>OY856339.1:28300868-33100868 GCA_963693475.1 Ectropis crepuscularia | reverse complement strand
ATCAGCAGACACCACTCGGGATACCCACCCTTAGTCTTAGTGCAAAGCACGCACTGGACGTCTACTCTAATTCAACGAAAACGTAATTTCGAAATAAACTCGCAATTTTCCAACTCCTATTCTACTTCGATCCGTCGTTCTGTCCGTTTAAATGTTTTAAGCCTACTCTAGTTAGAGTATGCTTAGAACATTTAAACGTCAAACAATGTTGTATCGGACGAATCGAAGTAGAACGAGAGTAGGAAAGTCACGAGTTTTTTTTTCGAAATTTCGTTTTCGTAGAAACAGAGTAGACGTCCTGTTTACACACACATCTTCCCGTTGTCGTATGCCCACGCCATGCAGTGATCAATTTCGAAACCTAGATTACGGGCGAAGCCGGGACGGGTTGCTAGTACAAAATAAAATAAGGATGTGTTATGTGTGCAGGTCGGGCGGTCGCGCGGCCACGCTGTACAAGTTCGTGCGTCTGTCGGGCGAGCTGGTGAGCGCGGCGCTGGTGCCGGCGTACCTGCGCGCGCTGGCGGCGCTGGCCGTGCCGCGGCACACGTGGGCTCTGCTGGCGCGCCGCGATGCGCTGTCGGCGCACCACGCGCTGAGCGCGCTCGCCATGTACTACAGGTACTACACAGCGCGCGCTGGCGGCGCTGGCCGTGCCGCGGCACACGTGGGCGCTGCTGGCGCGCCGCGACGCGCTGTCGGCGCACTCACATTTTTTCACAGCTCTGCTTTTGGAAAACGGCACTTTTGGCCCGTTATTGTCTCGTTCTTCTTCACAACCAATGCTATTTTCAATAGCAAGGCCAGCCCAGCACTTACACATTCGGCATAATGAAAGAAATTAATTACTTTAGAAATAAATGAAAACCCTGAACGTAAACAAACTCTTGTCACCTGACGTAAACAAGGAGATGACGGCCCGTCAATTAGTTCCATATTTTGCTACGCGCAGAGTAAAATTGTGCGGTGGCTATATTATGTCGTTTGACAGTTTAATTTGACGGCGCGGCGACTTCATAATATACCAATAAAAAAGTGATTTAATCTTCCTCCTTAGCTTTGTCGAAAGTTTTAAGTCGAAACGACTTTGGTGTATGTAGTTTGTTTTTTTTTTTTCAAGAAAATTATGTGAATATGAATGTATTTCGTTTGTGTCGCAGTAACCTGCGCGCAGACCCGGCCCCGTTCGCGCTCCCGCGACACGGCGCGTCGCTCGGTGCCGCGGCCATCCCCGCGCCGCGCGCCGGCAAGCTGGCCGTGCGACACGAGGAGGTACGTATGGACACCGTCTACTCAATCAAAAGCTGGGTACCATAGAGTTTCAATCCACGAGACGCACTATTTGGGTATTGTAGGGAAAATTAGGCGATCAGCAAGGAAATCCGCCGCGATCCGATCGGTAATGGTTACCTCAACGTGAACATACTATAACTAATCTTAATGGTTACCTCAACGGGCACACACTATAACTAATCTCTGCTACCACCTAATATAAAACGATTGGGACGTTATCTTAGAATCTATAGGAATATGATACGGTACCTTGTGTAACCAGGTTCCACGTAAGGGTGTATACAGTACCCGGCGATAAGTATTGCACATCGGCCTTTGGAGGGAGACAGTCGGCTGATTTCGGCTTCGTAGAGCATTGTCTCTGTCGCACACTACCTATGTGACGTTTTGTCAGTCGTTGTTTAAGTGCGATAGAGTGCAGTCGCGTCCAGTTCAAAATATAAAATTAGAGTTGTTAACACCCCCAAATTTAAATAATTTAAAGTTTTACTGTGGCATCTTTAGGAAAAAAAGGGAAACCTTTACGAGGTCAGTCACGCCAAATTATATACAATGTTTATAAATGTTTTGTAACCGAAGCTGACAGATTTAAAAAAAATTAAGATGAAAATGTAAGTTGTTATTTTAAGAAGGTTCAAGCGCAAGTTGCAAATCCCACTGGAATTTCAAGAAGAACTTTGAACAATATATTAAACGAAGTCAGTACTGAAACACATTCTACTGAAATTAAGTTTAGCACTCCAAAAAAAGGGAGACCAAAAAAGCAATTTCGTTTGGATATGGACGATTTTGATTATGATGTTGTTCGAAGAATTGTGTATGATTTTCACTTACGATTTAATGAACTGCCAACAATAAAATCATTGAAAGCTAAATTGTCTGAAGCTATTAATTACGAGATGGGATTTCGGTTAACTAAAATGGAAGATAATCGAAAAGTTTTAAAGGAAAAGCACGATGTAAGTCTCAAACGAATGGAATATAAATCGATAAAATACACAAATTTCGCGAAACAGGAAAAAATATCGTCTACATGGATGAGTCTTACATACATACATCCCACACTAAAGGGAAATCTTGGAGTGATGATAAGAAAAAAGGAGTATAAAAGCCAATTTCAAAAGGTCAACGTTTTATAGTAGTTCATGCGGGAAATAAAAAAGGCTTTGTAACCGGTGCCTTTTTAACGTATAAATCCACGGATACTACAGGTGACTACCACAATGAAATAACGAATAACGATAACTACGAGAAATGGCTGGTTAATCAATTAATCCCAAATATATCCAGTGATTCCGTTATAGTTATCGACAACGCACCCTATCACAATAAATATGTTGAAAAACCCCCCCAACTCAAACACCATTAAACAGGAAATGATCAACTGGTTAAACAGACACGAAATTCCAGTTGATCCAAAATTAACAAAAACCCAGATTTACGCTATTATACCTATGTCAGCACAAGGAGAGGTATACAGAGTTTTCCGTGAACAAAGTACTTGCCGAACATGGGCATACTGTGTTTCATCCGGATTTTAATCCAATTGAAAATATATGATCTTAACTAAAAGGCTATGGAGCCTCTAGAAATGTGGGTATGAATTTAACTACAGTAAAAACGTTATTGACTGAAAAAGTAAACATGATCGGGACTGAAGAGTGGAAAAAGGTTTGCGATCACACGATCGATGTGAGAATGAATATAGAAGCATTCAACACGGTTTAGACAATCACACTCATAGACTAGTGATAAATACGGCTGATAGTGACAGTGATATTGACCTCTTTGAGAGCACAAATAGTGAAATGGAAGTAATTGAGAATTATAATAATTATTATTTTTATAACAATGTCTCACTTTAACAATAGGTACAATGGTGTTTATTATGTATACTACAGCTGTCATTTTCCAAAGTAATTAAATACGTAAACATAATGTGAACTTTTTATTTTATTTAACCCGAACCTAAAGCCATCACTTATAGAAAAAATTGTATTTTATACAAAGAATAAAAATAATAATTAAAAGAAACAAATTAAAATTGTTTTAACAGCTCCTAATAGATGCCGGACTATTTGTATTTCGTGCGACAGAGATGACGCTCTACGAATCCGAAGTTGGCCGATTGTCTCTTTCCAGTTGTCGATGTGCAATATTTATCGCCGGGTACTGTACCTAAGCCTCCCCAAAGAACTACCCCTGTTCCCAGTAATAAATAAATTCGAGTACAATACTTGTCGATGATTCTCGCCGGGGTCGGTCTCCTTCCGACAATTGAGCACTTCAGCACAGCAGGAATATGGCACTGAAATCCTTTCACAAACAAGTTCGTTCTCGCGACCGCGCGTGTAGAACGTCCGTCCAGGACCACTTATTTTAAAATTACAAAATCGCCCGGCGTCCATTGCATTCCATTCGTCTCGACCGCGATGACGAAAGTTTATTTTAACAGAAAGACAACGCGACCGCGCGGATGTTGTCGGGAACGCCTCGTTCAACCGAAATGAAGTCGCGGCGCACTCCCTGTGACGGCGACGAATCGACAAGTAATATTTAAATCAGAATTATACCGCGACCGCGCGAACATTTTCTCGCAACGCCTCGATGGACCGAATGTTAGGTTAGACTGCAAAGTGTTGCCACACCTCAGTTTAATAATTACCACTACCTTTTTCTACAAGTTAGCTTAAATATGTCATTACGTCATTCTATTCTAAACAGCTATGATTGTTCGATTTAAGTCTGTCTGAGCTCGGAGCCGTGTAGCTCGTTCTGATTGGTTCTGGGAAAGGCGAAAGTCAAATCCGCGAGTGAGAATGAAACGCAGCTAGCAGCCGGCCAGCGTAACTAGACTTTGATTTTGGGAATCACATGGAATTATTTGTAGGTGAAATAGAGAAACGTCCTGCGATATAGGACATGACAAATTTGGGTTCGAATTACCATAACTTAGATAAAAAATTATGTACTGGTCTTCAGTCAGCCTGTGTACGAAGCCTTAACTTATCAGAGTATGCCTCCCAGGCTGCGTACGCCATGTCCACTTTCATATGCTACATTAGCTCTGTTTAATGCTAAAATTCCAAGTGATACAACTTCTAACGACACTCCCCATTACTGGCAATTTGTTTAATATATCATCGTCTGTGCAAAAGCACAGTTGCAGTAATGACAAGGCGTGTGTCAAGCTACATCATATTTTTGCAGGCTGTAGATGTCCACCGCTGGATATACCAGCAGTGGACGTCTGCGAGTGTATGACCTCCCATTCCACAAGAATTCCACCTGACCGGTCTAGTGCCGCCAACATCCACCGTCTTCCGGCCGCCGAGATAATCGATCGAATCGCACACGGTCGATCCATCGTGTGGACCTTCCAGCTCCATAACATTCTACTCTTGTTCCAGGTGGAGGCGATGATCGCGGCGCTGCGGCTGCTGGCGGGCGTCGCGCGCGTGGACCCGGCCGCCTGCGCCGCTATCTGCGAGAACCTGCAGTGGGACGCGGTCAACGTCATGTTCGGTCAGATATCTGTTGTTACATGTTTCTACTACTGGTAGACTCTTTGCTTAATCCACCTCGGAAAGTACCACATTTTTGTTAGTAGGTAATTATGCTACTTTAGCCTGATTTTCCTAGTTTGCCCTATGCGTAAATCTGAGTTTCGAGTGTAATAGTAGTTTCAGAAGTAAAACAGTGATCGGAGAAGTATCATACATTTATTAAATCGATCTGGTTAAAATATGCATAGGACCATCTACAATTAGTATATCTATGAAGGAGTAGTTTATGAAAGATCGCACGAGGCAGTGGTCGCTGGATTCATATAAATATATTTCGGTCGATGGGCGCGCGCCAGTCGCAGAGGAGCCGCCGCGCTGGGATGTCGTCGCTCGCCGTTCAAGCGAAAACCCCGCGCGCCGTAAATACGAAGCTCGCCCGTAGTATGAAACAGCACGCCGAGGAACGTACACACATACTGTGTGTAATGTGTAGGCCGCTACACTACCAAGAGGTATCGAAAATCCCTCTTTGCTGAATCCACCTGGGAAAGTACCAAAGTACACCAAAGGTGTGGACCTTTGGTAGTCATTATACCACTAAGCAGTATCCAAAATCCCAAATCCATTGATCTAAATCGATCATTGGATTTAGGATATTGTGTGTTGCAGGTCTCGAGTTTACCATAGGGCCTGGAAACCAGATTACATTTGTTGATGCGTTAGTGAATGGCTTGTGTGGTTCCCCAACATCGGAATCAAAGCATGTGTGATGTTTCCGAGCTAACAAAAGAGCCTAAAAAGCAGTTCAAACATGGTTGTCGGCTCGTATGGTTTTCAAATATCCTAGATCAATGTATATATGTGTTGTTGCCAGTCTTCAGTTTACAAAAGGGCCTAGAAACCAGTTCAAACTCGGTTGTTGCCTCGTATGGTTGTCCAATATCCTAGATCAATATGAATATGTGTCGTTGCCAGTCTTCAGTTTACAAAAGGGCTTAAACACCAGTTGAAACGCGGTTGTTGGCTCGTTTGGTTGTCAAGTATCCTGGGTGAATGCGTGTGTGGTTGCAGGTCTGATGTGCTGCCACGTGCCGCTGCAGCTGAAGGCGGAGCTGTGCCTGACGCTGTCGGCGCTGGGCGGCACGGCCGGCACCGCGCCGCGCGTGTGGGCGGGGCTGGAGGCCGCGCGCCTCGTCACGACCGAGCCCGACAAGCGGCCGCTCTCCATCGAGCTCAACGAGGTAACACCACCACTATTTTTAGACTCTGACCACTAGCTTTAGAATTACGTTTAAAATGTTCACCACCCCCCTACTCCCCCCCTTATTTTCCTCTTCTTCTCCTAATCCAAGAACTCTATGTAAATAAAAAAAGATTATTGTAATGACAAAAGTCACGGACCCCGGAGTCTGTGGAGTGTTAAATTAAATAAAAAAAACACCACCACTATTGATCAACGCTTCACTAAATTAAAATTTATTGCAGGTTTTTTTTTTTTTTATAGCATAGAGTGACGAGACGAGCAGGTCATGTGCCTGATGGTAAGCAACATGCCTGCCACATAACAGCACAGTAACACGCAGCTATTGGAACATGACAGTCCAAATCATTACTTAGCACTGCACTGCGCTCGTCACCCAGAGATCTAAAATATTATGTCTCTAAGCCCTGTAATTTCTCTGGAATCATTGCCCTTCAAACCGGAAAACATTAATGTTTGCACATTACTGCTTGGCGGTAGAATATTTGGCAAAGGTGTGGTACTTCCCCAGGCGGACTCTGCTAAGAGTCCTACCACTACTAAAAAAGATGTATGTATAAAGGCGTATTTATACCCGCAGGTCTATCGCCTAACTCTCCCGCCTTCTGCTATGCTTTGATTAGTGCCGCGGCTGAAAGCAGTACATCAACTACATCTGTTTTCTGTTCCGCTGTATACGGAAAGCAGATGACGTCGATGACGTCATAAATCAAAGCCTAAAGCAGTAGAGTTAGGCGGTAGACCTGCCGATCTTTCAATGTAGTTTCCTAGTACATCTAAAGATATTCACAGAATAAATATTAGTACAGAAGCTTCACTTACCGAAAACAATTATTTATATAATTACGACGATAATAGCGACTCTTGCTGGGACAAAATAAAGTTCAATTCAGCTCGCATTAGCGCTCAATTCCTGTCGCGATTTTCAAGTCACCATCTACGCTCTCTTCTAACGCGTAACTCTGTCCCTGTCTAGCGCGTTTCCTTTGTAGCGTTGTTTCCTGGAAGGAACGGTCTAGCGGTAGACTAAAAGCGCGCGATCTTGAGCGAGTTAAGGTAGCGTTTCGCGCCGCGACCGCGACGCGAGACCGCGACGCGAGACCGCGACGCGAGACCGCGACCGGAGACCAAGACAGGCACTTGACACTATGGAATTGTATGGGCGCCAGTTCGCGCCGAGACCGCGACCGCGACCTGTCTCGGTCTCCTGTCGCGGTTTCGGCGCGAACTGGCGCCCATACAATTCCATAGTGTCAAGTGCCTGTCGCGGTCTCCGGTCGCGGTCTCCTGTCGCGGTCTCGTGTCGCGGTCTCCGCGCGAACTTGTACCTTGAGGGTGCACTGACTAAAGTCTTGATTGGGATGACTTCAAACATTGTTTGTAGTGGTGATGGTTGATCTTGTGTGTCAGGTGGAGTCCCGGCTGGAGGAGTACCCGCTGTCGCTGGCGTTCCTGCAGCTGCTGGTGTCGCTGTGCGGCGCGGCGCCGCTCCCGCGCGCGCTCGGGGCGGGCGCGCGCGTGCCCGGGCTCGACCCCTACGTGGAGCACGCGCTGCGCCGGCTCGCGCTGCCCGCGCCGCACCGCTCCTACGCGCGCGCCGCAGACAAGTGGCAGGTACGTGTGTTCCGGGGTCTGCCGCTTTACTTTTCATTGTTCAATACTATACAGTAATTACCAATCACTTACTGATGTGTGTACGCTCCCTCAAACCTTTACCTTTCGAGGGATCGAACCCCCTACTCACCCGATAATCTCTCACCCGAGACTGCCAAGGCCGGCAGATCCTGTATCGGGCAATCCTCTACTGATCGTACTCTCTGGATCGCCCACTCCGCATCCACGCTGCGGCCCCGGACCTCCGGATATAATGATTTTGCTGTTACCTTATCCTTTCAAATTGGTAAATAAGTGTCATCATCATCAACAGCCCACGAAACGTTCCCACTGCTGGGACTCGGGGCCTTCTCTCGCAAGGAGAGAGTTAAGGCCATAATCCACCACGCTGGCCCAGTGCGGGTTGGCGGATGACACATGACTTCGAAAGATTCTAGGTACATGTCGGTTTCCTCACGATGTTTTCCATCACCGTTTTAAGTTAGCGGCATTACGCACATGACTTCGAAAAGACAGTGGTGCGTGTGGGGTTTGAACCCGGGGTCTCCGGATCAGCAGCCGCCGTTCTCCCGACTAGACCACCGTAACTTAAATAAATAAGTGTAGTATGGCCTAATACATTGTCAGTTCATCATCACCACCATGGTGATGACAAAGTGACCGTTTCGTTTTTAAATTCAGACTGACTGATGTGTTATGGGTGAGTTGTGTTCAATAGTAGACGAATACAGGCTAATGATGATGAGTTTTCCGTTTCGCAGATGCTGTCCCTCTGCTTCCGTCTGTTCGCGCGCTGGCTCGACCAGTACGAGCCGGCGGCGAGCGACTTCCCCCCCGCGCACCGCGCGCCCGACGCCGCGCCCCCGCCCGGGTTCCGCATCGCCATGGAGCTGCACAGCCGCTCCGAGCTGCTGCGCCTCGTGTTCGCGACCGTCGAGGAGGCGCTCATGCTGCTCGAGCAACAACCACCACCCCCTGGACAGGTATGTGTATAAGGAAGAGCATTGGACCGAAGATGCCTCCCTGTGAGACGCCAAAAGTACGATTGAAAAGCATTGGACCGAAGATGGTTCCCTGTGAGACGCCAAAAGTACAGTTCAAAAACATTGGACCGAAGATACTAACCTGCAAAAGTTCAATTCAAAAGCATTGGACCGAAGATTCTTATTTGGTGAGACGCCAAAAGTACAATTCAAAATCGTTAGACCCAAGATGCTTCCCTGTGAGACGCCAAAAGTACAATGCAAAAGCATTGCACCAAAGACGCTTACCTGTGCGACACCAAAAAAACTATTAAAAAGCAATGGGTCGAAGACACTTACTTGTGAGACGCTCACAACCAACTCAAAGGCACAATTCTACCAACTCATAGCTCTCAAAATATTTTATTGTCTCTCCTATTTGTTATTTCGTTGAGACACTTCAATACTATATTTCATACATCCATATTATTCTGACCTCATTAGTAGTATTGGAATAAACTGAAGCTTTTCACTGTCCCAAAAATACCCTGGTTCTTTTCTTTATTTTATGGGTAAGCGGTATTCTGTAGGTCGATAAATACTCTGAGACACTCCGTTTTTGTGCATATATTATGTCATCAAAAAATTCAACGTAATACATCTTTGTCTGTATCATTGATTCTCTTAATATACAATATGACTCTTTAGAAAACCTCTGAGCACAGCTAGTTCCATAGCATTTTTAGCTGTGGGGTTAATAAATTTAGACCACAAATTGTGTGTAGTTCTGTTATGATTGGTATTAGCTTGATTTCGTAAATATTCATGTTGCTAACTTTTTTCAGTTGAACGGTGTTATTACTAGCTCTTTATATATATGCTTGCCATGCAGTAAATAGTATGTATAATTGATTGTGTGCAGGAGTTCGTAGAGCAAGCGTTGATCAGCGTGCTTGAGATCCTGGAACGCGCGCTGGCGTTGGAGCGGGCGCTGGTGGAGGCGGGCGCGGCCGCCGCGCGCGCCGTGCCCGTGCTGGGGCTGTCCAAGCTGATGCTGGGTGAGTGGGAGTCAGAGTCAATGTGGGAGAGTGGGAGGACCCAAACGGTTTTGTAGTGGTGGGACTCTGCGATTTAAGCACGCAGTCGAACAATTTGGTACTTTATGAATTGGATTTTGTGTGTTTGATCAGAATTGTTTATGAGTTGCTTTTGACGTGATAACGTCTTTTAATTCGGTGAAGCCGGCAGCACGCCCGCAAAACATGACGTCATGTAACGTTACCGTTAGTTCGTTGTCTGTGCCATGCGGACGAAGCTGAGCGCTGAGGGCGCCACCCGCCGAGTCGAGCGGTATAGTGCTCGCAGTATAAGTCTGCGCGCGACTGGTGGCGTACTTAATGTTGCCAGGTCAAGCTAATAGGTTCCCTCCCCTTTCATTGCAAACTTTCAACTTCATAAAACAGGTACGGGAAGGGATTTTTCAGGGAAGCAATATAACTAACTATTTATAAATTATAGGACAGAGAGACGAACTTCTTAGCATTCCATGGATTCACCGTGCGGGTGCCGGGTCCATCGTGTGGCAGAGAGAGAAATCTCGAATAGACCCCAAGACTTGTGACTCGGGCGTAGGTTTAAAAGGGGCCCCTTTTGGTGACGTACGTCAACACTCACCTTCATTACTCGTATTTCTCTCCCTGCCCAGCCAAATCCGACAGTCATTCTACTTAGTATTGTGGGTCTTCTTTGTGCCTCTTTATTAGATACATTGTAGCCTCTATAGTCTGAGTGCAGTGGTATGATGCGTTGTCCATTACCACGTAATTGTACGTTCTGAAACGCCTATAATAAAACATACAGTAATTAATACGGAGTAAATGATTACAGAGTATCCAAACTAAAAAAATTAAGTGAAATTTCTTTTGGCGCACCGCCCACATATTTTCGCTTCGGTGGTAAATGAAGCTGACGCTGTTAGGTGAAAGGGTCGATCGGGTGAACGTAGGACCGCCGAGTGTACCCGAGCGAGAAAGATACAATCAGCTGATCTTTACTGCTGTGTCACTGTATTTCTTATTTTGATTTGTAAGTTATGAAAAAAAAAAAAACTTGTTTCTCACATTCGGTCTTAAGCACTCACATTTTTTCCCACGGTTATTGATTGACATTGGCGATAAAACAATCAAACCTCAAAAATAAAGCCTTAGCTTAAAAATACGCCGATAATAGGTGGAGATTTGATTGCTATGGTATCCCTACATATTAGTTGTCAAACAGCTCTGCGTTTGGAAAACTGCACTTTTGGCCTGTTGTTGTATCGTTCTTCTTCACAACCACGATTGATTTTCAAGAACCAGCCACGGCCAGCACTTTTAATCACTTTCGGCATAATAAAAGCTAATAATTACTTTGGAAGTAAACAAACTTTTGTCAACTGACGTAAACAAGAAGTTGACGGCCTGTCAATTAGTTCCATATTTTGCTACGCGCAGAGTTATATTGCGAGCACTCTATCACTACTCGCGCTATCAGCGTACTGATTTCATGACGTTGTCACGTTTCTATCGTCAGTAAACCGACTTTACAGACAACCATTTTTGAAGTGAAAACTTCTTTAGGCGCGTTATAGACAGAATTTTCGTGGGCTGTGAAATGGATTAATGAACACGTGATCATCACGCTCGGATATGATAAGAAATTTCGGGTAAACTCGGGATGCTAGAGCGAGAAAGATAATGTGGTCAACAAACGTGCCAGACCGAGAAAGATAATTGTTAGAGGAGGACATGGGACAATACATACTCTTACTCTCTCTCGCTGCTCACTACCAGTGTTGACTGACACCTTAGCGACTTTCTCGCTGAAACTGGCGAATTTTTAAACTTTTTTATCACGACATTAACTTCTAGGTACTTACCACATCAATTGAACCTGTCACGAAATGTTAAATTTGCATTTCACGTCCATTGCAAAAAAGTTATGGTTGTAATATTTTATCACAGCACTTACACTACGTAAACACACAAAATGATACCCATTTTCATAAGAAAGTGCTTACACAAATACACTATAACACAACATATTTATGCATTTTTAGTGAAATACATAAATATGACATAGCTAAATAGCAAACACTAAAAACTTGTGAGTCAAACGGCGTTTTCGACCCGCGTAATTTTTTTTTTTTAATTTATTCTTGGCCATGGATACTAATCATTCAGCCGTAAAAGTTTTAAATTAAAATTATTTAGTAGTCTTTATATAGTTAAGTATTTCTTATTTTAGTTTTCACTTCTGCCGTGCGGTTTTAAGCGCACACATTTTTTTTTAGACTAATAACATTTTTAATTAACAAAATAGCGCCGTATTCACTGAAAGTAGTGTACATTGAAATCTTCTTTTTTGCTTCTATTTAGTAGTTTTTTTACGACAATATCCACAAAATACCATTTTAAGGAGTCACGTGATACGTCCGCAGCCGCTGTAGCGTTACGTCAAATAACGACTGTCGTAAAACATTCTTTTGGTGAGGATTTTTAAACGCTAACGTGAAATCCTTAGTTTTAACAGCAATCTTCATTGAAGTGACATCTTGCATCTTTACATTAACGGTTGTGTTACCTTTACATTTCTTTCGGTTCATAATAATTTATTATCAACAAAATAAAGTTTTTACTATAACATCTGTGTATATAGAGAAGGCTGTATTGAGACGTGCTTTGTGAACAAGTGCCCGAGGTGGGTGTCCGCATGACTGTATATCTGTGTATGAATGTCCGTGTTGAGACGTGGTGTGTTGTGTGTAGAGATGGGCGTTTTCGTTAAATTTTGTCATCGATGCGCATCGTTATTATCTAAGCCGCATCCGTTGCCGGCATCGATGCCGGTCAACTGTCGATGCGACTTCATCAAATAACTGCCTGTAACGGTGCCATATGATAACGTGGTTGGCTATTCGTTAATAATTAGATACGTTTAACGTTACGACGACGCATCGTTGCTCAAAAACGTTTTTGTTTTTCAAATACAACCATCACTTTGTACTTTCTTGTGGTTGTGAAGGTTGTGGTAGCGGTCGTTGTGATAGCGGTGGTGGTGGAATTATCGTAGTATCATTTAAGTTTAACAGAATACAGAATAAGTATGTGGGAGCTTTTTTTAAGTGAGACCTTAAGTTTCTTGTCGTCGATTTGTAGCTGATATACTGGCTACAGTATTTACATATCCCTATTGTGTCATCTTTTTTATCGAAGTGGTGGCAATAAAGATTTGCTGGTCTTTCCCGTCGTGGCATGATCACAGACGTAGGTACATACCTACCTACGTCTGTGATAGAAAAGATGACGTAACACAGAGAAGCACAGAACTGTCAACTTGCACAACCAAGCATAGGTACTTAAAATTTCAGACCTAATGAAAAAATTTAAACATAAACAAACTTAACCTTATCAAGTAGTGGCGCTATTCTCACCAATATCTGTACATCTGGACCACCGTAAATGTCGCGCTCACAAGAAGAGACATGAGCGCCCTTTAAAAAAAATATTTAATAATATCCGTGAAATAGAATAGATGAATATATACCTTGTAAATAATACCTTGCTTGAGCAGGGGCTTGAGAATATCGAAAAAAACGTGTCATATTTTATGTAGTTCCTATCCCATCGATCTTTGTGAGAAATATTAAATTATGCTACAGAACATAAGTTATCATATCTACATGTTACACTGAAAAATGGTCTACATTACAGTCATTACATGATTTAAAACTTTTATGTAAAAGGAAAAAAAACAAATTCTTTGAAATTCGTAGTAGGTAGATAGATACTGTTGTTGTAGTCTTGTAGTAGTACACTTGCGCCTACCTCATGTCGCTTCTAGTAATGATAACTCCGCAAGCGTTTGCCGCGCCGCGCTCCATTGTTATGTTGTCTGTGGTTGTCTTCCTCGCACATTCTCCAAGTGCAGCGAGAGTGAGAGAGCAAGCTACACTTCGAGCCAGTCTTCGTTCGGTTGTGGTGCCGATGCCACCAAGCCGTGCGCTGGCGCCACCGTGCGTTTTTCCGTTGCCGGTCAACTGGCGTTACTCGCATCGGGTGTCGCTGGCATCCGTTTTTCAATACATTCGGCATCGGATGCCGGCATCGTAACCTGGCATCGATGCCTAGAAACGTTATTACAAAAACGACCATCTCTAGTTGTGTGTCGCAGTCCCTGAGGAGGGCTCGTTCGCGTGACTGTATCTGTGTATGAGTGGGGGTGTTGACACGTGCTGTGTGCCGCAGTGCCGGAGGAGGGCTCGTCGTCGTGCCGGCTGGTGTGGTGGTGCCGCGTGACTGTATATCTGTGTATGAATGGGGGTGTTGACACGTGCTGTGTGCCGCAGTGCCGGAGGAGGGCTCGTCGTCGTGCCGGCTGGTGTGGTGGTGCCGCGTGACTGTATATCTGTGTATGAATGGGGGTGTTGACACGTGCTGTGTGCCGCAGTGCCGGAGGAGGGCTCGTCGTCGTGCCGGCTGGTGTGGTGGTGCCGCGTGACTGTATATCTGTGTATGAATGGGGGTGTTGACACGTGCTGTGTGCCGCAGTGCCGGAGGAGGGCTCGTCGTCGTGCCGGCTGGTGTGGTGGTGCCGCGTGACTGTATATCTGTGTATGAATGGGGGTGTTGACACGTGCTGTGTGCCGCAGTGCCGGAGGAGGGCTCGTCGTCGTGCCGGCTGGTGTGGTGGTGCCGCGTGACTGTATATCTGTGTATGAATGGGGGTGTTGACACGTGCTGTGTGCCGCAGTGCCGGAGGAGGGCTCGTCGTCGTGCCGGCTGGTGTGGTGGTGCCGCGTGACTGTATATCTGTGTATGAATGGGGGTGTTGACACGTGCTGTGTGCCGCAGTGCCGGAGGAGGGCTCGTCGTCGTGCCGGCTGGTGTGGTGGTGCCGCGTGACTGTATATCTGTGTATGAATGGGGGTGTTGACACGTGCTGTGTGCCGCAGTGCCGGAGGAGGGCTCGTCGTCGTGCCGGCTGGTGTGGTGGTGCCGCGTGACTGTATATCTGTGTATGAATGGGGGTGTTGACACGTGCTGTGTGCCGCAGTGCCGGAGGAGGGCTCGTCGTCGTGCCGGCTGGTGTGGTGGTGCCGCGTGACTGTATATCTGTGTATGAATGGGGGTGTTGACACGTGCTGTGTGCCGCAGTGCCGGAGGAGGGCTCGTCGTCGTGCCGGCTGGTGTGGTGGTGCCGCGTGACTGTATATCTGTGTATGAATGGGGGTGTTGACACGTGCTGTGTGCCGCAGTGCCGGAGGAGGGCTCGTCGTCGTGCCGGCTGGTGTGGTGGTGCCGCGTGACTGTATATCTGTGTATGAATGGGGGTGTTGACACGTGCTGTGTGCCGCAGTGCCGGAGGAGGGCTCGTCGTCGTGCCGGCTGGTGTGGTGGTGCCGCGTGACTGTATATCTGTGTATGAATGGGGGTGTTGACACGTGCTGTGTGCCGCAGTGCCGGAGGAGGGCTCGTCGTCGTGCCGGCTGGTGTGGTGGTGCCGCGTGACTGTATATCTGTGTATGAATGGGGGTGTTGACACGTGCTGTGTGCCGCAGTGCCGGAGGAGGGCTCGTCGTCGTGCCGGCTGGTGTGGTGGTGCCGCGTGACTGTATATCTGTGTATGAATGGGGGTGTTGACACGTGCTGTGTGCCGCAGTGCCGGAGGAGGGCTCGTCGTCGTGCCGGCTGGTGTGGTGGTGCCGCGTGACTGTATATCTGTGTATGAATGGGGGTGTTGACACGTGCTGTGTGCCGCAGTGCCGGAGGAGGGCTCGTCGTCGTGCCGGCTGGTGTGGTGGTGCCGCGTGACTGTATATCTGTGTATGAATGGGGGTGTTGACACGTGCTGTGTGCCGCAGTGCCGGAGGAGGGCTCGTCGTCGTGCCGGCTGGTGTGGTGGTGCCGCGTGACTGTATATCTGTGTATGAATGGGGGTGTTGACACGTGCTGTGTGCCGCAGTGCCGGAGGAGGGCTCGTCGTCGTGCCGGCTGGTGTGGTGGTGCCGCGTGACTGTATATCTGTGTATGAATGGGGGTGTTGACACGTGCTGTGTGCCGCAGTGCCGGAGGAGGGCTCGTCGTCGTGCCGGCTGGTGTGGTGGTGCCGCGTGACTGTATATCTGTGTATGAATGGGGGTGTTGACACGTGCTGTGTGCCGCAGTGCCGGAGGAGGGCTCGTCGTCGTGCCGGCTGGTGTGGTGGTGCCGCGTGACTGTATATCTGTGTATGAATGGGGGTGTTGACACGTGCTGTGTGCCGCAGTGCCGGAGGAGGGCTCGTCGTCGTGCCGGCTGGTGTGGTGGTGCCGCGTGACTGTATATCTGTGTATGAATGGGGGTGTTGACACGTGCTGTGTGCCGCAGTGCCGGAGGAGGGCTCGTCGTCGTGCCGGCTGGTGTGGTGGTGCCGCGTGACTGTATATCTGTGTATGAATGGGGGTGTTGACACGTGCTGTGTGCCGCAGTGCCGGAGGAGGGCTCGTCGTCGTGCCGGCTGGTGTGGTGGTGCCGCGTGACTGTATATCTGTGTATGAATGGGGGTGTTGACACGTGCTGTGTGCCGCAGTGCCGGAGGAGGGCTCGTCGTCGTGCCGGCTGGTGTGGTGGTGCCGCGTGACTGTATATCTGTGTATGAATGGGGGTGTTGACACGTGCTGTGTGCCGCAGTGCCGGAGGAGGGCTCGTCGTCGTGCCGGCTGGTGTGGTGGTGCCGCGTGACTGTATATCTGTGTATGAATGGGGGTGTTGACACGTGCTGTGTGCCGCAGTGCCGGAGGAGGGCTCGTCGTCGTGCCGGCTGGTGTGGTGGTGCCGCGTGACTGTATATCTGTGTATGAATGGGGGTGTTGACACGTGCTGTGTGCCGCAGTGCCGGAGGAGGGCTCGTCGTCGTGCCGGCTGGTGTGTGTACGAGCTATGCATCGTACACTCACCTCATTCACCTCATTTTAATTGTTAAGTCATCATATTTGTAATTATTCATTAGTTCGTAATTGACCACCGCGTCGCGTACTCATCATATTAGCACTCAAAATCAGCACTTTGCATCCCATCAATATTATTAGCAATAAATTACATTTAATCAATATCTTAGTATTTTCATTGAACCAGCCTAAGGATCGTACATGGTCCTTCGAGTCTATCCGGAAAGACGGGATTAACCATTACGCGTGTGACCTAATTTAGTGTCGTCGGCACTTAGTGATACGTGCAGTGCCACGTTCTGTTTTCCGGAGAACTAGCATTGTGGAGTACACTCCAAACAACGGTTTTTGGGAAACATCCTGCACCGAGCACAGCATCAGCGAGTCCATTGGCTCGCTACAAGCAGCACAGCACAGCACAGGAGGGAGTTGAAGAGAACAAGCACATAAGTATTGACGAACCTGAGAAGTTGACTCAGAGCCGTCGAGCTTAGCACAGCACCGAGCACAGCATCGAGCACAGCACCGAGCAAAGCAACCCCAAAACCATCGGCTTTCAAGTAAGAGATTTCCATTTTTTCTCTACATATTACTACTCATCAGTTGCCTAATCAGCATATAAAATCATGGAAGGTGGACCCGCAATATCGAAAGAACCGCTTGTCGGCTTCAGCCACCGATATGGAAACATGACGGGGAGAGATGACAGCATTCAATCTACTGCATCACGGGGCGTTAACAGCCAGTTGGACGACATGCTCCGCAAGCAGTCGGCATCTTTCAGAGCCCTTTCTAGAACGATAGAAAACATCAACATTCAACAATTAGAAACCAAGTGGAAAATTGACGAAGCCATAGCAACACTACAATTACGTTGGGTAGCAGTCGATAAACTTCATATCGACATCGACAGTGAGCTCAATGGGGAAGACAGGGAATATCAACAAGCATTCAACGAGCACGAAATTATTTATACAAAGCTGAAAGACGAGCTTAACGAAAAGAAGTGGTCGACAGCAAACAAAGAACACTTAACACCGCATTTGGAGATCCCTGTATTTCACGGAAACTATCACCAATGGTTTTCATTTAAAAATTTATTCAGTGATTCCATTCATAATAACACTGCTCTAACCAAAGCTCAAAAAATGCAATTTCTAAAATGCAAGTTAAAAGGAGAGCCAGAGAGACTAATTCAACACCTACAGATTGGCAACGATAATTATGATGTAGCCTGGGAGATACTACACCGGCGCTACAATAACATCAATATCATTTTTAATTCCCACCTAGATAGCATATTAACTCTACCAACGTTGCAGCATAGATCCCTGCCGCAACTCAAGAAGCTTCATGACATCACAATGGAGAGCGTTAATGGTATTAAAAAACTAGGAGTTACAACTTGGGAACCTATAATAGCACACTTACTGGCTCAGAAACTGGACTCTGAAACGCTTTCCGACTATAACGATTCCATCAAAAACAAGAAAGAAATACCTAACTTGGATGAACTCATGAACTTTCTAGAAAATCGATTCACGCCATTCGAGAAACTACGTCGAAGCAACAAACAACAAGACACCAACATAAAATCTAGTTCGCAATATAGCCCTATTGCGACATCATTCAGTGGAAAATTTCATAATTATAAATCGGATTACAATAACCATGTCAATGCACCCAGAGTGCTGACAACAGCAACCAATGCTCAATCTGCGAGTTCATTATACTGCACATATTGCAAAATGTCACGACATGCGTTGTTTAATTGCACTAAATTCGCAAATTTACCAAATACTACAAAATTAAAAACTGTATCTGATTTAAAATTGTGCAAGAATTGTCTCCACAAACATGATTTTAGCAGCTGCATTTCAGAAAAAAGATGTCAGACATGTGGACAAAAACACAATACTATCTTACACGAGGCCAGCACTAACAAGAATGAACATAGACAATTCTTCAATAAAACTACCGCTTCTCGAACGAACATAAGTTCCACACATAATGAGCCACCACAACAGAGCGTAAACACCGTGGCACATGAAACCCCTCAACAAACCGCAAATACGATAGCACGTGCGACATCGGCACAAATTCTTTTATCTACAACGAAAATAAACATCACTGCCGCCGATGGCACAACACATAGATTTCGGGCCCTTGTAGACCAGGGATCTCAGACCCTTAATAACAGAGAAAGCAGCTCAAATTTTGAAAATAAAAAGAGATAAATGTCAGGGTATGATTTTTGGAGTCGGAGAAACACCAAATACCTGCAAAGGACAAATGACATTGACTTGCGCTTCCATTTACAATAACTTCACTTTCACATCAGAAATTTTAATTATGAAAAGTCTAATCAAAAATTTGCCAAATGAAACCTTCGCAAAACCGACGTGGGAACACATAAAGAATATCAACTTAGCGGATCCAGATTTCAACATAAGCAGTCCCGTAGAAATACTGTTCGGGGCAGATATTTACTCTCTAATCATGATGGGAGGTATACTTAAAGGTGAAGATACATCGGAACCTATAGCACAGCAAACCCAACTCGGATGGTTACTATGTGGAAGCATGAAGACATTCCACTGTAACGTCGTTATTAATAACATTGAAGATCTACAACACTTTTGGGAGATAGAAGACGTCAGTGAGACAAACTTCGGAGAGCACTCGAATTTGTCGTCAGAAGACCAGCACTGCATACAATTCTACAACGACACCACAATACGACAACCTTGTGGAAGATATTCCGTGAGGTTACCACTGAAAGAAAAATATGAAGAAAATTTGGGCACTTCAAAATCAATCGCAATCGCACAGTTTCGAAACATAGAGAAAAAACTTAGTACACAATCAAATATATCAAGCATGTATAAGGATTTTATGAATGAATACAATAAATTAAATCACATGAAACTCGAGTCTCGCAACCAGACGCCCGTGGAATGTTATTTGCCTCACCACGGAGTTCATCGAGTGCAGTCTGAAACTACTAAATTGCGTGTCGTTTTTAACGCATCATCAAAAACATCTAGCGGGAAAAGTTTAAATGATTTAATGTACACCGGTCCAAATTTACAGCAAGATATTCAGTCACTTATCTTGAGGTGGCGACAATATCAGTTTGGATACACATCAGATATTCAGCAGATGTTCCGTAACATAGACCTACAAGAACAAGACCAATCTCTACAAAAAATCGTTTGGAGAGACTCACCTACCGAACCACTTCAAACTTATCAACTCACGACTGTTACATATGGCATGAAAGCGGCTCCGTTTTTAGCAATGATGACATTGAAACGGTTAGCAGCAGATGAAAGAGAAATGTATCCAGTTTCATCAAAAATTGTGGAACAATCATTTTATATGGACGACCTGATTCATGGGTCACATAGTATTGAAGAAGCATCCAAAACAGTTGTCGAACTACAAGCACTTTTACAGGCAGGCGGCTTCATTCTGAGGAAATGGTCGTCAAATGAACCTGAGATATTAAACAGCATCACTAGCAACATAAATACAGATGATCCAGTATTTACATTTAAATGCGATCACACAGCAAAGACTTTAGGACTATATTGGAGTCCCAAAGAAGACAATTTCATGTTCCAGTCATCGTTTGAATTTTCAAATAAGAACACTAAAAGAGCACTTTTATCAGATATTTCAAAACTTTTCGATCCTCTTGGCTGGTTAGCACCTGCAATAACTAAGTTAAAACTACTATTTCAACAAGTTTGGAACATAAGCTCCAAATGGGATGACAAACTACCCGATGACATCATTAAACAATGGGAACAATGTAAAATAGATATTAGCACTAATATAGCATTTATTAAAATACCAAGATGGTTAAAAATCACCGAAAAATGCGTGATAAGTCTCCATGGATATTGTGATAGTTCCAACAAAGCATTTGCCTGCGTAATCTACGCAGTTGTTAATCACAATGTATCTATGGTTGTCTCAAAAACAAGACTGGTACCATTAAATAAAACAATTTCTAGTCCGAGATTAGAACTTAGCGGAGCACTTTTATTGGCAAAATTAATGGATAAAGTAAAACAATGTTACACCGAATACGAATTGAAGGTTTATGGCTGGTCAGACTCCATGGTGACTCTAGGATGGTTAAATGGAGATCCAGACAAATGGAAACCTTTCGTGTCAAACCGAGTGAAGCAAATTGAAACAATAATGCCGTCAAAATGCTGGCATTACGTAAAATCCGAAGAGAACCCGGCGGACTGCGCAAGCCGCGGAATTTCCATCGGGAAACTAAGAGAACATAATTTATGGTGGTATGGACCACCTTCGCTATCAGCATTCGAAGAAACGCCAGAAATCCAAAAATATTCTACGGAGAAAGAATTGAAACAGCAATTAGTACATGTAGCACAGAAAGACAATGAAAGCATCATATTACAAATATTAAATAATTCAAACAATTACTCCCGAGCAGCACGTGTTATCGCTTGGATACTTCGTTTTGTCTCAAATAACAAAACAAAACGCCCTAGCTACTTAATGTTATCAGAAATAAATAAAGCAAAAACGTTAATGACTAAAGCTACACAAAGCATCGAATTTCAAGACGAGATACATGAATTAAGCAAGGAAAAGTACTTAAACAACAAAAGCAAATTATTGTGTTTGAACCCCTTCCTAGACGAAATGAATATTCTTCGGGTCGGGGGGAGGTTGCGTAACGCTCAAATTAATGATAGAATGAAACATCCGATCATTCTACCCCATTCTAGTAGACTTACAGACTTAGTCATTGATCACGCGCATCAACTTACCTTCCATGGTGGACCTCGACTAACACTTGCATTTATAAGGCAAAAATTCTGGATAATGGGCGGAAATAGGGCTGTTAAAAAGAGGCTGCGACAATGTGTAACCTGCGTAAAAAACACGCCTCATCATCCGCACCAGATCATGGGAGATTTACCTAGCGCAAGATGTAACCCAGCCCGACCCTTCTATCACACGGGCGTCGATTTCACAGGTTTCATTATGTTGAAAAGCAGTAAAGGCCGAGGAATTAAATCATCAAAAGGTTACATAGCACTTTTTATATGTATGTCAACTAAGGCAGTACATTTAGAAGTCGTATCAGACTTATCAACTTCATCATTCCTGGCAGCACTTAAGAGAATGGCCGCTAGAAGAGGCACCCCCCGTCACATCTATAGTGACAATGGGACTAACTTTGTTGGAGCAAATCGAGCACTGAAAGAAGAATACCAAGAGTTAACAGAAATATTCAATGAGCAGTGTATGAATGAGATTACAGAAATGGAAATCACTTGGCACTTTAACGCGGCCTCCTGGCCTTCAGCAGGAGGGCTCTGGGAGTCTGCCATCTGTAGTCTAAAAAAGCACACAAAAAAGGTGATAGGAGAGCAAAAGTTCACATCCGAGGAGTTGTCGACCCTTCTAGCTCAGTTGGAAACGTGTCTCAACATGAGACCTCTCTGTCCTTTGAATGAAGACCCCGAAGACCTCGATTGTCTCACTCCTGCCCACTTCTTAACTAACGGCCCAACCTTAGATGTGTTAGAAACAGAACACGACCTGAGAACAAGGTGGTACCTAGTACAAAAAACATTTCAAGACATATGGAAAAGATGGCGTACTGAATATTTAGCACAGATCACTTCAAGATGCAAATGGAGAAAACCTAATTGCAATATAAAAATTGGCGGCTTAGTTACCATTAATGACGCAAACCTACCAGCAGGTAAATGGGCAATGGGAAGAGTAATTGAATTACACCCCGGCGCTGATAAGTTTGTGAGAGTCGTATCATTAAAAACAAAGAACGGTGTTATAAAACGACCAGTAGTAAAATTATCCCTCTTACCAATAGAAACAAAAAACGTTGAAGATACCGAATCAACCACATACAATCATTGCAATGTAGTTAACGATAAAGTACCGCAACCACAGCAACAAAAGACAGTCAGAAAACGACTCGGTAATTTCATCACCTTCGCAATATCATTTTTATACTTAATGAGCATAGTAAATGTATCACAGTTAGCATACAATATAAGTTCACTTAAAACTAAACAAGGTCTCTACTTCGACAAAATAAGCAACATGCAATTAATACGAGATAACTGGAAGATTGTTATATACTACAACATGGATCCATACTGGGAAGGTGTTAAAACATTTGAGGAATACTTAAAATGTCTAGATACCATGTGCTCTCAAATTAAAGCAAAAACACATTGCTAATCCAGTGTCATGCAGCTACGTCACAGTTTCTCCGAATTAAATTACTATAACCAGCTGTTGCTTAATCAGCACTCGGACACGCGCCTCTCGAGACACAGGCGAGGCCTTATCGATGGTGTCGGTTACGTAGCCAACTCTCTGTTCGGAGTATTAGACTCGCGTTTCGCCGAACAGTATAAAAATGACATCACCTTGTTAAATAAAAATGAACAGCATCTAGCTAACTTATGGCGAAATCAGACTTCGGTAGTAGAAGCCGAGTACAACCTGCTTAAAAGATCAGAACAAGAGATCGATAAAATGAGGAAATTAATAAATCGTCATTCCTTAGACATTGAAAAGGCAATTAATTCACAAAACAAAGAAGTGAATCAACTAGCACAACTCGGAGAATTTACTTTAAGCACGATAACAGCAAGCAACATGTTGAATTATCTAAAAAATATTCAAGAAATCCTGTTGAACACCGTAACAGATATCTATCATGGAAAATTTAACTTCCACCTGGTTTCCCCAAAACAACTCAGAAATGAATTAACTACTATCTCAAGTCAAGTATCCCAAGATCTATCTTTGCCTATCAAAAACACGCACAACGATTT
Source organism: Ectropis crepuscularia (assembly GCA_963693475.1). NCBI lineage: Eukaryota > Metazoa > Arthropoda > Insecta > Lepidoptera > Geometridae > Ectropis > Ectropis crepuscularia. The sequence continues at coordinate 33,077,400 of OY856339.1, read as the reverse complement.
CAGCAATATATATCAATTTCTACATATAAAGACAAGAATGCTACAAGAGTACTTAATTTTTGAACTTTCCGTTCCACTCACAAGTCGAGATAGCTATGAAATTTACAACATAATTCCCGTACCTATCAAAAGCAGCCAGCTTCACATGATAAAAATAGTTCCTGTATCAGAACTGATTGCTATCAACTTAGCAAAGGATACATATTTAAAGATTTCAAAAAATGACGTCAGTTCGTGTCAGCATAATACAGACACATACTTTTGCTATTTGAGAAAACCATCATTTCATATGAAATCGGAAGACAGCTTATGTGATATCGACCCAACCACAGGACAATGTCGATTCAGCACGCTAACATGTGACAATGAATGGAATGAACTAAGCAGTTTGAATAAATACCTATTCTTTTGCTGCGATAAATGCCAACTACGAATTGTATGCGAGAATCAAATGTCCATTGAACAATTAAACGTCACTGGAATTATTAGCATAGGTTATGGTTGTTTCTTGAAAGATGACAAGTTCACCATACACGCTCACAGCAACGATCAGAGTATTTTAAAAATAAAGCCGATGATTTACCACCCAAACTTGGATCCTATCAATGACATTATAAACATATCGATCCCGTGGGAATCCATAAACCAAACTACCGACGACAGTCGTCAAGCCCTAGACTCTATTGCACACGACATTCAACAAATGAAAGAAAAGAGTCCCAACATCAGCGAGATAAATTACCATGACGTACATCATTACATCCTTATCTACCTGATCCTGGGTGCGGTCAGCATAGTAGGTGCTCTAATGGTTTGGAGGAGATTTCGGAAACAACGAGCAGATACTTCTACGACGTCACCAGCGAGAACACCGCCCCAGAGGACGACACTTGCACCTGTTGGAGTGCGCCATCAGCAACCGACAACGACGACGTCTAACCTCTCTTCGCCTAACACAAACATTGACAGTGAAAGAATTGAAATCAAGGACGATGTAGTGCAGTGCATATTTCCGCGAAAGATCAGTCGTAGCGTTTCCCCTCACTCTCGAAAGACAAATTTCTAGTACTACCTAATGCTGTATCATAATAATAATAATCATCATAATGTAATAATCATTCCTCTTCTTTGCCCGTGGGAGCATGTACGAGCTATGCATCGTACACTCACCTCATTCACCTCATTTTAATTGTTAAGTCATCATATTTGCACCTCTACACAAATCAAGTAATTATTCATTAGTTCGTAATTGACCACCGCGTCGCGTACTCATCATATTAGCACTCAAAATTAGCACTTAGCATTCAATCAATATTATTAGCAATAAACTACATTTAATCAATATTTTATTTAGTATTTTCATTGAACCAGCCTAGGGATCGTACAGTGTGGTGGTGCCGCGTGACTGTATATCTGTGTATGAATGGGGGTGTTGACACGTGCTGTGTGCCGCAGTGCCGGAGGAGGGCTCGTCGTCGTGCCGGCTGGTGTGGTGGTGCCGCGTGACTGTATATCTGTGTATGAATGGGGGTGTTGACACGTGCTGTGTGCCGCAGTGCCGGAGGAGGGCTCGTCGTCGTGCCGGCTGGTGTGGTGGTGCCGCGTGACTGTATACCTGTGTATGAGTGGGGGTGTTGACACGTGCTGTGTGCCGCAGTGCCGGAGGAGGGCTCGTCGTCGTGCCGGCTGGTGTGGTGGTGCCGCGTGACTGTATATCTGTGTATGAATGGGGGTGTTGACACGTGCTGTGTGCCGCAGTGCCGGAGGAGGGCTCGTCGTCGTGCCGGCTGGTGTGGTGGTGCCGCGTGACTGTATACCTGTGTATGAGTGGGGGTGTTGACACGTGCTGTGTGCCGCAGTGCCGGAGGAGGGCTCGTCGTCGTGCCGGCTGGTGTGGTGGTGCCGCGTGACTGTATACCTGTGTATGAGTGGGGGTGTTGACACGTGCTGTGTGCCGCAGTGCCGGAGGAGGGCTCGTCGTCGTGCCGGCTGGTGTGGTGGTGCCGCGCGGTGCGGCTGGCGGGCGCGCTGCCGGTGGCCGCGGCGCGCGCGGTGCGTCTGCTGGGTCGCGCGCTGCGGCACGGCGCCGCCGCACGGGACCTGCTCGCGGCCGCCACGCACCACGCCAACGACCCCGCCGACATCAGGTACCGCACAGCCACACACTCGGCTCTCAAACCGCTTCATCTGTTACTGTAAGCATCGTTACCACCCATGCAGGATCGGATTTAGAGGTGTGGAGGTCCCGGGGCGGAGCTTTGTCGCGGACGTTGAAATACACCCCGCCTCCTAGGTTAAAATATCTGAAGCAAAAACCTAGACTACAAATGGTTTAAAGTTAACGTAAAAGATGTTTAGTGTCGAAATTTTTATTTTTTTTCTCGAAGTGTCTGTTGTGGAGACCCCGGGGCGGTTGCCCCGTTTGCCCTCCCCTAAATCCGGCCCTGCACACGGGCCACACGCGACAGTCACAAACGCCGCCACAAGAAGGTAGAAGCGGCCACAAAAGTAGCTGAAGCGTTCGACAGCTACTTGTGACTGCTATCTTTTTTTACTTCGTGCAGTATCATAATGATCTCTGACGAAGAAGGCTTAATTGCGCTGCTTCTGATATTAGACGTCATCGTGGAAGACCGTAGTTTTATTTAAAACCAACAGAGATAAAGGTGGAATAATGTTGTGTGATAAATGTCCAGGAATGTGTAAATAGTGAGTTTGTGTGCAGACACGGGTTCGTGGAGTGCCTGGAGGCGGAGGAGTGGGGCGGCGCGGGGGAGGGCGCGGGGGAGGGCGCGGGCGCGGTGCGCGCCGCCAAGGAGGGCGTGCTGGCGCTCATACTGCAGCTGCTGCCCACCGCCGCGCCCAACTTCGCGCACTTCCTGCTCGGGTACCAGCTCACCGGGGACGTGAGTACCGCCGGCTCTGTGTGTTCCTCCAGCGGCGTGACACTGTGCTGCCCACCGCCACTTCCTGCTCGGGTACCAGCTCACCGGGGACGTGAGTACCGCCGGCTCTGTGTGTTCCTCCAGCGGCGTGTCACTGTGCTGCCCACCGCCACTTCCTGCTCGGGTACCAGCTCACCGGGGACGTGAGTACCGCCGGCTCTGTGTGTTCCTCCAGCGGCGTGTCACTGTGCTGCCCACCGCCACTTCCTGCTCGGGTACCAGCTCACCGGGGACGTGAGTACAGCAGTTAACATGTAACAGTTAACATGTAGCAGCAACAAGCAGGACACATGTGTCCGATGGCAAGCAACACGCCTACATGTAACAGCACAGTGTCACGTAGCTATTGAAACGTGAAGAGTTCAAATCATTACCTGGCCTTGCACTGCGCTCCTCATCGAGATATGTAAGATGATTCATCCGTCTATGACTTGTAATTTCTCTGAAATATTATTCTTCGAACGGTACGGTTCCAAGCTTCCAAGTGATTTTTGCGTGAGTGATATTTTAACTGTTATTTTTTTGTACCCAGGTAAGTCGCAGCGCGTTGAACGAGCCCGGTGCGGCTGGGTTCCCCCGCACCTGCTTCCATTCCATACTAGACATTCTAGACCAGTTCATCGCCGAACAAAACGATAACGACAGGTAAAAACAACATTTTTCATCATGTTCATACATTACTCCCAAACACCACCCAAGTGAGGGGCATAAGGTGACGTAAACTAAACTGAATGTATATTACTAAACCGATGATAAATGGAAGTGGCAATCTTACCTTTTTCTAACTACTCGTAGCTCTAGAAAGCGACATCGTTTCATGTTTGATGTTCCAAAGACTCGAACAAAGAGTTATAATATTTGAGATCTTTAGCTGCTTTATTTGATATGGTTAATGTGTCTCAGTGCACATCGAAGTTTTCCACCCAGGTTGTCTTTCTTTGATCCGGGAATTCCCATCGAGCCAAGGGATGTTAAATATCTACCAGTGTTTGCTGGGTGTGATCATGAGTGTGTTGTCCTAGGGAGGCGGACGAGTTGATCGAGGGCTGCTACCGCGTGGTGTACCGCGTGGTGTCGGGCGCGGGCACGGGCGGGCCGGCGCTGCGCTACCTGCGCGCGCGGGACTACTTCCTGTCGCGGCACGTGCGGCGCTGCGCCGAGCTGCGCGGCGCGGGCGCGGCCGGCGTGGCGGCGCGCTCGTGGTGCGTGCGCGCCGCGGCCTGCGAGGCGGGCGCCGCGGCCGCCGCGCGCCACCACGCCGCGCTGGGTGCGCTCGTGACCGCGCTCACCGTGCACCGCGACCACCCCGCCGTGAGTACTGCGAGCTGTGGTGGCACGTGCTGCGCGGGCGCGGCCGGCGTGAATCTTCCCTCACGCTTCCTCTTTTAGGCTCGACCAGATTATACACACTATTTTAGACTGTTATTGTTATTGTCAGATTATGTATGAAGGACTTTAGTGACCAAGATCCTCAGGAATGAGATGCCGATCGGAGAGATGGAGTGTTTTTGACGTGAATACGTCTTTAAAATTACTTCCATAGGGACGCAATCCAAAAAAAAACGAATGATAACAAAATCGGGGGATACAGTTTAGTGTTGTAGCTACATATCTATCATCTCCATCGAAATTTCAGTTACACCACTGGATAGCTAAAGAATCAAATAATTTATTACGCTAAGTAAGGACTGTAACACATCGCGCGCGGGGGAGGGGGCAGCCCCGCCATTTTGAAGGTAATTTTGCTGCGTATCGAGATTTCCATTTAGTAATAACTTTCGACTCGGTGAAGCTACGACATTGATTCAAGTTTCAATCGTCAGCTCTCGTCAAAATTTATCGATTATATGTATAACATTAGTGTAAAATTGTAACTGAAATGAAAAAATTGAATATAATAAGGTGTTAAAATAAAAAAATAAATAATGTCGGCCTATACGCGTCGAAAAGCCAAATCGAAATAGAGAGATCGTATACGGTTGGAAAAGGCATCTCAACAGCAATCGAATGGTACCAATAAAACACCATATTATGATCGAGTCAAGCAGTGCCGGCAACGTAAAGTAATGAATGCGGCCGAGCGGATCAACAACGGTGCCAGTAAATCTGCAGGGACGGTTGAAATTACGCAGATGGATGATCTCGCTTCTGTATCGACATCGGGCTGTGTAAGCATCGATTGTGTACGATCGTCGTTTAAAACCCGTTACGAGACGTATTCACGTACAACAAACGGCCGTGTCCATAACACAGCCACACCCCTTTTTTAACATTTACAGGTTTACAGTTCACCGCTATCTCGCCTGATGTTAAGCGACGATGCGGTCTACGATGGAGCGTGCTCACATAGAAGAAACCGATTTACTCTCGATTTGAGGACACCAAGATTGTAACCATCGGGAAAAACCCACTCGGGCAATTAATTCCACAGTCTAGACGTTCTTCTACAAAAGTAGAGTCAAATGTTTTCGTTTGGAATATCAAGCATGAAACGATAATAACGCGATGTGTCGTGTGCAGGAGTGGGAGTCGTGCGTGATCCGGCGGCTGCTGGAGTCGCTGCCGGTGAGCGTGGCGGACGTGCCCGAGCCGCGCTGGGAGCTGTTCCACGCGGCGCAGCTCCGCGCCGCCATCGCCGCGTGCGACGTGCGCGCGCCCGCCGGCGGCCGGCGCGTGGCCGTCAGCCGCCTGCACGCGCTGCTGGCGCGCGAGCTGGAGGCGCTGCGGGCCAGCGCGCCGCAGCGGGGGCTCGTCACCGCGGAGATACAGAAGGTAACACGCAAGCTACTTGAGATTGAGTCTAAATCATTACCCTAGCAACAGCGCTACCATCATCACCCCGATGTATTATAGACCATTTATAGACATATATATCGTGGGCGTGTCGCAATGCACATCCGTCAGCTTTTCAAAGAGCTTGGCATACTTGCGTTGCCTGCAATCTTGATCTACCAAGTGGCTGTGTATGTCAGAAATAACTTAGACTCATACAACACGCGAGGAGAGATACATACTTGCAATACACGCAACGCTGACAAGCTGGACAGTATACCACACTCCCTCACAAGATCGGAAAAGCTGACTCACATTATGAGACCGGAAGTTTATAACACTCTTCCTAAAATATTTAAATCAGCCCCGAGTTTGGGCAGCTTCAAGAACCGATTAAAAAGCTGGCTTATCGATCAAACTTTCTATAGTTACAGCGATTTTTAAAGAGTCATGGTAAACTCACTATAAAATTGTAAAAAAATTACATTGTTCATTACAATTGTAATAAATACATATTATATTTTAATGGTGGACACTTATTTGTACGATACTTATTATCGTACAATAAAATGTTAAGTTTAAACTCTACTCTATATATATGTATACTCTTTGTATGCTCTATTTTGTTTTTTAAAATTGACGTGTAAATTGTACATATATGAATAATGAACTTTGACTTTGACTTAGATGGCTTTCTGTGTTTTGTGATTTAAATGAAAATAGCCCTACAAAACTTATCGGTTTGAATTACAAATGAAGATTCACCTGGGGAAGTACAGAACTTCCCCTGGTGAACTTTGCAGTCTTGCAAAATGACAAAACATTCAGTTACAGTTCATTACATTATTATAAAAATGATATTTGCAAATGTCCACGATACATAATAATTAGATCTAGATTTATGAATCTTTCAATATTGCATATTATTTTTAGGTCCTAGACTACGTGACAGCTATCAACCAGCAACGCAACCTGGCCGCCACCCTCACCCACTACTTCGACTCGTGGCGACAGCTCGCCGAAATATTGTTCTGCGTCGCTCCCGAAGACGTCCTCAACCTCGAGGCGAAGAAGAACCTCCTCTTCAACATCCTCCAGGACCTCCTCAACAAGATCTCCCCGGCGGAAGTGCTCCCTCAGCTAGGAAACTTGGCCTCCGGAACGGTGCTACTCCTCCTCGTCAATCTCCGCTACTGCTACGTCCTGCAGAAGAGAGAATCGAACTTAAAAGGAACAGACTTCGAGAGCACATTCTTCGGTCCTACAAACCACATAATGCAGACCAACTCGCTGACGCTAAAATTCATTTTGCACAAGATTCTGAGCTGGATATCCGTTTCGGGCGGTTGCACGCAAAAAATGAGGGTGAACCTTTACGGTGCTCTGTTGAACTTCTTGAACATAGTGAATTTGAAGCCTTCTTCTGCTGAGATTGAGGACGAACCGAATGATACGTACGTGAGTCGGTTGGACAGCTCTCGCGCGCGCCCGAACAAAGAGGAGTCTTCGTTGAAAGCCATGGTGATTGATGTGATAGATGATTTCGGGGAGAACTTGTGTACGATCGTGTGTGGGGACTGCATCGGGGCCGGGCACGACGTGTGCCGGATGTTGGCGCTGGCTTGCTTGGAGGCGCTGGTGGAGATCAACCCTCGCACGGACTGGATGAACACCCTGACCAACCAGGGCTACCTCAGGAGTCTGATCGACAGCCTGCAGGACGACGACGAACAACTCAAAGAGGTGAGTCACATTCAATATTTGTATGATAGCCTTTAACTAAACGGTTTGAAATCCATCTAACAGCATGTAAAAACATTTTTTGGTATGTTGTCCATGTTGGAAATATGTATATCTGGTCGGAAATCGTGTTTTAAAAATCTTTGTTTATTTTTGTTGGTAATACGTATGCTTTTCATAGCCCATCACGCTTAATGTGAATATAAACGTTCTACTGTCGACCGCGTTTGTCTATAAATCGGGTATAAACTTCGATCCGCTCTTGATCGGATGATATCCAAATTGTATCCATCAGAGTATACTGTGCTTGGGCAACACATTCCACAGCTTAGATCTTCTTACCACGTACGTAAAGTTTAACCTCTTCGTTTGAATCTCTGGAACTTTAAATCATAAACCGCCATCGTTTTTACGAACTACGACGAGTCTCAAATGAAATGGCAATTAGATTGCGGCGACGCTTACGAACTTGAAGTGTTTCGGTCACCAAACATGTTCTAAGCTATTACCTCATCCTAACACCTTCAAACGACCAATTCTTGTATACAGGTGTGGCGTAACGAATGGATAAACCTATACCTACTGTACGAGAAAGTGAGGTCCCTTGTCAGATTAAGTTCCTACTTCTGTCCAAGCTCATCTTTCCCCCTGAATGACTAATTAAGCTACAATACAGGGTTATTGGTAATCAGCCTGCATCCTTTTAAGGGGATGTTAGGTACATTCAATACGTCAACTTTTGTTCTACAGTTTAAAAAAAAAATGATTTTTTTCTTTTCCAAAAAAAAATTAAAAAATATTTGCACGGTCTAAAAGCATCGAACTCTTCGTAACAATTCGTAACAAGAGCGCGTACGCTATTTAACGTGCAAAAAATGATGTGCCGAAGTGAATAAACACTAAAAAGTCGCTAAACAGTACAAAAAAGGGCAACAAACACTATACTTTTTTGGGTGATCTATTGAGTTTTAACGAAAGTTGTAGAACAAAAGTTGTTTGTTTAAATATACAGAACATGCCCTTAAACGGATGCAGGCTGATTACCAATAACCCTGTATAACCAAGTGATCTGCTACCACTGTGTTTGTACACACAAAAAACGAGTACCCCGACTCGTATGCCGGAGGTCCGACTTCTGGGATGTAAGTTGTACCAACAATGAACAACGAAATAATTACCTGTACTGTGGCTTCCGAAGCACGTATAGCTTAGGTATGTACGTACCCAGTTTTCGAACTATTCGTCCCTCACGAAATAACTGTACTAAATATTAAATAAGATAAGGATATGTGTGGAAGACGACGTGAAGCCTCCGCCGCCGTCAGCTGCCCGCCGCGGCAGACCGCCGCCACCGGTCTACTTACACTGATTACACCTTTGCTGTCTCCAACAGCACACGCAACTAGCGAATCCCGGTCGCTTATACTGCTTTCCAAGCACAAACTACAAAGGACCTTCGTCTTTTGTTGAGTTTTACGTCTTATTAAGATATTAAACTCGACCGCGAGTGAGCTCAACGAACTGACGCCATTACGTGACTTTTGTGACTATTTCCATTCATCATCTGTCAAACCATTGACTCAAGTAGTGTTATCCTACAACTTTTTCTAATTACCACTAAATTTTATCTTCGTTTATTACAAGCTTGAATCGTATGCAATACATACACGATCTTATGTTACACGAAAAATGTAACGCGACAAAATGCTAGAAATGACGGTACATCATGATGGTCCAGAAAATAAAAAAAATTGTGCAAAAAAAAATTGTAATAAAATTACATCCTGTGCCACTTTTTTTGGTGGTAAAATTGCAAATAAAGGAATTTTCTCAATCTGCTTTTTGGATAAGTGTACTGTGTACTTCGACTGAAAACTACTATTATTGTGACTCTTGTTTACTTTTTTTCTTAGGTTTGTTTTTATCTCAAAGTTTAATATTTTGCAATTTTTTAAGTGAAAACATATTTTTCGTGGGCTGTGAATTAAATTCTACCGTCATGCTCGGGAATGATTAGAAATCTTCGGGTAAACTCGGGACCATGGCCACGCCCTCCGGAGTCACCAGAGTGTTATGTATCATGTATCAGAAATGCTGACGTATTTTTAGATGGCTAATGGTCATTGTCCCGAGTTTACCCAAAATTTCTTATCATTCCCGAGCGTGACGGTAGAATTTAATTCACAGCCCACGAAAAATATGTCTGTGGTGAGCCAAAAAGTTTTCACTTAAAAAAACAAAAGAGCATTCAAGTAATATACAATAAAAATGATTTCGTTAAAAACTCGACTGCAAAGTTAAGTTTGTTGGTGTTTGACATTTGGTGTAATTTATTACACGCCGGTGTTATCGAGCGGGTATTGAGTGTGGGTGTTGTGTGCGCAGGCGCTGGAGGCGTCGCCGCACTCGCTGCGCGCGCTGTACGTGTACGAGTCGAAGCTGGCGCTGCTGATGCGGCTGGCGGGGTCGCGGCGCGGCGCCGAGACCGTGCTGGCGCAGGGCGCGCTGGCGCGGCTGGCGGGGCTGCGCGCGCTGCGCCAGCCCGGCCCGCCCGCGCCGCCGCAGCACGCCGCCTTCGTGCCGCACGCCGGGGACAGGTCGACACTCTTCTACTCCCGCACTCTCCTGCTCTAGTAGACTACCGCGAGGGCACGTCTAGCGGCTCGACTATTTTGGCTAAGGTCGCGAAGCAGACATTATTGTTTGAAAAAAAAAAGAAAACAACACAAAACATAAAAAACATTTTTAGCTTCAATTATTTAAATCCTCTACCAGAAAAAATAATCTAAATATCTAAGGGGTCTTTTTTAATTTAAATTCCACAGACTCCGGTGTCCGTGACCTTTGTCATTTGGGTTCTTTTTTACATAAATCTTGGATTGGAAGAAGAAAATAACTCTAATGTGGCATCCATACAACAAACGTGACTTTTTTGCCGTGCTCACAAATAATGTTACGAAACTCTTCGTGCTATGTATAACAGAATGATCGTTCGCTTGCTTAGGTTCCGTCAGATCCTGATCCCCGCGCTGGCGCTGTGCGACGCGCTGTTCACCACGCTGGGCACGCAGAACCACAGCTGCGTCATCCACGTGACGCACTTCCTGCTCAGCCACCTCGAGTGCCTCGACATGATCCTTCGGTGAGCTTACATCTACTCCACTAGGATCCTCTGCCAGATCCTGATCATCCACGTGACGCACTTCCTGCTCAGCCACCTCGAGTGCCTCGACATGAGCCTCCGGTGAGCTTACATCTACTCCACTAGCAGCCTCCACCAGATCCTGATCATCCACGTGACGCACTTCCTGCTCAGCCACCTCGAGTGCCTCGACATGATCCTCCGGTGAGCTTACATCTACTCCACTAGCAGCCTCCACCAGATCCTGATCATCCACGTGACGCACTTCCTGCTCAGCCACCTCGAGTGCCTCGACATGATCCTCCGGTGAGCTTACATCTACTCCACTAGCAGCCTCCACCAGATACTGATCATCCACGTGACGCACTTCCTGCTCAGCCATCTCGAGTGCCTCGACATGATCCTCCGGTGAGCATACATCTACTCTACTAGCTAGTGGGTGTAAAGTGGGTGTGACTGTGTCATGGACACAGCCGTTTATTTTACGTAAATACGTACACAAAATGCCTTGGTGTTATCGGCTCTAACCCTTACACCGCAGGCGATGTGTGTAATCAGACATGGTGTATTCAATTCTTTGTTTCTTTACCAATATCAATTTTACCCGCGCTATCTAAAGTAATTGAAACGATTTTGAATAAGAGATTCGTAAACCTGGAACAAAATAATCTTATATGTATTTGATAGGATAGTTTTCGTGCAAACAAATCCACGGAACATACAATATCCGCACTGATCGATTATGTTACCAGAACCTTAGACAGGACGAAAACATGTTTGGGATTATTTATAGATTTGGCCAAGGCTTTTGATACTGTCTCGATCCCACTCTTGCTGTATAAAACGGAGAACTTGGGTATAAGGGGTATTCTCCTAATCCTTTTTAACACTAACTTATAAATAGTACTACTCAATAGGTTCATATAAGGAATATCACAAGAGACAATGAATTAGTGTCTTACGGAGTTCCACATGTATCTATTTTATGTCCCTCGCTACTTCTGATCTTTATAAACGTCCTCTGTAACTACTAGCTTGAAAATCGTAACATTAAATAGATAGATCTGCTCACGTGTAAACAATAAGAAAGAAAAATTGGCAGTCATATATTTACTGCCGATAGAAGTGAAAACTTTTAACGTTTAACAGAATTTGATAGCTTACTTTGGAAACTACGCGGGTGAAACCGGAGGGCGTGGCCTGGCCATCATGGCATGGCCATCTAGAAATGCGTCAGCATTTCCCATTGGTTTACGCATTTCTAGTTGGCCATGCCATGATTGCCAGGCCACGCCCTTTCAGCATTTCCCATTGGCTGACGCATTTTTAGATGGCCATGGTCCCGAGCTCCCGACTTTACCCGAAGATTTCTTATCATACCCGAGCGTGACCCTAGAATTCAATTCACACCCCACGAAAAATCTGTCTAGGCGCGCCAAAAGAAGTTTTCACTTCAAAAATAATGCAAGTAGTGAAGGAACGTGTGTTGACGTGTGTCAGGTCGGCGCAGCCGTCGTCCCCGCCGGAGCTGCTGACGGAGGTGGAGTGGATCACGTCGGTGGTGAGCCGCGCCGCGGACCAGGAGGTGTTCGGCGCGGTGGCCGGCGACACCGCGCTGGTGCGCGCCGAGCCCGGCCTGCGCCGCGTGCGCGGGCTCATGCTGGCTCTGCTGGCCCGCTTCCAGCAGCCCGCCGCCGACCCGCCCTCGCTCACCTACTACAAGGTAACGATATACAATGGACCCTAAAATATCGCTGAAAATGTCTTCACTGATGTCTCTGAGACTTTCATTTACAGTGTGCCAAAAAAAATAATCTTAAAAATAAATTGAATTGTAAATGTAGTATTGGAATTCATATCGTGACTTTTGTGACAGCATTTGTATCATCGTGCCATCAATCTTCCACCAATATCGATGTAGTGTACTAACGTTGATTCGACCAAGTCATTCGAGTCGATGTCGCAAATGTAGCGTCCCCAGAGGGACGCGATGTTGTGTGCCCAGATAGTGTGCAACCTGATGTCGTGCACGCAACTGGAGCGCGGGCGCGGCTCGAGCGACGTTTTCTGCAATAGTAGCACAGAAAATGTTTTCACTGATGCCTCAACGACTGTTCTTTACTACTTGCCCAAATCTGAAAGATCGAAACTTAATACCGTGGCCTTTGACAGCATTTGTAGCGTTGTACATACCATCAATCTTCCACCAATATCGATGTATTGTACTAAACGTTGATTCGACCAAGTCATTCGAGTCGATGTTGTTTCCAGAGTGACGTGATGTTATGTCCCCAGATCGTGTGCAACCTGCTGAGGTACGCGATGTTGGTGCGCGGGCGCGGCGCGAGCGCGGCGCTGCTGGCGCGCCTGGCGCGGCTGGCGCGGCTGCACGGCAAGCTGCGCGCCACCGCCGCGCACCGCCTGCGCGCGCTGCACACGCTCACACTGGACGGTAACCTCCCTCCCACCGCCGCGCACCGCCTGCGCGCGCTGCACACGCTCACACTGGACGGTAACCTCCCTCCCACCGCCGCGCACCGCCTGCGCGCGCTGCACACGCTCACACTGGACGGTAACCTCCCTCCCACCGCCGCGCACCGCCTGCGCGCGCTGCACACCCTCACACTGGACGGTAACCTCCCTCCCACCGCCGCGCACCGCCTGCGCGCGCTGCACACGCTCACACTGGACGGTAACCTCCCTCCCACCGCCGCGCACCGCCTGCGCGCGCTGCACACGCTCACACTGGACGGTAACCTCCCTCCCACCGCCGCGCACCGCCTGCGCGCGCTGCACACGCTCACACTGGACGGTAACCTCCCTCCCACCGCCGCGCACCGCCTGCGCGCGCTGCACACGCTCACACTGGACGGTAACCTCCCTCACACTCCCAACCTGCTAACGTACGCGGCCCTGCAAAATGTGGGAACATCACAATGACAACACGTCTGTTAAAGTAAGCAGGGCGTGCTTTGCACTAAGACGGGTATTCCGAGTGGTGTCTGCGGAGGTGTCTCGTGCGTGTTACTTTGCTACAGTACATTCTCGGTTACCGTACGGCGCTGAACTATCGAATGGGCCCCGCTATCGACTGGGAGCGTGCGTTCCGTGCCCAGAAACGTGGCAGTGTACCTCCAGATTATATTATAGTTTGATTCATTTTTGCAAATTATGGCGTTATGTTCTGAATTGCTACATGAAAGTGTCTATTGTTCATACAGAGATGAGGAAGCTGGTCCCGGGCGGCGAGGCGGAGTGCGAGGGAGAGAGCGCGGCCGAGATCCGCGCGCGGGGGGCGGCGGCGCTGCGGGAGGCGGGGGAGCTGCGCGAGCGGGAGCTGGCGGCCTGCACGCGCGCGCTGGAGGGAGCCGCGAGCCTGCTGTGCCGGCAGCTGCGGGGGCCACACCCGCCAGGTATACACACTCCCGCCAGGTACACACACCCGCCAGGTACACACACCCGCCAGGTACACACCCGCCAGGTACACACACCCGCCAGGTACACACACCCGCCAGGTACACACTCCCGACAGGTACACACACCCGCCAGGTACACACACCCGCCAGGTACACACACCCGCCAGGTACACACACCCGCCAGGTACACACACCCGCCAGGTACACACACCCGCCAGGTACACACACCCGCCAGGTACACACACCCGCCAGGTACACACAACCGCCAGGTACACACACCCGCCAGGTACACACACCCGCCAGGTACATACACCCGCCAGGTACATACTCCCGCCAGGTACACACCCGCCAGGTACACACACCCGCCAGGTACACACACCCGCCAGGTACACACACCCGCCAGGTACACGCCAGGTACACACACCCGCCAGGTACACACACCCGCCAGGTACACACACCCGCCAGGTACACACACCCGCCAGGTACACACCCGCCAGGTACACACACCCGCCAGGTACACACCCGCCAGGTACACACACCCGCCAGGTACACACACCCGCCAGGTACACACACCCGCCAGGTACACACACCCGCCAGGTACACACACCCGCCAGGTACACACACCCGCCAGGTACACACACCCGCCAGGTACACACACCCGCCAGGTACACACTCCCGCCAGGTACACACACCCGCCAGGTACACACCCGCCAGGTACACACACCCGCCAGGTACACACACCCGCCAGGTACACACACCCGCCAGGTACACACACCCGCCAGGTACACACACCCGCCAGGTACACACACCCGCCAGGTACACACACCCGCCAGGTACACACACCCGCCAGGTACACACACCCGCCAGGTACACACACCCGCCAGGTACACACACCCGCCAGGTACACACACCCGCCAGGTACACACACCCGCCAGGTACACACACCCGCCAGGTACACACACCCGCCAGGTACACACACCCGCCAGGTACACACTCCCCGCGGGAGCTGGAGGAAGAAAAATTTTGCCGTGTTAATGGTTTCGAATAAATGAAAAAAAATATATATGGTATCGAATTCAACTTTTTTAGGTATTATTATTCGTTATATCGTATACAATAAAATTTAAAACATAAAACTACTATGTTGCTCTTAACATATTGTGTAAATAGCTCCTAGACCATTTGAGAACTCGATAAAACTTCGACTCGAGTGTCAAAAATGTTAGTTTACATATCAAGTACATTAACTAGTATCATAAATAAACGATACCGCTAGAAGGGTCTTGAAACGCTCTTCGAGAATAATGAGCTGGAACGGGTACAAGTTAGACGGCACTTCATATGCCGAAGCGTAAACAACGCACTTCGTAACCTGACACCCGCTTTCCGGCCAGAATTGTAAACGCGAGAACCTGGCGGGGAAGCGAGCGGCTAATGAACTAACTGGCCCAGAAGCCTACTAACCACAGATGAGATACCCTGTTGATCGGCGATGAAACGAATCTCGCCTACATTCACATTTCACCAGCGGGGGCGCAGGACGAGGTAAAATGCAGAGCTGTGTTTAGCCAAATATCCGCGTGTGACGTGCACTACTTGCCACGAATGATCGAACAAAACGAGATAGAGTTATGCAAACTTCAAAGGACAGAGCAGGATGCAAAAAAATACATCAACGGGGGTTCCTATTTCGTTTTTTTAATGTTCGTTTAATTTTGTAGATTGATGAATGAATTTGTGAATTGATGTTATGTTTTTGTAATTATTGCATTAAATTACTTACTGGTGAAATGATATATCGTCCTTTGTAAAGCTGGATGTCCTGCTATTCATTCCGCATCATTTCACTGAGCAGAAACTATACCGCATATTTTATATATTTTTTTACTGTTTTTTTTGTCAGCCCTCTTTCGTCGGAATCAAAAGCCTGACTGACCGAACTCGCAACAGGTGTATTAAATAACAATTATGCTAATGAAACGCTTAGTAAAGTTACTGTACCGTACCATAACTTACCGGACGAGTACGATGACAAGCGCAAGGGCACGTCATGTGGAACCATCTTGACTTGAACTGGTCGCCGGTAGGGAAGATTTAGCACTGACCTGTCTGCCCAAGGAAGGGTGCTCTACGGCCCTTCCAAAGAGTTCACCTGATCAATGGTTTTCAATTTTATCTTATATCAGCTGCCTTATTATTTAGGGGATTGCCATGAAAAAGATGTCAACATTGCCTGCAGGTCTACTACGAAAACAAACTCCGAATGATCGGATCCGCCCGACAACTGAATCGGATCTGTAGCCTACCACGAAAAACATTCGGATCGAAACATCTCGGTCGGAAGTTATAGACTTAGGTCGGATGAGGGTCGGATCGAACGAAACGGCCGATTCTATAAACCGACCGATTGTCTATCGAGGTAGGAAACTTCTATAAGTTCGGCCGATATATCGTTTATCGGACTTCGTGTTAGACCGGCTGGTGATTGTGATCCACACTGTGTTGTCAGAATATTCATTTTTGTCTTTCACCTCTGACATTTATTTGTGTTGGTTCCTGTTTCCATGAGTGTATGAGTAATAAAGCGTGTCGTGTCGTCGTCAGTCCCGGACTCGGAGCTGGAGGACGCGCCGGCCGCCAACGAGCTGCCCGAGCTGCGGCGCGAGCTGACCGCGCTCTTCAACGACCGGTTCACCGAGGAACTGCTCGACACCGCCAAGGTACCCACACTCACATTCACCCACCCTGACACTCACTTCCACTCTAACACGTATATTCAAACACACTCTAACATTTACTCTGACACTCGCGTTGATACACCCTCTCACAATCATACACATAATTATTCACTCTGATACTCCTACAGACATTCACATTCATACACACCATTCAACGTCAGCATGCGGCATTTCGTTACGTGACGATTCCTACTAAATCGCACGTCCATTAAACGTTAATGAACTACGTTCCAACAATAATTTAGATCATGAATATATCATGTGTAGTGTTTTAATGAAATAAAACGGCCTAATACGATTAATTAGCCTTTTAATTAATAGAAACTTATAAAACAGTGTTGACGCGAACAGAGCGTGCGAGAGAGAGAGAACATGATCAAGTGACATGCCGTAAAGTTAGTATTGACATTCTATTGAGAAGGCGGGAAATTTAAATTACATTCAACAGTTTTCAATATGATGTGTTTTGTGTACAGAACCAGCCGGAGGCGCAGCGCGGCTTCCTCGAAGTCATAGTCAAGGACATCAAGAGCATGCTCCAGTTCTCGCCGGCGCCCGTCTGACCGTGCCGGCTGCTATTCGTCTATCTGCTCTGTAATGTTCAAACTTACATTCTCGCGTGTCGCTTTCTCGTTCTCGCATTACGACACAGTTTGAGCGTCGATTTTTCGAATTAATGAATATAAAATTTGTCCGCAATTGGGGTAATGACAAGGTCAAAAATATACCATTCTAAGTAGTACGTCAGGAAAATAAATTATGGAAAAGTTGTACACGTAATTTTTGTTTTTACCAAATTATTAATAATCGCCAAAGATTTAGATCTTCAAACTTCTGGAGTGGAGGTTGTGACGTCACGTCTTTGTAAAAATCGTACAATGAAGTGACGTCAGTCAAAACTACTGAGCAGTGCGTCTTCGGTGCTTAACACTTACCTGAAACAAAAGACACATTATTTTTTAATAATATAACTGACGGAATAATTCGTTTTTTAGGCATCATCCCTCTTAAATTAGAAATAAAAGCCAAAGATTATAAAGGATTACAGATGTACCAAGCTGAAAACTTCGTGCTAACCTTTTTTTTTTGTTTTTAATAATTAGAAACAACTTTAACAACAACCGACATGGCCGTGAAGCACTAACTGAAATACTAATAAGTATTGTTAAAATAATAAATGTGACCAACCCTCGATTTACGAAAATAAATCAGCTAATACGTACATATTGCATAGTCTCAAAGTTTAATATCGTATAGCACGATTGATTGTGTTATTAGGGTTGGCCCCACAGTTGTTAGTAATGGTGCGTATGTCGCGTAGCTTTCAGCTTAGTACAGACTGTCTGTGTAGCAGAATGAACATTAATGGTCGGCTTTTTAGGCAAACTTCTCTTGGGAAGTATTTAAAGGTGTAATTGGAATTCGAACCTATGACTTCAACTTATAAAATAGGACATTGTCGTCTCTAGTCTACCATGTATCGTATGAACTGTAACCCACGTAATGTGACCCTGTATATAAATATCTTGTAATTTGGCAAGTAAAAACCAAAACGAAGAAACATTACTGTAGGCGGAATATGGATACTATCGTCTCCCTTAACGAGTAAACGCTAACGAATGTATGGAAATTATAATAAAGTGCCTCTAAGGACCGTAAATAATCATATTTTCCACACATTTGCCAGCACTTACGCGCAGTTCATAACGTTAGTATTCGTACTTAGCACAATGTTTTTTCATTGTTAAAATGCGAAAGCGACAAAGCCACGTGTGAACACATAATTAATTAATTTGTATTTTTGGTAATCGCTATCGGAAGCGATAGCGGGAATAAAGAAATTGTTCATTGTACTATTTTGTTTTATTGTTCTCCTCTCAACCATAAGTAGCCAACTTAGGGCCCCGTCACATAAGGTCGCAAGCAGCGCGGCAGCCGCGCGACAGAAGCGGATGCCTTCTCATTACAAGTACAGCGTACAGTGTTTGCAACACTGACTCGATGCCGATTGATCGCGCGCGGCTGCCGTCCGGCGTCCGCTATGACAATTACGAGTCGCGCTGCTCTTTTTAGTATAGAAGTTTGCCGCCTGTGAACAGCGCAACTGTCGCGCTGCTACTGCCGCGCTGCTTGCGGCCTAATGTCAAGACACCCTTAGGGCTCCCACACAAAACTGCGATGCGATGCGACACCGCATCGGAGCAATTCGCCATCGCAGGTTCCTCCGATGCGGCGTCGCATCGCATCGCATCGCAGTTTCGTGTGGGAGACCTTAGGCTAAGAAGACTGCAGCGATCTGCACCGGCGCCCGCCGCGATTGTGGAAGTAAGTTTTTATTTCAAATCTCACGAGACTATTTAATATGAGAAATAATAAATCTGGCTACAGAATTTGTTTTGGCCACGTGGTTAAACTTCTCCATTAATAACTAAACATTGGGAAAATTAGATAGCCTGTAATAAACTAATTCATCTTTACGATGCCAATTAGTAGAAAGCCACTCTGTTGCTGAGGATGTGATGTGCAGTGTTTGTCAGTGATGGTGCATGGGACAACTGGGGCTAATGACGCCGACTGTCTGTCTCTCTCATGCTCCTTCAATCTAGTTTCTTATGTGATGGCATTTGGCGAAATAAATTTCATATTCTAATTCAGGGTGGGGGTGATTGGCCTGCACTGACGTCCCGCTAGGGGTGTATTGTCCCCCCTGCCAGCCTACCCAAACCAACCGAGCTCCTTAAAATAGCGGAGGACGGCCTTGGGTCGCTGGCATATTAGTTCCAGTCCCATTTCGTCAGATGTAATGCGTTCACGTAATTGATTTGGAGTTCCTTCAAGTAGTCCCGATCTTGATCTATTAATTTCTGTGGCTTCACAGCGCAAGAGCACATGTTCCACAGTTTCATTCTCCTACAAACAGCCCCTGCATGGGGTTGTCTGTAGAACCTATTTTGTGGAGATGATAGTTCAACTCACAGTGACCTGTGATTAAACCTATCATCAGACGAAGATCAGATCTTGTCAGATCTAGCAGTTTATTTGTTATTTTTCTTTCTATAAGCAGGAACACAGTTCTTGTGTGTTTGCATTTAGCAGATTTATCCCATAGTTTTTGCTGTTCTTTTTCAATGTGTAGACATAGCAGATTCCGTGTTTCTGAAGCAGTTGGCTTGCATAGCACTGCTATGTCTGCCCTGATATGCTTCTTTGGCAAGCGTGTCCGCTTTTTCATTTCCACGGCAAACGCCGTGGCTTTTTGTCCACTCAACTGTGACAGTATGAGTGAGTGCGAGCCGCTGTAGCATAGAGTGGCACTCCGCAGTGACTCTTGACTTGGTTGTGGGTTTTCGTAATGCATAAATGGTGGCTGCACTGTCCGTTATGAACTTAAGTTCCAGCGAGTTCCCAATTTGTTTACTGTGTATTTCTTTTTTAAGGACTGATTTAGCTGCTAACAGGAGGCCCACAGCTTCCGCTTGCAGTACTGTTGTGGTTTTATTTAGGGCTAGCGATTCTACCAGGTCTAGCTCTGGTGAGTGGTACCCACACCCAACTCCCATGCTATTTTTAGTAAAATTTCAAATTATTTACGAGTGGCGAACGTAGTGCAAAGACGTATGTTCATAGAGCTGCATCGCACTGTGGTGTTATCAAGCACGGTCCAAAGAAGGGGGTAACAGGAGACATGACACCCCCACCCCAATCGTGTCCTACTGATCTAATCATATCCTATCCTAATAGGTTTCTAATTCTAATTTACAAAATGAAGAATAGTACCCACATTGGCAATTTTTTATCGAGGGAAAACAACTGGAACGGCAACTACGCGGGTAAAATCGCGGGGCGCTTCAGTTCTGATAGTCTATTTTACTCTACATATATAAAATGTATTATGACAGGTGACTCCTTACAAAATTTGAGGTTGCGACCGCTCTGGGATGTTATCGACAGGTGTATTGCTTACCATTAGTTGCACATCTTGCTTGCTATCCCTACTAGTATTATAGATGTGGAAGTTGGAAGTAGCATAGGCAAATTTTTATCACGAGAAAATAACGGGAACGGGAATTGCGGGACGCGAAGTACCTACTACCTACTTCCCAGGGCCTAATTTTTAAATTTTATAATATTTAATATATAATATAATAATATAATAATAATAATATATAATATTTAATATTTAAAGGCCAGGGGGATTTTTTTTTTTTTTTCCTGAAGTGTTTGTTGTAATAATAATATGTGAATATTATAATATATTTAATAATATAATTATATTTGAATATTGTAAAAACTTAGGCTTAAGAAAGGAAATAAATACGTATATAATAATAATAATGTACTACTTAATGCATAATGCCCCGTTTGCCCTCTCCTAAATCGGCCCCTTCTACTTCCTATGTGACGTTACGGCAAGATAATACTTATCCGTAATCCGTACCTACTTGGACCAAAATACCTAATAGTTAAAACCATAGAATACATAGGTCGGTATATATTTTTGATGTGAAAACTTCTTTTGGCGCGCCTCAGACAGATTTTTTTGTGGCTGTGAATTTAGCGTCACGCTAAATCGTCGTTTTGTGTTCTAGCGTCACGCTCGACAATGATAAGATTTTTTCGGGTGAACTCGGGATGCTAGAGCGAGAAAGAAAATTTAGTGAACAAGTGTGCCAGAGCGAGAAATATACCTAATTTAGTAAACTGCTCTTCGATGTTGTGTCTCTGTGTTTAGTGTAAAAAAAGGCCGTCACAGCCGTAGCTATAATATATATTTTCACATTTTCGTGACGTCAGCAAAATATACCGTAATATATTCATATTATGGCATATTAACAGAGCAAGACGTATTTTAGTGTACAGCGTGTTTCAACATTGTCTGAGTATTTTGTCACGAGTATTTTGATCATTTTAACCCCCGACGCAAAAGGGACGGGGTGTTGTTATAAGTTTGACATAACTATGTGTGTTTGTAGCATCGTAGCTCCCAAACCGATGAACTGATTTTGTTTTTTGTGTTTGAAGGGTGAATTAGTTGGAAGTTAGTATTTTTGTAGTGGTAGGACTCTTGGCAGAGTCCACCTGGGGTAGGACCAAACCTTTGCCAGTTATTCTACCGCCAAGCAGTAATGTGCAAACATTACTGTGTTCCGGTTTGAAGGGCAATGTTTCCAGAGAAATTAGATACAGGGCTTAGAGATATTACAACTTAGATCTCTGGGTGACGAGCGCAGTGCAGTGCTAGGTAATGATTAGGACTCTTCATGTTCCAATAGCTACGTGTCACTGTGCTGTTATGTGGCAGGCATGTTGCTTACCATCAGGCACATGTCCTCGTCTCGTCACTCTTTATTTATAAAAAAAAAAAAGGTGTGTGCTTAAGACCACACGGCAGAAGTGAAAACTTCATTAGCTGATTTTTGTATTAGGTAGGTATGTCGTATTATAATAAAATATTATGGATCGTATTAGTTGAATAAACGAGTAAAACAAGCCAGAAATTAAAGTAAATATTTATTGAAATTTTATTTATATACAAAGTAGCTGTTACCCGCGACTTAGTCCGCGCGAAATAAATACTAAGGTTACTCAGGCAGTACTTATTTGTATACCCAGATTGTATACACATTTATGGTTAGTAAAAAAAGGGTCCATGTTCAAAAAGTTGTTGGCCGGGGCCGGCTTTTTAAAAGTTACTCCAACTTTGTATGCATTCACACGGTGTACCCCTATGATGCCCCTAACATTGTCCGCAAAAAGGTTGGTGAGTGTAATAGGATTTTTGTTACCGACTTTCTCCTGTTCCGTCGATTCCACATACACTACACAGTCTCCACTACGATTTTCTGGGAATAGTCTCTTTCTCTTATAAAGGGGTTTTCTAAATACTTTGTAAGAAACATTTTCACTTGGATTTGGCTGCAATATATATATAGTTTTCTTTTTCTGGTCTGTTCGACGGGGTCACCCCCGTCGCTAGCGACGCTCATATTTATTTATACTATTGACTATATGTATACAAAACTAAATATTTACACGAAAGAAACGAAATATTTACACAGCAAAACTAATTAATTTGATTGTGAAAATTATAAAGCACCCGTCGTGTTTTCCCGCCCAAAGAAAAGTCTTTTGGAGTTGGTAGCCGTCAGTGTTGCCACTATGATTTTGAGCTTGTCGCCAAATAGTCATGAAACAAAGTCGCCGGTTTTGGTTGAATTATTAAGGGAATAACAGTCTGGAAGAATACATAAGCTTTTTCCTTCTCCAACCTTCTACACTACACTAGTATATTCCCCTTTGTCGGTAACACGTCGTCTAAATCCGCTAAAAGGTTTTAAAAATTCGCCAGTTTTTACAGTTTTAGAAAAGTTTTAAAAATTCGCCAGTTTTTAACCGGTAGCGAGCAGCGAGAGAGAGAGAGAGTATCTATTGACCCATGTCCTCCTCTAACAATTATCTTTCTCGGTCTGGCACGTTTGTTGACCACATTATCTTTCTCGCTCTAGCATCCCGAGCTTACCCGACATTTCTTATCATATCCGAGCGTGATGATCACGTGATCATCAATCCATTTCACAGCCCACGAAAATTCTGTCCATAGCGCGCCTAAAGAAGTTTTCACTTCAAAAAGTGTTCTATGCTATAAGTGAGCTATGTTTTCATATTATGAAACTATTCAAGATGGCCGCCGCCATATAATGGTTAATATATTTTTTCACAGCCCTCCTCAATATGGATATCCACTGGATATATATTTTTATAAATTTCAAATCCAAGATAGCCGCCACCAAAAATTGAAAAATTCATCATTTTACTGTATTTCTATCAATACATTAATGTAAATGCCTTTCAATTGTAACCCGGGTTCAAGATGGAGCTGGAACATCATAACAATATGTAATGTGATGTTTATGACAACATCGGAATAAAACTAGCCCCAATTCGATAGGGTTAATGTTTCTTAATTCAGTTTAATTCAAATAATTAAGTTACGGTGGTCTAGTCGGGAGAACGGCGGCTGCCGATCCGGAGACCCCGGGTTCAAACCCCACACGCACCACTGTCTTTTCGAAGTCATGTGCGTAATGCCGCTAACTTTAAACGGTGAAGGAAAACATCGTGAGGAAACCGACATGTACCTAGAATCTTTCGAAGTCATGTGTCATCCGCCAACCCGCACTGGGCCAGCGTGGTGGATTATGGCCTTAACTCTCTCCTTGCGAGAGAAGGCCCCGAGTCCCAGCAGTGGGAACGTTTAGTGGGCTGTTGATGATGATGATGAATGTTTCTTAATTACGATCATGATCCAGCACCAAAGTAATACAAAAGTAATAATACAAATATAGTAAAGTAATAATACAAATGAAACAAGCCCAAACTAGATAGTGTTATGTCGTTTAATTACTGAGTTACTGTGACTGTTCTAGCTCCTTCATCAGACCCTGATTGCCATCTAACACCGAAGTACTCACCAAGGCAAATAAAACCAGCCCAAACTCGATGGGCTTATGTCATTTAGTTACTGAATTCCTATGGCTATCTTCTAGCTTCGTAAACAGACTCTTAGATCACCATTTAGCACCAAAATACTAGTCAAAAGGTATAAAATGAGCCCAAATTCAATGGTATTATGCCTTTTAATTACTGAGTTGCCACGTCCATCTTCCAGCTCCTTCATCAGATCCTGGTTACCATATAGCGCCAAAGTACTCATCACGATGAATGAAACGAGTCCAAACTCGATGGTGTTATGTCGTTTAATTACTGAGTTCCTATGGCTATCTTCCAACTTCATCATCAGACTCTGGTTTCCATATACCACCAAAGTACTCATCAATACATATAAAATGTGCCCAAACTAGATGGTGTTATGTCATTTAATTACTGAGTTCTTATGGTCATCTTCCAGCTTCATCATCAGACCCTGGTTTCTATCTAGCACCAAAGTACTCATCAATACAAACGAAACTAACCTAGATTTGACGGGATTGCGTCGTTTCATTACAGTGTTCCTTCAACCACCTTCCAAATTCGTCATCAGACCGACCTTGGTTAATATCGGGAATCGGGATAGGTGAAACTAATCAATAAAAGCTTGTAAACAATTCGTGATGTGTGATCGGACAGAGTTGAAACACGCTGTACATTCAAAATATGTCTTGCTATACCATAATTTATATTAATATGCCTTAATATAAATTACGGTATAGTTGGGTGACGTCACGAAAATATATATTAAAGCTGCGTGTGTGGACACTCGAGCGTTTGTATAGAAAATATACGGAAAAATAAATAAATAGCAAATACCTATTACACAATTTGTAAATTTCCGACCCGTGTATTTTTTTTTTAAGTGACAACTTCTTTTGGTGCGCCATAGACAGATTTCTCGTGGGCTGTGAATTGAATTAGCGTCACGCTCGGGAATGATAAGGAATATTCGGGTAAACTCGGGACCATGGCCATTAGCCATCTAGAAATGCTCATAGCCACGCCCTCCCATTTCACCCGCGTAATTTCCAAAGCTATCAAATTCTGAGTTAAAATTTTTCAGTTCTGTCGGCAGTTCCTATGACTGCCAATATTTTTTATGGATAGGTCAAAGTATCAGTGCCCTAAATACCTAGTCTAATTTTCTGTGTTCTGTACGAGCTTCTATAACTCTGCTCTTGCTTTTTTTATTTTCTCTTGGCCATGGATACTAAGTCATTCAGCCGCATGTTACTCTCGGGTTGATGTACTTATTAGGGAAGTGACTATATTCAATTTAAATTTATAAATCGTTTTTATTTTAAAGTAGTTACCTATAAAAATTATTTAGTAGTCTTTAATAGTTAAGTATTTCTTATTTTAGCTTCTACTTTTGCAGAGTATATCTCTACTTAGTCTGTGTCTTAAGCGCACACATTTTTTCTATGGGTAGGTACCTATACCTAATATCGACTACAGAACTATGTTCATGAAAAAAAAAATTGCCAGTCATAGGAACTGCCGATAGAAGTGAAAACTTATAACTCAGAATTTGATAGCTTACCTTGGAAACTATACGGGTGTAACCGGAGGGCGTGGCCTGGGCATCATGGCATGGCCATCTAGAAATGCGTCAGCATTTCCTATTGGCTGATACATTTCCAGCTGGCCATGGCATGATGCCAAGGCCACGCCCTTTCAGCATTTGCCATTGGCTGACGCAATTCTAAATGACCAATAGCCATGGTCCCGAGTTTACCCGAAGATTTCTTATTATACCCGAGCGTGATGCTAGAATCCAATTCACAACCCACGAAATATTTGTCTAGGCGCGCCTAAAGAAGTTTTCACTTCAAAAATAGTTTGCACTATGTCGTTATGTGACTGGCAATTTTGTAGCAGTAGTTAGAATGTACTTGATTCATTTAATCATTATTAAGTACTTATTGAAGTGAAAACTTCTTTTGGCGCACCAAAGACAGATATTTTGTGGGCTGTGAATTTAATTCTAGCGTCACGCTCGGAAATGATAAGAAAGCTTCGGGTAAACTCGGTTCCATGACCATTGGCCGTTGGTCATCTAGAAATGCGTCAGCGTTCTCATAGCCACGCTCATGGCCATGTTCATGGCCACGCCCTCCGGTATCACCCGTTTTCCGTAAGTTTCCAAAGTAGGTAGGTAAGCTATCAAATTCTGTTTTCAATTCAAGTTTTCACTTTTATCGGCAGTTCCTGTGACTGTCATTTTTTTATAATTATTTATCTTCAAACATGTGTCTTTCTAATAATTGGCCGTCTACGCAAGTTAGCGGGTAAGCATGTTTTCTTAGTAGGTACATACTAACTCACATTTCGTTCGTCAGAAAATACCTGACGTCTGGCGGCCCTAGTATCTTACTCTATAAATGCTATCCTACTAATATCATAAATGAGAAAGTTTGTTAGAAACTTTGGATTTTGCTGTTCACATGTTTTTTCAGTTCGGTCCGAAACTGAAAAAACATGTGAAGGCCGATTTAAACTGAACGAACATAGAGCTAGAGCTGGAACAAGAGAATTCTTTCTCGATCTTTTAGTGTAAACGAAAGATCGTTCTTAGCGTTTTCCATATTAGATATTCCATAGAATCTTTGCGAACGCAAACAAAACAACGAAAGAATGCTCTACGTTTGTTTACACCAAATGAGTTTGATACAGTGGGGATAGAATGAGCATTCGCTCGTCTGATGTAAATCGGCCTTAAGACTAAATCCGCAAGACAAAAAGATATGTTATTATGCCAGGTAGGAACGAAATTCCTTCGGAAAATACAAATGATACACAAAATGCAAAAAAAAAAATGGCACAATCATCTGAAAAACCAAGTTCGCAACGCTGGTCACAGGCAGTTTTTACGCATCACTTCCTTTATATTTTTCTTACGGTTTTTTAGTCTCACATGTTTTTTCAATACGGTCCTCGCAGCAAAGTCCTCCTCCAAGCCTGCGTTAGGAGCTTGCGTTTCAAAATATATTCATTTCAACTTGTTCATGTCACACTACCTACTACCTATTGAATAAAATACTGGTTCAAGTAGGTATTATCTAAATCAAATTATATGCTATATAATTGCTTATTTTTCTCTAACAATAATTTTTAATATAGATACTAATACCTCAACCTGACAGTATGGTAGTGTGTATAATAGCAACTAAAATATGAATACTCAAATATTAAAATATCTATAATACACAAAAGTAACAAATAAAATTGTGATTTGAAAGGTCCTTTTGCCGCCTACAAACTGCTGTGCAGTTTGGAAGCATTGTGAGTCAATAATTGTACAAAGTAAATTTTTGAGCGTTTTAAAAAACAATTAAAAACAAGTATACTAAGATGAAATCCCAATTAGGCAGAAAGATATCGAGCCGCGCTCTCGACAGCGCTCAGTAATAGGGCCGCAGCGGCAGGCCTGACCCCAGACCCCAGCTCTCAGAAACAACTATCAATTTAATTGGAGATCCGCGGGCAGCCTCTTTACCGCGCTTAACTTTTCGATTTACATTCAAAACGGTCTTTTAAAAAACCAACTCAATAACTACGAGAGTAAACCCCCGGTTCCGTACTCTAGCGGCTGTTCGAGCGTAAGACTCCGGCTCCGGCGTCATTGGCGGAGCTCCCAGAGGCGGACTCGCCGAGGCCCCGCCTGCCTCCACCGCGCATGCTAAGCGCGAGTTAAACCCCGTTTAAGCGGTATTTTGGCCCAAAACCGCAAGAAAATGTATGTAACGCCGGTTAGGGGTAGGGCGTAGCTAAATGAAAAGATTTTTCTCAATTGAGCGACGACTTTCCGAATGTGGCAGCAGTCGTGGTGAAAGCGCGGGAAAGTGTGGGCTTCCGGGAATCTACCGCACCAATTAAAATATAATACGAACTATAAGTTTTGTTGGAGTTATAATTAATTAGCAAGAAATCTACTTTATCTGACCTTAAATTTTAAATAGTTCATAATGTGAACGGAAATAGTTGGTCTATCAGCATTGCTAGGTTGTGGTGACCGGCGCTGATCCCGGTGCCAGCATGCAGGACAGTCACAAGTCCTTCCTCATCAAGGACCTGCTAGGCGACGTGCTACGGCCGGCGGCTCTGCCTGCGATCGGTACGTCTCGGAAGACTGCATAACAGGCACTTCTAGTATTCTTTTAACTACTAGGAAGTGCCTGATATCTGTATGAAAAAAAAATGAATGGACGAAAATGTATTGCACGCTTATAGGTATAATTATTGCTTATACCTACTAACCGAACAATGGGACCAAAATGATTCTGTATGAGATTTACTTATACAGAAGAGATTTTCGAAGTGGACAGTTCTTTAGCGCTGTTGAGAACTTTTTTGGTAGGAGAAAACATTATAGGTTCGCTCACCCGTCACGGCACGTTGATGGCGTAGCGTTGGAGCGGTGGAGCAGCGGAGTAGGATAGGACGTTAATACCTACACGCTTTTTGGACGAATGTAATATTGTGAATTTATTTTACCGACATGCGTAATAGCAGTAGGTATATATGTAGCTATAGAGATGAGGTATTAGTAAACAACATTAAATAGTTAAACTCAAAGTTATAGGTAAAGTTTTACTTTTATCGGCAGTTCCTATGACTGCCACTTTTTTTTAATTGTTCATTTTATTTATTTCACAATATGAAGAGTGCGTAATCATATAGAAGATCTTTCATATAATAAATAGTACCTGGGTGACCGAGCTTTTCTCGGTTTAAATACTAAGTATACTTAGATACCTACAGATAAAAGACTCCAAGAAATAGATTTTCTTAAAAAAAACGAATTGAAAAAAAAGAGAACCCGTCTGGATTTGAACCCGGAGCTACTAATTCGTGACCGCTATGAGCGCCCGACTTCCCGTCTGAGCTAATTATGCTGTCGCGTCACGCGGCGAAATTTACCTGCACATTCTAATGTCTAATGTGACAGTTTTTCATTGTCTAAAAACGCGCATAATATGCGTTTTTTTTAAATAAGACCTAGTTAGATCGATTTATCGTCCCCGAAATCCCCTGCATACATAATTTCGTGAAAATCCGTCGAGCCATTTCCGAGATTCAGATTCTATATATATATACATATTTACATAGGTACAAGAATTGCTCGTTTAAAGGTATAAGATAAGATAAGATTAAAAAAACATTGTCAGATTAATAAAATAAAATTTAATTAAATAAACAAGTGCTGGTACAAATGTGTTTCCTTGGAATTTGATCCACTTTTAATAGATGGATCTGATGTTAAGAAGTCACAATACGCTTTCGCACATTTTTGATTTCGCTCAGAAAAGGTGTGAATAAATTATGTGTGACGTAGCGTAAATATGCGTGGCAAAAGTGAGTGATGAAATGACAGATGGAGAGGAAGACAAGAACTTAGCGAGAAAAGGTCAACAAGAAATTAACAATTTGTTTTAATATTTATTCTGTGACATTACTGAGAAATAAATTACACGGTATAAAAATAAATCATCACACATATTTCTCTGGGTGACGAGTAGGTACCTACAGTGCTAGGTAATGATTAAAAAAAAAAATGTTGTGTTTTTGATTCGCCTAAGCCTAAATAATTGAGTAGGTATATTTTTAGAATACAACGGTAAAAATTGTGTAGGTTCTAGTTAATAGTGTATTTCAAAGGAACTTTTCGTGGGTTCGATTCCCACCCTGTGCAAATATTTGTATGATGAATTCAAATGTTTGCACTGTGTCTGGGTGTTTCTATGTATAATAAGTATGTATTTAAAACTATATAAGTATTATATCAGCTATCTGGCCGCCATCACACAAGCTTTGCTTAGTTTGGGGTCAGATGGTGTTGTGTGTGAATTGTCCACCAATATTTATTTATTTATTTATTATTTATTTATTTTAAAGATCTTTTTTAATGGGAAAGCTTTTTATTTTTGACCATAATTTTATTATCCGCAGCAGTACGGCTGTACTTCTTCTTGATTTGTTTATTATATAATAATTTATATTGTATATTATATATTAATCGAAGTTTTAATAATAGTGTATTTATGACGTACTAAAAAAAGTCATTCATCAGATCGAGTTCAAACCAATTTTCGTTGGTAGTTTGCATGGTAATCTACATCATTTTTTTAGTTTTTTCGTTCTCTTATTTTAGAAGAATTTATAAGGGGGGGGGGGGGACACATTTTTGCCACTTTGGAAGTGTCTCTCGCGCAAATTATTCAGTGTACACAAAAATTATATTGGAAACCTCAACATCATTTTTGAAGACCTATCGATAGACGCCCCACACGTGCAGGTTTGATGAAAAATTTTTTTTTGAGTTTCAGTTCTAATTATGAGGGGCAACCTTATATTTTTTTTTTGTAAAAATCATAATGCCGTTCACATAATACATCTAGTTACCAAGTTTCAACAGTGTAGTTCTCATAGTTTCGGCAAAAAGTGGCTGTGACATACGGACGGACAGACAGACAGACAGACATGACGAATCTATAAGGGTTCAGTTTTTACGTTTTACGGAACCCTAAAAACCGTCAATGTCTCTGTTATTGCAGATGCCTATAAGCATTTTATTCGTCCACTGCTGACTGCTGGACATAGACCTCTCCAATAAAACGCAACTCGGTCCGATCCTCGGCTATAGGTTTCCAGCTACCACCACCAGACTACCACCTGCATTTTGTAAATAGAATCCAGCCAGTCTCAAAACGTTCTACACTATGTTTAATACCGATTTGCACTCCAGAACCCAATTACTCCGACGGTTATCGGTTCTGCGACAAATACGACCAGGACGTCTACTCTAATTCAACGAAAAACGTAATTTCTAAATGAACTCGCGACTTTCCTACTCCGGTTCAACTTCGTTTTGTCCGATCGAACGTTTTTTGACGTTTAAATGTTCTAAACCTACTCTAATTAGAGTAGTCTTAGAACATTTAAACGGACGAAACGACGGATCGAAGTAGAATCGGAGTAAGAAAGTCGCCAGTTTATTTCGAAATTACGTTTTCGTAGAAAGAGAGTAGACGTCCAAGCCACTGCCACTTCAGCTTGTTGTTGCGTTGAGCTATGCCTGTTCCGGATTAGTTCATTACGAAAACAATCCATCAAGAATAGTTATTTCCATAGCTCGTTGGGCGATCTTGAATAGGCTACAATCCTAAAAAAACTAATTAGTCCGTCAGCCAGATTGCTAAAAACCATTATATTAGAAGTTTCGCGTAACGTCACATGTGGATACGATTCATACGATTTTTACCCACAAGTGACGTCCCGACCTCCACTATGGAAATTTGATGATCTCTATATATATATCTTTGTCGATTTTTAATAGTTTGATTAAACAAAAAACACATGTTTTTTCGATTGGCGTAGTGGGTAGTAACTCTGCCTGCGAAGCTGAGGGTCGTGGGTTCGATTCCCACCCAGTGCAAATATTTGTGCGATTAATTCAAATATTTGTACTGTGTCTGAGTATTTCTATGTATGATAAATATGTAGGTATTTAAAACTATGTAAGTAATTACTTAAATATATCAGCTATCTGGCCGCCATACCGCCATAGTACAAGCGTTGCTTAGTTTGGGGTCAGATGGTGTTGTCTGTGAATTGTCCACCCCCGCCAATTTTTCCGTGATCTAGCAAACGGAATAATTAGAATGGTTTAGTTTTGACCCAGTCCGATACCATATTGCCGGACTGTGTTAAGAAAAGAAAAATGGAGAGTGGAAATAATATATGTAACAACATTATACTCCAGCGCGCGATGTAGCTTGCTTCTGTGCAGTGATATCTTGGAAATTGCATGTTTCAAGAAACATGTTTTTCAAAAACGTGTGAACCCTATTTGGCATATAGTTAGCTTAGTGGATTACGGCCTTGACCCTGTCCTTGTAAGAGAAGGCACCGAGGGGAATGAGAACAGATAGCTAAATTATGCGTGTGCTACGAACACAAACATATCATAATAAAATGGCATCCATTACAAAAATAATAAGACCCGTACAAAATTGATCTATGACAGAAATTGGTTTTTGATTAGATAAAGGCTTGCCATAAAGCCAGACTTGCCAGAAGATCGTGCCCTCTCTCTTTCCAAACTCAACACTGGCGGCGACGTTACATAATATTTTACGAAATTGTTTAAACTAAATAAAGAAGCTTACCACGATCCCCTAGTGGACTACATCGAGCATCTAAATTTCGAATTAGACAACACCGAATAATTGTACACCCTGAGTGGACGTTAGTTTTCAGTAACCTATCGAAGGCGCTCGAGAAAGTCTGAATTTATTTCTTTATAAATGATGGTAACGACCATAATCAGAGATCCGTGGTCCATTTAGTATGGCACAGGAGATATGGAATCATAAGATGGATAGCCAGGGTGAAGGTCACAGGATCGAAAGGATCCTGTGACCGACGAAGGACAGCATAGGCATATTTTAATGAGTTAATTCTGTGGCTTCGCCAAAACATTCCCAAAGAAAGTTGCATAGGTCAGGGATGTTATACTTCTATTTGGCCAAAGGGCTTCTCAATCTACTGAATAAAAAAAACCGTTTTCGATGTCTATCTTTAAAAACATCTCTTGGGTCAAATCGAGATGAATACAACTCGGAGGTAGATAATGAAGAATATAGGGCCGGAAAACGGATCTCAAAAGAATAACTCCTTGTTAGAAACTTGTTGAACTTAAGAAAATTGTTAAATCGCAATAATTTAAAAAAACTTAAAAAATATATATAACTATGAATTACCTACTACAAGTCTCTTGATAAAATTTAGTACTTAATACTAGTGAGTAGTAATATAGCGTATAAGTATAAGTTACGGCTGGTCTAGTCGGGAGAACGGCGCCTGCCGATCCGGAGACCCCGGGTTCAAACCCCACACGCACCACTGTCTTTTCGAAGTCATGTGCGTAATGCCGCTAACTTAGAACGGTGAAGGAAAACATCGTGAGGAAACCGACATGTACCTAGAATCTTTCGAAGTCATGTGTCATCCGCCAACCCGCACTGGGCCAGCGTGGTGGATTATGGCCTTAGCTCTCTCCTTGCGAGAGAAGGCCCCGAGCCCCAGCTGTGGGAACGTTTAATGGGCTGTTGATGATGATGATGAGGAATATAGCACCCTCTTTTAACTTAGCGCTGTGCAATGAATTATTATTTATCCAACATATTGATCTCACTGAGGAACAACTAAATAAGCTTGAGGGTCTTCAAAATTTCTGCATCAGGTTATTTGGCTTGCGCAAATTTGACCACGTTTCTCAATTTCGTGCTAAACTCAAGTGGCTCCCAATCCGTCTCCGCAGAAATGCACACATCTTATCACTTCTATATAATGTGTTGTTCATCCCTACCTTCCCATCTTACCTTAAGGAATGCTTCTCTTTTTGTTACGAGACTTCACGTCCACGCTCTTTGAGAGCTGCTGTGGCACTCAACCTTGACACACCCTCACACAAGACCTCCTTCTATGGAAATTCTTTTACTGTTAAGGCTGTCCGTTTGTGGAATTCTTTGCCAGCACCTGTGAGACAATCGCAGTCCTTGAGCGTTTTTAAGAGCAAAGTAAAAGATTTTTATTTATCACAATGCAAGACTGTCGACACTAGCAAATTGTAAGTTGTAGCACTGCTGTTTTTAAACTAGTTGGAATTGTTTTGTGTTCTGTTTTTGAATCACTATTCTTCCTAATATTCCTCACTTTTCTTGGTATTTTTATTTGTTATTCGTATTTATGTTAGTATTAAATGTTGTAGTAGCATATTTATAAGTTAATATTTATTATTTTATTTTAGTAATATTTATTTAGTAGTATTATATAAATTAACGTCGCTCCCCCTGCCTGTATTTTGTATGTAGGCTATTTTCCTTGTGTTGGTTGCCTGGAAGAGATTGCTCTCAGCAATAAGGCCGCCACTTGTGATGCTAGTTCTTAAGTTTGTCAATGTAATTTTTATTTTATTTTTTGTATCACAATAAAGAGTTTTCTATCTATCTATCTATCATATTTCAATAAAAATTATAATTGTTTGCTTGTTGATCAATGATCGCACTACTAGAGAGGCGAGATATTGTGAATGAATAAGAGTCTACGTTTGTTCCGAACGTATATAAAGGCCGGTTTGCATTTTGATTAGTGCGATTGCGAGTGCGAGTGAGTAATTTCGACTGATTACTGGCACTCGCAATAATCAATCGGTGTCCACACGTGTTTGCTACTAATTACTCAGCACCTGCACTACTCACTCGCACTAAATCTGAAAATAGGCCTTTACGTCTGAACGGATTTGGATGAAATTAAGTACATAAAGGTACATACTAAGTGCATTAGTAAGATTAAAACATAGGCTACTATTAATCCTATTAATATGTATTTGCAATTATATAAGTATTATATCAGCTATCTGGCTTCCATAGAAAAAGGTTGCTGCTTAGTTTGGGGTCATATGGTGTTGTGTGTGAAATGTCCACCAATATTTATTTATTACTTTTATTTCTTTAAAAACATTAGTATTTAGGAATCCATTGATACCACCGAAGACTTACTGTCTCCACACCGGTAAGTAAATCGATACTCTCGTAGGGCGTAAGTTTCTAAATTAAAAAAAAACGGCGGCAGTTCCTATCGATAGAAGTTAAATCTTGTAACTCAAAATTTGATAGCTCACTTTGGAAACTACGCGGATGAAACCAGAGGGTGTGGTCATGACCATGGACATCTAGAAATGCTGATGCATAGGTAATGGGAAATGCTGATGCATTTTTAGATGGCCAATGGGAAATGTTGACGCATTTTTAGACGACCTATAGCCATGGACCCGAGTTCCCCGAAAAAATTCTTATCATTCCTTAGCGTGACGCTAGAATTCAATTCACAGCCCACGAAAAATCTGTTTGTGGTGCGCCGAAAGAAGTTTTCACTTAAATAAAAACACACTTTAAATATAAAATTATATTCTTATCGGTATGCAACCCTGTCACCCCAACCGCATATGAATATTAAAACATGACGAGTGTTACATCGGTAGGGAGACACAATATTACCATTATTCCGAGCATACGTGTTCGAGTGTGCGCCGCGGCTGCGCTAATAAGCTGCTAATTTGCAAGTGTGCGCGCGCCCTTACCATGTAGGTGCATAAATTAGGACCTAATTTAGAATCTTGACTCCTTGATTACCTGTGCTCATGCATCTTTTATGCTTCGTGACGTTTGCCACGTTGGGGGATACGTTTTTCAATCGACAAAAGGTTTACACATTAATGCCATCTCCCCTGATGTTTAAATTCACACTGTGGTCTAAGATGGAGCGTCCTTACCTAAAAGATATCGATTCACTTATTATTTTATAGAGGCACTAGATGTTACCCGCGACTTCGTCCGCGCGAAATAAATATTAAGGTAACTCAGGCAGTACCTATTTTTATACCCAGACAGACATTTACGGTTACTAAAAACAGCTTGAAATAAAACAATTTCATCACGATCGGTTGAATTGTTTAGGTGTGAAAGCGTAAGAGACATTCGCCCCCCATTTCAACTCTAATTTCATTCCCATACAGTTCGAAATTCTAAAATTGCTAGAACAAACATTTATTGGCTTCGTGCAAAGTGCCTGTATAAAGAGTTTCATAGTTTTATCTTCAACGATTGGGAACTTCGATATTGACATTCATCACCCATTTCTACCTCAATTTCATCCCCGTACAGTTCAGAATTACAAAATTGCCAGAACAAACATTTATTTGCTTTGTGTCATATGCCTAAATACAGAGTTTCATGGTTTTATCTTGAACGGTTGGGAACTTCCATATTGAGATTCATCCCCCATTTCAACCCCAATTTCACCCCCGTACAGCTCGAAATTACAAAATTGATAGAACAAACATTTAATTGCTTCGTGTCAAGTATCTAAATACAAAATTTGATAACTTTGAAAATCACGAATTTGCATACAACCGTTCATCCCTTGCTTCACCCTCTTAGGGGTTGAATTTCGCAAAACCCCGTCTTAGCAAGTGTCTACATGCTAAAAGGAACCTTCATGCAAAATTTCAGATTCCTACCATTTGTAGTTTCTGAGATTCCTTAATGAGTGACCTTTCGCTTTTACGAGGGTCAAACTGAAAGTTCTTAGAACTGGCCACTTATAAACAATATAATAAAAAAATAATTTTATAATTTGAAAATAGAACTCTTTGCTTACTGAGTATATACTTCATTCATTTGTCATTTGTTTTACGATTTGGCGGCAAATTGAAAATTGTCTGTGTCACGTCAACATGAATTTAACACGAGAAAATTTTCGTGCAATGATTTTTTATGACTTTCGATGTCATTTAAGTCAACAAGAAAGTTATGATAGACTACGATTGGCCTTTCACGATGAAGCCCCATCTCGTGCTACTGTTTACAACTGGTTTAATGAGTTTAAACGTGGTCGCACTAATCTCACTGATGATTTACGTGAGGGACGGCCTTCTACGGCGACGACTGAAGATAACATCTGTGTTGTGCGGCGTATGATAGAGACTGACAAAAGAGTGACCTATCAGCAGATTCGGACAAGCTTAGGCATCGGTATGAGTCAAGTGCACAAAATCCTACACGAACATTTAGCGGTCAGGAAGCTTTGCGCCCGGTGGATACCTCATAATTTGACTGAGGCTCAAAAACTCCATCGTGTGGATTGGTGCCGTAAAATGATTGAAAGATTTAACGGAGGTGACTCAAATGCTGTGTTCGACATACTAACAGGTGACGAAAGCTGGATTTACTGTTATGATCCTGAAACCAAAAGACAATCTGCTCAGTGGGTGTTTCCTTTCGAGGAGTTGCCAACTAAAGTGAAGAGAGATCGAAGTGCGGGGAAAAAAATGGTGGCCTCGTTCTTTGGAAGGATAGGTCATTTCGCAACAATTGTGTAAGAGGATCAAAAAACAGTTTCTGCAGAATGGTACACTACCAATTGTTTGCCACTTGTCTTGGAAAAAGTTCGAGAGAAACGACCTCGCAGTAGGATCCTCCTTCACCACGACAACGCCTCATCGCATACCGCCAAGCGAACGATCGACTATTTGGCGACATCAAACGTTGAATTACTGGGTCACCCGCCGTATAGCCCCGACCTCGCGCCTTGTGATTTTTATTTATTTTCAAAAATTAAAGAAAAACTTAAAGGAAAGCGGTTTATGAATGCTGAAGAAGCGGTGGCTGCGTATCGCGATGCCATTGAAGAGACCCCTAAGGACGAGTGGGCAAAGTGCTTTTCCCAGTGGTTCCATCGCATGCAGCGGTGTATTGACGTGAATGGACAATATTTTGAAAAGATAAAATAATAATAATATAATAAAACTAATAACTGGCTAATGTAATCAGTTTTTGATTTTCTAAGAACTTTCAGTTTGACCCTCGTATATATATAGATTTAATCCAAAGCCTCTATGAAATAGTAAATAAATAAAAATTGGTGGACATTTCACACACAACACCATCTAACTCCAAACTAAACAAAGCTTGTAACTATGGAAGTCAGATAGCTGATATCATCCGTGTTCCGGTTTGAAGGGCAATGATTCCAGAGAAATTACAGGGCTTAGAGACATAATATCTTAGATCTCTGGGTGACGAGCGCAGTGCAGTGCTAGGTAATGATTTGGACTATCATGTTCCAATAGCTGCGTGTTACTGTGCTGTTATGTGGCAGGCATGTTGCTTACCATCAGGCACATGACCTGCTCGTCTCGTCAGTCTGTGCTATAAAAAAAAAATCATACATACTTATTAAACATAGAAAACATCCAGGCACAGTACAAAGATTTGTATTCATCACACAAATATTTGCACTGGGTGGAGATCGAACCCACGACCCTCGGCTTCGCAACCAACTAAGCCACCAGGCCTGCCATTTAAAAATACGGCGCTAACACTCAAGTTCTAAAATTATCTAAAAACGAAACACTCGTTATGACATTTCAAACTCAAAAATGCAGCTTGGAATGAAACAAAATCAAACAATACACGAATTACCTTCCCAAGGCTTCCAGTTCCACTCCCCAACCTCTGCACTCGCTCCTCACCCCCTTGAGCAGCACGTTCCCAGCCCCGGCCGGGATTCGCCATCACACAACAGGATGCCACCAATGCAAATTAAATTGTCGTGTGATGCACCACGTGGAGGTTCCCGAGCCACACTCCCCTCCCTGAGGGACCTACACCGTGATTTCCAATTCAAGTGTCTGTCCAGTAAGTTACTTCTACCTATTATTATTTAACATTTTACAATCAATTTCGAAAATAAATACGTTTTCGCATGTAATTATAACGAATTGTAACGTAGCAACCCCCGGTCTCGAGTGAATCTTCCCCATCTATATATCTATGTTCGTTCTCGTGCTTCTCCTCTCGGCCGTGGCACGACACGTGCCTTGTCATCAGCCAATAAAACTGGATTTGTAACTTAAAAATAAAATAAGACATGTTAGATTACGGTTATTTGTGTTTTGTGATTGTGTTGATGATTGAACAGAAATAAGTACATCCTAACCAAACTCCGGTGTTTTCTTTATTCAACTTTCCGTTCAAACCACAGAAATCTAAATAATAAGTTATCTATTATTTAGATTTCTGTGGTTCAAACAGTTCAGGCTGTCGAATTCCACACGCCTGGTACTAAATGGCGCCCAACGTGGGACATAACAACAGAACGAGCGAAATATTCTTATGTGTGTTGAATAACTGTTTATTCAATAAATAAATAAATAAATAAATATTGGTGGACAACACCATCTGACCCCAAACTAAGCAAAGCTTGTATTATGGCGGCCAGATAGCTGATATAATACTTATATAATTTTAAATACATACTTATTATACATAGAAACACCCAGACACAGTGCAAACATTTGAATTCAGCACACAAATATTTGCACTGGGAGGGAATCGAACCCACGACCCTCGGCTTCGCAGGCAGAGCTACTACCCACTAAGCCACGAGGCCAGTATAAAGAGGCCATAATAGCAGAGGCCATAATAGCTTATTAAAAACATTCGAAATTGGACTGGCACCTAAAAATACATAGTAACACAATTTAAACATCTTCGCTGGCGTGCCGTTCGGCGTAACCGATTTTGCTAAAACAAAGTACTTAGACAAAAATAATTCCATTACGAGCATAACTGAACTTTTAAGTTTTAAATTTACAGGTACCTTTTGCCAATCCCCACGGCCCTTAGACGTGGAATATAAAGTTAGAAACAAGTAACAAGCACTTGTGTCCTGCTGACCACTTCACACGTGCAGTTTGTTAGTTCATATTGGACCGCCGCCGTTTATGAGCCTATTACTCTATCTTGGTCCTTTTTAAGCCCCGACGCAAAAATTGTTGGCGTTAAAAGATTGATGTATCTCTGTTTGTGTGTCTGTCCTTGGCATCGTAGTTCCGGAAGGGATGAACTGACTTTGATTCTGTATTTTTGTTTGAAAGGTGAATTAGTCGGGAGTGTTCTTAGCTATGTTTGATGAAAATTTGTATGTTCAAGATAGCTGCCGCTTTCAAATTGTGGATATCATTTTTGTATACAACTGCCGGTTTATGGGTATCAAATAAAAGGAATGGACTAGAAGAATACTATGACAAATTTCAAACCCAACATGGTAAGGGTAAACTCAAAATTATTAATTTTGTCTTGTGTGCTTGTGACAATCGAGTATATTATTTTGCAAACGGTCTCAATTTTGGTAACTGATATTTTATGTTAAAATAGTAAAGCTCAAAATGTTTTGTTGTTTAAATGATAGAAAGATCCACTGTTTCCGGACTAGTTAAAATAAACCGCATTTCGGATTCTGGTGGCGTTGTCCCAAAATAAAAAAAGAAGCCAAAGAACTAAATTTAAGATAATCTGCTGTTCGAACAGGGCTGCATTCTTTAGGTCTGCGCCAAAAAAAACTGGCAATAAGGGTGCTAGTACTACAGGCACCCTTGCTTCAATAGGTCTAAGTTTGCAAACATGTGGTTGTAAGTTCGAATCTGGCTTGCACTATGAGTAATTTTCCAAGTCCATATATACAAGTGGTGGTACCGCTGATTTCAGCAATGAAGCAAAGTATCGTGGAAAAACCGGTAATTCCAAGAAAAACTAATCACCACACAGATCACGGCACGTAGCTATGAATATGTACAGCCAGTAAGCAGTAATGTGCAAGCGTTATGCGGTTTGAAGGGCAACAATGTTTCCAGCGAAGTTATAGGTCTAATATCTTAAGATCTCTGGGGGACGAGCCCAGCGCAGTGCTAGGTAATGGTTGGACTCTTCATGTTCCAAAAGCTGTGTGTCACTGTGCTGTTATATGGTAGGCATGATGTTTACCGTCAGGCACATGTCCTGCTCGTCTCGCCACTCTATACCATAAAACAAAAGAGTCCGAATCACTGCGTGCGCTCATCACCCGAAAAAATGTGAGGTGTAAGGCGCGGGCCCACCGCGGTGCACGGAGAGGCTACGCACGTGTATTAAGCTTCGCTTTGTAAGAAAATGTATGTGGTTGTGTCCACAGCAACCCACGGAGAGGCTACGCATGAATTGACGTCATTGATACACGCGTGGCTTGCTCGAATAGGCGGTTACATAGCTCAACGCTGTCAACGTGGGTCTACGTTTCCACTGGAGTACACGAATAAGACCCACGACTATGTACAGCTCGGTTATCGCAGTTTTCAGTCATACACGTTGTGGAACGGACGCGTTTCGTGTTTCTCGTATAAATCGTATCGAGGTACTCATAGAATGGCATTGGTACTGACTTTGCTAGACAGTTCTTCTGACGATGAATCCGAAAGTGAGATTGATGATCTAATCTAATTACAAAAGTAACCTTCTGGCAAGACTGGGCGCAGGCGTCGCTCGCTTGCTTGCTGCCCGTCCCACCTCCCGCAGTGAAGCCCGTGTCCGTAGATTGCAGTGGCATGTGTGTAGCCTCTCCGTGCGCCGTGCCACGCTAAACATAGTCGTGGGTCTTCGTATAGGTACTCCAGTGGAAACGTAGACCCACGTTGTCAAACAAATGAATACACGCAGCTAAAATGCGCCGCATGCCCGTGCACAGCATGCACCGCGGTGGGGCCGCGCCTGAATTATATTTTTGCTCTGCAACGTTTCTACCGATTTGACGTTACTCAAGAATTTTACAAATTTTTTGTTGCGGAAGCCTTGAGGAAATGTTTGGAATGCGCCGATAAATTATTGTATACTAGTGACCCGCCCCAGCTTCGCACGGGTGCAATGCTGATACTAAATATACTAATAAAAATGGTTATTGTGGGTTATCCCTAAGAGGTAATTTAAGCGCAAATATGTTGTTTATTTATGACATCGTTTTAGAAATCTTTAACATTATCAGTGTTTCTCAACTGTACTATGCATGTATTCTACATAAAAACCTTTCTCTTGAATCACTCTATCTATTAAAAAAATCCGCATCAATATCTGTTTGGTACTTTTAAAAATTGAAGCATACATAGGGATATAGGGACAGAGAAAGCGACTTTGTTTTATACTACGTATTATGTAGTGATAAATATCTCTTTGATTGAAATAGGTTGGATTACTTGTTAATTTTAAACTATTCTTTTTGCTAATTTTTTTTTATAGGTATACAACCAAAACTTTTTTACAATGGATGTGAAATGCAAATTAAATATTTCGTGACCGGTTCAATTAATGTGGTAAGCACCTAGAAGTTAATGTTGCGATAAAAAAACATTATCAAATATAGGTACTACACACAGTGACACAACAGCGCAGAGCAGTTGACTATATTATCTTTCTCGTTCTGGCGCACTTATAGGTATTACCTTTCACGTTCTAGCATCCCGAGTTCACTCGAAAATTTCTTATCATACCTGAGCATGACGCTAGAAATCAATTCACAGCCCACAAAAAATCTGTCTAGGCACGCCAAAAGAAGATTTTTCACTTCAAAAACGTTTATACTCTTTGTATTATATTCTTTGATTAAAACTCTCGAAAAAAAATGTTTGATCTGCAACGTCAAATGTTTGATCGGCTATGTCAAATGTTTGACTGGAATGTAGAACAGTTTATATGAAAAAACGAAATTGTTGTTTTTTACTATCTTTTTCGAAACTTTTCAATATTTCCTCACCGTTTAAACCTTCCCTTAACTACCACAAACATTTCAAAACCAAAATCAGCCAAATCGGCCCAGTAGTTGTCGAGTTTTAGCGGACCCACGAACAGCAATTAATTTTTATATATATCATTTTTATATGTGTAGATAATTAAGTTCCTCTGCGCCTCTCTCATTAATGTCTTGATTCCATAAAGTATGACTAGCTGTCGCTCCGCGGTGTAAGTTGCGGTTTAAGTTTTTCACGATTTCACGAACAAATTCATGCAAAAGGAATAATTTTATTTATACTTCGAGAACCAGTAATTTTAACGGAATAAAAAGTGACCTATGTAAAGTACAATTTACTTCAACGAATACATACCAAAAACACTTTAAAAGTAAAACTTTTGTTTTTGTGTTATTGTGATTAATCGTATAAAGTATGTACAGACTACCTTAATCACCTCCGATGCCACTAGTTTTACTATCATTCCAGCCATTGAAAAAATGTTGTTCTAATCTATTTAGAAACCAATAATTGTACTCGTCGAATCCCCAATCAATGTATTGACCGGCAATCAGCGTAACGAGCGGGCGTGCAACGCAGCGCATATGCTCTCGAACGCAGCGCGACGCCACTTCTAACCGCGCGCGGCTGCCACGCGTCGGCCATGCTATGCCACGCGCCGGCCATACTATGCCACGAGTCATCCATGCTATGCCACGCGTCTTCCATACTATGCCACGCGTCATCAATACTTGCCACGTGATTCCACTCGCGCTGCGCCACCGTCAATTGACTTCTTATTCTTGATAAACAACAACTTAATTTGTTAATTATTACAACTTATCACAGTAATATTTTGATTTGAAGTGTGTTTGTTGCAAGTTTGGGGTATTTTAATGTTTTTGAATGGGCTTAATTTAATAACGGAAGTGTTTGTAGTCTAATTGGCAGGAATAGGACATATTCTGATAAGGGTAGATAAGGTGGGAAGAAGAAAAACTGTTTTAATCTGTCGTGGTTGTTCGCTATATTTTTAATCTACTCCACAGAGAGCTAATAATTAAGAGTTGAAAGAAGTGTTTTTAATTGAGGGATGTTTAACGTGGCGGTGCATAAAATTACTTCGAAATATCGGGGACTCGCTCCGCCATTTAAACATGGTAAATATCCTGTAACTAGCAGTCCGTCCCAGCTTTGCCTGTGGCACATAATTTGTAGCCTATACTACTAAAGGATCACATAGGTACATACTCGTATCTAACGCTGAAATATTTAGTTAAATCGTAAATTTAAGAGGGCGCCTAGTGCCAATAAACGAAAAAAGGATATTTTCGACGCCGCTCACTGAAGTTAAGAAACTAAAAACGATGACAAAAAAAATATTGACGTGTGGGTACAATTAAGAACTAGCACAATAACCAAATAGAATTTAAAAAATAGATCAGAGTTTTTTACAATAAAAAAATAAAAATGACACCGAAAAAACCCGTTTTAATTCGAGTACTCCAAATTATCAGCGATGACCCCCCATTATTTTTTGGTAATAAAATTCCTAAATGTACGTTCTAGTAAAGTAACCGAACACTTTTTTAAATTTATGTTTAATTATTGAGTAATTTAATAAAACTTGGTCAAAAATGGACTCCTGATTTAATA
Organism: Ectropis crepuscularia; assembly: GCA_963693475.1. Taxonomy (NCBI): domain Eukaryota; kingdom Metazoa; phylum Arthropoda; class Insecta; order Lepidoptera; family Geometridae; genus Ectropis; species Ectropis crepuscularia. The sequence goes on along the minus strand of OY856339.1, from coordinate 33,033,340 downwards.
TTGATTTTTCCTCCAAACTGTGTCATGCTATTCTCGACTTTATGTATATCGCATTAAGAAACGCGTCGCGCGGGTGAAAACTGATTTTTCCCTGGCAAAAGGCGCACTCTTAACATTAGTATAGATTTTAACGCCACTTCTACTCTGCCGGAAGTCTGTGTACAGAAATGTACATGTCGTAATGTATTTTTGTAGTGGTGGTATGATTTCCAGAGTCCGTCTAGAGAAATTACCACACCTTTTCCAGTTATTTTATCGCTAACATAGCAGTAATGCGTAAAAATTTGTGTTTGAATTTTTCATACAAATTATAGAATACATTTACAAAGAGATAAATCATCCTATTGAGTGACAAGCGCTGTGCAGTGCTGGACTCTTCATCAAATACATACATACCTACTTACTATCACACACATGCTTGACACTTGCTTCCAGCACTGCACTTGTCTGGACAGCGTAAACAGTTTTACCTACAACACTCTTTTAAATAAAAAATGGTTGTCTGTAAAGTCGGTTTACTGACGATAGAACGTGACAACGTCTTAAGAAGTCAGTACGCTGAATGATAGCGCGAGTAGTGATACCGCTCGACTCGGCGGGTGGCTCCCTCAGCGCTCAGCTTCGTCCGCATGGCAGGGAAGACGAACTAACGGTAACGGCGGAACGTTACAGTTTTGCGGGCGTGCAGCCGGCTTCATCGAATTATAAGACGTTATCACGTCAATAATAAACACAAGTTCAAGTGTCTTTACATGAAGTAGACTTTAGTTTGCCTGAGCTAAATTTTAGATGATTCTAACTTGCAACACCGCGCAGTTTTATCCGCTAAAGTTCCTGTTCCTTTAATTTTACCGCGATAAAAATAGCCTATATGTAATTTCAGACCCATAATCTATCTGTAGGTAAGAACTAAATATACAAACCTATTCATTAGTTTTTGAATAAAAGAGTAATAAACATACATGCACAATTCGCAAATCATTTGTACGAGTAATAAAAGGTTATATTACGCATTTCGCTTTAATTATGAACGAGAAAGTTTAGATCTTTATATTAAACATACATTTAAGTCTCATTTAAACACTTTACAGAACTTAATCACGATGAAATCTATCATTTAATTAGCTCGACGTTTCGGCAGCGTCACAACCGCCGTGGCCACGAGAACACTGTAGGATGTTCGTTGCTCAAACCTCGTCGGAAAGATTGAACAAATTGGATTGTTTGGAACACAGATAAATAGTTTATAGTCTGGAAAATAACACACAGAGTTTTCACCGCGAGAAAATAACGGGATCTGCGAAGGTAAGCCCGCAGGGCGTCGTTAGTCCTACTCATTTTACAAATGCGAAAGTTTGGACGTTTAAATGTTTCTTGAAGTGAAAATATAGTAGTTAGTTTTGGCACATTACGTACAGATTTTTCGTGGGCTGTGAATTGAATTCTAGCGTCACGCTCGGGAATGATAAAAAATCTTCGGGTAAGCTCGGGACCGCGGCCATGCTCATGGTCCCGCCCTCCGGTTTCACCCGCGTAGTTTCCAAAGTAAGCTGTCAAATTCTGAGTTATAAGTTTTCACTTCTATCCCCAGTTCCTATGACTGACAATTTTTGTTGCTCAATCACGTCAAAACGTTCGAACGAGTCAAGTTGAAATTTAGAATATAGATTCTTCATTGAGACTTCATAGTCTGCAATAACATATGGGTTTTCAAATCTAAAAAATAACGAGAACTATACGTATAAACCACGAGGATCTGTTAGTAAACCATAAATAATATAACCGACGCAATTAGTAGTCGATATAAATAGCTTAAATATCACGCGCTGGATGTCAGGACGCCCCGCGGCGCGCCCTGGGCCGGGGCGAAGGCCTGACGCCGCCGGCGGGAACGAAGCGAGAAGCTCTTCGCTGTAACGTAATACTGCATAACACGGTAACAAAATCATTCGTACAAATAACAGTTTGTAAAGTACAAATAACGAAGCATAAATTCATTTGATTATCAAATATCAGTGGACAAATGTCAATGTGTTCCGGTTTGAAGGGCAATTTTTCCAGAGGAATTACATACAGAGCCTTTGAGATGAAACATCTCATATCTCTGTGTGACGAGTGCAGTGCACTAGGTAATGATTTGGTCTCTTCATATTCCAATAATAACATTCGTGACACTGTGCTGTTATGGGCAGTCGCGTTCCTTAACTTTAGGCACTTCTTGAATGGTCGTCTCGTCACTATTTACTCTAAAAAAAATTGTGTTTTGCATAAGCGTGTATGTTTATTTCCCACGTTGTATCTCTGTAACAGCTCAACGGATTTGAATTACTTACTATAAAATATGTGGGCTTAATGTACTTAACAATAAGTATATTATGCCTTTATTATTGAACGTGTCAAACTCAAACGGAAACGTTTGAGTTTTTGGACCAGCAGACAGTTAATAAGACAATTTATTTAGCTTTTCTGTCTTCAAACTTTTCGGCCTTTTCATGTACGACATCTTTTACAACTGAAGCACGAGTCTCCCTCTAACCAAGGGAGGTTTAGCCCCTGGCCCAACAGGCTAGTGAAGTCTCAGGTAGGCAGACTTCAAGCAGGTTTCCTTACGAATCACGATGTTTTTATTCAATATTTTTAAGAATTGATAACCTCATACTGTTTCAACTCGGTTAAATAGCTCGTTATATATTTTTTTGACATCAGTGACACCAAACATACTCAAAGAGACGAAATTGAGCTAAAGTTAGATTTTGAAACGTATGAACTTCCACCCTTATAAATAGGCTTATTTATAAGATTTTTTTGTAAACAAAAAATGTAGAGAAATAAATATGTACAGAAATGAACTCGTGAAACCCCATTGAGAGTAATCTTAATCATTTTAAGATATGCTCTTATCTTATTTGGTAGGTAATAAAAAAAAATGGATTTATTCTGAAGCAGGAATTAAGACAATATTATTAAAATTGTGAAATTTCTACTTTTTCTACAACTCAAATAGAGGTACATGCATGTGCATTTAATCTAAAACCAACCTGTTGGTAGGATTCACTTTCTCTGACAAAATGTATTACGTTTTTTTAATTTTAAAATCGAAATCTTTGTAGGTAAGTACATATTTTAGTTAAGTATCTTTGTATCCACCCAACGTAGGTAGAATCCTAAACAAGGTGGATATAACAAGTCGCTAACGATGCTTTACCGAGATAATTCGTGCGTGAACATTAAGATCCGCCTCTCCACGTTCCTCCGAAAACTGTACTAAAACATATTTATGCAAAATTATAACGAGACCCTCGAGCCCTCTCCACTGGTCCCCGCATAACAAGTAATCGCGATATCTTACCGCTTTCACAATACTTAGTACAGGAAAGCCATGAAAAGCGGCTCGGAGCTTCTATACTGAATGCCCTCTCCTCACCATTTTTACGCAAATTAAAAGACAGAAATGTAACCATAGACAAAAATATACCGCGCGCGCTAAAGCCCGCGATTCACGCCCATTCACGACGTTTTCAATTGCTGGAGAGCGAAACGGAACGCCCTGAGGCTTTAATTAGAGCGGGAATTCTTCCACAGTCGTTCCTTTTTAAAACTGAGTCTTTATGCGAACTTCCGCCTTTGTGTGCGATCCGTTTGTGCTCAGTGTTAAGTGCTGGCCATAGTGTCAAGATGCTTAACTTCTTTGTTGGCAGTAATTGAAGGGAAGCTTCCGGATTTACGCTGTACTAAGACAAACGTTGATAATGAACAAGTACAGCTTTTAAACTTTCACGATTTGAACACATATTCTAAACATTACTAAGACTACACGTGATGCAGGGCTTCTACGCGATCTATCTAAATTATTATTTATTTACCTCCCAACGTGTCAGCAGCGTTACAACGGCTAAGATCACGAAAAGACTGAAAAAAATGTGTCCCATTGGGAAATGAGTAAATCTCCATTAACCCCATTTGATCTTACAACAAATCTTAAAACATCCGAAAGATTGGGAGGTACCTACTTAATTAAATAAAAATTGACGTTACGTTCTGTTTTATGTCTTTAGTTAGATAATATACTTGGCCTTCAATATCTTTAGGTATTCCACATATGCTATCATTACTTTTGACTTGCGTTAACGTTTGCAATACGGTTACTTTTATGTTTGCTAGGGGCGCAATTCCGATTTGCTATCGCGACGTTCGCAAAGACGTATTTCTCTATTCTGTGTGATTTGTTATAATATAGTTTAATAGTCTGGCCAATAGAACCTTTATACTTTGAAAGCTCAACATCTACGTTAGGATACCGATACGTTTGGATGTTTAAGAAACCTAATATCTTTTTCTTTGTTGCAGAAAGACATCCAAGCGAGGAAGATCAAGATGTTGAAAGATGCAGTTCACTCGCAAGCCCGCGCCTGGAAGCGTCCGACATTGAAGATGATATCTCCGTTGGCGACAACTGCAGTGAAACGTCCACAAAGAATGCTCCGTACGTGAGCACTGCAAAGTCTCCTAAGAAACTCGTTGACGACAATGAGAGGTCGTCGCCACTGGAGTATGACTTGAATTCTCGAATACCGAGTACATACGAATCAAATTTTAAGGAGAATGAGAGCGACTATGATCGGAACGAGGATCGGCTGAAGATTTACGAAGGTGGCATCTTCCACCTGTACCGAGGCGAGCGAGAGCCCCGACAGGAGGAGGGGGCGGAGGGGTGCCCGGCGCCGGCCGGTGGGTTCGCGCGGTTGGACACTATATATGGCCGATCTATGGACTTATCAAAAAACGCGTTTCAGTCGCAATTGTTGGCCGGTTTTGCATCCGTTATGGCTGGGGGTTCACAGAGAGATTCGCAGGAAACTTCAGGTGAATTCTTGAAAATATAATCTAATTCAAAGTTAATGAGTCGAATATGATACTAATATGTTTCCGTGACTTTGTCTACGTTGAATTTAAAAATAACGTTAATAAATAATGCTCATTTCTTAGTATAAAAGTAATTTAATGCTATTAAATCTGGAATTAGGAACTAAAGGCTAGTTCGCATTAGGCTAGTAATATAGTATAGTAGCGAGTAGTTTAGTAGCTAAAATACTCGCTACTATTAAAAAATCGTTTGCACCTTGCTTTAGTACAGTTTACAAGTGAGTAGCGTTTTGTAACATGAACAGCCTACAACGCAATAAAATAAATGAATGATCGCTAATCGTAATGTCTATTTTAGAAGAGGTGAATGAGGAAATTTGTGTGATTAACAAAAGAAGGTATTCCACAGACATTCGTGTCCTTTATATTTGGAAATACATTTTGAAGTTATTTATTATCTCTAGGCTAATTCGACAGGTTTGGACCTGTTTAGTCGGTGAACCAATGATCGCACCGCTCAGCTCACCGCAGTGGTGGAGGGTGCTACTCGCCCGTTAAAACTAGAACAAAATGGTTCGACTCGACTAAATCACTTACTAAACTACTTGTCTAAATTTTCAGTGTTCAGACACGTTTAGTCACTAAATTACTCGCTACTATACTAATATACTAGCCTAGTGCGAACTGGCCGCACAGATAAATAACAGATGTAAGTTCCAAATTTCAGACTTGCTTGTTGCTCACCATAAAACACATGGTTTGATCTTCTTCTCACTGTGGATTACAAAAAAAAAAGTGATAGCACTCTTGAAGCCTCAATTTTTTCTCAAATGGAATACATACCAAATTCATTTTTTTTTTAAATAAAATGTGACGAGACGAGCAGGACATGTGCCTGATGGTAAGCAACATGCCTGCCACATAACAGTGACACGCAGCTATTGGAACATGAAGAGTCCAAATCAATACCTAGCACTGCACTGCGCTCGTCACCCAGAGATCTCAGATATTATATCTCTAAGCCCCATAATTTCTCTGGAAACATTGTCCTTCAAACCGGAACACAAATAATATTTGCACATTACTGCTTGGCGGCAGAATAACTGGCAAAGGCGTGGTACTTCCCCAGGCGGACTCTGCCAAGAGTCCTACCACTATAGAAATATTTAGCTACTTTCGCATTACGACTGTGTTTCGTCCGCCAGGCCGCGAGGGTCGCAGCTCGAGCGGTGCCAGCGGGGCCAGCGTCGCCGGCGCCGGCTCGTCCCGCAAGCCGCGGCGCCGGCGCACCGCGTTCACGCACGCGCAGCTCGCGTACCTGGAGCGCAAGTTCCGCTGCCAGAAGTACCTCAGCGTGGCCGACCGCGGCGACGTCGCCGACGCGCTGGCGCTGTCGGAGACGCAGGTCAAGACCTGGTACCAGAACCGACGGTCAGTGCCTTTGGGACTTTTTGTAGCGATTAGTTATTTAGTAGTTAATCAACTACTTACACACAGTTATGCCAAGATGTGTGCCAAGGTATATCTTGTCACACAGTGAGTTTTATTTGTATTTGTCTTATTTGAGTTTTGTCTGTCGGGTCACCAAAACAACACAACTAAAAGTTCCGCTAAGCGGTGTCGGGATTAAGCAGGTACAGAACACCACATTGCTCGGGGTATACAATTATTCATTGCAGAATGACGTGAACACCATATCGACAATATACATACGTGCTAAAGCTAACAGTGTGTGCTTTGCGCTAAGACGGGTAAACCTAGTGGTGTCTGCGGAAATGTCGCGTGCTTGTTACTTTGCCACAGTGCATTTTCAGTTATAGTACGGTGGCGAGCTATACGCGCGCGCTGCCGACTGGGAGCATACCTGTGCCCGTTAACTAAATCTAAATCAAATATTGATGTATGTTTCTATTATCATAGGACGAAGTGGAAGCGTCAGAACCAGCTGCGGCTAGAGCAGTTGCGCGCGCAGGCGGCGGGCGGCGAGCGCGAACTAGCGCTGCCACTGGCGTGCGCGCTGCTGCCACCATACCCCGCCTACATGCACTGCCACCTGTGAGCCGCACACTATCACACCCAGCTACGGACACACTCCACCTACATGCACTGCCACCTGTGAGGCGCACACTATCACACCCAGCTACGGACACACTCCACCTACATGCACTGCCACCTGTGAGCCGCACACTATCACACCCAGCTACGGACACACTCCACCTACATGCACTGCCACCTGTGAGCCACGCACTATCACACGCAGCTACGGACACACTCCACCTACATGCGCTGCCACCTGTGAGCCGCACAGTATCACACCCAGCTACGGACACACTCCACCTACATGCGCTGCCACCTGTGAGCCGCACACTATCACACCCAGCTACGGCCATACTCCGCCTCCATGCACTGCCACCTGTGAGCCGCACACTATCACACCCAGCTACGGACACACTCCACCTACATGCACTGCCACCTGTGAGCCGCACACTATCACACGCAGCTACGGACACACTCCACCTACATGCACTGCCACCTGTGAGCCACACACTATCACACCCAGCTACGGACACACTCCACCTACATGCGCTGCCACCTGTGAGCCGCACACTATCACACCCAGCTACGGCCATACTCCGCCTCCATGCACTGCCACCTGTGAGCCGCACACTATCACACCCAGCTACGGACACACTCCACCTACATGCACTGCCACCTGTGAGCCGCACACTATCACACCCAGCTACGGACACACTCCACCTATATGCACTGTCACCTGTGAGCCGCACACTATCACACCCAGCTACGGCCACACTCCGCCTACATGCACTGCCACCTGTGAGCCGCACACTATCACACCCAGCTACGGACACACTCCGCCTACATGCACTGCCACCTGTGAGCCGCACACTATCACACCCAGCTACGGACACACTCCACCTACATGCACTGCCACCTGTGAGCCGCACACTATCACACCCAGCTACGGACACACTCCACCTACATGCACTGCCACCTGTGAGCCGCACACTATCACACCCAGCTACGGACACACTCCACCTACATGCACTGCCACCTGTGAGCCGCACACTATCACACCCAGCTACGGACACACTCCACCTACATGCACTGCCACCTGTGAGCCACGCACTATCACACGCAGCTACGGACACACTCCACCTACATGCGCTGCCACCTGTGAGCCGCACAGTATCACACCCAGCTACGGACACACTCCACCTACATGCGCTGCCACCTGTGAGCCGCACACTATCACACCCAGCTACGGACACACTCCACCTACATGCGCTGCCACCTGTGAGCCGCACACTATCACACCCAGCTACGGACACACTCCGCCTACATGCACTGCCACCTGTGAGCCGCACACTATCACACCCAGCTACGGCCACACTCCGCCTACATGCACTGCCACCTGTGAGCCGCACACTATCACACCCAGCTACGGCCACACTCCGCCTACATGCACTGCCACCTGTGAGCCGCACACTATCACACCCAGCTACGGCCACACTCCGCCTACATGCACTGCCACCTGTGAGCCGCACACATACGTACACTATCGGGTTGTAGCTATGTATGTAACGGTGCCTGCTGTCGCGGTAAATGCGAGCTAGCCTTGCTGTTGGCACTTTGCCACCGCTATACTATGAGCTCTGGCATCTGTAAACTATGTACTTGAACTAATATCCAAAGTTTATGGATGTCTGTCAATGATATCTAATGTTGACCATGGTAGATGCGAGTTCGCATTCTGTCACGACGGCACACCAAAAATGTATATGGGTACTATATATTCAATTTTATAAGCAAAGAGTATCTGCCTAGATAGCCGGTGGAGCAAATTATTATCAAACTGGGTTCACTAACTAGAGTTATTCAATGTAAATGATTTATCAAGTACATTATTGTTTTTATTTCTAAAGTTTTGATTAATTTATAGTCGATCGAACCTAATGTTATTTGTTTTATTTTTACATTGACTGTTATGTAATTCATTAGATCCTTTAACAATAATTGTAACACAAAACAACCAGTGTACAAGAACTCTAACTTTTGATTTTTTATTCATAAAATCTATGACGGTTAGCCTCAAGTGGCCGTAGCCTATTTTAGGCTGGCACAAAAGGCGTACGTAACTAAATCTTACTGTACTCAACGAGTACTATTTCTCGTACGAAACCCAGGCCGAAGTCTCGTGTCAAGGTGCTGTAACCTTGACAATACGAGATCTCGACCTGGGCTGCCGCCGGCAAGGGAGATCTAGGAACGGCCTGATGTCTCAGGTGCTCTAAAACCATAGCGGGGAGGATCTAGACTAGACTACAAGCTCGTGTACACCTGTACATAAATATTTTTTTACAGTTGTACACGTTGTTGTAACTTTAATTATATTTAGTGTCGCAAAAATTATTTGATTTTCCGGCAATTTTCGGGGTACATTTGGTAATTTGGTTATCTACGGCATTGGTTCCATACGGTTTCAATACCTCTTCTAATCCATTATTTGGCAATGCCGTACAAAAATCATGCGACAAGGATCGAGGTTAGCAATCCCCTATCTTCACCTTCACTCAGATGGACATCTTACAAATAACGGCTTATTGCTGAATCTTATTATTTTATACCTTTGTATATTTCTACTTAGGTCTCCTGGTTCAAAGGACCCATCAATTTTGTACCTACACTGGCATGTTGTCTATAACACTTGCCAGTTTGTAGCATGTACCTAAATATCCAACAACTGAACAGCTAGAATAATTATATTTTGTTGATGCATTTTTGTGCAAATAACATAAAGGCCGATTTAAACTGAACGAACATAGAGCTAGAGCTGGAACTAGAGCTAGAGCTAGAGCTAGAGCATTCTTTCTCGATCTTTTAGTGTAAACAAAAGATCATTCTTAGCGTTTTCCACATTAAATATTCCATAGAATCTTTGCGAACGCAAACAAAACAACGAAAGAAATGTTCTACGTTTGTTTACACCAAATGAATTTGATACAGTGGGGATAGAATGAGCATTCGCTCGTCTGATGTAAATCGGCCTTCACAAGACGTATTTCATTAATATCTAAAGCAATGACACTCTCCCTCGCATTATTCCCAGTCGTTCCGAGATTACGTGTCCGTGAGACATACACAGATGATGTATGTGTGTGTTACTCGAGTGCGCTGTACGTGTAGTTTGACTTCTGAGTACTGATTGATTTGTGGGTCTAAACGAACTTAAAAAAATATTCTGTAGAATATTTTAGAATAAAATTTTGTTAGAATGGATTTAATTATGGAATGTACGTATCGTGATTTTGTAAATATAGTAGATAGTTTATTAACTTATTTTATTTTTAAAATAGAATAGCTTACTAGGAATAATGTTGTATGTAGAATAATGTTGTATTTGTGCAGGACCTAGTTGTTAGATACGAGGTTACTCACAACACCTATACTAAGCTGAAAGAGGTGTATTATCCTTATTGTTATAAACTTTTTGTACTATGTGGGCTAACCCTGAAATCTAATAAAAAAAAGTATGTGGCGTATAAAAAAACATATATACGGTTGAATTGAGAAACCTCCTTTTTTTTGCAGTCGGGTGATGGTCAAAGTACAATGCTAGTCAGTGGTTTTAAACTTCATGCTCAAAACACTACGTGGCACTGTGCTGTTATAGACAAGTGTGTTCCTTACCATCATATGCACGCTTTGCTCGACTTGTCACTATTCAATAAAAAAAAAATCGGCAGTCATAGAGGCTGCCGATAGGTAACACTTACTAACTTAAAATTTTAGTATTTAACAGCACTGATGTTGTAGGTATAGTACGTCATCTATGTAGCTACAATTAAACTGCTATTACGTATGTTGGTGACGCATACTTGCAAAATTTCACCTATTTATCTAACGCTTCGTTCCGCTGCGACGCTACACCGGTGCTCCGATGGTGCGCCGGCGCCGGCGCCGCTACGAATATCAGTGACGCAATAATTTTTCATATCAAAAATATATTTTTTATAGTAAAAAGTGACGAGACGAGCAAGACATGTGCCTGGTGGTATGCAACATACTTGCCACACAACAGCACAGTGAAGAGTACAAATCATTACCTAGCACTGCACTGCGCTCGTCACCCATAGATCTAAGATATTATATCTCTAAGCCCTGTAATTTCACTGGAAACATTGCCCTTCAAACCGGAACACAGTAATGTTTGCACTTTACTGCTTGGCGGTAGAATAACTGGCAAAGGTGTGGTTCTGCCCCAGGCGGACTCTGCTAAGAGTCCTACCACTACTATAGGTAGTTTAGTGGATAGTTATATTAATAGGTACCTAGTTGTACACATTGATGGTCTCTTCCGGCTTAGTACAGTTGTTAGCGTAACCTTGTTTTCTATAAATAGTTATTACTTAATTTTAAATACAATAAGATGTAGGTTATCTAATAATTATTGTAGATAATAATAAATGTTGTATAGACCAAAATCTTTACTTGTAATATAAGTGTAACGGTTAATTATGTACATTGTCAAGGTTAGTTTTATTTAATTACGTACAGATCTTGCTTACAAAACTATTATTGAAAATATTATACGAGGGTTGTTAATGGACCGAAAAGTCTGGAGTTAATACAACATATTTCGATTCATAATAATTTATATTTCATAAATTAATATTTCGTCATTTAATTCGAAGATATTTTTACCACTCCTCCTTGTTTTCTTTTATAAGTTAGCTGCACTTTAAAGGTAAATATAAGTCAGTCGCATTTTAAAGCTAAGTGCGACTAACTTAGAAAATAAGGAGGCCTACCTGGTAAATATATTTTCGAATGAAATGACTGATATAACAATCGAACTACACTTAAAGTTTGTTTTATCATCTGAAACAATAATTTATTTCAAATAATCTCATCCCCTCAGAGGAAATAAGTCCCGTGTAATGTATTCACTATAAATTAAAATCGCGAAAACATGTCCGTCGGAGAGTATTGTTACGCCTTGTCACACGTTCAACCTTAGCTTATTATTAGTAATTATAATTTCAAGCTGAATAAAGTCCAATTCAATCGGAATATCAGTCAAGAATTAGTAATTTTTCTTTAGTTTTTGTAAATTATGCCTATTAAATTTATCAATTCCAAAATGTTTTAAGTTTTACTCAGAATGAAAAAAACTTCCCAAAAAATAGTTTTCAATTACGCCAAAGATGTCTATGTTTAATTTAGTTAGAGAAGTTTTATAAGCATAGGTACTTAAAGTTTTAACACATTTTTCATACTTATCTGTCACTCTGAAAACATAATTTAATTTTAAAAATGTGTATCACAATGTACAATTAAAACTGTTTTTTTATTCTTGTCATCAAATAAATTGATTCAAAGTTCCGAAGTGTTTGCTTTTCAATCATCCGCCATTTGCGACCGCTGAATTGAGCGGGAGCGTTCCATTTTCGAAATTATGCAAAGGTCTGGCGCCATTTGGAATCAGTGTTGCCAACCGCTGGCAATTTACATCTGTTAGCGAGTTGATAACTCGGCGGGAGCTGAGCCGCTTCAGCGCTGGAATTTATAAATATTTTTGCTTTGTTTGTGATTAATTGTCACAAAATAAACAATAAATTGTGGGATGTTTCATACATCTAAACCAAAACTCTTTCAAAACCCAAGTTTGTATCGTAGAAAGCAGACAGCTGACAGACAAACTTAAATTATTATCAAAATGAACAATTTAAAAAAGTAGATAGCTAAATAAACTCCTTATTGCACTATCTATATAAAACAAAAACTTATTAGGAAAAACATTGGCAGTCATAGGAACTGCAGATAGAAGTGAAAACTTATAATTCAGAATTTGACAGCTTACTTTGGAAACTACACGGGTGTAACCGGAGGGTGTGGCCGGGTCATCATGGCATGACCATCTAGAAATGCACCAGCATTTCCCATTGGCTGACGCATTTCTAGATGACCATGCCATCATGGGCAGGCCACGCCCTTTTAGCATTTCCCATTGGATGACCCATTTCTAGATAGCCAATGGCTATGGTTCCGAGTTTACCCGAAGATTTCTAATCATATCCGAGCGTGACGCTAGAATTCATTTCACAGCCCACGAAAAATCTGTCTAGGCGCGCCAAAAGAAGTTTTAACTTCTAAAATTGGCAGTCATAGATACTGCCGATAGAAGTGAAAACGTATAACTCAGATTTTGATTCACTTTGGAAACAGAAACTACACGGGTGTAATCTGTCGGCGCAGCAGCGCCACTGATTTAGATGACAATGCTTTGTAGATTTATTCCAGACTTGCGCAAGTAAATAAGTCTATGCCATCTAGACTAGATGACCATGGTTAGATGTGTAATGGTAAACATGGTAACACGCATGGCTATGGTGCCGAGTTTAGCCGAAGATTTCTTTCATTCACGAGCGTGACGCTTCAGCTCCATTCACAGCCCACGAAAAATCTGTGTGCAGTGCGCCAAAAGAAGTTTTCACTTCAAAATACCTAAAAATGTAGTATCAATTGCTGGCCTTACTTTTAGTACTGAAATATTTTAAAATTATATTAATATAATTGTGTACGTAGAGTTCCGGATATGTGAAAAGTGCTACATAATAGGTACCTATGTCGTGAACTAGAACACCCAAACAATAGACTCGGTGACGTTTGGGGCTCAATGTAACGGGAAAATTATTCATACATCCCTTTTTGTAGCAGTAAGTTGCAAAACTCTAGAAATAATTGATTTTTTTTAAACTGTGATAGGTTCGCACTTGACCACCATCTCGCCTGATGTTAAGCGACGATGCGATCTACGATGGAACGTGCTCACCTAGAAGAATCCGATTCACTCTCGATTTGAAGACACCCAGATTGTAACCATCGGGATGAATTATTATGAGCAAGAAATAGTTATTTGTTGTACAAGAGTGCAAAGTGGCTTTTTAACCGCGTGCTCAATTTTGATGACCGAGCAAGCGAAGGATTCTAAAGTTGAATCACGAGCGTAGCGAGGGATTCAAAAATTAGAATCCTGAGCGTAGCAAGGGAATCAAAAGGGCACAAGGTGAAAAATCTTTGCACTCGAGTGTAACACGTAATTTTTCATCCCCCCCTAGCGAGGAAATTACTAAACGCTTTGCGCATTTTCAGTTTCAGTCGATTCTGTTGGCGTTAAATAAACTTTTTGGTCGCTAGAATCACTTATTATTATGGTATTTCGGTTTTTCACTTGTATTCAATTTTATAAGTTTTAAACTTAAGTTTATTTAGCCATGGTTTTAACAATAACAATATGACGTGAAAATACGGAGAGTTGACCGATTGAGGTAAGGAGTTTCATGTGTACATGAAAAAGTGTCCGCCCAAATGCATTAAATTATAATAGAGCTAAATTTGCACCAGGGTACATTTTAAAGGAAATTAATAAACGTACTATTCAGAATTCATGAAAGAAAAATATTGGCAGTCATAGGCACTGCCGATAGAAGTGGAAAATTATAACTCAGAATTTGATTTTTAATTTTGGAAACTACGCGTGTGAAACCGGAGGGCGTGGCTATGAGTATGGCCATCTAGAAATGCTGACACATTTTTAAAAAGCCAATGGGAAAGGCTAAGGCATTTCTAGATGGCCATTGGCTATGGTCCCGAATTTACCCGAAGATTTCTTATCATTCCCGAGCGTGACGCTAGAATTAAATTGGCAGCCTACGAAAAATCTGTCTTTGGCGCGCCAAAAGAAGTTTTGACTCCAAAATATATTGTACCTACATGTTTTCTCAAAATAGTAATTATTTATTTGATGTTATATTTACTACATTATTTTGTACTGCACAAGTAGTTGAAATTATCTATTAGTTACTATTTTAGTAGTCAATAATATTTAATTATTTAACTCGGCAACTCGGCATACTTCAATTCGATTACAATTGATTCATTCATAGCATTTCAAAATGTTTTGCCATTTGAAATAACATTCTTTACCTCTATCCTCCATACGTGAAAAGAAAATTGCGCGCAAAGCATTTAAAAAAAAGTACACCAAAGAGGTTCCGAGTATGAGTTTTTAACAAATTAAAAATAAATGTATGATGAATTCGGCACCAAGGAGGTAGAAATAAATAGGTTAAATTATGTTTTGAATTCAAAACCTCAGTACACACGATGTTCTAAATTCAAATTTACTTTAACCTCTAGAGGGTAAAAACGACTTTTGCGCCCTGATATCGAGGAGCAAAAGTACTCTTTCCGAGCTGGTGGGATGAAAAATAGTTTTGCAATACATTTAAACAATGGAGAACAGAAATCCGTATTAATCACAATAATGCGTGTTTTGAGCCACAACCTAAGTACTATTACGGCTAGGCTAATTGCCAAGTGCTCTGCGAGAATAATTAGGGATAGAAGCAGACTCTTAAGGCAGCAGTACTATATTAACAGAGTAACTATAACGAACAAACATAAATATGTAATAGGAAAATATCACATAACCTCTAAAATAAATAATAGCTCTACAAATACTGAATGAATCAGATGTTGGGTTGACAGACGCAATGCTATGCCTACGTACCTAAAAACTTATAAAACATAATATGTTATTATAACTATTCTTACCTAATTACGTTAAGTAAAGTTACAGCTGCTCTAGTCGGGAGAATTGCGCCTGCCGATATGGAGACCCCGGGTTCAAACTCCACACGCACCACAGTCTTTTCGAAGTCATGTGCGTAATGCCGCTAACTTAAAACGGTGAAGAAAAATATCGTGAGGAAACCGACATGTACCTTGAATCTTTCGAAGTCATGTGTCATCCACCAACCCGCACTAGCCCAGCGTGGCATTATGGCCTTCGCTCTCTCCTTGCGAGAGAAGGCCCCGAGTCCCAGCAGTGGGAACATTTAGTGGGCTGTTGTTGATGATGATTCTTATTTACACCTATAAAAACTACAATAATGATTAATTTCACTGAAATAAACTATTTTAGACATATACATTAGAAAAAAAAATACAATATACTTACATTAGATAAAAAAAAAAAACATAAACCAGAGAGTAAAAACACCGTGTGCATTTTTGCAACGTGTTCTATTATATTAAAAATATTGATTTGCTAGTTAATATAGATAGGTCCATGTTATTACAATTACAATAAAGTTTATCCATTAACTGGCCTCGTGGCTTAGTGGGTAGTAACTCTGCCTGCGAAGCTGAGGGTCGTGGGTTCGATTCCCACCCAGTGCAAATATTTGTGTGATGAATTCAAGTGTTTGCACTGTGTCTGGGTATTTCTGTGTTTAATAAGTATTTATTTAAAACTATATAAGTATTATATCAGCTTGCCATCTGGCCGCCATCATACAAGCTTTGCTTAGTTTGGGGTCAAATGGTGTTGTGTGTGAATTGTCCACCAATATTTATTTATTCAAGATCATGCCGGCATGCAACGTTTAAATCAAAAACTCAAAGCTCAAAGTCAGAATTATAATTACCTAACCATTTAAGTGTTACCCTGTAAAGTAAATAAGGTTAGCTGTGTGAATGCGCCTTCCAATCCTAATAGTCCCTTACTATGTTGAGCATGAGAGTGATAGTTAACGTGACCAGACGTCTTACTAGAAACTTATTCGTGGCTAGAATAACTCATTTTAGGTTTTTCACATATTTACAAGTTTCCTGTTTTCGACCTAAGGTTTTAACAACAACAATATGACGTGAAAGGCGACATGCGACTCAGTATCTCTCTACTTAGTCTGTGGACTCAGTCCACGGCGGTCATTGCGCGGGAGGAGTGAACGAGTTTTTGCTGACCATTAAAATGCCAAAAAATGTTCAGTAAGCCACGTCCTTCCTTTGAAGTCATTGAAGAACGAGAAACCTCTACGAGAAAATAAAATTGCGCGCAAAGCAGTTATAAATAAGTACACCAAGGAGGTTCCGAGGCTGAGTTTTTAACAAATTAAAAAAAAGGTTGTATTATAAATTCGAACCCATAGAGCTCGAAGTAAATAAATAGGTTTAGTTATGTTTTGGATCCGCAATCTTATAGTGCTCGCAATATAACTCTGCGCGTAGCAAAATATGGAACTAATTGACAGGCCGTCAACTTCTTATTTACGTCAGTTGACAAAAGTTTGTTTACGTTTGGTGTATTTATTAATTTCCAAAATAATTAATAGCTTTTATTATGCCGAAAGTGATTAAAAGTGCTGGTCGTGGCTGGTTCTTGAAAATCAATCGTGGTTGTGAAGAAGAACGATACAATAACGGGCCAAAAGTGCAGTTTTCCAAACGCAGAGCTATTTGACAACTAACATGTAGGGATACCATAGCAATCAAATCTCCACCTATTATCGGCATATTTTAAAGCTGAGGCTTTAGGTTGAGATGCGGTTTTGGGTTTGATTGTTTTATCGCCAATTTACCAGTGGGAAAAAATGTGGTGTGCTTAAGACCGAATGTGAGAAACTAGTTATAAATGTTTTTTTTTTCATAATATACAAATCAAAATAGAAAACACAGTGACACAGCAGTGAAGATCAGCTGATTGTATCTTTCTCGCTCGGGTACACTCGGCGATTCCATGTTCACCCGATCGACCCTTTCACCTAACAGCGGTGCGCCTTTTTTTTTCAACGTTAGCTTGGATGCTCTTTGATCCTTAACTCTGTATTCATTACTGTATTTTTATTGTAGGCGTTTCAGAACGTACTGTCACGTGGTAATGGACAACGCATTTATACCACTGCACTCGGATAAATAAAGCGGCTACAATGGGCAATGTAAAAGAAGAAAGCCAAAAGTGGCTTAAGAAAAATTAAATAGATTTCGACGATTGTAGGACAAATCCGCAGTTACTCGAATAAAGAGGCACAAGGAAGACCCACAATACCAAGTAGAATAACTATTAAAGGAACATGGACAGGAATTTTTGCGGTTACTGCCGTGATTCATCGTGATTTTAACCCTATTGAAAAAAGAAGATGATTCTATGGAAGCCAGACTCATTAAAAGAACGTTTATGCGCCAAATTTTCAAATAGTGTTATTTATGGTCTCAATAAAAGATTTACAAGTTTAAATTAAATTCTTGTTATTTCGATGTTGGTGTAGGTTGAAAATGACAGATTTTTTATAATCTAATAAACTATAATAAAGTTTTCCTGGTGTTAAGAGACTCAGACAGCCTGTACCAATTACCAATGATACTTGGTCATACTGAACCAAACCAGCACTGCAAAGGCGTTCATTACTTCGATACATTCGTTCTTGAGTCTCAGTTGTCGTGTAGTTACTTAAATTGCTTCCCTGAAAAATCCCTTCCCGTACCTGTTTTAAGAAGTTGTACGTTCCCAATGAACGAGAAGGGAACCTATTAGCTTGACCTGGCAACATTAAGTACGCCACCAGTCGCGCGCAGACTTATACTGCGAGCACTATAGTGCATACGATGTTCTAAATTCATATTAACTTGTCTGTAGGGTCTAGATCTAGAGGGTAAAAACGACTTTTGCACACTGATATCGAAGAGCAAAAATACTCTTTCCGAGGTCGTGGTATGAAAAATAGTTAGCCATGAATTGTATTACCATTTGTAGTATAACAATTATTATAATATGTTCTAGGCACGTAAATATACAATTTAGATGTGAATTTTCAATCAAAACAAATTACATTGAAATCTTTAAATGTTACTTACACTATGTAAACACATTTAACAATCTGGATAAAATATATCCCACTGATATTTTAAATACGAAAGTTAATATGAATGGATATTTGTTTTTTTTTTTACTTTCTTATGTTCGCACTTGACTACCATCTCGCCTGATGTTAAGCGACGATGCGATCTACTGAAATAATTCAGATTATATTAGGTACATAAATAGATAGTACCTAAAATAGCACTATTTTTATCCAGGAAAATTAAAAGCCCGATCCTTTTAATTTTACGAATTAATAACTATACGAGTGAAATCATAAATCATTTATTCTCTTTGTGGGTCTGGGTTACAAAGTTCTTATACAGTTAGTAATTGTATGATTGATCCACTAGGTCTACCTGAATTGCATACAAGGACCTAAATTGGCAAGTATAGCATAATAGCATAGCATAAAAAGGACGCTAAATGTTCCCACTGCTGGGAGACCGGGCTTTCGCTCCCAAGGAGCGAGCCATGGCGATAATCCATCACCCTGGCCTAGCGTGGATTGGTGGATGGCACATGACTGTGAAAGATTCCAGGTAGATGTCGGTTTCCTGACGATGTTTTCCGGATTCCAGATTATAATCTGACTGGTTTCCAAATTTTTACCGGAGCCTGTTGGAAGTTCTTATGAGACTAAGCAATAAGCCTCCAAACTTAAAATAAATAATAATAATAAAAAATAATATTAATAAGATCATGTAACTGCTCTGTTTTAAATGTTATTAATTTACAATTATTGATTATTTTTATTGTATAGTACTTGCCAATTAGTGGTCTATCGGGAAAACGACGACTGTCGATCGGAAAACCCCGAGTTCAAAACCTAGCGTACCACTGTATTTTCGAAGTCATGTGCGTAATGCTGCTAACTATGTTTTTTTATTATAGTATAGAGTTTATGCAGAGTTTTTAATTGTATAGACGAGCAGGACATAATATGTATGTCTTATGGTAAGCAACATGCCTGCCACATAACAGCACAGTGACACGCAGCTACTGGAACATGAACAGTCCAAATTATTATCTTGCACTGCACTGCGCTCATCACCCACAGATATGAGAAAGATGTTTTATCTCTATGCCCTGAAATTTCACTGGAAACATTGCCCTTCAAACCGGAACACATGTAGAATCATAATATTTACAATGCAGCGGTATAAAGCGCTACTTCGCTTCCCGGCGTCGTGCTCGCTAACTCGCCGTCTTGGTTTCGCATTATCTGCCAATTTATTCAAACGAGATGCTAATTTCAGGGCTTTTCGTTTTGACTCGTGATTATTTATCTTTATTCGAGAGCAAACGAGGATTATTAAAGGGTGAGCTCGTGCTGGCCGGTAATTGGCCTGTTTTGATCTCGCGCCGTGTCGGGGTGGGGTGGGAGGGGTACTTGTGTTAGGGCTGCCACTCTTCTCTTTCCGACAAATACTCGTTGAGATAGCACCTACTTTTATGTGAAATGTCCACCAATATCTATTTATTTATTTTTGACGTGACAACGTCTAATAAGTCGATGAACGCTGGCTGCATGCACGGAAACGGGTGACTCATTGTCCCGTTACGCAATGTTTTGTTATGACATTGTCATGTTAAACTATCGTCCGTAAACCGTCTTTACAGACAACCGTTTTTTACTGAATAATCGGTTTCTTCTAGGTAACCACGTTCCGTTCCACAACGTAATCAACATCAGCCGAGACTTCGGTCAAGTGTGAACCTACATTTAAGTAATAGCAAAAAAGCTAGTTGCGCTCGTGATGTAACACGCGGGTAAACCGCGGCTTACTTTACTGTTAGTAAGGATATTACCCCTTGAAGGGATTTTTTTTGCAAACTTTGAATGTTACTTTTTTATATGTAATCAGAATCCTAAAATTAAGTTACAAGCTTGTAAATCTAAATGATGTAAATGACAATGACAATGAAATTCTAAATGGCGACAGAACTGGTTTCATTTGTTATGGGTTATGGTCACAAACATGATAGGTTAAGGCGGCGGTTCGCACCGCGACCGCGACACGAGACCGAGACCGGAGACCGCGACCGAACACCGCGACAGGCACTTGACATTATAGAATTGTATGGGCGCCAGTTCGCGCCGAGACCGCGACACGTGTCTCGGTCTCCTGTCGCGATCTTGGCGCGAATTGGCGCCCATACAATTCTATAATGTCAAGTGCCTGTCGCGGTCTCCGGTCTCGATCTCGTGTCGGCGTCTCCGCGCGAACAGCTATTTTAAAGGTTGCGATGTAGCTTTGGAGCAGCGGTGGAGTAGCGGAGTGGAACGTGCGGGTTAGATAATTTTTAGATGGGTACAATCTAATGAGTTCGCATCAGTTCATGTAGCTATATATATGACGTGTTATGCAACATTAGTGCTGTGTTTTCACTTTTATCGACTCACAGTTTCCACTTCTATCGACAGTCCCTATGTTTACAAATTTTTGAAGAGAAAACTCATTTTGGCGCACCCCTGACAGATTTTTCGTGGGCTGTGTATTGACCTTAATTATCACGGTCGCGAATGAAAGAAATCTTCGGGTGAACTCGGGAGCATGGCCATTGGCCATCTAGAAACACGTCAGCATTTCTAGATAGCCATGGTCATTGCCACGTCCTCCGGCTTCACCCGCGTAGTTTCCAAAGTGAGCTATCAAATTCTGAGTTAAAAGTTTTCACTTCTATCGGTACTTCCCATGACTGCCAATTTTTTAAATAGTATCTTTACGCTTTGTGCCGCACCCCTAGCTAGGGGTAATTGAAGTATTTTCCCGACGTTTGCGGGGTAGTTACTGCGCTGAATGGATTAGTTAGCGCGATAGCGATCGGTAGCGATGTGCGACACACACTTACCATTGTGCGGCTTGTTAGCTCGCCCGCCTGTCATTTGGTAATTTGCCCTGATTGCCGCAGCTTTGCCGACATTCATCTGAATCGGAGAAATGACGCAATTTGGATCTATTTCCACAGATTGGAACGTTTATAACTGTCGTAATAGGATTAGAAGTTTGTTTATTGAAAACATACGCATGATTGGAATTGAAGTGATTTAACAAAAAAAAGAACGAAAGTAGGTAATTTCCATTATTCGACTATAAATTGTTATACATACATCGAACGGCTAAAACACATTATTATTAATTTAGAGCGATGGGACGAGCAAGATATGTGTATTATGGTAATCAACACGTCTGCCCATAACAGTGCAGTTTCACGCAACTATATTAAGTGTAATAATTTTACTATTATTTTTAGTAAAATATTTTTTAATTGTGTGTCATATAAAGTTTACTATTTATGTTAACAAGCTTTGCTAAGTTTGGAGTCAAATGGTGTTGTGTGTGAATTGTCCGCCAATATTTATTTAATTTATTTATTTTATGTTAATATTCTATAAATATCTCAAATAAGTTGAAATGTGTGTTGGTGATACCACCTTAAGAATAATTTCTAAAAGTTTTAATTTCTGAGAAAAAATATAATTTTTAGTTATTATTTCTCGTTATAATTCTTTTTAAATCTGCCACAAACCAAATTCTAAGAACAAACATTTAAAATTACAAATATTTTTCATTTGGACCGATGTAATCAATTTACTCAAGCATTCAACCATAACGCTACAAACAGAACTGTAAATTCACAATCAGTCCGAAAACGCCGACGACCATTGCAATGTGAAGAAATTAAAAATATTACATACTAAAGAGCATTAAAATGATGTTGATACTGATAATCTCATTGATTTTGCACATCACGTCTTCAGATGATGTTGTGAGCGCTGAAAAGAACAATAACATGCAAAATGATAAAACTGAAAGAAATACAGCCAGTGAGCCTTCCAGACGGTTCATCGAAGACTTGAATGACGACGAATGGCACGTCGCACATTTAAAAGACCATACATTTTCTCGAAGAAGCGACTGTACTCCAGAAGCATACATAAAACAATACAGGAAAGGTCTATTGAACGACGGTGCGTTGGTGCAATTTGTTTCCGCTGATGCCCTACAGCCGAATGATGATGACTTGATAAATGATGAAACCGATAAATGTACTGCACCAAAAGGCGGATTTTTTAAAACCAGTAAAATTCTGTCCAACAAACATGAACCTACCGAAAAAAATGGGACTTCAGAACTAAGTAATAACACTGCAACGAGCAACATGATTTCTGAAGCAAGTAAAATTCCTACCACAACAGTGAAGGTATCTTCTGGAACCCTCGACGACCCAAACGAAGCAGTAGTTGAAACGGTCACAGATACGGTTAACACAGCTACAACAGACAAAAACGAAAATACATCTCCAAAGAACACCAAGCTAAGAAACGAAACCGAGAAGGAAAGTAGGCGAGGTGATTACCAGTTCAGTTCCGTGGAATACTATGATGATGTGGTAGACTTCAATGCTGAATCGTGCCCCGACGTGGTTCAAGTTATAGAATTAGAAATAGATCAGCTGAGGAACTACGATGTTGAATGTGAATCCACAACAGAATGGAGGAGTCTAGATTCCTAGAGATACGAGAACTTAAATGTTTATAGTTATTTTATAACAATAAAATATTCAAAGTCTTGTTACTAGTATCTTTTATGTGCCATTGTTTTAAGCTATCACAGTTAGTACCTGGATGAATTTAAATACTAAATATACGTAGATACCGACAGATAAAAGGCTGCAAGTAATAATCATCTCAAAAAAAAATAGAAAGAAAAGAGAAGCCTTCTGGATTCGAACTCGGATCTACCAAGTCATGACCGCTCGACTTCCCACCTGAGCTATTATACCGTCGCGTCACGCGGCGAAATTTACCTTTGTAATCCAATGTCTAATGTGACAGTTTTTTATTGGATAAAAACGCGCAATGAATGACGTTTTTAAAAAATAAAACCTAGCTAGATCGATTTATTGTCCCCGAAACCCCCTGCATACATTATTTCATGAAAATCGTAATACAAGAATTGCTTGTTTAAAGGTATAAGATACATTGGTATTATTAATTACGGAACATTTACTGTGGTGGGAAAGGATTGGCGAAAAATGGAGGAGGCCTTTACTCCATGAGAGATCCTATAGATACGAGTATTACAATAAACAAAGGGACCAATCCCTTTAAAGGGATGCAGATCTTTTTTTTTTTTAAATAAAGAGTGACGAGACGAAGTCAAAGTCAAAGTACTTTATTCATAAATGTACAATTTACACGTCAATTAATAAAAACATAAAAACAAAAGAAAGAGCATACAAATTCAGGACGAGCAGGACGTGTGCCTGATGGTAAGCAACCTGCCACATAACAACACAGTGATACGCAGCTATTGGAACATGAAGAGTCCAAATCATTAACTAGCACTGCAATGCGCTCGTCACCTGGATATCTATGTTGTTATGTCTCTAAGCCCTGTAATTTCACTGGAAACATTGCCCTTCAAACCGGAACACAGTAATGGTTGCACATTACTGCTTGGCGGTAGAATAACTGGCAAAGGTGTGGTCCTTCCCCAGGCGGACTCTGCCAAGAGTCATACCACTACCAAAAGGTTACCAATAACCCTGTATAGTGCATAACGTAGAAACATCGGGGACTTATTCCACCTTTTAACTAGCTACAACCCCCCGGTGTACCTAACCTGCAGCTTTCCTAAACTATTACCAGGGATTTTTGAAGTGAAAACTTCTTTTGGCGCGCTTAGGCATATTTTTCGTGGGGTGAGAATTGAATTCTAGCGTCACGCTCGGGTATGATAAGAAATCTTCGGGTAAACTCGGGACCATGGCCATTTGCATCTAGAAATGCGTGAGCCAATGGCAAATGCTGACGAATTTCTAGATGGCCATGCCATGATGACCAGGCCACGCCCTCCAGTTACACCCGTGTAGTTTCCAAAGTAAGCTATCAAATTCTGAGTTTTCAATTTTATCGGCAGTTCCTATGACTGCCATTTTTTTCCCTTTAGGTATAGTTTCACTGATTTTGAAAGGTAAATTTATTTATTTGTGATCCAGTATCTAAAAATAAATTCAAACTTCTAGCTCCAAAAATTCAAAGCTTCTAAACAAGCTTTCCTCCCCTTTTTCTGCCCACCAAAACTTTTTTCATTTTAAGAATCAACCCACGTCTCTTGTCAGGCTATCTCGGTACTAATTTTCATTTAAATCAGTTTAGTTGTTAAGGCGTGAGAGCGTAACAGAGAGACAGACTTAATATACATTCACATTTATAATTTAGTAGGGATATATTCTTGTTCTTGGCTTGAACAAAAGTTCCTATGAGACTGCCATCTGTTATATTTTCGTATTGTTCGAGTAGGGCTGATACTTTATTTATGCACCACACCGATATGGAAAAGTTGGAACCCTACGTATTCAGGACAGTACAAACAGTGAACACAGATGGCGTGGTAACGTAATATTTCACAAGCACAGCAAATATTTCGTTTGGGTTCTGGCTAGAATGGTTAGTCTGCAAAGGGCGACGATAGAGGAACTAGCGAACAAGATAGTTGATGTACATTTCGGGTAGATGGCGTTCGTTAGCCGCCTTCAGTCTGCATATGAATCAAAATTAAACACTTGGCTATATTAATTTAGTCGACTGAATTTAGTCGCTACTGAAATCAGCGCAGTGTAATAGCATTAGGTAAGCTAGCATGTAAAATCCAGAAGCCAGGATTGCTTGCTTCTAAACATGCAAAAAAACTTGATTTTATACATCGTTTTTTTTTTAATTTAATCAATTACGACTGGCCTCGTGGCTTAGTGGGTAGTAACTCTGCCTGCGAAGCCGAGGGTCGTGGGTTCGATTCCCACCCAGTGCAAATATTTGTGTGATGAATTCAAACACCCAGTGTTTCTATGTAATAAGTATGTATTTACAACTATATTATGTGTATTATACGAGTATCAGCTATTTGGCCGCCATATTACAAACTTTGCTTAGTTTGTGGTAGGATGGTGTTGTGTGTGAATTGTCCACAATTATTCATTGATATTTATTTTTTTGCCTGAAAAGGTTTCAGCTTTGGAGCTCCCCGAGGCGAGGTGATTTGAAAGATCTTCTACATTTTTAGTATAAGAATTATCCAGAAGGGTAACGCTGCCAGCGTTTTGGATAGCCTGCTGGTGAAATGACGATGTAGCGGAGTAGGTACTGTTTATTAGATACATTTCATAATTTTCGGAAGTCGACCATTAAATGTTCCCACTCCTGGGAGTCTGCCTTTTCTCGCAAGGAGATGAGTCAAGGGCATAATCCACCACGCTGGCCCAGAGCGGTTTGGTAGATGACACCTGACTTCGAAAGATTCTAGGTACATGTCGGTTTTCCTGCGATGTTTTCCCTCATCGTTTTAAGCTAGCGGGATTACGCAAATGACTTCGGAAAGACACGCGCGTTTGATTTGAACTCCGGGACTCTGTATCGACAGTCGCCGTTTTCCCAATTAGATCAGCTGTAACACTGTAAATCCTACTGATTTTGTAAATGTGAAAGTTTGTAGTTATGGATGGACTCTTATAAACAACAACTTTTGAAGGGATCTAGATGAAATATTTTGATCCTTGCATAGATAACAGTATCGAATAATACAAACAAGACTTTTTATTTCGGTTAAATAACGTGTTCGGAAAATACGCGAGTAAACCGCGGGATGCCGCTAGTATGTAACCTTATTAGGACAAAAATTATTTTATTAAAGTAGTGGTTAACTTTTTGCAGAGTCAGCCTGGGGAGGTACTGCGTCTTTGTCAGTTATTATACCGCGAAGCAGAAAATTAAATGTGCAAACAATACTATTTATATTTGAAGTAAATTGTAGAACAATGAGTTTTAAAAAGATCTTATATCTCCGGTCAGTCTTTGGTAGGTTTGTTTCTTACCTTTGCTTATATATATGTCTTGTTTGTTCTGTCACTCTGTATAATAAAAAATTGACAGTCATATCCGCAATGGCGGTCGGAACTACCAATAGAAGTGAAAACTTCTAACTCAGAATTTGAAAGCTTACTTTGGAAACTACGTGAGTGAAGCCGGAAGGCATGACCATGAGCATGGCCAATGGCCATGGTCTCGAGTTTACCCGAAGATTTCTTATCAATCCCGAGCGTGAATTCAATTCACAGCCCACGAATAATCTGTCTGTGGTACGCCAAAAGAAGTGTTCACTTCAATAATTTAGAATTATTTAATTTTAACTATTATTTTTTCATTATTAATAAAATTATATAATTTTAAAGCATTACTAGTGTTGAGCAATACGTCACCTGTATAGTGTAGGTATAGCTACAAAAATTACTGCTATTGTCCGAGACACGAACTCACAAGATTTTACACATTAAAAACTCATCTGATGCACACGTTCTGCTACGTTGCTCCACCACCGCTCCAACGCTAAGTGGCTACATTTCCATGTTGTTGACTGAGAAGGTTTTCTCCTGTCAAAATATGCTGGTCTTAAATATTTTTCACTTATTAAAAAAGTGTATTTCATCCACAAACTTTGTTCACGTCGAAAGTGTTAGTTGATTTCCAACATTTGCAATTTTATCCGATTACACAGTTCGTCTTGGGTTTCGTTGCCCCACTAGCAGTTTTCGCACCCCTTTGCATAGATAAGGCTAGAGTTACTACCGTCTGCGGTGAGTATGTTACCACGTCCTGCCGTGCTCTGAGCCCCTGGTACCTCGTTGTGTAGAAAGCGTTGACGTCAGCGTGCGATGAATGAATGTGTTTTTATAACACGCGTGTTGCTCTGTCACAAATACATACGTTTAACAATCGTTTTTTACGTTTTGTTAACTTGTAAACGGTATTGATATTTTGTATTAATAAACCACCACTTGGTAGTGCGGTTTAACAAAGTAAAAGTTAACGATTATATTTTTAAAAAAAGCCTGTTAAAAGTGTTTGCTTTTGCATGAAATTTCTGTGCAACGGAGCACGTTTGGTTTAAACATCTGTCAATAGTGCAGAAATCAGCAAGAATTTTTCTATTAGAGCAAGAGCCCGTGAACCCCAGACCTTCGTTATTTTCTAAAAGCTGAAAACTTGTCAGAGCTTGCACTTAACACAGGTATGAACGATGGACCATTATGAAGTTTGGGTCATCCTGGCTTTGGCAGATTAACGGTACTAAGACCCCGAGTACCAGCAGTGGGAACTTTTAGTGGGCTGCTTATGATAATTAGGCTGCTAATTGTTACCCAAATATTATGTATAAAAATCAGCGCGCATATTATGACGCAAGTAGAATTATAATTGCATGGACATTAACACAACATGGGTGTCTAGCAAGTGTTTACCACGATGTTAAGTGTCTAGCAAAATTATTGGTGTGATTTTTAATAATATTCTGAAGGTATTACCAAAATATCAGACTTTATAATTTGACAAATTTAGATCGGTTTTTCATGGACACCTTTAGTACCGTTTATCTGCCAAAACCAGGATGATCCAAAATGCATTATGGGCCATCGTTCTTACCTGTGTTAAGTGCAAGCTCTGACAAAATTTCAGCTTTTATAAAATAACGAAGGTCTGGGGTTCATGGGCTCTTTTTTAGTCCATATTTCAAACAGAGAGAGAGCGCTCAGTAGTCTGGAAGCTCCTTTAAAATAATAATTATTGTCTTCTAGCTAAACACGCTAGCACTTTAATTGTTATACAAGTACTATCGGATAAATTTCGGAGACTGTGCATCAGATTACACATAACTTAACTAATGTTTGATTGACTACGTTAAAACACCACTTCAATATTTTCGTGACAGCAGCAGACATCACAGAAGTGACAAAACCTTCGAATTCCAAAACATAGCTACCAGGGTACCAGGAACGAGCGCAAGTAAGCGGAAGCCTCTATCGATCGGGTGAATGCGGCGATGAATGAAACACCCGAGCAAAGGGGATGCACTTCACTTCGCACTGTTTCGGAACACCGCTCTATTTTCATTATGAACAAAGTCAGTAGAGAAGTTGGTCATGCCAGAGACTCTGGGAGGTAATAAAAACTACGAAAAAATGTCTGTTAGTCTTAAATGTATGTAGTTTAATGAAATATTAAAAGAGCAAATTAGTTTGCCCCGGAGTTACTAAATCCAAACTCAACGTTACCAATTTGACAAAAGTCAATTTATTCAATGTAGTATCTATATATGTGTAATAAGTATGTATTTGCAACTATGTAAGTGTTATATCAGCTATCTGGCCGCCATAGTACTACAGGCTTTGCTTAGTTTGGGGTCTGATGGTGTTGGGTGTGAATTGTCCACCAATATTTAAATATTATTTATATTATATTATCATTTATAATACCGTTAAACTAGCAATTCTTGTATATATGTATAGAATCTGAATCTCGGAAACGGCTCCAACGATTTACATAAAAGTTAGTATGCAGGGGGTTTCGTAGGCGATAAATTGATCTAGATATGTAGGTTTCATTTGTAGAAAACGTCATTTTCTCTGTGATTTCAAGCCATGAAAAACCGAGGAACGCTCGGTCATCCAGGTAGTTATATAATATAGTATCATCATCATCAGCCGCAAGACGTCCACTGCTGCACAAAGGCCTCCCCCCTAGATTTCTACAACGAACGGTCGAACGAACGAACGAACGGTATAGTATAAGTAACTGTAAAATAATTAAATTAAAAAAAAACGTCAGAGATCTATGGACCCCTAACCTTCGACTGCCTAGCTAAATTGGCTTTTTAAATAAACAAAATAAATAAATATTGGTGGACAATTCACACACAACTTTGGCTTTGCTAAAGCAAAAAGTATGATATTAAGTAGGATACAATTATTATTATATGTATCTACTAGCAGCGCCCCGCGGTGTTACCCGCGTAGGTCCCGTTCCCGTTGTTCCCGTTATTTCCCGGGATAAAAAGTAGCCTATGTGTTCTTCCAGACTACAATCTAACTGTGTTCCAAATTTCAGCCAGATCCATTCATACGTTAGGACGTGATTGAGCAACAAACATCCAAACATCCAAACATTGACATTTAAAATATTACTAGCAGCGCCCCGCGGTGTTACCCGCGAAGTTCCCGTTCCCGTTGTTTTTCCAGGATAAAAAGTAGCCTATGTGTTCTTCCAGACTATAATCTATCTGTGTTCTAAATTTCAGCCCGATCCGTTCATACGTTAGAACGTGATTGAGCAACAAACATCCAAACATCCATACATTGACATTTATAATATTAGTAGGATTGTAAAATTTATTTGCATAAATCAAGAACACGGATGCATATGCATGTATAAACAGTCAAATTTACATTTCTATTGCGAGACTCTGGGCCTTCTCTTACAAAAAGAGAGTGAAAGCCATAACCCACCACGCTGGCCAAGTGCGCGTTGACTGATGATGCTTTTCCTCGAAAAGCGTCTTTTTAACGTTTTTCTTCGCATATAAAGCTGAATGTCTCAGCGTTTCTAGATGGCCATGGTCACGGCCACGCCCACCGGTATCACCCGCGTAGTTTCCAAAGTAGGTTATCAAATTCTGAGTTATAAGTTTTCACTTCTATCGGCAGTTCGTAAGACTGCCAATTTTCTTTTTCATATTTCAAAAACTACCGCTCCAAATTGATAAAATATGTATGGAAATACCCTTGAAAATGATCTCCCAAACAAAAAACGAACCATTAAAATGTATTCACAATTGGCGGAGCAATCGCATAACATACATACATACAAATAAACATACCTATATCAGAATTGAGAACATCCACCTTTTTTGAAGTCAGTTAAAAATACACAGAGATGCAGGCGCGGTTCAAACCGACGACTTTACGTTTGTGGATCGTACGTCCTACCAGTACGCCACCACGGCTTGTATGTTTGTAACATGGTTACAAACGTAATATTTTTATATACATTTCAATACTCACTGATATGTATTTGACAAAGTCAGCTTATTTTACTTATACGGAAATCTCCACGTGCATACAATGTACAGCTGAACACAACGAATGCGTTTTGAATCCTTCTCATAGTTGATGCGATCCTGGTAGTAGTGTTTTGAGTTAAAACGTTCATAAACTTACATACTGAAATTGTGACAGCTGAATGTGGACTGAGGTTTTTTAGATCATAAACGTACTTTTTTATTATACCTATTTTGATAACAATTAAATTAACATGAATTCTACCACTACTCAATACTGTACATACCAATTAAAATTTGGTATTTTCAAGGAATAATTTGGATAAATATATTAGTATAATAAATTTGTAGGGCGTCCAGCAAGATGGGTCGACGATATCGTTTCTATCGCGGGTCGAACCTGAACTCGATTGGCACAGAACCGATGAAGATGGCATGAGAAAAGAGAGGCCCATACCCAGCAGTGGGATAGAGAAGGCCGTGGATGATAATGATGTATAAATAAATTATTTTTATCTTTTACAAAACTATGTTACTATCTATTATAGCTAAATCTCTTACCATTTTAAATTCAAATAGTGATAAAAGTGTGGAACAATACTAGTACCACGTTGGGCGCCAAGTATTAATACGGAAATCTCCACGTGCATACAATGTACAGTTAAACATAGCGAATGCGTTTTGAATCCCTCTCATAGTTGATGCGATCCTGGTAGCAGTGTTTTGAGTTAAAACGTTCATAAACTTACATGCTGAAAATGTGAAAGCAGAATGTTCACTGATGGTTTTTAGATCATAAACGTACTTTTTTACTGTACCTATTTTGAAAACGATTAAATTAACATGAATTCTACCACTAAACAATACCTACTGTACCAAATCAATTTCAATTAGGTAATTTTAAGGAAAAAACTGGCAGTCATAGGAATTGCCGATAGAAGTGAAAACTTATAACTCAGAATTTGATAGCTTACCTTGGAAGCTACACAGGTGTAACCGGAGGGCGTGGCCTCGCCATCTTGGCATAGCCAGCTAGAAATGCGTTAGCATTTCCCATTGGCTGACGTATTTCTAGATGGCCAATAGCCATGGTCCCGAGTTTACCCGAAGCTTTCTTATCATACCCGAGCGTAACGAATGAATTCAATTCACAGCCCACGAAAAATCTGTCTAGGCGCGCCTAAAGAAATTTTCACTTCAATAAATAGAATAAATATATTAATACAATAAATAATAGGACGCCCAGCTGCAAGACGGGTCGACGATATCGTTTCTATCGCAGGTCGAACCTGGACTCGATTGGCACAGGACCGAGGAAGATGGCATGAGAAAAGAGAGGCCTATACCCAGCAGTGGGATAGAGAAGACCGTGGATGATGACGATGAAGGAATAATTTGTTTTTATCTTTTACAAAACTATGTTACAATCTATTATAGCTAAATCTCTTACCATTTTAAATTCAAATAGTGACAAAAGTGTTGAACAATACTAGTACCACGTTGGGCGCCAAGTAATATGGAAATCTCCATCAACTTACAGCTGAACCTAACGAATGCGTTTTGAATCCTTCTCATAGTGGATGCGATCCTGGTAGTAGTGTTTTGAGTTAAAACGTTCATAAACTTACATGCTGAAATTGTGAAACCAGTGCACTGATGTTTTTTAGATCATCAACGTTTTTACTGTACTTATTTTAAAAACGATTAAATTAACATAAATTCTACCACTAAACAATACCTACTGTACCAAACCAATTTCAATTAGGTAGTTTTAAGGAAAATATTGGCAGTCATAGGAACTGCCGATAGAAGTGAAAACTTATATTTCAGAATTTGATAGCTTACCCGAAGCTTTCTTATCATACCCGAGCGTGACGAATGAATTCAATTCACAGCCCACGAAAAATCTGTCTAGGCGCGCCTAAAGAAATTTTCACTTCAATAAATAGCATAAATATATTAATACAATAAATAATAGGACACCCAGCTGCAAGATGGGTCGACGATATCGTTTCTATCGCAGGTCGAACCTGGACTCGATTGGCACAGGACCGAGGAAGATGGCATGAGAAAAGAGAGGCCTATACCCAGCAGTGGGATAGAGAAGACCTTGGATGATGACGATGAAGGAATAATTTGTTTTTATCTTTTACAAAACTATGTTACAATCTATTATAGCCAAATCTCTTACCATTTTAAATTAAAATAGTAATAAAAGTGTTGAACAATACTAGTACCACGTTGGGCGCCAAGTAATATGGAAATCTCCATCAACTTTCAGCTGAACATAACGAATGCGTTTTGAATCCTTCTCATAGTTGATGCGATCCTGGTAGCAGTGTTTTGAGTTAAAACGTTTGTAGCCCCACGCCGCATCGCCGTCCATTCAACACGCGAGCGGCGAGACAGCGGGACGGCAGATGGCATTAAACTGCCATCTAGACCCTCGTGGCACATCGTGCCCACATTAACAAACCTCTTGATGTGTTATGCCGCCCTAGTACAAAGTCACGCGGAACACGTGACGTGGCAAGACAGGGGACATAATAAGACAAGGGGACGGTAAGCCGGGCGCGAATGAGTTCGTTATACTTTGCCTAGTAGAAAATTGTGTTTACTTTATCGTCGTACCTGAGTTGTTGAAGTGAAAACTTCTTTAGGCGCGCCAAGACAGATTTTTACGTGGGGTGTGAATTGTATTCTAGTGTCACGCTCGGGTATGTTAAGAAATCTTCGGGTAAACTCGGAACCATGACCATTGGCCATCTAGAAACGCGTCAGCCAATAGAGAATGCTGAAAGGGCGTGGCATGGCCATCTAGAAATGCGTCAGCCAATAGGAAATGCTGACGTATATCTAGATGGCCATGCCATGATGACCAGGCCATGCCCTCCGGTTACACCCGTGTAGTTTCCAAAGTGAGCTAACAAATTCTGAGTTCTAAGTTTTCACTTAAAAATAAAAAAAATCCGCCTAGGGAGATTCACCTTTTACAGTTATTCTATGGCCAAACGGTAATGTGCAAATTCATGTTTAGCTATGTGAAAACATAGACTAAGAAAAAAAAAATTTTGAGTTTCAGTTCTCAGTATGGGGGGCAACCCTAATTTTTCTTTTTTTTAAATTATTTTGTAAAAATCTTGCGGTTCACAGAACACATCTACTTACCAAGTTTCAAAATTGTAGTTCTCATAGTTTCGGCAAAAAGTGGCTGTGACATACGGACGGACAGACAGACGGACAGACAGACATGACGAATCTATAAGGGTTCCGTTTTTACGTTTTACGGAACCCTAAAAAGATATGGTGGTCTAATTGATAGCCTCCTCCTTTTTGGAAGTCGGTTAAAAACAAGTCACAACTGATAGTTCCGTGTCAATTTCATTTCTTCGCTTTTGTTTTTCGTTACTGAGGGACTATGCTCAATGGAAAAAGCAAAATAATGTATATGCCATCTACGATTGAGGCCAGTGAGACCAATATTCTGTACCGTGACACTTCATATATTTTTGTTTTATAGGTTTACACTTGACCGCCATCTCACCTGATGCGACGATGTGATCTACGATGGAGCGTGCTTATCTAGATGAAACCACTTCACTCTCGATTTGAAGACACTAAGATTATAAACATCGGAAAAAACCCACCCAGGCAACGCATCCCACAGCCTGAACGTTTTTAACTCAAAACTCTTCGTTCGACTCCTTGGAAAGTCAACCATGAAACGATGATTTATTCGATTAAAACACAAAACATCACTAAGTAGACCTAGTTTCACAGGCAAAAAAAATATCATTGAAAGTACGTATATAACATTTCAAATTCACTTTAAGTACTTGTTTTCCACGAGTTTGTGTGTTCACATTAACTTTTAGACTTGTTCGTCTCGTACCAAGTTTCAAAAAAAGATTCTGAAGCATAAAAATATACTTACGCAATCAAAACACACGATCACATGAACGAGTAAGGTTATGTTTACACATTAGAAAGCGCATCCATTATAATTGACTATTTGTTTATTTGTCCTTGATCTGCAAAACGAGCGAGGGGATGAAAGAACCGGGATCAATCGGGAAGCTGCAACGAAATATCTGGCTTGTGTTGTAGGGAATTGAGTGGTTTTTCTATTGTATTACCGGGGCTCTGTATGCTACACGGTTGAATGTCGGTTGTCGGTTGAGTGTCGGAGGATGCAACTCTAGCTCGCTTCTGT
Organism: Ectropis crepuscularia; assembly: GCA_963693475.1. Taxonomy (NCBI): domain Eukaryota; kingdom Metazoa; phylum Arthropoda; class Insecta; order Lepidoptera; family Geometridae; genus Ectropis; species Ectropis crepuscularia. The sequence goes on along the minus strand of OY856339.1, from coordinate 32,998,647 downwards.
TGCCCTGGTACCGAATGCCCTTTAACACGTGACGTCACGCCGGGTCACGCTGTCACGACTTGCAGTAAAAGACTTCGGTTCTATAGATTACAAAGCAATGTTCTATTGAGTAAGATACATTTTACGACTTTCATACTCTATGAACCATATTTGTATTCCTTAAACATTGTAATTTTTAGGGTTCAGTAAAACGTAAAAACGGAACCCTTATAGATTCGTCATGTCTGTCTGTCTGTCTGTCTGTCTGTCTGTCTGTCCGTCCGTATGTCACAGCCACTTTTTGCCGAAACTATGAGAACTACACTGTTGAAACTTGGTAAGTAGATGTATTCTGTGAACCGCATTAAGATTTTTACAAAAGTTTAAAAAAAAAAACAAAATTGGGGGTGCCCCCCATACTGAGAACTGAAGCTCAAAAATTTTTTTTTCATCAAACCTACACGTGTTGTGTGTCTATCGATAGGTCTTAAAAAATGATGTTGAGGTTTTTAATGTAATTTTTGTCTACACTGAATAACTTGCGCGAGAGACGCTTCCAAAGTGGTAAAATGTGTGTCCCCCCCCTCTAACTTCTAAAGTAAGAGAATGAAAAAACTAAAAAAAATATATGATGTACATTACCATGAAAACTACCAAGTTTGAGCTCGATCTGATGAGTAGTTTTTTTAGTACGTCATAAATACACTATTATTAAAACTTCGATCAAAGTTACAACGAACTACAAGAACTATGTGTACTATGTATATTATGTTACTTGCTGGAACGGAACCCTTCATGGGCGAGTCCAACTCGCACTTGGCTACTTTATTATTTATGATACTATTTGAATACTCTTTTTTTGAAGTGACCACTTCTTTTAGCGCACCACATACAGATTTTCCTGTGAATTAAGCTGAAGCATCAAGTTCCTAAATGAAATAAATCATCAGATAAACTCTGATGATCTAGATGGCCATGGTCATGGCCACGCCCTGTGGTTTCACCAGCGTAGTTTCCAAAGTGAGCTATCAAATTCTGATTTACTAATTTTCACTTCTATCGGCAGTCCCTATGACTGCCAAATTTTTTAAAACTATTATAAGCTTACACTTGACCGCCATCTCGCCTGATGTTAAGCGACGATGCGGTCTACGATGGAGCGTGCTTACCTAGAAGAAACCGATTCACTCTTCAAGAGTGGCAACGCTTTCCACAGCAACACATTCTTATCATAAAAGTGGAGTCAAACTTCCTCGTTCGAGCCTTTGAAACGACAACCATGAAACAACGTCGCTTTTTATGGCTAAGAACAGTCCCAAAAAATATACAAATTGGTATTAGATCATGTTAATAATTGTGGAGTATCCTATTCCTACTAATATAAATGTCAATGTATGGATGTTTGTTGCTCAATCACGTCGTAACGTATAAACGGATTTGGATGAAATTTGGAACACGGTTTTATTATAGTCTGGAAAAACACGTAAAATTTAAATTGGTAAAAAGGCAATATTAAGAGAGAGGGAACTACGCGGGTAACACCGTGGGGTGCTTCTAGCAAATGTTGATTTAATTCTTTTGAAAGTTGCAGTGCTATGCTATAAAATCATTTAGCAAGACGATAACACCAATAATAATGCGGACTGGAACGAAGTTGCGAGTCGGCGTTCTCGCCGTCCTCCGAGTAATGTAACTCGGGGCACGGCCGCCCCGGGTTCAGCGGTGTGTACGTTGTTAGCGGCTGCCGAGCGGAAATCTTATTTACATTTGTACTTCGTTCATCCCGAAACTACAGCCGACCAAGTCACCGCTCACCTGAGTACTATTTGTCCCGGGGATAAATGCTCTGCAGAGGCATTGAAATCGCGCGGTGACTATGCGTCATTCAAGTTGATCGTTCCAGCTAAGCATAGGGACGAATATACGAAGCCCGAGAACTGGCCGGAAGACATCCACATCAAGCCGTGGAGGAGTGGATTTCGCAACCAAGCCGCGGTGTAAGAATAAACCTTATAAGATTTATTTGATATTTTATCAGAACGTGAGAGGCTTGCGGTCGAAGCTCGACGAATGCAAAAAATCTATTATAATCTCCTCGGCCGATATATTTGTATTCACCGAAACGTTTCTGGTGAGCGGTGTTAGCGACGCAGAGATATTCCCTGCCGGGTTCACCGTGCTGCGCCGGGACCGCACCGTGCGGCGCGGCGGCGGCGTCGTGGACGCCGGCTGGGGCGGCGTGCTGCTCGCCGTGCGCGGAACCTACCCCGTCAGGAGGATCGTAGACGTGGACGGCTGTGATGAGAATGTCGAGATTTTAATCGCTACCGTGTCACTTAAATTTAAAACTGTAATTTGCTGTGCTGTGTACATTCCGCCTAATTCGGCTGACTCGAGGTATTTACAAACGTTTACCGTAATTGAAAACCTCATTTCTAGGTATCACAAAAGAAATGTACTAATATTAGGTGATTTCAACTTAAACTCTTGCAGTCTTAATGTTACGATGCATTACAGATATTTGTTAGAATTTTGCAAACTCAAACAACGTAATTGTATCCGTAACCAGTATAACAATACATTGGATCTGGTGTTGAGCGACCTGGGCGATGAGTGGATTGAAGTCAGCGGAGACGTAGATCCCGTAGTTAAAATCGACCCGCACCACCCACCGCTGGAAGTGAGCGTGCGGTGCGCGCGCGCGGAACGCCGCGTCACGCCCGCGCCGCGCGCGCCCGCAGGGGACTCGCCGCGGAACTGGTGCTTCCGTAAGGCGAACTTTTTATCCTTATACGAAGAATTAAGTTGCATTACATGGGACGACATCTATTTAACCACTGATGTGAATGAAGCGGTTGGGCTATTTTATGACAAATTATACAATTGTTTCGATCAAAGTGTCCCAAAGAAAAATGCTAAAATACCTAACAAATATCAATATCCGACTTGGTTTACATCAGAAATAATAACAACATTGAAAAATAAATATTTTCATTTAAAAAAATACAAATGCTTAAATTTAGAATTTAATCGTGAGCTATATAAATTTTATAGGCAGAGAGCTAAAGAACTCATCGATCGGACATACGGTGATTATATTCGGCGAACAGAGGCGGATATAAGAACGGACCCGAGATCATTCTGGAGATTTGTAAAGGAGCAGCAGGGTTCCAGGCAATCGTGCGATCAGTTCGACCATGATGGGGTGACTGTCACTGGACGAGAGGCTGCTAACGCGTTTGCCAATTACTTTAGCTCTGTATTTTTACCTCAACCTCCCAAGTTGTCTGCGGCGGATGCAGAGCGCCAAGCGGCAAACACATTGTGTTCTCCGCGAATTGCTCTGGATGATATTTCCCCGGCTGATATTTCGGTGGCTATTCGGCGTTTGAAGCCCTACTCCTCTGCCGGGCCTGATAGTATTCCATCTTTCATTTTGAAAGACTGTGAATCAATACTTTTAGCGCCTCTTTTATTTATCTTTAATTTGGTTCTATCGACATCTACATACCCTGACATTTGGAAGGTTTCTCGGGTGACTCCATTACATAAAGGTGGCTCCGTATCAAATATTGAAAATTATAGACCTATCGCTGTTCTCTCGGCCCCGGGCAAAGTTTTGGAATCTATTCTTAATAAATATATTACCGGACAGATCAAAAGTCAATTGTCGGAAAACCAGCATGGCTTTAGAACGGGTAAATCCACATTGACTAATCAGATTAACTTTGTGGACTACGCCATCACTGAAATGGATCGTAAATGCCAGGTGGATGCTGCTTATTTTGATTTCAAGAAGGCCTTCGATCGTGTGAAAAATGATGTACTCTTGGCAAAATTTGCAGCAATAGGATTCACTCCAAAGCTGCTGGAGTTGTTTGCAAGTTACTTTTCTGATCGGTTTCAGTACGTGCAGTTGTCGGGTTTCCAGTCTGACCATTACTTAACCTGTTCCGGCGTAAGCCAGGGCAGTACTCTAGGTCCAACCCAATTTGCAATTATGATCAATGACCTTCCAAAACTAGTCAAGACGGCGAAATGTCAAATGTTTGCCGATGACCTAAAGTTATATTTGTCTATTGGTGATACGGATGACTGTGAGTTGCTTCAGGTGGATATCGATCGTGTAGTTCATTGGGGAGCGGAGAATGACTTGGATCTAAATCTCTCCAAATGTAAAACGATCTCATTTACCCGATCCCGGAATCCCATCTGTTATGATTACCGAGTAGCTGATGTCTCGTTGGAACGCGTTACCGAGATCGTAGACTTGGGAGTTACTTTAGACATGGAGCTCAAATTCAACACGCATGTTGAACTTCTGTGTAGAAAAGCTTTTAAGTCTCTCGGTTTCGTGATGCGGCAGACGGCTAGGTTTCAGGACAAGAACGCGATTCTAGTTTTGTACTATTCTTTTGTTCGTAGTAAGCTGGAATACAATTCTGTCGTTTGGGATCCGCACGAAAGTAAATATAAGCTTATGCTAGAAAAAGTCCAACGTAAATTTGCCCGTTATCTGTATAAAAAGTTATACGGATATTACCCGTTTCTCTATCCATCTTTGTTTGTAGCCGGGATGGTCGGTGTTAACACGCTAGAGGTGAGACGAAAGTGCGCAATAGTGATCCACTATTACCGGCTTTTGAACGGGTCTATTGATGATCCGGAAACCCTGGCTCGCTGCTCTCTGTCTGTCCCAGATCGTGTGCGCCAGTCTCGCGCCTGCGCCGTGCGGAATCTGTTCCAGGCGCCGCGCGCGCGCACCGACACGGCTCTGTTCGCTCCCACCTCACAAGCCCTTAATCTGCTCAACAACCTACTCGCTCATACACCTGATGCGGATTTATTTGTTGACAATTTCAATGTTTTTGTTAGAGTTGCCATTAAATTTCTATGTGAATTTACTGCATAGTTTGGTAATATATGTTTATAATAATTGATATTGAGTACATTACAGCAATTTTGAGATTATTTAATTAAATTGGTGATTGAGTACAGTATTATTCTGTTGTAATATATCGATGATGGTATCGATATGGTTTATATTGTAGAATTTGTGTTTGTGCATATTTGTGACTAATTTATATAATTTATTTTAACTTTAATTTATTTAATTTAAGATGTTTTGTAATTTATTTTTAATTGTGTTATAGTTTTTTCTGGCTTTCAGTGCGCTTTGGTTTATACTGTAAGCACTGAAGGCAACTGAATTTTAATAAATAAATAAATAAATAAATAAATAAATTTAGATTAGAGAATAATGAATTAGCAGTTAGTAAGTTACGGCTGGTCTAGTCGGGAGAACGGCGGCTGCCGATCCGGAGACCCCGGGTTCAAACCCCACACACACCACTGTCTTTTCGAAGTCATGTGCGTAATGCCGCTAACTTAAAACGGTGAAGGAAAACATCGTGAGGAAACCGACATGTACCTAGAATCTTTCGAAGTCATTTGTCATCCGCCAACCCGCACTGGGCCAGCATGGTGGATTATGGTTTAAACTCTCTCCTTGCGAGAGAAGGCTCCGAGTCCCAGCAGTGGGAACGTTTAGTGGGCTGTTGATGACGATGATGATGAATTGCTCTGAGTCTAATAGTAAGAGTCTGAGAATACAAGTAAAACTATTTTTCTAGAGTATATACACAGCCAAGCAGTTACTGATAATTATTAGTAACTGCTGTACAATTATGAAAGCCTGGTAATAATTATTAGTAACTGCTTGGCTGTGTACCTACTCTAGAAAAATGGTTTTGTCTACAATATGTGAAACTTAGATTTAGACCAATTAATTACTAACTGGTAATTTAGTAATTAATTTCTAGTAATTATTAGTAACTGCTGTACAAGCTTATGAAAGCCTGGTAATAATTATTAGTAACTGCTTGGCTGTGTACCTACTCTAGAAAAATGGTTTTGTCTACATATGAGAAACTTAGATTTAGACCAATTAATTACTAACTGGTAATTTAGTAATTAATTTCTAGTAATTATTAGTAACTGCTGTACAAGCTAATGAAAGCCTGGTAATAATTATTAGTAACTGCTTGGCTGTGTACCTACTCTAGAAAAATGGTTTTATCTACATATGAGAAACTTAGATTTAGACCAATTACTAACTGGTAATTTAGTAATTAATTACTAATCATTATTAGTAACTGCTGTACAAGCTTATGAAAGCCTGGTAATAATTATTAGTAACTGTTTGGCTGTGTACCTACTCTAGAAAAATGGTTTTATCTACATAATTATGAGAAACTTAGATTTAGACCAATTACTAACTGGTAATTTAATCTTTAAAAAAGTGCAGTGCATTAGTACCGCCATTTTGGTAATCCGTTAAAAATGTAGACAGATTGAATTTCTCTCGACGTCATCACAGTTAAATCAGCGACGCAAAGAAAACGCGACAATGAGCTCGAGACAAGGCTGAGATAAATCGGCGTCTTTTGTGCGGGAAACGCGCGAGCTTACACGATCTCAAGTTTTACTTCTCTTGACTATCTCGTTATAGACAGGAATCCTGTAACGTAGAATAGAAAATTACACGTTTTTAACGCAATGAAGAATGTGTTGCTTTGGCATCTTATGATATCCGATGATGAAGCACGCTGAGATAGAAGCTATCCTTTTACTCTGACCTTAAGGTGCGTCCACCAGCAAAACGAGTTATTTGTCCAGTTTTCAGAGCTATCTACTCATTAGCCAAAACAAATATCAACTGGCAAAAAATACATTAAATTTCTACAACTTCTTGACTTCAAAATGGCAGTTTTTTTTGGTAATGAACTTATTGTTTAAATAATCGCCTCACAACGAAACTATAAAAAATAATAATAATTGTAGATATCATGCATCTCCTCGTAAAACCTCCATTATTTTGATTTTGTCCTTATACCAACGGATAGACAATTCCATTACGAACATTTTGGTAGAAATATTTTTTTTAAAGACCGAAATCTGATTTTATTAAGAGTTTATTCTAAAATTTGAGCGTAAAACAGCGACAAATCATACTGTTTCTCTCATGCTCTTTCTTGCGGTGTGCGATAAGGTAAGAAATACTCAAGGTCATTTTCTCGGGGTACGGCCTTAAAAAGATCATGCATAACTTGAAGGGAACAAGCCAGTCGGCAGTTAGTTTCATTCTTTGCCTGTATCGACGATTAACGTCGATAAGCGTTTAGTACGTAGCGGAAGCCTTTAGTCCACAACCGTTACCCATCGTCATGCATGCGTCCAAGGTTTGCGTTGGGGTCGCCTACGTCGTTCATCGCCCACTTAGCTGCATTGCCGTAGGCTTGTAGCTCAAAGCCTCTGCGACTTGCACTGCACTGTACAAGTGCCCTTCTGGAAATATTCAGGACTGTGACTTGGCTAGATAGGAATATAAACTGTGTAACGATCTCAAGTCTCTCCAATTCCACCCCTACCCAGAAGTTCTACAGGCACTGTCTGAGGAGTGAGGAGTGCGGGTAGACGGTAGAAGTTCTCACCACTACTGGGATTAGCGATAACTGTTATGTCAGCTACCAGGCTTTCATAAGCTTGTACAGCTTTGATTATTTTGAAGCTTTCAAAAATAACAGATCCGTTTGGGCATTTCAGAAATACTAGCTAAATACTCGTATCCTAGTATTCGTAGTTTAGTGGAGTTTAAAGCGCGACACTGTACCTACGGACAAAAAAAAACTCGTGTAATTAATTATTATTTTATTGTTTACTTTAGTTTTGTAGTCAAAACAAGCTATTTATTATTTTAATAATTCTTGTAGTGTATGAGCAAATAGATATTGATTTATGTAATTACTATTTTTGTCTGTCCGATTTTTACGGTTGCGTTTACAAATGACTGTGAAGATATCTTCAGAACCAACAAACCCATATCAATAAATCGTACACTATTTGTGACGTACAGTTCTTCAGATGATAGAAATTAGACCACGTTTCGAGTAATTTGGTCCGGACGGGCGGAAATGTAGGTAAAGTAGAAAGGGAGTCATCGATAATACAAACAAATACTACTAATATTATAAATATTTAAAAAGCTGTCAAGTGTGTTTGAGTGTCTTTTTCAAGCGAAAACTACGGAAGGGGTCTGGATGAAAATTGGTACATAGACAGGTGGCCAGATCTCTTGTATCAAATTCTCGCTTAATTTTCACCCTCCAACCCTGTAGCCCTATATTTAATAACAATAGCAGTACTGTTCTAAATGCCATGTAATTAAATTAAGTACTATGTATCGTATGATAAAAGAAAATAAATAAGTATATATTGGTGACCATTTGTATATCCTTGTAATTGTATTTACATTTCTCACTCATTCACTAACCATTTAACCCTAAACTAAGAAACGCTTGTAATAAAAAATATTGAATCCGGATCCTTTTTCATAATTTATATGACAAAACAGCTTTTTGTCGGGTTTGCTAGTTTTATTTTTAGAGAAAGATTTTGGGTGACGAGTGCAGTGCAGTGTTAGGTAATGGTTTGGACTCTTCATGTTCCAATAGCTTTGTGTCACTGTGCTGTTATAAGAAGGCATTTTGTTTATCATGACGCACATTTTCTACTCATTTCATCACTTTTTAAGTATATATAGGTATTATACAAAAAAAACAATGACATTCCGGGAGTACCAACAGAAATGAAAGATAACATAATATTTGTACATTTTTTTTATCGCTTATAGCTCCGCGTTTGACCACCAACTCGCCTGATAGTAAGCGACGGTGTGGTCGAAGATGACGCACGTTGACCTAGAAAGTAGCTATTCACTCTGACCTTGAAAAGTTCTAGATTGTATCTCTCAGAGAACAAGGAGCCCGGCAACTTGTCTCACTCTAAAGCTATACGTACAAGAAACGTGGATTCTAACCATTTTGTACGAATTTGGGGAATATCATACCTACTTACTTACAGAGGTGTCAATATCGGTAACGGTAGGCCAAAGTCAATTGTTTTTTCTCATCTCAAAAAAACGCTCAACACACCTAAATAAGTCTTCACTACTAAAAAAGTTATATTATCTTAACACCGGTACATTTAAATAGAGTCCAGCGTAGCGAGTCCCCCGAATGTACGAATTCTATTCCATAAACGGGCCGCTCACTTTGTCTGAGTCATCAGCACACATCGCAAATGGTCTATAGGCGCTGACTATAATAACATTAGAGATTTTTCCCATTTGCATGTTCATTGTTCCGTGGAACATAAGCTATATTTTTCATTTGGAGCAAAATGATAAATGTGTCTGGAGTTTCTTAAATATAAAATGGTTGATAGTTACTTTGTTGAACAGCGGTTGTCGCCGAACGAAAGTATCTCACAATGTAAATCAATCACGAGTGAGGAGAAAACATAGTAACCGGCGTATTGAAAATGTTGAATTTAGTCCATTAATGTCTCTTTTAGTGACGTCATAAATCTCAAACAATCTGTGCTGATTTTATTTGTACTTTCAAAGGGTTTCTGGATCGTAGAAGTCTTGATATTGCACGCACGTAATTGGGCACACTGTTTGTACCTATACCTAAGATACTTTAAGATCTTTGTGAACACAGTAGGGCAATAAATAAATTCTTATTCTTATTGAGTGGCGTGGTGGTTTTGTGACGGGAAGGTCCGATTTGCATAATCGTGAGGATGTAGATTCAAATCCCGCATGCACTTCTGTATATCATTTCAAGTGTAAACCAATAATCGTAAGTTGTACTAGTTTGACGTAACTATTGACTTTTACGGCGAAGGAAAACATTGTGAGGAAACCGTCAAATCCCTAGAAAGATACCTTTCGAGATGCGTAATTCACCAAACCGGACTGGGAAAGCGTAGTGGATTATCTTTGACTCTCATTTCGAGAATCCCAACTGTGGGAACATAAGGTGGGCTGCTGCTTACTATTAAGTCTTAATAATAAAGTGGCAAGTAATTTATTTTTATTGTCACTTTTATATTTTACTAAAATTACAAACTCTAAACATCTACAAATAGACAAATCAAACGAAGATAAAACATCTCGATACTACAAAATAATGAGGTATTTTATATAATACATACATAATAGTTTCACAAAAAATCTCACAACAATTTATTACACCTCTACGACACAAATAATGTCGAGAATACCACTGTTCTATCACGCAAAATTAGTTTAGGGCCAATTAAAAATAGCCCGGCCCATGTCCTCTGCACATATGACACGATTCGGTAAAGAAAAACCGATAGAATAGAAAAATACGTGACACGGCGGTCGGCCGTCTCCAGTCCGCCAAACTAGTGTACCCGGGTAGGTCGACACCTACGCGCGCGCCACCTCAAATATTAAAAAGTTAAAACACGTACGTCAATGGATCCCGTGACCGATTCCGGCGATCTCTACTCGAGTGGATAAATAGTGATGGAACAATGACAGTGATGCGCGCCTGCTTCCGCTTGGATGGAGTGCCGTTTTGGCGCCAAACGCACGCATGACTGATGAGTTCCCGCGCTTTTCCTTCAGGTGCGTTCAAGTAACTCACGTTGATAAATGATTACACACTAATGAACGGAACACAAAATGTATAGATTCCTCGTCTACTTTTTCATTTCCATTATCTGAATTGGGTGCGATATTATTTCAGCGTAATAACTCAAACGTTAAAAGCCTGGCCGGGTAGTGAATTGTGTCATTTCACGAAATAAACTGCTCCGGCCCAGTTTAAAGACTTATGGTGAATTAAGCGTTGTAGTGCAGCAGACATCAAAGCATCGCCATGGGAGTTTCGTTAATTTTATTTGTTTTTAGACAAATGGGCTGGCGTGTAGTTGGAGGTATCGGCCGGTCGGCGTCAGATATGATTGGTGAGCTCGATGGAGCGCACGTGGCTTCTGTTATTAGACACAAACAAGTAGTTGCTATTTTAGTTGTCGTTTCGTAACAAATGTCCCTGTGGCTGGTGTTTTGATATATTGACGCTTCCGACGAAGCTCTTGTGTTGTACGCGCAATGACCGCGAAACGCTCCTCGGTCCTCAGATAAGCGGAGGGTTACGCGAGTGGACCTGTCACCGGTAAGTCACTAATTTTACTGTTTTAATTACTTATGCAGAAAAACTATCAACGTATAAATAACTTTAGAATTACTTTGCTGAACGCTATGTTGCCAAACCAAACGTAGCTGAAAAGTACAAGTTACATACATGTATGTCACGAAGTCTCCGATATTTTCCGAAATATTTCAACTATGCACCGAACATAAACGAGACAAGCGCCACGAAAAATTCTATATTATCTCATCTCGGCGAAGGGAACAGAACGTTATTAAAAAAACGAAGCCCAATAAATCTTCTCTAGATTCATAATATTAATACAGTAACGAATATTGCCGAGCTAATACGCGGAAACTTTGTATGGTGTTTAATATAAGTTGTCCATGGGAGTAGATAATGCGGAGTGTATGCAAGTAACAGCCGTTAGTTTTTACAACTGTTGTCCAGTTGGCCACTCGACTCGTAATGGCCCTCGGTTGCTCCACGCCAGGGCCGGACGAAGGTATGATGATGTGGGCTTGGTAGATATAAAGGCGTTCAAATAATTACGATTAGGTTTCCTTAAAATAACATGATCGTTCCTTTGGTAATGGTCCTTGGAGAGAGTTGGATACAGTCTGCAATAAGACCAAAAGGCAAAAAGTAAATAAAGTAAGTTGAAATAAGCTATACTGTGTGACGTACAAACAGCAAAAAGTTTGTGATAGTTGACGCTGTAAAGGTATCGTATTCTACCAAGTTTCAAGGTCAAGTTTCATCCCAATTCATTAAGAAACAACAACCGAAAACATTGTCGATTCTTATACATATATAAAATATTAAAGAGCTAATTACAAACTTCTAGATTTAGCACAGATCCAAAATCTCTCTCATTATGATCGCTCAACTAAAATGATTTAACTGATTTTTGTTATACTTGTACTTAATAATATGAAGAGAGGTAACGATGACTTTACTTTTGAGATTTGTTCTACCAGTGGCATTGACAAACCTGTAGAGATTTACCATTACCACTAGTTTTAACTGGCTTCATTGACTGCTCATGGAAAAACACTCATTAGCGCAAGCGAGGTTCAAACCCACAACGACCTCACGATTACGAAGCTGTCGTTCTCGCTGCTATATAGTTTTTAAACTTTCGCGATTTGTACACGTAATGTTTATTTAGTACGGGGCTTAATCACGATATAAATCATTGTCTAATTACCAATGATTTATATCGCCATTAAGCTCCGTAGTATATAAACATTATGTTCTCGCTGCTATACCACTATTCTTTAGATAACCTATAAACTCACGTCCCCAAAAACCAGCTACCGAGACACGTTCGCTAACTAACTGAAAAAGGCCGCTTTTCGCCATATTACAGCAGTAAAGTGTAATCGGGCTGCTCTATGATTACCCCCCGAGCCCCCCTGAGTCCGCCCCGCGCCGCCCCCTCATTACGCCCCCCGTTAGCTTTATCAGCGCGGCGGGGGCTGCACGCGTTTTTATCGATGTTAGAATTTGTTTTAATTAACACTTTGCTCTTCGAAATTGCTAGTTTTGTTGAATCTGCGCGGTGATTTTTGGTGACGCTGGGAATAAAATGTATGGCGATGGTCTACAGTTTGAGATATTCATTTACTGCTGTATTATGTGCAGATTTATTTCAACTAAGAACTATTCGTAGTTGTCGCCAATTGGTCGAAATTCAATAAAGCAATTTTAATGTATTCTAATTTGATCATGGACTTTAACATTAAACAGAAGATTTTTTATGTATGTGTGTCTTAAATATAAAGTAGTGTGTGTAATGTTTTTTATTGATATAAAAATATGTTTTTTTATTGATTTAGATAGATACCTAATACTCTAGATTGTGCTCCTTCTCGGTATGAACTATCAGTGTGTGAACGTTCATGGTTCTTCTTCAGCGAAATTTATTTTACTCATAAAAACATATAACCGTATTTAGAACGTCCTTTTTTGAAATCGGTTAAAATGAAGCACTACCTGTGGCTGAACAACGAAGTATTCCAAGGTTTTGTCATTCATTTGACATACTGAAAACGTTAATAAAGAATAATTTAGATCAAGATTCATGTAGTGGTAGGACTCTTGGCAGAGTCCGCCTGGGGAAGGACCACACATTTGCCAGTTATTCTACCGCCAAGGAGTAATGTGCAAACATTACTGTGTTCCGGTTTGAAGGGCAATGTTTCCAGAGAAATTACAGGGCTTAGAGACATAACAACTTAGATCTCTGGGTAACGAGCGCAGTGCAGTGCTAGGTAATGATTTGGACTCTTCATGTTCCAATAGCTGCGTGTCGTTATGTGGCAGGCATTTTGCTTACCATCAGGCACAAACATGTCCTGCTCGTCTCGTCACTGTTTATTAAAAAAAAAAAAACAATATGGCCAACAATCACTGTTTTGCATTGCACTTCGTTCGTCACTCAGTGATATTGAACGATTTTAACGAGACCTTTCTAACTCCAACGCAGTGTACAACTGCGTGTACAACTTGGAACGTACCTAAGATATTATAACTTTGTCGTTGTTTTTGTTCCTGTATTAGTTTTGCAAGTTTATTCCACATTACAATGGAGTTGGAAACTAAAATGTGCTACTTAAAAATTGTCTTGGTATGTTTCGAAGTTTGTAAAATAGTTGCGGTTTTTAAGAGGATTCACATTTCTTTCACAATCGGGAAAATGTAGGTTCAAGTCCCCACTGCACCGTTCAGTACTTTTCTAAGGTGGACGTTTTTTTTTTAAATAAAGAGTGGCGAGACGAACAGGACATGTGCCTGATGGTAAGCAACATGCCTGCCACATAACAGCACAGTGACACGCAGCTATTGGAACATGAAGAGTCCAAATCATTACCTAGGACTGCACTGTGCTCGTCACCCAGAGATCTAAGATGTTACATCTCTAAGCCATGTAATTTCTCTGGAAACATTGCCCTTCATACCGGAACGCAGTAATGTTTGCACATTACTGCTTGACGGCAGAATAACTGGCAAAGGTGTGGTACTTCCCCAGGTGGACTCTGCTAAGTTTCCTACCACTACTGTTATTATTGCTTTTGGCTTTAACAGTGTTTAAATACATTGTGAGGAAAGCAGAGTGTTTCAGAGAAGATATCTTTCGATGCTATGTGTGACCCGCTAACCTGTGCATGGGTAGCGTAGTTGACAAGAACCTTGACTCTCTTGTTGTGAGAGAAGCCCCCGAATCCTAGTAGTGGGAATACAAGGATGATTATGTAAGAAAGTATTCACAACTTTAAGTAATTTTACCTTTTTTAAGTAATTATACCTAATTTTATTAGGTAAGTAAAGTTTTGCCATTTTTGTAACAAGTATTTATCCTACTAATATTGGTAACGTGTACGTTTGAATGTATGTATGGGGTCTGTTATTATTTTATTCAAATATTTTTATTATTTATAGCCCGACAGGCGCGGAATTTTAATTATAAAAGGAAAATTTTAATCGCGGAAAAATAACGAGAGCGTATTTTATACGCAAATTACGAAATGTAATTATAATTTACTAGCTGCGCCGAGGCAAAAGCGGGTTCAACCGCGGGGCGACGCCAGTTTTACTCGTACATAGCTAAAGAGAAGTGTAAAACTTGTACAGTAAAACATATCGGTCGATGAACAAAAGTATCAAAACATGACATGTGTTGCCTTGAAACTTGCACTTGGTCAGCCAATTGAAAGCCTAATGAGAAGTTATCTCGTGATAAGAAGATAACTTCTTAGCACGTAGAATAAAGAAAGTAAGATTTTTTTTTCACCACTACAACTACACACACACCTTTTATATTTGTCAAAGTCAAAGTTTTTTCATTCCAAAGATTTTTAACCTCAAGATTTATAGAGTTCATGACTACTAAGTGCTTCTCCTTCTTTCAATTACAGTTCAATTTCAATTCAATTTTCAATTCAATACTCAAAAAGTATTGCCATCAAGAAAATATTCCACTAGATATGGGTAGTGCAGCGATAGTCTGATGAATTCACCCCGTGTTCTGTGCATTCTAAAATTACATTTTAAAAAGAGGGTTTATGTAATAACATAACTAAAATAGGAGGTACTTAATAAAATAATCAAAAACAGGGCAATAAAACATTTATTTCAAATGGTACTTTACATTCAACGTTATAAGAATATAGTTTGCCTGTCATATTTATATCATAGTAGCAACTCGCCCAGGCTTCGCACGGGGCAACTCGGAACTTAGGTATAGAACATTTCAATGTTAGTAGAACTTGTTGTAGTAGACAGGCTACTATTATTTAGATGTTGTGGTAATTCAGAATGATTGATTTATTTGATAATCTGTACTTCATGAAAAATATTGCTTTATTATTCACACAATTTATTATTCAAAAGTTACGGTGGTCTAGTCGGGAGAACGGCGGCTGCCGATTCGGAGACCCCGGGTTCAAACCCCACACGCACCACTGTCTTTTCGAAGGCATGTGCGTAATGCCGCTAACTTAAAACGGTGAAGGAAAACATCGTGAGGAAACCGACATGTACCTAGAATCTTTCGAAGTGTCATGTGTCATCCGCCAACCCGCACTGGGCCAGCGTGGTGGATTATGGCCTTAACTCTCTCCTTGCGAGAGAAGGCCCCGAGTCCCAGCAGTGGGAACGTTTAGTGGGCTGTTGATGTTGATGATGTGATTCACACAATATTTTACCCTCTTCTTCGAAACGGCACATCTGCGAAATAATTATTAATTTGAATAAATAAAACAATCCAAATTATTACCAGAAATCTAGTGATACATTCAAGTTGCATAATTATTTCTGTAAAAGTTCAAACAAAAGGGTTAAATCAGAGGTGAAAATGTGTATGAATAATCTTTTATTTTGAAAGCTTAGAGCTTCATATCTACTCACACAATTGATAGGTCTCTTGTGTGAGTGGGTATGAAGTAGGTGTAGTGAGTAGGGTTTATACCTACTAAAAGCATCATGTTATCTTGTTAGCGAGATGAGATAGTGTAAGTTAATGGGAGTTTGATGCAATTCCTACTCCAGAAAACAAGAGTTGGAATGGCAGTGGGAGTAGAAACAGAAATTGAAGCGTCATGGCCATCTAGACTAGATATGTATAGGTAATGGTAACCATGGTAACACGCCATGATCATCTAAAAATGTTTACGCATTTGTGGCCATAGCTCCGAGTTCACCCGAAGATTTATTTCATTCCCAAGCATGATGTTTGAGTTCAATTCACGGCTCACGAAAAATCTGTATGTAGCGCCAAAGGAAGTTTTCACTTAAAAAACTAACAAATGCGAATCCGCAGGCAAAATCTAGTACCTATTATTAGTAAACGGTCAGTATTTACTGACCGTTTACTAATAATAGGTCAACACTGTCAATTATGTACCGACTTGTATATTTCATGGGTAAATTTGTAAGAAATAACTGGTCACACTTTTTTGTTTGTTTTGTTATTTAGGTTATGTTTACATTTTACATATTTTGCAAATTTTGGATTAGATACTGCCGTTATTGTATAAATTTAATTCACGTAGATGTCTAGAAGGCATTAATATGAATTTCTATCAAGCCGTCATAACAAATATTGTCTACTTACGTGTAAAATGAGATTCCATTGATTTTTCTTTTGCAGAGGCTATTGCAGCTTATAATACTACACAACGCACATTGTTTAACACAAATATCACCAATCTTTTAACAGTCTTTCACAAACAAGCTTTGAATCTTCTTTAAATACACACAATATTTAATAAAACATAAAAAATCCGAGTCTGAGCTTTGAACAGACTTTTGTTTGGCAACGCCATGTCAGATTTGTAATTTAGCCAGAGAAAAAGCCGGCCACGGTGATAACGACGGAAAATCAGTATCTCTTTCTCTTTTTTTCACAAGTGATAGATAATTAGACTATCTCATTTCCGCAAGTCGTGACGTCACTTATTGTGCCCCCCTGTTTCATTCATTAATGTACAATTTACACGTCAAAAATTAAACAAAGGAAATAGTATACATTATCAAAGTTTAAAATTAGCATTTCACCGTACGATAACAATCACCGTCCAGATAAGTGTGAAACTATGTAATAGTACATTATGATATAAGTGCGGTAAGTTGATAATTACAGCCGAGGCTTTATTGCTAGCTCGAGCCGAAGGCGAGAGCTATAATTAGCAGAGGCTGTAATTATCAAAGCGCACGTATGTCATACGACGTTTTATAACATATTTGCGAGGAAATAAACAAAACTCTGACGACATTTTCAAATAAAAACAATACAGCGAAAAAAAACGCGCGGAATAATATTTACTTGATCACAGATCACAGCACAGAGTAAATAATCACTATGGATCACAGATTAGCAATGCGCGCGCATCGGCGCCTTTTTTTTTTAAGCAACGGCACAGAACCAGCCGGTATGCCATTAATAATAAAGTAAATTAATATTTTTGTGTTTTGTTACAGAAAAATTAAAGTAATTTATGGTCTAAATTAATTAAATTAACGAATTTAATAATTCTTTATTGTATTTTACCTCTCAAAGTTAATTTTATTCATAAAATGTTGACTACACTTTTCTGACATAAAAACTCTTTACTGAGATTTAAAAAGGTACCGTTCGTTTTAGACGGAGCATATCTCTCTACCTAGTCTGTGGACGGAGCATTTTGAAACCGTGCGTTTTACACGGCACAAAAAGGCGCCGATGCGCGCATTGCTAATCTGTGATCCATAGTGATTACTTACTCTGTGCTGTGATCTGTGATCAAGTAAATATTATTCCGCGCCTTTTTTTCGCTGTATTGTTTTTATTTGAATATGTCGTCAGACTTTTGTTTATTTCCTCGCAAATATGTTATAAAACGTCGTATGACATACGTGCGCTTTGATAATTACAGCCTCTGCTAATTATAGCTCTCGCCTTCGGCTCGAGCTAGCAATAAAGCCTCGGCTGTAATTATCAACTTACCGCACTTATATCATAATGTACTATTATATGTTACAGTTATTGTAATGAACGATTTTTTTAACCATTTTATCACAACTTTGCCATCACTCTCTAAAAACTCGCTGTAACTATAAAATGTTTGATCGATAAGCCAGCATTTTAATCTGTTTCTAAAACTACCGAAACTTGAGGCCGATTTAACTATTTTACTTCCGGTCCCATAATGTGAGTCAGCTTCCGTGACTTCGTGAGAGAGTGTGATATAGCATCCAGCTTGTCAGCGTCATATGTTTCTTTAAAAAAACTTAAGTAGGTATTTCAAAGGTACAAATAATTCTAGAATCAATTAACGCCATGTTTGTCTCCCCAAATAGAGCCTTCAATCTCGAATCCTCGCACCAATACAAGAAATCCTCCTAAACTCGGAGCCGATCCTAAAATATGTAGGGTTCAATAAAGTGCGAGCGGGTCATCTAGATAAGGCTAACGGGATATGACGCAGGCCGGCTGACAAACTGGCTGCTTCCACGTTTCCACATGGATTTACTATCCCCCCCATGGCACCGGAAGGGGGAGAATGCGGTGTGAACGGTGCATATCGCACTGAAAATCATGCGGGCAGTTAAAACGTTTTATGTACTTGTTTATTAGGAGTATAAAGTTTGCGGCTCTAAGGTGGGTTGGCTTTCATACGCTACGGGAAGAATGAAGAATTGTTTTGACACTCTTTTTACATGTTTAACAATACTACTTCATCCTTTTTCCTGCTGAACTGTTCGTTCGAAAGTCGGCATGGTCGTTTTTAGGGTTCCGTAAAACGTAAAAACGGAACCCTTATAGATTCGACATGTCTGTCTGTCTGTCTGTCTGTCTGTCCGTCCGTATGTCACAGCCACTTTTTGCCGAAACTATGAGAACTACACTGTTGAAACTTGGTAAGTAGATGTATTCTGTGAACCGCATTAAGATTTTTACAAAAGTTGAAAAAAAAAAACAAAAATTAGGGGTGCCCCCCATACTGAGAACTGAAGCTCAACAATTTTTTTTTCATCAAACCTACACGTGTGGGGTGTCTATCGATAGGTCTTAAAAAATGATGTTGAGGTTTTTAATATAATTTTTGTCTACACTGAATAACTTGCGCGAGAGACGCTTCCAAAGTGGTAAAATGTGTGTCCCCCCCCCTCTAACTTCTAAAGTAAGAGAATGAAAAAACTAAAAAAAATATATGATATACATTACCATGAAAACTACCAACGAAAATTAGTTTGAACTCGATCTGATGAGTAGTTTTTTTTTAGTACGTCATAAATACACTATTATTAAAACTTCGATCAAAGTTACAACGAACTACAAGAACTATGTGTACTATGTATATTATGTTACTTACTGGAACGGAACCCTTCATGGGCGAGTCCAACTCGCACTTGGCTACTTTATTTGGTTGACGTTCTAAAGCTCCAACTACCTGGTTTGATTTTACTTTTGTGGAAATAACGTCTAGGCAATAGAATGCGCCGCCTGAAGTAATATTCGCAACGATTACACTAATTTATATATATCAGCTATGATATGTATATAATATTAATATGTGAAGCAAAAACTTTTCAGCCCTTTTTACGAAATTAAGAATATATTAATATTGTTTCATGGATCATTTGAGGACTATTTGTCTCAATATGTCGTACATCTTCTGAAAGAGACAGTTCTAGTGATGATAACTGGCTATTTTTTATAATTAACAACACAAATTATACGATTTTGTCACTGTTTTGTCACAAAGCAATGACAATAGTCATTGCTTTGTCTTTGTGCATCGACCAGGCAGAATTCGGTACGGGAGCATGTTTGTCATAATGAATCCTGCTAATATTATAAATGCGTAAGTTTGGATGTTTGTTGCTCAATCACTGTGAAACTGCTGAACGGGTAGAGTTGGAAGACAGTTAATTAATAGTCAGGCAGAATATTATCAGGCTATTATTTATCACCGGGAAATGAAGGTGAGTACTTACCATCAGTTAATATATGTCAGTTAGGAAAAAAAGATTAGCGCGGAAGACGTAGGATGCGAAAGCTAAAACCTAACTTACAAACAAACATACTTAAGTAAGCTAAGAACGAGCTATCTGACTCTTGAAAATATATTATATTCCGAGAGCTGGCAGAAAATGTTGGGCAGGTATTTGAGACAAGCTGAAAATTTGACAAATAGGTCTCCTATTATAGAGCCCCTGCACGGAGGAGGAGAAAATGAATCCATATAGGTCTCTATAATATTTTAATTATTTTTTTGTTCGATTAACATTATATTTAACCCTTAATAAGCCATAGGACTATTATTTCCCATCACCTAATTGCCAACGAAACCATTAACATTATTTTTTCTGTTAGAGGTTTACAAGAACATATTAAGATTTAAAAAAATAAGCCAGAGGGTTTAGTTGCGGTTTTAATATTGCCGAACGCGTGCAAAAACGTTTTGCAAAAACTATACCAATGTATTTGAGGCCAATTTGAAATTTTGAAACGGTTATCATTTATAACTAAAACAAAGGGATTCTCAAAAAATGGGATCAATTTAGTGGGACTTTCTACCAGGCAGGTGTCAGGTGACTTATATTGAGGGATTCATTTTGCCCCGCTTTCACCAGCCAGGTCTGCACCTCCGTGTGTGGACATTATGGTATCTGGAGTGTTATGTGACAAGTTTTAAGTTTGCCTCAGGTACCTACCTAAAATTTGCTGCCAGTTCTAGGAATAATAGAAATTGGTCAGATCAACAAACTGAAAACGTTTTAGTAGAGCTGTAACAACAACAATAACGCTAAAATGCTTAAAATTCTCCTTCTGAATGACAAATAAATAAACAAATGACGTCAATCAGATGTGTCGGAGTATCAGTGCTCTTGTGCGTTCCAAACTGGGTAAACATACCAATTCTTTCAATTAAACTTTAAACATTGTTGTTTGAAGGGAAATGTTTCCAGAGAAATTACAGCGCAGAGAGGTGAATCATCTTTTATCCCTGGATGACGAACGCAGTGCAGATTAGATTAGATTAGATTTATTTATTGACCTTATAACAATATCGTTACACTGGGCAAGTCACAGGTACATTAAAATTAAATTTATAATCAATGGAAAAAAAACAAATTAAGTATACAATTAGACAAAAAATGACAAATCAGAAGTTATTAACATTATAACAATTTAGTCTACAGATATTTCAAATTAAATAAAAATTAATTTAACTAATTAATTCCACATACCAAACAATTCAAATGTCAGAGGGTACAAACATAATTTCAAATAAGTACATATTTATGTGTCATCGGAAAACAGAAAAAAATAAAATCGCATTTTTATAAAAGTTAACAAACATCCCTTATTAATAAAGTCATGATAGTATGTCAAAAACAATATGATAAATGTCAAAATAGCTTAAATTGAGTCAGTGAAATTTGTATAAATGTCAATGGTATTTAATAAAAAAAAAAAAAAGAATAGATAAATAGAAAAAAAAATGTGACGATGACCTTGTCCATTATGTTGTTAACATCCTCAACAAGTAATCAATATTCCTGATGCAAAAATACATGATGTGAACTAGTGAAAAACAAAATATTTCACAGCACTGATCTCATGAGAATGAGGATTCTACAAGCCGCAGATTCATAAATTCAGTCAGGGAATAAAAAGGATTACTTATGAAAAAGTCCTTCAGTTTCCTTTTAAACTCATTGGTAGATAAATCTCTTATGTCAGTAGGCAGTTTGTTAAACATACAAATTTTGGCAAGTATACCCTGTTTTTCAACTTTCACTAATCTCGTTCTAGGCATAACTAGATTTTCTTTGTTCCGTAGATTATGTGAATGTATGTCTTTATTTTTTATCAGATTTGCAGCATGTATCTCTATTAAGCAATTATAAATGTACAAAGAAATGGCAGTCATAATTTTGTTATTACTGAAGTGCATTTTCACAGAAGCTCGTTTCTTCAATCCTAGGATAATTCTTAAGGCTCTTTTCTGAGCCCGAAGAACTTTTTTCATATTAGTTGCATTACCCCACACTGTAATAGCATACCTTATTAGGGAGTGTATGTATGCAAAATAAACTGTCAATAAACCTTTTTTGTCAAGAAGGGGTTTTAGTTTAATTAGTGCATAGCTGGCACTAAATAGTTTTTTGCATAACTTTTCTTTGTGGGCTGAATGACTTATAGTATGATCAATGGTGTATCCTAGGAATACGTTTTCATGAAGGGTAATCTCTTTATCTATTCCTTTTCTTGACTGGTAACGCATCACTACGCTTTTATTTTCATTAAGTAAGATACCATTCGCGTGGAACCAATCCTTTAGAGTATTCATTACGTTCATAATTTTTTCATTTAATTTATTTTTGTCTTTATCCTTGAGTCCTACGTGTGTATCATCAGCAAATAAACTTACATATGTCCAGCTTGGCATGACTTTTACAAGGTCATTAATATAAATTAGAAACATGATTGGTCCTAAAATCGAACCCTGTGGTACTCCTATATTAGTGAGACCCATTGAAGAATTCTCACTATTTACTGTAACGATTTGCCCTCTGTTAAGCAAATATGTACTCATCATGTTAAGTTCATTGCCTTCGAACCCATAATATTGTAATTTTAACAGCATTACATCATGTCTTAAGCAATCAAATGCTTTGGATAAATCGCAGAAAATACTTGCGCATTTCTCCGACCCATCCAAAGACTCGAGAATGAAATAAATTACTTGTCGAATAGCCATTTCTGTAGAACGATTGGGTCTGAAACCAAATTGTGAGGGTGTAAAGAGACGATTCTGTTCAAAATATTTAAGAATTCTTTTTTTCATTACTGATTCTAATATTTTTGAAATTACCGGTAATATGCAAACTGGTCTGTAGTTCCCAAGCTCACAATGGTCTCCTTTTTTATAAAGTGGTATTATTCGCCCTGATTTTAAGCAATCTGGAAATACTCCTTTTTCCAAGCTATAATTAACCGTTACTCATTTGTTAAAATCAATTTTTTTAACGTCTTGCAATTCATGTCGTAGATATCAGGTGTTGTTTTTTCTTTCATACTTTTTACTATTGCCAATAGCTCACTTATTTCTACAGGTTGAAATTTAAATTTACTGACAGGTTTGTTTCCTATTTCTAAGTAGTGTTTACATTTTACGAGGTCAATATTAGTATTAGCTGTCAGTTTATGAGCTATGTTTCTAAAAAAGTTATTGAAAGTGTTTGCAATTTCTTTACAATTGGTTATTTCGTTACCATCATCTGATTTAATTTTTTGTATATTTAACTTATTATTCTGTTTCTTATGGTTTTGCACAAGTTCGTTTACTATGTTCCAAGTTTCTTTAATTTTATTTGTTGATTTATTTATTCTATGCCCATATTGCATTCTTTTAGCAGCGATGAATATTTTTCTTAAACATTTCCTGTATTTCCTTATACGTATAGCTTTCTCTGGGGTGGGTTCTAACTCCTGACGCTTTTCTAAATCTACCAAGTTTTTTTTAGATACCTCTATTCCAGTAGTCGTCCACTTAGTAATTTTGTTTTGTTTGATATAAGCTTTCTTTGGAAAAGCTATTTCGTAGTTATATTTTATGGCGTCTTGTAGAATACTCATTCTTTTGTTGGGGTCATCACAACACAATAATTCATGCTTCAATTTTGCATAGTCTCTGTTAAAAAGGTAATGAAAATAGTTAAGATTATTTAGCGAAAAAGTTCTTGAAAAATGTACAATCTTACTTTTCATGTCTTTATATTTAACGTTTACAGGAATTGATAACTTTATGACATTGTGATCAGACAGTTTACGGTCTAGTACAGAGCCTTTACAGTTGTCAAAATTGATTATGAAATTATCAATGCAGGTGGCACTTGTACCTTGTATTCTAGTAGGTTTATGTATTGCAAGTTTGCAGTTGAAAGTGTTTAAAATTTTTAAATACCTTTTTGTGTTTTTATCCGTTTTTAAAATATTCAAATTGAAATCTCCCGCAATGACAACTTGTTTACCTTCTCTACATAATTTTAATAATAGTTTATTTAACAATTCAAAAAAAAGATATATATCTTTGTCCGGCCTGTAGGCCGCTATCACAACTAGTTTAGGAGTTTTCAATTCAATAGCTGCAATTTCAAAATTCATTTCAAAAGACATATTGTTAATATCCTTCCTAACTTTGTAATCTAACTCGTTCCTAACGAAAATTGCCGTGCCACCATGCATAAAAAGTGTTCGGTTGAAATAAGTAGCTAGATTGAAATTGGGGATGACCATAGTTTTTAATCGGTCATTTACACTCCATGTTTCTGAGAAACACAACACGTCACAATCGTAATCACACAATAAATCCTCAATTTCCAAAAATTTATTGTTTATGCTCTGTAGATTTGCATGCAATATTATTTTGTTCTGGATGATTGTGTTATTGATGCAGTGCTACGTAATGAGGTAATGTTGTTGATGTTGCAAAAACTGCGTGATACTGTGCTGTTATAGGTAGGCGTGTCACTTACTATCAGGCACAAGCCCTGCTCGTACTGTGAGTATATGTGTGTGATTATATACAATGAAAAAAAACTTCAATTGTCAATTAAAAATTGTATGACGACGATTGTCGAATTTCAGATGCTTTCAGACGAAAAAATAGTTTCAAAACTACGTGTTCATAAGTAAAAGAACTTAGCTTCCTCTAAACTGAATTTTTGACCTTAATATTCTATAATATGCTACAAGTAATAATAGTATCTTATCATCGTATCTTAGTAGTGGAGATATGTTCCTAACTACAGTTTTTATAAGGGCATTAAGGTAAGCGCTATGCCTGCCGAGTACCATTACCCCTATTTCCCTTACACTTTGAAATTTATCAGAAATCTTCGACGTAGATTTTAGAAAAGGGCTATCCCCTAAGGAACCTTTAATTTTATCGCGATAACAAAATAGCTTATGTGCTATTCCAGATTAAAATCTATACGAGTTCCAAATTTCACCCAGTTCTGCTCAGATCTTTCGACGGGATTGAGTCACACACAACCTCTATAACTACTATACCACAAAATCTTTTACTTTACTTTCGTAGTGGTAGGACTCTTAGCAGAGTCCACCTGGGGAAGTACCACACCTTTGCCAGTTATTCTACCGCCAAGCAGTAATGTGCAAACATTACTGTGTTCCGGTTTGAAGGCCAATGTTTCCAGTGAAATTACAAGGCTCAGAGATATAACATCGTAGATCTCTGGGTGACGAGCGCAGTGCGGTGCTAGGTAATGATTTGAGCTCTTCATGATCCAATAGCTGCGTGTCACTGTGCTGTTATGTGCCAGGCATGTTGCTTACCATCACGCAAATGTCCTGCTTGTCTCGTCACTCTTTATTAAAAAAAAAATTACAGGGCTTAGACATATAACATCTTAGATCTCTGGGTGACGAGCGCAGTGCAGTGCTAGGTTATGATTTGGACTCTTCGTGTTCTAATAGCTGCGTGTCACTGTACTGATATGTGGCAGGCATGTTGCTTACTATCAGGAAAATGTCCTGCTCGTCTCGTCACTTTTTATAAAAAAAAGAAAATGAACCTACGACCTTTGGTTCCTCTGTAAACTTACCACCAACTAGGTAAGTCACGAGGCCAGTAAAATAGTAAAAGAAGTTAACGTACTGTTATCATTACTGGTATCATTGTATCACTGCACTGGCCATTTTCAAGTGACTCATATTTGAGTTCCCCAAAACAAAAGGCCGTTTGTTTGAGGTAATAATTGAATTACACAGCTCACGTCGTCCTTGAAACCTACTTACTTGTATGTGATGGGATTACCCGAACCCGCGGCCGGCGTGGCCACCGCAGGCAAGCCATACTAATTGTTTGTTAACACCCCTATTAGAGACCCTTGTAAGGCATTCGGGGTGGGATCTATTATGAGTGTATTAATAATGGATAGGAATGGAAACTATGGCAAATTATATTCGAGGGCGACCTTTATTAATGTGCCGGTGGACCCGCAGTGGTCGCTACGTACCTGGGAGAATTTAAATAGATTATATTCTACTAATGTGTGTGTGTATTTTATTTTAACTATTCGGTATTTGTAGAATTACCATTTACCACTATCTCACCTAATGTGCTACTATGGAACGTGCTTACCTAGAAGAAACCGATTTACTCTCGATTTGAAGACACCAAGATTGTAACCATCGGAAAAAATCCGCTTAGGCAACGCATTCCACAGCCTAGACATTCTTATAAAAGTAGAGTCAAGTCTTTTCGTTAGAGTATTTGAAACGTCTACCATGAAACGGTGTCACTTTTTCGAGATACGAGCGGTTCGATAGAAAAATGGGATATTAACAATTTTTGCATCTGTGCCCACAGAAGAGAAATAACATAAATAGGGCAAAAAGATAAATCGATTCACACCGGGCTCCTTGCCCATGTACATGTGTTATGCGGGCAGCAGTAGTAGTGCTAAGCATTGATTTAATCTCTTAACTTGTATGTGAAAACCCACTCTGGCGCTCTGCTATTATAAAAGCAAATCCTCGGGATTTCTGGCGACATGTTTCAGGCCTGCGATCCAGGGGTGGATTTGAGCCTACAGTCGTTTATAAAGACAATAAATTTAGCGGCAAGGAAGCGTCTGAAGCCTTCGCGGAGTTTTTTTCGAGCGTGTTCTTGACTGAGGTCCCTAATCTGAATGCGTCTGAAGCATCTATGAGAGATTCATCTTCTATAGGTGTTTCCATTGACATACCGTATATAACTGTTAGGGATGTAGTTGAAGGGATTGGAAAGTTGGGATGTAGCAGTTCCATTGGGCCGGATAATATACCACCCTGGTTCATCAAACAAGCGAAAACACTGCTTGCGTATCCACTATGTCATCTATTTAACCTAGCTCTCAGGTGTGGGGTTTATCCGGTGCAGTGGAAACTCTCGCGTGTTACCCCAATCCCTAAAAGCTCGAACAAAATGGATGTTGAGGAATATCGTCCGATTGCCGTGTTGCCAACTGTTGCGAAGGTTTTTGAGCGCATACTGCATAGGTATTTGTATAGGCAAATTGAACCATTTTTATGTGATGAACAGCATGGTTTCAGGAAAAAGAGATCTGTAAATACAAATCTTTTAGCACTTGTCGATGACATTTCCGCGAGTTTGGACCAGGGGCTACAGGTCGACGTAGTATATTTTGACTTCCGGAAGGCGTTTGATAGGGTTGACAATGATTTATTGTTGGAGAAGCTCAGTGGATTGGGTCTCACTCCAAATTATCTTCACTTTATCGCAGACTACCTCCGAAATCGCCAACAATTTGTTAGGCTAGGCATTTACGACTCCCGGCCCTACCATACGCGTTCTGGAGCAAGTCAGGGATCGATACTTGGGCCCCTGTTCTTCACGGTTATGCTCAACGACCTTCCAGGAATATTTAAGGATTCTAGGTGTTTGTTGTATGCCGATGACCTGAAACTATATAAAGCCATACAAACTGAAGAAGATTGTCTGAAACTACAGAAAGACATAAGTAGGATGTTAAAATGGAGCTTGAATAACGGTATGGACGTTAACTGGACTAAATGCTACGTGATGTCCTTCGGGCGAGTGCGACGACCAATCGACTTCCAATACAAGATGGGACAGAACGTGATTTCACGTGTCATGTCGATGAAGGATTTGGGCGTCGCATTTGATCGGGGGCTCACGTTTCATGAGCATATTACCATGGTGGCAAAGGAGTCATACCAACGGCTGGGGTTCGTGCTTCGGAACTCTCGTGAATTTGAAAATATCGAGGTTATTAGGCTCATATTCAGTGCCTTGGTCCGGAGTAAATTAGAGGCTAGTGCATGTGTCTGGCACCCGCACGAGGATAAATATACCTTAATGTTGGAAAAGGTTCAAAAGGCTTTTCTCAGATTTCTGTACAAGCGTAGGTTTGGGTACTACCCTTACATGTACCCTACAGATTTCCTGCATGGTGCACTGGGTTATAATTCCTTGGAAGTGAGGAGGGCTCACGACCAAATGGGCACAATGTGCAAGATCCTTCGCGGTAGCATTGATGCACCTAGTATCGGCCAGCAGCTGTGTCGCCTTTATGTACCCAACAATTACCTTCGGGCCAGGAAACATAAGCTGTTTGCAGAGCCGGGATGCAGGACCGTCGCGCGCCAGGCCTCCCCGATACCGCGGTCCCTCGCTGCA
This sequence comes from Ectropis crepuscularia, assembly GCA_963693475.1. Taxonomy (NCBI): domain Eukaryota; kingdom Metazoa; phylum Arthropoda; class Insecta; order Lepidoptera; family Geometridae; genus Ectropis; species Ectropis crepuscularia. The sequence continues at coordinate 32,970,416 of OY856339.1, read as the reverse complement.
TTAAACTCTCTTCTCGATGCGGCACCAGACTTAGATGTGTTGGCGGGTCAATGGAGAGACATTATGACAGAATGCTTAATGTATTGTGAAAAAACGTTAGTTAGGAAATCAAGTATTTTTAGATGACAGAAATGTGAACTTGCAACTGATGACATATAATATTATATAATTGACGTGACATGACATTTGGTCCAATAATGTAGAATGTACTTTTATTATTACTTGACATTAAATTTATTCTGTTTCTGTGGTATAATCGTTTCTAAGTATTGTCTAATAGTGTATATTTATAGTGAGAATTTACGTATTGTTTTCAAATATAATTTTCTCTTTATTTTTTATTGTTTTTGACGAATGATTGAGTATCATAAAATTAGGTATCTAATATTAATATCTTGACATGCCCATAATATTCAATGTTTAACTTTAATTTAATTGTCATTAGTGTAATTCGTTATGTAAAACGGTACTAATTGAAATAAATAAATAAATAAATAAAAGACGCGATGCTTACCATCAGGAATTCGATTTGCTCGTCCCTTTTATCTGTCTTTTTAATTTTTAACTCACTTCAAGGTAGTTTTTCAATTCGCCAGATTTTTTACCTGAACCGATTGGAAAAAATGTTTTTCGTTTCAAAAGGTCAAACTTCACATGTCCGCTTCGTACACGGTCCCGTTATTTTTCCGGGACTCACATTTGATATATTATTTTAAAATAAATAGTGACGAGACGACCAGTACATGTGCCTGATGGTAAGCAACATGCCTGCCACATAACAGCACAGTGACACGCAGCTATTGGAACATGAAGAGTCCAAATCATTACCCAGCACCGCACTGCGCTCGTCACCCCGAGATTTAAGTTGTTATATCTCTTAGCCCTGTAATTTAACTGGAAACATTGCCCTACTAACACAGTAATGTTTGCACATTACTGCTTGGCTGTAGAATAACTGGCAAAGGTGTGGTCCTTCTCCAGGCGGACTCTGCCAAGAATCCTACTACTATAGTCATTTAATTCCGACTCAAGTTTCGATCGCGTCCGGCGATCTTTTTCAAGGAGAGTGCGCGCGCGTGATCGTAGCTCGTTTAGCACTGCGAACGAGCTGCAAACACGCGCGCGCTCTATACTATTCCACGTTAATTTTCATACTTAAACTTACTTTAAATGATAATATTATAGGATAGGATATATTACACCAGTTTGGTAGATTATGACTATAATTTTCTAATTCTGAGAAAAGTCTCCTAGTCCCAGCTGTGGGAACTTTAGGTGGGCTGATATTGTAAACATAGGTAACGCAGGACTTAATTACTGATCTGAATTATTATTTAACTGGCAGCACCTCGCGGTTTCACTCGTATATTTCTCGTTCCCGTTATTTTCCCGGGATAAAAAGTAGATGATGTGTTCTTCCAGACTATTATCTAATTATGTTCAATTCATCCGTACCATTCCTACGCTACGTGATAGAGCAATAAACATCAAGACATTTAAAATATTTGTATGATTACCTCGATTGTTAGGCTGAGTTTCCACCAGAGATGTGCCAGGGAAATGAGGACGTCTAGCTGTGCTGTGAAAATGTGTGGAGGTTTCCACCAAAGCTGTGCGAGGAATGTGTCGTACGAGGATGTGTAGCGGAGCTGTGAATAATGTGTAGTGCGAGGATGTGTAGCATGGCTGTGAATAATGTGTAGTGCCAGGTACTTCCAAGAAACTCCGTCTGTGGACTGACTAGTAGTGTGTCGCAAACCTCGCACCATATTTGTCGCACACATCCCTTGCTTGTTTTGTATGCGCTAAAATCTAGCTCCGCTGAGCCGTTTCCACCAGAGCTGTGCTGACCGAGGCGAGGTAAATGAAGCGATAGTATTGGTTCTTTACAAACCCATCCCTCGCTACGCATCCTCGCACATTTCTGGTGGAAAAGCAGCCTAAGGCAGCGTGACTGCCGCCGCGTTCACGAAAAGGCTTCGTGCCGAAATGTCGAAGTAAATACCTAATAATTTAGATTGTGAACCTGTCCTGTGCAATGTTTACAAAATAAGTTCCAATTGCGAAAATTTTAAAAGCTAAAAAGTTTGCTACTTATGCAAGCAGTAAGACAGAACTCTACGGCTTTATATATGAAGTAATTCATCTCCAAAACTTGGATGCATTAATAGCTACATCTTTTTGAAGTGAAAACTTCTTTAGGCGCGCCTAGACAGATATTTCGTGGGCTGTTAATTGAATTCATTCGTCACGCTCGGGTATGATAAGAAAGCTTCGTGTAAACTCGGGACTATGGCTAATGGCCATCTAGAAATACGTCAGCCAATGGGAAATGCTGAAAGGGTGTGGACAGGCCATCATGGCATGACCATCTAGAAACGCATCAGCCAATGGGAAATGCTGACGCATTTCTAGATGGCCATGCCAAGATGGTGAGGCCACGCCCTCCGGTTACACCCGTGTAGTTTCCAAGGTAAGCTATCAAATTCTGAGTTATAAGTTTTCACTTCTATCGACAGTTCCTATAACTGCCAATTTTGTAAGAGCTACTTTGATGAGTAATCAGACGCAAACAACGCCACTATAACTTTTTTTTTTTAAATAAAGAGTGGCGAGATGAGCAGGACCTGTGCCTGATGGTAAGCAACATGCCTGCCACATAACAGCACAGTGACACGCAGCTATTGGAACATGAAGAGTCCAAATCATTACCTAACACACTACACTGCGCTCGTCACCCAGAGATCTAAGTTGTTATATCTCTAAGCCCTGTAATTTCTCTGGAAACATTGCCCTTCAAACCGAAGCACTGGCGGTAGAATAACTGCGAAAGGTGTGGTCCTTCCCCAGGCGGACTCTGCCAAGAGTCCTACCACTACAAAAATCCATAATTGTGCGAAATTTCCTTGAGTAGGTATATATTTATGCCGGTTAAGTTGTGTAAGTTCGTGTTATGTGGTGTTTATATGTCAAATATGCGCGTTCTGGTTATAAGCTATAGGAAATGCAAGGCTTGGCTATTCCGCCGCATAAATTTGTGTGTTTAAATCCCGCTTTACTGAACGGCGTTCCTCCATGGGCTGATGGCCAAGTGCTTGTCATCGCCGGCTGGCCGGTGCGCCGGGCGTATAATGTAGCGCTATGAAGCTACGCCAGTCATACAATCAACTTGAATTTATAAGATTCTTCTTTCTTTTTTTTTAGTATAGAGTGACGAGACGAGCAGGACATGTGCCTGATGGTAAACAACATGTCTCCCACATAACAGCACAGTGACATGCTGCTATTGGAACATGAAGAGAGTCCAAATCATTACCTGCAGCACTGCACTGCGCTCGTCACCCAGAGATCTGAGATGTTATATCTCTAAGCCCTGTAATAATTATTATTAATAATTAACTGTATTATGGTAGTTTAAAAGACGATTCGGAAAAACCGAGTCCCGAGTCGCAGGTGCCCGCGATGGGCTCGAGTGATATTACACCGACCATTGTCTCCTTTGTGAGCTATTGTGTTGATTAACTATTATCCAATGAAATGGACACAAATGTCGCGTCGTGGTTATTGATGGTGCGTAGGACTTTGAACAAAGAAAAATGTTTGCTGAGGTAATAAACCATTTTATTGGTATTGAATTTAATTAATATTAGCAGCTCACTTTATCTTCCCACGGCTGAGACTGGGACGACATTTATTATACGTTAATTATTATTGTATGCTCGCAAACGAACCCGCACTGGGCCAGCGTGGTGGATTACGGCCTTGACTCTCTTCTTGCAAGAGAAGGTCTTGCGTCCCAGCAGTGGGAACATTTCATGCTATGCTAGTGTTGGTTGGCAGATAACGCATACTATCAAAATACCCCTTTCTTGGAAAAAGCCGGTTTTCTCACGATGTTTTTCTTCACGGTTAAAGCTAGATGGCACAATTGTACCTCTAGATTTGGAAAAATAAAATACTCAACGATGTAAGCGGAATCAAATCTACAATCTTATATATCTGAACCACGGTTATAGTTTTTCCCTCTTGTGTCAGATTTGTTGTATGAAATAGCTGATTTCTAGTTTCATTGAAAACCCATTGGTTAAAACTACAAAAAAAAAAACTTGACTACATAAAATAAACAGATAATAAAACACTAAAACAACCGAAACAAGATTGATTTGAAGAGAACATATTTAAAATCTAATACACTACTTTAGTATCTTATATATAAAATTCTCGTGTCACAGTGTTTGTTTCCTTACTCCTCCGAAACGGCTTTACTGATTTTAACCAAATTTGATATGCATTCTGTAGGTATGAGAATCGGCTACTAGCTATTTTTCATACCCCTAAGTGACAAGGGTTGTTCACTAAGGCAAAACAACGTTTGCGGGGTCAGCTAGTATGTATGTATAAATAACATACTGCTTTATGAGCTGTCTATTGTTTAATGTCTAAAGTTATATAGGTAGTTGGGTTATAAGGTATGGTTGTAATAGTTGATTATTTTTATAGGGTTCATGTCTTTTAAAAAGTAAACAATGATTTTGAACTTTTTGTTTTCATCTTAAATACAGAAAGACTTAAACATTAAACCTACTCTGGAATGTATCCCTGAATTATTCAGATGTTTTTTTTTTGTAAAAAAGTTACCTTTCGATCCTTAGCTGCCAAAACACATAGGTTTCCTCTGTAATTTTCCTCGCGAAAGACTAGTAAGGTCTTTTGAAAATGCACAGCGGCAGTCTGTAATCACAGTGCACAGTCCATTTGCCGCGCCGTCGCCAGCTCGCATATCTCTTGTTTGACCACTTTCTGCGAGTAATTCTACTTTGCACAACCGAATGTCCACCACAAAACAAAAAAAATGTTAATGAAACTTATTTAGAGATTAGTAGAAAACACTCAGAATTTCAAGTTAGTTTTATTTTTCTTATGTTAAGTTTAATTCCTAACCGTTAATTCTAAATATATTGATATATACTAGCGGTTCGCCCATGGTATAATACATAGGAGGGCTTAAGGAGGTTGAAATCGGTCAATTAGTTCCTAAGATTAGCGCGTTCAAACAAAAAACTCTTCAGCTTTATAATATCTTATATATAAAATTCTCGTTAGTATATATACTCGTATAATAGGCTGCACAGAAGTTTTTCCATCAAATGCCAGACAAGTTATAGCTGAAATCAAGTCTTAAACAATACGATGGATTACTGCGATTACCACTAGGAGTATTTTTTAAAGAAAACTATCTATGTGCATGTAATCTATTTGCAGTTGGTTTAATGCAACCTTTAACATATCGAACTGTGGGCTAGCGCAGAAGACCCAACTACTATTCCAATCTTACCGTACTCAATGAGTATGATTATCACCGTACTCATGTACTCAATACCGTACTCAATGAGAATTATTATAATACAGTAAAGTAGTCATTTCAAACTTTAAAAATGGATACAGTTTGTATGCTCTTTCTTTTGTTATTATTAATTATTAATTGACGTGTAAATTGTACATTTATGAATAAAGTACTTTGACTTTGTACTCAATCTTTACGCCATAGTACGTTGACAAGTACGACGCCAAGTGTCAAAGCACTTCAGACAGCTTGACCTTGGTTTGAGGTGCCGCCGATAGTGAATATCATGGAACGACCTGGTATCCCTCAAGAGCGTGCTACGTCCAGGGCGTAGCACGTTTGTAGCCGGTATGTAGCTAATATTTTATTTATATTTATTTTAATTTCATTATTTGACATCGGCTGACTTACGTTTGCGGATTCCATTGTCAAAGATGTATTTGCGTCGGCTGCCTGATTTTGGGTTTCTTACTGATGCCGGCTGACTTATTAATAGGACAAAATTTGTATTTTTATTATAAGTTAGCAGCAATTGGTTAGGTGTATTCCTGGTTGACTTACTGATCATTGGAACTAAAACTGTTTTTTTTTATAACTTATAATTGTAGAAATATTTAAAAAGAAGGTCGACAGGTGCCATATCTGAAAGACTGGCGGTATCGGAAGACTTATTATGGAGAAAAAGCTAAAAGATCTGATAGATCCTTAAAAAGGCCGTCCAATTTGCCGGCGAAGTTAACGGGACTGCCGTTAGTATCCGGCAGCTATACCAAAAATGGTGTATTTCTACTACAGGAAATCGAAGACTTTGCTAATGTAGCGGTGGCGATGGGTCATCCAGGAATAATGGTTCTACTCTTTGCCCAGGACTTACTTGTACTTCAGATACTTCAAGCTATAATAAAGTCCTGTTTGTGTATCACTTGGTGATACAATTAACAGCAGAAGTGAGATACTTGAGTGATTTTCATAGTACCGGTCCGCAAGCGATGGCCATAAAAATATATAAAAATCTTCCTATCAAATTAAAGGAAATTGAAGATGAGCGTAGATTTATTAGGACTTTAAGAAATCTGCTGTCCAATGTCGAGTTTTTCGCATATCCGAGTTTTTGACCGACGACTTAAGAACTTTCGAGGATGAAAGCTTGGTAATTGACTGTGAAACATAACGCTTCGCTCCAAAACGATAACTTAAATTACAATGCCCGATTGGGTACGTTGTGTTACGACGTAGTTTTGTACCAAATCTATCTGTTTAATCATTCATTTTATCTGTAACATAATGAAGCAAAAAACGATTGAGTATTGAGTACTTCCTTAGGTAGACTCCACAAAGAGTCCAGTCTCTACGAAGTACTAGTATTTTGGCGTGGAAAATTCCCTTATACTCAAAGAAATCTAAATAATAAGTATCCTTTAGATTTTTGTTGACTGTTAGTGCCGCGAATTCATCTGTTTATTAAGAGGGCTTAAAAATGACAAACGCGCGTAAAAAGTTTTTACTTCAAAAGTTTTAAACTCTTTATCTGGTTGAGCAAAAGAAGATTACCCTCGGGAATAGAATAGCATAGCCACAGTTGTGCCGCAACCGCATTCTGGTCTTATCTCGGGCGGCGCGGCGTGTGAGCGGCTGACAGCTTGTGAAAACTGCATTGTTAGACTCTGGGTTTGATTGGCCGCGCTCGGACCAAACTTGCGAGGTGTTGAATGTGTAGTAGAACCAACTTAACTCTACAAAGTAGCGATGGCGCCACGATCGAAAAGTGTTCCTACCTATTAAAAAATCAAACAAATTTTGGATTCTTTAATACGCGTAACTCAGTAGTTCCGCTTTTGGCCGTTCTAGAGATAAGTTGGTGGCACAATATGTGAATGCACGTCAACTATTCTGTTAGTTGCTGTGAACAGATGAGTAATATTGCTGCGATGGCGCGAATTCGAAAGTAAGTTAATAAAAGAATCTCCAGCAGTAATGTACAAACATCATGTTCACTACGCTATCTGTGTACTTGGTGAAGGCAAACACCACGAGTGTAAGAAGAACCAGACCTAATTGTAAGTGAAGTGAACTCTGCAATGGTAAATGAATATCTTATCTATAAATTGTCCGCTAGCGTCGAAACATAAACAAAATTTGATAGGTTGAGATACATTTATTACTAAAAAATGGTTGTCTGTAAAGTCGGGTTACTGACGTTAGTTGAACGTGACAACTTCAACTACGCCTTAAAGCGAGGTAACGCCGGCGGCGAGGTAACGGCGGTAACGTTACATGACGTCATGTTTTGCGGGCGTGCAGCCGGCTTCATCGAATTATAAGACGTTGTCACGTCAAAAAATCACAAGCACAAGAAAAAACAAAGCTGAATTCACAAAATTGGATGGTCAAACTTTCAGTAATGTTTACAACAATCTGTATACAGGTGGTTCAGAAGCATAACAAGTAATTAAACATTAAAAAGTAATTAAATGAAGCAACAGATCCCGATTAACTGCTATAAACCGCGTTCAATATGAGTTGAAATCGCGCAACTTTGAAAGTTAACAATGTTTATAAAACTGAAGAAATCCCGGCGAGGCTAAGCCTGAAGTTTCCGGAACAGCCATAAAAACAATAACAGGACAAAGCAAGGTTTTCCCGAGAGTTCCCGCTGCAGCTTGATTTAGTGTCCTGCCCATCCACAAATCCAGGCCCAAAAATACTCAACAGCAAATTACGCTCTTTGCGAGTTTTAAAAGGCCCTACCATATATTCTCTAAATCCCGGTGTCGACTTTTAAGCACGTCGAAACACAAAGCTCGTAATGCCTTGATATAAGGTTGGGAATTTTTTCTTTGCCCAATTCCTGGCCTAATCGTCGCCCCGGGGAGTACGCAGTCAGCATACATAAATCGTACTGCTTATTTGTTGGGGAAATCTGGATTACGGTGGAGTATAGACGGAGGTGTGAAGTGACCGCGTCGCTGGGGAGTTGTAATTGATTTATTGTAAGTAGTAGGGGTTGTATTGCATTTGGCGGCTATTTATTTGTTGACATAATATGATGACTTTGCATTTTTTTGTGGTCATTCTAATAGTCCAAGATCCCACAGCTGCCAGACGTCACGTATTTTCTGACGAACGACATGTGGACGATTGAGTAGTGTTAGTATATATTAGAACGCATGCATACTCGCTACCTTAGACAGCCAATTTTGAGATATCAGGTAGTAAAGGTACACAAAAAAATTAATTACTTCACGTAAATTCTCGTGACTGATTTTCAGGTTTATTATAGGCAATATCTTTAAAAATATGTCACCAATACTCCCAAACACATTCCGTGTGCCGTTTTACTTTGCTAACACTTTAAAACTCCTAAAATAATGATTCAACTTTACGTTAATTCTGATGCTGCATTTTATTTTGCCTGGTATTTCTGGATGCCTGGAACACAATACATTACTAGCGGAAAGTTTGAAAGATGCCAGAACACATGAGAGACAAATAACAGTCTGCTGGATAGACCTAGAGAACGCATTTGGTTCCGTGCAGCATGAACTTATGTTATTTGCCCTAAAATGGTATAACTTTCCTGCTGTAATTATTGACATAATTAATTCATATTATAATCACTTAAAATTTGTTATAGCAGTAAACAAAGAATACTCAAAACCACTTAAATATAATGTGGGACTATTCCAAGGGTGCTGCTTATCACCAATAGTATTTAATATAGTTATAAATATTCTAGTAGATAAATTAATATCCCGTGAGAAGAAATGGGGCTACCGGTTTAAAATCAACAATAAGTACACTGAGTCAATTTTAGCCTTTGCAGACGACCTTGCAATACTTACACGAAATCCCAAACAGTGTCAAGAATTGTTGAATGATGTTGATGAGTTCTGTACATGGACAGAGGGAATGAGGGCAAAACCAAGTAAATGTCATTGTTTATGTCTGGGTAGACGAGATACCAAATATACTTCTTACGATCCGGGACTCTCCATAAGTGGCCAAAGAGTTGCCACAATAGCAGAGGCAGTGCCTTTCAAATTTCTTGGTAGAAAGATAGACTACAAAGGACGTACACCATCATTAGAGGTAGTTGTTGGAAATTTCATGAATGACCTCAGTAAGGTAGACCAACAGCCTATCAGCAATATCAAAAAAGCATGGATATATGACAACTATCTCACATCACGTCTCACTTGGCCTTTCCTAGTATATGACATCGGTAAAACCCTCCTCGCAAAATTAGATGCTAATGTCATAAAGATATTGAAGTCATGGTTTGGATTGGCACATCCGGCTGATCCCTCTACTCTATTTAGGGATCACAATAGTTTTGGCCTGAAACTAAAAAAACCATCCGAACTCTACAAACACCTAAGAGTTACAAAAACGCATGTTTTGGGAAAGTCGAAAGACGAATTAATCGCATCTCTCCCAAAAGACAAAAGCGCTTCGGACCTTGAATCTAGACTTCAATTCCACAAACAATTTATGGCAGGTGCGCAAGTAAATACAGCTGGGTTGGGTGCGAGAAAGAAAAGGGAAGACCGAGACATGGTAAAAACCTTTCTACAACAAGACGAAAATGATAGTTACAAAGTGCACGCTATGAATTTAGAAATGCAAAGTGAGTGGTTAACCATAGGTGAGTTTTGTATCCCATTAGCTCTAAAGTGGCGCACCTTGCTATATGACTGGTCTCCTGCCTTATTAAAATTTTATCTGAACGCTTTCCAAATGACCCTCCCTGACCAGAGTAACTTGGTAAGGTGGGGAAAAGCCTCTGAAAAATGTTGCTATACTTGTGGTGAGGCGATATGTACAGCAAGGCACATATTGGTGGGATGCAAGGTGCTCCTTAATAGGGGTCATTACTCACAGCGCCATGACAGAGTACTTGAAATCATACGTGAAGCCGTAAGCCTTTCGGTAGCTAGAGCCCAAAAGGGATTGACGATGAACAAAAGACAAATTAACTTTGTAAAAGAGGGCTCAACTTCAAACTCCAAGAACAAGCCTTACTCAATCCTGGGTTCAGCACCTGATTGGACAATTTTAATGGACACGTATGAAAAGCACTACAAAATCCCAGAGGATGTGGGTGTTTCGTCATCCAGACCGGACATTTTCCTTTTTTCTAGGGCTACGAAACGCATAGTCCTGGTAGAACTTACCGTACCGTGGGAAACTAATATACCTAAAGACCACGTGATGAAACAAAATAAGTATTACGACCTACAAAATGAATTAACAAAAAATGGCTATGTAGTTAATTTATACGCTGTAGAAGTAGGAGCGAGAGGTATACCAGCAAAATCTCTCTATAACCTGCTTAAAGACCTTGGATTGTCCAGAAGTGCAGTAAGTTCTATACTAGAACGAGTATCTAAAGCTGCACTAGTAGGATCATATCGGATTTGGCTGGGCAGGGAGAGAAATACGAGTAGTGAAGGTGAGTGTTGACGTACGTCAATGTAAGGGGCCCCTTTTAAACCTACAGCCCGAGTCACAAGTCTTGGGGTCTATTCGAGATTTCTCTCTCTGCCACACGATGGACCCGGCACCCGCACGGTGAATCCATGGAATGCTAAGAAGTACGTCTCTCTATTATTGCATTTTAGATTTACGTGAAGTAAGTAATTTTTTATGTACCTTTATTACCTGACGTCTCAAAAGTGGCCGTCTAAGTAAGTTAGCGAGTACATACTAACACTACTCAATCGCCCACATTTGGTTCGTCAGAAAATACGTGACGTCTAGCGGGATCTTACTCTATAAAAGCTTCTTCATTATTTGATAAACTCATCCAGTGGCGCTACAAGTGCCACTGGATGCATTTATTCGGGTTATAATTTCTAATTTTGGTTGGACAACGACACGGGCACATAGATTAAAAAAAAACATAACCACTCTCTAGTTCGTTTTACAGCACTATTTTCGGTTTTTAAAGCTTCTTAGAGTTAAAACATAGAATATTTTGCGATACCTAATGGCGTTGTGACGCGAGTGTATTTCTCACATCACCTTACAAGCTAAAATTTTCAGTCACTATAAACTTTGTCGCGATGAAAAGTGTCCTCCTTATTTCAAATTGCACTTTAAAATGGTTGACTAGTTTTGGCACGGGAAATATTAAGTTTGTCGGTTAGAATGGTCATAAGAGTACGAAAGCATCAATTCAAGAAACACACTTTAGGGTAATGTAATTTAAATACAAACGGTCAACTGGCTGCCTCTGAAAATAAGTATATTTGTGTAGCGGCTGCATCGTATATTTCATATTTCAAGTACCTACTAACTCTATTGCCTTTGTTCATTGTGTCCCTAGCGGATAAAAAAATCGTATAACATAAACACTAATAACGTAAATATTAACCACAACTAACAGTGCTCCATTGTATTAAGAAATAGTTATAAGTGACAGTCACACTGTAAAAGTAAGGAGTCAGAAGATATTAAACACCATCAAGTGAACACGCATTTTATTTTGCCTGTCACCACACCTTCACTCACCCATCGGCAAAGTGGTGACCCCGACGTGATAGCAAGCAGACGTGATTCAAGTATAGTTCATAGTCGCGTTAAATTCACATTTTTAAAAGTCAACAAAAATACAGCAAGACTCGCGAAAAAATGAACGACCCACGCTGCCAGCCTGCGCCGGTTCAACAACCATCACCAGCCACACCACCAACCACTGAGATGCAGCCGCTACATTTGTTTAACTTTTTCAACTTACCTATTTAACTGATTAGTTAATGTTGTGTGAAGTCTAACAATATTTGTTTATTAGTAGCATCAACCCGCGGTTTTACCCGCGTAATTCTTGTTCCAGTTTTTTTGTTGGGATGAAAAGTATCCTATGTGTATTTTCATCCCAATAACCACATATTGACATTTATAATATTAGTATTATGATATGGTTAATCCGTTCAAATCCGTAATTCGCCTTTTGCGGTCAAGGCTTATGCAAGCTAAAATTAATGTAATTTTTTTGAGTCAAGTCAAATCGGTACCTCCATACATTTTTGACAACGAACTCGTAGCGACAAAATTGAGCATACAACATCACGTTTAAAACGGTAATACAGGCAAGTAAATAAAAATACAATATAGTATCATACCTTTATCTCATTACCACATTTTGTCAGTTATTCTACCGCCAAGCTATAACGTGCTAATATTACTGTTTTCCGATTTTAAGGGCACTGTTTCCTGATACAGGGCTAAGAGATTCATCGTCTTATATCACTGGATGACGAGCGGAATGTAGGAATAGGTATGATTAAGTAATTAAAGTATTAAGATTCACTACTATGCCGTCACTTGTAAGCTGTCCAATTGAGTGTAATTGAAGAGGGTGGGGTTCAACCCTCGACCATGTCTCCTTGTCGCATGATTTTTGTACGGCATTGCAAAATAATGGATTAGAACAGGTATTGAAACTGTATGGAACCAATGCCGTACATAATCAAATGCCCAAATTTACTCTGTAAATTACTCGTACTCTGTAAATTTTTCCGACAAACTAATAATTAATAAGTTAAAATTTATATTTTTATGCTTTCAGTTGGACAGCTTACAAGTTACGGCATAGGGCTGAATCTTATTACTTTATACCCTTCTATCATCCTACATAGGTCTCCTGCTGGTTCATTTGACCCGTAAATTTTGTTCACGGGCCTGTAGTCTATTAGGCGCATGTATGGCTCATGCTACCTCTCTAAATTATTCAGAAAAAGACATATACATCTTTGAAATATTCGCTCTATATCACTATAGAGGTATAGTGTCCATGTTACATTAAACAAATCACGGCCAAGGGTAAGCTTATCTCGTGTAGCATAATTCAGCAAAGTTTCCCATAAGACGTCACCTGGTATCTCGACACGCCACCACGACTCAGCTGCTATAATTATCCTTATCTCCTCCATATTTCGGCTCATTTCTGTCGGGTGATGCGCATCGCGGCCTAACGCGCCAGAAGGCGATTCGATCGGCGATGCTTTCTTAAACACGGAGATACGACAAGGGAAAAGAATGCTTAATAACGGTGTTTTTATGTATCATTGGTATGTATTATCAATTATTTATTTAATTAAGACTCTGTCGTGGCTTATTGGCGAATACGAACGCTTTCGCAATCGTTACGTTGTAGGTACGAACTCTCCCCAGCATCTATGAACATTTCTCCTGTGTAGATGTTTGTTTCTTATTACCAAAGAGAAGAAAACATCGTCAGGAAACCGTCATATTCGAAGGAAACTATATTTTGAGGCCGTGCAACATGCACCAGTAGTTTTTGGCATTTCATTAATAAAAATCAGTCCGACCCTTGTGTCGTATTTATATAGTTACAGCAATAAATCAGCTGACTCTGACACGCCTTTTACAAAACGATTTCTAAACAATAGTTTGCTGACAAAAGATCACTTAAAGCAATAGCTCTATTATTAGCTCTACGCAAAGTCAAAAGAAACAAGTCTAAAGGTTTCAGTTCCTCCCCGGTATCAAGTATCAAACTTTGGAATAGCGCGAAAGGTATTCAACCAAAGGTTCTTACTAAAACCTATCTACCTGAAAGTATTCCGTAAACTTGCCATACTTAATACATCTCGATCATAGACTGGCGCAAAGACATTGGGTTTTATTGGGTTGTATTGGGTCAAGACTTTAACTCTTTATGCATGCAAGCTGCAACCCAATGTCTTTGCGCCAGTCTATGATCGAGATGTATTAAGTATGGCAAGTTTACGGAATACTTTTAGGTAGATAGGTTTTAGTAAGAACCTTTGGCTGAAGACCTTTCGCGCCATTCCAAAGTTTGATAAGCAGCATGGGTCATCTGACACAAACTGCTGTAGGCACTCTAAAGGCAAACCACATCTGAGAATGACTACTGACAGCCAAATCTATTGAACTTGCAGATCTCGACCTTCCGTTTTTACTACCATCCCAAGTTACGACGTGACAAGTAAGTTAACCTTTCTTTACCCCGCATAAGTCCAGATGCTTACAAATCAGTGCAATACGAGTAGTGGAACCATTGTCGAGGCTGGCAAGGTTCACCGGGGCCGTCGAAATTGGCCACGTAATGAGATGCAGGTTCACGTGGGGCCTCTGCGAGCCGATGAGTAGTCCCGAAGGTTTTATTTAAATAAAAACTGAGGCTAGTTCGCTAGGAACCAGATAGGTATTTTCATAGTTGCTACGTCAGGTTGTCTGACTCAATTTTTACAGAACTAGTTCGCATCGTTTTCTCGAAAACAATATTATCATGTTTAAGTTTCGTAATAGTAAACTGTTTTGTTTTTTTATACACGATGAGTAGCAAGAAGCATACGGTACGCTTGATGGTAAGCTGAAACCATCGATTAGGCACACTTGCAATGTCAGAAATCGTAACGACGTTTTGCCAGCCCAGAGATCTGTTTACAGATGCCCTTGTTAAACTTTTCCTTAATGAAATTCATTGGAAACACTTTGAAGAATTCCTTACCCTAAAATTTCACGGTAGAAATAAGTAGTCTGCCTCTGCAAAAACCACCAAACTTACCAAAGCAGTAATGTATGAACGTTAATGTGTTTTGGTACAAAAAATAGTGTTTTCAACAAAGGAAGTTTGTATTGAGCAAAGAAACCTAGACCTATGCGAGACATGGGCTAACATATATCTACGACAGACGATTTGAGTAGTTACTGTGGGAATTTTAAGACAATGTTGTATGTAGCATTTGCGACTTACCATCAGATACTTTAATGACTACTGATTGGACTTTACAACTGTAGTGGTAGGACTCTTACCAGAGTCCGCCTGGGGAAGTACCACACCTTTACCAGTTATTCTACCGCCAAGCAGTTATGTGCAAACATTACTGTGTTCCGGTTTGAAGGGCAATGTTTCCAGAGAAATTACAGGGCTTAGAGCTATAACAACTTAGATCTCTGGATGACGAGGACGAGCGCAGTGCGGTGCTAGGTAATGATTTGGCCTCTTCATGTTCCAATAGCTGCATGTCACTGTGCTGTTATGTGGCAGGCATGTTGCTTACCATAAGGCACATGTCCTGCTTGTCTCGTCACTCTTTATTTAAAAAAAAAACTTTATATTGAATTAGCTGCATCTGCGGTTTTACCCGCGATGTTTTCGTATCCGTTATTTTCCCCGCGATGAAAAATTGCTAATTTATTATTCCAAACTGTGTTTCAAATGACAACCCCAAGCAAATGACATAATTACTTTTGCACTGGCACAGTGGTGTGCGAGGACAGGTATTGTCATCTACTTATTACACTGAGGCTAAGAACTCATGGAGCGATTTTCAGCTGCGCCTGCCGCATTTGCGGGCCGGCAGCTTCAGTGGAATGCAGATATATGTAATAATAGGGTACCGGACTGGGTCAAAAATACACCATCCTAATTATTCCGTCAGCTAGATCATGGAAAAATATTGGACACGTATTTTTTGTTTTTTTTTTTATAATATTAAAAATCGTCTAAGATATAGACCATCAAACTTCGAGAGTGGGGGGTCGCGACGTCACTCGTGAGTAAAAATCGTACTCACAAGTGACGTCACACGAAACTTCGAAGCGCTGTATCTTCGTCATTTTTTGTTTGTGAAACAAAACAAAAAATACGTGTACAATATTTTTTGCCAATCTAATAAACGGGCTACTTAGTTTTTTTGAGGATTGTACCCTATTGAAAGCGCGACGAGAACTCACGACGCGTTTTACGCCCGCGTCATCTACCACGTTCGCGAGCGATAATCTCACCCGCGGCGGCTGCAAAAATCAGCGGTCTCGTGAAATAAAAGGCATTTTAACCACACCTAAAACTATCAACTTTGAACCGACATATCAGAAATCGAAATCATTGTCCATAAAATGTTTTGTTACTTTTGTGAAAACTGTGATTTGAATTTGGAATATAATTTCCATAATTTTGGCGGCAACGAAACTACCGTAAGGACACTCTCGAGATATAAAACAGTCGAATGGTAACAAAAGCTATCAAAATCCGTGGACTAAATAATTTAGTCTGAGTTTTAGTGGCCCCACGTCGATAGTTGTACGTCTGTGTACAGTTTAGTGGCGATAAATCCGGCTTGTCTAATAAAAACTACCGGATAGTACGGGCGCCCACTCAGCGTGCAGGGTTGCCAACACCACACCCTTCGATCCTTACTAATATTATAAATGTTAAAATTTGGATGTATCTAAACCACGTTGGAACGTCTGAACGGATCGGGTTGAAATAGAACACACAGTTTGACATTCATCATCAACATCATCAACAGCCCACTAAACGTTCCCACTGCTGGGACTCGGGGCCTTCTCTCGCAAGGAGAGAGTTAAGACCATAATCCACCACGCTGGCCCAGTGCAGGTTGGCGGATGACACATGACGTCGAAAGATTCTAGGTACATGTCGGTTTCCTCACGATGTTTTCCTTCACCGTTTTAAGTTAGCGGCAGTCAGTTTGACATTAGTCTGGAATAATACATAGACTACTTTTGAGCACGGAATAATTATAACGGGAATCACGCGGGTAAAACCGCGGGGCACTGCTAGTTTTATATATGTATACCTACTAACGGCTCGTTCCGGTTTCGATCGGATATTGTAAAAGAAAGAGTATTAATCGAAATAAAATCTATGGTATCTTTCAATTTGGATCAAACTGCACACCGTGTGCAAATCTGATTAAAATCGGTTGAGTTTAGGAATGTGGACAAACAACGGGACGCGTAATTTTAATATTTTAAGTGCCTATATATTATTATCATCCTACTAACGTCAAGGCTGTGGAAAGCGTTGTCTGAGTGTGCAGTGTGCACTGGGCAGCCAGTTGGTCGTTTGTAGTTCAATTATATTAATTAAATGAAATGTGTCAATTGCTATCGATTATCGATATTATATATTTTTAATCGGAAACGTTTAGGAGAGATTGCAACTGATCTGCATGATCTAATACCAACTTGCCTTTTTTACCCGACTGCGCGACGCAAAGGAGTGGTAATGTGTTTAACAGTCTATGTATGTATGTATGTATGTTTGTATGTTTGTATGTTCCTTTGAAGCACTATACAGACCAAACGCCTGAGCCGATTTTTATGATTCACACGTCAATCGATTCCTCTTAATCTGGCGAGTGACACTAAAGACATGACGTTAGTGTAAATCCAATATGGCGGATTCAGGACGCCATATTGTCCAAATTAAAAAAATGAAAATCACTAAACTATGTCAAGAGGGTATCGTTGAACAGGTATTTAAAAATAATGTTTAGCTTTCTTTCAATGTTTTTCGATTTGACTGACCGTTTAGGATGTATATCGATTTAAAGTTGAGTAACAGCCATTCTCACATTTATAGGTTTTTAGGTAGCAGAAAACTTCGTATAACTAACTGTACGTGTGAATGTGGATGGACATTATATACTAATGTATCTAGTAGGCATCGATATAAATCAATAGATGTGCCCTGAGCACCTTGAAATTGGTAATAAACTGCAATGTATGTATCGTAAGTGGTTTACAAACAACCAATCTACTTGACCCCTATAATCGATTCGAATCGAGATTTGCTGTGGTTTTACTTATTTTGGTTGTCGACAACGAATAATGATAGGTAAAAACGTTGGGCGTTCACCGCGTCCTGCAACGTGCCTAGAACGGAAAGAGTGAGCTCACTCTTCCCAACGTTGACATGATTGCGTGCGCCGTAAAGTTTGGGAGGGCCTATCTTGGGTTCTATCCCATCATCTTGGGTGCCCCTATCTACTAATAAACCTCCATGGGGTTTCAACTCTGCCGCTGATAGTTGGAACACGGTACCGCTCTCTGATTGCTCCGCCTCGGTCGCCCCTCGCCCATCTCCAACTTCAAACGATTTAGTACTCAACGTCAATCGAAAACCTATACTAACACAAAACTATATGAATTACATGCAATAGAATAACCTACATAGTATACCAGTAGAAACGAAGACATTTGGTCAACAACCAAAAGATGCTTAGTATTATGTTGAGCATAATAACATTCACAACATTGTTCATAACTAAAAAGTATAAAATAAAAAAATATAATTTAAAAACTCAAAAACCCGACTGCGTCAAAAGTGAACCAAACTACGATCCATTGAACAATTACAATTACATTGTATGTCGAATAATAATGGATCCCGACTGTTCAGTTGTAATGTTCTTTTATTAGAAAATATTGTATATATTTCAATAGTATTAATACAATAACTTCATATAGAATTCTAGACCACCAGAAATCTAAGTGCTTGTTTTATTCTTTTCAGTTTTTTTAGTATGCGAGTACGTAGTTTGGTTCACTTTTGACGCAGTCGGGTTTTTGAGTTTTTAAATTATATTTTTTTATTTGTATCGGACTTTTTGTAGCTTGTAGATAAAAAAAGTAACATAGTTACATGGTTGACGTTCCGTAAACAAGAGGACCTTTGACTGCACTTTTGTGACAAAAACATCTAGACTGTGCGTTGGCTGAGTTAGTTCTTTCCGAATGGTTACAGTCTTGGAGGTTTCAAATCGAGAGTGAATCGGTTTCTTCTAGGTAAGCACGCTCCATCGTAGACTGCATCGTCGCTTAGCATCAAGGAAGAAGGTGGTTAGGTGCAAAACCTGTCGTTGTAAAAAAAATGGCAGTCATAGGAACTGCCGATAGAAGTGAAAACTTATAACTCAAACTAAATTTGATAGCTTACTTTGGAAGCTACACGGGTGTAACCGGAGAGTGTGGCCTGATCATCATGGCATGACCATCTAGAAATGCACCAGCATTTCCCATTGGCTGACGCATTTCCAGATGGCCATGCCATGATGGGCAGGCCACGCTCTTTTAGCATTTCCCATTGGATGACGCATATAAATAGCCAATGGCTATGGTCCCGAGTTTACCCGAAGATTTCTTATCATATCCGAGCGTGACGGTAGAATTCATTTCACAGCCCACGAAAAATCTGTCTAGGCGCGCCAAAAGAAGTTTTCACTGCAAAAATGGGAGTCGTAGGGAAGGCCGATAAAAGTGTAATTAAAAATTAGAATATAAGTGATGTTGCAAAATACAGCATCTGTATAGCTACAGATACTGCTATTACGCATTTGCACTAGTGCGCGCGCGTGAACTCGCCTGAAAAAGATAGTCCGGACGCGATCGAAACTTGAGTCGGACTGGACTGACTATATCAAACGTGAATTACCCGTGTATTAATTTTAAACCACGTTAGTTTTCATACAAACTCACAAAGTTTCAACCATCTAAAGCCCATCTAAGTTAAGTTCATCATTCGGTAAAAAATGCGTATAACATCCCGCTTCGCTGCTCCGCAGCCGCACCGGCGCAACCGCGCTAAAGCTTTGGTCTGGTGATCATGACGCACAACGCTGCCGTGTGCGCCGCAACGCAGCGTCACGACGCAGCATTTAGCGTCCCTGCGAAGAGGTGGTCAGTTGATTTTGCCGCAGCTACCAAGGTAGACGTGAACATGAACAATTTTTCTGTAATTTTTTATCAAACTTGTAAATTTCTATCAAACTTTTATGTTTTTTGTCTTTATTTTTATAGAAGGATAGTTGCGAACTAATTATATTAAATTGTCTTCGAAAAATTCCATATTGGCCCGTGACGCACACCGCACACCGCAGCGTTGAACCGAGAATGACGCCGCGCTGTGCGGGAGTACACCTCCCCACTTCACCGCGCTTGCCTCTCGCCGCTGACGCATACTGCGACGGAACAAGAGACCATACTCGACGTTTTTTACCCGACTGCGCGACGCAAAGGAGTGGTAATGTGTTTAACAGTCTATGTATGTATGTATGTATGTATGTATGTATGTATGTATGTATGTATGTATGTATGTATGTATGTATGTTCCTTTGAGGCACTATACAGACCAAACGCCTGGGCCGATTTTTATGATTCACACGTCAATCGATTCCTCTTAATCTGGCGAGTGACACTAAAGACATGACATTAGTGTAAATCCAATATGGCGGATTCAGGACGCCATATTGTCCAAATTAAAAAAATGAAAATCACCAAAATATGTCAAGAGGGGTATCGTTGAATAGGTATTTGAAAATAATGTTTAGCTTTCTCTCAATGTTTTTCGATTTGACTGACCGTTTAGGATGTATATCGATTTAAAGTTGAGTAACAACCATTCTCACATTTATAGGTTTTTAGGTAGCAGAAAACTTCGTATAACTAACTGTACGTGTGAATGTGGATGGACATTATATACTAATGTATCTAGTAGGCATCGATATAAATCAATAGATGTGCCCTGAGAATCTTGAAATTGGTAATAAACTGCGTCTCTGTATGTATCGTAAGTGGTTTACAAACAACCAATCTACTTGACCCCTATAATCGCTAGCGGCGAGATTTGCTGTGGTTCTACTTATTTTGGTTGTTGACACCAAATAATGACAGGTAAAAATGTCCGGCGTCCACCGCGTCCTGCAACCGACTAGAACGGAAAGAGTGAGCTCACTCTTCCCAACGTTGACATGATTGCGTGCGCCGTGAAGTTTGGGATGGGGCCCATCTTGGGTTCTACGATCTATGCTAGTAGGTATATTGGACTACCTTTTTTTCGTACGTGCAGGTACGTAATAGTGGGAACACGGAACCGCTCTCGGATTGCTCCGCCTCGGTCGCCCATCTCCAACTTCAAACGATTTAGTAGGTACTCAACGTCAATCGAAAACCTATACTAACACAAAACTATAAATATGAATTACATGCAGTAGAAAATCCTACATATTATATCAGTAGAAACGAAGACATTTGGTCACCAACCAAAAGATGCATATTATTATGTTGAGCATATTAACATTCACAACATTGTTCATAACTAAAAAGTATGAAATAAAAAATATAATTTAAAAACTTTAAAACCCGACTGCGTAAAAAGTGAACCAAACTACGTACTCGCATACTAAAAAAAACTGAAAAGAATAAAACAAGCATTTAGATTTCTGGTGGTCTAGAATTCTAGACTTCTATAATATGTTATTGTATTAATACTATTGAAATAAATACAATATTTTCTAATAAAAGAACATTACAACTGAACAGTCGGGATCCATTATTATTCGACATACAATGTAATTGTTCAATGGATCCCGACTGTTCAGTTGTAATGTTCTTTTATTAGAAAATATTGTATTTATTTCAATAGTATTAATACAATAACATATTATAGAATTCTAGACCACCAGAAATCTAAATGCTTGTTTTATTCTTTTCAGTTTTTTTTAGTATGCGAGTACGTAGTTTGGTTCACTTTTTACGCAGTCGGGTTTTAAAGTTTTTAAATTATATTTTTTATCATATGATTGAGTGTCCGGCAACGCATACCGCATACCGCAGCGTTGTGCGTCATGATCACCAGACCAAAGCTTAACTTTGCTTTGCCGATGACGCAAACTCATAACAACCCCCCACCAAAAAGTACACATCTAAATAAGTTTTCACTTCACAAACGTGGCAACCCTGTCAGGAATATCAATGTCGGAGCGATAGCGGTAATGCGTGGTATAGGTGCGGCATTACCGCTCTGTGCGGCCGAGGAATTACCGCCGAGGACCCCCGACCTACGCGGCTGAGTCGGGTGACCTACTAAACATACAATCGTACAATTACTATGTGTCTACTTGCTTATTACCTTTTTAGGTAACTTTACGTTTTAGCCTACGAACGAACGAGTATTAGCGGCTATTTAGTAGCGACAGGACTCTTTGCAGAGCCCACGTCTATCGAGAGACGTGCCAAAAGACTCATAGGTAACGACACTCTTGTGCGAAAAAGACTTCAAAGTCTTGAACATCGCCGAAAAATTGCTAGCTTATCGGTTTTTTTATCGGATGCACTTCGGAGAGTGTGCTATTGGTTTGCGTGGTCTGATATCACTTTGTCCTTTTCATCTATCGGATCGATGCTCGTAGCTCTAAAAAGTGACATCGTTTCATAGTTGATGTTCCAAAGAACGAAGAGATTTGACTCTACTTTTGTGATAAGAACGTCTAGGCGGTGGAATACGCTGCCTGAGTGGGTTTTCCTCGATGGTTTCCTTGAAGGCACAAAGATTGCTTTGAGTCTTCAAATCGAGAGTGAATCGGTTTTTTCTAGGTAAACACGCTCCATCGTAGACCGCATCGTCGCTTAACATCAGACGAGATGGCGGTCAAGTGTAAAAAGTGTAAACCTATAGAGGTTAAAAAAAAACTTGGGAAAATACCACACCTTTGCTAATTATTCCACCACTGAGCAGTAATGTGCAAACATCACTGTGTTTCGGTTTGAAGGGAAAAATTTCCAGAGAAATTGCAAGGCATAGGGGTAAAACATCTTATATGTCTGGGTGACGAGCGAAGTGCAGTGTGCGGTGCCAAGTACAGATAATGATTTGGATTCTACATGTGCCAATAGCTGTGTGGCAATGTGATGTTACGGACAGGCGTGTTGCTTACCATCAGGCACATGTCATGCTCGTTCCGTCACTCTATACAAAAAAATATTATAACTGGCCTACTGTCTTAGTTGGTAGTAGGTAAGTCTGCCTGCGAAGCCGTAGGCCGTGGGTTCGATTCCCACCTAGTGCAATTATTCGTGTGATGAATACGAATGCTTGTTCTGTGTCTGGGTGTTTCTATTTATCACAAGTATGTATTTACAATTGTTTAAGCATTTGTCTGGCTTCCACAGTCTACAGTACAAGCTTACTTTGTTTGGGGCTGGATGTTGTTGTGTGAAAAATGTGATTTTTTATTCACAAAACCGACGATTATAAATAATTTAGTAAAATGTTGTTACAACATTTTCATACAGTGAAAATTACGATGTTCCTGATACTGTTCTTTTGTTTATAATTTTATTTTATTTTTTTATTTTATACACTCTTGATTGCGGCCACTGTCAGTCTGAGATCTTTACTATGAGAACGATATAATATATTTGTAGCTAAGATAATAACTTGTCCAAGATTTGTCTTCACCAAGATCTAGAATTATGTGAATACAGAATTCCAAGACTGCAATAAGGATGGATTGTGGGCAGATGATTCCAGCCTCTGTCTTACCAAATTACCCCGTCTTATCTATGATAATGCAATATTGTACCTACGTCTGAGTAACTTCATCATTTGCTAAAACAGCAATTTGTATTCATCTCCAAGAAGTATGTGTACTTCAAGAACTACAATTTTGTTTTACTATTTGTAATGGTATGTCTGAAGTGACTAGAACAGTAAAATTATGTCTAGAATATATGTATAAGATAATACTCTCTTACTTTGGTTTGGTTTGGTTTTTTACTAATATTTATCATACAAATAATTAAATTAAAGTTGAATTGATGGTAGAGGTCAATCGGCTAGAACTGAAGCATCTGATGGACAGAGGTGTAAAAATGAAGGTCACTAGTATAACGTCGATAAAATTGGGGTAATGGTAGGTCTGCACTAACTACACTTGACAACCAATGATGCGTATGAAGTTTAGTAGTAAACATTTGAGGACGAGTGTGACGACTGACGAGAGTTATTCATACATTTAAAAAGTTAGTGGTAGGGCATTGAGGTAAGTCGTTTAGGTATTTTAAGAAACGCTTTGGGAATATGAAGGCTATTAGTACAAATTGAAACTCAATAGTTTAGGTAATGTTGGTAGTGCTGTGCATATGAAGGCTATTAGTACAAATTGAAACAAGGTAGTGTGGATGTGAAGTGCTGTATTACAAGTTCAAGGGCAGTAGTGTGGGTATGTAGGCCAGCATAAGTTGAAAAGCAGTTGTGTGAGTGGTGGATGTCAGTAGTACAAATTGAAAGGCCGTATGATACTTGTACTGTTGTACTTGTATTGCTGACCTTCATAAGCGTATGAAGGTCAGCAGTCCGTATATGAGTATAAACTTGAATTGAAATGAGTTGAAAGATAGTGCATGGTATGAGTATGAAGGTTAGTCGAACAAGCTCAAAAATAATAGTGTGAGTGTGATGGTCAGTTATACCAAATAAAAATAGGGATGTAAGTGTGAATGTCAGTTGTACAAACTGAATGCTAGTGTGAGTAAGAAAACAAATCACAAAGGTCGCGGACCCCGGAGTCTGTGGAGTAGCAAAATTCAATTTAAAAATATACATAAAAAAAATGGAAGTATGAGTGTGAAAATCAGTGGTACACATTCAATAGAGGTGTAGGTATGGAGGTGTGTAGTGGCAATAGAAAGTCGGTGCTGGTATCAGGGCTGTTTATTGTTGACGATGCCGAGCCAGGTGGCGGGGCAGGAGTCCTTGAAGGCGGGGCTGGAGTGCGCCAGGTGCACGTCCAGCAGTTCGGCCGCTGGCAGCAGCTGCGACGCCAGCGTCTTCAGCGCAGACACCACCTGCGCAAGCGCACATACAAGCTATACAGGCAGTGGCAGAGATTTACAGTTTGCGTATGACATCAATGGATTTTTTTGAAGCGAAAATTTAGCTAGGCGCACCGGACGCAGATTTTTTTGTAAGCTCCGAGTGAGAGTTATTGTCACGCTCCGAAGTGAAAGGCTTGATCCGGTAAACTCGGGACCGCCGAGTGTACCCGAGTGACGTGGCGGCATGTGGCAGAAGTGCCGCCGTGCCTTCTTCTGCCGAGCTAAGCTCACACATTCAATAATAATGCCAGGTTACAAATGAATCTCACGAGAATACACATTACTCGTAATACTAAACATGGACGTATAAAAAAATTGGACATAGTCTCGCTAAAAAAACAAATTATTAACTTTTTTATACAATTAAGGCAGCAGCAAATTCATTTAAATCAGTAATAGATTTTAGCTTGAATTGAGTTTTACTTGAAACTTAAGAGGTGGTCGGGTGTTTCTGAGTATAATGATTTGGATCATATCAGTTACCTGTGCACCGACTTCCTGCGGCTTCGTGGAGAGGACATCGAGTATTTTCGTACGAATAGCGAAGTTTACTGTGTTGCGAAGGTGGTACTGATGACAACGATAAGATTAGTTTTGTAAAGATACCTAGAAATAGTAACACATTTTAGGAATAGCATCATGCTTAACATAATCTTTTTTAGGTTTACACTTGACCGCCATCTCATCTGATGTTAAACGACAATGCAGCCTTACCTAGATGTAATCGATTCACTTGATTTGAAGACATCAAGATTGTAACCATCGGGAACAACCCACTCAGACAACGCATCCCAAAGCATAAACATTAAACTACACACCACTCACCCACTCCACCGTAAGTACAACTTTTTTATTGTAAATTGACCTATGCCAGTTGTTGACAGTTATGATAGTTGAACTCTACTGGCTGCCAAACTGTGCTCTAGCGCAAAAATAATATATTAATAAACTAACTTTACCTACGCACATGCGTGTACCAAAAGGCATTTCATATACTTACCATACTCACTTATCATACATACGAGTATCAACCTGTGCTACATACGAGTATATCACTACAAAATAGTACTTCAGATGTACACAGAGTATACAGACAGACACACACACAGATTCAATCTCTTGTACTCTCTCCCTCCCTAGTGGAGCCGGCTTCGAGGCAAACCTTTTTGCCGAGGTCGGGCTTCTAGCCACACTGGCCCAAGGGTAGTTTGTATATAATTTGGGTTCATTACGCTTCGATGCGCTGGCCACGTCCTGGCTTTATGGTGTCCACTTGAGGTTTTGCCTCGTCACTGGCCAGTTCAGCCAGAAGGGCATAGTTGAATCAGGTGCAACCCTCACCTGTAACAGCAGTACTACGCCGAGATGCACGGGTTTCACTTGCATGGCCTTCAGTTTCCTGACGAGAAGTCGCGGCGTCAGGTCGTCCAGTCTACCCAGCTGTGATAGAATCCGTGGGGCCTGGTGTGATGGACAGACAATTAATTTTACAACAAGTTCAGAGGTTCAAAACGTCTCAGACTGCGCAATTCAACCTGATTGGATCAAAATTACCTATAGCTGAAAGACTTTTAGTTTGTTGACTTTATTTTTGAGGCTGATTAGTCCATGTCATTTTGGTTGTTAGAAAATATATTTTTTAATAATTGTAGGTAAGTATAATATAGTATTTGCACAGCCGTAGGACATGGGTTCGATACCCACGTCGTGGGTGGGTATCTAAACAAACAAATGTATTGTAAAACTTCAAGTCAATTTAAGTTATGCTATGGTAGGTACTTTCCCAGGTAGACTTTGCAAGAAACTCTACTACTACAAATACCCCTTGTTTACATTTGCAGCGAAACCTTTAAAAAGCCACACCACATCCTGCAAGTTCGCTGTGAATTGATTTTTCATTAGCAGAGCCTTGGTATTGTCATTTGGGTTAGAAATTCGACGTTTTAGATCAATAACCTTGAAAAACGTTTCGTAAGAAGAAAAGTGATCGAAATAAAATGATTTTACGAGCTCTACATAAAGTGGAGGCAATGCTAGAACGTAGTCTCTGATAAAATCTTTACTATCGATTTGAGAGTTTGATTTGCTCGTTTTGGGGTCGCTTGTGATAAGTATTCGAAATAAAAGATGTACCCTCAGGTCCCTTTTTATTTTTACTATTGATCTCATTTCAGATGGTTTCAAATAGTTTCTGCTTACCGTAGTTACTTTCAATACTTACTACTTACAGAATCCGTCTCGGTAAGTATCATACTGTTATTCTACCGCCAAGCAGTAATGTACAACCATAACTGTGTTCGGGTTTGGAAAGCAATGTTTAAAAAAATACATTATAAGCCCTAGAGATCAATCATCTTATTGGAGTGCAATGGTAGGAAGTGATTTTGACACTTCAAGAAGAGTCAAGCCACCTCCTTGACTTCCAGAAACAGTACTTGCCGTGAACATGGTGTCGTAGAGCCCTCACCTACAGAAACAGTACTTGCCGTGAACATGGTGTCGTAGAGCCCTCACCTACAGAAACAGTACTTGCCGTGAACATGGTGTCGTAGAGCCTTCATCTACAGAAACAGTACTTGCCGTGAACATGGTGTCGTAGACCCTTCATCTACAGAAACAGTACTTGCCGTGAACATGGTGTCGTAGAGCCCTCACCAACAGAAACAGTACTTGCCGGGAACATGGTGTCGTAGAGCCTTCATCTACAGAAACAGCGCTTGCCGTGAACATGGTGTCGTAGAGCCCTCACTAACAGAAACAGTACTTGCCGTGAACATGGTGTCGTAGAGCCTTACCTACAGAAACAGTACTTGCCGTGAACATGGTGTCGTAGAGCCCTCACCTACAGAAACAGTACTTGCCGTGAACATGGTGTCTTAGAGCCTTCATCTACAGAAACAGTACTTGCCGTGAACATGGTGTCGTAGAGCCCTCACCTACAGAAACAGTACTTGCCGTGAACATGGTGTCTTAGAGCCTTCATCTACAGAAACAGTACTTGCCGTGAACATGGTGTCGTAGAGCCCTCACCTACAGAAACAGTACTTGCCGTGAACATGGTGTCGTAGAGCTCGCACCTACAGAAACAGTACTTGCCGTGAACATGGTGTCGTAGAGCCCTCACTAACAGAAACAGTACTTGCCGTGAACATGGTGTCGTAGAGCCTTCACTAACAGAAACAGTACTTGCCGTGAACAAGGTGTCGTAGAGCCTCCCCTACAGAAACAGTACTTGCCGTGAACATGGTGTCGTAGAGCCTTCACTAACAGAAACAGTACTTGCCGTGAACATGGTGTCGTAGAGCCTTCACTAACAGAAACAGTACTTGCCGTGAACATGGTGTCGTAGAGCCTCACCTACAGAAGCAGTACTTACCGTGAACATGGTGTCGTAGAGCCTCACACACGCGTGGAACACCTGGATGTCCGCCATCTGGTCGTGCATGTCGCGGCTCTCCACCGACATGTAGTACCGATGCGCGGTCGCGATGCGGCTGGTGGCGCTAGCGTTGCGAGGCAAATCCTGGGTGTGGTAAAAAAAACAATACAATGAATCCGATTGCTCGTTGCTCTGAATAACTCTCTGAAGACAACAGTTTACTTAAGTCTGTTTCTCGATAGGTATAATTTCGGTGTGTTTTATCCAGAATAAACAGTTACATTGTCGGTAAACTTGCTACAACCTTAACCAGTAGTTTTCTTCAACATCGAATGCAAACGAAAAATTTAAACGGTGTTCTTGAGAGTGAATCGATTTCTTCTGGGTGAGCACGCTCTATCATACTGCATTGTCGCTTAACATCAGGCGAGGTGGTGGTCAAGTGTTAACTTGTAATAGTAAAAAAGCTATTAGAACATGAAGAGTTCAAATCATTACCTAGCACTGTACTGCGCTCGTCCCAGAGATCTATGATGTTAAATCTCTAAGTCCTGTAAACTCTCTGAATTTGGTAGAGTGGTTTGAAAATAGATAGATAAACATTTTATGGCACTAATATAGAAACACCTTAACACAAAGTAACAAATGACGACCTTATCGCTAAGAGCGATTTCTTCCAGGAAACCGTAGTTTGGTGAAGAATATATGAAAATATTAGCAGTGCCCCGCGGTGTTACCCGCGTAGTTCCCGTTCCCGTTGTTCCCGTTAGGCAACATTTTATCCCGAAAAAATCGGGATAAAATGTTGCCTATGTGTTATTCCAGCCAACTATTTATCTGTATTCCGAATTTCAGCTCGATCCGTTTAGACGTTAGGACGTGATTGAGCAACAAACATCCATACAATGACGTTTATAATATTAGTGGGATAATTAGAAAGTCATTAAATACCTTTGCAATATCTATGAGTTTCATGATAAGCGAGGAATAGATGCGGCGACTTATGGCGTCCGTGCGGCGGGCCCTGTAGTTGTCCACCTCTCTGGAATGATGCCATTATTTACAGGAAACAAATCAATTTATTTCTTAGAATTAGAACCATTGTTTTACTAGAAATCTTGGTAACGTCAATGACAAAAAAAAGAGATTAAATACAACAATATCAACATTAGAAGTAAGTGGATAGCTAATACTAGCCAAGAGATTAATACTCGTACCCTGGTGATGAGACCATCAGATGAAACCCTATTGAGATCAAGCATAAGTCCTTTGAACGAAGAGGATCCAGGTATTTTCGTCATGTGAACGACGATTGTGAATTGCGTTAGAAATGATTTATATTTAAAAAAATGGTTGTCTGTAAAGTCGGTTTACTGACGATAGTTGAACGTGACAACTTCAACTACGCCTTAGAACGAGGTAACGCCGCATGACGTCATGCGGCGAGGTAACGGCGTTAACGGCACATGACGTCATGTTTTGCGGGCGTGCAGCCGGCTTCATCGAATTATAAGACGTTGTCACGTCAAAAAAACTTTATTAAAATGAACCAATAAAATATATTCCCCAAAATTACATAAATATAAGTAAAATTTCTTTGATTTAACGAAAGTTACGATTCTCCGTATCGAACAATGAAGTTTCGCAATTATTCCTTTTGAATTGAAAGTGAAACTTCTCCTACTAATTATGACTAATGAACGTATTTCACGGATTGATGGAACTTATTGACGATCTTTGAAAATGTGGCCGGTATATTTTTAACCGACTACAATAAAAAGGAACTTCTCAAATCTACCGCATCATTGATAGTATCTTATCTTATACCTTTAAACGAGCAATTCTTGTATATAAATATATCTACAATATAGAATCTGAATCTCGAAAACGGCTGGAACAATTTTCATGAAATTATGGATGCAAGGGGTTTCGGGGACGATAATCTTATCTTATACCTTTAAACGAGCAATTCTTGTAAATATATATACAACTAGCTGAACGCGCGCGCGTTGCTAGGCCATCTATCGAAAATCGATCGTACCAATTCAAATTTTGAACAAATTCGGTTACTTTAGGTTCTAATGACGCAACCTTTAAAATATGACATATGCTGTCACGCAACGAAAGCTCTCAAAAAGCAATATTTTTTCCCGTTTTTGTTACATTTTTCATTCCTGCTCGGCTCCTGTTGACAGTAGCGTAATGTTAAATAGCCTATAGCCTTCCTCGATAAATGGACTATCCTACAAAGAAAGAATCGTTCAATTCGAACCAGTAGTTCCAGAGATCCTTGCGTTCAAACAAACAAACAAACAAACAAACTCTTCAGCTTTATAATATTAGTATAGAAGTATAGATAGTATAGATATAGAATTTGAATCTCGGAAACGGCTGTAACGATTTTCATGAAATTATGGATGCAAGGGGTTTCGGGGACGATAAATCGATCTAGCTAGGTTTTATTTTTTAAAAACGTCATATAATGCGCGTTTTTAGACAATGAAAAACTTTTACATTAGACATTAGAACGGGAAGGTAAATTTCGGCGCGTGACGTAACAGTAAAATAGCTCAGGTGGAAAGTCAGGCGGTTACGAATTAGTAGGTCCAGGTTCGAATCCAGACGGCGTCTCTTCTTTTTCAATTTTTTTTTTTTTTTTTTTATAGAAAACTATTACTTGGAGCCTTTCTCTCTCTGAAGATCTGTCGGTATCTAAGTATATTTAGTATTTAAACCGAGCTATGCTCAGTCACCTAGGTACTAATTACTAACTACGGTATTAATACAGAATCATTACAATCGATTCACAAATTAATGGCGGAGCTGTCACGCAACATGAATACAAAAAAACCTACAGCCAAATGGAAAATCTCCTCCTTTTTTGAAGTCCTTTTTTGTAGTGGTAGGACTCTTAGCTGAGTCCGCCTGGGGAAGTACCACACCTTTGCCAGCTATTCTACCGGCAAGCAGTAATGTGCAAACATTACTGTGTTCCGGTTTGAAGGAAAATGTTTCCAGAGCAAATTACAGAGCTTAGAGATATAACAACTTAGATCTCTGGGTGACGAGCGCAGTGCGGTGCTAGGTAATGATTTGGACTCTTCATGTTCCAATAGCTGCGTGTCACTGTGCTGTTATGTGGCAGGCATGTTGCTTACCATCAGGCACATGTCCTGCTCGTCTCGTCACTTTATTTAAAAAAAAAAGGCCGTGAAAATATTGTAAAAAATTGTTTGTCTGTAAAGTCGGTTTACTGACGATAGAACGTGACAACGTCTTAAGAAAATACTGATGGAATGTGGTAGCATTTTTCAAAAGAAAATTTTAATTTCATTTGTTTAATAGATTTGTATGTAAAAAGTAATCAGTAGAATTTAGTCATTTTCAATCAAAACAATGCAAAAAACAATGCAAAAAATCTTTTAGATGCCGGGGATCGAACCCGGGGCATTTCACATGCAAAGCGAACGCTCTACCACTGAGCTACATCCCCGCTTGAACTACTGGTCGAAATAATTAATACAACTGTAACAAACATGCGGCGAGGTAACGACCGACGGTAACGACCGACGGTAAAGGTACATGACGACATGTTTTGTGGGCGTGCAGCCGGCTTCATCGAATTATAAGACGTTACGTCACGTCAAAAAAAGTTTATATAGAAAAACAAAATTGGTAGTCTAGAATCAATAGATAGACTGCCGATAGAAGTGAAAACTAATAACTCGGAATTTGTTAGCTCACTTTGGAAACTACGGGGGCGTGATCTAAATGGTCATGGTCATGACATTATAAGAGTTTACCCGAAGATATCTTTCATTTACGAACGTGACGCTTGAACTCAATTCCCACGGAAAATCTGTATAAATGGTGCGCCAAAACAAGTGTTCACTTCAAAAATGGGGAAAATAAAAATAATTACCTACCGTTTAACGATGTACTTGATGATGAGCGACATGGTCCGGTTGAGGAAGACCTGGTTCTCCTTCTTCAGGTCGAAGAGCAGTTCCTCGTCGAACTTGGAGTCCTGCAGGGCTTCCACGATGGCCTTGGCCAGGCGCTTGTTCTCTTGGAAGTATCTCTTTAAATATATATTTATGTTTCATTATTTACGTTGCATTTTTGTTTTTAGTTATTAGTTTTTAATTGTAGCTGTATTTGTTTTTATTTCTTTTTATCCGAACCAAAGTTTATAATGTTTAATTATAGCTGTTTAAGTCTGTACAATTAGCGGGGAACCTGGATCCCACAACACAGGTAGCCCTAGTGTGGGATCCAGTGCACGTTGGCAAAACATTGCCCACTGGTCCTTGCCGTGTCTTGGTACCTATTTAAGTAGTGCTTGGGTGGGAGCCTGGACCCGGCAATATCTAGTACCAACTTGGGTCGGGTATCCGGGAAGTGGCCCTTGATTGGTGCTAATCTCCGGATCCTGCTATAATAATAATAATGCTACGAAATATGTCAGTCAACATTTGTGAACCCAATATTTGTCTGAATAAACGTTTATTCATTTTTTTTTTATTTTCATTACAAGGAAAACCTAATTACTGTGTAATTAAACTCACAGAAATTCGTTCAGCCGTTACAGAGACACGTGGTGGCAAACATACACACTAACTAACATACCTAAACTCACAAAGTTTCGACTTTATCATGTGTCATAAGCATGACAAAAAAAATCAAATCCGCCATAAAAGTATTTTATGATAAAAGCACAGTAATGTAACACACCAATATTACTGTGTTCCGGTTTGAAGGGAAATGTTTCCAGTGAAATTACAGGGCCTAGAGATAAAACATCTAATATCACTGGGAGACGAGCGCAGTGCAGTGCTAGGTAACGATTTGGGCTCATCATGTTCCAATAGCTACGTGCCACTGTGCTGTTATGTGGCAGGCATGTTGCTTAGAGTGTATCGTAACTTTACATAAGATGGCGCTAAATCCATTGTAGCATTTACAAAGCATGTTGTGTGGGATAAACGATTAAAAGTAAACCATAACCAAATATTAAAAGAAATAGCACGAAATCGGAAAAAAACTCGATTTTTCACTGTAGAATTATTCATTCTTTTCAGCGCATTCAATTCCCCAAATTCAGTTTAAAGCAACTAACAATGGCCGCCACAACCGTTCTATTATTCTTTATAGTATTCTTTGTGTGAAACATTTTTTTATTCGTAAAACATTTCAGTTTGTTCATGAACTGCGCGCTTTGATAAAGTCATAACAAAAGCGCATTTATTGACACATTGTAAACTGCATTTCATTATCCGACTCCAAAAATAGTTGTCAGTTCAGTTGTATGTTTTTTGTATGTAGGTATGTTACGCAATAGCTCCATCTATCCTACTATATTAATATTATAAATGTCAATGTTTGGATGTTTGTTGCTCAATCACGTCCTAACGTATAAACAGATCGAGCTGAAATTTGGAACACAGATAGATTATAGTCTTAGACTACAGGCCCGTGAACAAAATTTACGGGTCAAATGAACCACCAGGAGACCTATGTAGGATGATAGAAGGGTTTATAGAAGGGTATATATAGGGATAGGTAATAAGATTCAGCACTATGCCGTCACTTGTAAGCTGTCCAACTGAGTGCAATTGAATAGGGGGGGTTGCAATCCTCGATCATTTCTCTTTGTCGCATTATTTTTGTACGGCGTTGCGGAATAATAGATTAAAAGAGGTATTGAAACTATAAAAATTATAAATTTTAACTTTTTAATTATTAGTTTGCCGGAAAAATTTACAGAGTACGAGTAATTTAAGAGCAAATTTGGTCATTTGATTAAGTACGGCATTGGTTCCATACAGTTTCAATACCTCTTCTAATCCATTATTTCGCAATGCCGTACAAAAATCATGCGACAAGGAGAAATGGTAGAGGGTTGCGACCCCCCCCCCCCCCCTCTTCAATCACACTCAGTTGGACAGCTTACAAGTGACGGCATAGTGCTGAATCTTATTACTTTATACCCTTCTATCATCCTACATAGGTCTCCTGGTGGTTCATTTGACCCGTAAATTTTGTTCACGGGCCTGTAGTCTATCTGGAAAAACACATAGGCTACTTTTTATCCCGGAAAATCAACGGGAATGGGAACTTCACTGGTAGTACCGCGGGGCGCTACTAGTTTTACTTGGATTTCGATGGTTCTATTTTCTTCATAGGCTGTCCCTTACAATTTTTATCGAAATCGGTGTACCGGTTTTGGAATACCAACAAAAATCGTAAATTTGCTAAGACTTTAAAATCGTTTTCGAATAACGGTGTCGTTCCATGAGCCTTTTGACACGTCTATCGACGATCAAAGTCTGTTTTGCTGTATCTCTTAATTCCTAAAAGTGTATCGAATAAATAAATCCATTACCTCTTCCGCATTGCCCGCGGCCATCCCGACAATGGAAACCAAGAGCAGGGCGCACAATCCCCCCATCCTCTGCACAGTACCGCTGCACGGCTCGCAGTACCTGCTACTAGTTTTATTTCAACGTGTTTTACTGCGCCGCTGAGAATTTTAAAGCGTATTTTACATTTTACATCGCTGAATGTGAGTGCTTCGTTCGATTGGGTCGGTGTGGCAATAGCCGATCGAGTGAATAACGTAGATTGATAAAATGGAAAGTGGGACAAACTAAAAGTGTTTTTGGAGTTATAAAACTATTGGCGCGTTTGGAAAATAATAGCGTTTGTGAGTTTTTAACAATACAAAATCCAAAAATGACACTATGAAATTGGGTGGTGATTGTTTCCCAGAGTGTTTGATTACCGCGCGACTCTTTATACTCAAATTCGATACACTGAAGTTAGTTATGGTTGTTTATATAGACACTTATGGCAGTTGGCCTCAAGTGGCCTCTACTGCCAACGTTGGGCCTAAGCAGAAGGAGCGTAAGGCTAAAAATTCATGGAGCGATTTTTACTCGCGACCGTCGCGGTTGCGAACTATGGTTTTATTTCAAAACTCACGAGACCGCTTATTTTCGCGGTTGCGCAGCCGCCGCGTCACCGAGTATGAGGACAACCACGCGGGAGCCGCGCGCGCCTCAGGCGTAAAACGCGCCGTGAGTTGTGCTTTGTTGAAGTGAAAACTTCTTTAGGCGCGCTATAGACAGAATTTTCGTGGGCTGTGAAATGGATTCATCAATCGTCACGCTTGGATATGATAATGGATCGGATCGGATATGAAATCTTCGGGTAAACTCGGTAAAAACGGCCAGGTAAGTACCAGGGGAACAGAAACAGTAAAGAGTTTCGATTACCTACCTCCAACAGCCCAGCGTTTATCTCCAGATACCAGGACAACAGAAATATAGAAGAGTTGCATTTGCTCCTAGGTACCAGTACCAGGGCAACAGCAAGTTTTCACTTCTATCGGCAGTTCCTATGACTGCCAATTTTTTTTTTTACATAATATACATCGTTATTTTTCTTTCATTAGCAAAATTTTAACAAGCTATGTAGACAACATATCACATGAAAACTTTATTTTTAATATTGGTGGATCATGTTTCTAAACATAAACACGACGACATCATTAATAATGAACGGTACCTACGACGGCCAAGGCCGGGCGCGCCTGCCGTGCAAAACTACCTCCTTTTTATAATTCGAATTATGTACTACAAAGTTCGGCCATATTGATCAACCTAGATAGCAATACCTACCTACTCAAGCTTACTGATAACTTTTCCTTCATACTTTCTTGGGCTTAGGACTAGAAAAGTTACATTCAATTTAATTGTTTCAATCTTTATATGTATATCTTTATCATTCTTAAAAAAAAAAAAAATTTTGCATATTAAAAAAGTAAGGAATTTATTAACAACGATCACTAATTTACTTACAGTTTTGTACTTACATATTCCATATACTTGTTTTGCGAGTGTTATCTTTCATAGCTCTAACTAGTGAAGCGAGTGCTCGCCGGTAGTGTGAGCAGTCAGCGATCAACTTTTTTTGTATATGCATGTCTTTTATTTACACGGAATGTATTATATCTATTGTACGTTTCTTGCGTGCGAAAATAGCCGATAGTTACTAGTTTTCTCACCGGCAGTGAGACAACTGCCTTAGAGCAGTGCGTTGGTTGGTTTACCAATATTCTTTGGTTTTACAATTTGATGAGCTTAGTGCTTAAAATGATATACTCAAATTAATCTGATGAGTCCAAATCACTGCCAAGAAATGCATTGCGCTCGTCACACAGAGACACAAGTTGATATACACTTTAACTTTACTTTTAACTATAATAACTTTTGTGCTGTTATTTCTCTGGGAATATTGCTTTTCAAAACACAAAACAGTAATGTTTCGCGACACTGCTTTTGTTAAATTTTTTTTTTCTTTATAAAATTGATGAAAAAAGTTAAGAAATAGGCAAATTAAAGCGTTGCAGGCATATCAGGCATAAATTATATTTATGTTCACAATAGTTACTCGTTTTTTTTTATCTATTTGTTCTTCACCACCAAGTGCTTATTAAGAAAAAGTCTGAAAAACAACCAACGCTCCCAAATTTAAAAAAAAATTTGTAATAAGTTGGAGGCTTCCCCGCCAGGGGCTCATTAAGCGAAAACCTGAACAGAGCCCAACGCACTTAAAATATCTTCAAAAATCAATTCCGTCGCCAAAATCAGGCACGCTCCCAAAAAACTTAACTATTATTAACATTCATTCATATGAGTATTTCTCGTAGAGTTTGTACACTCTGAGTTGAAATATTTATAATATCGAAGTTGTCCGAGTTCCCTCCGTTTCCGCCGGAGTAAAGAAGGTCGTCCCCTGTCAGGTTCGATCTCTCCCTCAGGAGTTATTATTTTCGACACAGTTTTCAAGTTAATTTTTTACACAAAACTTTTGTTTACACGACGTTAGAGTCGAACAACTTCGGAAAGTTTATTATACGAACCTTTTGTGAGTTATTATGCATAGAATTTCGTAATTTTTATTTTGGACAAGCCGCGCCTGCGGGTTCACCCGCGTTGTAAAGGTTTTATTTTTTTCGCGGAACCCTAATTATTTTCCTCAAGTAAGAGTAAACAAGAGTGAGTGTGTTATGCCATGGAAGATCAGCTATCTGGTGGAGAAAGTCTCGTGATATTCAGTCTAGCCGTTTTGGAAATTAGCTGGAACAAACAGGCAGAGACGGACAGACAAAAAAAAGAATTTTTTTTTTAGATATAGGTACCGTAAATACTTTCATTTGAACTGACCAAAGCTGTTAGTTTGATTCCCTTCGGCCACTTTCGTAACCGACTGATTCGTAACCGACTGATTCGTAACCAGCTACGAAAAAAGAATTTTTTTCAGTGTTTTGTAAATCCCATTCACACATACATTACGATTTTATTTATTTGTATAGATTTCATAATGAAGTTACTTTTACTGCCGAATGAATACCGGAAATTCATGTAGTTATACTTTTATATTAACATACCGCATTAGATTAGTCTTCATCTTCATCCATAGAAATGGAAACTTTTTCATTGATAGTGTTTCATTTATAATATACCTAGTTAGTACCTATAGTGAAGAGATGAGCAAGACATGTGCCTGATGTTAAACAATACACCTGCTTATTAAATAGCACATTGTTACGCAGCAGGAACATGAAGAGTCCTGGTAATTACCTAGCACTACATTGCGCTCGTCACCCAAACATTTTTTATCTCTATTGCTCAACAAGAAAAACAAAAATGTAGACCTACCTCTCTGTATTCAGCATAGCATCGTACTGCAATCGTTACGATACGTTAACCCCAAAAAATTGTATTGTAACATTTGGCTGCACAGAAAGAATGCCCATAAAACGCTAGTTTGAAAAGGAAAATAAAGCGCCAATTTGCATAATAAAGCTTACAGCACAATCGCAGTATATTCCGGACAACAATAAACTGCACGATATCCGTTTCGTTTTTATTCCTCGATCCGGATATTAGCGAGGTGTTAACGTGTCCGTCCGACAGCTCGAACTGAACGTGTTAAATGTTTACGATTAGGGAATTTAGACAGGCAATTTTAAATCGTATAGTTTTAAGTTTATGATATGGTTTGGTGTACACAGCGGTTTTTTTTATCTGCTAATTAATTTATCAACAGGCTCTGGATAATAGTCTCCGCGGCAATTACGATAGTTATTAATATACAGAGGTTTTAGGAAGAATAAAAAAAAACAGTAAATATAAGTTAAAACTACATTTAAAGCGAGCTGTAGAATAGCACACATAGACAACGCTCACGTGTTTTGTTTCACAAATAATTATTTTTCTGTAAAACCAAACAACCCACTTCAATTATCAAATTAAATTCACTCACTCAAACTATTTTACTTACATTTGTGAAACCGAATAACAAGGTTTGGCCAACTAAACCCACTGAGACAGCGAGGCCTATGAATAAACGAATATCGATATACATTTTTATGGTAATTTTTCAAAAACGCTCCACTGATTTCAATAAAATTTGTATAGAACTAATTCTAAATTATACAAAAATACATCCTACCGAATTTAGAATATTGCTGTGTGCCGGTTTAAAGGTAAATGTTTCCAGAGAAATGAATGGGCTAAGAGATAAAAACACCTTGTTTCTCCGGGTGATGAGCGCACTGCAGTGCTAGGTTGACCCTTCATGTTCCAATAGCTGCGTGTCACTGAGCTGTTATGGGCAGGCATGTTGCTTACCATCAGGCACATGTGCTGCTCGTCTTGTCACTCTATACAATAAAAAAACCTCACCCTTTTTAAAATCGATTAAATATAACAAACCCGCTTCACTGCAAATACAATATATTTTAAAATAGAATAACTTCTACAACTAAACCAAATGGAAGTAATTGTATCCCGCGGTATGAGCTTGCGAAATGCAATAAATAGCGGCAGTACGTTTTACGTGGGGTGTAAAAGTAGGGATTGCGGCACTTCCGGGCGAGGCACTCACCGCTCACCGCTCACCGCTCACCGCTCGTCGCGCGCAGGGGCGCGCTCACACCAGTGCCAGCGCGTAACTTGATGCAGCCTAAGTCTTGAACATCGCCGAAAAGTTGCTAGACTTTCGGTTTTTTATCGGATACACTTCGGAGAGTGTGCGACTGATTTACATGATCTAATACCACCTTGCCCTTTTTTCTATCGGAATGCTCGTGGCTCGAAAAAATGACAGCGTTTCATGGTTGATGTTCCAAAGACACGAACGAAGAGATTTGACTCTACCTTTGTGATAAGAACGTCTAGGCTGTGGAATGCGTTGCCTGAGTGGGTTTTCCCTATTGGTTACAATCTTTGTGTCTTCAAATCGAGAGTGAATCGGTTTCTTCTAGGTAAACATCGTAGACCGCATCGTCGCTTAACATCAGGCGAGATGGCGGTCAAGTGTAAGCCTATAAAAGTTAAAAAAATAAATAAAGAAAAGCCTATTTAGTTGTCTATTTAGTTGTAGATTAGTAGGATTGACGTGTATAAAATTACTGACAGCGCCAGCGGTCTTAAACGGGTAGTTTTCGTTCACGCATTTTATGCTATGTATATATTACCTATGTATATATGATATATATTACAGATAACTATATCTATCGATAAGTATAATCTAACTCGGCTCCAAATTTCAACCAGATTCGTTCAGTTTCTCCGATCCAAACCACTGTCTAGCGTTGCGTTGCACTCTGATTACTTATCTCTTGGCCCTCTAAATTCACAAGAACCTTTGCTTTTTTTAATCGGAACACAGTCATAATTGCACAGCACTGTTAAGCGGTAAAATAATTGGCACAGGCGTGATGTTTCCCCAGGTGGACTCTGGAATGAGCCTTGACACTAGGTTTAGTTATTTTATTTACCTATATCTGGATTTGAACCCAGGCCTCTGAATCGGCGTAAGTCGCCATTCTCCCGACTAGACCAGCCGTAACTAAACTGTCTATAATCTAAAACATCTATGAGAAATCAAATAATATTACAAACTCTGATAGCCCAAGTACTACAGTGTTAATTCGAGAATGTTCCAACATGCACGCACCCTTAGACGATGCAGGCATTAATCTAGGTCTACAGTTGCAGTCGTGCAGCGCCGCGTCTCCAATCTTGTTACCTGCAGTTGATATCTGGACTAATGCCATTTCCTTTCTTGAGGAAGCCGCTGCTACTGGGACGTACTTAATTAGTTACGACGACTGGCTAATGAGTTAAATGGTCTTAAGTGGTCGTTCTACTTGGAATTTTAAGCTTTATAATTGTATTGTATTTAATTAAGCTATCTGGCTTTCGTTGTACCTCTACAAGCTTTACAAAGATTGGGGCTAGATGGTGTTGGGTGTGAAATTACTACCAATATTTACATATTTCTTTAAACTAGTGGTCTCCCTGTGGTCGTAAGCAGACCATATTTTTTTATTTAATGAACAAAAGTGCTAGTGTTAAAAACATGGTAGTATATGTAATTTTTTTTATTGATTTGATGTGTTTTTAAACATAATTAAAAATAAAATGTGCATTGTGCACTAAGGAGTGCATATCTCACTCTATATAAGTTACAAGTGTGTGTAATTTAATACTCCATCGTCCGCGAAATACAGTATTTGACAATGTTGAAATTAGAATATAAATTATTATGATCATCTAATCAGATAATCTACATCTATCTATACATAAATTTAATAAAATGTAACGGATCACTGTCTGTACATGGAAGATATGTTTTATTTTACTGTTTTGGTGTGTGCAATAAAGAGTATCTATATATCTATCTAAAACAGTAGATTTTTCGAAAAGTTGCATGTAGTATGTACATTATGTAATCATTTAAACGGTTTTATAAATTTAGTCTATCGTATTCTCGTAAAAATGTAAGATTTTCATCACCACTGCCTTAGGTTAGAAGGTTAGAATTCGAAATGACCAACTTGATCTTGAATGACTTAATCATCGGTAAGACACTTTTTACGTTAAAACTCAATATCAATAAAACAGAATTATATTAAAGCAATCTTTGAAATTCGATATTTTTCGATAGAGAGCTAACTTGTAGCTTTTTTTTTTCTTTATTGAGTTTATACAGGGTTTTAATTAAATGTCACCCTTGTAACAATCATACTACTTAAGTCTAGAACAATTCATTTCTCAATTTGATAGCTGTATGAAACTTGTAGCTCTTAGATAATAATGTCGTAACCCGTGATTTACGGTTATACTACAGTATCCGATGCAATAACTGCAATCTATAAATGTAATACGTCACGCGAACATCAAACAAAGCAGCTGCACCGTTTATTTTCAGTTGACCTAAATGAGTTAATTCAATTTATTACAACTTTATTATACTTTCTACGGGAACTACGATGATAGCGCCTTCACTGGGTTAGCTGTTTTAGTTGTTACAGGCGTAGGTATATAAAGATGTAGAGATGTGTCTCGACAAAGTCGCCGGATGTCGCAACGTAAATTCAATGAGGCATGAGGTGTGCGGGATCGAGCTTTGCTCACGTGGATTTGGAAATATACAGCTCTGCCACACAAAAAAACTTTGGTCTCGATAAAATTTATAGAAGAGTATTTACAAGCGTATAAAAACAAATTTAGTCTATTTGCATCAAACAAATTTAAATGTCGTAGGATCTATTGATAAACCGATTTTCTGCAAAAGCTCTAGGGATTTTGGGAAATCTTTGATAATTACATAATTGCTACACGACATTTCTCAATAAAACTGAGAAAAAATAAGGATTTTATAAAAAACGGCGGCTGCCTTAGACAGCTTTCGAAAAAAATCGCTGTAATGGCTAAAGAACACGTTGATTGGTCAATAAGAGCGCCTTAAACTAAATGATCTCTGATTGGGCCACTACTCGACAATATTATCCGCTCTTTGACATGCGGTCTCTAATTTTCTGAGATTATCTGTCACCATAAATTAAATACCTTCACATTACAATCTAACGTTTTTGCAAAAACCCAAATAATGCAATGCATTTAAGCAAAAAAATGGAATAAAAAAACATTAAATTATGTAGTTTGGGGACTATAAAGGATCGATAGAAGGGTGCATTTTGAGCATATATTCCAATTTGAGGGATTCTGGCACGGTCAGCTCAAGGTCATTTCGATGAAAACGCGTTTAATTCGATATCTCGAGAACTGTTAGTGTTAGGGAAAAAATTGTTGAGACCTTTTCTCTTTTAAATTAAATTTACTAACTTTTAAAATGACAACTTTTCTTTTTTTCATTACTATTTTTCAAGTTATTTTCTCTTCTACATTAAATTTACTAACTTTTTTATTAACAATTTTTCTTTTTTTCATTAATATTTTTCAAGTTATTGCTTCCGAAAGGCAAAAATTTAACTTTTTTTCCTCCCTTTCGCCATTTTCTCCCCAACCGTTCAATTTTATGAAACTTTACCGATAATCAAAAGTGTACATCTTTTAATAATAAACAACTTTTTCCTTACACTTTTTTCTGTAATGACAATACCTACAGAGTTATGTTACTTTACCGAGCGAAATCCGCGCCACTGCGACACCTCCGCGACACTGCAAAAAATCCGTGACACCTCCGGTCTTAGGGCTGAACCCAAAATTCATTGTTGGATTGTGTCGGTGGGTTTCTTCTACACAGGGTTATGTGGGACAACAACGTTACCTACTTCGACATATGCCAGAAATACGTAACATACATAAAAACACTACGGTACAGACGTGGTAATTGTATTCGATGGCTATCCCAAAGGTATTTCCAACTTTGGCACCAATTCTGCCAAACGGCTGCGCCGATCCCAGCTGAAGCCATGTGCGGATATCATTTTCATCTACAATATGACCGTCACCACAACTCAAGATAAGTTTTTAGGCAACGAGAGCAATAAGACCAGTTTCATCTAACTACTGAAATTTTTTCTCATCAAATCAGACATAGAGGTGGAGCAAGCCGTAGAGTCCG
Organism: Ectropis crepuscularia; assembly: GCA_963693475.1. Classification (NCBI taxonomy): domain Eukaryota; kingdom Metazoa; phylum Arthropoda; class Insecta; order Lepidoptera; family Geometridae; genus Ectropis; species Ectropis crepuscularia. The sequence goes on along the minus strand of OY856339.1, from coordinate 32,927,292 downwards.
GCAAAATTCTCTTAGCCGTACTGATAATCAGACCATCCGCATCCTCTACGGCTCGCTTCACCTCTATGTCTGGTTGAGTGTATCTGAGTGTATTTCTGGCATATATCGGAGTAGGTGACGTGGTTGTCCCACATAAGCTTGTGTAGAAGAAACCCACCGACACAAACAAACAATGAATTTTGGGTTCAGCCCTAAGTCCGCAGGTGTCGCGGATTTATCGCAGTGTCGCGGAGGTATCGCAGTGGCGCGGATTTCGCTCGGCAAAGTAACATAACTCTGAAGGTATTGCCATTACTGAAAAAAGAGCAAGGACAAAGTTGTTCATTATTAAAAGATCTACACTTTTGATTATCGGTAAAGTTTCATAAAATTGAACGGTTGGGGAGAAAATGGCGAAAGGGAGGAAAAAAAGTTAAATTTTTGCCTTTCGGAAGCAATAACTTGAAAAATATTAATGAAAAAAAGAAAAATTGTTAATAAAAAAGTTAGTAAATTTAATGTAGAAGAGAAAAGGTCTCAACAATTTTTTTCCTAACACTAACAGTTCTCGAAATATCGAGTTAAACGCGTTTTCATCGAAATGACCTTGAGCTGACCATGCCAGAATCCCTCAAATTGGAATATATGCTCAGAATGCACCCCCCTATCGATCCTTTATAGTCCCCAAACTACATAATTTAATGTTTATTTATTTCCTTAATTGCACTGCATTAAAAAATTTTTCAGTAACATTGAGAAATTTTATGGCCAAAATCCAATTTTCTGGGATAAGGCGAAATCCCTAAAGATTTAGCCGAAATTCAGTTTCAAATCTTCTTACGGACACACAATCTTCATACAATCTTAGTGTGTACAAATCCTAAGTGAATCGGTTTCTTCTAGGTTCCATCGTAGGCCACATCGTCGCATCATGCAAGATGGCGGCCCAATAAAAACCTATGTGTCCAAAAACGCATATGCTTTCAGCACAGTGCTTGCGTTTCATGTAGCCCTGTATGGCTTGGGGGGCGTCCATAAATTACGTGAGGTCTTTTTTTAAGTTTTCTGGCCCTCCCTCCCCCTCTGGTGAGATGTCGTGAGATTTTATTCAACCCCCTCCCCCATCCCCCAAACTCACGTGAGATTTTTCAAAATGTAGGTTTCTTACGTAAACACGTTAGATTGTTTTATTCTTTGTGTTCTATTTGAGTATTCATTTATTTTTTTGTTTCTCGACCCATAAAATGGTTTTCAAAGTCTGAACATATGAAACAAATAAAAATACTCAATAATTAGTTTATTTTGATGCCTGAGATATAGGAGATATATCAATTAGAACATGGTCATTTACAGATACATAAAATATGGTTTCGTTGTAGGGTAGGTAATGATTTTTTTTGTGCGACGTCGCGACGCTGACGGCGTCGATTCAGCCCGAGGGGCGTTCGTATTACGATTATGTTTAAGATTAAATCTGTATGTACAATCTGGATTAAATGGACCAAAATAGTTTTTTTTTTGTGTCAAGGAAAATAAATTGCGTGATTTTTGCCGAGACCCCCCCTCTCTCCAACGTAAGATTAGATGAGATTTGACTCGACCCCCTCCCCCCCTTAAACACCTCACGTAATTTATGGACGCCCCCTTGTACAATATCGAGTGTCGCACTAGTCACCGTCCGTCAGCCCGGACGCCGCATTACGGATATATTCGCAGAAAATGACGAGGAAATTGAATGAAATTTCATTTCGCCAGATTCCTGTCTGGGATAAGTTTTAGCGGAGTGAGAACGGATGCCGACATATTGGCTATTAAAGTTTTTTCGCAGTCTTTGTATGTCACAGTTTGTTTATTATTTGTGAAATGATCTATCGTATTACAAAAAAATAACATACTTACTTAAATCTTGGTTATCTGTTTGATACGTTTACATTTAAATACATACATTTTAAATTGTAGCAACCACAGACACGAGGTTCCGCGTCTGTAAGATTATTTATAACATATTTGCTCGTAAAGGGTCTCTTATTGGGCCAATTTCTGTATCGTAATGTATCTTATTACGTACTTGTGCTGTAATGTGTAATGTAAAACGCACGGTTTCAAAATGCTCCGTCCACAGACAAGGTAGAGAGATATGCTCCGTCTAAAACGAACGGTACCTTTTTACATCTTAGTAAAGAGTTTTTATGTCAAAAAAGTGTGGTCAACATTTTATGAATATTGAGAGGTCAAATATAATAAAGAATTATTTAATTCGTTAATTTAATTAACTTTGACCCTAAATTACTTTAATTTTTCTGTAACAGAACACAAAAATATTAATTTACTTTATTACTAATGGCATACCGGCTGGTTCTGTGCCGTTGCTTTAAAAAAAAGGCGCCGATGCGCGCGCATTGCTAATCTGTGATCCATAGTGATTACTTACTGCTGTGATCTGTGATCAAGTAAATATTATTCCGCGCCTTTTTTTTCGCTGTATTGTTTTTATATGAAAATGTCGTCAGAGTTTTGTTGTTTCCTCGCAAATATGTTATAAAACGTCGTATGACATACGTGCGCTTTGATAATTACCGCACTTATATCATAATGTACTATTATATATTTCATATCTCCTGCTCGACAATGTCCAATTATTATATGTCATGAAACGTCAAAACAAAGCAAGCGATTGTGACCTTTCAAAATGCAGAGGTAAGTAATATTGAGAAGATTCCCTAGAGATTAAAATGATTTGAATTTGGAACGTTGAAATATGTATGAAAATTCTTACCCATAGTATCATTGAAAAAAGACTTGATTAAAAACTCGAACTTTTTTTTTCCAAATATCGAACTGGCCACAGAAACAAAACAAAATAAATAAATAAGCAGGCGCCATTGAGTCGAATTTTGTTAGTTTATCACTTTAATTCTTAATCTTAAATAACACCATAATGTCTTCAAGCGATAGTGAATTGACCCCGCAGTTTATCAAATTGGACGCTTTAGGGATTATTAATAATCTACTTCCGGAAAAATCGAAAGATATTTATCTTTCGATTTACCTAAAAGCTTATGACGATTTTGATCAATGGAAAACAACAAGAAAAGTGAATCGTCTCGCATAAGGTATGAAAAGTAGAGTATTCACCTCTGGAGTAAAGTACTGTCTTGTGTCATGGCCGGCTTGGATCCTGAGTGCAGCGAGGTACTCGAGTCAACTCCCGAGCGAAGCGAGGGAGTTGTAGAGTCCTGAGTGCAGCGCCAGTGCAGCGCAGAGTGAATATGACGCCCATGACACAAGGCAGTGGTTTACTCCCTTAGTGAATAATCTACTATTATTTATCTTATTATCCTATTAATGGTATAAACTACCCGCGCATCGCGGTTTTAGCCGCGTAGTCCGTTCCCGTTATTTTTCCGAGATTAAAAGTAGCCTATGTGTTATTCCCGACTATAACCCAATTAATAATAATAAAAAATTGCGTTCCAAATTATTAACTGATCCGTTCAAGAGCTTCGACGTAATTGAGCAACAAATATACAAACGTCGAAAATGTCATATTTATAACACTACTAGCAGCGCCCCGCGGTGTTACCCGCAAAGTTCCCGTTCTAGTTGTTCCCGCTGTTTTCCGGGATAAAATCTTTTCGGGTTCTTCCAGAGGATAATCTATGTGTGTTCCGAATTTCAGCCCGATCCGTTCATACGTTAGGACGTGATGGAGCAACAAACATCCAAATATCCAAACATCCATACATCGACATTTATAACATTAGTAGGATAGTAAGATAGGATAGGATTGGTATTAGTAAGATTGTATGTTAGTTTATAGATTCAATATTTGTTTGATAGATTGCATCAATAGATTCCGAAAGTATAGTCCCTCATCATCATCATCATCATCATCATCAGCCGTAAGACGTCCACTGCTGGACATAGGCCTCCCCCCTAGATTTCCACAACGAACGGTCCTGCGCAACCTGCAACCAGCGGTTTCCAGCGACCTTCGTGAGGTCATCTGTCCATCTAGTGGGAGGCCGTCCAACACTGCGTCTTCCGGTTCGTGGTCGCCACTCGAGAACCTTTCTTCCCCATCGGTTGTCAGTTCTGCGAACGATGTGGCCTGCCCATTGCCACTTCAGCTTAGCTACTCTTTGAGCTACGTCGGCTACTTTCGTTCTTTTGCGAATATCCTCATTACGGATTCTGTCGCGCAAAGAGACTCCGAGCATAGCTCGCTCCATAGCTCGCTGTGTGACTTTGAGCTTTGTTATGAGGCCTACAGTTAAGGACCACGTCTCAGTTCCATAAGTCATCACTGGCAACACGCACTGATTGAAGACTTTCGTCTTCAAGCATTGGGGTATTTTGGACTCCAAGATGTGCCGTAGTTTCCCGAACGCTGCCCATCCGAGTTGGATCCTTCGCTGGACCTCTTTGTCGAAGTTGGATCTACCCAATCGGATCTTTTGACCCAGGTAGACGTATTCGTCAACAACTTCGAGTGTGGTATTCCCAACAATAACCGGTACAGGTGAGACATGAACATTTGACATGACCTTCGTCTTGTCCATATTCATCCTCAAACCTACCTGTTGGGATACTCTACTGAGGTCCCTGAGCATAGCACCGAGGTCCTCCATCGACTCCGCCACAATGACTATATCGTCGGCAAACCGAAGGTGAGTGATGCATTCGCCGTTGATATTGATGCCATGTCCGTTCCAGTCCAGTAGCTTGAAAACATCTTCCAGCGCGGCAGTGAACAGTTTCGGAGATATGACATCTCCCTGTCTCACGCCTTTCTGTAGCCGGATATGTTTTGTGCACTGGTCCTGTAATCGGACAGACATTGTGACTTTGCTGTAAATGCACCTCAACACTTCGATATAGCGATAGTCCATGCGGCATCGCTGGAGAGACTGAAGCACTGCCCAGGTCTCGATGGAATCGAAGGCTTTCTCATAGTCCACATACGCTATACATAGTGGCCGATTATACTCCTCGGTTTTCTGTATAATCTGCCGAAGCGTATGGATGTGGTCTACGGTACTATAGCCTTTTCGGAAGTATAGTCCCTACATCTTTCAAACTACGATAAATCTTTCAAGCATTGAATGTTTTAAGGCCGAAAGCTGAATTATTCATTTTTATATTATTTAGGGTAGCAGTAGACGCTAACCAAGTCACAAGAGAAAAGTTGGTAGATACATAAAACCGATAGGCATTGCAATCGATGCGGCACAGGGTAGCACGGTCCCGTTCCGCACTGCAGGTGAAAAGTATCGAAATTCACGAGAATCATTTAAAATTCAAAGTTAAAAATGAATATGCACGTTGTAAACTTAGTTATATCGCCGGAGTTGTTGACAGCTGGAGTGAAAAGCGAGCACAGCCGCTTGGAATTATTCAAAATACAGTATGGTTGTAGTTTTTTTGAAGTGAAAACTTCTTTAGGCGCGCTTAGACAGATTTTTCGTGGGCTGTGAATTGAATTCATTCGTCACGCTCGGGTATGATAAGAAAGCTTCGGGTAAACTCGGGACCATGGCTATTGGCCATCTAGAAATACGTCAGCCAATGGGAAATGCTGAAAGGGCGTGGACAGGCCATCATGGCATGGCCATCTAGAAACGCATTAGCCAATGGGAAATGCTGACGCATTTCTAGATGGCCATGCCAAGATGGCGAGGCCACGCCCTCCGGTTACACCCGTGTAGTTTCCAAGGTAAGCTACCAAATTCTGAGTTATAAGTTTTCATTTCTATCCTATGACTGCCAAGTTTTTTCTCCAAATGCATTTGACCAAATTTTTTTGTAGTGTAGAGCGAAGGGACGAGTAAAATATTTCCTGATGATAGACGACACCCATGCCTATAACAGCTCAGTGATACGCAGCGATTGAAGGAATGAGAAACATTGCCCTTCAAACCGGAACACAGTTATTGTAAACGGGGTGATCCTACCCTTAAAACCAGTGATAAAAAAAATATTCATCTGAACTTATTACCTATATTTAGCCGTGAAAAGGGTTACCAGATGAAAAATTCAACATTCAAGAGAAATTGCCTGATTTCCAATGAAAAATCCTGAGATTTTTTACAGTTTGAAAATGTTCTCTCAGACGTACTTATCAATTTTAAAAAGTCGTAATATTATCGTTTTAAAGTTAAAGTCAAAGTTCTTTATTCATAAATGTACAATTTACACGTCAAATATTAATGAAATAAAAAATGTATACGCTAGTTAACTGTAAAATGTATACGCTCATGCGTTGCACATTGCACTCAAAGCGTGTGGCAGCGGCATCACACAGCTATTTTATTGAAATTTCTAAAAACGCTAAGATTTCATGAGATTTACTTAGACCGGCCGCGATCCTAAAGGCCGATTTACATCAGACAAGCGAATGCTCATTCTATCCCCACTGTATCAAATTCATTTGGTGTAAACAAACGTAGAGCATTATTTCGTTGTTTTGTTTGCGTTCGCAAATATTCTATGGAATATATAGTATGGAAAACGCCAAGAACGATCTTTCGTTTACACTAAAAGATCGAGAAAGAATGCTCTTGTTCCAGCTCTAGCTCTATGTTCGTTCAGTTTAAATCGGCCTTAAGAAGAGTCAAAAAATCCAGAAATCTCAGAACAAATCCTGAGATATGGTAACCCTAGCCGTGATAGCACAATGGTAACACATGTCTTGCTCGTCGCGCCACTATAAATTCCAAAAAAAAAACAACAATTGAATACCGAGTAACATCGCTGGACGTCTCTAGGTATTCAAACACAGAAAACAACTTTCGTAGCTTGTTACCAATATTATACTCAGAATATTATTTGTAGGATACTTAATCAGAACTTCTTCAAGGATAACATAAATAATTGGTATATCTAATAGGGTGAATTTATTCGTGATACACTCGTTCGAAAATATTTCGGTACTTACAAAAGATTACGCATAATATTGTCTTGTAGTGATAGGACTGTTTGCAGAGTTTACCGGGGGTAGTACTAAAACTATGCCAGTAGTTCTATCGGCAAGCAATAACGTGCATATATTATTGTGTCATAGTTTGAATGGCAATGTCTCTACAGCAATCTCTCTTGGACTGGCCCCGTGGCTTAGTGTACTCACTAAGCCACGGGGCCAGTAACGGGCCAGTAAAGGGGCCTGTAACTCTGTCTGCAAAGCCGAGGGTCGTGGGTTCGATTCCCACCCAATGCAAGTATTTCTATGTATAATATTTATGTATTTACAATGTCGGGGTGTTTCTATGTATAATAATTATGTATTTACAGTTGTAAATCCATAATACAAATAATTTTCATTCTCCTAAAAAAATACATGTAAAATAATGACGGGCTGGCCAATCTTGTAGTGGCAGGACTCTTTGCGGAGTCCACCTGGTGAAGTACCCCACACCTTTGCCAGTTATTCTACCGCCAAGCAGTAATATGCAAATATTTTATCACTTGGTGACGAGCGCAGTGCCGTGCTTTAGTTATGGACAGACATGTTGCTTACCATCAGGCACATTTTCTGCATCTCGTCAAAAAAGGATTGAATGTGTGGTTTTATGAAACCACGGTACAAGTGTAACTTTTTTACGCATTTTGGACATTTAACTAAACATTTTTGGAAAGTTATTCGACTGAAGTAAGTAAGCTTAGTAACTTAACGCTGCCATATTGGCCTCGGCTGCTCTATCGAGCGCCTTTCTCATTACCCCTACTCCGCGGTCGACCGTCACGCGACATGTAATCGTCGCTTAACGATAACGTCGGTCGTCATCGTCGCTTAACATCGGGCGAGAAGAAAAATAAAAAGTTCGAGGATGATATAAATGTTTCAGTATAAAAAGAATATAAAAATGGTTTTCGTAATTGTCTATTTCCCGTTGTCCAGCAGATGCGGCTCGCGTCTCGGGTGTGAGATGCGCGCAGTGACGTCACGCTAGGCGGCGCGCGCGCCGGACCGATGGGCAAGACATCCGGGGGTCGGTCAGACGCTGCTGTGCGCTCGCATTCGCAGAGACTCGCTCATAGGAGGTAACCAACATAATTATTATACTCTTTATGTTAACATATAATTATCGGATACACTTCGGACAGTGTGCAACTAATCTGAATGATTTATTACCACCTTGCCTTTTTTTCTATCGGACTTCTCGTAACTCGAAGAAGCGGCAGCATTTCATGGTCGATGTTCCAAAAACACGAACGAAGAGATGTGACTCTACTTTTGTGATACGCCTAGACTGTGGAATGAGTTGCCTGAGTGGGTTTTTCCCGATGGTTAGGTACAATCTTGGTGTCTTCAAATCGAGAGTGAATCGGTTTCTTCTAGGTAAACACGCTCCATCGTAGACCGCATCGTTGCTTAACATCAGGCGAGATGGTGGTCAAGTGTAAACCTATAAAAGTAAAAAAAATCTAAATGGAAAACATTACACAATCAAAAAATGAGATGAAACACTAAAGTCAAATACAGTTTTCACTGATAAAATAAACAAAAAGAAAAAATATTTGGCAGTCATAGGAACTGCCGTCAGAAGTGAAAACTTATAACTCAGAATCTGATAGCTCACTCTGGAAACTACGAGAGTGAAACCGGAGGGCGTGGCCATGGTCCCTAGTTTACCAAAATATTTCTTTCATTCCCGAGCATGATGCTCAAGGTCAATTCACAGCCCACGAAAAATCTGTCCGTGTTACGCCAAAAGAAGAAGAAGTGAAATAGTAAATCTAGTTAAATTTGTGCTACCTGGCGTATTCTCCTTACTGACACAAATCCAAGAATTAATAGAAGACAGAAAAAAACTAGTTTTCAACGGTATTACGAGTATTTTGTCGTAATTTTACGAGTTGGCGACATTTCATTGGCAGAGATAGTAAACACAGATTTATCAGTTTGTCCCTCCTGTTATACCTACAAAACCATTTCACAGAAAACTGGGGCTATTACTATTAAATGTATATCGTACACGACAGACATCTGACCGAGATCCAAATATACTCCAGAATCACTGTCACAATGACGGACAAAGACATTTCTTTACGTTTAAAACTTCACAGTTGTTTCACCGTCAATCTTTGTTCTGACTTGTGGGTAGCGTTTGACAGCGTTTCCCATCTGTATTTATTTAACGTGCTTCTTTTAACTCCATAGTTCATAGCTTATTCACATGCGGTTCGTTTGTTGTTCACCTAGAGATTTTACGTTTTGTCTTTTATGCTTCTTCAATCGTTTTTTACGATGTTTGGCATTGGAGTACCACAAGGTCAAGTGCTTGGTCCAGAATACTTTAAACACTTTTATTTCTCGTAGGTATTGCATAGCAAAGAGGTTTATTTATATTGAAACAACGTGTTAACGCAATTTTGTAGGAAAAAAAACATTAAATAACAAGTACAATGAATTAATCAGTTGTACATCAAAAAAATGTAGAGATACTACTTAATATTATTCTAACTTTAATTTAATTTTTTGTAGTGGTAGGACTCTTAGCAGAGTCCGCCTGGGGAAGTACCACACCTTTGCCAAATATTCTACCGCCAAGCAGTTATGTGCAAACACTACTGTGTTCCGGTTTGAAGGGCAATGATTCCAGAGAAATTACAGGGCTTAGAGACATAATATCTTAGATCTCTGGGTGACGAGCGCAGTGCAGTGCTAGGTAATGATTTGGATTATCATGTTCCAATAGCTGCGTGTTACTGTGCTGTTATGTGGCAGGCATGTTGCTTACCATCAGGCATATGACCTGTTCGTCTCGTCACTCTATGCTATAGAAAAAAAAAAAAAAAAAAAATTGCAAAAATGGGCTTTGTATGAACTTTGTTAAAATGGCTTGGTAGACATCGCTGTTGGCGCTTAGTCAGCCGTTTGTGGCTCTAGAGTTATTTTATTCCTCTATAATTTTGTTTTGTACGTATGTATCAGGTATGAATATTATCTACGTGAGTATGTGTCTTTTTTGCAAATCTGAATCTGAAATTATCTTTCAGTATGAGTCACTGTAAAGAGTTATCTAAAACCTAAATCTAGTTATTTTTAAAGTATGAAATTTATCGTCAATAATTTGTAAAATAAGAGGATATAAAAGCGATTAATTTAATTAACCGTTAGACAAGGTTCCGGATTACTATCCGTTAGAACGTTCAATCCCACATTTATCACAGGGACGAGAACAATTTGGAAACATTCCAAAGTTCTTTCATATGGAATTGATAAAGCCAATGAAACTGAAAAACAGCAAGTCTTTAGTTTCCACCCAGTTAATATGATGATGTGTTAAAACGATATATTATCTTGAATGTTACTGCTTATTGCCCCATAAATGTTATGACATAGGGTGTTTCTCATTTTTATTTCAAAGCAGCCAAATCATTTAGTCTGCTTATTAAAGGTGGTTTATAGCATACCTACATGTTACGAGCCAGGTAAATACGAAATACCAAATTGACATTCATAACTCACTCACAAACATCTTTCATGATTACTTAACATCGGACATTTTGAGGCCAAACGTCACATTAAAAACGTACTTAATTTGCACGTTACTCAAAGGACATAGAGGCTAATAAAGAATTAATGAAATTGAAATCTCTATCTCATCCAAGTCTTCTTTTTTGTTCGTGGAGGAAATGCATTTACGCAAACCCTTCCATCTGGGGGAGACAATCGGGTCATGTTGCACTCAACACCATGGATGGACACGGTTTATTCCTTCTTTGCCGATGACTTCGGGAGCACAAGACCCCTCTCGCATTCTTCCTCGAACCCGTCGCATTTTGTTCGTCTCTGGGCTCTCTTGTGTGACCCCCCGTCACCGTCACCGACGCACCTGAACTTAGAAAATGCCCTGACCTTCTCGGGGACCAACCAGTAAGTGCGCTGGTCACCCCTGGTCTCCCGCAATGGATCAGGTCTGTGGTCCCACCACCTACCACTTATTAGTTGCAGAAGATAGGGTAAAAGGCGCATCACTACTCCTCCAGCCTCGCCCCCAACATCGCGGTCCACCTCAGTTGCGCCGGTGTCCATTTACCGTGCGCATCGTCATCGGCTTGGAGGTAATGTCGAAACGAGCAGCCCCACCACAGGATTCATCTTTGCTTCACCGTGACCAGGCCAGTTCATGGCTCAGTAGCCGTTAATGCGGGAACCCTTCGGGGGGATCTCCTCCAGCCTTCCGTAAGGAACATCGTTCCATAATATATAAAAATACTTAGAACTCTAGCTTAGTCAGATATTTTGGTATATATTTTATATCTGTACTTTTTTGCAATGGATGACATCACGTAGCTGTTATTATGCCAAGGTTCCGTCGCAATGTCAACGTGGAGTGCTTATAGTTAAGTTAGTCGAGTGATTACAGCGGAGGTGGTGTGTGCAACTTGGGCTGTTTATAGTTAAGTTAGCCGAGTGATAAGTGTTACAGCGGAGGTGGTGTGTGCAACTTGGGCTGTTTATAGTTAAGTTAGCCGAGTGATAAGTGTTACAGCGGAGGTGGTGTGTGCAACTTGGGCTGTTTATAGTTAAGTTAGCCGAGTGATAAGTGGTACAGCGGATGTGGTGTGTGCAACTTGGGCTGTTTATAGTTAAGTTAGCCGAGTGATAAGTGTTACAGCGGATGTGGTGTGTGCAACTTGGGCTGTTTATAGTTAAGTTAGCCGAGTGATAAGTGTTACAGCGGAGGTGGTGTGTGCAACTTGGGCTGTTTATAGTTAAGTTAGCCGAGTGATAAGTGGTACAGCGGATGTGGTGTGTGCAACTTGGGCTGTTTATAGTTAAGTTAGCCGAGTGATAAGAGTTACAGCGGAGGCGGTGTGTGTTTGTTGCAGAGAGTCAGGCGTGGGTTGGGGTCGGCGCGTGCGCGGCGCGGGCGGCGCGCGGGCGGGCGTGGCCGCGGGCGCGGGCGCAGGCGCGGGCGCGGGCGCGGGCGCGTGGCGGCGCCGGGAGCGCGCCGCGCAGCCGCGCAGGCCCATGGAGATCCTCACCAGCATCTACGCGCTGCTGTCGGGCGGGGTAAGAACCATGCCGATTTAACGCTGTTGCTGTGTCGACGTAGCGCTATTACTGAGTAGACGTAGCTACATTGACGTAACGCTGTTGCTGCGTCGACATAGCGCTATTGCCGCGTCCACGTGGCGCGATTGCTGCATCAACGTAGCGCTATTGCCGTGTCGACGTAACGCGATTGCTGCGTCGACCTTGGTGCTCTATGGACAATCGCAAATTTAAATTGTGTATCTATTGAAATTCACAATTTATACGGTCTAGCGGTAAACAGGCTATGCAATTAATGCAGGTCATGGTTTGTAAAATAGTAAGTGCCTATTACATCATAAACTATGACCTGCATTATGAGCCCGGGCAAATACATTACAACTTAGAACGCTCATATAAATAAATAAGTGCATTTTTGAAAGTATATCACAAGCAAGAAGTTAATACTTCTTCTATTTATTCCACGTGCTAAGAAGTCTAACATCAACCATAGAATTGGTACGTAATATCTTCAGCGCTAGAATTAAACAGGAATTAGTTACAAAGTTTACTAGAATATTGACTAGTTAATTTCAGGGTTGGTTTTTCGTGACACGCATCGTAAATTTCTCGCATAATTTTCCCTATGGCGCCGAAGAAGTGTACCAACTTTAAAGGCTAAAACTTTGTTTTTGTATAATCTCCATTATACAATATACATAATAATATTATATTCATTATATTATAATATCCGTTATAGAATGAATGTTTGTCAAATAATCACTTTCAGAAATACCTAACCAATTTGTTACATATTTTTTTTGCAAAATAATCATTTCACTACCCGTGAGTTTGTCTAACGTTGGTTATCACATGTCGGTTTGTGAAAAAAAGTTTATTAAAAGAACGAATACAATAATTTTCAATGGCGTACTCGTATTTTAGAAAAATAAACACAATATATTACAAAACATAACTCTTCTTGCAGTCGGTTAAAAATAGAGTGAATTATATTTATTTAATTCACTAGCTGTGCCCGCGACTTCTTACGCGTGGAAAACTGACTTTCGGCAGCATTTTTTTTTTGGTATTTAAAATTAGACGTGCATCTATCAAGGATCAAAGCATACCGGAGGCTAGAATTGGCGTTCTTTATTTTTTTTTTCTATTGAGTGATGAGTCGAGTAGGACATGTGCCTGATGGTAAGCAACATGCCTGCCACATAACAGCACAGTAACATGCAGCTATTGGAAAATGAAGAGTCCAAATCATTACCTAGCACTGCACTGTTCTCGTCACCCAGAGATCTAAGATAACAACTTCGTTTCCAGAACCGCGGCGGGCTAAAACTTCTACATCTCGATCACAAAACAGCTTAAAAATGTCAATTATGCGACGTACACATATGGATACTTCACTTTTATGAATATTAAATAGCCTTATCAAAGGCACTACATTATAGATGGTAATTCGAGTCCCGCGGGCCCCTAGTCATCGCGCATTCATTGTTCGCCGCTGTCGCCGGTTCATGGCCCCTCTTTGTTTTTATTATTTTGGGCCGCCTGTGGCCCATTTCCTTAACAGGGAAAACCCCTTCCTTTCCATTTGCCCACTACCGGAATATACCTGGACAGCTATATTCGAAGAAATCAGACAATTACGCGAGGAACTTAGGTTTGGTTCACAGAAATATATCAACTGCAAAGAAGTTGAAACATGATGGGATGTTTAAGATTTCGTTGGTACAAAAAGTGCTTTTTATACGCACAATAAGGTAAAGATAATAGATAGATAGATAGAAACTCTTTATTGTGATACAGACAAATTAATAAAATTACAGTGAAATACTTATGAACTAGTACCACAAGTGGCTGCCTTATTGCTAAGAGCAATCTCTTCCAAGCAACCATCCACAAAGGAAAAAAGCCTACATACAAGTACAAACAGGGACGAGTGACATTAATTAAAAAAACTATTAAACATATATTCCTAAAATGATATAATAAATATATAATGTAATAGGCGTAAATAATTACAGCTTTGGAAAACTTTCGCAATTCGAATTCATATTGACAACATTACACAGGGTTTTAATATTCTCCAGGTCAACCCATATTGTAAATATTTCGCAGGATATATGTAATTGCTAAATTAATCTTCTCGTGACCACGACTGCTCTGTAACGCTGCCGAAATGTTGAGGTAATTATATAATAACTTTGATCTCGATGGAATCCTGTATTTTTTTTGAGATTTCTTCCAGTTGGTATATCTATTGGTATATATATTGGTATAATATTTAAATATAGTAACAAAAACAAAAGTAATAACGACGCGTAATGCGTATAAGCAACACACATGTTTGCTTTTGGATTTAAAAAATATAACGGTTTCAGTGGAATAGCGGGTTAAATCACGGGACGTAATTAGAACATTAGTTTATTCGAAAGTGAAGAGCGAACGGAGCGTGGGTTCGATTCCCACCAAATATTTGTGGTTAGCCCATCTCGAGATTTTGGACGTCTACACTCAACTTTAGCTCTTTAATCGAGACCAAGGCTAAATTAAACCCCAAAAAACTGAGTATCTTCTCAAAGGTGCAAAGGTAATACAAGTCTTAACAGCTGATCATATTATGCCAAGTACCTACAGATTCCCTCTTGTATGGAATACTGTTTGAACCTTTGGTATGGATCGGATGAGTATCAGCTAGAGCCTTGGAATCGATTAAGATATGTGCTAAAAGACTTACAAGCAACGATTCTCTCGTTCGAAAAAGATTTCAAGGTAATGAATATCGACGCGAAATTGCTAGCTTATCGGGTTTTTACCGGTTACATTCCGGAGAGTGTGCAACTGACCTGCGTGATTTAATACCACCTTGCTATTTTTTTTCAAGGACTGCTCGTTGCTTGAAAAAGTGACATCATTTCATGGAGACTCAAACGAAGAGGTTTGACTCTACTTTTGTGATAAAGAACGTTTCGTCGGCGCATCTTAGCTTAACACCAGGCGTGACGGCGGTCAAGTGTAAACTTAAACCTATGACAATAAAACAAGATTACAACAAAATAAAAATGTTTGATAACCTCCGACTACCTACTTCTACCTACTTCTACTAGTCGAGCCCTTTAATTTGATATACATTTTGAGAGAGGTTGTGAAGAAATATTATGTTGTCCGCTATTTTGTGGAGGCAGCCATCTTAAATCGATAATTCGATATTAACCAAGAACAGCTAAAAACCACCGCAAGGAAATTAACCTTCAAATCACAAACTAAAAATGCATTGAAATCGATCCACCCGTTTGAGGTCTACAGTGCCACAGACAGACAAACACACAGACAGACAGGCAAACAGATAGACATATATCGACGTTAAACTTATAACACCCCTTTTTTTGGTCGGGGGTTAAAAATAGTAGTTCTTCTATCCTCAGGCAGTGTCCAGGATTGGAGTTTTACAGCAGAAATATATCTGCGGTCACCACATAAATAATGTACGGCCCTCCAGGGAGCGCGCAGGACCCCGCCTCTCCACATTATGGGAATTAGGCGAAAATTCGTGACTATACGATCCAAATACAGCGATTTTTTACAAATATACAATTGAAATAACAATGTGAAAATATTAGTATATTAATGACTAGCGGCCCGCTCCGGCTTCGCTCGAATAATAACCTAGATATCAACTTGTAGTGGTAGGACTCTTAGCAGAGTCCGCCTGGGGAAGTACCACACCTTTGCCAAATATTCTACCGCCAAGCAGTAATGTGCAAACTTTACTGTGTTCCGGTTTGAAGGGCAATGATTCCAGAGAAATTACAGGGCTTAGAGACATAATATCTTAGATCTCTGGGTGACGAGCGCAGTGCAGTGCTAGGTAATGATTTGGACTATCATGTTTCAATAGCTGCGTGTTACTGTGCTGTTATGTGGCAGGCATGTTGCTTACCATCAGGCACATGACCTGCTCGTCTCGTCACTCTATGCTATAAAAAAAAAAAAAAAAAAAAAAACTGCAGCGCCATCTGCCGTAGCCTATTTTACTCGGGAATAATGTAGCTTTCCAAAGGTGAAAGAATTTTTGAAATCGGTCCAGTAGTTTCGGAGCCTATTCATTACAAACATACAAACATACAAAAATAGGTACAAATCTTTCCTCTTTATAATATTAGTATAGATGTGTAACACATAAGTTACGGCTGGTCTAGTCGGGAGAACGGCGCCTGCCGACCCGGAGACCCCGGGTTCAAACCCCACACGCACCACTGTCTTTTCGAAGTCATGTGCGTGATGCCGCTAACTTGAAACGGTGAAGGAAAACATCGTGAGCCAACCGACATGTTCCAAGAAAAACACCTTTCGAGGGTATATTATATTTATCTCGTCTGCCAACTTTCGTTGTCCTGTTTGGAAGATCGGATCAGCATGGTGGATTATGGCTTAGGTTCTCTCCATATGAGAGAAGACACTGATTCTGGTGGAATCATAGTGGCGAGATTGTGATCAAGTGTTAAACCTAGAAAAGTAAAAAAAAAATTGGCAGTCATAGGAACTGCCTATAGAAGTGAAAACTTAGGTACAGATAACTCAGAATTTGATAGTTTACTATGAAAATTACGCGGGTGAAACCGGAGGGCGTGGCCATGAGCATGGCCATCTAGAAATGGGTCAGCATTTCCAAAGGCCATGGTCCCGACTTTACCCGAAGATTTCTTATCATTCCCGAGCCTTACGCTAGAATTCAATTCACAGCCCGCGAAAAATTTGTCCGTCGCGCGCCAAAAGATGTTTTCCCTTCAAAAAAGTCGCTAGAAGAAATTGATAATTAATTTACTCTCAATTTGGACACACCTAGTTTGCATCCATCGTTAGCCGTTGTAATAAAACTGTATAACCTCATCCTGTCTGGAATCGGTTAAAAAGCTTTAATAATTTGATTTAGTCATATTTTATAGTTTAAGAACATCCATATTACGTTTTCGATTGCGCTGTTTGTCTGTAATCTGCAATGATTCCCTCGATACAGCAGACGTGTGTCGAAACCTCAATAAAGTTCCATTGTCGTAAAACTGGCTTCGTATAAATAACATACGAAATAATATTTTACTAGGTATTAAAATAAAACTAGGCGATAAAATCGTTTGGAAAATATCGGGACATTTCGGTAGGCAAGTACATAGTAATATCGGTACCTACTGAAGAATACTGTAGGTACCTACCGAGTCTCAAATTGATAATTTATTATTCACATTTTTATAATTCACGGAGTAAATTCCTCAACCACTTAACCATCAGTATTTTGACCCATTCCTGGGTTTTTTTTACCGATGATAGGTTGGCTCTGGACCGTCATTTCAGTCGATGTTAAACGAAGATGCGGCTGTAATGGAGCGCACCAACCCAGAAAAAACCGATTCACTTTAGACTACTAGCACTAGTATCTATTGGTTTAATATTTTTTTCTTATATAGAGTGACAAGACGAGCAGGACATGTGCCTGATGGTAAGCAACATGCCTGCCCATAACAGTACAGTGACTCGCAACTATTAGAAAATTAAGAATCCAAATCTTTCCCTAGCACTACACTGCGCTCATCACCCGAAGATATAGGTGTTTTATCTTTTATCTCAGTAATTTCTCTGGAAACGCTGTATTTCAAACTGGAAAACAGTAATATTTGCACACTACTGCTTAGCGACAGAATAACTGGCAAAGGTGTGGTAGTTCCCCAGGAAATATATATTTCCGTGCACGGTTGCCTAGAAGAGATTACTCTGAGCAATAAGACCGCCAGTGAATATGTCAAGTTTATAGGTTGTATAATAGTTGTTTAGTTTCCTTTGTGATTTTTGTCCATTGTTAGGGCTTTTCCAATAAATATGCATAAAGAGTTTTCTTATCTTATCTTATACTAGCGGCCCGTGCCGGCTTCGCTCGGATAATAACCTAGGTACCAACTGCAGCGCCATCTGCCGGGCTGATTTGTAAATTTAAACCATCCAAGGCCCTATCTAAACGTGTACAAAAAAAATCATTCAAATCGGTCCAGCCGTTTAGGAGGAGTTCACTAACAACGAAAAGTGGCATTGATTTTTATTATATATATAGATATAGATAAGGTACTCGTATTACAACACCTTGAAGATGGTAATGGTTGAGAAGACGGTAATAGCACAGTACTTATAAAGAATTTAAAAGACTGTGGTAATAGTGTCTATGTATATTTATTATAAATAGCACTTAGCAGAGACTGCCTGGGGAAGTAACACACCTTTGCCAGTTATTCTACCGCCAAGCAGTAATGTGCAAACATTACTGTGTTCCGGTTTGAAGGGCAATGTTTCCAGAGAAATTACAGGGCTTAGAGATACAATATCTTAGATCTCTGGGGGACGAGCGTAGTGCAGTGTTAGGTCATGATTTGGACTCTTCGTGTTCCAATAGCTGCGTGTCACTGTCCTGTTATTTGCCAGGTAAGTTGCTTGCCATCAGGCACATGTCCTGTTCGTTTCGTAACTCTATACTATAAAAAAAAATATAAAAAAAAATATTTTTATTTCCCCCACAGCAAGGAGTGAACCCGAAGATCGACTCGCTAGCATTCCGTCTCCACTGCGGCGCGACGACCGCCGCGCTGCTAGCGGCCAGCGCTGCCCTCACCACGCGTCATCTGGTGGGAAACCCCATAGACTGCATACACACGAGGTACGACACCAACACTCCACGTAGTTTGATCGATTACGTCTAGATGGCGCTTTTCTCAATTGCTGAGGGGGTGGGAAAATGAAAATGGGGTGTCGTATTTTCTGATCGTTGATATGTGCTTGAATGACTGGAGCGTGTGTGTAAGCGGTACTAGCATTTAACGCTAGATGTCTCGAATACGCAATAAGCGTGACTAACTATAGTTTTCTAACTAAGAAGTTTTCAGCTTGCGAGCCTAAAATTTGCTAACAACTCTCGGAATAATAGAAGCACGATATTCTGAGGCACAAGTTCAGACTTCGTTCGGATATTATTAGCTCAAAATTTACATGTTATGCCCGGTTTACATTATTCCAGCCCAGCAATCGAATCCAGCGCTGAATTGCTTACTGGAAGAATG
The DNA here is from genome assembly GCA_963693475.1 of Ectropis crepuscularia. NCBI lineage: Eukaryota > Metazoa > Arthropoda > Insecta > Lepidoptera > Geometridae > Ectropis > Ectropis crepuscularia. Next base: position 32,908,218 of record OY856339.1, on the reverse strand, counting down.
TATACCGGCACTGGAAAGCATTGGCACTGTATTGATTGCTTTCCAGTGCCGGTTCACATTATTCCAGTAAACAATCCAGCGCTAGATTCGATCGCTGGGCTGGAATAATGTAAACCGGGCGTAATGGTTTCAGACGATTTGTAACGCTCAATTTCTAAATCTGTTTCAAACTGCTTACCTAATGTGAATATTATCAACTGTTTAGTTGATTAGAGAATTTACGAATAATGTAGAGATGCTACGTGTGCCTGAATATTATCCTAGCATTAATCAAAACTTACAAACAGTAATATTAGGTGCCCAAATGATAGGAGTAATTGAGAAAAACGTACCGATGCATTTATTGATACGACCTAAAACGACTCAACTGATTAGACCTGAAAATGGTACGCTGATATTTATATTTTAATGTACACGGTAATTAAAATGTATTTCATTAATTTACATGGATATATCATCACAACTGGCTTTGACGGTGAAAGAAGATATAGTGAGAAAAACTGCTTGTTAAAAAAAACAGCAGGTTGGAGGTCTGAGGACATGTTTTTGATATGCGCTAACCACTACCTATTTACTTAGCGAACTTGGTAGATTAAGGATTATTTTTTACTATTAGGGATTATTAGGGGCCTTTTAGGACGGCCTGGGCTGGTTGGAGTAGAAAAGGGAATTATGAGTCACGCACAATGACCCAATAAAGAGGCTAGAAGCGGAAAAGGCCCCGCTAAACTAACTATCCAGGTTGTTGTACAATTTAAATTATACAATTAATAATTGTTGCAGGGACATTCCGGAAGACGTGCTGAACACGTACTGCTGGATCCACTCCACGTTCACGGTGGCGGGGGAGGCGGGGGGCGCGGGCGGTGGGGGCGCGTACCCCGGCGTGCGCGGCGCGGGCGCGTCGCCGCGGCGGTACGGGAAGTACTACCAGTGGGTCGCGTTCACGCTCTTCTTCCAGGTCAGTTTGTTAGCTTTCAGTGCCTCATCACTCGCTCAAGGTCGCGCGGTTTTAGCCTACAGCTAGACCGTCCCTCCCAGGGAACAAGTGCCAGTCGGTTGTTGGACGCACGGCTGAGCGCTCGCGCAACACGTTTCCCGCGCATATTGTGATTAGATAATATGTCGACAACCCTCTGCGCTAGATAGGGACAGAGTTACGCGTTAGAAAGAGCGCAAATGTTTATTTGAAAATCGCGACAGGTATTGCGAGCTGAATTGAACTTTGTTGTGTCCCAGCAAGAGTCGCTATTTATAGAATTGTTTTCGGTAAGTGAGGCTTCTGTACTTGTACTAATATTTTTTCTGTGTTAGTAAGTTTAAGTGGAATTTGCCGCACATAATCTCTTATTCTTTCAGGTTAGTAATAAACTTTAACTGGGATTTTCCGTACTTAGCCTCTTTTTTATTTTTCAAGTATAAAGTGACGAGACGAGCAAGACGTGTGCCTGACGGTAAGCAACACACCTGCCACATGACAGGACAGTGACATACAGCTACCATTACATAGCACTGCACTGCGCTTGTCACCCAGAGATACCAGATGTTTTATATCTATGCCCTATAATTTCACTGGAAAAAGTTCACTTTTCACTTCACTTATTCTTTCAGGTTAGTTAGTTAGTTTCACTGAGATTTTTTGCATTCATGGTCTTTTCCCAGGTTAGTAAGTTTTGCTGGGATTTTCTGCGCTTAGCCTCTTATCCTTTCAGGTTAGTAAAAACAAATGTTTAGTTTTTCACTTTTTGTTTTATTACTACTGTTTTAAAATGTTTCAATTTATTATGTATATGATTATGTATGTATATAGCGCGTTCCATAGACACAGCAGGAACCAGTAACCATACCTTTATTTTTTTTTAATTTAATAAAATAATATTTTTAAAAAAGAGTACCGCTGGAAGCAAGGCCCAGGCTACCAGTACCGGTGGTTAGGGCTGCAGGACGAGAGGAATGACGACGCTTGAAATATCCAGGGAGGCTGCTCCACACCATGATTGATAGATTACAAGACCTTAATCAGACAGTCTACCGCCTAACTAAAACTGTCTTAGCTTCGATATCGCTCTCTCCTTTCTTTTCGTTTGAAATTATAGAAACAGCAGTAGCAAAGCCAAAGCAAGTTTAGTTAGGCGGTAAGCCCGAGGGTCCGTTGTATTACGACTTATCTCGTGTATCAGTTATTTTACCTGAAATGTAATGAAACACGTATAGGTCTCCAGGCCCGTGAACAAAATTTACGGGTCAAATAAACCACCAGGAGACCTATGTAGGATGATAGACACCCGTCTATCATCCTACATAGGTCTACAGGTACATAGGTATAAAGTAATAAGATTCAGCACTATGCTGTCACTTGTAAGCTGTCCAACTGAGAATTCAAAAGCGCAAGTAGAGATGAGACCAAAATGTACCCAACATTTTGGTCATATGTTTTTGTACGGCATTCTTACCATCCAATAGCACCATGAAAAATAATGAGAAAACACGTAGTGCCGTACAAAAATAGTGCGCCACAAAGTCTGAAACATTTTTGATTTTCCGGCAATTTTGATGGAAAATTTGTTAATTTGATAGTGTACGGCGTCGGTTCCATACAGTTGCAATACCTCTTCTAACACATTATTCCGCAACGCCGTATAAAAATAATGCGACAAGAGGAAATTATCGAAGGTTCAACTTCTTCTTTTCAGTGATCCGGGGAGGTGATTTGAATAAGTACGGCATCGGTTCCAAAACATTATCTAGCACTCAAACGTACAATTATAAATAATGCCGTCCAGAAATTACTGTTCATTTAAATGTTTATCGATAATTACCTTAATTTCATCTTATACTTGATTGCTCCATCGTAAATTCATAGACCGCATCGCCGCTTAACATCAGCCGAGATTGCGGTCAAGTGTAACCCTACAATAGATAAAAAAGAACTATCCGGCTGCTCGTAGCTCGAAAGAGCGACATCCTTTCTTGGTTGATCCAGAGACTCAATCGAATAAATTTGACTTCTACTTTTGTGAAAAGTACGTCTTAGCTGTGAAATGCGTTGCCTGAAGGGGTTTTCTCGATGGTAACAACTATTGGTGACTTTTAATCGAGAGCAATCAAACCTAGCATCTCCGAATTAAAGAGGTGTCTTACGGCTTTAATGGCAAAGATCTTGCCATTAGGGCTGTAAGACACATTTGCCGACATGTATTCGATATGGAGAGTTAATGTATTCTTTTGTTAAATTTTTATCTGATTTCAAGTCACTTATTATTTCAAGAATACATTTAAAAAAAATCTTAGTGAGTTAAAATATTAGTTCTATAAACTCAATTAGTACCTGAGTGACCGAGCTTTGCTCGGTATAAATACTTAGATACCTACAGATAAAAGGCTTCCAGTGATAGATTTTCTTAAAAAAAAAAGAAACGTTGAAAAAAAAGAGAAGCCGTCTGGATTCGAACCCGAAGCTACTAATTCGTGACCGCCATGACCGCCCGACTTCCCATCTGAGATATTATGCTATCGCGTCACACGGCGAAATTTACCTTCGCATTCTAATAAATGTCTAATGTGACCGTTTTTCATTGTCTTAAATTGCGCATAATATGCGGTTTTTAAAAATGAAACCTAGTTAGATCGATTTATCGTCCCCGAAACCATCTGCATACATAATTTCATCAAAAGCGTGCGAGCCGTTTCCGAGATTCAGATTCTATATATATATGTATACATATTTATATACAATAATTGCTCGTTTAAAGGTATAAGATAAGATGTCAAACAAAAAGACAAACTTCCACATTCTTAAAGTTAAACAAAAACAAACACACCCACTAATCTCTCCCTTTTACAATATCATTCTGTTTTCAGACCGTCATGCCTGTTTTCCTTGTCTGCGTGATCTTTTAATAACCATTTATCTTATCTTATAGTACCTTATCTTATGGAATCTTATGTTGCGGGAGGATATCGTTTATCAAAGGTGTTACGCCATCAACTAGGGGCAATCAAATCAGAGCCACTCGCACAATCCTTCCGTTTATCGCTCCATCGGACTACACTCAAACTGGCGAGGATTGGTATATGATGAATACTTGAATGATTAAATTCGTTTTTAATCTTTGGGGGCAACAACTTATAACAATTAAAATGCTACTTACAGTGGATATTTTATAAAATTTAAAATAAAATAAGTCTTCTAACCCTCAACGCTGATAAGTCACATTTTATAGCATTCCACGTTTCAAAAACATCTAATACAATACGTTCAAAGCTGACTTTGCACACCAACTGCAAAAATTCTGAAAAAAGCACCCCGACTAATGCGTGCTCTTGTGGAGTAATGGACAGAGTTGCTTCTTTGAAATATTTGGGAGTGGTGATAGATGAAAACTTGTCTTTTGCGTCACATATCGGTTACATCTCCAAAAAGATTCGAAAGTTGTTGTTTGTGATGAAAGTCTTAAGACCATGCACTAATGATGACGTAAAATTGATGGTCTATAAGTCACTGTGTCAGTCACTGCTTCTTTATTGTATCAGTGTATGGGGTGGTGCTGCAAAGACACACATGAACGAGATTGAACACACTCAAAGAGCAATTCTAAAGGTCATGTTGGGCAAACCGCGACGTTACCCAACGGACAAATTGTATCAAGAAGTACCGGTGCTGAGAGTGCGTCAACTTTTCGTTTTACAGGCCATTAAAAAATGTCATCGTGTGTCTTCCAGTGCAGAAGAAGAGAGTCGTAGACGATATCAGGATGTTCCGCTCCCCAGGGTCAATACCGTTTTTGCGTGTCGGACCCACCATACCACTAGCCCTACCCCTGGTGGTAGGGTGGGTCCTAAACCATACCACCATCATGCCATCAAGTAATAGTGTTGTGACACATTTTTAAAACAAAAGTTTTGTTTAGACTTATTATTATTTACAGCAAATAAACTAAAAGAACAAACTGTAAAAATGTACCTACGCAATTCATCTAATTCATGACCAATGGTAATTTGTTTGTTGACTAACTGCATTTGTACGCCCATTATAAAATCGTCTTTAATAATTTGGTTTATTCGCCGTTTTTTAGGTATCTTTGTTTCATGAATCTTATGTAATACATTCAGCAGTTTTCTTGTTCAGTAATTTATTTATTTTTGAATGAAATTTTTGATTCTAATATGTTGGTTGTGCTAAATACTACAGGGGGAATGTATTTTCAACCAAAAAGTTTCGATGTAGTTTATAAACTTTTCCATTCGTTTCAAACTGTGACATTCCGATTTTATATAATGAAATCCTGGTAACACTTCATCAAGAGGTAGTAGTGGTAAGGCGGTAGTGAGAGCTACTATTCTCCTTTCAGGTTTATTTTGGGTATTCTTCAGGGACTTCGCCTTTTTAGGGTTCCGTAAAACGTAAAAACGGAACCCTTAACGATTCGTCATGTCTGTTTGCCTGTCCGTCTGTCACAGCCACTTTTTTCCAAAACCATAAGGATTATACTGTTGAAACTTGGGAAGTAGATGTATTCTGTGAACCGCATTCAGATGATTTTTATACAAAAATATTAAAAGAAAACAATAAATTTTGGGGGTGCCCCTTATTTAGAACTGAAACTCAATTTTTTTTCATCAAACCATACGTATGTATGTATATATTTTGCGCGAGAGATACTTCCAAAGTGGTAAAATGTGTCCAACTTCTAAAATGACAAAATTAAAAGAAATATATGATGTAAGTACATTACCATGCAAACTTCCACCGAAAATTGGTTTAAACTTGATCCGGTAAGTAGTTTCTTTTTAGTACGTCATAAATACACTACGAGTATAATTAAAACTTCGATCAAAGTTACAACGAACTACAATAACTTATCTATTTTGTTACTTGCTGCTACGGAAGCCTTCATGTGCGAGTCCGACTCGCACTTGAGCGCTTTATTCCAAATATTGCGCTTCTAAAGTCACACGCGTTCGGGAACACTTTTAAAATTGCGTTAATTGCCAAAATCGGCTCATTTAATGTAAGTCAGTATAATAAATATAATGCAAGGAATATTGAACTTGAATAATTGCACAAGACTTACATTTTTGCAACAAATAGATAATAATAGTTGCGGAAAAAATAACCATCTTAGATAAATCACAATATGAGTACTTTGTCACATCATTATGGTGGTATGGTTTCGGACCCACCATACCACCAGGGGTAGGGCTAGTGGTATGGTGGGTCCGTCACGCGTTTTTGCAACTCGGCTACCAGATTATGTTCTCTATTTTACATACAACTCTGTCTGCAAGCTCATAGACATCAAGAATAACACTTTCGCAGAAGTAAAAAATAACATAATTAACTGGCTTCGCTCCCTATCTGAAGAACAAACCGAGAGACTTGTGTTTTACTCAGAGATGAGACGTAGGGAGGTGTATGGTACTTGTGAATCTTTTCAGGGCTAACTTAAACAGTTTTGGATACATGTTTAATAAATGGACTTCACAAACAACCTTTACACGTATTTTTGGGAATGCATGAATAAACCTTCTGAACACACTCATTCATTTTGTATCACTACACGCAGCTGAGGCCCGTTCTCTTCGTCGTACCTTCGCCCAATCACTTTCTAACACGCACCTGTTTATACGAACAGCAAAACGCACACACGATATAATATATGCCTGCGCAAACACTAAAAATGTACGTCACATCCTGAACCAGTGATAAACACACTCTCTCTCACATACACACACATACACAAAGACACCCTCTCTCTCTCACACACACATACACACACCCTCACACAAACATACACCACACACATCCTCACACACACCCTAGCACACTCACGTACACACCCTGACATGCCACTCTAACATACCCGTACTCTGTTACACAGAAACTCACACACAAACACAAACTTCTGCAACTACACATAGCCCACCACCAACCTGTATTTTCAATTTTTTTAATGTACATAACTACTTTTAATTAATTTACTGTAATCGAATGTTTTATAACGAAGCTTGGCTTTGTCAATATACTTTCAAAGACTGTAGATATAGCGCAATATTGAATTCAGCAGTAATGTTGCGTCTAGTAGGTATGTAAGTTTATCTTTAATTTACTGTTATTAATATTTTTCTATGGATTTTTTCTCTCTTAATAATAATTGTATAAGTACTGTCAACAGCTATCTTTAAAATGTAAACATTTCGGAAATTTAATGGGTCGCCCAAGATACAGGCTTAGCCTAGTTTGGGGCCCAATGGTACTGCTAGTAGATTTATATCAATTCCGCAATATTACCATCATGTTAAATGTGCTGTGTTGTGTTTTTGGGAAATAAACGATTTATTTATTTATTTATTTAAAACAAAACCAGCATCATATTTCTATTTGTGTACTGGACCAAAAATGCAAACACGCAATGTCACATAAAATTATATTACTTTACGCTAGCATCACTTTGTCTTTCTACTACTCTGGAACTCTGGCCCTTCTTTGACAGGTAAGAGTGACAGGAAGAGAGCCATATCTCAGTGACTTGGTAAAGTGCTGGTTTGCTGATATCATAAGTCTGCCAAAGATGTCATTATTAGAAAAAAATCAGATTTTTTTTTTGCCTTGGTGGCAATGTTTTCCTTCACTGTTAAAGCGTGATTATAACAAACTTGACAAATGATTTAATTTCCTCATATGATAATATCCTCAAGATGCAGGTGAGGTTTGAATCTATAACCTAACGCTTGTTCCTACCGATGTCAAACGTTCAGATGCCAATACAATACAATACAAAACTCTTTATTAAACGCCAGAAACTACAATAAATTAATTACAAAAGATGTTCTTATGCCAAATAAATAATTTGTATAACATATTATCAGTACATACCTATACACACGCGTATTTGCTTAAAATACTATGGAAAATGTACAAAATTGATAATTAATATATCTAGGTACATTATTATGTAACCATCATAAAAAAAAAACTAAATAACCCTTATACCTATACATACCATACATTTGAATAAAAATAGCACAAACAGAGACAGTTATGAGTTAATAACAGTAAGGATTACTATGAGATGTGTCTTTGGCCGAGGTGACATTTCGTAGAACACTGTAGCGTTGCTACGATAAAAGCTACGTCGTAGCTTAAGTTAGACTCCTAAGAGCACAAAGATGAAATAATATTAAATTAATGATAGATTTATCAGGAGAAAGATTATTCTACCTAACAAACAAACTAACTTACAAACTAAGTTCCTTCAAAGAGTTTTATTTAATACTAGCGGCCCGTTCTGACTTCGGATATTGTCATTTAAAGACGTCTGAAACCTTTTTTGCTTGCTTTTGCAACAACAACTTTGCTACAAAACAAAGCATTATGCACGATTCTATAATGGACAAACAGGCAAACATTAATTTTTATGTATACATCTAGCACAAATCTACTGCAAAATGTACGTTTTAGACGAAATTAAAAAAAAAAATTACTCTGTGGTTTCTCAAAGACCGATCCTCGCCAGTCGCAGTACAGGGGGTGGCGTGATTGATAATCCAGAGGCCAATAAAGTAAGCGCCGTTTCACGATGACCGCACTACACTGACCCACATACATACGTACATACATACAGGATTACACACAACATCTATAATGGCTCGAAAAGGGTGATTTTAAAGACCTCAGTTTCCAAGATGTTTATTGGTAAATGTAAAATATACAAGTCAAATAAAAATAAACTTTTTTATACAAAAAAATAAACTGAATTCAAAACCACAACCGCTTTTAAAATTTATTTTTCGCTTTTGAGTGCCTGTTTGTGGTTTTGAAGTCGGTATAATTTTTTGTATAAAAAGAGTTTATTTTACACTTTTTAGTGCAAAATAAGTTTTTATTAATGCATTTACATAATTTAAAAACTTTAGTGAAATATAAAACTATGTCATCCAGTCAAAATTGTACATTTTAGTTTTATGTTCATATTTTAAAAAAAGGGTTGTCTGTAAATTCGGTTTACTGACGATAGTTAAACGTGACAACGTCTTAAGAAATCAGTACGCTGATAGCGCGAGTAGTGATACCGCTCGACTCGGCGGGTGGCGCCCTCAGCGCTCAGCTTCGTCCGCATGGCACTGACTACGAACTAACGGTAACGTTACATGACGTCATGTTTTGCGGGCGTGCAGCCGGCTTCACCGAATTATAAGACGTTATCACGTCAAAAACCACCCAGCCGATTTCAACTAAATTTGTATGGGACCATTCAGAAAGCATACCCATCTGAACAAACAAGACATAATATTAAAATTGGTTCGGGCGTTCTCGCGAAATCAAGTAACAAAAAAAATGGTTGATTTGATAACCTCCTCATTTTTGTAAGTCGGTTAAAAATGCGTCCATTTACATATTTGGTATCTACTATATCACTGAGTAGTAAATCATACTTACATAAGTAATTCTATTAGTGAAGCGTAATAGCATTATTTTTTTTTAAATAAAAATTTACGAGACGAGCTTTACATGTGCCTGATGGTAAGCAACATGCCTGCTACATAACAGCACATTGACACGCAGCTATTGGAACATGAAGAGTCCAAATCATTGCCTAGCACTGCACTGCGCTCGCTATCCAGAGATCTAAATTGTTATATCTCTAAGCCCTGTAATTTCTATGGTAACATTGCCATTGAAACCGGAACACAATAATGTTTGCACATTACTGCTTAGCGGTAGAATAACTGGCAAAGGTGTGGTCCTTCCCCAGGCGGACTCTGCTAAGAGTCCTACCACTATAGACTACTACAAGTCCGTTTAATGTTTTCAAGATGTAACGAACAACATAAAAAAACTATACTATACTACTAAACTATTCTTAAAATTGTTTCGTTGATATAATGCTACATTACCACTCAATTACACAGTTGTACGATAATGTAACTGAGAGAGTTTAAATAAAATATCTGAGAAAATGTCGCGACATTACTAGTTTTATGTAACAATTATTAAAGTTATATCACATTTTTTTGTGGTTTTTGTTCGATACTTTATTTTATTTAAATCAAAATATATTATTTTTATACTAGTTGCGTCTCGAGGCGTCATGTCACCAGTTTTACCTAACCAGTTTTTTCACGAAAATTTATTTTCGTCATACTTTTCGCCAAAGGTTTGAATACTTAACAATACCTTTGAAAAAAAATCCAAAAGTAGATGTAAAAATTTGTCATCACCACTGTCTTTAACGGTGAAGGAAAACATCCAAAAGAAACCAACAGTTTCATGAATATCACACTTAGCCAGCGTGGCTTTGCGAGAAAACGGCCCGATTCCCAGCTTAAATTGGGTTGGTTATGTTTAAACTATGTTAATCTCTTATCACTACATCTAACCTAAGAAGCCACACAATGTTTTACCAGTGTGAAATCTATAAAGGCCGCTGTCCTACTAATATTATAAATGCAAAATTTTGGATGTTTGTTACTCAAACACGTCGCAACGGCAGAACGGATCGGGTTAAAATACATACATATAGTCTAACGCTGCCGCTAACTTAAAACAACAAAGGAAAACATCGTGAGGAAACCGACATGTACCTAGAATCTTTCGAAGTCGTGTGTAATCCACCAACCCGCACTGGGCCAGCGTGGTGGAGTATAGTCTTGACCTGCGAGAGAAGGCCCCGAGTCCTAGCAGTGGGAACATTTAGTGAGCTGGTTATGTGTGTCTTAGTCAGGAATTGCACATAAGCAAAATAATTCTTTTACCGCGAGAAGTAACAGTAAGCGGAATTACACGGATAAAACCGAGGGGCGCAGCTAGGTGGGTCATAAAAATCTATAATTCCTTTTCGTCTCAGTCCACGTTATTTGCGTAACCCGGTCTAGACCGAGTTTATGTTACAACCGTTTGTTAGTGTGGATGTAACGGTCAATTCCCGCTTGATGTATTGGATATCCGCTATTAATACCAGGTGATATTGGATTGATATTGGGATTATGACTGGGCTAAAAGTTACAACTTAAATTTAGTTAAAACACTATTCTAATTACAAAAGTAAATCATTTTAATTAGTCCGTCAAGTAGATTATTGAAAGATATGGTGTACATGTTTGTTTATACATGTTCTGTTTAATCAATATATTAAAATCGACATATATATATATTATATACATAAAGATCATCATCGAAAAGTTGCTAGCTCATTGGTTTTCGATCGGATACATTTTGGAGAGTGTGTCTGTTTTCATAATGTTATAATTTGTTATACCACCTGAACTTTTTTTCTGTTCGTCTGCTCGTACCTTGAGAGTTTGTCATCGTTTCATGGTTAATATGTTGTAATAGAATCGAAATATACTACTAGTGACATCTATGTTTATTATGTGTAGTATTTAATTTATAATCCATAGATGGTACATTGGAATCTTGTCTTAAATGTATAAAGGTACTTCAATAAAAGTTTAGTTTGTACTGAATAACCGACTCGGCAACTTTATAATGTTCCAAAGAATCGAACGAAGAGGTGTGACTCCACTTTTGTAATAAGAACATCTACTGTGGAATCCGTTGGCTGAGTGGGATTTTCCCGATTGATACGGACTTGGTATCTTCAAAGTACGAGTGACTTTTGGTTTTTCATAGGTAAGCATGCTCCATCGTAGACTGCACCGCTGCAAAACATCAGGCGAGGTGGAGGTCCAGTATAAACCAAATACAGATAAAATCTAAGTAACGTTACGTAAATCTAGGTGTGAATGCATCGGTTCCGTGTGCAAAAACATTTGAGAGCCATTTCGCAAAGCTTTAAGTACGGTTTTAGACAAATGTGTGACCAATACTCACGTGTGGGAATAGTGATTTCCGTATCGAGTGCACGAAACTGTCTCTACCGTGTGCTAATTTATGATCGCGCATACGCGAGTGCTCTCAGGCCGCAGCCGAAGACAACAAGCTAACGCGATTAATGACGAGACTGAAAAAAACATCGTCTTTTATTGACAGATGACCATCAGGGACAGAAGTGCGGATGTGGTGGAAACTCTGAGCTGGGAGGAGACGACTTAGAAAATAGCAAAATCGGATTTAAAAGCACTAGGATTAAAATGTTCTCTACAACCATTATTTTTCTTTTATTCTCCTAATATTGTCTTATCTTAATATACACAAATTATGCGTCACGATGTTTGTCCGCGATTAACTCCTAAACTACTTCATCAATTTTAATCAAATTTCCACACCTTGTGTAGTTTGTTTCAACTTGAAACATAGGGTAATTTTTATTTATGAAACAATGTCGCTTTTCGAGCTACTATATCTAGGTACTAGCTGAACCGTTCGCGTTCGCGCGTTGCTACGCCATCTATCGAAAATTGGTCATACCAATTCAAATTTTGAAAAAATTCAGATACCTTAGGTTCTAATAACGCAACCTTTAAAAGATAGACACATGCTGTCACGCAACGAAAGCTCTCAAGCAATATTTTTTTCCCGTTTTTGTTACATTTTTCATTCACTTTCCGTTCCTGTTGATAGTAGCGCAATGTTAAATAGCTTATAGCCTTTCTCAATAAATAAATAGGCTATCCAACAGAAAAATAATCTTTCAGTTCGGACCAGTAGTTCCCGAAATCCATGCGCTCATACAAACAAACTCTTCAGCTTTATAATATTAGTACCTACATAAATTTGATAGTTGACGTGAAAAGCTGTTTCTGTTATATAAATTCAGTTATAATTTTCAAATATTTTGAAGAGTTCTCTTTTATCCCTCGCACCACACAATAAACAGAACAGTTTTACGTTTACTGCTCGCACCTGGACACGCCGACACGCCGACTCCGGCGTGACATTACGACAGACACACACACTAACCCTTGCTTTACATATATTTAACTAGAGCTTCTACTGTCTGATTTTCTTTACAAACGCGCGTAGTTCAAATGAAAATGCAGGAAAACCGTACTCATAATTTGGACGATTTTAGCTCAAACACATCGGAACGTATGAACGGTTCCGATTGAATTTTGATGCACACAAATGTAGATTACAGTCTACAACTACAGTCGACATTGCTACTTTTTATCAAGAAGAAGTAACAGAAACGGGAACAGGCCGGCTGGAAACGCGAGACGCTGCTAGTAACTACATAATTTGAAATACAAAGATGTAAAGAACACACACATATATCTATTTATTTAATTTCTATCGTAAAACCATAGATTTTGTATGTAGTGAAAAAATCTAAATGTCTTCGTAAAACTACCCTTTTAGAGGAGTTGTTAATCAGCTTTAGTAACTTTTATAGATAGGACTTCCACAAGCTTAGGCACTAGTAAATCTTATAAATATGCCTTCAACTTTAGCCATGACGGAATTTCTTCAGCACAGTGTTAAGTGACACTTCGTAGCACGTAGGAAATAGATCATTATCGAACGGAAGTGCGTCGCGTCGCACCGGATGTAGCGGATATAGCGCCGACTGTCCCTCACGATGCAAATTACCCTCAAGCCGCGACGTCGAGACATTGAGAACTTTCTTATTTAACCAACTTCAAAAAAAGAGGTTCTCAATTCGATTTCGGTTGTTTATTTTTTTGTGTTACGAGGTAGCTCCACCTATTGTAAATCTGTTTGTAAATAAATTTTGATGATTTTTTTTGTTTGATTGATAAAATATTTTAGAGGTCCACATAATAATGTCGATATCGGTGCTGTTCAAAAATCTAGAATTTTCTTAACCGGACGACGAATCCGTATTTGCCACGATTTATAGTTATTGTATATGATGTACATGATGATGCATTGATACATACAAGACTTATGAAACAGCGTTCATTCTAACAAGGCGTTTATGAATGAATGAATGAAAACTTTTTATTGTTCACACCATATAGGATACCTACAATTTAGGAAAAACAGTAAGACACTTACAAACAGTAAGGCGGCCTTATCGCTAAAAGCGATTTCTTCCCGGCAACCTTGGGAACCTTGTTTAGTTGATTTAACAAAAATCTGAGTTTAATTTTAAATTGATGTCGGTTTTTGTCATTTCGGAGAATACAGTAATTTTAATAACGTTAGTCTATGCGTTCTTCCAAGCCATAATATAATTGTATTCCGAAACGGATACCGCGCGCGAGTACAACTTGTGTTGAATTTGTCGCATTGCTGTTCTGCGTGTTCAAGAAATCTGAAAATGCCGTCTTAAAGGTGATCTAGAACTGTCAAACTAAAGAAATTTCGCATGTATTGCGATAAATACAAACGCGAAACTTCGTTGGCCTATTTGAGCAACCTTTCAAGCTGTCTTTTTAGTCCCGTGAGTAGCATAAGAATGAGAAAACTGAATGCAAATGTCGCGAATAATTGTCTAATTCCTTTATACCCCAGAGTATTGCGACAAAAGGCATTCAGGTACTGTTTTGTTCGTCGAGTGAAAAACTTTTCTGGAAGTTTGAGCGGCACCCCGCGGTGTAATCTGCGGATTGTCAGTTTTTATTTTGCCAAATATTTAATATGCAATGATATATTTTTTTACAAACTCTGAATGTGTTTTGTATATACTTAATCAAAAGACAAAAAAATACGTTGCAAGTTTCTAGCATCAACCATTTATTTTCTCTGAAATAAGAAAAACCAACTTCAATGTAAAATTAACATCGGACAATCGACAAAATTTCACAATAAGTTCCAATGCCAGTCTTCCATATACATTTAATCAAATTTTAGTTTTTTGTTGATATAACTGACAAAAACCGCCACATGGACTTCTGACGTATTTTCTACCAAATAAAAAAACATCAAAATCTATTCACAATAGCTCCTATCGTTAATAACGTTAACATACAATACGAAAAAATATACAACTGCATAGAGAAACACCTCCTTGTTTGAAGTCGGTTAAAACAGACAAAAGCTCAGAACGAATAAGTTTAAAAAAAAATGTCTTAAAAACAAAGTTGAATCTACCACCAACCTTAGCCTGCCACATATATTACATATGAGAAAGAATACATAAGTATAAATCATAAAAAACTATTATTTTTAAATACCACTAAACCGTTTATGAAGATGTATAATAAGCAACGAAACAGTTCATGTATAATATAGTTATTAAGCACGAGGACATTTCTACGTCCAAACTTATTTTGTGAGATTTATTAAATCGCTCAGTCTTGATTCAGCTTTTATATGCGTAGTTTTTGTGTTATAATAAGCGGGCGAAGAAAGATACTAAAGAATAATTATTGCATAAAAAACTTGAAATGGAAGTTCCACTTACCCTAGCACACCTGAATCACGAACATTTAGAAATGAAAATATGTTTCCACCAGAAAGGTTGTAAAAATCTGTAACTTTTTCTCATCATCATCCTTTACAACATGCTGGGTGTTTCACTCAACCCGATCCTTGCTTTATGTTTCCAAACGCCTCTAGCTGTCTTTCGTAAATTGTCACTCCATATAATCTCGGGATGTCCTGTAAATGTAGCTTACTAGGTTTATTAGCGATCTCAATTTTAGAAGCGATTAATTCATCAGTTATCGGTTCTGCGTTAAATATGACCATTCCACTACAATTTAATTTAATTTAAGGCTCAGAGATATAATATCTTAGATCTCTGGGTGACAAGCGCAGTGCAGTGGCTAGGTAATGATTTGGACTTTTCGTGTTCCAATAGCTGCGTGTCACTGTGCTTTTATATGGCAGGCATGTTGCTTACCATCAAGCAACTGTCCTGTTCGTCTCGTCACTCTATACTATAAAAAATTTGCTAGCTAATGCAAACTTTCTACAATAGTCAAAAATAATTTTAACGGGTGTTACCATTTAAATAGACAAAATTGAGCTTTAGTTACTAGAGTTCTTCAATACGTGGTTTCACGGTAATTTTGTAATTAGGTAGTTAGTTCCCTACAGGTGTCTATTTTTATCTGGCGGAGTTGAACAAGCAAATAGTTTACAATATCTACATCGTTGGACGAAAATAGATCTTAATTTACTTGTCTTTAATCTGTTTTTTAATCTTGGAGTTGCGCCACGGTACTAATTTTTTTTTAAATTTTTGACAGAGCAATGGGGTGTTCCCGAAATGAGCGAAAAAGCTGTCAATAGAACCTCAGATAGCGTTAACTACTCATTTAATAAACAAGTGTCAATGTTAATAGTTTGACATATTTTGTTCATCTGTCACTCTGAAAACAATCCTTTTCGTAACATAATAACATTTTTCTAAATATAAAAAATTGCTAACAGGTGATAAACAAGCTGATGAATAAAATACGTGTGTTACAGACCAACATTTTCCTAGTGTTTTATTTTAAAATGAATTAGTTTGGAAACGCCCACATTTATTTGTTCAATAATACGAGATATCGATTACCGCTCTCTCTCTCTCTCTCTCTCTTCCTGCCTATATATCCCATATGGTAGTGGGGTCAGCCTTCCTGCTATTTCTTCTCCACTTCGCTCTATCTAAGATTACCATTAAAAGCATGTACCTGTTTTTTTTTATATTCGAATAAGTGACGACAAACTGGGCATTCTGTAGTTGTTTGTCCGTGTACTGTAATCTTGTAAGAAAGAGCTTGTCAATTTGTATTCGCGGGAGCGTGACGGCTGTCAGTGGAGGACGGGCGACGCCAGTGGCTGCCACGCTGGTCCGCGGTGGCCTGACAGACGCCCGCCGCGCCTGTCACTAACGTCAACACCCCATGACACCGATTAACGTTGACGTAAACACAATAACCTCCCGATCCAGACGTCTCAAACACGAAGCCATTCCATTTTATGATTACAAATCTAAACGCCGATCACGATATTTATTACCGATTTTATAGTCCCTACTGTAACTGAAGATGTTATTTTAGTAAATAAAATAAAATTTAAAACGCATCGACCGTTTCGAGTACGTCAAACGTTTCTCACGTTCATCGTAAAACGCTACATCTGTATCGTTGGAGCCCTTCCAATGTTGCCGTGCCTATGATTTGCATAAAATCGAGTCTCATATTTGGGCGTCAGATATGTTAATAATTAGCTTGTAAACGCGGCCGATGCCGCAACGCGTTTCATCAGTCGACCTAATAACTTCAAATATTATGATGTTAGCGTGTAGGCCGCGGTGCACGCGCCGAAGCAACTTAGTTTTATAAATAGAATGCACATCGCTATGTGTTTGGAGCAAGGAGCTTTGCCGGCGCGCGGCGGGCCAGTCGCCTCGCAAGAGCCGGCGCGCCGCCCGCGCCCACCGTTACTTTACCGCCGCGAACTTTCTTCCGAACAAGTTTTCACGCGACCGCGACTCGGCGCGGCACCGCACGGCACCGCGCGGCACGGCGCGGCACGGCACGAGACGGCGAGGCGAGCCGCTAATCACGCTAACTGTGCACCAAAATAAAACGCCGATTCGAAACCGGAGCGTCCGAAGGTTAATGACAAAATAAAAAAACATGCATTAAATCGTGTCGGAAAAATCGCCTCAACCTGGATTCTATGCCATTGTTCCACATCCACGTGAGTCCGCGATATATTTAGAGATTTCCTCATCAATGAAAGTTGAACGTCGATTTTGACCGGCCTATTTGTGTCTCGGTAATGAAACTAAGCGAAAGAATACGATTTGGTAGCTGAGAACGTAAATTTGTCGCCATTTCTCTGATGGTCGGCTCCATTATGGTCATTATTCCGTTGTAATAGCGGACATAACTTCTGTTTACATTTTCAGACGCCAGTCTGCCAGATACACCTCGGACACCTAATTAGCTCTGAATATATACTATTGAATAATACAAAAAAGTTCTTTATGTATTTGCAAACAGAATAATAATAACTCTCACGACAAACTTATCAATACAGTTATTACTCTACATTTTGTTTACTGAAACTATGTAGAATAACATACTTACAAGCTTTACATAGTAGCTGTTGCATTTTCCATTATTTAAACACACATGATACCTACAAACCTACATGTTGGGTTACCATGTTGGATTGCAACATAATTATATAAAACTCTTTTAAAACAAAATAAGTAAGTCCTCTCAAAGTGTACGTATGCATCGGTATCCCCAGTAACATACAATAATAAGTAATCCATATTTCCTAAAGTAAAACATATGATTATTATTATAATACATCTCTACAGTTATTATTTACTAACTAATATTTTCATTTAGTTAATACCTCTAGTATTTACGTGGGATTATTTATTTTTTGCTAAATTACATTTTGTGGCATAATTGATGATTATCAATTCATTTGTTTTGATATTCTATTACATAAACGACGAATCGAATTGATTTCCGTGCAATACTTTTACGCATCAAAATATTCCCAGGATAATGGGCGTTTTTACAGCACATACAGTTTTTGAAGTGGTTTAATTTAACATTAGTTATAATTGACGATTGTGTATTTTTTTTGGCTTATGAATGAAATAAACTTGTCGCAAGTACTTTTCTGTATTGAAATAAATTAATGTTTTGTATTTGTATGCAGTGTCATTCTAAATAAATATACAAAAAAATCTACGACTTTTAGAAAGTAAGTAGTAAAAACAATACAATTTGTATAACTAATGTTATATACATTGCTTAAATAAGCTCTTACCGATAGCTAATATTTGTATTTGAAATATGTTTTCATTGAATGTGGTCCATTTTACTGGAAAGCTGTAGGATTAACATTGAAAACATTTCAGGCATTAGCTTAACTGAAACATTTGTATATTTATTTATATTATTAATACTCCTTTCTTACATACAAAGCCATACATATGATTAAACTACTCTAGAGCTACCAGCTAGAAAAAATAAAATGCGTAGTCCAATTCACGGTACAACCATAAGCTAAATATAGGTATTACGGCTGAAAGTAATTTAGCATTTTTTTATCTATCTGCCTATTTCTTTATTTAGTCCATTTCGTTTAGTGCTCAAATGTGCTTGTTTTTGGAACATTTCCTTATAGTTTTTAGCGCTGAAAACTGTTAGCAGACTGATAGTGTCCATAGTGTTTTCTGTTATCTCAAATTGTTTAATGATCTGTCCTTCTGCTAATTTAAAATGAAACAAAAATACTAATTATATTAATAATTTGAATTTTTGGACATTTAGAATTGTCGATGATTATTGCTCAGTGACATCGTAAGATCTGGAAGAATCAAGCTGAAGTTAAAAACTCAAATATGTTATAGTCTGCATTACATAGACTACTTTACATCCCGAAACAATACAAAATTACTCAGGGAATATTTTCTTATTCTTTTTGTAATTCTATGCGGACGAAATGTCGGTCATATAATAATTAAAAAATATTTAAAATATGAATCTAACAAGAATATCAAAGTCCACTTCTTTGAGTATATTTTGTACCTTTGCTAATTTAACGGCAATAAAGGTCAAAAACGTCTTGGCTAAGTCGACTTAATCCACAAATGTTTCAGCATCGAAAACATTGAACAAGTCCACAGTACGGCAGTTTGAGTCGATGAGATAAGAGCTAAGTTCAACCTTTGCGATGTGGTATTGGTAAATTTTATTATTTCGAAATTTATACATACATTATTTATATGTAGGTATGTCACGGTAAAATTGTCTACATCGTCACATGATATGTATAATAAGTATGTATTTAATACTATATAAGTATTATATCAGCTATCTGGCCGCCATCATACAAGCTTTGCTTAGTTTGGGGTCAGATGGTGTTGTGTGTGAATTGTCCACCAATATTTATTATTATTATCCACGTATTTATTTCATTTCTTAAATTTAAGTTTTTACAATATTTATATAAAAGAACATAAAAACATTATAAAAACTTAAACCTAGATAGCCGCCAGCAGCGGGGCAGGGCCCAAGCTACCGGTGGTTAGGGCTGCAGAGAGAGGAACCTCCTGACGATGCGCGCTGTGTCGAGGATGACCGCCTTCTGCATCTGACCCTTGATCCAACCGTCTAGCGAAAGTCTCTTAAGGTGTTGGTCGAGACTTTTCGCTACAAGGCCGTTTGCCGACACGACTATTGGGACTATGATCGTCGAATCAACATCCCACATGGCGGTAACCTCATGAGCCAAGTCAAGGTACTTGCTTAGCTTGTCCTTCTCGGCTTTCACGAGGTTCTCGTCATGTGGTACGGTGATATCGACGATCACAGCCCGGCGCTGAGACCGGTCTACCAGCACGATATCAGGCTTATTGGCGACAATAGTCCTGTCCGTGATGATAGAGCGGTCCCAGTAGAGCAACGCACGACCGTTCTCGAGAACTGGCAGAGGTGCGTACTTATAGTACGGCACCTCGGACTCGACAAGGCAGTATTTAAGAGCAAGTTGCTGGTGGATGATCCTGGCTACTAGGTTATGTCTGTGCAAGTACTCGCCGTTAGCAAGATGCGAACAACCGGAAATAACATGACGAAGAGATTCGCCTGGACGGCGGCATGCCCGACAAATGTCGACCGTACCGTCCTTCATTATGTATTTCCGGTAATTGTTCGTCTTGATAACTTCGTCCGCAATTGCACAGGCAAAACCCTCGGTTTCTCCGAAGAGGTCCCCGAAGCGCAGCCAGTTCACCGAAGCGAGCAGATTCACATCGGGTCCCGTCAGGGCCCGATAGAATCGCCCGTGCAGCTCCTTGCTCTTCCATACTTCCTTGCGATCATCAGTACTGAGCACCGATGGTTTGCGCCAGTTCTCGATTGCCAATGAAAGAGGCGTGAAGCTCCTGTCAACTGCCACAACATCGCGATGCATCCCGGACTCGCTGTTGCGGAAATAATCCCTGAGACTGCATATCTCGCGGTTGTGAAGGTTCTTGGCATTTAGTAAGCCTCGACCCCCCATTTCCGCGGGATATACAGTCTCATAACAGACGAGCGCGGGTGTAGCATGCGGTGTGTTGTGAGCAGTTGACGGACCTTTCTATCCAGGGCGTCGAGCTCAGTCTGAGTCCATCTCAGTATGCCAAAGGAGTATATCAGCAGAGGCATTACCCAGCCGTTGAAGGCTCGCGCCTTGTTACCGCCTGACAAAAGACTTTTAAGTACTTTTGTCAGCCGGCAAAAGAAACGCTCCTTCACCGATTTCTTAATGTCATCTGCTGATATACCCAACGACTGTGACATACCGAGATATTTGTAGGTCTCGTCTTCGGAGAGGGATCTGAGAGTTATAGTCTCGGAAAGTTGTAAATTCTCTGAATTTACTACTTTCCCTCGCTGTACATGCATGACCGCACACTTGTCGACACCGAACTCCATCTTGATGGCGTTACTAAAAACCTCTGTGGTTTTTAATAGCTCCAACAAGTCTTGGCGTTTCGGTGCAAAAAGTTTGAGGTCGTCCATGTACAGCAAATGAGATATAACCTCACCTCCTCTACAAAGACGATAGCCTAATTCTGAATCTCTCAGCAGGGTGCTGAGAGGATTCAGACTTAGACAGAACCATAGGGAACTCAGACTGTCTCCCTGAAATATTCCCCTTTCAATCTTTATCAAGTCCTCCGAAACAAACGAGCTGTCTACGCTACCTGGTTGACGAAGGACTGTGACCCACTGTCCCATGCATTTGCTTAGAAAAAGTTTTAGAGTTGGATTTATTTTGTACAACTCTAAAACTCTTTCTAGCCACGAATGGGGCACCGCGTCATAGGCCTTCTTATAATAATAAATAATAATAATAAAAGCCTTTATTAACAATCTTATATGTTACATTTCATCTTATTACTATTTATGTACTAACTACTAAAATACAACTTGGTTGTGTATGAAAGCAACTTAATTATATTTTATTTATATTAGACACCGGTTTCGTGATTGTCTTGCTCTTTGGCATAGGCCTCCCCAAATGTCCTCCACAATGATCTGTCCCTTGCTATTCTCGTCCAGCATGGTCCTGCTACCTCTTTAATATCATCCTCCCATCTTCGATACTGCCTGCCTTTACTCCTCTTTTTGTATCTAGGGCACCATTCTGTTACTTCATTTGTCCACTTTTCAGTCTTATTCCTTGTCAAGTGTCCTGCCCACTTCCATTTCAGTTGTTTAACTTGATATTTTATATCTATAATCTTGGTTTGTTTTCTTATTGTTTTTAAACTAATTTTGTCTTTTAATTTTATGTTGAGTATGCTTCTTTCCATTCGGTGTTGACAAGTTTCTAGTGATTTGATATTTTTCTTTGTACAACTCCATGTCTGACAACCATAGGTGATGCTTGGTAAAATGTATGTGTTAAATACTTTCTTTTTAGCCTCTATTGGTATATCTGAGTTTTTCATAACGTCTTTTAGAGCCCAGTATCTCTTCCATCCTAGATTTATTCTATTTTGAATTTCTTTTGTTGTAGTGTCAGTTGGAGATATTATTTGACCTAAGTATGTATATTCGTTAACATATCCTAGTTCAGCGGCATTTTCAGGTTTAATGGGAGTTTTGATATAATTTGTCATTAACTTAGTTTTACTGGTATTTATTGATAGTCCTACCTTTTCGCTTTCACTTATCAGTTGTTCAATCATAATCTTCAGAACGTTTGGATCACCACATATTAATACAAGATCATCTGCAAATCTTAGATTGTTTAGTAATACTCCATTAACATTTATACCATATTCCTTCCACTCCAGTTGTCGAAATATATGTTCCAGTGTTGCCAAGAACAGTTTGGGTGATAAGGGATCTCCCTGTCTAACTCCTTTTCTGACGGGGAAACAATCTCCTACTTTTTCTGTGCGTACTTTGGCTGTCATATTTGTGTATATGTTTTTTATTATATTAATGTATTTACTGTGGACCCGTTGCGCGGTAAGAGCTTCCCATATTTTTTCATGTTTCAGCGAATCAAACGCTTTATTATAGTCTATAAATGCTAAATAGTACTTCATTCTATATTCATTGCATTTTTGGATCATTTGTTTAATGGTATGGATGTGGTCGATGGTTGAAAACCCACTACGAAATCCTGCCTGTTCTTTTGGCTGATTCTCGTCTATCGTCTTTGTTATCCTTTTAAAAGTTCATTAGAGATGTTATCTTCACCGGGTGATTTTCCTTTTTTCTGTGTTTTGATGGCTTTAGTAATCTCATCTTTCAATATAATAGGAACTGGATCTTCTTTTGTATTCACAATTGTTTCGTTACTTTTAATTGATGTACTTGGTTCGTCATGATAGAGATCACTATAGAAGTCAGTTGCTGTATTTAATATTTCGCTTCTTTTTGATTTGTGTTTTTGAGATTTGTGATGTGTTACATTTACAATCCAGTTTGTGTGGTCTTGGAGTTCCTTCCACGCACTCTTGATTCCACCTAATTTGGCTATGTTTAGTTGTATTAACTTGGTTTTTAGGGTATTTTTGTACTTTCTAAGTTCGGTGTTTATTTTCTTACTTATTGCTGTTATGTTTTGTCTATTATTACTTCTGTTCTTAAATAAGACTGATCTTTGTTTTATTAATTCTCTTACCTCTGATCCCATTTTATCTTTAACTGGTTTGTCTGTTTCTAGTATTTTATTGGTTCTTTTTATTTCTTTTTCTAAAGTATCATAGTTTTCTTGGACTGTTCTTAGTTCGCTTATTGGTAATAATTGAGTTTTTAGGGACTCAAGAATATGGCTTGGTAGTGGTAGTGTAATTGGTTGCTTAGTATTTCGTATATATTTTCTAGAATTTTTAGGCTCCATTAGGTGTAACTGACCTCGGAGTAATCTGTGATCAGTAAAATAGTTAAAATTGTTGAGGACGTCCACGTTTAAGAAAAGCTTCGGTTTATTTGTAGTTATGAAATCGATCTCATTTCTTACTTTGCCATTGGGAGATTCCCACGTCCACTTCCTTTTTTGCTTTCTTTTATAAAAAGTATTCATGATATGTAGGTTATTTTCTAACGCAAAGTGTACAAATCTTTGTCCGTTTTCATTTCGCTTGCCGCTTGTGTAAGGCCCAAGTATTTTTTCTTCGTTCTTTCCTCGTTGACCAATTTGACTGTTAAAATCTCCCATCACTATGATGGTTTTATACAGTGTCTCCATTGTCTCATTTAGGTTTTCGTAAAAGCTATTTTTAATTTCTTTTTTCGCTACCTCAGTAGGAGCGTATACTTGGACTATAGACGTTGGGTGTTTGTGACCAGGAAGTAAAATGTTTAAGACTGCTATCCTGTCTGAAACTCCTTTAAATTGTATTATATTATTTTTCAGGTATTTTTTTATCAAGAAGCCTACACCGTATATACCGGGTATTTCATTTTTATGGTACATCATATATTCTTTATGCTCTTCGATATTTTCTTGAGATCTCCGTACATCGCTTATTCCAAGAATATCCCAATTAATGTTGTTTAACGCATGTTCGAGTTCGGTTAAACACTCTTTTGACTTTAATGATCTTATATTCAATGTCGCTATATGGAGTTTCCTTTTCTTGTTGTTCGTTATTGTTTTATTTTCCATCTTTAATGTGGTATTTTGGGGGGTTTGGTCAATAACCCCGCGGTGACCAACCGTATTGGGGTGTTTCTTGTTTCTACTTTTATTCTTGCCTCTATAATTTGTTTTGTTTTCGTTACCGGTGTCTGACATTTCCTATGCGTTATGTTGTTGAGATGGTTTTTCAGTCAAGGATGCAGACCTTGCCCTCATATATTCAAACGCATTTGTTTTATGTAGTTTAGACGGTGCAATAATATTATTCGAACCACTGGAGAGTGAAGTGCTTATGTTGTTAGGTGATATCGAGGCTTCTCTCTTTCTTTTTTCTGTAACTAGTGTTCCTTTTACTACTATTTTATTGTTTCGAATAAATGCGTCTTTTCCATTTTGTTTTTCTAGTTTGAGTTTTTCCTGTAGGCTCTTCCGCATTTCCATAGTTTCTTTCGAAAAATCTTTAGTAATGTAAGTTTGTTTCGGCATTTTCATTTTATTTTTCAGTATTATTAACTTTTTTTGGAATGATATGAAAGATATAAGTATTGGTCTTACTTTACTCTCATCTCGTTTCTTTCCTAATCTATAATAGTTATTTATTTCGTATATATTTCTGTCGATATCTAGGGTTATCAGTGTTTCTTTAATGAGATTGAATAATTCTTGGTGGTTCTTTTCTGTTTCTTTTATACCGTGTAGTATCAAGTTATTTTTCCTATTTTTTTCTTCTAAATATTTTACTTTTTCTTCTAATCTTTGTACCTCGTTTTTCAAATATTTGTTTTCTTCCAGAAATGGTTGTAGTTTCTCGTCTATATTTTGCATGATGGTTTCATTTACACTCCTCGTAATAGCTGCGGTTTGTTGTTCGAGTTCAGTTTTCATCATGCTAAACAGCTGTGCCATCTCCAGCGACATTCCCTTAGAAGTCATGTTGCAAATTAAAATGTTTTAATCAAAGTGTATTGGAACGTATGTACGGAACGTCTCGCTGATCTAACAACACCGGGTTATGTTTGCCACTAACAGACGTCACTGTCAGATGTCACTGTCAGATGTCAAGATCAAGTAACTCTGGCTGTCAATTGATGATTAAATATTCATAACCTCAAATCCTTGAGATGTTTTATTTGTGGTTTGTCGATTTATTTGCTCGGTTTTCCGCGTACCTTTTTGTAATCTCCGCGTAGATTTGTTTTCGTGCTGGGTAATTATATAGTGCGCGGCCGGTATTGGTTATTTTTTACTGTGATTTCAATTTAATAACTGGGAGCACTTTCGTACACTGTTGTCGCTTTGACACCCGGAAACAGAAAATCATGATTTAACGCGTGAGATAATAATCTCGCGGTAGGTTAGGTTCATCATCATCATCAACAGCCCACTAAACGTTCCCACTGCTGGGACTCGGGGCCTTCTCTCGCAAGGTGAGAGTTAAGGCCATAATCCACCACGCTGGCCCAGTGCGGGTAGGTGGATGACACATGACTTCGAAAGATTCTAGGTACATGTCGGTTTCCTCACGATGTTTTCCTTCACCGTTTTAAGTTAGTGGCGTTACGCACATGACTTTGAAAAGACAGTGGTGCGTTTGGGGTTTGAACCCGGGGTCTCCGGATCGGCAGGCGCCGTTCTCCCGACTAGACCAGCCGTAACTTCATTACTAACTAACTTTCGAACTTTCTAGTAGTAACTTTCGTAGGTTAGGTTAGTTTGTTATAATGATGATGTTATTTGATATTTTTTTATTACATCAACATATGACGATTTTAGATGATAAAGTGGCCAGAAAGGTACCGATATATCACCGGGCTGCAAACATTTACTTAAAGATTACTAGACCCAAAAGGTAGTCAAATTTGGGAGTAACATCATATTGGTTTAGAAATGTTCGATAATAACGATTAAAACGATAAAACTGTGCTGAAGTAGTGTTTGTTATAAGCTGTGATGGCTTACTGGAGAAAATTATCGGTTTCACAAACCTGAAGTGGTAGTTTCAAATCTCGGCTGCAGCAAACCTGATTCTTCCAAATGTCGAAGTTTATCATCACTCTCACGGCCTTTAGCTGTGAAGCAAAACATTGTGTGGAAAATCCCTAAAAACTCCTTTCGTGCATCTTTCATCATGTCATAATTTCATCCATCAACTCGCACTTGGCCAGCGTGGTGAATAATGGCTTTGACTCTTGTGAGAGTCTCAGCAGTGGAAACATATTATAATGAACTGTTTATATGACACTCTGTAGAATCCGGAAGGCTGTAAATGATGTTAAAGCTGATGCAATAAGGCGATGAAAGTTCAACAAGCCACATCAAACCGACCTGCCTATCACAAGACCGACCACGCGCTAATCCAAAAGATCCATGTGCAATTTATAGAGCATTCTAAATTCAAATCTGGTTGTAATGGCGGTGGTGATTTACGCGCGCGCGGTAATACCCGCCGTCGCGTTTGGACAATGTTGACCCACTATCGGCTAGCGCTGGCCTACACGATGTTACAACGATTCTCCTACTTTTATAACGAACTAGTAACGCTCTACATTAACGCTTTTTACCCATTTACTTCGCGTTTCTGATATTTATCCCAGATAAAAAGTAGCCTATACGTTCTCACAGCGTATTAGCTTGTTCTCAATTTCGGCCCGATCCATTTAGACCCCCGTAGTTCGCGTTTACGATATTTTTCCGAGCTAAAAAGTAGCCTGAACGTTCCCACAGAGTATAATCTAACTGTGTTCCCAATTTCATCGCGATCCGTTCAGACGTGATTGAGCAATAAACATCCAAACATCTACACATTGACTTCATAATTTTAGTAGGATATTAGCAGTGTCAAGGGGTTTAACCCGTGCAGTTCCCGTTCCCGCATTTTTCCGGGATAAAAAAGCCTATGAGACTATAATCTAACTGTTCTAAATTTCAACTGGATCCATTCAGACGTTACGTAACGACGTGATTGGGCAACAAACATCCAAATATTGACATTTACAGTATCAGTGGGATTACCTCGATTTTTCAACAGCTTTACAAACCGCTGTAACTGCTGTAAATATGAAAGTTTAGATGTTTGTTGCTGAAACACGTCTGAACGGAACGGGTTGAAATGTGGAAAACTATGAAATTATAGTCTGGAAGAACACATGGGCTACTTTTTATCCCGGGAAAACTACAAGAACGGGAACTACACGGGTAAAACCACGGAGCGCGGGTAGTAAACAGATAAATAGACCGACTTTTAAACTTAAGTTTTCTTAACTACACATTATTATCAGGGCTACATAAAACTTTTTGATCTTAGAGAAAACTACAATTATTTTTAAGAACTTACTAGAAGAGATTAAGAGCATTTTTTTAAAGAATTATTGACAATGGAGATATGATTAGCAAGTTTTTAAATATTTTACATATTGGATAATGTACCTCATATATCCAACCGTGCTTCTGTGTTAAATACGGGACTGACATAGTCAAATATGACTCAAGGTCCCAAAATAAAATCAGATTTAAAAAAAAATGATTTTACAAAAAAAACTGTTATGATGTGGTCTATTGTTAAAAATTGTTTATTTAAATATAATTTATTAATATCAAGCTATTTTCTACAAAACTGCTGCACTTAAACATTTTTATGTGACGTAATAAATCTAATTATTTCAATAAAATGTATGGCTAGTAATTTTGCGGTGCCTTATTAGTAGTAGTATACTAATATACTACTATAGAATAAACTTTGATATACTACTTTCCATACTACATTAAGGATTTTGATCTCCAACTGGTGCTATGCGGAAATGAAAGCAATACACGGCTATCATTGCTTTCATAGTACATAAGAGTACATACTGTGAAAGCAATCATGCATTTCATGTTTAGTCCGGAATAGCAGGCTGGTGCACTAACAGACAATGTTCACCCTAAATCCCTGGATCTAAAGACTTGATATAATCTGAGGTAATGCTTCTATTTGGTATTTCCAGCTGAACTGAAACATTGACTTAGTAGACTACACTGTTACGCGTGTTTTAAGGACTAGCAGTGCCCCGCGGTGTTACCCGCGAAGTTCCCGTTCCCGTTGTGTTTTCAGGATAAAAAGTAGCCTATGTGTTCTTCCAGACTATAATCGAACTGTATTCCAAATTTCAGCCTGATCCGTTCATACGTTACGGCGTGATTGAGCAACAAACATCTAAACATCCAAATATCCAAACATCCATACTTTGACATTTACAATGTTAGTGGGATTTAAATTTATTAACCGATTTCAAAACAGAAGTAGTTTTTTAATTCGGTATGTTTTTTTGTGTTTCGATTAATTTTGATGATTATTTTTTTGTTTGATAGATCATAGTTTAGAGATGGTCCCGTTGAAATATGAACAAGAAACCCAAGTTTAATTTTATTAAAAAATATATATATATATTGGTGGACAATTCACACAAAACACCATCTGACCCCAAACTAAGCAAAGCTTGTGTGATGGCGGCCAGATAGCTGATATAATACTTATAATATAGTTTTAAATACATACTTATTATACATAGAAACACCCAGACACAGTGCAAACATTTGAATTCATCACACAAATATTTGCACTGGGTGGGGATCGAACCCACGACCCTCGGGTTCGCAGGCAGAGCTACTAACCACTTAGCCACAAGGCCAGTCTAATTTATATCAGCTATCAGGCTCCCACAGTACAAGTTTTGCTTAGTTTTAGGCTAGATAGTGTTGTGTGTGAAATGTCCAACGAGTATTTCCAGAGAAATTACAGGGCTTAGAGATATATCTAAGAACTCTGGGTGACGAGTGACTGGGTGACTGGGTGGCGTGACTGGGTGGCGCAGTGCAGTGCTAGGTAATGATTTGGACTCTTCATGTTCCAATAGCTGCGTGTCACTGTGCTGTTATGTGACAGGCATGTTGCTTATCATCAGGCACATGTCCTGCTCGTCTCGTCAATGTTTATTTAAAAACAAAATACTGAAAAAAATGCTTTTTATGAAATTTAGTCGCGTTTTAATTTAATTTTAAATTAAAGTCGGTTTTTGTTTTTCCGAAGAAATTAAATTCGAAGTACCTATTATATCAGCCATCTATCTTGCATAATCCAAACTCTGTTTAATTTGGGCTATTTATTGTAGTGTGAGAATTGAGGAATGTCCAACTCTATTTATTTATTTATAGTTCCAAATTACGGAAATCTTACTTGCCTACGTACCCCAAAATAGCATTTAAAAATAGTCTTTTTAAGTCCTTTAGACATTAAAAATGTCGAAAAATAGTATTTACTAAATTGACTTTACACAAAATGTAAACAGTTTTTTGGTTCGCGTAGCATAAACAGTCATCCCTCTGCTGGGACTGTGAACCTTCTCTTGGAAGGAGATAGATACTCAAGGTTATAATCCACCAGCATGGTCCCGTGCAGGTTAGTGGATGATGGATGACCTATAAAAGATCTTAAAACGTACCGATTTCTTCACAATCTCTTAGTTCATTACCGAAACCAACAGTGATCACAAATTTATACATCTACTCTTAGAAAAATATTTTATAAAAATTTTATAAAAAAAATATTTGGCTCAAGTGACGCACCAGAAATCAGCGGCGCGTCACCTCCTCCAAGGCCTATCTCTAGGTGGGGCGTCGGACGGCCCTAAACATCCAACGCCCCAGGCCTCCCCGTGGAGACGGGGTGCGAGCCCAGAGTTGGCCCACCTCTCATGGCGAAGATGATCGGCAGCGAGAGATCCGCCCTCACCACCTCGGCTAGGGTCTGCCTCTACGGCCCCATCAGAATGCTCGTGGAGGACCCTCATCTGGAAGACTTAGGAATTTTACTTGGCCGATATGTCAGCGGAGTAGCCTTCCCAAGTCTTCCAGTCCCCCTCCCCAACCTCTACACGGACTGCTCAAGGGGGTTGAGGAGCGCGTGTAGAAGTTCCCAGCCCCGGCCGGGATTCGCCATCACACAACAAGATGCTACCTAGGCAAGCCTGATGCCCAGGGTGTACCACGTGGAGGTTCCCGAGCCACGCACCCCTGATTCGAGTAAACCTAGATTATATATCCGTAACGTAATATCGACAAATTATATTTGCTTCACGATAATAATATCAAAAAATTAATAGAAATAAATAATTAATCAAAAACAAAGTTTACTCATTTCAATTACCGATTATCAACTGAAATAACCAGGGTTAAACAAAACACCTACCTATTCAACTTTATTTTAATTATTTTACTATTCATTTTCTACAATCTACTTGAGGTTCAAGTGTCAGTTTGATCCCTTCGATTCTTACGATATGATTGAGCAACAAACATCTAAACATCCAAATGATGGCATTCATAATATAAGTAGGATAAAACACAGCCCTTTAAGCTTACAGTAGACCTACTCTGCGTACCCTTGTGTTCCGAATTGTAAAACAGAAATACAAATATTTAATTATCGAAAGTATGAAAAGAAAAAGTTTAGTAATTTTTGTTTCTGAATATTAAATTAAATATATTCAGGATTGTAAATGTAGAGTAAGTAAACATCTTGTTTACAAATCGGCATGATGACGTCATTAGGAGGCGGTGGCCGTCGTCTGTAATGAACCGGCTGTTAGCGACCTTTCGCTTCTTCTAACTTTCTTGTTAATTATGGAAATGTTGTAATATAGCTCAATAATTATACCAACGGTTTCAATATCATCAAAGTTTTTTTTTTCGTAAAGAATGGACGAGACGAGCAGGACATGTGCCTTCCATACAAGTCTGTGTGTTCATTCATCCCCTATTTTTGCCCCTTGAACTTTTTTTTTGTATTAATAATGAATATATGTTCTTTATCAAGTTACCTACTATGTATCTATACCAATTTCATTAAAATTGTTTTATCAGATTGGACAGATTGGGTGAGAAAGCTTAACAGATAGACTGACAAAGTAACGTATTTCTGCTTTTACAATTAGTACGGATCTGTATAAAAATTTACGTACTGAAATGGCCCAGCTAAAGTTACCATCGATACACATGTATTGCATATATGTATTATAAGTATGTGTAAGTGTATAAAACATTATATTCACGTAACGAAACGTTTCGAGCCGAACTCTACAAAGCGCTTAACTTCGGGTATGAAGGTGGAATAAAATTTAACAGCCCCTTAAACCGGCAACCGTTCCGATGATAAATAAATTATGTACAACACCGGGACGACAGATAAATTTACAGATACACGTGTAAATGAATAGTAGTGTAAATTATTTTCGTTTAACTCTAAATTTCATACTATTTTGTTTTCATTTTATTGAAGTGAAAATTCTTCTGGCGCGGCTCAGACAGATCATTCGTGTGCTGTGAATTTAATTCTAGCGTCACGCTCGGGAATGATAAAAGATCTTTGGGTAAACTCGGGACCATGGCCGTTGCCCATCTAGATTTGCTCATGACCACACCGGTTTCACCCACTTATTTTCCAAAGTAAGCTATCAAATTCTGAGTTATAAGTTTCCACTTCTATCGGCAGTATCTATCCTATGACTGCCAATTTTTTGTTTTATCTGACATTGTGGATCTAATATTTACGTAATTTGACGTTAACACGTGTAATAATAGATAGATAGATAGATAGATAACTCTTTATTGTGACACAAAAACAGAAATATCATAGTAAAACACTTACGAACTAGCACCACAAATGGCGGCCTTATTGCTTAGAGCAATCTCTTCCAGGCAACCAGCCACCAAACCAAATAATGTACCAAATTGATAAATAAATAATTGAATAAAATTGAATTATTACATAGCATATCAGCTCACATCATGTTCCCAATGGTGGGACTCGAAGCTGGGAAGGCTGTAGTCAGTCATTGCCATAATATATCACTGGAGCTATATGCGGGGTGGTGGATGACGCATGGCCTTCAAAGATGTCGTTCTTGAAAGAAGTAACTTTCACTTTTCACAAGTTAACTTCACAATTTTTAACTCAAAAATTTAATTTATGCATTTGCGTTTAAAATAATAGTACCTGGGTGACCGAGCTTTGCTCGGTTTAAATACTAAATATACTTAGATACCTACAGATAACAGACTCCAAGAAATAGATTTTCTTAAAAAAAACAAATTGAAAAAAAAAGAAAACCCGTCTGGATTCGAACCCGGAGCTACTAAATCGTGACCGCTATGAGCGCCCGACTTCCCGTCCGAGCTAATTATGGTGTCACGTCACGCGGCGAAATTTACCTTCACATTCTAATGCCTAATGTGACAGTTTTTCATTGTCTAAAAACGCGCATAATATGCGGGTTTTTTTAAATAAGACCTAGTTAGATCGATTTATCGTCCCCGAAATCCCCTGCATACATAATTTCATGAAAATCCGTCGAGCCGTTTTCGAGATTCAGATTCTATATATATAAACATATTTATATAGGTACAAGATTTGCTCGTTTAAAGGTATAAGATAAATTAGTGGTACGTATAGTCAGGATTCGAACTTACGACCACACGATTGAGAAATCGGACGACGGAAAGAAAACATCGTTAGGAAATTGACATATTCCAAGAAAAACATTTTTCTAGAACAAACGTCATTCGCCAAACCGTATTATACTAAACCAGCATGGTGGATTAAGACTTTCACAGTCTCCTTGTAATAGAAGGTTCCGAGTTCTAGTTGTGGGCTGTAGGCTGTTCATGATAGATAAGATAGACGTAGATTAAGGCAGTATGTAAAACTATAGTCATACCATTTTTCAAAATGAAAGAAAAAAAAAAGAGTTTTGACTTCATAGTAGTAGACTTCATGGACTAAAATCCAAAACAATATATTTTTATACAATATCTATTTATAAATATACAAAATTTGACCCGATACAAAATAACACAAATAAATAAACTTGTCTACGGCGACAAGATCTCATTTACGGTTATAGAAGAGGAAGTGAATCAGAAAAAGGAAACCGCGTCTGAAATGAAGTAACGTGTGAGGTGACGGGCTTATGGCCGCTGATGGCGGTTTACGGCCCACGATGGCCGCCCGACGGCCTGCCGATGGACACGACACGATAGACCGAATCAAACTTTGCCTACAGTGCATGACAAAAACATGACACTTCATGGCACTTTCCTAGTAATGTTACAAATGTCAATGTTTGGATGTTTAGGTGTTTGTTGCTCAATCACATCGGAAGGTTTTAACGGATCGGGTCGCGTAGTTCCCGTTCCCGTTATTTTGTTTGAATAAAAAACCTATGTGTTATTCCAAACTATTTAACCTAACTGTGTTCCAAATTTCAACGCGCTCCGTTCAGACGTTCGACGTGATTGGACAACAAACATCCAAACATTGACATTTATAATATTAATAGAGTAATAAGATCTATTAATCTCACTATGTGTTGAATTTCCTTCAAATGTATTCAGCCGTTACACATATGCGTGGGGACAAACATACACACTAGCAAACCCACAAACTTTCTTAATTTATAATGTTAGAATACGTAACATCAAAATAGAATATACATTTTCGACAGTTGTGATGGGAACTCGGCTTCCTATTGTAGTTTAAAATAAAACAAATAAAAATACAGATAGAAGCACTTAATTGACTAGTGATTTATTATTTTTCCAGATGCTTATTTATAAAAATGGTTGTCTGTAAAGTCGGTTTACTGACGATAGTTAAACGTGACAACGTCTTAAGAAATCAGTACGCTGATAGCGCGAGTAGTGATACCGCTCGACTCGGCGGGTGGCGCCCTCAGCGCTCAGTTTCGTCCGCATGGCACGGACGACGAACTAACGGTAACGGTAACGTTACATGACGTCATGTTTTGCGGGCGTGCAGCCGGCTTCACCGAATTATAAGACGTTATCACGTCAAAATTAGCTATCTGTTCTCTTCTCGTTTTCGCGCGCCGTCCGTCGTCTAATTTACTCGCGTGAACAAATATTGAGTATTGCCACAATGAAAAAAAAATGAACTTTGATACAATGAAACAAAATTGAGGTATGAAGCAATGAAACAAAATTGAGCTTTAGTGCAATGAAAAAAAAATTGAGCCTTGACACAGTGAAAAAAGTTAAGCTTTGACACAATGAAAAAAATGAGCATTGACACAATTAATAAATTTGACCCTTGACACAAAGAAAAAAAATGTCCTTCACACAATGAAAAAAATGAGCTTTGATACAATCAAACAAAATTTAACTTTGACACGATGAAACAAAATTGAGCCTTGACACAATTAATGTATTAAGTGTTTTGCATGCCGAAAGGCAGAATGTGGAGCTCTTTGTTCTGTATCCTATTACCTGTAAATACCCATATGCGCAAATAAAGATTTTTTATTTTTTTTATTTAATGAAACAAAATTGAACTTTGATACAATGAAACAAAGCGAAATCGGACTAGCCCTAGAATAAAGTTTAACATGTTCCCAACCCCTCGTATTTTCCTTTTTTTCTCCTAATCTATGTTAAAGTATGTTAAAAAAGCGAACCCAAATGACAAAGGTCGCGAACGCCGGAGTCTGTGGAAAAAAAAATACAATGAAACAAAATTGAGCTATGACAAAAAAAACTGAAGTTTCGTTAGTTTTTAGGGTTCCGTACCCAAAGGGTAAAAACGGGACCCTAATACTAAGACTTCGCTATCCGTCCGTCTGTCTGTCTGTCGCCAGGCTGTATCTCAAGAACTTCCATCATCCGCTAACTCGCGCTTAGAATGAGTGGTGGATAATTAATTGCCTTGGTTCTTTTCTTGCGAAAGAAGGTCTCTAGTCTCAGTAGTGGGAATATCTTTAGTGTATGTGCTAACGCAATTTTTTATCATAGAAGAATATTTGGCAGACCGAAATGGCTCCACATTTTGTCCGTTTTTTTTAATACGCATGTATGTCTTGTCTATAACGTGCCAAATAGAAGCCCGGCACTGTCCGTCGTGGGCCATGATGGGATCCTTTCAGGCGCGCCGACTGGAACCGCCGTAAACCCGGCCTCACAGATAAACCCACAAATACCCACATAAAAACGTCGTGACGTCATCTCCGCCCTTCTAAATATGCATCGAATTATTAAGCCTCGTTGTCTGAATTATCACGATGGTTGTGTAATTCAGATTCATGCCTAATAGAGAACTATTTTAAACTAACTTCAAAAATTGAGGAGATTCTCAATTCGGTTGTGTTTTTTTGTGTATACGCAATAACTCCGCCAATTGTAAATTAGCATTGATATTTTTTTTGCTTGATAGTTAAAGTACCTACAGATGTTGTCCCATATAAATGTTGTCGGCATTGGTGAGGCGGTTTATGAAATATAAACAAAAACTAAAATTTTCTTCCATTTATCTCGATGACTTCTAAAGAAATTTGGTCGTGTGTCTGAATCGGTCTCAATCACTGAATTTAATGTTTATTTATCACTAGTTACGTTTTAAACTTCGAAGTCTTAAATTTAGCCGCAAAGTTACTGGTTTTTCTGTTTTTATCGGATGCATTTGGGTGAGTGTACATGTAATCTGCATGATCTAATACCATCTTTCTCTATCTTGTCTTAATTCAAGTCGGATGTTCAAAATACTCGAAAGTCTCGAACACGGGAAATCCAGAACTCTAACTTTTAAGGGATTAAAAATAGCCAATGTTCTATGTCATATTACGATCAATCCAAGTTCAGTTTATAGTGTGAATTGTTCAGTTCTGACAAAGTGATTTAGATTTTTGATTAATACTTTTTTAATGTCTACCTGTTTAGGATTTTTTACTATCTAAATAGATTACTATAATCTCTAGACAGAATCAAACACAACAATGTAAGTAACAAAAATACAATCGTTATTAAAACGTCTCTCATACGCAAACAGTTTTATTTAAATGCTTTGAAAAAAAAAAGATAATGATAATTTTATTGATTAGATCCAATAAATTGTGCCGTAGATAAATAAGTTTGATAAATCATTCGAAACAGTACGAGGTAGTCACGCACTACGAAGCCTTTGATGTAGGATTGGGAGCACTGATGGTGGTCCACAATGCACTTCAAACGAACAAATGCACGCACTCTGCAGCCAGATGACGTTGACTGTCAATCTCTATCGTAATGATGCCTCGCGAACCTGCAACCCAAAATAATGTATGCTGTCATTAGGAATAATAAATAATAACATCTTACAAACGAAACCAAGTGCTTGTTCAAAATCCTCTATTAGAATATACATATATCGTCATATAAATACTTAGATACATGGCACTACACATTATAATTATTATTTTACTTCAATATTTTGTTTAGCACTTCCGTTCACATTCTTGTTGAATGTTGTATTTATGTATGTATCACAAAGGATGTATCATCACTGGAGATGCACTAACGACAGGTAATGCTTTTATTGTTTTTTTTTTTAAATAAAGAGTGGCGAGACTAGCAGGACATGTGCCTGATAGTAAGCAACATGCCTGCCACATAACAGCACAGTGACACGCAGCTATTGGAACATGAAGAGTCTAAATCGTTACCTAACACTGCACTGCGCTCGTCACCCAGAGATCAAAGTTGTTATATCTCTAAGCCCAGTAATTTCTCTGGAAACATTGCCCTTCAAACTGGAACACAGTAATGTTTGCCCATTACTGCTTGGCGGTAGAATAACTGGCAAAGGTGTGGCAAACTGTTATACTCATAGGTACTATTATTTTGGGGAGCGTTTTGTTAACAAAATGCTGACTGCAAAATATTTATTCGAATTTAGAAAGAAAAAGTCGAATTCAATCAAAAGTGCTAATTTGAAAGAATACAAAAACAAATATTTGCATACCAAAGAAAATGCCCTAAATACAATTGGGTTCATACTCGTTATTACGAAACTGTTTACAATTGCCTGTTTTACAATAATTTTGCTGAGCATAAGAAATTTTGAACATTTTTTTGTTGTAAAAAAACATTTAGTAACCAAAAGTTTTAATTAAATTAAACGTACATAAACATATAAAACAACAAGAAACTATGTTTGACCTGTTATTTGCACCACTAATTAGCTTGCATAATTTTTTCGCAAACAGACAGACAGCTATAATTACGCTGCAGATCGTCTTCGATCGCGACAAAAAAGTTCCAATGTCGTCAATACAACATCAAAATAAAACAAGATAATAGCTCTGGCCCTTCGAGACCGGAAACGGAAGGGCAGATAACGACTGCGGCCTCATCACTCATCGCCTGAAATACAGCCTTCAACGCCTTGCTTCATGTAAAACAGTTGTGACAATTTCTGTGCCGGTCCGATTATTATCGGGGGCAAATCGGATGCGATTTTATGATCGTAGTAAAAAAAGGTCTCAATGATTCATTTTTTCTTGCATAAAGATATTTATAAACAAAGATGGAATATAAAATTCGCTTCAATGAGAAAATTGATTGAAGAGTGTCAATTTCCTTTTTTTGTAAATTTATTTTGTGGTTTCACTTGTGAGAACTTGATACCATATTTTTAAAACTTTTTATATGTTAACTTTTCATAACTTTTTACTTAAACACCATTCCGCCTGATTTTGCCCCAATGCGGTCTACGATAGAGTGTAATTACCAAAAAGAGTCCGATTCACTTTCGACTTGTAGACACCAAGATTGTAACTATTGGGAAAAACCTACTTAGGCAACGCATTCCACGCAGCCTAGACGTTCTTATCGCAGAAATGGAGTAAAAAAAATGTTTGTCTGTAAAGTCGGTTTACTGACGATAGAATGTGACAACGTCTTAAGAAAATACTGATGGAATGGTAGCATTTTTCAAAAGAAAATTTTAATTTCATTTGTTTAATAGATTTGTATGTAAAAAGTAATCAGTAGAATTTAGTCATTTTCAATC
Source organism: Ectropis crepuscularia (assembly GCA_963693475.1). Taxonomy (NCBI): domain Eukaryota; kingdom Metazoa; phylum Arthropoda; class Insecta; order Lepidoptera; family Geometridae; genus Ectropis; species Ectropis crepuscularia. The sequence continues at coordinate 32,869,921 of OY856339.1, read as the reverse complement.
AAAACAATGCAAAAAAGCTTTTAGATGCCGGGGATCGAACCCGGGGCATTTCACATGCAAAGCGAACGCTCTACCACTGAGCTACATCCCCGCTTGAACTACTGGTCGAAATAATTAATACAACTGTAACAAACATGCGGCGAGGTAACGACCGACGGTAACGACCGACGGTAACGGTACATGACGTCATGTTTTGTGGGCGTGCAGCCGGCTTCATCGAATTATAAGACGTTATCACGTCAAAAACTATCACGTTCGAGTCTTTGGAACGTCAACCATGAATCGGTGTCACTTCTTCGAGCTACGGTTTGGTAGAAAAAAGGCCAAGGGGGTATTAGATCAAAAGATTAAACTTTCCGAAAACTTGAGCAAAACTTCAAATTTCTACCTCTCTCATGTCTACACGGGCTAAGCGACGGGGCGCTGTTAGTGTGTTCTAAAGATGTCTCCCGTTTCGGACTTCTCGCGATGATTTCATACAAAGGAAGGACCAGCTGACTAGAGATTGAAACCTTACATCGTCACGTGACAAGAGACTCGACTACACTTACACTGAGCCACCGCTTTATTGCTTTTTACACATAAATTAAAAGTTCTATCAGCATTACACAGAACGATGTCAAACCGAAACCAAAACTTCATCGTAACGAACTCATACAATGAGATATAATTGGCACAGGAACGCGGCGGAAAGCAAAGTAAGACAGAGGTGATAGAAAAAGCTTCGTATGATGATGATGATAAGTAGATAGGTAAACTCTTTAATGCATGTAAATTATAAAAATACAGAAAAACGTTAAAATAAACCAGCAATTGGTGCCTTTATCGCTAATAGCAATCCTCCAAGTAACCGGAATAAAAATAAAATAAAACTGTAAAAATTGTTCAAAATAAACTTTTCATACAAAAAAACGCCAAATAAACTTCTCAAAATGGCGGCAATATTCTTTTTGTGGTACCGCAGTTGGTTCTACATCTAGATATGTAATAAAGAAATTGTTCTACCTACGAAACTATGCACGTTAGGTGCGTGCAGTAAAAAAACACAGTCATAGTAAAAGAATTTGTTCAGACATCTCGCCTGATTGTAAACACTACTTTATGGCATCTTCGTGGAATAAAATGGCGACAGAAATAGATCAGATTAACTTTACTACTAGACGGTTTAAACCACAATCTTAACTTTTGAGAATTGGTTTTGTTATCGTATTGTTTTCTATGTGTTTGGGGAATACTACTTATCATTATATATTATACATTGGGGGATACAGTGCTTAGAAGTTTCGCGTGACGTCACTTGTGGGTATGAACTTTACCCTCAAGTGAGGCTTCACTTGAGGGTAAAGTTCATACCCATACCCTTTCCCATTCATACCCTGGAAGTTTTGATGATCTATTTCTCTATCGATTTTTAGTAGGTAATTTGATGAAACAAAAAATACGTGTCCCATATTTTTTTTATAGTAGACCTATATCAACTAGCAGCGCCCCGCGGCATTTGCTTCACGTATCCTACCAATATTACAAATGTCAGTATTTGGATGCTTATAGCTCAATTAAGTCGTAATGGTCTAAGATCCGGCTGCAACATCTCTGCGTTCATCGCGTATTTAATCAAATTCACATTTGAACATACATTTATGATTAGGAGAACACATTGATCATAGGTTGCCAGTCTATAAGCAGCAAAGCATCGTACAGCTAGCAATCGCTATCCTCGTCTGACTAGTGATGTTACGGGCTAGCTCTCTTTCACTCCATTTTTAAGATTTGGCATTTTTAACAGCCAGCAACCCTTATTTGCGGCCATATTTAATTCTTCTCTTCTCAGTCGTTACCTTCATTGCTGAAGGTCGCGTCTAGTCTGAGGTATTGATCACCCGTATTTAATTAAGTAACCGTATATCACGTTAAACAGAATAAAAATAACTTTAATTTCATATATAAATCATAAATGTACGTTATGAACGTATAAATACACCAAAGTATTAGCTGTTTACACCTGGCTGCGAAGTAGTTGCGGCCGAGTGTGCAACGAAACCCATCGATTTTCGAATTATTTACATACATTGCTATGATGTGGATGATATTTTAATTAAAAAACAAGCGAATGAAATTGTATTTCGAAAATTAGTTAACACTAATTTAATTAAAATTACTTGCGGCCACTTATAGACTGGCAACCTATGATCAATGTATTCTCCTAATCACAAATGTATGTTCAAATGTGAATTTGATTAAATACGCGATGAACGTAAATATGTTGCAGCCGGATCTCGTACTATAACACTTGAACGGATCGGGTTGAAATTTGGAACACAGTTAGATTATAGTCTGGAAGAACACAAGCTATGTTTTATACCCAAAAAATAACAGGAATAGGAACTACGCGGCAGAAAACGCGAGCGGTGCTAGTCATTATTACAAATGCGAAAGTTTGGATGTTTCGATGTTTGTTGCTCAATCACGTCGAACGGATTGGGTTGAAATTTAGATTACAGTTAGAATACAGTCTGGAATAGCACATAGGTAGTCTTTTATCATTTCATTGCGGAGCAACTACACGGTTAAAACCGAGGGTAAAAAAATGCAGTCTGCCAGTTAGATTGCTAAAAAATATTGCACACATATTTTGTTTTTTGTTTTACAAATAAAAAATGACGAAGATACAGTGCTTAAAAGTTTCGCGTGACGTCACTTGTGGGAACGATTTTTACCTACAAGACGTCACGACCCCCTCTGAAAGTTTAATAATCTCAGTCGGTTTTTAGTAATTTGACGAAACAAACATACGTGTCCTATATTTTTCCGTGATCTAGCTGACGGAGTGATTAGAATGGTTTATTTTTGATCCAGTCCGATACCCTATCTCACTTACTTATCAAATACTAGCGGCCCGTTCCGGCTTTGCTCGGAGCCTATGACACTCAGCAATAATGTGGCTTTCTATTGGTGAAAGAATTTTTAAAATCGGTTCAGTAGATCCCGAGATTACCCCTTACAATTTAACAAACACACAAACTTTACTTCTTTATAATATTAGTATAGATCAGGCTCATCATAGGCTCAAAATGTGCATTACTATCTTTAAAATTTTAACTTGTACATCTTATCAAGTCTAAAATAAGTAAATATGAAAAAAGCTTACGCAGGGAGGCCCCGAGTGGGTGCCGATGGATTGTCAAAGCTCGAGAGGCATCGAGGGCCCATCGTTGGCGAAGTAGCGCGCGCCCTTCGATACACCGCCAATTTAGGACTATATTAGGACACTGTAAGGAAACCGATTATTGATTGCATGACACGGATAGACGCAGCCCTGACCTTTTGCAATCGGGAACGGGATGGGACCTAGTTTTTGACTTTATTGAAGTTAGCACTTCTTTTAGTGGTGCGCACCACTGTTTTATAGTGGGCTGTGAATTGAATTCTAGCGTCACGCTCAGGAATGATAAGAAATCTTCGTGGCGATCTGGAAATGCGTCAGCATTTCTAGATGGCCATACTCCGCGTAGTTTCCAAAGTATTCTATCAAATTCTGCATTGTAAGTTTTCACTTCTATCTTCAGTTCCTATGACTGGCAATTTGTTTTTTTTTTTTAACTTTAGCATGCAGATGCTCTATTAAGATTCCATCTATGAAGCACTTTTGCCAGTTATTCTACCGCCAAGCAGTAATGTGAAAACGTCACTGTGGTCTGGTTTGAAGGGCAATGTTTCCATTAACATTACAGGGCATAGAGATAAAACATCTTATATAGGCTTTGATGAAACTAAGTAAACGAAGATAAGGTACGCTCTAATATAAAGACAGCATAATATGCCGAAAATATCACACAAGTATACGCAATGTGCACACAGCTTCACTTGCATCGTGAGAGACGTTTGAATGAATGACAAAGACATCATGACAAGTAGGCAGTAGGTGCAAATGAGATAGCTATACATCACATTTGTTTAGATATTTTTTTCGACAATAATAGAAAGACATACAAATGCACTGGCGTGAAAGAGACAAAATAGCCGCAACTAACATATCGCCGGTCGTGTTGCACTCTTACGCTGTATGTATATCTGTCTCTTTTTAGAAATGGCCAATTGTAAAATTGTTTACAACAGAAAAATAATTTTAGATGTAAAATAATCATTGAACTGTTATGGAAATAATTAAAGATTTTGTTTGTGTACTTACGCATGAAAAGTGATACCATGGAACTTGTTCTTGGTCTTTGAACTCTTGGTTTGTGCACCTTGCAAAAGCAGAATAAGACATAATTACGGCTCATATCGGATTTTTTTGAATTGTTAGCGAACGTCCACTCAACTTGTGGCTCCTGTTGCGACTGAGACTCAATCAGGAGACGTCACCTGATTTTGCATTGGGATCGTAGCAGAGCGCATGCCGCTTCTTAGTGTTTTAAGACTTCAATGTATATAGGGGTAGCGAGTGCAGTACTAGGTAATAATTTGGACTCGTGTTTCAATACGTGCGTGACACTGTGCTGTTATGGGCAGCTACTTTGCTTACCACGTCAGGGCACACGTCCTGCTCGTCTCGTCAATCTATACTATAAAAAAATAAGTTAATTTATCTCTTAGTTCAGTAATTTCCGTTGCCTTTCAAACCGGAACATAGTAAGGTTTGCACATTACTACGAGTATTTGGCTGTAGAGTACCTACCTGGCAAAGGTGTGGTACTTCACAAGGTGGTACTTTACTCTGCAAAGACCTCTACCAATACTGAAAACCACCAATCACCTAAATGGGAGTTTCTAATTCAAACTTGGAGACAAACATCGGGTAACCACAACAGGAAAAACACTCTCATAGCCTTTTAAGTGAACAAGCCCCTTCCTCGTATATGTCAGTATAACTAAATCTAGTAATTGCAATATACGTTCGTGGGAGGCAGAATCATATAGACCAAAATACATTGACCTCCGATTATGAAGAACTGTGAACGGGTTTTGTGTCAAGTTATAGCAGAGTATCGTCTGCGTTTTGAGTTTCAATGGATATAAATAATCTATGTATTTATCATAGAAACCAAAAGTGGAAGTCACAGGGACTACCAATGACTTACAATTATAATAAGTGATAACTTACCATTTAAGTATAAGACTGTAGCAGTATATAGTAGTAAATAGCCATTTACTGAACACCGACATTTTTAATGTCGACCGAATGTTTGATAGCGAAAAATTAAAAAATAGTTATTAAATATCAATTCACGGATGACGCCCCAACTGGTATGAGCTGTTTTATATCACTACGGTATCAGCAGTTTCTGCAGTATTTTCACCCAAGGCATGAAGTCTCATTACAAAATACTACGCGTACACACTGCGCCATCACTCATCTCTTCTGGCGAAAATATTGAACTACAAACAACATACAAAAGAAATCTATAATGGTAGGACTTTTTGTAGAGTCCGCCTAAAGCAGAACCACATATTTTCCAGTTATTCTACAACAAGTCATCCACCAACACGCACTGGGCCAGCGTGGTGGATTATGGTCTTGTCTCTGTCCTTGCGAGAGAAGGCCCCGAGTCCCAGCAGTGGGAACATTTAATGGACTGTTTATGCTACAACAAGTCAGTAATTTGGCAACAAAGTAACTATGCCTGCCTGTTATACTTGCTCACTGTACATACAGTGCGATAGCATAACGAAGAGATAGAGTTACTTTCATATTAAAAATATTATTAGGGATTACACCAGCTAACTGATGCACTACTGTCTTTTCGAAGCATAATGCCGCTAATTTAAAGACCGCGAAGGAAACACAATGTGAGAAACCTACTTGTCGAATAAGATTTAGCCCTTTAAGGACAGTCAACCTGCAATATGGCTAACGAGGCATAAGCATTCCCTACTTGAGTGGAATATTGGGGTTGATATGGAGATATCAGCTAACTGGTTCTCATAGTACCTACAAGCTTTGCTTAGTTTGGAGTTGGATTGTGAGAAATGACCATTAACATTTTTTATAGTACCTATGGGTATACCGATAGTGTCGCCCCCCAGACCCGGCCGCGAGTCACAGTGGGTGTACTATGTGTTAACGCTGTTTTCATTATTCATCCGTCGGTGAGGCACAGAGCCGCGATACCTTCTTACGCAATTCCGGTGTTCTCTCGCGTTTACCTGAGGATATGTTTTGGAAATGTTCTATTTCTTAGTCGAAATTGTCTAATTTATCAAGTTTTTGACCATTTTTAGTACAGTAAGCTCGAAAAAGCGATATTTCATGGTTGATTCGAACGAAAAAGTTCTAAACGGTGTCTCGTGTTAAGGACATCTAAACTGTGGATTGTGTTACCTGAGTGTGTATTCCCTGATGGACATAATTTGGGTCTCTTCAAATCGCGAGTGAATCGGTTTCTTCAGAGTTTGCGCTCCTTCGTAGACCGGTTTCAAACAGACGATGTTGCGCTCTTGCGTAAACCTACACATTGATACAAAAAAATAGCAAGGTGGAAACATATTTGGGGTTTATTGATATTAGAATTAGAAACAGGCGAATAGAAAAAACTTAATATAATAAGTAGGGAAACACAATAATTGATCCTTCCGATAGGCACATTATTTAAAAATGTTATCCACGTATTTTTGAAGTGAAAACTTCTATAGGCGCACTATAGACAGAATTTTCGTGGGCTGTGAAATGGATTCATCAATCGTCACGCTTGGATATGATAATGGATCGGATCGGATATGAAATCTTCGGGTAAACTCGGTAAAAACGGCCAGGTAGGTACCAGGGCAACAGAAACAGTAAAGAGTTTCGATTACCTAGCCCAGCGTTTATCTCCAGATACCAGGACAACAGAAATATAAAAGAGTTGCGTTTGCCCCTAGGTACCAGTACCAGGGCAACAGGAAGTTTTCACTTCTATCGGCAGTTCCTATGACTGCCAATTTTTTTCTTTTGTTTCATAAACTAATTACGAAGATACTACAGTGCTTAGAAATTTCGAGTGAGGTACATTTTGACGAATAAGTGACGTCACAACCCCTACTCTGGGAATTTGATGATCAATATCTTTGTCATTTTAATAATTTGACAATTAAAAAAATACGTGTGCCATATTTTCCTCAATTTACCTGACGGACTAATTGTAAAGATATATTTTTGAGCCAGTTGTCATTGTCCTATTGTGGAGCAAAGGCTCTCTCTCCCTCTCCCTTTGTTGAAGTAATAAAATAAACAAATACTAGTGGACCTTTCTTCACTCCACATTATCTGAAACCGAACTAAGCAAAGCTATATCAGATACTGTGTACATACATCATTTCAAACACATACTTATGATAAACACCTAGAAAAACCCAAACACAAATCAAACAGTCGTATTAATCATAAATGTTTGTCTATTGTATATGAATCAAACTACCAACTTACGATTCTGTGGTTAGTCTCACGATCACCTTAACTACAAAACTAGTCCAGTTATTAAAGATTGAAATGACGAAAAATGTAATAAATATTCAAGCTTCCAAAGTCTTGAATAAACCAATTCGACTACTTTTGTTGCACAATCTACCAAGCTGTGTTCCCTAATTTCATGATAAACTAGATCTAGGTGACATCACATCAAAAGTGGTCCTATTTTTTTTTAGTTAGGTGACGGTTAAACGTAATATCGATATTTAAAAAAGTTTATCAAGGCTACTTTTTATCCCGAATAATTTAGCCGTTTCTACTAGTTACACATAGCGTTGTCCATTTTAATAGCTCTAACGAAACTTTTAATGTTTCTAAGGCTCGTTTTTACCGAATCATAGCTGAATCTTTTTTAAACTTCTTGACACGTGTATTAAATTGAAGACAAGGCATATTCATTTGACTTAATTTGTTAAAATCTACTAAAATAGGTATGATGCGCTATTCAAGGGCATTATGTCGTACATACTTAAATGTTGTGGTTTCAGTAACATTTACTGTGTTGCGAGATCAAATGTTTTTCACACCTTATAAACTGTTTAAAGCTCCTAATGACGTTTTAACTTCAAAAAAGTCAAGTCTAGTAGGCGTTAAAGTTGACTAGAAAACTGGGTTTCGTCAAACTAAACTTAGCTTAAATAAGGTGTGTGAGTGAACCTTGAGCACTCATGCTCGCTTGGCTTCTTCTTGAGGAGGCGTCGTGTTTTTGTCCTCAAATGTGGTCAATAGTGAACACAGATACGTGTGTCATACTCGTGAACGGGTGGTGCTTATGGGAGTTATAATGCAGCATGTTGCTCGTGGCAAACATGCTATATAGAAATTAGAGTTTAAGTTTACTCTAAAGTTTACCCCAAAATATTTATAAAATTCCGCAAAAGAGCACGACACTAGTCGTCTGGGTCTGTAGTGCTTAAAGACATAAGAAAAAAGTTATAGGGACTGGCAATAGAATTGAAAATTTATAACTTTTACAGTATTTGAGTTTATTATATATGTATGTACCATCAGATATCAAATATTTCTTTTTAAATATTACAGCTCATGGGAAGCGCGCGGTGACGATGACGTGAGGTTCACGCTTTTTGTTTCCCCAAAAAGTACATATTTATACACAGTATACATACATTTAGGTCATGAAAAGCGTTTCATAAATTTTGTTCACTCAAAAAGTGCTAAAATCACCAAAAAAAGTTTTCACTTAAAAAAAATAGTCTTAGGTTTAACTCGGTGAAATCCACCCTAAGTTAAAAACATCGGCTGTTTAAAAGTAGAAGGTAAACTGTTCTAGATGAATGCTCGGTAAATAGTGTAAAGTCGGGCAGCCTTGGATCCGAAACATACCTGCTACGCGTACTACAATTATTTACAATCGTAAATCGGACCAACAAATTAACTGTTTATTTTATTTTCGTATAATGGTCAGATTCGCTGAAGCAATGTGCCTACACCATGGGTATTATCTGGCTGTCTTCAAATCGAGACTGAATATCAAATTTTTAAACGTTTCTAGCTTTTTAAAGGGAGTGAGTTTCGCATGAGTTGGGCGTTTTTTTTTAGGTTGTTTTTTTAAATGTGCAGTGACGAGACGAGCAGGACATGTGCCTGATGGTAAGCAACATGCCTGCCACATAACAGCACAGTGACACGCAGCTATTGGAACATGGAGAGCCCAAATCATTACCTAGCACTGCACTGCGCTCGTCACCCAGAGATCTAAGTTGTTATATCTCTAAGCCCTGTAATTTCTCTGGAAACATTGCCCTTCAGACCGGAACACAGTAATGTTTGCATATTACTGCTTGGCGGTAGAATATTTGGCAAAGGTGTGGTACTTCCCCAGGCGGACTCTGCCAAGAGTCCTACCACTACTAATTACTTTTAACGCTATTCAACGTGTACATTGTATTATTCAATACAACTTTAATAGAAGTGGAATTGTGGCCTTTTAATAGTACTACCAGCACCCCATACACTACAATATCGGCCGAACTTATGGACGTTTCCTACCACGAAACACAATCAGTCGGTTGATCGGATCGGGCATTTCGTTCATTCCGAATTCCGACCGACATAGATTTGACAGTTTTTGTGTCGTAAACCTTACTCCGAAAGCATTTAATTACCTTTCCGATTATTCGGACAGCTGTCGGTTGGATCCGATTATTCGGTGGTTGTTTTCGTGGTAGACCTGCAGACTATAATTTATTTATACAGCAAATATTAAGACCGACTAACATTAGGATAATATTGAATCAACCACAGAGCAGATATCAATACTAATGTATCCACACTCAATAAACGCGTCTGCTTCGCATCTGCAATCCGAGGGAGATCTATGTTTATCAAACTCCATTAAATATTTGTGTGTTGGGCTACTTTTTACTCCAAAACAGAAGGGCTAACCTTACCCCACTTATGAAAGTGCCAAGTTCAGTACTTATAACTCTTTCTGCTGGTAAACTTGTTACGGCAATCACTATTTATTTACCTGAGTCGGCTATATTTATAAATTATTTATTCGATCTTGCGATTCAGGGTTGCCCGGCTCGATTGCTCGGCCTGTGTTGCTAGTTTATATTTAACATATCTATTTTAGTGGAAAATTAAACGTTATTAGGGTAACGATAGTCAGCAGGCGTGGAAACGTTACTGTTTTTGATTTGAGATTAATTATTCCTAAAAATTTATAAATCGATTTATTATGGAGTTTTGTGGGATTAAATTTGATTAGTTTGAACTTATTACTACATTTATTGATTGATTTACTGATTACTACATAAGCCATGGTGGTTTAATGGCCAGAACGTGCGATAACAGTAGTGAAGTCGTAGCTTCGAATCCCGTTACTTCTGAGTAGTTTTCTGTACATTTTGATGCACAAATTCGCCATCAGCACCATCTTTTTAACAATAAAAACATTTCAGATCATGCGTTTCTTTCAAAGTAGCGAAAAATATCGAAATCTGTGTTTTCTCTAATAAAATCACATTTTAACGTTACTTGTTACAATTGACTGTGATTTTTGCATTTTGAAGCATCAATGTTTTGACTTCTACACGTTTATGTAGTAGGCAGTATTGGCGAGCATTACCCAATTACTATAGTGTACTCACAATGTAATCATACATTCCTGAACGGCTTGTAGGTAATTACAATATTGATATTAGCTAATTACACGTGTCTAAACTAGTGAGGGTTTCGGATTAGGAAATTCAGTGACTATCTACCGAAATATCAAATCCTACTAATATTACATCATATGTGAAAATTTTGATGTTTGTTGCTCGGTTGCATCGGAATAGCTGAACGGATCAGATTGAACTTTGGAACATAGATATATTGTCTGGAATAGCACGAAGGCTACTTTTATCGCGGGAAACAACGTGAGCTACGCCGGTAAAACCGTATAGTGCTGCTAGTCATCTCACTGTTGAATCGGAAAGTTATTTATCGACGTTAAAATTCTACTAATATTATAAATGTCAGTGTTTGTTGCTCAATCACGTCGTAACGCCTGAACGGGTTGGGCTGAAATTTTGAACATAGATAGGTTATAGCCTGGAAGAACACAGGCTACTTTTTATTCCGAAAAAATAACGGGACGACGAGAACGGGAACTACGCGGGTGAAACCGCGGGGCACTGCTAGTAAAAACATAACTATTATCGAATCACATGAAAAAAAAATAGTTGCAGGAATGTAATTTGGCAAAACATAACTAGGTACATCAGCCCAGTTTACATCGGAACTTTGGCAGTAATGTGCAAACGTCACCGTGTATGAATGAAGGGTCATGAGACGGTTTCCAGAGTTAGTTACAAGGCATAGAGATCTTATGTATCTGGGTGACGAGTGCTGTGCTAGGTAATGACTTGGACTCTTCGTGTTCCAATAGCCGCTTGATACTGTACGGATGGGCAGGTATGTTGTTTACCATCAGGCACATGTCCCGCTCGTCCAGTCACTCTATAAAAATGGCATTCATATTTAATTTTACTAGAGAAATTTCACAAAATGGTCAACTGGCACCACACTTAGCGAAATTGAGAATTATATTTTTGACAAATCTATTTGCGTCTTCAAAACACCTCGATAAGAAATAAATCAGTGATACATTCTCGTTCTAGTCATCACCTTCGCCACTGATCCGTACAAATTACCGCGGAAACCAAATGTTTTAAAAACATGTCGTTAAGAGTTTAACAAATTACTCACTGTGCCAAAGAACGCAGTGAATGCAACGTGTCCCAAAGTTAAATTTGGATTCATTCATTAGACAAGATGCCGTATTGCCACCTATAAATAAGTTCACACTTTTATCTGGCGGGTATTAGGCGCCCGCGTTGGCAACACAACAATTTCGAAAATGGAACGGTTTTTAATCGTTAGATGAATGGCAGCGTCAACGAATTTATTCGGATTTTGACGGTTGTGGCGGCGGCACTGCATCTGTCATTTGGTAGATTAAGCAGTTACTAAATTGTTTTGATCGTTTAGATGTTTTTTTATTTTTATTTATGTAACTGTTTTACCTGTCAACACGAGAACCGACCAATATTTTGAATAAATGTATTATAAACAGTTGCCGTCATTTCACAAAACCGGAATCAAGCTCGATTTTGTTTCTTTTATTTTTTTTACGCCTAAAGTTTAGATTTAAATTTGAATTTACTTTAATGTGGTAGGATTTTCTGCCGAGTTTATCTGGTGAAGTTTTTTTGCCAATTTGAAGAATCTTTGCCAGTTCCACCGCCAAAGAATAATGTGCAAACATTGCTAAATGTACTAGTTTGAAGGGCATTAAAAATTTGAATATTTCCCGGCCCTGATGGCTATTTCATACCATCAAGCGTATGCGTTGCTGATCCGTTCCTCAATATTTATATTTTTTTTAATCAGTGGTTTTTGGCTTGCGTAATTCTTGAACAAATATTTGGAATACATTTTCAAAACATTTTCTTGTTAGGGAATTTAATACTTTCTTTTTCTTGATGTGAATTTTCTTCAATTTACGTATGAGGCTACGTTAGGCAGCCATTTATCCATTGTTAAGCAATAGTTTGAAAAACTATAAATAGTTCAAGACTTAATTAATAGTCTAGTCAACAAGTGCGGGTTAGGTCGTTTTTCTTTCAAATTCTTCTTACATTATGATTGGTCATTCGATTCGAATGAATTCTAAATTATTTTTTTGAAAATGCTTAGCCTGTTCGCAAAAACTGCAATAGTTAAAATACCTAATTAAGTGAAAATAAACCCATTTTTTGGATTTTTTTCCTTTTACGGTGCTTGTTTTCAAGGGTCATCTATGACCCTTGAAAACAAGCACGAAAGAAAGAAAAACGACCTAAAACGCATAGATTCCCGAAGGAAAAAAAACGAAATTCCGTTTTCCAGCGTATTTTTAAACGTCTGGGAAAAATTAAAAATGTTGATACTATTGTTCCGAAACATAGGATTTCTGTTAGAAAATTTTCTTTTCTTTTTTCATATTGGTATTATCTCAAATAGTTTTTGAAATATTGGCAAATAACGAAACCACCTTTTTATTTTCAATTAAATATTTATAACTATTTAAATAACATTTGCAGTTTATACGAGCGGGCATTTACTCAAAAAATATCTAAAATGCATTCCGAATCGAACGAGACCTCAAACACAACGTTAGGAGAATTTGAAAAAATCGACCTAAAAAGCAGATAGATAGATAGAAACACTTTATTGTGACACAGACAAATTAAAATATTACACAGAAATACTTATTAACTTGTGGCACAAGTGGCGGCCTTATAAAGCTGAGAGTAATCTCTTCCATGCAACCAGCACAAAGGAAAATAGCCTACTTATAGCAGCTGTTGACTAGACTATTAAAAGCAAACCAAATCAACAGAATTAGATATAAAAAAAATATTGGCAGTCAAACGGACTGCCCATAGACGTGAAAGCTATAATCTTACTAGCTGACCCCGCAAACGTTGTTTTGCCTTAGTGAACAACACTTAAGGGTATGAAAAATAGCTAGTAGCCGATTCTCATACCTACAGAATATGCATATAAAATTTGGTTAAAATCAGTAAAGCCGTTTCGGAGGAGTAAGGAAACAAACACTGTGACACGATAATTTTATATATAAGATAATAACTTCCAATTTTAGTCGTGAAATTGAATAGTAAGTACTAATGTTGCACAAACTGCACAATATGTCTATATAGCTGCAGATATAGTTACTGCCATTACGCATGTCAATGACGCAAAATCACAAAATTACATCCATCTAAAAAGCTTCTAACGCGGACGTCCCGTTCCGCTGTTCCGCCGCCGCTCCAACGCTACGCCGATACATTAGCAGTTGGCAATACGAACCCATAAAAAAACCCCTATCAAAAGGTGTTCAATGAGGCCAAAGCACTTTTCACTTCAAAATATACCCTTCGAACAGCAAATGAGCGACCAAACCTGATCCATATTTCAGTTCCAAAACATTTCTCCATCCTCTCTCCACTGACTCACAAAATAAATGTAACCAAAACATTTCAATATTAACATTCGCCAGATCAAAAGTACATAATTCCATAAAACACTTCTTTTAGCCCGTTACATCTGTTTCTCGAGAAACCATAAGAAACAATAAAAACTGAGTTGGAATTAGGTCAAAACGATCACTAATCAACCATGTTGCCGGTACACTCGCAAACAAATATAATTTTATCCGCTGCTCTGGCGGTGGCGCGAGTAAATCCAACATCCATTTGTATAAATACTTATAAACTTCCTGATCCCTGAAATAGACAGTCTGCCGAACAAGCGTCTGCCGTACGCTCGATCACTGGAGCCGAGATAGGTGCTGCAACTTATAGGTTTACCCGTGGGTTTACCCCGATGATACGTGCCAAAAGACTCATAGGTTCATATGCCAACGGCACTCTTGTTTGAAAAAAAAGAAGTCCTGAACATCGTCACTTTTTTGACGTGACAACGTTTTATAATTCGATGAAGCCGGCTGCACGCCCGCAAAACATGACGTCATGTGCCGTTAACGCCGTTACCTCGCCGCCGGCGTTACCTCGCCGCCGGCGTTACCTCGCTCTAAGGCGTAGTTGAAGTTGTCACGTTCAACTAACGTCAGTAACCCGACTTTACAGACAACCATTTTTTTTTAAATTATGAGTTACGAGACGAGCAGGACATGTGCCTGATGGTAAGCAAAATGCCTGCCACATAACAACACAGTGACACGCAGCTATTGGAACATGCAGAGTCCAAATCATTACCTAGCACTGCACTGCGCTCGTCACCCAGAGATCTGGAAACATTGCCCTTCAAACCGGAACACAGTAATGTTTGCACATTACTGCTTGGCGGTAGAATTTTTTATTTTTATTTTTTTTTTAAATAAAGAGTGACGAGACGAGCAGGACATGTGCCTGATGGAAAGTAACATGCCTGCCACATAACAGGACAGTGACACGCAGCTATTGGAACATGAAGAGTCCAAATCATTACCTAGCACTGCACTGCGCTCGTCACCCAGAGATCTAAGTTGTTATATCTCTAAGCCCTGTAATTTCTCTGGAAACATTGCCCTTCAAACCGGAACACAGTAATGTTTGCACATTACTGCTTGGCGGTAGAATAACTGGCAAAGGTGTGGTACTTCCCCAGGCGGACTCTGCCAAGAGTCCTGTGCTATTATGTGGCAAGCATGTTGCTTACCATCAGCCACATGTCCTGTTCGTCTCGTCACTTTTTATTTAAAAAAAAAACGATCTAATACCATCTTACCGTTTTTTTTATTGGATAGCTATCATAGTTTGAACAGGCGGCATAGTCTCATGATTGACGCTTCAGATGAACTCGAAAGAGTACGTTTGGCTTTTGTAATAATAACGTCTAGTGATTGTCTGATTGGGTTTTTGTCGATGGTTACAGTCTTGCTCTCTTTAAGTCAAGAGCGTATCGGTTTCTTTTAGGTAAGCACGCTTCATCGTAGACTACATCCTCGCTTAACATCAGGCGAGATGGCGGTCAAGTGTAAACATACATCTTATACCTTTAAACGAGCAAATCTTGTATATACCTATATATGTATATATGTAGAATCTGAGTCTCGCAAACGGCTAGAATGATTTTGATGAAATTATGTATGCAGGGGGTTTCGGAGACGATAAATCGATTTAACTTGGTTTCATAAAAAAAGGAAATTATGCGGGTTTTCAGACGATGAAAAACTGTCACATTAGACATTAGAATGCGAAAGTAAATTTCGCCGCGTGGCGCGACAGCATAATAGCTCAGACATGAAGTCGGGCGGTCATGGCGGTCACGAATTAGTAGCTCCGGGTTCGAATCCTGACACGGCTTCTCTTTTTTTCCAGTATTTTTAAAGACAATCTGTTACTTGGATCCTTTTATCTTTAGGTATCTAAGTATTTAAACCGAGAAAGCTCAGTCACCCAGGTACTATTTATAATAGTTAAATAAACGATGGTGCAAAAACGGTCGGTTAAAAAACGTCTTTCGAATGAAACGCCGTCACGCGTAGTTCGTGTTTACGCACTATTTTCCCTTCATTTACGTTGTAAATCTTCGAAATACATAAACGCACATTTTTCCCTTAGATCCTCTCTAGATCGCCGGAAATACGTGTACGAGTTTGCGTTTGTGAAGGTGTTAAAGCGTCTCGGGATCATCAATTATGACGGCAATTAAAATGGATATGACGCGTTTTAGCACGAATTGTTATAGGCTATTTCGAATCAACGATTTTAGTGATACCAGTAAAACTAAATACAATAAAGTGGCCAAGTGCGAGTTGGACTCGCCCATGCAGGGTTCCGTTGCAGCAAGTAACATAATATACATAGTAGGTACACATAGTTTTTTTAGTTCGTTGTAACTTTGATCGAAGTTTTAATAATAATGTATTTATGACGTACTAAAAAAAAACTAGGTACTCATCAGATCGAGTTCAAAATAATTTTCGTTGGTAGTTTGCTTGGTAACGTACATCATATATTTTTTTTAGTTTTTTAATTCTCTTATTTTTTTTAGAAGTTAGAGGGGGGGGGGGGGGGACACACACATACATTTTACCAATTTGGAAATGTCTCTCGCGCAAATTATTCAGTGTAGACAAAAACTATATTTGAAACCTCAACATCATTTTTGAAGACCTATCGATAGACATCCCACACGTGCAGGTTTGATGAAAAAAAAATGTTTGAGTTTCAGTTATAAGTATGGGGGGCAACCCTAATTTTTCTTTTTTTTGTAAAATTCTTAATGCGGTTCACGGAATACACCTACTTACCAAGTTTCAATAGTGTAGTTCTCATAGTTTTGCCAAAAAGTGGCTGTGACATACGGACGGACAGACAAACAGACAGACACAACGAATCTGTAAGGGTTCCGTTTTTACGTTTTACGGAACCCTAAAAAGTATACTAAATCCGTCTGATAACGATTTTTAACATGTCCAATGCAATCACTGTGCTTTATTTTGTAGGGCACTGTCTACTTTTTAATGCAAATTTCACTTTTACGCGCTCACGGTAGCACCACAGTATTAAGAAACACTACCAGTAGTTGACCGCCTTTGATCTTGAGAGAAACGCCGATAATGTCTAGATGCGGGTAAGGGTGTCGCGATTTAAAAAACGTGGAGAAAATTAAAACATACTGAAGAACTAAAATTAAATTAAAACATACGAAAGACGTCAGCCCTGAGCCGC
The DNA here is from genome assembly GCA_963693475.1 of Ectropis crepuscularia. Classification (NCBI taxonomy): domain Eukaryota; kingdom Metazoa; phylum Arthropoda; class Insecta; order Lepidoptera; family Geometridae; genus Ectropis; species Ectropis crepuscularia. The sequence continues at coordinate 32,852,740 of OY856339.1, read as the reverse complement.
GCTCCTGCAATACTAACATTTGTAATGTAGGCAATGCAGGAGCGCGTTTCCCACGTCTCACCCCGCACGGCCCGCACGATTGCCCCGTCTAGACGGCTTCGTCGAACAAATAGACTGTGGTAGTACACGTTATGTTTTCGATAAAACTCAGCATACTACTGAATGCGAGTTATGTCGAAACTATCTGTGAACGTTGGACTACCGCTGTAGCGCTGTTACATTTAAACGTGTTGCCATTAAGAGTGCGCCTAAAGCCAGGAAAAAAACATATTTCACCCGCGCGACGCGTTTCTTAATGTGATGTACATAAAGTCGAGAATAGCATGACACAGTTTGGAGGAAAAATCAATATTTAATCAGGAGTCCATTTTTGACCAAGTTTTATTTAATTACTCAATAACTAAGCATAAATTTAAAAAAGTGTTCGATTACTTTACTAGAACGTACAAATAGGAATTTTATTACCAAAAAATAATGTGGGGTCATCGCTGATAATTTCGAGTACTCGAATTAAAACGGGTTTTTTTGGTGTCATTTTTATTTTTTTATTGTAAAAAACTCTGATCTATTTTTAAAATTCTATTCGGTTATTGCGTTTCTTCTTGATTGTACCCACACGTCAATATTTTTTTTGTCATAGTTTTTAGTTTCTTAACTTCAGTGAGCGGCGTCGAAAATGTCCTTTTTTCGTTTTCTGGCTTTAGGCGCCCCCTTAAAACTCCGTGTTGCTTGCTTTGTGGGTTTAAGATAAGAACACATTAATTTACTCTCACCGGAGTCAAAATTGAAAACGATGTTTGGATTTGGGATCCTCACTCCCTTATGAACCGTTTCCAATCCAGCCTACCTTATCGATCTTAGACTAATTTTGCGGTTCAAATTAATGTCTTAATCCTTCTACTTACGTTTCTCATCAATCAGTAAAGTTTTGTGACCTTTTTTATATGACACCGCGTAGGTACAATATTTCGTGACAGGTTAATTTCGTGAAAGATTAATGTGGTAAGTACCTAGAAGTTAATGTCGCGATAAAAATAACATTAAACAGGGACACAACAACAGCGAAGAGCAGTTGACTATATTCTCTTTCTCGCTCTGTCGCACTTACAGGTATTATCTATCTCGCTCTAGCACCCTGAGTTCACCCGAAAATTTCTAATCATACCCACACATCAAAACCACACTCGGTTTCAAGACACCATGATTGCATTTTGTTTTTTGTAAAAGCGTAAAATATGTAGAGTTCCTTAGATCTGTGTCAAAATATACGCGAACCAAATCGCGGGGAGATGCTAATAAACATAGATATAAATTGTAAAACGTTGTTTTCAGTAATACTAACCAAACCGTTTGCTCAACATGTAACACTTCACTCGGCGGTAGGAACACAAATCCAGGAATTATGTTATTAGTACTGCGCTAATTTCCGTTTATATCCCTCCGATTTCTATGCAGCTATACCAGTAGAACATTTAGAATTGAACTAGTGACTTGGTTAGTTTGTTTGTTTGTCGGACCTTTCCCGCACTTAGCCTTTTAATTGGGCCATTGTAGTGTAGTAGTAGTGACTACTATATTTTTGTTTTTTGCCAAGAACAAAAATTTATTCAATAATTGACCACTTTTTTCGTTTAAAAATTAAAAGACAAATAATATACTTTTGCATTTACGTACGGCATAATAACAGTCGCCTTAGTTGACACTATACAATTCAATGATTTAAAAAATTATTGAGTAACACGCCAATTTACAAAGAAAAAAATCCTACTAATATTATAAATGTCAATGTATGGATGTTTGGATATTTGTTGCTCAATCACGTCCTAACGTATGAACGGATTGGGCTGAAATTTGGAACACAGATAGATTATAGTCTGGAAGAACACATAGGCTACATACATAGGCTACAATAACAAACAACGGGAACAACGGGAATGGGAACTACGCGAGTAACACCGCGGGGCGCTGCTAGTATTTCATAAAGAACTAATCAACATCAAATATATGAAATATACTGCTGCGTATTGCGAGAACAGCGACTGCCGATGCGGTGACCCTGGGTTCAAAACCACGCGTACCACTGTCTTTTCGAAGTCATGTGCGTAACGCCGCTAACATAAAAAACGGTGAATGAAAACGTCGCGAGGAAACCGACTTGTACCTAGATTCTTTCGAAGTCATGTGTCATTCACACCAACCCGCGCTGGGCCAGCGTGGTGGATTATGGCTTTGACTCTCTCCTTGCGAGAGGAGGCCCCGAATCCTACCAGTAGAAACGTTTAGTATGCCGTTTAGTCGAGATAAGAACTTATATGCTTAGACAACAGATGTTCTCGCCACAGACTGACTGGTGGTAATTTGCCTTACACTCCATAGTATCCGGTAAATTGTTTCATGTGTCTGAATATTTGAAGACAACGTTTTATTGACTTGCAAAGTGCAAGTTGCGATGAAGCGCCGACGCTTTACAGCCGAGCTGTCCGGAGTCATATATATTGCAAGCTGGTCGTATTTTTACAGCACGTGCATCGATTTTCACCTTCCGATACCTATTTTAGCATGCAAAGTGCACGTGACCCGATATAGTTTTACATCTATTTGGGGTAAATTGTGCTAAATAATATTTCCGTTTAAAGATTTTTTAGGAGTAACTTTTGTACTTTTACAAGTGATAGGACACTTTCCAGAGTTCGCCTGGGGAAGTTATTATACCTTTGCCAGTTATTCTACCGTCAAGCAGCAATGTGTAAACAACACTGTGTTCTGTCTGTCTGTGTTATGTGTGACACTGTTTTGTTGTGGGTAGGCGTGTTCCTTACTATCAGGCACATAACTCGTTTTCTTGTCACTCTATAGGTAGGTTATAATCTTGGTGTCTTCAAATCGAGAGTGAATCGGTTTCTTCTAGCTCACGCTCCATCGTAGACCGCATCGTCGCTTAACATACGGCGAGATGGTGACCAAGTGTAAACCTATAAAAGTTTAAAAAAAGGTTTTACAAAAAACACAGATGTGTAAAAGTACAAGTTCGCGCGGAGATCGCGACGCGAGACCGCGACAGGAGACCGCGATCGGAGACCGCGACAGGCACTTGACACTATAGAATTGTATGGGCGCCAGTTCGCGCCGTGACCGCGACTGCGACCTGTCTCGGTCTCCTGTCGCGGTCTCGGCGCAAACTGGCGCTCATACAATTCCATAGTGTCAAGTGCTTGTCGCGGTCTCCGGTCGCGGTCTCCTGTCGCGGTCTCGCGTCGCGGTCTCAGCGCGAACTTGTACCATAAGTTTGATACGCTTTTGTGTATTATGAATTATTTTTAACACGCTTCTATTAACTTGGTACGATATGTGTATGTCGATGAATCTTGGAACGTGATTTTCACTACTTTCTAAGTAACGGATTGGTTTGAAATTTTGCACACTTATCAAGGACCGATGACAATGCAATCATTTGTACAGTTTTTCACACTAACCGTTTCGTTACCACGTAATAGATCAATTTTAAACACGTTTCCAACTAAAAAGTTTTCTTACTTTATAGGTGGCTCTTTTGTATAAGCGTGTTTTTAGTTGTTTTTTTTAATTATTTAACTTGAGTCTTAAGAAGTTTTCAATATCTTCATTTATGTAACCAACTTCAAGGCGTGATTTCTTTATTCGTCGGTCTTTTCTTTATTTTTGCTCACGGATTCCTCGAAGATACCGGAACCAATTTAGAAAATTATTATTTTTGTTCTAAACTTAATTCTTAGTCACATTTGTACAATGTCTACAGAAAACGGATGAGTGTTTTGAAGAATCTACAAAAATTAAAACATAAGGTTTGCATCTCACTGTGGCTGTCTCATTGGAGCATTTAGTAGGCCGACCTACATATATTAGTTGATTTTAGAAATGATTAAAAATTTAGAGTTTATTTTTTGAAATAGTGCCGGTCGGTTTTTGCAGATAATGTGGACATTTTGTCACACAATAAGTCTATTTTCTAGAACATTTTCTAGGTCTATTTTTTTGTATCACATTGTACTCGTAAGTTCAAACATGTTGGGATGTATTGAGAGCTCGTGTTTCTTTTAAATTTTATCAAACAGAGATGAAAGCAGTTTTAATTTGTTTTTTTTCCTGTATCATTTTTTTTTCTTACAAATAAATAAAAAATAAAAAATAATTATTAAATACGTTCGGAAAAGAATGTGAAATGTTTTGAATTCAAGTTTCACCGCGTACTCACGCGAACCAAAAAAAAAGTAGGTAAGTAATTACCTAAATTGAAATCGATGTATCAGTTTCCCACATTTATTTTCTCTCGCCAGCATGCTGGGTACGCTTCCGGTTTGTAGTGGGCTTGAACATCTTGATTATCTGTAGACCTTCATTGGTCTATGGATAATTCAGATGTGCTTAGTGTAAGTAGTTAGTTAGGTATGTAGCGTAGTGTAGTTCTCATTGTATTTTGTTTTGTTAATAAAGGATCAGCCTATTTAAAAAAAAAAAAAATCTGTTTAAATGAATTCAAAGGAACAAAGAAGCACACTGAAGTGATGTTTTGAACAAAATCTTAAAGTCTAAAAGCTTGAAGTATTTTTAAAACGTTTTAATACAAAGAGTAGACCAGACCAACAAACAATTGCTCAAAACTTTTGTGCATCCCGATTTCAGTCAAGAATTACATTCAGCGTAGAAGTCGATTTCCCAACCGAATCGTGTCGGTCGAATGATCGACGCGGCTCATCGATTTGGCAACCGATCAACCGATCATACGACTGTATCGATACAGCGAGCGCTGTACATCACTCGCCGGCCGACGGCATCGGATCAAACTTGCTGCACTGAACTCGATTTCGATTCGAATAGAAATGATTAATCGCTCGAATGCATCAAATACAATAACTTCAATTTGAATAATGAAAGAATTGACGTTGCTATGGAAGAGGTTATTCACTCCATCCCTATATTTTTATCTATTTATAAAACTGTTGTTTGGGGACCCAATTCTACTTCATACTTCCTACTAATATTATAAATGTCAATGTATGTATGTTTGGGTGTTTGTTGCTCAATCGCGTCTTAACGTATGAACGGATCGGGCTGAAATTTGGAACACATATAGATTATAGTCTGGAAGAACACATAGGCTACTTTTTATCCCGAAAAAAAAAAACAACGGGAAAGGGAACTTCGCGGGTAGCACCGCGAAGCACTGCTAGTTATTTTTTTTACATTCGAATGTTTGTAGCTGAACGGATTTGGTTGAAATTTGGAACACTGTTAGATTAAAGTATAGAATAGCACATTCGCTATTATTTACTGCTATATAAATAAGTAAATATTCCTCACACAACACAAACTGAGCAAAACTTGTATTATGCTTAATAGCTGAAATAATCCATGTGTTGGAATTGCATATATTCTGACGATATGCAGGAATACCCAGATAGAAACAATTATTTGTATTCACACAAACATTTGTTCTGGATAAGAATGGAACAGACGATCGCAGATTCCAGTTACATTCCAGAAGCCAGTGACATTATTTTCACTATCCTTCATTCTATCCAAACACATTCTATCAAATGAGTTGTCTTATTTTTGATGATCGTCATTCACTCCCAGGCATAAAACAAATATTTGAATTCGCCACACAGATATTCGAACTTATCTTACGATGGAATCGAACCCACGACCAACAACAGGTGATAAATATCCTCCTTGACCTATTCGTCAACAGCGAACCAAGCTAAGAACGATTATGCGCCCGAACATGGCTGGCAAAACCAAGTTATACTAATTGGGTAATACTAATTATTTATTAACAAAGCAGTAAACCAGTCCTAAAAGTATTCAAATTGCCCTCACCGCATCTGTTAAGGTGCGCTTATACGGGCAATTAAAATTGTTCAATTCCAGTCAATACTCGTCAACTATGACGTCACGACTACATCAAGCAATTTACGGCAACGGCAACAAGCATCAATACTGCGCAATACAATATTGAGCGATATGGCGCAACTTCATCAACTAGGCAATACTGTCCTACACGAGCATTTCAGTATTCGCTCGCTATGGACGACATTGTTCTTGCTGCGGTGGCTTGTAGCGCCACCCGACCTCTCGCTCTCCCCGCGGAAGCAAGACGGCAAGCCGCAAAACAAACAAGTGCGAATGAGATATATACAAAAATTGCTAGGAATTTCCAAGCCCATTGGATATTCGTCAATTCGTATCTGCGACATTGAGCAATATGAAATATCTGGAGCAATTAGAAGCAATATCGCCGAAATAATTGCCGCAATTTATTGAAATTGCGTTTAATTGCTCAATTAATTGCTCCAGATCGGTCAATTCGTGTCTCCGAGCAATTATTGCCCTCGTGTAAGCGCACCTTTAGGGTTTACATGCCTTATACTCTATCATTTGTTATCGTGTTCTGTAGTGGTAGGACTCTTAGCAGAGTCCGCCTGGGGAAGTACCAAACCCGTTGCCAGTTATTCTACCGCCAAGCAGTAATGTGCAAACATTACTGTGTTCCGGTTTGAAGGGCAATGTTTCCAGGGAAATTACAGGGCTTAGAGATATAACAACTTAGATCTCTGGGTGACGAGCGCAATGCTAGGTAATGATTTGGACTCTTCATGTTCCAATAGCTGCGTGTCACTGTGCTGTTATATGGCAGGCATGTTTTTTACCATCAGGCACATGTCCTGCTCGTCTCATCACTTTTTATTATTGCCGTGTGGCCTCCAATGGCCTCCATAACGCACTCATTTGTCACGCTAGTACACGTCGTTAAACAAGCCATCTGCCACTTCGACACTTATCATAAAAAAAAGAACAAAGCGGTTACAAATAAATCTCACTGTTTTTAATTTTCCTCCAGAGAGACAGATAGACTAAGAAGTCAGAAGGGGAACTTCAACTTTTTGAACTTTAACTGCTGTGTTACCTACACTGTTTAAATTATTATCTAATAGTAGGGCAATTATCTAATAGATGGAGGACTGTAGTGCAAAGGGATATGAGAGAATGCGAGTTGTCTGATGACGATGTCTTAGATAGCGCGAAGTGGAGAAGAAATAGCAGGAAGGCTGACCCCACCAACATATGGGATATATAGCCAGGAAGAGAGAGAGAGAGAGCGAGAGAGAGAGAGAGCGAGAGAGAGAGAGAGAGAGAGTAACGCTCCGTGGTTTTACCCGCGTAGTAAAAAAATACCTATGAGTTTTCCTGACTATAATCTATTTCAGTCTGATCCGTTCAGATGATATGACGTGATGAAAGAACAATCATCCAAACTTTGAAATTTATAACATGAATAAGATATTCAACATCATCAACAGCCCACTAAACGTTCCCACTGCTGGGACTCGGGGCCTTCTCTCGCAAGGAGAGAGTTAAGGAACCACCATTATCCACCACGCTGGCCCAGTGCGGGTTGGCGGATGACACATGACTTCGAAAGATTCTAGGTACGTGTCGGTTTCCTCACGATGTTTTCCTTCACCGTTTTAAGTTAGCGGCATTACAAAACTAGCGGAATAAGATATTACAAAACTTGATTTCAGTTTCTTCTGTTTTCGTGTCGTATACGTCAAAAATGGCTATACTAATTTCGTTATACTCATAAGTTTCAGTGAATTTTAAAAATAAAAGGCCCTGTTTAACCTTCGTGAAATACCCTAGAACTTAACTGCCTGTCTTACTGATAGATGACTGACTGTAACTTTACCTCAGCTAGTGTTAAATAAATCCGAAGTTGTCCATCTGTATTATTCCAAGCCCACGTCATAATGTGGGACAGTAAAGATTGGTGGGCGCCACATGCAAGGGCTTAGAGTTCCGTTTAGATTCTTTCCACAGCGGCTCTATTTTCGTGCGTCCTTCACCGTTGAACCCTAAACTGTACATTATTTAAGTGCTGCCAGACTGGGGACGTTGTTTAAAGCCATAGTATTTATTTCAGCTGACTTTTGGTTGTTATGTGATTGAAAAAGTGGTATAAATCAGAAATATTTCTCAACAAGCAAATGTTTTACCTGCTTAGTTCTTTTAATTTTTTTATGGTATAGAGGGACAAGACGAGCAAGATATGTGACTGATGTTAAGCAACACACCTGCCTGTAACAGCACAGTGACACACAGCTATCGGCACCTGAAGAGAATGATGATTACATAACACTGTACTGTAGTCGTCACCTAGGGAAATAAAGGGTACTCTATGCCTTGCAATTGCACTGAAAATATTGTCCTTCAAACCGGAACACAGTGATGATTTCACATTACCTACTGCTTGGTGGGAGAATAGCTGGAAAAGATGTAGTACTGTTCAAAGCGGGTTCGGCATGCTGTCCTACGAATACAATTTTCCTACAATGAAAAGCAGCCTGTGATAATCCAGATTATAATCTTGCATACTCGCACTAGAAGTACCCTCTATACAAGCGTATAACGTCACTGCGAACGAGTGGGGGGAACAGCGTTCTCGGAAACTACGTGTTTTCTAAATAAATACGTTTTTCCAGCGGAGTGTTTGTTTTGCCTCGCCGTGTATCGGGAAATTATGACTTTATCTTCCGAATTAGCAACAGTATAATTAACTGTTCTCAAATTGACTGGTTACGTGTTCTTTTACGTAGATACGGGCTTCGTTCATCTATACGTTATGATTCATGGAATTATGTTAAACATATAATAGTTGCTCATTAAAATATTACACATTGATTTGAAACGGCCCTATGGTTCTTTGAAATTTATTGTTTGTAAAAAAAAAAAGAAAAGAGAGCTTAAATAAATAAATCCTAGTAATATTTTATATGTGAAAGTTTCGAAGTTTGTTGCTAAATTACGTTGAAGCGGTTAAACGAAGCGGGTTGTAATTTGGAACATAGTTGGATTATAGGCTCGAATAGCACATACATAAGCTTTTTGTTGCGCTAAAAGCGTCGGAACGGAAACTATGTGGATTAAATCACAGCACGCTGCTAAACAACTAGTTGTTTGGACTCTTCTTACTCAAATAGCTACAATGTTAAGAGTAGTCGTGTTAATTACTAGTTACTAAGTAATTATATCTGCTATCTGGCTCCCGTATTACAAGCTTTGATTAGTTTTGTCCAGCATTATTTATTTATTTACAACAGGCGGAAGTCTTGTTTGTCTCATAACTATATATAAAGGTGTAAATTAGAGTTCCCGCGAATACTCGCTATTATTCGGTATTCGGCATTACTCGTCATTTTTTTGATATTCGTCGAATACCGAATAATAGCTAGTATTATTCGGCATTCGGCGAATAGTCGTCGAAAATAAACTTTTACCGAACAAAAGAACTAGTTAAAAATAATCATTATTTTAATTATTTTCCTTAATAAAACAATACACAATATCAATTATTATCTGTAATATGTGCCTGTGCCTATCATATTCATGAAATTAAATTAGTAAGGCTTTTTAATTAATATTTAAAATCCAACAGAGGCAGATTGTGGTGCAAAAAAACATTTTTTTCTGCACGTTCTGGAGCAAGTGGATTTCTTTAACGTTATTGTTGTCTTTTCTCACAACCTTAGAAGAAATTAGAAATATTTTTAATCTGTTTAATGTTTTTTTTATGTCGAATAGTAATGTCGAGTTATTCGACTATTCGCCAAAGTGAATGGCGATTAATCGGTATTCGACTATTCGCTACAAACACTATTCGCGGCAATTCTAGTGTAAATATGTATCTCATCATCATCAACAGCCCACTAAATGTTCCCACTGCTGGGACTCGGGGCCTTCTCTCGCAAGGAGCGAGTTAAGGCCATAATCCACCACGCTGGCCCAGTGAGGGTTGGTGGATGACACATGACTTCGAAAAATTCTAGGTACATGTCGGTTTCCTCACGATGTTTTCCTTCACCGTTTTAAGTTAGCGGTATTACGCATATGACTTCGAAAAGACAGTGGTGCGTGTGGGGTTTGAACCCGGGGTCTCCGGATCGGCAGGCGCCGTTCTCCCGACTAGACCAGCCGTAACTTGTATCTACCAATACTTATTTGTACGAGTACGTACAACTGACACTGCATAACATTTGCTGAGAAAATATGGAAAAAATACGCTAATAACCGACTTATGTAGATGAAGGTTAGGTATGTGTTCGGTTGTATGTTTTTTACGAAGATAATTCCGTATATTGTGAATCAATTTCTTTTTTATTATTCGTACATATGTTTATACCAAATTATACTCTTATACTATTTGTTGGTTTGAATATTATTATTAAATAACAGGGTGAAAAACTATCTGATTAAAAAAAGTATTAATAACACATTTAATTCGGAAAAACACTTGATTACGTTATTAATAAATGAATCCAAATAATCTTTGGATATCATAAAACTAATAAATAATGTCGAATGAGAACTAAATCAGCTGTAATGCATGCAGCATGTTATTTTGTCATAGCAATACTACTGCATCAACAATGAACACAACACGTCTACACACAGCAACTCGTACCCTTGAATTACAAAAGTTAAATCTTCGCCCTGTTCGCTCAATAAAACAAAAACAACGGACATAAAGCACAACATATTTCAGTCCATTTACCGGCGGCCATCAGCCGATATCCGGCGTCAACGACACCGCACAAAGAAATCGAATTACAATCGCCCACACCGGATGTAAAAACAATCGCTTTAAATCTAAAAGCTTTTAAAAATGTATTCGAAGCAACCCACTCTGTTATATCTTCGGAGTCCATCATGAGGTGAATAATATATGGGACCGCGGCTGTAACTGTCAGCCTGGAGTAGCACTGGGTTGTAAGTGGCTGGCTTTGAAGCTATTTCAGCAGAAAAATGAAGGAAAAACTGTATTTTTGACCTTGATCTAAGAATTTCTGAAGGGAAGAAACAAAACTGAACAAGTTTAGTCACATATTCTAAGAGTTGGCTCCAAGTTTTGGGCAGGTACCTATTTGCGGCAAGCTAAGCTTGTCTGGCATTTTTTATTCTGAAAATATTTTTTAGAGTTCCTACTTTTTTTTTATCAAATTATGAAGTAATGAGTATTACTGAGTAGTAATGAGTAATATCTGTGAGACATTGAAGTAAGTGGCACGTTTTTTTTCTAAAAGGACATTTGTAAGAGTATATAAAAGTGACCTTTATTTCCTTGCCAACTTTGGACTAGTGCAGGAAGAGCGTTAGTTATTAGTAAGTAATACTTCTAAAAAATAAAAAAAATTGGCAGTCATAGGAACTGCCGATAGAAGTGAAAACTTATAACTAAGAATTTGATAGCTTACCTTGGAAACTACACGGGCGTAACCAGAGGGCGTGGACTTGCCATCATGGCATGCCCATCTAGAAATGCGTCAGCATTTCCCATTGGCTCACGCATTTCTAGATGGCAATGCCATGACGGCGAGGCCACGCCCTTTCAGCATTTCTCATTGGCTGACGCATTTCTAGATGCCCAATCGCCAGTTAATCCCGAGTTAACCCAAAGATTTCTTACCATACCCGAGCGGGAGGGTAGAATTCAATTTACACCCCACGAAAAATCTGTCTAGGCGCGCCTAAAAAAGTTTTCACTTCAATAAATGTAAGTTCTAGTACACGCAATTTTTAATAATTATACATTTCACATTCAATTATAGGCTTACATTTGACCGCTATCTCGCCTGATGTTATTTTGACTACGCGGTCTACAATGGAGCGTACATACCTAAAACTAATCGATTCACTCTCAAGTTATAGACACCAATATCATAACCATCGTTCATTCCATTCCAACGTTTAGAATGTTGGAATGTTCTTATTATAAAGGCCGATTTACAACAGACGAGCGAATGCTCATTCTATCCCCACTGTCCACTGTATCAAATTCATTTGGTGTAAACAAACGTAGAGCATCCTTTCGTTGTTTTGTTTGCGTTCGCAAAGATTCTATGGAATATATAATTTGGAAAACGCTAATAACGATCTTTCGTTTACACTAAAAGATCGAGAAAGAATGCTCTTGTTCCAGCTCTAGCTCTATGTTCGTTCAGTTTAAATCGGCCTTATTACAAGAGTGAAGTCAAACCTCCTGTTTTGGGTCTTTGGAACGTCACCTACGAAACGATGTCACTTTTACGATTTACTAACAGCGATCATGGAAATCAGCTGTACACTCTCCAAAGTGTATCCGACAAAATACTGATGGACTAGCAACTTTGCAACCATGTTCAAGACTTTAAATTATTTTTCGGACTAGGGTGTCGTTGCCTTAGATAAGTCACGAAAACTTTCTATGGAAGTCATACGGTTTGTTTACATTCCACACGAGACAAGCGCAGACTATCTAATGGAGTACCTGGAGAACTCACAAGCCTCGAATTGTTGGATGGAGCTCCATTCTTGCGTGCAACTGGTGGTTACCGTTTGTTTAGCCAACCTGGCACCTAGACACTAGTGTTGATAGTAGTAAAATATATACCGTGGTTAATTGGTCCCGATATTTCGATGTAGTTTCATTCATAATTTAAACTATAGAATGATAGTTATATATAGTGATAGTGATAGGTAGACACAAAAGTTTCACAAAGTAAACATAATAAAATTGTAGTTGAGTACTTTTTAATATGTTTTTTTTTTCAATTTTCAAGCTAAAAGCGAGAAAATAATTTTGTGTACCTACTTTAGGCATGCATGCCTATCTCCTGAACCATCACTTTTTTTAATTGAAACTCAGTTGTCCCACTTCTGGTCAAAAATCTCCCTCAATGTCCCCACTTAATCCGATCTTGATCTTCCATCGTCCAATCTTTTAAAATACCTAGTAGCGCGTAAATCCAGAACCACAAAGCATGATGCAAACGTCTCTTATTTCTGTCGTCCGCTTCGTAAAATTTTAATTAACAGAGAAATATAATATTTTTTAGGATTCACATCCTGCCGCAAACCCGGTCAATGTGTCTTTAAATTTTTATCTCTTCCTCTTTTCTTCACTAATTTTGTGGCACGTTTCAAAACGGACATTAAATTGTAATGTTTATTTCGGAGCAAGATATGTTATGGTGTCGCTTTATTCGATTTTTATTCTCATATGAACGATAAATATAAAGACTCGGCAATTTATCCGAAAATATATATCGTATTTGGTAATAAAATGGTCCATCAAACGATCGGAGTGTAATGGACAGGCGTCAATCGGTCAATATAAATATTTAGAATATTGCTCGAAATTGCCGCATATACGACTCAATAACAGTGAAGCAACTCCAAACAAACTGAAGATTGGGCCGAGTAGCGCGCCATGGGAAGAATCCAACCACAGAAAACTAAATATTTACTCTTCGTATTCCAATTGCTGCGTCACACTGTGATGCTATCGGCGGGTTTGTTACTTACCATCATAGTGCACCTACAATGGCCCAATAAAGAGGCTAGATGCGGAAAAGGCCCCGCTAAACTAACTAACTACCATCATAGTGCCATCACTCTCATAAGATGATTTACGTATATCTATGCCGTGAGCGTAGGACGTCCATCTGCAATATGGGTCGATTATATCATCATTATCGCAGGTCGAACCTGGACTCGATAGACACAGGACCGAGGAAGATGGCATGACAAAAGAGAAGCCTATACCCAGCAGTGGGGATAACGAAGGCTGTGGCTATGGTGAAGGATTATTATGATTATGATGCTCTGTAATCGGCACACTGAAGTTTACACATTATTACTCGCCAGTGGAATAATTCGCGATGGTGTGGTACTTCTCCAGGCTGACTCAGCAAATGGTCTTACTACTACAAAAGCTACTTGTATCACGGAAGAGCATTAGCCGATGACCCCTACTGATATTGTACGTTCCTCGGCCCAAATTGCAATACATCGGGCGTCCAGGTTTATCGTCAACAGAACTGCTGAGCAGATTACCATACAACTCTGCTCAAAGGAGGCCAGATATACGTACAGGGTGTTTAGTTAGCGTTTTTCAAATATTCCGTTAACTTAAATGATTCTACAATATTTTCAAAGTTAGAAGTATTAATAAGCAGACTCTCTGACAGACCAAACGAATCCGCTAAGTCGTCAGCTATAACTAACGACTTGGTACGTTCGATGTTCTCAATACTAATGCATAATAATGCAGTAATGTGCAAACATTACTGTGTTCCGGTTTGAAGGGCAATGTTTCCAGTGAAATTACAAGGCTTAGAGATATAACAACTTAGATCTCTGGGTGACGAGCGCAGTGCGGTGCTAGGTAATGATTTTGGCTCTTCATGTTCCAATAGCTGCGTGTCACTGTGCTGTTATGTGGCAGGGATGTTGCTTACCATCAGGCACATGTCCTGCTCGTCTCGTCACTCTTTATTTTAAAAAAATACTATTGTAAACTTTTGTAAAAAAATGTCCAGATGTTAAAAATACAAATTAAATAAATAATGTGCCAGTTCAATAATAATATTTAACCATAAAATTCCATTTTGAGCTATGTGTTTCAACTGTAAATTCTGTTGAAAAGTTGAAAGCGTTTTATTGTTATTTCAGATAAAATATTATCTCTATTTATTATTGACTTCTTTGCGAAATATTTTGTAGGTCTCTAATACATTACTTATACTAATTTATTTTACAAATTAATGGACTTAGGTTGTACGAGTTTATTTCTGTCTATAAAACAGTCCACAATTGTTCGAACACGCTGTATAAGCCGTGTGTTGCGCGCTTTACAGCCAATGATTTATAAAATGTATATCACTCATATTTACGATACGTTTGCGTTGACTTTTGATTTACTATGTTATATCTATCGCCTGGCTTTGACAGGACTGTTGGTTTATTTTTGTTTGAGCATTGGATTTTAATTGTGGACTATACATTTCATTTCCTAACATTTATCTACCTATGCCAGCCGTTTAAAATAAACATATCTCGTGAACTTTGAAGTCGCATCAAGTCATGTTTTCTTCATTAAATGGGAAGAGCTTTTATCAACAAAACTTAATTACAATTCAAACTACATTATTACTTACTACTTGTGTAATAACTTTTACTATGTATTAATCTAAGTTAACTGAGATGATCAAGCCCACTACTACGTGGAAGCGTAGCTAGAGTGCTGGTGGCTGTACCACGCTAATTGGCAATGCTTAATAAGTCAAATAATTGTCAGTATTTTGGACACGCGTCGCGTCGACCAATTTACTCCGAAAGCTTTTTGAAAATAAGATGAGGTCCCTCGAGTCCGTATTTCAAGGTCGTGACCATCCAACAGTAAGTTACAAGGTCAGATGTAAAAAGAGGTCTTGCGTATCTTCTTGTGAGTGATTTCCAACAATAATGTGGTATAGAGTCGTGGTAGCACTCTTTATAGAGTCTACCTGGGGAAGTTGTTGTACTATTGCCAGTTATTCTATCGCGAAGTAGTACGAGTAACAAAGTAAGTAAAATGTGAAAATGTATTGTGATTTGAACTGTGTAGGATTGAGGTAAAACAACTTATGTCTCTGAATGAAGATCGCAGTGCAGTGGTTGGTAATAATAATTAGTACTCTGTTCCAATAGGTGTGTGACACTGTGCTGTTATGGGCACCGTATGGGCACTGTATATCAGGAAAAAGTCCGCATCATCTGGTCACTGTATACCATAAAAAAAAAATGTATTTATAATTCAACATTTCCATCTGATATTCAATCCTGGCCTGAATCACTGCATTATAACAGGCGCGTGCGCAATCTCTTTTTTTAATTAGAATTGCGCAGACGGTCTGTGATTGTCTTGTTTAGCGCGGCGATGAATCTAACACTTTTATAACTTTCATTGAATACTATAATAGACATCAAACGTGTGTTGGTATTGTATGTAACAATTACAACTAAGAACTTTTTGGAATTATCAGACTTTTTAACCAACTTCAAAAAGTAGGAGTTTAAGAATTTTTTGGAATTATCACAATTTGTAACCGACTTCTAAAATGAGGAGGTTATCGCTTAGACAACTGTATTTTTTGTGCATGTTCCCCGATTTCTCGAGAACGGTTTTGGTAATTTATACGTTTTTTTTTTTTTCGAAAAAGTGTTATAGAATTAATAATCCCGGAATGGAAGCGATGGAACGATCGAACGAACGAATTCTTTGAATTGTATTTTTTTTGGAAATTCAACATATTTCTTTTTTTTTTTTTTTTTTTTTTTTTAATTTAACCTGAGTTGTCCCACTGCTGGGCAAAGGTCTCCCCCAATTCCCTCCACTTAATCCGGTCCTGAGCTACCATCGTCCAATCATTTTTAAACGCTCCGAGCTCGTCCTTCCATCGTGTTGGAGGACGACCCTGGGGTCGAGTGGCCGATGGTGTCCACTCTGTAGAAACCCGGGCCCACCGATCGGGGTGCATTCTGGTCACATGACCCGCCCACTCCCATTTAAGCTTGGCAGATCTAAATCCTACATCTGTTACACCTGTAATGGAACGCAGTATAGTGTTGCGAACACGAAAACAACATATTTCTTATTTTTATATTATTCCTTTCAGAATATAATAAATATAACCAATGATAAATGTACGTATAGTTAGTTTATTATTAATTGTATCCAAATTCACTAACTATGTATCTATGTCCTTTATAAATTGAGAATTTTGAAATTGATAAATTAATGAATGAATATTAAAATAAATCAAGAATGTATTATTGTTTCAACTTTCATTACCTATCAATTATTTGATTGATCCTACTAATCTTAATACTTATATGGGCATAAAGAACGCGTCACGTTATTGATTCGCGATAAACTCCTGAACTACTAAACAGATTTTAATCAAATTTGCACTCCGAGTCCAGAGGCATCCAATTAAACCGCTAGTATTATACAGGGCTATTGGTAATCAGTCTGCATCTTTTTAAAGGGGATGTTAAGTACATTAAATATGTCAACTTTTGTTCTACAGTTTATAAATATACGTATCATTTTTCCCATACAATAAAAAAAAAATGGCTGTCATAGGAACTGCCGATATAAGTGAAAACTTATAACTCAGAATTTGATAGCTTACCTTGGAAACTACACGGGTGTAACCGGAGGGCGTGGCCTCGCTATCTTGGCATGGCCATCTAGAAATGCGTCAGCATTTCCCATTGGCTGATGCGTTTCTAGATCGCCATGCCATGATGGCCTGTCCACGCCCTTTCAGCATTTCCCATTGGCTGACGTATTTCTAGATGGCCAATAGCCATGGTCCCGAGTTTACCCGAAGCTCTCTTATCATACCCGAGCGTGACGAATGACTTCAATTCACAGCCCACGAAAAATCTGTCTAGGCGCGCCTAAAGAAGTTTTCACTTCAAAAAAAATATTTGCCCGGTCTAAAAGCAACGAACTCTTCATAACAATAAGTAACAAGAGCGCGTGCACTCTTTAACACTCGATAAATGATGTGCCGAAGAGAATAAACATAAACACTAACTAACCGTTAAACAGTGGTAAGCACAACAAACGCAATTTTTTTTCGAAATGTGTATTGTGTATTGATATGTACCAAAAGCTGTTTGTTTAAATATACAGAACATGCTTAAATGGATGCAGGCTGACTACAAGTAACCCTGTAATGTGAAGGTTTTTACCAAATTTCTTCCAGATTTCTTTAGTAGTTTTTGCTTGAAATAGTAACAAACGTCCAAACACAAAGACGAACTTTCACATTAATATTGTTAGTAGCAGCGTGGTATGAAAACCAATCGTTGAAACAAAACAGAAACCAATAAGTAAACAAACAAAGAATAAACCGCCAAAACTCAGGAATTCGTCCACAATGACTCGGTAATGGGGTCTGATTCACTGATTATTCTCATCGTCGCGGATTCCTCATCTTCCGCTGTGACTAACGAGTGTAACCCACACCGGAACTGCTTGCAAGGATTCGGGCGAGTAGCTGTAATGGTCTTCGGAAATGACTGTGCACTGGCAACACTTCAATGAAAGATACCACAAATTAAGTTTTTCGGTTGAATCATTGAATTGAATTATATAATATGTAATGACTTTCGTTGATCATAGTAAAATGCGGAAGAGGCCCCAATCTTTAGTGATCAATCGGTTGTTCTTGAAAAGGGAAACTCAATCGATGACGAATTCGCTTCTACTTGTAACCTAGCATGCTTTACGAGTCTTCGCATTGTCAGGTCTGTTAACATTTGTTAACATGTCTAGCTGTGTAAAATAAGTAAAGCTCTGATTATAGAATAATCTTATCTTAAATCAAATGATACCTTGATAAAAAATCTATCTTTAAAACTTTCGCGGTATAAACTCATATTGAAAGCATCACACAGTACATAATCTCGAATTAAAATATCATTCAATTACGTACCAACGTTCGGCAGTGTTACAAAGGCGAATAAAAAGATCTCCATCTAATCTCACTTAGTCTTAAAAAAATCGAATTTGTGTGACCGCGACGCTTAACTGTATCACATATTTATTTAAATTGCTACGAAGTCTTGTGTCATATTTTCAATAACAGCGACCAGCTCGTAGAGTTTTCTTTTACAGAATCAAGGTGCAGAGGTAACGTGTTTTATGAAGCATGCGTGATGAATCCTTTAAGAATTTTTTACATAAATCATTCAACAATTTAAACCTTGAATTTTGTAGCTGACCCAATTTAAAATATGTGAGTAAGCGGCTATCATTAGAGATTTTAAAAATTATGATGTTATAAACAGCCTGGCTTAGTTGGTAGTCTGTCTGCAAAGCCGTAGGTCTTGGGTTCTATTCCCACCTAGTGCAAATATAATTTGTGTGATGAATACTTTATTCTGTGTCTGGGTGCTTCTATGTTTACAATAATAATTATCGCGGAACTTACATAGTTGCGACTGCACTGATAAAAACCAATGTGATTTAACAGACTATAGTAAGTTCTAAATTGCAGCATGATCTATCAGATATGTTAACGTCATTAAGCAACAAACATCCAAACGTAACAATCATTGTAGTATTTAGTGATCTTGATTAATTAATTGTAATTTACTTTCTCCGAAAAATAAACAAAGATGGAGTCCAATTTAAAATAAAATTCAAACACTTGACTAAATGTCATAATTTTTGTTGAAGCTAACGTAATCCAGATAAACTTATATAGGTCTACCTCTAAACTATGGTGTATCAAACAAAAAAATAACTATCAAAATTGATTAACAATAACTATAATATAGACGTATATATATAGACGTGGTCCTTAACTGTGGGCCTCATAACAAAGCTCAAAGTCACACAGCGAGCTATGGAGAGAGTTATGCTCGGAGTCTCTTTGCGCGACAGAATCCGTAATGAAGATATTCGCAAAAGAACGAAAGTGGCCGACATAGCGCGAAGAGTAGCTAAGCTGCAGTGCCAATGGGCAGGCCACATCGCTCGCAGAACTGACAACCGATGGTGAAGAAAGGTTCTCGAGTGGCGACCACGAACCGGAGGACGCAGTGTTGGACGGCCTCCCACTAGATGGACAGATGACCTCACAAAGGTTGCTGGAAACCGCTGGTTGCAGGTTGCGCGGGACCGTTCGTTGTGGAAATCTAGGGGGAAGGCCTATGTTCAACAGTGTACGTCTTGCGGCTGATGATAATGATGATGGCGGAGCTATCACATAACAAAGATGCAAAAAAACATACAATCGAATTCAGGTTCTCATCTTTTTGTGAAACTATTAACTGAAAAATGGGTAAAAACTAATCCCAATGCACCGAGTGTCATGAACAAAGACAGTGACAATCTTGTAAGTTGTAATTGATATCCCAACAGCATCGGCAGTTGTAAGGTCTCGGCTTACACGACGGCCTCTTGCTTGGTTATGCCTATGCTTGTGCTTCTGAGGATTATAAATGTCTTTGAGTCGCCTCACACTTTGCAACTTACTACTTGATAGCTTATTAGCTGTTACAGTAACCACAGGATTTTCTCTTTGTAAAAATAAACGTGAAATTAAAAAAAACTGAGAGAGTTATTATTCTTAAGAGCCCATTGTGTCCCAATGTATCTATGCAAAGGCATTGTATCTATGCTCTTTACATGCATTCAAAGTATATCAGTCTAAAAAATGTTTGTCTAGATCGTCCTGCATTCGCATTTTGGGTCTGCCGCTACATCGTTTCCCATCTGGATGCCACTGCTTGCAAAATCTTTCAGCTGAAATCCGAACAGAACTAACAGAACACAGTTGTTGAAGAAAGCTAAATTTTGATTTCTTTATAGTATAGAGGGACGATATATGTATATCTACCTGTTGGTGAGCACGCCTATCCACTACAGCACATTGTCACACAGCTATTATAACACGAATAATCCAAATCATTACCTAGCACTGCTCTGCGATCCGCACTTATAGTTATAAGATGATTTATTTCTGTGCCCTGTCATTTCTCTGGAAACATTAACCTTCAAACCGGAACACAGTCATGTTTGCACTCTGCTTAGAGGTAGCATAACTGGCAAATGTGTTTTACTCTCCCAGGCGGACTCTGCAATGAGTCCTACCACTACAAAACCAAGCAGAACAGTTGTTAAAGAAACCTATATCTTTTTTAATACGATCATCGCTAAGTCATTGCAGCGCGGTGACCCATAGAGCTCTGTGATATAAATCCCGCCTCATTAGGCCGTCTTGCGACACGACTCCAATATTAATTACTCTGCAACGGAACCGTGCCAACTCCCACTACTATGTATCTTCGCTATTGTTGCTTTTAACGGACGTACAGGCAAATTTAAAAAAATAAAATGGTCAGTCATTTAGACTGCCAATAGAAGTGAAAACTTATAACTCAGAATTTGATAGTTCACTTTGGAAACTACGCGGGTGAAACCGGAGGGCGTGGTTATGAGTCCCATGATGCCATGGTCCCGAGTTTACCCGAAGATTTCTTATCATACCCGAGCATGAATTCAATTCACAGCCCACGAAAAATCTATCTATGGTGCGCCAAGAGGAGTTTTCACTTCAAAAATGTGTGTACCTACTTATGTACGTAGGTACGTAATAAGATACCTAATAGGTACTTTTTCTCTTTATTTCTCACGCTATGAAGTGTAACTTCAACCACAGAATAGAATAGTAACTTAACCTATAAATGTTAAAAAAAAACAAAAAAAAAAAAATTCTTGAACACAAGAAGTAGGTATTAACCTGAAAATAGTTACAACGTTTACTTGTTGAATAGCTAACTTCAGAGTATCGGTTTTTCGTCACAGTGTGTGCGCGCATCGCAAAAAGCTACTCTCATTTTTTTTTTACGCGCCAAAAGAAGAAGAACTTAAAATAAAGTGGGGAAAAATTAAGTTACTCATTAGTCCAGTCGGGGCAAACATTTAAATAGAAAAAAAATCCGGGGAGCAATTTCTTTTTTTTAAACGTCGGGGAGGGTGGTTTGAAGTATAAATCTCGTTTTTCTAACTAATCCCGGTAGAGGGTTCGCCGTCATATTGTTTTAAAGTGTTTGTGAAATACCTTGTTAGTTTTCAATTTTAGAGTAAAAATGACCGTATCCAAAGTTGTTGGAAATTTAATTTCTCACAAGTTTCGTTATTGTCATGTTTACGCCAGGATTTCACCTCCGATTTGAGTATAAATCCGAAAATATTGACCGTGAAAAAAAAGTGCGTGAACCAAAGTTGAAGAAAATAAAATTCCACCCATTACGATTTTTTTGATAAACTTGATAGATAGTTGATTGAAGGTCTCAGGAAAATCAAGATAACTAAGCCCTGTATAAGTCGTGTCCAAGATTCTAGGGCCAATATTTTTATACTTTGGGCTAAAAAAAACGCCAGCATTTTGGTCACACGTCGCGTCTATGGCTGGTCTATTCAGGAGAACGGCAACTGCCGATCCGGAGACCCTGGTCCCAATCCCATGCGCACTACTACATTTTAGAAACTATGTACTAACTTAAAAACGGAGAATGAAAACATCGTGAGGAAACCGACATATTCCTAGAGTCTTTTGAGGTCATATACATGTATCTACTGGGCCGCGTGGTGGATTGCCTAATGCCTAGACTATCTCCTAGCTAGAGAAAGCCCCGAGTCCTAGCTTTCGCGCTTTTCGCAAGGAGAAAGTTAAGGCCATAATCCACCACGCTGGCCCAGTTCGTGTTGGTGGATGACACATGACTTCGAAACATTCTAGGTACATGTCGGTTTCCTCACGATGTTTTCCTTCACCGTTTCAAGTTAGCGGCATTACGCACATGACTTCGAAAAGACAGTGGTGCGTGTGGGGTTTGAACCCGGGGTCTCCGGGGGGTCTACCGCCTAACGTAAAACGCTTTGAGGCTTTGATGCTTTGGCATTGCCGCCTCTTTCATTTCAAGCGAGAAGAAAAGAGACAGCAACGTCAAAGCGTCAAAGCGTTTTTCGTTAGGCGGTAGAGGCCCCGATCGGCAGGCGCCGTTCTCCCGACTAGACAAGCCATAACTTTTAATATTGTTTATTTAGTTAATTTGTAAATGTAAGCACTGGTTGAGTTGTCCCCCGGCTGGGTTGCCAACAACATAATTGCGTCTTCAACGTGACAGCAATGTGCAGTCGCCGTTCGTAAAGCCGGTCTATTTACATGAATTCTCTTCGTTTTGTTCGCGCCCGTTTTTTCGCTTTATGGAGCCAAGTGCAATGTTAAATTTTACTTTATCGTGTTGTGGCGAGACGTTTACAGCTCTTTGCGTAAATTACGTGTAGTGGTTTAAAATAAATATATAATGCTGGACACTTTTTCATACAGCACCATCTACCCCTAAACTAAAACAAAAATGAAAAAGAACTAAACTATCTATACATAGCTGATACAATCGTACTATTAAGTATTACCTACAAGCAGTACCCCACGGTTTTGTCCGCGTAGTTTCCGTTCCTGTCTTTCTCATTTTTTTTTCGGGTTCAAAAGTAGTATATGTGTTCTACTAGACTATAATCTATCTATGTTCCAAATTTGAGCCCAATCCGTTTTGTAGTTTTTACGTTAAAGAGGAACAAACCGGCATTCATCCATATTTACAAACTTTAAACATTACTGTGTTCCGATTTGAAGGGCAATGTTTTCAGAGAAATTACAGGGTTTAGAGATATAACATCTTAGATCTCTGGGTGGCGCAGTGCAGTGCTAGGTAACGATTTGGACTCTTCATGTTCCAATAGCTGCGTGTCACTGTGCTGTTATATGGGCGGTATGTTGCTTACCATCAGGTACATGTCATGCTAGTCTTGCCACTCTCTTTTTATAAAAATATATTTGTGTGTATTTATCTATGTATGTATGAATGTTAGTTATTCTTTGACGAAAAATTAATGAAGGGATCTGGATGAAATCTAAACTTTGTATGGACTTAATATAGATAATAGTCTGATATCACACATAGGCTATTTTTTATCACGAGAAAATAATGGAATTGGGAACCACGCGGTGGAAACTGCGGGTCGCTGTGAGTTTTATACAAAAATAGCTAGTATTTTGTACTCGTTTCTGTATCTTACAATGATACCTATGACTTCATTTCGCGCCCTTCGCACCTACAATAAACATTATTTTGATCGCCAACCAGGCTAATTGCGCTACCATCTGCCTCGACCGAGTCACACAGATTATTATAATAATAATCATCTGTAGGTGGCTCTTAGAAATTATTTTATAGCCGACACGTCTCAAGAAACGCATCAATCTCTTTTATTGGGCCAATAGTTTGACAGCTTCTTTGCGGATGCAATGAAAAGTTGGGAACGATAAATTATTATTGCTGCTATCGTGGCGGTACTAAAATATGTATTTGAACAATTGTGATTGAATTACAGCATTATGTAACTGCACTTACAACAGTTTGCTGTTAACATTGGTATAAGTGTGTAATACTATATTATCGACGACAGTGTACCTAACACTGTAAAGTGTAGTACGACGTACGACACTCTGTCGTTGTTGAATAGATGAAAACATGCGGTGTCATGGGACACCAGGTAGGAACGAGGAATGAAGAATGAAACATCCGTCCGAACGATCGACGATATTGTAACTACCGTGGGTCGAACCAGGACGTCTACTCTATATCTATGAAAACGTAATTTCGAAAAAAAAACTCGCGACTTTCCTACTCTCGTGCTACTTCGTTTCGACCGATACAACATTGTTTGACGTTTAAATGTTCTAAGCGTACTCTAATTAGAGTAGACAAAACGGACAAAACGACGGATTGAACTAAATCGGCGTTGGAATGTCGCGAGGACGTCTACTTTCTTTCTACGAAAACGTAATTTCGAAATTAACTCGCGACTTTCCTACTCCGATTCTACTTCGATCCGTCGTTTTGTCCATGTAAATGTTCTAAGCCAACTCTAATTACAGTAGGCTTAGAACATTTAAACGCCAAACAATGTTTTATCGGGCGAAGCGAAGTAGAACCGAAGTAGGAAAGTCGCGAGTTTTTTTTTCGAAATTACGTTTTCGTAGAAAGAGAGTAGACGTCCAGGACTCGCTTAGCACAGGGCCTCAGGCAGATAAAGAGAACCTATACCCAGTAGAGAGAAATAGAAACCTGTGAATGATGATGATATGTTATCCTATATAATGTAAAAGGACTTGTTGGACGCTTGTTAAAAGGACAAGTGGGAAACAAACACACTTTTACATACGCACTAAGTTTTGCCTATATCATATGAATGTGACTGGATTATAAATAAGAGTAATTTTACCACTTAATTTTACAACAAAATTGAACGTAGGTGTGAAACCCGGCTTTGTTGCTGCAAACAGTCTCTACTGCATATCGAAGTTTCAGCCAGCACAGAAGGAGAATTAGAACGAAGCGCTTTACTGATCCAACAGATACGAGTGAATTTGTATTCTAAACATCTAATAGGCAAAACCATAAGCATCTCACTAAATATTCCCACTGCTGGGAATCGGGAACTTCTCTCGCAAGGGGAGAGTTAAGGTCATAATTCTCTTCACTGGTCCTGTGCGGGTTCGTGGATGACATATGACATCGATTGATTCTAGGTTTATGTCGGTTTATTCACGATGTTTTTAACTTACTCATATCACTTCGAAGAAACAGTGGTGTGCGTTGGATTTTAACTTGGGACTCTGGAGTCGCCGTTTTCCCGACTAGACCATTCGTAACTTCATTTATCAAAATATCCAATGACGAGTTTTAAATGCCATTTTTCTTAGAAAAACATTAAACAGTCCACATGCTTACCACGAACAACATTAAGGCATCCTTGACCCAAAAACAGATTACCGCAAAATTAACGGTGCACTATAAAATATGACAGCGGGAAATTAAAAAATATAAATTATCTTTAAGAGGCCTTCCTTTGAAGCGGCGGCCATAATTCAGCCCCGTTAACTATGGACATGAATTCTGCCGCCCTATGCCACCGATTGACCACTTAGTACTGACAAATGACGATCGGCCGCCATATTTTTATTTATGACGGATAATATCGGGTTTACGAGCGCCGGATTAGCGATGAATAAAGTTTGTTGACGTAAGGAAAACTAATAAAATATAGTTCGGTTGGATTTGATTTAAACTTCGCGCTTTAGTAGTTTTAGTTGGTAGTAATAACGTGTTATGATTGTAAACTATATACGAAATAAAACTACTCCGACTTAACACGTTGACAACTGTCTGAGATAGTTGCATCGTTGTTTAGGGCTCCGTACCCAAAGGGTAAAAACGGAACCCTATTACTGAGACTTGGCTGTCCTGCGACATGTATGTATCTGCGAAAATTACGATGTATAATTCCGAATAATGCCAAAGAGGTTTTCGCCGTTTATTTGGTAATGGTACGGAACCCTTCGTTCGGGAGTCCCCCTCGCACTTGGCCGGTTTTTAATCTTTCTTATAATACATTCCCAAATTCCCAAGTTTTTAAGCGACTCCCAAAAATACTGAGATTATCAATTCGACAAACATATTTCGAAATGCAATTTTACCTGACTTTGCGTTCGTGTCCCGTCGTCGTAGACTGGGACACCAACGGACGGGACGGGAGAGATGGCGGGAAAATGGCAACAATGATAAAACACCATGACAGAAGCAAGGTAGTAGGAAAACAGTTTTTCTAATGAGACCTTATCAAAACCATAAAACCGTAAGGTTTAACGATAAATTCGGCTATCATATATTATATTATTAGTACCTAAAACCGCGAAGCGCTAGGATGACAGTGCTTTTTAAATTTACCCTTAGTGCCGTGGTGAATAATCTGTCTTATTTTAAATTGGATATCGCATTTTGACCGCTCAGATTTTGATTTCCCTCTTCCTTTGATGTGTAACGAGAAGCTCTTACCAGTTAGTGCCGTGTCCATCTCGCTTCTTTCCTCGGAATCGATCACTCATGCTCCTACTGTCGATTGTAGATAGTTCTACGGTTTTTGCTATATTTATACGGTTTTCAATGTGTCTCTACGGTTTTACCTTTCCTTTTCTATGTCTGTTATAACGGTGGAGTAGGATTTATAATGACGTGTAGTCTAATTTTTGCAGCGAAAAGTTCTTTAGCCACGTGGACCAGTTTGTAGTAGGAGACAATCTTATAGGTTTGTGTTACCCATAGTATAGCGTTAATGTAGCGGCGTAGCTGCGTAGCGTTGGAGCGGCAACGGAACAGTTGAGTTGGGACGAGCGAATTAGACGCATTTTGGATTGACGTAACTGTTAAGGAAAACATCGAGAGGCATGTTTAAAATAATACATCTTTCGAAGACATGCATCATCATTTCGGCTTGCACTTAGCCAGTGTGGTTTATTATGGCTTCGACTCTCTCAATGTGAGAGAAGACCCCGAGTCCTGGCTCTGGTAATGAAAAAGTGGGCTGTTTATGTTACCGAAAGGATGAAGTTCGCGCTGAAACCGCTACACGAGAACGCGACAGGAGACCGCGACCGGAGACCGCGACAGGCACTTGCCATTATAATTTTGTATTGGCGCAAGTTCGCGCCGAGACCGCGACATACGTGTCTCGGTCTCCTGTCGTGGTCTCGGCGCGAACTGGCGCCCATGCAGTTCTATAATGTCAAGTGCCTGTCGCGGTGGTTTAGATCTTTAGTAGAAGTGAGACATGGCAACACTGAGCCCGTTCTCCCGGCTCGGCCACTAGTGATGTAACTGACCTGTCAGCCGACGCCGATATGCGTCATGGCAGTCTAGACTTTGCACTTTTAATTTTGCGAAAGTTAAAATAGAAGCTTTATAAATAGTTGAAGCTTGAACACTCCGATTGATAATAGATAAAGAAATATACGGACTGTAAGTGGGATTTCCGATAGTTTTCCGGATTCTGTTATGTAAACAATGAAGATCTAGTAATTGGTAAATAGGTAAATAGTATAAGGATACCGGTGACAGCCCTAGCCGAACCGAGGACTCGAACGATTTTAACTACCTACATATACAAATATACATAATACTAGCTGACCCCGCAAACGTTGTTTTGCCATATAAATAAAGGTATGAAAAATAGCTAGTAGCCGATTCTCAGACCTACTGAATATGCATATAAATTTTGGTTAAAATCAGTAAAGCCGTTTCGGAGGAGTAAGGAAACAAACACTGTGACACGAGAATTTTATATATAAGATATTACTAGCGGCGCCCCGCGATTTTACCCGCGGAATTCCCGTTCCCGTTATTTTCCCGGGATAAATAGTAGCCTATATGTATTTTACATTTATAATATTAGTAGGATACAACAAATTTTGATTTTGTTTTATAGAGTAAATTTTATTTGTCGAAATGTAAAATATGGTTGGAAGCGGTTTAACTTTACTTTTGCGATAATAACGTCTATACTCTATATTATGTGGAATGCGTTGCCTGAGTGGGTTATCTGTCTATTATATACTACAAGAAAATCAAAAGTTTCAGATGTTTGTATACATACTTGTATAGTCGGTAAGATTAGTTTACTATTTCCCTTCGCCTCCTGCACTAGACCCAAAGTTAGTTCTGTAGGCAGTAGAGGTAATTTATTAGAGACCAGTTACCATCCAACCTACCTTCACATAAAAATGTGGTATAAGGGGCGGCTCTACAGAGAATCCTACTACTGTAGGACTCTTAGCAGGGCCTGCCTGCCACATCTTTGTTATTCTACCGCTGATCAGGGATGTGCAAACTTCCTGTGCCTCAGTTTGAAGGGCGATGTTTCCATATAAAATTACACTATAAAAGAGATAAATCATTTTATTTCTCTGAGTGAGTCAGTGCAGTGATAGACAATGATTTGAAGTTTTTTTTTAAATAAAAGGGTGACGAGAAGAGCAGGACATGTGCTTGATGGTAAGCAACATGCCTGCCACAGAACAGCACAGTGACACGCAACTATTGGGACATAAAGAGTCCAAATAATTACCTAGCACTGCACTGCGCTTGTCACCCAGAGATGTGTTATATCTCTAAGGCCTGTAATTTCTCTGGAAACATTGCCCTTTAAACCGGAACACAATGCAAAATGCATAACGTTTGCACATTACTGCTTGGCGGTAGAATAACTGGCAAAGGTGTGGTACTTCCCCAGGCGGACTCTGCCAAGAGTCCTACCACTACAAAATTAGTTTTCAGTAGCTTCATGGCACTGTATGTTCCTTACCATCAAGCGCATGCCTTGCTCGACTCATCATTCTATACTGTAAAAAAGGTAATAAATCAGTATTTAATATTAGCTAAATCCAAGTCACATGATTCCGTAAACCTCATCCATTGATTACTCAGATCCAATGAATTAACGAGAGTTGGCGGTTGTTTGAAAATCTTTCAACGAGCTCCCGGCACATTTAAATTGCAAAAAACTAACATAAATTCTATCAACATTTTATCGAGGTAGCAGGTAACGTAATCTATTCTCACATAAAGCAAATTAAAAATATATATGAGACATAATGGATATTTAACAATCTTCCGAAAAAAAACAAGGCCGTTCTTTGTTCACGTCTTTAGATTTCAAATATACATTTATTTTTACAAACAAATTAGCTTCGTTGTACAGAATGCTTTTATCATTTCGGAAGAGGTAATTGACGTCATAAGATTTATTTATTGGTGTTCTCGTGTGTTTTTTTTTCTGTATGTTTTGGTTTGGCAAATGCAGTTGCGTATTGCTCTCTCTCTCAATGGAATATTTGTTTTTGACATGACAACGTCTTATAATTCGATGAAGCCGGCTGCACGCCCGCAAAACATGACGTCATGTAACGTTACCGCCGTTACCTCGCCGCCGGCGTTACCTCGCTCTAAGGCGTAGTTGAAGTTGTCACGTTCAACTAACGTCAGTAACCCGACTTTACAGACAACCATTTTTTTGTGTATAGCTTCGAGCAGTTACATTTGCATCGATAAATGTCCAATGCGGTTACAAACATTTTTGACGTGATAACGTCTTATAATTCGATGAAGCCGGCTGCTCGCCCACAAAACATGACGTCATGTAACGTTACCGCGTTACCGTCGGTCGTTACCTCGCCGCATGTTTGTTACAGTTGTATTAATTATTTCGACCAGTAGTTCAAGCGGGGATGTAGCTCAGTGGTAGAGCGTTCGCTTTGCATGTGAAATGCCCCGGGTTCGGTCCCCGGCATCTAAAAGCTTTTTTGCATTGTTTTGATTGAAAATGACTAAATTCTACTGATAAAAAGTATTACATACAAATCTATTAAACAAATGAAATTAAAATTTTCTTTTGAAAAATGCTACCATTCCATCAGTATTTTCTTAAGACGTTGTCACGTTCTATCGTCAGTAAACCGACTTTACAGACAAACATTTTTTTTTAGGATGAATTTAGGATAAGCCTATATCTCCCAACAGGGATTAAAGTACGTATAATTATGATAATATTGATTATTTTTTTTATTATTATTCAGTCATTTAATCATTGTGCTTAAATTTAGGTGTTAGGTGTGCTCTCCATTGGAGCTGGAGGTTACATTGGCACGGGCCGAAGCCAAGTGCTTACAGATTTAAGAATTTCCTTACAATTCTGCATGTATTCAGGATTACTGCTTTTTGTAGGATTTTGTAAGATGATGTATGTATGTCTAGTGTCTCAAGGCTCGTAATAAGGTGTTTCGGGATGACGCCTGTAGTAGAGATAATTATTGGAATGGTTTTTGTGTTGTTAATGCGCCACTGTGTTTTCATTTCGATTGAAAGATCCGTATATTTGGCTACTTTTTCTGTGTATGTTGTCTGTAAATTGTGAGTGTTGCAAATAGCTATGTCTATTAGAAATGCATTATTATTATAGTTTTAATGCTTTCAGCTACACTTAAAAACCTTTTTTTAGAAGTCATTTTGAATAACCAACTTAATATTATAAATATTTTTGCTCAATCACGTTGGAATGGCTAAACAGATCGCATTGAAATGTAGAACACTGAATAATAAACACACCAACTAGCACATAAGCTACTGTTCATTGTGGGAAAACTAAGGGAACAAAAATTTGGTTAAAAATCAGCCAGTCATTAAGGATCAAAAAGCTTTGGAGAAAAATCTTTTGAGTTATTGCCGGTTATTGCTAAAGGTTCAAAGTTAGTCAGCTGCCCGTCCCATCAGCTCGAGCCGCGTTTGTTGTGACAGCGAGCGGTGTTCAGCGCAAAATGTTTACAATTTACAAAGAGCTTCTTAGAAGAATTATATTTGGTTTCATTGTTACGCGAGTGAGTCATCCAAGGTCCGGTAATTTACTCGACGAGTGGGGAGTGACGCGGCCTTCCCTGTGCGCTGGGCAGCTAACTACGATCAACAATGTATACATATATTCCTGGTAGCAAAATTTGGGTCACGAAAGGTGCCTTATGCAAAATGTCAAAAGGATGCCGGTGCGTTCCAACGGAAATCCCGGCGTCCTCTTCCTAGGCGCAGATGTAGGCCACCGAGGGGGTTTTAGTGAGGAAGATCTCACATAACCTGGCTGCACCCCAATACAGCTGGGTGGCAAAGGATTTCTCCCAGTAAAAAAAAAGATATTTGAGGCAAGCATTTCGGGCTAGCGCAGGAGCAAGGAGCGTTAGTTGCTTAGTAATCGGATAACAGATTACCAGTTTTTAATTCTTTGTCATTGGTCCACCACTACTGCCTTATCAGAGACATAGTTTTCATCTCGATATTCAACGATATTTTTTCTTCCTCGACTGGAATGAGAAGGAATGTTGAACTCAGAAATTTTCCTCCTTCAAGAATTCACTGAAATCAGCATTTCAGTGAATTATTGTGGAAAAAAAATCGAGTAGGTTAAAAACAATATATTTATCAAACAAACTCGTAACAATCCTACGGAACCCCATAAGAAATGTGACGCACTAGATATATTTATGAAAATATCAGTTGTTAAGAATTGAACGGAAAAGCCGATGTTTCCGGCAATCTTATAAACTTGCCAACAATGTTTACAATATATACCACGGTACTTAACGCATATTGGGGTAAAGTACGAGATTTTACCTCGCATGTTTTCAATACGTCCAATTTCTGAATGAACACTGTTTGCAAACATAAATTAAAGTCCGAAATATAACACGAAACTTAAAAGCTTGTGCAATTAATGGAATAATAATTCAGTCAATGAGAGTTATTATTATAACATCCTCCTACGAGTGGCTACTTTCATAACTCAGCCGCGTTTCAGCTTCAACCTTCAGTCGCCGGCCAGCCGCCCGCCGCCGAGCGCACGCGCACCTCGGCGCGCATAAATCCCCCGACACCATCTGACCTGATAATCCAGTTTACATTTCTCGGAAGATAACATTCTAGCCGCCGCTAACGTCATCTAAGCCCCCAGACTCGGTGACCGCACGCTGATGACATCGATATGAAACGAAGGAAACATGCCACAAACAATATCGCTGCTAAAATTCATAAAAATACCAAAAAAGTTACACCAACTTGAGGTGTAATCCGAACACTGCCAAACGAAGTGCCTTGCGAACCGCTTAGTGAAGTTACAACGTTGGTGCTCAAACGATAAATAATGTTAGTGAAAAACTCGAAGGACAATAAGTTGAAACGTTTAAGATGTTAGACGTTTTCCGCGGGTTAAAGAATTTGATAAAAGTTAACTATGTGCACATCGACTCGCCGGTGTTCCGGCTGCACTACTCTATAACTGTGATTCTGCTGATTTCGTTCAGCCTCATCGTGACGACGAGACAGTACGTGGGGAATCCCATCGATTGCATCCACACCAAGGACATCCCCGAAGACGTCCTCAACACCTACTGCTGGATCCACTCCACCTACACGCTCAAGAGCTTCTTCAAGAAGAAGGTCGGCGTGGAGGTGCCCTACCCCGGGATCGGGAACAGCCGCGAGAAGGGCAAGGAGGATATGAGCGATAGGAAGATCTACAAGTATTATCAATGGGTGTGCTTCTGCCTATTTTTTCAGGTGAGTCTTAGATTTAAGAGATTTTACTTCACAACTATGTATATAAAATGTACAACCATAAAATTCCCTTAATTATTTAGCAAACATGAAATAATAACTTTTGGATCCGTACTATCCAGGTAAAAATTCGCAGTCTTCGTTTGAATCAATTATTTATTGGTTTTGTTTTTTTTTGTTTAGAAAAAAAAATGAAATAAAGTGAAAACTATGATGCGCATACAATTAGTTGGAATGAACAACATACAGACTAAAAAATAAAAAATATTTAATGAAAAAAATATTTAAAACATCTTTTTTCATTAAATATTTTTTACAGATCTTATTTCATTGACTACAGTGTTCCTTGACATCACTGTAATATATCGGAATACTATTACATTTCAATGCCCCTATTGGGGTTTTTTATTGTTACGACTTTTTTTTGTTTTTATTATATATTGAACCTGTAAGATTTTAACATAATCCAATTGTACAAGTTCACTATCAGTCAGCGTTTTAAATTTTGTTTTTTAAATAAAAAGTGGCAAGACGAGCAGGACATGTGCCTGATGATAAGCAACATGCCTGCCACATAACACCACAGTGACACACAGCTATTGGAACATGAGTCCAAATCATTACCTAGCACTGCACTGCGCTTGTCACCCAGAGATCTAAGTTGTTATATCTCTAAGCCCGGTAATTTCTCTGGAAACATTGCCCTTCAAACCGGAACACAGTAATGTTTGCACATTACTGCTTGGCGGTAGAATAATTGGCAAAGGTGTGGTACTTCCCCAGGCGGACTCTGCTAAGAGTCCTACCACTGCAAAAATCCTAGTTGCATAGCAATTGCGAGATCCGTTGAAACAGTTAAGTTTACATTACCAGCCTTACTTGTGCAGGGTACAGTTACCTACAGTACAGTACAGGTTGTGTAAAACAGGTTGCAGTTGTGTAACAAAAGTTTCTTAAAAATCTAGTTTAAATCCTTTCGGTCTTAAAGAATAGGTGATGGATGTACTAAGAAGCATTTCTTGAGTCATGTAGTGATGCATTTTAATTTTCACATTATTAACTGTGTTCCACGATTTTACTGTACGAAGCTATTTAGCATATTATTGTCCTAAATAAATATGCTAAATAGCTACGAAGGATAAAATCGTGGAATACATTATCTATTACTATCATTATATTATTTACTGCCATTATTTCAGCAGCTGAAATGAAAAGTTTCTAGACGAACGTAGTATCTAGAAAAAAAATTCTAGATACTACGTTCGTCACATAGAAATGTACTACTGTTTATCCATTTGCTCTGCGTTCCTGTTTGAAGGTTAATGTTTCCAGATAAATTATTGGGTTAAGAGATAAACCATTTTACATCTCTGGATAACGTAATATTAGGTTATGGACTATATATTGTCCAAAAGAATTGTAAAAAGTAATTATATAATAAAGTGCAGTGCTACACAGCATTTTTGTTCTTCTGAAAACTATGTACGGGAAGGACACTTTGCAAAGTCCGCCTGGGAAACAACCACCCTTGCCAGTTATTCTACCGCTAGGCGGTACTGTGCAAACATCGCTTTGAATTTTGAAGAGAAACGTTTCCTGAGAAGTCATAGGGCTAAGAGATAAATAATTTTACATCTTTAGGTCATGACTGCAGTAATACTAGGTAGCGATTTGGATTCTTCAATTTCAAATAGCTACGTGGTACTTGTTCGTCTTCGCACTCTATGTTATACAAAAATTTACTTGTATGTTATAAAAATGTAATTGTTTTATGTTTAAAAACATTTAGAACTATTTTGAAGTTAAACATTTCTTTTGGTGCGTTATGGAAAAATTATGAGTGTCAATTTTGCATACCTACCGTCACAAAAAACCGACACCCTGAAGTTAGCTAGTCAACATTGTATAATTTTTTATACTACTAGGTTTAGCTAATACTTCTTTCGTTGCATATATTACCTCATCATCATCAGCCGCAAGACGTCCACTGCTAAACATAGGCCTCCCCCCTAGATTTCCACATCGAACGGTCAGGTTGCGCAACCTGCAACCAGCGGTTTCCAGCGACCTTTGTGAGGTCATCTGTCCATCTAGTGGGAGGCCGTCCAATACTGCGTCTTCCTGTTCGTGGTCGCCACTCGAGAACCTTTTTTCCCCATCGGTTGTCAGTTCGAGCGATGTGGCCTGCCAATTGCCACTTCAGCTTGCTTACTCTTTGAGCTATGTCGGCACTTTCGTTCTTTTATATATTTATTACCTATTCTATAGTAAAAGCTAGACTTTTTAGCACGAGAAAAAAAGAGAAGTAGCACTTAGTAACTTCTTGCGTGTGTAATTACATAAGTACCTACACATTTTTTTTTTATTCTGAAACATCTAATTAGTAATCGGAGCAGCTGTCATAAAACTTGTAGTGGTAGGACTCTTAGCAGAGTCCGCCTGGGGCAGTACCACACCTTTGCCAGTTATTCTACCGCCAAGCAGTAATGTGCAAACATTACTGTGTTCCGGTTTGAAGGGCAATGTTTCCAGATAAATTACAGGGCTTATAGATATAACAACTTAGATCTCTGGGTGACGAGCGCAGTGCGGTGCTAGGTAATGATTTTGGACTCTTCATGTTCAATAGCTGCGTGGCACTGTGCTGTTATGTGGCAAGCATATTGCTTACCATCAGGCACATGTCCTGCTCGTCTCGTCACTCTTTATTTAAAAAAAAAACTTCCACTGCCCAAAAGCTCCCGACATCAACGACATTGAGCTTTTTCCGTCGTGTTACATTTTCATTGGCATTAATCCGTTTTATCGAGCGATTTCCGGGTCGATTAAACCAAACCGCTGTTCGAATTCCAGAAAACAAGAAGATAAAAATCGATCCAGCTGAAAAGAAAATAGGTTCTAATGTAAACTTGTAATCTGTGTCGCGAGATCAAAGTGCCGGACAATGCGGACAGTAACAAGCAGATAAGCGCGGTCCAGACCCGATATCAAATGGTTCCGTATTTAACCTTAGATAGAACCAATTGGAAAGAAAGAGAGTAGGCAGATAGATAGGTACTGTTTATTGTATTCACAAAAATAAAAACGCATTTAAAGAATTATAACTTATAATAACATATATGTATAGGTATGTAGGTGGCCTCGTAGTCTTCTTACCTTTGTTTGTGCTCAACGTACGTACGTACCTACATATTAATATTCATTAGAAAAACATTGAGGCTACCTTTAAACTAAGTAAATGGAATAAACACAAAAAAAATATATATTAGAAAACATGTACCTACGTTTCTTCTTTTAGTGTATACCGCAATTTTATTAATGTGCCTGGTGGCAAGTGACAGAGTTGTCGAAGATAATGTACGCAATATGCTCATATATTATGTAGCCCTATTTTTGCTGTAAAAATATCTATATACTCATTTGTATAGGTTTTTTGTTTAATTTTGGGGTAAATACGCTACATCAGCGTAGTGGCAGCCTCATTATTTCATATCAGTTAATAAAAAGAAAAGAGAATAAGCTATATAACAAATACTTTCATCTGGACTGAACTGGACAGCACCAGTTTGTACTTTCGTGCCACGGAACCCTGAAAATTACACTAATATTAGTGCAGAGGTGATGTGCGACCTGTTTCGCTGCACTCTTTATTATTTCAACCGATTTAACTTTTAACGGGCAGTTAACGTCACGTTAAAGCCGGCCGTTAATCGGCGATCCGGAAATTAGGTAATCAAAATATTTTGGATGGAACAATGCTAACACTAGACCAAATTAGATATTTTTTCGAAATTGGCTAAAATTCATTACAAATTTCCTTCGAAAAACCAAATGGCCATGATTAGTGAAATAAACCAATATTGGTGTTGGCAATTAACGACTGAATGAAACGAGGCGGTGGTGAAAGGGCTGAAGAGTGGTTTAATCTATTTCCAGTGATTTAATCTGTTCTGTGTATTCCTTGTTATGTTATGTGGTTTTATTTTTGAGTTTTTTTTTAACTTTTATTGGTTTACACTTGACCGCCATCTCGCCTGATGTTAGCAACGATGCGGTCTACTATAGAGCGTGTTAACCTACAAGAAACTTTACTCTCGATGCAAATATTGTAACCATCGGGGAAAAGCCACACCGGCAACGTATTCTACAGCCTAGACGTTCTTATAACAATAGTAGAGTCAAATCTATTAGTTCGTGTCTTTGGAACATCAACCATGAAACGATGTCGCTTTTTCTAGCTACGAGCATTCCGATAGAAAAAAGGACAAGGTGGTATTAGATATTATAGATCATGCAGATAAGTTGCACACTCTCCGAAGTTAGTTCAAATGTGAGTTTGGATCGGTTTGAAACACGTCAGTAAGACTGTTTGTATCGGTAGCAACAACACTTCTAGGCGTAGTACGGCTAACCTTTACTCTGACACGGTTATAGCTCGACGTGCCAATACAACTCGACGGCGACAGAGAACAACAGCCATAATTGCAGATCACATACTTTTAAAAAGTGAAGTAATGTTATATGATTTGAAAAGGAGTTTTCAAGAGTAGTGTCTTTTTGTCCTTAGCCAATACAATGAGTTAATGTAGGCAAAAGAAACTGAACTCACATAGCACAATAAAAATATGTGGTGTCATGGAACACCGGGTAGAAACGAAGTTCCTTCGGATTGTATAAGTAGAGAATCAATACTATTTGCAAAAAACACTACTTTTTCTATTATTTATGATACGATAATCTGAAAATAAAGTTAGCAACACTGTAGTAATGTAGTTTTAGTCTCGCATTTTTTTAGTTCGGTCGTTACAGCAAGATCCCTATCTCCTTCAAGCCTATCGCAAGAAAGTTTCTTGCAATTGTAGGTACAATTGTATGACAAAAATCGATTACTGTCATTATATTTGTGATACTTAGATCGATAGTGGTAGTAGCCATTAGATGGATTGTTAACCTTTCATTTCACGTCACACGTTCCACTTTTTTAACGAGTATTTATTTTTACTGGCCTTTTAAAATCTAATTAATGTTTTAAGGAATTAAAAAAAATAGTTATTACTAATGAAGTCCAATCAATATAGAAACTGATAATATTAATGAAGTCCAATCAGTATAAACACTGATAATTTTGATTAGCATTAGTAAATTCATTAACAGTCAATATAATTTTGTAGTGATTCCTACCACTACTCTTAGCAGAGTCCGCCTGGGGAAGTACTGTGGTACTTCCCCTTTGCCAATTATTCTACCGACAAGCAGTAATGTGCAAACATTACTGTGTTCCGGTTTGAAGGGCAATGTTTCCAGAGAAATTACAGGGCTTAGAGATATAACAACTTAGATCTCTGGGTGACGAGCGCAGTGCAAGTGCTAGGTAATGATTTGGACTCTGTTCCAATAGCTGTGTGTCACTGTGCTGTTATGTGGCAGGCTTGTTGCTTACCATCAGGCATATGTCCTGCTCGTCTCGTCACACTTTATTTAAAATAAAAAAAATAATTGCATTCAAAAGAATTTGCAAATATTATTTTAGTTTATTTATCTTCCTAAATTATATAAACATCAGAGACTATGTACAAATTAGTAAGTAGTCGCATGAAGTACTACGAGTAATGGCCAAAACACAGGCTACACCTAGATCAATTGAAAAAATAAAAACCTTTTGTCCACCCGTGGTTAGATGCTTTGGCCGAATTTTTTTTACAAAAATTCTATATTTTTCGTAGTTTTACTGACGTAATTCCCGTTATTGTTTTTTTCTCTCAATAAAAAGAAGCGTTTGTGCTATTTCAAGCCAATTCATTCATCCGTTCTAACGTGATGTAGCAACAAACATCAAAGATGTCTACACTTATGATATTAGTAAAATTTTATATTTTGAGTTTTGACGCTGTTGTATTGAGCGGCCGACACGCTGTGAGTACTCGCGTTAAGTGAGCTAAGAATAGGCCGCAGCATTGCGTAGGCCATAAATTGGGGAAGCACTTCATCACCGGCAACCATTCTGCGTGTACCTGCCGCCGCTGTTTATTGTAATCTACTAAATATTCACTCAATTATATTTTTATTCGAGGTAAATTGTTTGGGAGAATTAAAAATTTGGAAGAAGAATGAA
This sequence comes from Ectropis crepuscularia, assembly GCA_963693475.1. NCBI lineage: Eukaryota > Metazoa > Arthropoda > Insecta > Lepidoptera > Geometridae > Ectropis > Ectropis crepuscularia. The sequence continues at coordinate 32,814,213 of OY856339.1, read as the reverse complement.
GAGGTTTGACGCCTATTTCGTAGTAATCCTACTAATATTACAAATGTATGGATGTTTGTTGCTCAATCACGTCCTAACGTATGAACGGATCGGGCTGAAATTTGGAACACAGATAGATTATAGTCTGGAAGAACACATAGGCTACTTACTATCGCAGGAAAATAAAGGTAACAAGAACTGCGCAGGTAAACTCGTCGCTTAACATCAGGCGAGATGGCGGTCAAGTGTAAACCTATAAAAGATAAAAGAAAAAAAAAAAAAGAAAAGAATGTAAAACCAAGGAGCGCTGCTAGTATTAATTACAGTAAAGTAGTTTTCAATCACAAAAATATAAATGTGTGGTAAACACGTTCCATCGTGGACCGCATCGTCGCTTAACATCAGGCGAGATGGCGGTCAAGTGTAAAACTATAGAAGTTAAAAAAAAAAAAAAAAAGAATGTAAAACCAAGGAGCGCTGCTAGTATTAATTACTTTAAAGTAGGTTTCAATCACAAAAATATAAATGTGTGTGTATGTGTATTAGTGTGCACAGGTAAGAAGGGAAACTTCTTTACGACATAATTTTTCGAAAAATGATCCACTATTTACAACTTTACAGAAATTGGTTCAATAAAGCTAAATTGGATAAAATTTAAGCAAAAAAGGCTTTTATTATACAAATAATAGATACAATTATTTCACCTTATTATTAATATCATTAAAAATACGGCGCGTAACAGAAAAATGTGACTTAGAAATAAAGATCCCACCAAAAACATTATGTAAAAACTAGCCAAGTCTCGATGAAGCTGCATATTTATCTCTAAAAAGTAATGAAATGTAGACAAAGCCGTGCCAAGTCTAAGGTTCCTTACTGCGATTTCTTTATTATTATAGTTAATGTTGTGTGAATTGGCCGTTGAAGGGTACACAAGGGTACAAAACCAGGTGCTCCATGACACCATTGCACCAATCTGTCGCCAGAACCGCTACCATTGACGCTGAAAAATGGCCACTTGGAAAACGTTGATTCAATAACCAGTCAATTGTTTTTGTTTTACTGTTTAGCTATATGGTGTGAACAATAAAGAATTTCAATAATACTTATGTGTAGGCGAGCCGGAAACAAACAGTTAAAAAAAATATTTCCAGTCTAGACGGACTTCTATTCATTGATAGAAGTCCGTCTGTACAGCAGACGACCGTCTGTACCGTCTGCAGAAGTCAGCATTCGATGCTGAATGCAGGTGCTTACTGTTGATTAACAACAGCCTATTAAGAGACACTAGCGTCAAATTACCAATACCAGTATAGGGTATTATCTCGCTTAACAAACATAAGTAGTTACAACAGATACAACATAACGTGTAAATAAAATTAACTTGTATCCACTAACGGGCTAACGTATAAAGAATGTTCAACGGCCAAGTCACACAACATTAACTATAGTAATAAAGAAATCGCAGTAAGGAACCTTAGACTTGGCACGGCTTTGTCTACATTTCATTACTTTTTAGAGATAAATATGCAGCTTCATCGAGACTTGGCTAGTTTTTTACAGAATGTTTTTGGTGGGATTTCACTTCTTTTTGTAGAAACGTGGACTTATTGATTTATTATATTAGATGTATTATTTGACACGTATTCTTTTTTTCCGGTTCTGATTCTTGAACAGTAGCAACAGTTTTTCGTATTGCCCATTCGCGTTCATTATTTATGTAAGTGGACTCTCCAGAATAGGCAAAGAACTTTAGAAGATTGGAAGAAGACTGCAAATAAATAAAAGACAGTCTAGCTTTATCCAGAGTTTTCCTTTAATTTTATTTATATACATAATTATATGCGTATTAAAATTTTGACTCTGACCATACATTATATTTATTGTTATCCTAACTTTACAAATCTTTCTTTTAATTTTTTCCGGTTCTGATTCTTGTACAGTAGCAACAGTTTTTCGTATTGCCCATTCGCGTTCATTATTTAAGTAGACTCTCCATAATAGGCAAAGAACTTTAGAAGATTGGAAGAAGCGTGCAAATAAATAAAGGCCAGTCTAGCCTTATCCAGAGTTTTACTTTAATTTTATTTATATGCGTATTAAAAGCAGAAAGGGAGGCATTCGCCCAGTAGTGGGAAGCAATAGGCTACATTAAATTATAAGATATGTCCCACTACGCTGGATTTTTGCAATGACAGTCGATTTTTATGTACCAATAGTAGAATGGGGCATTACTTTATCTCTTATACAGCTGAGAGAAGCTGAGGGTTCTTCATCAGATACTTCAGACCTTCGATTTTTGACATCAAATGAAGAGACAAACAAAGTTGAATATTTTTTGTAAAGGCGTGTTTTCAAATAACCAGGTATACCACCAGGTACTCCAGATTTTCGATATTCCTAGTTTTTATAGTTTTCCTTTTATGTGGCCATTAAACCCTAAGTCTGTACCAAATTTCAGCCCTCTGAGTTTATGGGAAGTACTAGTTCTATTTTGATGATCATGAGTGAGTGAATGAGTGGCGTAAATGCGAAACTTTGCGTTCGCTTAACTTCGGAACTAAATGACGTACAGACTTGAAATTTTGGATTTCAAGTACGTGATTATAGCTTACTAGATGACAAAAATTTCAGCGTTCTGGTCTTATCCAGAGGTTCTCAAATAGGGGCCTGAAAATGCGACGAAATGGTTCCAGTAAAGGATGGTACGGCAGTGTTTGCTTCGCGCTCGACTTGGCGGGGGCACTGCCGTGCCCCCAGATGGCGCGTATCAGAGCATTACTATAAAATTTCTCCTATACGTCGATAAAGAAGTTTCACTCCAATACATTTCCTACGTAACTCGACCTTCGCCCCGTTCAGACAGAAATACAGTTCGTGGGAAAGATTTAAAATAACACGTAACTGACAAAACCCTGTTCACAGCTACATGAGTTCCCCCGTCATTAGCACCATTAGCTTTGGCTTCCAAATATCTCTTTAGCTAATTATCGCTCGCTAAATATGTGGGAATTTATGTAAAGAGGTTATGTTGTGCGCTAGCGCAGTGAGCACTAGTAACATGAACTTTAGAAAAAAAAAATTAAAAAAAAAAACAAGTCTATCGGGTTTTTATCGGATACACTTCGGAGAGTGTGCGGCTGATTTACATGATCTAATACCACCTCGTCCTTTTTTCTATCGGAATGCTCGTAGCTCGAAAAAGCGACATCGTTTTATGGTTGATGTTCCAAAGACACGAACGAAGAGATTTGACTCTACTTTTGTGATGAGAACGTCTAGGCTGTGGAATACGTTGCCTGAGTGGATTTTTCCCGATGGTTACAACCTTTGTGTCTTCAAATCGAGAGCGAATCGGTTTTTTTTCTAGGTAAACACGCTCCATCGTAGACCGCATCGTCGCTTAACATCAGGTGAGATGGCGGTCAAGTTACCTATAAAAGTTAAAAAAAAAATACTTTAAAAGCTTTAAGTCTAAAATTAAGACTCTAGGTCGGAGGTCTAATTAAAACTGTAGGTCTATCATCATAATTAGCCCACATATCGTCCACAGCTGGACATAAACTTCTGCAATAATACGCCACACAGCAAAATCCTCGGCTTTACGTTGCCAACTGCCACCGGCCTTTCGTAAATCGTCACTCCATTTAGTCTCAGGGCGTTCTACACTACGTTTGCCGATTCGCAGTTGTCACTCCAGAACCAGTTTAATCAGGTATTTTTTAGACTTTTTGTCAATGTTAATTGATGTTTTTTTTTTTAAAACATTTTATCTACTTCAAAAACGTACACAATTTTAATTATATTTCTTAAATTTTACGTTATATGGTTTTGTTCATTTGTTGATAGTGAAAAAGGTACTTATAGTGAAGAGTTTAAATAAGAGTGCATATTATTTATAAGCACAAACAAAAATATAAATAAATGACAAGTTAAAGACATACACCAATGTATAGATACATATGTGTATGTCTTTAACTTGTCATTAACTATGTTTCTGAATCTTTTTAACCGACTTTAAAAAAAAAAGTAGGTTTCTCAATTCGACCGTATATTATATATTTTTTTTTTTCGTTTAATAATTGAAACGAAACAGATTAAGAAATAATGCGTCCAAAAATTAAAAGAATAAAAACTTGTTTCTTCTTTTTGAACTAGGTCTCATTTGCAAAAGATAAATACGATTTTTTCTCTCCCTTTAATTTCGACGGACAATAAGGACAGGGAGATAGCAACGACATGCATTTTAGACGTACATATCATTTTATTTAAGCTGTGGAGGCACTGGTACACGTTCGTAAGGATTAACAGTAATAAGAACAACGCTTTATTTTGCCAGTATAACTTGACCCTAAGACTTTGCAGCGCGCCTTTCTGATCGTAGTTCAGCTTACACTGACGTGCGTTTGTGCTTTGTTTATTAGTCATGGTGAATAGGACACCTGAGCTCGGATGCAAAGAAAATCTCGGAACAAAGATGTTATGCAATTTACTACATAATATGTTGTTATAATTTTTATTTATTTTTTATTTATTTATTTCCAAGAATATGTATCTACATGTATGTTGCATAATGTAATATGGCATGCCCTGCCTGAAGGGTTAAATATGAGATAGATAGAATATTAAATAAGACTAGCGATCCGCCCCGGGTTCACCCGTGCTGGGTACTTATAAAATATAGGCAGTGAAATATTTTTTTAAATCGGTTCAGTAGTTGCCGAGGTTAGCGCATTCCAACATAAAAACTCTTTAGCTTTAAAATATTAGTATAAACTGGTTGCCGAGGCTGGTTGCCTGGAAGAGATTGCTCTCAGCAATAAGGCCGCCATTTGTGGCGCTAGTTTATAAGTGTGTCTCTGTAATATTTTAAGTTTGTTTTCGTGTCACAATAAAGAGTTTCTATCTATCTATCTAGTATTGAAGCTAAAATATTATATACTTTTATTTTTACAAAAAAGTCTGCGACACCTAACGAGTACGACTAAATTTAAAATCTCAGCTAAAAATTTGGGTTTCATGTTACGGGTATACATACCTATATTTATAGTAATCAGTATAAAAACTACGTCTTATGAATATAAAAAATACGCCCAAGTAATTCTAAAAACAAAAATACCGGCCGAATTGTTAACTTCGTCCCGTTACACTCGGTTAAATACGTTCAGCTATTCACTAAAAAACAATTATATTTATCGGGTTGAAAAGTAACCTGTGTTATTTCACACTATAATAATTAATCTGAGTCCGAAATTCAGCTTTATCCCTTTATGACGTGATTGAACCATAAATGCAAACACCCCAAAGCAAAACATAAAAATTTTCACGTTTATAATCTTAGTCGAATATCTACTAATAATACTAAGTTTCGTGGCTATTTTAATGGCGCAGAGTACGTTACTACGGAGCACGTGGGATTACCGGATTATAGTGGGATTATAGTATTATAATGATGGGACGATGTCTGCCAATGTTTGGATAGGCAGCACTGTCGGATTCTCTTTTATGGGGCGTTCGAGATAAGCTTCGTATCTTGTACAACTTTATTTACCGTTCTATTGACCTCACTTAAATTCTACTTAAGAAATGCATGAGTAATGAGATTTCTTAATATATAGTATATAGTGACGAGACGAGCAGGTCATGTGCCTGATGGTAAGCAGCACACCTGCTGATAACAGTACAGTGTCACGTAGCTATAAGAATATGACAAGTCCAACTCATTAACTAGCACTGCACTGCGCTGGTTACCGTGATTTACGAAATACTGAGCGAAAACCCTTTGCTTCCCCAGAACAACTCCTCAACTTTACTGTTCTGGACAGAGGTGGTAATGATGACCCCACAAACTTGAAACTAACCTCATACTAAACCTCCTACATATTTATTAATAAAATAAAATTGCGTCCTCTGAAAAAACGCAAGCTAAGGCCTAAAAATGTACCATTTCAATGGGCATGCACATTTTTAAATTACATGTGGATATTTTCACCAATCTTAGGATAAAACAAAAGAACATCTATAGTTTCTAAAACAAAGACATTAAAATCTCCTTTTTAGGGTTCCGTAAAACGTAAAAACGGAACCCTTATAGATTCGTCATGTCTGTCTGTCTGTCTGTCTGTCTGTCTGTCTGTCCGTACGTATGTCACAGCCACTTTTTGCCGAAACTATGAGAACTACACTGTTGAAACTTGGTAAGTAGATGTATTCTGTGAACCGCATTAAGATTTTTACAAAAGTTTTTAAAAAAAACAAAAATTAGGGGTGCCCCCCATACTGAGAACTGAAGCTCAAAAATATTTTTTTCATCAAACCTACACGTGTGGGGTGTCTATCGATAGGTATTAAAAAATGATGTTGAGGTTTCTAAGATAATTTTTGTCTACACTGAATAACTTGCGCGAGAGACGCTTCCAAAGTGGTAAAATGTGTGTCCCCCCCCCTCTAACTTCTAAAGTAAGAGAATGAAAAAACTAAAAAAAATATATGATGTACATTACCATGAAAACTACCAACGAAAATTAGTTTGAACTCGATCTGATGAGTAGTTTTTTTTAGTACGTCATAAATACACTATTATTAAAACTTCGATCAAAGTTACAACGAACTACAAGAACTATGTGTACTATGTATATTATGTTACTTGCTGGAACGGAACCCTTCATGGGCGAGTCCGACTCGCACTTGGCTACTTTATTTTTAATGGGCAGAGTCTTTATTTACAAAACTAAAATACAATGAGAACTTCACTACGCCACATACCTAACTACTTACACTAAGCACATCTGAACCATCCATAGAATCTCCTTGATGTCTCTGTGGCCAGTATCGACGGCCTATACCTCAACTCCTTTTTTTTATAGCATAGAGTGACGAGACGAGCAGGTCATGTGTCTGATGGTAAGCAACATGCCTGCCACATAACAGCACAGTAACACGCAGCTATTGAAACAAGATAGTCCAAATCATTACCTAGCGCTGCACTGCGGTCGTCACCCAGATATCTAAGATATTATGTCTCTAAGCCCTGTAATTTCTCTGGAACCAATGCCCTTCAAACCGGAACACAGTAATGTTTGCACATTACTGCTTGGCGGTAGAATATTTGGCAAAGGTGTGGTACTTTCCCAGGCGGACCCTGCTAAGAGTCCTACCACTACTAAAACCTTACACTAGTGCCTACACATCGGACCTACCAATCAGCTCCGGCAAACGGTACCGAATTGCCGCCGTATCTTCAGTCTCTGACGATTCATCAAACTCAAGTTATCCATCGTCACGTTTTAACGACCCGAACTTCAATTTCGTTTGATTGCATCGCGATCCTATCGTAAAGCCGGGCTTGTGGCATCACCTTTACAACGAATACAAGAGAAGATTGTAAAATTAATAATTCAAAGCAATTTTGCAGTTAAATTGAATAAAACTGTGCTTTTTATTTGCACTTTTGTCTCCCATCAATTTGGATATTTTACGAGTATTTATCTGTAAGTTGACGTTTTTTATAACTGTAATTTGACGTTGTGATGCTATGTTTAGTAATAAATCCAACTAATAATATATTAGTTGGGCTTGCACATCTTGATTATCTGTAGACCTTCATTGGTCTATGGATAATTCAGGTGTGCTTAGTGTAAGTAGTTACTTAGGTATGTAGCGTAGTGTAGTTCTCATTGTATTTTAGTTTTGTTAAATAAAGGCTCTGCCCGCCTTCATAATATTATGCATGCAAAAGTTTGGATGTTTCTTGGTAAATCGCGTCGTAATGTTTGGATAGATCGGGTTGAAATTTGGATCAGTACGTCTACTCTCTTTCTACGCAAACGTAATTTCGGAATAAACTCGCGACTTTCCAACTCCGATTCTACTTCGATCCGTCGTTTTGTCTATTTAAATGTTCTAAGCCTACTCTAATAGGCTTAGAACATTTAACGTCAAACAATGTTCTATCGGGCGAAACGAAGTAGAATGAGAGCAGGAAAGTCGCGAGTTTTTTTTTCGAAATTACGTTTTCGGAGAAAGAGAGTAGAGACGTACTGATTTTAGTCGAGAGAGTAATGGGAATGAGAACTGCTCAGGTAAAAGTGAAGGGCGCTGCTAGAGTAGTAAAATAAAAAACAATAAATTATCTCTGGTGATTTGATCGCTGAAGATCAACTTAAGTTTCTGAGAATTGAATGGAATTTCAGACGTTCATTATTATAATAAATAATCTGTACAAAAATAATAAATTTTAAAAACTCTTATTCAATGTGAAAAAAAAAACAATTATACGTACTAAGCTACTACCAAAATGACATCTGTTAGTTATTATCAAATCAAATCAAATCAAATCAAATCAAATCAAATCAAATCAAATTTATTTCAACCAAAATAACAAACAATTATAGGAAGTACAGAAACATCTTATCTATCAGTTCAATACAAGATGCCCATAATTTCAAAAACACCCACACTAAGCTAGGCTTGTCCTGTGGGTAGTTTTAATTTTAGGATTCACATGAGGTTCGTCACTGACGGCACACGAGTGATTTAACTTACAATCGAGATACAATTATAAACTTAAAAATAAAAATATAAAAATACATAGCCCGGGACTGACATCGATTACTATCATAAAACGATATGAGAATGGGCGTATGAGTGAGTGTGTAAGTGTATAAGAGGGTGTGTGTGTGTGTGTGAGGGTGTATGTGTGGGTGTGAGTGGTGTCTAATCCCGTTGCTCACCAAATTCTCTTCAGGAAGCTTTCCGTATCCTCAAAAGACCATTGGAGAAGTTGCTTTGTAACTTTTGATTTCAGCTCATAATAAGTGAGACCATGGATACCATACAATTTATCCAGTTTATTATATAACCATGGCTTCATGTATAGACTAAAGCGGCGTGCGAGTCGCGTTTTAAAAGCAGGTAAGGGCAATCTAAAAATTCTTTTACCTGATAATGACCTGTAGCTATCTGAATTTAAAATTTCTTTATGAGCGGATAGAGCTGTTTTAAGTATATAAAGCCTCCGAACACTCAGAACCTGAGCTTCCGCCAGTAAAAGGCTTGTCGGGAATCTAAAATGTTTCCCAAGCATTGTTTTCAGAACAGCCCGTTGGGCTCGTTCAAGACGAATAATGTTCGACGAAGCTGCACCCCCCCATACTGTAATACAGTAGGTTAGGACCATAGCTGGGCACCGTTAATCAAATAGTTAACTTCGTTAATCGTTAATCCGTTACAAAAAAAGTTAACTTCGTTAAACGTTAAAGCGTTACATTTCGTAAGAATTAACGGAAGTTAACGTTAATCGTTAATCCGTTAATATGCGTATTGGATTTTTATAGCGTTGCGTTAGTGATCTTATAAAACCTGTTGGTTTAGGTTCTGGAAGTTAACAGGTTAGGAAAAAACCAAATACTTGTAGAGTTTAATTTTATTATTGAAGTTAAAACTTCTTTTGGCGCGCTGAGACAGATTTTTCGTGAGCTGTGAATTGAATTCTAGCGTCACGCTCGGATAATAAGAAATCTTCGGGTAAACTCGGGACCATGGCAATTGGCCATCTAGAAATGCATCAGCCAATGGGAAATGCTAAAAGGGCGTGGCCTGGCCATCATGGCATGGCCATCTAGAAATGCATCAGCCAATAGGAAATGCTGGTGCTTTTCTAAGATGCCATGCCATGATAACTAGGCCACGCCCTCCGGTTACACCCGTGTTGTTTCCAAGGTAAGCTATCAAATTTTTTGGTAAGCAAGCCAATTTTTTTATTTAATTTAATTTAATGTGTAATTTAATCATCGGGCATAATAAGCATAGGTATCTATTTCCCCTCATGAATGTCGAAGTTCTCGTCTGAAAGCGAAGCTCGCTTTGGTGTTAAAATATCTTTACCCGTGGATACCTGCACGTTCAACTGCAGCGTTTGAGGGCTGTTTTCCAAATTTCAACCCAATCCTTTCCCAGACATTCTGACGTGATGAAACAACAAACATTACAACATCCAAAAATTGCCATTTATAATATTAGTAAGATGTTAAACACTAGAATTTTCATTGTATACCTCCATTTCTTCATTCGTAACTTTTTTTTTGGTTAGTTATAATGAACTACCACCGATTTTATTAAAAGAAAGTTACAATACAGATAAACGATCGAAAAAGTATGATTGAATTTATCGGGGAGTTTCCCACTAGCTATGGATTACTATAATCTACTTGGTTTACTAGGGATGTGTGAAATATTCAACTAAATTGTAAACGTCAGTCAAATTCGAGTATGTCTATGCTCAAATTTTCAGCCAAAAAGAACTCGAGATTATCGGAAATATGACTTATGATAACAAAATTATATTTGTTTTCATATAACGTCATCCGATCATGCCACAGGCTAAAATGACGCCTCAATCCTTTTCGTTTCATACTTGTCTGAACCTGTTTTTTTGCGCCGCGCCGAGGTGCCGTGCGGTAAATAGTAAGCATTGGATTAACGATTAACGGACTTCTTCATAATTAACGGAAGTTAACATGTCCGTTAACATTTTTAAAAGTTAATCCGTTAATCAAAATGTTAACTTCGTTAATTAACGATTAACGGATTAACGGATTAACGAGTTAATGCCCAGCTATGGTTAGGACGGACTGACAAAGGGCCCAATATATAGTCTTGAGAAGTTGAGGATTTGCTACATCACGAAGGAGTTTCATAATGTAAATGAGTTTTCTAGTCCTTTTAGCCGTCATTTCAAGGTGCTCCTTAAATGTCAGTTTCTCGTCTATTTCTATTCCCAAGTACCGAGTGCTTTTTACTTTTTTTACCCTGCTACAACGCCGAGACTCATTTGAAGCACACGAATCGTATGGGGGTTGACATAAATGAACAAGAATGTCGGGGACAGAACGGGGGCCTGAAGCCGCGGTGTTATGAAAACAAATCAAGTGAGTTTTCGAAACATTGAGTGTCAGTAGATTTTGTTTTAACCATGCCGCGACGCGGGTGATGCCCAGCTGTGCAGTGGCAAACAGAGAGTCCCAGGATTTGTCATGAAACAAAATGACAGTATCATCGGCATAAAGTATGGTGTCCGCGCTGCTAGAGAGAATCGAGGCAATGTCATTTATGTACAACAAGAAAAGTGTTGGCCCAAGAATACTGCCCTGTGGCACTCCAAACGAAACTGGCTTGGCATCGCTCACACGGCTCCCCACGCGCGTGTGCTGGATTCTATCCGTCAAGTAGCTTCGAAACCAGTCATGGCAAATACCCCTAACTCCGAAGCACTCCAACTTCCTCAAAAGGATTGGGATTGATACGGTGTCGAAGGCCTTTGCCAAGTCCAAGAAGATACCCAGGCAAGGCAAGCCTTTGTCTAAATGAGAGGCCACTATCTCTGTCAAAAGTGACACTGCGTGTTCTGTAGATTTCCCATGTCTGAAGCCGAACTGCCGATCTGTTAATAAATTATGAGAGTGTATGAATTTCACTAATTGTTTATTGACAATTTTCTCCAGCATCTTAGAGAAGGAACTCAAAAGAGAAATAGGGCGGTAATTGTTCGAACTATTGGTATCACCACCTTTGTGAATGGGTGTTACAAGCGCAGTTTTCCAGATGCTTGGGAAAATACCGGTGGACAGACTCAAGTTGTAAACATGAGTGAGCGGTTCTACAACAAATTTCTTTACACGTTTGATCAAATTGTTTGAAATGCCATCCAGCCCCGGTGCGCTGTTGCACTTTAACTCCCCAATCAAGCATTCCACGTCGCTCTCGATGGTAGGGGCCAAGAAAAATGAATTAGCAGATAAAGATGGAATGCTCACTTTAGAGGCAAGTGACGCCTGGGAGTCAGGAGAGTTTTCTAAAAGTTGGTTAGCCAGGCGCTGGCCAACGGAAGCAAAGAAATCGTTACAAAAATTTAATGGATCCCTCTCATTATCCGTCGACCTGCAAAGGTCTTCAGCGTTTGACTTTACCCGCTTAGAATAGGTTATTCGGTTAATTGTTTTCCACAGTTTTCCAGGGTTGTTCTTATTTGATTCTAGATCATCACTATTGTACTGATTCTTCAGCTTTCGCAGTAATTCGTTGTAATAATTTCTATACCGTCTAAAGATATGTAGCTTAACTTTGTCTTCTGGATTTTCCCGGATATCCAAATGCAGTCTGTCCCGGTGCCTAGAGCATCTTATCAAACCTGCTGTCATCCACGGTTTAAGGATGTTCCTAGATCGGCTTACTTTTACTGACTTAGTATTATGGTCTATTGCGGCCCTTAAGACAGTTACGAATAATTCCGAAGCCTTGTTTGGGCAAGACTCCTGCAAGACTGGAGACCAGTCCACGCTGCTTAGTTTAATCTCAAGGCCGCGGTAGTCAAACAGCAAGCGAGTTTTAGGTGGGTTCGATTTACGACAGACGTTTCGAAAACCAATCATAGCCATAATATAATGATCAGTCACACTTGAAGAGCATACTATGGATTCCGCCTCGATCGATGCTTTGCAAAAGATGTGATCCAAACAAGCCTTCTTCCTAGTCGGTTTGTCAACAGCTTGTAGAAATCCCAGCTGAGACATCAAACACAGGTAATCGGAACTGATGTCTGGATTAAGTAAATCTATGTTTATGTCACCAGTCACGACACAGCAAGGACTGGCTGGCATATTAGCAACTATTTGCTCGAGGGATTTGACAAAAGTATCGGTATTTTTAAAAGATGGCGATCGATATATGCCCAAAACAGTAGTTACATTAGGGACACAGACAAGAACACAATTGGCGTCCTGCAAATCTGGTTCGGAAAAAGTTGGCGTCCAGCAGTTCCTGACATATGCAACCACACCACCGGCGTGATTAATAAATTTCGTTGAAGAGTAACTAATATAGCCGTCCAATTGGCCTATTACAGTACTATCATTAAGCCAGCATTCTGTCAAAATTATAATATCAAAATCCAGACCTGTTCGTTTCAGAATTACTTCAAAACCATCTAAATTTTTTGACAAACTTCTAACATTAAATGTGAGGACTTTTAAGTTGTGATTGCCTAAAATATTTTTACACTCCTCCGCTGAATTCTTTATGTGGCACGTAATATTGAGAGAGTTATCAATTTCAGTAAAAGTATCTATGATGGCCATGGTGGTCCAAAATATCCAGATTTATAGGAGACGGTAATAACTACTTCAAAAGCGCCACATGAAGAATGTTTAATGTTTCTATAAGCAAGTGCAAAGTTGAGTGCACTAAGACTTGTGATGTTTATTTTAAGAAGAAAATAGATCTCCTCAAGAGTGTAAATGTGTTATTAAAACAAATAATGGCAGTGACCACCACCAGTAAAATTGATGAAAACCATTTTACCAATAAATAATTGAAGATACTTAATACACTACCGCTGCTACATTGGATCCACAGACTAAGTAAGTAGATAGAAACTTACTGTATTGCATCCAGTAGTGTAGCAGCATTTTAATTTAAAATACTGTAATACGACTTGGTACAGTGGTTTGTGTTCGGGATGCTAATTCTGGCACCGAGGATTCTTTATGGACGACGGAAATACTTAATCTGTGCAAATAATGCGACAAAATACTAACATTAGGGTGCGATTCCGCTGTAGCGACATTACGAAAAATATTAAACTAAAAAAAAACGATGTTTTATAATAGTGTATTTTTGCCGTACTAAAAATAAACTACTCACTGGATACGACTACGAGTTCCAACCAATTTTCGTTGTAAGTTTGTATAGTAATGTACATCATATTTATTGTATATTTTTTAGTTTTATCATTCTCTTATTTCGTATAATCGTAGAAAAGAATGATCTTAGAAACTCCAATATCATTTTTAAAGACCTATCCATAGACACACGACACAGGTTTGATGAAAAAAAAATCTAAAGTTCTAAGTTTGGGGCACCCTCAAAACTTATTATTTTTTTCACATTTTTTTTAAATAATAATTCGATGCATAGAATACATTTACTTCCCAAATTTCAACAGTTTAGTTCTCATAGTTTCGGCAAAAAGTGGCTGTGACTATTCTATGTATAATAAGTATGTATTTAAAACTATACCTATAAGTATTTTATCAGCTATCTGGCCGCCATCACACAAGCTTTGCTTAGTTTGGGGTCAGATGGTGTTGTGTGTGAATTGTCCACCACCACCACCACCAATATGTCCCATGTCGACTATTTTTCAATAGTTATTGCCCTCGATTATGCAGTAAGCCCACCAATTTGAAATCACTTTTTTTAAATGATTTTAAATTAGTTTTTTATCTTTTATACATTGTACAATTTTGATCACTCTGACTTGTTTAGATAGATAGAAAACTATTGCGTCACAAAGAAATAAATACATATATAACAGTGGAACACTTATGAAGTAGCGCTACAAGTGGCGGCCTTGATACTGCGAGCAATCTCTTCCAAGCAACCCGCTTTAGATTTAGTCGGTTTATTTACCAAAATAACAAGAAAACAATGAAATTATTCTATCTTTCAAAAGTCGCAGAAAAAAAGTCGCAACACAGGAGCCGCTTCTTAAACTGATGATCTGGATAACGGAGAGAAGCGAAGCGGTCCGATGTTTAGTGCCGCTTATATCGGGCGATTAGCGCCCGACAGCGGCGGGTCGGACGACGCCGCGACGGCCGCCGGGCCTTCTACCGCCTAACTAAATCATCTTTGGCTTTATTATTGTGGAAAATCTCAAGCGAAAATAAAAGAGAGAACACTACCAAAGCCAGGACCGTTTTTCTCGGGCCTTGGCCGACCTTGTTCGCAGTTCATTTACCAACGACCATAAACGATGGAAACTGACTTCTTTACAATAGAATACCCATTTAGGACCTTTTTCGTCGGACCAAAAACGATTTTTGATTTTGCCAAAAGATAAAGTAGAATTCAATTTAATTCAGTTACTTTATGGCTGTCATATTATCTATCTCATTTACAAGTACCTACAAAGATAGCGCGCGAGTTGAATGCAGTCGGGGTCTGAGGTAAAGAGCGGGAGCATCTCTCCCCGCTATCCGCACGCCCCACCTCACGCGCCTACAGTGTATAGTGCTGTCACTGTCGCGGTCACAGCACTCAAGCTCTGCATTCAACTCGCGCGCTATCTATATATCCAATTTTACATGTTTGTAAAGTAGACTAGCAGTACCCCGCGGTTTACCCGCGTAATTATCGTTCTCGTTCTTTTCCTCATAATAAGCCGCACACAGACAAAGTCTAATCCCATTTATCATGACGATTTAGGAAATAAGATATCACTAATTTCAACGTTAGCATAGACGAAATCAGAAACCAATAAAACATAAAATCTTTAGCTAATAGTTTAAGAACAGTGTGAGTCATTCATGCTGTCTGATGCTGATGTGAGCCAATTAGACTCATCAGCGGAGGTAACCAAATCTGCTCCAATTAGGAAGGCGTTGTGTGTCGAAGAAAGTTGATTTTCCTAATGGTGTTTCGCAGTTTAAATTTCACAATCTGTGCTACTTTCGGTGTAACAAAGAAAATGGGTTTAATCTACAACGTCAGGTCGAAATAACCTGAATTCTTAATGCGTGGAGTATTTCAAAGTTGTAATTTTGCTTTTGGTTTTTTAACGAAGAATTTTGCTTGAAAAAAAAATATCACCTTGCATTTGTCATTTATATTGGCAAAATCGATGATACGGTCTGAGTTGGTGCGTGCTTGATGAAAACAATTCACGCTTTATTTGAAAACAAGATTCATGTTCCCATAGGGAAGTTCCTTACCCAAAAAATTAAGTCTGTGGTCTGAAACAAACAAAAACAAGAAATTTAGTTTGACTTATGGTCATTAAAACTAACGAAACCACTAAAAGCTGCACTATAAGGCTCCTACGAGTGTATGTTACACGCTACAAGTGCTACAACCGCTACACGGTACAGTGCTACACTGTCAAAAATTACTCCAGTTAGTTTTCTACACAAAATGAAAGGAGCCAAGTTCGCAGAGGAAAGCTTATTATAAAAAAATATGTAAATAGAGTCTAGTGCCACTTAGTTTCAGTGGGTTGCATTATGTGCGCGCACGTTTTTTTTCATTTCTAATATTAAAAAAACTTTGCATATCTACATCGTTTCATGGATGACTTCTCTAGTATTACAAAGCTTGACTTAGGGTCACTTTTGTCCCTTTGATTTGGTTTTACGTTGCAAGCGTATATATTTTTTAGTATATAATGACGAGACGAGCAGGTGATGTGCTTGATGGTAACCAACATGCCTGCCCATAACAACACAGTGACACACAGCTATTAGAACAAGAGTCTATCGTGACGTGTTTTATCTGTAAATTTAAAAGATTTAAGTTATTGTTAAAGATAAATTAGGTACACTATTTGGGAATAATATAATATATTTACAATCAATCAATATTAAGTGCTACATAATATTTATATTTTTTATACACCCAATGTCTATGTTTTTGATTTTTGTTACAACGAGACCCGCACAAAAAAGACACCTATTCAAGTACAATAAATCGTAACGATAATAAATTAAATCATAATATACAAAATTTGAAAATTTTTACGTCGGATTTTAAGATTAGGAGCCATAAAACATGTAATGACGTATTGGCAGATGACGTGCCGGGTAGTACTGCAAACTTATCTGGGGCTTTGAATGGTGGCGCTCTTATCGAATATTGGGATTGACGTAATATCAAATTAATTTAAATTATTGACCATCCATCGTAGACCACTCATACAAAAATACTTTTATAGAGTTAAATATATTAGGTATGGAAATAAATAGCATCCGTGCAAAGTTTATTCCTGAACAGGGTGTAAATTGAAGTATAGGGGGCTAGCTCTACAGTTTAACCTTTATTATATATTATAGAGTGACGGTACGAGCAGGACATGTACTAACCTGATGGTAAGCAACGCCCGGCAGTAAATAACACAGCGTCACGTAGCTATTGGAATATGAAGAGTCAAAATTATTACCTAGCACAGCGCTGCACCTATCAACCATTGATATAACATGATTTATCTCTATGTCCTATAATTTATCTCTATATATCGTCCTTTGAACGAAAACGCACAAATATTTCGTCTAATTTGAATGATGTCTGGGCCAAAAACATACTAATCTAATTAGTCCTTCAAGTACATTATGGAAAAAATATGGGACACGTCACATACGTGTCCCATATAGTTTATTGTTTTCTGTAATTATTAAGAATCGATAGAGATATAAATCATCAAACTTCCAAAATTTGTGACGTCACGTCTACGTACAAATCGTATATAGACGTAAGACGTAAGCACTATATTTTTGTCATTTTGTGTTTGTGAAAGAAGAGAAAAAATGCGTGTTCCAGTATTATTGAATAATCTATTAAAAACTGACGGACTAATTCGTTTTTTTTGTCACCATGCCTATTAATCAATTTCGTAATAATTGATTAATACTAGTCAACAAAATGTTAGTTCTAATTTTGGCCATTGGCTTAGCTAAGTTTGCGTGTCTGTATTGGAAGGAGATTCATAGGTGAAGTTCTAGTTGAACTGCGCCTATAAATCTGCTTCCCACCTGGTTGGACGGCGACGTTCGACTCAGAACTCTGCCAAACTTTTCAGGATTCGCTAAGTCTGCTTCGTTTTAACTTCCAATACCAGTGCAATCGGATCGGGAGAAGACGAGTGGCAACCGTTTTACCGCATCGCCGCTTAACATCAGATGACATCGTGGTCAATTGTTAGCTTGATATGTAAATAAACTAGTGTCAGGAAGTCAGGATGTATGTTTCCAGTAAACTCTTCATCAAGTCAACCGATATCTGTGCTGTGCCAGGCGTGTTTCTTACCATCAGGCACATGACACACTAGTCTAATCACTCTTTATAATATCAAAAATAGTGAACAATAGAAATAGTGAAAAATAGTGTAGTGGTGATACTCTTAGCAGAGTCCGCCTGGGGAAGTACCACACCTTTGCCAGTTATTCTACCGCCAAGCAGGAATGTGCAAAACATTACTGTGTTCCGGTTTGAAGGGCAATGTTTGCAGAGAAATTACAGGGCTTAGAGATATAACAACTTAGATCTCTGGGTGACGAGCGCAGTGCGGTGCTAGGTAATGATTTGGGCTCTTCATGTTCCAATAGCTGCGTGTCACTGTGCTGTTATGTGGCAGGCATGTTGCTTACCATCAGGCACATGTCCTGCTCGTCTCGTCACTATTTATTTAAAAAAAAATACTCCGGGTCCGGGAATGTCGATAGAAGTGAAAACTTGAACTATTGGTTCTATACTTCAACGATACTAGCAGCAAACCACGGTTTCACCCGCATAGTTGTCGATCCTATAGCAGGGTCCTAAATAGATCCTATTTAAAAAAAATATATCCTGTCTATATCCCGTTCATATAGCTAAAACAGATCCTTTACTTTTTGCCGGATTTTTTTTAGCTGGCTTTTTTACGAGATACCTAAATGGTTGCGTGAAAGAGTTACAAATACACATAAATATATATTGGTGGACAATTCACACACAACACCATCTGACCCCAAACTAAGCAAAGCTTGTGTCATGGCTGCCAGATAGCTGTTATAATACTTATATAGTTTTAAATACATACTTATTATACATAGAAACACCCAGACACCGTGCAAACATTTGAATTAATTACACAAATATTTGCACTGGGTGGGAATCAAACCCACGACACTCGGCTTCGCAGGCAGAGCTACTACCCACTCAGTCACGAGGCCAGTCACATCCATACATTCTTGTAAACTTTTGCGTTCATAATATTAGTAAGTTATTTACAGAGGTGTCAGTAGCGGTAACAGTGTCGCGACTTCCATTGTTGAAGCGTTAGGTGACGATGATGCGAGTTCCATGTTTTTCACTCGCCCAAAAAGTAATCAGCGGGCCTAAAGAAGTTTTCACAAATTATAATTAAAAATAGATACCTAGTTACATTTTGTGCGTTACTCTGTATAACTACGCAATCAGTTCGAGCAGTAACTTTCCCATTACAAGCAACACGGCTCCATGAAGCAGCATCTTTATCGTCCCCGGCCTGCGCTGGGCCCCAGGAGAGCCAGCATCCTCGGCTGTAACGAGATGGCCGCTAATCTTGATAGTGGCACTTACTGCATTATTACTGTGCTGGATCATTCCTGGCCGCCTCGCGTCTTGACCTATTTTTACAGAAAAGGATCATGATTATTACAGTTCGTGTCGGTACTGACCCTGATGGTATACTATAAATTAAGCGCATTAAAGGAACGCAGCT
This sequence comes from Ectropis crepuscularia, assembly GCA_963693475.1. Taxonomy (NCBI): domain Eukaryota; kingdom Metazoa; phylum Arthropoda; class Insecta; order Lepidoptera; family Geometridae; genus Ectropis; species Ectropis crepuscularia. The sequence continues at coordinate 32,794,946 of OY856339.1, read as the reverse complement.
ATATTTAAATAAAATGATGCCATCAAAAAAGGCTTATTAGGTAGGTACCTTTAACAAATTTAGTCGACTGAACACTGACTACTATACACAGTGAAACGTAATAGCATTAACTAAGATTAAATAGTGACGAGACGAGCAGGACATGTGCCTGATGGTAATGTAAGGGTATCCGGGGGTCAAGGGTTGTGAACTCAATTGGTGAAAGTTGAATTCCCAAACCTCCCCGGAAAAAAAGTTAATGTTTAAGTATAAAATAAAAAAGTAAGACTTTTTCAAGCGTTTATTGATAGGACACAAAGGCATACATCAATACTAAAAAGGGTAAAAGGCCAGGGGTTGATCGTTGAGTTACTGTTCCTTCAAAAGACCAAAAAAGGAATTTGAAGAATTCCTCGACAACCTCTAAATTAAAATTTGGTTATTCCCAGTACAGGGTCCTTTAGTAAAGATGGGTAAATTCCGAATACCACCCTAGGTTAGAGAGGGGTTCAGCAAAGGCAAAACTCCCCGGTTAGGTTAGATAAGTAATTGGGCAAAAATTAACCCCTCCTTACAGCCAGGAACCTATACTGTTACCGAGAACTGACAAGATCAACCAAAATAAAAGGGGCAATAGGCCTTCATCAGTATGGTGTAAGACCGTGGAATTTATAACTATACATCCAGTTGACTAAGTATGGTAAGTGACCAAACCACAAATTACAAGTACAAAGTCAGTTCCCACGCACTAAGAATAAACCGTTGAAATAACATTATTTGGTAATGGGTGTAAGACCAAGAAATTTATAACTATATTTATAGTAGATTAAGTAAGGTAAAAGACAAAATTACAAATTACAAGTACAACGTCAGCTTCAATGCGCTAAGTGTTGAACGTTAAACTAACTTTAGTACACTCTAGATACAATAAGGTTTATCATATCCTATTGATAATATGATAACAACCGACAAATACCAAGTCAGTTTCAACGCGCTAAGTGTTGAACGTTAAACTAACTTTAGTACACTCTAGATACAATCAGGTTTACAATAGCTCCTTAATGATATTATATCCACGGACAAAGACAATATTCAAGTACGGAGGGAACAATCCGTCAGATTATGACTGACTCTCAGTCACTTACAGGAAGTATGGTATCCAACGTATACCGTTTACACCTAGTTTACTCGGGTGAAAAAGTATCTTAGGTTATAAAACATATAAATTGGTTTATAGAGGTCAAAAACCTGACCTTCACTAACCTAACACGGCCCATAGCCCGGCCTGGCGAATAGGCCTCCACCACTCTCCATTTCACTCCACCACCACTCACTCCACCATTTCACTCACTGTTAACCTAACCAAAAACCTGTCGGGTTCCGTCCTGCGCTGGCGAGCGCTGTCCCGGCCACGAGGCACGAGCTCGGGGTCGACCGCCGAACTGGGCGCAGCCCGGGTCCAGAAACCGCCAGACACCATCACACCACACACCAGGACGTCTCCAACAACCGGGGGCCTCCCCAACACAGCTCACCAACCACAACAAAACACCTCCTACAAAAGAACAAACAAAATTAACAACGTGTTCGTCAGACACCCGCCTGCCACGCGGCCTCTCGGTACATTTTTATACATTCGACTTACCCCTTTAGGAAGGTGTGTTCAATTAGAGACGCTTAAGACAGGCCCTCCCACGCGCACGACGCGGATGGCCGCCGCCACGGGACACGTCACTAGAAAAAACACGTTATCACTTTTCTGCGACACGAACAATCGATCGATCGACGATCGAACCAGCAAAATCACAGCACATACTCACCACAATCAAACGATTCAGGACAATATAATAATTAATTAATAACGAGGCGGCGGTCCGTGACCGCCGCCCGTCAAGAAAAAGATGGCCGCTCCCTTCCCTTCCGCTGACAAAACCAGCTAGTGACGGGGTAAAAACTCAACGATTATTAGGGATGTCCGTATATCGCTCGGCCGCATATAGAATCTATGCGTTCCGATTTACGGGGAAAAAAAAGGGTTACAGTACTCCTCCCATCACCAGAATTTTTCGAAAGGAAAGAGAAAAATTCAGACGGCCCTCCGTCTATACACCTATCAAGCACAACACCCTACAGCTTCAAACTAAAATAACAAAGAAAACCGAAAACAACTAGCAAAAATCTGGAATTCTATACAAAGATATCCTTAAAAAGATGTAGATATTGTTCTTCCTTATGTCCAAATAAGTGGGCTGGTCATAGATAACGATGAGGGTCGCACAACAGCGTCTCGCATCCTACCATCCACTCGTCGAACATCCAGTAAAACAAAAATCCTAACAAGTAAAAACTAACTTAATCCAACAACAAAGTCTATTCAAAATATTTGCAAACCGAACCTAAGGTTCTCAAACAATTCAGAAGTTGATTAGGGTACACATAACTACTGCGACACATAATCAACCACAATAGTACAAGCTTGGCCAATTGGTTCAAAGACGAACAAGTCTTCTCAATCATCAACGGCACCTACAGCAGGAACAGATACTCGGAGAGACGACAGCCTCTCATCAGCAGGTAGATCGACCTCCTTCAAAAAAAGCCTGGTAAACAAAATTTACCTAAAAGGGTATAACAGTACAACGCCCTGTTAAAAAGTCAAGGTTAAAGACACGAGTGGGGGGTAGATCCCAAACAACGTGTAAAACTACAGAATCTATAAAGTAACATTCACATCTTCTGAGTTTATAAATGTCAGCATACTACGGGTCAAACACCGGCGTATGATATAAGGTCCAGAACGCGAGAAAGCGTTCGGTACAACGTTCTCAGAACCCTCATTAGGTTCCCTTACAACAGCACATGTGAAACTCTGCCACACAATACTACATAAACCGCTAGAATACTACGGGATTCTACAAAAATCGACGTCAGCATCAGCACCACCACTTCCAACACATCAACAACATGGTTACCTAGAGCCTAGCTCAAAAGGTTTATCTTCTGATCGCGACATCCCAACGCGGATACAGATATAATATAAGTCGAGATTCTATACAAGAAATCTGCTAACTCGTCATACTCAAGTATAAAAAGGTCTATCATCTGCTAACGATAACTCAACGCTAGTGCAGAAATAGTGAACAACAATAGGGTTACCTCAAGCCTAAGTCAAGAGGCTTATAATCTCTGATAGGGACATCCCAACCCTGATACAGAAATAGTACAATCAATAAGGTTCTCTGCTCGCGACAGCTTAACACGATTACAGAAATAGTAGAAACAATAAGGTTACCTCGAGCCTAGCTCAAAAGGTTTATCAACGGTGAGCGACACTCTAACGCTACTCCCGAAACAATATAGAAGGCGATTCCAAATAAGAATACCGCTAAACGTCATCATAAAAATGCTATAATATCAAAATAGCTAAAGTAAGAACAATATAGGTATAAAGCTTCATCAATTGAGCTCCCTATTTAAGTATATAGTTATCCGGAATGACATCACAGACATACATAGTATAAGAATTCATCCAAATGATGCAATCGATGCACCGGTCACCACAGCCTCACGGGGTTACTGAAAGAAAACCGACTATCACGGCGATCTCCCAAGCGTAAAACATCTGGAGCTAAATTAAAAGCCTTCCAAAAATTAACACCTAACAATACAAAATAAACCACAAATATTAACCTCTAAATATGTACGAGCATCTATTCTATTCACACGAACCATTGCTGCTTCTAATCTAGATTGTTCAAAAAATCTACCTACAAAATTACACCAATCAGACCACTCGGCCTTAGAAGTTAAACAATGGCCCGTCCTGTTCAGTTTTTTGGCTGAACACAACGAGAACAGTTTCTGATAGTAACACCCTTCTCACCACATCGATAACAAATAAGAATAGGAGGCGCCTTACATGCCTTCAGGATATGACCCTTAGTCCTACACCTTACACAAAACTCGTCTACCGCAGCCACTGCAACTTCAAAATCCGGAGGCTGGAAATCCTCCAACAGCAAGTTCTTCAACTCTTTCCAATTATGAACGTCATCGCGTATACTACGATACCATAATAAAGCATCATCCATGAACAACTCCACAGCCGAGGTATATAATTTAGAGGGGTTAATATGTCTAGACGAGCTTAACTCTTCCAATCTCTCCAGGTAAGCATGAACACTACCCTTTCCATTAAACTTATGGTTTAGTGCGTGAATATTTGAAACTCGGTCACACGAAACCAAGCGCACAGCAGGACTACTACGAACTTCCTCGGAGTCAGCGACTGCATCAGCTCCATCAGCAGTTCCCAGCTCCTCAACAGTAGGGTCACCTTGAGCTCCACACAACGGCTTATCATCTGCAAGGGTAAATTCAACACTACTACGAAAATTTTGCAATATGCGATCCATCTTCTTAGTGATAACACCCAAACGTTCGTCAAGCTGAGCTTTACGGACACAGTCTTCCTCTACAGAAGGTGAAAGGCGACTCAACCGATGAAAGAGATGATTACCTAAAGCTTGTATCCTATTCAGATATTTTAATAGTAATGGGCGTCGAGCACAAGTCTCCTCTAGTTCCCCTAGTTTACCCTGAACACACAGTAGTTCGGCAGAAATATCACCCTCATAAGTTACAATTTCATCAGTTCTCATCTGAGCATTCAACTTTTTCACCTGAGCTGGTAACTTTTGTATATTATCCTCCGGAAGGGCATCGCGGATACATACTTCATATTTCAACTCATCAACATTCAGTAAATGGAAAGATATGGGACGTTCCTCCATATTCAAAGTCTTAAGTAAACAGAACTATACTTAAAATTAGATAAACTTAGTAATATAGCTTATGCTAAAAAGTTATAATACTAGCCGCACAATACAACAGTAGTTAAACAATATTAAACCGTTATTATTATAACAAACTCAAAGTTATAGGTTGAAAAGGTAACAGTAACACGATCCAGAATCGAGCAACAGACCGAAACCAGAGGTAGAAGACCACGATCGATGACTTATAGTAGTTAAGCACGTCTTGAAAGCTTTAAAATAATAAAACAATAAGAAAAATGTTATATAGTGTCATATAACCAGCATATAGTCATATATATGATCTATAAGTAGCCTAGAAAGGTAGAAAACTTCACATACAGTCGGTAAAGTTAAAAAAGTAACATATAGTGTTATACAGCTAACATATAGTCAGGTATAGTAAAAGAATATAACAAACAGGTTGTGACAGCTCATCACAGCCAAAAAAGGTAGAAAACTTTACTTATAATAAGGAAAGTTAAAAAGAAATTGACATATAGTAGTATATAACTAACATATAGTCGGGTATAGTAAAAGAATATAACAATAAACAGGCAATGACAACTCAACAAAGCCTAAAAAGTAGAAAACTTTACATATATTAAGTAAAGTTAAAAAAAACTGACATATAGTAGTATATAACTAACATATAGTCGGGTATGGTAAAAGAATATAACAATAAACAGGCAATGACAACTCAACAAAGCCTAAAAAGTAGAAAACTTTACATATATTAAGTAAAGTTAAAAAAAAATTAACATATAGTAGTCTATAGCTAATAGGTAGTCAGATATAGTAGAATAATATAACAATATCCAGGTAGTTATAACCTAAAACAGCCTAGAAAGAACACAGAACATCCTATAAAGCTTCAATAACGTGCAAAACATCCCATACAGTCTTATATAGCGTTATATAGTATATATATAGCGTATAAATGCTTGAAAAGGTCCCTGTTCGGGCGCCAAATTGTAAGGGTATCCGGGGGTCAAGGGTTGTGAACTCAATTGGTGAAAGTTGAATTCCCAAACCTCCCCGGAAAAAAAGTTAATGTTTAAGTATAAAATAAAAAAAGTAAGACTTTTTCAAGCGTTTATTGATAGGACACAAAGGCATACATCAATACTAAAAAGGGTAAAAGGCCAGGGGTTGATCGTTGAGTTACTGTTCCTTCAAAAGACCAAAAAAGGAATTTGAAGAATTCCTCGACAACCTCTAAATTAAAATTTGGTTATTCCCAGTACAGGGTCCTTTAGTAAAGATGGGTAAATTCCGAATACCACCCTAGGTTAGAGAGGGGTTCAGCAAAGGCAAAACTCCCCGGTTAGGTTAGATAAGTAATTGGGCAAAAATTAACCCCTCCTTACAGCCAGGAACCTATACTGTTACCGAGAACTGACAAGATCAACCAAAATAAAAGGGGCAATAGGCCTTCATCAGTATGGTGTAAGACCGTGGAATTTATAACTATACATCCAGTTGACTAAGTATGGTAAGTGACCAAACCACAAATTACAAGTACAAAGTCAGTTCCCACGCACTAAGAATAAACCGTTGAAATAACATTATTTGGTAATGGGTGTAAGACCAAGAAATTTATAACTATATTTATAGTAGATTAAGTAAGGTAAAAGACAAAATTACAAATTACAAGTACAACGTCAGCTTCAATGCGCTAAGTGTTGAACGTTAAACTAACTTTAGTACACTCTAGATACAATAAGGTTTATCATATCCTATTGATAATATGATAACAACCGACAAATACCAAGTCAGTTTCAACGCGCTAAGTGTTGAACGTTAAACTAACTTTAGTACACTCTAGATACAATCAGGTTTACAATAGCTCCTTAATGATATTATATCCACGGACAAAGACAATATTCAAGTACGGAGGGAACAATCCGTCAGATTATGACTGACTCTCAGTCACTTACAGGAAGTATGGTATCCAACGTATACCGTTTACACCTAGTTTACTCGGGTGAAAAAGTATCTTAGGTTATAAAACATATAAATTGGTTTATAGAGGTCAAAAACCTGACCTTCACTAACCTAACACGGCCCATAGCCCGGCCTGGCGAATAGGCCTCCACCACTCTCCATTTCACTCCACCACCACTCACTCCACCATTTCACTCACTGTTAACCTAACCAAAAACCTGTCGGGTTCCGTCCTGCGCTGGCGAGCGCTGTCCCGGCCACGAGGCACGAGCTCGGGGTCGACCGCCGAACTGGGCGCAGCCCGGGTCCAGAAACCGCCAGACACCATCACACCACACACCAGGACGTCTCCAACAACCGGGGGCCTCCCCAACACAGCTCACCAACCACAACAAAACACCTCCTACAAAAGAACAAACAAAATTAACAACGTGTTCGTCAGACACCCGCCTGCCACGCGGCCTCTCGGTACATTTTTATACATTCGACTTACCCCTTTAGGAAGGTGTGTTCAATTAGAGACGCTTAAGACAGGCCCTCCCACGCGCACGACGCGGATGGCCGCCGCCACGGGACACGTCACTAGAAAAAACACGTTATCACTTTTCTGCGACACGAACAATCGATCGATCGACGATCGAACCAGCAAAATCACAGCACATACTCACCACAATCAAACGATTCAGGACAATATAATAATTAATTAATAACGAGGCGGCGGTCCGTGACCGCCGCCCGTCAAGAAAAGATGGCCGCTCCCTTCCCTTCCGCTGACAAAACCAGCTAGTGACGGGGTAAAAACTCAACGATTATTAGGGATGTCCGTATATCGCTCGGCCGCATATAGAATCTATGCGTTCCGATTTACGGGGAAAAAAAAGGGTTACAGTAAGCAACATGCATGACACATGACAGCACAGTGACACGCAGTTATAAGAACATGAAGAGTCCAAATCATCACCTAGCACTGCACTGCGCTCGTCACCCAGAGATCTAAGATGTTATATCTCTAAGCCCTGTCATTTCTCTGGAAACATTGCCCTTCAAACCGGAACATAGTAATGTTTGCACATTACTGCTTAGCGGTAGAATAACTGGCAAAGGTGTGGTGCTTCCCCAGGCGGACTCTGCTAAGAGTCCTACCACTACAAAAATTTAACTAATAACAATAAATTCTTCTGATTCTGATTTAGCAAGCTAGCATACTATATTCAGAAGCAAGGATGGTTTCTGACTGACTGAATTGAGTCAACTAAGTTTAGCTAAGTGTAATAAGGCTTTCAGACTGAACAATACTTGAAAAGAAATTGAAAAATTTGTTATAGAAATAGAATGATGATGGGAGTCGGTAAAGACTGAGAGGAGGGAGGTACACCACACAGCGAACATGTCGCTATGAGATCTATAGCTCAAGGATTTAGTACTCGGACTAATGTACGCCAAAACATGATCTTCGATACGTTAAAAGCTTTCAATCTAATCGTGAGTGAAGCCAGGGCACTTCAGATCACCTACAAGTGGGTTGTTCTTGGGCTGAAGGATAAACCGGCCTTGCCATAAATATACAACACTAGCCAATCCTGGACAAGTAGGTATACCAGTGTTCCGCAAAAACCCTGGTGCGTCGTCATTATTAGTAAAAGTACCATAGAAACTAGTGATTTGTTACAGAGTTTCCTACAGAAAACTACAATTTTAAATATTTAAATTTCGGCTTTGTATAAAATGAATATTAAAATATACCTGAGCAAATTGTTTCTGTAAAATAAAGGCTTCATTTTTTAATTTCTTTAGGTAAGTTATTACTTCAAATTACGTGTTACGGTGTAGAATGTATCGAGAATCAGCTAAAATATTTTTTTCCGTTAATTTTCGAGAATATGTTATTACTTAGTCTATAAAATTAGGTGCCTACCTATACAGGTGGTAACATACATATCGCAATTACGGTTTATTACAAATAGCATAGAGACAGTTCGTCGCTTTTTTTAAGTTCAAATAAATAAGTAATGAAGGCAATAGATATTATCTCAATATGTATTTTAATGTCATTTTCTTACAATACGAATATATAATTACTGGCCTCGTGGCTTAGTTGGTAGTAGGTCTGCCTACGATGCCGAGGGGCGTTGGTTTGATTCCCACCCAGTGCAAAAAATTGTGTGATGAATTCAAATGTTTGCACTGTGTCTGGGTGTCTCTATGTAGAATAAGTATGTATTTAAAACTATAGAAGTATTATATCAGCTATCTGGTCGCTTTGCTTAGTTTGGGGTCAGGTGGTGCTGTGTGTGAATTGTCCACCAATATTAAAAAAAAAAATCAAGAACTCCGAAGATTTAAGTTATATTGGGGGATAAAAACACCCAACTTCCCTAATAAAATAATAATAATGTGGCATGCGTACTATTGATGGTCATAAGCTACAGCTCACAAAGTTATTTTAGTTGAGTCAAGAAGGATGTCGAGCGTTACCTTCAATATTCAAAATGAAGCTGTAATACGAATGGAGTTGTAAAACTCTTATTTATAACAGTAATAAATTAAATTATATTTATTGGCGTTTCCTAAATCACCTCCTCTCGGTAGTGGCCACCTTCCGGCAATTAGTCCCCGTTTCCTGTGTTGGTCCAAAACCATGCTTTTGCCAAAACACGCCTGCTCTTTTTGGCATCATGTGCATTGTAATTACACCACAAAAGCGTTATAAAGTATAGTATTGTAGATAAGTCAGTTTAACAATTGTGAAAACAGAGCGATGCCGGTCCGTTCAGTTGGAATTTCATCACTAATGCTCATCATAGACATCAGAACCACATAACAGCATTCTGACAAACTTTTGAGCAAAAAATTTAGTAGTAGGTAGGTATAATTAGTTAGTAAGGTTTTTTGTTATGCTTTTGCACAGCCGTACCTATTTATCCATGAGGCACTTTCAGAATACATAGTATTATATCAGCCATCTGGCCGCCATCACACAAGCTTTGCTTAGTTTGGGGTCAGTGTCAGTGGGTGTTGTGTGTGAATTGTCCACCAATATTTAAAAAAAAAAAAAAAAGAATGTCAAAGAATAAAAATAATAGCTCTCATTTGCGCCAAAGGCGGCGTTAATGTTTTATTTTACTTTTTATTTGAAAGCTTACCGCAATATTAGTTTATTTTGTAAATTTATAAGTCAATGCCAATTTAAATTGTATTTTGATTTGAGCCATCTGTGACACATACCTGTCAATTAAAGGCCGGAAGGGTAGAAGGCGTTTGTTTTGAGCAACAAATAAAACCGCATATAAGCAGCCTACTTTATGTTTCCACAGCAGGGACTCGGGTCTTCTCTCATGAGGAGCTGGCTAAGTGCGGGTTGGCAAATCACATAAATATGAACTTTATTCCACAAAAGTATGCTTTTTTTTTAGCATAGAGTGACGAGACGAGCATGTCATGTGCCTGATGTTAAGCAACATGCCTGCCACATAACAGCACAGTAACACGAAGCTATTGGAACATGATAGTCCAAATCATTACCTAGCACTGCACTGCGCTCGTCACCCAGAAATCTAAGATATTATGTCTCTAAGCCCTGTAATTTCTCTGGAATCATTGCCCTTCAAACCGGAACACAGTAATGTTTACACATTACTGCTTGGCGGTAGAATGCTTCAATTAAATTAAAAGCCTATGATTGTATGTAGACAATTTTTCTTTATCCTGGTTGCCTGGAAAAGATTGCTTTGACCAATAAAGCCGCCACTCACTTATTGGGGCTTTAACTGTTTAACTTAATATTTCAAGTTGGTGGGCTCAAAAAAGAGTTTTCCTTCCTATTTATCCACGTTATTCTACATTATTCCACACGGCTCCACGCTACTAAACTATCCAATATGCCCCTGATTAGAAACTCCAGTATCGCAGGTTTTGCAATTAATCGCCGGCCAACAGCATTGTCCAGCGCAGCCTAAACTAATTACCCTAGCGGGGTCGACAACTTTAGTTTGCGGTAAGAAATATGTGGCACTGCAGACTAATGAATCTTTATTTAGGCATTACAGATGCCTAAATAAAGTAAACTATAGATATCTGGCCGCCATCATACAAGCTTTGCTTAGTTTGGGGTCAGATGGTGTTGTGAGTGAAATGTCCACCAATATTTCTTTATTATTATTTAACTTAATACAGTGATGCGAAGCGTCGGTTTCACATCAAAAAAATATGATTAAGCAGATTGTAAGTGTTAGTTGCCCTAAAAACGTGAAAAGAACTGTTTCGTACATGTAACTTTCTAATTTCTAATTTTGGGCTCGACACTTTTCAGGAGCAGCTAATTTTATTTCAGAATGCTGAATACAGCCTTTTCAGTTCTAAGTTTACGAAATAAACATTCACAAACAAAATGATAATGAATCAGAGCTCCCACTTTAAATTTATGACCTCTAAAATCGAGTGTTATTGCCATTTTCAAAAGAGTAGGTAATATTTATACTCATGGTATATCTATTGGTATACTACGATTAACGCCAGTTTTCCTACTTTTGTATTAAGGGCGTACCCCGAGCAAATGACCTTGAGTATGTCTTACCTTATCGCACACCACAAGAAAGAGCAATAGAGAAACAGTAGGATTTGTCGCTGTTTTACGCTCAAATTTTAGAACAAACTCTTTCTAAAATCAGATTTTGGTCTTTTGAAAAAAATATTTCTACCAAAATGTTTGTAATAGAATTGTCTATCCGTTGGTGTAAGTACAAAATCAAAATAATGGAGGATTTTCAAGGAGATGCATGATAACTATAGTTATTCAGTTTTTTCATGGTTTCGTTGCGAGGCGATTATTTAAACAATAAGTTCATTATCAAAAAAATAAAACTACCATTTTGAAGCTAAGAAGTTGTAGAAATTTAATGTATTTTTTACCAGTTGATATTTGTTTTGGCTAATGAGTAGATAGCTCTTAAAACTGGACAAAAAAACTCGTTTTGCTGGGGGACGCACCTTAATTGGTATCACTACTTTTGCTCGATTCTCTACAGACTACCTAAATAACAAATTGTCTAAAACGCTAACAATTACCTCATTTGTTATTATTTTGTCAAACTTCGTCTCCTGCGACGGCACTATTGCTGCACTTCTTTTTCTTTTTTAACAAAAAAGAAGAAGAAGAAGAGGTGCAAATTTGTTTTGCCGAACTACAACAAAATCATTTGAAATCAATCTATCTTATGTCACCATCTCTCTGCCTATATATACTCATAAAGAACACAGCAAATCTCTTTTCCTTTCTCCACCTCGCTCGGTGTTTTTAAACTCAAAATTAGCAAGATTAATATGTACAAAAACGTAAATCGGATATCTGAAATGTAACATCGTGTGTTAGCTATTAGTGAAATACGCCTAATATTATACTAGCAGTGAATCACTTGGCAGCCGCGACGGGATCGGTCAACGCCATGCGGTGTGGGACGAGCCACGGGAAAACGCGGAAGTGTAGCTATGTTGGAAGTAATGTGAAAACATTACTGTGTTCCGATTTGAAGGGCAACGTTTCCAGAGAAATTACAGGGCTTAGAGAAATAATATCTTAGATCTCTGGGCTTTGGGTGACGAGCGCAGTGCAGTGCTAGGGTATTTGGACTATTCATGTTCCGATAGCTGCGTGTCACTGTGCTGTTGTGTGGCAGGCATGTAGCTCAACATCAGGCACATGTCCAGCTCGTCTCGTCACTCTTTGTTTAAAAAAAAACGGTCTTAAAAAGGTACATCACTTAAACTTAAAGTTACTATTTAAATTGACAGCATAAGTTAACTTTATCCTAGCAGTTTTATATTTTATCTTAGCGTTACTTTATGTCGATCGTCTGAAAGAAAACTAGCTATTTATTCAATTTACCATAGGATAAATAATATTCATTTACTTATTACCAATACAATTTTGACACTAATGTAATGTAGCAAATGTGGTGTAATCTGGTTTCAAACCAAGCTTAAATTTGCACCACCATAAAAATACTCATTCTATCGTATCCCGCTTTCCGATAACAAATATTTCGGTTACACATCTCTATTATAAACTGATATTTTCGATCTAAAATTAGTGGGTATTTAATAGTAACCTTCAGTCGTTTTACACGTTTTTAAAAACCTATTTGCGGTTTAACTATTTTAGAAACGTTGAAAGCGTTAGAGTTGCTGCGCGTTGTTTGATTGTCGAGTCAAGGCCCACTCAGTTACTGTTATAACTCTATTGCCACTTGGCACCTGCTTGTGGTCAACGGTCAAAGCCACGCTCCGAATTAAAGCAGCCGTTTCGCGGCGCAGACAACACTCACCGATGGTTCTCAATCTATTTCCATTGTTTTATGCCAGTATCTATCTCTTTAAAAAGAACTGGCCTTGCACTACTGACATATTTATACATATCTTATATATAAAATTCTCGTGTCACAGTGTTTGTTTCCTTACTCCTCCGAAACGGCTTTACTGATTTTAACCAAATTTTATATGCATATTCTGTAGGTATGAGAATCGGCTACTAGCTATTTTTCATACCCCTAAGTGACAAGGATTGTTTACTAAGGCAAAACAACGTTTGCGGGGTCAGCTAGTTATATTATATTTATGTGTACCTGTGTCATAAATAAATAAGAGTGAGGTGATATGAGTGTTTTATGAATGACGAGCTGTGACCAGTAGGTACTGTCTGCTGTGCTGTCTCCCAAATTATTCGTACACTTTAAAACTAATTAGATATATCCAAGGCAATACTTTTACAGCAATAGCAACGCCCCCGGGCTTACTTATACTTTCCGTTCTCGTTATTTTTCCGAAATAAAAAGCAACCTATGTGTTCTTCCAGACTATAATCTGTGTACCATATTTCAACCTGATCCATTCAAACGTTACGACGTATTTAAGCAACATACATCCAAACATTGACATTAAAATAACATAAATAGTATAACAGGATTGCTTGTAACTTGCGCCAGGCGCCATCGTCCCACAGGTGACCCGTTTTCCCGCCACGTTATTTTTCACGGCCATGCGTTTCGTTTCACGAATGAAATATCGAAATAAATAAAACTGCAATCGTTTTGTTTACAAACGTTTTAATAACTTGTTTATTTGTTAACGGCACGTGAAATTAACGCATTGGTGAAATAGATCGAGATATGAAAAAAAAGATTTTTCATGGCACAGCACTATTATGTTTTGACTTGTTTATTCGACATGTTATTTTTGAAAACTATTTTAATAAATGAGGGTAACTTTAAGAAATAGTTGAACATTTGAGATAGTTGGCGCTGTTTTGCTAAAACACAAAATGTTATGATCCTATTAAATAAATACATAGTTCATCGTTAAACTTTGTGTTTTACTGAACTTTTTTATTCCAATTGACTTACACATTGTTTTAACAAAATTTAGTTTGAGGACATCGAACACGATTAAAATGTATGAGACGGGTTTAATTTGTTATTATTTAGTCAGAACCATTCAGTTCTTTTTTGCGAAACTTTAACGTTCAATTTTAATTTTCAAATGAAGTTAATTTGTAGTAGGACTATTTGCAGAGCCTGCCACACTATTGCTAGCTATTCTACCACCAAACAGTTATGTGGACATATTACTGTGTTTCGGCTTGAAATGCAATGTTTCCAGATGAATTTAGTCACGTGATCTTATATATCCGTGTGATAAGCGCAATTCCGTGATATACAACGATTTTGACACTTCATGTTCCAATAGCTGAAAGTAATTGTGCCGATTTAACCAGGAAATACTTCGAGCTTTTTTTTAATAATATAGTTACGAGACGTACCTGGTCCCCTAAGCCTACGTACCCTAAGCACCATGCCTGCCACATAACAGCACAGTGACACGCAGCTATCGGATCATGTAGAGTCCAAATTATTACCTAGCACTGCACTGCGCTCGTCACTCAGAGATCTAAAATATTGTATCTCAAAGCTCTGTAATTTCACTGGAAACATTGCCCTTCATACCGGAACACAGTAATGCTTGCACTTTACTGCTTGGCGGTAGAATAACTGGCAAAGGTGTGGTACTTCCCCAGGCGGACTCTGCTAAGAGTCCTTCCACTACTGACAAGTTGCCAGCAGAATTCAAACCCACATTCACAGTCGTGAAATCGGATATTCTTGCTACTGTGCCATCACAGCTTACTAGGCCATCTCAGCTTGTGAAGCGTTTAATATTCTAGATTTATGGGGTGTTATTGTTAGAATAGCATTTGAGTGTTTAGTGCTGGGACCTTGGCTAGCCATAAAACACCACTCGGCCCGAATTGACTGCGAATGACGGAATGCTGATTGGAAGCAAGGACAAGTGCAGGTGCCAAAATAACTTTAACTCCTTTGGAATATGTGGCAGTGTGTCTCTTTATGAAATGTGCTGAAAGTTTCCAATAGAAACTTCTCTTATTTTTAATGTGAGTATCCTATTGTGGATCTAAGGCACCTCATATCCAGTCCAGTCTTGGGACTCGGAGTCTTCGGGTCTTGTCTCATAGGCCAAGTGAGATTATTGGATAACGCATGCTCTCAAAAATGGTCTTTCTTTTGTGAACTTTTTTTTTCTTTCTTATAGGTATTACGCTGAAGTCTTGCTCGTCATGTCTCTCTAATTAATAAAACTGGCAGCATCTCACGGCTTAACTCACGTAGTTCCCGATCTCATTTTTTCCGAGGTAAAAAGTATCATAAATTCTCTTTGGAATTTGGGTGTGGAACACGATCAGAATAATAAAGTCTATATTCTAACGGTGTTCCAAATTTCACCCCAATCCGTCTAATTGTTCCGACGTGTTTGACCAACAAACATCCAAACTTTTGCATTGTTAATATTAGAAGGATATTTTATAAAGATAAGTTAATTAGCTGAGCTAATTAAATAGAATTATTAACGTAAATCTGAATCGTTAGCCACTAGAATGCCAGCGTGCTGTGCCAAACTGCTGCCCGAGAAAGATAAAACGATCCTTGGAAGTTATTCGCAGCACGGCCACTTTATCTATTCAAGTGGATGAATTTGGAAGTAATATTAGCTACTAGCTCTTCCCCGCGGTTTTAGTCGCGTTGTTTCTGATCCCGTTATTTTCCCGGGATGAAATGCAGCCTATGAAATTAAATAAATATTGGTGGACATTTCACACACAACACCATCTAACCAAACTAAGCAACTCTTGTACTATGAAAGATTGTATAGTATTAAATTACATCGGTGTTTTCTAAGTATGTGTAATTCAGTGTGTATAATAAGTATGTATGTAAAACTTTAAATACATATTTATTATACATAGAAAGCACCCAGGCACAATACAAATATTTGTATTCGTCACTCAAATATGTGCACTGGGTGGAGATCGACCCCCACGACCCACGGCTTTGCAAGCTGGCTTCCTACCAGCTAAGCCACAAGGCCAGGCACTGTGTTCAAATCAGGAATCTATTTCTTTTATTCTATGTAGGACTGCGTCTCATTATACCATCGAGAGAATCAAATGGTTATCAATTTATTGGAGTTATGTACCTACCTAATTAAAATTCAATCATTTTAAATAACTGCTTTAACTGTTGTTCACAATTTAAGAGTCAATGCCATAATCCACCACACTTGCCAAGTGCACAACAATATGTTATATATGTATTTCTTGAGATAGTGCAGTTTTCTTCTGATTTTATATTTCACCGTCAAAGCGTATGGCGAATCTAATCTGGCATCTTCTACACTTAAGAAACATAATATTTAAAGGTAGAAGCCGTGTTCGAACCTACGACTGCATGATCGTGAACCAGACGTTTTAACCCCTAAGCCACCATGACTGATGAAATCTATTATTCAAATCACCCAAACATTTGTACAACGTCCAATGTTTACCAAAACAAGGAAATTGACAAGTCGAGTGTGACGGACCATCAAGCCTCGCCCAGCTTTCTCCGCTCAACCGTGGCGTATGAAGGGTTAACGAGCCGTGCTAGACACTTGGCTCTCGGCCTATTGTCATTCAACAGTTACATCACAAATCACAAATCGATCTAGATAAGAGAACGATTCTTTAGAGTTACTCAAAGTTCATGTACCTACGCTTCTAACAAGTGTAGACCTATGTCACAGCCATCTAGCTTAATCAGCCATTCCTAAAACAGCCTAGCCTATTAAATAAACAGCGTCGCCACCGTTTAATTGGCGGCCTTAATGATATACAGCCATTTGATAAAGCAACTAGACAAATTATACAGATACAGATACAGATACAGAATTACTTGGATTGTTGATATTTAATTACTTGCCTAACCTGATAATTTAACTTAGTTCCAATTTCTGCCACCTAGTGCTGAAACTTCACAAGCTGTCATAATGACATCGCGAAACCACAAATTTGATGTTATTATTTTCGATGTTCTAAATTAACCTAACCTAGCTACAAAATAATAAAATAAAGAATTTCTTTTACCAGACATTTCATATTTTTTTTATTTCTTTTACATGTTCAGCCAGCCATTTTATTCAATGTTTTAACAAACGATACGCCTGAATATCATTCAGGTCACTAGTTAGATGGCGTTGTTTAGTAAACAAGCGAGGCTATTAATCAAACGGCTGATTAAGCTAGTTACCTGCGATATTATTAAAGGTAAAAATCCTAAACACAATTATTGTTTCAAATTTTAGATAACACATGTGTTTTCAATTAAATAATGTGCCCATTACGCGTATGAGATTCCATCTTTTCATTTCGTTCCCATTGCCCTTTGAATCGGAACACAGTGACGTTTGCCCATTACTGCTTGGCAGTTGAATAACTGGCAACCGTGTGGTACTTAACTGATTACCCTGTATCTGCGTCGGTGCTTAAAAATATTCCCGAGTAGGTATATTTGAAAGCCATTACTGACAATGTGTTGGAAGCTTCCGTGGACGCGTTCGCGAAGAAAGGCGCTATCTTCACGGTCGGGCGGCCGACGCGGCGGGACCGCTCAGCCGTGAACTGATGCTGCGCGACCGCGCTTGACACAGACTTGTTGCATTCTAAATAAGTACTTCATTCAGCAGCACACTACTGTTTTACCCGCATAGTTCGTGTTCCCATCGTTTTTTAAAATAAGCCTATGTTCTACTAAAACGGCCCCATGGGTTTTACCCGCTTAGTTGTCGTTCCCTTGATTATTTCAGTATTTATAGGTAACAATGGCTATGGTTGTGTTCTTCCAGACTATAATCTAATCTGTGTTCCAAATTTCAACCCGATCCATTCATACGTTGAGGCGTGATTATGCAACAAATATCCCAACATTGAAATAAGTACATTATATAACAGTGCAACCATAATATAATGAACCTCAAATTAACGACTGAGTCGAATTAATACATTTTTCGTAATCTCCTTCAATGAGTCTATAAGATTCAATACAAAATATACCTTAAAATAGCGAACATTTTTTTGCAAACATTTTTTGCATTTTATAACGAATTTTTCAACTATAGAAAATGTAAATACCTACATCTAATTACCGAATTTTGTCAACCCAAAACCTTTTATATAACGTTTCTACCAATATATCACCTCTAATCCCATAGTATGTAATGAATAAAACAACTTTAAACCTTTTTATAACTAATTTTAGACCAACCTAACCTCACCATAATAAACCTCAGTTTAACAAATTACTTGATATTATATCGAATATTTACCTACTTCTCCCCTTCCGATTTGTTATATTGAGACTGCACTGTAGTAGACTATAATTTTATTGTGACGGTGTTCTATTTTTCAGTCCGATCTGTTCAGCCGTTCCAACGTTATTGGGCAGCAAACATTCAAACAAAATATCGGTGATTATTAATGTTGTTAGCATGCTAATAAATTTAAGACGACAACATGACCGACAAAAGACCAAAGGTTCACTTTGGATGAGAGTGGCAAATACTGAAACTAAAGAGAGAGAATATAATTGAAGGAGTCCTTTAGGACAAACCGAACCAAGGCCGTAAGACAAAACGAACTAATGTTATAAAACTGTAGTTTTGATCCACGAAGCGTTTAACGTTTAACTAGAAATAAGATCGCCCGTTGCTGCTTCCATTTTTTTAGTCTTTTAAGTTTTTGTGTGTTTTATTTTTAACTAAGTGCAATAAAGAGTGAATTTATTTATTCTTTTTCAAAGTTTGTACTATTTATAATTTGAATTTTAGCCTAAAATTACAAAAAAGCACAGTACCACAACACAAAATACATGCGCCTGATGATCAAAAAAACGCATGGTTAAGCTTTTGCTATATCCGAAACAAGTAACTGTTACCGGTAGTTAAGTGTTTATTGAATAATATTATTTTTTATAAATAACTAATACAAAGCAGTGCCTCTTGGTTTTACCCATGTAGTTCTCATTCCCGGGAAAATGCCTAGTAGCCTATATTATGTTTTTCAGACTAGAATCTGCGTTCCAAATTTCAGTCCAATCCGTTCATACGTTACGACGTGAATGAGCAACAAATATCCAATTATTCATCACATAAATAACCCTATTGACACTAAATTAATCAAAGCTGACATTACTCCTTTAAAAACTCGACTTATATACAAATAAAGATCACAAAACCGGCATGTAGCAAAGCTTGTGTTGCAGATTTCTGTATCCCTTTAAATTAATTTTCGAACAACGATAAATATAGAATCACCAACAGGCAGGTATACATTATATTATTATGACTAAAAGTAAAATACTTAATAATACTCTGATTGCAGTAATTAGTAACTACGAAGACAATAGGGTACCGGACTGGGTCAAAAATACGCTATTCTAATTAGTCCGTCACCTAGATCATGGACAAATATGGGACACGTATTTTTTGTTTCTTCAAAATATTAAAAATCGACAAAAGTATAGAACATCAAACTTCGAGAGTGGGGGGTCGCGACGTCACTCGTGAGCAAAAATCGTACGCACGAGTGACGTCACGCGGAACTTCTAAGCGCTGTATCTTCGTAATTTTTTGTTTATGAAACAAAAGAAATAATACGTGTACCATATTTTTTAGCAATCTAACTGACGGACTAATTAGTTTTTTTGAGGATTGTACCCTATTCATTGACGAGTACCACAGTAGGATTCCTTGTACACACATACACACACACACACACTCACCCACAAAAGCCACTAGTAGCTCTTCAAGAGTGCTTTTCAAGATGTTAGAAGAAAGATGAAGATTTTGATTGTGCGTGTGCGTGTTCGCGTGTCCGTGTTGATGTTTAGATGATGATGAGATGATGAAGGTATTAACAGTAAGTAGTAAGGTAGTAAAGTAAGAATGATAACTGTTAATTGTTGAATGTAATTTTATTGTATATGGGTTGTGTCACCTGAAATAAATGAATTTTGAAAAAATTTGAATTAAAGAATATATTTTTTTATAGTTCCTATCATCTCTCATCAACGAATGTACCTGGTATCTTAGAATGATGAAAAAACAGTCATTTTTCACACTTTCACGAATTTCAATTTATACGAACTAACAACCAACACACAAACTGGTCATAAATAGCAATCCTTCTTTATTTTTTTCTGTCAGGATTTAAAAGAAATTTCATTTTTTTTATTACAATACGCACAAAAAACATACTTATTTGTGTTTATCAAGTCCTGTTAGTAACGAGCTCCGATTATAGATGGCGCTGTCAGCCTGTTTATAGCACACAAATGATTTGATTAATTTCCATAGTTAATGTTTTTTTAGTAAAATTGGTTTTACTTTAATTTAAAATTAAAAACAAAATATTTTACATCATGTCGCAAAATCATATCGTGGACGTCTTAATATGCCAAATAGGAAAATTGATAGTGGCAAACTAAATCACGCTAATGAAGTTTTTAATTAAATTTACGTTATATATTATAGTTTTATCTACTACTTCGGAGGTCCGATTCTTTGGGAGGAAACCAGTAACGTCAGCTGGCCTAAATTGACGTCTGAGAATTCGACATAGATTCGATTAAGGTTTTATTTAAGACTGATTCCGCCACTACACCCGGCGGTGAGGCACGGATCCATCGCCCATACTCCCCATAGATTAATCGTTCGATAGAACCCCGCAGGTTCCAAGCGACCTCTGTTTTGGATTTTATTCCTTTTTTATTTTTTTTAGCTATGATTAATTAGTCTATTGCTTATCTAATTAAAGAATCATGTTGAATTCATTTCGGCCGTTTCGAATGAAAACTTCGCGTTATTTTGTTTCTGATTGTATAATGCCGAAACGTCTGCACCAATAATAATGTGTTTTTTTGGTAGCTCTGAGTATAAGCGGTAAACTTGATTTCAGTATCTTGACCCTCTATTTTTACCTAATAAAGATTTTAGTTTTTCGTTTGAATAAACTTTTGTGCATCAAAATAGGTAATTAAATAATATTAAGTCTTTTATGCAAATTATCGAGCCACTTTGACACTACAGATTTTTTTTTATTTGAAAACTTCTGAGACAGAACTTTGATTTCCGGGTCAGTCAGTTTCCTACAGTTTTTTAAAATTGGTTAAACACAATACATGTTTTTTTAACAAAACTTACAAACTTACATCAATTTTAATTGATGGAGCGCATAAGAAAAAAATAGGTTTTTTTTAATACTTACATGAATTTGAACTCATGGAGCGTATACTACAAATACTGGCCATAAACGTTCCACAAATACATAGGAATCTCCTTTATTTTTTTTGTCTGATATAAAAAATTACATCTTTGTTCAATACGCAAAATAACCGACTTACATATTTATTGTATGGTCTTGTCTTATCAGTAACAAGCTTCGATCATAGATGGCGCAGTCAGGCTGTTTACACAGCACAAATGATTTGCTTAAATACTTTATTATTTGTAAAATAGGTTTTGTTTAACCCAATTCTTAATAAAAAAAACATTTAACATCGCAAAAACGTATTGTTGACATCTAAATACGCAAAATAGAAAAATTGTTAGTGGCAAACTTGAATCACGCTAATGAAGTTTTTAATAAAATTTACGACGTATAAAACAGTTTTATCTATTGTTTCGGAGGTCCGATTCTTTGGGAGGGAACCAGTAACGTCAGCTGGACTAAATTGACGTCTGAGAATTCGACTAAGTTTCGATTAAGGTTTTATATAAGACTGATTCCGCCACTACACCCGGCGGTGAGGCACGGATCCATCGCCCATACTCCCCATAGATTAATCGTTCGATAGAACCCCGCAGGTTCCAAGCGACCTCTGTTTTGGATTGTTTTCCTTTTTTTTTTTTGCTATGATTAGCTAGTCTATTGCTTATCTAATGAAAGAATCATGTTGAATTCATTTCAGCCGTTTTGAATAAGTATTTCACGTCATGTTGTTTCTGATTGTATAATTCCGAAACGTCTGCACCAATAATAATGTGTTTTTTTGGTAGCTCTTTGTATAAGCGGTAAGCTTGATTTCAGTATCTTGACCCTACCCTCTATTTTTACCTGATAAGGATTTTAATTTTTCGTTTGAATACACTTTTGTGCATCAAAATAGGTAATTATATAATATTAAGTCTTTTATGCAAATTATCGAGTTACTTTAACACTACAGATTTTTTTTTTATTTGAAAACTTTGAGACAGAACTGATTTCCGGGTCAGTTAGTTTCGTATAAAAACAGTTTTTTTAAATTGGTAAAAATTATGTTTTTTTTTCAAACTTACATGAATTATAATTCATGGAGTGTATAACACAAAAACTGATCCTAAAGGTTCCACAAATAGGAATACTCTTTGTTTTTTTTATGAATAAAAAAAATATCTGTATTCAACTCGCAAAATAGCCGACTTACATATTTCTTTGATGATTTGTCAAGTTCTATTAGTAACAAGCTTCGATTATAGATGGCGCAGTCAGCCTGTTTAGGTACACAGCACAAACGATATGCGTAATTAAAAAAACATTGTTTTTTGGAAATTGGGTTCTATTTCATAACAAAACATTTTACGTCGCAAAAATATATTGTTGACATCTAAGTATGCAAAATAAGAAACATTTTAATGGTAAACTTGAATCACGCTAATGAAGTTTTTAATGAAATTGACGTGATATAAAACGGTTTTAGCTACTGCTTCGGAGGTCCGATTCTTTGGGAGGAAACCAGTAACGTCAGCTGGACTAAATTGACGTCTGAGAATTCGACATAGATTCGATTAAGTTTTATAATAAGACTGATTCCGCCACTACACCCGGCTGGTGAGGCACGGATCCATCGCCCATACTCCCCATAGATTAATCGTTCGATAGAACCCCGCAGGTTCCAAGCGACCTCTGTTTTGGATTTTCTTATTCTTTTCTGTAAGTTTTTACCCTTGATGTGAAAAAACACTAATTATTTTCTTTCAAGTAAAGTTTATAGTTACTTGAAACAAATCTATAATAAAATAATCTCAAACTAATTATACTGAATTTTTTTAATTTAACTGCCGTGGCTTAGCGCGAAGTCTTTTATTGAATTTTTCGAGTCACTTTGATACTACAGATTTTTTTATTTCCTTGATAACTTAACAGCGTTTCTAGGATCATCGAATTACGCGTAAAGACAAAAAGATGTTATTTTAATCCACATTTCAATAAAATAGGTTTCAGGAAATTAAAATTAATTATTACCATTCCAAATGTTTCATTAATAAATAGTTTTAAGTTTTACAAAAGGTACTAACATGCATTTTAGATATTATATTCTTTAGTTTGTTTTCTTCGACAATTTTTGTGGTAACACAAGAATTGACGCATAAGCTAGTTACGTATAAAGACAGCTAGGTCTAGTTTACCTACTGTCCAAGAAATTACTATGCAATAAGGTATCTCTAATTATTTTCAATAAAGTACGTCATGAAACTATATCCAATCTAATGAAACATACAATCATGATATATGATATCATATCATGATTAAAAAATCTTTATTGTAAAATAATATTAAGTTAAATAAACATACTGCAATTGTAAACAAAGCAAAACATTTTTTGTTCCAAACTATCTCTTTAGTGACAAACTACGATAACAGATGGCGCTCATAGTTTATTTAAAACACACAAATGATTTGTGTAGCTGTATATTCATGAAAGTTTTATTTTATCATTGTCTTACTTAAAGCACTTAATGAAAATTCTTGCTGTGATGTTATGACCTCAAAAAATGAAATGGAAAACATTTAAATATGTGAAACTACAAAATTATTCGTGACAAACTTGGATCACGATAACAAAGTTTTTCAAAAAACGAATGTAATATGTGACTTTTTACCAGTCACTGTGGAGGTCCGGACTCTTTGGGAGGGAACCAGTATCGTCAAGCTGGCCTAAATTGACGCCCTGAACTTCGATCTCATTTCGAGTTATCTTAGTTAAGTATCCGTCAACGCACCCTGCGCGGGTGGGGCGATACATCGCCCGACACTCTCCATAGATTAAACGATCGTTAGAACCCCGCTAGTTCCGAGAGACCTCCTTTTGAAATTTTGTGTTTCTTTTTAATCTGTGAATTAAATTATATCGAAATGTATCAGTTTCCGATATTTTGTTTGTTATCTTTTCTTTCTAATTAATAAAATAACCTTTCTAACTTTATAAGACATCGATTTGTGCTTTTAGGGACAAGCTTACATCCTAGATGGCGCTCTAAGTCTATTAACACACTACGTATAATTTTTACATTATTTTGGAGTTATGCAATTTTTAGAATATAAACGTTTTATTTCACCAAAAAGAAGAGGTTATTGCATTGCAAGTATATATATTATGTAGGTATTCAAATCATACTGGATGTTTGGATGTTTGTTGCTCAATCACGTCCAAACGTATGAACGGATTGGGCTGAAATTTGGAACACAGTTAGATTATAGTCTGAAAGAACACAATGGCTACTTTTTATCCCTATAAAACAACGGGAACGGGAGCTACGCGGGTAAGACCGCGGGGCGCTGCTAGTTAAACATAATTACGAAATTGTATTTTATCCTACTAATATTATAAATGTAAATGTATGGATGTTTGATGTTTGTTGCTCAATCACGTCCTAACGTATGAACGGATCGGGCTGAAAGGAGACGGCTCATTTCTGCCCCACGTCGTTTCAAGTTTAGGTACTTCATTAGCGCCGGAGACCTAAACAAGTTATTTAATTAAAATAACATATAATTAAATAATTCAAACTGTACAATGTACATTCAATACTAACCTGCCAAGCGGGGATTGCAAATTGGTGATTAAAAAGTACCTTATTGACTATGTATAAGTAATTTTGTATTAAGGTACTGTAGTTCCATAAAACCAAACTAGATGGCGTTGTACGGCGTTAAAACACGCTATCGAAGTTTATGTGAATTTAAATAAGCCTGTTAAGGTTTAGTTAGTGGTATGTCTTCAGGTCAGTACCCAATAAATAGGTACTACGGCGAACACTCCTTTCATTTGTACCTATGTTTACAGATTATAGTCAAAGTCAGCCATGTTTTTCTCATTTAAGTTCAGTTGAAGTTTACAGTTTACGTACAGTAAAAATTCGTTCGAAGTTCGAAACTCACACAACACATGGAATTTCTTTATTTTTCCAAAGGATTGGTATTTTTTTGTGATTTGGCCGAATCTCCGGTCCTTCTCTTTGTTGAGTCGACATTATTCTGAGCACAGTACGTCGCAAAGTAATGAATTTACTACCTTCTTTTAGTAGTTAAGTACATAATCACGTTCTTGATTACCTACTTGCGGCGTTATTTTTTTCAATGTTTTAGTTGATATCTTTTAAACCCCGCTATGCAGGATAAAAACATAAACGGTTCCTCAATATATATTAAAAATCCTATACAATGATCCAATTTTGGTCAAGTCTCTTGCACTTTTTCTGTGGGGCAAATGCCCATGGAAAATGGGCCGTCTCCTTTAGAACACAGATAGATTTAGATAGATGTACATTACCATGCAAACTACCAACGAAAACTGGTTTGAACTCGATCTGATGAGTAGTTTTTTTTTAGTAAGTACGTCATAAAAACATTATTATTAAAACTTCGATCAAAGTTACAATGTACTAAAAAAACTATGTGTACTATGTATATTATGTTACTTGATGCAACGGAACCCTTCAAGGGCGAGGCCAACTCGCATTTGGCCACTTTTTGAGTTTGGTGAAAGACAAACGTCATCCATCAATTTCTTTGAAATCGATTTTCTCATAAAACACATTGGGTTTTGTAAACGTTAAGTATACAACCAAGTATCCAACTCTCATACCAACTTAGGCCAATTGTCCACGTAGCTGCACGACATCCGCACGATTTCGACAATTGTCGGATGCAAGACGAATGCTTGCATCTTGCGTACAAATAATGAAGTCTGTGTCCACGAAACGACAACGACACGACAGCCGCACGACTTGCGTTTGTTCGTAGGATGCATGCATTCGACAAAAGACGCGTGCGTGGACAGTAGGCCTTAGTGTTCAAAATTTGTCCGGGAATAACAGTGGCTAGTTATATCCTCTGCAGTGCATATCGATAGAAAATACGTCGGAGTTTGCGATGAAAGATGCAATAATAGTTTTATGTCCATAAAAGTGACTTTACGACCCAGTCTCATCGTCAGATCAAATCTTTCACGTCTACCATATTCACTCACCTAAATTCTACTCTATTACAACGTTGTAAAAGCTAATTTGGATCGACAAATTGCAGTAGTTTTCAGACAGATGTTGTAAGATTTAAAAACGAGTAAAATACTGTTTTGATTTAAAGGTACAGTTATTGGGAATTTTATTACGGGATATAAATTGTTTGATGTACAGACAGACGTGCAGACTTCTTACATTTATTGCACGTTTTAAACTCTAACGGGATCATATAAAGTTAATCAGAATCATTTATTTCGTAAAAAGCCGTGATGGCTTAGTGGGCAAAACACCGGATTCACAGCCATGGGGTTATAGAATCGAATCCAGCACGCACCCCTGAACATTTTTCCAAACGCAGCTGTACAAGCCTATCATCACGGGGAAGTAAAAGATCATGAAGAATGCATGTTTCAAGAAAGACATTATTCAACGAATTGTGTCATCCACCAACCCTCACTTGCCCAGCGAGGTGGATTTTGGCATTAATTCTCTTCTTGTGGGCTGCTTATGTTGAGACGACGTCATGGTGGCTTCCCCCAAGAGAAGATATCCCCAGTTGGGCTCCATATAAAAAGAAGAATAAAAACAAACTATATCACAGCCAAATTTCAGCTTGATCTGTTCAACCATTCCGACGTCACAAACAACAAACATAACAACATCCAAAGTTCGTCATTAAATTTATAACATTAATAGGATAATATTTTGTTCAATACATAAATTATTGATTTCAGCGGATCTTTTCTAAGTGTCTATCTGATATTTGTTGTCGTTTGGAAAATCCTAAACTTATCAAATACCTCGAAACGTACCTACAATATTTATATACAGTAAAGTTAGATAACCTCTTGAACCTAAAATAAAGCACATAGTTGCAAGAGCACAATCTTGTGTTCTTACAACTATGAGCTTTTTGTCAAAATAAGAAAACAACCATTAAGGAGCACTAATGAGATCATTGATTAGATATGAAATAAATATTACCTACCTACCTGTAGGTGTATTTTCTTTCTTTTGACTCCTTAACCCTTCACGCGTGTGACGAAAACTCGCGGAACGGTCCGTACGTCCCGGCTAGATCATTATTACATATTATTATTATATATTAAGTATAATATACCTACATTTATATATTACCAGAAAGCCCTTGAAATGTAGTTTACTATTATATTAAATTCTAACTATTTACAACATTAATTAATCCTGTCACGAAATGCAAAGTTTACATTTTACGCCCGTTGTAAAAAATTTTTGGATTTCACAGCATTTCAATGTCATTATGCTTTTTCACTAATAAAAGAACACAACACACAAATAATATTAGCTTTAGCACGTTCGCCATAGTTTTTTTAGTAGATTACAATACAATACAAACCGTTTTCACATTTTCTGGTTTATAAAAAAAAAATCTTTGTCGTGGGGCAAAATGGCGTCGGACAATCGCGACAAAAAAATGGCGGAGTAGAATCCGTATTTTTTATTTTTTTAGGCCAAATGAAGCTTTATTTCTATTGTGTTACCGGTAAATTTTACGGAATTGAAATTCCGAATAGACTAGTACCAACATTATAACGTGTTAAGACGTATACATGTCACAATCCGTCTTCCAATAGAGAGCTTTCCTTACGCAACTATGCGTTGCGTAAAGCACGTGAAGGGTTAATTTACAAGACTCATTACAGTGAAAACTACACTACATATGTACTTACCTAGCTACTTATCCAATACCTCTTCTAATCCATTATTTTGCAACGCCGTACAAAAATCATGCGACAAGGAGAAACGATCGAGGGTTGCAACCCCTTATCTTCACTTGCACTCGGTTGGACAGCTTACAAGTGACGGCATAGTGCTGAATCTTATTATTTTATACCCTTCTATCATCCAACATAAGTCTCCCTGGTGGTTCATATGACCCATACATTTTGTTCACGGGCCTGTAGTCTACAAAGGTAGGAAGTAGGGTATACTTGGTAATGGTAGGACTCTTAGCAGAGTCCGCCTGGGGAAGTACCACACCTTTGCCAGTTATTCTACCGCCAAGCAGCAATGTGCAAACATTACTGTGTTCCGGTTTGAAGGGCAATGTTTCCAGAGAAATTACAGGGCTTAGAGATACAACATCTTAGATATCTGGGTGACGAGCACAGTGCAGGGTTAGGTAATGATTTGGACTCTTCATGTTCCAATAGCTGCATGTTCCTGTGCTGTTATGTGGCAGGCATGTTGCTTACCATCAGGCACATGACCTGCTCGACTCTTCGCTCGTCATTCTTTATTTAAAAAAAAAATACTTCCCCAGACGAATTCTGCAAAGAGTCTTACCACTACAATATCATTGTTATGGTTGTAAGTTTATTTATAACTAGCAGCGCCCGCGGTGTTACCCGCGTAGTTCCCCTTGTTTTATCGGGATAAAAAGTAGCCTATGTGTTCTTCCAGACTATAATCTATCTGTGTTCCGAATTTCAGCCCGATCCGTTCATACGTTAGGACGTGATTGAGCAACAAACATTCAAACATTGACATTTATAATATTAGTAGGATTAGTTGGATTTCATCGGCATTTTATTGGCAAAGAATCTTAGGACATAAAACACTTCTTCTTTGCCTTTTTGTCAACAACGTTATCAAGTGTTCTTATGAATGCATGGTTGGAGTAAACGAATTGAATTGTATATATTTATGTTGTCCTCAGGCGATGTTGTTCTACGCTCCGCGATGGCTGTGGAAGTCGTGGGAGGGCGGCAAGATCCGCGCGCTGATGATGGACCTGGACGTCGGCGTCTGCACGGAGATAGAGAAGAAGACGAAGAAGAAGCTGATCCTCGACTACTTGTGGGAGAACCTGCGCTACCACAACTGGTGGGCCTACCGGTACTACCTCTGCGAGGGGCTCGCTCTTGTCAATGTTATAGGTCAGTGTTTTTATTTCGATTTTCATTGTTTTTAGAAGTGAAAAGTCTTTTTGGAGCTTTGAGCAGTATGGGCAACTATTTTCTGATCTGTGGTATGGGTAAAAACATCATCAGTTTCGCGACATCGTAACCTAACGGATTTCTAGATGGCCATGCTTAGATGAACTATCTAGATGGTCATGCTTAGAAGGCTTATCTAAATGACCAGGCTTTGAAGACTTATTCTAGACTAGCAGTACCCTCCGGCTTCGATTGCGTAGTTACCAAAGACAGCTATCAAATTCTTAGTCATTATTATAGATTGAATTATATAGATTGAAATGAAAACGAATGTTTTCATTCTATATTTTTTATAACTATACTGTTATGGGGAGGCGTTTGTCCCGTCGCTGTATCATACAAAAAAAATATCAGTCCAACGATTTCTTCATTAGAGATGTGTTTATCTACCTTCTAATTTCAGTGAAATTTGTATTGTACCATGGACGTATAAAAAAAGTCGGACGTAGTCTCGCTTAAACAAAAACTGTGTCCATCGAGTCGGCCACTTATTATGCACGTGTGCGCTGTCACATATAGACTGACACGCACACATCAGTGAGTCATTACACGCGCTACTTGCGTATATGTGTGTTTGTCAGCCTATCAGTGACAACCTTACAACGCACACGTGCAAATGTGGCCGACTCTAGTGACACAGTTTTTGTTTTAGCAAAACTCCGTCCGATTTTTATACGTCCATTTATTGTACTTTAACCATCATCAAATTAAATTGTCGACGCGACGTTACATAGAAACAAATTATTTCCTCCCAAAAAAACAAAAACCGAAATTAATTCAAAACTAATGAAGTAAGTACCTCGTACGTATGATGATACTAGCGGCCCGTTCCGTCTTTGTTCGGATAATAACCTAGATATCAACTGCAACGCCATCTGCCGGGCTGATTTGTGAATCTAAACCATCGAGGGCCCTACCCAAACGCATACAGAAAAAATCATTCAAATCGGTTCAGCCGTTTAGGAGGAGTTCACTAACAACGAAAAGTGGCATTGATTTTAATATATGTAGATATGTGATAGTGTGATATTTATTAGTAGGAAAGTAGAATTATTAGGTTTATAAAGCGAACCGCGGGACATTATTAGTATCTAACAAATACAGGAGGCAGTTTAGTGTAGTGTAGTACGAGTAAGGTCGGCCCACAGCCGCTCACGAGGGACATAAAATCAGTATTGTGCAGTAAAATGTTTACGCCGGCCATTTCTGAGCTTCCCTCGGCAAAATATGGCAACTGAGCTCAAATGAATTGATTCTCTTTTGTTACAATGGTGTCGCACATCTTATTCATTTGATTTTTGAAGTGATAACTTCTTTAGGCGCGCCTAGACAGATTTTTCGTGGGGTGTAAATTGATTTCTAGCTTCACGCTCGGGTATGCTAAGAAATCTTCGGGGGCCTAAACTCGGGACCTTGGCGATTGGGCATCTAAAAATGCGTCAGCCAATGGGAAATGCTGAAAGGGCGTGGCCTCGACATCATGGCATGGCCATCTAGAAATGCGTGAGCCAATGGGAAATGTTGACGCATTTCTAGATGGCCATGCCATGATGGCGAGGCCACGCCCTCCGGTTACATACGTGTAGTTTCCAAGGTAAGCTATCAAATTCGAAGTTATAAGTTTTCACTTCTATCGGCAGTTCCTATGACTGCCATTTTTTTTTTAAGTTAAATCTTCTTTTGGCGCTACAGACAGATTTTTCGTGGGCTGTGAATTGAATTCCAGCGTCACGCTCGGGTATGATAAGAAATCTTCGGGTAAACTCGGGACCACCGCCATGCTTATGTCCACGTCCTCTGGTCTCACGCGCGTAGTTTCCAAAGCGATGAAATTCTGAGTTTTCACTTCTATCGGCAGACCTAAAACTGCCAACTTTGTATTCTATCCTTTTTCAGTGTCATTAACAGGCTGAACACGCTTTCGACGTCTAGTGAGTTTGATTGTCTTGATTGTCTAAAGACTTGTAGTGGTAGGACTCTTTGCAGAGTCCGTCTGGGGAAGTACCACGCCTTTGCCAGTTATTCTACCACCAAGCAGTAATGTGCAAACATTACTGTGTTCCGGTTTGAACGGCAATGTTTCCAGTGACATTACGGGGCGTAGAGATAAAACATCGTATATCTCTGGGTCGTCACCCAGTGCAGTGCAGTTCACATAATAATACAACTATTTACCAAGATTCAACAGTATAATATTTCTCATAGTTTCGGCAAAAACTGGCTGTGACATACGGACGGACAGACAAACAGACATCACGAATCTATAAGGATCACTAGTAGCGCCCCGCGGTTTTACTCGCGTAGTTCCAGTTTTTGTTAGTTTCCCGGTATAAAAAGTAGCCTATGTGTTCTTCCAGACTAAAATCTAACTTTGTGCCAAATTTTCACCAGATCCGACTAGACGTTACGACGTGATTAAGAAACAAACATCCAAACATTTACATTTATAATATTAAGCATGTATGTATAGTAGGATTTAGATGTACAGACCTACTTGGTGTATGTATATAATAATAATAATAAAGCCTTTATTTCCGAAATATTTACAAATGTTTACATATTTTGCCTTAAGTGTATCTATATTTTAAGGTAGAAACTATTTAAAATTTAAAAATACTAAACATTATAGGAATTCAAATTACACTTAAATTATAAGATATCTCTCATTTCGGTTTGCCTTACGGCATAGGCCTCCTCCAACTCTCTCCATTGTTTTCTATCTGCCGCTACTCTGAACCAAAGTGGTCCTAAAGTCATTTTTAAGTCATCCTCCCACCTTATTGCTTTACGACCTCGGCTCCTCGTGCTATCCCTTGGGTACCAAACTGTCACCAGTTTACTCCACTTTTTCTTCTTGCAGCGAAGCATATGGCCAGTCCACCTCCATTTAAGTTGATCAATGCGTGACAATATGTCTGTTAATTTAGTTTTACGCCTGATGTCTTTACTTGTAATTTTGTCTAGCAGTTTCAAACCAAGCATGCTTCTTTCCATACTTCTTTGACATCTAGCTAGTTTGTCCCTGTGACGTTTCGTCAAGGCCCAGGTTTCACAGCCATATGTTAAGCAGGGGAGGATACAAGTATCAAACGTCTTCTTCTTTATCTTCATGCTCAGTTCCTTGCTTTTCATGATTTCTTTCAGCGCCCAATACTTTTTCCATCCACTCGCAATTCTTTTCTCTACTTCTTTAGAAATTTGGTCTTTTGGCATTATTATCTGGCCTAGATACACATATTCGTCTACATATTCGAGTTTCTGTCCATTTATGGTTATGTCTATGGGTATAGCGTTTGTCATCATTTTAGTTTTAAAAGTGTTGATTTCTAGCCCTACTTCTCTGCTTCTATCTACTAGGGTTTGTATCATGGATTCCAGTACCAGTTCCTCTTCCTCTTCCTCTTCTCTCCTCTTCCAATATGACCAGGTCGTCTGCAAATCTTAGGTGGCTCAATCGTACTCCATTTGTTTTCAGTCCCAGATGCTCCCATTTTAGTTTTCTGAACATTTGTTCAAGCCCTGCTGTGAACAACTTTGGTGAGAGCGGGTCACCTTGCCGGACGCCCCTATCTATTGGAAAAATATCTCCTGTAGATTCTAGTCTGATTCTAGCTTTGCTCTCCTTGTAAATATTTTTGATGATATTAATGTATTCATTTTGAATCCCCTGTTCTTTTAGACTTAGCCATACAGTTTCATGATTAAGACTATCGAAAGCCTTGGAATAATCTATAAAGGCCAAATAAATCCGTCGCGTGATGTTACTAATGTGTTGAATGTTTTTCGTAGTTTTAATCTGGTACCACTTTTTGACGAACCAACCAGGATTACTGAAAGCTCGGCAACCTGTATTGATAACATATTTTATGATAGTGATGTTTTGGATAAGTCAATTATAAATAAATTGACTTCGGATCACTCTGGCCAATATGTCAGGCTACCGGATTCTAAGAGCATAATTGCTAACACTGTGTCTTTTAGACGTCAGTTTACCAAAAATAAAATTAAAAAATATAACATTAAAGTGGGCGATGCCATTAATTCTATTTTTGATTGTGAAACTACAGAAAATAATCCGAACAGTATTTATAGTTCATTGGTAAACGTAGTAGTAGATAACTTCGATAAAGACTTTCCGGTCAAAAAATGTTGCAGAAAAAGAAATCTTTCTTTTAATGATTCAATTCAATTCAATTCAATTCATTTATTCGAACCATAAATTCATAAGAACACTTGGTAACGTCATTAACAAAAAGGCATAAGAATCCGTGTACATAATAAGATAAAATAACAATGTCAAAATGAATAAAGCTGTAAAGGAGCCTCGTCAATCAAATGCAGCTGTAAAAAGGCTTTGTCATAGACAAAATAACAAATAATTAATACATACAGTATACAGATACTACATGAGTACAATGTTCCATCAAAAGTTTTATAAATCTATTACTTTACCTTATTACAAGATTCTAGTTTCAACACAGTTCTCTTCCATACGTTACTATCTTTAACAAAGTCATCTATATTATAATATGCCTTGCTCAATAGGTAGCTTTTTATTTCATTTTTAAACTTTGTTTCATTAAGACCTTCGACTTGTGCAGGGATTGCATTATAGAAGCGAATACCATTACATTTGAAAGAGTTATTTGTTTTCTGAAGTCTGCACTTAGGAAATACAATTTTGTGCTTATGGTGCGCTTTTGGATTCAGATCAGTTAGTTTCTTCAGTCGACTTCGATTTTTTCTTACATACATTATACATTCATAAATATACAATGAAGGGACTGTTAATATGTTTATAGTTTTGAAAATCTCCCGTACTGAATCTCTAGCTGATAAATTATATAGACCACGGATTGCTCTCTTTTGCAATATGAAAACTGAGTTTCTGTCCGCAGCTGAACCCCATAATAAAATCGCGTAGGACATAATGCTATGAAAATAGCCAAAATAAACAAGCCTAGCTGTTGCGACGTCCGATATTTTTTTAATTTGACGAACAGCGTGGGCAGCTGAACTAAGTCGGTCAGCCAGTGTCTTTATGTGAGGACCCCATTGAAGCTTTGAATCTACTGAAATACCCAGAAATCGAGTAGATTGTACAAGTTCGATGAGTTCATCTTTCAGTCTTATATCAAGTTTATCGCACATTACATTGCAGAGTGAGAATTTTATACATTTCGTTTTAGTTGGATTAAGTACTAGATTATTTGCATCAAACCATTTGTACGCAATGTCTAAAATTACGTTTATTTCTGTGAAATCGTTTATTCCTCTCTTCACTTTGAATAGAAGTGATGTATCATCGGCGAACATAACTATTTCTATATTTTGATGTTTCTTAATCATGAAAGGTAGATCATTTATGTAAATAAGAAACAGGAAAGGTCCAAGTATGGAACCTTGTGGTACACCCATTCTTATAGGCGACTCATTTGATTGCACACCGTCAACATCGACTATCTGTACACGGTCTTTAAGATATGAAGAAATAAAATTTAGAGCTGGTTTCGATACCCCATAGAACTGCAGTTTCTTCAAAAGAGTTTCATGATGAACACAGTCGAAAGCTTTTGATAAGTCACAAAATACTCCTAGAACGTCATGATGGTCTTCCCAGGCTTTCAATATATAATTGGTTAGTTCAATACCTGCATCGGTAGTGGAACGTCCTTTTGTAAATCCAAATTGGTTACTATGTAAAAGGTTATTAATATTAAAGTAAGACAAAAGTTGCTTGAGAACTAGTTTCTCGAATATTTTGCTGATGCAGGGCAAAACCGAGATGGGTCTGTAGTTTCCAAGTTCGGTTTTGTCTCCAGATTTAAACAAGGGTATCACTTTACTATACTTCATCATGTCAGGAAATGTGCCATTTTTGATACATTCGTTAAATAATTCTGCTAAATATGGGGCAATGTTATTAATTATCCCCTCAAGTACCTTAACAGATAATCCCCATAAGTCCTCTGTATTCTTAACTTAACTTTGGTGGATTGGAAAACAATTGGCATTGTTAAAAGTAGGGATAGACTCTATGAATTATATGGTGAAAAACCTTATAGACACGATGAAAGTTTTGTGAACCACGTCAAAAACTACAGTAAAATATTTAAAAGGGTATGTAAAGAGGCAAAATCTATTTTTATTAGAAACCAGATCGGAACATCAACTAATAAAGTAAAAACTACATGGTCAATAATCAATCAAGTTACTGGCAAATCAAATCAACAAAAACCGAACATTAAACTAAATCATAATGGTGTAGTAATTAGTAACGGTTCAGATGTTGCAAATAAGTTTGTTGATTTTTTTAACAGTATACCATCTGAAACTACCAAAAATCTAGGTACTAATCACAGTTTAGCAATAGAGTTTCTGAAGCAAAATGTCGCCAGTAATCCGTTTGACTTTTGCTTTCATCAGATCGTACCGAGTGTTATCACGAAAACTTTTAGTTCTCTAAAACCTAAAAGTTCAGAGGATATTTGTGGTATGTCGGTCAAATTTGTCTCAAACATTATAGACACTTTGGCACCATACCTTACGAATATATTTAATGAGTGTATTGAGCAGAATGTATTTCCGGATCTGATGAAGTGTGCTAAAATCTTGCCTCTATTTAAAAGCGGAGACGCAAAAGAGCCAGGTAACTATAGGCCAATATCAATCTTACCTGTTTTAAGCAAAATTTTTGAGAAAATTCTACTGAGTCAGCTTAGCTCCTTTTTTAACTGTAAACGCATACTGTATGATAAACAGTTTGGATTTTCAAAGGGTCGCTCAACAGCAGATGCTATAACAACGTTTGTGGAATACATATATGAAAACTGGGAAAACTCAAAGGACGTGATTGGTATTTTTTGCGATCTTTCGAAGGCTTTCGACTGCGTAGACCACAAAATACTGTTAGGAAAGTTAAACCACTACGGGGTCAGAGGTGGTTCTCTTGAACTACTTAAATCGTATTTGTCTGCTAGAAAAATGCAAGTGCAGATAAATGATGTACTCTCCGATGCTATGATTGTGGATGTCGGAGTTCCCCAAGGTTCAATCCTTGGACCATTCTTGTTTTTGGTGTATATAAATGACTTGCCCTTCTTTGTCGAAAAGTTTGCAAAAATAGTACTATTTGCTGATGACACTTCACTACAATTTGATATCAGCCGTAAAGCCACCGACGTGGATGAGATTAGCAAAGCTTTAGCTGAAATTTCTAGATGGTTCAGTATTAATAACTTAGCCCTAAATACGCAGAAAACCAACTGTGTCATTTTTACGTTAGCAAATAATACATCTAGAATGCTAAACACACTCAATATAAATAGTAGTACATTGAGTGTTTCTGCTGATACAAAATTCCTGGGTGTGATTTTGGACACAAAATTACAATGGGGCCCTCACATTAAAAATATATCGGGGAAACTTAGTTCAGCCGCTTATGCAATAAGAAAGATAAGAGAGTGTTCCGACATACATACTGCGAGAACTGTGTACTTTGGATATTTTCATTCCATAATGAATTATTGTATACTTTTGTGGGGAAATTCACCAGATGCAAAATCTATCTTCATTCTGCAAAAAAGAGCTATTAGAGCGATTTATGGACTTAGACCTAGAGCATCTCTGAGGCAGATATTTAAGTCTATCAATATTTTGACAATGCCGTGTGAATATATATTGTCGTGTATATTGTATGCTAGAAGAAATCTGAACAATTTTGCGAGACAGGGAGCTTGCCATAAATATAATACTAGAACGAGAAATAAGTACGCAGTTCCGTGGTCCAGACTGACTAAAATAAATAAATCTTTCAAATTTAATTGTATCAGATTTTATAATATTCTACCAGACACGCTAACAAATCTTAGCGATATTCATTTTAAAACGGCATTAAAGAAACTATTAGTAGAAAAGGCATATTATGACGTTAGTAATTTTATAAGTGACGAATTGACATGGCGAAATTTTAAATTTGACATGAACTAAACGGAGGGAAATACATTGTTGGTATCTTCCTATTTCTATACTTCCGCAATTTATACATTTTTCATATTATTACCTTATTTTTTATAATTCGTTTTTTTAATTGTTTATACTGTGAAAATTAATGACTTACTTTATTTTAATTTTATATTGGCTTATGAACCTATTGATATGCAATTTTTTATTATAATTTTATGGTAGTAATTTAATGACAATTCATAAGTGTATTTTGTAATACCTAATTGAAATAAATAAATTTTGATTTTGATTTTGAAAAAAATAGTTTTGTTGTATTCATTGTATTTTTGTATGAGCTGTTTGACTGTGTGTATGTGATCAATTGTACTAAAATCTTTCCTGAACCCTGCCTGTTCCACAGGTTGATTTTCATCGAGTGTGAGTGATATTCTATCCAGAATCACCTTAGCAAAAACTTTGTACACATTTGAGATTAGAGAAATGGGTCTATAATTTCCTATATCGTCTTTTGGACCTTTTTTGTGTAAGAGTATTATATGAGATTCTGCCCATTGGCTTGGCATTATGCCGGTATACAGAATCTCATTAAAGAGTTTTGTTAGTATGGGACCTAGATCTTTAACTGTCCCTCTCATGAATTCGTTTGTAATTTTATCTGGACCAGGTGCCTTTTCCGTTTTTTGGCTATTTATAGATTTTTCCACTTCAGATAATAATATTTCTGGAACAAGTTCTGTGTCATTAGTCTTATATCTTAAAATACTACTATGTTCTCTATTTGGCAATTGTATTTTCTCCTGATCTAAACTGTTTTCTTTGTATAGATGGCGATAGTAGTCTGTTGCTATATTTTGGATTTTGCTGCGAGTAATGTATGACTGGTTTTGGTTCTTTAGCTTTGGTATCCATTCTTTTCCTTGTTCTCGAAGTTCCTTGAGCGCTTTTTTCGTGCCTCCTGTTCTGCTTATATGACTCTCCAGGGTTTTTATTCTTCTGTTTTTCCTGTCTTTCCTCATACTTTCGCGGATCTGTTTGCTAAGGTTACTAATTTCTTTTTGATTTTCTTTCTTGTCCTTTTTCATTATTAAGTTTCTTCTGTCTTCATTAAGTTTAACGTTTTTTCGCTATGATGGGATTTTAGACTCTTCTTTGTTTTTATTCTTAACTGTTCCTTCAGTTTGTTTTCTACTTTTTTATATTTGTCGTTTATATTTAAGTTTGAGGCAACAACTTTAGTTAGGTCTTCTATGGTGTCGCTTGGGTTCCTTTTTTCACTAATTTTCAGAAAATAGTTCATTTGGATTTCTTTCGGTCTAGGTTTTTTTGTAGCATTTTCATTTAAACAGCTGCGTAACATACGGTGATTAGTATTAAAGTTTAAGTTTTGTATTACTCCCGTATCATCGAATGACCTAGCTTTGTTGGTTATAATATAGTCAATTTTATTCTTAGTCTTTCCATCCGGAGATAGCCAAGTCCATCTGCTTTTGGGCTTTTTGCGGAACATGGAGTTTAGAAGTGTTAAATTTTTTTCGAGTAGTAATTCCACCAATTTTTCTCCGTTTTTGCTTCTTTTGCCACTTCCATATTTCCCTATTATATGTTCTTCCCCAGATAATCTAGCACCGACTTGGGCATTGAAATCACCCATGAGAACTATATTATTTTCAGAATATTTTTCTGTAATTTCACCTAGAGTATTGTAGAAACTATCTATATCCATTTTTGTTGCTTTTTCTGTCGGTGAATAGACTTGGATGACTGTCCATTTCTTGGAATAATTTGGAAAATTTAAATGTATGGCGGCTATTCTATCTGATATCCCTTCAAACCCAAGGATCTGTTTCTTAAGGGTTA
This sequence comes from Ectropis crepuscularia, assembly GCA_963693475.1. Classification (NCBI taxonomy): domain Eukaryota; kingdom Metazoa; phylum Arthropoda; class Insecta; order Lepidoptera; family Geometridae; genus Ectropis; species Ectropis crepuscularia. The sequence goes on along the minus strand of OY856339.1, from coordinate 32,755,750 downwards.
ATTTCACTAAAAATACTACTCCTCTATGTCCGGCAATTTCGCCTTTGTGATACATGATAAAATCGCTTCTCTCTTCTATTCCTTCCCCTAATCTTCGCATTTCGCTTATGCCCAAAATGTCCCACTTGATATTTTCAATAGCTAACTCTAGCTCATGCAAACTTTCTGGTGTTCTCAGGGTTCGTGTGTTCAGAGTACATACATATATAATACTTCGCTTTTGTTTAGAGTCTTTTGTGTCGATTGTAGTTGACTTGGTGTATGTAGTGTAAATTAATAGTTAGTCATGAAAAGGTTTTTATCATTTTTCATGATAAGAATAAGATTATTCCCTCTAAAAATATGCAAGCATTTTTCGAGTTTATACCTAATATGTGTAAGAAATTAAATAAAGTAAAGTGGCCAAGTGCGAGTTGGACTCGCCCATGAAGGGTTCCGTTGCAGCAAGTAACATTATATACATAGTACACATAGTTCTTGTAGTTCGTTGTAACTTTGATCGAAGTTTCAATAATAGTGTATTTATTTATGACGTACTAAAAAAAAACTACTCATCAGATCGAGTTCAAACTAATTTTCGTTGGTAGTTTACATGGTAATGTACATCATATATTTTTTTTAGATTTTTCATCCTCTTACTTTAGAAGTTGGAGGGGGGGGACACACATTTTACCACTTTGGAAGTGTCTCTCGCGCAAATTATTCAGTGTAGACGAAAATGATTTTAGAAACCTCAACATCATTTTTAAAGACCTATCGATAAACACCCCACACGTGTAGGTTTGATGAAAAAAAATATTTTGAGTTTCAGTTCTCAGTATGGGGGGCAACCCTAATTTTTCTTTTTTTTTTAATTTTTCTGTTGAAATCTTAATGCGGTTTACAGTATACATCTACTTACCAAGTTTCAACAGTGTAGTTCTCATAGTTTCGGCAAAAAGTGGCTGTGACATACGGACGGACAGACAGACAGACATGACGAATCTATAAGGGTTCCGTTTTTATGTTTTACGGAACCCTAAAAATTAAAGTCAAAGTTCAGTAATTTTGAAAATGGACTGGAAATAAGTGATGGTAAAATTTCACGTATTAAAACTCGTGAATGGAATAATATATTATTAGTATGAAAAACGCATGGCGTGCAAGTGACGCCTGATTATTGGCCCGAAAATCCGACAATGCTCGTTAATGCACCACTTCTGCGCGTGTCTCATGAAAAGCGGAAAAGTGCGATTTATTGCCTTCGTGCCGATGATTTTTGAATAAAGTTTGGATTTATCAGCATAACTAGCAGTGACCCGCGGTTTTTCTTCAGTTCTTGTTCCCATTTTAGATTTTTTTTGTTGCAAATTATTTGTTCATTAAATAGTTTTATCATCCATGAGTTCCACAAGTAGTACAAGGTATTTTTTTTCGGCTGGATTGAGTCAAACTATAAAAAAAAATTACTAAATATTTTATTTACTTAAACAAATTACTCTTACGAGACTATAAATTGAGTAAGTAATAAGTTTCCAATAGGCGCTAAATATATATTACTAGCTTTTGCCCGCGGCTTCGCTCGCGTTAAGCGTAATTATTAACTAAGTCGAGTTTCAAGTTTTCAAGATGTAAATTTCATGCAAATATCTCAAAGGAATAAAAAGTTTCATACAATCGTTCATCCCCTATTTAACCCTCTTGGGGGTCGAATTTATCAAAATCCTTTCTTAGCGGGTGCCTACGTCATAACATCTACCTGCATGCCAAATTTCAGCTCGATCCCTCTAGTGGTTTGAGCTGTGCGTTGATAGATCACTAAGTCAGTCACCTTTGAGTTTTATATATATAGATAGATAGAAGATGTAAAATCGATCGTAGTTTTTGAGTTTTTAAGTTACCGAATGTGACCGGCGGGGTAATTGAACGGGTTTCCTAAATGCTTACGAAGTTTCATGCAAATATGTCCAAGAGATATAAAAAAATTCACACAAACTTTCATCCCTTAATTCACCCCCTTGGAGACTGAAATTTGAAAAACGCTTTCATACGTCCTTCATGATTTTACTTGAACTTATTGCATACGAAATTTCATGCAAATATCTCAAAGGAATAAAAAGTTTCATACAATCGTTCATCCCCTATTTAACCCTCTTGGGGGTCGAATTTATCAAAATCCTTTCTTAGCGGGTGCCTACGTCATAACATCTACCTGCATGCCAAATTTCAGCTCGATCCCTCTAGTGGTTTGAGCTGTGCGTTGATAGATCACTAAGTCAGTCACCTTTGAGTTTTATATATATATAGATATAGATAGATAGAAGATGTAAAATCGATCGTAGTTTTTGAGTTTTTAAGTTACCGAATGTGACCGGCGGGGTAATTGAACGGGTTTCCTAAATGCTTACGAAGTTTCATGCAAATATGTCCAAGAGATATAAAAAAATTCACACAAACTTTCATCCCTTAATTCACCCCCTTGGAGACTGAAATTTGAAAAACGCTTTCATACGTCCTTCATGATTTTACTTGAACTTATTGTATACGAAATTTCATGCAAATATCTCAAAGGAATAAAAAGTTTCATACAATCGTTCATCCCCTATTTAACCCTCTTGGGGGTCGAATTTATCAAAATCCTTTCTTAGCGGGTGCCTACGTCATAACATCTACCTGCATGCCAAATTTCAGCTCGATCCCTCTAGTGGTTTGAGCTGTGCGTTGATAGATCACTAAGTCAGTCACCTTTGAGTTTTATATATATAGATAGATAGAAGATGTAAAATCGATCGTAGTTTTTGAGTTTTTAAGTTACCGAATGTGACCGGCGGGGTAATTGAACGGGTTTCCTAAATGCTTACGAAGTTTCATGCAAATATGTCCAAGAGATATAAAAAAATTCACACAAACTTTCATCCCTTAATTCACCCCCTTGGAGACTGAAATTTGAAAAACGCTTTCATACGTCCTTCATGATTTTACTTGAACTTATTGTATACGAAATTTCATGCAAATATCTCAAAGGAATAAAAAGTTTCATACAATCGTTCATCCCCTATTTAACCCTCTTGGGGGTCGAATTTATCAAAATCCTTTCTTAGCGGGTGCCTACGTCATAACATCTACCTGCATGCCAAATTTCAGCTCGATCCCTCTTGTGGTTTGAGCTGTACGTTGATAGATCACTAAGTCAGTCACCTTTGAGTTTTATATATATAGATAGATAGAAGATGTAAAATCGATCGTAGTTTTTGAGTTTTTAAGTTACCGAATGTGACCGGCGGGGTAATTGAACGGGTTTCCTAAATGCTTACGAAGTTTCATGCAAATATGTCCAAGAGATATAAAAAAAATCACACAAACTTTCATCCCTTAATTCACCCCCTTGGAGACTGAAATTTGAAAAACGCTTTCATACGTCCTTCATGATTTTACTTGAACTTATTGTATACGAAATTTCATGCAAATATCTCAAAGGAATAAAAAGTTTCATACAATCGTTCATCCCCTATTTAACCCTCTTGGGGGTCGAATTTATCAAAATCCTTTCTTAGCGGGTGCCTACGTCATAACATCTACCTGCATGCCAAATTTCAGCTCGATCCCTCTAGTGGTTTGAGCTGTGCGTTGATAGATCACTAAGTCAGTCACCTTTGAGTTTTATATATATAGATATAGATAGATAGAAGATGTAAAATCGATCGTAGTTTTTGAGTTTTTAAGTTACCGAATGTGACCGGCGGGGTAATTGAACGGGTTTCCTAAATGCTTACGAAGTTTCATGCAAATATGTCCAAGAGATATAAAAAAATTCACACAAACTTTCATCCCTTAATTCACCCCCTTGGAGACTGAAATTTGAAAAACGCTTTCATACGTCCTTCATGATTTTACTTGAACTTATTGCATACGAAATTTCATGCAAATATCTCAAAGGAATAAAAAGTTTCATACAATCGTTCATCCCCTATTTAACCCTCTTGGGGGTCGAATTTATCAAAATCCTTTCTTAGCGGGTGCCTACGTCATAACATCTACCTGCATGCCAAATTTCAGCTCGATCCCTCTAGTGGTTTGAGCTGTGCGTTGATAGATCACTAAGTCAGTCACCTTTGAGTTTTATATATATAGATAGATAGATAGAAGATGTAAAATCGATCGTAGTTTTTGAGTTTTTAAGTTACCGAATGTGACCGGCGGGGTAATTGAACGGGTTTCCTAAATGCTTACGAAGTTTCATGCAAATATGTCCAAGAGATATAAAAAAATTCACACAAACTTTCATCCCTTAATTCACCCCCTTGGAGACTGAAATTTGAAAAACGCTTTCATACGTCCTTCATGATTTTACTTGAACTTATTGCATACGAAATTTCATGCAAATATCTCAAAGGAATAAAAAGTTTCATACAATCGTTCATCCCCTATTTAACCCTCTTGGGGGTCGAATTTATCAAAATCCTTTCTTAGCGGGTGCCTACGTCATAACATCTACCTGCATGCCAAATTTCAGCTCGATCCCTCTAGTGGTTTGAGCTGTGCGTTGATAGATCACTAAGTCAGTCACCTTTGAGTTTTATATATATAGATAGATAGAAGATGTAAAATCGATCGTAGTTTTTGAGTTTTTAAGTTACCGAATGTGACCGGCGGGGTAATTGAACGGGTTTCCTAAATGCTTACGAAGTTTCATGCAAATATGTCCAAGAGATATAAAAAAATTCACACAAACTTTCATCCCTTAATTCACCCCCTTGGAGACTGAAATTTGAAAAACGCTTTCATACGTCCTTCATGATTTTACTTGAACTTATTGTATACGAAATTTCATGTAAATATCTCAAAGGAATAAAAAGTTTCATACAATCGTTCATCCCCTATTTAACCCTCTTGGGGGTCGAATTTATCAAAATCCTTTCTTAGCGGGTGCCTACGTCATAACATCTACCTGCATACCAAATTTCAGCTCGATCCCTCTAGTGGTTTGAGCTGTGCGTTGATAGATCACTAAGTCAGTCACCTTTGAGTTTTATATATATAGATATAGATAGATAGAAGATGTAAAATCGATCGTAGTTTTTGAGTTTTTAAGTTACCGAATGTGACCGGCGGGGTAATTGAACGGGTTTCCTAAATGCTTACGAAGTTTCATGCAAATATGTCCAAGAGATATAAAAAAAATCACACAAACTTTCATCCCTTAATTCACCCCCTTGGAGACTGAAATTTGAAAAACGCTTTCATACGTCCTTCATGATTTTACTTGAACTTATTGTATACGAAATTTCATGCAAATATCTCAAAGGAATAAAAAGTTTCATACAATCGTTCATCCCCTATTTAACCCTCTTGGGGGTCGAATTTATCAAAATCCTTTCTTAGCGGGTGCCTACGTCATAACATCTACCTGCATGCCAAATTTCAGCTCGATCCCTCTTGTGGTTTGAGCTGTACGTTGATAGATCACTAAGTCAGTCACCTTTGAGTTTTATATATATAGATAGATAGAAGATGTAAAATCGATCGTAGTTTTTGAGTTTTTAAGTTACCGAATGTGACCGGCGGGGTAATTGAACGGGTTTCCTAAATGCTTACGAAGTTTCATGCAAATATGTCCAAGAGATATAAAAAAATTCACACAAACTTTCATCCCTTAATTCACCCCCTTGGAGACTGAAATTTGAAAAACGCTTTCATACGTCCTTCATGATTTTACTTGAACTTATTGCATACGAAATTTCATGCAAATATCTCAAAGGAATAAAAAGTTTCATACAATCGTTCATCCCCTATTTAACCCTCTTGGGGGTCGAATTTATCAAAATCCTTTCTTAGCGGGTGCCTACGTCATAACATCTACCTGCATGCCAAATTTCAGCTCGATCCCTCTAGTGGTTTGAGCTGTGCGTTGATAGATCACTAAGTCAGTCACCTTTGAGTTTTATATATATAGATAGATAGAAGATGTAAAATCGATCGTAGTTTTTGAGTTTTTAAGTTACCGAATGTGACCGGCGGGGTAATTGAACGGGTTTCCTAAATGCTTACGAAGTTTCATGCAAATATGTCCAAGAGATATAAAAAAATTCACACAAACTTTCATCCCTTAATTCACCCCCTTGGAGACTGAAATTTGAAAAACGCTTTCATACGTCCTTCATGATTTTACTTGAACTTATTGCATACGAAATTTCATGCAAATATCTCAAAGGAATAAAAAGTTTCATACAATCGTTCATCCCCTATTTAACCCTCTTGGGGGTCGAATTTATCAAAATCCTTTCTTAGCGGGTGCCTACGTCATAACATCTACCTGCATGCCAAATTTCAGCTCGATCCCTCTAGTGGTTTGAGCTGTGCGTTGATAGATCACTAAGTCAGTCACCTTTGAGTTTTATATATATAGATTATCCTTGTCATTACATGATCTGTATACAAATTTTGTTTAAATGTTAAAAGTAAAATAAATTAATTCAAGCTACTATTTATTTCACGTATTCGAAATTTAAAATTCTTTCCTGATACTTGGAAAGTGCGATAGGGTAGTTTATAGTCGATTTAAAATCGCAATACTTTTTTTATTTGTTTATCATAATATATGACATTACCCGAGCGAATCCAGAACGGATCGTCAGTTTATGATATTAGCTAAGGTCAAAACTCACAACAAAACAATACTAAAATGTTAAAAAGATACCAGAATGAGAATACTGCTTGCAAGAATTGCGTATTTAATAATCAATCAACCATGCATACGATATGTAGGCGCCGGCAGCTGATGATGATGAGTTGATTGAGGAATTATTGAGGAAGACCGCTGAAGTACCTGCCAACGTATCGGGACCGTTCCACACTTATTTCTTATTAAAGACCGTCAGTTGCGTGATAATGCTCACTTGCCGCTTCACCTAGTTGTTTCACTAGTTTTAGTGTTTTTTCTTTATTTTTGTGAATTGGTGTGAATAATAAGGAATCTTCTATCAGTCATGTCCCATTATGGTCATTATGCTCATTATTCAAATAGCTCATTATTGTTTACGCGAGCCTAAATCCTAGACCGTCTTTACAGACTCCGTCGGTCTTAGATTTTTTCTATCGTGACATCTAACCAATCAATTATCAATAATTAATGTAATTTTCTCCGAAAAAAATGGTTGTCTGTAAAGTCGGTTTACTGACGATAGTTGAACGTGACAACTTCAACTACGCCTTAGAGCGAGGTAACGCCGCATGACGTCATGCGGCGAGGTAACGGCGGTAACGGCGCATGACGTCATGTTTTTTCGTGCGTGCAGCCGGCTTCATCGAATTATAAGACGTCACGTCAAAAAAAGCAAAGCCGTTTTCAATTTAAGGTTAATTTCAGACATTCGACTATGTAACAATTTTTTGTGGTTTATGGTTTAAGATAAATGAATTTTCTCAAAAAAATATAATATTCACTTACGAGAAAATACATGTAAACAATAATATAATTAATTAATTCGCCGGCGTCGGAATGCTATTGTTACAAACACAGTCTCACACATTCGTAATCAAGAATATTTTAAAATTTAAAGAGGAACCAAAAATATACAAATCGAATGTGTTTAGTAATGTATTATTATTCAGTTCTATGGTTTTCTTAATAGCGGGTAGTGACATTGTGAAATCTACGTCCAGATAAATTTCAGTGTCTATGTTTGCAAAACGCCTTAATTTACAAGACTACATTACAATAAATACTACACTATTTATCCAACCCCACAACTGAACTATCCATAAACTGATGACGGTAGAGAGATAAATAATCTCACACTTGATCAAGCTCTAACCCAGTCATAATCGTTCCGTAAGGCCTAGATAATTCCAGTCAAACGAAATTGAGAAAGCAACTAGTCAAAATGTAAAGACACGTAGACACGGATTCCCTTGCACCCGCGTTCCCCGGTGCTATAAAGTAGGGCAGCAGGTCCCATGTGTGTTATTATTCTGTCCATACTTGTTGTGTTCTAGCATTTTTTCCAATATAACAAAACAATAGCAGTGCGACGAAATTTGCTATCTACGCAGCCTTTCAGTGTGGGGCCACAACGAAAGCGAAAAAACGCTTTCATGAAATAGACAAATTCAGTTCACTTGTAAGTAGGGAACCTTTTTTAGAAAATAGACAAATAAAAAGGTATCTGATTTCACACTCGTAATGTCGTAAGTTCGAATCCTCTAATTTTTTTCACTAAGTATAGATATTATACAAATTTGTGATCCCATTGAATTTATCGGTGAAGAAAAGCATTATGAGAAAACCAGGGTAAAGTACCATCTGCTTACCCACACTTGGCTATCACGGTGTGCCTTGACCATGCACTTGGTATACATAAAGTGGGCTACATTATGCGTATATGTTCAAGTATCATCCTGCTTACGGTCACTAGTGCAACGAACTAACATTTTATTGACACATACGAATGTAAAGCTTTGTGGGTCTTCTTTGCAATGAGTCGGACAAATTACATTGTCTAATTCGAAAACTTTCGGCGCTACTGCGTTTTTGAATGCCCGATTTCATTATTTACAACTTCAATATTTTCTAATTGTTTAGTAAAATTAATTCAATAAATTATTTTAGTGAACATTTTAAACGGTTATTCACTAAAAACTAACTTGTATATAATAGTGACGTAATATCGACACTTTCATGGTAGACACTTATACGCAGCATATTTTTTGTCAGACAAACTAAACACTATTTGACAATTTATTTTCTTTAAAAAAATCAAGAAATCTTTACGATGATTTATAGTAACGTTGTATTGAGCATTCCATAAATAAGGCATTAAAAAAAAAGTTTGGATGTGTCAGTAAAGGCTTAGATCGTTGTTCTGGGGACTATTAGACCTACAAAAAAATGTTAGGTACTTTAACTTACCTTACCTGTGAATGTATGTAAGAGATTTAAAAATACTGCTTTTAGAAAATTAATCTACCCATTCATTTTATTCCTTCAAATTTTTCATCGAACAGCGACGTTTTAGAGCGCCTATTCCCGTTGTAGTAGTGGCCCTACCATAGTTCTAACTGATATATCAGCGAGCCATCTGCCGCTGCGTCGCCCTGAATGTAAACTAGCGCTCGTCCGCGGCCCTCTCTACATCATGCCATATTGAATTAAAACTATTTGTTTTCGGACATACTTTTTAAGGGATCTGAGGGTTCACTTCTTTGGCGTTTCGAGTTTGTTAGAATTAAGAATCATATTTTGTTATTTTATCTAATTGAGAGTTGCGCATCATTTTAAAAACCATAAACGTGACACTGATGTGTTCAGTCAGGTAGATACCTCTAAACAGAAGTACGTTAAGAGGTATTTGCTATTTTGGATCTGAAGAATTTGTATTTTGAAATTAATGGACGGAACATATGTACAATACGTACATCTTATGGTTTGTGTACACCACACTACTTGAACAAAAACATTCACTGCCTTCCACCGCACCCGGAAAGGCAAGATTATATTTTTGTCTTGTAACTTTTCTGGAAATATTTTGTGGAAAATATGTGGTATTTAAGACATTCAACAAAACACTCTACAAAAGTTTCAAATTCTCGGAGAAGATCCAAAGATTTCGGGTCTCATAAAAAAAAAAATGCCATTGCCTTTGCAGATTCTGATTTAGTCTCATCAACGAACGTCGATAGTGTATTTATGTATAATGAGATCAATTAATTCTTATCTTATCTATAAAGTAAGATCCATCAAATTTAATGATAATAACCCACATCTGACGAAAAGCTCATCAAGCTATTTTTGCAAGTTTTGGGAACAACCACGTTTTTATTTTCTTTAACATTTTAATGTACATGTTTCAGGGCAAATGTTCCTGATGAACCGATTCTTCGACGGCGAGTTTCTGCGGTTCGGGCTCGACGTCATCGAGTACATGGAGTCAGACCAGGAGGACCGAATCGACCCCATGATTTACATATTTCCCAGGTGATTACGTTTATTTAGCTCTCATTATTGTTTTCAGCTTATCGTCATCCACTGCTGCTGGTTTTAAACACAAAATAACTCAAACTGCTGCTCTAGTCATAAATTTTCTCCCATTTTACAAACTTGGGCTATCCGTTGGGTTTCTTTCATTCTGATTCTTTGTCAAACTAATATCAACACCAGCCAAGCCTGGTAAAATCGCGACTTTGGGTACTTGCAAATTAGTTAAAGTTTGTTGAAATGGGATGAGCAAAATGACGCAATCTTAAAAAAAAAATTACGTTTGTTTTGAATTTAGGTAAAATGTTCTTCAAGGCTATCTTTACAAAACACCTTGTTTTAAGTCTAAACTTAATTTCCTATGTATAGGATTGAATAATCCCCTAATATAATAATTCCTTTTGGTGTTCCAGAATGGTGAAATGCACACTGTTCAACAAATTCGGTTCATCAGGCGAGGTAGAACGGCACGACGCTCTCTGCATCTTGCCGTTGAACGTAGTCAACGAGAAGATATACGTCTTCCTCTGGTTCTGGTTCGTCATCCTCGGCTTCCTTACCTTCATCACCCTCGTGTATCGCATCGTCATCATTTTCTCGCCACGCATGCGTGTCTATATGATGCGAATGCGCTTTCGGCTCGTCCGACGCGACAACGTCGACACCATCGTGCGACGGAGCAAGATGGGCGACTGGTATCTACTCTACATTCTCGGGGAGAACCTCGACTCGGTCATATTCCGGGATATCATGCACGAGTTTGCCAACAAGCTGAATCACAACTACCAGCACCACATACACGGCGTACCGGACGCGTGACCTCCGATCCCCGGGTGGGTGTTCCACACGTGACTGACGGCCTTGCAGCGCGACATGGACCCGCCTGTCTGAACACATGCGTTCGACAAACGAAAACAGTGTTTACGTTCATCAAAGAGAAGCTCTTTATCATGTAAACACTATAAAAGCGGGCCAAGTCGGCTGCCTTGCGGGACCCCTCGCGCGTCCCCGGTGCCTGGACAATATATTGGAGTGTATGAAAGACTCTTTTAACGATAATCTTTTAGAAATCGTAACAGTGCAATTCTTAACATGCAATAATAGTTTGTACTTAATCTTTAAGAAAGTGATCTCAGGACGAATCCTATCGAAGGCCTTGTACGAGTCGACCGACGGCGATCCTTTTAGTACTATTCTACTTTTAGAACTATTTTTACTCATAGTTTCGCTGCTAGTAGTGATCTGTAACCGCTTGGTTTTCTATTTAGCTACTTACGGTAAGCACATGGGAGGCACACCAGTTTACCTTTTATATACACGATTCCTCACTCGCCAAGGATTTGAGAGACCAAAGTGAAAAGAAGCAATAAATTAATCAAATAAGTATTGTAATATTAAGAGTAGTATTGAGATAATAGTACATAGATGAAATTGATATTATCTCTAGGAGAAGTTAATATTACGGTGTTTCGGCGATTAATTCTTGATAGTGTTGACTTGAAGATGCTTTTGCCAGTCAAAAGACAATTTTCGTTTTGTGTAAACGAACGATATAAAACGCGATTACGATCGCTTTATTCTTCACTGCCACGAAATCGCATGTTTAATGTATAAATTCGACTTTTATGTAAAGAGTGACTGAATTATTTAATACAATTTCGTAATTTCTTTTTTAATTCCTATATTTTGTCTCTTTTATTTTGTAAATACCACTTGTAAAAATATGAGTAGTCATTCATTGGATCATTTGCATGTATAATTATATTTAACAACTACATAAATAGATTTGTTGAGTTTTACTCGCCAACCTTGGTTAGTAGTACCATAAAGAGCCTAACGAGAGGATATGATGTGAAAGTGTCTTAAATGAAAACAAATTATTATTTCATTTCATTTAAACTCATGTAAATAGGTTATCAAATTGAAAGTTTTTAAGTATACCCATATTCGTTCGACTGCTCTTTTGAATGACTACTTTTCTTACTTGTAAGAAATGTTATCTATTTTACAAAATTCTAAAATGATAAACATTATTTGGCCTATTGTTATTAAATTGTGGAATTGTTACAAATGATGTTGTTTGGTTCGTATGAATGTTTAGAAACGTTAATAATTTCACAGAGTTTGTATAAATTATTCATATTTTCTTAGTTATTTGATAATTATTAACTATTGTCAATATCAACCGCGAAATAATTAAATTTAACTTTTTCTTATACACGAATCCACATCGCTATTTTAAACTGATCCATCGTTATAGTACCTAGATTAGATTTTAATCTCTTCTCTTTTTTGCAATATAATAGATTCTATTCTCGAGGGCCATTGGCAAAGGATAGACCCCACGCCACCACTCATCATTGTTCCTAATTGGTGCCACTATCGTGTTCTCCAATATCACTTAAAATCCATTGTAGAAAAGTAACGTCGTTCAATAATTTTGCCTGTTGACTTCAGAAAAGTTGTCAACTCTTGAAACGCCATTTGGAATGTCGCTAATTATTTTAAACTTAATCAGCAAAATTACAGTGATATTGTAATTTCCCTTCGAAGTGCACGTGCCTCAGAATAGGATCTATTGTACAATCCAACTCTACACGATATTTCTGTATTATTATAATAATAGCAAACTTATGCCAAATATTGTGCCAAAATACAATAAACTAGCAGCTGCGGAGCGATGTCATGCGAAATGAAAGTTACCAGGAATGGTGTCGAATAAATTAATGGAATTATTTTTGTGTATTTCATTTTCCACATTTTTCACTTTAACTTTCAAATTAAAAAGTAGAAGTTGTAGGGTGAATTTCCGAAGTGATTCAACTTCAAATATTGTTAGTTCATGATTTAAAAAACGGCCTCTCTCGGGCGCTCAGAGATTAACACGTATGTACTAGGTATTTAAATGATTGCAGTGCATTATTATTCAGTTTCTTAAATTACTTAAATAGTTTACCTACTATGATAACTACGAATTATTTTTCTGTCATTTATTTGTCTTCTTAGTTTCTAAGTTTTTAACAATACATATAAAAAATATAAACATTATAAAAAACTTAAAAACTAGGGTGCCGCCAGCAGCGGGACAGGGCCCAAGCTATCGGTGGTTAGGGCTGCAGAGTGAGGAACCTCCTGACGATGCGCGCTGTTTCGAGGATGACCGTCTTTTGCATCTGGCCCTTAACCCAACCGTCTAGCGAAAGTTTCTTAAGATGTTGGTCGAGACTTTTCGCTATAAGGTCATTTGCCGACACGACTATTGGGACTATGATCGTCGAATCAACATCCCACATGGCGGCAACCTCGTGAGCCAAGTCAAAGTACTTGCTAAGCTTGTCCTTCTCAGCTTTCACGAGGTTCGCGTCATGTGGTATGGTGATTTCGACGATCACAACCCGGCGCTGAGACCGGTCTACCAGCACTTTAACAGGCTTATTAATAAATTATTAATACGCTATCTTATCACGGTGAAGTAAAACATTATGAGGAAACCGACATGTACCTAAATTATTTCGGAGTCATGTGTCATCCACCTACCAGCAATCCCCATAATATAATCTTGCTTAGTTTTAAGCCAAATGTTGTTGTTTATGAAATTACCATCAATATTTATTTGTTCAATGGTCAAAGTATTTTTAAATCAGTCCAGTACTAGTCGTAATCGAAAGAAATCTTGCAGTATTAATCAAACTTTTTTTCAAAACGGACCTATAGTATTAGTTGCCGGTGGGTGCATCTAACGAACTTTTTGGTTCGCGCCGAAGGAGTAAGACCCGAAAACCTAATCCTAACTTAGAAATTAACGTACTTACGCTAAATAGCATACAACTGATTGATACCTGAAAAAGATTCGAGCTAAGCTAAGATCGAACTATCTGACTTATACATACAAACCGAGTGCACTCTGTCAAGAACTAGCGAAGCATACTTGCATAGCGAGTATATCATATTTGCGCCTCGGACGACAAAGCCTCGGTTTGGGCTGCCAGCGAGAGATACAAGGCAATTAGTGCCCAACGCAGAGTATTAAATCAATGTTTGTATTACATTATTAAATTCGCAACTATCCCTAACTTAAATTGATAAAAAATATACATACGTACATTATGTGTTATTTAAGCATAATATGAGTGGTGAAGGAATTGTTGAAACATAATAATAAAAATCATATAAAATTATATTGCTGGACAATTTACACACAACACCATCTGACCCGAAACTAAGCAAGGCTTGCATTATGGCGGCCAGATAGCTGATATAACACTTGCATAGTCGTAAATACAGTATACTTATTATACATAGAAACACCCAGACACAGCACAAATATTTGAATTCATCACACAAATATTTGCACTGGGTAAGAATCGAACCCTTGTAATCGTGCGGGGCGTGCGGGGTGAGGCGCGGGAAGCGCGCTCCTCCATTGCCTACATTACAATGTTAGTATTGCAGGAGCGCGGCTCAGGGCTGACATCTCTTCCGTATGTTTTTATTTTATTTTGGTGCCACGTTTTTACAATTGCGATAACCTACCCGTCTCAAGACATTATCGGCGTTTCTCCCAAGATCAGAGGCGATGAACTACTAACTGTTAGTATTTCTTTGTACTGTGCTTATATATTCAACGGTGAAAGAACTGTGTGAAAGAAATCGGACCATTAGGTAGTTCCTGAGATAGATAGATAGATAGAAACACTTTATTGTTCACAACACAAAAATAAAAATAAATAAACAAAAAGATATATTCTTAACTCTAGTGGAACAAACGGCGACCTTATCGCTAAGAGCGATCTCTTCCAGGCAACCAGAGGATGGAGAGAAAATTTTAGATAGCAAAAGACGGGGTAACTATGTGCCGTAAAGTATCAAATACACATACATACAGTAAATTAACAATCATAGATCCTAATACTTAAAATACTTATTTTATATTTTTTAGGTAAGTATAAGTATAATATTATACTAATAGACTAATACATACATTATATATTATCATTATGCAAGACAATTTGAAAAAGAATAAAATCAGTGTGGTGACAGCTGTGACAAGTATAAAGCCTTAACTTGATTTTTAAAAACAGGCAGTGACGGTGCTTGTCTGATAGTCACGGGCAAGGCATTCCAAAGTAGGACTGCCTGGAACGCAAAAGATTTGCGCATTGAAATAAACCTCTTCAGCTTTATAATATAAGTACAGATTTGGGCCAACTTGAGAGATAATAGATAGATAGGTAGTTGTTTTGTTTCGATTAATGGTCTCAATCATTTATACAAACACATAAACAGCCCACTAAATGTTCCCACTGCTGGGACTCGGGGCCTTCTCTCGAGGAGAGAGTCAAGGCCATAATACACCACGCTGGCCCAGTGCAGGTTGGTGGATGACACATGACTTCTAAAGATTTTAAGAACATGTCGGTTTCCTCACGATGTTTTCCTTCACCGTTTTTTAAGTTAGCGACATTACGCACATGACTTCGAAAATACAGTGGTGCGCGTGGTTTTGAGCCCGGGGTCTCCGGATCGGTAGTCGCCGTTCGCCCGACTAGACCAGCCGTAACTTATGAATAATATAATTTATGAATCACAATCAACTGATTATAAATGTTGATTGTTGTTATGGATCGTATGTTTCATGAATATCCAACAGATGGCGCCTCAAGCTATAATTTCTAGACAGTAGATTAGATTGTTCAACCCAATTAAATTTGGGACGAGTAGTAAGTACATTTATTATTATGTTGATTAGCTCACATGTGGTAGAACTCTTTGCAGAATCCTTCTGGGGAAGTACCACACCTTTGCCAGTTATTCTACCGCCAAGCGGTAATGTGCAAACATTACTGTGTTCCGGTTTGATGGGAAATGTTGCCAGTGAAATTACAGGGCATAGATATATAACATCTTATATCTCTGGATGATGAACGCAGTGCAGTGCTAGGTAATGATTTGGACTCTTCATGTTCCAATAGCTGCGTGTTACTATGCTGTTATGTGGCAGGCATGTTGCTTACTATTAGGCACGTGACCTGCTCGTCTCGTCAGTCTATGTTATAAAAAAAACATGATTTTAGATTAGTATCACTCAAATAACTGCGTTTTTATGGTAGGCGTGTGTTATTAGACCATAGACCTTCTTGTTCGACTACTACGTTACTACATCTTTAAAAAATGCAGCATCGTAAACTGAAAGAAAACTTAACCCTATACCAGTGTATCATCACTCTGCATTAATAGGTCACCACATATGCCATTGTCACTGACTTTAATGTTGATAGAAAATATCGTAAAGAAATCGGCATGATCCTTGAAAGACAAATTGGAAGGCATAAATATCATCTAGCGACGATGCGATCTATGATGAAACGTGTTTATCTACTAGAAACGTCGGTTTCTAGTAGATAAACACGTAGATAAACACTTTCGACATTAGACTCTGGAACTGCATTTTTTTTACCTATAATATTATGTTCGCACTTGACCACTATATAGCCTAATGTTAAGCGACGATGCAATCTACGATGAAGCCTAGAAGAAACCGATTCACTCTCGATTTGAAGACACCAAGATTGTAACTATCGGTAATATCCACTCAGGCAACGCATTCCACAACCTAGACGTTCTTATCACAAACGTGGAGTCAAATCGCTTCGTTCGTGTTTTTGGAACATCAACCATGAAGCGATGTCGCTTTTTTGAGATACGAGAAGTCGTAACAAACCCACTAGGGCAACAGATTCCGTAACCTAGACGGACTAATACGTGGTCATATTTTACCACTATAGAAAAAAAAAATAGAAACCTCAACATCATTTTTGAAGACCTATCTATCGTTTTTTCGATTTGTTTTTTTTTTAAATAACGAGTGACAAGACGAGCAGGATATGTGCCTGATGGTAGGCAACATGATTGCCACATAACAGCACAGTAACACGCAGCTATTGGAACATGAATAGTTCAAATCATTACCTCTGCGCTCGTCACCCCAGAGATCTAAGTTGTTATATCTCTAAGCTCTGTAATTTCTCTGGAAACATTGCCCTTCAAACCGGAACACAGTAATGTTTGCACATTACTGCTTGGCAGTAAAATAACCGGCAAAGGTGTGGTCCTTCCCCAGGCGGACTTTGCCAAGAGTCCTACCACTACGAAACCACAAAAAGGAAGCTAAATGCGATGTGACCTTTGAAAACCCAAACAATTTATCATTTATTATGTAATAATACTAGGTATATGCAAAGGTACTACCTGCTCCTGAACTCAGTCGACCAGACCAACTATGTATTCTTATGGGACGAGCCTAGTTCTAACATATCCTTTTCGTGCCCAATGCCCATATGAACGTCATATCATGAACGTCATTGACCATTTTATTGTCAAAAATGGTCAACCGCGTTTTATAAAGGGTTCTGTAGATGTGTTATGTTTTGTTTAAGTGTGTAGCATTTGTCTTAGTACAAACAGAGATTTGTTGCTCTTGTGTGAGTTCAAGTTTACAAATGCGTGAAATATAGTCTAAGTAGTAATTTTATACATTACAGTACGGGTTAAATCCGATAGATCCGATGAACGCAACTTTGTCAAAAATCGAAAAAACAACGAAAAAATCGTTTATTTTTAAAATTTTGGCGATTATAACCCTAAACGACTAGTTTTTGAAAAAACTCCTTATGGCGTTTATAAAGTACACTAAACTTGCTACAATATGACACTAGAATTGTCTCTGTACACCCAATAGTTTCTGAGATCTTTCAAAATTTGTTTAAAATATTATGTATAAAATATATAAAATATGTGTAAAAAAGATAAGTCTTTCAAAATTTGTCACTTTTTTCGAACTTTTTGCAATATTTTAACTCCTACTTGACCACTTTATGGCACAGTTACTGCGGTTTTGAACACCCGACCAAAAAAAAAGGTGTTATAAGTTTGACGTCGAAGTCTGTCTCTCTGTGTATCTGTCTGTTGTGTGTATCTGTCTATGGCACCGTAGAGCTCAAATATATGAGCCGATTTCGATGCGGTTTTTTTATTTCAAGATTAATTTTTGTGTTGATGTTTTGAGCTATTTTTGGTTAATATTGATTCAAGATGGTCGCCTCCACCAAATGGCGGACCAAATATTTCATCACAATCTACCTCAATATGGGTGTCAAATGAAAGGGCTTGACTAGTAGAGTACTATACACTATAACAAACAAATCACAAAATGGCGAATTATGTAATTTTTTTCACTAATGCCTTAATATGGGTGTCAAATGAAAGGGCTTGACTAGTAGACTTCTATACACTATTACTAATTAACCCTTAAAGTCATTCTGTTAAGTATACTATACACAAAGTTTAAAAAAATATAGTTTCAAAATTACAGTATTTTTACAAGATATTTTCTTTGAAACTGTTTACAAGTATCCAGATGTATATAAATTAAAAATAAAAGTGACGTGAACTTTGTCAGTGAGATTATATTGGCAATGTTTTGACACTAACGGTGAAGTTGCGAGATGATCAAGATAAAATATTCATATATTATTATTTTTTACTCAAAATCAATAGCATTTTTATGCGTGTATTTTACTCACAAATATGTAATAATTATATATTTGCACGAAATAAGCTGTGAGGATTGAGTTCTTGTCAGATTTATTTCGTTTTATGTGTATGTATATTATACCATACATTGCCACAGTTAAGACTGTTCTGTTCTGTATAGAATAATATACATTGCTACATTTTGGGTGGTAAATGTCTGTTCCGTATAATCGGGCAACATTATATCGGCCATCAAAATCTAGCGTGTGTCTGTGGTCGCCGGCTGTCACTTTTACCGTTGTCTTTTTTTCGCTGGAACGAAACGACGCGTTTTATATGATTCTGGTGTTTTTCTGGTGATAAAAACGTACGTAACGTAATAGTGCTACAGGAAGAGGCTATTAATTATTGGAACACTCTGGATTGGTGCTGGAAGACCACAGAGTGAAAGCGGGCTGCGGGATCGGCCACCTTTCTCCAACGCAGGATCGTTGTCTGGACGGACGAGAGATCTACGGAAGCTAGTCTGGTTTGCGATTCCCTATTTTCCCTTGTGTTTCCGTTCCCTGTTTTCCCATCGATCAAACCGGACTTGAGCGACGCCGGGAAGCACAAGTAAGTGTTAATGTTATAGATATTGTGGGGGTGAAAAGTTAAAATCGACATAACGGCATTTAATTTGTATTAAGGTCTTGCTGATGGGCCCCGAGACGGTAATTTCTGGCTAAATTATCATACATTTTTTGGTAGAAAGAGCGTGGTTGTCGTGAATATACCCCCATAATATATTTAGTACTTTTCATTTTTCTGGAAAAAAAGTGAGTAGTTCAGATATTGTTTTGTGTGCTTAGGTTGGTAGTTCACGAACTTGGTTACCGAGTCATTCAGCCAAGATTAAATATTGTAATACCAGCGTATAATTTCTCCCCAAACTGTCGGGAAATTAGTATTAAGTGGTATCCGGTTGTTTGGGTTGCGGATATATTGTTGTATTCGATATTTGTTGTGACATTGTCCGAACTTAGGTTAATTTAAAGTTTAAATTTAAATTTAAAAATGGCTTCGGATTTGGCCAACCAGCTCCGGTGGTTCGAATCCTTACAAGGATTGGTCGGCCGGAGAGACCGGGAGGAGGCGCTGTTAAATAGGGCAGAACAGCTCGACAGGCGCCTGGAGGTCGCTGAGAGGAGTGCAGGATCGCTGCGGGATGCAAGGCCGTCTCCACCTGAGGAGCAGATGGAGAGGATCGAGGCGGACATGCGGCGCATCCTGGATGTCTACGACGAGGTCTCCGAAGGGGTTCGCCAGCTGGAGAGGTCTCGTCAGGGAAGGGCGAACTCGGGACCCGTCATCAGGAATGCGGGTTCGGGTGTAGTGGGACGCCTTCCCACCCTGGACTTGCCCAGGTTCACAGGGAACCTGCGAGAGTGGAGCGGCTTCCGGAGTATGTTCGCCTCTCTCGTGGATTCACGCACGGATCTGACGAAGGCGGAGAAACTGGCCTATCTCCGCACGTCACTGGAGGGTGAGGCACTCTCCCTGGTCCAGCATCTGGAGCTGGACGACGACAACTTCGGCACGGCGATGGAGTTGCTGGAAACGAGGTTTCAAAACCCTCGGCTCCTCGCCGACGCTCACGTGTCCCAAATACTGGGGCTGCCGAAGGTGACTGAGAGGTCTCAGTTGCGGCCGCTAATCCTCACGCCCGTGAAGGTGGCGTACAACGCCTTGCGCAGCTTGGGACTGCCAGTAGAACACTGGTCGTTCCTGCTGGTCCACATCCTGCTGGGCAAGGTGCCGCTGGAGTTGCGCGCCCGGTTCGAGCGGGAAAGGGGCCTTCACGGCGACCCGAAGGTCTTCCCCACGTTTGAGGAGCTACTTCGGGTCCTGGAGTGGGAGGCGAGG
This sequence comes from Ectropis crepuscularia, assembly GCA_963693475.1. NCBI lineage: Eukaryota > Metazoa > Arthropoda > Insecta > Lepidoptera > Geometridae > Ectropis > Ectropis crepuscularia. Next base: position 32,735,361 of record OY856339.1, on the reverse strand, counting down.
ATGGCAGAGTCGGCGCCTCAGGAGGCACAGCCCGCCGCGTCAGCTCGTGGCCCTGCCGGAACAGGACCGCGACCTACCAATCCCCGCACTCAGGGTGCGGTGAAGCGGACGGCGACGGTGACGAGTGCGTCGGAGCAGGAGTGCCCGAACTGTGGCCAGCTTCACGCGCTGGTGCAGTGTCCGGCCCTGCTTGCGCGGACGACCTCCGAACGACGAGGGATCGTTCGGCGGTTGCGTCGGTGCTACGGGTGCCTGGGGGGTCATCTGTACAATGACTGCCCCACGGCACGGCCGTGTCCTGGGTGTGGGGGACCACACCATCAGCTCTTGTGCGTCAGGAGCGATGGTGCTGGTCGACAGCCCTCAGGGAGGGGGCCCTCCACGGGCGGGGGCGCTCCCACGCAGAGCCACGCCTTGTACAACCATGAAGTGGCTACAGCGTGGAGCACACCCCCTCCACCCCAACCCACGGCAGCACCGGGCAGCCCAACAAGGGGCGTCCTGCACGCGGCTCGGTCACCGACCTCACAGCCCGCGCGGACGCGGGCGAACTGGAGAGGTGGAAGGGTGATACCGGAGTCACCACGGGGGCCACCTCCCCAGCGTTATCCTTCTCCGCCGCTGGATCCGCGACCCATAGAATGGAGGGCGTACACGCCTCCCCTCCATGAGCACCCGAGGCTGGATTATCACCCGCCCTACTTTAGGTACGGCAGGGCAGCTGGATATGCCCCCCCTCCGATGGCCCTTTGCACTCGGCAGCCATATTGGGCTGGGCCCTGTAGTCCGACGGGTTCGGACGAGCCTCGGAGGGAATGACTAGCCTCCGTTCCCTTGGCACAGGATCAACCGGTGGTCCTGCTGCCCACCCTCTGGTTAAGGGTTTGGGGTCCAAGAGGCGACTACGTCCGGATACGAGCGCTCTTGGACACAGGGTCCCAGGGGTGCATTTTAACAACCCGGGTTGCTCATCGCCTGGGCCTGGCTAGGTTTCCGTCACCGACTCCGTTGCGAGGAGTCGGGAACACAGAGGTGCGGTTGGCTGGACAGACCCGCCTCTCGTTCTCGTCCGTACATTCATATTCGGAAAGGATTGCGGTCAGGGCCACCGTCATGGATTCGGTTGTCGGTTGGCTTCCTCAGGCGGACATAGATCCGGATCTTTTGTCCTGTACTAAGGGTCTCAGGTTGGCGGATCCCCGCTTCGGGATGGCGGGTCCGGTAGACCTTTTGTTGGGTTCTGATGTACTGGGTTACATCATGAACGGCAAGCCTAGACTGCTGGACCAGTCTTCGCTGATGGCGCTGCCCACCATCTACGGGAACGCCATTTTGGGAATGGTGGATGAGTGGCAGCAGTCGAATCAGGCTTCCTTTACGGGAACGGCCCTCGCTCAGATCATGCAGAAGTTCTGGGAGATCGAAGAGCCGCCTACCGTGTCTCGGCTGGATCCCGAGCACGTGGAGTGTGAGAACTTTTATCAGGCTCACACTCGGAGAATGGTTTCTGGGCGATTGGAGACTAGGCTGCCTTTCCGGGATAACCCCCCGCGTCTGGGCCAGTCTCGATCATTGGCCGAGAAAAGGCTCAGGTCCATGGAGCGACGCATGGCTCGAGATCCTGTACTTCGGGAAAAGTACATCGAGTTCATGAGGGAGTATGAGGCACTGGGCCACATGTCTCCGGCTCGCGACGACTGGTCGACCATGGACCACTACTTTTTGCCTCATCACGCCGTTTTGAAGGCGTCGACGGGCAAACTCAGGACGGTGTTCGATGGATCCGCTCCGACTTCGACAGGAGTGTCACTGAACCAGTGCCTCCACGCTGGACCGAAGCTACATCGGGATATTGTAGACATCATCCTGAATTTCCGTAGGCATCAGGTGGTGTTGGGAGCGGACATCCGTATGATGTTCCGACAAACGGTCATACACCCCGAGGACAGGAGGTTCCAGTTGATCCTCTGGCGGGAAAGTCCTCAGGACCCTATGATGGTGTATGAGTTGAACACCAACACCTATGGGTTGAGATCAAGCCCCTTCATTGCGATCCGCTCACTGCTGGAGTTGGCGGAGCAAGAACGGGCTCGGTACCCACGTGCAGCCGCAGTTCTGGAGCGCGACCTGTACGTGGACGACGTTTGCACTGGCGCGCAGACGGTGGAGGAAGCTCTGTTGCTCCGGGATGAGCTTACAGAGCTTCTCGCATCTGGAGGCTATGAGCTTCGGAAATGGCTCTCTAACGAACCCAACGTCCTGGCTGGTATCCCGGACGATCACCAGCAGGATCCCGGGCTCTTTGAGGAAGATGACGATCCGCACGGGATTGCGGTTCTGGGCATGCAGTATCAACCGGTTGCTGACATCTTCACCTTTCGGGTGGCACTGGAAGCCACACGCGCGTGGACAAAACGGACGGTTTTGTCCACCATCGCCAGGATGTTTGATCCAAACGGTTGGATCAGTCCGGTTCTGTTCGCAGCCAAGTGTCTGTTACAGCGACTTTGGACTCTGAAGGTCTCCTGGGACGACCCCCTGGTCGGAGACTCGCTTAACACTTGGCTTCGTTTGATATCTGACCTCGAAACGGTCAATAGAGTGGCGTTGCCCCGTCGCATTCTGCCACCAGGCTGTAGCCGGATCAGCCTGCACGGGTTCTGTGATGCGTCCGAGCTGGGCTATGCCGCATCTGTGTACTTGCGTACAGTTGACGCTGGAGGCCACGTCAATGTCACGCTCTTATTGGGGAAGAGCAAGGTAGCTCCTATCAGGACACGACTCACCATTCCGAAACTGGAATTGAGCGGAGCCACATTACTTGCTCGGCTGCTCAAGCATGTATATCAGGAACTGTCCACCTCGATAGACATCCGGAATGTCTATGCGTGGTCAGACAGTCAGGTCGTGCTTGCCTGGTTAAGAGCAGCCCCTCACACCTTGGAGACCTTTGTGGGAAATCGGGTTTCCCAAGTCCAAAACATTGGACTGGACATGGTTTGGAGACATGTCCCGGGTGAGTTGAACCCCGCTGACTGTGCTTCGCGCGGCTGTTCCGCGCCGGAGCTAGTTGATCACCCCTTATGGTGGGGTCCGGACTGGCTGCGGGAGCCAGAAGCTTCCTGGCCAGCTCTCGGCGCGGACTCGGAGCGAGCGGAGCTGCCCGGAGTCCGCGTGCATGCGATTGTGGCGGAAGTGCCCCCAGACCCTGACTGGTTGACGGGTCGTTACAGCAAGCTGGATAAGTTGTTGGGGGTAACTAGCTGGATTAAACGCTTCATCCACAACTGTCGTCACCCTCGTCAGAGGAGGAGTGACCAGATCGCCACTGTGGAGGAGCGTCGGAGTTCCTTGCTGCACCTCATTCGGCTGGTGCAGGGTGAGAGGTTTCCGACGGAACTTGAGGCGCTGCGCTGCGGACGCGCTCGCTTGAAGGGTGCGGTCGCCAAGTTGAACCCTTTCACAGATCAGGATGGTCTTCTGCGCGTAGGAGGTCGGCTCCGGAAAGCCAACCTGCCGTACGGCAGCAGGCACCCCCTGTTGCTACCGAAAGGAGGTCCTCTGGTGGACCTGCTGATCACCGATCGGCATATCGGTAACGCGCACGCTGGATGTGGCGCGCTTCTCGCTGTGTTGCAGCGTGAATTCTGGATCTTGTCGGCTCGCAGGGCGGTCCGAAAGGTGCTGTTTAGATGTGTCCCTTGTTATAGGCTCAAGGCGTCTACCATGCAGCCCATGATGGGAGATCTTCCTCCGGATAGGATTTCTCCCTCGAGGCCGTTCGACGGGGTCGGAACGGACTTCGCTGGGCCCTTCTCGGTCAAGTCATCGACGTTGCGTAACGCCAAGGTCGTTAAAGCCTACCTGTGCGTCTTTGTGTGTTTGGCCACCAAAGCAGTCCACCTGGAGCTGGTCTCTGCGCTGTCTACGGAGGCCTTTGTCGCGGCGCTGGATCGCTTTGTAGCGCGAAGAGGAGTACCCTCTTTAATACGTTCGGACAATGGCACAAATTATCGAGGGGCGGCGAATTATTTACGCGAAGTTAATAATTTTTTAAATTCTGGTAATAATAGTTTAAGTCTGGCTCTCGCCCAGCGGGGAATCAGCTGGCAATTTAGTGTGCCAGCCTGTCCTCACTGGGGAGGAATTTTTGAGGCTGCGGTGAAGTCTGCTAAAACTCATCTCCGCCGTGTCATCGGGGAGACCGTGTTAACTTGGGAAGAGTTAGTCACGGTACTATGCCGCGTGGAGGCAGTGCTTAATTCCCGTCCTCTCTGTCCAATCTCGCCTGACCCTAACGATCTAGAAGTCTTGACGCCGGGTCACTTCTTGATCGGTCAGCCTTTAACCGCGTTGCCGGAGTATCCCTGGAAGGATGAGCGCCCCGGACGCCTGTCCCGTTTTCAGTTATTGCAGCAAATAAGTCAAGACTTCTGGAGGCGCTGGTCGGCCGAGTACTTGCATCTGTTGCAACAACGGGTAAAATGGACAGATAGGACGGAGGCCCCTCGGGAAGGGGACTTAGTATTATTAAAAGAGGCAAATTTGGCCCCCCTACTCTGGCGTAGGGGACGTATTTTAAAATTGATATCTGGTACTGATGGCACACCCCGCGTGGCGGAGATTCTGGTTTCTGGTTCCAGACTTCAGCGCGCGGTGTCCTCTCTGGCACGCCTGCCTCTTTATTAGATATACGTATTTTTCATGGTTAAAATTTAATTTAATTTTATTACTATTTTTGGTAAAAGTTTTTTTTTGGTTTGATTTCCACTTTCGGGTCAAAGTTGGGAATTTCGTTTTTATTTGGGGTCCGGATACTGCTAAATACTAGTTGCTAAATACTGGTTTTCTAAAATTGAACAGGAGTTCAATTGGTCGGGGGTTTTGTTCCGTATAATCGGGCAACATTATATCGGCCATCAAAATCTAGCGTGTGTCTGTGGTCGCCGGCTGTCACTTTTACCGTTGTCTTTTTTTCGCTGGAACGAAACGACGCGTTTTATATGATTCTGGTGTTTTTCTGGTGATAAAAACGTACGTAACGTAATAGTGCTACAGGAAGAGGCTATTAATTATTGGAACACTCTGGATTGGTGCTGGAAGACCACAGAGTGAAAGCGGGCTGCGGGATCGGCCACCTTTCTCCAACGCAGGATCGTTGTCTGGACGGACGAGAGATCTACGGAAGCTAGTCTGGTTTGCGATTCCCTATTTTCCCTTGTGTTTCCGTTCCCTGTTTTCCCATCGATCAAACCGGACTTGAGCGACGCCGGGAAGCACAAGTAAGTGTTAATGTTATAGATATTGTGGGGGTGAAAAGTTAAAATCGACATAACGGCATTTAATTTGTATTAAGGTCTTGCTGATGGGCCCCGAGACGGTAATTTCTGGCTAAATTATCATACAATGTCTTAAGTTTTTTTCTACTTGTGTGAGAATTTGGTGCATGCAAATAACATCAAATTATGTCAAAAATGTACTGTTTCCCTATGATTACGCTTGTGCTCTAATATTTTCTTTTTGGTATCATTTTGCTTGCATTCTATGTATGTTTCCGAAATATACTGGTTTCAGCGCTAGGTGAATTCTACTAATCCAAAAAGTCAGATCTTTTGAAAAACTTTGAGTGTGACATATAATTTAATGGGTAGTTGAAAAAAAAATTTAATTGTGCCTATGCAAAACAAGGTATCTGCAGCAGCACTGATGATGATCAGATTAGGAGAAATTTGGTTATTGGCCTCAACTACACGTAGCAAGCTACCAGCGACACATTCTGCAAATGCATAAAAGCAAGTTTGTCTGTTTGCATTAAGTACAAAATACATTTATAGTATTTCAAGGGTAGAAATTATTCTTTATCCGTTCCTCAAAAGTTTCGGCAAAAGTAGCAATGTATATTTTGCTATACGTGAATATTGTGTTGTGTAGCACTGTATAGTATAATATACATGTGTTTTTTTAAAAACGGGTATTTTGAATTTTTTTTTATTATTTTTCCTATATGTCTTGGAGACCCAATAAAAGAATCCCGATACTTTTTTTGATTGATTCAACTAAAAATTGGTTTGCGACTTTAAGGGTTAAGTATGAAAGATTTACATAAATATTTTAAATACGTCAGTAGGTAAATTAGCGTTTTCCTTAGCGCAAAAGTTAGGTCTAAGAGGAAAAAAGTTATGTTTTTATTTGTTTTTTTTAATGTATTTATCTTCACTGACATTTAATACTTGTAATATAAACAAAAATACTATCACTATGAGGAAAAATTTAAGAGAAAATAACACATAGGTACCTACACTTAATTGTATGATAAGCTAGTAATCTAAATATTTGTAAACATTGGACACAACACTATCTAGAACCAAACTTATAAACTACAGGCTCGTGAACAAAATTAATGGGTCAAATGAACCACCAGGAGACCTATGTAGGATGATAGAAGGGTATAAAGTAATAAATAGGATTCAGCACTATGCCGTCACTTGTAAGCTGCCCAACTGAGTGCAGTTTAAGAGGGGGGGTTACAACCCTCGATCATTTCTCCTTGTCGCATGATTTTTGTACGGCGTAGCAGAATAATAGATTAGAAGAGGTATTATAGAGGTAGGTATATTAGCAAAACTTGTACTGTAGGTGCTATTTAACCGTTAGGGGTAACGTAAATATAAATATTCATCGCACTAATATTATCTAAAGGCCGATTTACATCAGACGAGCGAATGCTCATTCTATCCCCACTGTGTCAAATTCATTTGGTGTAAACAAACGTAGAGCATTCTTTCGTTGTTTTGTTTGCGTTCGCAAAGATTCTATGGAATATATAATATGGAAAACGCTAAGAACGATCCTTCGTTTACACTAAAAGACCGAGAAAGAATGCTCTTGTTCCAGCTCTAGCTCTATGTTCGTTTAGTTTAAATCGGCCTTAAAACGAGCCGATTCACACGGCAAGCCTGTATCAAGAAAAACAATTGGTTAACTCAGAGTTGCTAACTTATCCATTTTTAACACGATTTTATTTATTGGATACATTTTAGAGAGTGTGCAACTGATCTGTATGATCCATCTTGCCTTTTTTTTCAATCGGAATGCTCGTAGTTCGGAAAAGCGACATCGTCTCTTGGTTGAGGTTACAAACATTCGAACGAAGATATTTGTTCTATTTTTGTGATAAGAACGTCTAGATTGTGGAATGTGTTGCCAAAAGTAGTAGTAGGAGAAAGTTTTACCCAATGGTTAGTCTTTGTGTCTTCAAATTGAGAGTGAATCGTTTTTTTTTTCTAAATAAAGAGTGACGAGATGAGCAGGACATGTGCCTGATGGTAAGCAACATGCCTGCCACATAACAGCCCAGTGACATGCATCATTACCTAGCACTGCATTGCGCCCGTCACCCAAAGATCTAAGTTGTTGTAGGTAGGTATCTCTAAGCCCTGTAATTTCTCTGGAAACATTGCCCTTCAAACCGGAACACAGTAATGTTTGGACATTACTGCTTAGCGGTAGAATCTGGCAAAGGTGTGGTACTTCCCCAGGCGGACTCTGCTAAGAGTTCTACCACTACAAAAAAACGATTTCTTCTAAATAAGCACGCTCTTTCGTAGACCGCATCGTCGCTTAACATCAGACGAGATAACGTTCAAGTGTAAAACTATAAATAGTTTAAAAAAACATGCAGTTTGTACATTGTATAATATCCGGGTATAAATGCCCATGAAACATATATAAATTTGCACACAATAAAAATACCGATCGTTGAAATATTTAACATTTAGCTGTTGGCGCCAACTGCCTCATTATAGAATCACAATATCTGTTATCGGTGCCGGATCGTTAATTTAGTTTATTGTCGATGCAAAATTTGGAAGCTTATAGAGGAAACGTGTTTTATTAAGTCCACTTTATATATCGTTCGAATTCTTTGGCTAAGGCTGGTGGTGCATTATTAATTCTTGTGCAATGCAGTTTGAATGCGCTCGCAGCTGGCTTCCCGATTTCATTTTAACTAATTATTGATTAAATACCCTGTTTTAAAATTCGTTTTACCAATAAGAAATTTAACAATTACCTAATTTAAGTGAGAGAAAGAAACATTTAAGTGGCGTTTGGTGAGTAGGTACCTACTTAATATTTCATGTGTTAGGGCAAAAAAACATACGGACTTGTATTAAATAATTATATTAGTTAACTTTGCAGCGGTATAAAATTAATTTCATTGCTGACGATCAATTGGCATGACGATGCTATTCACGCATCAGTCACGTATTTTTGTTTGATTAAATTAAAAGCAAAAAAGTTGATTACACAACTTGACAACATTATCACTTAATCATTAGCTTTACGCCTAAACATTTTCCTTTCCTCTACAACCAGATGGATTTTACTAAAAAAATCATCAGATTTCTGGCTCATCTTCGGGTAGAAAACTTTATATGAACGTCGGAAATATGGTGGTATGCCTACATGGATTGAACGTGTAAGATTTCTCATCATCCATCACAGATCATAACTTCAAACACACGATATAAACCTAATTTACCTAAAGTTAGTTACAATCTTTAGTCAAATTTTGACAGAGTACGTGCGCATCGTAAAAAAATACTCTTGTCACTTTACCCCCACGCGCAAAAAGAAGCTTACCTTTAACTTTAAAAAAATGTAGAGAAGCAACAAAACATGGCTTTGTGTGCTCCAGCCTTAGTGATAACAATGGGTAATCGTCTAACCTATAATTTAGGTAATATAAATAAACCTAGACAAATTCCATTTAAAAGGCAGAACTGTGAAACACAAGTGGCGCATATCACATTTGAGTCGAATATGCGTTCGCAACTGGTTGTGTTTTTTGCGGTGCTGGGGATCGCTTCAGCGGCCGTGGCGGTGGCGAAACTGGAAAAGAAACCGGAGAAATTCAGTAAGTGAAATCAATAGTATAAACAGCCAACTAATAGACTATAGGCCCGTTAACAAAATGTACGTAGTAAATGAACCACCAGGAGACATAATATGTAGGATGATAGAAGGGTATAAAGTAATAAGATTCAGCACTATGCCGTCACTTATGTATAAGCAGTCCAAATGAGTACAGTCGAAGAGGGGGGGTTGCAACCCTCGATCATTTCTCCTTGTCGCATGATTTTTGTACGACATTGCAAAATAATGGATTAGGAGATGTATTGAAGCTGTATGGAACCAATGCCGTACATAATCAAATGCCCAAATTTATTCTGTAAATCGTCGGAAAATCACGATATTTTCCGACAAAATAATACGGCAGTGTTTGCTTCGCGCTCGACTTGGCGGGGGCACATCATGCGACAAGGAGAAATGATCAAGGGTTACAACCCCCCCTCTTCGACTGTACTCCGTTGGACAGCTTACAAGTGACGGCATAGTGCTGAATCTTATTACTTTGTACCCTTCTATCATCCTACATACATAGGTCTCCTGGTGGTTCATTTACTACGTCAATTTTGTTCATGGGCTTGTAGTCTATAAAGGTAGCCTTTCGAAGCGAGCGTCTATAGCATCACTGACGCCGCGACAGAGAGATGTTCCATACAAATGTATGAAATTCTAGTAACGCCATTCTACCACAGCAACACTAACGCAGTGCGGTAGTGTCGCATTTGGATGGAACATTATCTATCTGCTGCGGCGGCAAAGACGCTATACGATCTTGCTTCGAAAGCCTACCTTAAACGTTACCACCACTGGAACACGGGGCTTTCTCTCGCAAGAAGAGAATCAAGGCCATTATCCACCATATCCAGGCGTGTTGGTGGATGATGCATGACCTCGAGAGATTCTAAAAACAAACCGGTTTTCTCACGATGGCTTCCTTCGTCGTTTGACATTGCGCACATGACTTCAAAAAGACTGTGAGAGCGTTGGAGTCGAACCAGGGTCTCGAGATTGGTAGTCTCCCGACCAGGCCGGCCGTAACTTTGGTAGGTTATTGTGTTACGATGCCAAAGCAGGTAATTTGGTGTCCTCACTGCTTGGACTCGGGCACAGAAGAGAAACTAGCTCAGGGCCTCAGGGCACCTTCTCTCACAAGGCAAGAGGCAATGTCTTTATCCACCACGGTGCCGCTGACCAAATTTGGCAGATAGCTCGTACCTATCCTCGAAGGATATACACTTCACACATTCACACGCTCTCTGTACCGGCGAATATGGTTTGCCCACTCATAAACTTTCTGCTGCTGATAGTCAATGCGTTCCGTAACATTGGCTAGATAGTGCTGGGGACTGATGGCAGTCCCAGCAAATGCCTGTGTTACGAAACGCATGACTCGGGGTCGACTGTTCCCCTGACTGAAGCAGATTAGCTTTGCAATAAGAGTCCTGAATGTACTGATACGCCGTTCTATTCGTACTTGCCAAACGGGTACACTTCCGGCGGTTCGTGTTGTACGGCCAGTGTCTGGAAACTTGACACGTGCAACGCCACACGCCGCGATATCACCGCAGTATAGAATAGAATGGGTATCAGTTAAATCTTTGCTAGTTTCCAGATAGGGAACTAGCAAAGAATGTAAATCATGTTTTTTTCTCGTGTTGTTTTTCCTCCACCGTTAAAATCAGTGGTGAAAACAAACTTGTGTTAGCATTTACAATAAAACTCAAAGGCGTAGACGGGATTCAAACCCACGACCCGCGAACTCCCGACTTTGAAATCGGATGTTCTCGGTTGGTTGTGCTAAGATACCAAGAATAACTGTTACCAGCGATAAGTCCACCATTTTCGAAGTGAAAACTTCTTTTGGCGCGCCACAGACAGATTTTTCGTGGGGTGTGAATTGAACTCTAGCGACACGCTCGGGAATGATAAGAAATCTTCGGGTTAACTCGGGACCATGGCCATTGGCCATCTAGAAATGCGTCAGCATTTCCTATTGGTCATCTAGATATGCTGACGCATTTTTAGATAGCCATACTCATGGCCACGCTCTCCGGTTACATCCGCGTAGTTTCGAAAGCAAGGTATCAAATTCTGAGTTATAAGTTTTCACTTCTATCGGCAGTTCCTATGACTGCCAATTTTTTTTAGGTGTTATAGGTTTACACTTGATCATCATCTTACTTGATGAAGTGACGATGCGGTCTACGACGGAGCGTGCTTAACTAGAAGAAATCGATTTTGGGATAAAAAGTAGCCTATGTTATAGTCCTTGTAGAACTTACGGTACCGTGTGAAACTAATATACCTAAAGACCACGCGCTGAAACAGAATAAGTATTACGACCTTCAAAACGAATTAACAAAAAATGGCTATGTAGTTAATTTATACGCTGTAGAAGTAGGAGCTAGAGGTATACCAGCAAAATCTCTCTATAACCTGCTGAAAGACCCGGCACCCGCACGGTGAATTCATGGAATGCTAAGAAGTTCGTCTCTCTTCCAGACTATTTATTATCTATCTGTGTTCCAAATTTCAGCCCGATCCGTTCATACGTTAGGACGTGATTGAGCAAAAAACATCCAAATATCCAAACATCCATACATTGACATTAATAATATTAGTAGGGTTGTTTATCATTAACAGAATTTAATTTTCTCCAAAAAAAAAAAACTTACTTCAATTGAAAAACTTAGACACTGGACTAAAATTCCTGTAAACGAATTGACCTACATCATCGTGGTAACCAAATCTTGTATATAAGTTGCTGTTTCAAAGATTGCTACACTGATTTCGGCAAAATTTATATGGACTATTTATTTATTTTATTTATTTATTATTTATTAACTAAAACGGGCGTACATACCAATTACATTAGTTAACCAAAATATCAAATAATATACACCATTCATCTCATTTAAATTCAGTAATTACAATTATTGAGTAGTACCTATTCAACAAAATACCTATCAATAAAACAATTATTGCAGAAACGCGACTATGGATAAGACGAAGACTATGGATAAGCCTACCTATGATGAACTATGGATTACTTACCAAACAAAGAATGAATCATTAAAATCGATTCGTAATTGACGGAGGCATTGCATAACATACTTACGTGCAAAAAAGTATGTGTGTACCTACTTAACCTTGTAAGGTATACAAGAAGTTAACACTTCTTCTCTTCTCTTTATTCCTCATGCTTCCTGAAATTAGATAGTTAGTTTATTCCTCATTCCTAAAGTTAGTTACAATGCTTACAAGTATTTTGACTAGCTAACTCAACGCTGTCGGTGTGCGCGGGCGTCTTGAAAATTTACTCGCATATTTTTTTGCCAAAAAAAGCATACTTATTCACTTTTAAAAACATTTTTTTTATATCATAGAGTGACGAGACGAGCAGGACATGCGCCTGATGGTAACCAACATGCCTGCCACATAACAGCACAGTGATACGCAGCTATTGGAACAAGAAAGTTCAAATCACTAGCACTGCACTGCGCTCATCACCCAGAGATTTAAGGTATTATATCTCTAAGCTCTGTAATTTCTCTGGGAACATTGCCCTTCAAACCGCAACACATTAAACTTATACTCACCAACTAAATATTCAATATACAAAGTGAGTAACAAATACTCACCAACGGGGGAGGGGGGGCCAGAAAATTAAAAAAAACACCTCACGTAATTAATGGACGCCCCCTTGCCCTTCAAACCGGAACACAGTAATGTTTGCACATTACTGCTTGGCGGTAGAATAACTGGCAAAGGTGTGGTACTTCCCCAGGTGGACTCTGCCAAGAGTCTGCCTACCACTACAACCGAACCGAGAACTCCCATCCTTTTTAAAGTCGGATAAAAAAACGTTCAAGATAAAAATACGTCCAAACCAGTGAACAAGATATCTTTGAGTTTGATACAAAAACGAATCAATTTGCAGAGGATGAGGAAGGGTGCTACATCGGAGAGTTGGATGCGGTGATACCATTCGACGAGAGTCGTCCGTCCAAGGCCAGTTGTATGGAGTACCGATGTGGGACCAAATTAGTGCAATATATTACGTAAGTGCATATATAAGACTAGTAACGCCCCGCGATTGTACCCGCACAAGTCCCCTTTTCGCTATTTTCGCGTAAAATCCCTCCTATGTGCATACCAGCCTGCACATATTGCACGGTTGCCTGGAAGAGTTCGCTTTAAGCGATAAGGCCGCCAATTGAATAGCTTATTTTTTTTATTTTTTGTTTTGTAATTCATTTCTTGTACTTTCTGGCTTTTAATAAAGAGTTTTGTATTGTATTGTATCAGACCATTTTCTAACTGTATTCTAAATTTCGACTCAATCCGTTCAGACGTGATTGAGTTACAAATATCTACGTAAATATCTAAACTTTCGCATTTATCACATTAGATAGATGTACATATTTTAAAATTGCGCATATACATAGTTGTACTTACAAATAAATGCAAATGTACACTTTTGGAACTTTTACGCATTATTCTTTTTTTTTTTTTTTTTAAATAAAGAGTGACGAGACGAGCAGTACATGTGCCTGATGGTAAGCAACATGCCTGCCACATAACAGCACAGTGACACGCAGCTATTGGAACATGGAGAGCCCAAATCATTACCTAGCACTGCACTGCGCTCGTCACCCAGAGATCTAAGTTGTTATATTTCTAAGCCCTGTAATTTCTCTGGAAACATTACCCTTCAAACCGGAACACAGTAATGTTTGCACATTACTGCTTGGCGGTAGAATAATTGGCAAAGGTGTGGTACTTCCCCAGGCGGACTCTGCTAAGAGTCCTACCACTACAAAAAAAACTATTCTGAACTAAAGCGGTAGTGGGCCGGTCACATCTGTCGCAGACCCGATAACCGTTGGGGCAGACGGGTTCTGGAGTGGAGACCATGAATCGGGAAACATAGTGTAGGACGCCCCGAGACTAGATCGAGTGACGATATTCGAAAGGCAGCTGGTGGCGGTTGGAGAAGTAAGATCGAGGATCGGGCTGAGTGGCGTATCATAGGAACTTGCTGCGTCTTTCTAGCCCCTGCCCACCTGAGGGGCAAAGCCAGTGCTTAGGTGCACCGGTGACGGATCACCGGTGCACCTAAGCCCAGGACATTCCGTAACTTTCACGTACCAACTAGTAAGTGGGAGGCAGACCACCAGACACCTGACTTCCATAGCTGAAGTTATGTTATGCTTAGTTTAACAATAGTTCGTGATAGACCCGCTTGACCTTCAGGAGAAAGTCTAGAAATTATTTTTAAATATGCTTTCTTTCTCCAGGTGTCCCTTGATATTCGCGTCTCCGCCGCTAGAACAAGAAGAAAGGACAGACTTGCCTTACCCTGAATGCTGCGCCACTTGACAGACCATCTGCTATAGAAAGACCTAGAAAATAAAGGAAACTAGTATTAACATTAGAAAAATATTTACAAAAATCGTTGATTAAATCACTTCTAATTTTGCTATTAAATCTAACGTTTTATTTTAGACTAGCTGCGCCCCGTGAGTTTACCCCCGTGGTTCCCGTTGTTTTCTCGGGATAAAGCCAATAAAGATAAAGCGTTCTTCCAGACTTTAACCTGTGTTCCAAATTTTAGCCTGATCCGTGAGAACGTGATTGATCAACAAACATTGACATTTATATTATTAGTAGGATACTATTATCCTACTAATAATTATCTTAAAGATTTTTCCTATATCCTACTAAATTTTCACCTGACCGCCATCTCGCCTGATGTTAAGCGACGAAGCGATCTACGACGCAACGAGCTCACCTAGACAAAAGATGTGTTTACACGATCGAATTGAGAAACCTTCTTTTTTGAAGTCGTTTAAAAATAGATTGTTGTTAAAGCTAAACCTCGTAACTGAGTTCTCCTCTGTGGATACAAGCACGCGGAGGTAAGACAAAAACAGGGACCACATGAGGTGCGCGCGGCAGAAGACTAAGGCCAATTGTCCACGTAGCTGCACGACATCCGCACGATTTCGACAATTGTCGGATGCAAGACGAATGCTTGCATCTTGCGTACAAATAATGAAGTCTGTGTCCACGAAACGACAACGACACGACAGCCGCACGTCTTGCGTTTGTTCGTAGGATGCATGCATTCGACAAAAGACGCGTGCGTGGACAGTAGGCCTTAGTAAAACCTACTGAAGGAATAACTTGGATAAAATTTATAACATAGATACTAAGCTAGAATAACACATGTTTAATATTTGTTTATATAACTTTTATTCAGAAAAAGTAACGTGATCGGGAACAGCGCGGGTGAAACCGCAGGATGCTACTAGTTGAAAATAAATACTTTACATTTTTAAATGTTTCATTTAATTTTCCCGTATTGGATTATAAAGTGTAGTACTTTAGGCAAGCCTCCTCGGGCAGCAATGCTTGCCCTGTCGGCTACTCTATGAAAGCCTCAAGCTTCTTTACTAACCTTGTGAGCGAAGCTGGATTAAATGCATTGCCGTGAAAAACACGGTAAAAAAAAAACTGTTACTAGTAACCGTAAATTACAATTTACGGAAATGTTGATGAGACGCATAAATAAACAGTCTTTAGGCATTTTTACCCGACTGCGCGACGCAAAGGAGTGGTAATGTGTTTAACAGTCTATGTATGTATGTATGTATGTATGTATGTATGTATGTATGTATGTATGTTTGTATGTTCCTTTGAGGCACTATACAGACCAAACGCCTGGGCCGATTTTTATGATTCACACGTCAATCGATTCCTCTTAATCTGGCGAGTGACACTAAAGACATGACATTAGTGTAAGTCCAATATGGCGGCTTCAGGACGCCATATTGTCCAAATTAAAAAAATGAAAATCACCAAAATATGTCAAGAGGGGTATCGTTGAATAGGTATTTCAAAATAATGTTTAGCTTTCTCTCAATGTTTTTCGATTCGACTGACCGTTTAGGATGTATATCGATTTAAAGTTGAGTAACAACCATTCTCACATTTATAGGTTTTTAGGTAGCAGAAAACTTCGTATAACTAACTGTACGTGTGAATGTGGATGAACATTATATACTAATGTATCTAGTAGGCATCGATATAAATCAATAGATGTGCCCTGAGCACCTTGAAATTGGTAATAAACTGCGTCTCTGTATGTATCGTAAGTGGTTTACAAACAACCAATCTACTTGACCCCTATAATCGCTAGCGGCGAGATTTGCTGTGGTTCTACTTATTTTGGTTGTTGACACCGAATAATGATAGGTAAAAACGTGTGTGTTCAATGGA
Organism: Ectropis crepuscularia; assembly: GCA_963693475.1. NCBI lineage: Eukaryota > Metazoa > Arthropoda > Insecta > Lepidoptera > Geometridae > Ectropis > Ectropis crepuscularia. The sequence continues at coordinate 32,719,167 of OY856339.1, read as the reverse complement.
TTCGATATTATTATTCGACATACAATGGATCCCGACTCTTCAGTTGTAATGTTCTTTTATTAGAAAATATTGTATATATTTCAATAGTATTAATACAATAACATATTTTAGAATTCTAGACCACCAGAAATCTAAATGCTTGTTTTATTCTTTTCAGTTTTTTTAGTAAGCGAGTACGTAGTTTGGTTCACTTTTTACGCAGTCGGGTTTTTGAGTTTTTAAATTATATTTTTTATTTATTTATTTGTTGTACTACTAAATATAGCCCCAGGTTCCGTAGGACCCAGATCCGACTCGGATGGCCCGACTCCACCTAGTCTTGTCGCTACTACCCCTAGAGTGTATATAAAAACTGCCACAGGGTACCAGACGCTCAAAGGAGGTCACATAGTAGAGGGCAGGCCGAGTATGGAGAAGCGACACTCAGGGCTGACCGCAGAGCTTCTGGCTCTGGAAGCCCACCCGGAGTCTAAAAGTGCACCATATTTCTTACCGTACCGTCCGCTTTTCGCAATGTATGTCTTTAAAGTTTTTGCTAAGTTATCATTATGCTATTAAAAATTTGCGAAAACAGTTATGCGTTTAGTTGTTATGGTAAATTATCACAAAAATCGTTATGCTACCACATATAGACCCGCCATATAACAGCACAGTCACACGCAGCCATTGGAACATGAAGAGTCCAAATCATTACCTGGCACTGCACTGCGCTCGTCACCCAGATATCAAAGAAATTTTATGTCAAAACCATGTTTTAATTATTCAGGAAATATTGCCCTTCAAACCGGAACACAGTAATGTTTGCACATTACTGCTTGGCCGTAGAATAACTGGCAAACTTACTGGTACTTCCCCAGGCGGACTCTGCCAAGAGTCCTACCACTACAAAAACACTAAAGTGTCCTCCGTATCTGAGTATTCGGACGTATCTAACTCTAAAAATATTTCGCTCCGTAGTTTCGATATCAGTGTAATCTTGCAGACTTATTACTCAATAGTCAATAGCTCAAGAATTCATTAAAAACAAATTTTGTATGTATTTAAGAGAAGTCTTCCAAAACGAAGTACTACTAGTCTGAGAGCAAGATGCGTTCGCAATAATAATATTACGTTCGCGTAATAATGTAACCACTGGGAAAATCCACTCAGGCAGCGCATTTCACGGCCACGTTCTTATCACAAATGTACAGTCAAATAAATCTCTTTGTTCGAGCCTTTGGAACGTCAACCGTGAAACGATGTCGGTTTTCGTGCTACGAGCAGTTTTATAGAAAAAAGAGCAAGGTGGTATTAGATCAATCAGATCAGTGACACACTTTCCGAAATGTATCCGAAACATATGTATGTAGGTATGTTGAGGCGTTCTTACATTTTAAAGATAATATACGATATTATACAGGGAATATTTTGTTCGCCTGGAGAAGTACCACACCTTTGGCGATTACTCTACAGCCAAGCAGCGGGAACAACTGTACAGTTTGGTTGGTGTTCTCCATATCCGAGTGTCTGAGACTTTTTTTTTTTTTTTTTGAAGTGAACACTTCTTAAGGCGCGCTATAGACAGAATTTTCGTGGGCTGTGAAATGGATTCAAGTCACGCTTGGATATGATAATGGATCGGATCGGATATGAAATCTTCGGGTAAACTCGGTAAAAACGGCCAGGTAGGTACCAGGGTAACAGAAATAGTAAAGAGTTTCGATTACCTACCTCCAACAGCCCAGCGTTTATCACCAGATACCAGGACAACAGAAATATAAAAGAGTTGCGTTTGCCCCTAGGTACCAGTACCAGGGCAACAGAAACAGTAAAGAGTTGCAATATTCTGTATAATTACGTTGATATAAAACTAGATGGCGGAACCATCGATTTAGCTGGCGGTGTTAAAATAATGCGAATGTACATAGACCTACGATGGTTTAGCAAATAATTTGTCTTCTGGCAAGGTGATAAATAAATTAGACAATTCAATTAAAAGTGAAAACATTTGAGTCACAAGTTTTCACTTCTATCGGCAGTTCCTATGACTGCCAATTTTTTTTTCCGTTTTTGTTACATTCTTCATACATGCTCCAAATTGATAGTAGCATAATGTTATATAGCCTTTTTTCGATAATTGGACTGTCCAACAGAAAAATAATGTTTCAATTCGGACCAGTAGTTCCCGAGATAGCGTTCAAACAAACAAACAAACCCTTCAGCTTTATTATAATCCTAGCTTTTACCCGCGACTTCGTCCGCACGAAATAAATACTTAGGGTACTAACTCAGGCAGTACTTATTTGTATACCCAGACACATTTACGGTTACTAAATTCAGGTTGTAATAAAAAAAAATATACAATTTCATCAAAATCGCTTCAGTTGTTTGAGTGTGAAAGCGCCCCATACAGTTCGAAATTACAAAATTGCTAGAACAAACATTCGTTTGCTTCGTGTCAAGTGTCTAAATACCATAGATGAAGATTTTTTTTTGCTACGCAAAAAGATCAACAAAGCGAGTGAGCGAGAAATCATTTTCAAGTGGAAATCGCTCGAGAGAAGAAGAGAAAGTGAATGAAGTAACGTCATTACAATATTTTAGTATACCCGAACGTAACAGTCTGATTTCGTCGCGGTGAAAATCGTGTATTTTTTAATTAATCCTTGGATTGCAGACGATTTTATTAAATTATTTATATTATGACATGTTCTGTGCGTGAATGTGATACAAGACGATATTATAATCCGAATATTGTATTCCTTACTCTAAGTAATCCGAATCATTACACTAGTCACCAACACATGTAAATATGATTTTTTATCAGGTCTCCGAGCAGCCTTTGTGTGTCTTTTACATTTGACGTCTTTGCTAAATACAGAGTTTCATTGTTTTATCTTCAATGGTTGGGAACTTTCATATTGACATTCATCCCCCATTTCAACCCCAATTTCAGCCCCCGTACGTACGGGGGCTGAACTATATATAACATTTAATTGCTTCGTGTCAAGTGTGTATAATATACAGAGTTTCATGGTTAAATCTTCAACGGTTGGAAACTTCCAGATTCATCCTCCTTTTCAACCCTTATTTCATCCCCGTATAGTTCGAAATTACAAAATTGATAGAACAAACATTCAATTGCTTCGTGTCAAGTGTTTAGATATACAACATTTGATAACTTTGAAAATTACGAATTTTCATACAACCATTCATCCCGTGATTCACCCTCTTAGGGGTTGAATTTCGCAAAATCCCGTATTAGCGAGCGCCTACGAGCCTACGTGCTAATAGGTACCTCCATGCAAAATTTCAGATTCCTAGCACTTGTAGTTTCTGAGATTCCTTGATGAGTGGCCTTTCGCTTTTACATACATATATAGAGATAATAAATATTAGTATAGACTACAAAGAACTCTTAAAATATTTCGCTCTATAGTTTCGATATCAATGTTATCTTACTGTACCACAGTCAATAGGTCAACAATTGTTTATAAAAAATTTGCTTATAAGTGAATGCTTCCAAAACGAAGTACCTACAGCTGCTAGTTTGAGTGTAAGATGCGTTCGCAACTGGTCGTGTTGTTGGCGGTACTGGGGGTCGCTACTGCGGCCTTGGGCCAGGCGAAACTAGAAACAAAACCGGAGAAATTCAGTAAGTGAAATCAGTACTACGTAGTACTACCGCAGTACTACGTAGTAGACATTTCTAGTATTTATCTTTTCATTTTACGTATTTAAATTATTTCACTAAGCATCCTGGGGCACTAATTTTAAACTTAATCCAACTTATTTACTTATACCTTCTTATTTTTTTTTTTTTAATCCCTTTCACGGAAAATCTACTTCTACTAGATTCAATTTGATACATAATTATGTAGGTAGATAACATAATAGTCTAGTATAACATACAGGCGATTTTTTATCCTGAGAAAATAGCTTATCAGGTCAGGATCAGGAACTAAGCTTAAACAGCCCACTAAATGTTCCCACTGCTGGGACACGGGGTTTAATATTTGTCCTTCAAATGGACATGGCCTTCCACGATCCACCCACCGTACAATATTTCTTTAGGGCTTAAAATTTACGCTAACCAAATCACGGCTAACGAAATATACACAAATATATACATAAATATGCAACATTTTCATAAACACGTTTTCGCTCGAGAAGAATAGGCATGGTAATTAAAAAAAAACTGTGTGGTGTATCGGTTAGGTCATTTAATTTTGCTATTATTTCACAAACAAAAAATGACGAAGGTTAGATATTTCGCGTGACGTAACTTCATTGTACGATTATATAGAGACATGATGTTACAACCCCCCCACTCCGAATAATAAAGATAAAAATAATAAAGCGAAATAATATTTTTTCCTAGTGTTAATCTATATAAAGAACTAATTTCTTGTAGTGGTAGGACTCTTAGCAGAGTCCGCCTGGGGAAGTACCACACCTTTGCCAGTTATTCTACCGCCAAGCAGTAATATGCAAACATTACTGTGTTCCGGTTTGAAGGGCAATGTTTCCAGAGAAATAACAGGGCTTAGAGATATAACATCTTAGATCTCTGAGTGACGAGCGCAGTGCAGTGCTAGGTAATGATTTGGTCTCTTCATGTTCCAATAGCTGCGTGTCACTGTGCTACTATGTGGTAGGCATGTTGCTTACCATCAGGCAAATGTCTTGATTGTCTCGTCACTCTTTACTTAAAAAAAAAACCTCTATAATGGTATATTTTTGATCGTCATAATACTGAATATGTCATGTCAACTTCCAGAGGACGTGGAGGGATGCTACATAAAGAGTCTGGACGCTGTCATTCCGTTCGGCCAGTCGAGACCGTCGAAGACGTCGTGCATGGAGTACCGGTGCGGCAGTGAATACGTCACCTATGTCTCGTGAGTATTTACAATGAAAACTTTTCAGCCACTTTCAGTACTTTTTGGTAGAAAAATATTGTGATATCACGTCGCCGACATCCTAATAATATAATATTGAAGTGAAAACTTCTTGAAAGTGAAACTCGGGATCATGGCTATTGGCCATCTAGAAAAACGTCAGCCAATGGGAAATGCTGACGCATTTCTAGATGGTCATGCCAAGATGGCGAGGCCACGCCCTCCGGTTACACCCGTGTAGTTTCTAAAGTAAGCTATCAAATTCTGAGTTATAAGTTTTCACTTCTATCGGCAGTTCCTGTGACTGCCAATTTTATTTTTTTGTTATGTAAATCGTATAAATATCGGACACGGGTGACTCCCGCTCCGGCACGTTCCTGGAGCATCGGTTGGCCATTGTCATTCAACGTGGGAACGCGGGCGCGTCTTGGGCACTTTAGCACCGGGAGCTGTTAGGGGTGGGTAATTCGGAGATTAGTTTAATTTTTGAAGTGAAAATTTCTTTAGGCGCGCCTAGACAGATATTTCGTGGGCTGTGAATTGGATTCTAGCGTCACGCTCGGATATGATAAGAAATCTTAGGGTAAACTCGGGACCATGGCTATTGGCCAATTAGAAATGCGTCAGCCAATGGGAAATGCTGAAAGGGCGTGGCCTCGGCATCATGCCATGGCCATCTAGAAATGCATCAGCCAACAGGAAATGCTGACGCATTTCGAGATGGCCATGCCATGATGCCCAGGCCACGCCCTCCGGTTACACACGTGTAGTTTCCAAAGTAAGCTATCAAATTCTGAGTTATAAGTTTTCACTTCTATCGGCAGTTCCTATGACTGCCAATTTTTTTTCTTATTCTTACATTCTTAATCAACCTTTAAATTTTGTAGTGGTAGGACTCTTAGCAGAGCCCGCCTGGGGAAGTACCACACCTTTGCCAGTTATTCTACCGCCAAGCAGTAATGTGCAAACATTACTGTGTTCCGGTTCGAAGGGCAATGTTTCCAGAGAAATTACAGGGCTTAGAGATATAACATCTTAGATCTCTGGGTGACGAGCGCAGTGCAGTGGTGCTAGGTAATGATTTGGACTCTTCATATTCCAATAGCTGTGCTGTTATGTGGCAGGCATGTTGCTTACCATCAGGCACATGTCCGGTTCGCCTCGTCACTATTAATTAAAAAAATAAAACATTTTGTATTTGCAGATGTGGTTCTGTGCACGTTAACCCTCCACTGGTGCTGGAGGAGAGGAAGGACCTGCCCTACCCGGGCTGCTGTCCCAGGCCCAAATCCCCATAAAACGTAGATTGAGGAAAATTAAAAGTCCAACAAACTTGATAAAAATATTTTCCTTATTATTGTAATATGTTATCAGTTATTTTATTTATTATGTTGGACGTTTAAATAATATTTAATTATTTACACGATAAACAATATGACTAATATCTCCTTTTCTTTGACATATTAATAAGATTAAACAAAAATACTTATGTATATTTATATTGAATTGAACCTATGTATAAAAAAATAAAAATGTATGTCTGTAATATTATATTGTTTAATTTTCAACAACATCAATAAAAAATACGCAAAATAATGATGTAGTCAAAAAGTAGTTTGCCCGTGGGCACCAGAAGATCATCTAAATTTTAAAAGCAGCCTTTCCGAGCGGTTGGTCGTCGTGACTAAAACGATGGCCGTTATTTGGCCCAACGCATTTGCCATTAAGCGTGATAATGCCGCCAGCATGCTGCACTCGCTTCCGACTATTGGTGGGCTTGATCATCTTGATTATTGGAACGAAGTTCCTTTAGGAAGGAGATAGGAATTTTGCTGCTGTGAGACTAAAACCGTTCGTAAGAAAAATATGTTGCCAACTTTATTTTTCAGATTACCATAAATAACACAATTCAATAAAATTATTTTCTTTCGCAAATTGTGTTACTTCTATATGTCTAAAGCAACGTCGTTCCTACCTGGTATCCCATGACACTACATCTTTTTTTAGACCTCCATTACTGGTCTGTGGTTAATTTAGATGTGCTTAGTTTAAGTGGTTAGTTAGGTATGTATTGTAGTGTAGTTTTCATTGTGTTTTAGTTCTGTTTTTAAAGGCTCTGTCCGTTAAAACAAAAAGTCATAAATCATAATATGATATACTCGTCCTACGTGGCTCGGAGGTTTTTACGTTGCGTTCAGAGTAAAAAGATAACTCGATAAAATCAAAGAAAAAAAGAAAAAAATGGTTGTCTATAAAGTTGGTTTACAGACGATAGTTAAACGTGACAACGTCAGATTTTTGAAATGCAAGATTAAATTAATGTAACGTAACGGGACAATGAGCGTTACGGGATAACTAACGTTACGGGACAATGAGTCATGCTTTTTCGTTCATGCAGCCAGCGTTCATCGATTTATTAGACGTTGTCACGTCAAAAACAAAAGACTACAAGGATGCTACAGATTCGTTACATACAAGTAACCGAAAACAGCGCTACTAGTATCTATATTTTGATATTTACAACAGTAATTCTTATGGTATATTAATGTGGGGGCGACGTATAGAAAGACAATGTCTACAGTGCCATTGCTTTAGATTTATGAGTGCATCATGTATACTAAAAAAAAATGGATGCCACTATGCTAATAAACCCGATGCTTTGCATTATAAAAATATACTTGTACATCGGCATTGTAAATTACACAAAACGGACGTTTCTTTTATAAGAAGCATCGGTTGCTATTATAACATTATTCCAGAACATGTAAGGCCTAAATTCGACGAACAAAATTAAAAAAAAACTTGACAGAGTGCTTTCACTCGATATGTGAAAGTATGCAAGTTTGTTTATGTCTATGTTGAGTTTAGGGTTCCGGTTCTATGCGTCCGCATTAACCCAAAACCCGTTAGGTGGTAGGCCCACCCACCTCCAGCTTCTACAGGTAAGAAATATAAAAAAACTTTGTAAGCCTATGAAATATACATATTTACTCCCGTTATCAATGTGAATCCAAATATGTTTATGGTGATAGTTTATTTTAACTTGCCCCAAAACTAATGGAATTGGAAATGTATATTATATATATATATATATGCATATGTAATGAAATCGGTTAGATAATTGGCTGAAATGTTATCTAGTAAAAATAGTTAAAAAAAACATAATTGTATCATAAATCCATCCTTAATAAAAATAGGTAATTTTTTTTTAAAGTTAAACGGTTTTATGTTAAACATACATTGCAATGTTTAAGATAAATGTACTAAAAACCAAAAAATAATAAAACAGATACAGTCGTGGGAATTAAAAACATATGCATAGACTAGACTAAAATAAAACCGTGGGCCGCGTTTGTATTTTTATACCCAGACACAGATACGGTAACTAAAAACGGCTTATAATAAAACAATTTTATACAAATTCATCAAAATCGGTTCAGTTGTTTACGTGAGAAAGCGTAAGGAATATTCGTCCCCATTTCAATCCCAATTTCACCCTCGCACAGTTCGAAATTACAAATTGATAGAACAAACATTCGTTTGCTTCGTGTCAAGTGTCTATATATAGAGTTTCATGGTTTTATCCTTCAACGGTTGGGAATTTCCATATTTACATTTATCCCCAATTTCAACCCCAATCTCACCCCCGTACAGTTCGAAATTACACAATTGATAGAACAAACATTTCATTGCTTATAATTAATATTGCTATGATTATGATTATGTGAATAGTTCACAGTAAGGAATTTGCAGCTCTTGAATGGTGCAAATACACAGTATCACGATTTTTTGAGCTTTTGATTTGGCCATTGGTATTTGGTATAATTGTTTTATTAATGTAAACAATTATAATGAAATTGGTAGTCCTTGAATAGGCCGTTTAAAATGGTAAATTAAGAAAAAAAATAATGTTTTTTAGCAAATTGTCATAGACAACCTGATATTTGCATGCCGTAAGGGTGATTATGGAGTTCTCAATGTAAACATATAAGATCTTATTGTAATTACCCATTTTCGCAAATAAAGAAATTTATTAATTTATTATTTATTATTGCTTCGTGTCAAGTGTGTAAATATAGAGTTTCATTGTAAAATCTTCAACGGTTGAAACTTCCATATTGACATTCATCCCCCTTTTCAACCCTAATTTCATCCCCGTACAGTTCGAAATTACAAAATTGCTAGAACAAACATTCGTTTGCTTCGCGTCAAGTGTCTATATACAGAGTTTCATGGTTTTATCTTCAACGGTTGGGAACTTCCATATTGACATTCATCCCCCATTTCAACCCCAATTTCACCCCCGTACAGTTCAAAATTACAAAATTGATAGAACACATATTTAATTGCTTCATGTCAAGTGCCTAGATACAAAATTTGATAACTTTGAAAATTACGAATTTTCATACAACCATCCCTTCATACATTCATCCCTTGTTTCACCCTCTTAGGGGTTGAATTTCGCAAAACCCCGTCTTAGCGAGCGCCTATGTGCTAAATTTCAGATTCTTAGCATTTGTAGTTTCTGAGATTCCTTGATGAGTGACCTTTCGCTGTAATATATATATAGATAACTAGCTGACCCGTGCCCGCTTCGTTGGGCATAATGTGAATAATCCTTTTTAGGGTTCCGTAAAACGTAAAAACGGAACCCTTATAGATTCGTCATGTCTGTCTGTCTGTCTGTCTGTCCGTCCGTATGTCACAGCCACTTTTTGCCGAAACTATGATAACTACACTGTTGAAACTTGGTAAGTAGATGTATTCTGTGAACCGCTTTAAGATTTGAACAAAAAAATTTAAAAAAAAGTAAAATTAGGGTTGCCCCCATACTGAGAACTGAAACTCAAAAATGTTTTTTCCATCAAACCTACACGTGTAGGGTGTCTGCCGATAGGTCGTCAAAAATGATGTTGAGGTTTTTAAAATCATTTTCGTCTACACTAAATAATTTGCGCGAGAGACACTTTCAAAGTGGTAAAATGTGTCCCCCCCCCCCCCTCTAACTTCTAAAGTAAGAGAATGAAAAATCAAAAAAAAATATATGATGTACACTACCATGTAAACTACCAACGAAAATTAGTTTGAACTCGATCTGATGAGTAGTTTTTTTTTAGTACGTCATAAATACACTATTATTGAAACTTCGATCAAAGTTACAACGAACTACAAGAACTATGTGTACTATGTATATTATGTTACTTGCTGCAACGGAACCCTTCATGGGCGAGTCCAACTCGCACTTGGCCACTTTATTTTTTAGTACAGAGTGTTATGTGCACGCTAATACAAAATTCGAGAGTAACTCTGTCCGAAAGAATTAACATTTTCTGCAGTATTATATATATAAACGAATAAACGACCAAGTCGCGGCAAAGTTAGTTTGGTTATGGTAATTTTAATTGTTCAAAACTTCTCTGTGAACTATATTGGATGTAATGTTATCATTTGGTAGCAAAATATATTGTCTATCTGAGTTCCAACCCGAGATAAGCCAACATATAACTGCCCATGGGTAAAACACGGCTTTCTCAGGTCAATGTCCACCAGAGAGAATGTTTGACCTTGGGACTTGTTAATGGTGAGGGCAAAAGAGATCGTCACTGGAAACTGTAGCCTTTTAAACGGTATTGGTAAATCAGTGGGAATCATGGGTTTCCGCGGAATATAAGCCACTGCTGGCCCTGTGAGAATGGTCGCCACGATTATATTGTCCCGTAACTCTTTTGTAAGCAACCTTGTCCCATTACACATGTTTGGGGGGCTCAAGTTTCTTAATAGCATGATAGGAATGCCAACTTTTAACACAAGGTCGTGAGGAGGTAAGCCAGAAGGGTTCAAAGAATTTAAAAATTCTTGGGGATAGTGCACTGTATCCTCAATATTACACACCGTATCAATAGACTTATAGTGTTTGATCTGGCCGGGAATTTTCTCTAAAATTAGTTTATTTATTTAATTCACTGGTACGTTTCTGGGTGATACTATTACCCTAGAACAAAGCCAATGATAATCTCTCTCCAATAAATGTTCAAGACTGGGATATATTGCGTCAATAAGATGTTCCAACCTGTCCAATATGTGTCCTAATGTCTCGTCAAGTTTAATGTCTCGTCAAGTTTAATGTCATTGCTGTTGGTGTTAGGAGAGACAATTTTTCCTTCGCCAAAATTGAGTAGTTGACGCGGAAAGTCGTCATCGTAGTTGTCGCTCAAATGGGCTCTCATGTTTGTTCGTAAATTGAGAGATGCAACCGAACTCCATAAGTGAGATGATTTTAAGCATGCTCTGATGACGTCGGCGCGTGTTCCTTTTGTTACTACAGGCAGTGTTTGCCGAAAATCGCATATGACCTAACGATTTAAATTATTTTATTAATATTAAAACTTAAATTATCTGTACTAATATTAAAAAAACTACTTTTTGTAACTTAAATATAAATGTTAGACATATGCTATCGTTGACTTTTTTGTAGGCATTTTCAAGCTCAACATCTTTTCTCTAGAACTCAAAAATAAATCTTTATAAAAAATAAAAGTTAAGGCAGCGTTTACACTTTGCAAAACGGACTACCACGTAAAAGTCTTTTTATTTTTCGGTTTTTTATATAGCCTATGACACTCAGCAATAATGTGGCTTTCTATTAGTGAAAGAATTTTTAAAATCGGTTCAGTAGATCCCGAGATTACCCCTTACAATTTAACAAACACACAAACTTTACTTCTTTATAATATTATAGTATAGATAATATTAGTATAGACTACAAAGAACTCTTAAAATATTTCGCTCTATAGTTTCGATATCAATGTTATCTTACTGGCACCACAGTCAATAGGTCAACAATTGTTTATAAAAAATTTGCTTATAAGTGAAGTCTTCCAAAACGAAGTACCTAACTACAGTTAGTTTGAGTGTAAGATGCGTTCGCAACTGGTCGTGTTGTTGGCGGTACTGGGGGTCGCTACTGCGGCCTTGGGCCAGGCGAAACTAGAAGCAAAGCCGGAGAAATTCAGTAAGTGAAATCAGTACTACGTAGTACTACCACATTACTACGCAGTAGACATTTCTAGTATTTATCTTTTCATTTTACTTATTTAAATTATTTCACTAAGCATCCTGGGACACTAATTTTAAACTTAATCCAACTAATTTACTTTTACCTTCTTATTTATTTTTTCAAATCCCTTTCACGCAAAATCTACTTCTACTAGATTCAATTTGATACATAATTATGTAGGTAGATAACATAATAGTCTAGTATAACATACAGGCGATTTTTTATCCTGGGAAAATAGCTTATCAGGTCAGGATCAGGAACTAAGCTTAAACAGCCCACTAAATGTTCCCACTGCTGGGACACGGGGTTTAATATTTGTCCTTCAAATGGACATGGCCTTCCACGATCCACACACCGTACAATATTTGCCGCGTGTATTTCTTTAGGGCTTAAAATTTACGCTAACCAAATCACGGCTAACGAAATATATACATAAATATTCAACATTTTCATAAACACGTTTTCGCTCGAGAAGAATAGGCATGGTAATTAAAAAAAAACTGTGTGGTGTATCGGTTAGGTCATTTAATTTTTCTATTGTTTCACAAACAAAAAATGACGAAGGTTAGATATTTCGCGTGACGTAACTTCATTGTACGATTATACAGAGACATGATGTTACAACCCCCCCACTCCGAATAATATAGATAAAAATAATAAAGAGAAATAATATTTTTTCCTAGTATTAATCTATGTAAAGAACTTATTTCTTGTAGTGGTAGGACTCTTAGCAGAGTCCGCCTGGGGAAGTACCACACCTTTGCCAGTTATTCTACCGCCAAGCAGTAATATGCAAACATTACTGTGTTCCGGTTTGAAGGGCAATGTTTCCAGAGAAATAACAGGGCTTAGAGATATAACATCTTAGATCTCTGAGTGACGAGCGCAGTGCAGTGCTAGGTAATGATTTGGTCTCTTCATGTTCCAATAGCTGCGTGTCACTGTGCTGCTATGTGGTAGGCATGTTGCTTACCATCAGGCAAATGTCTTGCTTGTCTCGTCACTCTTTACTTTAAAAAAAAACCTCTATAATGGTATATTTTTGATCGTCATAATGCTGAATATGTCGTGTCAACTTCCAGAGGATGTGGAGGGATGCTACATAAAGAGTCTGGACGCTGTCATTCCGTTCGGCCAGTCGAGACCGTCGAAGACGTCGTGCATGGAGTACCGGTGCGGCAGTGAACACGTCACCTATGTCTCGTGAGTATTTACAATCAAAACTTTTCAGCCGCTTTCAGTACTTTTTGGCAGGACAATTTTATGGTATCGTGTCGCCGTCATCCTCATATATTTAAATCGTATACGAATCGGACACGGGTGATTCCCGCTCCAGCGCGTTCCTGGAGCATCGGTTGGCCATTGTCATTCAATGTGGGAACGCGGGTGTCTTGGGCACTATTGCACCGGGAGCTGTTAGGGGTGGGTAATTCGGAGATTATTAATTTTTGAAGTGAAAACTTCTTTCTTTAGGCGTGCCTAGACAGATATTTCGTGGGCTGTGAATTGGATTCTAGCGTCACGCTCGGATATGATAAGAAATCTTCGGGTAAACTCGGGTCCATGGCTATTGGCCATATAGAAATGCATCAGCCAATGGGAAATGCTGAAAGGGCGTGGCCTCAGCATCATGCCATGGCCATCTAGAAATGCATCAGCCCATAGGAAATGCTGACGCATTTCTAAATGGCCATGCCATGATGCCCAGGCCACGCCCTCCGGTTACACACGTGTAGTTTTCAAAGTAAGCTATCAAATTGTGAGTTATAAGTTTTCACTTCTATCGGCAGTTCCTATGACTGCCAATTTTTTTTTCTTATTCTTACATTCTTAATCAACCTTAAAATTTTGTAGTGGTAGGACTCTTAGCAGAGCCCGCCTGGGGAAGTACCACACCTTTGCCAGTTATTCTACCGCCAAGCAGTAATGTGCAAACATTACTGTGTTCCGGTTCGAAGGGCAATGTTCCAGAGAAATTACAGGGCTTAGAGATATAACATCTTAGATCTCTGGGTGACGAGCGCAGTGCAGTGGTGCTAGGTAATGATTTGGACTCTTCATATTCCAATAGCTGTGCTGTTATGTGGCAGGCATGTTGCTTACCATCAGGCACATGTCCGGTTCGCCTCGTCACTATTAATTAAAAAAATAAAACATTTTGTATTTGCAGATGTGGTTCTGTGCACGTTAACCCTCCACTGGTGCTGGAGGAGAGGAAGGACCTGCCCTACCCGGGCTGCTGTCCCAGGCCCAAATCCCCATAAAACGTAGATTGAGGAAAAATTTAATTTTTGTCCAACAAACTTGATAAAAATATGTACTTTCCTTATTATTGTAATATGTTATCAGTTATTTTATTTATGTTGGACGTTTAAATAATATTTAATTATTTACACGATAAACAATATGACTATTATCTCCTTTTCTTTGACATATGAATAAGATTAAACAAAAATACGTATGTATATTTTTATTGAATTGAACCTATGTATAAAAAAATAAAAATGTATGTTTGTAATATATTGTTTAATTTTCAACAACATCAATAAAAAATACGCAAAATAATGATGTAGTCAAAAAGTAGTTTGCCCGTGGGGAACAGGAGATCATCTAAATTTTAAAAGCAGCCTTTCCGAGCGGTTGGTCGTCGTGAGTAAAACGTTGGCGGTTATTTGGCCCAACGCATTTGCCATTAAGCGTGATAATGCCGCGAACATGCTGCACTCGCTTCAGACTGTTGGTGGGCTTGATCATCTTGATTATTGGAACGAAGTTCCTTTAGGAAGGAGATAGGAATTTTGCTGCTGTGAGATTAAAACCGTTCGTAAGAAAAATATGTTGCCAACTTTATTTTTCAGATTACCATAAATAACACAATTAAATAAAATTATTTTCTTTCGCAAATTGTGTTACTTCTATATGTCTAAAGCAACGTCGTTCCTACCTGGTATCCCATGACACTACATCTTTTTTTAGACCTCCATTACTGGTCTGTGGTTAATTTAGATGTGCTTAGTTTAAGTGGTTAGTTAGGTATGTATTGTAGTGTAGTTTTCAGTGTGTTTTAGTTCTGTTTTTAAAGGCTCTGTCCGTTAAAACAAAAAGTCATAAATCATAACATGATATACTCGTCCTACGTGGCTCGGAGGTTTTTACGTTGTGTTCAGAGTAAAAAGATAACTCGATAAAATCAAAGAAAAAAAGAAAAAAATGGTTGTCTATAAAGTTGGTTTACAGACGATAGTTAAACGTGACAACGTCAGATTTTTGAAATGCAAGATTAAATTAATGTAACGTAACGGGACAATGAGCGTTACGGGATAACTAACGTTACGGGACAATGAGTCATGCTTTTTCGTTTATGCAGCCAGCGTTCATCGATTTATTAGACGTTGTCACGTCAAAAACAAAAGACTACAAGGATGCTACAGATTCGTTACATACAAGTAACCGAAAACAGCGCTACTAGTATCTATATTTTGATATTTACAACAGTAATTCTTATGGTATATTAATGTTGGGGCGACGTATAGAAAGACAATGCTGCCGTCCGCAAACTACAATGCCGTTAAGTACCAAAATGTAGTTTCGAGATATCGCGGGAAAACTGTTTCTAAATTTTAAAATTATGCCATTTGATAAGTGAAATACATATTTCCATAATTTTGATACCTTTATATAGAGCTGCAAAAACACTTTGAAATGATATTATTTTCAAGATAATAAGGTTTACAAAATAAGAGTTATAAGCGTTTTTGCATTCTAGTCTTGTAATTTTGTCTTACAATCTTTTCAAAATCACCACTAAAATGCCGTTATGTATAGTTTAACGGCATTTTAGCTTGATATTTTCTTTAATTTCATTGGATGGTACTTGACTACAGAATTTGAAATCATTCCAAAACTAAAATGCCGTTATATCATGAAACATCCAGGATTACAATGCGGTTAAAGTCATTTAACCGCATTTAAAACTAGCAAACTTCATAAATTGGTTTTAATCGGTTATTTCAGAGCATTTTACAACACTAAAATGCGATTAAATGCAAAACCTTTACCTTTAATTGCAATTAAGCTAAGCATAACTCACAAGATATTTAAGAAAATACAATAAAAGTGATGATTTGTGTGAAATAAGTGAACAAAAAATGACATTAAAAACTAAATATTTATTGGCATTAAAAAATAACAAACAGCATTTTTTGTTAATCTTTTTCGAATACAAGCCTAAGTATCTAAAAATACAATTTCTCAAAAGTTAAAATTTAAAATAACAAGGCAAAATAACAAGGTAAAATTACAAAATTTTAAATTTAAAATTAAAATACTACTTTTATTGCCCTTACTTACAACAGATTTTCAAGAATCTACAATAGAGATCAATTGTTTTTGTTTTATTTTTGTCACAATCACTTAAACTTTTGGATAAATATTCCTACAAAATAATTAACAATACCTAAGACTCAAATATTTTTCTTGAGTCTAAATATTGCTTTACTAGCATTATCATTATTTGTCGTCGGTCGACAAGTTCTTCCAAAACAATAGCTTATGTGTTGGCGCTATGTTGCTCTATGAATTGAACTAAATTAATCTTCCGCTTAGTATTTCTGCATTTTGCTTTTGATTTGAAACGAAGTTTTATAATTTCTGGTATTTTAAGTATTTGCCATTGAAGAAAGCAAAATAATATAAATAATCTTTCTGGCAATAATTTTTGTACCTACAAGCTATCACAATAAAACTCAAAATCAGAGTAAATCCACATGTGCGACATATTTTTGAGATTAACTCAGGGGCTTAATTTGAATTCTTCTTTCTGAAGCGTTATTTGGCACAATGACGAAATTGTTTGGTGCTATAAACTTCATATTTACTTTTGAGTTGCTAACTCATACTGTCTCATCAAAATGGTCAAAATCATATAACTTACCTTTATTGCATTTCTTACTTTACTTTATGATCTTCTTATTCGCAACTCATGAAACTGTGTTCAGATTTGAAATAATAAAGCGTAATTTGTTATATGCAGATGATTTTGCTTTAGTAAATAAATGCATTTAGTAAATAAATGACATTGAGAAGAAGTGAACATAATTAAATAGTCAATTTTATTTTGTGCACTGCAACTGCATTGCACTGTTAACAACCCAATTGTATACATCAGATCTTTTTCTTCGATTCAGTCATAATTTTTATTTTCCAAACTGTCAACTGCTTTGTGGTCGTAGCATAAACATTAAAGTAGATAGGTTCTGATATTCACCAATTTCTATCATGTGTCTCCGCGTTTGACAGAGAGATGGAAATACTGACAGTTTTTTGAGGTTCAACCTTTACCTTTAATTGCAATTAAGCTAAGCATAACTCACAAGATATTTAAGAAAATACAATAAAAGTGATGATTTGTGTGAAATAAGTGAACAAAAAATGACATTAAAAACTAAATATTTATTGGCATTAAAAAATAACAAACAGCATTTTTTGTTAATCTTTTTCGAATACAAGCCTAAGTATCTAAAAATACAATTTCTCAAAAGTTAAAATTTAAAATAACAAGGCAAAATTACAAGGTAAAATTACAAAATTTTAAATTTAAAATTAAAATACTACTTTTATTGCCCTTACTTACAACAGATTTTCAAGAATTATTTCAAGAATTAGATTATTTCTTGAAAATAGTTACTAAAATTTTCACTTGAATCAGCTATCTTAAAATCATTATAACGTGCAGGTCATCTGAATTGAAATCACACTGTAAACTTGATTGTGGAGTTTAAAACTTCAACAGATACGGTATGGTGCTATCATCATCTGGCTGTAATATTTTATGTTAACTCTTCAAACTGAATGTTTGTTTTGATGATTTTGTAGAGAACTACTCTACTTTCCTTGTAAGTCTATTAAAACCTGATAAAGTTTAATTAGATAGATTTGTGATTTCATTAAAATCTAAAGAAATACGAGTACTGTAACATAATTTATACGTCCCAAAATGTATAAATGACACTGGAAGAGTCGGAACAAGATGTAACATAAGGATCATTTCCGTTTTTTTCTATACAAGATCTAGTTTGACTCATATAAATGTGTTTTAAGCCATCGTAACAAGTTGGAGGGAACGAAAGCATCTTATTCATCTGCACTTGATTTCCTTCACATACTATCGTACTGCAGACGCAAGAACTTGTAACGGCATTTTAGTTAAGTAATGTGGCATAGCCGCATTTTAGTCTAGTATTGTAAAAAATAAATAATTTATATCACATAGTTAAGGTAGCTTTGTGATATTTTCTGTTTTAAGTTTACAAAATTGCATACGTGTTTACTAGTCTAAAAAGCCGTTAAGTATGTTTAACTGCATTTTTGTGTTGTATTCAAGCATAACGGCTTTATAGCGTTGGACAAATACAATATAAATTATAAATGAAACTTTGTTTAAAAACATTTAAGTGCTTTAACGGCACTAAAGCGTACAAAAGTCAGTTAACGGCAATTAAGTAATGGAAAATCAAAGAAAATTTCAGCCAAAGGTAACGTTAAAATACCTTAGCGGCTTTTTAGGTAAGTATTGTTATTTAACTGCGTTTTAGCGTTGGAACCATACAAAATAAAATGACATAACGGCATTTTTAGTTTTGGTATCTTAAAAACTAACATTTTAGAGAAAAACGGGTTACACAGATCGATAGATTTTTTTTTCTGATTGTAGTGCCATTTAAATGTCCAAATCGACCCGATGTTAGATAACGGCATTTAAGCTTGCGGACGGCGGAATGTCTGTGCTACAATAGAGAGTAATACGCGCCATCTATAAGGTAGGTCCGAGACAATTTTTGGGAGACATGATTATTTAAAACGATTGGAATCCTTACAGTGCCATTGCTTTAGATTTATGAGTGCATCATGTATACTAAAAAAAATTGATGCCACTATGCTAATAAACCCGATGCATTGCATTGTAAAAATATACTTGTACATCGGCATTGTAGATTACACAAAACGGACGTTTCTTTTATAAGAAGCATCGGTTGCTATTATAACATTATTCCAGAACAGGTAACAGGCCTAAATCGGACAAACAAATTAAAAAAAAACTTGACAGAGTGCTTTCACTCGATATGTGAAAGTATGTTAGTATGTTGAGTTTAGGGTTCCAGTTCTATGCGTCCGCATTAACCCAAAACCAGTTAGGTGGTAGGGGCACCCACCTCTAGCTTCTACAGATAAGAAATATAAAAAAAACTTTGTAAGTCTATGAAATATACATATTTACTCCCGTTATCAATGTGAATCCAAATATGTTTGTGGTGATAGTTTATTTTAACTTGCCCCAAAACTAATGGAATTGGAAATGTATACATATATAATATGTATACATTTCATATATAATATGTATACATAGATATGCATATACATACGTATATGCATATATAATGAAATCGGTTAGATAATTGGCTGAAATGTTATCGAGTAAAAATAGTTAAAAAAACATAATTGTATCATAAATCCATTCTTAAAAAACGCATAATTGTATTACTTTGTGATACAATTTTGCTCCGAGAGATAATAATGATGATAATTCTCAAGGTAAAAGAAGATGAAGACTTTTTTACATACATAGTTCATGCAGATCATAATAAAGAGATAGCACAAAGCAAAAAGTTTTGAAGAACTGAAGAAATGTCATGCAATTAACGTAAATCCATAGGTTTTGTAGTGATACCGTTTTATTTAACTCCCCCTGAACTAAGGAGATTTTGTTGCCGAGCAACACTCATCGTGCTTCCATCACTCATCGTGGAGATCCTTGTGGAACTGCACTCTAAGTACATCGCAGGCACATTGACAGCAGGCAGGTAACACGACATTAGAACATATACGTATTAAACTCATTAGAACCTCGACGACCAAGTTAAAAAATTGGCAGTCATAGGAACTGCCGATAGAAGTGAAAACGTATAACTCGGAATTTGATAGCTTACTTTGAAAACTACACGGGTGTAACCGGAGGGTGTGGCCTGGTCATCATGGTATGACCTTCTAGAAATGCACTAGCATTTCCCATTGGCTGACGCATTTCTAGTTGGCCATGCCATGATGGGCAGGCCACGCCCTCTTAGCATTTCCCATTGGATGAAGAATTTCTAGATAGCCAATGGCTATGTTCCCAAATTTACCCGAAGATTTCTTATCATATCCGACCGTGATGGTAGAATTCATTTCACAGCTCACGAAAAATCTGTCTAGGCGCGCCAAAAGAAGTTTTCACTTCAAAAACTATGTGGTGTATCGGTTAGGTCTTATAATGTTTTTATTGTTTCACAAACAAAAAATGACGAAGGTTAGAAATGTCGAGTGTCGTCACTTCATTGTACGATTATACAAAGACATGATGTTACAAGCCCCCACTCCGAATAATAAAGAAAAACAAAAAATACGTGTCCCATTTTATTTGTTCCTAGTAGAAATCTATGTAACGGACTAATATCTTGTAGTGGACTCTTAGCACTCTATATAGTCTATATGCACAGTAGACTCTTAGCAGAGTCCGTCTGGGGAAGTACCACACCTTTGCCAGTTATTCCACCGCCAAGCAGTAATGTGCAAACATTACTGTGTTCCGGTTTGAAGGGCAATGTTTCCAGAGAAATTACAGGGCTTAGAGATGTAACATCTTAGATCTCTGGGTGACGAGCGCAGTGCAGTGCTAGGTAATTAATGGTTTGGACTCTTCATATTCCAATAGCTGTGCTGTTATTTGGCAGGCATGTTGCTTACCATCAGGCACATGTCCGGTTCACCTAGCCACTATTTATTTTAAAAAAAAAACATTTTGCCATTTGCAGATGTGGTGCTGTGCACGCCAACCCTCCACTGGAGCTGAAGGAGAGGAAGGACCTGCCCTACCCGGACTGCTGTCCCAGGGTCAAATCGTAGATTACGTAGATTGAGGAAAATTAAAATTCCAAGAAACTAGATAAAAATATGAACTTTCCTTATTATTGTAATATGTTTAAATGTTATTTAATTATTTACACGATAAACAATATGACTATTATCTCCTTTTCTTTGACATATGAATAAGATTAAACAAGAATACTTATGTACTTATATTTATATTGAATTGAACCTATGTATAAAAAATTAAAATGTATGTTTGTAAAATATTGTTTACTTGTCAACAACATCAATAAAAATACGCAAAATAATGATGTAGTCAAAAAGTAGTTTGCCCGTGGGCACCAGAAGATCATCTCATTTTCAAAAGCCTTTCCGAGCGGTTGGTCGTCGTGAGTAAAACGCTGGCGGTTATTTGGCCCAACGCATTTGCCGTTAATATATACATACAGAAGCTCTGTTAGCTGCAATCTATGGGTTGTGTGAGTACTCGTATGTATGTACGCGCTTTCATTGGCAGAAAGAGCCAGGATCTTTGCCAGGTTTTGGTAGTACTATTTACCTTGGAAATGTTCCATATTGAGAGAAAATGTACGGTTTGAAAAATGCATTGAGTAGCCGGGCCAGACACCCAAACTTTATATCGGCATCCTTTTACTAGCAGCATTAGGTATACCGTCGTGGCCAGGTGACTTCTTCATCTTGAACTCGTCCTAGCTCTGATGAGTTCTATAATAGGGCCGATCAAATTATTTCCTTTCAATGGTGGCGCTAGAGCCCAAAGGTCGAATGCGTCTTACAACTATCGAAGTTGTACTACACTCGGGCGACAAAACAGTAGGTTAAAATTGGGGTAGCTGGATCAAAAGAGATCCAGCTACCCCAATTTTCATTTATTCAATTATTCATCGTTACGTTTTAGTTCATGATGCTACCACCTACTAGCAGTAAAATAGATACAATTTAGACTCCGGTATAAGGTTACCAAAGTGAACGTTCGTTCTTATAGCTTGAGCATTCATTATTTGGATGCTGTCATAATTTGCGTAATCAATCGTCTTGACGGCGTGGAGACCGTCTATATTACATTTGACTATAATTACCTCCAACAAATATCCTACTTTTATTGTTTTATTCATTCTGATCGCTCACAAATTAATGTTCTAAGGGAATACTAAGAAATAAATAACAAAGAATAACAATTTAAATAAAAACTTTATTTTGCATACACCATTTTCTTAAACAAGTAACATTCCTGAGTGCACATGTTTTATGATGACAAATACAAGTATGCACATCATTACATAATTCATATTCCTTAAATAAATTTAAAAAGCTAGGACAGCTCTTATCTTCTAAATTATAAACACATACATCAGCATTATTATTATTATTATCATCATCACACAATATCTCCCTAATCCATAACATTTTTTCCTTGCCTTTTGTATAAATGTATTCGTATTCTTTTAAGAGATTTACAATAATATTTTTATGGTCTTTGTAGGGTAAAAAACCTTCATGCCAATATAATCCTCTATTCCTCTCTAACCAGCTAACTTGTTTTCTTTCCGTTTTACTCAGATCGTAAAATGGAAACGGTGGTTTGAACAGAAAAACTTGTAATTTCTGTCTGTTTACCATTGCTATTTCTTTTAAAATGAATTTATTTTCATCGGTTTTGAACCCTTGGACATCTAGAATTACACTCATGATATTTTGCGGACAATGTTACTTAAAGGTTTATACTCCACTAGTCGTTCGTTTATTATTAGACAATAGGCGGTCGTATTGTCAGGCACGTTTTCTAGGGTTTCAATCTCTAATCGTACATCTACAGGTCCTGTTTTCAGACTATCGTTTTGTCGTGAGCAATCAATAACAAACAGCGGAGCTTTTTCTTTAAACTGAAGCAAATCAAGCAACGGATCAACTGGACGGTTGTAATAAGACTGTTGAAATTTCGCATACATTTCGTATAATATACTGTATTTATTATCTTTAAAATCCAAATGTAATGCCTCATACGGATAATATTGTGAATTAAGAAATGATGTAACATTACTTAACGTACAGTGATCAAACTCGGAACAGTTGTTTGTTTTTGAATTTTTTCTTTTAGTTTGCAGACCAAAGATTACGTACCGAGGCTTTTCTAGTTGTGACGCCGTTTTAACTGACCATGAGTGTTTCATTGTTTTTGGTAATAACGGGTATTCATATAAATCCCAATTTCGAAATGCCATTTGTATAGATTTATCTTTTTCTAGAACCTTAAGCAAAGAGAGTCTTTCTCGGTCAGCTACTTTTACGTGGGGGACACGCCACTGTATTCTCTGTATCTTTATTCTGATGTCTTCTTCTTCCAAAATTTTGGCACTATTTAGGTTAGAGTTGTTTCTGATAAGAATAAGCTCATGCTTACAATTCATAATAATTTTGTTATAATCCTCTGCGAAACCCAAGATTTTATTTAATGGAATGATGGCACAGAAATAACCATTACTCTTGAAGCCATTTAAATTCCATCCCCACATTCCAGCGACTTTATTTTCAGCTATATTCATAGATACGTAAGATTTTATTGTAGTTGTTATACCAACATTTTTTGATCGGTCTATTTCAACACCATTGATCTCGTATCTAATATCTTGAAACAAAAAGGCTACAGGATTGTTAGTAAATTCTAGCGGCTTTTGAACAGGCTTTTTATCTTTTCCAATTATAGTTGCATGTCCCTCCACATAAATAAAACTTGCCGATGGCAATATGTATACATCTTGTTGATGGATTGGAATTCTAATTTCATCATTTTCTCCGAAACTGTTGTTGTAGGGGTTATAAGTATGAATTTCATAACCTTCGATTGAATTATCAAATTGCGGCGAATCAGACACCTGTAGTATACTCATATTATCACAATTTAAATCCAAGTGCTTTTAGAAAGTTTTTATTATTTTTTGTGATTTTATTTAAATTTTTGACACGTCTTCCTATTTTAGAATGGGGTTGAATAATGCTTTTATATTTTAAAGTACACTGTGTTTTATAAAATAAAATCATCTTGTTCGCCGCAAGTGAAGCCGCAGTTGTATTTGTTCTTTACCGAAATCAATGAGATTACTATTCTCATCTACGATTTTTACACACAGAGATGATATGTTGCTTTTATTTATAGGAAAATATATTATATTATTCGGCACTTCAATGTATCGATGACCAGGTGGGACGTTAGGTATAAATTCATGAATAATGTGTGTTGGGCATCCGTTGATATATGATCCTTTTATGAGATCACATTCGATCCTTATCACGGACAACGGAAGAATGTTGACTTGGCTCTCAGAGTCATGCCATTTATTAGCTTCCAACTTTGTTTTACCGAAACCTAGAAGCTGACCAATGCTGTTTGCTTTCTCGAAATGTACGTTCTTTGAAGAAAATAACGAACATTTTAAAGTATTATTATTTGGTTTAAGTTTGATGGTACAGTCATTCAGATGTCGTGATAAGTAATCTTCTATATCATACAAATCATACGTGCCTACAGGTATACTGAGTTCTTTTCCATCATCACCGTAATAAAACCTATTGTTTGCGGAATTAACATTCGATATTGAATTTGTAGCCGAGAAGTATAATAAACCACACTCATATCTTTCAGTCACATTCAAGGTAGGATGAAAATGTGATTCTAGCAAAGACTCACGTCCAGTGATGGTAATCGTAGAAGACATGATCAAGTACTATACGATATTTGTCATTCATCATCAATTTATTTACTTTTGCCCTCCCAAAATTGTTTAAGAAAATTCAAACTTAGATGACCACAATTAAAAGGATGATTTTGTTGTATGTTTTCATAGTTATAATTTATATTTTTGCCAAGATACTTGATTAGTTCGGTAGGAGGTTTCAAATTACCATAACTATCGAAATATTCTATATTATGCTTAAATTTAGCGTAGGCTACCCAGTGCGTACCAGGATTACTAGAGCTATCTAAATTAATGATACCACATTCTTTCCTATACGGCTGCTTTGGTAACTGATCTCTCATAAACACCCCACGGAAATATGGGATGTTATGTGAATGATCCATAATGTCCACATCAGTCAGAGCTCGATTGGGTAGCCTACTTCCTAGTTTTTTTTCGCTGTATTTAATGGATATAATCCTAAACCATTCCGGTGAGGTTTGAGGTGTAACCCATTTCCTATACACAAAGTTTCCATCTTTTCATTATGTCGTTTTAATTCCGACAAACGTGTTTTAGCTTCTTTGTAATCGTTAATAGCTTTAACAATTCCAGCAACACCGCCAGTTAAACTACCTGCAGCAGACAATCCTGCAAATATGGGTATTAAAGGCAAAAAACCACCAGTTTTAGGAATTGGAATTACTCGAGGTAGCTTAACATCTGAATTTGTTGTCATTTCCTTTGCAGCTGCAATAGCTAACTTAATAGCAGTTTTTTTACATTTCGGTTTAAATTTCTTTAATTGTTTTTTAGTATGAGAAATCACATGTTTAAATATGTCTTTAAAACCAGCTCCTTTCGTGATTTTAGCGCTATGGTGTTTATTTCCAGAGCCAGTTTTTACTTTAGCTAACATAGCTTTATGAACTAACTGAGCTGCAATCTTTTCACCTAAGCTTGCATCAGAAGCACGAATACGTTTCTTCGCCATTTTCATTAATTGAATATCAGCTCTGTGACGATCTTGTAGAGATGATGATTTAGAGTAAGCAATATCGTGAAATTTACAATGTTCGTCTAATTTGTTAACTCCTTTGTCACCTCTAGCAAGTCTTTCTGTTAAATTTGTTCCTGGCCTGCAGTAATTGTATCCAGGTAGATGAATTTCACACGGTAAGTGATTAATAAGCCAATTTAGAAGACTGTCTTCTTGCATAGCCTGTATTAGAGTGATCACTCGACTTGCAAGAATGCACTTAAGTAGCCATATTTATTATACGTCTAAAGCATATTGGTTTTATCAATCCAACTGTTTTCATTTGGTGGTAGTCCTAACCATTTTACATATACTTTATTCCCTTTCTTTCTCAATACCTTTTCAACAAGATAAATATCAGGGTGCTTTGTTCTTTGTAATTCTTGCGAATAGAAAGCACCTAAAATTGGGCGTCCTCTCATATCTTCCAATAAATATGTAACTGGATGTGTCTGTTGCACTTTTAAGATTTTAAATATTTCTGTAGACCAGTTGGGTGTATACCCTTTTTCGAAAACGCCTTTGTATTTACTGATTCGTACAAAATCTGTAGTTTTAAATGTTTTGCTTGATTTCTTCAAATTTGAGGAGTCTAAGAGTTTAGTGTACCTTCTCATGACTCTTTTTTTATTACGCTCGCTAACATCTATAGGTTTACATCCAATTGTTCTATGAAAAGTGTGATTATAGGTTTTAATTATTTCATCTAGAGTACCATTTATCCAAGTATGATTTCCATTCAGACCAAACTTTTTGTATAATTTACATTTTAATGTTCTGATAAACCTCTCTGCAATCGAAGCTTTTTTTACTGAATAAGTGGAATAATGATTTATCATATAAGCCTGTATGAGTTTTTTAAATTTGCTGTTGTAAAATTCAGTCCCCAAATCAGTCTGCAAATTTTTTGGTTTATGATTTTGTTTAAATAATTTCTCAAACGCATCAAAAACTTCTTCCTTTGTTTTACGTTTTAAGGGAAAAGTCCAAGCATATTTCGAGAATGTATCAATTACCACTAATACATATTTATAGCCATAGTTTTCATTCGAAATTGACTGTAAATCAATTAAATCAGCTTGCCACAGATCGTTTATATCTTTCATTATTACATGCCTTCTAGGGAAATTCACTCTTACGCTTCTGTATATCTCATTTACGATGTCGGCTTTGCTCATTTTGTAATATAGTTTCGAGGGTAGTTATTTTATTTCTAATTTCATTTAAAAACTGCTCCACAGATTTATGTTTCTCTAAACAATTATTTATCGATTTGTCTACATAACTTTTTGTAGCACAATCTTCAATATCGATGGGGTTTCCTACATGCCTTATAATTTTGCTTTGGGCACTTAAATTACCATCACTCATATATTTTAGCGATATTTCATCAAGATCATTAATATTTTTTTTAAACACGTTAATACCAAACTTATCAACATTCATATTTGAATGATACTTTGATACTGAACAAATATTAAGAATTGAGACGTTTTTATTCTTTAATGATGCCGGCTTCCTTTAACTCTTCTATTATTGAAATAATTTCATTGTCATGATTACTGTTACCAGCATCTCTTGATGAAATTATTACTTTTAGCCGTTCTATTAATTCGTTTGGATCATCCCAGTAAACTAAATCTGTATTTAATGTGTACTTCTTTAAAGCTGGTAATCCACTCCCCGAAGTTGTTTCTGAAGCTTTTGATTCAACAAAATCATTTGTATTTATTTGAGAAGAGTCTAAAAATAAGGGTCTGATGATTTCTCGATATTTGGCACTTTTGTCACCTTTGATTTGTTCGTTTGGATCAAAGTATCTTTTATGGGCGCTGGTGGCGCATAGAATATCTTTATATACTATTTGATCTTTAGCCGATACTAACGTCAAGTCTGGAGTTTTACGTAACAGTAATTCTTTCAAGCCTGGTGTTAATTCATAGTGTCTGTTATTAATAGTAATCATATGTGTATTTTTATTATTTAATGAATCATCTAATACAGTCATTTTCACATTTGCGTTGCCCATAAGAAAGCCTTTATTTTCTTTTCTAACGCCGAAAGGTATATTTATATTTTCATATATATTTTCAATATCTTCTTTATTTAACGATCTTTCTAATGACTTTTCAATGGTTGGATACTCAACTTTTTTTCTGTCTTTAGTAAAACTGATATCACCATCTTCGAAGTCCTCATATATTGAAGGAGAGCTTGAAGTATATAAACTATCATTATCAGGGTATTCGTTTTCACATTTTGTTCTCTGTAAACTTTTACTATCAAAACAACCAACCCGTAGCAAAGCTTTCAACGGCTCAGCTACAGGTTTTAATACTCTAGTCATAGTCAAATCCGTTAAATCTTCGACATCTCGTATATGCTTTAATTTATTCTTTATTGCAGTAACTGATTGTATAAGCTGCTCTTTAACATTCCGATCCATGATTGACTTCATAAACAACTATTACCGATAAGGTAAGACTTTAGAATGAGATATTTTTTTCAGTCAGAGTCATATTTATATACTTTTATACATTATTACTACTTGATTGTTCGAGGTCGATGAAAATATCGAAGCCTTTTCGATATCTACCTTCATTTATAGAACATTCTTTGTTAATCAACATAAAGTTATATGGTTCTTTCCACACTAATGCACACAGTTTTCTGAATTTTAACCATTCCATATCTGAATTGACATGTTCATCGTAAATATGTTTTAAGTTTATATCATCTTGCTTGAAAATTATAAGTAAACTTGCATTGTCTCGAATCAACTGTTTCGGTATTTTTGAATATGTTTGAGATAGATAAAAACAATCTATATTGCGATGTCTCCCCATTGCAAAGTAATTTCTAATATTAGTTTGATTTTCACATGCAACATCATCAAATATAATTACTGAATTCATTAATGCTTTATCAGGGTGAATAACCTCATCATGAGCATTAAATATGTAAATGGATAATTCAGGGATTCTTCGTAAGACTTCTTTTAAAAATAAATACTTCGGTTGAAAAGATGTTTTAGAATAGAGATATATATTTTTAAACTTCAACCCATTCTCGTCTAGTAATAAACTGAGCATGACGTTGGTTTTACCGCAATTTGACGGCCCACATATTATGCTACGAATCGAATTCGGTAATAGACTACTATGTTTTACATTATGCTCGTATTCGTATTTATTTAATTTAAAATTTCTCACTTTTAAAGAAAGGTTCTGTTTAATTAGTTTCATTTATAACTTTTGATTGTTATAAAGTGATTACAAGTATTGAATATGCAGTTGCTTTATAGAGTTTTCTTTAAGATCTGGAGTATTCTTATTCAAGTGTCATTATTTATACATAAAGAGAAGTATTACGTATCTATCTTTTTATGATCAGGTATGTCACTACTTTCTGAATTATTCGTTACAATTACAATGCGGTGTAGATATTTTTCAAATAAAACTAGTAATAAATGTTCTAGTTATAATTTTATTAGACGCATATAAATATATTTTTACGAACATGTATCGGATATTAAAATATAGTGTCACAATGTCCCCAAGGAAGCGTACGAATACGATCCGCTTGTACTTGTCTTTTATCATCATTTCCATTAAGAAGCTGCTTATTCACCTGTTGTGTATACAGCACATGTTTCATAGATCTTATCAGTTGCATGTTACATCTTGTACTGGTATTATTATACAGAGTATTACTATAATCACTCATTTTCAAATGCTTTGTAACTGCTTTGGTAATACCTTTTAATACCTTTGGCTTTCTGAATATTTGATTTTACACTATTTATACAATACAGTTTAGCACGTAGACCAACGAATTCAGTAATAATATCACCACCCATTTCATCTTTGAATAGTCCAGGGACTTTTTCATTCATTTTCGGAATATTATAAATGTTTTTCGATGTAAAATTACTAGTATCAAATTTAGAAATATTTTCACGAATATCCTCATAAAAATCTTCAGTCAAGATCAAATACAGTAAACTATCAGTATCTGTGTAACAAAGTTGAGCTCGATCCCCGTATTTATTTTTGATAAAGTCATAATGAAACTGATACATGTGCTGCTTAGCGTACTCTAAAACAGAAAATCCAATATAAATTGGTCTGTCTAGAACAATTTTCTCGTGATTCAATTGAATAGCAACAAAGTTTTCTGAAAATATATTTATACTTTTTAAATTAGGTTTTGTAATTAATTTTTCAGCAGTAAGATGCTTATTCGTCAAGTTTTTGGTGTCACTCCATCTCGAAATTAATTTTACATCTACTTGTTTTCTTTTGTTTTCAATCGTTTTTCCAAATATCGAGTTATTAAGGAACTTAAAAAAGTCCTTTTCAAATGATGTTTTTGCTGCCTGTCGCAGTGAAGTATTAAGATCAATATATGGTTCCAAAAAGTTATCTTGTCTAAAACTTAGGATGCGATGTATTTTACTTAAAATAAGACCATTTTTTAAACATTCTTTCAAATGTACATAATGAATTATATAATTGAATTTGTCATATAGGCTTGCTATTAACTTTTCAGTTTTACTACCCGTAGGTATAAATTTTTCAGCAGCGAAAGGTAGGTCTTGGTGTAACTTATGCAAGTGATCAGGGTATGAAAGATCAACTTCTAAGATGTAACCGTAATCGCTTTTGTCAGATATATTCATTACATTAAAATGTTCCATTTCTCTTGCAGATAAAAAACCAAATTCTGATATAGGATACTTTTTTGTCATGGCATAGCCGTAAAGATTGTTGCAGTCTAAATATACCAGATAAGAAGACTGTTTGTTTTCATCGTATTCGGGCATATATTTATTGCAAGCCACAGCATGGCGTAGCGAACACTGTGATAGCCCACCACGCACTCCCTTCTCAAGCATCTGGTACACATCAATATCATGAATTAATTCCAATTGAACCTTGGTACGAAAAAGCATTGCATCCCAACTTAGACTGGGTGATGTCGTGTAATAAGCAGGATCTAGTTTATAATATTGCAAACTTATCATCCTGAATTTTTCAAATACATCGCATAAGAGCAACACATCAGTTTTTAAATACAAATCAGTATATTCTCCAAGATTTCTTATTTTAAAGTAATTCCACACTTCAAGCGCATGCGCATAATCATTGTGTGATATGTGATCTCCTATTAAGGAATTGAAAAACAATGATTTTGTTGGAAGTTGTTTTTCATCAAACTTTAGCCAGCTGTCCATGTAATCATACGGGTAAATACCCTTTTTCTGCATTAAATTAAATTGGTTTTCCTCTGTAAACTCATGCGACAGATGGACGAAATCGCTTCTAGATAAACTTTTACTTAACATGTCAAGGCTTGAACTTAAAAATTGAAAAGAATCAATAAATTTCATTTCAATAGGTCGAAAACATTCGGGTGTCTCGATAACTTTTGTAATTGAAAGATACTTTTCTTTTGATTTAGGTATAATTCGAACAGTGCCTTTATGTTTCATTAACTCTTCAATAAACAAGTGCGAATCATAGCCGGTTAAATTATGAAACACTATCGGAATGAATGGACACACTCTATGCATCAAATTACAGTGAGCATGTGCCGCCCCTCTATATTCGGAAGTCACGTGATCATGATCTAGTACTTTGTCATCAAATAGTACTTCATTACATATATGGCATACAGTAGCATTACGATATTGTGTTTTTTGTTCACATGTTAATGGTGATAGCGGTTTCTTATCTGACAATATTCTCTGAATACGTTTAACATCTTTGATTAAATTTTCAATAAATACTTGTACACAATCTATTCCTCTGTAAGATACATATTTGTTCAAGCTCTGATTATGCGAACAGCAAATATAATAACCAAAGCAAGAAGGCTGATGTATCTTTAACGTTTCAGTGTGTTCAGATTTATTTTCTTTAACATTTAGCAACAAACATTCAAAATCAGCGTAAATGATAAAATGTATCTTTTGTTGTCTTTCAAAGTTCTTGAATTTTAATAAAGAATTTTTTTCAGGTAAAACAGTTAATATTCCATTACAATTATGAGATTTGCATTTAGCTTCATTACTAAAAAACTGTAAACATGCTTCACATAGATGCATTTTGCCTTTATGTTGAGTAACTTGCCGTCGCACTAATCGAACAAGATCTTTAATTAAGCAATAATGCCCCTTATTATCACGTTCTATGTAAAGTAGATTTATATGATCGATTTTACGGTTTTGAGTGGAATATAAAGGTCCAGTCACACTGTATTTCTTGTCCAGACCATAAACATTAATACTTATATCAGGATTATTAATTTCAAATAATCTTATATCAGAGTATGTAGGTGGGAATGCCATTCCTTTCGTACTCAGAACTGAAGAATAATGAGGATATGACTTAACTCTACACACATTGTTTTCAGAAGGAAATAGCGCAGCAACTACACACCATAAAAAACAGTGATTATCAGTATTCTGTATGTTAATACAACTTTTCGACTTTTTAATAGATTGTGGTAGATCTAAATACGTACCCCCTCTCATGGGACAGTATTTATTTATATTAATTTCTAAATGACTTATAGATAAACATGTCCAACCAGATTCACATTGTTCAAATTCCGAAAGTTTTGATTTAAACTTGTCAATTATTTTTAAAAACGTTTCATTCAAGTCTGTGCTCTGAAATATAACTTCATATTTAGTATTAAAGGATTTCAGTTGACGTTCATTAGACTTTGGTAAATTAAAGTAAGCAAACAGCTCGAAGTTCAGTTTTATGCATTTATGTTTCTTTAACGACAGTTCTATTAATTCTATAAGTTCTTGCCGATTACCACTTAAAAACTCCTCAGGGGTGCGGTGTATTACACCCTGACCAGAGTTTAAGCGGTAAGTGACAATTCGATTTTTGAATGCAGTAGCAACAACATCAATATTTTCAAATTCAGTCTTCGATAAACAGTTTGATTTATGTAAATTTGATCTCAAATGATATCGATATTCATTTCGTGGCATTCTATTCGACATTTTAGACATTCAATTATTTGCTTTGCTTTCATTTTTGCTTCATTAGCAGGTAGCGAGCGCGGACATTGTAAAACTGCGAAAGAAATAACAAACACATAATTCATTTCAAATTCATATATTACAATGTATTACACTGGTAAAATAACAATAATATAAAATAATGTAGCTAGTTTCAACATCCGCTAATAATATTTATAACAGGTCAAAGTTCAGTTTTATGATTTTATGTTTCTTTAACGACAGTTCTATTCATTCTATAAGTTCGTGTCGATTAGCACTTAGAACCTCCTCAGAGGTGTGGTGTATTGCACCCTGACCAGAGTTTAGCGTGCGTTACGTGACAATTCAATTAGATTATTTTAGACATTCAATCATTTGCTTTGCTTCCATTTTTGCTTCATTAGCAGGTACGTACTAAAAATAGCAATATTTTGAAAATTCAGTCTATTCATTTCTATTATTCTTGTCGATTAGCACTTAGAACCTCCTCAGAAGTGCGGTTTATTGCACCCTGACCAGAGTTTAAGCGTGCGTTACGTGACAATTCAATTAGATTATTTTAGACATTCAATAATTTGCTTTCATTTTTGCTTCATCGGCAGGTAGGTAGCAACAATAGCAATATTTTGAAAATTCAGTCTATTCATTTCTATTATTCTTGTCGATTAGCACTTAGAACCTCCTCAGAGGTGCGGTTTATTGCACCTTGACCAGAGTTTAGCGTGCGTTACGTGACAATTCGATTAGAATATTTTAGACATTCAATCATTTGCTTTGCTTCCATTTTTGCTTCATTAGCAGGTACGTACCAACAATAGCAATATTTTGAAAATTCAGTCTATTCATTTATAATAGTTCTTGTCGATTAGCACTTAGAACCTCCTCAGAAGTGCGGTTTATTGCACCCTGACCAGAGTTTAGCGTGCGTTACGTGACAATTCAATTAGAATATTTTAGACATTCAATAATTTGCTTTCATTTTTGCTTCATCGGCAGGTAGGTAGCAACAATAGCAATATTTTGAAAATTCAGTCTATTCATTTCTATTATTCTTGTCGATTAGCACTTAGAACCTCCTCAGAAGTGCGGTTTATTGCACCCTGACCAGAGTTTAGCGTGCGTTACGTGACAATTCAATTAGATTATTTTAGACATTCAATCATTTGCTTTGCTTCCATTTTTGCTTCATTAGCAGGTACGTACCAACAATAGCAATATTTTGAAAATTCAGTCTATTCATTTCTATTATTCTTGTCGATTAGCACTTAGAACCTCCTCAGAAGTGCGGTTTATTGCACCCTGACCAGAGTTTAACGTGCGTTACGTGACAATTCGATTAGAATATTTTAGACATTCAATAATTTGCTTTCATTTTTTGCTTCATCGGCAGGTAGGTAGCAACAATAGCAATATTTTGAAAATTCAGTCTATTCATTTCTATTATTCTTGTCGATTAGCACTTAGAACCTCCTCAGAAGTGCGGTTTATTGCACCCTGACCAGAGTTTAAGCGTGCGTTACGTGACAATTCGATTAGAATATTTTAGACATTCAATCATTTGCTTTGCTTCCATTTTTGCTTCATTAGCAGGTACGTACCAACAATTGCAATATTTTGAAAATTCAGTCTATTCATTTCTATTAGTTCTTGTCGATTAGCACTTAGAACCTCCTCAGAAGTGCGGTTTATTGCACCCTGACCAGAGTTTAAGCGTGCGTTACATGACAATTCAATTAGAATATTTTAGACATTCAATAATTTGCTTTCATTTTTGCTTCATCAGCAGGTAGGTAGCAACAATAGCGATATTTTGAAAATTCAGTCTATTCATTTCTATTATTCTTGTCGATTAGCACTTAGAACCTCCTCAGAAGTGCAAAACACCTAAGTCATTTCAAATTCATATATTACAATGTATTACACTGGTATAATAAAATAATGTAGCTAGTTTGAACATCCGCTAATAATATTTAAAGGGCAGTCTTTAAATTCTTGACGAGTGGCCCTAATAAATTTCGTCAAATGCGACCATGCCTCTGAGTTATCGTTAGATATATTTTTCACTGTTATGATGGCATGGCGCCACCTATTCATTGGCTGTATATTTCTAACTTCGTTACAATTATAGATTTTTAACTCAATGAAATGGGATCCTTCTTTATTGCTGTCTGTTTGTCGTGAGAAACCGTTTGGCGTTCTTTTGGTAAAATGTGATATTAGTGCGGGTGCTTTTTTACCCTGATCCGTCTGTTGAGCATTGTCGTCGTCACTGTCAGCCCCGAACAGATCTCTCGCAGAGGTCTTCCTGATAGCGTCATGGGTAGAGCCAGCAGTGGTGCCTTCTAAATATTGCCTGCTAGCGGAGGAGGGCTTCTTAGCTTTTTTCGAGCTTACTTCGAGACTTGATTGAGGTGAAGGAGTTTTTCTTACTTGCTCCCGTGCTTGATCTTGAAAAGAAGATGATTTAATGAGCGGTGAAACCTCTCTAAAGAAATTAAATATTGTGCAGTACTTTCTTTGTCTTCTAATTGCATCTAGAAATTTTGTTAGATAATATGATGCTACTGTATCCAAATTCGTTCTACTTTTTACCATCATATCTATTTTCAATGGTTCCGTTTCATTCGCTATATACGTTTCGAGTACAATATAATGCTCCCCCAGTTTTGTTTTATCGATTTGATGAGAATAAGCTTTAGGGTATTTTACTACAAAGTATGAATACATGTTCCGAGTAGGTGTAGGGCTCATACCATTGTCGTCTTCATCATCATCTTCACTGTCCGTCCCGAACAGTTCGTGCGTCGAGTACTTGGACTGCGCAGCTGGGGCGATGCGGGGATGTTTCCGCTTCTTGGCAGCGTCGACGGTAGCGTGGGAAGTAGATGCTCGAGGCTTTCTTGGCTTCAACACGGGGGTAATATGATGCTCTTCACTCGACTCGGCTGCAGACAGCCCGATTCCGTGAGAAGTCGTATGTTTAGACCTGTAAATTAAAAACACTTTTTAAACAAAACTATTCTTGAAATAGACTTCTATTGAACCTCAAGTTAAGAATGAATAGAAGGACTATTCAGTCATATCAGATATTACAAATGAATAGATGAATTAATTAAAAAAAAAAAAAAATACTAGATTTATGTATGAATAAGCAAATAAAGTAATACTTACATTTTGAGAGTTTTTTCAGACTTGTCTCTATGGCTCTCGATGGTTGTTGCTTGAAGATCACTTTGGAGACTTCTCAGGAGTAGACTGTGACATTTGTGATTTTGGTCCCGGCTTTTATACACACATTTCAGATGTACTTTTTCTATATTTGGCAGATGCAACGTAGTCGAAACGCATTGTAAGCAGGAATTGAGATCGAAGTTCGCTAACTATGATTTCATTTTGGTTTGCTCGCGAGATCATCTTATTATATTACAAGATTGCAACACCTGTAATAAAATATATTAAGGGACGGACAGAAAACATTTAGTACATCATTTAATACTAGATCTATTTTCCTTGACGCTCAAACTGATTTGAAACGTGGGTCGCAGGATCATTATTTTATTAATTTACTGTATAATTTGAAGTAAACATTTGATGTATAGGGTCTGTAATCTGTCAAAACACATTAAATGTTCTGAGAAAAAAAAATGTTTCAGATGTCTAGTAAGAAGTATAATACTAGTATACCTATAGCTATTAAATTATTAATTTTATTAACAATCAATTACATTGAATTAAATCTATACAGTAAAAAGTGAATAGCGGGCCACAGCGGATTTAAATGTACCAGCTATGAAGTAGCCAAATATGGGAGACTCCATATCCTACTAGGGCACGTGTTTTCAAATGACAGCATCGTCAGCAGTATCGAAGTAAAGCAGCGATAATAGACTCTATTAACAATCTCTTGGGTATAGAGTTCATAATCGTGCGTTTTTTTTATCATAGGTTTCGGTTATAAAACGAGGGAGATTTACAAAAAATTTAAATAACTAGTAGCTCTTCATTGAGCAAGACGAAGAACCAGAAATGTCGGTAAGTAAATTTGAAATTTTATTTAATAATGAAAATACAGTAACATATCTAACATTAAGAATAACTATTTGATCGTTGATCTGCTGACGTTTGTTTTTTTTTTCAGTGTTCTGACTGGATTCTATCACCACCGGCCCTGACTATTGATGAATGCTCAAGAATACTAGGAAACAATGAGCAACCCTTAATACAAGCGATGAGCCCTCGAATCAATGGAATGAAAAAGTTAACTTCATGTTTGAAAACTACCTCGGAAGGCGTGAAAGTCATTCGCATTGAAATTTACGATGCTGAACAATTTAAAAGCGCCGAACAATCGATATGCAAGTGTAATGCGGAGTTGTGTGCTCAACATGTAGTCGCGAATCTCTATTCGGATCATATATATGGAAAAGTCAGGGATATCCTTAAATCAATGGATAATTCTATGTACATCGTTTTGTAACCTTTGTGTTGTATTCGTTAATTATAATCAATGAATTACAATTGTATGTGTAAATGTACCTATATGAATAGATGAATTATAATAGATGAATAATTGAATAATTGAATAAATGAATAAATGAAAATTGGGGTAGCGGATCTCTTTTGATCCAGCTACCCCAATTTTAACCTACTCAAAACAGGTAGCAGCGAGCCTATTAAGAACATTTATCAACATTTTTTTTTAATTTTCTTAGTTTAGATATTGGATTATGGTCAATATAACCGGCATCCACAATACAATACAAGCCAAAATAACAGAAAGGAATGACCTGGCTGAGTCCGTGCCATGTTTGGCTCATTTCAGTTTAGTAGTGGTCATTTTAGGGCTCTTTGCCGAGTTCGCCTGGGGAAGTACTAAACCTTATTGCTGTCAAGCAGAAGTGTACAAACATTACTGTGTTCAGGTTTAAGGGCAATGTCTCCAGAGAAGTTACAGGGGTACAGGGGTAAGTTACTGACATAAGACCAAATAATGATAGAGACGTACTTCTTAGCATTCCATGGATTCACCGTGCGGGTGCCGGGTCCATCGTGTGGCAGAGAGAGAAATCACGAGTAGACCCCGAGACTTGTGACTCGGGCTGTAGGTTTAAAAGGGGCCCCTTATATTGACGTACGTCAACACTCACCTTCACTACTCGTATTTCTCTCCCTGCCCAGCCAAATCCGATATGATCCTACTAGTGCAGCTTTAGATACTCGTTCTAGTATAGAACTTACTGCACTTCTGGACAATCCAAGGTCTTTAAGCAGGTTATAGAGAGATTTTGCTGGTATACCTCTCGCTCCTACTTCTACAGCGTATAAATTAACTACATAGCCATTTTTTGTTAATTCATTTTGTAGGTCGTAATACTTATTTTGTTTCATCGCGTGGTCTTTAGGTATATTAGTTTCCCACGGTACGGTAAGTTCTACCAGGACTATGCGTTTCGTAGCCCTAGAAAAAAGGAAAATGTCCGGTCTGGATGACGAAACACCTACATCCTCTGGGATTTTGTAGTGCTTTTCATACGTGTCCATTAAAATAGTCCAATCAGGTGCTGAACCCAGGATTGAGTAAGGCTTGTTCTTGGAGTTTGAAGTTGAGCCCTCTTTTACAAAGTTAATTTGTCTTTTGTTTATCGTCAATCCCTTTTGGGCTCTAGCTACCGAAAGGCTTACGGCTTCACGTATGATTTCAAGTACTCTGTCATGGCGCTGTGAGTAATGACCCCTATTAAGGAGCACCTTGCATCCCACCAATATGTGCCTTGCTGTACATATCGCCTCACTACAAGTATAGCAACATTTTTCAGAGGCTTTTCCCCACCTTACCAGGTTACTCTGGTCAGGGAGGGTCATTTGGAAAGCGTTCAGATAAAATTTTAATAAGGCAGGAGACCAGTCATATAGCAAGGTGCGCCACTTTAGAGCTAATGGGATACAAAACTCACCTATGGTTAACCACTCACTTTGCATTTCTAAATTCATAGCGTGCACTTTGTAACTATCATTTTCGTCTTGTTGTAGAAAGGTTTTTACCATGTCTCGGTCTTCCCTTTTCTTTCTCGTACCCAACCCAGCTGTATTTACTTGCGCGCCTGCCATAAATTGTTTGTGGAATTGAAGTCTAGATTCAAGGTCCGAAGCGCTTTTGTCTTTTGGGAGAGATGCGATTAATTCGTCTTTCGACTTTCCCAAAACATGCGTTTTTGTAACTCTTAGGTGTTTGTAGAGTTCGGATGGTTTTTTTAGTTTCAGGCCAAAACTATTGTGATCCCTAAATAGAGTAGAGGGATCAGCCGGATGTGCCAATCCAAACCATGACTTCAATATCTTTATGACATTAGCATCTAGTTTTGCGAGGAGGGTTTTACCGATGTCATATACTAGGAAAGGCCAAGTGAGACGTGATGTGAGATAGTTGTCATATATCCATGCTTTTTTGATATTGCTAATAGGCTGTTGGTCTACCTTATTGAGGTCATTCATGAAATTTCCAACAACTACCTCTAATGATGGTGTACGCCCTTTGTAGTCTATCTTTCTACCAAGAAATTTAAAAGGCACTGCCTCTGCAATTGTGGCAACTCTTTGGCCACTTATGGAGAGTCCCGGATCGTAAGAAGTATATTTGGTATTTCGTCTACCCAGACATAAACAATGACATTTACTTGGTTTTGCCCTCATTCCCTCCGTCCATGTACAGAACTCATCAACATCATTCAACAATTCTTGACACTGTTTGGGATTTCGTGTAAGTATTGCAAGGTCGTCCGCAAAGGCTAAAATTGACTCAGTGTACTTATTGTTGATTTTAAACCGGTAGCCCCATTTCTTCTCACGGGATATTAATTTATCTACTAGAATATTTATAACTATATTAAATACTATTGGTGATAAGCAGCACCCTTGGAATAGTCCCACATTATATTTAAGTGGTTTTGAGTATTCCTTGTTTACTGCTATAACGAATTTTAAGTGATTATAATATGAATTAATTATGTCAATAATTACAGCAGGAAAGTTATACCATTTTAGGGCAAATAACATAAGTTCATGCTGTACGGAACCAAATGCGTTCTCTAGGTCTATCCAGCAGACTGTTATTTGTCTCTCATGTGTTCTGGCATCTTTCAAACTTTCCGTTAGTAATGTATTGTGTTCCAGGCATCCAGAAATACCAGGCAAGAAGCCTTTCTGGTGGTTGGGCCTGAAATACCTATTGCTAGCCATAAATGTGGTCATTTTTGTTTGCAATATACTGAAAAAAATTTTAGAAATTGTATTGGTTAGGGCTATCGGTCTGGTGTCTTTTGGATGAGTTACTTCTTGCATTTTAGGAATCAGGACAAAAATTGCTCTTCCAAATGATTTTGGGATTTGCTTTCCTGACCAGATCTTACTGAATATATTTAAGATATGTTTACGGACTGATGGACACTTTTTATACACTATGTAGGGAATGCCATCAGGGCCTGGGGCTGATTTTGTAGTTTTCTTCTTAATTTGATAGTTTACTTCCTCTTCGCTAGGTGGAGTGCTTTGAAAGTTTGTTAGAGGATCATTAGGTCTTTGGATGTTTGGTACTACGTACGAGCTCCCGCGTTTAGGCACTTCGTATGTGCTTTTAAAGTGATCGTAAATTTGCTCATTAGTCAAGATAAGCTTTCCATTTTGTTCTCTGAAAATATTTTTCGAGTATTGAAAAGGGTTTTTATCAAAGTCTACTTCGTGTTTAGCTCTGTAAAGATTATCACGATTTTTACTGATTTGTAACGATATTCCTTGTATTAATTTAAGGATTGATCTTAGAGCCCTGGACAGTTGGTGACTTAGATGGTTGTCGCCCATGGTTTTAGCTACACGAAGACGTTTTATTAGTTCTCTTTTCTTCCTCCGCAATTTCATTTTGAACGTATTTTCCTTGTTATTTCGAGCATAATAAGTTGATGGTGGATAGTGCTCAGAGAAGTATGTATAGATGGTGTCCTGAAAAGTTTCTACTTGGCTGTTTGGGTCTTGTTTTGTACCAGGATGTTCTAACAATATAGCCAAGTTTTCGTCATGAACTTTCCAGGTGGAATTTTTTAGGCTGGGTATGCCAAGACGTGTCCTGATGACAATGGACTCCTGGTAGTTTTCACTCGATGTATCATGACTAGTTGTATCATGATGAATTAGTTTGTATTGTATTACATTTTGACATTCTTTGAGTATTTACATGAATATTATAATTGACGACATTTTTGATTTTTTGATTATATACATTTATTGCACTTTATCCCGTCCAGGGAACGACGCGTAAACAAATGCATGTACCAAAGTGCCACGCTTCCCGCCAAAAATTTTTTTTTTAGGTTGGGAAGATTCTAAATTGGATACATTTTGATGTATTCGTTAATTATATTGTACAAAATATACATCACTGCAATGGTCTTGAACCGCTTTATCATTTTTACGATTAATAGAGATAATTACACTTACCGGAATCTAGTATTTCTGTGTTGAATATGATGTTTACAAATTTTTGGTCGTCACCTCGCACAATTCGCATGAATATGGCACTTTACGATGTAATTATTACACTCACAACACATTCACGACAAAGAAGGACCTTTTATGCACCCATTTTAGTAACACTTTCACCACAAAACGAAAATCTAATCAAGAAAAAGATTTAATTATCACGAAACAAAACGGTCCGCCATTGCGTTACACGGCCGCTACCCCGGCACTGCCGGCAAACCACGTGTCACTCGTCATTCTAGCTAAAATGTACCGTTCGCACAAAACTACGATCCTGACTTGTATTTAATTTTTTTTTCTATAAAAGGTATAGGAAAAATGATACAATATATTAGTGAAACATGATGTATTTATTATATAACTATAACATTTTGGGTACAAAAAAATTGGCATTCGAAGATGCATAAAATCCCAACAAGCTGAAAATCAGTAAAATTGTTCAAAACATAATTAAAATTAAAATTATATTAAAAAGTTCCCCATCATTCCCGTATGTACATTGTACACGCGTACTCACTTAATTCGTTTAATTTATAAATGACAGTGAAAATCTCTGAGCTTACAGGGCGACAAATAGTATACGCAAAAATGAGAAACTGTGACGAATGTCACATGACGATGTTGACGGACCAGTAACGATAGTAAATCTCATGTGAAGTCGATTGAAAACTTATATACATATATATTGCTGCCAAGTTTGAAAGCAAACGCTAAAAATTCTTAAAATTATAACCTCAAAATCAATCGTATAAATTACAAATAGCTTTAGACACTGAAAAACACTAACCACTAGAAATAGCTTGTTTATTTGTCACAAAGATTTGAATAAGATGTTCAAGAAGTTAGTTTTCGTGGCTTAGAAATGTAGACTATGCCTTGAAACTTGGGCCTAATATTAACTTATAATACAATATACAGACTTACAATTTACAATATACATATTTGCAATATACACAATTACAATTTATACACTATTTACATAACTTATCTAGATAAGCTAGCCAAACCTGCCGAAATATTATAAGTACTGTTTTAGTCGGGACAGTGAAGGTAACGCACGAAAAAAACCGATAAACTGAAGATAGCTATTTATATGTTAATGGATTTAACCGCATCATGTCAAAAAGAATAGGTAAAAAAAATAAAAAAAAACTCACAGTAATAGGACAATCCTATCGTACCATCTGGTTATACAATAGAATTCGGATAACTATTGTCCTGAATTTGTCAGTTATTCAACCGCCATGCAGTGGCGTCCAAATATTACTGTGTTCCGGAATGAACATGACAAAAACTATTGAAAGAATTACTTGGGAAAAAAGCATCATAAACCGCAATACCTTCAAATCCCACTTTCACACACTCAATCACTCACAAAAATTGGCGTTTACTCGTCACGTTTCCTTTTACGTCCACGTACTTCTCGCCCTGGAAGCTTTGCCAAAGAGTGCCATTGTTCCCAGCAATCCTCAAAGCAGAGAAATACGTCACAGGTCACGCACTTCGTCTTCACCAATTTTCGTTCCAGCCTTTGGTGAACAACACATAACTTCCGAGTTTTGCTTCCCGCCTCATACTGTGGTACGTGAACGATATCCCTCCTCAGCCTCATGACCTTCCCATCGGGTTCACTAATCTGCAGAAGAGCAGGACGGTTGTGCTCAACGATAGAGTTAGCGAGTTCGTAACGAAAATCACGATGCGTTATCTTAGGTTTACCGACCCGTATCAAAGACGACAGGTGCAAAATGAAAGCGTTATGTATGCTCACGTTCAGCAACCTTTTGAAAATCTTCATATACCACTTCACACCTCTCTTTCGCTCCAACAAATACATTGAGAGTTTTTGATCTTTGAGATCAACCCCTCCCATTGTTCTGTTGTAGTCATCCACACTTACCGGTTTCACTAACGCACGACCAGCCTTCGATCCCTCGAAGGTGTCGTCCTTGTGGTAAGTGGAAATCATCGTCACCACTTTGGAGTCTTTCCATGCCAGAACAGAAACATCTCCACAATGGCGAGCGACAATTGTTCCCTTTGCCACATTCTTCGGCACCTTCGCGATGTCCTCAGGCACGTTCTTGCGATTTACGCGCAATGTTCCCAAGCAATCAAATCCCTGACTTTTAAGGTACCGAGCCAACGATGGCGAATTATAAAAATTGTCCATCGTGACACTGTGCCCCCGATTCTCGAGACCTTTCAATAGTTCGAGTACCACTTGGGCACTCTTGCCACCCAGACTAACACTAGGCGCAACGTCGTCACATCCAGAATCCTTCCCCGTGTAAATTTGAAATTTATATAGGTACCCGGTTTGTGACTCGCAGAGCTCGTATGATTTTATGCCAAAACGTGCAGCTTTTGTCCTTATTGCTTGGACCCAGGACAAGCGACCTTTGAATAAGGTCAAAGACTCATCAATTGAAATTTCACGACAACAGTTGTATAGAGACGAAAATTTTGTGTTGAGATGCGAGATCACGGGTGCAATTTTCGCTAATTTTGGTGACAAGCTCGTATCTTCATATTGCAGGTAATCCTGACTCACATCAGAGTTATCCACAAAATGCAGAAATTTGCTCAACAAAACATAGCGATTGTAAGTCATGAGGTTTTTTAAATAAGGTAAAGTCAAAAAACCACATGAAGTCCAATATTCTTTTTGAGATGTTCGCGTGTCAATACCCATCAATATATAAACCGCAAAAAGAATCATTATCTCGTCTGCATCAGTGTTCTGCCACTGATGGACACGAGATTTTTCCCCCAACGATTCATGGGCCTTCATAGCGTCGATAGTTTGTTGAGCGTACCTATTAGTTTCCTCGGCGATACGCTCTATGATGTCTCTAGTCCAGATGTCACTAAAGGCATCATAAGGCGTTTCGTAATTATTGAGCGGCCCTGGGGTAGGACCTGAAAACTGTTCAGGCATACCTCGGAACGACTCAAAATTTTTTTCCCAAATAAAAGTATTAGAGTCGCTCAGCAAACTCTCCGCAAATTCGTCCATCGCCTCCTCAACTGTACCTATGATTTTTCGAACAGGTTCTTCTAGCTCATCGTCGTCCGGAATTTCTCTCCCTATGCCATCAACAACAGTGGTTTGGACAGTCTTGGTGAAATCGTACTCCTCGTCGTACTCACTGTCTAAATCACTGTTGTTGCGAGCTCTAATCTTAGGTACTGGTTTTGATGTTCTCGTCACTCCCGAACATGACGGACGAACATCATCTGCAGAGGAAACATTTGTAATGCTTCCTGGCTGCTTGGTAGTGGTCAATGTAGCAATGGGCAGTGACAATGAGCCACTATCATCAACCGAAACCTCACAAATGTTAACCGCTGCGGCAGTGCTAAGATTAGAGGGCAAAGGTGTTGCTAACCCCGGACCATAAATCCATCGTTCGACCTGGGCGTCGTCCTCTTCTTCGTCCGTCAGGTCCATCGCCTCCACCTTTTCCTCAATAGAGCTATAAAAAAAAACACAGCATTGCTATAAACGATTTAGAAGAATAAAATAGTAGTATTTAATTCGATTTCATGATCGTGATAAAAACTTACGCGAAGATGGAATGCGAATTCGGACGTTTTCGAACATGTCCGCCGGGGGTGCGATGTACGGGGACTACCTGTCCGGTCAAAGTCACCGTGCCCCCCGGAGTGACCGCGACACCCAGTGCTTGGTTTCTAGGTAAGAGCAAAATTCACATTATTTATTTTCATTGTAATAAAGTAAACTCAAAAGT
The DNA here is from genome assembly GCA_963693475.1 of Ectropis crepuscularia. Lineage (NCBI taxonomy): Eukaryota > Metazoa > Arthropoda > Insecta > Lepidoptera > Geometridae > Ectropis > Ectropis crepuscularia. The sequence goes on along the minus strand of OY856339.1, from coordinate 32,674,284 downwards.
ATGCAAAAAGAAATAATTAGCCGGGCAAAGCGTGGTTTTCGAGTTTGCAGGGGGACAAAACGGCTATTTCTCTATTTTTATACGAATAGTTGTTCAACAGGCTTCGTGGCTTAGTCTTCTATTATGAAGGCCGTAGATTCTAATTCCACTCAGAACAAACATTTGTGTGAGTTTGGCTATTATTTACGTTATGTATTTACATAATAATTTCCATGTCACAAGCTTTGCTTACTTTATGACTAGTTAGTGTTGTGCAAATTGTCGACCAATTTTTTTTTAATGACTTGAATATTGTTACGCCAATCTTCAAAATTTAAGCAAATAGTTAATACCGATAGATTTTTTACATGCGCATATGAATTGACACCCAAAAGTACTAGTTTGGAATGGATTACTAGTTATATTAGAAACTTACTTGGTGTGAGGAGGAGGGGGCATGTCGAGGTCTATATCCCTCTCCTCCCTAAGTAAACCCATCATGAGGGCTCGGCGGGCAGCGGACGAGCGCTGTACGTTTCGTTCCGAACTGGGCGTCACAGATCGTGAACGCCCAAGTTCGGAACTTAACGATCGCAGCCTTGCCAATCTGAAATTGAAGTACACTATTGATTGGACAGACAGACGAGCTAATCTTAGTGATTCTGTTCTCACTTTTTGGGTACGGAAACATAAACCGACGTTATACAATATTTATATAGATGAAACAAAGATTATAAAGAAGAGATAACAAACAATCAGATGGTTTGCCTGATGGTAAGCTAGATGCCGCCTATAGACGCCTGCAACACAAGTGTTGCGTTGCCAGCCCGGAGAGTTGTTTATAGATACCCTTTACCAAACGATTAACGTTAGGTAATTCCTGTTATAATCTGTGTGCTTCATCTTAGGCCACATCATCGCTTACCATCAGGTGAGATTATGGCTAAACGCGGACTTACTTATATGCGATAAAAAAATGTAGTAATAGTATATAAGTACCCCAAAATAACAAACTTATTTTCAATACATTAGGTTTGAAGCTCAATGCCAGATAGGTTTGATGAAAACGTCACGCATGCAATAGGCAAAACAAAGTTCGCTGGACCAGTTAGTTGTCAAGTAATTCAGTGGAATTCGAGTACCGAAATGTCCAAATTAATTGGTATTGTGACTTCTTTTTAGTTTCCTCAGCATATTTGTGTACAATTATAATATTACATTTATAAGAAAAAAAATGCATTTTTATTTGCATTAAATATAATAAATATTCTAAAAAATATAAAACAGAAAATAGAATATGAATCTTCCTACATAAGTATTGTATCGCTTAGCACTTTTTGTGGCAACGGTACTTTTATGAAGCGGTCGACCCGGCCGTAAACAAAAGCACTCAGTTGACGAAAAAATAGTTTACGTTAGCTTTTATTACTGTAAACTCGACACTATCTGGTATGAAAGTGTTCATAGATATATTATACGTTAGTTTCCAGGCGATATGGAACACTACAATCGCTATATCGAGTATTATTTATCTAAATAACCTGCATGACGGACAATTTCGTACGCTCGACAAAAGTTTTCACATTTTATTTCGAAATATAAGCATCTATCACTAAAAAAAACACTGTTAGTACCTTACACATATATATTTCAGTAGATTACAGCACATTTACTCACCGTTTACGGTTTCCTGCCATTTTCGGAGACAAATAATTTGAAGCACTTGCACTCGAAAAATTGCAAAATGGCGGATCTAAAAATTTATGTTGACGAAATTTCTTTGATAATTATTTTTTTGTAATGTTTGTACGCTTGGACTGGAAACAGATAATAGAAATCGAGATTGTTATGTTGGCAATCGATTCGTGTAACGAAAACAAAGGATTGTCTATAGACGACCGAGACAAAAAAGAACAAATGAACGGCGCTCGCTTAGTATCACCCGTTAGATACTAAAGCGCTCGGGGGATTTGTTCCTTAGTATCACCCGTTAGATACTAAAGCGCTCCAGGGGTTAAACATTCTTTGACATTCCTCACATGGATGAACTGCAAGATCTACTAATGCAAGACCTTAGACCCTGGATGGACATATTGATCAAACTCAAAAACACAAGACAATATCCTGATGAAACACAAGACGTTGGCGAAATTGTGCTCACCAAACATTTATCTCACACAAATATATATCACCAAATAGAAGCCAGAAATGAATCGAAGATGAAGAATCAGATGACATAAATAAAAACCAGAAATTAATAGAAGATGAGGAAGAAGAAGACTTTAATCAGCTGACTATTATTTAAAAATTTTTTTTTTTTTTTTTGTTTTTATTTAAAAATTAAGACTAACAAATTGTCTTGCCAGACATATTGCATGCCTCTCGCAGAGGCCAGTTTGTATGGGGCAACTTTTAAAATGTTTTGTATTATCTTATCTTACCTACAAACAGCAATAAAGATTTTTGTATTTGTATTTGTAAGAGATAAACCACTGTATATCTCCGAATGACGAGCGCAGTGTAGTGTTAGGTAAGGATTAGGACGCTTCGTGTTCCAATAGCAACTGTGTCACTATTGTTTTGGGCAGGCATGTCAGTCATACTTGTGTCTTGTTCCTCTTGTCACTCTATACTAAAAAAAAAACTTAACCAACCGTAGCCAACATCTTGCAGGTGTTCATTCTGTCTCATCATGCTAAGAAGCCATTAATGTATTTGACTGATTAAAAAAGTATATTTATTGTTTTATAAACAAATTGTCATGGTGGCATCTTGTTGTGTGATATCCCTGGCCAGGAGAGAGGGCTTCTACACGCGCTACTGTCTCTTTTGAGCAATGTGTGTAGTCAGGGGAAAGGGGGTGTGTGTAGACTAGGGAAGGTTACTCAGCTGATACTCTAATCGGTCAAGTAAAACTTCTAAGTCTTTCAAACGACAGAGGTGGAACCGCGGCTATCATTAGCAGCGTGTGTGACAGAGATATAAGTTGTTTGGCTTCCATAGTAGGTACAAGCTTTCAAGCTTTGGTTAGTTTGGAGTTAGTCGGTGTTGTGTGTAAAGTTTTACCAACATTTATCGTTACCAGAGCGTCATTAGAGCCAAATGCATTGGGTTCGCGGGCCTGCATACCTGGAAGGTACTTGCCAGGGTAGCGGTCAAAATTGGGGGGGGGGGGGGGGGGTTTAGTCGGTAGGGGCACCATCACCATGTACGTCCGTGGTGTCGAGCCGAGCGACTGCATAGTGGTCATGAGTAGATGCATTGACACCCTCCCCTCCCCCAAAGAAAATAAAAGAGTAGCTGGGGACGGCATTTTTCAGATTTTGCCCCGCCTAAAAATATTGAAGATTTTTTGTTTGGTATGCCATAGATCAGAAGTATTCCAGTACAAATTTTCTTTCTTATGTGGTGGAAATACATTTATGCGCTCCCATCAACGACCCTGACCTTCCTGTCACCGCCCTTGCGGGCCCACCGCACGGGGCAATTTTGTCACTTGTGTCGGATTTTTTCGAGTTTTCAAGTGTTCATTTTAAATGATAAGGAACAGTTAGTGATTTTAAATTTTAAATTAATTGCATACTATATAACAAACACGAAAAAACAAAATAACTGCACTCGATAACATAAATTGGGTTTTTTATAAATTATTAAATACTTCGGAACCATTTTCCCGTCAAATATTGTTTTGTTTATTTTTTTAATTATACGATTTTTTATTTCAACGAACTTTAACTTTAACATGTTTTATCTCAAAACAAAGACCGGTTCAAGCAGACGCCATCAAAACCAAAATAATGAATATACCGTCCAAAATAAAAATAATTAAAAAAAAACCCCACCAAAATCCCGACCGCAAAGTAAATTTTGTGGATTTTCGTCAAGCGGTGTAATAGGTATACATAGTTCCCAAAGTGTATCAAGCGGGTATACAGCAATAATAGTTATTTGTTGTACAAGAGTGCAAAGTGGCTTTTTAACCGCGTGCTCAATTTTGATGACCGAGCAAGCGCAGGATTCTAAAGTTGAATCACGAGCGTAGCGAGGGATTCAAAAATTAGAATCCTGAGCGTAGCAAGGGAATCAAAAGGGCACAAGGTGAAAAATCTTTGCACTCGAGTGCAACACGTAATTTTTCAACCCTTACCTACCTTACCGAGGAAATTACTAAACGCTTTGCGCATTTTTAGTTTTAGTCAATTCTGTTGGCGTGAAATAAACTTTTTGGTCGCTAGAATCACTTATTATTATGGTATTTCGGTTTTTCACTTGTATTCAATTTTACTGTTGTTAATAACCTAAGTTTTAAACTTTAACTTTATTTAGTTAGGTTAGTTGGTAAGGAGTTTCATATGTGTACATGAAAAAGTGTCCGCCCAAATGCATTAAATTATAGTAGCGCTAAATTTGCATCATGGTACATTTTAAAGGAAATAAATAAACATAGGTACTATTCAGAATTCATGAAACGCATTTTTAAATGGCCAATGGGAAAGGCTGAGGCATTTCTAAATGGCCAATGGCTATAGTCCCGAGTTTATCCGAAGATTTATTTTCATTTCCGAGCGTTAGATGGCCGTAAGACGCTAGAATTCAATTGACATCCCACGAAAAATCTGTCTTTGGCGCGCACAAAAGAAGTTTTGACTTCAAAATATATTGTACCTACATGTTTTCTCAAAATAGTAATTATTTATTTGATGTTATATTTACTACATTATTTTGTACTGCACAAGTAGTTGAAATTATCTATTAGTTACTATTTTAGTAGTCAATAATATTTAATTATTTAACTCGGCAACTCGGCGTACTTCATTTCGATTACAACTGATTAATTCATAGCATTTTAAAACGTTCTGCCATTTTTAAATAACATTCTTTACCTCCATCCTCCATACGTGACAAGAAAATTGCGCGCAAAGCATTAAAAATAAAAAGTATACCAAGGAGGTTCCGGGTATGAGTTTTTAACAAATTAAAAATAAATGTATGATGAATTCGGCACCAAGGAGGTAGAAATAAATAGGTTAAATTATGTTTTGAATTCCAAACCTCAGTACACACGATGTTCTAAATTCAAATTTACTTTACCCTCTAGAGGGTTTATTATTTCTACCTCCTTGGTGCCGAATTCATCATACATTTCTTTTTAATGTGTTAAAAACTCATACTCGGAACATCCTTGGTGTATTTTTTTTTAAATGCTTTGCGCGCAATTTTCGTTTCACGTATGGAGGATAGAGGTAAAGAATGTTATTTCAAATGGCAGAACATTTTAAAATGGGGTTAGAAGCTTTAGGACTAAATCTCGATATCGACTAGGACGCGTTAGGGCTAAGTAGCTCTGTGTCCACATATCTCTACTCCGCCTATTTATCAGATTGACTTAATATTGATATGACGTACAATGATATTTAAAAGTGGTACATTAGTTCAATCTCACATTTCAGCATAATGTAGGAATATATTAATAGTAGGTAGCGTCACTGAAAATGTAGGAATTTTATACAACTCCCAGGGAACGTATACGATTCCGAAGCTATTTAGGATAAGTGTAAAATATGGTTTTAATAATTCAAATGTATATATTTACATGTAGGAAATGTATAAATTTCCCAGAAACTGTAAATAATTCCAATATCACATTAGGAAACGTATAAAAATAACGCCTTTTGTACCTATTAAAACAAGTTGTTAGAATGTCCTATTGGGGTCTATCACTATAAGATTTGATTCCGGGCCCACCCGGAACTCTGCGGTCAGCCCTGAGTATCGCTTCTCCATATTTGCTCCACTCAGGACCTCTCTTGAGCTTTTGGCTCCCGCATTTTTTTAATCATTCTAGGGGTAGTAGCGACAAGACTAGGTTGAGTCGGGGTGCTCCGAGTCAACTATCTTGAATGTTTTGCTACATTTCTGAAGGTCAGTTAAGAAATGTATAGATTTCCTAGAAAATTTATCCAATATAATTCATTTTAGACATCCGGGGGATTTTAGAAATTATATACATTTACTCATTTAAATCCAACTCGGGTGGGCAGCGTTCGAGAAACTTTGGCACATTTTGAGTCCAACACACCTCAATGCCTGAAGACGAAAGTCTTCAATCAGTGCGCGTTGCTAGTGATGGCTTATGGAGTGGAGACGTGTTTCTTAACTGTGGGTTTCATAACAGAGCTCAAAGTCGCACAGCGAGCTATGGAGAGAGCTAAGCTTGGAGTCTCTTTGCGCGTCGCAATCCGTAATGAGGACATTTGCAAAAATAACGAAAGTAGCTGACATAGGTCAAAGAGTAGGGAAGCTGAAGTAGCAATGGGCAGGCCACATCGCTCGCAGAACTGACAACCGATGGGAAAGAAAGGATCTCGAGTGGCGACCACGAATCGGAAGACGCAGTTCTGGACGGCCTCCCACTAGATGGACAGATGATCTCACAAAGGTCGCTGGAAACCGCTGGTTGCAGGTTGCGCAGGACCGTTCGTTGTGGAAATCTGGGGGGGGGGGGGGGGGGAGACCAATGTTCAGCAGGGGACGTCTTGTGGCTGATGACGGTGATGATGATGATACATTTCCTAAGAATTTTATACAATGACGGATTGCATACATTTCCGTTAATGACTACGTATGTAGGTTTTGTATATTCATATGTACTTCTTGGACAAAATAACAATCTGCATACCATGCAGTTCTCAAACCTAGAATATTTTTTAACAATTTTATTGTCACTTTCATGTTTTCTTATAGCCTAAGCTTATAGCTATGATTTTTTTTTTTTGTTTTGACGGTAAAAATGTATCAGTCATCATATTAGTATGCACGCGCAACTAAGCCACAGGCTGAAAACATAAGTTTTCTTTTTTTTTTGCTTTCTGTGTATAGCGTTTTTGTATCCACTTACGAAATGTGGAATACATTTTTTTCTTTATTACAAAAAACGTGATGTTGTATTTGAGTGAAAGTTTCACTAACTTTAATACAAGCAACTATTATTTAGAAAAAACTACATTGTTCTGACTTATCAAAGTAACTGCACTTTAGAAAACAAACGACAACTTAGTCGTTACACTATCTGGTCACTTCGCGATCTAGTTCAAAAGCGATGTGGACCTAACGCGATGTAGTCATATCGAGATTTAGTCTTAAATCTATTTAGTTAGACCCGCTATCTAGTCATATCGAGATTTAGTCCTAAAGCTTCTAACCCTTAAAATGCTATGAATTAATCAATTGTAATCGAATTGAAGCATGCCGAGTTAAATCATTAAATATTATTGACTACTAAAATAGTAACTACTAGATAATTTCAACTACTTGTGCAATACAAAATAATGTAGTAGGTAAATATAACATCAAATAAATATATACTATTTTGAGAAAACATGTAGGTACAATTTATTTTGAAGTCAAAACTTCTTTTGGCGGGCCAAAGACAGATTTTTCGTGGGCTGTCAATTGAATTCTAGGGTCACGTTCAGGAATGATAAGAAATCTTCGGGTAAACTCGGGACCATAGCCATTGGTCATCTAGAAATCTCTCAACCTTTCCCATTGGCATCTAGAAATGCCTCAACCTTTCCCATAGGTCATTTAAAAACGCGTCAGCATTTCTAGATGGCCATGCTCATAGCCACGCCCTCCGGTTTCACACGCGTAGTTTCCAACGTAAGCAATCAAATTCTGAGTTATAAGTTACCACTTCTATCGGCAGTGCCTATGACTGTCAATTTTTTTTCATAAATTCTGAATAGTACGTTTTTTTATTTCCTTGAAAATGAAAATGATGCAAATTTAGCGCTACTATAATTTAATGCATTTGGGCGGACACTTTTTTCATGTACGCATATGAAACTCCTTACCTCAATCGGTCAACTCTCCGTATTTTCACGTCGTATTGTTATTGTTTAAACCATGGCTAAATAAAGTTAAAGTTTAAAACTTAGGTTAAAAACAGTAAAATTGAATACAAGTGCAAAACCGAAATACCATAATAATAAGTGATTCTAGCGACCAATAAGTTTATTTGACGCCAACAGAATTGACTGAAACTGAAAATGCACAAAGCGTTTAGTAATTTCCTCGCTAAGGTAAGGGATGAAAAATTACGTGTTGCACTCGAGTGCAAAGATTTTTCACCTTGTGCCCTTTTGATTCCCTTGCTACGCTCAGGATTCTAATTTTTGAATCCATCGCTACGCTCGTGATTCAACTTTAGAATCCTTCGCTTGCTCGGTCATCAAAATTGAGCACGCGGTTAAAAATCCACTTTGCTCTCTTGTGTGTACAACAAATAACTATTGCATTTGTGTAATACCATTATTGTATCTATAATTATTAAACATCGTTTAATTCTCTTTTTTTTATTGTTATGGGTATACAGGTATTATACACCTACCGTGCTTACCTAGAAAGAAACCCATTCACTCTCGACTTGAAGGCACAAAGATCGTAACCGTCATCTAAGTCATAAAAGATTGTAGAATCGTCATCGGAAAAACTCTAATCGGGCAAAGAATTCGTATCTCAATAGTTTCGATATCAATGTTGTCTCGCTGCACCACAATCAAAAGGTCAACATTACAATTGTTTACAAAAAAATTGCTTATAAGTGAAGTCTTCTACACCGAAGTACAGCTAGTTACAGTGTAAGATGCGTTCGCAACTGCTCGTCTTTTTTGCGGTCCTGGGGATAGCTGCGGCGGCCACGTTTCAGAAGAAACTGACACCAAAGCCGGAGAAATTCAGTAAGTGAAATCAGTCCTACTATAATAGATACTTCTACTTCTACTTTATATTTCCACTTCACACCATTTAATGTAATTCATTGTAGTGGTAGGACTCTTGGCAGAGTCCGCCTGGGGAAGTAGCACACCTTTGCCAGTTATTCTACCGCCAAGCAGTAATGTGTAAGCGTCACTGTGTTCCGGTTTGAAAGGCAATGTTTCCAGAGAAATTACTGGGGTTAGAGTTATAACAGCTTAGATCTCTGGGTGACGAGCGCAGTGCAGTGCTAGGTAATGATTTGGACTCTTCATGTTCCAATAGCTGTGTGTCACTGTGCTGTTATGTGGCAGGCATGTTGCTTACCATCAGGCACATGTCCTGCTAGTCTCGTCACTCTTTGAAATAAAAAAATAAATAATAATAATTCATTAATCATCCTGCGACACTAATTTTAACGAGAAAGGTTTCAAACTTGATCCAAATAATGTTCTTACTTTTTTTAACCGACTTCCAAAAAAGTGGAGGTTATCAATTCGACTACCATGTTTTTTGACGCGATAACGTCTTATAATTCGATGAAGCCGGCTGCACGCCCGCAAAACTGTAACGTTCCGCCGTTACCGTTAGTTCGTCGTCCGTGCCATGCGGACGAAGCTGAGCGCTGAGGGCGCCACCCGCCGAGTCGAACGGTATCAATACTCGCGCTATCAGCGTACTGATTTCTTAAGACGTTGTCACGTTCAACTATCGTCAGTAAACCGACTTTACAGACAACCATTTTTTTATGTGTTTTTCCTGATGTCTCGAGAACCTACGGCCCCGCACCAATTTTTAAATGTATTTTTTGCGTTTGGATGGGTGTGTTTCTCGAATGGTCCCATATAAATGCTATCGAAATCGGTTCGGTGGTTTTTGAAATGTGAACTAATAATAACTATGAAAAAAAAAGGTGTGTGCTTAAGACCACACGGCAGAAGTGAAAACTTCATTAGCTGATTTTTGTATTTGATAGGTATGTCGTATTATAATAAAATATTATGGATCGTATTAGTTGAATAAACGAGTAAAACAAGCCAGAAATTAAAGTAAATATTTATTGATATTTTATTTATATACAAAGTAGCTGTTACCCGCGACTTAGTCCGCGCGAAATAAATACTATGGTTACTCAGGCAGTACTTATTTGTATACCCAGATTGTATACACATTTATGGTTAGTAAAAAAAGTGTCCATGTTCAAAAAGTTGTTGGCCGGGGCCGGCTTTTTAAAAGTTTCTCCAACTTTGTATGCATTCACACGGTGCACCCCTATGATGCCCCTAACATTGTCCGCAAAAAGGTTGGTGAGTGTAATAGGATTTTTGTTACCGACTTTCTCCTGTTCCGTCGATTCCACATACACTACACAGTCTCCACTACGATTTTCTGGGAATAGTCTCTTTCTCTTATAAAGGGGTTTTCTAAATAGTTTGTAAGAAACATTTTCACTTGGATTTGGCTTCAATAGTTTTCTTTTTCTGGTCTGTTCGACGGGGTCACCCCCGTCGCTAGCGACGCTCACATTTATTTATACTATTGACTATATACAAAACTGAATATTTACACGAAAGAAACGAAATATTTACACAGCAAAACTAATTAATTTGATTGTGAAAATTTTAAAGCACCCGTCGTGTTTTCCCGCCAAAAGAAAAGTCTTTTGGAGTTGGTAGCCGTCAGTGTTGCCACTATGATTTTGAGCTTGTCGCCAAATAGTTATGAAGCAAAGTCGCCGGTTTTGATTGAATTATTAAGGGAATAACAGTCTGGAAGAATGCATAAGCTATTTTTATCCCGGAAATATAGCTGCTAGTAAGAATATAAAATGGCACTGGTCTAAGTACTTACAATGTTAAGCAATTTAAATTAAAAGGAAAAAAGGGAAAAGGAATAACTTAAGGCAATAATTAACATTATTATCATGTAAGATTCAAACGAAAATACAAATGATTGAATAAAATGTTAATAATAAATGGGGAAAGTTCCTGTTATAATGTGCGTATTGTTTATGTTTGAGAGAGTGAGTTAATTTCCTTATAAATATGATCTGACTCCCAATGACCTTGTGTTTTTCCTTCTCCAACCTTCTACACTACACTAGTATATTCCCCTATGTCGGTAACACGTCGTCTAAATCCGCTAAAAGGTTTTAAAAATTCGCCAGTTTCAGCGACAAAGTCGCTAAGGTGACAACACTGGTTGCCGGTAGCGAGCAGCGAGAGAGAGAGAGAGAGAGAGTATCTATTGTCCCATGTCCTCCTCTAACAATTATCTTTCTCGGTCTGGCACGTTTGTTGACCACATTATCTTTCTCGCTCTAGCATCCCGAGTTTACCCGAAATTTCTTATCATATCCGAGCGTGATGATCACGTGATCATGAATCCATTTTACAGCCCACGAAAATTCTGTCCATAGCGCGCCTAAAGAAGTTTTCACTTCAAAAACTAAAATTTGCGTAGGTACAATCTGGATGACCTAGTTGTAGATTTCACAAAAGTTATAGATACTTGATCCTGTAAATACGAAATTGTGTAAATACTTTAATAAAAACTTGTTCTGCACTAAACCTGCTGGTTGCCTGGAAGAGATTGCTCTCAGCAATAAGGCCGCCATTTGTGACGCTAGTTTATAAGTGTGTCTCTGTAATATTTTAAGTTTTTTTTCGTGTCACAATAAATAGTTTCTATCTATCTATCTATCTAAACCGGGTAAAATAAGCTATGTTCGAACAAAACATTTAACTGACTTCAAAACCACAAATAGGCATTTAACCACAAATTAATATCATTATTATAAGCGCTACTCACTCACCCATTTGAAGTCGGTGCCAATCAGGTCAAAAAGCTTGTAGTACCTATGATACTATATAAAGGTACGTGTACGTTTTTTGTACGAAAATAGTTCATTAATTTCTTTTAAATCCTTTTCACACAAAATCTAGATATATAGATATATTAACTCCTTATTGCGCTTAACTAAAAAAATAAACAAATGTCACTTGAAATAAAACAAAATAAAGCAGCAATTGGCGACAAATTATTCAGTACAGAAAAAAGTCAAATTAGAAACCTCAGCATAATTTTTTAAGACCTATCCATAGAAACATCACACGTATGGGTTTGATAAAAAAAAATTGATCCCTATTTTTTTTATTGATTCATAATTTTTTTATTAATTTTTTTCTTAATAATTTTCAACCCCCAAAATTTTTTTTTATATATTTGTACAAAAATCTGAATGCGGTTCACAGAATACATTTACTTACTAAGTTTAAATTCTATGGTTCTTCGTTTCGGAAAAAAGTGGCTTTGATATAAGGACGGACAGAGAGACAGATAGACATGACGAATCTATAAGGGCTCCGTTTTTACGTTTTTTCGGAACCCTAAAAAGAACCATCAAAATCGGGTTTCAATTGGCGGCGTTATCGTGGAACATACATACATACAAAAAAAAACTAATAAGTAGCCGAATTGAGAACATCCTCCTCTTTAACATACTTAAAAAAAGGAGGTCCGACCGTATATTTTTGAAGTGAAAACTTCTTTTGGCGCGCCTAGACAGATTTTTCGTGGGCTATGAAATGAATTCCACCGTCACGCTCGGATATGATAAGAAATCTTCGGGTAAACTCGGGACCATAGCCTTTGGCTATCTAGAAATGCGTCATCCAATGGGAAATGCTAAAAGGGCGTGGCCTGCCCATTACGGCATGGCCATCTAGAAATGTGTCAGCCAATGGGAAATCCTGGTGCATTTCTAGATGGGGATGCCATGATGGGCAGGCCACACCCTCCGGTTACACCCGTATAGTTCCCAAAGTAAGCTATCAAATTCCGAGTTATAAGTTTTCACTTCTATCGGCAGTTCCTACGTGAAAATCACTTATTTAGAAAATACGTGAAGTAAGTCGTGTTTGTATGTACCTTCATTACCCCATATCTGAAAATTGGCCGTCTAAGCTAGTTAGCGAGTAAGCATGTGTTCTTAGTACTTACTAACTCTACTCAATCGTCCACATTTCATTCATCAGAAAATAGGTGACGTCTGGCAGCTCTGGGATTTTACTCTATAACGTTATACGATGTTTTTAGGGTTCCGTAAAACGTAAAAACGGAACCCTTATAGATTCGTCATGTCTGTCTGTCTGTCTGTCTGTCTGTCTGTCTGTCTGTCTGTCTGTCTGTCCGTCCGTATGTCACAGCCACTTTTTGCGAAAACTATGAGAACTACACTGTTGAAACTTGGTAAGTAGATGTATTCTGTGAACCGCATTAAGATTTTTACAAAAGTTTTTTAAAAAAACAAAAATTAGGGGTGCCCCCCATACTGAGAACTGAAGCTCAAAAATTTTTTTTTCGTCAAACCTACACGTGTGGGGTGTCTATCGATAGGTCTTAAAAAATGATGTTGAGGTTTCTAATATAATTTTTGTCTACACTGAATAACTTGCGCGAGAGACGCTTCCAAAGTGGTAAAATGTGTGTCCCCCCCCCCTCTAACTTCTAAAGTAAGAGAATGAAAAAACTAAAAAAAATATATGATGTACATTACCATGAAAACTACCAACGTAAATTAGTTTGAACTCGATCTGATGAGTAGTTTTTTTTTAGTACGTCATAAATACACTATTATTAAAACTTCGATCAAAGTTACAACGAACTACAAGAACTATGTGTACTATGTATATTATGTTACTTGCTGGAACGGAACCCTTCATGGGCGAGTCCAACTCGCACTTGGCTACTTTATTTGAAAAAATGCAATTAACCAAATCCCCTGTTTTTATTTTCTCTTATTTGTTTATAACTATTACAATTTGCCCTTTCCATAGGTCGCTCAGCGAGCTATGGAAAGGGCTATGCTTGGGGTTTCTCTGAGGGATTGCATCCGCAATGAAGTAATTCGTCAGAGAACTAAAGTCACCGACATAGCTCAGCGTATTAGCAGACTGAAGTGGCAATGGGCCGGTCACATCTGTCGCAGACTCGATAACCGTTGGGGTAGACGGGTTCTGGAGTGGAGACCGCGAATCGGTAAACGTAGTGTAGGACGCCCTGAGACTAGATGGAGTGACGATATACGAAAGGCGGCTGGTGGCGGTTGGAAACGCAAAACTGAGGATCGGGCTGAGTGGCGAAATATAGGAGAGGCCTATGTCCAGCAGTGGACGAACACGGGCTGATGATGATGATTACAATTTTTGCGAGCGGACTTAGCATTTTCTCGAAAAATATTTTAATGCCCATCCGAATCGAAAGACATTTTAAACATAATGATAGGAGAATTCGAAAAAAAATCGATTTCAAAAGCACTAGTTGGCTAGACTAGTAACGGAGTAATTAGAATGAAATATTTTTGATCGTCATAATTCTAGTTGAGTAGGTACTGAATATGTTGTGTCAACTTCCAGAGGACGTAGAGGGATGCTACATAGAGCAACTGGACGAGGTCATTCCGTTTGGCCAGTCGAGGCGATTGACGACACCGTGCAAGGAGTACCAGTGCGGCACCGAATACGTTACCCATGCCTTGTGAGTATTTACAGTGAACATTTTCTAGCCGCTTTCAGTACGTTTTGGTAGGAAAAAATTTATCGATGGCTAACGGCCAAAAAGGGATAAGCGCCACTGGATGAATTTTAGAGGAGAGTGATTTAAAGTTAAAATAAAATGAAAAAAAATCATAAAAGTTAAAGTATAGCTTCCGAAAGTCTAGAAATTTGTATACATAACATAAAACACACTAGCTATTAAGTGACATTGTTATGTTTTTAATATTCAGCCTGTAAACACTATTTTCTGTCGCTTATCCTCAAATGACTTTTTTTTACAAACAGCCAAAATGTCGTAAATGAATCTGCAATATGAATCAGTTTCAGTTAAAATGATATAACTACGTCTTAAACTTTATTTAAGTTGACGCAAAATAGCACTAGTATGAGTTTTTGGGAAATAAAATTGGGGAAATATGGTATAACCAGCTGTGGAATGAAAATTGACTGAACGGAAAATTGTATCAAGTTCCAATTTAAAAATATCACGCCTATTCGTTTGATTATTTTTATGATGTATTTTGATGTGTTAATATTTTGAACATTATGTACGTATCTTGACAGATTGAGAGAAGATTTTGAGTTAGGCCTAGAGTTCTAACTAAGGAAAAATGTATACTTGTAAGAATCAAATCAGTTTTTAATTGCCATAAAAATTTAACACACTTATATAAACACAGTACTTAAGTATTACTTATGAATAACTGCTCGTATTAACTAAATTAATAACAGTTTCAGTATAAAGTATCTGAGATCAAGTTGATTTAATGTATTATAATATTATGAAACAGAGATCTATGATTTATTAATGCGCGACCACTTACTTCCGCAAACTCAATAAATACGATTCTATCGGATCACTTAGCTGTACGTAGAGTAGTGAAGTTTGCTCATTCAACGCCCGCACAACTCACTCGCCGCACGCGTGATTTCTCGCAAAATAACCTGTCAAACTTCTATTGACAGTATAGATTGGTCCGAGGTAAGCGAGAGAAACATAACCGCTCAAACATTTGTGGTGGCACTGATGAATATTTTAGCAAATAAGTATGATACTCGTTTCCCGATAAAACGAACACCAAATAACAAACGTGACGCGTCGTGAGTTACACCTGACACACTTGATCTAAAATCGTTGTTGTTTGATATTACAAAATTAGTTAACCAATTCCCTGAGGAAGAGAACTTGGTAGTTATATTTGACGATCTCAACAGGATATACATTTCAACTTTGAATATTTCTAAAACAAATCAGTATAGTAGTATAATACACGGTAGTACGAATCCATCTAAAGCTATATGGGGAATCGTGAACACGGAGAGGGGGAAAAACAATACCTTTAGGTTGAACTGCTCCGAGATCGTAAAAGATTGTAACGGCAGTAAGTTTAGTTCGCCAAAAGATGCCGTAAATGCTATGAATGTTCGGTTTTTAAATGCAGCTGCTGCCTGTGGGGCACCTAAAGCTGATGTTGCTACTGTACTTAAAATATTAGTATCAGCACGTCAAGCATCTGACTGTTCCCTCAGACTAACAAGTTTCGCGGCTGATGAGGTATTCCGTATAGTTTCTTCCAGAATACCCTCAAAAAAGTCAAAGGACATTTACGGTGTATCGATGGAGCTAATTGAATTATCAATTCTGCCTCTAGCTCCGGTTCTTGCCACACTGTTTAGTAAGTGTCTTAGAGAAGGCTCGTACCAGCCGTTGCTGAAAATATCGCAAATGCCTCCGATATTTAAAGGCAAAGGGAAAAGGGACGATATTGATGGATATAGACCAGTATCGATTATACCAACAATAGCCAAAGTGTTTGAAAACGGCTTGAGTTCGCGATTAGTGGCCTACCTATCGGAAACCGAGGCGCTGTGTGAACAACAATACGCATACCGCGAAGGGAGGTCTACGATTTCTCTAACGCGTGAAGTGATTCGTAGTGTGTTGGCTGCCCGTGAACGTAAAAAGCAAGTAGCTGTCTTGTGCTGTGACTTATCGAAGGCCTTCGATGTCGCAAACCACGAAACCTTAGCTTTAAAGCTGAAACACTATGGCATAGCTGGGAAATCATACGAGGTATTGACTGACATGTTACGAGGCCGCTTTCAGGTAGTGGATGCTGGCGATGGCGATAATAAATCAGATCCGCTGCCTTCGTCTATGGGAGTACCGCAAGGTTTGTCGGTGTCAAATATAATGTACTCTCTCCTACTAAACGATCTCCCCAATGCCGTAAAGGGCGCATATTCATGTATCCAGATGGTGTGGCTGCCGTATTAACAGCTCTTTCAATAGAGGAATTAGAAGAGAAATTAAATTTTGTAATTAACGGCTTAAATGAAGTTCATTACAGAAACTATTGTTGTTTCTTTCGGTTTGTTGTATGGATCGCACTTGCCACGATATCTTCTTTTGATAGTCCAAATTCTGAGCTTTGTACGGTGTATTGAATATATTTTTTACCAACATCTAAAGTAGCCGCCAAAAATTTAAGACAAACTTGTCGCTTTCCTTCACCTTCAGTTATTGTGTATTTATAAGTAAAAGATCGTTCTATCGAGCTTCATATAGGCTTGCCCAGATTGCCTCAGTTTTTGTCTGTTTTGCTTTTTATTCTTACGTTGTTTCTTAAATGCATTCTCTCCCACCATATCAGATTCTAATTGCCCTTGTAATGATGTTATGTTCTTAGTACCTTTGACAGTCGTCTTAGATTTTTTTCTATTAAAATTGTTACAAGCAATATTTGAGTCAGATTCTTCAAAATCTGAAGTAGGTGTATATGTATCCGAATCCGAATCAATGCCACCTCCAAAAATAGTAGTATAATCTTCTTCATCCGATAAATAGTAGTCAAAATATTGCTTGTTTTGATTTACTTTACGTCTAGTTTTAGTGCGCAATGTGTCATTCTTATTATTTGGTTTTAGTTCAGATGCTGATGTTGGCGTTTGAACCCGAAACTTCAAGAGAACGATACCGGCAACCGACATTTTCAATTGTTTTTGAATACGTAAACGACATTTTCACTTAAAATGAATTGTTATAAAGATATCTTTTAATTTTGCTTTTTTATCTAAGCGCCAGAACTGTTTTAAGTATCGGCAGCAAAAAATGACTAAGCGACAATACATTAATAATTATTCAAAGGGGCAAAATGTAGTAACCGCCATTTTGCTATCAAGTTATCAACAACGAAATAAATACTAAACACCAAAATAAACTTTAATGAATATGACCTAATTGTAATAACCGACAAATATGGTTCATAAAATAATAGGCATAAGAGACTAAATGGAATTCTGTAAATAATTATTTATGACCAAATTACCTAAACGCATTTTTCTAAATATTTGTTAACAGCTAAAAAAGGGTAACGATTAAATAACAAAGGTTTATAGAAAGGAAGAAAAGGCTAAGTGAAATATTTTAAAATATTCGTCGATCAACCACCAAAATTAAAAATCCCTCAAAAATTTGGTCGCTTATAACCAAAAAAAATGGTTCCGTCGCCAGATTTTACTACTGCCTAAGCGACAAAAAGTTTCACTTAGAAGCATGTAACCCAGACCAAACGACGCAGAAAAAAAAGCCGATTCTAACCATATATATAAGTCCATATCTCAAAAAATGGCGCTTATCCCTTTTTGGCCGTTAGCCATCGTTATGGTATCGCGTCACCGGCATGCTTTTACATATTTGTTATTTAAATCGTATACGTATCGGATAAGGGTGACTCCCGGCGACGGCGATTAGTTGGTTTTACAGTATAGAGTGACGAGCAGGGCATGTGCCTGATGCCTGCAACATAACAGCACAGTGACACGCAGCTATTGGATAATGTAGAGTCCAAATCATTACTTAGAGATCTAAGTTATTATTTCTCTAAGCCCTGTAATTTCACTGGAAACATTACCCTTCAAGCCGGAATACAGTAATGTTTGCACTATACTGCTTGGCGGTAGAATAACTGGCAAAGGTGTGGTACTTCCCAAGACGGACTCTGCTAAGAGTCAAACCACTACAGTTTTATTATTATCTATTCTATTAGTTTTATACGGGTGACTCCCGCTCCGGCTTGTTCCTAGAGCAAAGGTTGGTCATTGCCATCCAACGCGGGAACGCAGCCTTTGCGCCGGGAACGGTTCGGGTGGGTTATTTGGGGAGTAGTTTTTAGTTAAGAATTTAAATGTTGCAAATAGTTTTTTTATATGATATTATACTGGAACAAAATAAATATTAGTATGATTTTTTCTTATCCTTATGTTCTTAATCAACCTTTAAATCGTTATGCTACTTCCAGGTGTAATATGGCCTTACGGGATGTCAGGAAGAAGAAAAAAGACCTGCCCTTCCCGGAATGCTGTCCCGGGAACTGATAAATTCCAATAAAACAAAGTTTGAGGAAAATCAAATCTCCAAGAAACTTGTTATAAATATGTACTTTCCATTATCGTAGTATGTTATCAGTTATTTTATTTTGGTTGGACGTTAAAATAATATTTAATTATTATTTATACAATACAGATTATGACAATTATCTCCTTTTTTTTTGACAAATAAACAAGATAAAACAAATAAATGTACTTGTTTTTTTTTTATATTTTTAAATATAGAGTGACAAGACGAGCAGGACACGTGCCTGATGGTAAGCAACATGCCTGCCACATAACAGCACAGTGACACGCAGCTATTGGACAATGAAGAGTCCAAATCATTGCCTAGCACTGCACTGCGCTCATCACCCAGAGATCTAAGTTGTTATTTCTCTAAGCCCTGTAATTTGTCTGGAAACATTACCCTTCAAACCGGAACACAGTAATGTTTGCACATTACTGCTTGGCGGTAGAATAACTGGCAAATGTGTGGTACTTCCCCACGCGGACTCTGCTAAGAGTCCTACCGCTATATAAATAATTACGTTTGCAAATTGTGCTAGTTCTATATTTCTAAAGCAACGTTGTTCTTACCTGGTGTCCCGTGACACCACATCTTTTTCCCATTATTGGTCTATGGATTAGTTCAAATGTGCTTAGTTTAAGTAGTTAGTTTGTATGTAGCGTAGTGTAGTTTTCATTGTCTTTTAGTTTTGTTTATCTTTATAAACAAAACAAAAAAAAAAACGGGTTCTGCCCGTTAAAACAAAAAGTCACAAATCGATTTACAACGTGGTAGATTTACCCCCAACAATTTTTGACAGTCCATTCTAACACTGATGTAGACTTCGTCACCGAAGGTCTCTTTCCCCTCAGCACAGTAGATCACCAGATAATTCGAGTCAAAGTTTGACGTAAAATTCCTACCAGCTTCAACCTTAACGCATGTACAGCTGACAAACGACCTTACCGCCGACGCCGCGACGTCGTACAAAAATCCGTGCCGAGATCAGGCCATTAGGGGTATGTCAAATAAAATAACAAACAAAACAAATCTTTTTTTTATGGAAAAAAAATTTGAGCTTTCATGTCTAATTTTCACATACAAAACGTTATGTAGATGAACTACAATGAATATTTAATTTATATGCTTATATTTGCATTGTGATGCTTATGTGTGTGTGTGAAGGTGCATGTGTGTGTGTATGTGTGTAGGGGGGTGTGTGTGCTGCGTTGGTATGTTTTATGTATGTACGAGAGAGGAGCTAATTAGATGTGTGGCATGAAGTATTTTGTCAGGTAAAAGAAGCTGTACAAGGAGATATTCTTTTATGCACCATTTCTGTATGCATTATAAGTTTCTCAGTTTGCTCACCAGAGAGAGAACTCAACCATTTTATTAATTTAGGTTTACATTCAGAGAAAGTGTACTTGGTGATTTCGACAACTTTACAGACGGAGTTGTACGTGTAAATATGAATGTACGGAGGTAACCGGGCGGCAAAGACAGTGCTGATTCCAGGAAGTGTTATGTCACGTGAGCGATTCTGTCTTCTTGAATTTATCCCACAAGACAAGCCGTGGCATTTAGCTACTGCCCTCATGACAAACAGCTGGTGAACTCTCAGGACCGAAGCTTCTTCGTACAGTTTATCTGTAGAGTATCTGCGCGGCTTGCCTAGCATGACCTTAAGAAAAGCCCTTTGTGCTCTTTAAATATTTTCCATATGAGTTTTAGCCGCTCCTCCCCAAACGCTCAGGCAATAGAGCAGTAAAGATTGGCAGAGTGATTTATAAACCAACATTTTAATGTTCCCGAAGACAGTGGCTCTCAAAATTCTCATCATATACAGCAGCTTGCGAACTCTCCCCAATATAAATATATGAAATGTGCTGTGAGAATGACAGATTCTCATCTATCATTACCCCTAGGTATTTAATGGCACTTACTCTGGTCATTGAGCTGCAAGAGCACTCGTCATTATTATGGTTATTACGTAGAATAAGTTCAAAAATTGGGGTTCCTGTAGCCGCTGTAATGTGGAAAGCAATAAAATTAGACTTGTTGACATTAAGAGTGAGGAGATTGTAATCAAGCCATCGAGTTAGCACAGTCATACCGCGCTCAGCACACTCAGCGACAGACTCCCAGCACTTCCCGTGGAAAATAGCAACGGTGTCATCGGCATAACAGATAAGCTTACAGTTTGGAATTTTTAGGCTAAATATGTCATTTATATACAAAATAAAGAGAGTTGGAGCTAAAATTCCGCCTTGTGGAATTCCATACTCTATGTGTGCAACATTACTCATGAATTCTCCAATTTTGACTCTTTGTTTTCGATTTTCTAGGTAACTAGTGAACCAAGCTAGAGGAACTCCACGCACACCGAATGACTCTATCTTTTTTAATAGTATTAAAGGAGAGATAGAGTCAAAAGCCTTGGAAAAGTCGAGGAAAACACCGATGCACCTTTTCCTTTGATCTAGATGAGAGACGACTGTCTCAGACAGGAGTTGGACTGCATCTTCAATTGATTTTCCCCTTCTAAATCTAAATTGACTCGCATTGAGTAGGTTGTACTTCTCTAGAAAATCCACAAGCCTCCGATTAACCAGTTTTTCCAGTATTTTTGATACTATACTGAGAAGGGTCTGTAGTTGTTTGGATCACTTTTATCGCCAGATTTATGAATGGGAATAACCAATGCCGTCTTCCAGCAGTCGGGAAACGATCCTGTAGCTAAGCTGAGATTACATATGTGAGTTAGGGGTTCCAGTAACCATTCCTTAGCATATCTTAGTAACAGTGGGGTTATGGTGTCTAATCCAGGAGCGCTATCTCTTTTAAGATTTTGAATGATATCCAATATCTCTACACTATCTGTAGGTGAAAAGTAGAGTGAGTTTTTGCAACGGCTTTTGTATGATTGACGTAGAGCTAGTTTTTCATGTGACACCTTTTCACAACTTTTCCAGAATATTTGAGGCGAGTTGTGAACCAGTCCCGGCAAGGTGTTCATTACAGGTATCCAAAGAAGTCCTGGGATCGTTCGCCGCCCTTTTCAGAAGTTCTGCGGAGTTCTTTTTTAAGTTTGGCATGTCACACACTTCCCTTATCGATTTCCAGAGTGATTTAGGATTGCCTGTGTTCTGAGCAAGTTGTGTATTGGCGTATGCAATTTTAACTCTACGAAGTAAATGGTTGCAAAAATTTCTGTAGCGGGCATACGTAGTTTTAAGAATTTCATTCGTTGGATCTTTTCTCAGCTTTAAGTGTAGATTGTCCCTGTGTCGCAGACACCTAAGCAGTCCGGGAGTGATCCAGGCTTTCAGGTGTCGCCTTGACCGGCCAACAATCACTTTGTGCGTATGTTTGTGGATGTAGTCGGATATTGACTTGACTGAAGGTAGATACTGCGTCGTTCACATTAGGTTTGATGAGCACTTGGTTCCAGTCCACCAATTTCAAGTCTTCGGCCACACTGATAAAATTAGTTTTGATGATTTCTGTTCAATAATTTATCCAGAAATTACCGTCTCGGGGCCCATAGCGAGATCTAAACATTATTATTAAGCTTTTATACCGATTTTAATATTTACCCCCTAATTGAAAACAAAGTACCGAAAAGAAATCACTTACGTAGGGTTCCCGGCGTCGTCCAAAGCCCAGTTTGGTCGATAGGAATAAGGAACAGGGTCAGCAAGGGAATTTGGAATACCAAACCAGGCGGCGTCCGTCGTCTCGAATTCCCGTTCGACGATCCCGAATTTTAGCGTAGTCCACCGGCACTACGATCCGGCGTTGGAGAAAAGGGGTCCGTCCAGTCGCCCACTTTTACACAACGATAGTAGCACTAATCCAGTAGTAATTAACACTTTTATCCAGAAAAGCAAACCAGGTTAGAAAGAAAACGTGACTCGTCGATCCCGCGAACAAAGACAACGAACGAGTGACAGCCGGCTGTCAACCATAGATCCGCTATGATTTCGATGGCCGATATAATGTTGCCCGATTATACGGAACAAAGCCCCCGACCAATTGAACTCCAGGTCAATTCTAGCAATCAGTATTTAGCAGTATCCGGACCCCAAATAAAACGAAATTCCCAACTTTGACCCGAAAGTGGAAATCAAACCAAAAAAAAACTTTACCAAAAATAGCAATAAAATTAAATAAAATGTTAACCATGAAAAATACGTATATCTAATAAAGAGGCAGGCGTGCCAGAGAGGACACCGCGCGCTGAAGTCTGGAACCAGAAACCAGAATCTCCGCCACGCGGGGTGTGCCATCAGTACCAGATATCAATTTTAAAATACGTCCCCTACGCCAGAGTAGGGGGGCCAAATTTGCCTCTTTTAATAATACTAAGTCCCCTTCCCGAGGGGCCTCCGTCCTATCTGTCCATTTTACCCGTTGTTGCAACAGATGCAAGTACTCGGCCGACCAGCGCCTCCAGAAGTCTTGACTTATTTGCTGCTCCCCTTCCCTCCGGACCTCTGAGGAGTACAGACGTGTTTATAGAAAGTCCATTTATTATTTTAAATTCGAGAAAAAAATATAATTATAATCGAAACTAATAGTTGAAAGTGAGACGTGTGAACAAATAAATAGTTAATAATTAAATAAATCACCAATTTACAATTATTAAAACATCCTAAAATAATAGGGTGACATAAAATACTAAGAGTTTCGTACCGGCTACACCACTCCGGAGCATCGGGTCGTCACAGCTGACGTCATCGATAAGGCGGAGACGGACCCATATTCACAAGTGAGACTTCCCAATTAAACCAATAACCATCCTGCTTCCACCCGTTGCAATACCACTTCACAATATTTTGCTTGTTGTGGTCTATAAGTGCAAACGAGACTAGAACGGGGTGCGAAAAGTAAAGGTGCCTTATGAAAGTCTCTTCAAACAGCTGCTGCCCTGGTACATTACGATTGGCAAAACTTAAACGACGGTGGTGCTGGCGGCGGGGTGAGACTTCTATCAACTTCTTATACCCGAGTATAATAGTGCGAAACCATTAACAGAAGCCAAAAATCCTGGAAAGCCTGGTGAATATTTTGTGCTATCAGAATTTTTTAAGGCGTACATCAGCATTTTTTTTGTGCTATTATAATTATCACAGGCTTCTATCTCCCTTCATTATAAAATATGACTCCAACTCCAGAGGTAACTGGATCTGATTCGGACGCCTCTAAAAGAAACGAACGACATAAACGTGCACTCAAACGGCGCCGTTCTCCGGAAGTCGACATAAACGGCAAATTAAAATCATTTGAAGACAAGATCTCTAAAATGCTTTCCTCTTGGAAGACGGATGTCGATACTAAACTCAAGAGCTTCGAAAGCAGGCTCTCAGACATAAAATTGGACATTGCAAAGTCGCTGGAATTTATGGCTGCTCAACAGGAAGAGATGAAACGTAAAGTTGGAGGTATACAACAGGAGTGCAGGGAAAACCTCAATGAAATTTCTCGTCTGGGTGACATTATTGAGGACCTATCGCGCACCGCACGTAACTCTTCTTTTGAGCTGAGAAACGTGCCCCATTCTCCAAATGAGCCCAAAGATGTTCTTTGTGGTTATCTGGTTCGCATGAGTGAAACTACAAACGCGAAGATAAATCTTTCAGCAATCAAAGACATATTTAGAGTTCCTGGAAAGTCAGATGCAAACAAGCCAATAATAGTTGAATTTACATCGACCTTGTTAAAGAACAAGCTTATTAAATCGGTGAAAAACTTTAACACTACAAATCGCACGAATAAACTGAATGCGTCCCATCTTGATATTCATGCGGCTAAATCCCCAGTTTACGTGACGGAACATCTCACGAACAAAGCAAGTCGCCTGCATTTCTTGGCTAGAGACCTAACTAAGTCTGGAATGTTCAAATACTGTTGGACATCTAATGGGAAGATTTATCTGCGAAAAATCGATGGCGCACCAATGATTGCGGTCAAGAGTGAAGAACAAATTACAGCGCTCAAATCAAAACCCATGTGACTATTTATGTTGTTTGTACTGAGTAATCTTTTTATGTTTTGTTCACGGTCCTCTATACTAACTGTGGTAAATTGTATTTGTCAAACCTTCCTTGCCCTTGTAATCCTAACCTTAACCAACAAAATTATTCCCTGTCACTATTCTCCACAAATGTACATTTATGTTATTGAAGGCATAAGATATCTTCCAGTCTCTAGTTATCTAACTCCTATATTAGTAGAAGAAGAAAATTGCACCAAGGTTACCTTCTTAGGAACTGATTATGGATAAAGATGTTAATGAAATCTTAACTGAGGTTGATGGAGTGGGAGTAGCTGAATCTTATTGTTGTAAAATTGATGAATGTAACGAATCTGTTTCATACTCCTCTAAGCACGTTAGGGTCATCGCCCAAAATATTAGAAGCATTAACGCTAATTTTGATAAACTTTTGGTTTTGTTGTCCAGTTTCAAATTTCAGTGTGATTTCATTGTTCTATCTGAATGTTGGCTAAAAAGTAATACACATCTTCCTCAATTACCAAACTACAACATTTCTGCATCAACTCAAACTTATAACAAAAGTGACGGACTTGTTATTTATTACAAAAGTAACATACCTTGCACTATTGAGGAACCCTGTTTTCAGGAAGCCAACTGTTTAATAGCTAAAATTGAAGACCACACAGCAATAATTGGCATATATCGTCCACCTTGCTTCCGTAGAACGAAACTTTTTTTGGAATCGCTTGAGAGAGTGCTTGAGAGTGTCAAAGGATTTAAAAATGTGATTGTTGCTGGCGATATAAACATTGACATATCTATGCAAAGCGCAGTTGACCCCGCATGCTGTCACTATCTTAACTTAATGGCTGAATATGGACTACTACCGACACACACATTTCCAACTAGAGATAAATCATGTCTAGATCATATATTATATTCTTGAAGTCAAAATCTAAAGGCCTAGCCTTTGTAATTCAATCCACTTTGACAGATCACTACCCAGTTTTGCTTTCTCTACCAAATTCAAGTACGAATGGTTCCACTCAGGGCCATACAGACTCTGGCCATTACTCGGTACAAAAGACGGATTACCCAAGTGCAGCGATATCCCTAAGTAACTCTGACTTCTGCGAAATACAGGGTATGAATGATGCAAATGCCGCTACAGATGTGTTGGTTAGTACTCTTATGAAAGCACTTGATAAATTTACATATTTTAAAATAGTAACCCGTTAGCATAAAATAACTAAACCCTGGATAACTCCAGGTTTACTCAGATGCATACGTCACAGGGATAACATGCATCTTAAAACCAAAAATGACCCTACAAACAGCATTCTCTTACATAGCTATAAACGATACAGAAATTATTGCAATTCTCTTCTGAAAAAACTTAAAATTAATTATGAGCAGAACGAAATTAAAAAAGCTGGTAAAGATACTAAACGTAACTGGAAGGTCATCAAAAATATAGCCAATCTCTCTCAAAATAGGTCGCCAACATTGGACCTCAAAAATATAGACCTTAACCAATTAACAGCTGTGAATAAAGTAAACAACTTCTTTGCAAATGTTGGAAAGCGATTGGCAGGCAAAATCTCTAAAAGTCACCCTCTATCTCACTACATTCTGCCCTATACAGCCTCTTAAAAACTCTCGATCCTTTGCTTTACTGGACACGGACTACAGTGAAGTCAGAAGAACCATACTCTCTTTAAAAGATGACTCTGCAGCTGGATGGGATGGTATAACATCTTTATTTTTAAAATTAGTTGTAGATAAAATTGTTCCAGCTCTAACACACATAATCAATTTGTGTTTCTCCTCTGGAATATTCCCAAAAGCGTTAAAAAAGGCTATCATACTTCCTATTCATAAGAGTGGGCCTCGGGACGATGTCAACAACTTTAGGCCAATATCAATTTTACCCGCGCTGTCTAAAGTAATTGAAAAGATTTTAAATAAGAGATTAATGTGCTACCTGGAACAAAACAATCTTCTGTGCGATTCTCAGTATGGTTTTCGTGCAAACAAATCCACGGAACAGGCAATATCGGCACTGACCGATTATGTCACCAGGACCTTGGACAGGAAGAAGAACTGCTTGGGAATATTTCTAGATTTGGCTAAGGCTTTTGACACCGTCTCGATCCCACTCTTGCTGAAGAAAATGGAGAACTTGGGTATAAGGGGTATCCCGCTAACACTATTTCAAAACTACCTTCTAAATAGAACACAACAGGTTCGCATAAGGAATATCACAAGTAACAGTGAATTATTATCCTACGGAGTTCCACAGGGATCTATTTTAGGTCCCTCCCTATTTCTGATATTCTTAAACGACCTATGTAACTACCGGCCTGAAAATGGTGACATCTTCGCGTTTGCTGATGATACAGCATTGGTATTTGAGGGCTGTACTTGGGAAGAGGTGCGTGATAAAGCGGAGAAAGGACTGCGAAACGTAAATTTGTGGTTACAATCTAACTTGCTTAGCTTAAATATTACGAAGAGCAAGATAATTACTTTTTGCATTCGAAAAAGCAGTTCAAACGTTGATGATAGCTTTAAAGTTCAAGTTCACACATGCGGCGTAGAATCGAAAATGCCCTGTAGCTGCTTGCATCTTGAGCGCGTGAGAAGCATTAAATATCTTGGAGTTGTAATCGATAGCAACCTCTCATGGGTACCCCATATCGAGTCTATGTCTTCGCGTACAAGGAAACTGATCTGGATTTTTAAGAACCTGAGACCTTCAATTCCTTTTGAACTTCTCAAAACAGTATACCTCGCAGTCTGTCAGTCGGTTCTTGGCTACTGTGTATCCATATGGGGTGGTGCATGCAAATCTCACTTAATAAGACTTGAAAGAGCACAACGCTCTGTTCTTAAAGTTATGTTGCATAAACCTTTCCGTTACTCTACCGAAAAACTTTACCATGACACCCAAGTTTTGACCGTTCGACAGCTTTTTATCTTAAACACTATTCTTTTACAACATAAATTGATAAATTTTAATCCTAATCAGCCAAAAACAAGACAATCCAAACCCAAGGTGGGCGTAGCTGCTCGAATATTCACCACGTTTGCAAGGAATCAATCTTACTATCAAAGAGCGTATTTGTATAACAAACTGAATACCATTCTTGATTTCTATCCTATGTCACGGTTTACATGTAGAAAAACTCTAGCAAAATGGTTGCTGTCTCTTGACTATCCGCTTGATACACCGGTGTGTAATATAGTACCCAAAACTTGGTTGATGACGAAAATATACAAACTTAATTCTGCGGTCGGGTTTTTGGCGGGAAAAAAAAAATTTTCGTGTTTTTATTTGGGAAGCTATACCGATAAATTTGTGTTTAATGGCGTCTACTTGAACTGGTCTTTATTTTGATATAATCCACATTAAAATTGGAGTTCATTTACATAGAAAAATCGTAAAATTAAAAAAAAACAAAAATAAATTTTTTTGGCGGGAAAATGGTCCCGAAGTATTGAAAAAAAATTAAAAAATATATTTGTGCTATCGAATGCAGTTTTTTTTGGTTTTTCGAGTTTGTTATTTCGTATACAACACATTTAAGCCATAAAACCACTGTCTCCTTTATAAATTATTAATGTAATAGCTGATCGACTACTTGAGAAATCGCAAAAAAAAATCTCAAGTGTCAAAAATGTTAGTTTACATTTTAAGTACATTAATTATAAACAAACGATACCGCTAGAAGCGTCTTGAAACGCTCTTGAGAATGAATGGGCTCAAACGGATACAAGTAAGGCGGCACTTCATATGCCGAAGCACAAACACCGCACTTATGTAACCTGACACCCATTTTCCCGCCAAAATTGTAAACGCGAAGAGCAGGCGGTGTAGCAAGCGGCTATAACAAAACAGAATCCTTATTGCATATAGTCTCTTAAGGGACTGATATCCAAGCCTACTGCTCTGGGACGCTACCTAAAATAAACCTGGTCCCCCCCTCCCTCCTCTCCTTCTCCTTTCCTTTTATGACATGCTCTGTACCACTCATTTTTATTTTATTTTTTATTTTGTTTTAATGATAAAATCTTAATGTTTAAAGGTTATAAAATATTATTATTGTGTAATGTATTAATTTGAATTCAATTAATTTTAAATATTGTTTCTTTACATTTTTACTGGTTATTAAATTAAGTAAGATATAACTAACAAATATACATTTTATCAGTTGTAATATGTTTAACCGGAGCGAGGGCCTTGGTATGCCATTACACAGGGAAACCTAGTTTGGGTACCAAGGTCATCCTATTCAGGATTGCTGATGTTTTTATTGTAATATATGATTAATTTGTAATTTAATGAAATATGTTTGAAGCTCAATAAACTTTATCTTATCTTATCTTAATAACTGAAAACGGGACAGGCGTCCGGGCCGCTCATCCTTCCAGGGATACTCCGGCAACGCGGTTAAGGGCTGACCGATCAAGAAGTGACCCGGCGTCAAGACTTCTAGATCGTTAGGGTCAGGCGAGATTGGACAGAGAGGACGGGAATTAAGCACTGCCTCCACGCGGCATAGTACCGTGACTAACTCTTCCCAAGTTAACACGGTCTCCCCGATGACACGGCGGAGATGGGTTTTAGCAGACTTCACCGCAGCCTCAAAAATTCCTCCCCAGTGAGGACAGGCTGGCACACTAAATTGCCAGCTGATTCACCGCTGGGCGAGGGCCAGACTTAAACTATTGTTACCAGAATTTAAAAAATTATTAACCTCGCGTAAATAATTCGCCGCTCCTCGATAGTTTGTGCCATTGTCCGAACGTATTAAAGAGGGTACTCCTCTTCGCGCTACAAAGCGATCCAGCGCCGCGACAAAGGCCTCCGTAGACAGCGCAGAGACCAGCTCCAGGTGGACTGCTTTGGTGGCCAAACACACAAAGACGCACAGGTAGGCTTTAACGACCTTGGCGTTACGCAACGTCGATGACTTGACCGAGAAGGGCCCAGCGAAGTCCGTTCCGACCCCGTCGAACGGCCTCGAGGGAGAAATCCTATCCGGAGGAAGATCTCCCATCATGGGCTGCATGGTAGACGCCTTGAGCCTATAACAAGGGACACATCTAAACAGCACCTTTCGGACCGCCCTGCGAGCCGACAAGATCCAGAATTCACGCTGCAACACAGCGAGAAGCGCGCCACATCCAGCGTGCGCGTTACCGAGATGCCGATCGGAGATCAGCAGGTCCACCAGAGGACCTCCTTTAGGTAGCAACAGGGGGTGCCTGCTGCCGTACGGCAGGTTGGCTTTCCGGAGCCAACCTCCTACGCGCAGAAGACCATCCTGATCTGTGAAAGGGTTCAACTTAGCGACCGCACCCTTCAAGCGAGCGCGACCGCAGCGCAGCGCCTCAAGTTCCGTCGGAAACCTCTCACCCTGTACCAGCCGAATGAGGTGCAGCAAGGAACTCCGACGCTCCTCCACAGTGGCGATCTGGTCACTCCTCCTCTGACGAGGGTGACGACAGTTGTGGATGAAGCGCTTAATCCAGCTAGTTACCCCCAGCAATTTATCCAGCTTGCTGTAACGACCCGTCAACCAATCAGAGTCTGGGGGCACTTCCGCCACAATCGCATGCACGCGGACTCCGGGCAGCTCCGCTCGCTCCGAGTCCGCGCCGAGAGCTGGCCAGGAAGCTTTTGGCTCCCGCAGCCAGTCCGGACCCCACCATAAGGGGTGATCAACTAGCTCCAGCGCGGAACAGCCGCGCGAAGCACAGTCAGCGGGGTTCAACTCACCCGGGACATGTCTCCAAACAATGTCCAGTCCATTGTTTTGGATTTGGGAAACCCGATTTCCCACAAAGGTCTCCAAAGTGTGAGGGGCTGCTCTTAACCAGGCAAGTACGACCTGACTGTCTGACCACGCATAGACCTTCCGGGTGTCTATCGAGGTGGACAGTTCCTGATGTACGTGCTTAAGCAGCCGAGCTAGTAATGTGGCTCCGCTCAATTCCAGTTTCGGAATAGTGAGTCGTGTCCTGATAGGAGCTACCTTGCTCTTCCCCAATAAGAGCGTGAGATTGACGTGGCCTCCAGCGTCAACTGTACGTAAGTACACAGATGCGGCATAACCCAGCTCGGACGCATCACAGAACCCGTGCAGGCTGATCCGGCTACAGCCTGGTGGCAGAATGCGACGGGGCAACGCCACTCGATTGACCGTTTCGAGGTCAGATATCAAACGAAGCCAAGTGTTAAGCGAGTCTCCGACCAGGGGGTCGTCCCATGAGACCTTCAGAGTCCAAAGTCGCTGTAACAGACACTTGGCTGCGAACAGAACCGGACTGATCCAACCGTTTGGATCAAACATCCTGGCGATGGTGGACAAAACCGTCCGTCCGTCCACGCGCGTGTGGCTTCCAGTGCCACCCGAAAGGTGAAGATGTCAGCAACCGGTTGATACTGCATGCCCAAAACCGCAATCCCGTGCGGATCGTCACCTTCCTCGAAGAGCCCGGGATCCTGCTGGTGATCGTCCGGGATACCAGCCAGGACGTTGGGGTCGTTAGAGAGCCATTTCCGAAGCTCATAGCCTCCAGATGCGAGAAGCTCTGTAAGCTCATCCCGGAGCAACAGAGCTTCCTCCACCGTCTGCGCACCAGTGCAAACGTCGTCCACGTACAGGTCGCGTTCCAGAACTGCGGCTGCGCGTGGGTACCGAGCCCGTTCTTGCTCCGCCAACTCCAGCAGTGAGCGGATCGCAATGAAGGGGCTTGATCTCAACCCATAGGTGTTGGTGTTCAACTCATACACCATCATAGGGTCCTGAGGACTTTCCCGCCAGAGGATCAACTGGAACCTCCTGTCCTCGGGGTGTATGACCGTTTGTCGGAACATCATACGGATGTCCGCTCCCAACACCACCTGATGCCTACGGAAATTCAGGATGATGTCTACAATATCCCGATGTAACTTCGGTCCAGCGTGGAGGCACTGGTTCAGTGACACTCCTGTCGAAGTCGGAGCGGATCCATCGAACACCGTCCTGAGTTTGCCCGTCGACGCCTTCAAAACGGCGTGATGAGGCAAAAAGTAGTGGTCCATGGTCGACCAGTCGTCGCGAGCCGGAGACATGTGGCCCAGTGCCTCATACTCCCTCATGAACTCGATGTACTTTTCCCGAAGTACAGGATCTCGAGCCATGCGTCGCTCCATGGACCTGAGCCTTTTCTCGGCCAATGATCGAGACTGGCCCAGACGCGGGGGGTTATCCCGGAAAGGCAGCCTAGTCTCCAATCGCCCAGAAACCATTCTCCGAGTGTGAGCCTGATAAAAGTTCTCACACTCCACGTGCTCGGGATCCAGCCGAGACACGGTAGGCGGCTCTTCGATCTCCCAGAACCTCTGCATGATCTGAGCGAGGGCCGTTCCCGTAAAAGAAGCCTGATTCGACTGCTGCCACTCATCCACCATTCCCAAAATGGCGTTCCCGTAGATGGTGGGCAGCGCCATCAGCGAAGACTGGTCCAACAGTCTAGGCTTCCCGTTCATGATGTAACCCAGTACATCAGAACCCAACAAAAGATCTACCGGACCCGCCATCCCGAAGCGGGGATCCGCCAACCTGAGACCCTTAGTACAGGACAAAAGATCCGGATCTATGTCCGCCTGAGGAAGCCAACCGACAACCGAATCCATGACGGTGGCCCTGACCGCAATCCTTTCCGAATAGGAATGTACGGACGAGAAGGAGAGGCGGGTCTGTCCAGCCGACCGCACCTCTGTGTTCCCGACTCCCCGCAACGGAGTCGGTGACGGAAATCTAGCCAGGCCCAGGCGATGAGCAACCCGGGTTGTCAAAATGCACCCCTGGGACCCTGTGTCCAAGAGCGCTCGTATCCGGACGTAGTCGCCTCTTGGACCCCAAACCCTTAACCAGAGGGTGGGCAGCAGGATCACCGGTTGATCCTGTGCCAAGGGAACGGAGGCTAGTCAATCCCTCCGAGGCCCGTCCGAACCCGTCGGACTACAGGGCCCAGCCCAGTATGGCTGCCGAGTCATAAGGGCCATCGGAGGGGGGGCATATCCGGCCGCCCTGCCATATCGAAAGTAGGGCGGGTGGTAGTCCAGCCTCGGATATTCATGGAGGGGAGGCGTGTACGCCCTCCATTCCATTGGTCGCTGATCCGGCGGCGGAGAAGGGTAACGCTGGGGAGGTGACCCCAGTGGTGACTCTGGTATCACCCTTCCATCCCTCCAATTCGCCCGCGTCCGCGCGGGCTGTGAGGTCGGTGACCGAGCCACGTGTAGGACGCCCCTTGTTGGGCTGCCCGGTGCTGCCGTGGGTTGGGGTGGAGGGGGTGTGCTCCACGCTGTAGCCACTTCATTGTTGTACAATGCGTGGCTCGGCGTGGGAGCGCCCCCGCCCGTGGAGGGCCCCCTCCCTGAGGGCTGTCGACCAGCACCATCGCTCCTGGTGCACAAGAGCTGGTGGTGTGGTCCCCCACACCCAGGACACGGCCGTGCCGTGGGGCAGTCATTGTACAAATGACCCCCCAGGCACCCGTAGCACCGACGCAACTTCCGAACGATCCCTCGTCGGTCGGAATTCGTCCTCGCAAGCAGGGCCGGACACTGCACCAGCGCGTGAAGCTGGCCACAGTTCGGGCAATCCTGCTCCGACGCAGTCGTCACCGTCGCCGTCCGCTTTACCCCACCCTGAGTGCGGGGATTGGTAGGTCGCGGTCCTGTTCCGGCAGGGCCACGAGCTGAAGCGGCGGGCTGCGCCTCCTGCGGCGCCGACTCGACCATCCTCGCCTCCCACTCCAGGACCCGAAGCAGCTCCTCAAACGTGGGGAAGACCTTCGGGTCGCCGTGAAGGCCCCTTTCCCGCTCGAACCGGGCGCGCAACTCCAGCGGCACTTTGCCCAGCAGAATGTGGACCAGTAGAAACGACCAGTGTTCTACTGGCAGTCCCAAGCTGCGCAAGGCGTTGTACGCCACCTTCACGGGCGTGAGGATTAGCGGCCTCAACTGAGACCTCTCAGTCACCTTCGGCAGCCCCAGTATTTGGAACACGTGAGCGTCGGCGAGGAGCCGAGGGTTTTGGAACCTCGTCTCCAGCAACTCCATCGCCGTGCCGAAGTTGTCGTCGTCCAGCTCCAGGTGCTGGATCAGGGAGAGTGCCTCACCCTCCAGTGACGTGCGGAGATACGCCAGTTTCTCCGCCCTCGTCAAGTCGGTGCGTGAATCTACGAGAGAGGCGAACATACTCCGGAAGCCGCTCCACTCTCACAGGTTACCTGTGAACCTGGGCAAGTCCAGGGTGGGAAGGCGTCCCACTACACCCGAACCCGCATTCCTGATGACGGGTCCCGAGTTCGCCCTTCCCTGACGAGACCTCTCCAGCTGGCGAACCCCTTCTGAGACCTCGTCGTACACATCCAGGATGCGCCGCATGTCCGCGTCAATCCTCTCCATCTGGTCCTCAGGTGGAGGCGGCCTTGCATCCCGCAGCAATCCTGTGCTCCTCTCAGCGACCTCCAGGCGCCTGTCGAGCTGTTCTGCCCTGTTTAGCAGCGCCTCCTCCCGGTCTCTCCGGCCGACCAATCCTTGTAAGGATTCGAACCATCGGAGCTGGTTGGCCAAATCCGAAGCCATTTTTAAATTTAAATTTAAACCAACCTAAAGTTCGGACAATGTCACAACAAATATATCCGCAACCTATTAAACCGGATACCACTTAATACTAATTTCCCGACAGTTTGGGGAGAAATTATAAACTGGGAACCCCCAAATATCTGGCCTACCCGATATATTTTCCCAGAAAAATAAAAACAAAAAAGGGGTATTTACGGTTAACCGCGCTCTGCTACCAGAAAATGTTCAATAATTTATCCAGAAATTACCGTCTCGGGGCCCATAGCGAGATCTATATTTTATTTTTAAGTAAGCTTTTATACCGATTTTAATATTTACCCCCTAATTGAAAACAAAGTACCGAAAAGAAATCACTTACGTAGGGTTCCCGGCGTCGTCCAAAGCCCAGTTTGGTCGATAGGAATAAGGAACAGGGTCAGCAAGGGAATTTGGAATACCAAACCAGGCGGCGTCCGTCGTCTCGAATTCCCGTTCGACGATCCCGAATTTTAGCGTAGTCCACCGGCACTACGATCCGGCGTTGGAGAAAAGGGGTCTGTCCAGTCGCCCACTTTTACACAACGATAGTAGCACTAATCCAGTAGTAATTAACACTTTTATCCAGAAAAGCAAACCAGGTTAGAAAGAAAACGTGACTTGTCGATCCCGCGAACAAAGACAACGAACGAGTGACAGCCGGCAAACGTTGACAACGTTGAGTATGGTTGACAAACCATAGATCCGCTATGATTTCGATGGCCGATATAATGTTGCCCGATTATACGGAACAATTTCTCTTTTCATTAAATTCCTTTCAACTTTTAGTGACATTCCCACACACAAAATATCATGATCGGTACACCGGCCACGTTAACACGTGCCGGTGTCGGAGCTAGTTTTCCGACTTATATAAGTTACAATTCTTAATGTCGCCACATTTGTAAGCATTTGCACCAAAAGTGAAGTGATAAAAACACATATAGTTTGAGTCACCCGGTTTCGCTATTTGTTTTGAAAAATTTTCGCTATTTTGGCTTTTTGAGCGTGATCGAGAGGAGTTAGAGTTAGAATCTCGCTCGCTATTACGCGACTTGCGTGGTTGATAGCTGCTATTATTATTATTATTTAATTTTGAGCGCAGCGCTGAAATCTCAGATTTCATAGAATTAATTTCGCTAAATAGTTTAGTGAGAGGTTGGTCAGTTATTGGCGGAGATTTAGAAATTGGAGCTAGCTGGGATGGAGTGGCATTTTCTATAATTTTATCTGCCATATTAGCTAAGCTGTCTAATTGAATCTCCCCAGTATCGCACGCGGTAATAACAACTCTAATTGAGTGCGGAAGGCGACCTTTCCAGAGGAGCTTGAGAGTCTCGTCTGGCACCTTATGTTTACCCAAATATTTCATTCGGCGCAACAATTGTGATGGTTTTTGGTCACCGAGTTCGATTTCGTTTAATAATTTATTTAACTGTTGAGTTTCGGACACTTCGTACACATAAATTAACCTGTTTTTTAAGGTCTCGAACTTGTTTACATCGGGCATGTTATCTAAAGTGTCACTGATATCGCTTAATTCAGCTTGATTTAGCCTAGCTATTAAAAGTTGACTTTTGTGCAGATCACTTGCCTTTTGTGGGTCGACGATGGCGTTGAACTGATGGAACCAGAGCCTGGGTCGCTCTCGCCAGAAGTCCGGTATCCTTGTTGTTACATTGATGGTGGCCATTGTCTGTATCTCGGTGGTCGGTGGTGTGGCTGGTGTTGGTTGTTGAACCGGCGCAGGTTGGCAGCGTGGGTCGTTCATTTATTCGCGAGTCTTGCTGTATTTTTGTTGACTTTTAAAAATATGAGTTTAACGCGACTATGAACGATACTTGAATCACGTCTGCTTGATATCACGTCGGCTTGATATCACGTCGGGGTCACCACTTTGCCGATGGGTGCGTGAAGGTGTGGTGACAGGCAAAATAAAATGCGTGTTCACTTGATGTTGTTTAATATCTGACTCCTTACTTTCACAATGTGACTGTCGCTTATAACTATTTCTTAATACAATGGAGCACTGTTAGTTGTGGTTAATATTTACGTTATTAGTGTTTATGTTATACGATTTATTTTATCCACTAGGGACACAATGAACAAAGGCAATGGAAATGGAGTTAGTAGGTGGGCACTTGAAATATGAAATATACGATGCAGCCGCTACAACACGACTGACTTGATAAGCAAAATGTGTACTCTCACTAGAGCCACATATCATCACAGCTGAATCACAACAATCAATCTCTGGTCCATGCGCATCCCTCCAGGATCGCCGAGTCACCACCGGACTCAATGGTTTCCCTTGAAACCCCTGATGACCTCCGCCAGAGTTGACTTCCTACCGCGTACTCACGGACTACTAACTTACTAACTAGTAGACGCCGATTTCTACTGAGCTACGGCTACACGACAACCTCTGGTGTAGTCTGACCATCATGCAAACTCAACGCACTTTTCTCATCTCGAACCATCGTTACTTTCCTCTACTACAATCTCGTCAGTTATACTTTGATTATCCGTCATCTTTCTCAACTAACTCAACTTATTGTGTGCGTACTTATTGGTACGATTACAATAATTAAGCGTTTTTAATTTATAGCGGTGACCACAAAGAACCTCTATAACTCTTTGACCACAAAGGGACTTTTATAATTCGGATTACATTTTGTTTGATTACGTTCCTCACTCATAATCAAATCAAAGTCACCAACTGAGAATTGATTACGCCTTTGTTTGAACAAACTTACGCTTTTCATAAGTGGCAGCGTTCTCTATACATTTCTGGCATCAACTCACACTATATATATGTCAACCTCGGGCTCTACGTTGTGAGCAGATAAATGAAAGGGGCTGTGTCCTTATCAATAAACAGTTATTTTGTCCCTCGATTAATTTTACAATTAGTTAAAAATAACAAGTTGAACGTTGACTAAGGTGTCTTAATATGAACAAGCTTTTGTTTCTATTGTAGTAAACATTAACTTTAGTATTAACATTGTTATGCTCTGAATGACATCAAATTTCTCTAAAGTTCTAGCCAAAATTAATGACTGATTCATGTACTTTGTTCACGGCTGACGAATTCGTCAACTATGAGTCGTGAGTATTTACAATCAAGACTTTGTAGCCGCTTTCAGTAAGTTAGTTTTCAGTAGTAGGCGAAAAATTTTTATTGTTATTGTGAGGAAAGGGCTTCTACACGTGACCCGTGAGGGCCGCGCGTAAAAGCCTACATGGTGCGGGGTTCCCTGAGAGCTGTCTGCTAAGCAGAGAGCTCCCAGATGGACCAAATAGCCCAGGTGGACCAAATAGGGGAAATCTCCTAGGAGATCCTCCCTAAAGAGAGGGCTCTTCGTCTAGTGGTCTGGGCTGGGCGGGCGCAGGGGTGCTCTGTATGAGCCCCGCGGTTGTTTGTTTGGCTCGGATCGGTGCGGTGTGTTTGGAAGAGATCGTAGTAGGCGAAAAATTTTTATTGTTATTGTGAGGAAAGGGCTTCTACACGTGACCCGTGAGGGCCGCGCGTAAAAGCCTACATGGTGCGGGGTTCCCTGAGAGCTGTCTGCTATACAGAGAGCTCCCAGGTGGACCAAGGGGAGGAGAGGTGAGAGATCGGTGAGATGCTGTGCGTGGCGACATCTGGCGTTTTCGTTGGATGTCGCGACGCACAGCAGCTAAATCTCAAGGTTCGGGGGTCGCCGAGGGGAGTGTCTGGCACGTGAGTCCGAGATCGCGCTGCTTACAGGGCGCGGTCTCGGGCTTGCGATCCAGGCATGGTCGGCGGGAAGCCGGCCGCTAGACCCCCACCCAGGGGAGCTATACCCTTAAATTTAGTAACTTAAAATGGATTGCACATATGATTTTAAAGGATTTACCCAGGAGGGTCCCCGAGAGGGGGAATCCCTCCACGTCTCTCAAGAGACGTGCAGCCCCGCGTACTCTGGGGGGGGCGAAAACCACAGAGATAATAACGACAACGAATATGGCGAACTGAATACGGACACCGATAACACAGTGATTGGCACAAGGGAGGCACGCGTGTTGCTCACGCGTGTCGAGACCGCGACGGCGGCGAACGACAGCGACGACAACTCCGCCGGTAGTGGGAGGCTGGAGCTGTCGTTGCCCGTTCCCTCCGAAGGACGCTCTCGCAAGAGAAGCCTAGAGAGGGAGGGCTACGACAGCTGCCGCTCCCACTCCTGCTCCGGGTCTAGTGATACCTTGGAGGGCCCAACGGCCACCAAGGTACCCACTGCCCGGAGAGGGAGAGGGAGAGGCAGGGGTAGACCGCCTACTAGCGGCGAATTCGTCGGTTTGGCCAAATCGCGGGCCGAGCTCAGCCTCGCGAGGGCGGAAGAGCAGCGCCTGCTGCTCGAGGAGGAGCTCTCCGACGAGCAGCAGGCGAGGAGCGAGAGGGTGAGGTCCCTCTTCGCGAGGCGGCGGGAGGCCCCCGAGTTCGGCGAAGTTGACTCCGTCGAACTCGCCAGGGTGGTGAAGGACTCGGTGGCCACCATAACATCGGTGGCCACCAGGTCCGGAAACCTCAAGGGCACGTTCGTGCGCGCCTTGAAGGAGGCAGCAACTGCGGTTGATGCCTCCTTCAAGGAGCTCAACGAGCGTACGGCCACGGAGGAGGTGGCTCTCCTGAGGGAGGCCAATAAAAAGCTCATGTCGGATCTCGCTGAGATCCGACGTGAGCTTGCGGAGCTGAAGGCTGCACGGGAGAATGCGGTCCCGGCAGCTGCAGTTCCGCCCCCTCCCTCTGGACAGTCGCCTCCTCTGGAGGACGTGATGCGGGCGGTCATGGTGCAGGTGGGCACCATGATCTCCGCCCGCTTCGCGGGTTTGGAGGAGCGGTTGCTCCCTCCACAGCGCCTCAGGCCGCCTCTTGCGGCGGATAGGCGCAGGGAGGAGCCGCCGCCGGTGCCAAACACCTCGACTGCGGTGCCCGGCTCTGCGGCTGCGCCAAAGCGGCGCAGGCGCAAAGCTGGGAGAACTGAGAGAACGCAGGAGCTCCCACCCCCGGCGAATTCTCTTCTTGAGACCGCGACTGCGACTTCGCGACCGGCTCCCTCGTTGGAGATCTGGACCGAAGTCGTCGGACGCGGTTCCAAGAAGAAGGCGAAGAAGAAGAAGAAGAAGGCGGCGCAAGGGCCGCGGTCAACCCCGGCGAAGGAGAAGGCCCCTAAACTCCGCTCCCCCCGTACTGCAGCGGTGGTCATCACGCTGCGGCCGGGAGCGGAGGAGAGGGGTCTCTCCTACGCCAGGGTGTTGGGGGAGGCCAGGGGTCGTATAGACCTCGCGGCCCTCAACCTCCCGCCCTTGAGAATGCGCACTACCATGACGGGAGCGCGCATTCTCGAGGTGCCGGGAGAAGAACGGGAGGCCAAGGCTGACTGTCTGGCTTCCAAGTTAAAGGAGGTATTCGTCAACTCCCAGGAGTTGACGGTGTCGCGCCCGACCCTCACCGCAGATTTGCGTGTGAGTGGTTTGGACGACTCCGTCAACTCCGACGAGTTGACGGAGTTCTGGCGCGGGCAGGGGGATGCCCAGCGCCAGAAGTCAAACTGGGGGAGATAAGGCGGGGCCCAGGTGGCATGGGCACCGCCTTTGTCAGGTGTCCCGTCGTTGCCGCCAAGAAATTGGTGGCAAACGGCGGGCGCCTGCTTGTGGGATGGGTGGCGGCGTCGGTCAAGCTCTTGGAAGCGAGACCACGCCGCTGCTTCCGCTGCCTTGCACTGGGCCACGTTCAGGCCCAGTGCAAGTCAGCGGTTGACCGCAGCGAAGAATGCTATCGCTGCGGTCAACTTGGCCATAAGGCCAAGGGCTGCTTGGCCGCCCCGCACTGCACCCTCTGTGCAGCAGCGGGAAGGCCAGCGGGGCACCTGTCGGGGACCAGCGCCTGTGCTGAGCCCCCATCAAAGACAGGTGCTCCCAGGAGGCAGTCTGCTGCAACCAGCTCCAGGTCGCAGCTGACCGGCTCCACGTTGGAGCAGCGAGGCAGCATGGAGGAAAGTTAGTATGGCGCCCATACTAACTTTCCTCCAGGCCAATATCAATCACTCCGCCCGTGCACAGGACCTTTTGCTCCAGTGCATGGCGGAGCGATTGATCACGGTGTGTGTGGTGGCCGAACCATACCGGGTCCCCCCCAGGTCGGACTGGGTCGGGGACCTGGATGGTCTGGTGGCGATCACCACACAGTCGCCAGCCCTCTCGCCCACTCTCGACAAAGTCACTAGGGGTAGTGGCTTTGTCGCGACCGTGGTGGTGGGGGTGTATTTTTCTCTCAACAGGGCCCTTGCCGAGTTCGAGAGATTTCTCGGCGAGGTAGGGACCCTGGTGGGACGGAGTCGCCCCCGCCCAGTCATCGTCCTCGGTGACCTCAACGCCAAATCCGTGGCGTGGGGGTCATCGACGACAGATGCTAAGGGGAGGGAGCTGGGGGAGTGGCTCGCGGAAGCGGGGCTCTGTGTCCTCAATAGAGGCACAGAGCACACGTGCGTGCGGCAATGGGGAGGGTCGGTGGTCGATGTGACCTTCGCCACCCCGGAGCTCGCACGCCGTGTCCACTACTGGAGGGTGCTGGTAGATGAGGAGACACTATCCGATCACCGCTACATATCGTTTAGTGTCTCCCCATCGACAGCGGACGGAGGACAGGGAGCCTCCCTGCCGGTGACGGGCCCGCGATGGGGGTTGAAGCGCTTGGACAGTGAGAAGCTGCAGGAGGCAGCCATTGTCCAGGCGTGGAACCCTGCTCCATTGCCACCAGTAGACATTGACGTGGAGGCCGATGCGCTGTGCATGGCGATGTCGCACGTTTGCGATGCCGCCATGCCCCGCGTAAAGGCCCTCCCAATGAAGCGTCAGGTCTACTGGTGGTCGGAGGAGATTGCGGAGCTCCGGCGGTGCTGCGTAGTGAGGAGGCG
The DNA here is from genome assembly GCA_963693475.1 of Ectropis crepuscularia. Lineage (NCBI taxonomy): Eukaryota > Metazoa > Arthropoda > Insecta > Lepidoptera > Geometridae > Ectropis > Ectropis crepuscularia. The sequence goes on along the minus strand of OY856339.1, from coordinate 32,633,009 downwards.
CCACTACCAGCACTACCGGCGGAGGAGGCTCCAGGAGCCGGCGGAGTTGGACGCCCGCTATGCCGCCTACAGGGCGGCGTCGCGGGCTCTCCGCACTGCCATCGCCGAGGCCAAGTCGGCATCGTGGAACCAGCTGCTGGAGACACTGGACCGAGATCCGTGGGGGCGTCCATATTTATTGGCGAGGCGAAAGCTTCGCCCATGGACGCCTCCAGTCACCAGCATGCTGGAGCCACGATTCCTGCGGCGGGTGGTCGAGGGACTGTTCCCGGCTAGCCCGGGAACAGACTTTGTCCCTCCCACGGCGATGGTGGCGCGGACCGAAGACTCCGCCGAGGAGGAGGAGGGGGAGGAGGACGAGCTTCTCGACGTCTCCGAGGGAGAGTTGGGAGCCGCCGTCCTGAGAATGAGGGCCAAGGACACGGCGCCGGGGCCTGATGGCATACCCGGCCGTGCTTGGGCCCTCGCTCAGGACGCCCTCGGCCCTCGCCTCCGGGATCTCCTGAGTCGCTGCATGCGCGAAGGGAGATTCCCGAGGCGATGGAAGAGGGGGAAGCTCGTCCTCCTCCGGAAGGAGGGGCGGCCCGCGGACGAACCCTCGGGGTATCGTCCGATCGTGCTGCTTGACGAGGCGGGCAAGCTCCTGGAGCGTATTATCGCTGCCCGCCTCGCCAAGCACCTCGACAGGGTGGGCCCGAACTTGTCAGAAAGACAGTTCGGGTTTCGTAGGGGTCGTTCGACAATTGACGCTATTCGTCTTGTCAACGACCTCTACGAGGGTGTATCCAGGGATGGGGTGTTGTTGGCGGTGTCGCTAGACATAGCGAACGCCTTCAACTCCCTGCCCTGGATCACCATAAAAGAGGCGCTGGGGTACCATAGAGTGCCCCGGTACCTGCGGCGCCTCCTTGGGGACTATCTCTCCGACAGAGAGATAGTCTACCCAAGAAGGGATGGGGAAGGTACCAGCCCCATGTCACGAGGGGTTCCACAAGGGTCTGCTCTCGGGCCACCCCTGTGGAACCTCGGCTACGACTGGGTGCTGAGGTGCGGTAACCTGCCTGGCATCAGCTTAATTTGCTACGCTGATGACACGCTGGTTACCGCAAAGGGGGGAACCTTCCGCCAGGCGGCAATCCTGGCCACTGCGGGTGTAGCGGCCGTGGTGGCCAGGATTAGGAGTTTGGGCCTGGAGGTGGCGCTCCACAAGTCCGAGGCCATCTGTTTTCATGATGGCCCCAGACGAGCGCCACCTGCAGGCGCCAACATTGTGGTGGGTGGGGTTTCCATCCCTGTCAAGCCGACACTGAAATATCTCGGTGTCGTGCTTGACAGCAGATGGAACTGGGGGCCGCATCTACGTCAACTAACCCCCAAGTTGACGCAGACTGCGGCGGCGTTGGGCCGGCTTCTGCCCAATATGGGAGGCTGTGGAGGGCACTGCCGCCACCTTAACATGGCGGTGGTGCGCTCCATGGCGATGTACGGTGCTCCCATATGGGCAAGAAGGTTGGGCCGCGGGGAAGAGGCTCTCCTCCACAGCGCCCAGAGAGTGATGGCCGTGAGAGTGTGTCGGGGCTACCGCACACTCTCACACGAAGTGGCATGCGTCCTTGCGGGATCGCTGCCCTGGTGCCTGGAAGCCGAGGTCTTATCCTCGGTCTACTGGCGCCGGGTGCGAGCCCAAGAGGACGAGCTGCGCCCTGCCCCACAGGAGGTGGTGCGGTGGCGCAGCGATGCCAGGGCCATCGCTCTGGAGAGGTGGAGGGAGCGGATTCTCTCTGGATCCACTCAGCGGGGGGCCGGCGCTCGACGGCTCCTCGAGGCGATACGGCCCCTTCTCGCTGAGTGGGTCCAGAGAAAACATGGGGTACTCACCTTCCGGACTACACAGGTGCTCTCGGGACATGGATGTTTCGGGAGATACTTGTGTAGGGTTGCCGGAAGGGAAGAGACCCCGGTGTGCCACCGGTGCGGTTGCGTGGAAGACACCGCGCAACACGCACTGGAGGCATGCCCGGGGGAAGAGGACGCGCGACGTTCCCTAGTCGCGGTCCTGGGGGCAGATCTCTCATTGCCGACCATCTTACCCAAGATGCTCGACAATGAGAGATCATGGGAAGCTTTCGTCTCCTTCTGCGAGACTACTGTCTCACGGAGGGAGACGGAGGAGCGAGAGAGGGAGCTTGACCCTCTCGCTCCTCCTTGTAGGAGGAAGCGGACACGCGGGCGAGCCACTAGGGCTCGCACCCCGTCTCCGCTTGGAGGGCCTGGGCCATCGGGCACTGCCTGATGGCCCACGCTCCTCCCGAGGTGGGGGACGCGCTGCTATAGGTTTTCCAGCGCGTCCCAGGAGCCACAATGCGGGGGTTCCGACCCCCCGCGAGGCGGGCCCGAAAGGGCGAATGGTGGTGTCAGAGTTGCGCGGGCGAATGCGAAAGCGGTTCCGCAACTCTGACACTGCACCATGGTAGGGAAATCTTGTGAAGGGGGTTTAGTTGGTATTGTGCCCTTCTGGCACCGAGTCCAACACTGCAACATTGCGTGCGTAAATGCATTCCCCTACACAATAAAAAAAAAAAAAAAAAAGTTCTAATGACGCAACCTTTAAAATATGACATTATGCTGTCACGCAACGAAAGCTCTCAAAAAGCAATATTTTTTCCTTCATGCTTTTTTATGAATGCATTACATTTTTCATTCAAGCTCGGCTCCTGTTGATAGTTTACGGCGTAATGTTAAATAGCCTATAGCTTTCCTCGATAAATAGACTATCCTCCTACTAAGAAATAATCTTTCAATTCGAACCAGTAGTTCCAGAGATCCTTGCGTTCAAACAAACAAACATACAACCAAACAAACAAATTCTTCAGCTTTATAATATTAGTATAGATTCTTAATCAAACTTTAAATCGTTTTGCTTTTTCCAGATGTGGTGCCGTGTACGCCGACCGTCCACTGGAGCTGGTGGTGAGGAAAGACCTGCCCTACCCGGGCTGCTGTCCCAGGGTCAAATGGGATTAAAACGTAGTTTGAGGAAAATCAAAACTCCAAGAAACTTGTTAAAAATCTGAACTTTCCTTGTTATTGTAATATGCTATTTATCAGTTTCAACTATTTATCATCAGCTAAGTATCAGGCTACTTTTTATCCCCGGGATAAAAAGTAGCCTATTTGTTTCTCCAGACTATAATGTGTATTCCACTATACAGTCTATTATCTATATATAGACTATTAACTGTATTCCAAATTGCAGCCTGATCCGTTCATACGTTACGGCGTGATTGAGCAATAAACATCCAAATATCCAAACATCCATAGGTACTTTGACATTTATAATATTAGTGGGATTGAAATGTACGTATGTTACGATGCCCGGTAACATGGATTTCGCTGACCAACAATTAATATTCATCATTACTCAATTGGAAACGGTGGCGTGATTCCCACCGTGTTGCAAGCAGTTCCGCGAAGCATCGGACCGCCCGGAAAACGGACACCGATCGGCGATCGGCGTCCCTTAATCGTCACTTCGTAGTCTCATATCGACGCGTTGACACTTAATATAATTACTTGTAATTTAAATGTAACTTTTTAAATAAATAAATTGATATGCAAAAGGTTTTTTTTGCAACTCCTGGACTCGCTCAACTTAACTGGCGCAGTCTAACGGATTTTCGAAAAAGATTCACAGAGAATCTACTGAAATATTTTCGAGAAATTAGAACCTTCGCGAGTGTAGTTCGGGAGTGATCCAGAAATCGATCGTGCAGACACCAAGATGCAAATGTAAGTACTTCAGTTTCTATCTGGAGTTGCTTTCCCGTTTTCCCATAAGTGTATCCTAAAACTTTCCAAGATTTTCCAATCAAGGCAGTCTCGGACCAGTAGGTTAGTTGGTAGTAATCGCCAAAATTTGCACGACGCAAATAGAACGTTAAGCGATATCTTAGAAATAAATTACTCTAGTGATAGTGATTCTAGCGATAGTGAACGTAATTTATACAAGATGGTAGACGCCGCCGTAGACCAAGTCTATAAAGGACTTCGTGTTTTACCCGATTTCGACGGCAATCCCAACGTCCTGACCCGGTTTATCCGGCTCTGTGACCAGCTTGTAGAGCAGTACGTTAGACCAGAACCGGAGTTTAGACTTAGCAACCTATCTCTGTTGAACGGCATTTTAAATAAAGTTATAGGACCAGCCGCCCGCCTTTTGAACTCAAACGGGTTACCCGACACATGGTCAGGTATTCGCTCCGCGCTTATCGGAAACTTTTCCGACCAGCGTAACGAAACGTCTCTATACAATGATCTAGCGTTACTAAGCCAAGGCGCGTCTAGTCCGCAAGAATTTTACGATAAATGTCAGAATCTGCTCACAACTATTATGACCTGTATCTTTACACGAGACAGTTGAAAGTACGATTGAGGCCAAAAGAACTTTATATAAAGACCTAACTCTACAATCGTACCTTCGAGGCTTACGTGATCCATTGGGCGCTCGCATTCGCTGCATGCGGCCTGATACAATAGAACAGGCCTTGAAATTCACCCACGAGGAGGTGAACACGCTCTACATGCAGCAGCGCAACGAGCAGTTCACTGAGAGAAAGATGCAGGTAAGTGCGTCTAACATACCCTTACAGCCTTTGCGACGACTTGATATGCCGCCCTCTCTACACGCACCTGGGCCATATCGCCCAACTTTTGCCCAGCCTCAAAGAATGCTACCCGTTTGGAGGCCACAGGGACCTCAATTTAGGGGACCAACTAGAACGCAGCAAATGTTCGCAGCTCAACCACCAAATTACAGAGCTCAGAGTAATTTATTTAAATTACCTCCCCGTAATACACCTATGAGTGGTGTAAGTCACTATGTTGCGAAACCGTTTCCAGCACCTGCACGCCAATTGCACGACTGGAGTAAACACGGCAATCCACCACCCTCTAACTACTTTAACCTTTAACTAGTGACGTGTAGTCTCACAGGCGTCGCGTGTTTTGCAAATTCTTAGAATTGACCACTTCCCCCCGCTTGCCGCGACCCCGCGTCTCAGTAGCTTTTGTTTTAGTGCTCAAACGACCGTGGAAGGAAGCAGATGTGTCGTCCGTTGTTTGACAGGTAAGTAATACTAATCAGAAAATCGGTCGTAGCCTATGAGGCTACATGTCCCTAGTTGTCATACAAATATTTTTACGTGAACTCGGTGAAGATATGGTTGAAGAAGAAATCCAAAGTCCTGAAACCAGTCAGGGCAAGCGAAGGGCATGCAGTATTTGTCCACCGAAACTGCACAGAATGACAGTATACACATGTGTCGGGTGTTGCAACCCCATATGTCTGCAATGTTCTCGCCCCTTGTGCAAAAATTGCCAATAATTTATGCCAAGTTGAGTAGGTGTCAGAATTTTTATTTTTTTATTTCAGAAATAGCTTTTATATTTTTAATGTTTCTTATTGATTAGATTTTAAGTAAAAAAATTTAAATTTGTCGTATTATTTATATAAGGTTAATTAAAACGATAAACAAGGATCTCATGTCAACTAAGACTGAAAAGTACCACAATTTGTTGATTATCATATTAAAAAATAAATAAATACTGATTAAGTTCATCTAATTTGTTTTATTACATTCCGATAGTTAAATATTAACACAATTTTAAATAATCCAGATGCAATTTTATGACAAAATTTAACTTTGAAAGTAGCCTGTGAGACGTCATGTCCCTTATAGTGTTATAAATTTGTCATGTCCCTAGTTAAAGGTTAAGACAAAGGAAATGAATTTTGACGAGTTTTACGACCAACAACTCTATAATGACCCACAGACAAGTTACGACTATTACGACTTTGATGACCAAGACTATTACGATCATACTGACTATCCCTACGTGTACGCGCAAGAACATCCTGAATATAGGGAGAGTTATGCAGTAGAGGTAGATGAACCAGAGCCTACCCCTGCAGCTCAGCAACAGGATTTTTCGAACACCAAAAAATTAGACAAACCAAAATAGAACTCAATCTCCAGACTCAACGACACCTACCTTATCTACAAATTTTTAATCCTCCTCTTAAATTACTAATTGATACCGGGGCCAATCAATCGTTTTTAAGTCCCGAAGCCGCAGCTCAATTTTACTTTGAGATTCCACTTAACTATGACCCGTTTGAGGTAACGAATGTTCACGCTACCACACGTAGTGAACATTCCATTACAATACCTTGCTTTGAGGAACTTAATGAACAAGATAATATAACGCTGTTCATTTATAAGTTCCAAGATTATTTTGACGGACTGATTGGACTAGACCTACTTGAAAGATGGGAGTCTAAAATAGACCTGAAATCTAAGACTTTAATAACAAGAAAATCATCTAACCCTCTGACTATGTATGACTCTCGTAACTGTAACTTATACGAAGAAACCATACCAGCAGGCACTTCTAAATTAGTTAGAGTACCAATCAATTTTCATGATGGTGAAGCTTTCATCCCCGAACAAATCATTTCTAACTGTGTTATAGGAGAATGTGTTACTACAATTACTAATAATCGGGCCATCCTAGAAGTTACTAATTCAACTCTTCATGATGTAATATTTTCTGTAGTTAGCCCAATTACAGCAGAGCTTTTTAACGTTCAATGTGATCGGTCTACCTATCACAAACCAGCCCGTGTTAAAGAAGTATTGTCCCGATTGCGCACAAACCACTTAAACGCCGAAGAAAAGATTAATTTAGAAACACTTTGCTCTCGGTATGCTGACATCTTCTATCTAGATGGTGAACCCTTAACCTTCACAAATAAAATTAAACACAATATTAGGACGACTGATGAAGTACCGGTACACACAAAATCTTATAGATACCCGTATATTCATAGGCAAGAAGTTCAAGACCAAATCGCTAAAATATTAGAACAGGGTATCATTCGCCCTTCTGAGTCCGCGTGGAATTCCCCTATATGGGTTGTTCCGAAGAAAGCAGATGCATCTGGTAAAACGAAATGGCGGTTGGTAGTTGACTTCAGAAAATTAAATGACAAAACTATAGACGACAAGTACCCAATCCCCAACATTACCGATGTACTAGACAAACTAGGTAACTGCAACTACTTTACAACATTAGACTTAGCTAGTGGGTTTTACCAAGTAGAGATGAACTCTGACGACATTGTAAAGACAGCTTTTAATGTAGAAAATGGGCATTTTGAGTATTTGAGAATGCCCATGGGTTTAAAAAATGCACCGTCCACATTTCAACGCGTAATGGACAATGTTCTGAGAGACCTCCAGAACGTAGTAAGCCTAGTTTATCTCGATGATATAATAGTATTTAGTACTTCATTACAAGAACATATGGTCAATTTAGAGAAAGTATTTAAAAGACTCCAAAATTCCAACTTTAAAATCCAGATGGACAAGTCGGAATTCCTTAAAATTGAAACCGCTTACCTTGGTCACATAATTAGTAAAGATGGAATTAAGCCAAATTCGGACAAAATCGAGGCTATTCAGAAATTCCCTATACCTAAAACAGCCACCGAAATTAAAAGATTTCTCGGTTTGATAGGTTACTATAGGAAATTTATTCCGGATTTTGCCCGAGTAACAAAACCTATGACGCACTGTCTAAAAAAAGGGAATAAAATAACATATAATGACCCTAACTACATTAATTGCTTCGAAAAATGTAAAACCTTATTAACAAACGACCCAATCTTACAGTACCCTGACTTTGAAAAATAATTTATACTGACCACTGACGCATCCAACTTTGCACTAGGAGCCATTTTATCACAAAGACCTATAGGAAGTGACCGACCAATAGCATATGCATCTCGAACCCTAAATGCTAGTGAAATTTATTATAGCACCATAGAGAAAGAACTTTTAGCAATAGTATGGGGAACTAAATACTTTAGACCCTATTTATTCGGGAGAAAGTTTAAAGTCCTCACCGATCATAAACCACTCCAGTGGGTTATGAACCTCAAAGAGCCCAGCTCAAGGCTGACATGGTGGAGACTTAGATTGAGTGAGTTTGACTTCACCCCCATTTATCAGCAAGGGAAGCTCAACACTAACGCTGACGCTCTATCTAGGATCGAAATAAATAATGAAGACGTTAGTTCTCTGGCAGTCAATCCTTCTGAGACAGAAAGGCCACCCTCAGTAGCTAGCTCTACTACCCTTACGGCCAATTCTGATGTATGTAGTTCAACAACTCTCTCAGTTCAAAGAAGTCAAGGCAGTACAACCGATACAGCACATACTAGTGAAGAGAGCCCAATACTAGATATTCCTATCTCAGAGGACCCACTAAATAAATTCCGTAGACAAATATGCTTTGTAGTAGTAGGTGACATAAAAAACGACCGACAGTGACAAAGCCTTTCGAAGACTATACAAGAACAGTTATACAACTATCAGAGTCAAATTTAGAAAACGACGTCATAAATGCTGTTAAGGACTATGTGAACCCCAAAATCAAGACAGGAATAATAAAAATCCCCGCTCAAATATGTCCAAAATTGTCCCCATTCTACAGAATAAATTCAGAAGCTCAGCTAAACTAGTGTTAACTGAAATTGAATTAGAAAATGTAAAGGAATACTTACAGCAGCAAAATATAATAAAGAAATATCACGAGGGCAAAACTAACCATCGTGGTATAACTGAATGTTTTCTATCCCTATCTCGTAGATATTTCTGGCCAAGAATGAAAGAAACCGTAGCAAAATATATTAACGAATGTAGTATTTGCGGTCAAGCCAAATATGACCGTAACCCGATAAGGCAGAGATTTTCTGTAGTTCCTCCGCCTACTAAGCCATTTGAGATACTTCACATAGATTTATTTACGGCTCAAAATGAGAAATTTATGACATTAGTAGATGCATTCTCAAAATATGCTCAGGCCTATCATCTTAGAGATGGCACGGCATTGAGTGTAGTTCAAGCACTCCTTGTGTTTTGTATCCATCACGGCGTTCCTTCAACTGTAATAACCGATCAAGGACCCGAATTATCTAATGCTCTATTCTCAGAGTTTACACGACTTCACAAAATCCAACATCATAATACACTATCCCATTGTCCTTATGGCAACGGAATAGTAGAGCGTTTTCACTCTACCATACTTGAACATATAAGAGTGTTAAAACTAGAGAAGAGAAATGAGCCGGTTATAACATTAATGCCCTATGCAGTATTGGCCTATAATAGCTCCATTCACAGCTTTACAATATGTCGACCCATAGATCTTATTACAGGCCACTTTGACCCCCGCGACCCAATAGACGTTGACATGACTGAACACTTACTACAACAGTACTTACAGGAACATAAAAACCGTATTACACAAGTATATGACATTATAAATGAGACTTCTTTACATGACAGAACGGAACTTACTGAGTATAGGAACAGAGACCGTCAACCCGAAAAAGAATATGTCCCGGACCAACAAGTATTTATTAGGAACCCCTTAGCGGCTAGACAAAAACTAGCTTCGAGATTTACACATGACACAGTACTAGCAGACCTCCCTATACATATTTATACCAAAAAGAGACGTGGTCCCGTAGCAAAAGCTCGCCTTAAGCGAACTCCTAAGAGTCCTATATTGTTACAGGATTCTGCTAACGACGCTCTTGATACATCTGACGCAAGGACCATTGACCATTGACTCACTTGAAGATAGACCTGGGATACTCCCATTTAACCTTGGAAAGACGAAAATTGTTTCCCATTACCACTCTTTTCTCAGCAGTGTAAACCTTGCTGATATAGAATCCCAGAAAAAATTAGTTAAAACCTAGCTATCGGAGTTAAAACCTAATCTTAACAATAAGACCTATTCCTTATATGACCCTCACATAGACTACTTAAATATAAAACTACAACACATTTCTGAACAGTTGCTGACATTTGAACCGAACCGTAAGAAAAGAGGACTTATTGACGGACTTGGTTCAGTAATAAAAAGTATATCCGGAAACTTAGATTATACGGACGCAATTAAATACAATAATGCTATTAAAATACTCGAGAATAATGACCAAAAATTAGAATCTGAAATAAATAATCGGATAACTCTGAACAAAGAATGGGTATTACACAATTCTAAAATACTGGAAAACATTACTTTAAACCAGGATAAAATCAATAAAATCCTAGACGTTATTATGAATAGTGACAGGGCTAGAGAAACCGAACTAATAAAATACGCACATTTAGCACAACATTTCTTAATTCTAGGCGATAATATAGATAGGCTATCTGAGGAAATTTATCGTCTAGAGAACACTTTAGCTTTTATTAGAGTTTCAGGAGCCCCTCACTCAATATTAAATATAGCAGATTTAAGGACGATGTTAGATAAGTTAAAACATCTCTATTCTAAGAATGATATCCTAGACATAGAAATTCGGTACATGTACGATACCATTAAATAAGGTTACTTTTATGTAGATAACGATATTGTTTTAGTATATAAGGTACCGATTGCCTATCCTTTAACTTATAACCTATACAATAAGTTATCCCTTGTTCCCAACAAAAAACATCAAATTCTTTTGCCTAATCTTCCCTTCCTAGCAATCTCTGGAGACGACTCTGAGTACATGGAGACAGAATGTCCGAAGGTAGAAGAATGGTATCTCTGTGAACGATCCTATAACTACAAGTCAACACAAACTCCCGACTGCATACAGCAGCTTATCACCAAGCAGGAACTTCTCCCATCCTGTGTCCAGACTTCGGTATTCCTGACGAAAGCAGCAGTTGAGCGACTCGACGACAAGCACTACACTATGAGTTTTCCTAACCAGACCAAGGTTAAAATATCTTGCGGCCAGGAGCAGCACAGAGCCCTTCAAGGAAGCTACCTCGCGGTTATCCCACACAAATGCTATCTCAACACCCCGAGTTTCAACATTTTCAACCCCAACGACCGCATCAAAAGCTACCCACTAAAAATTATGGAAATGCCTACGTACGACTATCAAGACGGACCTATTAATAGAACAGCTACTATTTTGAACTCTGTCAACTTAGAAAAACTGCATTCAATCAACGAGAAGATCTTCACTCAAAACCCTATAAGCATTGAACATATTTCGGATCAAACTATATATCATACAACGATCCCGCTATACATCATGTTGATCGCAGCTATGATTTCAGCCTATTTAGTATATCGAAGATTTTTAGAAAAGCGCAATATTCATAGAGAGGCGCTGAAAGCAGCCATTCCCGTAGCACCCTCGGAAGAAGCACATCCCCATGAAATAAAGGTGGACCATAGCAAAATTTCAGCGACTCTATCAAGATGTGTCTAGACATAGTCACTGAACTATGGGGGGAGGTGTTACGATGCCCGGTAACATGGATTTCGCTGACCAACAATTAATATTCATCATTACTCAATTGGAAACGGTGGCGTGATTCCCACCGTGTTGCAAGCAGTTCCGCGAAGCATCGGACCGCCCGGAAAACGGACACCGATCGGCGATCGGCGTCCCTTAGCCGTCACTTCGTAGTCTCATATCGACGCGTTGACACTTAATATAATTACTTGTAATTTAAATGTAACTTTTTAAATAAATTAATTAATTTGCAAAAGGTTTTTTTTGCAACTCCTGGACTCGCTCAACTTAACTCGTATAAAAATAAAAATGTATTTACCTACATTTGTAATTTATTGTTTTATTGTAAACAACATCAATAGCAAAATACGCAAAAGAATGATGTAGCCAAAAGTCATTAGTCCGAGATTCCAGAGCTCCCAGACGTCACCTGTTTTCTGACGAATAAAATGTGGACGATTGAGTAGAGTTAGTAAGTACTAAGAACACATGCTTACTCGCTAACTTGCTTAGACGGCCAATTTTGAGATATGGGGAATGAAGGTACATACATTACATTACATTACTTACTTCACGTATTTTCTAATAAGTGATTTTCACGTATGTTGTAGGCTACATAAAGGTACATACAAACATTACTTACTTCACGTACTTTCTAATATGTGATTTTTACGTATGTTGTAGGGAATATCCTTAAAAACAAGGTCCCAATACTCCCAGACACTTTCCGTCAGCCGTTTTGCTTAACAACTCCAAAATAATAATTTAACTTCACTTAAATTCTCATACTCCAATTGTAAATATGTTCGCCAGACAACTATTTTGTTGCTTTTTAAAATAAGGTAGACCAATCTAAGTGGGCAATTATCCCCTAAACTCAACTATATCCTATGGGTAAGAGCGGAAGACTGAGTAAGACATTTACAAGGAAATATTGACTTAAAATTGAGTTTATGGGATGATTGGCCCCTTAGATTGGTCTGTCTTATTGGAAAAAGCTTTAAAATAGTTGTCTGATGAACATATTTACAAATGGAGCATGATAATTTAAGTGAAGTTAAATTATTATTTTGGAGTTGTTAAGCAAAACGGCTGACGAAAAGTGTCTGGGAGTATTGGGACCTTGTTAAGGATATTCCCTACAACATACGTGAAAATCACATATTAGAAAGTACGTGAAGTAAGTAATGTTTGTATGTACCTTTATTACCCCATATCTCAAAATTGGCCGTCTAAGCAAGTTAGCGAGTAAGCATGTGTTCTTAGTTCTTACTAACTCTACTCAATCGTCCACATTTCATTCATCAGAAAATAGGTGACGTCTGGGAGCTCTGGGATCTTACTCTAATATTATCCAACGAATGTTTCAAAGTGACAATGATGGCTCAGAGAAATTTTGCGAAATTTGTTTTTTTTAACAGTGTTTTGTTTTTATTTTCGTTGTGTCTACCTCTCGCCTAGACACGAAAGTTGGAACCAACCATTTGTCGATTCAGGCGATTCATTGCTGATGTTTGCACTACTGGAGGTGATCATACTGGCAACACTGCCACACGATCACAGTTACTCCCGGTTTTATCGTTGTTTTAATTGTAAAACATGAACCCAACGCCTGTAGAGGGCATGTTTCGTGAGCTGTACAAGGCATTAAGTGAAAAGATTGAAGAGTTGAAGTCCGAGATCACTAGTCAACGGAGAATTATTGAAGAACAAAATGCAAGTATTACAAAACAAGGTCAGATGATCTTGAGTTTAAAAACAGCCGTTGTAAATAACGAGCAGCTGATCGCTGCGATTCAACCAATTAATGCAACCGCTGCGGTGACGTCAGCGCCAACGTCGCAGCGACCAATCCGGCAAGCACGACTCACCGCACAAGCGGCTGCTGCGGCCGCTGCAACGACGAATGGTGCGCCGCCGACCACGAAGAAGACCAATAACACTGCGCGGACTGCGACACCTGTCAACGTGAAACCGACAGCTGCCGAGGTGAGCCGAAGCGAGTCTGAGCCAATGACAAGCACGACCCTGGGAGGTAAAGGCGCTACTGCGAAAAAAACATATAACGACAGTGTCGTAAATCAGACGATTCAGAAAGATAAACATAGGGAAGCCCACGTACGGGGAACTAATCTGATTGATATTGGAGCAGTAAAAGATGACGGATGGCAAACGGTCAGCCGTAAAAAAATATCGGGACGAAAGATTGTCGCTGTTGCCGGTTCCGGAATGGATGATGCGGAACTTCAGACTATTGAGCGTTTGAAGTGGATGACGGTATGGTCTTTACGCCCAGAGACGACAGTAGAAAATGTACGCAATTATTTAAATAAAATTAAAAAGTGTGAAGAGTACGTTATGGAAAAACGAGATATAAAATCTACAAGACATTCGGCATTCCTCATCGGCTGTCCTGAAAGCATTTATAGTCAAGTCTATAATCCATCCGCTTGGCCTCCGCGAGTAATGATGTCGGAGTGGTTTCGCAGTAGGCCCCGCATCGACCGGGGCAGCGCAACAGGTGAGCGCTATGAGTCAGCGCGCGCGCCGGCCGCCGCCGCCGCACTCGCCGCAGTCTGATGGCGAGCGGCCGCGGCGCAGTGCGCCTGCACCTGCAGCCGACAGACTCGTAGTTTGCCTACAAAATGTACGTTCCATCGACCAGAAAACGTCAAAACTTCAGGTGTTGTTAGAGAGTACGTTAGCATGCGATCTGTTAGCTGTGACGGAGCATTGGTTAAGCGGAAATAAACTAAAACAAGTTAAGATCGACGGGTACAAATTAGGATCGAGCTACTGCAGAGAAGAGAATAAGCACGGCGGATCGTGTATTTATGTCAAAGACGGTCTAAAAATTGTGGAAAATTTAGAGCTCATAAGTTTAGGCACGCCATTGTACTGCGAGATATCCGCAGTTGACCTGATCGATCATCATATAACCGTGGTTTGTGTTTATAGAACAGGACTCGTAAGTACAGCCATGTTTCTGTCATATTTGGAGCGCTTGTTTGATAAGGTCAGCGAACTTGAATTGAAATGTGTTATTGTAGGTGACTTCAACTTGGATACTTTAGGCGATGTTAATTCGGAAAAAAAGAACTTCTTGATCTATTGTCGTCCCACGGCTTGGTGAACTTCGTGGACTTCCCGACCCGAGTGACGCCGCAGAGTGCCACGAGCATTGACCATGTGTATAGCAATCTTTCATCAGATACGGTGACCGTTACGCCGGTCAACACGCTTCTGAGCGATCATTTGGCTGTCAGGTTTGAGATGCTACAGCCTATGTCACATTATATAGAACCGAGACCCATATACCGTAGAAACTACTCCGAAATAAACCGTAGAAATTTCACATGCGCTATTAATAGCGTGGACTGGAGGCAATTATTTGAACGTGATGCGCCGGCGGACTCCATGACGAGGTCCGTGATCAATATTTTTGTTAATAAACTAGAAGCCTGTTTTCCTTCTAAACGCGTAAATAATTTAAATAGACGATCCTCTTGGGTGACTAATGAAATAAAATATATTAGATTTCTATTGTTTGACATGATCGTATTATGCGAAAAATGTCCTAATAATGACACAGTAATCAAACGCTTTACGAATGAATTAAATATTGTTTATGAAAATCTGTTAAAAACCACTAAATGTAATTACTTTTCGAATAAAATAGTTAACTGCAAAAATCAAACGAAAGCTATGTGGAAAATAGTTAACGAACAAACTGGCAAACAAAACGTATGTAATTTGGACTTCACGGACGTCGTTAGGGATTCCGCAGGCAATCAGTTTCTTAATAAAATGGATTTGGTGAACGCGATGTGTGCCCGGTTCACGGGAGCCGCCGCGGCGTGCGGCGCGCCGCGCGCCGACCCGCGACTGGCGGGGGCTGCGCTGCGCGCGGCCGGCGCGCCCGCCGACCGCTCGCTGCGGCTACGCAGCTTCACAGCGGACGAGGTGCAAGAAATTATTACCAAACGGATACCGGCTAAACCATCGAAGGACGCGTATGGATTGTCGATGGAATTGTTAAACATGACGGCTAAATCCATCGCGCATGTGTTGGCCGACTTATTTAACATATGTATCCGAGAGGGAACGTATCCAAAAATACTGAAAATGAGTAAAATCACCCCAATTTTTAAAGGGAAAGGTAAGCGCCAAATTATAGACAACTACCGACCCGTATCGATTATTCCAGCAATCGCAAAGGTGCTGGAGAATGGTTTGAGCGCGCGGTTG
This sequence comes from Ectropis crepuscularia, assembly GCA_963693475.1. Classification (NCBI taxonomy): domain Eukaryota; kingdom Metazoa; phylum Arthropoda; class Insecta; order Lepidoptera; family Geometridae; genus Ectropis; species Ectropis crepuscularia. The sequence continues at coordinate 32,617,384 of OY856339.1, read as the reverse complement.
ATAGCACACCTGTCGGAAATCCAGGCGATGTCCGACAGACAGTACGCCTACCGAGAGGGGAGGTCAACCACGTCGCTGGCGAGGGAAGTGGTACGTCGTGTAGTAGGGGCGCGGGAGGGGAAGCTACAGGTAGCGGTGCTGTGCTGCGACCTCTCCAAAGCATTTGATGTCGCAGACCATGAAATACTAGGCCTGAAGCTGGCCCATTATGGTGTTCGCGGAAAAACACTAGCTCTATTGGCTGACCTTCTCCGGGATAGATCCCAGGTCGTGGTTGGCGATGGTGGACAGCTGAGATCGGACCCCCTGACCACCGCAATGGGCGTGGCTCAGGGCTCGGCAGTGTCTAACATTTTATTTTCACTCCTACTCAATGACCTACCCGCAGCCATTGCTGAAGCTGAGGTACTGATGTACGCAGACGATGTTGCGGCAGTGGTGACGGCTCGGTCTGGCGAGGAGCTGGAGGGGAAATTGGGCATTGTCGTGGCGCAGTTCTACCAGTGGTTTGGGAATAACGGTCTGGTGCTGAACTCCACCAAGACGCACTACCTGCGATTTGACCTGTCGGGACGTCGACAGCCATCTCTCGCGGTGTACGCTGACAACACGAGAATTCAGCAGGTGGATAAAACCACTTTTCTCGGATTCGAGCTCGACAGCGGCCTCACGTGGGAGGCACACATCGATAAGGTGTGTGGCAAACTGAGCGGCGCGTGCTTCGCTCTGCGCCGCCTGTCCAGGTTCCTGCCGACGGAAGCGGTCCGTGCCTGTTATTTCGCATCGGTGCACGCGGTGCTTCAGTACGGTGCGGAGCTGTGGGGTAGGGGGGCAGAGTGGAGACGCGCATTTGTGTGCCAAAAGAGAGCCATCCGCGCTATAGCACGCATACCGGAAGATCAATCGGCCAGACCATACTTTATATCGCTCGGGGTTCTTACTCTGCCATCTATCGTTATAATGCAAGTAGCACTCTATATGTATTCGAACCTCGAGTCGTATGAAAAATTGGGAGAAACCCTCCACAGGGCACGCCAGCGGCCCACTCGCTACAAGCACAGGTTAAAATGCGTTCCACGATCGCTTGAGAAGTCTGCGAGGTTGACTCACGTCATGGGAACGATGGTGTACAATCGACTTCCCGTTGACGTCGTTGAGGCACCTAGTTCTGTCATTTTTAAAACAAGACTAAAACGCTGGCTTATCAAACAAGCTTTCTATGACATTGATAACGAGTTCATGACGCTAAAAGAAATTACGTGATAGCTAGTACTTAGCTAGTTATTATATATACAATTCTGACAATTTTTATTTAATATTTACTTTTATAAATCAGATCCGATGTTTGACATCTTGTAATGTTTAATAATTTAATACATTGAGTGTGTAATTTGAGTATGTAATTTGAATAGGTTTGACATCTTGTATTTTTAATTGAATTATTGAGTGTGTAATGTGAATATTAATTATTATGTTTTCCATGTACAATTACTATTAATTTGCTGACATGTACGGATAGTATGTAATAAATGAGTATGAGTATGAGTATGATCCATAGGTGGCGCCAATGTTTCATTTGTTAAACAAATTGCACTAAATGAAATATTGGTGAACATGACGAAATTGAGAAAAATCGTTGACAGTTATTTGTACATTTGCTTCTTGAAAACACCACATTCAAGTGCTGAGCACAGCCAGCAGCACAATTTAAATATTTGTGAATAGGTATGTTAAAACATTAAAACCAATTAATTTTATCTCGAGAAAACGGGAACAAGATCCACGCGATTAAAACCGCAGAATGCTGCTAGTAGGTAATTAATACATTTATAGTTTGTAAATTCAATAATATAATTTATTGTGATTCATTTGGGATTCATTGATATTCCGTAGTAATCAGTGTACAGTATTTTCTGGGCACTTGATGATGCGACAACAGTCAGGATATAGTTTGCTTGTGTCTTCTACTATATGGCACGGGGGCCCCGCTGCTACCGCTGAACATCTGAAATTGAATAAAAAAGTGTTTTTTTAACTAAGGTATGTTTACACTTGACCGCCAACTCGCCTTAGCGAAGATCCAGTCTGCGATGGATCGTGCTTGCCCAGAAAAAAAACCGATTATCTCTCGATTTGAAGACGGCAAGATTAAAACCATTGAGAAAATCCCACCCAGGATTCCACAGCTTTGACTTTTTATTACAAATGAAAAGACTGTTTTGAGTATAATATCAAGATATTAATCGTTACACACAGTGTATACTGTGAAGTGAGTCTTAGGAAAGCACTATTGGAGACTATTATGAAATACTAGAAGCGCCTCGCGGTGTTACCCGCGAAGTTTCCGTTCCCGTTGTTCCCGTTGTTTTTCCGGGATAAAAAAAGCCTATGTGTTCTTCCAGACTATAATCTATATGTGTTCCAAATTTCAGCTCGATCCGTTCATACGTTAGGACGTGATTGAGCAACAAACATCCAAACATCCATACATTCACATTTATAATTATCTATACTAATATTATAAAGCTGAAGAGTTTGTTTGTTTGTTTATTTGTTTGTTTGTTTGAACGCTAGGATCTCGGAAACTACTGAACCGATACGAAAGATTATTTTTCTGTTGGATACTCCATTTATCGAGGAAGGCTATAGGGTATATAACATTACGCTACTATCAATAGGTACGGAGTATGAGTGAAGAATGTAAAGAAAACGGGGAAAAATATTTCTCTTCGAGAGCTTTAAGTTCCGTGAATTTAAATTCTCTTTGGTCGCTGAAGTCTGTGACGGCGCGTGTCTACATTTGAAGTTTGCGTCATTTGAAGTAATCAAATTTGTTCTCTGACAATTAATTGTTGCTTATTTATGTATTTTTAGGGTTCCGTAAAACGTAAAAACGGAACCCTTATAGATTCGTCATGTCTGTCTGTCTGTCTGTCTGTCCGTCCGTATGTCACAGCCACTTTTTGCCGAAACTATGAAAACTACACTGTTGAAACTTGGTAAGTAGATGTATTCTGTGAACCGCATTAAGATTTTTACAAAAAAAAAAAATATGGTTGCCCCCCATACTGAGAACTGAAACTCCAATTTTTTTTTCATCAAACCTACACGTGTGGGTTGTTTATCGATAGGGCTTCAAAAATGATGTTGAGGTTTCTAATATAATTTTTGTCTACACTGAATAATTTGCGCGAGAGACACTTCCAAAGTGGTAAAATGGGTCCCCCCCCCCCCTCTAACTTCTAAAGTAAGAGGTTTCATTGCGTGACAGGATGTGTCTATCTTTTAAAAGGTTGCGTCATTGGAATCTGAGGTACCTAACCAAATTTGTTCTAGATTTGAATTGGTACAGCCAATTTTCCATAGATGGCGTAGCAACGCGCGCACGGATCAGCTAGTGGAATATAAAGGACATCTGAAATTGAAAAAAGTTTTGTGTTTTTTGTACTGTTTTAGGTTTACACTTGATCGCCATGTGATGGACATCTAGAAATGCTATGACATGGTTAGAAGCTTTGCCAATCTAGTTCACGATGCTTTGAAGATTTAGTCCTGACTAACAGCGCCCTCCGGTTTTATCCGCGTAGTGTTCAAAGTTAAAATTAAATTAAATTTTGTAGTTAACGGCTGAAATTCATGGTTTAGAGCTAATGGTTTTATGTTAAATTCAAAAAATACTCACTTCGTTCACTTTTGTCTGTCGGGCCATCATACAAAACCACTTAAAGTTTCGCTAAACGGTGTCAGAATTGAGCAAGTACAGAACACCACATTTTTGGGATTCGAGATTGATCGCAGCATGACGTGGGAGCACCACATCGACAAGATGTGTGCTAAAGTGAGCAGTGCGTGCTTTGCGTTAAGACGAGTGTCCCGAGTGGTGTCTGCGGATGTGTCGCGGGCGTGTTACTTTGCCATAGTGCATTCTTGGTTACAGTACGGCGCCGAGCTATACGCGCGCGCTGCCGATTGGGAGCGTGCGTTACACACCCAAAAACGTGCCGTACGTGCTATCATTGGCGTATCGCAATGCACATCCGTCAGACCATATTTCAAAGAGCTTGGCCTACTTACGTTACCTGCTATTTTGATCTTCCAGGTGGCTGTGTATGTCAGAAATAATCTGGAATCATACAATACGCGAGGAGAGAGACATTCTCGTAACATGCGTAACGCGGATAAGCTGGATGTTATACCACACTCTCTCACGAGGTCACGGAAGTTAACTCACATTATGGGACCTGAAGTTTATAACACGCTCCCCAAAATAATTATATCTGCCCCAAGTTTCGGCAGCTTCAAAAATAGATTAAAGTGCTGGCTTATCGATCAAACTTTTTATAGTTACACCGAATTTTTAGAGAGTGATGGCAAAGTCCTATAAAAATGTATACAAACATTTGACATGGAACATATTATACTCATATAATGCTTGACAGTTTTCTGTACAATAATTATTATAATACAGTAAATTAGTCATTTTAAACTTTGAAAATGTATACAATTTGTATGCTCTTTCTTTTGTGTTTTTTATGTTTTTTATTAATTGACGTGTAAATTGTACATTTATGAATAAAGTACTTTGACTTTAAGTGAGCTATTAAATTCTGAGTTATAATTTTTCACTTCTATCGGCATGTCCCTATGATAGCCATTCTTTTTTCTTTACTTAATAGAATAGAATAGAAATATTTATTATCATGGTAGTCACATTCACAAACATTTACTTAAACCTAAACATTTGGAATGATTCTATACCTACAGACTCGTCAATAATTATGAAAATATTATTACACCTTATAATTCTGTAGATCATGGGTATGATCACCACTACTTTAGCAATAATATTTCGATTTTAAAATTAGGTACAAAAAGATTGAGTATATTTCTAAAGGGGTTTGGGTAAAGTAGGCGTCGTTTTTTTTTTAGCGGCCAGAGATCCGTTATCGTTTTGGTTTTCTTTTAGGGGCCATACCTCAGCTCCGATATAGTTTGCAGCAAATCTGATAACACAGGTACCTTTAAGTAAAAATAATGTTTCATAAAAAAGCTAACGGATGTTTGGCCGCTATAGAAAATGGCGCCACTAGTCCATACAAAGAAAACCAAAAAAAACTTTGAGGGGCCATAACTCAGCTCCGATATAGTTTGCAGCAAATCTGATTACACAGGTATCTTAAGGTAAAAATAATGTTTCATAAAAGTGCTAACGGATGTTTGGCCGCTATAGGAAATGGGGCCACTAGTTCATTTAAGAAAAACCCAAAAAAAACTTTAAAAGACCATAACTCAGCTCCGATATGACTTACAGCGAATCTGATCAAACGAATACAATTGTCGTAAGCTAGTGTTTAAAAAAAAATACAACAGATCTTGGGCCGCTAACGGAAATGGCGTCCATATATAAATAAAATATATTTAAAAATATCAAAAAAAAAACTTTGAAAGGCCACTACTCAGCTCCGATATTACTTACAGCAAATCTGATTGCGCAGATAGCATCAGGGTATTTTATTGTTACAAGAAAGTTATAACGGATCGATGGACGCTAAAATGAAAAAACGACGCCACTTGTCCATACAAAAAATCCAAAAAATAAATAATTTTGACAGGCCATAAATCAGCTCTGATATGACTTAGAGCAAATCCGATTGCACAGATAGCATCAGGGTATTTTATTGCTACAAGAAAAGGATAACGGATCTCTGGCCGCAAAAAAAAAACGACGCCACGGGCCCATACAAAAGTACCCAAACCCCTTTAACGATATTCTAAAAGTGCAGCTGTAAAGGGGCTGTTATTACAAGTAAATAAATATTTTTCAAGTATGTAATTCATTAATTCATGTAAAACGAATAAAAAATAACTACACAATATACCTAGAAAAAAAACGTACCTTAACTTAGGTCGTACTGTTTCGGAGGCTTAGGTACCTACCTACCGTCAGCGAAAAACAGATTTAGGTACTGTGATATACCGAAGAGTCGAACGAGGGGTTTGACAACACTTTTATAGTTATAGTAGGTAAGTAGATATTTTACTGTGGAATACGTTTTTTGAGTGGTATTTGAACATTGTACACAATCTGGGTGTTTACAAGCTTACGAGTGAATCGGTTTCTTCTACGTACCTACTCTTTCATCGTTAGCCACATCGTCAGTTAACATCTGGCGATATGGCGGTCAAGTTCAAGCCTATTATCTATACCTAAATAACTTCCCATAGGCCGCATCGACGGTAAAGGTGCGTCCCCCAGCAAAACGAGTTTTTGTCCAGTTTTCAGAGCTATCTACTCATTAGCAAATATACAAATATCAACACAAATATCAACTGATAAAAAATACATACAATTTCTACAATTTCTTGGCTTCAAAATGGTAGTTTTCTTTTTTTCTTACTGAATTGCTTGTTTAAATAATCTCCTCGTAACGAAACCATAAAAAATAGAAATAATTGTAATTATCATGCATCTACTCAAAAAACCGCCGTTATTTGGATTTAATACATACACCAACAGATAGGCAGTTCCATTACGAACATTTTGGTGCAAATATTTTTTTCAAAAGACAAAAATCTGATTTTATAAGAGCTTATTCTAAAATTTGAGCGTAAAACAGCGACAAATCCTACTGTTTCTCTCTTGCTCTTTCTTGCGGTGTGTGATGAGGTAAGAAATACTCAAGGTCATTTGCTCGGGGTACGGCCTTAACATCAGGCGAGACGGTGGTCAAATGCAAACCGATAAAAACTCTTCATATTCCAAAGAGCAATAGATTCTTCCAGAAACTTCGTAAAAGTGTAGGTAATCCCATATCAACCAGGGTTACCAGAAGTTTGATTTCCAGTTGCCATAAACAAACAGAACTTCAGAGCTTTCGTTTGTCTTCAAAAATTGATTGCGGAAAGTTACGCCGCTCGGGATTAGGTGTTGAATTGTGGTTGTAAAATGTGATTCCTTAATAAAATACTTCCATCTTTACATCTGAATCACTAAGCTTACTGTTATCTTAGTTCAGCTGCTGATAAGTAATCATCTTTTTTTATAGTATAGAGTGACGAGACGAGCAGGACAGGTGCCTGATAGTAAGCAACATGCCTGCCACATAACAGCACAATGACACCCAGCTTTCAATAGCTGCATGAAGACTCCAAATCATTACCTAGCACTCCACTGCGCTCGTCACCCAGAGATCTAAGATGTTAAATCTCTAAGCCCTGTAATTTCTCTGGAAAACTTTGCCCTTCAAACCGGAACACAGTAATGTTTGCACATTACTGCTTGGCGGTAGAATAACTGGTAAAAGTGTGGTACTTCCCCAGGCGGACTCTGCAAAGAGTCCTACCATTACTACTTATTAAGCATAAATTGCACAAGTCTACTGATCGTCTTGATTAATTCATAACTTTCACGGTCTTTGGAGAATTCATAATTTATGTGTATTTTATAATAATACTAGCTGACCCGGCAAACGTTGTTTAGCCGTATAAATTAATACAAACATAAAAAATCTAACATTGGTAACCCTAAACTTTAATAACAAAAATAAATGTTTATTTTTATAAAACAATTTTAGATTTGCCATATGCTCCGGGAAAATTTAATCGAAATAGAGTGAAAAGCATTTACAAAAAAGACGATAACTGATCAGTTATCGAGCGAATTGAATTGAAAAATGATTAAATTACTAAATTGGCTATTAAAAATAGGGGTTGGTGATAAAAGGGTAAAAATGTAGGGTCGTATGTATTTTTAATGCCACATTATAAAAAAATTAAAGATTGTCCAAAAATTTAAAAAAAAATGTAGGGGTGAACAACCCTTATCACTTAGGGGTATGAAAAATAGATAGTAGCCGATTCTCAGACCTGAATATGCATATAAAATTTGATAAAAATCAGTAAAGTCGTTTCGGAGGAGTATAAGGTAACTAACACTGTGACACGAGAAGGCTAGCTGACCTGACAAACTTCGTCCCACCATCCACCATACTTATTTTTCGTCTATATTTTCTAAATTTGCTCGTATACAAACTTTGTACCGGCAATTACAAACATCAACAAATCATTCAATTTGGTGTAGTCATTCAAAGTTATGAGCGTGCATAGGTATATTTCGAAGATCCATTTTTATAGACGTGCAAACGTGCATATTACACTAAAGGAAGAAAATGCTTACCAATTGCCTACTCGTACCAACATACTTCAAATTAACAGATTAATCCTCGGAAATATAATAAGGTTTATATTCATTTTTGTGGCTTACGTACTAACGACGTCTTCTGCGGAAGTGAATCTCAGGACAAAAATAAGAACATTATTTTCATTCACATTGCTAACGCTAAACTTGCTGAGTGAATATAAAACTGCATCGAAATATCGGGAATTTTATAACCACCATTTAACCACGGTTTTCTACTGGGCAGAGCCTTTAAACTACAATAAGAACTACACTACGCTACATACCTAACTAGCTACTTACACTAGGCAAAGCTGAATTATCCATCGATAAATGAAGGTCTACAGATAACCAAGATGTTCAAGACCACTACTAATCGGAAGCGTACCCAGCATGCTGGCGGCATTACCACGCTGAATGGACATGCTTATGCGTTGGGTCAAATAAACGCCAGCATTTTGATCACGCGTCGCGTCGACCAAGTGCTCGGAAAGTCTTTGATGCTGACCACGGTCAACATTCCGTAGGTTGATTGATAAAACTATAAAATGAATGATTTTGATGTCATAAAACAAACAAACGTCTGTATTAGCGAAAAGGGCGAAGGTACCTATATTCCAAGAGCTGGTAGCAAAATTTGTGTAGGTATTTGAGGCAACCTGAAAACTTGTCACAAAGCTCTCCTATAACACGGAGGTGCAGACCTGGCTGGTGAGTAGCGGAGCAAAATGAATCCCTCAATTTAGATCACCGGGCACCCAGGCAGGAAAAAAGCCCCATCCACCACAGGGGGTCACATGGCTCCAAGGTTCACATAGCCGTGGTCAAGGTACAAAACTGTGCAATAGGTACAATGGTACATGCTTTTGAATCAGTGGTCCACGTAGGTACTGGACCCAGCCCGGGAGAAGGGAGTCATGATCCCCGTGAATGGATCCGCGCTTGGTTCCAAGACGTTTTCGAGGTCATGCATCACCTGCCAGCCTTTCATGGTTAATGTTCCAAAAACACGGACACGCTCCATCATAGACCGCATCGTCGCTTAACATCAGGCGAGATGGTGGTCAAGTATAAACCTATAAAAGTAAAAAAAAATTGGCAGTCATAGGAGCTGCCAATAGAAGTGAAAACATATAACTCAGAATTTGATAGCTTACCTTGGAAACTACACGGGTGTAACCGGACGGCGTGGCCTCGCCATCATGGCATGGCCATCTAAAAATGCGTCAGCATTTCCCATTGGCTCACGCATTTCTAGATGGCCATGCCATGATGGCGAGGTTACCCGAAGATTTCTTATCATACCCGAGCGTGACGATAGAATCCAATTTACACCCCACGAAAAATCTGTCTAGGCGCACCTAAAGAAGTTTCCACTTCAAAAATTGGGCGTGGTGAATTGTGGCCTGGACCATCTCCTTGTGACAGAACCCCCCGAGTCCCAACTGTGGGAGCATTTAATTTTAGTTGGCTGCTTATGTTACGAGTGATTTGAGCTTACCCAGCGACGTTGACGAACTCAGTGTCGCACCGGTACTCGACGCAGCGCTCCTTGCTGGGAGTAGACGCGCCGACCCCCAGGATCAGGTCCAGCTCTTTGATGTAACAACCACTGGAGCCTTCTGCAATCAAAACACCAATATTGTACTATTATAAACTAGTAGCGCCCCGCAATTTCACCTGTGTGGTTCCTGAGAGTATACCGCCTAACGCCTAACTAAAACTGTCTTAGTTTTGAAATAGCTCTCTCTATTCTTTTCGCTTGAAATGATAGAGACAGCAATAGCCAAAGCCGCTTTAGTCAGGCAGTAGAGGGGCCGATACTGTATTTTTACCGGGGTAGTAAGTTAAGTAGTCTTATTATTATCCAAATTGTTATGTTGTGTGTGAAATGTCCACCATTTTTTAATTATACATAGATCTCATATAAACTAAAAGGTTATCTGGAAGAGATCGCTTTTAACGATAAGATCGCCTTTTGTGCTCATTACGTGTTGGTTGTTTTATCTAAAATATATATAAAAGCGAAAGGTCACTCATCAAGGAATCTCAGAAACTACAAATGCTAGGAATCTGAAATTTTGCATGGAGGTTCCTTTTAGCACGTAGGCGCTCGCTAAGACGGGGTTTTGCAAAAGTCAACCCCTAAGAGGGTGAAACAAGGGATGAACGGTTGTATGAAAATTCGTCATTTTCTAGACACTTGACACGAAGCAATTAAATATTTGTTCTATCAATTTTGTAATTTCGAACTGTATGGGGATGAAATTGGGGTTGAAATGGGGGATAAATGTTAAAATGGAAGTTCCCCAACCATTGAAGATAAAACCATCAAACTCAGTATATAGACACTTGACACGAAGCAAACGAATGTTTGTTCTAGCAGTTTCGTAATTTCGAACTGTACGGGGGTGAAATTGGGGTTGAAATGGGGAATGAATGTCAATATTATGAAAGTACCCAGCCGATGAAGATAAGACCATGAAACTCTGTATATAGACACTTGACACGAAGCAAACGAATGTTTGTTCTAGCAGTTTCGAAATTTCGAACTGTACGGGGGTGAAATTGGGGTTGAAATGGGGAATGGATGTCAATATGAAAGTACCGAGCCGATGAAGATAAAACTATGAAACTCTGTATATAGACACTTGACACGAAGCAAACGAATGTTTGTTCTAGCAATTTTGTAATTATTTTTATTAATTATAGTTATCTTAATAAATTGATTAAGTATTTACTTTTTGTAAATAATTAGTGTTTTAAAAAATACCTGTCATAAATGTAACTCCATTTCGAGGTTTGCATGTTAAAAAATATTTATGATTCTCAATTATTGTTTAGTTTTCTGTTATGCCAAAATCAATGTGATCGACAGTTAATAAGTTTTTAATAAGCCCATACTTTTAAGCTTGTAAAATGTAGAAAAAAAAATGTTGTTTTGTCACTTCTAGGATTTAACGTACACTAGAAATGTTCAATTTATGTATTTATGGCTAATAAAGATATTTTAAAATGAAATGAGTTTCGTAATTTCGAGCTGTACGGGGGTGAAATTGGGGTTGAAATGGGGAATGAATGTCAATATTATGAAAGTACCCAGCCGATGAAGATAAGACCATGAAACTCTGTATATAGACACTTGACACGAAGCAAACGAATGTTTGTTCTAGCAGTTTCGTAATTTCGAACTGTACGGGGGTGAAATTGGGGTTGAAATGGGGAATGAATGTCAATATGAAAGTACCCAGCCGATGAATATAAAACTATGAAACTCTGTATATAGACACTTGACACGAAGCAAACGAATGTTTGTTTTCTTTTTGTTTGTTAATTTCAAACTGTATGGGGATGAAATTGGGGACGAATGTCCTTATCCCCCTTATCTTTTCGCTTTCACACCTAAACAACTGAACCGATTTCCATGAAATTGTTTTATCATAAGCTGTTTTTAGTAACCGTTAATGTGTCTGGGTACACAAATAGGTATTGCCTGAGTTACCTTAGTATTTATTTCGCGCGGACGAAGTCGCGGGTAACAGCTAGTTTTATTATATTATTTGCTGTAATTCTTACGATGCCAATAAAGTGTTTTTGTATTGTATTGTATGTACCAAACTGCATCCAGTTCCTTCCAGTAGTTTGTGTTTCATTTATAATATTATAGTAGGATACAGTAACGTGACGAGCAAGACATGCTCCTGATGGTAAGTAACACTCATAACTCAAGCAAGCTAACATTTATCTCTATTTTTGGATAATAATGTCATCTAAGTTTGATATATGAATAGTAATAATTAATGTCAGTTTATAATTTAACTACGTTAGATTTTAAATTAGTGCGACTTAACCTACCGTATTGTACCATACCTACCTTAACCTACCGTATTGTAGGTACCATACCTACTGAGACGAGTTTCCTTAATGTATGAATGTATCTACGGAAGATTATTACAATTTTGTTTTGGCACATAGATACCTATCCTTGTATAAAATATCCATAGGTATATATACAGGTAAGTTGTATACATTATTGAAGATACGCCTGGTCTAGTCCGGAGAACGGCGACTGCCAATCCGAAGCCCCTGGTTCGAATCCAGGCACATCACTACATTACACCGCTAACTTAAAAACGGTGAGGATAATCATCGTGAGGAAACCGACATGTTTCAAGAATTCAAAGTCATGAGTCGTCCACCAACCTGCACTGGGCCAGCGTAGTGGATTATGGCCATAACTCTGTCCACGCGAGAAAAGGCCCCGAGTAAAGGCCGATTTAAACTGAACGAACATAGAGCTAGAGCTGGAACAAGAGCATTTTTTCTCGATCTTTTAGTGTAAACGAAAGATCTTTTGAGAGAGTTTTTAGCGTTTTCCATATTATATATTCCATAGAATCTTTGCGAACGCAAACAAAACAACGAAAGAATGCTCTACGTTTGTTTACACCAAATGAATTTGATACAGTGGGTATAGAATGAGCATTCGCTCGTCTGATGTAAATCGGCCTTTTTTTTTTTATAGCACAGAGTGACGAGACGAACAGGTCATGTGCCTGATGGTAAGCAATATGCCTGCCACATAACAGCACAGTAACACGCAGCTATTGGCACATGATAGTCCAAATCATTACCTAGCACTGCACTGCGCTCGTCACCCAGAGATCTAAGATATTATGTCTCTAAGCCCTGTAATTTCTCTGGAATCATTGCCCTTCAAACCGGAACACAGTAATGTTTGCACATTACTGCTTGGCGGTAGAATATTTGGCAAAGGTGTGGTACTTCCCCAGGCGGACTCTGCTAAGAGTCCTACCACTACACTGCCTTAACAGCAGTGGAAACATTATATTTTATACTAAATAGTCCCAACAATTAGCAGTCCACTAAATGAATAAATAAATAAATATTGGTGGACAATTCACACACAACACCATCTGACCCCAAACTAAGCAAAGCTTGTGTGATGGCGGCCAGATTGCTGATATAATACTTATATAGTTTTAAATACACACTTATTATACATAGAAACACCCAGACACAGTGCAAACATTTGAATTCATCACACAAATATTTGCACTGGGTGGGGATCGAACCCACGGCCCTCGGCTTCGCAGGCAGAGCTACTAACCACTTAGCCACAAGGCCAGTCAATGATTTAGTGGAGCTATAGCTTATCGTCGGTCTAGAGATAGCTCGTAACTAACTTTACACAAAATTAGATTTTGATGCAAAAAGCTTCAAATAACATATTATGCTGTGGCGTTGTGTGGACACGCCGCATCAGCAGTTTTGTTTTGATTCAACCGAGCATCCACACGGCGCACCAGTCGTTCCCTCGCCTCTGTACTGTGCACTTGTCGTCGCTAATAAACACCGTCTACTGAATTTCATAGTTTCATTTATTGAGTACAAGTGAGGGACACTCAGGACTCAGGAGTCAGATCAACCACCCTAGACCCACAGAACACGCAGACACACACCCCTCGGCAAAGTGGTGACCCCGAACAAATCGCCGAGCGAAGAATAGTGCTGACTTGATTTGACGACGGAAAATTACAGCGACGGAAGTGCCAACGTGGAGTGAGTGACGAGCGATATACGTGTCCATTGACAAGCTGGAATACCACAGTACGAAGTGACCCAAAAATGTACCAGACAACTGCATTGAAATCTGCTGACGCAGATATGCAAAGATCGGCAGGAGGAAGAATAGGACAGAGTCCGAACTACATAGATATTATGATTGAAATGATCAAGGAGCTACGTCTGGAACTAGCTGATTTGAAGAACGCAGTGAGACGGAGACAGGAGCATAGGAAAAACATACATAGGACCTTTCATACACCGAGAGATGCGCAATGGTTATGTCGCCACCATTACCGATATCGTGATCAAGCGCGTGCGTGCGAGCAACCGTGTGCGTGGAAGTCGTCCCCGGGGCGCACAGATAGGGCACCGTCCCCGGCGGGAAACTAGACGCGGTGAAGTCCTCGCAGGCCGACTTCATACCCAACAGAGACTATCGCCTGTGTGTATACGACAAGGAACTACGAATAAAATTTTTGATCGATACGGGTGCCAACGTATCAGTGTTACCGGTTACTAGTGCGGGCAAAACACGGCAACATCGCGAGTGTGACTATAAACTTTACGCCGCGAATAACACCGAAATTAAAACGTACGGCACGACAACATTAAAATTAAATTTAGGCTTACGTCGACCTTTCACATGGACTTTTATTATTTGTGACGTTAAGCAAGCTATAATTGGAGCCGACTTCTTAGAGACTCATAAGTTATTAGTGGATTTAGCCAGCCGTAGAATCACAGATAGGGTTACAAATTTACAGGTGTCTGGAATCGTGTGTAGGTACGATGAACCGCCGATATCGAGTATCCGGAGCGGAGACCCCTACAGCGATTTACTAGGTGAGTACCCAAATATTACTAAACCAGTATCGTTTCGAGAGGTTCCATCGCACGATGTTTTTCATCATATCGAGACTGTCGGTCCACCGGTATTTGCTCGCGCTAGACCGTTACCACCGGACCGATATAAGAAAGTGAAAGCCGAATTTGAGATCATGCAGGAAATGGGAATATGTAGAGCTTCCAAATCTCCTTGGGCCAGCCCTTTACACGTTGTACCCAAAAAAGGGGGTGAAATTAGACCATGTGGAGATTACAGAGCATTAAATGCAGTCACTGTACCCGACCGATATCCCATTCCCAGACTACATGATTTCACGTACTTGTTGGCGAATAAGAAAGTGTTTTCTCGAATCGATATTAATCGTGCATATCATTGTATTTGTGTTCATCCCGATGACGTTGCAAAAACAGCCATAATAACACCTTTTGGTTTGTTTGAGTTCCCAAGAATGATGTTTGGTTTGCGTAACGCCGCGCAAACATTCCAACGCTTCATGAATTGTACAGTTTTAAATGGTCTAGATTTCTTATTTACATTCGTTGATGACGTAATCGTTGCAAGCGACTCAATTGAAATTCATAAAATGCATTTAAGGCAAGTGTTCGAGAGATTTTCAAAATATAACATGACCATAAATTTATCGAAGTGTGAGTTTGGGAAAGAAAGTATAGAATTCTTAGGCTATCAAGTTTCGACCGACGGAATACGACCGCTTGACGACAAGGTCAAGGCCATAGTAGAATTCCCTCGGCCAGAAACAGTAGAACAATTAAGACGTTTTTTAGGAATGATCAATTTTTATCGGGCTAGCATTCCTCATGCAGCCGCGAATCAATCACTATTAAACGGATTTCTTAAAAATTCTAAGAAGCGAGATAAAACTAAAATAGTATGGACGCCAGAGTCGAATCAATCCTTCGAACTATGTAAGAACGCTCTAAAAGAAGCCGTAACACTAGTCTATCCGGAAAGTGAAGTACCTTTATCTATTATGACAGACGCTTCAGACACATGCGTAGGAGCTGTACTCCAGCAATTTGTGAATGGTAAGTGGTTACCGTTGGGATACTTTTCGAAAGGGCTTACCGCAGCTCAACGAAAATATTCCACATATGACAGAGAACTTACAGCGATATTTTTGGCCATCAGACATTTCAGGAACATGGTAGAAGGTAGGGAGTTAGTTATCTACACAGACCATAAACCTTTAACGTTTGCTTTTTCCAAAAAGAATCCAGAGAAAGAATTGCCGAAACGGACCCGGCAATTATTGTTCATTAGCGAATTCTCAACCGATATCCGTTATGTATCCGGAGAAGATAATATAGTTGCAGATTGTTTATCCAGAGTGGAAACGATATCATGTCAAGGTAAGATAGATTATACAGAATTAGCGACAGCGCAAAGTAAGGATGATTATATAAAGCAGATGTTAAGCGACGATAATTCACAGTTTAGGGAAATATATCTACCGACCTGTGAAAAATCCATAGCTTGTAATATTTCAGGGAATAAAGCGAGACCTTACTTACCCGTGGAGTTTAGAAAAACAGCATTCGAGATGTTTCATGGTAATAGCCATCCAGGTATCAATACTACGAGGAAGTTAGTAGCAAGTAATTTTTTCTGGCCAAATATGAATAAAGAGGTAGGCCAATGGGCAAAAACATGCGTAAAATGTCAGAAAAGTAAAGTGCAGAGACATAACAGAGCGGAAATAGGTACTTTCCCACTAGCCGACAGATTCGCACACATACATGTAGATATAGTAGGACCTTTACCGACTACAGCGGAAGGTTACAGGTATTTGGTGACCGTTATAGATAGGAAAACAGGATGGCCGGACGCATTCCCGGTTCAGAGCATACATGCGGAGAAAATAGCTAAGGTAATATATGAAGGATGGATAGTCCGATACGGATGTCCCGTTAGACTCACTAGCGACCGAGGTACTCAATTTGAAAGCAGTCTTTTTACGCAACTGATGAAGTACTTAGGCATAGAAAAAATTCGCACCACCAGTTTCCACCCACAGAGCAATGGGATGGTGGAAAGGTGGCATCGTTCGTTAAAAGCAGCCCTTATGGCTAGATTAAATGATAACACAGATTGGTTACGAGAACTTAGTACGGTATTGTATGGATTGCGAAATGTTCCGAGAACGGATACTGATGTTAGTGCAGCGACGATGGTATATGGAACAAATTTACGCTTACCAGGCGAATTCTTCGACGAGACTAAACAAGCCAACTGCGATTCTCATGAATTTGTTAAGCAACTGCGAGAAATTATAGGTAAGTTGAAACCTAAGTCGAATAAACATCACGATACTCGAGCTATCTTTGTTCATTCGGACTTAAATAATTGTAAAAATGTTTTTATTAGGAACGACATGGTAAAGAGATCATTGCAGCCACCATATGAAGGACCTTTTCCCGTAATTAGCAGGGGAAACAAAACATTTTTGATCCAACTTCCGACCAGACAGGATAGAATTTCAATCGACCGATTGAAACCAGCATATTTGTTAGAAGATCAATGCGATAGTACCATAAAGGAGCCTATTCCCAGCAGTGGGAGGCCTAAGAGTAATGATGATGATAAAAAGGATAGTGATAATAATGATGATGATGGTAAGACAAAAGTTCACAAACCTATATTACGTACCTCACGTTCAGGACGTACTATTAGGCAACCAGTACGATTTGCATTATAATAAATCATGTGTATTTGTATTATGTGTATACTTACTAGACAGTATGGCGTATATTTTTCAGCTATGTATGTGTAAAATAATTTGTTGAAGTAGCGTAGTCAGAAACGATAATTTAATATTCCAATTTCTGAATATGTTTTTATGTGTGTTTATAACAATGGAAAGTTTTGAATTAAGCTGATATTTGATAAAGTTATGATTTTTATATTGTTCGTTAGTACTTATGATGATTATTATGATATCCAATAGACACTGTGGATAATTAATTTGATGTGTAAGAGTAAATGAATATGAACAATGGATACTTAAGCTTAGAGTAATGGAAAACTCGAAATAAAAATGTAGAAACATGAATGTAATAAGATTTAATAAACAAATTGGTAATAGAATATGTAAAATTAGTAATAAACATTTTGAATTAAATTCTTATACTATGTAATGGACAAGTATGATGTCAGGCATAGGATGCAGTTTGGGGCATTTGTTGTTGAAATTGTGGAGTTACATTTTTATCCGGAGGGGCTACAACCCTTACGGCGGTAAGTTCCCTCCGAGCCCACTGCTTATCACCCTTGTTACACCGTTTATACAATAAAAAGAGTGAAAATACCAGGATTATTGATGTTAAACTCAGCATAGCAGTCCCGTAAATCTCGATTTTTTCGTCCAAATTCGATTGATTAGATTTATTTGCACCGTTTTGTGCAATTATAATGTTTTCCTCCTTGTTTTCCTCTTTTGTGTACGGATTTCCCATGTTTAAAAAATTATATTTTGTAAAATTTATGTAGAACCTAGTTATAGAAAATAGGTAGATGTATGAGGCTAACCCAAGAATACTTTTTATTATATAGCATCCAATACGTGTCCCGAACCAAGTACATGTTTATAAGTCAATTGATAGCACAAGTCCGAGAACGAGTTGATATCGTTATCGCGCACCGTCAGCGAAATTGTAGTCTGGAGATCCGTGCAATGTTGTGAAGTAATTTGAATAAGTTTTGGTTCAGTACAAGCTTTATTAATTTGTTTAAATTTTAGTGCAATGTATAATTGTAAAAAAATATTCCTTTTATATAATTTTTTTTTATAAAGGGGAGGTTACTGTGGCGTTGTGTGGACACGCCGCATCAGCAGTTTTGTTTTGATTCAACCGAGCATCCACACGGCGCACCAGTCGTTCCCTCGCCTCTGTACTGTGCACTTGTCGTCGCTAATAAACACCGTCTACTGAATTTCATAGTTTCATTTATTGAGTACAAGTGAGGGACACTCAGGACTCAGGAGTCAGATCAACCACCCTAGACCCACAGAACACGCAGACACACACCCCTTGGCAAAATGCTATGCTGTAGACTGTATCCATATTTTTTTTAATAAAGAGTGACGAGACGAGCAGGACATGTGCCTGATGGTAAGCAACATGCCCGCCACATAACAGCACAGTAACCCGCAGCTATTGGAACATGAAGAGCCCATATCATTACCTAGCACTGTACTGCGCTCGTCACCCAGAGATCTAAGTTGTTATACAGCCGGTACCTATCCATAGATTAATAACGCTTCGATCGATAACCTTCAAACGAAGGCTTCACCTTACGTGAGGCAAAGCGCAGATTGATGTCGGTGGAAGCATTATATTTAGTACCTGGGTACAGAAGCCTCACTTACCGAAAACAATTATATAACAATTAGCGACTCTTGCTGGGACACAACAAAGTTCAATTCAGCTCGCATTAGCGCTCAATATCTGTCGCGATTTTCAACTCTCTCTTGTAACGCGTAACTCTGTCCCTGTCTAGCGCGGATGGTTGTCGACATATCTAATAACAATATGCGCGAGAAACGTGTTGCGCGAGCGCTCAGCCGTGCGTCCGACAACGGACTGGCACTTGTTTCCTGGAAGGAACGGTCTAGCGGTAGGCTAAAACCGCGCGACCTTGAGCGAGTGAGGATGCACTGACCTGGGTGACCGAGCTTTGCTTGGTTTAAATACTAAAAATACTTAGATACCTACAGATAAATGGCTCCAACTAATAGATATTCTTAAAAAAAAAAAAAGAGAAGCCGTCTGGATTCGAACCCGGAGCTACTACTTCGTGACCGCTATGACGGCTCGACTTCCCGTCTGAGATATTATGCTGTCGTGTCACGCGGCGAAATCTACCTTCGCATTCTAATGTCTAATGTGACAGTTTTTCATTGTTTAAAAACGCGCATAATATGCGTTTTTTTTTAATGAAACCTAGTTGGATCGATTTATCGTCCCCGAAACCCCCTGCATAGGTACATAATTTCATCAAAATCGTTTGAGGCGTTTCCGAGATTCAGATTCTATAAAAATAAGGTAAATACAAGAATTGCTCGTTTATCGTTTATTAAGGTATAAGATATACTGAAAATCGCCAAACAAAACTTTAATGTCGTGGAGTATTATGTCCAGTGAAGGATCGCACAGACCATCATAATGTTTTTTTGGCCAAGACGCATGCACTAGCGCTTGACCTTGACAACAACTTGACTTATTGATATGTTTATGATTATTTACCTGAATCTATTCTATTTGTTTTTCTAAATTTATTTAATTCACTTGACATTCATATAAATTAATAAAATCATGATCATCTTCAAAAGCCTTTCCGAGCGCTTGGTCGACGCGTGACCAAAATGCTGGCGTTTATTTGGCCCAACGCATAAGCATTGCCATTCAGCGTGGTAATGCCGCCAGCATGCTGGGTACGCTTCCGATTGGTAGTGGGCTTGAATATCTTGATTATCTGTAGACCTTCATTGGTCTATGGATAATTCAGGTGTGCTTAGTGTAAGTAGTTAGTTAGGTATGTAGCGTAGTGTAGTTCTCATTGTATTTTAGTTTTGTTAATATAGGCTCTGCCCGTTCAAAAAAAAATGAAATTGAAATTTTGTGTTAAATTAAGAATGTAAACTTTGACTTATTCATATGTTTATGATTGTCTATTTCCATTCTATTTTTCTAAATTTATTTTATTCACTTGACATTCACATAAATGAAATTGAATAAAAAAAATTGAAATTTTGTGTTTAATTGGAATTCGGAAATTCGGAAAAAAAATTTTTTTTTTTTTTTTGTTTTCTGAATATATATATGAACTTGTAATAGTGACATGCCCGGTCTAACATAAGTGGTTATAAGGTGAATAAATATATTTTATTCTATTCTATTCAACTGATGGTGGATAAGGATGGTGGATAAGCCAATATGGCTAACTATGATTTGCCTCACTTTTCTTGCGTTGGACCCGGCTTCTAGGCGATATTATTCTATGGCTGTGTCCAAATTAACTCTAAGTAACGACGAAAAAAGGACCAAAATACCAAAGCATACTCACTGAATTTCTCAGGAATAGGTTCCAACGGCCACCGCTCCAGAAAACCCGCAGCTATCACCAGCAGAGCTGAGAACACGACCGCTTGCTTCAACATCTCGGATGCGAATGAATAAGGATAATAGATCAATTATTTAAATATTTATCATCCGTCCACATTGGATGACCTTTAAACTGGTAATATAATTATGGAGGACATGTTCTAAAATCTAAAATAAACAACACACCGCGATACTGGGAAGCACCGCAATGTACACATACTACAATACATCTACTTATATTCTATAGGTACTAATATTATAAAACTGAAGCGGTGTTGTGTTTGAACATGATCTTAACTACTGGTCCTTTTTTCTATCGGAATGCTCGTAACTCAAAAAAGCGACATCGTTTCATGGTTGATGTTCCAAAGACACGAACGAAGAGATTTGACTCTACTATTGTGATAAGAACGTCTAGGCTGTGGAATACGTTGCGTGAGTGGGTTTTCCCCGATGGTTACAATCATTGTGTCTTCAAAACGAGAGTGAATCGGTTTTTTCTAGGTAAACACGCTCCATCGTAGACCGCATCGTCGCTTAACATCAGACGAGATGGCGGTCAAGTGTAAACCTATGGAAGTTAAAAATAAAGTGGCCAAGTGCGAGTTGGACTCGCCCATGAAGGGTTCCGTTGCAGCAAGTAACATAATATACATAGTACACATAGTTCTTGTAGTTCGTTGTAACTTTGATCGAAGTTTCAATAATAGTGTATTTATGACGTACTAAAAAAAAACTACTCATCAGATCGAGTTCAAACTAATTTTCGTTGGTAGTTTACACGGTAATGTACATCATATATTTTTTTTAGATTTTTCATTCTCTTACTTTAGAAGTTAGAGGGGGGGGGGGGGACACATTTTACCACTTTGGAAGTCTCTCGCGCAAATTATTTAGTGTAGACAAAAATGATTTTAAAAATCTCAACATCATTTTTGAAGACCTATCGATACACATCCCACACGTGTAGGTTTGATGAAAAAAAAAATTTTGAGTTTCAGTTCTCAGTATGGGGGGCAACCCTAATTTTTCTTTTTTTTAATTTTTTTTATTCAAATCTTAATGCGGTTCACAGAATACATCTACTTACCAAGTTTCAACAGTGTAGTTCTCATAGTTTCGGCAAAAAGTGGCTGTGACATACGGACGGACAGACAGACAGACAGACATAACGAATCTATAAGGGTTCCGTTTTTACATTTTACGGAACCCTAAAAAAATCGATTTCAAAAATTATTTCACTGTTGGCTGGAAATTGTATATCAAGGGCGAAGTCAGAGCCGACCGATAGTAGGTACTACCTACTTAAATTTGTTTGAATAACATAGTGCCTGATGGTAAGCAACATGCCTGCCCATAACAGCACAGTGACACGCAGCTATTGGAACATGACGACTAAGAGGAATACTAAAATACCGGCGTAGCCGAGTTTGGGTTCTATTTTCCACTCAGCAAATTGTAACTTGTAAACTGAATAAAAAAGTTTCTATCTTATATACTTACATACCAGGTGGACACTGCAAGGAGCCCACTACTACTATAATAATAACCCACAGAACATATTATTATGTTCTGTGCTATAACCCGATATCCGTGGCTATAACCTATCTCAACATTAATACTCTCACAACTCAATCTAGATGGACAAACTTAATATTGTCAATCGAAAATGGAATTGTCAGAAGGATGGGCTTAGATAATATAGTGAAAGGCAGTGCGGATGGACAACGACTGACATTATTATTCTAGAAATAAGAAACATTAAGGAGTTCATAGATAGCGCTACTGCTCACATTTTTGTTACTCATTATAACAACAGATGGCGCTACTAGTCTACTAGATACATTTTGTTATACAATCTAAACACCTGGGGGTGTTTAGATTGTATAGCTTAACAAAATAATAGATACATACATTTACCATATCACATTATTATGTTTTATCATATAAACCAAACATTCCTAAAAAGTTATAATGTTTTATTTTACATAAACCCTTAGTCAGTAAATCTGCGGGCATCTCTGATGTGGGCAAGTATTTAATCTTTACATCTTTGTATTTTTTTGTAAATAGACAAGGTTCAAGCTTAGATTTTGAATAACCCGATGATTGCAACAATTCATCAACTCGTTCGTACCAAGCCCTTGATGATTGTTTCAATCGCAAAACCTTGTTTACATGTTCATTACTACCCTGAAATCCTGGTGGTTTCATCATGTACACAGTTTCATTTAAAAAACCATTCAAAAATGCAGTGTTAACATTTAAATGACAAATATCTAAATTAAGCTGAACTGATAAAGCAAACAACAATCTTAAAGTGGAATGCCTGACAACAGGTGAAAAACATTCATCAAAATCAATGCCCGGCCTTTGGGTGAAACCCTTAGCAACTAATCTAGCTCTGTACCTTATTTCATTATTATTTTCAAATTTCCGCTTAAAAACCCATTTACATTGTACTACTGTGGCACTGGGTGGAATATCGACTAATTCCCAAGCGTCATTTTCTTCAAATGATTTAAATTCATTCTGCATGGCTAATTTCCACAGTTCACTTTCAGGTCCATTCAATGCTTCGTCTAGCAATATTTCATTTGCATTTATTCCATTAGTTTGACCAACGCAAATTCTACCAACACCGTACCAATCAGGCTGCTTGCGGATACGCTTACTAGGCTTTTTTATTGGAAAGTCCACGGAAAGCCCTGGCTGTGACATATTGTGATCTCGCACAAGTTCCGCAGGTTCTGCCTCTAGCATATCTGTAGAGTCCTCAAAGTCCTCTTCTTCAGTACTAATGCTTTCTCTTTTGAAGTTCAGTGTTTTCTTCTGCTCCTGATCTTCTAATGTACTTACGTCCCTCATGTCCCCCACTTCTTGGGTACATACTGGTCTTTCTTCCTTTACTGGAAAAATGTCATCTTTGCTCTCACTAATGTCAAAGTGTATTACATCTTGCTTCTGTTCACTCCCCTCCTCAATCACAACAATATCTCTAGATATAGTTATACTGTTATTGTTGGGATTGTAAACTCGGTAGCCTTTGACATTGTTTGAGTAGCCAACAAGAATACATTGAGTCGCTTTTCTGTCCAATTTCAACCTTTTTTCTTTTGGTATGTGTACCATGGTTTTACTTCCAAAGATACGTAGATGGCTGACATCTGGCTTAGCTCCAGTCCAAATCTCCATAGGCGTTTTGTTATTGAGTCCTGATGCAATTGACCTATTTCGCAAATAAACTGCAGTGTTCACTGCTTCTGCCCAAAAACGCTTAGGTAATCCTGCATCAAATAACAAACATCTCGCTTTCTCTATGACTGTACGGTTAAACCTTTCGCAGAGACCGTTCTGTTCCGGTGTGTATGGACAAGTTTTTTGATGAATAATTCCCGCAGAATCCAAGTATGTTTCAAATTCCTTACTGCAGAATTCTGATCCATTATCTGTCCTAAACATTTTCAGCTTCCTGCCTGTCTGATTCTCCACTAACGTTTTGAATACCTTGAAATGTGAGAATACTTCATCTTTTGTCTTTAAGAAATATACGAAGGCCATTCGACTGAAGTCATCGACGAATAACAAAAAATATTTCTTTCCGCCAATAGATCTAGCTTCCATAGGCCCACAAACATCTGCGTGTACGACCTCGAGAAGTTCCTTGCCTCTGTTGCCCTCATGACTGAACGGCAACCTGGCCTGCTTACCCTCGCAGCACACAATGCAGTTTGTCTTACTGACCTGAGCCTTATCCGAGTATGACATTCCATTTACAGCACCATCTTTCATCACATTGAGATCTTTGCTGTTTAAATGACCAAATCTTCTATGCCACACGTTCACGGATACTGAAGTCAACAAACAATCGCCTTGCTTGATTCTCAACTTATAAACTCCTCCTACCAAATCCGCAGTCGCTACAAGCTTACTATTTTGGTTATAAATATAACAGTGCGTCGCATCGAATGTCACTGTGTTTCCTTTGCTAATTAACTGGCTGACAGATAGCAAATTCGTAGCCAAGTTTGGCACATATAATGCTCCCATCACTGTGTTTTCATGCTCGGTATCTCCAACAACTGTAGTCAATTGCACATCTCCACAGCTATCAACAGAAATTTTCGTTTTATCAGCGATGACAATCTCTTTTACTTGGTGTTGATTTGTTGTGTTCAACAACCAGTCACTTTTACATGTTAGATGGCTACTAGCACCGCTATCAACATACCAATCTAATTGATTGAAGTTACCGCTAAGAAACACTGCACTGAATGCATTAGATTCCTTGCTATTTGGAATATTATTACATTTATTCATGAAATGTCCAAGTTGCTTGCATTTGAAACATCTGACATTTGCCATCACGTTTTTTGATGACGTTTGTTTATGTGCGGTCGTTTGTCTTTTAAGGTTTTTATCTTTGTTATGCCAACCTTTCGTCACGAATGCATTCTGTGTAGAACTAGAACCTGCTTCACCTCCTTCCTCCATATCAAGTAACTTTGACTTTATGGCATCCGCTGTCAACTCAATACCTGAATGCTCCACCGCCATAATCATGGGTTCAAATTTTTCAGGCAATCCTGCCAACAACAAGGAGCCAACCCATTCATCACTAATCTTGAATCCTGTGTTGTTCAATCGCTGACTTATTTCTAGCAGCGAAGTTACATATTGAGACATAGATTCGCAATTTTCTCGACGAATAGATATGAGGTTCCGAAGCAATCCAATGCGCCGCGTATAGCCATTATCATCAAATAGCTTTTTTAGTTTCTGCCACAATCCCATTGCTGTCGATTCACTTTTAATATGCACGAATAAACTGGGATCTATAGTTAAAACTATCTTCGCTTTTGCTTTCGCATCATTCGGATCGCCGCCGGTCGTGATGCACCGTTCCATCCCTTCTAATATGAGATAGTTCTCCACGGCAAACGCCCAATCTTCGTAATTTTCTCTGCCTCTAAGCTTTGCAATACTCGCAATTAGATTTGACGACATTTTTGCACTATATTTTAACCAAAATTTGCTTTTATTCACCAGATTTGCCCATAACCTATAGTGAAAGGCAGTGCGGATGGACAACGACTGACTTTATTATTCTAGAAATAAGAAACATTAAGGAGTTCATAGATAGCGCTACTGCTCACATTTTTGTTACTCATTATAACAACAGATGGCGCTACTAGTCTACTAGATACATTTTGTTATACAATCTAAACAGATAAGGAGTTCGCCGCTAGAAACACTAGAAAAGTACAATTTTATAACTTATCTTTCTTTTTTAGGGTTCCGTACCCAAAGGTAAAAACGTGACCCTATTACTGCGACTTTGCTGTCCGTCCGTCTATTACCAGACTGTATCTCAACAAGATAGCTAGTGGAAACAGTGGAAATGTTCACAGATGATGTATTTCTATTGCCGATATAACAACAAATACTAAAAATAAAATAAATACCTCCCATACAACAAACTTGATTTTTCCCGTTTCTTGTTCGATACTAATAACGGTGACAGGTAGACGGTTTAACTATTCACAGAATAGGTATTTACTTTTATGTTCTCTTTAAATATAGTTAGTTAAAATAAAATAAATAATTAAGGGGCTCGCATATAATACTTATCGTACAGAACCCGTCGTGCGCGAGTCCCACTCGCACTTGGTGCGCTTTTATTTAGATTGGTACCTTTTTTATGTTAAATGGGTTGGTTTTAATTCATTGTAATGTTATTCCCTATATCGCTAAAGGCCGGCTATCGGTATTTTTTGTTGTGATAGCAAAATTACTGTGTTCCGGTTTGAAGGTTTCCAGAGAAATTACAGGGCTTAGAGATATAAATAACATCTTAGATCTCTAGGCGACGAGCGCAGTGTAGTGCTAGGTGTTGATTTAGACTCTTAATGATCCTATAGCCGCGTGTCACTGTGCTGTTATGTGACAGGCATGTTGCTTACGATCAGGCACATGTCCTGCCCGTCTCGTCACTCTTTAATTTAAAAAAAATCGGTATCAAATGAACGGGCTTCACTGGCAGTATCTGTAGGTAGGTACTATTACAAATCAGCTACCTACTAAACGGCGGGGATTGAAGGTAAACCAATTTTTAAAATTTTGCTTTTGTTTTTAAAATAAGTGTCAGTTAAAAAAAAAAGTGTAATGGCTCAATTATTTGACATTGCTTTTTAGTAATCTGTAAAAAGCATTGTCAAATTATTGACATCCGCATAACGTTAACTTGACGTTAACAAAACAAATAACGCCATCTCATGAATACGGTAGGAACTAGTTAAGGAATGAACTTATCATTTTAAAATAAAGTCAGTCACCCAATATCCAAAGAGTTTTAATCTTTTGATGCATTTTTTTTCTAAAGCATTTCGATATGAAATAAAGTACCTAGATTTACCTGTATTTGTCAAAAAATAACATTATATCAATTATTTATCTGTACAAAATTGTTAAATTTTCAGGTTACATTGTCAGGGCCTGATTAACCCTTAGGCGAATTAGGCTGCAGCCTAGGGCGCGAGGATCTGGAGGGGCGCGCTGAAATCATCTGGGTTTGTCGAAGGGACAGTTCAGGTTTCAGAAAGACCTCTCCACGACCGACGCCGTTCGTCCGAAGGTCCGAAGGAAGGTGTGCTCCAGTGGCGGCGTATTGTTTACGGTGTCTCCTAACATAGTAAACGCGTTCTACATCCTAATCCACCACACCACAACCACAACAGAAGTGCTGGAGTAGCCCAATATCTATGGCGCATCGTAAGAGACTACCTCTTTCACAGAGAGGTGATGTCCCCAACATTATAAAGGGAAGGAGTTTATCCTCATGTCACGTGGAGTTCGACAGGAGTTTGCTCTTACGCTACCCCTGTGGCACTTCGGTTGTTCGGTTACAAATAAGCAGCGCTAACTTTTTTTTTCCTATCGCGTGTAGGTCCGCTTTTGACCACCAACTCGCCTGATGGTAAGCGACGGTGTGGTCGAAGATGACGCACGTTGACTTAGAAAGTACCTATTCACTCTGACCTTGAAAAGTAGATTGTATCTCTCAGGGAACAAGGAGGCCGGCAACTTATATCACTCTAAAGCTGTACGTACGAGAAAAGTGGATTCAAACCGTTTTGTACGGATTTTGGGAATATCCTCAGTGTATGGGTGGTAGTGGGCCGAATTACGACTTGCAAACTGCGTTGCATCGGTGTCGCTTATTATGGCAACGACACGCTGGTTATTGTGAGGGGCGGAGGTTTCACGAGGTGGCGGTGCTGGCGACAGTGGTAGCCAGGATTAGGAGCATCGGCCTAGAGGTGGTTTTTCACAAGTTGGAGACCATCTGTTTCCATGATTTCTGACGGACACCTTTACCTGCACTTGCAAGCTCTAGCCACTAATATTGTGGTATGTGGCGTGTCTGTCGCTGGCAAGCTGACACTGTAATATTTCGGTATTTGACAGCAGATCAGCTGATCAGATGGAAGTTTGGAGCGTATTTGCGTCAACTTGAAGAGCGAACTGTCTCAGGGCCAACGCTGAGTGGGTTCAGTGAGAGCGACATAGGTACTATAGGGCACGGGTGCATCAGACGGTACCTTAATTCTTTTAGCTTGAAATTATAGAGACAGCAAAACCAAAGTCGATGTAGTTAGGCGGTAGAAAGGCTGGTGTGTCACCGGTGCAATTGCGCAGATCACACCGATCAACACGCATTGAAGATGTACCCGGGAGAAGTGGCGGACCTCTTACTGCCTACTACCTTAGCCAAGATGTTGAGCAGTGAGAGGTCATGGGAGGCGGTGGTCTCCTTTTGAGGAATCATTATCTCGCAGAAGTCGCAGATGAAGATAGCTGAGGAGCAAGAAGGAGGTGGACTCTCGCTTGTCCGCGAAGGAGGAAGTGGTGACGAGAGCGAGCCACTCTGGGTCGTACCTACACCATCTCCACTTAGAGAGCCTGAGGTGTCGGACGTTCAATGCCATCAGCACCCTATTTCAGAAGGTGAGGTGGTGGCCCTCCCGAAAAGGTGACGCTAAAGTACTGCTGGTTTCCGTTGCATGGTTGGAGTGCAAGGGTTCTGTCTCCCGCGACAGGGTCAGTGACAGCTCTACGATAGAGTCAGCGATAAGGTCACTGTCGAGTGTGAGAGCGCTCTCGCGAATCAGTCACCAAATCACTGCCGGAGAACCCCGGGGTATACTTTCGAATCCTTTGAGGGTACTGTAGGCTCTTGCGTGCCTCCTCGAAAAAGCCCTGGTATAAATCAGGTTTAAATTTGTACACTAGGAAACAAAGTCAAAACTAATATACTAGGTACTTTTTAGGCCGACCGTAAGATAACTGCCCTTCTACTGCTAAACTAAATCGGTTTTGATCATTGCTATCTCTATAATATCAAACGAAAAGAAAAAAGATAGCAATACCAAAGACTTCTAAGCTAAGCACTTTCCGTTTGGCGGTAGACCCTTTGGTAGGGGCGCGTCCTCATAATTAGCCTAGGGCGGTCAGAACTCTTAATCAGGCACTGTACATTGTAATAATATAGGTTTCGCCTTGAAAGCTTCAGTGCAAAACAATTGACCGCATAGAAAAAAGGTAACTTTACTTAGGACCCATTTTCCACGAGGTGTTGATAGAATTATAAATTTTATATAAAAACCATTTCAGACCCACGGTACCCTTGGCCATACCCCCGGTGGTATCGTGGGTTTTTAAAAGTTAAACGGTACCATCAAGTATATGACCCTAGTGATGTGTTGACCTATTATATATCTCTCGCATAATAACTAGTTAATTAGGTAAATAATAGAAAATGCATATTCCAATAATGAATGCAAGTAAGTACCATAACCCATCGAACAACTATACGACGAGAAAAAGAAAGCATTTAAAAATTCTGAACTGAATTTTGTGAATGGGGAATATCCTCGATATGAAAGCGTAAAGCACTTCCTTCAAGATGCGTGAAACAAGTCAGCACAAGTTTCCAAAACTGTATTTCGGAATTTGAAAGAAATTGAAGTGCCCATTAAATATCATAATTTAATTTTAGCCGATTATTATTGCGAGGAAGAAAACAAACAAACCCGGATCATTGCTTTTTGCTCAAAGGAGTCTCGATTAATAATTCCGAATATAAAAGAATACTTTTTTGATGGTACTTTTTACTGTTGCCCAAAACCCTTTGCACAATTATATAACATTCACGGTGACATAGGGAGTGGTGTGGAAACAATTAAATTAAGACCCTTAATCTTCGCACGAATGTCGGATCGAACTGAAAAAAGTTATACGATTTTGTTCAATATGATAAAATCGCAACTTCCAGAGTGGAGTCCACATAAAGTTCACACTGACTACGAAAAAGGTGCGATGAATGCAATTTTGAATGTATGTCCAGATATTACATTACGAGGGTGCTATTATCATTGGACTCGCAACATTTGGAAGAAAGGCAAGTCGTTACGATGCACAAAAACGAAATCTGGGCGTAGAATCCTTGCATTGGCCAGTGCCTTGCCGCTTCTTCCTGAAGACAATATTCAACAGGGTATGGACTACATAAAAGCTGAAGCCGATAACATACCAGAAGCATTTATAAAATATCTTGAATCGTTTTGGTTCAAGGTCCATAGTCCGAAAATAATTAGTGTGTTTGGTGAACGCCACCGAACAACAAACATTTTAGAAGCCTTCCACTCAAAAATAAACAAACTTATTAATAAAAACACGGTTACGTTGATGCGATTGCTTCACGTACTAGAGCAAGTTCACACTTTGGAGATGATTCCAAAAAAAGACGCAAAGATCAAATCGTCAACGATGATTACATAATGAGCATACAGCTCCAAATTGTAAATAAAGACATATCTGTAGGCTACGGACTAGAGAAATTGCGTTAATTACGTTGTACCTATACATTTTTTTTGTAGTGTGTGACATGTTGGTTTAGTGAAAAGCTTCAAAAAAGCTATGATTTGTTACACAAAATGTATTTTTAGTTATTTTAGAATAATAAACATATTATAGTAATTGCCTATTTACTATTAACACCGCGTTTTATCAGCCATGGTTGTTACATCACAACACTAGTAGTCGATGGTACCGTTTAACTTTTAAAAACCCACGGTACCACCGGGGGTATGGCCAGGGGTACCGTGGGTCTGAAACGATAAAAACGGGTCAAATATACGTAAAATTATGTCATTACTTTGACAAACCTCCATGTATTAATCAATTTAATTTACAAAATGAAACATAGTGGCCATTTTTAGCGCAGAACTATTTATTATATCCATCTAGGATATTTGACAGATTCCTGTTTACATTTGGAAACGCCGCATTTTCATGTTTACGATTCGCAAGTAATAAATAAATACAACACTGTATGTAAGTATACTTCCAAGTATCCTGGTTTGTATTGAAGTGTAGATGTGTGAGCGTGCAGTTAAATTACTTTGAATAATAATACTTAGGTAAATTCAGAATACTTAAGTACTAACAGAAGAAAACTATTACGGAAAGAAAGAAGTTACGGCGACTGCCGATCCGGAGACCCCGGGTTCAAACCCCACACGCACCACTGTCTTTTCGAAGTCATGTTCGTAATGCCGCTAACTTAAAACGGTGAAGGAAAACATCGTGAGGAAACCGACATGTACCTAGAATCTTTCGAAGTCATGTGTCATCCACCAACCCGCACTGGGCCAGCGTGGTGGATTATGGCCTTAACTCTCTCCTTGCGAGAGAAGGCCCCGAGTCCCAGCAGTGGGAACGTTTAGTGGGCTGTTGATGATGATGAACAGAAGAAAACAAAAACAAAAGCATGTCATGAAGACAGCCGGTGAAACGTGTTTTTTGGCAATATCGCAATAAGTGTCTATTATCACAGTTCAGTGAGCACTATCGTTTCCATTATTTATTTTACAAGACGTTTTCAGTAGACATAATAGTTCCCAGCTATCGTACTAGATGGCGTTAGTGGGATGTCAGTAGGTACCATAATAATATGTTATTAACTATTTTCATTTTCAGTTTCTTGCATGTGATTTATTTTCACAAAATATAAATCATCCGTCAGCCCACTTTATCTTGAACGAAGCCCCATATTGACAAAAATGATCAAGTCATCGAAGATGTTAGAGGTCAATTAAGCAACCAAGCCAAAGTCAAAGTTCTTTATTGATAAAAAAATGTACAATCAATTTACGCATCAATAAATATAAAATAAAAACAAAGGAAAGAGCATACAAATTATATACATTTCAATGTTCGAAATACTTTACTATCATACAGTCTACACTAGATTATAAAGATGAAAGATTTGATCGTTTGTTTGCATCGAATAGGACTACTGGACTGATTTAAAAATATATTTCACTGTTATACTTAATCTTACATTATCTGGTATGAACACAGGCTTTATTTATTTTTTTCAAAAATGTTAGGGATCCGCATGAAAACTTTGATAATGGAACTAATGAGGGGGAAAAAAATTCAAAGAAATAACTAAGTACTTATATCGCGTACGCTGCCGAGGAAACTATTACAGCAGAGCAAAGTAATGTACGGCAGTTTTATAGAATACACCAATATCTACAAAAAAGTCAGTGATAGTACATGTCTAACTACATAACAATTACTACAATAGTTATGTCACAGTAACTACTTTTTTGCCGCTAACTTAAAACGGTGAAGGAAATCATCGTGAGGAAACCGACATGTACCTAGAATCTTTCGAAGTCATGTGTCATCCACCAACCCGCACTGGGCCAGCGTGGTGGATTATGACCTTAACTCTCTCCTTGCGAGAGAAGGCCCCGAGTCCCAGCAGTGGGAACATTTAGTGGGCTGTTGATGATGATGATGATGAACTACTTTTTTAGGTAAAAATATGCAATAGCAACGCCAGTTCAACTTAGACGTCTTTCTTCGTAACTCGGTATGTATCTTTATTTAAATAAATTATTTTTTATCCAAGGTTATTTCAATGCCTGCAAATAACTTTTTGATTTATCCAAATAAGGCGTACCTACCATTCAAAAGTTATCAGCAGTGTAATAATTATCAAAATTGAAATTTAGGAAACAGCGTTCTAAGCCAGTCGAATAATTTATCTACAACGCAAAGCTTTCTCTAAGTCTAAATAAGTGTAATATCATATAGGGTAGTCCCCATGAGGGATTAAGCATAAACAGTTCATTAACTGTTCCCACAGGTGGGACTCGGGGACTTCTTTCGCAAGGAAAGAGTCTAGGCCACAATCCACCACGCTGGCTCAGTGCGGATTGGTGGATGACACATGACCTGCAAAGGTTCTAGGGACATGTCGGTTTCTTCGCAATGTTTTCCTACGCCGTTTTAAATTAGCGGCATAACGCACATGACTTAGAAAAGTAGAAAAGACAGTGGTGCGCGTGGGATTTGAACCTGGGGCTTCGGATCGGCAGCCGCTGTTCTCCCGGCTAGACCACATGTAATGTATAGATTTAGAACTAATAGACTTAAGTACTAACTTAAGTACCTACAATTTTAATTAAAAATAACCAAAACATTGCATAACCATAAACTACGTCGTAGATGGCATTAGCGGGTTTTTAACACTAAATTACAACCGTTAAATATTTGCTGATATAATGTTTGATGCGTAAAAGTAGACGGGGAATAAAACAAGACGCTAAGGCTGCGTTTCCACTAGAAATGAGCGAGGGAAATGTGTCTAGCTGTGCTGTAAAAATATGTAGAGGTTTCCACCAAAGCTGTGCGAAGAAAATGTGTCGTACGCTGAATGTGTGGTGCGAGAATCCGTTGACCCCTCTGAATAAAAGTATCTTCTTTTCCGTATAAAAGTATCTTCTTTTGCCATATCTATTTTACGCACTTCTATTTGCAACAAACTCCGTCTTTGGACTGGCTGGTATAGTATGTCGCAAACCTCGCAGCACATTCCGCGCACACATCCTTCGGACACGTACTGTTTTATAAGCGCAAAAATCTAACTCCGCTAATCAGTTTCTACCAAAGCTGTGCTATTTTTCTTGCGGATAGAAGGTCCCTAGTAATCCTAGCAGTGGAAACATTTAACGGCTTTCTTAGACTACCACATACTTATCGTATTAACTTATTGGAATTACTACCCCTATTAGCTCTATCCATTTAATTAATTAAATATGGTTTATATGCATTTCTGGACTTTACATTATGCTCCAATATCCTTGATCTACTGTTAATCGTACTTTTTAGTATTGTTACAGGGAATATCAATACTAATAATGACGTAAACAACATACATCTAAATC
Source organism: Ectropis crepuscularia (assembly GCA_963693475.1). Taxonomy (NCBI): domain Eukaryota; kingdom Metazoa; phylum Arthropoda; class Insecta; order Lepidoptera; family Geometridae; genus Ectropis; species Ectropis crepuscularia. The sequence continues at coordinate 32,583,346 of OY856339.1, read as the reverse complement.
TAAATTGTGTCAAAACATTATTATTATGCATCACGGACAAGACATGTACATAAAGGTATGTCGAGATATCCGCTTCTACGAGACTTATACATTGTAATTCTAAAACATTTATATAAAAAAGTATATGGGCATTTTCGACATGTTCTTATGGTGCGTATGGACCGTCGATTTGATTACAGTAAGTTTATTTAGATGAAAAAACATAATTATACTTAAACTTTATAGCTAAACGACAATTTTTAAAATTAGTTACACGTTATTGGACTTAGATTAAAAATGTCTGAAGAAGTACATTATCGTTATTTAAATACATAATTTAAAACTATTTATATTATCAATTAAATTGTAGATTTCATTTCACTCCTTCTTCGTATCCATATAGAGTAATAATAATTCAAGAAAAAATATTAAATTGTATTTATAAAACTATGCAGTCATTTCATCGATATTTTGTTATGGCATTATCACGTTAAACTATGTAAACGTATATTTACAGACAATCATTTTTTTTTTCAATGTTTAGAACTCTAGGACGAACTTTCAAAACATATAGCTAGTTTATAAAAAACTAACAGATCGAAATAAATAAAAATAACAACCGAATTAATAGGCGCATTATTTTCGATTTTGAATTTGATACAATTTTCCATCCAATCAATTTTCAATTGACAGCGGGTTAATGTGCCACTGTTCGTGTGTGAGTGGATCTGTATTTGAATATTACGCGCACGTTGTAGTGACAACGGAGAGGGGATGACTTTGGCGACATACGTTTTGCAAGGAATTGGAAGTTTATAGCATTTCTAGTACCTTATTATTTAGATTTCTGTGGGTATATGTATATCATATAGAAATCTTAGAAAAAATTGATTGTCTGTAAATTTGTCGATTTATTAGACGTTGTCACTTCGAAAGATGCTTTAATTATTTTTTACAAGCAAATACATTTCTAATAAATGTATATTCCTGTTACAGTCAAAAAGCTACCTTAAAATTAATAAGTTGCCTTAAAAACATTTCGTAAATAGTAAGTACTTTTTAAATTAAACATCACACGCAGACATTTTTTTTATAATCAAAAATGTAGATTCTACGTCTGTTGAGTACTTCATAAATTTTAAATATTTCATTTTCAGATTTACGAATGTAAGATTTATTTTTACAAAATACACATTTTATATCATTCGTCAGCCCGCTTGATTGAACGAATATTGAGAAAAATGTTTAATTCATGCACAATTCATGTTATGCATTAAGGTGCGTCCCCCAGCAAAACGAGTTTTTTGTCCAGTTTTCAGAGCAATCTACTCATTAGCCAAAACATATCAACTGGTAAAAAATACATTAAATTTCTACAACTTCTTGGCTTCAAAATGATAGTTTTATTTTTTTGTTAATGGACTTATTGTTTAAATAATCGCCTCACAACGAAACCATGAAAAAATTAAATAATTGTAGTTATCATGCATCTCCTCGGAAAACCTCCATTATTTTGATTTTGTACTTACACCAACGGATAGACAATTCCATTACGAACATTTTGGTAGTTTTATTTTTTTCAAAAGACCAAAATCTGATTTAATAAAGAGTGTATTCTAAAAATTGAGCGTAAAACAGCGGCAAATCCTACTGTTTCTGTCTTGCTCTTTCTTGCGGCGTGCGATAAGGTAAGAAATACTCAAGGTCATTGGCTCGGGGTACGCCCTTAAATGAGCAACATTTTTCACCCGGCGAGAATGAGGTGAAAAATTGTAGCCCCGTCTGCGAGGTGGGTATGACATACTGAAATAATATAGAAATGGCGACTTTGAGCGCTAATATTTGAAAATTGAAAATGATTTTAAAAAATACTGGGGCTTCATAATTTATAGCCGCCTACTTCTGGCGCTTTTTAGTTGCTGCCTCCTCCGCTGCTGCTGCCGGAGTATAGATGGTACGACTCAGGTGCGTAGCCATGACAGTGCTGATACACGTAGCGTCCCACACTAAGCACTTGCCGTGCCCCTAAGGCACCAAGGTCATAGTAACATTTATAGACCCGGTGGCTCAAGGACGGAAGGAACGTTTGCCGAAATAAACGCTCTGCGGACTATATCATTAAGGGCATGGTGACGCGGAAACATACCTAGGCACCGACGGCAAGCGTCGGCTGCAATAATGGTATCGCAGGTGCATCTATGAGGCTCACACACCCTACAGCCCAGGCGGAGAGCCGCAGCTAGGAGTCATTGTCTAGTAGGGGTGCCCAGGTGAGGTGAAGGTAGCGCGTGATTCTGAGTGTGATACAGCCCTCAGCTTCGCCAAATCGGCACCAGCGGCATTGCTTGCCATTTTTGTCAGGACCTTCTTGGCACCAACGTCATCACATGCTCATTGAACATGTGGGGTAGCTGGACTAGGCACATCCAAACGAAGAGGCAACCAGGCAGATACCGCTCCAGAAACATAGGGTATAGTCGCCTTGCCACCATTTGAACAAAGAATGACAGCGATAAGGTCCGCAACCCCATAAGCCGATGCCAAGAAGGCCGGGAGGCCCACATCATGTGCACGCCGTGGGTATCCCAAGGCCTCCATGCCATATCGGTAGACTCGGTTGAACGCCTGAACATTTAGTTTTTAATATTTTTATTCTTAAGACATTGCAATGCAATGCTTGTGTTTTAGTTATTTATAAAAAAATTAATAGTTTTGAAAATTATGCATAAGTATAGGTACCTAGAGGAACTGGCTCGAGGTACAATTAGAATAAAAAAATATTCAAAATTATTATAAATATTATGTTATTTCAACCATCCCATCTCATAGTACCCATGAACACTTGAATAACTGACATAATTAATAAATAGTTCTACAATATCTTAATTTGGTCAAATACATATTTATAGGTACTCCATTGTTATGTTACATGGTTTTGTTTAAATAACGTTAATCAGGGTGTAGGTGGTTCACTAATGTTTCACAAACATTTTTTGACAAAACATCACTTTAAAACCAACTAATCGTATAATATTAATTGCAAAAACTTTACAATATACAAATATTCATTTTCAAAACAACGTTTTGTATAATATTTATTTCAAAAATGACTTACATGAACAAATGTTTTATTTCACAAACCATCATTTTATAACTATTTATTTATACGGCAAACGTTACATTTAGACAATGCATCGAGTGATATTTTGTTATTTGTACACTTTTTGTTTCATATACCTACTATTCATTTTACAAATTTAACATTTACCAAAATCCAATTTTACAACAAATATTTTGAATGTATAAGCCCCAATTTCAGGAATAAACCAATATGAGAATGTCTAATAATGCGGATATATATTTATATCTAATATCGCAAAATTAAACTGTATGTAACTACCAACAAAAATATTTCATTGAACTATCATTGCACTGACAAGTTATCGTAATTCGTTCGTGTATTGCGTTCTTAGTTATCGGTTCTGTTGTATTCCAGGCATAATGACCGACGAGCAAATTTTTGTATTATATAGGTTGATTAGAGGTGGAACCAAAATCTATCTAGATGGGTATTCCTATAATAAAGTAACTTCATCATTTATTTCTTCATCGTTATTTCCAAGATTCGCTATTGTGGGTAATGCTTTAGTACCCTGCGGTAGCGGGGGGAAGGGATGCAAAAAGATACCCCTAAAGGAAGAAGTAAAGAAACCTATAATTTTCGAGAAAATTAATATCTTCCGTTTTGAACTTAAATACATAATCTTAAAAGTACCCAATAAATTTTCCATGTGAGTTAACCGTCCTGATTAGGTCCTGTCACAGACTTTTGACCTAACCGGTCCGATTAGGATCTATCACTGAGATTTGACTCCGGGTGGGCTCCCGCCAGAAGCTCTGCGGTTAGCTCTGAGCCTGACCTCCCTTGTACTTTTGGCTCCCGCACTCTTTAAAAACACTCTAGGGGTAGTAGCGACAAGACTAGGTGGAGTCGGGGTGCTCTGAGTCGGATCTGGGTCCTAAGACACCTAACCGGTCCGATGAATTAAAAAAAAAGTTAAATGTAGCGTTTTATTTTTAAGTTGTTAAGTAATTAAACTATAAATTGAATTGTTTGTCAAACAACACTTTGTAAAATAAAAATGTGTCAAGTGTTGGTTTTGTTTTTAAACATTTGTTAATTAACTAAAATATTAAAAGAATCGATTGTCAAATAATACGTTATAGAATGAAAGTTTGTCAAATGAGTACTTTGAGATATAACCAATTTGTTAAATGTTTTTTGTGTAATAGTCATTCGACGATCCGTGAGTTTGCCGAACGTTGGTTATCAAGTGTAGATTGTTTGTGAAAAAAAGTTTTTCAAAAGTACGGATACCGGGTGTGGGTAGGTAAGTATTTGTTACACCTGTATTTTTCAGTAGGTACTTGCCAGCTTCATTGACCGTGGGAACTATACACACATAATAACTACACAAAATGATGAAAACCAACAAACTTAACTTTGCGGTCGGATCTTTGGCGGGATTTTGATTTCTAACTCGAAAAAACTTCGATTCAAGTGACAAAATTGTTAGGTAATTTATTTACATTTCAAGTACATTAATAATAAACAAACGATACCGCTTGAAGCATCGTGAAACGCTCTTTTAATGGGCTCGAATTGGTATAAATAAGGCGGCACTTCATACGCCGAATCGTAATTGACGCACTTAAGTAACCGGATACCTGTTTTCCCGTCAAAATTGTACACGCGAATAGCCGCTAGAGAAACGAGCGACAGACAAACTGATAACTACATTGGTAGCTTACAATGTTCGCATTAAATAATGATAAATACTTCTGGTGATTGGCCGTTTTCCAGAATCCTGTTTAATACCGTATCTGTTAGTTTATTATTTATAGATAGCGCCGTCAAACAAGACAGCGAGTTTTTGTCTAAAATATCTAACATAACCCGTTCCGATACATTGGATTCATTGATATAGATTTTATTAATAATTGGACAATTAGAAAGAACGAATGATATGGATGGCAAATGATTTTCACTATGACCAAATGGAGCTATTAGGACATTTTGTAAATGAGGAAAAGCTGGCATTTTTACGTTTAGAGTAACTAAGTTGCTCGTCATATTTACTTCTTCAAAATGACAAAACTTTATGATTAATGTTTCTAACATCGGTAAATTCAAGCTAATGATCTTAAATACATTTAAATCTATCTCATGAGTAAGTCGTAAAACCAACTCTTTCAGATTTCCTCCAACACGCTCCAACACTTCTTTCACTCCATCTCTATAAAAATAAAATTCATACAAATCCAGTTGTTCTAGGTTTTTTAGGCCAGCAAGAGTTTCCTTGCAGCGGTCTAAAAAGTATCTTGAACCTCTTGAATGAAGAGACAGGCTTCGAATGGAGGGATGTGTTTTGGTGATCATCTGCAAGTGCTCTTGTGAAGACTCGATAGTGTGGCACGCCAATGATCTTATGTAAAATTGTTTCTTTGTCATGATTTGTTCTAACATTTGTTTTCTTTGTTCTTCAAGTCCACTCTCGCCAATAAAATCTAAGAAAGAAACGTCCAAATCTATACTTATCAAATTTGGTGATTCGGTCAATAGTTCAATGACGTCGCTTTGCAAATTTAAATCGCAACGTACGAGTTCTAATTTCTCAATCAATTTGCAATTTTCTACGATGCCGCGTAAAATTTTGTTTGTGCAGCAATTTATCGACAAATGCCTGAGGCCATGTAGTTTTTTCAGAAACGCTAAAATTTTCGATTCCATAATACAATTAGGTTTATTGTATAATTCACGGATTAGATCACGATCTTTTAAAGGAATATCCAGCCTTAAATACGTAAGCCCTTCTAGCATGTGTCCTTGATCGCCAAAAATACTACCAAATTTATTCATTTCATGATAACCTAGCTTTAAAACTTGTATCCTTTCAGTCAACAATACTTCCAATATTACACCCATATTACATTTCGTGATAATCTTGTTCATTAACCGAGTTCTGTTAAGCATCCGTGCTTGATGCTCATCACATGTCTTCTTTAACAAAGTTGACAATTTTTCTATCAATTGAGTAAGTAACTTTTGCTGTAATAGTCCTGGCAAATTATTTACATACTTTTTTAGGGCTGATACCAGTTCTGGACTTAAATCTACGGATCTTCTGAAAAATTTGAAGGTGTTTATATCAAGCTTTGATTTCAATGCTATTTCTACTGGAGAAATCATCCATTTCATGAAACAAATTTGGGCAATTTTTTCAAGTTTTTGGGGTTGTTGTAATTGGAGCTCGTCTATCATTTTTAATTATCTGTAAATAATGAAACAAAAAAATTACTAAAATACCAATAAAAGTAAATACAAATAGTGGATAGTTTATATACCCAAATAGAAGTCAAAGTAAACTCTTAAAAGCCCGTCATTTTGCGTCGAGGGTTAAAAATCATCATCATCATCAGCCGCAATACGTCCACTGCTGAACATAGGCTTCCCCCCTAGATTTCGACAACGAACGATAATATCGCGATGCTGCGCAACCTGCAACCAGCGGTTTCCAGCGACCTTTGTGAGGTCATCTATCCATCTAGTGGGAGGCCGTCCAACACTGCGTCTTCCGGTTCGTGCTCGTTAAAAATAAAATGCGTATTTTATTACAGTCTCATATTATGCCCGTGTTGTAACCGTGGTGGCGTAATGGCAAATGAAAGGTCGCGTCAGCGTGGTGAAATCGGTGTGTTAACGTGAAACCTTATAAAAACCTTAAAAATATGGGCGTACTACGAAATAATGGCACTTGGCTGACAAATTGTTAGAAGGACTTGGGCATCGGGAAATCGGGCATCGGCAACACTGGTCGACTTGACGACGGCGTTAGTTTTCATTCTGGCCACGGGTCATTATTTCCACGTAAGGGTATATACTTCCATGACAAGGAATATTTTACTGGACTTGGTCAACGTGTTAGAGTATAGCCTACACTCTGTGAGGGAAAGCCTCGGGGCCCAGATGTGGGAACACAATGCCACTCGCGTGAATGAAGGACCTCTAACGACACATATAATGTATTATATCTAAATCTATTAAAATCAGTTGTGTCATTTATATTGAAGTTAAATAGTTTAAAAAAAAGTTGTGGAAGTTTCACACACAACACTGCCTATCTGACCTCAAACTCAGCAAATATTGTACTGTTCATGGTAACATAATATAATATACCTATACATTAATTACAGATACATTGTGTTGGTATGCATTCGGCAACCAAGTAGGTACATACTTAGGTACTACATAGGTAGGTAGGTACATAGTATCAAAACGTATATCCTCTGTTTCACCGCTCTGTTGAATACAACTAACGCCATCTCGCGAGTCAGTAAGTAAGAGTAAGGAAATAGTAAAGGATTGTGCACATTTTTTTTTAAATAAAAATCAGTCTGTTGCGAATGTCTAACGACTTTAAATTAATTATTTTTTCTAATGTATTTTCGATACGAAATATATACTTATTCCATAACAACATAATAACGATTATCAGTAAAAGAATAGTCAGATTTTCAAGTTTTATTTTGTAAAAATATAGGTAAGTGTAAGTAGGTACCTCTTGAAAGACCACATAGAAATATAAATACCTAATTTTATTTAATACCCAATTTCCATGAGATGTCAGAATTATAGATTTTACTAGCTGACCCCGCAAACGTTGTTTTGCCTTAGTGAACAACCCTTGTCACTTAGGGGTATGAAAAATAGCTAGTAGCCGATTCTCATACCTACAGAATATGCATATAAAATTTGGTTAAAATCAGTAAAGCCGTTTCGGAGGAGTAAGGAAACAAACACTGTGACACGAGAATTTTATATATAAGAAGATTTATAAAAAGGCCAAAATATTTCTACGTACCTAATATTAAAAACCTCATTACTTCGACATACCTACAACATGTCTTAATCTATTTCACTCACAAAATGAAAAATTGTGGCCTTTAGCGAAATTTAAGTACTATCTTAGACAGGTGCATACCTTTTTCCACATTGAAAACGCCGCATTTTATGTTTACGGTTCACAAGTAATATTAAAAACAATAATATAAACTCACAAGCGTTCTGGTTTGTATTGAAGAGTTCTTAGTTGTGTAGCAGTTGTAAGCAACTTTCAGTTTAAATTATAGGTTATTTCTAAATTCTATACCAGCAAAAAACATTAACAACAAAAGTGCCACAGTAATAAAATTATTATGAAATGCAAAATGGAAATCGTGATTCGTGAAGATTCGAAGATTGATTTTTCTGAGGTGACAGGCACAGAGTAAGTAATCACTACGTTAAGCCCCCTATACACACTGGCCCAGTGGAGGCCAACGCGAGTGTCGACAAAACGGCACGAGACGAAAGATAGCATCCACACACTGGCCCAGCGCAGGCCAACGCGAGCGCCGATAAAACAGCACGAGACAAAACGTAGCATCCACACACTGGCCGAGCGCAGGCAAAAGCGAGGAAGGCCAATAAGAGAATAGGACGCTACTGGCCGAGCGCCTTTGTTTTGTGCACAAAAACCGACACCGGTCACGAGAGACGAGTCGAGGCAAAACAGCCCTATACACACTGGCCACTTGCCGTCACTCGGCCAGCTAGGCGAGCGACGCGAGTGATCACAAAACGACCCTCCACACACTGGCGTTGGCCTCCACTGGGCCAGTGTGTATAGGTGGCTTTATAGGTGAAGATTGAATGAATGAGTCATGACGCTGAGCTGTTTCTCATGTCATTGTGTGTGTTATCCGCTAAGGTTATCAGTTATGTTGATAGCCCGAGAGATCTGTTCTAATTTGGCAATATTGCGATATTATGTTTATGTAGGTAGCCCATTTACCATTTATCGGTTCAGTGGGCATGCTTGTGCTTATGTATAGGTGTAATATAACTGTTCATAGAACCTCTCAATCTTCTCCAAAATCTCGGGCTTCGACGAGACTACGTTACCACTATCGGTCTTCAGTTTGGTCAGCTGACTTTGCCCAAGAGACAGATTTCTTGCGAACACTTTCGAGCCTTTGTTCCGCTTGATCGCTTCTTCAATACACGAAGTACTGAAGCAGCGTATGTCGCGTCGCACACAAGTAGATATCTGTCTATTGACCCGTCTGTAAACCGTAAAAAAAAAAAAATATTATACATAACCCATTATTCATTACTTTATTTCCATGCTGCAATGTCCAATGAGCAAAGAATGAAGGAGATACGTACACATTTTTCGTAATGAATTCATTTTATCACACTTAATTTTATTTTTGTGTTTCCTTTACGAAAAATATGTCCAATAAGAATGATTTGACACCATAATTCATATTATTTCTAATTGTTCTAATCTAATCTAATTGTTGTATTATGATATAACCAAATGAAATATGAAAACTTTGAAGCCATTTATCTTAATATTTTGAAATTGTAACATGCCTTCATCCACTCACGGCTCACGGCTTCAATTGTTGTCAGCCCTACCGCTAGCTATACACTAAACTATACACAAATATTATATTTAAAGTCGGGGCCAGCCACGTCAAATAACTAATCGATAGATAAGTACTATGTGTATGGCAGATATTTGTAGTACCTACTTGTTAGACTTTGTTGGCACCGACTTAAGGCTTGTTCGTATTAGGTTAGTATATTGTGACTGCGTAGCTTAGTTGGTAGTAGCTCTGCCTGCGAAGCCGAGGGTCGTGGGTTCGATTCCCACCAAGTGCAAATAATTGTGTGATGAATTGAAATGTTTGCACTGTGTCTGGGTGTTTCTACGTATAATGAGTATGTATTTAAAACTATATAAGTATTATATCAGCTATCTGGCCGCCATCGTACAAGCTCTGCTTTGACTTAGTCGAGTCGATCCATTTTGTTCTGTTTTCAACGGGCGAGTAGCACCCCTCACCACGCGTTCGTTGCGAGCGGTGCGCTCAATGGTTCACCGACTAAACAGAGAACAGGTACGTAAGTACTGTAAACCTGTCGAGTTAGCCTGGAGAGACTTCAAATCTTCATAATTTATTTCCATATAATATGAGGAATACGAATGTCTGTGGAACACCTTGTTTTATTGATCACACAAATTTCCTCATTCCCCTCTTCTAAAATCATTCATTCATTTTATTTCGATACGAAATACGAATTTAGAATAGTAGCGAGTATTTTAGCTACTAAATTACTCGCCACTATACTAATTTACTAGCCTAATATGAACAAGCCTTTAGAATGAATGAGTGGGTAGCGCTTACAAAAACTATGTTAATTTATTTTTCGCTTTTGTGTGCCTATTTGCAGGGCCGTCTTAAGTCTATTCTGCGCCGGGGTGCGGGACTCAGCCTGCGCCCTCGTTTTGTTTACACCGCAGCGTGGCACGCTATGTGCCAATGATGTGCCCAGGGCCTGATTTAGAGGTATGGAGGCTCCGGGGCAGAACACCCCCCCCCCCCCCCCATGGGTTGCAAAAACCCGGACTATAACTGGTTTAATTTAAAGTTAACGTAAAAAATGTTTACTGTTGAAATTTGTTTTTTTCGGATACCCCGTTTGCCCTCCCCTAAATCCGGACCCCCGGAATAATGTAAGCCGGGTATAATATAAACCGGCACTGGAAAGCATTGGCACTGGATTGATGCTTTCCAGTGCCGGTTTCCATTTTTCCAGTAAGCAATTCAGCGCTAGTTTCGATAGCTGGACTGGAATAATGTAAAACGGGTATAATTTCAATGTTGTATTCTATACTTACAATGGCTAAGTTTGTCAGTCTGTCATGGTTGAACGAAGATAATTTTTTTTGAGATTTAATTTTGAAAAGGATCTTTCAACTTCTGCTACTGTAACAGGCAGTGTTAAATATACATATACACAGAGCTGTTGAGATGATAGAAAAATATTTTTTTTAAATATATATAGCTTAAATATCAGTGGGAGTACTTGTTGATGCATTGGGAAAAAATATTGTACACCTAATTGTAGTGATTTAGAGATCATTTCCCTTTAAGTGCGAGCGCCCGGACGGTTATGTCAAGGGACGCAACAGACGCATAGGTGCCGCGCCGCGCGCCCATTTCAAATGAATGTACACTATTTACTTAGATATAATTTTGCTTAAAGTGCGGGCGACCGGGCGGCGTCGTGTCAAACGTACATTCATACAGTATACACTCTCTTTGGATTCGATTATGCTGCGCGCGTGTTGTATTAAATAAAATTGTTATTTGTGTAGTGTAGTAATGTGGTATGACAAGCGCCGAAAGCGTAATAAAAGTTAAAAAAAATATTATTGATGATGACTTTTTTTTTGCTTGCGCATACATATCTGTCGTAAGTAAACAATTACATAAAACTGTGCAATTGCGTTAAATTCAATGAAATATCCAAAAATTCAGAGCTCGACAGGCGCCCCCGGGCGCTCAGCGCCCGGGTGCACCGCACCCCTTGCACCCCCTGGTAAAGACGGCCCTGCCTATTTGTGATATTGAAGTCAGGTTTCTTAAACGTTTTTATTTTTATTATTCAATATTTAGACAGTTGGAGAGAAAGTATGGGTGGCAAACGAATTCTAGAACTACGAGTATCAACAGCAGATAGTTCAAAACTCTGCAAATGGGGAAGGGCTGGCATTGTTAGATCTGGAGTAACTAAGTTACTTGTCGTATCCATTTCTTTAAAAAACAATTCATAATAGCTAATTTTTGTAACATCGGAAAATTCAAGCTGTTTCAGAATTCCTCCAACGCTGTCCAACATTTCTTTCACTCCAACTTCATAAAAATCCAAACCATGCATTTCCTACTTTTCTAGGTTTTTCAAACCAGTAAGAGTTTCCTTGTAGCGTTCTAACGAGTGTCTTATTGAATCTGTTGCACTAAGAGACAGGTTTAGAATATAGGGATATTTTTTTATGACCATCTGCAGGTGTTCCGGTGTCGATTTTGTTTCGTGAGACGCATATGATCTTATGTAAAACTGATTCTGTGTTATGATAAGTTCCTTTCGTTTGATTTTCTCTTCAGTTCCATATTTTTTAATATCTAATAAAAAATGCAAATCAATACTTATTAAATTTGATAAACTGTCCAATAACTCAACAATGTTACTTTTCAAATTTAAATCACAAAATAATTCTAGCTTCAATCATTCATTCAATCAATTTGAAATTTTCTATGATCCAACACAAAATTTTATCTGTGCAGCATTTTAACGATAAACGTCTTAGACCATGTAATTTTTTCAGGAACGCTAAAATATTTGATTCCTTAACATGATACTTTTTCTCATAAAGTTGATCATATACATCGTCTGACTGATATTCAATGAAATTAAAAAAATGATGATGACGATATTTTTTTTCATTTCCATCATCTGTCTCAGCTTCGTTATCAGTCTTAATAGTAGCAGAGTCATTAATGTAAAACGTACATTATACCCGGTTTAGCTTATTCCAGTCCAGCGGTCGAATTCAGCGCTGTATTGCTTACTGGAATAATGTAAACCGGCACTGGAATGCATTGGCACTGGATTGATGCTTTCCAGTGCCATTTTCCATTATTCCAGTAAGCAATCCAGCGCTGGATTCGACCGCTGGACTGGAATAATGTAAACGGGGTATTAATCAAGTAAGTATTTTATAGATAGGTATGTAGGTAACTGGAATAAATGAACATCGATTTTAATTTGTAATATTTTTTAGAATAAAGTAAAGCTAACTTGCCAGCTTCATTCGGCGTGAGCGTGGGAACTATACACGCATTAGGAACACGAAATTGTGAAAACCAACAAACTTAACTTTGCGGCCTGATCTTTGGCGGGATTTTTTTTTCTTGAACTCGAAAAAACTTCGATTCAAGTGTCAAAATTGTTAGTTTACATTTCAAGTACATCGCTCATCATTTATCATCATTTATTTATTATTACAAACAAAGGATACCGCTAGAAGCGTCGTGAAACGCTCTTGAGAATAATGGGCTCGAATTGGTATAAATAATAATAAAGATGATATAATAAAGATAATAATAATAATAAAGATTTATTTTTGTTACAAAAAATAATTACATTAGACAACTTTACAATATGAAATTATCGAAGAATACATTAATAATACATAGGCAATTATTTAATGATTGGAGTACATTCTTAAACATATTTTATTCTTAAATTAAATGTATAAGATCGATTACATTGTGGGCATATTTCTATATTCAGACACTAGTCATTGCTGTAGGATACCCTGTGTTGCAATGACTAGTACTCTTCCAAAGTTATAATTATATATCGATTGTTGTTGAATATTGATATTGTTATATTGATATTGTTATATTTATATATAACATTGTATGACATTATTATTATGATGTATAACATTATATTTATTGTTCGATATAGTTGAAAGAAAAAGTTTTAAAATTTTAAACAAAATTACTGAACAAAATGACGGGTCCATTCAAGAAAATAAATTAGTCATTGTGAAGTTGTAGCGAATGAGATGTGTGTGTTTGTGTGCGGTGAGGTATGTGTGTTTGTGTGTGTGTGTGTGTGTGTGTGATAGGATGTTGTATGCAAGTGTGTGCACTGCTCTTGAGTTTGGATGGAAATATGTTGCATTTTTTGGACTAGGTTAGGGATTAATTAGCAGTATACGTTGCAGGAGATTAACGTCAAGTACAAATTCAATCTAGCTGACAATTCTGATTAAATCTTCAGTTTTTTTATACTGTAAACTGTTCACGTAGGCGTTATTTTTTCTCCTGCAGACGTATTTAGAATTATTCACTATGGCTAGTTTTTTATTTAATTTTGTATATAATATAACAACTGCGAAAACTGTAGTTTCTTTGACCGATCAGCGTTCTTGTTCGCGGCACTGGCCAACGATTGCTTCGCTTCTGTTTGGAACTTTCTGATCCACCATTCTGCGAACTGAGGTCTGTTCGATGGAAACGCAGCGCTGCTGCCAACAGATAAATTTGTCTAACTGTTAATTGCATAGTTTCTTTATACAATTGGTTAGTTGGAAACCTGTATGTCTTACTGTAGGCGACTTTTAGAACGGCCCTTTGTACTCGTTCAAGCTTCATCAGATTATGTGTAGCGACTGAGCCCCAAGAAACAATACAATAACTAAGCAGGGACACGCAAAGGGAAGTATACACCATAGTTATTATTTTGTTGTTAGCAACAGCCCTGAGTCTCTTAAACACGAATATCAGCTATCTAATACGACCACTGAGAGCTTCAATCTGCTTGGTCCATGACAGGAGCTCATCAATGTAGACGCCCAAATACTTCAGATCGCGCTCTTGTCCTAGTTCTGGGCAGGTACATCGTGACTCATTAATGTTTTCACAAGTGTGTAGTTTTATGCAGAGAGCCATGATGGGTTTAGTTTTAGCTGAAACCCGGAAAGCTATTATTTTTGTCTTTTTAGCATTAAGGGTGAGCAGGTTACATCGTAACCATTTGGCAACTTGTCGTAGACCCCTGTTTGCGTGGAAACTCACGTACCTATACGTACGCAAATCAGGCGGCACTTCATACGCCGAAGCGTTAAGTAACCGGATACCTGATTTTCCGTCAAAATTGTACACGCAAATAGCCGCCAGAGAAACGAGCGACAGACAAACTGATAACTAGGTACATTGGTTAAAGCTTACAATATTTGCATTAACTAATGATAAATACTTCTGGTGATGGGCCGTTTTCAAGAATCCTGTTTAATACCATATCTGTTAGTTTGTTGTTTAAAGTTAGCTCCGTCAAACAAGATAGCGAGTTTTTGTCTAAAATATCTAACATAACCTGTTCCGTAACATTGGATTCATTGATATAGATTTTATTAATATTTGGACAATTAGAAAGAACGAATGATATGGATGGTAAATGATTTTCACAATGATCAACAGGAGATAGTATGAAATTTTGTAAATGAGGAAAAGCGGGCATTTTTACGTTTAGAGTAATTAAGTTGCTCGTCGTATTTACTTCTTCAAAAGAACAAAACTTAATCATTAATTTTTCTAACATCGGTAATTTCAAGCTAATGATCTTAAATACATTTAAATCCATCTCATGATTAAGTTGTAGAACCAACTCTTTCAGATTTCCTCCAACGCTGTCCAACACGTCTTTCACTCTATCTCTATAAAAATGAAAATTAAACAAATCCAACTGTTCTAGGTTTTGTAAGCCAGCAATAGTTTCCTTGTAGCGGTCTAAAGAGTAGCTTGAACCTCTTGAACGAAGAGCCAGGCTTCGAATGGAGGGATATGTTTTGATGATCATCTCCAGGTGCTCCTGTGAAGCCTCGATAGTGTAGCACGCAAATGATCTTATGTAAAATTGTTTCTTTGTCACAATTTGTTCTAACATTTGTTTTCTTTGTTCTTCAATTCCCCTCTTGTTAAAATTATCTAATGAAGAAACATACAAATCTATACTTATCAAATTTGGTGATTCGGTCAATAGTTCAATGACGTCGCTTTCCAAATTTAAATCGCAATGTAATTCTAATTGCTCAATCGATTTGCAATTTTCTGCGATGCAGCGTAGAATTTTGTTTGTGCAGCAATTTATCGACAAACGCCTGAGACCAAGTAATTTTTTCAGAAACGTTACAATTTTCAATTCCATAATACAATGAGCTCTACTGTATAATACACCAGTTTCATCAGGATCGATATCTTTTAAAGGAATATCCAGCCTTAAACACGTAAGCCCTTCTAGCATGTGTCCTAGATCGCCAAAAATACCACCAAATTTATTCATTTCATGATAACCTAGCGCTAAAACTTGTATCTTTTCAGTAAACAATACTTCCAACATTACGCCCATACTACATTTTGTGACAATATTGTTCATCAACCGAGTTCTTTTATGCTTCATTGTTCGATACACAGGACAACTCTTCTCTAACAAAGTTGACAATTTTTCCATCAATTGAGTAAGTAACTTTTGCTGTAATAGTCCTGGCAAATTATTTACATACTTTTTTAGGGCTGATACCAGTTCTGGACTTAAATCTACGGATCTTCTGATAATTTTGAAGGTGTTTTTATTAAGCGTTGATTTCAATCCTGTTTCTAATGGAGAAATCATCCATTTTATGAAATAAATTTCGGCAAATTTTTCAAGTTTTTTGGGTTGTTGTAATTGCAGCTCGTCTGGCATTTTTAATTATCTGTAAGTAATGAAACATAAAAAAATTACTAAATACCAATAAAAGTAAATACAAATAGTACGGATAGTTTATCTGCCTAAATAGAAGCATCGTTATCATGGAAATCAGTTCATATTTATGGCGTTTAAAATCAAACAAATCAAATGTTTAAGACGGCGACTACTCAGCGTGGAGCAGCTAGTAAAATACATGAATGTAGTCTAACACAGGATACATGAATGTAATATAACTGTAATTGATTGTCATACATATTTTGTAAAACGTAACTAAGCCTGAATTTAATTATTTGTTTCGTGTAGTTATGTGTTAAACAGATAATAAGGAAAGTACCTATGTACTCACTTAACTATTGTCTACTAATCTATTACCTACTTAATTATAAGGTAAAAAACTATCTTATGTTACACGTCCGCTAGGACAAACTGTTGATACCAAACTTTTATAACACCATCAATGTACACGGTTTTACGCAATAAAAATTATTTCTATTTCTATAACTTACATAAATAGATACACAAATGCCAAGAAAAGACTACGAACGAGGCAGTGAACCGAAAATTTGCTATTTTTATCAAACATTGGGAAAAACGAAAAAGTTACGAAGAACACTCCCGATTACACCACTTTGTAACAAAAAAATAAAATAATTAAGTTCGCGACTCCATGACAAGGGATATTTTACTGGACTTGGTCAACGTGTTAGAATTTAGGTATATAGCCTAGGCTCTGTGAGAGAAAGCCGCGGGTCCAAGATGTGGGAACACAATGCCACTCGCATGAATGAAGGACTCTAATTCTAACGACACATAATGTATTATTTCTAAATCTATCAAAATCAGTTGTGTTATTTACATTGAAGACAAAATAATAAAAAAAAAATGGTGGAAATTTCACACACAACACTATCTGACCTCAAACTCAGCAAATATTCTACTGTAGATGGTAACATAATATACTTACATTTATACTATTTACTCTACACATACATTGTGTTGGTATGCATTCGGTATCCAAATACATACATACCTACCTACATAATACTATCAAAATGTATATACTCTGTAACACCGCTCTGTTAAATAGCTAACGCCATCTTGTGAGTAGGTTAGAAAATAGTTAAGGATTGTACACATTTTTTTTAAAATAAAAGTCATTCTGTTGCGTATGTCCAACGAGTTTCATTCATTCATCAACAAATTCATTATTTTTTCTAATGTATCCTACTAATATTATAAATGTCAATGTATGGATGTTTGGATATTTGGATGTTTGGATGTTTGTTGCTCAATCACGTCCTAACGTATGAACGGATCGGGCTGAAATTTGGAAAACAGATAGACTATAGTCTGGAAGAACACATAGCTACATATACTACACATAACTACTTTTTATCCCGAAAAAACAACGGGAACAACGGCAACTTCGCGGGTAACACCGCGGGGCGCTGCTAGTTTTCGATTATCAGTAAAAGTATACCTCTCAAGGTAAAGTAAAGGTCCCTCTTGAAAGTCTCAGTGCAAATCAATTGACCACAAAGAAATAAAAGTAAAGTTATTAACACCCATTTTCCATGAGGTGTTGTCAGAATTATAGATTTTATTTATAAAAGGCCAAAATATTTCTACGTAATATTACAAACCTCATTACTTCGACATACATACTTATTTCTGTAATCTGTACCTACATGTATTGTTCAATTTCACTCACAAAATGAAAAATTGTGGCCACCTTTAGCGAAATTGAAGAAATATCTTAGACAGTTGCATACCTACCTTTTTCCACATTGAAAACACCGCATCTTATGTTTACGGTTCACAAGGAAAAATAAAATCGATATACTCACAAGCGTTCTGGTTTGTATTGAAGAGTTCTTAGTTGTGTAGCAGTTGTAAGTAGCTTTCAGTTTAAATTATAGGTTATTTCAAAATGTAGGTATACCAGCAAAAAAACAAAAACATTAAGTAATAACAAAAGTGCCACAATAATAAAATTATTACGAAATGCAATTCGCGAAGATTGCTTTTTCCGAGGTGAACATTGAAGAATGAGTGAATGAGTCATGACGTCATGAGCTGTTTCTCCTGTCATTGTATGTGTGAGTTGAGCCGCCTATACACACTGGCCCAGTGGAGGCCTACGCCAGTGTGTGGAGGGCTGGAGGCTGGAGGGTCGTTTTGCCATGACTTGTGAGCACTCGCCGTCGCTCGCCTAGCTGCCCGAGTGACGGCAAGTGGCCAGTGTGTATAGGGCTCTTTTGCCTCGACTCGTCTCTTGTGACCGGTGTCGGTTTTTGTGCACAAAACAAAGGCGCTCGGCAAGTAGCATCCTATTCTCCTATTGGCCTACCTCGATTTTTCCTGCGCTCGGCCAGTGTGTGAATGCTACCTTTCGTCTCGTGCCGTTTTGTCGACGCTCGCGTTGGCCTCCACTGGGCCAGTGTGTACAGGCGGCTTTTTGTTGATAGCCCGAGAGATCTGTTTTTATTTGGCAATATCGCATATTATGTAGGTAGCCCATTTGCCATTGAATTGTCCACCAATATTTATTTATTTTATTTACTTAGCGGTTCAGTAGGCACTATCGCCACAGATCAGAAAATAGTATACCTATCGCTTCCATTTACGATGCTTTCAGTAGACATAATAGTTCCCAAGTATCGTACTAGATGGCGATAGTGGGATTTCAGTATTACATATTTACTAATTCCATTTTCAGTTTCTGAATGTGATATATTTTTAAAGTGAAAACTTCGTTTAGCGCACCATAGACAGATACAGATACACAGACAGACAATCCTTTTGTTTTTCCACTCGATTCTATTGTATGCAGTCATTTCAACAATGTTTTGTAATGACGTTGTTACAACTATCCTCCGTAAACCAACTTTACAGATAACCAATTGTTTCACGAAATATAGGTAAAGTAATATTATTTCATCCGTCAGCTCACTTAAATTGAACGACCCTTAAATATTGAAAAATATTGAAATAATTTATTTGCTCACAGAAAGTTACATCGCACACAAAAACCTCACAATATATTACAAAAGGATGACAATATATTATAGTGTTTGTGTACTTAAGATATACTTATTTAGCGGGCCCCAAACTAAGCACCGAGCTTGTATCTTGGGGCCCTGGTGCGAAGTACCTAGTACATATCTTCCTGGGGTGAAGCCTGAGTTGCAACAGAAAAATTAACAAATTGTGCGTTCTCAGTTGAAGCATGCAGTAAAAAATAAATACATGACGATAGCTACGTCATCTCTGCACCTGGGTTTGTGGTTGTATAAATTATTAGTTAGAAATACTGTGCAGAATACTCTCAGACTCTTCATAGGATAGTGTAAGTACCTAGTTACTAGTAGGTCTGTAATGTTGCTTTTGAATTTCT
The DNA here is from genome assembly GCA_963693475.1 of Ectropis crepuscularia. Classification (NCBI taxonomy): domain Eukaryota; kingdom Metazoa; phylum Arthropoda; class Insecta; order Lepidoptera; family Geometridae; genus Ectropis; species Ectropis crepuscularia. Next base: position 32,563,754 of record OY856339.1, on the reverse strand, counting down.
TTGCTTTCCTTATATTGCGTTCCATTTCACGCATGCGCTTATTAGTTGTGTGAATTTACAGAAACTTTAAACATTAACTTAAAATATTTTCACGTAACTCCGGCAGCTAAAATCGAATTGAAAAGGTCAAGACAAAGCCCTTTGACCATTCCACAGTAGCAGTATCCTCAAATAAATTCAGGCGACTCGATTCAAGACCCAACCCCTTGGTTTGTTCCATAAACACAAATTACAGTTAACTTAAATTCTATTCAATAGCCGATATTTACATAAATAATTCGAACGATAGTGTCGTCAAGTTAACATTTTCTACGCACTTCGTGCTGTTGCTGACAAAAATGCAGGACCCGCCGTGCTCTCGTTCCTTCCGACAATAACACGACGCGAGTTTATAGCCGTCTAAAGCTACACACTTGAGTTCTGCCTCTTTGTTCTCTGTCCCTGTCTGCTCAGTAAGTCGTACGTCGCACTTGAAATCATCTCGCAATAATACCTGCAGGTTACCGCTCTTGTTATTGATGGATCTAATGTTTTGTTGATTTATTATCAAACACTTTCGAGTATCATGCGTGTGCCGCGGCCGAGGCGTGTGCTCTCCGTCGTCGCCGGCGGCCGTGCTGCCCTCTCCCCGGCGGCGGACCAGAAACCAGTCCGACAACTTCACTACAAGGTTACGTTGTTGAATTTTGATTAATAGTCAAATGTTACCTATTAAAATGGCCTGACTTTACATAAGTAATCATAATTATCAGCTATCTGGCCGCCATAGTACAAGCTTTGCTTAGTTTAGGGTCAGATGATGGTGTGTGTGAATTGTCCACCAATATTTATTTATTTATTTTTATTTTATTTTCACTTATGGGTGCCTATTTTTGGCTTTGAAGTCGGTTTTTTAAACGTAGTTCATTTGGACAATTAGAGTGAACAAACAATATGTATGGCAAATGGTTTTTAGAACTATCAACAGAAGATAGTTTAAAACTCTGCAAATGGGGAAAGGCTAGCATTGTTACATTTGGAGTGACTAAGTTACTCGTCGTATCCATTTCTATAAAAAAACAATTTTTTATAGTTAATTCTTGTAACATCGGAAAATTCAAGATGATAACATTCATTGCATTTAAATCTATCTCAGAATTATATCGTAAAACCAACTTTTTCAGATTTCCTCCAACGCTGTCCAACACTTCTTTCACTCTATCTCTATAGAAATCAAAACCACATATTTCTAATTCTTTTAGGTTTTTCAAACCAGTAAGAGTTTCCTTGTAGCGTTCTAAGGAGAGCCTTGAATCTGTTGAACTGAGAGACAGGCTTTGAATAAGGGGATATTTTTTTATGACCATCTGTAGGTGTTCCAGTGTAAACTCTGTATCGTAACACGCATATGATCTTATGTAAAACTGCTTCTGTGTTGCGATTAGTTCTAAAAATTGTTTGATTTCCTCTTCAGCTCCATATTTTTCAATATCTAATAAAGAAACGTGCAAATCGATACTTATTAAATTTGATAATCTGGCCAATAACTTAACAATGTCACTTTTTAAATTTAAATCGCAATATAATTCTAACTTCTCAATCAATTTGCAATTTTCTATGACGCAGTGCAAAATGTAATCTGTGCAGCATTTTAACGATAAATGTTTTAGACCATGTAAATTTTTCAGAAACGCTAAAACGTTTGATTCCTTAACATGATGATCTTCGTGATAAAATTCTTCATATTCATCATCTGTCTGATCTTCGTCGTCATCATCATCTTTGTCATCTCCATTATCTTTCTCTTCATCGTCTTTCTCTTCATTCTCTGCTTCATCATCTTCTTCATTTTCGTCATCTTCGTCATATTTCTCACCTTCATCATAATCCAGATAGTCGAGAAGAATATCCAGCCGTAAATCAGTAAGACCACTTAACAAGTAGCCTTTATTACCAAAAATACTACCAAATATCTTCATTTCATGATAACCTAGCTTTAAAACTTTTATCTTTTCAGTAAACAATACTCCCAGTATCACGGCCGTAATATTATATTCTTCGACATTTTTTATCATTAACCGAGTTTTTTTACGATTCATTGTTCGATACACCGGAGAGTGCTTTTTCAACAAAGTTAACAACTGTTCCATCAATTCAGTGAGTAACTTTTGCTGCATTAGTCCTGGCAAAATATTTACATATTTTTCTAGAGCTGCAACCCCTTCTGGACTTAAATCTACGGCTTTTCTGACAATTTTGAAGGTGTTTTTCTCAACAATTGGTGTCATAGCTATGACTAGCGGAGAAATCATCCATTTTATGAAATTATTCTTGGCTAAATTTTCAAGTGTTCCGGGTTGTCGTAATTGGACCTGATCACTCATTTTTAATTACCTGTAACTAATAAAATTTATAAATTGAAAAACTTGGACATTAACACGTTAGGACAAAAAATTTACATTATTAGCACTACGAAATTTTTAGGACTTGACATAGATTGTAATTTGAATTGGAAAATCCACATTGACAATCTCTGTACAAAACTCAACCAACGTTCGTATGTGCTTTCCATGCTATCCAAATTAGTCAGTGAAAGCACAGTCTTAACATCTTATAATGGTGGTGTTGCATCATTTCTTCGTTATGTCGTTATATTTTGGGGGAACAGCACAGAAAAGAAAAAAGTGTTCAGGGCACAGAAAAAATGTGTAAGGGCCATTTGCAAGCTGCGTCAAAGAACCTTTTTCTTTATTTATTTTTTCCCAGGGAAAATCCGTTACAGATACTACTAGCCCCCCTGGGGGGGTTCCGGGAGCCAGTGGTTATGTGGGGCTCTCCGTCACTGAAGTGACGGCCTACCCACTAAAAACCCTGGGCTATTACACCAGCGCGCAAAGTGGTCGAGACTACGGGCACGCTTCCGCACTCCTCCGCGGCCCCGACTACGCTGGCCCTATGTCAAAGAACCTGCCGATCGTACTTTAAAAAAATGCAAAAATTCTTACGCTGCCGCTGCCGTGTTAGGGTGTTTATGAATGTGTAATATTTGTTCGAAGTAACTTAAATTTGTTTATTCATTTGAAATCGGAAAGACTTAGACATAAACTAAAGGTACCTGATCGTAAAACAACATTACTTAGCAATAGTGTTTTATGTACCTACGGCTCCAATGGTGTATAACCACTTGCCAAAACAAATAATAAAGATAGATGAGAAACATTTATTTAAACACAAATTAAAGGTGTTTCTTCTAGAAAATGCATATTATTCTATCAAGGACTATTTAAGTGATAAATTCTAATGCATTAAATTATGCTTTTCATAATATTCTAAATACTCATTAGACTTTTTATAAAATATTTTGAAACGGACATTGATAATGTGGCCAAAAGTAAATTTCTTTTTATATATTTTTTTTAGTTCAGTCATTTTAAATTGACATTACATTGTACTTAATGTAAGAATCATTTTATTATGTAAATTTGACTTTACGTTCTGCTTGGCATGTTCTCTATTCCTTGTTACGAGTATAAATTGTCATTATTATTTATGCAACATTGTAGAAACTATGTGAAATTGTGAATGTCATTGTTAAATTGTTCACTACAAAACTAACATTTGCATGCCGTAAAATTTGGCGACCTAAGATTTCTGTACCGACATCTAAATTATGCAACAAAGAATTATCTTATCTTATCTTAAAACATAAGAAATAACTCCAATAACTAAAGTACAAATAAAAGTAAATACTATTAGTGCAGATAGTTTGATCTAAAGAGAAACATCGTACAAAGTCAAGGTTCTTTATTCATAATTCACACGTCAATTAAAAAAATAAAAGGAAGAGCGTAGGTACACATTGTATACATTTTCAAAGTTTTATTGTTTTATAATAATTATCGTACAAAAAGCTGTCAAGCATTATTTTATAATGTGTCTTTATTAGAATTGGAATGAACAATGTCGATTTTTTACAAAGGGGTTTGGGTAAAGTTGGCGTCGTTTTTTTTTTTAGCGGCCAGAGATCTGTTATCACTTTCTTGTAACAATAAAATACACTGATGCTATTTGTGCAATCGGATTTGCTCTAAGTCATATCGGAGCTGAGTTATAGCCTGTCGAAGTTATTTATTTTTTGGATTTTTTGGATGGGCAAGTGGCGTCGTTTTTTCATTTTAGCGGCCAGAGATCTGTTATCATTTTCTTGTAACAATAAAATACCCTGATGCTATCTGTGCAATCGGATTTGCTCTAAGTCATATCGGAGCTGAGTAATAGCCTGTCGAAGTTATTTATTTTTTGGATTTTTTGTATGGGCAAGTGGCGTCGTTTTTTCATTTTAGCGGCCAGAGATCTGTTATCACTTTCTTGTAACAATAAAATACCCTGATGCTATCTGTGCAATCAGATTTGCTGTAAGTAATATCGGAGCTGAGTTATGGCCCCTCAAAGTTTTTTTTTTGGTTTTCTTTGTATGTACCAGTGGCGCCATTTCCTATAGCGGCCAAACATCCGTTAGCCCTTTTGTGAAACATTATTTTTACCCTAAAGTACCTATGTAATCAGATTTGTTGCAAACTATATCGGAGCTGAGTTATGGCCACTTAAAGTTTTTTTTTTTGGTTTTCTTTGTATGGACTAGTGGCGCCATTTCCTACAGCGGCCAAACATCCATTACCACTTTTATGAAACATAATTTTTACCTTAAGGTACCTGTGTAATCAGATTTGTTGCAAACTATATCGGAGCTGAGTTATGGCCACTCAAAGTTTTTGTTTTGGTTTTCTTTGTATGTACTAGTGGCGCCATTTCCTACAGCGGCCAAACATTCCTTAGCACTTTTATGAAACATTATTTTTACTTAAAGGTACCTGTGTAATCAGATTTGCTGCAAACTATATCGGAGCTGAGTTATGGCCCCTCAAAGTTTTTTTTTTGGTTTTCTTTGTATGTACTAGTGGCGCCATTTCCTATAGCGGCCAAACATCCGTTAGCACTTTTATGTAACATTATTTTTACCTTAAGGTACCTGTGTAATCAGATTTGTTGCAAACTATATCGGAGCTGAGTAATGGCCACTCAAAGTTTTTTTTTGGTTTTCTTTGTATGTACTAGTGGCGCCATTTCCTATAGCGGCCAAACATCCGTTTGCACTTTTATGAAACATTATTTTTACCTTAAGGTACTTGTGTAATCAGATTTGTTGCAAACTATATCGGAGCTGAGTTATGGCCACTCAAAGTTTTTTTTTTGGTTTTCTTTGTATGTACTAGTGGCGCCATTTCCTACAGCGGCCAAACATTCGTTAGCACTTTTATGAAACATTATTTTTACTTAAAGGTACCTGTATAATCAGATTTGCTGCAAACTATATCGGAGCTGAGTTATGGCCCCTCAAAGTTTTTTTTTTTGGTTTTCTTTGTATGTACTAGTGGCGCCATTTCCTACAGCGGCCAAACATTCGTTAGCACTTTTATGAAACATTATTTTTACCTTAGGGTACCTGTGTAATCAGATTTGCTCCAAACTATATCGGAGCTGAGTAATGACCCCTCAAAGTATTTTTTTTGGTTTTCTTTTAGGGCCCATAACTCAGCTCCGATATAGTTTGCAGCAAATCTGATTACACAGGTACCTTTAAGTAAAAATAATGTTTCACAAAAGTGCTAACGGATGTTTGGCCGCTGTAGGAAATGGCGCCACTAGTCCATACAAAGAAAACCAAAAAAAAAACTTTAAGTGGCCATAACTCAGCTCCGATATAGTTTGCAACAAATCTGATTACACAGGTACCTTAGGGTAAAAATATTGTTTCATAAAAGTGCTAATGGATGTTTGGCCGCTGTAGGAAATGGCGCCACTAGTCCATACAAAGAAAACCAAAAAAAAAACTTTAAGTGGCCATAACTCAGCTCCGATATAGTTTGCAACAAATCTGATTACACAGGTACCTTAGGGTAAAAATAATGTTTCGCAAAAGTGCTAACGGATGTTTGGCTGCTATAGGAAATGGCGCCACTAGTACATACAAAGAAAACCAAAAAAAAAAACTTTGAGGGGCCATAACTCAGCTCCGATATTACTTACAGCAAATCTGATTGCACAGATAGCATCAGGGTATTTTATTGTTACAAGAAAGTGATAACTGATCGATGGCCGCTAAAATAAAAAAACGACGCCACTTGCCCATACAAAAAATCAAAAAAATAAATAACTTTGACAGGCTATAACTCAGCTCCGATATGACTTAGAGCAAATCCGATTGCACAGATAGCATCGGGGTATTTTATTGTTACAAGAAAATGATAACAGATCTCTGGCCGCTAAAAAAAAAAACGACGCCACGGGCCCATACAAAAGTACCCAAACCCCTTTGTAGGAACTTTGCGATGACTCAAAAAACTCGATGTAACTATAAAAGTTTGGCCACCATTTTCTCAATCTCATCGTCATCAGGGATATCAGTTGAGATGGCGCTCAAACTCAAACGTAAATATTTTAGACGGTAGATATTCCGCGCAGAGTAGCTAGTAATGCACAATGAATGTAATCGAACCTACATAAATAGATACACAATACACAATCTCCAAGGAAAGATTACGCACGAGTCAGTGAAAAGATAAGATCGATTGACTGCGCTAATGAAAAACGTCAAAACGCGTATTGTAGTTGAAAAACGCCTCTTTTAGCCTGATAAAAAATTTCATTGGAACATATTTTAAATTGACACGTTTATAATAATTTTAAAAAAATTGGTCGTTTGACACAGGTACCTAACGGTAATGTCTCATCTTGATAAGGAAAGTTGGTAAGCACATACATGTCAATGTCAATAATTTTAAAATGCTTTGTAAACTTAGAGTATGGAATACAATATAGAGTTATAAAGTTCCTGACTACTATAGTGCTTCTCGTTCTCTCAATTACAATTCAATTTCAATTCAGTTTTCAATTCAATACTCAAAAAGTATTGCCATAAAGAAAATATTCCACTAGGTAAGGGTAGTGCTGCGATAGTTCGATGAATTCAGCCTGTGTTCTATGCATTCTAAAATTACATTTTAAAAAGGGGTTTAATATAATATAACTAAAATAGGAGGTACTTAAATAAATACCTAATCAAAAACAGGGCAATAAAACATTTATTTCAAATTGTACTTTACATTCAACGTTATAAAAATATAGTTTGCCTGTCATATTTATATCATAGTAGCAGCTCGCCCAGGCTTCGCACGGGGCAACTCGGAACTTAGGTATAAAACATTTCAATGTTAGTAGACCTTGTTGTAGTAGACAGGCTACTATTATTTAGATGTTGTGGTAATTCAGAATGATTGATTTATTTGATAATCTGTAGGTACTTCATGAAAAATATTGCTTTATTATTCACACAATATTTTATCCTCTTCTTCGGAACGGCACATCTGCGAAATAATAATTAATTTGAATAAATAAAACAACCCAAATTATTACCAGAAATCTAGTGATACATTTAAGTTGCATAATTATTTCTGTAAAAGTTCAAACAAAAGGGTTAAATCAGAGGTGAAAATGTGTATGAATAATCTTTTATTTTGAAAGCTTAGAGCTTCATATCTACTCACACAATAGATAGGTCTCTTGTGTGAGTGGGTATGAAGTAGGTGTAGTGAGTAGGGTTTATACTAAAAGCATGATGTTATCTTGTTAGCGAGATGAGATAGTGTAAGTTAATGGGAGTTTGATGCAATTCCTACTCCAGAAAACAAGAGTTGGAATGGCAGTGGTAGAGTAGAAACAGAAGCGTCATGACCATCTAGACTAGATATGTATAATGGTAACCATGGTAACACGCCATGACCATCTAAAAATGTTTACGCATTTGTGGCCATAGCTCCGAGTTCACCCGAAGATTAATTTCATTCCCAAGCGTGATGTTTGAGTTCAATTCACGGCTCACGAGAAATCTGTATGTAGTGCGCCAAAGAAAGTTTTCACTTAAAAAACTAACAAATGCGAATCCGCAGGCAAAATCTAGTACGTATTATTAGTAAACGGTCAGTAAATAAACTGTCAATTATGTACCGACTTGTATATTTCATGGGTAATTTTGTAAGAAATAACTGGTCACACTTTTTTGTTTGTTTTGTTATTTAGGTTATGTTTACATTTTACATATTTTGCAAATTTTGGATTAGATACTGCCGTTATTGTATAAATTTAATTCACGTAGATATCTAGAAGGCATTAATATGAATTTCTATCAAGTCGTCATAACAAATATTGTCTACTTACGTGTAAAATGAGATTCCACTGATTTTTCTTTCACAGAGGCTATTGCAGCTTATAACACTACACAACGCACATTGTTTGGCATAAATATCACCAATCTCTTAACAGTCTTTCACAAACAAGCTTTAAATCTTCTTTAAATACACACAATATTTAATAAAACATAAAAAATCCGAGTCTGAGCTTTGAACAGACTTTTGTATGGCAACGCCATGTCAGATTTGTAATTTAGCCAGAGAAAAAGCCGGCCACGGTGATAAGGACGGAAAATCAGTATCTCTTTCTCTTTTTTTCACAAGTGATGGATAATTAGACTATCTCATTTCCGCAAGTCGTGACGTCACTTATTGTGCCCCCCTGTTTGTAAAGGTAGCGGTTCGCGCGGAGACCGCTACACGAGACCGAGACCGGAGACCGCGACAGTACCTGTCGCGGTACAATATAATATACTCGTACGCGAACAGTTTCCTATAGAAAACTCTTGTATGGTTTGTAATAACAGATTTTAAAACAACATTACAATATATACTCTAGCAGTTTTCTATGGCTGCGTTCTGGCGTTGTATAGTTTGGAAATACGCGGCGGCGCGCGCCCATACAATTCTATAATGTCAGGTGCCTGTCGCGGTCTCCGGTCGCGGTCTCGGCGCAAACCTTTACTACTAACTTGGTGTTGGTATTACATGTGTTGTGTTTGATTGTTTTAGATCTACCAACTTTTACAGATCATATTAGTAAACCGCAAGTTAAACATACAGCTACTACCGTTTACGAAACTCTCAGGAAACGGACATTGGCGGAATTACGACAAAGTCGTACAAACCAGAAACCAAGAACTGAACTTAACTACTATTGGTCAATCATATATTCAAACCAAGAACAAAATTAAATAGTATTCAAACCAAGAACAAAATTAAAGAGTACTGTACGCTACTCTCGAAAACCTCGAAAATGTATTGATGAAATTGAAAATACAGTTTAAAAATTATAACAGTCGCGTAGTTTCATAAATATGATACCCGCGTTGAAGCCGTGTTGCGTACCTTTAATAGCAAAAAAAAACGTAGCGTTGGCATCGTGAGGAACCCGGTGGTACCATGAATATATATTTCTACGACGAGACTCATCCGCCCACTGGACATGGCCGCCGTGTTAGAGTATGGTCTTGACTCTGTGAGAGAGTCCCCAATGTTGGAAGCACAACGTGGGACACTCACATGACACATTATATCTATCACAAGCATGGACGTAGTTTCGCTAAAACAAAAACAGTGTCGATAGAGTCGGCCACATTTGCACGTGTGCGTTGTCACTGATAGGCTGACACGCACACACACACACGTTTGCGCGTGTGTATGTGTGCGTGTCAGCCTGTATGTAACAGCGCACACGTGCATATATGGCCGACTCTATAGACACAGTTTTTGTTTTAGCGAGACTACGTCCAACTTTTTTTAGAAATCCATCCATGATCACAAGATTAAATTAAAAATTTGGATTTACTCCTGACTATCCAGGCTTTGTAATTTGTACCTACCTACTACGTTCTTTATGTTTTTCGCGCGTATCTTGTTTGTAAATTTCTTTATTCCCACGTATCTTCCAAACGCCTGGATGGATTTTGACAATTAAGATATTGTTAGATTCGTCCCAAGTGTCCCAAAGTCCGAAAACCCAAGTGTCTTTAAACAGTATATCGTTTCACATAATGTTTTTTATCTGTTGTTTTTTTTAACTTGTATAGGTTTACACTTGACCGCCATCTCGCCTAATGTTAAGCGACGATGCGGCCTACGATGATGCGTGCTTACCTAGATGAAACCGATTCACTCTCGACTTGAAGACACTAAGATTATAACTATCGGGGAAAATCCACTCTGGTAGCTCATTCCACAGCCTAGACGTTCTTATCACATATGTAGAGTCAACCCTCTTTGTTCGTGTCTTAGGAACATCAACCATGAAACGATGTCGCTTTCTCGAGCTACGAGCAGTCCGATAGAAAAAGGGGCAAGGTGGTACCTATTAGGTTATGCAGATCAGTCGCGCACTCTCCGAAATGTATGTTGTTTTTTTGCAGTCGGGCTTTCTAAATGAAAGTTATTAATTTTTAAATATAAGATAGCTAACCCGCACCTCTACCGCCTAACGAAAAACGCTTTGACGCTTTGGCGTTTGCTGTCTCTTTTCTTCTCGCTTGAAATGAAAGAGACGGCAATGCCAAAGCGTCAAAGCGTTTTTCGTTAGGCGGTAGACCCCCCGGTGAACGTCGTACCACTTGTATAAGTATAAGTGGTACCACGTACCACGTACCACTACTACCACTATTTTTTTTGTCAAAATATTCTGTCATACAAACATTATCCCGACAATGACGAATACGTAAAACAAAGAATTATCCTATTTGGTGCAGTATTTCAAAAGTTATGAGCGCACATAGGTATCATCTTTAGGTACCCATATCCATATTATCATATTAGATACCTAACTATTTTTCAACACTGTTTCCAAAAGGCGGTTTTAGAATTACAGATTTGATTTCCATATAAACGGATCAAAATATACGCAAAATTATGTCACAGTCCATTAATTTATACCTACTTTCTTTTCTACTGTGATTATTACATTGAATTTGACATAAAACAGTAATATGCTTATCAACATTTCCCTCACAAAATCAAACTTTGTGCCACCTGTAGCGAAATTGAGAACTATTATTGACAGGCGCTTATCTATTTGTACGTTGAATACAACTCATTTTTTAACCGACTTTTAAAAAAAAGTAGGTTTCTCAATTCGACCGTATTTTTTTTTTTTTTTTTTTATAGTTTACTACGGACAAAATAAATAACAACGTCACAAAATACTTACGAGCTTTCAGGTTTATAGGTTTATACTACAGAGTAGCTACGTAGCAGTTAAATTGCTTTGAACTTAATAGGTTATTTCAGAATGAATACCACAAGAAAACAAAAACATTAAAAACAAATGCCACACCAACTAATACGTGCTCTTTGCCAATTTATATCACAGATTACAGATCACTATTATAAAGCTATAAACACAAGTGTGATGATGACTCATCATGACAGCTCTGGGACGTGGTATTTTTTTTTTGGCAATATCGCGTTCTGTGTGTAGGCCGTTTGCCATTTATCAGTTCAGTGAGCACTGTCGCTGTGTCGCTTCCGTTTACTTAATCAGACGTTTTCAAAACATTTAATATATTATGTAATTGGAAACTAACGTCCAAGATGGCAGTAGCGGGTCTTTTTGAAGTGAAAACTTCTTTAGGTGCGACTAGACAAATTTTTCGTGGTGTGTAAATTGGATTCTACCGTCACGCTCGGGTATGATAAGAAATCTTTGGGTAAACTCGAGACCGTGGCGATTGGGCATCTAGAAATGCGTCAGCCAATGGGAAATGCTGAAAGGGCGTGGCCTCGCCATCATGGCATAGCCATCTAGAAATTCGTGAGCCAATGGGAAATGCTGACGTATTTCTAGATGGTCATGCCATGATGGCAAGGCCACGCCCTCCGGTTACACCCGTGTAGTTTCCAAAGTAAGCTATCAAATTCTGAGTTATAAGTTTTCACTTCTATCGGCAGTTCCTATGACTGCAATTTTTTTTTTCTTTTTTTCTGTAAACAAGATTCCAAGAGTCATTGATTTCTTCTCGGTAAATAAACACACTCCGCATGGTCGCTTAACATCGTGCGAGATAGCGCTCTAGCGCACCTGTTATAGTTCATAAAAAATAATTATGTTTTTCACACATTTCCATGCAAACCCCTCTGTTATTTTAGTTACGATGAATATTATGTAAGCTAAATGAATTTCATCGACGTAATTCGCAGATTTCTTGATTCCTGATCTCGAAACGGTGCTGTAACTAGTATATTAAGGGCCCGTGGTCAATTCATTGGATCATCATAATCATCATCAGCTCGTATTCGTCCACTGTTGGACTTAGGCGCGGGACAAACACAAATGGCGTGTGGCGTGTGGCGCGGGCTGCGCCGAACGCCGAATGGCGCCGTTCTCTTGGAAGCGGCGCCCGCGCCACACCCGCGCCACGCCATCTCAGTATGTCTCGCGCCCCGCCACTTCTATACATTTTGTATGAAGTGACGCCACTCGCCACACGCCACACGCCACTTGTGTTTGTCCCGCGCCTTAGGCCTCTCCCATAATATGCCACTCCGCCCGATCCTCGATCTTACGGAATTCATTGGATGGCGCACCGTACTTTGATTAATAGGTACCTACTATATTGTTTTAGTACATCGTTTTTTTTTTAACATTTGCGTTAGACCGCCGTCTCCCACGCTGTGTCCTTTGATTATTTACTTGTCTAGATGAAGCGCTACGCTCAAATTGCGATAAAAGTCAGGTTTAACAAGTTTCTGTCACTGCTATTATTGTTCTTATGTCAGTAGTTGCGTGCTGAGTGATACAAGCTCCCCGAGTATTTCCTGTTAAAGTGGGTAAAAATATATTTCGATTTAGGGAGACCTATAATGCATTTAAATGTTGAACTCACATAAATTATAGTTCGGCCGTTCAGAGAATGCGTTCCTGACAGATTTAGAAAAATATTGTTTACCAAGTTATTTGACACTCAGGTTGGCACAACATTATAACATTCTTTGATTATTGATATAATAATGTTGTTTTAATGCTCATGTTGTTAAAACGGTGAACAACCAGCAAAAATATTTTTATCGTAACTGCAACGCCATTACAAAGTTACGTCGTCAGTTCAATCGCGACGTATCAGGAACGTAATCTCTGAACGGCCGTAGTATAGATATATCAATGCTATAAAATGAAAACACGATTATTTTAGATAATTATTAATTCTCAAACGTTAACAGTATTACGGATATGACTTCGAAAAGACACCTGGGATCTGAACCCGGGGCTCCGGATCAGCAAATACGACGTGGTCGATCAGTAATAACCATCGATATAAATCAACAGGTGTGCCCTGACCACCTTGAAATTGTTACCAAATTGCATCTCTGTGTGTAGCGTGAGTAGTTTAGCACTACGAATCTATGTGACCCCTAGAATCACTAGTGGCGAGGTATCTTCCGGTTCTACTTGTCACACCTATCACTATTCGTTGTCAACAACCAGGCGTTCACCGCTTCCTACAATCGACTAAAAACGTAAAGAGTGAGCTCACTCTTCCTCACGATAACCGATACACGATCACGATAAAATTCCCGCTTTAGTCGATTATGGGAACTGGACGTCTACTCTGTTTCTACGAAAACGAAATTTCGAAAAAAAAGTCGCGACTTTCCTACTCTCGTTCTACTTCGTTTCGTCCGATAGAACATTGTTTGACGTATAAATGTTCTAAGCATACTCTAATTAATTAGAGTAGGCTTAAAACATTTAAACGGACAAAACGACGGATCGAAGCAGAATCGGAGTTGAAAAATCGCGAGTTTATTTCGAAATTACGTTTTCGTTGAATTAGATTAGACGTCCTGGTGAACGATGGACGTTTATACCTATCGCTATTCGTTGTCAACAACCAAAATAAGTAGGACCACAGCATACCTCGCCGCTAGCGATTCTAGGGGTCAAGTAGATTGGTGGTGTGTAAACCACTTCGCTTCACATACAGACGCAGTTTATTACCAATTTCAAGGTACTCAGGGCACATCTGATGGTTTATATCGATGCTTTTACCATACTGTAATACATTGGCTGGCCTCGTGGCTTAGTGGGTAGTAGCTGTGCCTGCTAAGCCGAGGGTCGTGGGTGCGATTCCCACCCAGTGCAAATATTTGTGTGATTAATTGAAATGTTTGCACTGTGTCTGGGTGTTTCTATGCATAATAAGTATGTATTTATAACTATATAAGTATTATATCAGCTATTTGGCCGCCATATTACAAGCTTTGCTTAGTAGTAGATATGGGCAGTTTGGGGTCAGATGGTGTTGTGTGTGAATTGTCCACCAATATTTATTTATTTATTATTATTTACTGTTCACTTTTAATTCAGTGTAATAAAGAGTTAATCAACCCTAACTCTATATTTGGAGATAATTATTAGCTGTGTTTGAAACACACACAAAAACTTTCAGCTTTTGTAAAATAACGAAGTTGTAGCAGTCGAGGGATCTTGCTTTACTAGAAATCAATCACTTTGATTTTTTTTCGTTAAATAAAACATAGTTTCAAAAATCTATATCGTATATTCATTTTAATGTTTTAACAGTAAATATAGCTGGAAACATTCTACATATTATGCGCTAGTCGCTGAAAATATTTTTTTATTCCAATGACGATATATTTATCACATGGGAACAACATCTCAAACAAAAGTTACGAATAAAGAGCTTTTATTTCATTACTACTACTTAGAATAGAATAGAATAGAATATTTTTATTAACATATTTAAACAATCTATTAACATTCTTCACTCCAAAATATTGTAAAACAATGAGTAATAGCGCTTAAAAATATGTTTCGTCAAAAAAAAACCAATTATAGAATTTATATTAATATCTCAATCAATTACTGTAAAAGGGCTTAGAAGTACTACTTTTATTTCATTACTACTACTTAGAAGTACTACTTTTATTTCATTACTACTACTTAGAAGTACTACTTAAATGCATATATATATGAACTATTAAATTCCGCAAAATTTTAAAACACAGCTCTATTCTCTATTTCCTGACAGAAAAGTTTAGTTTGGATTGTCGAATTACAACTAGATACTTTTTTATTTAAACTTTTTTTTGTGTTTTTGTTCAGATTTTTATAGAGTACGTAATAACGCTTTAAATAGTTATGTAAGAACTTACTGAAAATATGATACACCATCGCTATTTTTTTTGCTTTTCCTAAGTACCTAGTTCTTTCAAATGAATATCCATAATATATTAAACATAATTTTAATGAGTAGGTACGCAAAATGTCCGACAGTGGTAGGATTAAAAAATGCTTTTTTTGCTGAAGACGTTGCTTGTTTGTGAAAAATAATGTGACTTACTTTTTTTTTTGCTGAGGACGTTGCTTGTATGGGAAAAATAATGCGAGCTACTTTTTTGAAAATAAATCTTCCCGAGTGGAAAGCCTACGTTTAAAACACAAGTTTGATATCCGGGTATGAGGTATAAGTTAACTATACCATGTATTATAAAACTCCACTAAACACAGCTATAAAAGTTTTTAAAAGATTACCACTAGATATTAAATTTAAAGAAGACATGCCATCTTTATAAAACGACATTGAAAAATTGGCTACTTAAAAAATCGTTCTTTAATACACAAACATTTTATCAAACGTCAAACAATTAGTCAAAAAATATATGTATATCTAGAATAGTGCTTGGAATGTAAATAGTGTTTTTAATCGTAAGTTATATAATTTGTATTAAAATAAACAGTATCATATGTTTAACATTCATTATTCTTGAATTTATAAAGATTTATTCACTAAGTCTAAATTACTATCTAATGTACCTACACAGTTTTAAGCAATTATTTGAATATATAATTTTATTAAAATATTTTGATTTGATCTAAACGCTAACGTGAAATCCTTATTTTTAACATCAACATATTAGACATTCATTATCAACATTTTATATTATTAAAATATGGTACATTTACCGTGGTGGAGCCAGTATTTATTTAAATTCTCAGGTCAGCTTATCTCGGTGCATGAACCTGCATTAAAATATCGAAGACTCGCTTTGCCACGGTAAATATTCTGTAATTAATTATTCTAGTACAATTAATAACATCAAAGACGTAGCAAAAAAATATTTAAATCTATGATTAATATAGCGAACAACCGTCAAGCAATTTTATTACATATCGGCAACATCATTATGTATATATAGCTATATGTTTGCCTCTTCAGTAAAACAGTTGAACTATTTATTTTCAAAATAACTGTCAAGTATATACAGTTGTGATGATATTTGAGATACTAACATGAAATTGACTATAGGAACAAAGGAGACGGCCCATTTTCCATGGACATTTGCCCCACAGCAAAAGTGCAGGAGACTCGACCAAAGTTAGATCATTAAATAGGATTTTTAATATATATTGAGGAGCCGTTAATGTTTTTATTCTGCATAGCGGGCTTTAAGAGATATCAACTAAAACATTGAAAAAAAAATAACGAAATTCCTTGTGTTGTGTGAGTTTCGAACGAATCGACCATATTTCACATTTTCTTTGGAATCGAGTTTCGAACGAATCCGAGGATGTGTCAATTTTATTTACTTTTTTTTTTATTTTGGCGTCGCCCGTATTTTTTGTTTTCCCATATTACGTATTTAAATATTTTCAAGTTTTACTAAAAATCGTCAAAGAAGCACGTTCACGAACATCAAATAATTTATAATAATCCACCATTTGTATTACATATTGCCACTCGAAAATATATTAAGTTAAAGAAAATTTACAATGAGGCGACATATTTGTCAAAAGGACACAAGCACGTGAAAAACATGGCTGACTTTAAGTACAGTCATTAGAGTACTTTTTATTAACACCAATTTGCAATCCCCGCTTGGTACGTTAGTATTGAATGTACAGTTTGCATTATTTAGTTATATGTTATTTTAAAAAAATAACTTGTGTAGGTCTCCGGGGCTAATTAAGTACATAAACTTGAAACGACGTGGGGCAGAAATGAGCCGTCTCCTTTCATAACATTTACAACATGCAGCCACAGAATAAGAATGCCTAGAAACTGTGTCCGCGTGTTTGCGCTTTTGCGTGTGACGTGTGTAGAAGAAATCGATTCACACTCGCTTTGAAGACACAAAGATCGTAAGCATCGGGGTTAGCCCACTCAGGCAACGTATTCCACAGCCTAGACGTTCTTAAAACAAAAGTAGAGGAAAATCTCTTCGTTCGTGTCTTTCAAACATCAACCATGAAACGATGTCGCTTTTTCGAGCCACCAGCAATTCGATAGAAAAAAGGTAAGGTGGTATTAGATCATGCAAATCAGTCGCACACTTTCCGAAGTGTATCCGATAAAAACCCGATAGGCTAGCAATTTCAGACTTTGAAGTCTTTTTCGCACAATAGTGTCGTTGCCTGTGAGCCTTTTGCCACGTCTCTCGATCGATTCTAAGGCCTCCAGCTGATACTCACCCGATCCATCACAAAGGTGCGATCAGTACTCCATACAAGAGCAAATCTGTGCTTGACATAACGTGAGAAACTGTTCAGACTTGAAGTACCTTCGCACCTTTGAGAGGACACCTAGTTTTTTGGCAGCTAATTTAGCCTTACTCAATATACGCGCCAAAGTTGAGCGTAGATGTCAAAGTAATGCCCAAAAGCTCAAGACGCTCAGAAAACGGCACGGATACACCTCGAAAAGTAGGAGTCAGTTGGAATGGAATCTTTTTTGCGAAGAACAGACACACCTGCGTCTAACTCTCGTTGAACTTGAGCAGATTGGCATCGCCCCATTCAGATAGGCTTCAAAAATGGAACTCAAACTTTCTTTCAGTACCTGGGTTTGCTGCCCACTGACTCTTGCGCTAGATTTGTAACACTCTACAACGTACATACACCACACTACACTGTACATACTCCGCGGCATTAAAGTAAAGGCGAACATCAGTATCTAATGCATACGCCGAATTCAATCTGCGTTTAGCCTCTTTTAATATGAAGCGTTTGTTTGAATATTATTAATCTAGACGTTATTATATAATCTAGACGTAACGTCACAAACATGGCGATGTATTCACCTATTTTTTTTATGTCTTCTTATCAACTAAAGATTAAATTAAAATACTTTTAGATAGTGGGTGTATTAGCCTATTGCGGGAAAAAAATGTTTCAGAGCTACGTTCAAACGTTGGCTACACTTACTGGATATGGTATCATATACGTGTATCATAACGACACGCTTCAGCTGGAATGAATTAGGTACTCCCTAAATTTTGAAAATCTTGGGATAATCGGGCGAACTTAGTTCCCATTTTGGCCACGAGCCATTAGATTTTAATACGCTTTACGTGATACTGACAGTGTCACGTCATACTTACACATATTATTACTTAAGGTACAAGTTCGCGCCGCGACCGCGACGCGAGACCGCGACCGGAGACCGAGACCGGAGACCGCGACAGGCACTTGACACTATAGAATTGTATGGACGCCAGTTCGCGCTGAGACCGCGACAGGAGACCGAGACAGGTCGCGGTCGCGGTCGCGGCACGAACTGGCGCCCTTACAATTCCATAGTGTCAAGTGCCTGTCTTGGTCTCCGGTCGCGGTCTCCGGTCGCGGTCTCCGGTCGCGGTCTCGCGTCGCGGTCGCGGCGCGAACTTGTACCTTTACACTGTCTCGTCTGTCTCGCGAATCATGTCACGTAGTATAGTCAAACCTCGATTATTGATGACCACTTTCGGTGCTTGGCCGCTTTCAAGAATTGTATCTTATGCACAAAATAAACAAATATGTGTAAAATTAAAAAGTGAACTTTAAGTCTTTATCTAAGTATAGAGAAAAATGCTTCAGATAAGAGATTGAGGTTTTGTGTACAACTTTATACAGTAGGGGCATTGTTACGTCGTGTATACATATGTATATATCTTCAATATATGGACAATTTGAGAGAACGAAGGATATGCACGGGATATTTTTTTTAGAAAATCTTAGAG
The DNA here is from genome assembly GCA_963693475.1 of Ectropis crepuscularia. Taxonomy (NCBI): domain Eukaryota; kingdom Metazoa; phylum Arthropoda; class Insecta; order Lepidoptera; family Geometridae; genus Ectropis; species Ectropis crepuscularia. The sequence continues at coordinate 32,544,825 of OY856339.1, read as the reverse complement.
TAGTTAGCATAAAACGCTTCAAACGGGGAAAAGCTGGCACTTTATTTTTCATCAGAGCAATTACTCTGAGACTGAACTCAATTAAATTGTTCGTCGTATCGTCTTCTTTGTAAATACATCTAGTTATTGTTAAATCTTCTAACATCGGAAATTTCAAGCTGATAACCTTCATTGCATTTAAATCTACCTCTGAAACATCACGTAAAACCAACTTTTTCAGATTTCCTCCAACGTTCTCCAACACTTCTTTCAAACCGCTTTTATAAAATTTAAAAAAAGACACATCCAAGCATTCAAGGTTTTTCAAACCGGTAACAGATTCCTTCGATAGACTACGGTGTACCAAGTGTCTTGCATTTATTGAATTAAGAGTCAGGCTTCGAATGAGGGGATATTTTTCGATGATCATCGGCAGGTATTGCTTTGAAGAATCAAAAATTAAGCACGTAAATGATCTTATGTAAAATTGCTTCTTTGTCGAAATTAGTTCTAAACATTGTTTTCTTTGTTCTTGAACTTCACGCCCATCCATAACAGGACGGAAATCAACGTGCAAATCAATACTTATTAAATTTGGTAATTCAGACAATAGCTCAACAAGTTTCCTATGAAATATTAAATCGCAATTGTATAATTCTAATTTCTCAATCAGTTTGCAATTTTTTATAATGCAGCATAAAGTTTTGTCTGTGCAGAAACCAATCGACAAACGTCTGAGACCAAGAAAATGTTTCAGAAACGCTAAAATTTTCGGTTCCATACTATCACAACTACCGTTTTTATCCAGATCGTCATAATCAATATCCAGCCTTAAATCTGTAAGTCCGTCTAGCATGTGGCCTTTATCACCAAAAATACCACCAAATGTCTTAATTTGATTACCATCTAGCGTTAAAACTTGTATCTTTTCAGTGAAAAATACTTCCAATATCACGCTTGTTCTTTCATCAACTCGAGCACTTTTATGCTTCATTTTAAACAAAGTTATCAACTGTTTCATCAGTTCCGTAAGTAAGATTTGCTGGAATATTCCTGGCAAATTATTTAAATATTTTTTTAGGGTTGCAACCTGATTTGGACTTATATCTACGGCTCTTTGGATAATATTGTTGGTGTTTTTTTTAATCCTTGGTGTCTTTGCTATGTTGGTGTCATGCGGAAATATCATCCATTTTATAAAACGAATGCTGGCTAAATCCTGAAGTGTTGCGGGTGTTCGGTAATTGAACAGCATTTTTAATTACCTGTAAATAATAAACCATTAGACCAAAATTCCAATAAAAGTCCATACTAATCTATGTATACCTATTCTAATATTTTAAAGCTGAAGAGTTTGTTTTATAACGATATCGGAACTACTGGTCCGAATTGAAAGATTATTTCTTTGTTGGATAGTTCATTTATCGAGAAGGGATAAAGGCTATTTAACATTATACTACTGTCAACAGCATCAGAGCATGAATGAAAAATGTAACAAAAACGGGAAAAAATATTGCTTTGTGAGCGCTTTCGTTGCGTGAGCATGTGTCTATCTTTTAAAGGTTGCGTCATTAGAACCTAAGGTAACCGAATTCGTTCAAAATTTGAATTGTTACGACCAATTTTCGATAGATGACGTAGCAACGCGCGCACGGTTCAGCTAGTAGTTTAGATACTTTGATCTAAATAGAAACATTGTCATAGGGGAAATCAGTAGGTAAAGTTGGCGCTCAAACTTAAACAAATGAAACGATGTTGAAGATGTTTAAGACACTGCCGTGCTAGTAATACGAGTACATAAACCTACATAAGTACATCTTATCTCATCGTACCTACTTACATTTCATGTGACGAGATAGGTTATGTCCTAAATAAAGTTCTAAATAATCTGATGAGGGTTCATCAGATCTGTCCAGTCTGTTACCAGAGTGTATTGGTTGCGTTGACAGTTGCACGTCATTAGTATAATTTTGACGTGATAACGTCTTATAATTCGATCAAGCCGGCTGCACGCCCACAAAACATGACGTCATGTAGCGTTACCGTCGTTCGTTACCGTCGGTCGTTACCTCGCCGCATGTTTGTTACAGTTGTATTAATTATTTCGACCAGTAGTTCAAGCGGGGATGTAGCTCAGTGGTAGAGCGTTCGCTTTGCATGTGAAATGCCCCGGGTTCGATCCCCGGCATCTAAAAGCTTTTTTGCATTGTTTTGATTGAAAATGACTAAATTCTACTGATTACTTTTTACATACAAATCTATTAAACAAATGAAATTAAAATTTTCTTTTGAAAAATGCTACCATTCCATCAGTATTTTCTTAAGACGTTGTCACGTTCTATCGTCAGTAAACCGACTTTACAGACAAAATTTTTTTTTTACTTGATTTTGGAGAATGTGATATGTATTATTGTATGGTTTGAGAGTTTGAGACATAAATTTCTTTTTTTTACCCAAAGCAGTAAACATAATAAAGATTTTCTATTCAATTCTATTCATAATCGAACCTACTTATATCGATAGTAGATATGCAACCACCTAGAAAATATTACGGACGAGTGAATCATCATCATCATCATGAGCCTGTGTTCGTCCACAGCTGGACATAGGCCTCTCCTATAATACGGCACTCAGCCCGATCCTCGGTCTAACGTTTCCAACCAGCCATCTTTCGTCACTCCATCTGGTCTCAGGGCGTCCTACGCTACGTTTACCGATTCAGTCTCCACTCCAAAACCCCAACCCCTATCCCAACCTTCCGTCTACCGTCTACCCCAACGGTTAAAGTCAAAGTACTTTATTCATAAATGTACAATTTACACGTCAATAAATAAAAACAAAAGAAAGAGCATACAAATTGTATACATTTTCAAAGTTTGAAATGACTACTTTACTGTATTATAATAATTATTGTACAGAAAACTGTCAAGCATTATATGAGTATAATATGTTTTTATAACAATTGTGCTGACCCATGTCAAATTTTTGTATACAGTTATTGGGTCTGCGACAGATGTGACCGGCCCATTGCCACTTCAGTTTGCTAATACGCTGAGCTATGTCGATGACTTTAGTTCTCTGACGAATTACTTCATTACGAATGCAATCCCTTAGAGAAACTCCAAGCATAGCCTGTTCCATAGCTCGCTGAGCGACTTTGAGCTTTCGGGCCATTTTAACTGTCAGTGTCCACGTTTCAGCACCGTAGGTCATAACGGGTAGGACGCATTGGTTGTACACTCTTGTTTTGAGACTTTGTGGGATGGGTGACGAGAAAACTCGACCAAGTTTGCCAAACGCTGCCCAGCTCAACTGGATTCTTCTCATAGCCTCACTCTCAAAGCTACCTAGTTCGAGCATCTGCCCTAAGTAGTCAGGGAAATAACACCCCCTTGCCTCACGTCTCGATGCAGAGGAATATGTTTTGTTTGCTGATCTTGAATTCGGACCACCATCGTAGCAGCGTCATATAAGCACCTCATCACCTCGATGTATTGCCAATCGACTTGGCATCACTGTAAGGACTCCAGAACAGCACTGGTTTCGACCGAGTCGAACGCCTCTTCATAACGCACGCACCACACACGCACCACAAACGCTAATATAAGCCAAGTTGCCGATTGCATTCCTTTGTTTCTTGTACAATCTGCCGTACCGTGTGATTATGGTCTATGGTGATGTACCCACTTTGAAACCCAGCCTATTCAGGAGGCTGAAACACGTCGAGTTTTCCGGCGAGACGATTCGTGATAACTCTCGAAAACAGCTTGTAGAAGTAGCTCAGAAGGGATATTCGTCGATAATTCTTTAAAAGGGATTTATCTCCCTTTTTAAACAGGAGGACCACACTTCTGTACCATGCCTGTGGAATTCTCCCGGTGAAGAGGACGTTAGGACATTAAACAGTTTTTGGAGCTCTTTTATAAGTGGTACACCACCAGCCTATAAGAGATCTGTTGTAATTCCGTCCTCGTCCACGGCTTTTCCATTTTTATGTTGCCCAAGAGCCATCACGATTTCTTCAATATTTATTTCCGGCAGTTCTTCAGTGTTGTGCCGAGTCAAAGTGGTTCTTTTGTCCTAGTTCTGTGGGAGATGAGGAGCATCCGATGCGGCTGAAAAAGTCTTCCACTTCCGAGAGAATATCCACTCTGGATGAAACGCCTCTCCCTATCGAGGTACTTAACTTCGTCGGGTGATTTCTTCATTTTCTATCCAAGGTCTTGACGATCTCTTTTGACCTCCGATTTGACGAGTGAATTTCTCTGACTTCCAGACTGTGGGTCTACTTAGTACTGCTGGCAAGGTACTAGCTCACATAATAAATCAGAAATAAAAAAAGTGTTTTGCCCGAAAGTCAGTGTGGATTCCGCCCGGGCAGAGGTACAGTCGATGCCATTTTTGTAGTTAATCAACTTCAGGAGAAATCATTAGAACACCACCGTCCTCTAAATATGTGCTTTGTTGATTTGGATCTGAAAGGCTTTTGATCGGGTGCCGAGATCTGCTCTTTGGACTGTACTTATTAAAGCAGGCTGCCCTGTGAGATTTGTTGGCTTAGTACGCCAATTTCATGATAGTATGATGGCCAGGGTGCAGCATGAGTGTGATTTCACTGATCGATTTCCGGTAACCAGCGGGGTGAAACAGGGATGTGTAATAACTCCGTCTCTTTTCGGCTTGTATTTTGCTGCCGTACGGAGGGATTCCCACAGTGATGATGCTAATAACATACGTTTGTCTGTTAGAACTGACAAAGGTGTATTTGACGTAAGCAGATTTAGAGCAAAGAATTCCGTGCGCGAGATCTCCATTATGGACGCTCTTTATGCTGACGACGTTTGCTTGATGGCCAGTGATATTGGCAGCTTGCAACTTTTCTTAAATCGTCTCAATGAGTCTTGCAAAAAATTTGGCATGGTTATAAGCATGCCTAAGACCCAAGTGCTAAAACAACCAGCACGCGATACACCACCAGACTCGATGCCGATACATTTAGACGAAAGAGCTCTCGAAGAAGTATCATCATTTCGGTACCTTGGCAGTTTTGTTCGTAATGATAACCGCCTCGAAACCGAAATTTCTTCACGCATTGCAAAAGCTGCTGCATCTTTCGGAACGTTACGCAAAAGAGTTTGGGACTCACATGATCTTCGGTTACAAACCAAAATAACAGTTTATAAGGCCATAATTCTACCAATTTTACTATACGCCACCGAGACCTGGTGTCTTTATAGGACCGATATCAAGCGACTTGACGCATTTCACTTGAGGTGTTTGAGATCTGTCCTTCGTGTTAAGTGGCAGGATCGAGTTCCAAACTCTGATATTCTAAGAAAAACAAGGATTCTTGGCATAGAGACATTACTAATTCATAGATTATTGGCATAGAGATGGTATGGACATCTTGTACGCATGGATAATTCTAGGCTGCCTAAAGCTGTTTTTTTCTCGCAGCTGAAGGAAGGAAAACGTACACCTGGCGCTCAATATCTGCGCTACAAGGATATACTAAAGCGCCATCTTACAGCATGCAACATCTCGTGCGAAGGATGGGAGGATCAGGCAAAACAGAGACGTGAATGGCGCTGTTCTGTCTATGAAGCTGTTCGAAATTTTGAACAAATACGACAGCAAGACCTTAACGCAAAACTCCTCATTAGAAAGACCCGCCCTAACCAGTTCTACACCTACACATATAATGCTGAAGGTCTATTGCACTGTGCGCCATGCAATAGAACTTTTAAAACTAAATTTGGGTTTGCGAGCCATCTCAGTGCTCACAATAGAAAATAGCGAGGTTCGCCATTGATGGACGCGTCAAAACGCATATTGTAGTAGCCAGCTGTAAGATTATCGATCTTGGCGTTATATTATTATTTTTTTAAACAAATAGCGACGAACCAAGCAGGACATGTGCCTGATGGTTAGCAACATGCCTGCCACGTAACAGTGACACGCAGCTATTGGAACATAAAGAGTTCAAATCATTACCTAGCACTGCACTAGCGATAAGGTCTCCTTTTGTGCCCATTATGCGTTTTGTTTTTTTTTAGTTATTACGGCTTATTGTGGCTGAGACTGAATTATTGACAGGTATGTGCATATTTGCACATTGAAAACGACTTACTTTATGATACACTAAGGACACATTTATTATAACGATACAAAATACTTACAAGCTTTCGGGTTTATAGAGACAATAGTGAAATTGTGTAGCAGTTAAATTACTTTACATTTTTTATACGTTATTACAGAATGAATACCACAAGAGAATAAAAACAAGTGCCACACTACGTGGTTTTTGCGTCTTTGCCAATTGTGATCGTGTATTGATTATTGAAAGCGCCCAAGGTAACTGCGCGCGACTGGTGGCGTAATTAATGTTGCCAGGTCAAGCTAATAGGATCCCCGTTCATTGAGCAATTTCAACTTCATAAAACAGATACTACGGGATGGGTTTTTACAGGGAAGCAATATAACTACACATATAAGTTACAGGACAACTGAGACTCAAGAACTAATGTCTCGTAGAATGAATGCCGTTTGCAGTGTTGATTTGTTTCAGTATGACCAAGTATCATTGAGCTATAGAACGGGCTATGCTTGGGGTTTCTCTGACTGATTGCATTCGTAATGAAGTAATTCGTCAGAGAACTAAAGACACCGACATAGCTCTACGTATTAGCAAACTGAAGTGGCAATGGGCCGGTCACAACTGAAAACCGTTGGGGTAGATGGGTGGAGACCGCGGTAGAATCGGTACAGGCTGATGATGATGACCAGCAGAAGAGCTTTTTTATAGTTTATAACATTATAAAAATCTGTAATTTTCAACCTACATCAACAACGATATAACAAGAATTTAATTTAACCTTAAAAATCTTTGATTGCGTACATAAATAACACTATTTATACATAAATTTGGCGTATGAATGATCTTACATTGGTTCAATGGCTTCCATAGGATCATCTTATATTTCAATAGGGTTAAGATCACGATGGATCACGGCGGTAACCGCAAAATCTCTTGTCCATGTTCCATTAACAGTTATTCTACTTGGTATTGTTGGTCCTTTGCGCCTACTCCTTTGCACCTACTCCTTTGTGCCTCTTTATTCGAGTAACTGCAGTTTTGTCTAACAATCGTCAAAATCTATTTATTTTTTCTTCTACCACTTTCAGAGTTCTGCTTTTACATTGCTCATTGTGCTTGGTGCCTTATTTATCTGAGTGCAGTAGGTAATATTATAATAAAAATAATAAGATTTGTGGACAATTCACAAACAACACCATCTGACCCCAAACTAAGCAAAGCTTGTACGATGGCGGCCAGATAGCTGATATAATACTTCATATAGTTTTAAATACATACTTATTATACATAGAAACACCCAGACACAGTGCAAACATTTGAGTTCATCACACAAATATTTGCACTGTGTGGGAATCGAACCCACGACCCTCGGCTTCGCAGGCAGAGCTACTACCAACTAAGCCACGAGGCCAGTCGATGCATTGTCTATTACCACGTGTCTGTACGTTCTGAAACGCCTATAGTAAAAAAATTGGCAGTCATAGGAACTGCCGATAGAAGTGAAAACTTATAACTCAGAATTTGATAGCTTACTTTGGAAACTATTATATGGAACGAAGGTGTACCGGTAGGCGTGGCCTGACCATCATGACATGGCCATCTAGAAATGCGTTAGCATTTCCCATTGGCTCACGCATTTCTAGATGGTCATGCCGTGATGGTTAGGCCACGCCCTTTCCGCATTTCCCATTGGCTGACGCATTTCTAGATGGGCAATGGCCGTGGCCCCGAGTTTACCCGAAGATTTCTTATCATACACGAGCGTGACGCTAGAAATCAATTCACACCCCACGAAAAATCTGTCTAAAAGCGCGCCTGCGCGCCAAAAGAAGTTTTCACTTCAATATACTTGGGAGGTGTCAAGGGACATTCTGATGGAACGAAGTTGTACAAAATATTGCAACTCTTTACTGTTTCTGTTGCCCTGGTCCTGGTACCTAGGGGCAAACGCAACTCTTTTATATTTCTGTTGTCCTGGTATCTGGAGATAAACGCTGGGCTGTTGGAGGTAGGTAATCGAAACTCTTTACTGTTTCTGTTGCCCTGGTACCTACCTGGCCGTTTTTACCGAGTTTACCCGAAGATTTCATATCATATCCGAGCGTGACGATTGATGAATCCATTTCACAGCCCACGAAAATTCTGTCTATAGCGCGCCTAAAGAAGTTTTCACTTCAAAAATACAGTAATTAATACTGAGTAAACGATCAAAGAGCATTCATACTAACGTAGAAAAAAAAATAGTAAAATTTATTTTGGCGCACCACCCACAGATTTTCCCGTAGGTGGTAAATGAAGCTGACGCTGTTAAGTGAAAGGCTTGGGTGAAGGTGGGACCGCCAAGTGTAGCCGAGCGAGAAAGAGACAATCAGCTGCTCTTCACTGCTGTGTCGCTGTTTCGTATTTTGATTTGTATAGAATTAAAAAAATAATTATAACCTGTTTCTCATTTATCCTACTAATAACTACGATCTATAATAATACTACAAAATACAAAATTCAGACAATTAAGTTCTCATTTCTGGTATTTGATCTTATGCACACACATTTTTTCCCCACGTGTTATTGATATTGGCGATGAAAACAATCAAACTTTAAATTATAATAAAAACAACTTAAATAAAGCCTTAGCTTAAAAATATGTCGATAATAAGTGGAGATTTGATTGCTATGGTATCCCTAAATTTTACCTGTCAAATAGCTCTACCTTTGGAAAACGGCACTATTGGTCCGTTATTGTCTCGTTCTTCCGTTCTTCTTCACAAGCACGATTGACTTTCGAGATTAAATCCCGGTCAGACCAAAGATCACTTTCGGCATGATTAAAACAATTAATTACTTACTTCGAAAGCTGGTAGCGAAAGGACAATGCCCATTTTTGACCCGCTAAAATAGTTGTCGTGTAGACATACGAGTTATATATTAAAAAATTGGTGATTTTTTGTTGTACTCGTGTGCGAAGTTATATAACTTTCTAACATTCCAAAATAAAATAATTTGCGTTTGTTTAAATTTAACCTACCATTTACCAACAAAGCTGACTTGTAAAATATTGCAATAACGAAACGGTACCTGCGTTTCGTTTTAGTGATCCGCGTTAGATTGAAATTGAAAATGGATATTATGTATATCAATTTCTTTCACAATGTCGTTTATTTACTACTTTAACATATTTAAATAACGATATATATAAATACGGCGACAAAGAAACTATCAAAGCTTTTTTTGGTAATGTAAACGAGGAAAAAGGTGGCATGCAATTTTCACCAAATACAAATTGGTCAAAGATCAATGTCAAATTGACAAATCAAAAAAAAGTAAACAAGCAAAATGCATGGTTTTCTTCATAACTTTGGTTTTCTTCTTGTTTAAATTGGTTTTAACAAAACTGGGAATTATGTGATTCAGTGCTCCTTATTATTTACATAATTGTGGTAATAATTACATAAAACCATATATTGTTGTGATGGCTTGCTTGTGTTTTCTGATGGAAACCCTCGATTGTTATGAACCTTCTAAGACCACTGTCTCGAATACCAAAATAATGAAATATTTATATCACAATTAAGATATTTCTTTCTGTGACAATATTTCTATGCGAATGAAGTGTTCATACTCTACAGGAAATACGGGGATAGCGCTAAGTTGCTACAAAACCTATGCAATTACCAACCCCGAGTTGCTTTTAGAAGACAGACACAAGCTGAAGCAAATAAAATAGATATAATATGTATATTTTAGTTGAAAATGATAGGGACAACCAGCAGAGGCCATATTTCAGTACTGCTGTACTTGCATTGCAGAGTTCTTCGTGAGATTTCTAGGATGGCCAGACACCAGGACCACATAAATCCACGAGCAGAGTATTTTGGCTATGAAGTAGTTTTGGGCTATTAAATATATAAAGTTATTATTAAATGTAAATATAATTATATGATAGCAAACAATATATTTTATTTATCCTCTCTTGCATTGGTTTGAATATAGATTCAGTAGAAAGATATCGGTGAACAGTATTATCTACACTGATTTAAGTATTTTTTCAGGAAACCATGATAGGATGAGCGAAACATGTGCCTGATGGTAAGCAAGAAAACATGCTTGCCTTTAACTAGACACACTGTCTTGTGTCATAAATTATTAGAACATGAAGACAAGTCTACATCATCAGACCTAGCCCTGCACTCAGTTAGTTTAAGGCTTGTTTACCCTATGATAATTCCATCCGAGAACTGTTTTATGGTAATCAGTTGGTAGTGAGAAGTACTATTATTCCTATTTATTCTGATAAGAAATATGTTTTGAAAGACATTACCATAGTTCTTTCTTTTCTTTTCTGTTCTAATCCAAAAGAAAACATAATTCTAAAATGTTTTGACAGTAAACATAACCTTACTTTTGGTTTAACTGTAACTCATTTTTGGTATTTAGGAAATGAAAAACACCAAAAGCAGACGTTTATAGAAGCATTAACAATCCTAATTAGATACTATTTATCTCTATACACTTTCAGTATCAAAAAAAGTTGGCCAGGTTTTTCAATGTATGGGACGTGGGCATTGTCCTTTGGGTAGGTGTCTGAAGCAAGCTGAAAACTTGTCACATACTTAGTTACTCTATAATATCCCTACACGGAGGTGCAGACCTGGCTTGTGAGTAGCGGGGCAAAATGAATCCCTCAATTTAGATCACCTGGTAGGTAAATAGTCCTAAAATCATCTACTATCTTGTTGAGAATCCAATTCTTTTTGTTATAAATAATGACACACTTAGGCACTTGACATATCTAGTATTTTAGCAAAACATATTTGCACGTGCCTGGCAATGTTAAAACCGCGACTAAACGTTTTTTTTTTGGTCAACTTTGCAATCAATTTCCGATCCAAATTTCTTTTTTAATGTGATCCTGTAAGTGATCCTTTAGGATCACTTACTGAGCATAAAATCATAAAATGCTGACAGATTCAAAATGAGCTTCAAGTGCCATCAAAATCCTACATCAAACTTATTTTTTCTCGAATACTTTTTTGAGCCAATCGGTTCATAAAATACGAACTGGCAGACATCGTTGTCCTTTTACCATACATTTGTTCATTTTAAAAATAACCTCTTACGAGTTCGTACCGTTTGCCGTGGAAACGGCTGGACCCTGGGGTTCTGAGGCGAGGGCTTCTGTTGTCGTCTTGGGTCGTCTTCTTAGGGAGAGGGGACGTGATCCCCGCTCAGGTCTCTATCTGGCGCAAAACATTTATCTGACCATACAGCGTGGAAACGCCGCCAGTCTGATGGGCACTTTTGGTCGGCGATATGGCGAGGGCGGAGACTAAATTGATGACTGGAGTCAACTTGTGTTTGTAGGATTTAAGGAATTGTTCATGTTGAATTGTCATTTTAATTTGTATTTTTTTATTTTAACATTGTTAAACAATTAAACTTTAGTAAATAAAAAAATAACCTAAGTGTAATATAACAATGAGCCAAACTAAATTTGGGGATCCTAAGAGCCGGTTTTCACGGAGCGGTTGCAAACCGCACCCGCGCGGGGGCGCGGCAGATTTGTATGTAAAATTGAATTCAAAACTCACGACGCGGTTTACGGCGCCCGCGTGGCTGCACGCGGTTCTTGCGCAGTAGCTTTCCGCAGTAGAAACCGCGAAAACCTGCGGTCTCGTGAGTATTGAAACAAAACCGTCGCCTCCGCGGTGCCGCGCCCGCACGTGGGCGCGGTTGGAATCCGCTCCGTGAAAATTGGGCCTAATACTGATCCCTGTGTTGGGAAAACAAACACAAAAGCTTTCAGCTGTTGTAAAATAACGAAGAGCTGGCAGGCGTGGGATCTTGTTCTATTCGACAATACTCACTTCACAAATGTCTTTCCTTTTTTTTCATGTAATAAAACAAAGTTTAAAAAAAATCAAAATCGTATATTCATTTTAAATTTCAAAAAATCATAAAAGTGTTTGGAAATACACTGTATTTCATGCACGAGTCGCTTAAAATAAATACTTACCCTAAAGTAATTCAGAGGCCATATTTTAGAAAATAATTATATTACTAAAATCTCTTGACCATGTAGGTATGTAGTAAAAAAAATAATCTTAAAACTAAACTTCAAACTAAAATAATAACATTTCCTAAGTCTAAAATAAATGCACATAATTTTACACATAACTACTAAAATTAATATAGAATCTAATATAGATTATTTTTTATCGAAAAAAGAAACTTTTTTTAATTATACAGTTTTCGTAGTACTGATAGGTACTAGGCGCTTTCGTTAGCGAATGTTTGACCAGGGTCCCCTGGCGAACGCAAAACCGCATTTTTCATACATTTGCTAGGGTAACGGAAACGATAGTATTCGTACTTCGCTTACAAACATGGGGTTTTAGTAATGGGATCTGAAATTTGGAAAACTTTTGTTGTGGTAACAAAAATATTTTACACTAATATTATTAATTACAGCATGGCATTACTGGTACATGAAACTGCATTGAAATACCGGGGCCTAGCTCTGCCACGGTAAATATCTCGCAATTAATAATACTAGTATAGTGAACAACCGTCACAACTTGAAAAAATTTTTTTCATTTAATACATATCTGCATCACCACCATCCATCTCCCCATCAGTAAAACCGTTGAACCATTGATATTTGGATTCAATTAACTGTCAAGTAGATAGATAGTTTTGATAATATTTGTGGGCTAACATTAAATTGACTATAGGAACAAATTTTCACATTATTTACAACATGCAGCTATTTCTACAACTGGAACTTTGTAGCATGACTGTTGCACGTCTGAGCTATGCTCTGTTCACACAAAACCGACAAACAAAAAAGCGCAGCGTCGGAAATACATACAAACACAATTCGGTACCTGAATGTTTGTTGCTCAACCACGTCGGAACATCTCTCTTGCGAGCTCCCTCGGGTCTCTCCTTGCGTGAGAAAGACCCGAGCTCCAGGTTGTGGGAACATTTAGTGGTTTCTACTTATGTACGTAGGTACGCTTAACACAAATCATCATTATTGATATCTCTAACGAAACAAAACAAAACAACGACACCAGTGGCGCATTTGAGAACTATGTTGAACAGATATTTAGAAAAGGCTACTTTACTAAATGATTAGAAAGGATTAGATAATATTCCATTACTTTGTCTCTTGTGTTTGGTCAAAGTCCGACGCCGTACCTTGTATGCTCAGTCCAGACGAATGATTTTGTAATAACTAAATAGAATTTTACTAATAGACACTATTTATTTTCAATTAATAAAACGGGTTACTCACTTTTAGTGCGGTTTTTTTATGGTATAGATTGCCGGGACAAGCAGGAGATAGGAAAGCAACACGCCTGCCCATAGCAGCAATGTTATTGGACCATGAAGAGTCCAAATCACTGCCTAGCTGCCTAGCACTGCACTGCGCTCGTTACCCAGGGAAACATGATTTTAGTTTCGTAAGTATGAACAATGTCGTGAGTAACCCGTGTTTATATTAAAATATTATGTTATAATTCATGTTGTTTTAAAAGTATTATATTAATATCATTGGGGATTCACTTACAATAGTAGTTCAGATTCTCTTTTCATTAAAACGTTGAATTAAGAACAATAATTCGTTAACCTGGCATAAAAAAATAAGCAAAAGTGACGTTACAACTATTGAAGGAAACTACTCTCGACAGATTAGGTTATGTTCTTCATAAAGTATAATTTACTTTCCATTCCACGGTAGCCTGAAGAATATCGCTTTCAAAGCCAAGATTTATTTTACCATTTGTTATCTTGAATTTGTTTTGTAAGTTCAAAAAACAGGTTTATCGATAGGTACATCTAACTGAGTCATCTGCCATAAATTCTCTTTGAACACCATTCTCTTGAATACATGTATTGTGCTCGTAATTTAACAATTTTTACTTACTTTTGATGACAGGTTACAACGCTTTAGTTAGTTTTAAATTTACATAAAATATTGTCTTTTACGTCTCTATAACCTGCTTAAAGACCTTGGATTGTCCAGAAGTGCAGTAAGTTCTATACTAGAACGAGTATCTAAAGCTGCACTAGTAGGATCATATCGGATTTGGCTGGGCAGGGAGAGAAATACGAGTAGTGAAGGTGAGTGTTGACGTACGTCAATGTAAGGGGCCCCTTTTAAACCTACAGCCCGAGTCACAAGTCTTGGGGTCTATTCGAGATTTCTCTCTCTGCCACACGATGGACCCGGCACCCGCACGGTGAATCCATGGAATGCTAAGAAGTACGTCTCTCTCTTACTTAACTTTACGGAATTTCATGTAATTTGGCGTAAGATTGTGAGCAATTGTTACAAATGGAAATGTTATTTGGTAGATTCATAAGGCCGGTTTCCATTTTGATTAGTGCAAGTGCAAGTGCGAGTGCGATTGCGAGTGAGTAATCGTGACTGATTACAATGTACTCGCAATAATCAATCGGTGTCCACACGTGTTTGCTACTAATCACTCAACATCAGCACTACTCACTCGCACACGTACTAATCAAAATGAAAACAGGCCTATAATTTGAGACTTGATTTGTGAAGTAATGGTGAATAACTACTACCTATTTATAATTAATGTAGTGACAATCGCTGTGGTAAAAAAAAACAATTTGCGACTCCTCTGTTTACCCGATAACGGTCAAAAAACTTTCAAATATATCATTAAGATCGCGCGGTTTTGAGAAAAGGGTATCGAATATATCTCATTTAGAATTCAAGAGGTTTAATTGGTGGATTGATTGGTCAATTTAAAAAAAAGAATAACAATATGACATTTGTTGTTCGATTATAACACTTAAAGTTAAGCTCTTCACGGCACAGACTTAGTAATTTTCGTATGTTTTTCTTCATCTAGATTAAAATACTACGTTGTTTAACCATATGTTTTTAGGCCGTTCTGTTTCATTATTTTTTCAGTTAAACCCATGGACGTACAAAAAAAGTCGGACGTAGTCTTGCTAAAACAAAAACTGTGTCCATCGAGTCAGTCACATAATATGCACGTGTGCGCTGTCACACACAGGCTGATACGCACACATCAGTGAGTCATTACACGCGCAACCTGTGTAAATGTGTGCGTGGATGACACGCACACGTGCAAATGTGGCCTACTCTAGTGACACAGTTTTTGTTTTAGCGACACTACGTCCGACTTTTTTATACGTCCATGGTTAAACCGATACAATTTTAAACGGGCGACGTTCAAACAGTCATATGTAGGTACTTACATTCTGTAAATACGTAGAAACCGACTTCGATGAACGCGCAATACATACGAAATATGGGTCCCAATAACTACATATACATGTATATGTTGGTGATATTCCATATATAATGTTATGTAATTTGTTTCATATTCAGTTTTTATTGTAAAATATGTTTTGCATGCTAAAAGGCAGTGCGTGGTGAACTACATTTCGTAAGTATCGCATTTTCTCTGTACGCACGCTATGTAGACAAATCTATAACTTAGTTTACTATAAAAAGTATTACGCGCTTAGTATAATTCCCACAGCAACAATCTGTGCAGCAATTATAAAACAGAAATAGCTTAAAACACTGATTAACTTCGACAACTGTTCCAAAAGAGAACTATAGTTAATACAAATTCATCAAAAATGAACACCTCATCTCACAACGACGAATCACAAATTGAAACCGACTCTTTTGACTCGAAACCATTTGAATGAACCAATCTCATACATACATACATACATATAAATTGTTTCATAGAACACTGTTTCAAACGCAAAAGGACACTTACTAATTTCAGGTAAAACTAACCGTGGAATCTACTCTGAAATCTCGAAGAAAACAATAATCATGCAACATTATTTGTAAAGTCGAGTCGTTAGAATGTTAGATTTGTCTCGAGATTTCATGGTAGGTACCCTGGTCTTGGCAAAATATATCTCTAATGAGTATACATAGTAGCTAAATTATTGTTTTCTAATATTTAACTCTTATGGAAACACACATCCCGACATTAGTGCAATTGACACGATGGTATACTACTTTAGTTGACATAATAGAACACACAATTCGCACAAATTCTATAAAATTATTATTTTTCTTTGCATTTCATTTTTATAATCCATTCGAGACAAATCTAAACGCAATTACGCGTTACTTCTAAGTATAACACATACACAATATACACGCATACATACATATAATATACAAAATAAGGCGTTTCAGTCCTTTTAATTGATTGAATTGCTTACAACTACAACCATATACATTTTTTACTATATGGAATGAACACAAAGTCTCTGCAGTATATTAATTTTGTGATGTTTATCAATAATTATTCCAGTTGTCATGGAATAGTCCCGGAACCTTGTAATTAACATGTTATACTAATGGCCAAATTTGTAGATAGATTTAAAACGATTTGCGTATGTATTTGAAAAAATATTTCATGGACAAAAACATCACTTAATAACGCTCTAAACTATGTAATTGAATTACCTCACAATGTTTCGGCAACGTTACAACGCTCTTATGTAAGAACGAGAAGGCTCATGGTCCTCTCGTGAGTCGTATTAGTAACAAGCTATGAATATAGATGGCGCTGTCAGTCAATTTAAAAAACGTAAATAATGTGCATCATTTTTAAATTCAGCATTATTTTTTACATCTTTTTTTTTAGCTTGTTTTGCATCTTTTGCAAATTTACCTTTTTGTTTTTGTAAAATTTGTTTTATTTAAACTTAAACATTAATGAGAAAATTGAAACTTAAAAACAAGAACAATTGGGTCGCAAAAAGAGAAGTTACTCGTATATATCTAAATGTGCAAAATAAGAACATTATTTAGAATCGCGCTAACGAAGTTTTAGTGAAATTAACGTTATATCTGAAGGTCTACTACTGTGGAGGTCCGGTACTACGGGAGGAAAGCAGCGTGGTCAAGCTGGAATAAATTGACACTTTGAAATTCGACTTAGATTCGATTCACTGTACAAAAAGTCTGACTCCGCCACTACACCCGGCTGGTGAGGCACGGAAACATCGCCCATACTCCCCATAGATGAAATAATAATGGGAAAGAACCCGCCGCAGGTTCAAGCGACCTCCATTTTGGAATTATTTATTTGTATAATTTATTTTAGATTGAAACTAATATTTTTATACGGTAAACAACACACCAGCCGGTTACAATACAGTGATACTCAGCTATTTGTAGATGAAGGAACCAAATCCCTGTCCGAACACTGCACTGGGATTGTCAACCAGTAGTTATATTAGACGATCTGTATCTCTTTGTCTTTTGTCTTCCCTGTTATTTCTTTTCGAACCAGAACACAGTAGTATTTGTACATTAATAGCGGACTCTGCAATAAATCTCACAACTAAACCTACAGATGATAAATTGGAGTCGTGTTTCGTAGTCCTGTGCCGAGTGTAGAATATGATGTAGAATATAGATGGCGCTGTCAGTCTGTTTACACAACGCAAATGATATGCATCTTTTGCAAATCCAGTATTTTTTTGTTCAATTGGTTTGGTTTAAAATGAAATCTTACTGAAAAAACCATTTTTACAACGCAAAAACAATGACATTTGAATATAAAAAAATGTTAAATTATGTAGTAGCGGCAAACTTGAATCAAGCTGATGTTTTTAATGAAATTAACATTATTTATACGGTTTTGTGTACTATTTCAGAAGTCCGATTTTTTGGGAGGAAACCAGTAACGTCACCTGGCCTAAATTGACGTCTGAGAATTCGACATAGATTCGATTAAGTTTTAAATATAAGACTGAGTCCGCCACTACACCCGGCTGGTGAGACAAGGAACCATCGCCCATCCTCTTCTTACATTAAACATTCGATAGAACTCCGCAAGTTCCAAGCGACTACCTTTTTGAATATTTTTTTTAACAGAAAACTTTTTTATAAAAATGTCTACACCAGCCAGTTACAATGCAATGACTCGTAGTTATTTGAACTATGATGGTAACTTACAATATGTGCACGAGTCAAAATGACAGACTTATTTTGCTTTATGGTATTATCATACTAGTAACAAGCTTCGATTCTAGATGGCGCTGTGAGTAAGTTAAAACACGACAGAAATTGTATGCATTTTACGTGAATTCGGTTTTTTATTTTGTAAAACTGTTTTAGTTTTAATATACGTTGCAAAAACGAGATAGTTGAAATCTAAATGTGCAAAATAGATAAATTGCAAGTGGGTAAACTTGAATCGCGCTAACAAAGTTTTTAATGAAATTAACGTTATATATCTATGAAGGTCTAGTCTACTACTGTGGAGGTCCGGTACTATGGGAGGAAAGCAGTGTGGTCAAGCTGGAATAAATTGACACTTTGAAGTTCGACTTAGATTCGATTCAAGGTACAAAAAGTCTGACTCCGCCACTACACCCGGCTGGTGAGGCACGGAAACATCGCCCATACTCTCCATAGATGCAAACATTCGGAAAGAACCAAGCCCCGGTTCAAAGCGACCTCCTTTTGGAATTATTTATTTGCCTAATTTTTTTATCTTCGATTGAAACAAATCATTGTTTACGGTAAACAACACACCAGCCGGTTACAATACAGTCAGCTATTTGTAGATAAAGGAACCGAATCACTGTCAAACATTCCACTACGCTTGTCTCCCAGATATTTTAGATGAAATATGTCTTTGCGCAGTAATTTGTTATCAAACCCGAACACAGTAGTATAAAACACATTACTAGCAGACTCTGCAAAGAGGTCCACAACTAAACCTACATAATACGATTTCTTGTAATCGTTTTTCGTAGTCCTCAAGTGATTTAAAATAAAAATTAAACTTGACCTATAGTAGAAAGTGTTCACAAACACTTTTTTAAAATAAAAATCTCGCGTCACCCTGGTTTTGGTTGTATACAACTAACCTATACGACTTTAAATTATTTTTTTTACATTTGGTAGGTATAGGAGTAAGATACCATGAGGCTGATAGCACGCTCCTAATTATACCCTCAGTATTTTAATCGCGATTGCTAATTTAATATTTTAGTCAAATTGTTTGTTTTATGATATTTTCAAATTCAATTAGTAACAAGCTTCGATTATAGATGGCACTGTCAGTCTAATTACACAACACAAGTGATGTGCATCTTTTGCTGATCCAGCATTTTTTTTTTAAATTGGTTTTATTTAAAATGAAACCTTAATAAAAGAAAAAAACATTTTTACGACGCAAAACATATTGTTGACATTTGAATGTGCATTATAGTTTAATTATTAGCGGCAATCTTTCGCGCTGATAGAGTTTTTCATTATAGTTATTTATGACGGTTTATGTAAGTACTACTTCAGAAGTCCAATTCTTTGGGAGGAATACAGTAACGTCAGCTGGCTTAAATTGACGTCTGAGAATTCGACTAAGTTTCGATTAAGGTTTTATATAAGACTGATTCCGCCACTACACCCGGCTGGTGAGACAAGGAATCATCGTCCATTTTATCTTTAAATTAATCGTTCGATAGAACCCCGCAGTTCCAAGCGACTTCCTTTTTTTTGAATATTTATTTAACAACATTTTTTTAATTAGAATGTCTACACCAGCCAGTTACAATACAATGACTCGCAGTTATTTCAACTATGATGAAAACTTTTACAATATGTGCACGAGTCAAAATGACCGATTTATTTGCTTTCTGTTCTTAACATACTAGTTACAACCTTTGATTCTAGATGGCGCTGTCAGTCTATTTACACAACACAAATGATTTGCATCATTTGCAAATTAAGCGATTTTCGAAAAATTGTTTTCCTTTAAATTAAAACTTTATAAAAAAAAACATGATAGCGTCGCAAAAAGAGATTGTTGACATCTAAATGTGCAAAACAAGTAAATTATTATTGTTGGCAAACTTGAATCGCGCTAACAAAGTTTTTAATGAAATTTACGTTACAAATGCACGTTTAGTATACTACTGTGGAGGTCCGGCACTATGGGAGGAAAGCAGTGTGGTCAAGCTGGAATAAATTGACACTTTGAAGTTCGACTTAGATTCGATTCAAGGTACAAAAGAGTCTGACTCCGCCACTACACCCGGCTGGTGAGGCACGGAAACATCGCCCATACTCTCCATAGATGAAAATATTTGAAAAGAACCAAACCCCGGTTAATAGCGACCTCCTTTTGGAATTATTTATTTGCCTAATTTAATTTATCTTCGATTGAAACAAATCATTGTTTACGGTAAACAACACACCAGCCGGTTACAATACAGTCAGCCATTTGTAGACGTAGGAACCGAATCACTGTCAAACATTCCACTACGCTTGTCTCCCAGATATTTTAGATGAAATATCTCTTTGCCCAGTAACTTATTTTCGAACCAGAACACAGTAGTATAACATACATTACTAGCGGACTCTGCAAAGAGTTCCACAACTAAACCTAAAATAAAGATGAAACTTTACTTTTATAATTAACAAACATTTTTTTAATTAAAATCTCGCGTCATCCTGGTTTTGGTTGTATACAAATTCTAACCGACTTTAAAGTATTTTTTTAAATATTTGGTAGGTATACGAGTAAGGTACCATGAGGCTGATTGCACGCTCCTAATCATACCCTCAGTATTTTAATTGTGATCGCTAATTTATTATTTTAGTCAAATGTTTGTTTTATGATATCATCAAATTCATTTAGTAACAAGCTTCGATTCTAGATGGCGCTGTCAGTCTGTTTACACAACGCAAATGATGTGAATTTTTTTCAAATCCAGTTTTTTTTTGTTCAATTGATTTTATTTAAATGAAATCTTAATGAAACAACATTTTTACAACGCAAAAACATTGACATTTGAATATGAAAAATAATAGTTAAATTATGTAGTAGCGGCAAACTTGAATCAAGCTGATGATGTTTTTAATGAGATTAACATTATTTATAACGGTTTTGTGTACTACTTCAGAAGTTCGATTCTTTGGGAGGAAACCAGTAACGTCAGCTGGCCTAAATTGACGTCTGAGAATTCGACATAAATTCGATTAAGTTTTATATATAAGACTGAGTCCGCCACTACACCCGGCCGGTGAGACAAGGAACCATCGTCCATATTATTTTTAAATTAATCGTTCGATAGAACCCCGCAGTTCCAAGCGACTTCCTTTTTGAATATTTTTTAACAACATTTTTTTTTTTAATTGTCTACACCAGCCAGTTACAATGCAATGACAGGCAGTTATTTGAACTATGATAAAAACTCACAGTATGTGCGCGAGTCAAAATGACATGTCTTGTTTGTGTTCTGTTCTTAACATACTAGTTACAACCTTTGATTCTAGATGACGCTGTCAGTCTGTTTACAAAACGCAAATGGTTTGCATCGTTTACAATTTAATAGTTTTTCGGAAATTTGTTTTCTTTGAACTTAAAACCTAATAAATAAATACCATGACAGCGATGCAAAAATAAATTGTTTACATCTAAATGTTCAGTATAAGTAAATTGTAAGTGGCAAACTTGAATCGCGCTAACAAAGTTTTTAATGAAATTTACGTTATAAATGCAGGTTTGTCTACTACTGCGGAGGTCCGGCACTATGGGAGGAAAGCAGTGTGGTCAAGCTGGAATAAATTGACACTTTGAAGTTCGACTTAGATTCGATTCAAGGTACAAAAGAGACTGACTCCGCCACTACACCCGGCTGGTGAGGCACGGAAACATCGCCCATACTCTCCATAGATGAAAATATTCGGAAAGAACCAAGCGCCGGTTCAAAGCGACCTCCTTTTGGAATTATTTTTTTGCCTAATTTATTTATCTTCGATTGAAACAGATCATTGTTTACGGTAAACAACACACCAGCCGGTTACAATGCCGTGGCACTCAGCTATTTGTAGACGAAGGAACCAAATTACTGTCTAACACTGCACTGCGCTAGTCACCCTGTATTTATATTAATTTACCTCTTTGGCCTGTAATATCTCTTTGAACCGAAATACAGTAAGTAGTATACGTACAAGACTGGTGGATTCTGCAAATTCCACAAATAAACCTACATTTTATTTATGTTTGCTTGGAGTTATCTTTCGTAGTCATCAAGTGCCTTAAAATAAAGATTATATTAGATGTCTTCCTAGATAGATGCCCTCAATTATAATGCAAAGCGTTAATAGACATGTTGTTTAAGTAATAAAAATTTCGTGTAGCGTTGTTTTTGGTTGTATTCATCCAGAACACATTGACAGATTTAGATGTTTTTTGTGTATTTATGGTAGGTACACAAATAGGGCGTAAGGGGGTGATTCCATCCCACTGACCCGCCGTATTTTCATGGCGATTGTAATATTTTAGTCGGAATAAATGTTAGAACAAAATTTATCGAGCTACCTAGTTTTATAATAATCTAGATCGTGATTAAGTTCTGTCTAATATTGTCATTATAAGTTTAATTCTCGAGTTTTAAAGCTGTATTCTCTAGGGTCCTTTACTGGCATCAAAATATAATTTTGTTGAAATGAATAGTTTACAACAAACCGATTGGTCACTTAACAAAAACCCACACAGCTCTTACGTAGATCTTTTTTTTTTATTTGTGATATTGGTTTCGACATATTAAACCTTTTTTTTTGGACGTAAGGTTCTAGGACTATACGGTAACATGTACACAGTACATATATAAAATGTAATTTAAAACATAAGTGTTAAAAGATACAAACGTAGTATTTGTGATTATACTCGTAATTGAAATAAATTTAACAAAAAAATCTACAGTAAAATGATATGCATTAACAAACAATAATGTCTTTTCCGATATAGGCAGTGTGTCTGAATTCTTTAAAAATAAGAGATTATAATATTAAAAAAACTATCTGCTAAATATTGCAGTGCGTTTTTGGATACTTAATGTATCCATTATAGTATAGACATTGTATAACTCAACCTATTTCTTTCTAAGATTGCTTGAAAAATTTGGTGTTTTTGTGACTTTTTTTTTTAATATAAAATCTGTTTTGACGGTAATATTAGCATATTTGCGCCGTATTACAAACATTTACTCAATTCAATACTAAATGATGCTGTGACATTAACCTATCTGCCCACTTCTGGTAATGCCGGTCTCATGGCAGCTTCGTAAACGGTTGCAAGAAAAACGTTTACTCAAAGTGCAGGGACCTTAGGGATGTCCCTATAACATTTTTGAGTCCCGTCAAATCGATACTTTTGACGTTTGCGACGTTCAAACTATGTCAAAGAAATAATATTGATTTAAGTCCAGGTTTGTGATACGGCGGTTAGCGTACATTCCGAACATTTAAAACAAAAGTAGACATTTTCAAACTCATCTAAATCAGAATAGACTACAATTTAAAAAAAAAATCATTTGTTCAAATCTTTCGTAACTAAAATACTAGATTTATCAAGGACATTGATTAAACCTCCATTTTAGTAAGAATGACAACATTATATTAATCCTCTGTCTCCTTCTGTCTAAAGCAGATAGAGCGAGAGAAACGATAGCAGAGTATAGCAATGGATACAGGACATTAGTCCTTGGTGGCACATTGATGCATGGCGCTAACCATCACAGTAGCGTATATCTTGTCGCTTATTTTTATAACAAGATTCTTAAATGAGATAAATTGATTTGAGCGTAGCCGATCCATTTTTTTCTCTTATTCATTGTCATGTTTTGTAATATCAAAACGTAAAGACCCTTCATAAACTATGAAAGGTAAGTTTTAAAGTCAAACATAATGTTCATGTTGAGAGTAAAAAAGCCGCACATCTGCGAAAACAGTACATTCAAATATGAACCTTAACTCGTTTACCGTACATACACTTTTTAGAGTAACGGGAAATTTAAATTAAAGCGTCAAGCTGCCATTTAAAATTTTATCTACATCGTAAGAGTTAAAATTCATATTTGAATACATTGTTTATGTTAAGTTGTTTTAGCGCGGTGAGGTTTAACTGTGCCCTTTATTATTGTATGCCAAACTAATTTTGACAGACAACAATATTTGACAGCTGTCAATAAACGAATAACGAGGAATTTGTTGCCCAATGAAAAAATATACATGAAATAAATCAGTTTCAAAATTTTGCGGGTAGATGGCATTCAGTTAAATAAATGCGAATATACAACGTGCGTTCCGAAATGCCGTTTGCTTTGCATTTTTTAATTATTTCTTTAACATTGGCATTTTATCATAGCGCCGTTTATGAAAAACTATGGAACTTTTAATTATTAAACTACCCTCATTGTTTTAGTGTAACTGATTACAGATTGTGTATTTCCAGTGTCATTCAAGTTTTTTTTTTTTGATATATTATTAGTTCGCTAGCCGGTTGAATGTCGGCACACCTTTAGGCGCCACGTAGGCGGCAGTCAGGCGCCCACGATGGCTACGGAGGGTTTGCGGGGTGCGGAGGGGGGCTGACGTCACGCGCGCGGGCCCGCCTTCTCACCCATTCGTTTCGCTAGCTCCAAGATCAGCTCCCTGAAACATTGAATGTAACTTCAGCCTTGATCAATGTACATGAGATTGACTGGTACATGAGGGAGTGTAGATGAGATTGACTGGTATATGAGGGGGTGTAGATGAGAGTGACCAGTATACAATACAAATACAAATATCTTTATTGAATAATAACTTAGTATAAATACATTAGTAATCCCTGCCTGTAGCTTTAGCGTTAGCTGTGTTGCTGCAGGCAGTGTCTTCCTAAACTTGAGCAAATAACAATAAAGATAAAAACTAAATAACTTACACTATATCTATTAATTTAAGATATGTACTCAATTAACTTTAGTACGAGTGTATGCATGTGTGTGTGTGAGAGAGATAGGTGTATGAATGCATGCGAGGGTGTGAATGTAGTGTGAGAGGGTGTGTATGTAAGTGTGAGAGGGTGTGTGCGTGTTAGGGTGTGTGTGTTTGTGTGTATGTGCGTGTGTGTGTGAGGGTGTGTTTGTGAATGAATTACTCTACTTTTAACAATAAATGTTCCACCGCATCGTAGTCTAACTGGTTTAGCCAGTCAACTATATATTTTTTAACCTTGTAATTAGTCATCTCGTTTAGGTTTTTATTTTTGTTTATATGATTATACAGTACAGGTGCTATATGGTCGAAGTGACGCCACGCTAAGGCGCTTTTATAGCTAGGAACCGGACATTTGGGTCGTCTTTTTTTATTTACTGGTAGGTGGGGTACCGTAAGTGAGTGATACCTTTTGATACACTAGCTAACAAAGATTTTTCTAACTGATAATACGTTACAGTCCTTGTATAAATCAGTAGTCGGGTACCTGAATGGGAGAGACAAAGTAACTTTAAGAAGAGCGCGTTGGGCACGCTCTGCCTGAATTAGGTGTGTTTTTGCCGCACTGCCCCAAGAACAAATACAATACCCTATTATGCACTCACCGAGAGCTTTATATGTCTCAATCAAGAGCTTTTTGTCAGCAACTGAACGAAGTTGTTTGAAGACGTGGATAAGTTTTCTTATTCGTTTAGAAACTGTTTGTATGTGTGGTCCCCACGTCATTCTTTCGTCAACATATGAGGATAATAATGATGAGGATATAGCAATAAGAGGATGCGTATGAGATTGACTGGTATACGAGGGGGTGTAGATGAGACTGTACCTGTATATGAGAGGGTCCATATTCCTGGCCAGCATGTACAGGATCCACCAGTCACCGAGGTCGGTGCGGCGCGACACGGCCACGGCCGTCTCCATGGCCAGCGTGCGCGAGCGCGCGTGCAGCAGCCGCGGCCGTATCGACGGCATCAGGATTATCACCAGTCTGTTAACATTTTTTTTCTAATGAACACTGACGAGACGAGCAGAACATTTGCCTGATGCTAAGCAACATGCCTGCCACATAACGGCACAGTGACACGCAGCTAATAGAGCATGAAGAGTCCAAATCGTTACCTACCACTGCACTGCGCTCGTCACCAAGAGATCTAAAGTTGTTAAATCTCTAAGCCCTGTAATTTCTCAGGAAACATTGCCCTTCAAACAGGAACACAGTAATGTTTGCACATTACTGCAGCGGTAGACGTCATCAACTACCAGCCAGCTTACTTGGAGCATAAACTGTCTACCTCTATCCCCAATGAAACAGTCTTCAAGACGGGCCTAGTGAAGACTGTTCCGTACCTGAACAATTTCTCCCCGTTAAGTTGTTGTATTCATTGTTACCACGATTGTTCGTTGGACCATGTGCACGCTTAGAATTAGATTCTGTGTATTATTCACTGAATATAAATAAATAATTTACCAATCAATTTTGTTCTAATTTAGCCGGGATTTCTGACAAATCAAACTGCACAATGATCTCGATGACGAGCTGGTATTTTTTTTGAGTTAGCACTTGGCCGCCGATGTTAAGCTACCATGCAGTCTACGATGGAGCGTGGTACTTTCTCCTATCTGGGAGGTTCTACGGAATAAAAACTTAAGCTTACACTTAATTTTTTTCCTTACTAAAAAAAAATTGGCAGTCATAGGAACTGCCGATAGAAGTGAAAACTTATAACTCAGAATTTGATAGCTTACTTTGGAAACTACACGTGTGTAACCGGAGGGCGTGGCCTGGGCATCATGGCATGGCCATCTAGAAATTTGGAAAATCGAAAATCAGCATTTTATATTGGCTGATGCATTTCTAGATGGGCATGGCATGATGCCGAGGGCACGCCCTTTCAGCATTTCCCATTGGCTGACGCATTTCTAAATGGCCAATAGCCATGGTCCCGAGTTTACCCGAAGATTTCTTATCATATCCGAGCGTGACGCTAGAATCCAATTCACAGCTCACAAAATATCTGTCTAGGCGCGCCTAAAGAAGTTTTCACTTCAATAAAGGCGCTTTTACTATGTCCAGGATTGGTCTTAAGATTTGTTTATTACGGCGAGTTCCTAGTGCCCGTTTCCGTTTTCTAAAATCTTCAATTCCTTTGACGGTTCTTTCCATCCATACAATTTTCTGGATTTCTTCGTGATTTATGAATTTGATATCAAGAAACACCCCCATTGGCTTTGCTGTTGCTGTGTCTATAATTTCAAGCGAAAAGAAAAGTGAACGCAATGTCAAAGCTAAGACAGTTTCAGTTAGGCAGTAGACTCTCCGGTCACTTTGCACTTTGAACAAAGTAATGTTAGCACGTTACTGCTTGTCGGTAATATAACTGGTCGCGATGTTGAACTTCTCCAAAAATTGCTAGCCTATCGGTTTTTTATCGGATACACTTCGGAGAGTGTGCGACTGATTTCCATGATCTGATACCACCTTGTCCTTTTTTCTATCGGAATGCTCGTCGAAAAAGCGACATCGTTTCATGGTTGATGTTCCAAGGACACGAACGACGAGATTTGACTCTACTTTTGTGATATAAACGTCTAGGCTGTGGAATACGTTGCCTGTGTGGGTTTTCCCCGATGGTTACAATCTTTGTATCTTTAAATCGAGAGTGAAGTGAAAATGGTTCTTTCTAGGTAAACACGCTCCATCGTAGACCGCATCGTCGCTTAACATCAGGCAAGATGGCGGTCAAGTGTAAACCTATAGAAGTTAAAAAAAACCAAGCAGACGTCATTCCCTTACCTGTAAACGACGAGCAGCATCAGCACCACCGCCAGGATGATGTACCAGAACCAGATGAAGATGTACGTCTTCTCGTTGACGATGTTCAGCGGCAGCAGGCACAGGCTGTCGTGCGTCTGGATGCTGCCGGAGGCACCGAACTTGTGGAAGGTGCACTTCGTCATCCGGGGGAAGATGTAGATCATCGGGTCGTATCTGGAAATAACGACAATCATACTATATATAACGCATGTTTTGCATTTGAGTAATCTTTTTTACCCGACTGAAAGAAGGGTTATGTTTTTCGCGCGTATCTTGTATGTTTGTAAATTTCTTTATTCCCACGTATCTTCCAAACGGCTGGACGGATTTTGACGATTCAGATATCGTTACATTTGTCTCAATTACCCAAGTGTCCTTAGATAGGTATTAAATAAAAAAAATCAATATAGCCGATTTATGAGGCAAAATTGTGAGTAGTTGAAAAAAAAAAGGTAATCTAGCATATCGAGTAGGGTATCAAAATACAGAGAATTTAAAGAGCATTACAAATATGTAAATATGTTGTGTAGTTAAATGCCATTTGGAATAATTTCAAGCATTTTAATTCAATCAACAGTGTTTTTCTTACGTGTTGTTTTTTAGTCGGGTTTTATATTTTTTTTAATTATTATATTACAGAGATGGAATAACGAGACGAGCAGGACACGTGGAATAACACAGTAATGTTTGCACATTACTGCTTGGCGGCAGAATAACTGGCAAAGCTACTCCCCAAGCGAACTCTGCCACGAGTCCTACCACTACTAAAACTCTCCGAGAATGATGGGAAAGAAAGGTTCTCGAGTGTCGACCACGAACCGGAAGACGCAGTGTTGAACGCCCTCCCACTACATGGACAGTCTCACAAAAGTCGCAGGAAACCGCTGGTTGCAGGTTGCACAGGACCGTTCGTTGTGGAAATCTAAGGGGGCCTATGTTCAGCAGTGGACGTCTTGCGGCGTGATGATTAATTAACTTGCGAGAGAAAATTCACAGGACCACAGTGGTTTTACTTATCTAAGGTTGGTTATGATGTCCTCCTTGATGACGTATCCGTCAACAGCGCACCTGGCTAGTTTCTATCGTGAGATTTTTGGGTTAAGATTGGAGTATACGACAAGATTCGAGAGTTAAAGTATTAATGACAGCATTATCACTAAAATAGAAGTACTGCACAGAGCAATCTCTACCAGACAACTATCTATCTATATCTATCTACTACCAACAAGAGCGGAGCATGAATGAAGAATGTAACAAAAACGGGAAAATATACCTATTCCTTTTTGAAAGGTTTCGTTGCGTGCATTGACTGAAGTGCGCTGAAGTCCGTGACAGCATGTGTCTTTGCGTCTATTGTAAACTTTTGCTAATCAAAAACTAAATTTGAGTTGGTATGACCAATTTCCGACAGGTGGCGTTGCAACGCGCGCAGGGTCAAATAGTGTGTTATAAAGGTAAGCGTACCGTTCGTCTTGCGGTATCTCACTGTAGCCCAGCACCCTGGTGCCGTAGCTGAAGAACTCCCCGTTGAAGAAGCTGTCCATCATCCACAGCTGCAGGATGATGTTCACGAGGCAGAGCAGCTCGCAGCCCCAGTACCGGAGCGCGTACAACTTGTGCCTCTGGAATTACAAAAAAATAAAACATTTAAAATCAACATCAATAACTAGGTTAAGTAACCGCGGTTTCACCCGCGTAGTGTCGCGTTATTTTCCTGGGATAAAAAATAGCCTATGTGTTATCCCAGACCACTATCTATGTCCATGATCATGTGTATAGAGTCCATCTATGGACCTAATTCAAATGCCTGCAGTAGTTTTTGCGTGAAAGAGTAAGTAACAAACATACATTCTTACAGATTTTCGCGATTATTATACTTGTACTGGATAGTGTGCAATTCATTTGCATGATCTTAAATCAGCTGACTCTTGTTTTTATCGGACTGCTCGTAGCACGAAATAGCGACATCGTTCCATGGGTAACGTTCTAAAGACTCGAATGAAGAGGTTTGACTCTCTTTTCGTAAAAATATCTGAGTTGACAAACAACGTAGCCTGAGTGGGTATTGAATTAATACAATAAATATAATTGAATTAATATAATTCTTTCAGGTGTAAACGCGCTCCATCGTAGAGTAAACGAAGAGCAAAAATATATTGTCAAAATCACAGGTCCCTTTATGAAAAATACTTAATTTACTGTATGTATAGCCTGTACACAGGGGTAAGTAAATACGAGTAGGTACACCCGATAGGTTCCCGCAGTAGACAATACAAATACTAATAACTTCACAAGTGGCCCGTCATTTGACACCGGCCAGCGGTCAAACCGACTTGTTGTCATCCGGCTCAGGCGCTAAGGCGACACTCGATACACACCATGTCTTATTAGTTATTACCTGTGGTATCACCTTAGAGTAGGGATATTACGGAATTTCGACTCTAGTTCCGTAAATAATAAATGAGACACCGCATATAAAGCATTTTCTTGATGAGCATGAGTAAAAACGTGTCAAAATTTCAAAAGTCAAATTAGTGCGTAAGCGTGATATTTTGACATCATAGCTCGCCCTATATCAAAGATTTACTATGTGGGCTAAATAACAATCTACTTATTGAAAATACGTAATCTGTAAAAATAAAGTATGAAAATCAGGTAAAGTCTGAAAGTCGAATTAGTCGGGAGTGTTCATAAGTTCATAGCCTTATTAAATGACAATCGATTCAAGATGGCGGACGCCGCCACGAAATGGCGGATTACATTTATTTGTCAATTTTCTCAATGTGTAACCTGCAAGGGCTTGATCATCGATATAAACCGTGTTTATAAACCAATACTGGTCTATAGCGATGGGTTGGGCCATACAATATGACATATTTAAAATGGCCGCGGTTACAAAATGTTGATCTTTTTTCATTTATTTAATCAGCTTGTTGGGCCTGCAGTTACTGAGCCACGGTATGTCCAGCTGCATTGAGTAACGACATCCTCTGTACAAGCGTGATTGCCGGGTCCGCGCGGGTCATTGTCGCGCGCGCAATGCGCGGGCGCATGCATTGTGCACGCGCGTATAATCATATGCACGCAGGCTACGTGTTTGTACTCCGATCCTTTTGAGGACGCGTTCGCTAAGTGCGGGTCTTCGACGATTACACGTCAACGTCGAGTGGTGTTGATAAACTTTTAACGTACATAATTAGGTTAAGGATGCTAATAATTTTTGATTACCTACTGTATCCTTTTTTTAACGTCATCACTAAACGGCAGCTGTTTGATCTAATATCGGGTAATATTAATAAAATAATAAATATTGATGTACATTTCACGCACAACACCATCTAGGCCCAAACTAAGCAAAGCTTGTACAAGGGAAGCCAGATAGCTGATATAATACTCATATTTATATATTTAAATACATACCTACTTATTATACTCATAGGATAGGAAACATCCAGGCACAGTACAAATGTTTTTATTCATCACATAAATATTAGCACTGGGTATATTATTAGTTATTCTTAAAACTTAGTTCGCTCTTTGTATTATCGGACTCGCGTTACTCTAAAAATCGTTTGATTGTTGATGTTTCAAAGACTCAAACGAAATGGTTTGATTCGACTCTAATTTCGTATTAAGAACATCTAAACTGTGGAATACCGTTTCCGAATGGTTATTCTCTGATTGATATAATCTGGGTGCTTACAATTCGAGAGGGGTTTTTTAGCGGATAAGAAAAAATACACAACCACAGATACATATGTAACCACAGATACATATACCTATACGTCAAAAATATTTGTATTATAATATTGAGTAACGGTACAAACAAAACACGCGCCTGATGGTAAACAACACACAGCCTATAACAGGACAGTGCCACGGAACTACAGAGTACTTGAATACTATAGTGGCGAGCACCGATTCTTTTTTTAGGGTTCCGTAAAACGTAAAAACGGAACCCTTATAGATTCGTCATGTCTGTCTGTCTGTCTGTCTGTCTGTCCGTCCGTATGTCACAGCCACTTTTTGCCGAAACTATGAGAACTACACTATTGAAACTTGGTAAGTAGATGTATTCTGTGAACCGCATTATGATTTTTACAAAAGTTTAAAAAAAAAACAAAAATTAGGGGTGCCCCCCATACTGAGAACTGAAACTCAAAATTTTTTTTTCATCAGGCCTACACGTGTGGTATGTCTATCGATAGGTCTTCAAAAATGATGTTGAGGTTTCTAATATAGTTTTTGTCTACACTGAATAATTTGCGCGAGAGACGCTTCCAAAGTGGTAAAATGTGTGTCCCCCCCCCTCTAACTTCTAAAGTAAGAGAATGAAAAAACTAAAAAAAATATATGATGTACATTACCATGAAAACTACCAACGAAAATTAGTTTGAACTCGATCTGATGAGTAGTTTTTTTTTAGGACGTCATAAATACACTATTATTAAAACTTCGATCAAAGTCAAAACGAACTACAAGAACTATGTGTACTATGTATATTATGTTACTTGCTGCAACGGAACCCTTCATGGGCGAGTCCAACTCGCACTTGGCTACTTTATTTACATTTACTCTATAGAAGATTCCTACGAGTTGCATCAACTGCCTGTCGGACTTTTGGGTGTTGTGGGTGTGCGCAAACGCAAACGATGCAGGGCCCAGGCGAGCGTATGTTTATGTTTATAGTGTGCGAGTGAGACAGAAGGTAAGCGTCATCGTTGATAGACTTTTGAATTTCTTTGTTCGATTTTGAAAGTATACTGCCTATACGTCGACGTTGCTATTTAATTACTATGATTTTCTCAATAAATATTCAGTATTTTACGTGAATATTGTGTTATATCCTCTTGAATAAGAAGAACTTGAACTCTATTGTGGGCGTCATTCGCCCACAATAAAATCCAAATCACTACCTAGCACTGCGTTGCGCTCGTCACCAAGATATTATACTTAAAATAATTTCCATTAGTACATCCCTATAAATTTACTGCAAACATTGCCCTTCAAACCAGAACATTGCACACAAAATATAATTTCAAAATGACAAACACGGGTTGTAGTACGCAATTAACAATGATGACAAACGATGTTGTTGAAGCTAAAAGGGTTCATGCTCTTACCTTGCCACGCACACATCACTTTACTACAATCACATTGAGATACAGAAATACATGACAGTGGATGATTAACGGTGGTTTCTCTAGTATCATCGAATACTAGATCAACAACCTAGTATCCGATGATACCAGAGAAACCACAAACCACCACTATGGAAGGCAGGTGGCGAACAACGAACAACCACGAACCCCAAGCCGAATCCCTGCCGCCGGCAAGAGGAGGTGGGGGGTGGGGTCGACACATCTGCCCGGACACCCGGGATTTGGTAATAATAGTCTATTGACTCTGACTCTATTGACTCCGCACCCCTGTCTATTCGAAACTGCACGGAAATACGCATGGGGTGCACTATTCCAGTTTCGTTATTCGTACACGCACTGTCCAATAATACCAATCTCAAAACTGCAAACCTACTAACATTGGTTTTGCGAAAGTTTTGATGTTTGTTGCTCAATCCCGTCGAAACGTCAGAACGAAGGGCGTACCGCCTAACTGTCTCAGTTTACTTGAAATTGAAGAGACAGCAACACCAAAGCTAAAGCTGAATTATGTTAGGCGGTAGAAGAACAGATGAGGTTGAAATTTGCAACAAAGTTAAATTACAGTCTGGAACGACACGTAGGCTACTTTTTACCACGGGAAAATAACAGGAAAATTAGGCAATACCGAGGTACCAGGGCCACATAGAGCTAGAGAGAGTAGTAGGTAAATAGTTTAGTGTTTAGTTGGTACGTCTGCGCTACATGTGTTGCACAAACGCACCACCTAATGTGTTGCGCGTCCGCATGTGTTAATAAAAAGAATTGAGGTTGCACCACGTCAATACTATTAATATTATTCATATAGGACATTCGTATTGGCTTCCGCGATACAGGCCTAGGTTCGTGCGAAAGCTACAATTAATTATTTTATTGTGTTTTACTTCGTTGTATTATTTTTCTTTTCTTTATTATAAATGCGAGTCTCGTCATGTCAACTCAGAAACAAAGCGATTTTACACCTGAGGATGTTTACACGTTTACACTGATGATTTGTTGTTTCTTGGCGGTAGAATAACTAACTGGCAAAGGTGAGGTACTTCCCCCAGGGGGACTTCGCAAAGATTCCTATAGTCCTACCACTACAATCTCTATCCTACCTAGCCTACCGATATTTTAGTCTCGCATAAACAACCCGGGGGTCTACCGCCAAACGAAAAACGCTTTGACGCTTTGGCATTGCCGTCTCTTTCATTTCAAGCGAGAAGAAAAGAGACAGCAATGTCAAAGCATCAAAGCGTTTTTCGTTAGGCGGTAGACCCCCCGGTGCCTTAAGCTCAGCTTACACGCTAATCATACCCTTTACATCCTTAATAATTAATTTATTTCGTGAGCTTATATTTCTAACACTGCTAACATAAATAAAACCAGTGTAGTTAACCATAATGTTGAACTCGTCTCTCAAGTCGACTATGACAACGCTCGGGAATCAACCTCAAAATCTCAAAGCCGCATACGTGACAGATAACGTAAACATAAATCACAATAGCGCACACAAAATTTGGATACAGAATTCTGTTCACACGCGACAGCAAAGATGAAACACGGGGCCGATCAGTTCCCGCGTGTCATGTTCCCCTTGTCTCGACGATGTTTTATAAATACAGCGACAATAAAATAGCCGAAGATGTGTTATTATGATAATATGACGAACTAGAGGATCATTATAATGAGCTAAGAGTCTGTGTGTCAGCTATTGTTTCTATGTTTGTTTTATCTGCAACGTTGACGAGCGTAATACAAACTACGGACATGTTTATTTAAACAGTTAAGTTACGAGTGAAAACAGAAAACAAACGGTGATTGTTTCGTGGTGACTGCGGAAACTAGACCAAAATAAATAAATGTTAGTGGTGATTCTTCACACTATCTCGCGA
Organism: Ectropis crepuscularia; assembly: GCA_963693475.1. NCBI lineage: Eukaryota > Metazoa > Arthropoda > Insecta > Lepidoptera > Geometridae > Ectropis > Ectropis crepuscularia. The sequence goes on along the minus strand of OY856339.1, from coordinate 32,510,084 downwards.
ACTTGTATAATAGCAACCAGAGAGTTGATATCCCATCGTTTTTAGAATGAAAATATATCTATCAAAGATGAGAACGACGGGCTACAATGAGAACCCATTTTCGCCAATGGTGAAAATATATCTGTCAAAGATGAGAACGATGGGCTAAAATGAAAACCCATTTTCGGCAATGGTGAAAATATATCTGTCAAAGATGAGAACGACGGGCTAAAATGAGAACCCATTTTCGGCAATGGTGAAAATATATCTATCAAAGATGAGAACGACGGGCTAGAATGAGAATCCATTTTCGGCAATGGTTAAAATATATTCTGTCAAAGATGAGAACGACGGGCTAAAATGAGAACCCATTTTCGGCAATGGTGAAAATATAACAGCCAACATGAAAACGACGGGCGAAAATGAGAACTAAGATAAAAGAAAATGAAATATTTTTGGCAAAATTGGTAACTATTTGAACAGACTTCAAAAAAGAGGGTCTCAATTCGGTTTTATGTTTTTTTGTATGTACCTATGTTACGCGATTCAGCTCCGCAAATTATGGAACTGCTAGTCTAAGAACTCACGGAGCGATTTTCACCCGCGTCCGCCGCGGTTTCTTATGCTTAGTTTATTAGGAAAATGCTCAAGAAAAACGTCTTCCGAGAAAATGAATACGTTATCTGCTAACCCCCACTTGGCGAGAGTGGTGGATTCCATCCTTGACTCTGCTTTTTTTTTCTAAATAACGAGTGACGAGACGAGCTTGACATATGCCTGATGGTAAGCAACATGCCTGCCACATAACAGCACAGTGACACGCAGCTATTGGAACATTAAGAGTCCAAATTATTAAGTACCTTGCACTGCACTCGTCACCCAGATATCTATGATATTATATCTCTAAGCCCTGTAATTTCTCCTTGTGTAGTCCCAGTAGTGCAAACACAAAGTGAACTGCTTATGTAATCAATCACTTAAATTCTCAACTGTTAAAGTTTGAACAAGGTCAATGATGATGATGACCACTGCAACTGTACGTGAACGCAAACCTTTCAAGAAAACAATGTGGCTTTCACTGTCCAGAGCCGTCGTTGTGTCTATCCGAGACGGACAAGTGTCCCATTGTGTTATCAGGTGGCTATGTGGTTATCTGTAACCGAAGAAGACGCGATAACAAGACATACCGTCTGCCCACCCAGGTTTGAGAATAAGACCTCTTTCATTAGGTACCTACAAAAACTACAATTGTACTTCGCTCGTTTTTCTCGAGAAGTATCTTTTTTTTTTAAGACACAACTTCATCTGACTCCAAACTAAGCAAAGCTTGTACCTATGTACTATGGTAGCAAGACAGCTGATATAATACTTATATGGTTATAAATACATACTTATGATACATAGAAACTCCCAGACACAGAACAAATATTTGCACTGGGTGCGAACCCAACGACTCTCGGCTTCGCAGGGAGACTTAGTACCTACCAACTAAACGACGAGCCCAATCTTGAAAATGGTCCATTCAATTTCACGTTATCTAATTTTGATGAAACTTATCCTAATTGACTAGTGATGCCCAATAGACATGCTTGATAACTTAGATACGTAACAGCAAAAGATGACTTGGCAATGAGGTCTTCTGAGCTAGGTAGATTGCTTAGCCTCGCTCGATCAATATGCAATGTCGCGAAATGTCAATGTTAATTGAATTCTCGGAAACAATACTTCATTTCAAGGTATGAGCACAGGTCGTAAACCTAACACTAAAACTCTTAATGTTTTCACTACAATGATTTTGATAAGTTTTCCGCGATCTGTTTTCTAATCTGTCCAGTGGTTTTGTCCAAAGTTAATAAAACCTGAAAAGCGGTCCGCCCCGGATTCACCCCTGTTACACATCTATACTAATATTTTAAAGCTGAAGAGTTTGTTTGTTTGTTTGAACGCAAGGATCTCGGGAACTACTGGTACGAATTAAAAGATAATTTTTCTGTTGGATAGTCCATTTATCGAGGAAGGCTATATAGGCTATATAACATTATGCTACTATCAACAGAAGCGGAGTATGAATGAAAAATGTAACAAAAACGGGAATACATTTTGCTTTTTGAGAGCTTTCGTTGCGTGACAGCATGTGTCTATCTTTTAAAAGGTTGCGTTATTAAGAATCTAAGGTAACCAAATTTGTTCTCGATTTGGCGTAGCAACGCGCGCACGATTCATCTAGTAATATAATTTTTAGCCTAAATCACTCAGGGATCACGTACATATACAACGGTGAAAGAATGATTGAAATCGGTCCAGTAGGTCCTGAGATTAGCGCATTCAAACAAAAATCCTCTTCAGCTTTGTGATATTAGTATAAAGATGATATCTTGTTAGAAAAATTGGTAATATCTAGTGGTAAATTGAACACGTTGTGAGTATTATCAGATTTTTTTCTAATTGAACACCCATATAAAAGCCATGGTGGCGTGACAAGCAAGGTCATAGGTTCGACTCCAACCTGCACCTCTGTTTTTTTTTTCCCATGGCAGATATTATCAGGCAAGGGACATGTGTCATACGCCAACCCGCATTTGACCAGCAATTTATACTCGTATTCCGATCTTGTGACTTTTGATAAAAAGTTATTGTATTGTATACAGTTTAAGTAAAGAAAAGATAAACAAAAATAGGACGATTCATACACCGATAGATACTGATAACGCTTACGAGTTTGACCGAACGATACTGAGACCTGCGATCAAGGATCATACTCTCATTAACCTTCGTCTTATCGATAATTACTGTACGGTACCATTTATTTATAAATACCGCATTTATTATGAGCGAGAGACAGTGCGCTCGTCATGTAACTACTACCAGAGGAATGCAAGAATGCGACTCCAATTGGGTCTATTGGTGGCCCGACCCGTGTTAATGGACATGAAACGGTTCATGACTTAATAACGAATGTCTGAGCTTAATAACTTGGTGATGCTGACTTATGAGTAAGTAATGTATGCATAATTTGAGACAAATCAATAATGCCACCAGAAGATATGAAATTTAGGATAATTTTAACCTTATCGACTGCTAGTAGCGCCTCGCGGTTTTACTGTAGTAATTCCCGTTCCAGTTTATTTTCTCGTGATATCCTGCCCTTTTTTTTTTTTTTACATAAAGAGTGACGAGACGAGCAGGACATGTGCCTGATGGTAAGCAACATGCCTGCCACATAACAGCACAGTGACACGCAGCTATTGGAACATGAAGAGCCAAAATCATTACCTAGCACCGCACTGCGCTCGTCACCCAGAGATCTAAGTTGTTATATCTCTAAGCCCTGTAATTTCTCTGGAAACATTGCCCTTCAAACCGGAACACAGTAATGTTTGCACATTACTGCTTGGCGGTAGAATAATTGACAAAGGTGTGGTACTTCCCCAGGCGGACTCTGCTAAGAGTCCTACCACTACAAAATCCTATTCCAGATAATAATCTGTGTTCCAAATTTCAACCTGATCCGTTTAGATCTTGCGATGAGATTGAGCAACAAACATATACACTTCCGCGTTTACATAATAATAGTAGGATCCGTAACTCAATACATACGCTGTGTGTACGCAAGCAAGAACTTATAATTATTTATTTTTTACGGAGTATTGCTAACGTGCAATTACTGTTCCTTCTGCCCTAGGCCAAAGTTGGCCCTAGCCAGTAATAGCTACTTGAGTCCAACTGCCATAGGCCTTTTAAAAAAAAAATTACATTAGTGTGTCGTATTTAGGTGTTCGTAAATCGGTGTGCGCGTGCATTTTTTTAAAAATATTTTTTTAACCTTTATTGGTTTACACTTGACCGCCATCTCGCCTGATGTTAAGCGACGATGCGGTCTACGATGAAGCATGTTTACCTAGAAGAATCCGATTCACTCTCGATTTGAAGACACAAAGATTGTAACCTACAAGGAAAACCCACTCAGGTAACACATTCCAAAGTCTAAAGTCTAGACGTTCTTATTACAACAGTAGAGTCAAATCTTTTCGTTCGTGTCTTTGGAACATCAACCATAAAACGATTTCGCTTTTTCAAGCTACGAGCATTCCGATACAAAAAAGGGCAAGGTGGTATTAGATCAGGTAAATCAGTCGCACACTCTCCGAAGTGTATCCGATAAAAAACCGAAAGGCTAGCAACTTTTCGGTTATGTTCAAGACTTTGAAGTCTTTTTCGCACACGAGTGTCGTTGCCTATGAGCCTTTTGGCACTTGCTTTTTTGTTGTGCATTGTAAACATTCACTCTGAGGAGACACTGTTGTCTGTTGTCAACCAAATTTATTCCTACGTCGTTTTTTGGCTGTAGGTACACGCGCGCATCATAAAAATTCATTCACGTCTTTTTTCAAGCACGCTAAAAGAAGTATAACTTCAGTATAACTTTAGAAAGGATTTTATTTAGCCAGCCAACGTAGTAACCGCCCACTATTGGACGTACTCGTACCTACTCCTATGGATCGCCAAATGGCGTTGTTCTGCTGTTTACATCCTTTCGAAGGTCGACGCTCTGTCTGATTAAGTTAAGCTATTTCAATCAGCGCTTCTACCGCCTAACTAAATCGACTATCGCTTTGCTAATGCTGTCTCTATCATTTCAAGCGAAAAGAAAACAGCGATGACATTTTTCGTTCGGCGGTAGACCCCCAGGTAGTATAGTATAGCAGTCTAACAACTCGATCAAACAAAAAACGAACACGTTCCAAAAGGTCATTGTCCCATTACAGCAATTTCAAATTAGCTATCTATTGCAGCAACTTATCTATAATGATTAGCTGTCCGCCCGCCTGGCAATCTGGACCGATCGCTCCTGGGAACAAAAACTGAGCCGAACTGTGGCAATAAACAAGTTCCGGCTGCAAAAACTCGACGGATTGAACAGACGGTTCCGTACTCATAAGTCTTCAAAAACGAGTATATAACAAAGGGGGCATTTTTTTTAAACAGACACCCTACAATTGCATGGTAAAAATACCAATAAGTGAACCGACTCAGGTACATCTCTTGCAACGCAATCCCCCAATAATAAGACAATCGACATCAGATAATAAAAGAAAAATAGGGCCGGGTGCAAAGGCCGCGAATGGGTGTGAATGGGTAGATATGAGTACCTCGGTATATAATATATAATACAAATTCGTAATAATCATACCCTATTTGCATACCTACGAGTGCATACTTGCTGTAGGATAATATGATTCATAATTATTTCATCAACATCGAAATTAGCATTAATGGTAATTACAACAAACGCAAACGAGACGAGACAACTGTGTCTTCATTTTGGGGGGAATTCAAATGATAAATTCATTTGAATTCCCTCACAAATACAAAACCCGTGGTGGCCTATATTGGCTAGAACGTGTGATTCACAAGTTTCACAATCGTGAGTGAGATCGTAGCTTCAAATCCCGTCCGCACTACTGAGATGTTTTCAAGTGCAGCTGTAAAAGTTTGTCATCACAACTGGCTTTAATTATAAAGGAAAACATCGTGAAGAGACCAGATTGATCCTAAAAATGTTTCAAGCCATGCGTCATCCGTGCAATATTCAATAACACTATGGCCTTTTGCCCCTTGTGATACAAAGCCCCTTGTGCCGGCAGTGGCTCTCATTTTCAAAAACCTTTTGACGTGACTTGTGACCAAAATGCTGGTGTTTATTTGGCCCAACGTAAACGTATTCTGTATCAAAGTACACTTCAGCGTGGTAATGCTGCCAACACGCTGAGCACGCCTGATAGGCTTCATCGTGGTAATCATCCTTGTACCTTCATCGGTTTTTGGATAATTTAGATGTGCTTACTTAGGTATGTAGTGCAGTTTTTATTGGAATATAGTTTAGAGGCAATGGGCAATAAAAGAAGAGTGAACATCAAAAGTATTAAACGAAAGTCAAACAGAGCTCAGCGTAACAGAGCGTCAAAACCGGGGTAAACAAATACAGCAGATTCACGCTACTTACCAAAACAAAAGTTATAATTTTCAATGAATTATGTATTTTGACTGCATCTACTAATTTTTGTGAATTTATGACTTGTAAAGTCACGGTCATCGTTTTTTTTTACTTTTATAGGTTACACTTGACCGCCATCTCGCCTGATGTTAATGACGCGACGATGCGCTCTACGATGGAGCGTGTTTACCTAGAAGAAACCGATCACTCTCTACAAAACAAAACTACAAATATCCATAAAAAGCAAAGAAAAAACTTACAATTGTGAATATTCACAATATAATATTGTTGATGAGTTATGTATATGTTGCAACCGGATTGTATAATTCGCCGTATTGCATTACGGCTAGCCATTTTGAAAAACAGGGCCGTTTTGTAATGCGGCCGTTCAACGATTACTGCATTGTCATTGCGATACGTTTTTCAATAAGGCGGCCAACGTTTAGCCGCATCGTACTACTGCTTCAATTGTAGGGTGACCATACTTACAAAATACTGACAGGTTCTTATGATATTCCTTACTTTTTTTTAAAAACATCTTACCTATCGGTTAAAATTTGAAAGCCCCTATAACTTGATATTAGCGACGGTACACCTAAGAAATATGGTGCACTTAGGCAAGGGTCCATCATTGAGATTTGACTCCGGGTGGGCTTCCCGCCAGAAGCTCAGGACGTCTACTCTAATTCAACGAAAACGTAATTTCGAAATAAACTGGCGATTTTCCAACTCCGATTCTACTTCGATCCGTCGTTTTGTCCGTTTAAATGTTCTAAGCCTACTCTAATTAGAGTATGCTTAGAACATTTAAACGTCAAACAATGTTGTATCGGACGAAACGAAGTAGAACGAGGGTAGGAAAGTCGCGAGTTTTTTTTCGAAATTTCGTTTTCTTAGAAACAGAGTAGACGTCCTGCGGTCAGCCCTGCTTGTCGCTAAACTTAAAGTTGTCAAAGAGGCGGCTAATCTCTCGCTATATTACATTACGGTTAGCCGTGTTGTATGAAGTATGACGTCGGATACGTTCCGGCTGTTTTTTAATCAGCCGCATTAAATCCGGCTAATCGTTAACCCGCCGCTTTACAAAACGGCTAGCCGTAATTTAATACAGCGGATTATACAATCCGGCTGCGACATATACATAATACATATGTATATTTTATGATGAATATTAGCATATTATGGCTGTCAGTATTTAAATCTATATCTATATATTTATATAAAAATCAATGCCACTTTTCGTTGTTAGTGAACTCCTCCTAAACGGATGGGCCGATTTGAATGATTTTTTTTGTACACGTTTAGGTAGGGCCCTGGATGTTTTAGATTCACAAATCAGCCCGGCAGATGGCGTTGCAGTTGGTATCTAGGTTATTATCCGAGCGAAGCCGGCACGGCCCGCTAATAAGTAATAATCCTTTTGTGGTAATTTATCAATGTCACATGCATCTCAAATACTCGTATATTGCTATTCGTAGTTAGTCACGTAACCCTAAAATTGAATTCAGGTTGATGTAAACAAGCCTCATAAAATCATGTGGTCAAACCCAGTGTGTTTGCCAGATGCGAGAGCCACAGGTTTTTCTACAAATTATCATAATAAATGGTTCCAAACTGCGCCAAATTATCCTTCAACACAAAACATATAGTTTAGATTTTAGATGGAATATTTGCGATGAGTTCGCGGTAGAATGTCAAAGCGTATGGTGTACGCACCATATGCGGCGAAGATGGAACCTCGTGGAAGTTTTAATCAGTACTCGTTGTATTGAACCTATCTATACTAATATTATAAAGCTGAAGAGTTTGTTTGTTTGTTTGAACGCAAGGATCTCGGGAACTACTGGTCCGAATTGAAAGATTGATTTCTCTGTTCTGATGGTCCATTTATCGAGGAAGGCTATATGCTATTTAACATTACGCTACTATCAACAAGAGCTGAGCTGGAATGAAAAATGTAACAAAAACGGGAAAAGTATTGCTTTTGGACAGCTTTCGTTGAGCTTGCGTAGAACCTAAGGTTGTTCAAAATTTGAATTACATCAACAGCCCACTAAACGTTCCCACTGCTGGGACTCGGGGCCTTCTCTCGCAAGGAGAGAGTTAAGGCCATACTCCACCACGCTGACCCAGTGCGGGTTGGTGGATGACACATGACTTAGAAAGATTCTAGGTACATGTCGGTTTCCTCACGATGTTTTCCTTCACCGTTTTAAGTTAGCGGCATTGCGCACATGACTTCGAAAAGACAGTGGTGCGTGTGGGGTTTGAATCCGGGGTCTCCGGATCGGCAGGCGCCGTTCTCCCGACTAGACCAGCCGTAACTTAATTTAACTTAAAATTTGAATTGGTACGACCAATTTTCAATAGATGGCGTTGCAATGCGCGCACGGTTCAACTAGTACTTAATAATATTTTAAAGCTGAAGAGGGTTTTTGTTTGAACGCGCTAATCCCAGGAACTATCGGACTGATTTCAAAAATTATTTCACCGTTGGATACGTACATGATCCCTGAGTGCTATAGGCTATATATTATGTAACACGGGCGTAACCAGGACGAACCGCTAGTCCGACATAGCCCGACCGTTCCTTTTAGGTGAAAGGGTAAAGTAAGGTTTAAGGTTTTTTGTAGAGGTAGGACTCTTGGCAGAGTCCGCCTGGGGAAGGACCACACCTTTACCAGTTATTCTACCGCCAAGCAGTAATGTGCAAACATTACTGTGTTCCGATTTGAAGGGCAATGTTTCCAGAGAAATTACAGGGCTTAGAGATATAACAACTTAGATCTCTGGGTGACGAGCGCAGTGCAGTGCTAATGCGGTAATGATTTGGAGTCTTCACGTTTCAATAGCTGCGTGTCACTGTGCTGTTATGTGGCAGGCATGTTGCTTACCATCAGGCACAAGTCCAGCTCGTCTCGTCACTCTTTAATTTAAAAAAAAAATAAGGGTATTTGTGTAACGGCCATTTCCTCTCCATGTAAAGAAAGGATGGTAATCGTACCCACGACCCCCTGCTTAGGCTCCTACTGCCAACTAAGCCACTACGCCAGGCAATGAACGCATTATTCATAAATAAATACTAAATACGTGTAATAGCTGTATATAGTTTTGTGACTCAATTTTATATCTGGTTACTTACTTACTTAACTCATTATACGTGACTAAGTGACGGTAACATGACTAAGGCTTTACCGGAATCACAAATGTAGAGGCACATATTTGCATTCACAACCAGATACAAGGAGGCTGTGAAATGTTGGAAATACCGAACGAATGCAGACAATGGGAATACCGGACGGTCAATCCGGAATCTCAATTTTGTTTAATAGTAGATAAGTTACAGAGAAATTACAGGGCTTAGAGATATAACATCTTAGATCTCTGGGAGACGAACGCAGTACAGTGCTAGGTCATGATTTGGGCTCTTCATGTTCCAATAGCTGCGTGTCACTGTGATGTTATGTGGTAAGCATGTTGCTTACCATCAGGCACATGTCATGCTCGTCTCGTTACTTATTACATATTAAAAAAAAAGTAATATTGCTCCCATATAATATCGTACGGAAACCTTCGTGCGCGTGTCCCACTCGCACTTGGCCGGTTTAGTTTAGTTAAGTGTATTACAGTTACAGGACAAGCGAAAGACATGCCTCTGATGGTAACCAGTATGCCTGCCCACAAGAACAGCAGTACCATGCAGTTATATCAACAGTCCGTTTTAGAGTTTAAAAAGTTTTTTTTAAGCGGATCTATACCATTCTAGTTTGTCTGAAGTGGCCTTTACTGGCTAGCCTACTTTGGATTATCGTAGAAGAAGCGATAGTTGGAAATTAGCATCAGTAATAGTTATTAAAAAAAATTGGCAATCATAGGAACTGCCGATAGAAGTGAAAACTTAGAACTCAGAATTTGATAGCTTACTTTGGAACTATGGCGTGACGAACTGGCGTGGCCATGAGCATGGCCATCTAGAAATGCTTACGATTTTCTAGATGGCCAATGGCCATCGTCCCGAGTTTACCCGAAGATTTCTTATCATTCCCGAGCGTGACGCTAGAATTTAATTCACAGCCCAATTAAAAAATAAACAAGAGTAACTTCTTCAGTGCGTACATAGAGCCCCCGTTTTTTTCCTTGTTTTTTTAAGATATCCTGAACACGTATCACAGTTCTCACGCGAAAACCCCTCCCAGAGACGAAGCTCGCCATAAAGTTATGGAAACTGCACGTCTTTACGATCACCGGGGCATTGCCATCGCTTATATTTACGACTCGTCTATTTTCCCACAGGCCTCAAAGGAAGTCGACTTGAAAACACTTTCTTGACTTAAGCATTCAAGTACCTGCTGGTTTTGGTACTGATTCCAGGTGATCTGCAGAAAATAGGCCAAACAAGTTGCAAATTTATAAATAAAGTGGCCAAGTGCGAGTTGGAGTCGCCCATGAAGGGTTCCGTTGCAGCAAGTAACATAATATACATAGTACACATAGTTCTTGTAGTTCGTTGTAACTTTGATCGAAGTTTTAATAATAGTGCATTTATGACGTACTAAAAAAAAACTACTCATCAGATCGAATTCAAACCAATTTTCGTTGGTAGTTTTCATGGTAATGTACATCATATATTTTTTTTAGATTTTTCATTCTCTTACTTTAGAAGTTAGAGGGGGGGGGACACACATTTTACCACTTTGGAAGCGTCTCTCGCGCAAATTATACAGTGTAGACAAAAATTATATTAGAAACCTCAACATCATTTTTTAAGACCTATCGATAGACACCCCACACGTGTAGGTTTGATGAAAAAAACATTTTTGAGTTTCAGTTCTCAGTATGGGGGGCACCCCTAATTTTTGTTTTTTTTTTAAACTTTTGTAAAAATCTTAATGCGGTTCACAGAATACATCTACTTACCAAGTTTCAACAGTGTAGTTCTCATAGTTTCGGCAAAAAGTGGCTGTGACATACGGACGGACAGACAGACAGACAGACAGACAGACAGACAGACAGACAGACAGACAGACAGACATGACGAATCTATAAGGGTTCCGTTTTTACGTTTTACGGAACCCTAAAAAATCATTTGTTAAAACTTGATGAAACTTCATTGATCGAATTAAATAATAAAGTAGCCAAGTGCGAGTTGGACTCGCCCATGAAGGGTTCCGTTGCAGCAAGTAACATAATATACATAGTACACATAGTCTTTTTAGTTCGTTGTAACTTTGATCGAAGTTTTAATAATAGTGTATTTATGACGTACTAAAAAAAAACTACTCATCAGATCGAGTTCAAACTAATTTTCGTTGGTAGTTTTCATGGTAATGTACACCATATATTTTTTTTAGTTTTTTCATTCTCTTACTTTAGAAGTTAGAGGGGGGGGGACACACATTTTACGACTTTGGAAGCGTCTCTTGCGCAAGTTATTCAGTGTAGACAAAAATTATATTAGAAACCTCAACATCATTTTTAAAGACCTATCGATAGACACCCAACACGTGTAGGTGTGATGAAAAAAAAAATTTTTAGTTTCAGTTCTCAGTATGGGGGGCAACCCTAGTTTTTGTTTTTTTTTTAAACTTTTATAAAAATCTTAATGCGGTTCACAGAATACATCTACTTACCAAGTTTCAACAGTGTAGGTCTCATAGTTTCGGCAAAAAGTAGCTGTGACATACGGACGGACAGACAGACAGACAGACAGACAGACAGACAGACAGACAGACAGACATGACGAATCTATAAGGGTTCCGTTTTCACGTTTTACGGAACCCTAAAAAGTACTTTTTGAAGTGATAACTTCTTTAGGCGCGCCTAGACAGATATTTCGTGGGCTGTGAATTGGATTCTAGCGTCACGTTCGGGTATGATAAGAAATCTTCGGGTAAACTCGGGACCATGGCTATTGGCCATTTAGAAATGCGTCAGCCAATGGGGAATGCTGAAAGGGCGTGGCTTCGGCATCATGCCATGGCCATCTAGAAATGCATCAGCCAATAGGAAATGCTTACGCATTTCGAGATGGCTATGTCATGATGCCCAGGCCACGACCTCCGGTTTCACCCGCGTTGTTTCCAAAGTAATCTATCAAATTCTGAGTTATAAGTTTTCACTTCTATCGGCAGTTCCTATGATTGCCAATTTTTTTTGTTAATAAAACAACGTTTCAAGTTTATTAAGATAGACATAGAGATCATGCGCCATTGATCATTATATACGCGTATGAGAATCTAATGACGTCACACAGAAGACATAATAATATGTCAAAATAATTTACTTGTGAAAATAAATGATGTCCCGTGGTGGCATAGTAGGGGGGGAACATCCAATTTCACAAGACTGAGGTTTTGGGTTCGAATTGCGCCTGCGTCAATGTGTACTTTTCCAATAGCAGATTTATAAGTTTGTCACCATCATTGACTTAAAAAGTGAGGAAATAGTGTTCGAAGAACGACGTATTTTGATGAAACCGGCATTTACCAAGAAATACGTATTTTGAGGAAGTATAGGTATTATGAGCCAACTCGCACTTGGTCAGCGTAGTGGATTATGACTTTGGCACTCTCAAATTTTGACAAGCTTTTGTATTCGTCTGTCAAATCGCCTCATTTGAGAGGTATTTAGACAGTTAAGAAGCTCTTATGAATCAAAGTCACTAAGCAGAGGTAATCACAAGTAACTAATGAGTATTATCCTTAATCCTGTGCAAAGAATGGATTATGTTAGGATTATTTTTAATCCTGATACTATAGTCTCAAGTTGCATAAAGGAAATGTGAGTAGGGTTTAAATAAGTTAAAGTACATAAGTACATTCAAATACACGTTATTTAGCCGTAATAAATAGTAGCATATGTGTTATTCCAAACTATAATCTATCTGTGTTCCGAATTTCAACCGAATCCGTTCAAACGTTACGACGTGATTGAGCAACAAACATCTAAACTCAGACATGTATATTTTTTTATAATTTAAAGTGACGGGGCATGTGCCTGCCTAATGGTAAGCAACATGCCTGGTCATAACGGTACACTGACATGCAGCTATTGGAACGTGAAGAATCCAAATCATTACCTAGCACTACACTGCGCTCGCCACCCAGCGATCTAAGATGTATCTCTAAGTCTCCAAGTAAGTAAGATGTATGTCGCGTCTACTTTTTCATATTCTTTTAGAGCTTTCAAAAAGCATAAGTCTTGGTTAGGTGCTTTAACTGCCACTGTACATTCGAGCCAAGGTTTAGTATACTCTTAACTTTTTGAAAATTGGAATATCTGGGCTACTTGTAATTTGCTTTACCTTGGTTTCAAAAACAGCTTTGAGGACCAACATATAAAAATGATGACGACAAGCAAATAGCAGTAATTCCCTTTCTAAAGTCTGCTCCAAAATAGCACAAGCTCCACTGAAACGGCCAGTATTTTAAGCTGTTGTATCGCAGCACATTATCTGTACTTTATCATGGAGGTTCCAGTCAAAGAGTGCAGTTGAAATGGCTTTAGCTTGATGTTTTCCCGAAGAACTCTCTAATTTTGGCACTGCAAGAAGTTGTTCTCTATCGTCAAATGAAGCAAGACTTGGCAAGCGTTCTTCTTTTGAACTTCATACATCTAATCCAGGTAATAGTTTTCCATCCCAATGGACTGTGACTACGTCAGGCAAATTATTCTGGAAGTCAGTTTTTATTGTTTCTGCCCTGGATTTTCTCGCCTGAGTACGATTTCGCTGAATCGAAGATTTGTTAATAGGAAAATCATCGGTGTTCAGACCAAGCGCTTCTACAACCGCATGAAGAATGTAAACTGAGTCTCTTATGCTTAATTGGCATCGATCTAAAGCTGCTACCAGTTTAGGAGTTATGAAACTTTTCGTGCCTCTTTTCGAACTTTTTTCAGGGCAAGGAATCTGAGTACTAAGTGCAGAGTTCGAAATCTGTTCCTCATTCGAATTCTCCAGACATTCCAAGCTATCTACCGAAGAAGTACATGCATCAGCCAATAGCTCTCTTTGTGTTACCTTTCTTTCCTCTTCTTCCAATCGTCTTTGCCTAACTCGTTCTACTTTCTCCGCCAATTTTTTGTCAGTTCCACCTAAGCATCCCGGTCGACCTGTTTCCTTAACAAATATTTGTCTTCCAGGTCTTCCTCTAGCTTCATTCTGTCGAAGGCATCAGCATGTGCAATATCAAACAGGTTATCAAGGTCTTTTACAAAATTATTTTCACGGTTCTTGAATGTCTCCTGAGTTTTCTTATAGTTTTTTTGCAGCTCCCTCCAATCATGGTATAAATCAACAAGTTTCTTCACGCTGTTAGGAAATGCCTTTGTAGGAATTCTGGCTTTTCCCTAAATATAATGCACTCTCTTATAACAAGATTCGCATATTCACTAACAGTCAGCTTGACCTCACGTATATTGTAATAAAACGGTGAGAACTTGTCGATTAGATGGTAATTTTGCACCATTTATCTGGTGGCTTGGCAGTCCGATAAGGTAAATATTTTGTTTATCGCTTCGTAATTCCACAGACATCTTCACACAATAAACAACAACGCAGTAATAATGTTAGAAATCACGTATGAAATGACAATTGAAACTCGCAGTAACAGGATGCAGCGCTGCACCCGCGCAATTGTATGGACAAGTTAAAAACTCAAGTCGGCACGGGTTATTGTTTATAAATCGGGCTAATATTTATTTCTGTACTATATTAGGTCCATATAAAAGTTTTTAGAAGGTATGCGTAAAAATATATTGACATTGAATTTTAAGGGACACCCTAACGTGTAGGTTTGATGAAAAAAACATTTTTGAGTTTCCGTTCTCAGTATGGGGGGCAACCCTAATTTTACTTTTTTTTAAATTTTTTTGTTCAAATCTTAAAGCGGTTCACAGAATACATCTACTTACCAAGTTTCAACAGTGTAGTTCTCATAGTTTCGGCAAAAAGTGGCTGTGACATACGGACGGACAGACAGACAGACAGACAGACATGACGAATCTATAAGGGTTCCGTTTTTACGTTTTACGGAACCCTCATTTTAGGGTTCCGTAAAACGTAAAAACGGAACCCTTATAGATTCGTCATGTCTGTCTGTCTGTCTGTCTGTCTGTCTGTCTGTCTGTCCGTCCGTATGTCACAGCCACTTTTTGCCGAAACTATGAAAACTACACTGTTGAAACTTGGTAAGTAGATGTATTCTGTGAACCGCATTAAGATTTTTACAAAAGTTTTTTAAAAAAACAAAAATTAGGGATGCCCCCCATACTGAGAACTGAAGCTCAAAAATTTTTTTTTCATCAAACCTACACGTGTAGGGTGTCTATCGATAGGTCTTAAAAAATGATATTGAGGTTTCTAATATAATTTTTGTCAACACTGAATAACTTGCGCGAGAGACGCTTCCAAAGTGGTAAAATGTGTGTCCCCCCCCTCTAACTTCTAAAGTAAGAGAATGAAAAATCTAAAAAAAATATATGATGTACATTACCATGAAAACTACCAACGAAAATTAGTTTGAACTCGATCTGATGAGTAGCTTTTTTTTAGTACGTCATAAATACACTATTATTAAAACTTCGATTAAAGTTACAACGAACTACAAGAACTATGTGTACTATGTATATTATGTTACTTGCTGGAACGGAACCCTTCATGGGCGAGTCCAACTCGCACTTGGCTACTTTATTTGTTAATAAAACAACGTTTCAAGTTTATTACGATAGACATGGAGATCATGCGTCATTGATCATTATATACGCGTATGATAATCTAATGACGTCACACAGAAGACAAATGTCAAAATAAGTTATTTGTGAAAAATAAATGATGTCCCGTGGTGGCATAGTAGCGGGAACATCCAATTTCACAATACTGAGGTCTTGGCTTGGAATTGCGCCTGCGTCAATGTGTACTTTTCCAATAGCAGATTTATAAGTTTGTCACCATCATTGACTTAAAAAGTGAGGAAATAGTGTTCCAAGAAAGACGTATTTTGATGAAACCGGCATTTACCAAGAAATACGTATTTTGAGGAAGTATAGGTATTATGAGCCAACTCGCACTTGGTCAGCGTAGTGGATTATGACTTTGACACTCTCAAATTTTGACAAGCTTTTGTATTCGTCTGTCAAATCGCCTCATTTGAGAGGTATTTAGACAGTTAAGAAGCTCTTATGAATCAAAGTCACTAAGCAGAGGTAATCACAAGTAACTAATGAGTATTATCCTTAATCCTGTGCAAAGAATGGATTATGTTAGGATTATTTTTAATCCTGATACTATAGTCTCAAGTTGCATAAAGGAAATGTGAGTAGGGTTTAAATAAGTTAAAGTACATAAGTACATTCAAATACACGTTATTTAGCCGTAATAAATAGTAGCATATGTGTTATTCCAAACTATAATCTTTCTGTGTTCCGAATTTCAACCGAATCCGTTCAAACGTTACGACGTGATTGAGCAACAAACATCTAAACTCAGACATGTATATTTTTAGGGTTCCGTAAAACGTAAAAACGGAACCCTTATAGATTCGTCATGTCTGTCTGTCTGTCTGTCTGTCTGTCTGTCCGTCCGTATGTCACAGCCACTTTTTGCCGAAACTATGAGAACTACACTGTTGAAACTTGGTAAGTATATGTATTCTGTGAACCGCATTAAGATTTTTACAAAAGTTTTTTAAAAAAACAAAAATTAGGGGTGCCCCCCATACTGAGAACTGAAACTCAAAAATTTTTTTTTCATCAAACCTACACGTGGGGGGTTTCTATCGATAGGTCTTTAAAAATGATGTTGAGGTTTCTACAATCATTTTCGTCTACACTGAATAATTTGCGCGAGAGACACTTCCAAAGTGGTAAAATGTGTGTCCCCCCCCCCTCTAATTTCTAAAGTAAGTGAATGAAAAATCTAAAAAAAATATATGATGTACATTACCACGTAAACTACCAACGAAAATTAGTTTGAACTCGATCTGATAAGTAGTTTTTTTTTAGTACGTCATAAACACACTATTATTGAAACTTCGATCAAAGTTACAACGAACTACAAGAACTATGTGTACTATGTATATTATGTTGCTTGCTGCAACGGAACCCTTCATGGGCGAGTCCAACTCGCACTTGGCCACTTTATTTTATAATTTAAAGTGACGGGGCATGTGCCTGCCTAATGGTAAGCAACATGCCTGGTCATAACGGTACACTGACATGCAGCTATTGGAACGTGAAGAATCCAAATCATTACCTAGCACTACACTGCGCTCGCCACCCAGCGATCTAAGATGTATCTCTAAGCTCTGTAATTTCACTGGAAACATTGCCCTTCAACCCGGAACACATCAATGTTTGTACATTTCTCCTAGGCGGTAGGATAACTGGCAAAGGTGTGGTACTTCCTACCACAACAAGTTAATTAATAATATTAGTAGGCGTTTGTTTGCGTTTCAAACGTCACCGGCTGAGGTTCACGACCTTATCATAAAACAGAAAAGGAAGTAGTTTCGGAGACAAGTGGCGAGCCCACCTACTGAATGAAGCCCCGGCCCACTCGCGGTGACACACCCTGACGGACCACGTGGGACTCGTAACATTTCACATATCATTACAATAATAGATATCATTATGACTATTTTAAAACGACTTCGCGAAAGAGGAGATTCTCTATTCGGCAGCATTTTTTGAAGTGAAAACTTCTTTAGCCGCTCTATAGACAGAATTTTCGTGGGCTGTGAAATGGATTCATCAATCGTCACGCTTGGATATGATAATGGATCGGATCGGATATGAAATCTTCGGGTAAACTCGGTAAAAACGGCCAGGTAGGTACCAGGGCAACAGAAACAGTAAAGAGTTTCGATTACCTACCTCCAACAGCCCAACGTTTATCTCCAGATACCAGGACAACAGAAATATAAAAGAGTTGCGTTTGCCCCTAGGTACCAGTCCCTGGGCAACAGCAAGTTTTCACTTCTATCGGCAGTTCCTATGACTGCCAATTTTTTTTGTATGTGTGTTAAGCGATAGCTCCGCTAATTGTTAATGATAACACATATTTTTTGTGAAAGCTAGGACTACGTCACGTCGCGTCGTCCAGATAAATGAAAGAAATTTTAGTTATTTGTTGATATTTTGAAATCCGCCACACAGATTCCGATAAATACAAATAATCATCAACATCGATTCACATAGGTACGAGTACTAGGCGGAGCTATCGAGTACATCTACAACCTACATATAGGCATAAAAAATACAACCGTACAAAAATAGAACCTCCTTCTCTTTTAAAATCGGTTTAAAAATAGTCCATTAGCTTCTAACGTTATACCACGATGACTTAACGTATGTACGCCGTATACAGACATAATTACATTCACACTAAATACATATACCTATGTAGGTACAGCAACAAACAAACCGAATCAAAATCCGTCCATTTTTTTTTGAGACAAGTACCATCCACGGGGTCGTTTCTACGGTATAAGTGAGGAATGCTTTCTGGTATGCTCTAGATATCTCGGTAAGTAGTACCTATAGTAGTTAGTAAGATTAGGTTGTTATTATTATTAGGGCTTAAACAGATTCTACGGCCACATGAGGCAGCCATAGGTTTCTGTATAAAAAACACAATACATTTCAAACAGTAGTTTTCAGAAACCACAAAAAACAATAATTCACAACAATAAATATATGAGTATAACATGTACCAGTTGTACAATCAAAACATTATGAATGAGATTCGGATCATAATTATGAGAATTTCCTGCCTTTACAATTGAATGTGAACTATTAATGCAAATTAAACACAGATTTCAGGTATTATTCGTCACGATGCGGTTCTGCGAAGTTTAATATGGACATCTAAAGGACTCAGAATACCTAATATCCTGCGACGCAGTGAGTAATACTTGAAGTATATGATGCAATAACTGTAGATTATGTGTTGGATTATATTGCCTTTTGAAGTAGAGTTCAAGTATTATTGAAGTGAAAAATTCAAAGTCAAAGTTATTTCTTGATATATGTACAATTTACACCTCATAAGTGAAAAAACTTAAGTAAGAGCCCACAAATAGTAAACATTTTCAAAGATTCAAATGATGATAGTATTTTTTTACATTCACAAAACACCGACACCCTGATGTTGGCTCGTCAATATTTTAGTATTAAAGATTGTTAGTTACAATGTTTAATACTAAGCGTTAACTTCATGTTAATACTAGGCGTTAAAGATATTATCTATTATATTGTTGAAGGTAATCTTCTTAGCACGACGAACAAAGAAGAAGCAATATTAACTTCTTGCGCGCGTACATACATAAATACACACACACTTTTTATTCATGATATACAAATGACGTAATTATAACAACAATGGCGTAAAACCACGAAACATGATAGGAAAAGAAACATATAGCTAGAACAATCTAATACCGGAGTACATTAATCTATACCTATCCTATATCTAATTAGTTCTGTAATCAGAGCTAATGCCTTTCAAAAGTAACCGCACGAGAGAGATCTGATTCAAAGCTCGTGCGGTTTCAAAACAATCGTGTAAAGAACCACAAAGCATCTTTGTCGGACCTGCCCTTCTAACTAAATCGGCTTTGAATACCCACATAGGTACCATCTTTGCTGGACGGGCCCTTCTAGCTTAGGCTTTGCTATTCCCGTCTTTATAACTTCAAGGGAAAGAAAAGAGAAAACAATATTAAACCTAAGACAGTGTTCCTTAGGTGGTAGACCCGGCACCTGTGAGCCTGTGACGCCACATCCGGCAGATGGGAGGAAGCGGCCGGTCGGGAGTCGGGAGGCACACTCGCCGACCTTTTTTCTTTTAATTTATCTACGCCCGTCGCGAGGGCTTTCAAAGCTACTGCGTTTCAAATTACAAGATATATCTCACTAAAATCAGATAAAGTTTTTATATATCGAGTAAAAGCGAAGCACATTTTATTTCTTCGAATGTTTTCAAGCTGGGTTAAGAAGTTCTATATTGAAACTTCTAAATCGAAGATAATTGCGTCCCTACGCTCCTGGATGCCCCTTGGAGGTTTTATTAGGCGCAGGGCCATGCACCACTTGTGGTGTCGGGTCCGACATAACCCGGGATGGCAGGGTATGCGGAAGACCTTAGGCGGAAGGGTATGGATAAATACTTTAAATACACGAACAGCTATAGCAAACATTAAGATATCGTGAGTTTATTATTAGTGGTTATTTTTTAGTAGTTGACCCAATTGTAAAAAGTATTCATAACAAAAAATAGAGAACGTTATTTTTAAGTTTAGTGCAGTGCAACCCTATTTTAACAAATTCGTATGTTTCCACGAAGCTGGCTTATTTTACAACTTCGTTGACATTTCCTCATAAAATGATCCTGCAAAAATACAACCGTCGCGCCGTGGCAGATATCTTACGCAAGGCTCCGAGGTAGTGAAACAACTTGACAATGCACTTTCGTGGAAATTAATAGTTGTGGCGTATGAAATTAGACCGGAAACCTCGGTACCGCGGGCTTTTCCAAGAAACGCAATAAGCTACTTTGTATACCCTTGTCGGTACGGGGAAAATTAACTTGTCAGAAATACTACTACTATTATATTAAAAGTCAAAGTTTGGATGTTTGTTGTGCAATAAAAATAAGTACTAACTTTTTTTTTTTTTTAATGTTATCCTACTTCAAAACCACAATAAAGTGGTCAAGTGCGAGTTGGACTCGCCCATGAAGGGTTCCGTTGCAGCAAGTAACATAATATACATAGTACACATAGTTCTTGTAGTTCATTGTAAAGTTTTAATAATAGTGTATTTATGACGTACTAAAAAAAACTACCCATCAGATCGAGTTCAAACTAATTTTCGTTAGTAGTTTACATGGTAATGTACATCATATAATTTTTTTAGATTTTTCATTCTCTTACTTTAGAAGTTAGAGGGGGGACACACATTTTACCACTTTGGAAGTGTCTCTCGCGCAAATTGTTCAGTGTAGACAAAAACTATATTAGAACTATATTACTATATTTGAAAGAGCTATCGATAGATACCCCACACGTGTAGGTTTGATGAAAAAAAAATTTTTGAGTTTCAGTTCTTAGTATGAGGGGCAACCCTAATTTTTCTTTTTTTTTGTAAAAATCTTAATGCGGTTCACAGAATACATCTGCATACCAAGTTTCAACAGTGTAGTCCTCATAGTTTCGGCAAAATGTGGCTGTGACATACGGACGGACAGACAGACAGACAGACATGACGAATCTATAAGGGTTCCGTTTTTACGTTTTACGGAACCCTAAAAAGGCAATCAAATTCGGAAAACAAATTAAAACCTATAATGATTATTGGATAATATCTATAATATCTATTTGAAGTCGGTGTCAGCCAAGTGTAACAAACAGGTAAGTAATAGATAGATACTACAAGTAGATATCTGTCTACTTACATAATAGCTATTTGACTTGTTTGTTTTGTCGAATTCATGACTTGATAACCTTCTCCTATTTTAAATTTCATATTAAACTTAGGCACTTGATCAAATTTCATATTTTAAAGTAAAAACTTCTTTTAGCGCGCCACAGACAGATTTTTCGTGGGCTGTGAATTGAATTCTATCGTCACGCTCGGGTATGATAAGAAATCTTCGGGTAAACTCGGCACCATGGCTATTGGCCATCTATAGTGCATTCCAATAAGCTGTGTAGAAAACCAAAACAAACCAAAACAAAGGTGATACCATAACATAAACATCGTTTAATCTTAGTATTTTTATGAAATAGCCTTAAAATATTTTTCACAAATAGAATTCGACTTTATTGCGATCTTAAATACCATATACTTAGATTTGTATTGCTCAAATAATTCTATACTATCTTATTTTAAAAGTTATATAAAGTAATGGTAGGATGATAGAAATATGATTTTAAGTACTAGCAATTTGATCTGTGTTTCTCAAACTCTCAATGTTGCATTCAAGACATTTATACTTCTTTTCATCAAATTATTCTTATTAAGTACGCGCCTATTTTTCTAACATACCCATATTGCCCATCATGCCCATATTGTGAAAATGCCCATTTCCATTATATTCCAGTATGGATTAATTTTACTCTATTTATTTTTGTCATTAATTTAGAATTTTTAATTATAATGTAATTTGATTTTAATATAATGTATTATTTGATTTTTATTGTAATGGGATTTTAAATTGACGTCTACTTTTTTTAAAATTATTGACTTGTATTGGTAATATTTGAATACCTTGAATATGACATGCAACTACTCGTTATCAATAAAAGAGTAAGAGTATGACTAAAGAACTCCGAGAAAAAGGTTTCTTGTGTAGTAACGAGTTGAGAGAAAATCGCAAACCTCTAAATACGTGTTCCACATTACGCTGTTTACTATCAAAAGCATGTATAGTTTTCACTCTAAAATGACATACATTTTGTGTTATTTTGATCGAAACTTTTGTATGTGTTTACAGAATATTACGTCATAGTGTAATGATCAGTTTTGGGTAGTACGAGGACAATTCGAACGAGATATTTTTTTTATAAATAAATACTGGTGGACAATTTACACACAATACCATCTGACCCCAAACTAAGCAAAGCTTGTGTGATGGCGGCCAGATAGCTGATATAATACTTATATAGTTTGAAATACATTTTTATTATACATAGAAACACCCAGACACAGTGCAAACATTTGAATTCATCACACAAATATTTGCACTGGGTGGGAATCGAACCCACGACCCTCGGCTTCGCAGGTAGAGCTACTACCAACTAAGCCACGAGGCCAGTCTTATTTAATTATTGTTAAAAATAAAAGGAACGTTTTCACATAAGGAAACATCTAAATTACTTTTCTTCTAGTGTTACATTCTTCTCCGAACTCAAATGCTTTGCCTTTCCTTTTTTTACGTGGGGGAAATAAATGTACGTATGCCCGCCATATTCTCATTATGAAATGAGAGGAAATCTCCATCTACCCTCATTTGGGCTTCAAAAATTGCACGGTGACTAACACTACACACAAGACTAACCATATCACCAGGTTTCTCCAAACTAAGTGCGCTATGCACACATTTATTTATTAGAGGATTTCGCGACGCCGATAACTGTAAACTGGTTAGTTTTCGGTTATTGACATCGTGGTCATCGCGTCGTAGTTGAAATATATACCTATGTTTTTTATTTTCCAATGCTTCCCGAACCATTCTTGCGTAGTAACGACATTCGGTAGATAGAACCTTCGGGTCGTGGATCTCGATCCAATGACCAGTTTTAGCATCAATCAAATGTTCAGCAATTGCAGATTCTTGTGCCTGACGATTTTTTACAGCGGCAATGTGTTGATTGTTCCAAGTCCCAGCAGCAG
Source organism: Ectropis crepuscularia (assembly GCA_963693475.1). Taxonomy (NCBI): domain Eukaryota; kingdom Metazoa; phylum Arthropoda; class Insecta; order Lepidoptera; family Geometridae; genus Ectropis; species Ectropis crepuscularia. The sequence goes on along the minus strand of OY856339.1, from coordinate 32,486,719 downwards.
TGGGAACATTTATTTGGGTGTTTATGATATGCATACATATATATTTAGCCTTTTTATGCGGCGAAAATTTAAAAGGGCAAGCAATGAAAGGTACTACAAACTATCTTGTAAAACAATGGTTGAGAAATGCTGGTCTGTCATATTTTGAGTGACATCGATTTGTTTACCTTTTATTCACAGAGAATTGGAATGAGGTATAGTAATGCATCAGCTTTTCCCATTGGCTGACGCATTTCTAGATGGCCATGGTCTCGGCCACGCCCTCCGGTTTCATCCGCGTAGTTCCAGTGAGATATCAAATTCTGATTTATAAGTTTTCACTTCTATCGGCAGTTCCTATGACTGCCAATTGTTTTTTTGTTAAATCTACGACGACGTCGTCTAGATAAAGGTGAGCAAATGTTAATTTTTTTGTTGGTATTTCAAATTGTTTCATTACATATCGTAACATTGGCTGAACGACATTCAAAGCAACAAGCTGGCAAGCTTTTGTGTCCCAGTCTCAGTTTCTCCACTCCACAAAGAAATTAAGATTCTTTTAAAGCATCTGTTACTACAGCATTAGCGTTGGTTATTCTTTAATCACAATCGAGAGGAAAATGAGGCGATTCACATACGGCTTCGCTGATCGTACTTGACGTTTTAACTAATATATTAATAGTTCGAATAATGGAAGACGCTGCCTTTTGCGCCACAGTATGTGCAAACATTACTGTGTTCTGGTTTGAAGGCTAATGTTTCCAGAGAAATTACAGGGCTTAGAGATATAACAACTTAGATCTCTGGGTGACGAGCGCAGTTGGCGCAGTGCAGTGCTAGGTAATGATTTGGACTCTTCATGTTCCAATAGCTGCGTGTCACTGTGCTGTTATGTGGCAGGCATGTTGCTTACCATCAGGCACATGTCCTGCTCGTCTCATCACTCTTAAAAAAAAAAGTATTTAGGCAAGAGGATAATAATTTAAATATGGATAAGTAAAAAGACAGAACTGTTTTACTAGAAGCAATACATGAATTTAAAATTAACAGAAATGTCAGATTAGCAATGAGCCAAGCAGGATTACGTAATATACTCGTACCACACAAGAACTCAAAAACCGGACGGTACTGGTTGACCGCTAAAAGTTTAAACTTTCATTGCTGCTTATTATAATGGTCTCTTTTCACCGAATGTAGTAAGCGGTTAATGTATGAAGAGGTTAGTAGGAAAGGCAGGACAGGTAACAGGGACACTGCGAGGCAGTACTCAAACTTGTTAGAGGTTAAACACGATAACCATGAAATGATATCAACATACAAACTACTTAATGGGCTTGTTATAAGTTTAATAGATTACCATAATACCCAGAAATTGAGTAAAATGGAGAGAAAATGAAAGAATGTAATTTCAAAATCAGAAGATAATCCTACTAATATCATAAAGTACATGGGTGACCGAACTTTGCTCGGTTTAAATACTAAATATACTTAGATACCTACAGCCTACAGATAAAATACTCCAAGAAAAAGATTTCTTAAAAAAATTATTGAAAAAAAAGAAAACCCTTCTGGATTCGAACCCGGAGCTACTAATCCGTGACCGCTATGAGCGCCCGACTTCCCGTCTGAGCTAATTATGCTGCGCGTTTTACCTTCGCATTCTAATGTCTAATGTGACAGTTTTTCATTGTCTAAAAACCCGCATAATATGCGTTTTTATTAAATGAAACCTAGTTAGATCGATTTATCGTCCCCAAATCCCCTGCATACATAATTTCATGAAAATCCGTCGAGCCGTTTCCGAGATTCAGATTCTATATATATATACATATTTATTTACAAGAATTGCTCGTTTAAAGGTATAAGAATTCTATATATATATACATATTTATATACAAGAATTGCTCGTTTAAAGGTATAAGATGTCAAAGTCTAGATGGTAGTTGCTAATTCGAGCCGTAACATATGAACATAGTTGACCAAAAGCCTTTTTCCATTTGTCTCGATCTGATCTGGTGTAGGTCGTCGTAAGCTCAGATACTCAAAAACATTTCATATATTTTATAAAATCAACTAAACACACTATTCCAATAAAACACCCGAGGTAGCACGAATACGTCGTCGAGGTACACATAATATTAGTTTTTTGTAATTTCAATAAACGACACACAAATTTCGACAAAAAGTATATGGGACAACCTCTGAAGTATCTACCAAACAACAAAGGAATCATCAAAATCGTTCTCCTTTTCTGAAGTACGTTATAAAAAAAATACTATACAGTGTAATATGAATAGAGGAACCTCTTTCTCTGCCACAGTCGTACACTGCACTGGTAGTAAGCAGTATTGCGTAAGCGAGGAATGTACAGGCAATGACCGTCGACAAAAACTAGCCTCGGCCGATTGTCGCCCGATTCGGTCTGACGCCACGACTGTGGCTTTTCTCTGACTCTTCCAAGATAATAGATTCGCAACAGATCGTGTCACAACTTGCTTAATCGTTGAAGACATTCTACGATGACGATGAAAAATTGGAAGGTGATGCAACGCGAAGTAATCTTGTACAGTTCAGTGTAATGGGGAACTCATCATAGCAAAAAGTATTAGCATCATTATAGGCAGGTTTTAATTGCAATGTAATGCTTCTTAATTATTAAAATATCGGTCTCGTTACTATGGTAATGAAATAAAAAACAATAGTACTCCGAGAGTGGTGACAGAAGTAAAAAAATAACAATTATTACGTTTTTACACAATATTTACAGCGGTAGGTATCGGTAACCGTAAAGGTACAAGTTGGCGCTGAGATCGCGACACGAGACCGCGACAGGAGACCGCGACAGGCACTTGACATTATAGAACTGTATGGGCTCCAGTTTGCCCCGCGACCGCGACCGCGACCTGTCTCGGTCTCCTGTCGCGGTCTCGGCGCGAACTGGCGCCCATACAATTCCATAGTGTCAAGTGCCTGTCTCGGTCTCCGGTCGCGGTCTCCTGTCGCGGTCTCGCGTCGCGGTCTCAGCGCCAACTTGTACCTTAAACAGTGTGCAATTCCAGACTATAATAGATTACAGTCTGAAATAGCACGTACTCAAATAATAAAACAATAAATAAATATTGGTGGACATATCAGTTTCAGTTTTGCGTGATTGACGAACAGACATCCAAACTGTCACATCTTATAAATCCTACTGATATTATGAATGCGTAAATGTGAAAAATTGAAGTTTGTTGCTCACGTAGTAACATCTCAACTCTCAACGGATCGGGTTGAAATTTGGAATACCGTCAGATTAGAGGTATAGTGCAGAGTAGCACTTGGACAAAGGTATGGCGATAAATTAACGGGAATAGAAACTACGGGACTAAACCCACAGGGCACTGTTGGATTATATAATTTTAGTAGGATTGATGTTTTGAACAAAAGTTCGCCAAGTGCACGTATTGCACAATTCAACGTCGCAGATGCTGCCTTCGTGCAAAGGTTGCATAATCTACTTTCTAATCGGAACGGTAACAATTACCATAGTTTATTAAACACCTCTATTGTGCATATCAATAACATTTACGTCAACGCTGTATTGTTAAAACCAGGCAACGTAAAGGTAAGCGCAGAGTCCTGGACGTCTACTCTCTTTCTACTAAAAACGTGATTTCGAAATAAACTGTTGGCTTACCTACTCCGGTTCTACTTCGATTCGTCCGATCGAGCATTGTTCGACGTTTAAATGTTCTCTACTAACTCTAATTAGAGTAGGCTTAGAACATTTAAACGGACGAAACGACGGATCGAAGAAGAACCGGATTAAGAAAGTCGCGAGTTTATTTCGAAATTACGTTTTTCGTAGACAGATAGTAGACGTCCTGGAAGACCAATACAGCGGCTTCTATCATACTAATATTATTTATGCGAAAGTTTGAATCACCTTGGAACATCTGAACAGATCGATCGAGTTGAAATTTGGAGCATAGATTACATACATATAGACTGGAATATCACATGCATCATACTTTTATGTCATTATGTCAAGGGAAAATAACGGGAAAATGTACTTTCGATAGTATTAAAATTAACGTGGTTGTTTACGTGTACACGTGTGTAACGTGTTACACATATTTAATTGAGTAAACGAGAAACTCACGTGTAATATGGTCGGTCAATGTCGAATTGACCGATTATTCGATAGTTAAATATACTCTATTGACACATCAATTTAAGGGTTAGACAAAATAATCAACGATAAACTTTAAAACTAGAACGACAAGTTGTCGGTCTTATCGTTAAAAGCAATATCTTCCAGACAACCTTAGGATAGAAAAAAATGTGTGGACAAGTCAGAAAACGGGATTAATATAACATAGATTACCACAATATAGGAAGTTCTCTCGCTCTCTTTCTCTCTGCGAGTTTTAATGGTGCTGATTAGTTCAAACTCGAATCGTAATTAACAAATAGTGATACATATGAAAATAAAAAAGGGGGATAATTGCCAAGAAGGAGGTGGTCTATGCCCACAATGATCTGCATAATTTGTGAGTCAATGACGATGATAATGAATTTTGATAAAACTTCGTAACGCCGATGACATGCAATCTAAAGGAAACACTGAGTGGCATGATTCGCAAAAACTTGATTCGGTCATTACAACATCTATAGGATTAACACTAAAGTCGTAACGTTGGAAACATAAAAGTGAGAGGTTTTATGAATCAGTGGTTCCAATATATTTTATGCAACATGAGCAGAAGAGGTGAAAAGATGAACACGTCTACAAGAAACATCGGCGTACATTAGACATCAACAGGAACCGATGGAAGAAGCAGACTTTTGGCCAATAAAGAAACCTCATAAGCAATTTCGATATACGATGCATCTCCATCTCCACCACTGGAGTTTGTATGCTAGCGATCCAGAACATCACTCTAGCACAATATTTTTTTTTTTGTTGTATTGAGTGACGGGACGAGCAGGACATGTGCCTGATGGTAAGCAACAGACCTACCCATAACAACACAAGATCACGCAGCTATTGGAACATTGTCCTCGTCACCCAGACATATAAGATGAGCTATATCTAAGCCTTCTAATTTCTCTGGAAACATTGCCCACCAAACTGGATCACAGTGATGTTTGCACTTTACTGCTGGTAGAATAATTGACAAAGGTGTGGTACTTCCCCTAGCGTACGCAGAGAAGAGTCCTACTACTACTACTACTACTACAATGGCGAATGGCGTATATCAAGGAGCTAGACGGGCTCCGATAAGCGTTCGTTTGTTGATTAGCAGAAATACACAAAACACAGAAGAACCTCAGAGCAGGACCTATAATCATGTCAAATAACAATAAGATTGTACATGTATTTAAATTTAACTCATGATGAGTTAAATTTAAATACATTTTGAGACAAACAAAACTAGAAGTGAGAAAAAATACCGGTAATGATTGATCGATATAATCGCCGGCACCGAGAGTAATCTAAATAACTAGATAATGCATCAGACGATCATTTAGCCGGCAGACACTATAAATTGCCTGTTACAAAATTACATCCTTCGCTAAAGTTTTGGTGTTTAAAGAACCGTTATGTGGCTGTTAGGAAGGAGCTAACGTGATATTATGCATCCGTTTGATGAGTGTCTAGATTTAAATTTATAGACTTTAGGATAATAAAAAGTCTAGCAATTAGTGAAAGTATATGGAATGACTACAATTGATTGATACTATAGATAGAATGAAATCTCCATATTTTTAAGTAAAGCCAACATTTTATACCCATTTTTACGAAATTTGCGCGGATTAAGGAATATCAAATTTCGCACACTTATAGTTGATGTAGAGAAAGAGTGCAGAATGCTAATACTGGTCAAATTGAGAATAGATTAATATAGCTTTATGGACAAATTCCGACCAATTGGCGACCAATAATTTGTTAAATGTCTATGAAATCAGAACACGGTTCTCACAGTCCAAGCGTGGAGGCTACATGGTGTTGTGTGAAAAATTACCACCAATACTTATTTTGTTTTTTTTATTAATAGCGGTAACTAGTCATTTATTCATGTTCATTTTAGCATCAATATTTGCTATTAATAATAGAATTAAAATGCATATCGTAACGTCGACGACCGAGCATCGAACCTGGAATGTGGATAATGGAACCGAAGCACGCCCGAGCCGTCGTGATTCCCAGAGGTGGCCACCGCGCCGCTTGGCATACCAATGCTGATTATAAACGGGTTTCTAACTATTATTTAGAAAATGTGTTTGAAGTTGTTTTAAGATAGCAGTGTTATAATATTAGTGGGAAATTACAGTTAATGCTATCCAAATGACCTCTTGCATTTTCGATTCCAAGATACGTAAGCGGCACCTGGTTTCATGTAGATTGGCACTTCCAACTCCATTCTCGCCTGATGTCAAGCGACGATACGAACCACGATGGAGCGTGCTTACACAGAAACCGTCTCGAATTGAAGACATCAAGATTGCAGCCATCGGGAAAATGCTATCAGGCAACGCATTCCACAGCCTAAATGCTCTTGTTACGATTATTTTTCGTTACTTTTGGCTTTAGGTCACTTCTGATGAGAGGTGGAAATGGGTTCCGGAAGTGGAAGCGTAAACCGAGATAATTATACAATACAGTAAGTTATTTACCTATAGTTACAGATTCGGATGTTTCGTACACGCATTTGTAACCGCCAGACATTTCTTCTATCTAAAAGCTTCAAACAATAAATATCCACACTGCTATGAAGTAACATCGATTGACACCACAAATTGGAACTCCCACGAACAACATAACTATCGAATACTTGTAGGAAGTTTACTGGAACGGTATCCTCGACCTGCTACTCTGTATCACAAGGGATAACGATTCTCAGCTACGACTTACCTTCTCATACATGAAGAGGTAGCTGATGATGGCGTCCTTCTTCTTGTCCTTCTCCTCGGCGTGGCAGACGCCGATGTTCAGCCCCATGACGATGGTCTTCAGGAGGTCGCCCTCGCACGCGTCCCACAGCATCTTGGGAGTGTAGCACATCATGGCCTGGAGACAATAGGAGGTTTACATCAACATATTTTAAGTACGAGTAAAAATGTTATATTGCTCAAGATTTTTTTACTTGAACTTCGGTTGGGTAAGGTTTATTTTTTTGTTCAATACATAAAAAGTAGGGATGTAAAGGACCTCGCATGTGCTTAACCAGCCCTTTTTAGGGTTCCGTAAAACGTAAAAACGGAACCCTTATAGATTCGTCATGTCTGTCTGTCTATCTGTCCGTCCGTATGTCACAGCCACTTTTTGCCGAAACTATGAGGACTACACTGTTGAAACTTGGTATGTAGATGTATTCTGTGAACCGCATTAAGATTTTTACAAAAAAAATAAAAAAATAAAAATTAGGGTTGCCCCTCATACTAAGAACTGAAACTCAAAATTTTTTTTTCATCAAACCTACACTTGTGGGGTGTCTATCGATAGCTCTTTAAAAATGATGTTAAGGTTTCTAATATAGTTTTTGTCTACACTGAACAATTTGCGCGAGAGACACTTCCAAAGTGGTAAAATGTGTGTCCCCCCCCTCTAACTTCTAAAGTGAGTGAATGAAAAATCTAAAAAAAATATATGATGTACATTGCCATGTAAACTACTAACGAAAATTAGTTTGAACTCGGTCTGATGAGTAGTTTTTTTTAGTACGTCATAAAAACACTATTATTAAAACTTCGATCAAAGTTACAATGAACTACAAGAACTATGTGTACTATGTATATTATGTTACTTGCTGCAACGGAACCCTTCATGGGCGAGTCCAACTCGCACTTGACCACTTTATTTGATCCTCGACACGGTAACGTCAACGGTAAACACACGTCAAACTTATAACATCCCGTGGTGTTATAAGTTTGACGTGTGTTTGTCTGTCTGTCTGTGGCATCGTATCTCCCGAACGGATGAACCGATTTTTATTTTAGTGACACTGAAACACGGGCACCGGATTGTGACCAACATGCCTGTTCTTAACACTACAGTGCCCACAATATTATTTGAAATCATTTAATCAAATAAAGTATTTTTTTTTGTAAAATTCATCACATTAATACATTTTGCAGAATTAATTCAAACGTTTATATGTTAACTTCAATTTAATAAGATGTCTGTTTATATTATGCATACTAGGTAATATTAGATGATTCAAACCAGTGATAATTGTATTGACGCTAAGTCGGACAAAGAAAGGTAAAAAATGAGGACATTACAAGATTTTAGCATCAAAAAACTATCTAATTACAAAAGCTTTCCCTTGACGTTGTTTGTATTCCTCGTTCATGTTGTATTAATTGTGATAAGGTGTTTCCTGAACGTTAGATGAATACAAAAACCCGTCAATGACAGTCAGTTCATGTTTTTTGTTTATATTTTGTTACATACATTTGATAATCACACATGTATGTTTTTGTTAACATATTTATTTTGTTACAGAATTTTGAGAACTCCATAAACCATAAACCTTGCGGCATGCGAAAATTAAGTTTTTTTTTTTACTTTTATAGGTTTACACTTGACCGCCATCTCGCCTGATGTTAAGCGACGATGCGGTCTACGTTGGAACGTGTTTACCTAGATTAAACCGATTCACTCTCGGTTTCAAGACACCAAGATTATAACTACCGGGAGTAGGTATATGCAAATTTGACAACATTATAAATCATTCACTCGGTTATGACTATATCATTTTCAATTTTACCTTCTAACCTAGCTACCAATTTCTCAACAAACATATGCATTGCACAAGGGCCTTTGACCACTGTCTGATGCCACTCAAGTTCAATGTCAGCCACATCATCATCAGGTCATTTATTAAGTTATAATTAACTGTGTCACGATTTGCATCTTCGGTAAGAATGTCTTTGACCGAGATCGGGCTGAATACCTGAGATCGTCGAACGTGTGAATGCATTTAACACTTTTCCAGTTCTTAGCATTTCAATGTTAATTTGGTTATAGGTAGCAAAAACTGTAGGACATACGGTACGATGGCATAGTAAATGTCAGAAAAGGAGTAGTTCTTCTTTAAAAATACCATTAGTGAAATTAAGCAAAGAATAAAGTGGCCAAGTGCGAGTTGGACTCGCCCATGAAGGGTTCCGTTGCACCAAGTAACATAATATACATAGTACACATAGTTCTTGTAGTTCGTTGTAACTTTGATCGAAGTTTCAATAATAGTGTGTTTATGACGTACTAAAAAAAACTACTCATCAAATCGAGTTCAAACTAATTTTCGTTGGTAGTTTACATGGTAATGTACATCATAAATTTTTTTTAGATTTTTCATTCTCCTACTTTAGAAGTTAGAGGGGGGGGGGGGGGGACACATTTTACCACTTTGGAAGTGTCTCTCGCGCAAATTATTCAGTGTAGACGAAAATGATTTTAGAAATCTCAACATCATTTTTGAAGACCTATCGATAGACACCCCACACGTGTAGGTTTGATGAAAAAAAAATTTTTGAGTTTCAGTTCTCAGTATGGGGGGCAACCCTAATTTATCTTTTTTTTTTAATTTTTTGTTCAAATCTTAATGCGGTTCACAGAATTCGTCTACTTACCAAGTTTCAACAGTGTAGTTATCATAGTTTCGACAAAAAGTGGCTGTGACATACGGATGGACAGACAGACAGACAGACAGACAGACAGACATGACGAATCTATAAGGGTTCCGTTTTTACGTTTTACGGAACCCTAAAAAGCAATTCAAAGTCTAAATCGTAATCATCCAAATTTTTTTTTTCATTTATGTGCCTATGGAACGCATTTACCTAGAAACAACTGATTCACTCTCGATTTGAAGACCTCTCATGGAAGAAACAATACATTTGTAAAATTATCACGTTTCTTCCGCTAACAAACGGAATTATATACTTTTTACAAGTTACGGCTGGTCTAGTCGGGAGAACGGCGGCTGCCGATCCGGAGACCCCGGGTTCAAACCCCACACGCACCACTGTCTTTTCGAAGTCATGTGCGTAATGCCGCTAACTTAAAACGGTGAAGGAAAACATCGTGAGGAAACCGACATGTACCTAGAATCTTTCGAAGTCATGTGTCATCCGCCAACCCGCACTGGGCCAGCGTGGTGGATTATGGCCTTAACTCTCTCCTTGCGAGAGAAGGCCCCGAGTCCCAGCAGTGGGAACGTTTAGTGGGCTGTTGATGTTGTACTAAATACAAGAGACACACTCTCTCCTGGTAGGACTCTTTGCAGAGTCCGCTTGGGGAAGTACCACACCTTTGTCAGCTATTCTATAGCGAATCAGAAATATGAAAACAGCACTGTGTTCCGGTTTGAAAGACAATGATTCCAGTGAAATTACAGGGCACAGAGATACAACATCTTATATCTTCGGGTGAGCGCAGTGCAGTTCTAGGTAATGATTTGGACTCTTCATACTCCAATAGTAGCGTGTCACTATGCTGGTATGGGGAGGCATGTTGCTTACCATCAGGCATTTATCTTGCTCGTCTCGTCATTCTACACGATAAAAAAAAAATGTTGCTACTAAAATATTAAGTAGAATAATTAAAGTTGAAATATAAACCACTGAGATTAATTACACATTGGTAATAGATAATTACGCTATTGAGGACACGTATTGTATACTAATTAATCTACCTAATTAGGTTTGTATTTGTTGATATACCTCGCTAAAATCATAAAAGGGTCTCGAGTAATAACAACGGCAAGTAGCTCGAAAAGTGATTGATGTTCCGAAGACTATAACAAAGCGGTTTCACTTTCGTAGTACGAAGCTGTGGACTGTGCTGCTTTAGTGGGCATTTCTGCGATGGAATTTTAATTTATTTTAAGTCATTCTGCCGCCAAGCAGTAGTGTACAAACATTACTGTGTTCCGGTATGAAGGGTAATGTTTCCAGAGAAATTACTGGGCTAAGAGATAAAACACCTTATATATCTGGCTGACGAGCGCAGTGCAGTGCTATGCAATGATTTTGACTCTTCACGTTCCAATAGCTGCGTGTCAATGTGCTGTTATGTGGAAGGCATGTTGCTTACCATCAGGCACATGTCCTGCTCGCCTCGTCGCTCTAAACTATACATAAAAGAAAAATCTCGAGTACATTGTCTATGTCAAGAACGTTCCGTATAAAGATAACCAGCTGAAGAACCCGGTCACTATATCAATGCCCGCACAGACCAACAGTAGGTCAGCTTCCTAACCCGATACGAGGCAGTGCGGTGTGAGGTTCTGCGTCATCTTTTAGCACGTCCGCGACCGTTACTAGACTCCACGACCCGAATACTGAGGATAATGAAACGTGCATTTTACTTTTAAACTTGTTTTACTTTTAGATCACAGACAATAGCTCACGTAAATTCGTACCTATATTACTTCAGTTGCGAACATCGCCGCTATGTTGCAAGTTCCGCGGAACTTTAAAGGTACAAGTTCGCGCGGAGACCGCGACACGAGACCGCGACCGGAGACCGAGACCGGAGACCGCGACAGGCACTTGACACTATAGAATTGTATGGGCGCCAGTTCGCGCCGCGACCGCGACCGCGACCTGTCTCGGTCTCCTGTCGCGGTCGCGGCGCGAACTGGCGTCCATACAATTCTATAGTGTCAAGTGCCTGTCGCGGTCTCCGGTCTCGGTCTCCGGTCGCGGTCTCGCGTCGCAGTCTCAGCGCGAACTTGTACCTTAAGAGTGCGCCTAATGCCAGGGAAAAATCAGTTTAAACCCGCGCGACGCGTTTCTTAAGATATACATAAAGTCAAGAATAGCATGACACAGTTTGGAGGAAAAATCAATATTAAATCAGGAGTCCATTTTTGACCAAGTTTTATTAAATTACTCAATAATTAAACATAAATTTAAAAAAGTGTTCGGTTACTTTACTAGAACGTACATTTAGGAATTTTATTACCAAAAAATAATGTGGGGTCATCGCTGATAATTTGGAGTACTCGAATTAAAACGGGGTTTTTCGGTGTCATTTTTATTTTTTTATTGTAAAAAACTCTGATCTTTTTTTTAAAATTCTATTCGGTTATTGTGCTTGTTCTTGATTGTACCCACACGTCAATATTTTTTTTGTCCTAGTTTTTAGGGTTCCGTAAAACGTAAAAACGGAACCCTTATAGATTCGTCATGTCTGTCTGTCTGTCTGTCTGTCCGTCCGTATGTCACAGCCACTTTTTGCCGAAACTATGAGAACTACACTGTTGAAACTTGGTAAGTAGATGTATTCTGTGAACCGCATTAAGATTTCAACAGAAAAATTAAAAAAAAAGAAAAATTAGGGTTGCCCCCCATACTGAGAACTGAAACTCAAAATTATTTTTTTCATCAAACCTACACGTGTTGGGTGTCTATCGATAGGTCTTCAAAAATGATGTTGAGGTTTCAAAAATCATTTTCGTCTACACTGAATAATTTGCGCGAGAGACACTTCCAAAGTGGTAAAATGTGTGTCCCCCCCCTCTAACTTCTAAAGTAAGAGAATGAAAAATCTAAAAAAAATATGTGATGTACATTACCATATAAACTACCAACGAAAATTAGTTTGAACTCGATCTGATGAGTAGTTTTTTTAGTACGTCATAAATACACTAGGTATTATTGAAACTTCGATCAAAGTTACAACGAACTACAAGAACTATGTGTACTATGTATATAATGTTACTTGCTGCAACGGAACCCTTCATGGGCGAGTCCAACTCGCACTTGGCCACTTTATTAGTTTCTTAACTTCAGTGAGCGGCGCAGCGTCGAAATTTCTATCGAACTGCTCGTAGCTGCAGAAAGCGACATCGATTCATTAATGATATTTTCAAAGACACGAATGAAGAGAAAATTGAAGTTTGGAATGCTATGCCGGGTCCTGATGGATATAATCTGATTGTATACAAGTCTAAACAGAGATAAAATTTTGGTGAAAAAGTAAATAATTAAGTAAATAATCAATATTCGATATAAATATACACGCTTATATACAGGTGTATCGGTACAAGTAATAGTGTAGCGAGTTCAATTGTTTTTTTTTTCAGCTCAAAACATGTCCAACACGCCTAATAAGTTTTCATTTCAAACAGCTTTTGTCTCCATAGTCCTTACGTATACTTTAAGGTCAGTTCTCGATTACACAATGCTGTTACACAGACAAACAGTCGTGGTATCAGTGTTAATAACCCGAATGCGAGGGAAGCACCAAAACAGTCACCGATCGTGATCTACGCGTTAGCACGAACGATCAATATTTTGAACTGTCGAGCTGTGATACAGTTTATGGGGGCAATATACGGGTTAATGGCCTGATACGACTGTTGTGATATATTTCCCAAATGTCGGATCGGAAATTCACGTAAAAATTGTGCAATTTGCGCAATCATGGCCAGACAGACCAGATCCGAACGACATCGGTACATGATGGGTATTCCCAAGGTCTGTACCATACGCGTCGAATCTACCATACATTTATCATACGCACCGCAAAACTGTAGTATGCTGGCTGGTTTCGTCCCGAATTGATTTTACTCAAACGTTTGTCCGCAAACATCATATTGCACACCCGAAATGATGTTTGTCTGTTTATAATATTTAAAGTCATCTTTTAAATACTGTTATAGCAATACATTACTGATTAACGCAGAGTTAGACAGTGATTTGGACTCCTCATGTTCAAATAGATCCGTTGCACTGTGCTGAATGTTGCTTATCATACGCATGTCTTGCTCGTCGCGTCACTCTATATTACAAAAAGATAATCATCTGATTCCCGACCGGAACGACAGTGAAATCAAAGGTCACAGACCATACTGTGACTCAGCGGCCATGGTATACAGTAGTGGCATCATTTCACGTTTAATTTTCTCGTCTTTCTTAAAGATTTGAAAAAAAAAACAGTGGCAGCCCAGCAACTAGAACATGTTTTTAAAACCGTGATTTCGCAGATTCGAATCCCATCTATGCATCTATGAGTATTAACGAATTTCGATGCACATGCACGAGTGAATTTTACATAATGATTTTTTAAGATGAGCGCGCACAACGATATCCTAATTCAACGACATCTTAAAAATTCGCCCTGAAGAGACAGCGAATAGCGAACTTCATTCATCGTACCGTATTTTGGCTGTCGATATTTTCGCACATCGTCAAAATTGACTCATATTTTGTTCCAAGGGTGCAACAGTAAATACGAGGGTCAAACTGAAAGTTCTTAGAACTGGCCACTTATAGACAATATAATAAAAAAATAATTCTATAATTTGAAAATAGAACTCTTTGCCAATATTACTGAGTATATACTTCATTCATTTGTCATTTGTTTTACGATTTGGCGGCAAATTGAAAATTGTCTGTGTCACGTCAACATGAATTTAACACGAGAAAATTTTCGTGCAATGATTTTTATGACTTTCGATGTCATTTAAGTCAACAAGAAAGTTATGATAGACTACGATTGGCCTTTCACGATGAAGCCCCATCTCGTGCGACTGTTTACAACTGGTTTAATGAGTTTAAACGTGGTCGCACTAATCTCACTGATGATTTACGTGAGGGACGGCCTTCTACGGCGACGACTTTTTTTTTTTTTTTAATTTTATTTCAGAAACAATAATTAATACATACAAGAATAAATTTGCCCTTAAAACCTCAACAAGGTTTGTCTAGGACAAATAGTTCTCAAAATGGTCCTTAAAAAAGTGAACTATATTATGTCTATAAAAAACACCAAAAACTAAAAAATTACAATAAATATTGCATATTATATCTGCGCGCGCGCGCACCCAAGATTGCCGTATGCGTTTTAGTTCAGTAAGAAACCGGTTTGTTGTCTTATTTGTCCATACGAGCCGCCGCAGTTAGCGCGCGCTGCTGCATACTCAACATACAGGCTGCTCCCACCTGACGTTATAATTTGGAGAAGTATGACTTTAAAGTTACCTTAATATTTTTTTCATTTATTCTATTTTTTATTTCGACTGGGAATTTATTGATTAGGCTGGGTATTATAAAATTAGAGGTTCTTTTACCATAAGTATTATTAAATCGTGGTACAACAAGTTTTTCATTTGATATACTCCTAGTAATTACACGACCCGTTTTAATAGTTTGTATTTCTGATCGAAAAAATTGCTCGAGTAATAAACAATACTTAATTTTAATGTGAATTGGCAAAACACCGCAGAATTTAAAAAGTCCGTCTGGGTTATTTGAAAATTTTGTTTTAATTTTGCGAGGAGTTATTAATTTAAGAATTCTATATTGTAGTTGATAGATTTTATCAAGATATGTTTTGTATGTGCGGCCATAACTTGTCAATCCGTACGAGGCTATGTTTTCAACCAGAGCTTTGTACATTAATAGTAATACATAAAAAGGAACACGATTTTTTATTGCATAGAATTTAGCCATAACAGCACGTAGTCTTGTACATGTTTTGTCGATATGTTTCGCCCAATTTAATCTATTGTCGATTACTAACCCTAGATAAGTGAACTCCTTGACTTGGTCAATTTTTTGGCACGATCCAATACAATGTGACAAGCTACCATGCAGACAGTCGCGATTATGGGCTATAATATTAATTCCTTCTTTGCTAGTTTTCCAATTGTAGCTCGAGCGTATATGCATACATTTCGTCTTTTCCGAGTTTAACACTAGCCCGGAGTCATGTGACCATTTGCATAAAGACGTGAAATCAGTTTGAATATTACTTAAGGCAACTGAAATATCTTTGTCAGCGGCAACCAGACAGGTGTCATCCGCAAACTGAAATACAGAGCAGTGTTTGATGACACTCTCTAGATTGTTAACATAGCTCAAGTAATGCGAGGGTCCAAGAACAGATCCTTGAGCTGTGCCCTCTGTAACATTTACTGTATCACTAAAGTCTCTGCCTACCTTCACCCGATATGTTCGATTGTCGAGATAGTCTCTACACCAAGACAGTAGCTTACCCCGCACACCACTCTCATCCAGTCTCTGTAAGAGTAAATCGTGCCGAAGTGTATCAAACGCTTTACTATAGTCGATAAAAAGTAAGATTATATGCTTTTTATCATTCAGATAACTATTAATGTCATCTGTGAATCGAGACAACAGCAGTGTCGTGCTTTTTTTACTTTGAAATCCATATTGTTGAGAGCTTAAAATGTTGTTACTTGAATAAAACTTATGTATTACCCTAGATATATACTTTTCGATAATTTTATCGAGCACGGGAAGTATTGTAATGGGACGATACTTAGAGTAATCCTGAGCACTGCCACCTTTGTGAATCGGCCTAACAATACCAGTTTTAAGGTCTTTCGGATAACATCCTGTCACTATACTTCTATTTATTAAGTGCGTGATTGAGCTGACTATCTGATCTGATATATGTTTAATATCACAGGCTCTTATTCCGTCAGCACCCGCAGCCTTTCGAGTATTAATTGATTTAACAATTTTCATTATATCTACGTTTGTGGCAGTTGGGAAAAAAATAGATTTATCTATTGGTTTAATAAATTCGGCCTCGTCCAGTAACTTATGAGTGCACGTTGGTATAATAGATTTCACATTTTTTTGAAATTCACAGGCAAAATTGTTTGCGATTGTTTTTGTGGTGCAGGTGTCAAACGCTTTTATAATTATGTTGTCGACTGAATTATTGATCTTGCCTGTCATATTGTTCAAAATCTGCCACAGTTTTCTGGTATCATTTTTACAATTACTAATTTTTAAATTACTAATTACTAATTACTAATTACTGAAGATAACATCTGTGTTGTGCGGCGTATGATAGAGACTGACAAAAGAGTGACCTATCAGCAGATTCGGACAAGCTTAGGCATCGGTATGAGTCAAGTGCACAAAATCCTACACGAACATTTAGCGGTCAGGAAGCTTTGCGCCCGGTGGATACCTCATAATTTGACTGAGGCTCAAAAACTCCATCGTGTGGATTGGTGCCGTAAAATGATTGAAAGATTTAACGGAGGTGACTCAAATGCTGTGTTCGACATACTAACAGGTGACGAAAGCTGGATTTACTGTTATGATCCTGAAACCAAAAGACAATCTGCTCAGTGGGTGTTTCCTTTCGAGGAGTTGCCAACTAAAGTGAAGAGAGATCGAAGTGCGGGGAAAAAAATGGTGGCCTCGTTCTTTGGAAGGATAGGTCATTTCGCAACAATTGTGTTAGAGGATCAAAAAACAGTTTCTGCAGAATGGTACACTACCAATTGTTTGCCACTTGTCTTGGAAAAAGTTCGAGAGAAACGACCTCGCAGTAGGATCCTCCTTCACCACGACAACGCATCATCGCACACCGCCAAGCGAACGATCGACTATTTGGCGACATCAAACGTTGAATTACTGGGTCACCCGCCGTATAGCCCCGACCTCGCGCCTTGTGATTTTTATTTATTTTCAAAAATTAAAGAAAAACTTAAAGGAAAGCGGTTTATGAATGCTGAAGAAGCGGTGGCTGCGTATCGCGATGCCATTGAAGAGACCCCTAAGGACGAGTGGGCAAAGTGCTTTTCCCAGTGGTTCCATCGCATGCAGCGGTGTATTGACGTGAATGGACAATATTTTGAAAAGATATAATAAAACTAATAACTGGCTAATGTAATCAGTTTTTGATTTTCTAAGAACTTTCAGTTTGACCCTCGTATAACTCTTAAAAAATTGTGTTATACTGATTGTTATGCCGACTCATTTAGTTCGTTTAGTTTAATGTATAGTTTTAAATCTTATGGCTTTCTATCATCACGGCTGCTCTTTCTTCTTTCCCAAAGTGAAGTAACGTCAGCGAACACAATGCGGCATCCAAATTGATGAGACCGTGTCCAATCTGGCAACACTGGTCACGGCACGGCGACGTTTCCACCGTAATCGGGTGAATTGTGTGACGACCGTAGACGTGCTAATCAGGTGCGACCTCGAGCGGAGATCACCATTAGAAGCGATCGTTGTTTTTAAAGGATACTAGCAGGGGTTACCGATTTACCCGCGCATTCCCGTTATTTTTCTGTGATAAAAAATAGCCTAGGAGCTATTCCAGAACATAACATTCACACACATACACATTTTTTTAAATCTTACATACACACTTATAGACATTTTTACATACATGCACACTCTTTTCGACATACTCACACTCTTCCTCTGCTTGTTTTAACTCTTACAAAGCACTCTTGAAGAGAACTAGCTCCCACAAACACAGGGAATCCTACTGTGGGGGCTAGGGCTTCCTGACTTCATTATTGTAACTATGCATTTTTGTTATTGTTAGAGTATTTTTAAGTGTTGCATTTGTAATCATGTTACATGTTTGCTGGTCACTGATTTTTTTTTTTATGTATTATAATTTCAACCCAATCCGTTGAGACGTTCCGATGTAATAGAGCAACAAACAGCCAAACATCCAATCTTTCGCATTTATCTATTATTTTAGTAAGAAGTTGGACTGTCTGTGCCCCCACGGCGTAACCAGCAGTTTGCCTAAATTATAAGTAAGTATTTTATTCCCTTTAAGGGTACAATTTACACAAACATTAAATGTTGCTTTGAATCTAACCAAAACCCAAAAATATGTATAGGTTTCAATTGTCTAGCTTAAAAAATAACTTCCAAACTTCATTCCTTTATCCCCTATTTCAATCCCTTAAGCCTCTACTTAAAAGTACTATATGTCCTATCTCATGTTCTAGACTATCTCTCTAAGACAGCGTAGGTACAGCTCTTCTGACAGCGTAATAGACAAAAGAGTTACTTTCGCATTTATAATATTACAGAAACAACAGTTTTAGCAATTGCATGCAAGAATGAGATTCTTATTGGCATGAGTTGGTACTATACAGCTAAAACGGAGTCATGTCAACAAACCCGGCCAAATTACAGAACAGTATAAAGTATAAGGAACTCTAGCATTTGTTTAGCGTGTGTCGCGGTCGTGACCGTTACTCTACAGACAGTCAGAACCGTCGCTTCGTTACACGACCTACTTTATCAAATGACATACGGTTCGTCTACCGTTTATGGCTGATCAATACTATACCACAGTCTATTAAATCGTACAGTCGTTCGACGAAGCCGTCTAGACGGGGCAATCGTGCGGGGTGAGACGCGGGAAGCGCGCTCCTGCATTGCCTTTATTACAATGTTAGTATTGCAGGAGCGCCGCTCAGGGCCGACGACTTCCGTAAGTTTTAATTTTATTTCGTTCCGTTTTTAAAATTGCAACAACCCTACCCGTGTCTAGACATTATCGGCATTTCTCCCAAGATCAAAGGCGATGAACTACTGGTAGTATTCACGCATACTACTAAACTCACGCATGTCTTGGGTACAGTAGTATATAGCAAGCTCCCTGAGTCAATCAGGATGGCTCCCAGCCATAACAGTTTCAAACACCGGCTTCAGCGCTGGCTTGTCGAGCACTCGTTTTATGACATTAATTAATTTTACAATTGTAATTGTTTTTTTTTCGGATTTAATTATTATGAATCATTAATTATATGTGACGTGTAAATATTCTTTACCAAATAAATGAATATGAATATATCTTTATACTGTGACTATACATTGAAAGGTGTCATGTCATCGGTTTTTACCCAGGAAGTCTACTCTCTTTCTACGAAAAACGTAATTTCGGAAATTTGGAATACAGTTAGATTATAGTCTGGAAGAACACATAGGCTACTTTTTATCCCGGGAAAATAACGGGAACGACAGGAACGGGAACTACGCGGGTAAAACCGCGGGGCACTGCTAGTAATATAATAAACGCGAAAGTTTGTCATAATGTTTGTTACACGCAAAACGCACGCGTCTTTCACGCACAAATTACGGAAGGGAAATTGGATGAAATTTGGTACACAGGTAGATAGATAACGGTCTGCAATAACACAGGCTATTTTTTATCCCGGCAAAATAACGGGATCCGGCACTGTGAGGGTAAAACTAGTTAATACTATGTATTTACGTATAATGTATACAGAAATCTAAATTATAATTTAGATATCTGTGGGCTTTGCACTTGCTGTGGCACAAGCTTTGCTTCGTTGTTTGTTTAGGGTTAGTTAGCGTTGTGTTACGAATGACCATAAACATTTATTATTATTATTAATCATTTATTTCAGACTACAGCCCCTAAAAATATACATTTATATAACACGCTTGTATTTTATTTGCTAGCTGTGTGTCTAAAATACAGAATAGCTCTTTGCTAAATTGACTTTTGTCATCACACGTAGGCCAGTCCATTTGCTGACAAAAACGATCCAGATGAGTATTCAGCCATAACCCTTGAGTTTCATTCGCATCTGGTTGCCATAACACCAGCTTGCTGTTTTGAGGACACATAATAAGTGCACTTTTTCACTACTTATTAGTACTGTAGTGGTAGGACTCTTCATGTTCCAATAGCTGCGTGTCACTGTGCTGTTATGTGTGCTTACCATCAGGCACATGACCAGCTCGCCTCGTCACACTTTATTTAAAAAAAAAGTATTTTTGTCCGGCTTCAAAAAGGACTCAATTCGGTTTGATATTGTTGACAAAAATACTTTTTTTTTTTTTAATAAAGAGTGGACTCTGCTAAGAGTCCTACCACAACAGTATTCATCCTACCTTGCGGTTTCATTGGAACTGTGTCTTCAATTATTTCAGGTTTTTTTCATATTGTGCACTCAAAAACAAAATTCTAAATTCAAAAATGTTATCTAAAGTTTCTAAACGTGAAATGCTAATCAACCCTACGTCACTCTATTTACCTCCGATTCTGACATAACGGTCAGAACGACAATGGAATGGCACGACCCAAATTCGAACGGCCGATCCGTAGTTTTACTACAACACATAACTATCAATATTTTGGACACGTTTTTGTTTAGCGACCTGCAGATAGATAAGTCGAGTGGAACAACTAACATATTTATGGTTCGTTGCCTTGTAACTTGTAATAAATACTTTTATGGGTAAAACGAGAAACAGCTGATACAGATTTGTTACAGAGTCGATCGATAAAGTGACTAGGAAATCTCCGCGATTGTACTCGTGCAGTTTTTTTATAACCTTAAGAACTGAATGGATCAATTTAAAATTTGAAACCCAGCATAATAGTTTAATGGTGGGGAAATTATGGGATCGGTACAGGGTAATTTTACCGGCAAGTGACAATGTGCAAATCACTGCGTTCCGTTAAAAGGTCAATGTTTCTAGAGATTTACAGGGCATGGAGATTATTTTATTATCTCTGGATAACGAGCGCAGTGCAGCGGCTGTTTTGGGCATGTGTGTTGTTTACCACCGGGAACATGTACTGTTCGTTCCGGCACGCTTACTATAAAATAAAATAGCCAAGTGCGAGTTGGACTCGCCCATGAAGGGTTCCGTTCCAGGAAGTAACATAATATACATAGTACACATAGTTCTTGTAGTTCGTTGTAACTTTGATCGAAGTTTTAATAATAGTGTATTTATGACGTACTAAAAAAAAACTACTCATCAGATCGAGTTCAAACTAATTTTCGTTGGTAGTTTTCATGGTAATGTACATCATATATTTTTTTTAGTTTTTTCATTCTCTTACTTTAGAAGTTAGAGGGGGGGGGACACATTGTACCACTTTGGAAGCGTCTCTCGCGCAAGTTATTCAGTGTAGACAAAAATTATATTAGAAACCTCAACATCATTTTTTAAGACCTATCGATAGACACCCCACACGTGTAGGTTTGATGAAAAAAAAAAATTTAAGCTTCAGTTCTCAGTATGGGGGGCACCCCTAATTTTTGTTTTTTTAAAAAACTTTTGTAAAAATCTTAATGCGGTTCACAGAATACATCTACTTACCAAGTTTCAACAGTGTAGTTCTCATAGTTTCGGCAAAAAGTGGCTGTGACATACGGACGGACAGACAGACAGACAGACATGACGAATCTATAAGGGTTCCGTTTTTACGTTTTACGGAACCCTAAAAATAATGGCAGTCTTAGGATTTGCCGATAGAACTAAACACTTATAACTCAGAATTTGATAGCTTACTTTGGAAACTACGCGGATGAAACCGGAGGGCGTGTCCATGAGCATAGCCATCTAGAAACGCGTCAGTCGATGAGAAATGCTCACGCATTTCTAGATGGCCAATGGGAAATGCTGACGCATTTCTAGATAACCAATGGCCATGGTCCCGAGTTTACCCGAAGATTTCTTATCATATCCGAGCGTGACGCTAGAATTCATTTTACACCCCACGAAAAATTTGTCTAGGCGCGCCTAAAGAAGTTTTCACATCAAAAATACCAAACACGCCTTAAGAAGTTATCACATCCACAAATCTTACGACTCGGCACCAAATCGGCACGGCCAAGTCCGGTCATGAACCATTAGGATCAGACAAAAGGCCTCATCATCCCGTTACATCTAAAAAAGCAGTGGTGGGTTGACGACGACTGCCAAGTTCATTGACATGCAGTGTCATGGCAAAGATGTGGGCGAAACTAAATCTATACTAATATTATAAAGCTGAAGAGTTTGTTTGTTTGTTTGTTTGAACGCTAGGATCTCGGAAACTACTGGACCAATACGAAAGATTATTTTTTTGTTGGATACTCCATTTATCGAGGAAGGCTATAGGGTATATAACATTACGCTACTATCAATAGGTACGGAGTATGAGTGAAGAATGTAAAGAAAACGGGGAAAAATATTTCTCTTCGAGAGCTTTAGTTCCGTGAATTTAAAAATTCTCTTTGGTCGCTGAAGTCTGTGACGGCGCGTGTCTACATTTGAAGTTTGTGTCATTTGAAGTAATCAAATTTGTTCTACAACAATGCATTGTTGCTTATTTACGTATTTTTAGGGTTCCGTAAAACGTAATAAAGTGGCCAGCAATGGATATTTTAGTATGGATTTTCCTCAAATAGACGCGGGTGAAACCGCGGGGCACAGCTAGTATATTATAAAGGCTTTAGATCAATAAGATGGACGAATACAACTACACAAGGATATGGCGTCAGCATTACTAAATAGTTTCGTACATTAATATTTTATAAATCATTTTGACGATAGATTTGATACGTACGTAAAAAAAATAAGTAACGTATTGAAAGATATGAGGTAATGTAACGTTATTTTTTATGGGTAGTTGAACAACAAAACGAGCAAGTTGTAAGGTTAATACTTAATATTATGCCTGTGTATCATTTTACATGTAGATTACAGTGGGTACGATAAGTAAAGTTTAACTATCCATCTGATGGAAATCGATTCATCTATCAAAACCAGCATAGTCTGCTTAGTGTTTCGGAAAGTAAGAATTTAGATCACAGAAGAGCACTAAACTGCACTTGTCACTTAATAGTACATTATGGTATAAGTGCGCTAAGTTGATAATTACAGCCGAGGCTTTAGGCTCGTCTGCGGT
Source organism: Ectropis crepuscularia (assembly GCA_963693475.1). NCBI lineage: Eukaryota > Metazoa > Arthropoda > Insecta > Lepidoptera > Geometridae > Ectropis > Ectropis crepuscularia. The sequence goes on along the minus strand of OY856339.1, from coordinate 32,463,282 downwards.
CAGCTCCAATGGAGACCACTAAGCGGAGATGTATTATGTTTGTATGGCACGATGCAAACGAAGATGTGAGAGCTGTGCCTCGGCGACGCGCAGCGGAGACGAGAAATGTGCGCAGGCGACGACGCGCGGCTTCAGCTTCACACAGCACAGCTTCGGTGGAGTCACCCGAGCTGAAAAAGTCTCTTCTCGTCTCCGCTTCAGACATCTCCGCACATCTCCGCGTTGGTTGAGTCTCAGCCTGAGCGTGAAAGAATGTGAGCTATCTGATGACGAAGTCATATACATTTAGAGTGAAGTGGAAGAGTAGGAAGGCTGATCCCATCACCATGTGGGATATTCACATAGCCAAGAAGAGACAGATTGCGGACCAGCGTAACCCTATCAAAGTAAAGTTACGGCTGGTCTAGTCGGGAGAACGGCGACTGCCGATCCGGAGACCCCGGGTTCAAACCCCGCACGCACCACTGTCTTTTCGAAGTCATGTGCGTAATGCCGCTAACTTAAAACGGTGAAGGAAAACATCGTGAGGAAACCGACATGTACCTTTCGAAATCATGTGTCATCCACCAACCCGCACTGGGCCAGCGTGGTGGATTATGGCCTTAACTCTCTCCTTGCGAGAGAAGGCCCCGAGTCCCAGCAGTGGGAACGTTTAGTGGGCTGTTGATGATGTAACCGTATCAAAGTTAAAATACCGTTGAAAGCGTTACCTTTTAAGCTAGAGTAGTTTGTACAGTCATATTATTGTGATTCTCGGTAGAAGACTAATAGAACGAATTCTAAAAACTACATCATAAACTACTACGATAATGTATTTTTTATTTAACGTTTTACAACCTCATAATGAGATACACATCTCAGTCGTTACGTACATTGAATGAACATTGGATGCAAAAAAACTTAATGTAAAAAGTTATTCTCAATTTACCTACACCACAAAGGTAATTTTAATAGATTCCTTGACGTCATACGAAGACAAAACATACACTTAAGATACAGAACCAGTAGTCTAGTCAACAAGTTCAAAAACGTGCAAAATAGACATAAAACTCCTAGAAACATGTGTGATACTTCATTCGATTCGGAATGACGTTTAGTAAAAATGTTATTAAGGGTTTTTTAGCATAAAAAATTGCGATAGTTATTAACAAAATAAGATTTCAAAATGAAGGTATTTAGTTATTCCTTAATAATTTCGTAACTAATGATCCTTAAGATATTTTGAAAAAAGATCCTGAAAGAAGAGAAAATTTCCAATATAAAGGTTTAGCTTGTAGAGCTATATCTTTGTTATTTATACACTTTTTTAACGCTGAAAATAGAGCTCGGCGAGGCCGCTACGGCATAGACGCGGCGTCTAAAAAACCGGCATATCATCTAAAATATTGATTTTACAGTATTAAATATCAATTTAAAAATTTTAAAAAAATATAGTGTAATCTAGATACTTAAACGTACAAAACCTCGGTAAAAGAAAAAAATATGTCGATTTTTTGTAAAGTTATACCAATGTTAATTAACTAATCTTTTTCCGGTATCTGTTTTAATAAATTACGGCATAAAAGTTGAAACATTTGGTCTATACATTTTTGGCTTCGTGGAGTTCTTCTCATATAAGTACCTACTTCATAAAATAATGCAAAAAAATATTAAAGTTTATTATTTCGGTAGTCATGATTCAAACACTGACTTTATCAAATGAAGCCTGAAATAAAGGTTTACCAGGATCGATTTTTTCACGGACCGCTAACTAAGAATTTGAGAGAAGCTGCGGTGGCAAGTTTGAGTACGGTATGTGGGTATGGTAAGAATATGGAAAGGTTTTAGGTACGCTCTACATTTATGTTACTAACTATAGTAAGATTGGGATTGTAGGAATCTTACACACTGCACTAGCCCACGTTTAGGTAGGCCGTAGATATTACTTGAAGCAAACTGCCATAGGTCCCTTTAATAAACAGACTACATAGCAGGGATGTTATGGAGCTCCGTAACCGAAACTGTCGGATATCCGAAATAAAAATATATCCGTAACCGTATCTGCGTCAAAAATTTCGGACAGAACTTTTTTTTTATAGTATAGTGACGAGACGAGCAGCACATGTGCCTGATGGTAAGCAACATGCCTGCCACATAACAGCAGTGACAGCAATTGGAACATGAAGAGTCCAAATCATTACCTGCAGCACTGCACAGCGCTCTTCACCCAGAGGTATAAGAAGTTTTATCTCTATGCCCCGTAATTTCACTGGAAACATTATCCTTCCAACCGGAACACAGTTTTTTTTTAATAAAGAGTGACAAGACAAGCAGGACATGTGCCTGATGGTAAGCAACATGCCTGCCACATAACAGCGGATTGACACGCAGCTATTGGAACATGAAGAGTCCAAATCATTACCTAGCACTGCACTGCGCTCGTCACCCAGAGATCTAAGACGTTATATCTCTAAGCCCTGTAATTTCTCTGGAAACATTGCCCTTCAAACCGGAACACAATAATGTTTGTACATTACTGCTTGGCGGCAGAATAACTGGCAAAGGTGTGGTACTTCCCCAGGCGGACTCTGCCAAGAGTCCTACCACTACTATCATGTTTGCCCATTACTGCTTGACGGTAGAATAACGTAGCATAAGCCATCTATGACAGACGATACCTACAACTGTTCCTACAAATACTATAAGGGCACTTTTGTTTCTTACAGAAGAGGTAATGAGTAATGATCCTGAATAATGAAACCAGAAATAGACCAGTAGAATAGATAAGTACAAGATGTAACACATCAAGATCTAAGTTTATCTCTTACGTAATCGCAGCGATGTTAATGTTGTGATTGCACCGCGATGGAGGATATGACGTATGGTTCGCGGAAGCATTTACGATTTCGCAGTGAATTTATCATTTCATTTTTAAACATTTGTTTTGATCTTTTCAATCATAGAATTTCGACTTGTAGCGACCCGTGGTTTAACCCTACATCAAGCTGCTTAACTAAAGGTACAAATTCGCGCTGAGACCGCGACAGGAGACCGAGACACACATGTCAAGTGCATGTCGCTGTCTCCGGTCGCGGTCTCCAGTCTCGTGTCGCGGTCGCGGCTCGACCTGCCGCCTTTACAGTTTTACATACTGTGTGTTACTCCAGTTAATGTACCTACTACTCATTTACACTCATTTTCACGCTCCATCGTAGACCGCATCGTCGCTTAACATCAGGCGAGATGGCGGTCAAGTGTAAACCTATAAAATTAAAAAAAAAACATTCAAATCCATTCAGCCGTTACAGAGATACGTTAGAAAAAACTTACACACCAACCCGCAAGCTTTTTTATGTTTTACCTGCTATACCATATAATTATTGCCATAAAAAGTAGCCTGTACAAGTGTATACCTAATACTCCCATCATATACCCGCCGTGCTACGTATATTCAGACACTTTCCGCAGTAGCCCGAAGTTGAGGAGGCGATAGATGCATCGTATATCGCCACAGGTCCCATAAAATCAATATCAGTAGGTTGAACAAAATAAATACTCACTTGGAAGAAGAGCACGAAGCACACCCACTGGTAGTAGGTGTAGTACTTCTTATCCTGGGTGCTGTCGTACTCGTTCATGATGCCGGGGTGTGCCACTTCCCTGCCGACCTGGGAACAACGGCTGGATTGATTAAACTGTTACGGTAACCACGGGTAAATCCGTGTCTACCCGTGGATATGATGAATGAGGATCCATCGAAATATCGGGTATTCACTCTACCGTATACCCAAGATACACGAGTAACGAACTAACTAATTAGTAGATACTAATGTAAGAATTTTCAAACCACAATCCCCAGTACCTACTACCGATAGAAGTTAAAAATATAATCAGATGTCAACCGCTAAATCAAAATAAAAAACTACATTAAACTTTACTACATTTAATTTCTCTGGGTGACGAGCGCAGTACATTGCTAGGTAATGATATGGACTCTTCGTATTTCATTAGCTACGTGTCTGTAAAGGTACAAGTTCGCGCCGCGACCGCGACGCGAGACCGCGACCGGAGACCGCGACCGGAGACCGCGACCGGAGACCGCGACCGGAGACCGCGACCGGAGACCGCGACCGGAGACCAAGACAGGCACTTGACACTATGGAATTGTATGGGCGCCAGTTCGCGCCGCGACCGCGACCGCGACCTGTCTCGGTCTCCTGTCGCGGTCTCAGCGCGAACTGGCGTCTATACAATTCCATAGTGTCAAGTGCCTGTCGCGGTCTCCGTTCTCGGTCTCCTGTCGCGGTTTCGTATCGCGGTCTCCGCGCGAACTTGTACCTTTAAGTGGCAGGCATGTTGCTTACCATCAGGCACATGTCCTACTCGTCTCGTTACTCTGTACTTAAAAAAAGCTAATCCGTGCTTGATATTACGTGAGCAACTACATTAACGCAACCCTTGTAAACAACAACATGTATAATATTATATTCAGAGATTTATTATATGTATTATGAAACGAGGTTAAACGATCATACTAACAAAACCACACCTGCATCATGAAAACATGGAAATGGTAAACTAAAGCCAATAAAATTGCAAATATCGAAATAATAGTTATTTATACAATCTTTGAATCATGATATACATGAGATGAGGGCATGATGGATTTAAAGTGACATCGATGTACTCGTGATCTTTGTACTGTTATACAGACTTACGCACAATGCCTGTAGTCATCCTAATGTGTTGAATTTAATGTGTGTGACCCCCCCACCCCTCTTACTTCTAAAGTAAGAGAATTAAAAACTAAAAATTATATGATGTACAAAACCATGCAAACTACCAACGAAAATTAGTTTAAACTCGATCTGATGAGTAGTTTTTTTAGTACGTCATAAATATAGCACATACAGTAAATGTATGTGCTACGACCATGTTTCTAGCAAATAAATGATTTGATTTGATTTGATACACTATTATGAAAACTTCGATCAAAGTTACAACGAACTACAAGAACTATGTGTACTATGTATATTATGTTACTTGCTGCAACGGAACCCTTCATGGGCGAGGTCAACTCGTACTTGGCCACTTTATTTAATTTTAAAGTCTTTTCAAATTCAACTCGGACCAGACCAACATTACGACTCGTGATTTACGAAAGCGACGCTTTCAGATTAGTGCGCATGTTTCGCGTAACCCTGTATTTGAATTCAACGTGACTTACGATATTATGAAACGAACGTTTGGTATATATAGGAGTAAGGTTACAGAATTCATAGTATAATGTAAGTTTAAAATATACGCTTCATTTGGAGATGAGATGCATGAAATTCAGAAACAGCCGCCAAATCAAATATAATATGCGAAACGATTGTCAGTGGCTTGGTAAAATATCAGATATCACTGAGAAATAATCGAAAAAGCGACATCGTTTTATGGTTGACTTTTTAAACACTCGAACAACGTTTGATCCTAATTTTATGGAAGATGAAACAAAGCTAATTATAAGACAGGTATATATTAATTATTATTTCGACTCCCAAATAATGAGAGAGTAACATTCAATCATCAATCATCAACAGCCCACTAAATGTTCCCACTGCTGGGACTCGGGGCCTTCTCTCGCAAGGAGAGAGTTAAGGCCATAATCCACCACGCTGGCCCAGTGCGGGTTGGCGGATGACATGTGTCATCTTCGAAAGATTCTAGGTACATGTCGGTTTCCTCACGATGTTTTCCTTCACAGTTTTAAGTTAGCGGCATTACGCACATGACTTCGAAAAGACAGTGGTGCGTGTGGGGTTTGAACCCGGGGTCTCCGGATCGGCAGCCGCCGTTCTCCCGACTAGACCACCGTAACTTACATAGAGTACTTACGTAGAGTAACATTAATAAGAGAAAATTGAAAGGATATCTTCAAATACTGTAGGTTTGTACAACATAGCTAATAGCTGTTCCCTTGAAGTAATATTCAGACAGTAGAGTCATCTAATAGGACACTGCTTCGATTACCCCCACAACCTCAGCGCTGATATCTTGCATAACTTTACTTAAGTTTCCATCAACAAATAACAACCCAAACAATCTCATCATTGCAGGTCACAAATTCAAAGAATTAACTTCTAAATGGAACGGGATGACAACCCAGTTAAGCAAATTTAGACTCAATCAACAGGAATTTAGATTTAAACTAAAAGGAAGAGGGCGATCCCACCGGACCCACCGGCGGGCTCATGCCTCCTGAGGCGTTAAGAGATCAGCAAAGACGTTTTTCCTTTGAACTGTGCTGCATCTGACCTTAACCGAGAGTGCAATGGATGCAATAACAATGACGAACGAGGGAACCGATAGCTCCCTTCACAATGAGCGGAGGAAGTCGCCGGTTACTGTGGACCTCTGACGCGGCCGCAATTGGAAGCACCTAATCGTGTAATGGACTCGACATTCTACGCAGTTACGAAGGCTCTTTGAAATACATAAATATACAGTGTTAGTAGCGCCCGCAGTGTTGTTACCCTAGTAGTTTCCGGGATAAAAACATAACTAGATCATGTATTATTCCAGAATATAACATATTTGTTTCCCAAATTTTAACTACATTGATTCAGGGGTTTTTGTATGATAGAGTGACAAATATCTGTACATACAAACTTCCGCGTTGACTTACTAACAGCGCATCGCAATTTTAGACGCGTAGTTTTTGCGATTGTTTTCAATTTATATTGCAATAAAATACGGTAACAGGAACAGGATAGTCTGGAATAACACAGGAGTTATTACAGACTTTAGTCTAACCACGTTCTAAATTTCAATCCAATTCAGCCGTTCCCATGTGATGCAGCAATAAACTTTCAAACTTTCTCATTTAAAATATTAGTAGGATGTAAAGTTTGTTGCTCAACCACATCCTCAACTGCGCAAACGAACGAACAAACTGAACCCAGTTTGAAATTTGAAACTTAAGACAGATTTTAACATAGAAATAGCACATAGATTGTTTTTTTTTCGGTAAATGTAGGGTTCCTCAGAGAAAAGCCGTGCTATAAATTATACGTGAGATGCGAGTAGTCTGTATTTGTCCAGCCTGAACGCAGTCAGATCGGACGGATCGCCTAGTTACAAATAATAAGCAAACGCGGTTCGACCCCGATCTACGGCGTTTCTTCACAGCAACGCAACTTTAATTTCTGGCCGCCCGCGCCGCACGCAACCCATTATGTTAACATTAACAACTGATTGTCCAGCTTGCGGCCCATTTGCTTCATCGAGAACAAATAATATGAAAGCACGAATGTTCTAGTACGTACAATTAGAAGAACACGTGTTTAAATGATCCACACTGTAACTTTGGTACGTAAGACGGAACTTGACTATACAAAGATTGTAGTGGAAGGACTCTTTAAAATTAGTTAATGTTTCACACTCGGCTTGAAAAATAATTTACTTGATGAAACATCTGAGGTTACAACGGTTTTATGTAATGTATGTCACCGTAAAATTGTTAAAACCGTCAGATTACAATCTAACGACGTCAGATTACAAACTAACCTAACCTAGCGTGAGATTATAATCTCACGCGTTAGATTCTAATTTGACGGTTTTGACAATTTTAAGGTGACGTACACGAGTATATACAAGAACTCAAAATTCGTTGTATAACTTAACCTTTAATTTGAAATAACGAACATTTTATTTAAAATATTATAAATTAGGAGTAAAGGCATTAAAATGGCAATGGACAGGACACATGATAAGGGAGACGATTGAAAAATGGACAAAAAGTATATCAGAATGGTACCCTAGGGATGGTAAAAGAAGCAAAGGACGTCAACAAAAAAGATGGGAAGAATTGAAAAGAATTGCTGGTCCAAATTGGATGCGAATCGCAAATGACAGGAAGATCTGGAAAGCTCTGGCCTTCCTCAGGCCTTTGTCGAAGGACAAGCTGAGGATAAAGATACCAATCGTTTGTAAAAATATAGTTAGCAAACAAAATTGTAAACTTGGCAATAAAGGCTCATTTTATTTATTTTATTTTATAGATTAGGATTAAGATATATAGTATAGAGAGAATAGATTAAGAGTCATACAACAAATAAATTATGTTTTAACATCTGGAGTAATTTAACCTAATCGTTAGAAATAGAGTGGACTGAAATAGTTTAACACCCTTTTCTAGAGATAAGCTTCTCTTTGAAGTAGCCATAAAGAAGAGAAATCACACGCCAGCAAAGTCATAAAAATCGTGTATAACTGACTGAAGGGAAAAGCTAATATTGTGTAGAAAAGGATTTTGTGAACGGAATTTTCAAAACCCCGACGAAATGAGTGTTGTAAATTATGTGATGGTTTAGATTGGATTGTTGTTCATCCTATTCATATTTTAAATGCGAAAGTTGAGTTGTTTGTTGTTCAAACATCATCTTCATAAGTATATTCTAGTCCACTGCTAGAATCTGGCATAGGTATCTGGTAGAATTGGTATCTGGCATGATATGGCTCTAAGCACTATCCTAGGCTTTTCTTCTCCAGCCAATGCCAGCCAGAGAAAGACTCTAGGGTCTTGTAATGTAACTTGGAAATAAACAATAAAGTAATAATCCTACTTATATTTTAAATATAAATGTTTGGATATTTGCAAATGTGTTGCTCAATCACGTCGTAACGTTATAACGGATCTGGTTGAAATTTGAAGTAAGAGTTACATTGTAGTCTGGAACACAAATGCTTTTTATCCGGGGAATATAATAAAAACGAGAACTAAGCGGGTAAATCCGCAGGGCGCAGCTAGTTAATTACATAAAATGTTTTAAGAAAATACATACTTGTTGGTGCTTTAGTAATATAATAGGATATCTATATTGTTATATCTATATCTATATTTTTTGTAGTGGTAGGACTCTTAGCAGAGTCCGCCTGGGGAAGTACCACACCTTTGTCAATTATTCTACCGCCAAGCAGTAATGTGCAAACATTACTGTGTTCCGGTTTGAAGGGCAATGTTTCCAGAGAAATTACAGGGCTTAGAGATATAACAACTTAGATCTCTGGGTGACGAGCGCAGTGCAGTGCTAGGTAATGATTTGTACTATCATGTTCCAATAGCTGCGTGTTACTGTGCTGTTATGTGGCAGGCATGCTGCTTACCATCAGGCACATGACCTGCTCGTCTCGTCACTCTATGCTATAAAAAAAAAAAAAAAAAAAAATTGTAAACAGGTATTGCTGATATACCTATACATTTTAAAGACGTAAGTCTTCAAAACATAAAATATGAGAGATTTGTGCAATGAGAAACACTGTGTTGAAATAATCCCTACTTATACCTCTTTTTATAGTGTGAATTGTCCACCAATATTCATTTATTTATTTTATTACTAGCAGCGCCCCGCGGTGTTACCCGCGAAGTTCCCGTTCCCGTTGTTTTCCGGGATAAAAAGTAGCCTATGTGTTTTTCCAGACTATATTCTATCTGTGTTCCAAATTTCAGCCCGATCCGTTTATACGTTAGGACGTGATTGAGCAACAAACATCCAAACATCCATACATTGACATTTATAATATTAGTAGGATAGTATAGAGTAACGAGACGAGCAGGATATGACTGTGCCTGATGGTAAGCAACATGCCTGCCACATAACAGCACAGTGACACGCAGCTATTGGAACGTGAAGAGTCCAAATCATTATTATCAAAGGTGTGGTACTTCCCCAGACAGACTCTGCAAAGAGTCCTACCACTCTTAAAACTAATAATCTTGTAATCATTTCTTGTACTTCTCTAAATTAACATCATTAAATCACTGAGTACAATCGGCTTACTCGTTATTGTGTAACAATCCCCATACAAAGAGAACCTAATAACTAATAACATATCCATCTTAACCTTGAGCGGACCGAATCAGTTATTAGTTCACCCAATTTGTCGTTTAGCGGAAACGGAACGTTACCTAATCACTATAATTAGACTCCACAAGCCAATGCCACTATGCGGTGGAAAAAAATTGTCATGTCATGAATCGTACGCAACAAAGAGATCGAAAGTTATGGCGCGGATCGACTGGCCGGCTGCCAAAACTGGGCCTAAACCAGAACTGCACAACTGCAAAACGGAACGATTCTTACGGATTGTACCGAGTATTGAATGTGCCAGCTGAGCTGCATGATAAATATAATACTCGCACATCTGTCTTTGGAAAAACACCGAAAGGCGCAACTGGAATTCCAACTATTTGCAGCTGGAATTACCTCACGCGTTTGAAAACAAACGTTCTCGCCACTAAGCTGCAGCAGTAGTTTTTTTGTTTTTTACTTCTATAGGTTTAAACTTGACCACCATCTCGCCTGATGTTAAACGACGATGCGGTCTAGGATGGAGCGTGTTTACCTAGAAAAAACCGATTCACTTTCGATTTGAAGACACAAAGATTGTAAACATCGGGGAAAACCCACTCAGGCAACGTATTCCACAGCCTAGACGTTCTTATCACAAAAGTAGAGTCAAATCTTTTCGTTCGTGTCTTTGGAACATCAACCATGAAACGATGACGCTTTTTAGAGCTACGAGCATTCCGATAGAAAAAAGGACAAGGTGGTATCAGATCATGCAAATCAGTCGCACACTCTCCGAAGTGTATCCGATAAAAAGCCGATAGGCTAGCAATTTTTCGGCGATGTTCAAGACTTTGAAGTCTTTTTCGCACAAAAGTGTCGTTGCCTGTGAGCCTTTTGGCACGTCTCTCGATCGATTCTAGAGCCTCCAGCTGATACTTAGCCGATCCATCGCAAAGGTGCGAACAGTACTCCATACAGGAGCGAATCTGTGCTTGATATAATGTAAGCAACTATTTTATTATATTATATTAGCAACATTATTTTAAGCTACCACTAACCTACTATAATTAATTATCCGTTACGGCTGGTCTGGTCGGAAAACTGAGACTGCCGATTCGGAGCCTCTGGCTCGAATCACACGCGCACTACTGTATTTCCGAAGTCATATGCGTAATGGCGGTAACTAAAAAACGGTGAAGGAAAATCGTGATGAAACCGCTACGCTCCAAGAATTTCTAGAGGTGATGCGTCATCCACACACCGCACCGGACCAACCCAGCGTGGTGGATTATGGCCTTGACTCACTCCTTGCGAGAAAAGGCCCCGAGTTCCAATAGTGGGAACATTCAGTGGGTTGCTCGTCCATATGATCCGTAAACTTTGTGTCATAACGATATCAAATGTCTCAGATATGGAACATTGTTTAAGCTATCACGATTGTTCACTCCTCTAATCATATGTAAATTGCCCTGGTTTATTAGGAGCTCATTATACGTATCAAAAAACATGTTATACAAAATCCTTTTAGTACGAAGTCAAATCCAACTCACCTCTCTTGCAAAGGCGTCTGGCATCGTGAAGGTAGACGTGATCCAACAGAAGGTGTTGACGACATGCGTCGGCAGCCCGCTGACGATGCACTGTATCGGGCTCCCGACCAGCTGCGTGGCCGTTATGATCATGGAGCATGTCAGCAGCAGCACCGTCGTGAATATATTGTGCAACCGGAACACCGCATTATCCGTCCTTATCGGCTGGTACTTGAAGTACACGCTCAAACCTCCCAGCAACTTAAACATCTTGCTTCCTTATTTCCTCTCTCCTTATTTCAGCTTTCCCTCTCACAGCATTGTCTAAATTTGGCTTGGTATCTTCGTCGTCAACTCGGCGACATGGGGAATGTGCGTTACTTAACAACTACTCAAAATCAGTCTTGTTTTAATTGATTGACGAAGATTTGTGATTATTGTCGAGTTCGGTTTTCAGTTCTGTCCCTGTAACAAAAGATAATTCGCTGTTAAAACCACTGCTATTAAATTACAACTAACAAAAATGTTGGGTGTTAATTATCGGAAGTCAATAATTATGAATAATTTGTACATTCTTTAAATGTCAACGTAGCAAAAACTGGATGTTTTCAATTCGTCGGGTTATGTCGAACCTGACACCACGGTTGGACATGGTGCCCTTACCGACTAAATCACCTCGGGGTTCCATCTTACAATAATAAAATGTTCAGCCTCAGTTGGGCCGGTGCCGGTGCCCATACATAAGGCAACCTACGTTGCCGCATCATCGTCGGCTTGGAAGTAAAGCGTAGACGAGCGGCCCAACCGCGGAGTCGCGGGGTCCACTAAGCTTCCAGGCCACGGCTACAAAGCCCACTCTAGTCAATGCGGGAACCAAACTCAAGGGGTTAGTGAACATTCCTCACATAACTAACTCACCTCCCAAACTAAGCAAAGCTTATTTTATAACAGTCAGATAGCTGATATAATATAATACTCATAAATATAATTGTAAATACGTTATATTCATTCACAGAAACACGTAAACGAAGTGATATCTAACTTAAATCAAAACAACAACACACATTCACAAAGACAAGCAACATTCGTATCTTCTCAATCGTCATTCCTCCCCATTTGACTTAATACATTAATCCGCCTTTCATTCAACACATTTATTTTATCGTTCACATAATACCTTTAAGCTCGAAACTCATTAACGACGACACCGGGCTTTTCAACGCAGCAATAAAATGTTCTAGAGAAACATCAGAGCTATGACTATCCATCAGCTAATACATGAGACTCAATCCCGTTAGACAAGACAAGTATTTGGAGTGGTAAGAAATTTGAACTAGGTACGTTACTTTATACTACATCCTTCGTATTTTCTTGAGAGGTGTGATAGTGGCGTTCTCCGTCAAAGACATTTTAAAGTTGTGAAATCAAAATTCAAATTAAATTGACGCTATAAATTTTGCATGAAGTACTCAATTGCAAATCGTGTTTATTGCGATAAGTTGACGATAAGTCTGAGTTCCTGTACTATAATAGGAAATGCGATTGCAATGAATAGCAATTCAGTCTGCTTCAGATAAATTGGTATTACAGGAACTAAGTGCAGTTATAGTCGGAATTTGAATTGTACGTGGAATCAATCTGAGCGACATGAGCGGTCGTGTTGATATTTTAACGTTTATTATTCTGGAAGCAGTTTCTATGCGGTAGTTCTGTGGTAGTGTTTTTGAGTTTTGCACAATGTTCTAAGGACAAAGTTTTAATTTAATTCGACCAAGGAATGCATATCGGCATTATTACTTTGAATGGCCTCGTGGCGTAGTTGTAAGCCCGACCGCAGAGCCGTATGTCGTGTGTTCGATTCCATTATAATATTTGTGTGTTGAATACAAAATATTTGTTTCATGTCTCGGTGTTTCTTTGTATTATGTATCATAAGTATATATTTACATTTATGTCAGTACCTATTACTACTACTTCACCACAACGTGAAACAACGGTGTTTCACCCGCGCAGTTACCATGTCCGATATTTTGCCAATATAAAAAATAGTCAAGTGCTCATCCAGGTTATACTTAATATAACTGTGTTTGGAATTTCAACTCAATCTGCTCGAGACGTTCCGACGTGATTGAGCAACAAACATACAAACTTTCACATTTATAATATTAGTAGGAATTAGTTAGATTATATTACAAGCGTTTGAGCGTCTAATTAAAGTTGTGTGAGGAATGTCTACCGAGATTAATACAATTATTCATATAACAGCAAGTCAGGATGACGACACTACAAATACCAATAAACTTATTAGTCTCAGCGACTATGAATGAATCATTTACCGGTAACAAGATAATGGAATAGTGGACAAAAAGCGTAAGATCTAATTTAATGCCACGGTTAAGGCACGAATTAACGCCTCCGAATCAGAAGTTCCGCTTGACGAGCCTGAGTTTGGGTTACAGCAAGGACTTGACATTGGTGATGCTGTATTCAATATTTACCAATATTTTATCGTTGATAAATTTATATGGTACACTGACATGACATTGTAGATTCAACATCATCATCAGCGTAGCATAAGCACTAAGCAGCCTACTAAATGTTCCCACTGCTGGGACTCGAGGCCTTTTCTCACAAGAGTTAAGGCGATAAGGGGCCGTTCAAGTATGACATACCTACCCGGGCGGGGCAAATTTGTCTTGTGAAACGGTACGGTGCGTCATGGAAGTATTTTTTTAACATAAAAATAATCAGGAAATTAAAATCTGCCTAGTTGGCAACATGTGTGGTGGCTTTAAGGTAAAAACGATCACTTGGATGTTATCTAATGTTTACGGAGAGTGAGACGAATGGTGTTTTTAATGTTAAGGTGTGTTACGAGGGAGGATAAACTCTTTAAAAATTGCGTTACGTAATACTTGAACGCTCCCTAATCCACCACGCTGGTCAAGCGCGGTGGATTAGGGAGCGATCGAGTGACGGATGACCTAGAAAGATTCTTGGAACATCCCGATTTCCTCAAGTTTTCTTTCATCGTCAAAACCAGTGGCACTGACAATGTTGTACATCTGCATTTGAAAAATGACACACAGGCCCTGGATGGCTTCGAACTTCGCGATTGTTAAAGGTACGCTACACAACCAGGCTTACCGATATGAAGCATTATAGTAAAAATGTTACATGAGCTTTGCATTACTAAGAGGACGCAATTTTTTTTCTGGAACATGTGTCTGGTCCGTAGAAGCTTAACCCCAAGTTTGTGGTGCTGCCGCCCATGTCCCCCGACCGCCATCTTGAAAAACGCCTTTTTCGAGATATATACAACGTGTTGGATTTACCCCCAACAATATTTTAACAGTCCATTCTAACACTGATGTAGACTTCATCACCCAAGGTCTCTTTCCCCTCAGCACGGTAGATCACGAGATAATTCGAGTCAAAGTTTGACGTAAAATTCCCACCAAATCACCAGTTTCAACCCTAAAGCTTGTACAGCAGACAAACGACCTTGCCACCGACACCGCGACGTCGTACAAAAATCCGTGCGGAGATCTGGCCATTAGGGGTATGTCAAATGAAATAACAACCAAAAAAATTAATATTTTTTTTGGAAAAATTTTTTGAGCTTTCAAGCCTAATTTTCACATACATGATTCAAAACTTAATGTAGATGAACTACCATTAATATTGTTGCACCTTTTTGCAACACCTTGTACATATAAACTACCAACTCTAGGTACAAAAAGTTTATAGGTTGATGGCGGCCGGGGGACAAGGGCGGCAACCCCACATACTTGAGGTTAAACTTCTATTGACCCCCACAAAATGTCCCAATGATAAAATTGTATCCTCTAAAAATGGAAAATTAGAACTTTCAATTGTAACATTTCAAAGGACTATTTATTTATTAATCGAGCATCATTTATCTAAAAAAATAAACATAAAACTATTTCTCTAGACAACCGTTCAAAAGCTACCACACTATTTTACTAGACAGCCGTTTCAAAAGCTACCAAATCAAATCGGCGATAAGAGCAATTACTAAAGCGGGTATGGATAATTTGTTCGGAACACATCGAGTGAGTTCACCGCGTGGCCTACATCGGTAATCACCGGTGGCAGCACTGCTTACGTTACTTACGTAACGAGCTGATAAGGGGTCATCGACACGCAGGTGCTAACTGCCGATTTCAGGACTACAGCCTGATAAAGGTTCACTATACTAATAGTATATTAATAGTAGCGCCTCGCTGTTTTTCTCATACAGTTCCCGTTAGCGTTGTTTTCCTGTGATAATAGTAGCCTGTGTTATTCCAGACTATAATCTATGTTCTAAATTTAAACACGATCCGTTCAGATGTTCCGACGTGATTGAGCAACAAACATCAAAATATCCAAACATTGTCATTTATAATGTTAATAGGATTAGTAGGAAGTAGGGTTATTAAAATGTTACTTTAGTACAGGACACTATAAAAAAGATGTTTTCATGCTTATACTGTTTTAATAATACCTACTCTTTTGGCGTAAGTTTAGTGATTTAGTTTATTAGCACATTAGCCCAAAATTAGGCAGAGCTACAGGGGGTGGTGACCGTTAACGGTCAAACGTCTCGTCTCGTCTTTTTTCTTATTACATTTCGTTTTAAAAATAAAAGGTAGAGTAGAGCCTCAAATAACATTCATTTAAATTCAAGATACACGACTCTATAGCTACTTATTTAAGCGTGAAAAGTTCACTTCCAAGCACAACACAGCGCTTGTCGCATAGAGATTTAAGAGATTGCTCTGCAAAAGGGAAACAGCAATTGCACTTTACTATTTGCGGTAAAGCATTTATATAAAACTATTCAACTTTCTATTTAATAATAATCGAAGGTTACACAGACTTTTTTTATTTCATTGCGTATCTCAAATAGCTCAGAGTTTCACAAAGAAACCAGAGCTTCACGATCAGCCCTTTGCACAACGGCTCTGTTGACACCGAGCTAGCCAACCCGACACCGCGATTGTGCAAATCGACTCGTTTCCCAACTGCCGATTGTTCGGACAATGTTATGGGTAATCGACCCCCGTTCACACGAGAAGCCGATCTTTTGGTTAGTCGAAACTAAACCTTTCAGATAATAATTTACAAAACAAAGCCCATGAGAAATGATTTTGAAGTATTTTTTAATCAAAACATTACACAGGAAATAAGCGCAATGGAGAACCCCTGGAGCGAGAAACCTACGGTTGGTATAGTCGAGAGAACGGTAACTGTCGATCTGGAGCCGATGGTTCGAATCCCACGCGCACCACTGCCTTTTCTAAGTCATCTGTCCACTTAAAGGGCTCCCACACAAAACTGCGATGTGATGCGATGCGACGCAATGCCGCATCGGAGGAACTTGCGATGCGATGCGAATTCGTGTGGCAAACTGTTGGTTAGGGTAACCATACTTTCAACGGTAGTCAGCCGTGTTGGACGTATTTTTCGGAAGCGTAACATGGATCGCAAAAAGATTGTTGTACACATATTACTGCTGATATGAATGCTGATGGGAACTATTTTACTCGCAAGTATTATGGGTTGAGAATAGAAGAATATATATTTTTTATTATTTTATAATGAGCATATCTTCATTTGAAAAGCATCTTTCTCTTCTTCTGTCGCAGAGCTGACTAAAATGGTGGTTACACCATTATCACCAGTATGACGTAATATGACAGGAATGCGCGATGCGAATCAAATCGGAAGTTCTTGCGATGCATTCGTGCGAATTCGGAGATATTTATGATGCGATGGGAATTCGTGGTTTTAGCGGGAGCCTAACAGCATGAGATTGGAGATTTAACTCTTCAAAGACAAGCGAAGTCTACCAACCCTCAACTTGGCCAGCGTGGTGGACTATGATATAAACCTACTATCACACTTGGTGACACCCGTGCCCCATCAGTGGGGGACTCAAATGACAAAAACTCTGTTCAATTTTGTGTCTTGTCAAAACGCAACGCAAAAACAGTTACATCATAAACACAACAAAGAAAATAATAACGAAGTGCCAACATCGCGATTTAGGTTACAATGTCTTGATAGTATCAATCAGTCATATAACTAACATCACGTAGACTATGTTAGTAGTTATTATTTTAGTGTTCGGACATTTTAAGCTCAATTATAAGCACAAGACTGGCCTCGTGGCTTAGTGGGTAGTAGCTCTGCCTGCGAAGCCGAGGGTCATGGGTTCGATTCCCACCCAGTGCAAATATTTGTGTGATGAATCCAAATGTTTGCACTGTGTCTGGGTTTTTCTATGTATTACAAGTATGTATTTAAAACTATATTAGTATTATATCAGCTATCTGGCCGCCATTACACAAGCTTTGCTTAGTTTGGGGTCAGATGGTGGGTGTTGTGTGTGAATTGTCCACCAATATAAAAAAAAAACATGTCAAATGGGATATAAAAATACTACCAATTAATTTATATCAAACTATTATTTTACCGGTCTTTTCAAACATCTTCGTAACTATAAAACGTTTTCTCGATAAGCCAGCGTTTGACAAAAACTCTGTTCAATTTTGTGTCTTGTTATCAAAACGCAACGCAAAAACAGCTACAACATAAACACAACAAAGAAAATACTAACGAAGTGCCAACATCGCGATTTAGGTTACAATGTCTTGATAGTGTCAATCAGTCATATTAACTAACATCATTTAGACTATGTTAGTAGTTATTATTTTAGTGTTCGGACATTTTAATATCAATTATAAGCACAAGACTGGCCTCGTGGCTTAGTGGGTAGTAGCTCTGCCTGTGAAGCCGAGGGTCGCGGGTTCGATTCCCACCCAGTGCAAATATTTGTGTGATGAATCCAAATGTTTGCACTGTGTCTGGGTGTTTCTATGTATAATAAGTATGTATTTAAAACTATATAAGTATTATATCAGTTATCTGGCCGCCATCCCACAAGATTGGGGTCAGATGGTGATGTGTGTGAATTGTCCACCAATATTTATTTATTTATAATTACATCGAAAAAATAGAATTCACACATAGTAAAGCTAAGGCACAGGCTTCCCTTTCCTCCTTCCTTCCACGGGTTTCTGTAGATATCGACAGACACTACCTATATTTTAATATCACAAAAATGTATGAAGACGAAAACGTATCTAACCATAACGCAAAACTAAATAGAAAATGTTAATCTATTATCTTATTTCCTAATATTATAGGTAAATGCAAAATTTTTGATGTTTGTTGCTCAGTCACATCGACACTGTTCAACAGATCATGTTGAAATTCGAAATAGAACTACGATTATACTCGTATTCGGGCATAACACATAGACATTTCATTGAGGGAAAGTTACAGTAACTACGTGGGTGCTACTAATAAAAAAAAAATGTCACAAACACGAAAAGCCAATAATAGGATTATCACTGAAACTCTATCAACAAATGTACGAGTTAAACCAAAATATTGACTCACTTGCAACTTTTACTGACATCTAACCACTGTAGCAAACGAAGCGCGAAACTGTCACCAAAGAATCGTTTAGTGCCACCGTGCTAATGATAGCTATCACTAAGGACACTTTCAGAACTATAGGGTTAGACAGAACGGATCTACGTAGCTAAAAAGAGTTTTTTTTTAAATAAATAGTGACGAGACGAGCAGGGCATGTGCCTGATGGTAAGCAACATGCCTGTCATATGACAGCACAGTGACACGCAGCTATAGGAACATGAGGAGTCCAAATCATCACCTAGCACTGCACTGCGCTCGTCACCCAGAGATCTAAGATGTTATACCTCTAAGCCCTGTAATTTCTCTGGAAACATTGCCCTTCAAACCGGAACACAGTAATGTTTGCACATTACTGCTTGGCGGTAGAATAACTGGCAAAGGTGTGGTACTTCCCCAGGCGAACTCTGCTAAGAGTCCTACCACTACAAAAATGTTCTATTCTACCAATTCGAGTGTTTTATTTTTACCAATAAGTAGGTACACACAGCTTTTCTACTACGACACTAAGGCTGAAGTTGAACAAAATCAGCAGTTCTACACGAAAATATTATTTTACTAGCGGCCCGTTCCGGCTTCGCTCGGATATCGTCATTTAAATACCATTAAGCAAAAATTATCCTGTCTCTCAACTTGGACTCAATTACACATCATAAATGCCAGTTTTCGTTGATAACTAAAGATATAAGTCTTGTCTTTGCACCGTCATCGTCATATGAAACATTGGCCTTCAAACCGGAACACAGCAATGTTAGGACATTACTCCCCAGTTCTGCGAATCCCGATGCGATGATGGTAACGTTATATAATATAGGTTGACTTGGTGAAGAGTTCACTGGCAACAAACATGACACTAGAATCACTAGATTGTATGTATAAAATTATTATATACTAAGACTAGCTGTGCCCCGCGGTTTCACCCGCGTCTATTTGAGGAAAATCCATACTAAAATATCCATTGCTGGCCACTTTATTACGTTTTACGGAACCCTAAAAATACGTAAATAATCAAACAATGCATTGTTGTCAAATTGTTGTAGAACAAATTTGATTACTTCAAATGACACAAACTTCAAATGTAGACACGCGCCGTCACAGACTTCAACGACCAAAGAGAATTTAAATTCACGGAACTAAAGCTCTCGAAGAGAAATATTTTTCCCCATTTTCTTTACATTCTTCACTCATACTCCGTACCTATTGATAGTAGCGTAATGTTATACACCCTATAGCCTTCCTCGATAAATGGAGTATCCAACAAAAAAGGAATCTTTCCTATCGGTCTAGTAGTTTCCGAGATCCTAGCGTTCAAACAAATAAACAAACAACCAAACAAACTCTTCAGCTTTATAATATTAGTATAGATATTGTTGGACATTCCTCCCACAACAGCAATCAGCCCCAAACTAAGCAAAGCTTGGTGAGCCAGTTGGCTGATATAGATAGATAGAAACTTTTTAATGTGACACAAAAAAACTTAAAGTATTACAGAGACACACTTATAAACTAGCGCCACAAAAGGATATAATACTTAAAATAATTGTGAAATACAAACTTATGGCACAAAAATCTATTTAAAAAATAATTAAAATATCTAACAGTTGGTGTCCGTGTCGCGATGCGGTTGAAGACAAAAGCGGCATTCCTGCGTTAAATAGCCAAAGACACAGAACAATTCAATATACTTAAGGAATTCGAGAAACTGTTTGTAACAGCTGTGGTCTCGCATTGTCAAGGTTGACATCAATAGTCTTTCCTAGTAACTAGTACAACTGATCCCATTCTACTCACTGTATGTATACGTAATACGTATAATGGTAGGACTCTTAGCAGAGTCCGCCTGGGGAAGTACCACACCTTTGCTAGTTACTCTACCGCCAAGCAGTAATGTGAAAACATTACTGTGTTCCGGTTTGAAGGGCAATGTTTCCAGAGAAGTTACAGGGCTTACAGATATTACAACTTAGATCTGGGTGACGATCGCAGTGCAGTGCTAGGTAATGATTTGGACTCTTCATGTTCCAATAGCTGCGTGTCACTGTGCCGTTATGTGGCAGGCGTGTTGCTTACCATCAGGCACATGTCCTGCTCGTCTCGTCACTCTTTATTTAAAAAAAAAAAGGAATAGCGAATAAAGATTTAACATCGGATTCGGACTCACGGTTAAAGCCAGTGACAGACAGAAACCTGTACAATGTACTTCTGAACCTCAGACCTTACCGTAAGCAACACCTACCATAACAGCGCAGCTATTTGAACATGAAGAGTCCATATCACCGCTTACTGCACTGGGGTTGTCACCTAAATATATAAGATTTGTCTTTGCACCGTCATTTGAAACATTGGCCTTCAAACCGGAACACAGCAACGTTAGCACATTACTACTGTCAATTTCTGCGTTACCCTGATAATGGTAACTATTACTAGGCAAGTGTCAGTAGTAACGCACGACAATAGAATTGTCGCAGACGCTAAAAAGCGACCAAAAACATTCGTGATCGAACGCTTAGCGACGCTTTCTACACAGCAACGAAAAACTTCGACACCGGCGTTAAATCGAGATAAAAAACTGAAGAACAAAAAAGGGAAAACGCTAAGCTAAAGGCGTAGCTGAGCGAGGAAAATGTGATAATACTCATAAATAAAATAGGTTGTGTGTACTTTATGCACTTACGCACGCAAAGCGTCAGATTTTTGTGATGCAATTAGCATTCTGCTCTCCTTTCTAACTCTTTTAAATTAAATTTTAGTAAGTACATACAATTTACCCTTGGTGATTTGATTCCACAAGAAAGAAACAGACAGGAAATCAAACTAATTAAATTTTGATAACAATTTCCTTTCGATCTGGACAACGACAAATAACAATTTGCACAGCAAGGTTACTTCAATAACCAAAATAAAACACAGAAACAGTTTCCTGAATAAAAGCTAAAACCTAATTGGAATACGTCATAATACAACACTAGCATTATTATAGGTACTAGCAGCGACCCGCGGTTTCACTGTCATTCCCGCTCCTGTTAATTTCGAGGCACAAAAAATACCCATAGAACGTAGAACCTAAGATGGGCCCTCCCAAACTTCAGGGCGCACGCAATCATGTCAACGTTGGGCAGAGTGAGCTCACTCTTTCCGTTCTAGTCGGTTGCAGGACGCGGTGGACGCCGTACGTTTTTACCTATCATTATCCGTTGTCAACAACCAAAATAAGTATTAAAACCACAGCTAATCTCGCCGCTAGCGATTATAGGGGTCAAGTAGATTGGTTGTTTGTGAACCACTTGCGATACACACAGAGACGCAGTTTACTTTTTTCACCAATTTCAAAGTGCTCAGGGCACATCTATTATTATTATTATATTAAATACTAGCTGAACGCGCGTGCGTTGCTACGCCATCTATCGAAAATTGGTCGTACCAATTCAAATTTTGAACAAATTCGGTTACTTTAGGCTCTAATGACGCAACCTTTAACATATTATGACATAATGACATATGCTGTCACGCAACGAAAGCTCTCAAAAAGCAATATTTTTTCCCGTTTTTGTTACATTTTCCAGTCATGCTCCGCTCCTGTTGATAGTAGCGTAATTTTAAATAGCCTATAGCCTTCCTCGATAAATGGACTATCCTACAAAGAAAGAATCTTTCAATTCGGACCAGTAGTTCCAGAGATCCTTCGTTCCGTTCAAACGAACAAACAAACATACAAACAAACAAACTCTTCAGCTTTATAATATTAGTATAGATATATATCTGATTTATATCGATGAAAATATCATTATGTGTCATTCCAGACCATTATTTATGTATTGTACCAAAGTTCATCCCAATCCCTTCAGAAGTTATTGTGTGAAAAGTTACAATCATACATCCATTCCTTCTTACAAACTTTCGATATGAGTACAATAAGATATTTAATGTATCGTATTTGTTTATAATATATCCCCGATATTTCATATCAGTTTCCAGGTACCTACCAAGTTCACCGCGAGTTCAATTGTTTTTTCTCATTTCAAAAAATACGCCTACTGAAGATTTCACTCCAAAACTGTACTGGAAAAAATAACTACAAAAAGGTTTTTTTTTATAATTTTAATACGTATCGACCTATTCAAAAAAAAATATAATTTAAAAACTCAAAAACCCGACTGCGTAAAAAGTGAACCAAACTACGTTCTCGCATACTAAAAAAAACTGAAAAGAATAAAACAAGCATTTAGATTTCTGGTGGTCTAGAATTCTATAATATGTTATTGTATTAATACTATTGAAATATATACCATATTTTCTAATAAAAGAACATTACAACTGAAGAGTCGGGATCCATTATTATTCGACATACAATGTAATTGTTCAATGGATCCCGACTGTTCAGTTGTAATGTTATTTTATTAGAAAATATTGTATATATTTCAATAGTATTAATACAATAACATATTATAGAATTCTAGACCACCAGAAATCTAAATGCTTGTTTTATTCTTTTCAGTTTTTTTTAGTATGCGAGAACGTAGTTTGGTTCACTTTTTACGCAGTCGGGTTTTTGAGTTTTTAAATTATATTTTTTTTTTAATACTTTTTAGTTATGAACAATGTTGTGAATGTTAATATGCTCAACATAATAATATGCATCTTTTGGTTGTTGACCAAATGTCTTCGTTTCTACTGATATAATATGTAGGATTTTCTACTGCATGTAATTCATATTTATAGTTTTGTGTTAGTATAGGTTTTCGATTGACGTTGAGTACCTACTAAATCGTTTGAAGTTGGAGATGGGCGACCGAGGCGGAGCAATCCGAGAGCGGTTCCGTGGTCCCACTATCAGCGGCAGAGTTGAAACCCCATAGAGGTTTATTAGTAGATACCACCATATCCGAGAGCGGTTCCGTGGTCCCACTATCAGCGGCAGAGTTGAAACCCCATAGAGGTTTATTAGTAGATACACCATATCCATACATGATATAGAGTCTAACATAACCTGGCTGTGTCTCCCGGGCGGGGCAGTAGGATTTGCGTAAATACATTTCCTGCACGTACGAAAAAAAGGTAGTCCAATATACCTACTAGCATAGATCGTAGAACGCAAGATGGGCCCCATCCCAAACTTCACGGCGCACGCAATCATGTCAACGTTGGGAAGAGTGAGCTCACTCTTTCCGTTCTAGTCGGTTGCAGGACGCGGTGGACGCCAGCCGTTTTTACCTATCATTATTCGGTGTCAACAACCAAAATAAGTAGAACCACAGCAAATCTCGCCGCTAGCGATTATAGGGGTCAAGTAGGTTGGTTGTTTGTAAACCACTTACGATACATACAGAGACGCAGTTTATTACCAATTTCAAGGTGCTCAGGGCACATCTATTGATTTATATCGATGCCTACTAGATACATTAGTATATAATGTCCATCCACATTCACACGTACAGTTAGTTATACGAAGTTTTCTGCTACCTAAAAACCTATAAATGTGAGAATGGTTGTTACTCAACTTTAAATCGATATACATCCTAAACGGTCAGTCGAATCGAAAAACATTGAGAGAAAGCTAAACATTATTTTGAAATACCTATTCAACGATACCCTTTTTGACATATTTTGGTGATTTTAATTTTTTTTATTTGGACAATATGGCGTCCTGAAGCCGCCATATTGGACTTACACTAATGTCATGTCTTTAGTGTCACTCGCCAGATTAAGAGGAATCGATTGACGTGTGAATCATAAAAATCGGCCCAGGCGTTTGGTCTGTATAGTGCCTCAAAGGAACATACAAACATACATACATACATACATACATACATACATACATACATACATACATACATACATACATAGACTGTTAAACACATTACCACTCCTTTGCGTCGCGCAGTCGGGTAAAAATAAGCACATGTATATGTGTCACAACCCAAGTTTCGCGAACCGTAGGTCAATTGCCACTCTGCAGTTGCAATCTGGCAATGATTTAATTAAATCAGCGACAAATATAGTAGCACGGTCGAGGCAGACATTGAAATAGAAAAAATTCCGGGGAGCGATTTTTTTTTGTGAAACGTCGGGGAGGGTTGTTGGAAGTATAAATCTCGATTTTCGAACTAATCCCGGTAGAGGGTTCGCCGCCATCTTGTTTTAAAGTTTTTGTGAAATAACTCGTTCATTTTCATCAATATTTGCAGAGTTATACTATGAAGTTTATCAAACGTGGGCTGTGAAATGGATTCATCAATCGTCACGCTTGGATATGATAATGGATCGGATCGGATATGAAATCTTCGGGTAAACTCGGTAAAAACGGCCAGGGCAACAGAAACAGTAAAGAGTTTCGATTACCTACCTCCAACAGCCCAGCGTTTATCTCCAGATACCAGGACAACAGAAATATAAAAGAGTTGCGTTTACCCCTAGGTACCAGTACCAGGGCAACAGCAAGTTTTCACTTCTATCGGCAGTTCCTATAACTGCCAATTTTTTTTTTTATAATATAGAATGACCAGACGAGCAGGTCCAGCAGACGACCTGATGGTAAGCAACATGCCTGCCCATAACAGCACAGTGACACGCAGCCATTTGAACATGAAGAGTTCAAATCATTACCTATCACCGCACTGCGCTCGTCACCCAGATGTATAAGATGTTTTATCTCTACGCCCTATAATTTTACTGGAAACAGTGCCCTTCAAACCGGAACACAGTAATGTTTGCACATTATTTATTAGCAGCAGAATAACTGGAAAAAGCGTGGTACTTTTCCATATGGACTTTACGAAGAGTCGTGGTCCTACTGCTACTCAAACAACTTAGAAGTAGAATAACCGGATAAGCCTAAATCCTCTCCAGATCCAGATCCTATAGGTACATATAAGAATCCTACCCATACAAAAATACTAGTTTAAAACGTCACTAGGGATCCAACATTTGATGCATTCCAAACAGCGGGCCCATTCATATCGGTAATCAGCCAGTTCGACCTGAATTGGTCTATTGCCGGTGTCAGAAGCAATTGACGTGATCAGTGGTGAATGCAGGCCACAATACGGGTCTGTTGTGGACCGGCACGGGGCATAAAGATAGCAATGTATGTTATGGACCCATTTGTTGAGGCTGTGTAATAGAGTTTAACCTAGAGGTCTCTATTAGGTATGCAGAAGGCAATGAAAGACAGAATTATCCATTCAAAGAAAACTAGTTGTCGCCAAATGGTCGATTTTATGCTAATATTATAGAGCTGAAGAGTTTGTTTGTTAGAACGCTAGGATCTCTGGAACTACTGGTACGAACTGGTTTATCGAGGAAGGCTATAACATTACGCTACTATCAACAGGAGCGGAGTATGAATGAAAAATTTAACAAAAACGGGAAAAACATTATGTTTGAGCTTTCGTTGCGCGCGTTAACGTGCGTCTAAGTCCGTGATAGCATGTGTCTATCTTTTACATCTGTTCTAAATCTGAGTTGGTACGACTAATTTCCCATAGGTGGCGTAGCGACGTGCACACGGTTCAGCTAGTTCGTTCATAAAGCAATCCTACTAACATTATAAATGTCAATGTATGACTGTTGTGTTTTGCATGTGTTTTGCTCAGTCACGTCGTAACGTACAAACGGATCGTGCAAAATTTGGAACACAGGTAAGTACGGAAAAGTTTAATGTATTTTTTATACAGTTTTAAAAAAATATTAGCACTGTGTAATGTGCATCCTACTTATCACTCGATGGGTTGGACTCCCAACATTGCAAATATAAGGTAGGCTGCTTATTCTACCGCCAAAACAGGCGGCATTATCGCTAGAAGCAATATAGTCTTATACGCCAAATGAATAATAAAAGAATAACGTCACTGTGCCAATAAAACAATTACTATGTTATTGTTAACTGTTGAACAATTAAAAGTAGACGTTCCATACACATATTGTATATAATATGACACAACTCATGAAACAATGGTAACTTCGTCAAAATTATTTACTTATCGCCATCAAATAATAATTCCTCTGTCATACAAATACAATGAACATACTGGTTTCATAATATATGTAAATATACTAGCCGCGCCACCTGGCTTTACCGAATTCCCGTTCCCGAAATTTTCTCGCAACAAAAAACTAGCCCCTGTGCTATTCCAGATTTTAATCTATCTATGTTGCAAATTTCAACCAGATCCGTGCAGCCGCTCCGACGTGATCGAGTAGCAAATTGGTATACATCCAAATTTTCGCATCTACAATATTAGTGGGACATATTTTATACAAGCAGTGCCCCGCGGTTTTAGCCGTTATTTTTTCGGGATAAAAAGTAGCCTATGTGTTCTTCCAGACTATAATCTAACTGTATTCCAAATTTCAGCCTGATCCGTTCATACGTTACGGCGTGATTGAGCAACAAACATCCAAACATCCATACTTTTGACATTTATAATATTAGTGGGATTATAATAGGTTCAGCGCGCGGTTTCGTTTGCGTTCTGTATTAGACGTTATTGTTATTAGTTGTGATGGGTTCAAAGTTTTGGAATACTGTCATTATTTTTGTGTAGCGAGAAAAACAGCACAGCACATTTTTAGTATTACTTGAATGCTAATACATTAAAATATGACCAAAGGTCACGGCTAACTAGTGTCTCTAACGTAGGATAATAGCAAATATGATAATATTTGATCTCGGCCATCATTCTTTTGAATTCGTATTTACGTGCTAAGATGTAGAATTTGTAAATATAATAGAACATAATCAGGCTAGTATGGTATGCGGAAATCTTACTATATGGTGACAGAAAAAGAAGAAATAAATAAATACTAGCCGCATCCTACGGTTTTACCCGCGTAGTTTCCGTCCACGTATTTTTGCCACGATAAAAAATTAATGAGTATAACCGGACTTCTCGTATCTCAAAAAAGCGACATCGTTTCATGGTTGATGTGCCAAAGAACACGAACGAAGAGATTCGACTCCACGTTTGTGATAAGAACGTCTAGGTTGTGGAACGTTGCCTGAGTGGGGTTTCCCCGATAGTTACAATCTTTGTGTCTTCAAATCGAGAGTGAATCGGTTGCTTCTAGGTAAGAACGTTCCATCGTAGATCGCATCGTCGCTTAACATCAGGCGAGATGGTGGTCAAGTGCGAACCTATAATAGTTAAAAAAACCTGTGCCCCAAATTTCAACATAATCTGTACAGCCTTTCTGAGTTGATTGAGCAAGGTGGTAAGAGCAGAAGAGAAATGATAGCCATAATTTCTAGTCTAGTAGGTCTAGTAAGTTACCGCTGGTCTAGTCGGGAGAACGGCGACTGCCGATCCGGAGCTCCCCGGGTTCAAATCCCACGCGCACCACTGTCTTTTCGAAGGCATATTCGTAATGCCGCTAACTTGACAGTAACAGTGAAGGAAAACATCGCGAGGAAACCGACATGTACCTACCTAGAACATTTCGAGTTCATGTGTCATCCACCAACCCGCACTGGGCCAGCGTGGTGTATTATGGCCTTGACTCTCTCCTCGAGAGAAGGCCCCGAGTTCAAATCTTAATGCGGTTCACAGAATACATCTACTTACCAAGTTTCAACAGTGTGGTTCTCATAGTTTCGGCAAAAAGTGACTGTGACATACGGACGGACAGACAGACAGACAGACAGACAGACATGACGAATCTATAAGGGCTCCGTTTTTACGTTTTACGGAACCCTAAAAACTGCCATTAAGAAAGACACAGTACTCCTCAACTGACAAACGTCAACGCACACAGGATAGCGCTAACCTTCCAACAAAGCTAAGTAGATTCTAATGGCACAAAGCTTGAGGACTCGACCGAGTAGCGGTATGATGACCTCACGCGTCCCACACAATGAGCAGAACGAAGAAAAAACAGACATTATCTGAGCTACGTACAATTACTTGCAGACTACTTTTTTTTAAAACTAGTGGTCGCCAATTGCTCGAAATTAGACCATACAACAATATTAATTTATTCTCACCAGATTTTAACAATAAACATAATTAATTTTCTCCAAAGAAAACAAAACCAGACTTCAATATAAATTGAAATTTAGACACTCAACCAAATTTCATAAGAATCTATCACTATATTTATCGTCAACGAGTATGTGTACCTTACATGAAAGTAGATTTTAGTTTTTTGTTCATATATCAAAAACCACTCAACCGATTTCGATAAAATGTATCCATATGAGTCCACGTCTGAACTATGATCTAGACTAAACAAAAAAATACCATCAAAATAGTTTTTTTTTTTAAATAAGGAGTGACGAGACGAGCAAGACATGTGCCTGATGGTAAGCAACAAGCCTGCCACATAACAGCACAGTGACACGCAGCTATTTGAACATGAAGAGCCCAAATTATTACCTAGTACCGCACTGCGGTCGTCACCCAGAGATCTAAGTTGTTATATCTCTATGCCCTGTAATTTATCTGGACACATTTCCCTTCAAACCGGAACACAGTGATGTTTGCACATTACTGCTCGGCGGTAGAATAACTGGCAAAGGTGTGGTCCTTCCCCAGGCGGACTCTGCTAAGAGTCCTACCACTACTAAACAATACACAATTGGCGGCGCTCTCGCGTAACATACCTACAAACCTACATATAAAAAAACATACATTCGAATTGAGAACCTCCTCCGTTTTTTAAGTCAGTTAAAATAGTAACTATGCGAGTCTGTCAAATGTATTCGAATCTGACCTGTAACAAGTTCTTTTCAATTATTATGAGCTTGCACTTGGCCACCAAATCGCCTGATGTAAAGCAACGATACGATCTACGATGAAGCTTAAAGTACCTTTGAATTATTATTTTTTTCAAATATATTCGCTATAAACGGTCTATTTTATTACCGGCTTTAACAATGAAGGAATCAATCAATCATAAAAAGTAAGACCTATTTCGAGGACGAGTGCCATCTGCCATCCGACACTATGACCTATGACATAGATAATCAAGCTCGAAAACAGACGAAAGCGTGCCTAGCGTGTTGGCGCCGTTATCATGCTGAATGGTAACACAAGGTTTGAAACTACCTTTGAGATAAGAACGTCTAGGCTGTGGAATGACTGGCCTGAGTGGGTTTTTCCGGTGGTTTTCATCTCGGTGTCTTCAAACCGAGAGTGAATCGGTTTCTTCTAGGTAAACACGCTTCACCGTAGACCGCATCGTTTAACATCAGGCGAGATGACGGTCAAGTGTAAACCTATAAAAGTTTTAAAAAATGGCAATACCCATCTTATCTTAATCTTAATATATATATATATATATATATATAATATATAAATCTCCTGACACGATGTTTGTCCGCGATGGATTCCTAAACTACTTAACCGATTTTAAATTAAATTGGCACACCGTGAGCAGTCTGGTCCAACTTGAAAGATAGGATAGTTTGTTTTCGATTAATAGTCCTTATATGACGAAATCCGAGCGAAGCCGGAACGGGCCGCTAGTTTGCCCATATGTTGAGGCAAATAAACGTCAGCATTTTGGTCACGCATCACATCGACCAAGCTCTCGGAAAGGTGTTTGAAAACGTGATGAGCCCCCGATACCAAACAGCTCAAATATAACTGTATACTCAATTATAATTAGGGTTAGTTTCAAATTAGATTGCTGATACGTAATAAAGTAATAAAGAAGCAATATATCGAAGTGAGAAGAGATTTAATATCGAGACGTCAAGAAACAGCTGGAATCGAGTATTAAATGACAGCGACATTTATTATCGCGCGGCCATGACACCTGAGGCCGCTGATGTCACACTTATGTCACACTACACTACAGGGTTAATCACAGTTTAACAAAAATATTGGTGGCCGTTTTACACACAACACCATCTGACCCCAAACTAAGCAAAGCTTGTATTATGAGGAGGAATGTGCGAACATTACTGTGTTCAGGTTTGAAGGGCAATGTTTCCACTGAAATTACAGGGAATAGAGATAAAACATCGTAGATCTCTAGGTGACGTGCGCAGTGCAGTGTAGGAAATGATTTAAGACTCTTCGTGTTCCAATAGCTGTGTGTTACTGTGCTGTTATGGATAGGCATGGCGAAAATCTTTTATTGTATAGGAGCCTCCTTAATTATGTATTATATTATAATTCATTATATTTAAAGAGAACATACAATTAAATATTCTGTGAATAGTTAAAGCGTCTATCTGTCACCGTTATTAGTATCGAACAAAAAAACGGTAAAAAACCAAGTTTGTTGTATGGGAGCCCCCCTTAAATATTTATTTTATTTTTAGTATTTGTTGTTATAGCGGCAATATAAATAATACATCATCTGTGAAAATGTCAACTGTGACAGACGAACGGACGGACAGCGAAGTCGTCAGTCCCGTTTTTACCCTCTGGGTACGAAACCCCAAAAAGGCCACCACGCTCTCTTTCGACTTATTATATAAGTTTTGGACAAACCTGTCGTGGCAACCGGTAATTAAAATCAGAGCACTGGACATCTAGAACACCACAAATGAGGAATTATTGCGAGTAGCAATTATTATATTGACCTTGATGACCCAAATTCACGTTATAAACACGCGCCATTTTAAATTAGTGCTGGTATGAATCTAAGTAATTATCATTAACGTCGTTTGTAATGGAACTAATGAGGTAATTCCCAAATGTAATATGTATGAAATAGAAATGGCAATATTTAACTGCCAATAAAAGTGAAAACTTATGTGGGATTTTAGTTTTAAACAGCTTGATGTTACATTACTTACGAAACTCGACAAAATTTCATAAATTTTAAATAAACTAAACACACTGTTCTAATGAAACAGCGAGGTTTAGAGTAAACGAAAATATCGATGTGTGCAAATTTTAGATATTTGTAAATGTTTCAAAAACCACTAAATCCAATTTCGATTAAAAAAATTGAGATATGATTTACCAAACAAAAAAAAATGCCAGTCATAGGAACTGCCGATAGAAGTGAAAACTTATAACTCAGAATTTGATAGCTTCCTTTGGAAACTACACGGGTGTAACCGGAGGGTGTGGCCTGGTCATCATGGCATGACCATCTAGAAATGCTCCAGCATTTCCCATTGGCTAACGCATTTCTAGATGGCCATGCCATGATGGGCAGGCCATGGCCTTTTAGCATTTCCCATTATATGACGCATTTCTAGATAGCCAATGGCTATCAGATCTATGGTCCCGAGTTTACCCGAAGATCATATCCGACTATCCGAGCGTGATGCTAGAATTCATTTTACACCCCACGAAAAATCTGTCTAGGCGCGCCAAAAGAAGTTTTCACTTCAAAAAGCATCATCAAAATCGATTCAAATTATGGCGCAGCTACGTAATATTCATACAAAAAACTTATTATCATTTCGGTTGAATTGTTACCTCCTTTTTTGAAGTCGCTCAAAAATCAAATGGTGTAGACTGTAGAGATACAAATTGACTGTTTTTCGATAGATAGATCGCCAAGAACAATTAAATCCGCGTACCCTGCGGTTGCGAGACTAGTGACGTCACTGAATGCAAAGGTCACCGATAGCGAGAAGACTTGTCAGTGACGCAACGAACTCCATATACAGACGCTGCCGCTGATACGATCAACACTGACCAATAAAATATTGTATTCCAACTACAGTGCAGATAATAAAAACGTATTTTAAAAACGTTAAAATCACGACGGACAAATCGGAGGGTATACCGCCGAATGAAAACTGACTTAGGTTTGATGTACTGTGTTCCGGTTTGAAGGGCAATGTGTCTAGATAAATTACAGGGCTTAGAGATATAACAACTTAGATCTCTGGGTGACGAGCGCAGTGGAGTGCTAGGTAATGATTTGGACTTTTCATGTTCCAATAGCTGCGTGTCACTGTGCTGCTATGTGGTAGGCATGTTGCTTACCATCAGGCACAGGTCCTGCTCGTCTCGTCACTCTTTGTTAAAAAAAAAGTTATCTCTTTTTCTTTTATTTTCGTTTTGAAACTATAAACATGGCAATAGCAAACCCAATGCCGACTTATGATTAGATTTAGGAACACGGTTAGATTATTATAGTCCAGAATAGCACTTGGGCTATTTCTCAAACTAAAATCTATCCGAGTTACAAATTTTAGTATGCTCCGTTCAGTGACCGACGTGATTGAGAGACAAACATCGAAACATCCAAACTTTCACATTTATAATGTTACTAGCAGCATTCTGCAGTTTTACCTGCTATTCCATATTTTTTCCGCAATAAAAAGTAGCCTATTATGTTATTCCAAACTATAATCTGTTATCGAAATTGCACTCAGATCCTTTCTGTCTATCCCACGTGATAGAGCGACAAACATCGAATGTTTGTCGCTCAATCACGTCGGTTGTTACACATTTGTAACAGTAATCCTACTATCAGTTATATGCCTTCCATAATAATAGTTAGTTAGTTTTAGTAAGTTACTTAGTTTGGGGCTAGGTAGTATTGTATGAAGAATGTCCATCAATATTTGTAGTTTACAAGCAGTGCCCCGCGGTTTTACCCACGTAGTTCCCGTTCCCGCCGTTCCGTTTTTTGGGGATAAAAAGTAGCATATGTGTTCTTCCAAACTGCAATCTATGTTCCAAATTTCAGCCTGATCCGTTTAGTAAATTTTACGTGAAAGAGTAACAAACATCCATCCATACTGAAACTTTCGCGTTCATAAAATTAGTAGGATTATCTTAAGATTAACTAAAACAAAAATTGCAACCTTTGCCAATTTTAACATTTCAAATTTGACCTCTCCGAGTTGTAAATCTTTTTACTGTAACATGCAGGTTTTCCGAAGACATTCAAGCGTGCTGAGGTAGACAGGTCTGAAACAGGTACGAGTGGCGGTCAAGGCGATCCGGCGGCGGCGCGGGCGCAAGGTGTGCCGCAAGGCGCCCACCTTGGGCCTATATCATATTGCAGTCTTCAACACTGGTAATTGGAACACCTTGCTTAGCCGTTTGTTAGCTTAACTGGTTTAGTATTCTAAAGTACGATGTAGGTAATAATGATATGGTGTTTATACGCGACAGTGACCAGTTATCATCAGGTGCTTCGATGCTTGTTTGTGTACTTTTTTTTCTTCATTTTAGAGGGTGTTCCGTCATCATCTCGTCACTCTATTTTATAAAATAGAGTTACGGGATGATTTTTATATTTTATCAGCTGTCTGGTTCTATACTACGTCCTTTACTTAGTTTGGGGTTGTTGTATGATATATATGTCTCCTAGCCAAATATATTATACATACTAATACGTCTACAATAATACATAATAGCACATAAATTTAGGAGCTATACACTAAACTACGCCAATAATATTGCATACATACATAAACAGCAAACTTTATTGGACTTGAGTCGAGCCTTCTATCACTAAGAGTAAATGTTGTCATTTGTAATCAACCATGTTGTCTAAGGGAGTAACCAAGTGGTCTCATCTCACGTGGGTAAAATAAATAGATACAATCCTTTTCAACCGACGCAACAGTTAACACGCCAATAAGGGCAAGGCTCTCAGGATTAAGAGTAACTTTACCAAACAATTATACGAACTAATCGACCTATTACGATGTTTATTGTTGAAACCAGATAATAATAAACATTTAAATAGATTTTTTACCCGCAGATATTAAGAGATTGTCAAGCCATAGCGTGTGCCGACTGAAGGGCTTCAATCAATCCATCACTACAGAGAAATTCAATAAATCATCTGGACGATTAAAAAAACCTGAGCGTAATTCACGGAACCTCATTCTCAGACAAATTGGCATTACAATTAGGCATTTAAATTCATGATGCGATCTCAACGGCGAAAGGAAGTATCATAGATTTTGGAGCTGCTGCAAATAAAAATATTGTACGTAACCTCAGTCTTGGGTGGCTTAGTGGCGAGAACGACCGGTTTCACAATGGTGGGATCGTAGGTTCGAATCCCGTTTGCACCTTTGAATAAAACGAAGTGCGTAACTAAATATTCATCAGCACTGGCTTCCCGGCAGTGGAAACATAAGTTGGGCTGATTATGCTATTTTAACCACTCATGGTTTGGATAGAATTTGTTATAGCTGTTTGTAATTCGTGATTTCTAACTTTACATACATCCATATCCAAATTGGTAGAGATATCGCGATAAAAGTAGAGTCATATTTCACAAAAGATCACAGGTGTAACTACAAAGATATAATGGGATGCTTAGTTGGTTTGGACATACAGAGAGGATGAATGAAATAAGATTGACGAAACTAATTTGTAAGGCGAGCAAGATTAGGAAGTCAGTAAGGGTCGACTTAGGACGACTTATCTTTATCTTTAGCAGTCGTACGTTAGTAGTAGCTATGTGAATAAAATATATTCTTCTTATAAAATACTAGCGGCCCATTCCGGCTTTGCTCGGAGCCTATGACACTCAGCAATAATGTGGCTTTCTATTGGTGAAAGAATTTTTAAAATCGGTTGAGTAGATCCCGAGATTACCCCTTACAATTTAACAAACACACAAACTTTACTTCTTTATAATATTAGTATAGAAGTATAGATTATCTGTCAGGAAGACGCTAAGACGATCCACACATAATATTCAGTATTCAGTGTAATATAAAACCCACCGGATATGATAAGCTATCATAAGCAAACTTTAGACTACATTAAAATTCTACAGAAACCGCAATAGCCTAACATCCACCGAGCAACCGCACCAAATAAATGAGATCCGTATCTCTCGGGTTTAGAGGTCCCAAATTGGTAATTACGAGAGTCTTACGAAACTGGGCGATTCCTAGACAGGTTTGTAGTAAATCTTCCTAGTTCGCTGCGGGCGTTTGCTCCAAATGTGGTACCTTACAACGTGGTGATAGAGGCGCAATTGGTGCAGCAGTTGTTTGGCTATTAAAGGTGATTAAGTCCGGAGCAGGATGGGCCAAATTACACGGTGTGGTGGGCCACGGAATGGTGCGGTCATTATCCCGGATGGGAGCCTGCGTCGAAGCACGTGCGTGGGGCACACGTGGCCAATTGGACACGAATCTATTTCTAAAAGACAAATCTTTCAAGACAAAATGCAATTGACAAGGCATACTCTATGGCAGCCTTTCTCAAAGTGGGTGATAACGCCCCTGTGGGCGCTGCAGGCTTAAAGAGGGGCGGTAAGGGACCCAGAATAAAAAATGGAGGTGCTGTGTAGATACTTGACTTGTTTGTTAGTACAACCTATTGGGCTCAGTTCTCAAGATAACTCTTGCGGGTTTCTCGTTTAGAATGAATGTTTAATCTCCGTTAATATAGCTCACAATAATTAATTAATAAAAATGGGGGCGTTAATATATTTATGTATAATTTATTCGCAAAGTGGGCAGCAGACAAAATAAGTTTGGGAACGCCTGCTCTATGGCATAGCTTGATCTAGGTACTGGGGGTACTGGGTATCGCAATCCAAACGATTCAAAATCGGAATTACTCTTTGTCTCTGTCATTTTAAACGGTTATGACAAAGACCGAGTTCTTTGTTTATGGAATACTTACCGAGTGGTATGATCTCGTGTCAAGATGTGGACTGGGTTCAGAATCGTTGGTCTGGTTTCGATCTAGCACAAGCTTTGTTTAGTTTGGAGCAGATAAACGATGTTATGTGAGAGATATCTACCAATATTTATATTTATGGTGGTAAGCTCAGGTTAGTAGAGCACTGTGCCTTCTGCGCTAGCCCAAAGTAAGAAGCGGTAGAAGCCGTCCTGACTGACTACCAAAAACGTGTTTGTCCCTTAAAAATTTAAAACTACGTTTGTGTATCAAAACGAATCCGTGAGATGACGGCTGTAAAAATACCTATAATATTCTGGGTAACATTAAAAACATGGGGTATTCCTTATCAGGCTTCTAATCGGTCAATAGCTCTACTGTCGGAGACCAAAACGATTCCTAAGGTCATTGAAGAAAAAACATTTTTCGCGTAAATAGTTTAAAGGAAATGAAAAACCTGAGATAGTTCTGCATCAATGATTTCAGTCCATGTCAGCTAATAACATATGTGGGCATTTAAAGAACAATGATACTTGAGTAAAGTCAAGGTTTTGATGTAGGTCGTTTTTTGTGGGTTTATTTCAAACAAAAAGTTAGCACAAAGGTTACAATACAGCCAAAAATAACGTTGTGACTATATTTTGTAGTCGTAGGACTCTTTGCAAAAATTACCTAGAGAAGTGCCACACCATTTCTAGATATTCTACAGCCAAGCAGTAACGTGCAAACCATACTGTATTCCAGATTTAAAGGTAATGTTTCCAGAGAAATTACAGGGGGTAGAGATCTATCATCTTATATTTTAACTAACTGGTAACAGTGCAGTTCTGGGCAGTATTTGACTCTTCATGTTCAAAAAGCTGCATAGCATTGTGATTTCATGGGATGTGTTGTTTTGTGTAGTGCCAATAAGTTGTTCTATATTGGATTATGACATTTAACAACTGCAAATTTTTGAAATCTGGCTTCCATTTGCTTGTCATTGAACAATAGTTACATTACTGTAGGTACACATTTAGCAAAATTTTGTAGACTAAAATGCAGGCATGATAGTTAAACTACTTTCACTCAGGTATTGTCTGTAAAACAGACATTAAACTGGTCTAGAAAGTTTCAAACCACCTAGGTAAATTTTCACCATTCTGATAGGACCATGCAGCTGTCAAATATGGTTGGTTTAATAGTACTTTATACTTTATAGACAGCTCCATGTAATGTGTCCTGTTTCTTTTAGTTAAACCGTTTTTTATCAGAAAAGGGAAAATAACACAAAATACAGTGAACCTGAAATTACAGGGCTTAGAGATATAACAACTTAGATCTCTGGGTGACGAGCGCAGTGCGGTGCTAGGTAATGTTTTGGCTCTTCATGTTCCAATAGCTGCGTGGCACTGTGCTGTTATGTGGCAGGCATGTTGGTTACCATCAGGCATATGTCCTGCTCGTCTTGTCACTCTTTAATTAAAAAAAAAAAAACCAAATTCGCAGCCTAAACCATTATGAATTAGCTGATGAAGTAGGACATTGGGATAGTTACAAGTATGAGCATGGTGCAATGATCCGAGTCCAAATATACATGGGACACTCGCTATACCAAGTAATCACTGTTAAATCTCCCCTATTAATAGCACTCTAGTCATTATGTAGTACACTATTAACAGACGTAGTGTAGGACGACCTGGGACTAGATAGAGTGACAATATTATACTAAAGGTAGCTCTGATGGTGGTTGGAGATATAGACTGATGATCAGAATGTGGATGTGATCGGCAGTGAATGAATACAGGCTGATGGTGATGAGTCAAGAGCCATGTACCTTAGGGTACATGGCTCATAGTCAGACCATTTTCAAACCCAAGTTTACGGTTGTAAATACAGTGATCTAAATACCCAAACATTAGCTATCACAGTTACAGCCGTAATCACAACTAACTAACAATGATGTTTGAATTCCATACAAGAACATATTCATAAAACTCGGGAGCCTAGGACTAGGAGGATTGGGTGTACTATAAACACAGCAAGTAATTGAATTTATAAGTTGATTGACATAATAATGAGCAGCATAATTTATTTTTCAGATTACCTGAGACAAGAATCCTTCCCTCAAAAATAGAGAGTCAAGGTTTGTAGAGTTTGGTTTGGAGAGTATTAGTTCACCACGCTGCGCAAGTACAGATACTTTTTCTGACATATCCATAAGTACTTCTATTTCCTCACAGTGTCTTCCTGCACTGTTAAAGCCAGTGTTGAAGACAAAATGGTGTTTTTTTACATGGAATAATAGCCAATTTTGAGTCCATTCGTATTATTATGATACAGCTGTATCATCCTCATTCCTTTCATCATTGGTGCGACTTTCAATTATGAACCTTGTTGTAGTTGTAGTTCGGTTCGATTTAATATATTTTACATGTGCATAGAGTACAAAATTCTTAATACAATAATATAGGCAGAAATTCATAATTATTAATAAGATTTTTTTTTAAGTAAAATTCATAAGTTTGATGCATTTTTGTTTTGGAATGCTTCATCAAATTTTATAGCATTGGTTCCTATAATATGTATTTAAAAAAACAAGACTCTAACCTAAACTAGTAAATGACACTGTTCCTATGCCCCGGCATGCTGACTTTGCTTTGAAGGTATAGTAACATCAGGTCAGATTACATCTAGACCTTCATTGGTCTATAAATAAATAATTAGATGTGTATAGTGGTAATACTTGAATGTAGTGTAGTTTTCATTGTAGTTAATGTTATCAATAAGAGCTCAATCAAGATTTAAAAAGAATTTGTACTTGATCAAATAGTTTTTTATCTATTTAATTGTAATTTGATTATCTATTTAGAATTAGACTGACAAATAGGTACTTCATGGTCAAAGCTATTTTCATTAGATTATTTTAATACTCATGGTATGGCATGGAAATATTTTCCTAACAAGGTGTTGTTATACAGTTTTTTTTTTATTGATATTGCAATGTCACTTGACCGTTATCTTGTTTTTAATATAAACTTAACTAATTCAACATTATCTTAAACCTCCTATCATGAATGGAACCTGTTACGTTTTTAAGAACTTAGCTAGTGGTGTTGCATAGTCTCTTCTGACTATGATGTAAACATAGTCTAAATAAAGACAGATAGATCTTATAGAGTAGGAAACAAACATTTTGTAATACGATTTTGTGAAAAACATCAAAGCCAAAAGATGCAGCTACGATATAGAGCTAGGTATCAGCGGTTGTTGACCCCTCTCTAGTAGAGATCGAGGGGGGTTCCGAAGCGAATCCATCAAGACGCGGGAATTCTCCCGAGGATCTATAGCCAACCTTCACATAATAACTGTTTAGAGATTGACTGTTGGCCTCTTTCTATTTCATTGACACGATTAAACGCCATAATTATGTTAATTATTGTTATGATGAGCTCAGCTGTACATATAGACGAAACACACGCAATAACTGTTACGAAATCAACACAAATTATTATATACTCACCGATTATGGACTTTCTTCTTCGAAGTTAGTACAGAAGTACTGCGTTCTAGTGAAAAAATTGTTTTGTGATACACAATAGCTTTCGTAAAAATTATAATTATAATGTTTCTTCACTAAAAGTCCGCGCAATTTTCACGTTTTATTCTTCCACTTCAATTGTCAGTCAGCTTAGCGTACACCGCGTGAAGATAATAGTTAAACGAATATCAAAATAGAAGATAAATCACGAAAATAAACGAAAAACTACAAAATACGCAACCACGCAACGTCAACCCCGTGCGTTTCGTTTTCGTTCTACTTCTGACACTAAGTATTTGGTGTTGCAAGATTCTAGTCAAACTATGCTGCCAGTTCAAATAATTATTTTATTTTTGGTAGATTTTTGTAGGAGACGTTACCATTTACATTGACGGATGTAAATAGAAAATTACATAGTTATCTTTTTTCTATTATGTCTGTAGGCACCATGGACATATAAAAAAGTCGGACGTAGTCTCGCTAAAACAGCGACTTTTTTTATACGTCCATGGTAGGCACTGAAAGCATAGTGTATGTTGTAAAAATAAAAAGAAGTAACTAAGTTAAAATGTGTTTATACAAATTAAAATCAATTTTATACAAAAATAAAACATATTTATGTTTACATAACTCGATGTTTATTCAGATAAAAACCTATATTAAAATTAAAACTGTTCTTAAAAATAGATAACATATAATTTGGGACTAGAACACAAGTAAATTATGGGTTTACGTACAAACATAAAAAATGCACAATTGTCTAGGTAGATTACATTGCAAGTACATACCTACCTGCTAACCTACTTACCTCTTTAATAAGAATTTGGAATAGATCTTATCTACAATGTTATTCCTCTTAGATTTTAATTATTTCGATCAAATTTCGTGAGCAAATCTAGTTTGTTTAAATACCTACTTTATACACAGATTGCATCAATCTCGTTTCCAAGAGGCACGTCTCAATCACATCTGTCCTTTTCATATAGGTGGGTTTCTACCATTTTGTTTTACACGATTTTTTAAACTATATGCTTCAAATTCATATGCCTTCTTACTTCTTACGAAGATTTTTTGTCATCTTTAAGCGGCAACGACTCGTCGTCATATTCTATCTTGCTGACGAGAACCGGTTCCGCTCCCTTCTCTTCGTGTCCTTGATTATCATCAGGGAGTTCACGTTTTTCCAGCTCTTCAGCTAGTCGGTTGAAGAGTTCCCTGATAGAAAATTCACGGTTTAAAAATTGCAGAAGTTACTAAGATAAATAAGATGTTTGCCCATATTAAGAGATAGGTAATATTCTGCTGAAATTTATGTTGTAATGTCCCATCGATTTTTTTTTTTAACTTGTATAATAAATCTACTAAAATACGTTATGTAGGTACCTAATTCATATTGGTTTGTACCTAATTCTTGAGAAGAACCAGTTGAGCGTGTATAGTAGGTAAGTAGTAAGCAGCTGCTTACTAACACACTCTTGAATGGCAAGCCAGCTGGCCTGCCATTCATCTTTATCTCGTATTATGCTACCCCATGACATTCAAGCGTGTGTTTTTGTATTTTAACAATATCTGATAGATGATTTTAGTATGAAAGATATTTATCTGATGGATAATTTCGTAGATCATATTAATGACCTTGTTGGTACGAATACATACTAAATCAAAAAAAAGGGCTGTTTACGTTACAAAATGTAGAGAAACCGCTAAGGTTGCCAGCTTTTGTAGTTGTAGGGGAAGTACCACGTCTTTGCCAGTTATTCTACCGCATGGCAATTACGTGCAAACATTACTGTGTTCCGGTTTGAAGGGCTATGTTATTAGTATAATTACAGGGCAGAGAGATGAAACGTCTTATATCTCTGGGTGACGGGCGCAATGCAGTGCTAGGTAATGATTTGGACTCTTCATGTTCCAATAGCTGCGTGACGGCTGTTTTGGGCAGATTTCTTGCTTTCTCGGTATTTTCCAACCGAGAGAGAATCGGTTTCTTGTAGATCGTAGACCGCATCGGCACTCAACATCAGACAAGATGGCGGTCAAATGCAAACCTATAATACTTGAAAAAAGTAGTATTAAAAGTATTTTTTCAAGCTGACTGCAAAAGACTAACTCAAGCTGACTAATTATACCCCCCGCCTTCCATTAAGCAAATATTTTTCACCATCCTACGGTTACCTGGAAGAAATCGCTCTTAGCGATAAGGTCGCCAATTGCTACTTTGGTTTATGGTGTTTCTGTATTTCGTTTTTATTATTTAAGAGCAATAAAAAGTTTATCAACATCAAAAGATATGTTACAGAACAAAACTCACTGGAACACGATCCCATGCATGTTCTTCGCTAGATAATACAGGAACAGCCAGTCTCCGAACTGGCAGCCGTTGACGACTCGGATCACGTTGTAGGGGTTGAACTTCCCCGAGTTCACCTTGCGGAACATCATCTCGTTGAACCGGAGAGAGCGGCGGTACAGGAAGTAGGACGCTATGCGCCAGATTACAGCTGAAATTAAAGGAGGCCATTTTAGCAAAAACGAAACGTCAGAAATTTCAGGCACCGATTTTTTTTTTCTGCAACACAATTTTGTTTCACAATTTTTATGCCAACAACATGTGCTTTGTTAACGTTATCGTGTGGTCTAGGATGAAGCATGCAAACAATACCTATGTCACGTAGTCATTTGTATTAATTCGATTTGTGTTACATCTGCGAGACAGGTTTGAGGCCATCCATGGTCAATGAAGTGTGACATTGTGTGACAAAGGGCGAAAAGGGGGGCCCAAATTTTGTGACGTAATTTTTTTCAAAATACAACATTTTATATCTAAGACTATTTACACTAAATTTAAATTACAAACCAGCTGTGACTAAGGCGGTAGAGAGGTAAAACAATCATGAAATTCGTGTACCTAAACTACCTATGGTCCCTTTTCAATGCGCAGTCTCTTCTAATCAAACCTCTCGGAAAGTACCTTGATACTTTATCAAATTTACGGTAGAAAGTACGTCATTGCATATCGAACAAATATGCGGCGAGAAAACGCATCTGAGCGGGAGAGAAAAGTGTATGAAAATCCATTTCTTAAGTGGTTTTTCTTTTTTAATTTTGGG
Source organism: Ectropis crepuscularia (assembly GCA_963693475.1). Taxonomy (NCBI): domain Eukaryota; kingdom Metazoa; phylum Arthropoda; class Insecta; order Lepidoptera; family Geometridae; genus Ectropis; species Ectropis crepuscularia. Next base: position 32,420,280 of record OY856339.1, on the reverse strand, counting down.
TAAGACTATGCGCTGGTAACCTAAATATCAAAAGCCAAAAAGTTTTTACAGTGAGTTTTTATCTCCAAGTTCGCAAAATGACACTGGCCACTAGCTGTGTGTTGGATGGTGTCAAACAATTTGAAAAAAGAACATGTGAAAATTGCAGACGCCATTGGCGCCATTTTAAATTTGTGTGTTGTTTGAGGATTCAGTTTTCGTAGAAATTTATTTTCCTCGTAGGTGTAGTATAAAGCACTATGTATCACTCGAGAGAAAGTGCGATTCCCGATCTCGGGTGTTTTAAAGCCCTCGCCTACGGCTCGGGCTTCAAACAACACCCTCGACGGTAATCGGTCACTTTCTCCTCTCGGTGAACAATGTACTATTCCTAACCAGCATATTTATACAATAAGGAATTGTTTTTTGTCTTACCTATTACCGAAGTAATGAACAAGAAGAGGAACCAGAACCACAACACCGTGTAAATCTTCTCGTGGATGATGTTGAGCGCCATCACGCAGAGGGCGTCGTGCTGCTGTATGGAACCGCTGGGACCGTACTTGTGGAAGATGCATTTTGTCACCTAAAAAAAAAAATATATAGGTATATAAATATTATTTAAAAAATTATACGCACAATGTTGAGGATAACAAAGTTGAAAATCTAAGGCAGAACGTGTTTTTTTCCTTTTTCATAATACAAAATTACGGTATTTTCGAAGATAGCAAGGGACAACGAGTTCAATCTATCAATCTTTGTTAGATGAAAGGAAGGAACAGAGAGAATAGTTAAAATTATTTATCGATTTATACAACAGAGTTATGTAAGCAGCCCCCATTTCTTTTCTTTTTTTTACTTTTATAGGCTTACACTTGACCACCATCTCGCCTGATTATACGACCATGCGGTCTACGATGGAGCATGTTTACCTAGAAGAAACCGATTCTCGATTTCGATACCTATTTCCGGGACTCGGGGCTTCCTCGCGCAAGTGTAGCAAGTACCAAGGCCATAATCTTCCACGCTAACCATGTCGGGTTGGCGAACAGGTATCACCTCAACCACCTGTACTCAGAAATCGTTTTTGTTGGAACATGCCCGTTTTCTGATTATGTTTTTCTTCATCGTTATATGGCCATGACAAACAAGTACGTTTGGTTGGATCAAAATTAAATTTGATCCAACAAACAAGTGAAACTTAAGAAAACTCCTAAACGCAGCCACATTAAATATTGTTGTAAGTGGTGTTTCAACTACTGATATCGCTACTTCCTTAGGGCTTAGATGTTAAGTTAGTTAAGTTCATGCTCAGCAGTGAGAATGAAACTGATATCCTTACCTTAGGGAAGATAGTCTCTAGCGGATCGGCTATCCCACTCCAGTCGTCGAAGCTCATAACACTAGGGCCAAGACCTATGAATTGACCGTTAAGGAACCTGTCCACAATCCAAATCTGGAGCATCACGTGCAGCAGATTGGTCACTTCCATGGCGACCAGCCATGTTGACCACGTACGCGTAATTCGCAACCTGAGAAAAGATATGTTTATGTATTACGAGTATAATCAGAATAGATTAGCAATGGTTCATGGATGGCATCAAATTTCAAGGTCGACAAACCGAAATGTGGTGAAGAAAGTTGAGAACATTAAATTTATGATATTAATATAAATTGGAGTGAGACAGGATACAATGTCGCGTGAAATGAAGGCAGATGAAGTACCTAAGGTTCCGAAAAACTTGTACTCCAGACGTCAAGACAATGGAGACGAAGTGTTGGATGCTGAGTAGCATTACAGGTACACGATATTGTAGATATTGCAAATGTAACTTGGCTTCGATTGGCACAGACCTAAAGTATATTCCACAGGGAAACAGCAGTGAAGAAAATCAGCGGTGAATGATAAATGGCTTTTGTTGTAGCATCATTTACTTTGTCTAAAATTAGGTAGTTTTTTAGTAATATTACCTAAGTACAATGTCTCTTCTGATAGAGTCTAGTTTCTTTTCCAGGTTCTGCTTGGAGGGCACTGTACCAGTTGCAAAGTCCACATTTTCATCACTTAGCGACATAGTGGCATACTGCAACCCATCTACTAGCATTCTTATTCTACCACCTGGAACCAAATGAACATCCTGACATTTACTTTACCTATTAGATATTAAACGTTCGATTGGATTTTAGCTGTATACCATGAAGATACTCGTACGTGGAGTGGTCTAGAGCTCTAGACCTTTCAACTAAGGAAAATATCGTTATGATCTACTTACTACTATCCATTTGATTGAATATTTTTGTAAGACCCCCAAAGTCTTAGCCCACTTATACGAATCCGCTTCCACCCGATAATTTAAAGGATCCCTCAAATATGGGCTTTATGCCAACCTCGTTAACGTTTTGGCAACATAAATTAGCAGCCGACAGTAGTAAGCTCGCTGTCAGCGGGTCTTCTTCTGAAGTTTTCATAAAGCTCATGTTTGAGTGATATTTTATCTGTCTGGGAGTGGAGTCGAAGGTTTTAGCAAGGGCGGATCCAGTTTTGACCCTAGGCTTCAAAGGGGGTCATAGTCATAGTCATGGCCAAAACACAAAACTTTGCAACAAGTACATGGATTATTTCTACTTAGTGGTCCAGCTAGAGACTGGACACAGCCCAGGGGGGCTCATGTCCCCCATGTCCCCCCCCCTTGTATAATGTAGAGAGCATTAAGATTGCTGCTAATGCAAACACAGAGATAAAATGTACCTTCTTTCTTCTTCCAAATATAATGCGGCATGTAGAAGCATATGCTCTGGATGAAGAGCACGAACGGAACCCACTGGTAGTAGGTGTGCGTCAGAGTCTCATCGTTCTCTGCTAGTGGTCCCACGCCGGGGTGGGGCAGGAACCCTGATTGCAGCAGGCTTTCGTTGTAGTGTCGAACCTGGACAAACGCTTTTGATGAGTACCAAAATAATGGTGCTGAAATAGATTGGGACAGAATATGCTATTGTAGAATGTAAAGTATGTACAGAGAAGAATATGGTAAAATTACCAGTTTCAGCAGTTTTGTTATTTTATCAACATGCACAAAATGCTTGTGGTTCATAATTACTTTATTTGTGAAAATGAACAGATACAATAATTTTGCGCAAGGTTGAGTAGCACGATATTTGCTTACACGGTGTTTCGAAAAACACCTATATTATTATTATTATTATTCACGTATTTATTTCTTTTCTTAAATCTAAGTTTTTACAATATTTATATAAAATAACATAAAAACATTATAAAAACTTAAATCTAGATAGCCGCCAGCAGCGGGGCAGGGCCCAAGCTACCGGTGGTTAGGGCTGCAGTGTGAGGAACCTCCTGACGATGCGCGCTGTGTCAAGGATGACCGCCTTCTGCATCTGACCCTTAATCCAACCGTCTAGCGAAAGTCTCTTGAGATGTTGGTCGAGACTTTTCGCTATAAGGCCGTTTGCCGAAACGACTATTGGGACTATGATCGTGGAATCAACACTCCACATGGCGGTAACCTCGTGAGCCAAGTCAAGGTACTTGCTAAGCTTGTCCTTCTCAGCTTTCACGAGGTTCTCGTCATGTGGTATGGTGATATCGACGATCACAGCCCGGCGTTGAGACCGGTCTACCAGCACGATATCAGGCTTATTGGCGACAATAGTCCTGTCCGTGATGATAGAGCGGTCCCAGTAGAGCAACGCACGACCATTCTCGAGAACTGGCAGAGGTGCGTACTTATAGTACGGCACCTCGGACTCAACAAGGTCATATCGAAGAGCAAGTTGCTGGTGGATGATCCTGGCTACTAGGTTATGCCTGTGCAAGTACTCGCCGTTAGCAAGATGCGAACAACCGGAAATAACATGACGAAGAGATTCACCTGGACGGCGGCATGCCCGACAAATGTCGACCGTACCATCCTTCATTATGTATTTCCGGTAGTTGTTCGTCTTGATAACTTCGTCTGCAATTGCACAGGCAAAGCCCTCGGTTTCTCCGAAGAGGTCCCCGAAGCGCAGCCAGTTCACCGACGCGAGCAGATTCACATCGGGTCCCGTCAGGGCCCGATAGAATCGCCCGTGCAGCTCCTTGCTCTTCCATACTTCCTTGCGATCATCAGTGCTGAGCACCGATGGTTTGCGCCAGTTCTCGTTTGCCATTGAAAGGGGCGTGAGGCTCCTGTCAACTGCCACAACATCGCGATGCATCCCGGACTCGCTGTTGCGGAAATAATCCCTGAGACTGCATACCTCGCGGTTGTGAAGGTTCTTGGCATTTAAAAAGCCTCGACCCCCCCATTTCCGCGGGATATACAGTCTCATAACAGACGAGCGCGGGTGTAGCATGCGGTATGTTGTGAGCAGTTGACGGACCTTTCTATCCAGGGCGTCGAGCTCAGTCTGTGTCCATCTCAGTATGCCAAAGGAGTATATCAGCAGAGGCATTACCCAACCGTTGAAGGCTCGTACCTTGTTACCGCCTGACAAAAGACTTTTAAGTACTTTTGTCAGCCGGCAAAAGAAGCGCTCCTTCACCGATTTCTTAATGTCATCTGCTGATATACCCAACGACTGTGACATACCGAGATATTTGTAGGTCTCGTCTTCGGAGAGGGATCTGAGAGTTATAGTCTCGGAAAGTTGTAAATTCTCTGAATTTACTACTTTCCCTCGCTGTACATGCATGACCGCACACTTGTCGACACCGAACTCCATCTTTATGGCGTTACTAAAAACCTCTGTGGTTTTTAATAGCTCCAACAAGTCTTGGCGTTTCGGTGCAAAAAGTTTGAGGTCGTCCATGTACAGCAAATGAGATATAACCTCACCTCCTCTACGAAGACGATAGCCTAACTCTGAATCTTTCAGCAGAGTGCTGAGAGGATTCAGACTTAGGCACCACCATAGGGAACTCAGACTGTCTCCCTGAAATATTCCCCTTTCAATCTTTATCAAGTCTTCCAAAACAAACGAGCTGTCTACGCTACCTGGTTGACGAAGGACTGTGACCCACTGTCCCATGCATTTGCTTAGAAAAAATTTTAGAGTTGGATTTATTTTGTACAACTCTAAAACTCTCTCTAGCCAAGAATGGGGCACCGCGTCATAGGCCTTCTTATAGTCAATCCAAGCAGCGGAAAGGGCTCCTTTGTTTCGTTTGACTTGTTGGCAGATGGTCGTGTCAATGAGGAGCAGCTCCTTAGTACCACGGGACCCAATCTTACATCCATTCTGAGAGGAGGCTAAAACGTTATTTGCGACAATATGCGCGTTAATTTTTGCTCTCAGAATGGATGTAAGCAGCTTATAGATGGTAGGCAAGCACGTGATGGGTCTGTAGTTCTTTGGTTCCGTGGTACTACCAGACTTATGGAGCAGGAAGGTGACTCCGGTGGTCATGAAACTGGGAAGAGAACCCGTCTCGAGGGCTTCTTGGAATTGTGTTGCCAAACGCTCATGTGAGCATCGAAACCACTTAATCCAGAAGTTGTGCAATCCGTCCGGCCCAGGACTTTTCCAGTTCTGAGCCGTCCGGATAGCACAACCAACGTCTTCGAAGTCTATTGAAACAGACTCCATGGTTTCGATAGACTCACACGCACGCTCGACAACACGCATCCAAGTTCCCTCTGTGTGCTCGACAGGCACCGACCAGATGCTGCGCCAGAAGTTTTTCGTAGCGCTGGCATCCGGTAGCTGCCCATCGCTCACACGTCGACTAGTTCCCTCCCAGTTTCTATACACCTTCCTTTGATCACTTTGGAAGTCGCGATTTTGCCGATATCGATTCACACGCTCTCTGTAGCGGCGAATACGGTTTGCCCACGCATAAACTTTCTGCTTCAGATAGTCAATGCGTTCCGTAACATTGGCTAGATAGTGCTGGGGACTGATACCAGTCCCGGCGAATGCCTGTGTCACGAAACGCATGACTCGGGGACGACTGTTCCCCTGACTGAAGCAGATTAGCTTTGCTATAAGAGTCCTGAATGTGCTGATACGCCGTTCTATTCGCATTTGCCATGCGGGTGCATCTCCGGCGGTTCGCGTTGTACGGTCAGTGTCTGGAAACTTGACACGTGCAACGCGACACGCCGCGATAGCACCACAGTAGAGAATAGAATGGGTATCAGTCAAATCTTTGCTAGTACCCAGGTAGGGCACTAGCAAAGTATTCAGGGCTCCCATCAAAGCTAAATTCCGTTTATGGGTGGGTAAACGTGGTAAGCGCGGCCTAGAGTTTGGTGTGAGTCGATATTGGAAGATCGCGTCTTCCAAAGCACTCCTCAGTTGCCCTCTTACCTGGTCAGATACATTACTACTCGCCGAGTTTTCCTCCTCGATGTCGGGGTCGGCCGGCGCCGCAAGTGTCGCCACTGACGCTGGCACTGAGGCTAGTGTCAGGGACGACGACGCGGCGGGCGGATTCCGAGACGAGGCAAAAGCTGGGCGAGTATGTTGTTCCTCCAGGCGTAGCCGATCAAGTACCGAGTCATCCAGCAGTTTGCACCGACGAATGGCTCGAACTTGATCTGAAAGTCGTTGTGCGGATACGGCGACGGTTGGTTCAAGGGCCTGAAACAGAAGTAACATCCTGGCACAGTACGCGGTCAGGTTAGTTCCTCCTTCTGTAGCCCCGTAATAGGCGCGCATGCAGTTCTCGTTGATTTCTCGAGTCCATCTCATGCGACGCACTACACCACCGGTAGCGGGGGCCGGGCGCGAGGCAGGTTGCCTCACAGGCCCCAAGCGTGCCGGCAGCGGCGGACGGCCACGACGCCCAGGTCTTCTTGGCGATGGGGTCCGCGCCGCGTCCTCGTCACTCGAACTAGCACTCGTGTCGCGGGGAGTCAGGAAGGCTTCATCCTCCGACGACAGGCTTGGCGGTGACGGGACACGGACTGGTGATGGTCGTGCGCTCCTTGTTTCCGCTTCTGTCCGTGTTTTTGATCGTGTAATCATAACGTTTTCATATTTTTCGTCCGTATTTTAGTTTGTTTACAAATTGTCTTGATTGACATTCTATTGTCATAGTGCATTTTCTTGATTTTATAGTTTTAATTACGTTTTATCTAGTACCTCTAGTTATTTTCGGTATGCGGTATATTTTCCTTTATGTTGTAAACAAATATTTGTCACGAAATGGTTGAAAATGAATAAAAAATTATGAAATTAAACACGATGTAAAAAAACACGTCCAATCGTGACAGCGGTTTTTTTTTTTTTTTTTATTATTATTCACGTATTTATTTATTTTCTTAAATCTAAGTTTTTACAATATTTAAATAAAACAACATAAAAACATTATAAAAACTTAAATCTAGATAGCCGCCAGCAGCGGGACAGGGCCCAAGCTACCGGTGGTTAGGGCTGCAGAGTGAGGAACCTCCTGACGATGCGCGCTGTGTCGAGGATGACCGCCTTCTGCATCTGACCCTTAATCCAACCGTCTAACGAAAGTCTCTTAAGGTGTTGGTCGAGACTTTTCGCTATAAGGCCGTTTGCCGACACGACTATTGGGACTATGATCGTCGAATCAACATCCCACATGGCGGTAACCTCGTGCGCCAAGTCAAGGTACTTGCTCAGCTTGTCCTTCTCGGCTTTCACGAGGTTCTCGTCATGTGGTATGGTGATATCGACGATCATAGCCCTGCGCTGAGACCGGTCTATCAGCACGATATCAGGCTTATTGGCGACAATAGTCCTGTCCGTGATGATAGAGCGGTCCCAGTAGAGCAACGCACGACCATTCTCGAGAACTGGCAGAGGTGCGTACTTATAGTACGGCACCTCGGACTCAACAAGGTCATATCGAAGAGCAAGTTGCTGGTGGATGATCCTGGCTACTAGGTTATGCCTGTGCAAGTACTCGCCGTTAGCAAGATGCGAACAACCGGAAATAACATGACGAAGAGATTCACCTGGACGGCGGCATGCCCGACAAATGTCGACCGTACCGTCCTTCATTATGTATTTCCGGTAGTTGTTCGTCTTGATAACTTCGTCTGCAATTGCACAGGCAAAGCCCTCGGTTTCTCCGAAGAGGTCCCCGAAGCGCAGCCAGTTCACCGACGCGAGCAGATTCACATCGGGTCCCGTCAGGGCCCGATAGAATCGCCCGTGCAGCTCCTTGCTCTTCCATACTTCCTTGCGATCATCAGTGCTGAGCACCGATGGTTTGCGCCAGTTTTCGTTTGCCATTGAAAGAGGCGTGAGGCTCCTGTCAACTGCCACAACATCGCGATGCATCCCGGACTCGCTGTTGCGGAAATAATCCCTGAGACTGCATACCTCGCGGTTGTGAAGGTTCTTGGCATTTAAAAAGCCTCGACCCCCCCATTTCCGTGGGATATACAGTCTCATAACAGACGAGCGCGGGTGTAGCATGCGGTATGTTGTGAGCAGTTGACGGACCTTTCTATCCAGGGCGTCGAGCTCAGTCTGAGTCCATCTCAGTATGCCAAAGGAGTATATCAGCAGAGGCATTACCCAACCGTTGAAGGCTCGCGCCTTGTTACCGCCTGACAAAAGACTTTTAAGTACTTTTGTCAGCCGGCAAAAGAAGCGCTCCTTCACCGATTTCTTAATGTCATCTGCTGATATACCCAACGACTGTGACATACCGAGATATTTGTAGGTCTCGTCTTCGGAGAGGGATCTGAGAGTTATAGTCTCGGAAAGTTGTAAATTCTCTGAATTTACTACTTTCCCTCGCTGTACATGCATGACCGCACACTTGTCGACACCGAACTCCATCTTGATGGCGTTACTAAAAACCTCTGTGGTTTTTAATAGCTCCAACAAGTCTTGGCGTTTCGGTGCAAAAAGTTTGAGGTCGTCCATGTACAGCAAATGAGATATAACCTCACCTCCTCTACGAAGACGATAGCCTAACTCTGAATCTTTCAGCAGAGTGCTGAGAGGATTCAGACTTAGGCACCACCATAGGGAACTCAGACTGTCTCCCTGAAATATTCCCCTTTCAATCTTTATCAAGTCCTCCGAAACAAACGAGCTGTCTACGCTACCTGGTTGACGAAGAACTGTGACCCACTGTCCCATGCATTTGCTTAGAAAAAATTTTAGAGTTGGATTTATTTTGTACAACTCTAAAACTCTTTCTAGCCATGAATGGGGCACCGCGTCATAGGCCTTCTTATAGTCAATCCAAGCAGCGGAGAGGGCTCCCTTGTTTCGTTTGACTTGTTGGCAAATGGTCGTGTCTATGAGGAGCAGCTCCTTAGTACCACGGGACCCAATCTTACATCCATTCTGAGAGGAGACCAAAACGTTATTTGCGACTATATGCGCGTTGATTTTTGCTCTCAGAATGGATGTAAGCAGCTTATAGATGGTAGGCAAGCACGTGATGGGTCTGTAGTTCTTTGGTTCCGTGGTACTACCAGACTTATGGAGCAGGAAGGTGACTCCGGTGGTCATGAAACTGGGAAGAGAACCCGTCTCGAGGGCTTCTTGGAATTGTGTTGCCAAACGCTCATGTGAGCATCGAAACCACTTAATCCAGAAGTTGTGCAATCCGTCCGGCCCAGGACTTTTCCAGTTCTGAGCCGTCCGGATAGCACAACCAACGTCTTCGAAGTCTATTGAAACAGACTCCATGGTTTCGATAGGCTCACACGCACGCTCGACAACACGCATCCAAGTTCCCTCTGTGTGCTCGACAGGCACCGACCAGATGCTGCGCCAGAAGTTTTTCGTAGCGCTGGCATCCGGTAGCTGCCCATCGCTCACACGTCGACTAGTTCCCTCCCAGTTTCTATACACCTTCCTTTGATCACTTTGGAAGTCGCGATTTTGCCGATATCGACTCACACGCTCTCTGTAGCGGCGAATACGGTTTGCCCACGCATAAACTTTCTGCTTCAGATAGTCAATGCGTTCCGTAACATTGGCTAGATAGTGCTGGGGACTGATACCAGTCCCAGCGAATGCCTGTGTCACGAAACGCATGACTCGGGGACGACTGTTCCCCTGACTGAAGCAGATTAGCTTTGCTATAAGAGTCCTGAATGTGCTGATACGCCGTTCTATTCGCATTTGCCATGCGGGTGCATCTCCGGCGGTTCGCGTTGTACGGTCAGTGTCTGGAAACTTGACACGTGCAACGCGACACGCCGCGATAGCACCACAGTAGAGAATAGAATGGGTATCAGTCAAATCTTTGCTAGTACCCAGGTAGGGCACTAGCAAAGTATTCAGGGCTCCCATCAAAGCTAAATTCCGTTTATGGGTGGGTAAACGTGGTAAGCGCGGCCTAGAGTTTGGTGTGAGTCGATATTGGAAGATCGCGTCTTCCAAAGCACTCCTCAGTTGCCCTCTTACCTGGTCAGATACATTACTACTCGCCGAGTCTTCCTCCTCGATGTCGGGGTCGGCCGGCGCCGCAAGTGTCGCCACTGACGCTGGCACTGAGGCTAGTGTCAGGGACGACGACGCGGCGGGCGGATTCCGAGACGAGGCAAAAGCTGGGCGAGTATGTTGTTCCTCCAGGCGTAGCCGATCAAGTACCGAGTCATCCAGCAGTTTGCACCGACGAATGGCTCGAACTTGATCTGAAAGTCGTTGTGCGGATACGGCAACGGTTGGTTCAAGGGCCTGAAACAGAAGTAACATCCTGGCACAGTACGCGGTCAGGTTAGTTCCTCCTTCTGTAGCCCCGTAATAGGCGCGCATGCAGTTCTCGTTGATTTCTCGAGTCCATCTCATGCGACGCACTACACCACCGGTAGCGGGGGCCGGGCGCGAGGCAGGTTGCCTCACAGGCTCCAAGCGTGCCGGCAGCGGCGGACGGCCACGACGCCCAGGTCTTCTTGGCGATGGGGTCCGCGCCGCGTCCTCGTCACTCGAACTAGCACTCGTGTCGCGGGGAGTCAGGAAGGCTTCATCCTCCGACGACAGGCTTGGCGGTGACGGGACACGGACTGGTGATGGTCGTGCGCTCCTTGTTTCCGCTTCTGTCCGTGTTTTTGATCGTGTAATCATAACGTTTTCATATTTTTCGTCCGTATTTTAGTTTGTTTACAAATTGTTGTCTTGATTGACATTCTATTGTCATAGTGCATTTTCTTGATTTTATAGTTTTAATTACGTTTTATCTAGTACCTCTAGTTATTTTCGGTGTGCGGTATATTTTCCTTTATGTTGTAAACAAATTTTTGTCACTAAATGGTTGAAAATGAATAAAAAATTATGAAATTAAACACGATGTAAAAAAAACACGTCCAATCGTGACAGCGGGTTTTTTTTTTTTTTTTTTTATTATTATTATTAAGAGCCCATTGTGTCCCAGTGTTGAGCAAAGGCCTCCCTACCCTCCTTCCATTTTTGTCTGTCTTGAGTCAAAGTAGTCCAGTCTTTAAGGTGTTTGTCAAGATCGTCCCGCCATCGCCTTTTGGGTCTCCCGCATCGTCGTTTCCCATTTGGCTGCCACTGGGTGGTGATCTTAGCCCAGCGATCGTCTGACATTCGATAGACATGTCCAGCCCAGTTCCACTTTAAATTGCTGGCCTTTTGGGTCACATCAGCTATTCGTGTCTTTGAACGCAGTATGGTGTTTCTTATGCGATCGGTGAGCTTTACTCCCAATATACTGCGTTCCATAGCTCGTTGGCAAACCGCGAGGTCGGACCTTAGACTAGATTAGACCATAAATATATAGAACATGTTTTAGTGATCATAATGTGACATTATGATACATTAGTTAACAATAATAAAACTTACTATAGTAAAAGTGGCCATGAAGAAGCAATACGTCTGTATGACATGGTCCGGCACGCCCTGGTCGGAGATACACCTGATGTGGTCACCGAAGTACTCCCTCGCGCAGACGAGGATCACGAACGCGAGGAGAATGGTCACGGTCAGCTGGTAGTGCAGCTTGAACGCTATGTTCTCGATCACTGGCTTCGTGAAGTTGAACCGCATGCGCGGTGTCAACGTGTTTAACGTCGCCACCAACATTGTGGGGTGTTAGGAGGTCTGGAAATGGAAGAGGTGATGGTTAAGTTAGAGCGGAATCATCATTATCACCTAACAACTAGATACTAGCGTATTATTTTAGGAAATAACGAGATAAATGAAACGCTACCTATAAGGTACAATATTGGGACTTTGGGACAATGACAATTTTTTTTCGATAATTAGGTACATCATACATGAATGACGTTACAATTCATTCTTGTAATCCTAGTAGGATTTCAAGGATGAATAATCTTATTAATGTCAATGTATGGATGTTTGGATATTTGGATGTTTGTTGCTCAATCACGTCCTAACGTATGAATGGATCAGGCTGAAACAAACAGATTGTAGTCTGGAAGAACACATAGGCTACTTTATCCCGGAAAAACAACGGGTACGGGAACTACGCGGGTAGCACCGCGGGGCGCTGCTAGTTCAAAGTGTTGAGGAGTGTAGTTGAAAGTGCTAGTTTGCATAATACATACAAACTTAAGCGTTTACTCAAAACGCCGTATTAAAAAACATGACCAGGATTTTGGATTGAATTTAGACTCAACAATCAACATTGTCTCTTTGAGTCTCAAAGACATCAATAAATTTAATTTTGCGTATGCTGAAAACACCTTATTGCCAGCAGGCTCAGTCGCAGACACAAGTCTTGGAGGGGGTCACCAATAACAGTTCAAACATAACTTTATAGATTTAGTAACAACACAATGACCTAATTAGCTTGATCTTGCGCTATTACCCTCATTGTTCCAGTACCCGTTGTTTTCCCACGGTCAAAAAACATCCCATGTGAGCTTCGGACCGGGCTTGATTGACAGTTTTTATTAGATAAGTATAAAATGTATAGATAAATGTGCAAAGAAGTTACGGTGGTCTAGTCGGGAGAACGGCGGCTGCCGATCCGGAGACCCCGGGTTCAAACCCCACACGCACCACTGTCTTTTCGAAGTCATGTGCGTAATGCCGCTAACTTAAAACGGTGAAGGAAAACATCGTGAGGAAACCGACATGTACCTAGAATCTTTCGAAGTCATGTGTCATCCGCCAACCCGCATTGGGCCAGCGTGGTGGATTATGGCCTTAACTCTCTCCTTGCGAGAGAAGGCCCTGAGTCCCAGCAGTGGGAACGTTTAGTGGGCTGTTGATGATGATGATAAAATGTATCATCATCATCATCATCAGCCGCAAGACGTCCACTGCTGAACATAGTAGGCCTCCCCCCTAGATTTCCACAAAGAACGGTCCCGCGCAACCTGCCACCATCGGTTTCCAGCGACCTTTGTTAGGTCATCTGTCCATCTAGTGGGAGGCCGTCCAACACTGCGTCTTCCGGTTCGTGGTCGCCACTCGAAAACCTTTCTTCTCCATCGGTTGTCAGTTCTGCGAGCGATGTGGCCTGCCCATTGCCACTTCAGCTTGCTTACTCTTTGAGCTATGTCGGGCACTTTCGTTCTTTTGCGAATATCCTCATTACGGATTCTGTCGCGCAAAGAGACTCCGAGCATAGCTCTCTCCATAGCTCGCTGTGTGACTTTGAGCTTTGTTATGAGGCCCACAGTTAAGGACCACGTCTCAGTTCCATAAGCCATCACTGGCAACACGCATTGGTTAAAGACTTTTGTCTTTAAAATGTATAGTTACGTTCATCAAACACAAACCAAACTACGTTAGTTTCAACATAAGTAAGTACAGTTGCGAAACATAACATAATAAAATTTAAGGTCAGTGATAAAAATAAACATTAAAATTAAAATGGTTTACAACATTATTTACCAACCAAGTTTTCAAACATTACTAAGCTGATCTAAATGAGTCGTTATCGTAAAAACTGTTTTAAAATTTAATTCCCTTGTAAATAACAACTATTTGTTCAGTTAAGTCATATTCTTTCAACTTTACGGTTCTCCCTGACCTACATTAAATATCAGAGACAAATGAATTAATAAATAATGATAACCAAAGTAAATAAATAGTGTAATGTATGAGCATGTCACAGTAACCCATTAACGGTAAGATGTTATCAGTGAATGACATCAGATAATCAAATCACACTAAACGCGATATGTGATGTTTTGCGGAAGTGTCAACACATGCCGCCATATAAGCAGTTTAACAATTAGTTTCAAAATAAAACTAGATGGCGGTAGTGGTTTTAGTAGTACTTCAAGTGCATCGCCACAACCAATATTTACTGTTGTTACCATAATGGACAAATGCATACATTTTATGCAAACAACGGTTAGTTCTATGTTCCGTGACATTGGCGTGTTTAAACGTGATGACGCGTACAAGTAAATGGAGAATCAAATGCAGGAATATTCCCACTAAAATATAAATAACGCTATGTGTACCTACTACCTAATCTGGAGTTTTAGGCATGTCTCATAACTTTCGACTGGGTGAACCGATTTTGACAATTCTTCTTTTGTAGAAGAATTGTTTTATTGTCAAAAGGGTATACTTAGTTCTTAAAGTTCGGTTCTTCAAAAGGGACTTCCCGAAAGATCCCATATTTCGAAATATTTTTTCAAAATCGGTAAAATAGTTATAGTTCAAAAACACATACCTACGTCGATGATCATTAATTCTATTAATACGAGTTGCATTTTTAAATTGAAGTTGGATATTTCGTTTTTCTTTAACATCTATCAATATACCTATCGACATCTCTATCGTATATCTTCATCATTTCATCTCGTGCCTTATCCACTGATGGCCTTAGGTTTCTTTTTGTCATTTCGCCTCTAACAGCTATCGATATACCACTCCATCGCAACAATACATTAGCATTGGCTTAAATTTATGACCTGAATCTTTACTGCAGTTATCAATATGTTATCATCCATGTGAAGTACAGTTATGACAGTAGTCATTACACGCCATGTATGGAGGGTAGAGCGAGGAGTACATAAATCGTATGTTTACTTGAAAAAGTTTCCGTCCGAACAGGGAGGCACCGCATTAGCATCAGAACAAATTTCAAAGGAATAAACGTACTATCACGGTCCACGATATAAAATCACTTTAGCTACACGTTTCCTCATAATAATTATTAAAGGTTATATTTACTCGTCCTACATCATTTTGTACTACGCAAGTACCTAAAGTTGAAATGTTCTATAGGTAACAATTTTAGTCAACAACAATAGTAGATTTTTTAGCTCGGCACACTCCAATTCGCTTACAATTGTTACATTCATACCATACCCTTTGTCTACACCAGCGCCGTTGTCGAAGATTTTTGAACTGTTTTTTATATCACGCAGAAAGCCACCTTTTGAAATTTTGTACCTCCTACTCCATTGATACCTACTCCATAACGCCATGTTATGACGTATGCTCATGATAATTGAGCAAAAATTAACCATCAACGCATCCGGAAGTAGGACACTCCCGTCAGTATTAAAAAAAAAAAAAAAGGTATGTGTGACAGGCAGCTTTAAATCGATTCGAGTAAAAAAATGCATTTTAAACAACAACAAGAAAATTACAGTAGGAAGGACTCCCGATAGACCATGGATGGCTATGGTCCCGAATTCACCTGAAGATTTCTTTCATTTACGAGCGTGACGTTTGAGCTCAATGCCTGATATATAAGCATACAAATACCTGATGGTAAGCAACATGCCTGCCCATAACACCGCAGTGACACACAGCTATCGGACCATGGAGTCCAAATCATTACCTAGCACTGCATTGCGCTCGTCACTCAGAGATAAAAGATATTTTACCACTATGGCCTGTAATTTCGCTGGGAACATTGCCCTTCAAACCTGAATACAGTGATATTTGTACATGCCTGCTTGGCGGTATAATAAATGGCAAAGGTGTGGTACTTCCCCAGGCGGACTACACAAAGAGTCCTAGTGCCTAGTGCCTAGTGTTATAACTTTATAACTACTTACATACATTCTAGCACAGTATAAAGAACTACTACCGCTACTACTACCTACTACTACGACTACCTACTGCTACTATAGTTCATCGCCTTTGATATTGGGAGAAACGCCGATAATGTCTAGACACGGGTAGGGTTGTCGCCAACAAAAATGCGTGGCACCAAAATAAAATTAAAACATTCGGAACATGACAGCCCTGAGCCGCGCTCCTGCAATGCTAACATTGTAATGTAGGCAATGCACCTCTCACCCCGCACGCCCCGCGCGATTGCCCCGTCTAGACGGCTTCGTCGAACGACTGTATGATTTAATAGACTGTGATACTAGTAAGTTATTGACAGCGGAATAAAGTACCTACCTAGTTTATGACTTGGGTGTTTCTAATCAAAAGCTCCATAAAGGCTGTATCACAAGCAAGCGGTTCGTCCCCACTTAGCCTGTGAACCAGTGACACATAATAAATATATATCCTATAGCACTCAGGGATCATGTACAGATCCAAAGGTGAAAGAATTTTGGAAATCGCTCCAGTAGTTCCTGAGATTAGCGAGTTCAAAAAAAACCTATTCAGCTATATCATATTAGTATTGAGTATAGATTTAATTTTCGCTCGATCTTGTTACTCATAGTTCATTAGACGTCTCAGATACACAAAAAATTCTTGATGTTTTTCAAAAATTTGACAGGATTTTGCCTCGCGTAAACCTTGAGTGAATATTTGGAACATCACGATTAAATAGTAGAATTAAATTTAAAATACATGATCCAATAATAATCCAACAATAACTTTAACTTAATTAAGTGTAACTATTCTAAATCTGTAACTGTTTTTAGTGTTTCTTTTCTTCTTGCAACATTTATTCAAAAAGTACATTTTATTCACTCTAATTTTACATCTTATGCGCTCTAATTTACATATTAAGCTCCTAAACACAAGTTTTATAGCCTTAGTTTTTAGTACGACAAAATTAAAACCAGCTATACCAGCTATAATGTCCTTAGAGCAACAAAAATGGATTCTAATTAACAAATCGATGTCAATAAATCTGACACTACAAAATTTATCAAATGGCGAAACAATATAGGTACTTATTAGATACGTAAATATGGACAACAATTGCAGCAATCGAAAAAGTTTCCGCACGACAGGAAAAATAATTAAATCAAGGTAAGTAAATGCATTTACAAACCAAATCACTAACAATACAAACTACAAAAATGCATAGAACTTACCAGTCTGAAATTATTATAATCTCTTCAAAGCACGGCTTTATCACAATAGAATAAAATGCTTAACTTAAAAAAACACTATCATTTTGTCAACCTGTCACACACTGGCGCGCAGTCGGCACCTACGCCTGCGCCGGAGTATGTCATATCTTTAGATAACGATAAGATATACGATTAGTAATACCTAAACCACCTAAAGACAACGCATTCGTCAAATTCGCGATTCGGAACAATAGCGTTAAAAGGGTTACGCGAAGCAGCTGTATTGACCGGAAAGGACCGTGTGCAGTTCTTGAAAAATTATAAAATTGCGGAAAACAGCTTTACCTTAAACAATAAATTAAGAACTGAAAACGTGAAAACATTGCTGTGGTCTGGTTTGAAAAGCAATGTTTCTCGAAAAATTACAGAGTTTACTCATAGACTACAGGCCCGTGAACAAAATTTACGGGTCAAATGAACCACCAGGAGACCTATGTAGGATGATAGAAGGGTGTAAAGTATTAAGATTCAGCACTATGCCGTCACTTGTAAGCTGTCCAACTGAGTGTAATTGAAGAGGGGGGGGGGTTGCAACCCTCTACCATTTCTCCTAGTCGCATTATTTTTATACGGCATTGCGAAATAATGGATTATTGGTGATTGGTGAGCAATTCACACACAACACCATCTGATCCTAAACTAAGCAAAGCTTGTATGATAGCGGCCAGATAGCTGATATAATACTTATATAGTTTTAAATACATACTTAGTAAACATAGAAACACCCAGACACAGTGCAAACATTTGAATTCATCACACAAATATTTGCACTGGGTGGGAATCGAACCCACGACCCTCGGCTTCGCAGGCAGAGCTACTACCAACTAAGCCACGAGGCCAGTCAGATTAGAAGAGGTATTGAAACTGTATGGAACCAATGCCGTTCTTAATCAAATTACCAAATTTCCTCCGTAAATTACTCGTACTCTGTAAATTTTTCTGACAAACTAATAACTAAAAAGTTAAAATTTATAATTTTTATAGTTTCAATACCTCTTCTAATCTATTATTCCGCTACGCCGTACAAAAACAATGCGACAAGAAGAAATGATCGAGGATTGCAACCCCCCCTCTTCAATTACACTCAGTTGGACAGCTTACAAGTGACGGCATAGTGCTGAATCTTTATTACTTTACACCCTTCTATTGTCCTACATAGGTCTCCTGGTGGTAAATTTGACCCGTAAATTTTTACACGGGCCTGTAGTCTATCATTGTAGTTGGGTTATATCAGGGTGGCAAGTGCACTTTAGACTTAACAATGAAATTGAGTCTTCATGTTGAAATAACAGCGTGGCTCTCTGCTTTAATGTGTAGACGTTTACCATCAAACGCATGTCTTGTTCATCCCACTCTTGGCTACGATGGAGCGCGTTTTCTGAGTAAGGTATTTTCGAGACTGTTTTTTTTTTATTTGAATTTAGCAACTCCACAAACTCAGGGGTCCGTTACCTTTGTCATTTGTTTTTGTGTTAAATCATATTTATAATGGCAAACTGATCTGTTATACCTAGTTATACGTATACTCACTGAAAAATGGATCTGATAAAGGACAAATAAATTAGCAACTTTTCGGCGATAAGACTTTGAAATTTCCGATTTTAGCAAATTCATGGTTAAATCCTCATATTCACCGAATTATTATTTTATCGATAAAAGTTTTGTAATTGGCCGCCATGTCGCCTGACGTAAGGGACGATGCGTTCTACGATAGAGCGTGCTTATATTATTTTTTTGTTGACGAGTGGGAAATGGTACGCAGATACCCTTTGAGAATTTAGCCATTTCTCAAAGCCGATAATGTGAGATCTTACTCACAAAAACTCCCTTGATGGCCTATGGTATGTCTTTGCTTGAGGATGGACACCGGAATCTCCATTCGAAGACATCAACATCAGGCGACATGGTGGTCAGGCCTATCAATGTAAAAAAAATATTGCACACGTTCTGCATAACCCCACTTGCGCTTGCAAACTGCTTGCGCGAGTGAATCAATGCTTTGCGGAATTCTTGTGAATCGTTTGACTAAATGCACTTGTATCAGATTTCATTTGAAAACAAAGTGCTTTTTACTGTACTTACGTTGTATTACTCACTTTAACTGAATCCTAGTATTATACAAGTGCCAAACTTTGAATATTTCTTCCTCTTTCTCGAAATTCGGTCAATTAAACACATTGCAGTAGTCGGTCATAATAATTGAAATAAGTTCATATTGGTAGACATTCCTCACACCACGCTATCTAGTCCGAAATCCACAAAGTTTGGACCTACGTCGTTTTACACCCATGAAGTGAGACGACGGTGAAGCGAAAGCCTTGAAAACTGTTTTTTTAGATTTTAACTGCTTATGGGGCTCAAGATTTATGTAAAACTACTCACAAAAACAACATATATCTATTTTGATTTTATTGTATTAATATTTTTAATTTCATATTTATTCATAATTGTATTTTGTATAAGATTCATTACTAAATCGACAAAGCGATAATAGATATATTTATAGCAATCGTAAAACTAGAAGTAGTTATAATTAAACTTCGGAATCGAATGTTACAACAATATTTACAATGTACGGATTCCAATATTATTTCAATATAAGCATAAACATTCATTCTGGCCGTTTTCTCACAATAAGAGAATCAAGACCATGATCCCACACGCTGGTCAAAAATGAGTTAGATTGGTGGATGATGCATATCTTCGAGATATGGTTTTCTTCAGCGTTAAATACAATGGTCCTGACCTGACCATACGACCTGAAGATTGTGACATTGATCTTCTCGCTACTAGGCGACATCCCCGGTTTTTATTAGTTCCCGAGTTTACGTAATGACTCTTAAAACTATATAAAAAGGATTTATAAATGGTACTGTTATCACCTCTATTTTGTTTACCGTGTATTTCACTATAGTATTATATTTAATACTGGGATTTGAGTCTAAATATGTGTCATTTAGTGTAGAGGGCGCCGGTGGGATACCATTCACTTCTACCCGCCATCTCAAAAGAGTTTTAGAGGGGTTGGCGCTATAAGTAGATGGAGATAAGCCGTTGAAGGGCATTCCTTTGTGAAATTTTGTATGGGAAAGATCGAACAGTTGTCAATATAAATTCTTAAATTTATTCAATTGGTTTACTTTTACTCAATTGATAATAGTACTAATATCAGCAGTATGAAGATTAACCTATTAATACTACTATGTATCTACTTAGAAATCATCACAATTTTTTATCCTAATTAGACCAGACCTCAGAAGCAGTTTGAACTACCTTCAATATCATTCTTTTCTTTTTTCCATTCGATTATATCACTACAATTTCCCCAGAGTCTAGCGTTGGAACACTGGGAAAATGTTTAAATCATGATTGTTTTCATATTGCTATCCATAAAAAAAAACAATCTATCATTGACATTTTTTTTTGTGGCAGAACTATCTGCAAACGATTAAAATAAATCACTTATACGTAGTTAGTCATTTACATTCTTTTTTATCACTGACAGAATAATTGGATCTATGCAAATAATGTGACCCAGAAGTAGTTAGAATTTGCAATTTCTTACTACTTCTGCCTATAGTTACATAATACTACAGAATACATTTTGTCTTTTCATTGGCGTTAGCAAGAGTATAAGTACTGCAAAAACTAGATACTAGAGTCTAAAGCGGATATTTGTTATCGGGTTCGAATCCCAGGTTCTGTGTAGCCAGGATAGGCTCGAAGCCTAGTTTCCTCCCCATGTGGTCCTCCAGTCTCTCCACCTCCAACTCTTGGGCCACGAGTTTCATCAGTTTTCTGAACATAGAAAATCATCTATTAGATCTTTTAACTATTAATCAGATGTTGGTTTATCAGTTTATCACAACAGTTTTGCAGCACCATGTAACCATAATATTGCATTGTCACGCAATTAACATGTATAGGTACCTATGCAAAATTTCAGCTCAATCGGTAACGGGGAAGATTTGATGACACATCATCAAATCTTGCAAATTAAATTTGATCATCGGGACTGGTGGAACTAGGAGTAAATAAAAGCTTGTAAAAAATACGCATAACTTACGTAAAAGCAATTCCATTCATGTTCTTAGCGAGGTAATAGATGAAAAGCCAGTCGCTGTAATGGCAACCCTGTACGACCCTGTCGACGAGGTCAAACTCCAGCTTAGCAGAGCTCGCTTTCTTGAACATCAGCACGCTGAACGGACTCCAGTGGCGGCGGAGAAGGTACGAACAAGCGCGCCAGATCACAGCTGTAAATACAAAAAAAATACATTTAGAGTCATAGCATACTCGCAAGCTACAGCTGGAAGAACGGCGAGTGTTGATCCGGAGGAATTGGCACAAATCTCACGCACACCACTGTCTTTTCGGAGGCATATGCGTAATTCAGTTAACTTAAAAACGGTGAAAGGAAACATCGTGTGGAAACCGGCATGTTCCAAAAATCTTTTGAGTAGTCCACTAGATAAAAAAGCAAAGCAAGGTGATGAGGTGATCGAGCTCAATGGCGTAAATAAGAAGAGACCTATGCCCAGCGCAGGACAATTAAGAGATGATAAGCATGCTGAGGGCATCTTAAGAGGCTCACCGGGTCGGCGGTAAGGTCTACTCACCCAGGCAGGAGACGATGAAGAGAACGAGGAACCAGAACCACATCGCTGTGAAGATCTTCTCGTGAACGTTGTTCAGCGCCATCACGCACACCAGGTCTCCGTTCATGAGGGTACCACTAGGACCGAAACGGTAGTACTCGCATTTTGTGACCTAAAATATAAATTCTTGTAAAATAATTGAAGCAAGGAAAACAAAAATTGGCAGTAATAGGAACTGTCGATAGAAGTGAAAACTGATAACTCAGAATTTGATAGCTTACCTTGGAAACTACACGGGTGTAACCGGAGGTCGTGCCGTCGCCATCATGGCATGGCCACCTAGAAATGCGTCACCATTTCCCATTGCCTCACGCATTTCTAGATGGCCATGCCATGACTGCCAGGCCACGCCCTTTCAGCATTTCCCATTGGCTGACGTATTTCTAGATGGCCAATGGCTATGGTCCCGAGTTTACCCGAAGATTTCTTATCATACCCGAGCGTGACGCCAGAATTAAATTCACCCCCCACAAAAAAATTGTCTAGGCGCGCCTAAAGAAGTTTTCACTTCAAATACCTTAGTAGTACAAAATGTATTCTAAAGCCGCTTGCACTATTTATGGTTTTTATCTTTTAATTAATTAATTATGTATGATATCTTAGTGTTACACTATGATTATTCGTTAATTCCACTTAAAACATACCTTGGGGAATATAGGAGTCAATGGATTCACGTGTTTGGAGCTCCACCCCGTGAAGCTCATGACGCTGGCTCCAAGGTCCATGAACTTTCCACCGAGGAAGCGATCCACGATGTAGACTTGCAGCACTACATGGAGAAGATTCACCACCTCCATGGCTACCAGCCATATTGACCAGGTGCGGTTAATTCTCAACCTGTGAACAATTAAATATAAATGAATAAATAATAAATATTGGTCAACATTTACAACACAACACCATCTAGCCAGTGCATCATCACTCGCTCAAGGTCGCACGGTTTTAGCCTACAGCTAGACCGTTCCTCCCAGGGAACAAGTGCCAGTCGGTTGTCGGACGCACAGCTGAGCGCTCGCGCAACACGTTTCCCGCGCATATTGTTATTAGATATGTCGACAACCCTCCGCGCCAGACAGGGACAGAGTTACGCGTTAGAAGAAAGCGCAAATGTTTAGTTGAAAATCGCGGCAGGTATTGAGCGCTAATGCGAGCTGAATTGAACTTTATTGTGTCCCAGCAAGAGTCGCTATTTATATAATTGTTTTCGCTAAGTGAGTGTTCTGTACTTGTACTAATATTTATTCTGTGATCTAGCCCCGAACTAAGCAAAGCTTGTAATATGGAAGCCAGATAACTGATATAACATGATATAGTACTTTTGTATATATGTTTAAATACATACTACTTATTAAGAATAAGATACATAGAAAACAATTCCTTGAAGTATTATGTGACTGACTAGCACGATTATATAATTTACTAGCAACCCCCATAGCTTTTAGTAGTTGGACGTAGTTTTTTTTTCGATATAATTGAGCATCTCTTCATTTATAACTTTTGTTGTGATGTTAGAACTGTTTCTGGATGAAACGTGTGTGTAAAACTTCCGGCTTAGTTTTGGTTAGTTTATTTATTGATCAAGGTACATAAAACTGAATCAAATAATCTGGGGACTCGCTCCACCGAATACAGACCTTTTTTTTTTAAGAAGGCAAGCATGACATTTTATGCCTGATGGTAGGCAGCACTCCTATCGATAACAGCACAGTTTCACACAGGTATTGGAACATGCACAGCCCAAATCATTATTTAGCACTGCGCTACGTTCGTTCCCCAGCGATATAAGATGATTTATCTGAATGCACCGTAATTTCTCGAGAAACATAGCCGTTCAAAATAGAACAGTGATATTTGACTACTTGGTGGCAAAAAATGGGCAAAGATATGGTACTTCCCCAGGCGGACTCTGCAAAGAGTCCTTCTACTACTACTACTATTTTTCGTTCTAATTTAGTAATTTTAAATAAAAGAAAAAAAATGTTATCAATTAATTAATTACACACGCACGGTGGTATATTTAAATAAATAAGTAAATGTTCTGTTGATAAAACAGCTGGTTGAAAAACTACCTGAGCAAGACGTCTCTTTTGATGGAATCCAGCTTTTTGTCCAAAGTGGTCTTGGATGGGATGTTCAAAGCGTTGTTGAGAGTGAGGTCCTCGTCTCCGCTGATAGCCGCGTATTGCAGACCGTCCACCAGCGCCTTTATTCTACCGCCTGGAAATAGAGTTCATTTTTGTAGGTAAGCGAAATAATGATAAATAAATAAACACACAACACCATCTGACCCCAAACTTAGCAAAGATTGCATGATGGCGGCCAGATAGCTGATAGAATACTTAACATAGTTTTAAATACATACTTATCATACATAGAAACACCCAGACACAGTGCAAACATTTGAATTCATCACACAAATATTTTCACTGGGTGGGGATCGAACCCACGACCCTCGGCTTCGCAGGCAGAGCTACTACTCACTAACTAAGCCACGAGGCCAGTCAACGATCATTTCAGTAGCAGGGGCCACTTTAGGCCAACTGCTATCCTACTTTTTTATCCCACTAATATTATAAATGTCAAAGTATGGATGTTTGGATGATTGGATATTTGGATGTTTGGTTGTTTGGATGTTTGTTGCTCAATCACGCCTGAACGGATCGGGCTGAAATTTGAAATACAGTTAGATTATAGTCTGGAAGAACACATATGGTACTTTTTATCCTGGGAAAATAACGGGAACGACGGGAACGGGAACTAAGCGGGTAAAACCGCGAGGCACTGCTAGTCCTACTAATATTATAAATGTGAATGTATGGATGTATACTAGATACTAGATTTTGCTCAAATCAGTTTTCGGAACATCATTTTTTTTTTTAGTTTTGTCATTCTCTTATTTAAGAAGTTACAGGGGGGGGGGACATTTTACTACTTTGGAAGAGTTCCGCGCGCAAACTAATCAATAAAGATTTTTTTTTATTACAAACCTCAATATCATTTTTAAAGACCTATCCGTAGATACCTACCCCACACGTAAGGTTTTGAAGAAAAACATTTTTTGAGGTTCATTTAAGCATGCACCCCAAGATTTGTTGTTTTTTAGGGTTCCGTAGCCAAATGGCAAAAAACGGGTCGCTTATAGATTCGTCATGTCCATCTGTCTGTCTTTTTTGAGTTTCAGTTCTATAGTATTAAAGACAATATAATCTTTGTATAGTATACTTAGTTCTTAAGTAAGTTAGAAAAAATAATTGTTTTTTTATTTATTTTTATGTAAAAATCTTATAGCGGTTCACAGAATACATTTAATTACCAAGTTTCAACACTATAGTTCTTATGGTTTCTGAAAAAAGTGGCTGTGACATACGGACGGACAAACAGTCAGACAGACAGACATGACGAATCTATAAGGGTGCCGTTTTTTGCCATTTGGCTACAGAACTCTAAAAAACCTGCAAACAGCAAACACGTTACCTTCCTGTTTCTTCCAGATGTAATGTGGGATGTAAAAGCAGATGGCCTGGATGAACAGCAGAAACGGCACCCACTGGTAGAAGGAATGCCAGATTTTGGTGTGTTTCTCAGGATCGAAGGTGCCCATACCAGGGTGTGAGTATATTCCTTTACTTGTCCGGGTCTCGTCATAGTTTTCTTTCTGTAAATTCCATAACATTCCATATAAAGTTAGCTGATCAAGCAAATGTTGCGTTGTCACATATGATGGATCCATAGGGATGAAAAATACTTTACGATACATTTTAAACTTGATAGTGAAATTAGTTCAGTACCAAATGTACAATAAAATCTATAATTTAAGTTGAAAAAAGAAAGACAGAGAAAGAGAGAAGACCTTCAAGGACTGCTCCTTGTAAGAACCTTGAAGTCCCACGGATGGGAACATAAAGTAGGTTGCTTGTGTTTTGATAAAGCATAAAAAAACTCACAATGGTGAAGGTAGACGTGAAAAAGCAGTAATTGTTTATCCAACCCCCGAATTTTTCATTGAAAGCATTGGAGTCAGAGAAGCATTTGATATGTTCCCCGAGGAGTTCCCTGGCGCAGACCAGGATAGAGCAGAACAGCAGGAAGGTGACCGTGAACTGGTAGTGCAGCCTGAAGGCCAGGTTCTCTATGATCGGCTTGTCTAGCTTCAGCCGAAGCCGCGGCGCTAGCGTATTAAGCGTTGCTACGAACATTGTTTCTGGAAGAAGATACCATTTTTCATCATCCTATTAAAAATATAAACGCGAAAGTGTAAATGTTTGTTGCTCAATTACTTCGGGACGAAATTTCAACCCGATCTCAGATACCTGTACCGGATCGCCGTTAGGGCTAGTCTCGATAATCCCAAACGGCCATATCTGGCCGAGATTTTAGACTGAGCGTCAGGGCGCCCGCGCACCGCTCGGGAGGCGCGGGGTTAGAACAGAGTAAGATTGTAGTTTGGAATATAACACAGAGGCAGTGCATCCTCACTCGCTCAAGGTCGCGCGGTTTTAGTCTACAGCTAGAGCGTCCCTCCCAGGGAACAAGTGCCAGTCGGTTGTCGGACGCACGGCTGAGCGCTCGCGCAACACGTTTCCCGCGCATATTGTTATTAGATATGTCGACAACCCTCCGCGCTAGACAGGGACAGAGTTACGCGTTAGAAAGAGCGCAAATGTTTATTTGAAAATCGCGACAGGTATTGCGAGCTGAATTGAACTTTGTTGTGTCCCAGCAAGAGTCGCTATTTATATAATTGTTTTCGGTAAGTGAGGCTTCTGTACTTGTAGTAATATTTATTCTGTGACAGAGGCTGCTTTCTATTACTGTGAACTGCGCGGGTATAAACCGCTGGGTGTTACTAGTACTATGTAACACATAAATAATGATGGCATATTTGAACATGAAGAGGTCAAATTACTGCCCGAACCATACGATGATTTAACTTTTTGCCCTTTGCTCTGGAATCATTACTTTTGAAACCGAAACATAGTAAATCGAGGAATCGAGCCTACAACATACTTTTATGATATAAAATTAATTTAAAAGCAGAACATGTGCGTGATGGTAAGCAACACGCCTGCCCATAGCAGCACAGTGTCACGCAGGTATTGGCGCATGAAGAGTCGAAATCGTAACCTAGTCACTGCACTGCGCTCGTCACCCATAAACGTAAGATGATTTTACCTAAGTTACTCTTTGCAAAGTCGGCCTTGGGAAGTGTCATACCTTTGTCAGTTATTCTTCTACCAGGCTATAATGTGAAAACATCACTGTGTTCCAGTTTAAAGGGCTATGTTACAAGATACATTATAAGTCATAGAGATAAAACATCTTCGCGACACGATGCTGTTATTAGCAGGCATTTCGCTTACCATCAGGCACATATCCTGGTCGTCTCGTACAATAAAACAAAAAATATAATTATATTAGTCGTTGTGCGTAAGCCATGTGCATAATACATTCTGTTTCGCTGAGTAACCCATGGAATAACCAACTCACCTCATTATTTTCCTTAACTCAATTTTCCTGTTTTCAAGAGTATAACAAACATACCGTGATATTTTAACCCCTACAGCAAATAAGGGGGATGTTGCAAGTTTGACGACGTTTGGTTGTCTCTAGGTGTATGTCTGTCCGCATTGTGTGCCTATCTTTGAAATCCTACTAATGTTTTAAACTTGTTGCGACCCGTGATGTTAACCAAGGCTACTACGAATTTAATTGACTGGCCTCGTGGCTTAGTGGGTAGTAACTCTGCCTGCGAAGCCGAGGGTCGTGGGTTCGATTCCCACCCAGTGCAAATATTTGTGTGTTGAATTCAAATGTTTGCACTGTGTCTGAGTGTTTCTATGTATAAAACTATTATTATTATTATTAATTTTTTTCTACCTCTATTATAGATCTTATTGTAAATTTAACAAATAAAAAACTTCAAAGTATGGTTTAAGAATTTGAAATATATTCTTTTTAAATAAAGTATTTCGAATGTATAAAAAGTATGTATTTAAAACTATTTAAGTATTATATCAGCTATCTGGCTGCCATGATACAAGCTTTGCTTGGGGTCAGATGGTGTTGTGTGTGAATTGTCCACCAATATTATTTATTTATTTAATTATATTCGAAACCATTATTTTGTTTTTTCTAACTACTATACATTTACACTTGGCCGCCATCTCGCCTGGTGTTAAGAGACGAAGCAGTCAACCGATTCACTCTCGATTTGAAGACACCAAGATTGCAACCATCGGGAAAAACACACTCAAGCAACGCATTCTCTTGTCGTAAACGTAGAGTCAAACTTCTTTGTTCGAGTTTTAAGAATGTCAACCAAGAAACGATGCCACTTTTTCGAGTTACGAGCAGTCTGGTAATAAAAGGGCAAGGTATCATATCATGCAGATCATTTACACACTCTCCGAAACGTTACAGAGATATCTAATGTGATTTTTCGAATGTTTGTTGCTCAATCACGCCGTGAGCATTGAATAGGTGTCGCTGATATTTTTCTCGTAAATATATTTTAGTCAGGAACGTTTCACGTAAATGTATTTTAGCACGTAGGCTATTTCGAAAACTCTGAAGTACTTAAAATAAAATAGTCTCTTTCTTTACTCTACACGAGCTATTTCGGGGACAAATATACAAATGTATAAGGGGGATGTTACAAGTTTGAGGAAGTTTGTTTGTCTGTCTGCATTGTGTGCCTAATAGACCAATTAACTAGTAAAACATAACTCCCTATAGACTACATGCCCGTGAACAAAATTTACGGGGAAATGACCCGTAGATAGATGGATTAGAAAAGGTATTGAAACTGTATGGAACCAATGCCGTACACAATCAAACGACCATATTTAATCTGTAAATCGTCGGAAAATCATGAATTTTTCCGACAAACTAATAATTAAAAAATTAAAATTTATAGTTTTTATAGTTCTACTAACCGATATTTCCGCGATGCCGTACAAAAATCATGCGACAAGGAGAAATGATCGAAGGTTGCAACCTTTTCAACTGCTTAGTTGGACAGCTTACAAGTGACGGCATAGTGCTGACGAATTATTACTTATTACTTTATACCTTTCTATCATCCTACATAGATCTCCTGGTGGTTCATTTGACCCGTAAATTTTGTTCACGGGCCTGTAGTCTATTAGCGAATTGACCGATTTTTATGTGGTTTTCTTTGTTCGTCCGCTGACGTAAACGAAGTGGTATTCAGATATATATATTTAGTAGGTATTATGTTAGAAGTTAGTTCACCACAATTATTAATATTGTTTTGTTACAAAAAATTCTAACAAATTAAAAAACGGTATTTACTTAAGTCTTCGATTAACAACAAACAGAAGTCGATAATTATACATATTTTCAACTAGCATTGCCCCGCGGTATCACCCGCGTAGTTCACGTTCCTGTTATTTTACCACGTTAAAAAATCTATGTGTTTGCTATTCCACACTATTTATCTTCCAAATTTCAACACGATCCGTTCTTCCGATCTCTTTTAAAATTATATTATGTGCAGTGTTTCCATATTTACTTACATCTGTTCAGAGTTCAGAATGTTATGAACATGGACAAATGACCTCTTATCATCAACACATATGATAACTTCGGTGAATGTGCGACTGATTTGCATGATCTGATACCACCTTGTCCTTTTTTCTATCGGAATGCTCGTAGCTCTAAGAAGCGACATCGTTTCATGGTTGATGTTCCAAAGACACGAACGAAGAGATTTGACTCTAATTTTGTGATAAGAACGTCTAGGCTGTGGAATACGTTGCCTGAGTGGGTTTTCCCCGATGGTTACTATCTTTGTGTCTTCAAATCGAGAGTGAATCCGTTTTTTTTTCTAGGTAAACACGCTCCATCCTAGACCGCATCGTCATTTAACATCAGGCAAGATGGCAGTCAAGTGTAAACCTATAGAAGTTAAAAAAAAAGAAAAAAATACATATACGCTTCAGGTAATACGTTTCAGATGCGCTCCCTAAAGCAAACATCATAAACCACAAGTTCGCAACACCGAGCTTCAATTGTTTAAAAAAAACACATTATTTGTAGAGTTCACCTGGGGAGTGCCCATTTCTTTGTCATTTATTCTATCGCCAAGCAGTAATGTGCTGTTAATTTAACCTAGTTTGAAAACCAAAACGTAAAATTTGTCTGTTTTAGTTCGTCTATTTATTATTCGATTTTTACGTCACAAACGACAAAAAATCCTAAACCTAAAACACAGTAACACCTAGCCTTTGTTATAAGTAAATATGTTTGCAATATGGCGCCGGCAAAATGTAACCAAACAATATGTATTAAGGAAAAAATATAATTTAAAAAAAAGTTACCTAATAATCAGCAGCTTTTCATAATCTCTTGTTCACAATATCTTTAACCACGGTCCACACACAATACGTAGTGTGCTGTAGTTGAATGTTATATAAACTATATCCACATGTGTTTAGAACAACACAATGTTTCAGAATGAGTGTTCCCGTGCAGAAGCAGGATAAAATATTCCTACAAATAAATATACCTAACTTATTTTATTTGAGCGTAATCCATCTACCTATTGTGTTAGGGTTGTCAGACATCAATGTTTTCAAACGTCATTAAAGGCGCAAAAATAACTGTACCCGATCCTATTGTCACTAAGTAGTGTTAATTAGTTTGGCTGCAATTTCGTTTGCGTTGAGTTATGAAATTGGACTATTTTCAGGCTAGGCTAAACTCTTTAAAGCTAGGTTCGGATTCTAGATAAGCGTGCTCCATTCTAGACCATGCTGTAAACTTTGCACTGTTTTTCTGCTAGAAGGCCGAGGTTATCCATAAATATGAGACCTCGGATGTCGGGGACTCCACTGTCTTCTTGGGTGTAACAACAGATTTTAAACTCCAGCGGTCAACACATTTCTCCTCCATCCATACTTCTATACTTTTTTTTTCATTTAGACACTCCACAGACTCCGGGGTCCACGACCTTAGTCATTTGGGTTCTTTTTTTGTTGATGTATATCATAGTTCGTGGATGTGGAGAAGAAAAGGAAAATAGGAGGGAGTTGGGAACATTTCAAACCTAATTCTAGTGCTAGTCCGATTTCGTCTGTTGAGCCGATCACTACCGGTTGGGATTCCGCTAGTAATCGACTCGCAATCATCATTTGCCGTTTTTACGCCGCTTCCTTCCGCCCAGAGCCTCCACTACTTCCATACTAATACTATAAAACTGACGAGATTGTTTGTTTATTTGAAAGCGATAATCTCAGGAATTGCTCTGGTTGGAATTGAAAGATTATTTATTATTTTGTTGGATAGTCCATTTATCGAGGAAGGCTATGGGCTATATAACATTACGCTACTATCAATAGGAGTGGAATGAATGAAGAATATAACTAAAACGGGAAAAAATACTCCTTTTTGATAGCTTTTGTTGCATGCGCTGACGTGCAAGCAAGAGCAGGCCGCTAGTTAACACGTTTGCTGCATTATGAGGTCGAAAACGCCACATGCGTAGCTTCTCGCAGGTGCGGTAGTCAAAATCGTGTTCTTTCACTCTGTGCGGGGGGCGACTATATTAACATTTATATGAGTATAACAGAGACAAATATATGAAATTGCTTCTCGTGCAAAGCCTAGCCTAAGAGTGAAGTTAAAACTAAATGAGGTTTAAAAGGCCTCAAACGCACTGAGTATTAATTAGTTTCGTACAGTGCGAAGTGAGGTCTAATCTGCCTCAAAATTGTAGGCCTCACGGCCGCATGGAGTGAGGTGCGGGCAGCAAGGCTCCTGAGTATTCTAACTTAGTGACGTGATAAAAAGTATCGATACGAAAGCATGCTGCAAGTTGATGAACTCGCTAATACACATTGCTACATGTTAACGACTATTAGTCTAACAAGTCAATATTGTATAGAAATTAGTACATGTGCTCAGCAATTTTCAGGGACAGATTTTTTATTATATTTATTAATATGTTGTTTCTGCGACTTATAAATTGATACTGGGGATAAGTTTTATAAAATTCCCCAAATATATGTTGAATTCTCGATTTTAACCGGTTGCTTCACCGCGGACAGTGTAGTGTCCGTTTTCTATAGTTGCTCAAAAGCAACGCGGACACTGTAGTGTCCGCATTATTTTTTCGCGCCAGACTCAGTAAAATTCTCTATCCTGCTTTTACTAAGGAAAGAATGCTTATAGAATGAATGCTATCTCAATCGGGTTGAAAGGCACTTCAATTTAAGCAGCGAGAACATTTTATACTCTATGGATATTATAAGAAAAAAATAAACTTTTCAGTCAGTCAATCTTGTTTGCGCTTGTGTTGGTCGGCTGTCGAAAAACAGGTTTTTACGTAAATAAAATCATATAAAGCTGGTGTTGTGCAGAAATATAACTTCGAAAACTTGTAAACGAGGTTGGTTACAATATATTTTAAGTTGTCCAAATGATAAAGTTTGCTGTACAAAGGGTTTTAAGAACCGTAAAGTCAAATGTTGAGAATGTGGTACTCTTGTGACTCTTTCCCATATTTTAATGTATTGGTTAATTCAATATCATCTCAATTATTACCTAGCTTAAAGGATGAAACAAGTTTTACGAAAATACTAATATTTTTATTGTGCATGTTATGATTGCACAGAAAATAATTTTTAAGTAGAAACAGAAAAACTCGCGTAGCAAAACTTCATTTGGTGGTTTTCAAATGTGCGTTTTAAAAAAAAATTATACACTTGTATGGTGAGGAATGTTGTCATTATAGTGTAGATTTAGTCTATTATTAAATCTAACTTGTAAAAACGTACATTATCCCTTTACTTTTTTTAATAAAAAAATGTATAGTTCAAAGTCCTTTTTTTTCAAAATAAGCGGTTCTACACTGATTTATACCCATACAAGAGTCACAAATGTTAGTATATTAACTACCATTTGAAGCGTCTATTCAACTATTCTAAGAAAACAAATAACAAGTGGGGTCTTTGTTCCATATTTAAGTCATAAATATCGTTCAAGTGCATGGCCGTCAGCTGCGCGCCATGCGAGAAAAAAACGTTGACGCGCAGGTTCGTCGACGGCAAAAACACCGCGGCGCGGGGTGAAGCAAGCGGTTAACAAGTGTTTCGTCCTAGAAAAAATATGATAATCGATAAATCTATGATACCGTGGCGCGGACGACTTAAATTGTGCCAATACATAAAAAATAAATCATATACATATATCGAACTATCGAGTCGAACTATAATTATAAATCGTATACTCCTGAAAGATACTCGTATACTACACTTATTTATAGAGACAAAGAAAGCTATCATCTCGAGCAAGATTTTGAGTTTTGAGAAAAATTAAAGGGTCGTATTGTTCTTCCTGACAACTTCGACGAAATTGACGAAATGGTCAACGAAAGAGCTGTGTAGGTTGCTACGCTAAATTAAGACTTGTGTAAAAAGTAGTTAGGAAGCAAAAACAAAACAATTATTGTTCGTGTATTTCGTGTCCAATTCGTAAAAAATCTTTCTACTTGACCGGTTGTAATAAAAACATATTAATCAATTTTATTACATAAATTATTTTAATATCGCAACTGCAACTCTCTCTATTCACAACACTAGTCGAGACACTAATAGAACTTTATTTCAATGCGATGTGAGGCAGAACAGATGTCATATATATAATTTGCATTTACTCAATACCTAAATGTCATAACTGTGGGCGAAGCTGGATTCAACTTTAACAACTCTTTAAATTAATATAGCTAAATTTTCAAGCAATTACTCTTATAAATGAACATAATATTTAAGGTATTCTTAGAAACAATTTTGTGAGGCACAAAAGGTCCCATACGCACTGCAAGGAAGGTCAATTTTGCCTCGAAAAGACCTCATACGCACTAGTTGAAAGTCTACGAAAAATGGCCCCGCAGCAAAGGTGTTAAATATACAATTAATTCTGGTACTTATGTAGTTCATTTTCTAAAGAAAAATATAATAGCTCTATAATAGCTCTATGTGTACGGATTTAATCAAACCTACGACCACTTAGTGAGGCTACGAACACGAGTACTCTGTAAAAATGTTACATTATTATTTTGTGGTCTGATTGACAACCCTAGCGTTTCGGTTTCATTTTGGCCAATTAATGATTATTATAAGAACACTTATGTTTTTTTAAGTTCGGCTTGATAACAAGAATGTTACATTAATACGGCACTAGTTCATAGCCGCTTCATATTATTTTCCCGCATTGCCAAAATGTTATTCCAGATCTGCGTTCATTTCGACCCGATTCGTTCCGCCGTTTCAAAGCAACAAATACCAACATTTTCATTTACTTTTGCTTTATAATAAACTAGCTGGTACCCGCGACTTCGTCCGCGTGAAATAAGTACTAAGATAACTCAGGCAGAACCTATTTTTATACCCAGACACATTTACGGTTACTAAAAACAGCTTATAATAAAACAATTTCATACAATTATATCAAAATCGGTTCAGTTGTGTAGGTGTGAAAGCGTAAGAGACGTCGTCCCCCTTTTTAAACTCCAATTTCATACCCATACAGTTCGAAATTACAAAATTGCTAGAACAAACATTTATTGGCTTCGTGTCAAGTGCCTGTTTAAAGAGTTTCATAGTTTTATCTTAATCGATTGGGAACTTCCAGTTTGACGTTTATCCCCCATTTTAACTCCAATTACATCCGTGCACAGTTCGAAATTACAAAATTGCCAGAACAAACATTTATGTGCTTCGTGTCAAGTGCCTATATACAGAGTTTCATGGTTTTATCTTCAGCGATTGGAAGCTTCCGTGTTGACATTCATCCCCCATTTCAACCTCAATTTCAACTTTCAACCCCGTACAGTTCGAAATTACAAAATTGTTCGAAAAAAAAAAAGTTCGAAACTACAACAAACATTCGTTGGCTTCGTGTCAAGTGTCTATACACAGTTTCACGGTGTTATCTTCAACGGTTGGGAACTTTCATATTGACATTCATCCCCCATTTCCACCCCAATTTCACCCCTGTACATTTCAAAATTACGAAATTGATAGTACAAACGTGTCAAGTGTCTTTATACAGAATTTCATGGTTTTATCTTCAACGGTTGGGAACTTCCATATTGACATTCATCCCCCATTTCAACCCCAATTTCACCCCCGTACAGTTCAAAATTACAAAATTAATACAACAAACATTTAATTGCTTCGTGTCAAGTGTCTAAACACAAAATTTGATAACTTTGAAAATCACGAATTTTCATACAACCGTTCATCCCCTGTTTCACCCTCTTAGGGGTTGAATTTCGCGAAACCCCGTCTTAGCGAGCGCCTACGTGCTAAAAGGGACCTCCATGCAAAATTTCAGATTCCTAGCATTTGTAGTTTCTGAGATTCCTTGATGAGTGACCTTTCGCTTTTATATATATAGATAAATTATACCGGCTATCTACACCACATCGAATTTGAAGCTGCTGTTTTTGCGTACTTAAACAAAGAAAAAACACAAAAATACCTCTATAGGTACTCGGTTTCACCCGCTTAGTTTCCAAAGTGTGCTATCAATCAAATTCTGCCTTACAAATACCTCCTGAAGTCAAATCTTTAAGTTAGAAGTTAGATGACTTCAAACATCGAAAGCATTAGACATTTGACTTTGACCATCAAAACATTTATGTAATGTATCTTATATCTAAAAGTTTTTAGACGTCATATATCCATGTTTAAACCAATAGCTATTTTTGCTCTAAAATTGATAGGCAAGAAAAAAAACATAGAGCCTAATTTACAACCTTTTTATAATTCGGTAAAAACATTATTTTATAAACTAGCAGCGGCTTGCGGTTCTACCCGCGCAGCTCCCGTTCCCGTTATTTTCCCGGGATATAAAGTAGCCTATGTGTTTTTCTAGACTATAATCTAGCTGTGTTCCATGTCTCAACCAGATTCGTTCAGACGTTACGACGTGATTAAGCTACAGACATCCAAATATCCAAACATTGACTTTTTTTGGGACGAATTAACTTTGGGACGAATCGCCTATAACCCATATTTTTTATAATATTAGTAGGATTGACAGTATTACAAATTAATTATGCACGTCTAGACTATCTTCTTGCGAGAGTATCCGAGTCCCAGCTGTGGGAATATTTAGTGGGCTGCTTTATTCATACAAAACAAACAGAGCTGAGATTTTTTAAGTGCAAACTTCTTTAGGCTCACCTCAGACAGATTTTTAGTGTGCTGTGAATTGAATTCTAGCGTCACGCAGTGACAATAAATTTTCAGGTGAACTCGGAACCATGGCCATTGGCCATCTAGAAATGCGTCAGCATTTCCCAATGGCTGTCTAGATGGCCATGGCCACGCCTTCCGGTTTCACCCGCGTAGTTTCCAAAGTGTGCTATCAAATCGTGCGTTATAAGTTTTCACTTCTATTGGTTGTTCCTATGACTGCCAATTTTTTTACTTATGAGTGAGTATTTTTCGTAATTTTAAACATCTTCTTAATATATATAAATCTCCTGTCACGATGTTTATCCGCGATGGATTCCTAAACTACTTAACCGATTTGAAACTAAATTGGCACACCGTGAGCAGTCTGGTCCAACTTGAAAGATAGGATAGTTTTTATTTCGATTTAGTCTTTAAATGACAATATCCGAGCGTAGCCGGAATGGGCCGAAATGGAGTTTATTATAAAAAAGTCTGTAACGGCCATGACCGTTAGAAACTATAATATCTTTAACAAGTCTGATAATGCCCCCTATTTAGCCGAGATTACAATAATTACACAGATAATCCACGTTAATGTTAGGTGATGTGTAATTAGTTAGAATGTAATGTTATCTGATTTATGGTAGGCTTACCGCTAAGCAATGATTGGGCTTAATCATTGGAAATAGAGAGGTCTGGAAGTGCACAGATTGTGAGAATTTATTGACTTCGGTACAATATTGTGACGAACAATAACATTGATAGGTTTCTAATACTTTTAACAGATAAGTATTTTATACAGTTACGAGTATTATACCGCTAATCAGGATGTCTATCGTCGACTCTCTTTCTACGAAAATGTAATTTCGAAATAAACTCGCGACTTTCCTACGCCGATTCTACTTCGATCCGTCGTTTTGTCCGTTTAAATGTTCTAAGAAGGCCGATTTACATCAGACGAGCGAATGCTCATTCTATCCCCACTGTATCAAATTCATTTGGTGTAAACAAACGTAGAACATTTTTTCGTTGTTTTGTTTGCGTTCGGAAAGTTTCTATGGAATATCTACTATGGAAAACGCTAAGAACGATCTTTCGTTTACACTAAAAGATCGAGAAAGAACTCTCTCTTCTGCTCTTGTTCCAGCTCTAGCTCTATGTTCGTTTAGTTTAAATCAGCCTTTAGAGTATGATTGAATTATTAAACGTCTAACAATGTTGTATCGGACGAAACGAAGTAGAACGAGAGTAGGAAAGTCGCGAGTTTTTTTTTCGAAATTACTTTTTCGTAGAAATAGAGTTCAGGACAATGTTTTCAGATAAATTACAGATATGTACAAACAATCATCATATATTTCAGGGTGACGAGTATTGGTAGATAATGATCTGTCTTTTCTCCCGATACCGGGGACGATGGCACTTGATTTGTGTCATCTGGCCCGGTAAATTATTCACCGGGCCAGTTAAAACTTTTTTTTCCCATCTGGCCCGGTACCGGGCCAAGACACTGGGCCAGATGGGACCATACCATTTGGACTCTTCATATTCCAATAGCTGCGTGCTATGGTGATGTTATGGCGTTATGGACAGCCGTGTTGCTTACCATCAGGTACGGCAGGTTTAGTAGTGGTAGGACTCTTTGCAGAGTCGGTCTGGGGAAGTACCACACCTTTGCCAGTTATTCTACCACCAAGCAGCAATGTGCAAATATTACTGTGTTCCGGTTTGAAGCGCAATGTTTCCAGTGAAAATACAAGATATAGAGATAAAACATCTTATATATCTGGGGTATGAGCGCAGTGCAGTTCTAGGTAATGGTTTGAACTCTTCATGTTCCAATAGCTGCATGTTACTGTGTTGTTATGGCAAGCATTTTGTTTACTTTCAGGTACATGTCCTGCTCGTCTCGTCACTCTAGACTATATATAAAAAAAAGACTTGAACACCACTGACAGATTTTTCGTGGGCTGTGAATTGAATTCTAGCGTCACGCCCGGGAATGATGAGAAATTTTCTGGTGAACTCGGGACCATGGCCGTTGGCCATCTAGAAATACGTCAGCATTTCTCATTCAGAAACTAATACATTCTGAGTAATAAGTTTTCACTTCTATCGGCAGTTCCTATGACTACCAATTTTTTTCTAAAAGATGTAGTCATTGGCACACCCTAATGCAAATCTTAATACTCATTCATTTCGTAAAATAATCGTAACTCTTTATCGTTTGCTCACTTTTCTACCGACTTCCATCGACTGCGAGCCGACGAGCTGATTGCACCCACCGATTTAGGTTAACGATACGCTATCAGAACACCTTATCAGAGAATTATAAGTCTATAACACGAAGCATTCATTCGTACATTTGCAGTACCTGTGAAGTATAAACATTTTACTTTTGTTTTTCAGTTCCTCGGACCTGATGAAGTACCTACTCCTACTACCTACCTGAATACTGAAACCAAAATGAAACCTACTGAATCGGTTTCTTCTAGGTGAGTACGTTCCATCGTAGACCGCATCAGGCGAGATGGCGGTCAAGCGTCAGCCTTTAATAGTAAAAAAAAAGATGGAATAGGTAGGTACTGTTCGCGCCATCGTGCTTTTGGCATGGGTCGGCTAAGTACCAATTGGATCGGGCAAAGCGGAGGAAGCCTCGGTTGTTGGAGTGTCCTTTCTGTACGTAGTAACACTGTACGACCTTGATCCAAAATAGGATTTCTAAACGCAATCAATTTACTTTATCAAATACAAGTCGAGAGAAATGTTTATCAGTTTATTTAGATTATTTCTGGGTATCCTCGAATATTTAGGTAAGTACCTACGACTTGTGTAAAAATCTAAATACCTAGGCATAACAGTATTACATTTTGTGATTACCTACTGATCATGGTAGATACTTTTAAAATAACACATTTACTCTTAAAGTTACAATAATTTTGTACAAACCTACAAATAAAGGAAGATAAGATAAAATAAGATTTTGTATGTATTTTCCCCTCTACTGTGCTTTTAAGGGTGGTTTTACTATTTTTGGAAGTTTGAGCATAAGCAGCTGCTGAGGCTCGGGGCCTTCTCTCGCAAGGAGAGAGTCTGGACCATAATCCACCAAGCTGGCCAAGTGCGGGTTGGTGGATGACGCATGACCTCGAAAGATTCTAGGAACATAGTGTTTCCACGCGATGTTCCCTTCGCGTTTTTAAGTCAGCGACATTACGCGCATGACTGCGAATAGAGTTCGAACATAAATTCGAACCAGAGGCTCCGGATCGGCATTATCCTCCAAAGCGGAACACAGTACAGTAATGTTTACACATTGCTTGGTGGTAAAACAGGCAAACGTTCCTCAGGCGGACTTTGCTAGCGCCCTAAACAGCTTTACTTTCTTTGGGGCATGTGTTGTATCAGGAATGTCTTTCAATGTTTACTTTATATTAACATAAATATGTATTATCGTTATTTTTGTGTTGAAGATTATTAATAAGTGGATTAAAGTTTTCAGAATAGTTATTTGTTGTACAAGAGTGCAAAGTGGCTTTTTAACCGCGTGCTCAATTTTGATGACCGAGCAAGCGAAGGATTCTAAAGTTGAATCACGAGCGTAGCGAGGGATTCAAAAATTAGAATCCTGAGCGTAGCAAGGGAATCAAAAGGGCACAAGGTGAAAAATCTTTGCACTCGAGTGTAACACGTAATTTTTCATCCCCCCCTAGCGAGGAAATTACTTACTAAACGCTTTGCGCATTTTCAGTTTCAGTCGATTCTGTTGGCGTCAATTAAACTTCTTGGTCGCTAGAATCACTTATTATTATGGTATTTCGGGTTTTCATTTGTATTAAATTTTATAAGTTTTAAACTTTAAGTTTATTTAGCCATGGTTTTAACAATATGACGTGAAAATATGGAGAGTTGACCGATTGAGGTAAGGAGTTTCAAATGTGTACATGAAAAAGTGTCCGCCCAAATGCATTAAATTATAGTAGCGCTAAATTTGCATCAGGGTACATTTTAAAGGAAATTAATAAACGTACCTACTATTCAGAATTCACGAAAGAAAAATATTGGCAGTCATAGGCACTGCCGACAGAAGTGGTAACTTATAACTCAGAATTTGATTGTTTACTTTGGAAACTACGCGTGTAAAACCGGAGGGCGTGAGGGAGGCTATGAGCATGGCCATATAGAAATGCTGACACATTTTTAAAAGGCCAATGGGAAAGGCTGAGGCATTTCTAGATGGCCAATGGCTATGGTCCGAATTTACCCGAAGATTTCTTATCATTCCCGAGCGTGACGCTAGAATTAAATTGACAGCCCACGAAAAATCTGTCTTTGGCGCGCCAAAAGAAGTTTTGACTTCAAAATATATTGTACCTACGTGTTTTCTCAAAATAGTAATTATTTATTTGATGTTATATTTACTACATTATTTTGTACTGCACAAGTAGTTGAAATTATTATTAGTTACTATTTTAGTAGTCAATAATATTTAATTATTTAACTCGGGAACTCGGCATACTTCAATTCGATTACAATTGATTCATTCATAGCATTTTAAAATGTTTTGCCATTTGAAATAACATTATTTACCTCTATCCTCCATACTCCATACGTAAAAAGAAAATTGCGCGCAAAGCAATAAAAAAAAAGTACACCAAGGAGGTTCCGAGCATGAGTTTTTAACAAATTAAAAATAAATGTATGATGTATTCGGCAGCAAGGAGGTAGAAATGAATAGGTTAAATTATGTTTTGAATTCAAAACCTCTGTACACACGATGTTCTAAATTCAAATTTGCTTTACCCTCTAGAGGGTAAAAACGACTTTTGCGCCCTGATATCGAGGAGCAAAAGTACTCTTTCCGAGCTGGTGGGATGAAAAAATATTTACAATCATCCTATTATTAGCAATGACGGATAATTCGTCATTACAGGCTGGCCTAATGCTGGAACTCAAAACAATTGACAATACCTACGTTTCCGTCCTTGGTCTTATCGATAAATAAATGTATTAAATATTTAAGTTTCGATAAATTACTAACTTATTTTGTTTAACTAGGAATTTTCATTGTATTTTGAACGTTGTTTTTGCTGTAGACATGATGTACTGTTTTTTTTATAGCATAGAGTGACGAGACGAGCAGGTCATGTGCCTGATGGTAAACAACATGTCTGCCACATAACAGCACAGTAACACGCAGCTATTGGAACATGATAGTCCAAATCATTACCTAGCACTGCACTGCGCTCGTCACCCAGAGATCTAAGAAATTATGTCTCTAAGCCCTGTAATTTCTCTAGAATCATTGCCCTTCAAACCGGAACACAGTAATGTTTGCACATTACTGCTTGACGGTAGAATATTTGGCAAAGGTGTGGTACTTCCCCAGGCGGACTCTGCTAAGAGTCCTACCACTACTAAACACATACATATACACCATGCCTATAGGATAGAATGTGGTCCTGACTACGTGGTTCGACTGCTTAGTTCAATCAATCGGACCACGTAATAGTAATAATATTCCAAAGTAAAATACAACATAATATAACATGTTGGTAATTTTGCACGAATGAATATATAATAGAAGTATCCGTGATCCGTGGGCTCCAAACTAGAAACTTTTTATCCAGTTGGTACGATTTTAGAATCGCTCCAGGTACCTACTAATTCTAAGGATCCCGTGGTGCGACTCCATAGTCGAAACACGATGACAAGTTCATCAGGACGTCTACTCTGTTTCTACGAAAACGAAAGTTCGAAAAAAAACTCGCGACTTTCCTACTCTCGTTCTACTTCGTTTCGTCCGATACAACATTGTTTGACGTTTAAATGTTCTAAGCATACTCTAAAATTAGAGTAGGCTTAGAACATTTAAACGGACAAAACGACGGATCGAAGTGAAATCATCAATCACTCAGTCTTACCCTCGGTCATAGAATAGATAATACAGAGTCTTACGTTTCCGACACCCACCAGCCGTCCTTGATGACGTGTATCAAGTAAATTAAATTAGGAAAACCAGAATCTTCCCTAAATGTAATTGTTTCTTTTTAACTTTCATAGGTTTACACTTGACTGCTGTTTTGCCTGATGTAGAACGACGATGCGGTCCACGACGGAGCGTGCTTACGGTGTAGAAACCAATTCATTAAGAACCAAAAAATTTAGTTAAAATTTGATAACTTTAAATTTTTACTTTATAAATACTTTCTTGGTTTCTCGTAAACTTTTCTTTCTTGTACATTGCTGTATAAATTAATTAAAGGCACGGATTCAAGAGTTCGTGATGTGGTAATGTCCGACTCGTTCCAAAAATCTGTCCTTTTTTGATTTAGTAGGTAAATATTATTTGATGACATTATTCTTGTATCGTTCGATTTTAGACGAATCGTTTTTAGATGAAAAACACCTTTGTACTTATGGAATTTCATAAGTCTTTGCTATTTCCCTCTATTTCACTTTAATTTACTTGAAATTGGAGGGAGTGAGTGATGGACCGATGACATTGTCTCGGTCGCGGAAAGTCGGTGGATGGAGGCGGCACAACATTCAGTCATTGGGGGAGGCCTTTGTCCAGCAGTGGACGTCTGCCAGTTATTCTACCGCCAAGAAGTAATGTGCAAACGTTACTGTGTTCCGGTTTGAAGGGCAATGTTTCCAGATAAATTACAGGGCTTAGAGATATATCTTAGATCTCAGGGTGACGAGCGCAGTGCAGTGCTAGGTAATAATGTAGACTCTTCATATTCCAATAGCTGCCTGCCACTGTGGTGTTATATGGCAGGCATGTTGCTTACCTTCAGGCACAGGTCCTGCTCGTCTAGTCATTCTAAGTTTAAAAAAAAAGCTTTACTACGGGAGAGCTCCCAAATTAAAGACACAATTATTATTTTTCTGAAGCAGCCGGGACCGGACCAGTTGTTACGGACCAGACTGTAAAAAATTGCAAATGTGTTGGTTGCACACACTCACACTCGGACGCTACTGTTTGTTCATAACTCACTAAAAACTCACAGCTTATTAATGTACGACATAAATGTCTAGGGCGAATGAAAAGAATGTAGTCAGTTAATGACAATTATTTACTTTTAAATGATCGAAAAAAAGCGTCGATAGTTATACATAATATATATAATAATACAGAATAATAACAAATTTCTAGCACGACTGACGTCGTTTAGAGCCTTCTGGCCTCACAACTGCGTAACTAAAACGGTTATGGCTATGCTATTTTTGTTCTCTCTTTATTTTTAACGAAAATACAGAGACAACAATATCAAAGCCAAGACCACTTTAGTTCAATAGTAGTATCCTGCTCCCACTTCTGGGTAAATTTTTACCTCTTATGGGTTTTAGAAAGGTAGAATCAAAGAAAATTGTAAATATATCCATTATCCATACATATTGATTTATTTAAATAAAAGATATAATGAGAAACATACGCTTTAATAAATGCATATTCATTGTTTATTTAGTTCATCGGTAGCTGTAATTGTTTTTTTTTATCTTGCTCTGTTTGTTTGCATGTCTGCAATATACATACATACAATGCCCATCACAGGATGGATGAGTAGCTACATGTGTTGTATTCTATCCTACTTAAGTCCTACTAATATTATAAATGTGAATGTTTGGATGTTTGGATGTTTGGATGTTTGTTGCTCAATCACGTCCTAACGTATGAACGGATCGGGCTGAAATTTGGAATACAGATAGATTATAGGATAGATTTTATCCCGAAAAAAAGGGAACAAC
Source organism: Ectropis crepuscularia (assembly GCA_963693475.1). Lineage (NCBI taxonomy): Eukaryota > Metazoa > Arthropoda > Insecta > Lepidoptera > Geometridae > Ectropis > Ectropis crepuscularia. The sequence continues at coordinate 32,376,510 of OY856339.1, read as the reverse complement.
GGGAACGGGAACTTCGCGGGTAACACCGCGGGGCGCTGCTAGATCAGCATGGATCACACTGCCGCTCCATAGATTACCATCAGATGAGTCAGTCATCACGAATATGAATGCACCTGCGTAAAAAAACCTTGATATTCTGTAAAAAAAAATACGTACCTAAATAATATCAAAAAAATGGCAGTCATAGGAACTGCCGATAGAAGTGAAAACTTATAACTTAAAATGTTATAGCTCACTTTGGAAACTACGCGGGTGAAACCGGAGAGCATGGCCATCTAAAAATGCCGACAAATTTCTAGATGGCCAATGGCCATGGTCCCAAGTTTACCCGAAGATTTTTTTTTCCCGAGCGTGACGCTGAAATTCAATTTACAGCCCACGAAAAATCTGTCAATGGCACGTCAAAAGTAGTTTTCACTTCAAGAAAAAGATCGACAGTGAAAACGCCAGTGACTTCACGTCTCGTGGTAGCTCCGGCGTCCCGTGCACACACGGGGTCCCACAGTAGGAGCCGCACTCACACACTCACACACACACAGTGCGCATGTGTGCGTGCTCGGGACCCGCGAGACTGCATTCCTTTCCGATGCGACGCACGACACGAATAAAGGCTCCTAGACGTTTTCCTTGTATGACTGTATGTATGTTACTTTAGAAGAAAGCTATAGTTAGCTTCAGCTATAGTTCATAGTTACGGCTGGTCTAGTCGGGAGACCGGCGCCTGCCGATCCGGAGACCCCGGGTTCAAACCCCACACGCACCACTGTCTTTTCGAAATCATGTGGGTAATGCCGCTAACTTAAAAACGGTGAAGGAAAACATCGCGAGGAAACCGACATGTACCTAGAATCTTTCGTCATGTGTCATCCGCCAACCCGCACTGGTGGCATTTAAGTCCTGTACAATCTTTTCAATATAGTAGACTATCAGTAGTGCCTACTATATATTTATGTAGTGTATAGTCCGCTTGGGGAATAAATACATTTGGCAGTTATTAAACCGTTAAACACTAATATGGAAACATAAAAAATCGTTTCAATACTCTACATCATGGACGTATAAAAAAGTCGGATTTAGTCTCGGTAAAACAAAAACTGTGCGTTGTCTCAGGTTGTCACTGGCAGGCTGACACGCAACATACACACAAGTTGACCCACGGATGTGTGTATGTGTGCGTGTCAGCCTGTATGTGACAACGCACGCGTGCATCTTATATGGCCGACTCTATAGACACAGTTTTTGTTTTAGCGAGACTACGTCCGACTATTTTTATACTTCTATAATGTAGAGTATTGAAACGATTTTTTTAATGTTTCCATATCACTGTTTAGCGGTTTAATAACTGCCAAATATATTTATTCCCCGAGCGTACTATACACTACATAAATATATATAGTAGGCACTACTAATAGTCTACTAATATAACTAAAAATGTAAAATTTATTAAACTATTCAATGGACGAAACTAACTAGGTAATTATCGCATGACCTTTATAAAGATAACTTTGGCTGACGATATTTATAAAAACATCAAAACAGTAGTTTATAATTACGTAAAATCAAGTACCTACTCGTACATAATAATATTTGTAAACAAGTATAGATAGATACTCGTATCGACGTAAGCTAATAACATCATTAATAATAGTCAAAAGTCGAAACTGATCTTCTCGATGAATTCCCGCGCTTCTACCGCCTAACTAAATCGGCTATCGCTTTGCTAATGCTATCATTTAAAGCGAAAAGAAAAGAGAGAGAAACATCAAAGCTATGACATTTTTCGTTCGGCGGTAGACCCCCGGATGCCCCCGGGTAGTAGTTTAGTGAAAACTTCCTTTGTCCCACCACAGACAGACTTATCTTGGGCTGTGAATTGAATTCTAGCGTCGCACTCGGGAACGATAAGACATTTTCGGGTGAACTGGGAAACCTAACCAAAGAGCATTAGGGTACCGGACTGGGTCAAAAATACACCATCCTAATCAGTCCGTCAGCTAGATCATGGAAAAATATTGGACACGTATTTTTTGTTTTTTCATAACTTTAAAAATCGTCAAAGATATAGACCATTAAACTTCGAGAGTGGGGGGTCGCGACGTCACTCGTGAGTAAAAATCGTACTCACAAGTGACGTCACACGAAACTTCGAAGCGCTGTATCTTCGTCATTTTTTTGTTTGTGAAACAAAAGAAAAAATACGTGTACAATATTTTTTGGCAATCTAGCTAACGGGCTACTTAGTTTTTTTGAGGATTGTACCCTATTATTTGACATCAAAGTGGCCAGTACGACAAAATACCAATTCCTTATGTAAGGACTTTTTAAGTAAATTTAATTAAATAAGTTTTAAATTTAATTATTAAGTTACTAAGTAAATTATTCACATACATCAGATAACTCCTAGATAACTTTCAGCGATAAGGCCACCAGCTGTCACAACATTGTATATTGTAGGGTATTTATAATCACGGTTATATGTATATTACCTACATTAGTAGGTATTATTTTATTTGGTGATGAGAAACTCTACCTTACCTTTCTTTTTACGGATGAAAAGTAGCATGTCATTACACGCGCAAACTTGTGTGTTTGTTGCGTGTCAGCCTGTCAGTGACAACGTACACGTGCAAATGTGGCCGACTCTATAGACCCATTTTTGAAGTGAAAACTTCTTTAGGTGCGCCTAGACAGATTTTTTTCGTGGGGTGTAAATTGATTTCTAGCGTCACGCTCGGGTATGATAAGAAAGCTTCGGGTAAACTCGGGTCCTTGGCGATTGATTTGATAGCTTACCTTGGAAACTACACGGGTGTAACCGGAGGCCGTGGCCTCGCCATCATGGCATGGCCATCTAGAAATGCGTCAGCCAATGGGAAATGCTGAAAGGGCGTGGCCTCGACATCAAGGCATGGCCATCTAGAAATGCGTGAGCCAATGGGAAATGCTGACGCATTTCTAGATGGCCATGCCATGATGGCGAGGCCACGCCCTCCGGTTACACCCGTGTAGTTTCCAAGGTAAGCTATCAAATTCTGAGTTATAAGTTTTCACTTCTATCGGCAGTTCCTATGACTGCCAATTTTTTTTTGTTTTAGCGAGACTACGTCCGACTTTTTTATACGTCCATGGTTGCAGGTAAATTATCAAATTTCTTTGACAAAATGACGAGAACGTGAACTCCGAGGGAAAAACCGCGAGTCTTTGCTATTTAAGAATATAAGTCGTGTGAGGAGGGATCAAGTAACATAATTTACGTACCTAAAGCGGTCTCCGTGGCCGCAATTGGTCTGAAATATTAAAATAAATACTAAAATTGACTACAGGTCCGTGAACAAAACTTATGGATCAAATGAACCACCAGGAAGGAGGAACAATCGAAGGTTGCAAACCCCCACTTCAACTACTGTACTCAGTTGGACAGCTTACAAGTGACGGCATAGTGCTGAATCTTATTACTGGATACCCTTCTATCATTCTAAGCGAAAAGAAAAGAGATAGCGATATCAAAGCTATAACAGTTTTAGTTCGGCGGTAGACCCTGTGGTGGTTCATTTGACCCATACATTTTGTTCACGGGCCTGTAGTCTATATGTCTCATCATACATAATGATTACCAGTGTGACATAACATCTTAGGTACGTTAAAAATGTCAGATAAGAGACCTAGCTCACGACACGAGCTAACGTCTCCACTGACCATCACTTGACCTGCACTCACACACGCAACTCTGCCTCATACGGACACAGTACACGTATAGTGTACGTACGTTTCTTTGTTGTGTGAGTGAGACGTGTTTTGTTGTGTGCGGGAGTCGATCCAGAGCCTCGTGCATACAGTACCGCCAAATTATCTGTAGAACGACCAAAAGCGGAACTAATTAACAAATCGTCTAATTTTATAATAGGTAGGAACACTTTACAATCGTGGTGCCATCGCTGCATTGTACAGATAAGTTGGTCGTAGTATACAACCGGTCTTGAGATCTCGAGCTCGCTCTACAGAAAAAAGGCTGTATATCGCTTTTAAGTATTTACTTCGGCAGAATTTAGGACAGTTTACGCTAAAAACTGAAGCCTTTTAACAAAATATTACTAGGTATTATTATTGTTTTATTAAATAATACGTGCTTGATGTCAAATAAAATGTTTTCCCGTAACAGAATGATGGCGTGAAGTGTCCATCTCACTGCATGGCACTGCACTGAGATCACCTGCAGAAATAAAATTATATCTTTGGAAACATTGACCTTCAATGCGGAAGACTTAATAGAAATAAATAAAACAGATATTGGTGGACATTTCTCACTATTGTTTGCATATTACTACTTGGCGGTACAATAGTTGCAAAAGGTGTGGTACTTTCATTCAGCGTGGCAATCCCGCCAGCGCACGGTGGTGTGCTTGATTATCTTTCATCATCATCATCATCATCAGCCGTAAGACGTCCACTGCTGGACATAGGCCTCCCCCCTAGATTTCCACAACGAACGGTCCTGCGCAACCTGCAACCAACGGTTTCCAGCGACCTTCGTGAGGTCATCTGTCCATCTAGTGGGAGGCCGTCCAACACTGCGTCTTCCGGTTCGTGGTCGCCACTCGAGAACCTTTCTTCCCCATCGGTTGTCAGTTCTGCGAGCGATGTGGCCTGCCCATTGCCACTTCAGCTTAGCTACTCTTCGAGCTACGTCGGCTACTTTAGTTCTTTTGCGAATATCCTCATTACGGATTCTGTCGCGCAAAGAGACTCCGAGCATAGCTCGCTCCATAGCTCGATGTGTGACTTTGAGCTTTGTTATGAGGCCCACAGTTAAGGACCACGTCTCAGTTCCATAAGTCATCACTGGCAACACGCACTGATTGAAGACTTTCGTCTTCAAGCATTGGGGTATTTTGGACTCCAAGATGTGCCGTAGTTTCCCGAACGCTGCCCATCCGAGTTGGATCCTTCGCTGGACCTCTTTGTCGAAGTTGGATCTACCCAATCGGATCTTTTGACCCAGGTAGACGTATTCGTCAACAACTTCGAGTGTGGTATTCCCAACAATAACCGGTACAGGTGAGACATGAACATTTGACATGACCTTCGTCTTGTCCATATTCATCCTCAAACCTACCTGTTGGGATACTCTACTGAGGTCCCTGAGCATAGCACCGAGGTCCTCCATCGACTCCGCCACAATGACTATATCGTCGGCAAACCGAAGGTGAGTGATGCATTCGCCGTTGATATTGATGCCATGTCCGTTCCAGTCCAGTAGCTTGAAAACATCTTCCAGCGCGGCAGTGAACAGTTTCGGAGATATGACATCTCCCTGTCTCACGCCTTTCTGTAGCCGGATATGTTTTGTGCACTGGTCCTGTAATCGGACAGACATTGTGGCTTTGCTGTAAATGCACCTCAACACTTCGATATAGCGATAGTCCATGCGGCATCGCTGGAGAGACTGAAGCACTGCCCAGGTCTCGATGGAATCGAAGGCTTTCTCATAGTCCACATACGCTATACATAGTGGCCGATTATACTCCTCGGTTTTCTGTATAATCTGCCGAAGCGTATGTATGTGGTCTACGGTACTATAGCCTTTTCGGAAACCGGCTTGTTCGGGTGGCTGGAAGTCGTCAAACCTGCGTGCGAGACGATTCGTGATTACCCTCGAAAACAACTTATAAACGTGGCTCAGAAGTGAGATGGGTCTGTAGTTCTTCAACAAGGTGTTGTCACCTTTTTTGAAGAAGAGCACCACCACACTTCTGCTCCACGCTTCTGGCGTATTACCGTCAAGTATGACGGAGTCGAACAGCTTCTGGAGGACTTTAAGTACCGGTTTTCCACCCGCTCTCAGAAGCTCAGTCGTAATTCCGTCGTCGCCAGGTGCCTTGTTGTTCTTAAGTTGTTTGAGGGCCATCCTAATCTCATACAGGCTGACTTCCGGGATGTCTTCGGTAAAGTGTCGGGTCAGCTTGGCTCTTGGGTCTTTTGCCATGCTAACGACAGGTCGTGTTTGCGTAGAGGTGTATAACTGTTCATAGAACCTCTCAATCTCCTCCAAAATCTCGGCCCTCGACGAGACGACGTTACCACTGTCGGTCTTCAATTTGGTCAATTGACTTTGCCCAAGAGACAGATTTCTTGCGAACACTTTCGAGCCATTATTCCGCTTGATCGCTTCTTCAATACACGAAGTATTGAAGCAGCGTATGTCGCGTCGCACACAAGTAGAAATCTGTCTATTGAGCCGTCTGTATACCGTCATGTCGACCGAAGACTGCAATCGCATATCTCGCCTAACCGCCATGAGATTCAGAGTATGATCGGAGAGCTTTTGGGTTCTATTCTGGCGTCGGCTCTTATAAAATTCCCTGCCAACTGCTTGAACAGTTTCCACCAGCCTGTCGTTTATTTCATCCGCCGTTACGTATTCATCTAAGGCTTCGAAGCGATTTTGAAGTTCGAGTTGAAAGTTGTCGGGATCTTCGATTTGAGCATAATTTGGTCGGAGCGTGGACTTCATTAGACGTGATCTTTCGAACTTAATGTTTAGATTCAGCGTGCCTCTTACAATACGGTGATCGCTGCCGGTTTTAACCCTACTGATCACAGAGACATCGCTGAATATTTGCCGTTTAGTCGTCATAATGAAGTCGATCTCATTTTTTGTGGAACCATCTGGGCTAATCCAGGTCCATTTTCGTTGTGCCTGTTTCTTGAAAAAGGAGTTCATCATAAAGAGGCTCTCCCTTTCCAAGAAATCAGCTAGACGTTGCCCTCTTGGGTTCCGCTGCCCATATCCGAATTGTCCCACTCTCAACTCATCACCGCTACGTTTGCCTAGTTTCGCGTTGAAGTCTCCCATCACAACTGTGAAATGTGTTGGCGAGACATGTATGGCTTTGGAGATGTCCTCATACATGGTCTCAACCTCTTCGTCGGGATGTGTCGAGGTCGGTGCGTATACCTGTATGACCTTCAATGAATACCGGTCAGTTATTTTAAGTACAAGGTATACAACCCTGCTCGACACACTCTCGATCATTAACACGTTGTTGACGAGAGACTTGCGGATGATAAACCCGACACCCCCTTGGGATTGTTGATCTCCCTCCCGGTAGTAGAACAAGTTGCCGGATTCGAGGGTTATTCTGTCCTCGCCCTGTCTACGGACTTCGGATAACCCTATGATATCCCAGCGCAACTTGTCCACTTCTTCTTCCAGCTCCACAATCTTTTCGTCAGCCCTCAGCGTCCGTGCGTTGTACGTTGCCAGGTCGAGTCGTTGGGTTTGGTGGCGGGGCGTCTGCCGGGGATTCTTAGCACCCCATGCTCTGCCGGAACCAAGGCTGCCACCAGCGCCTGGAATAACGGAGCCGCCGGGGACTAGGGGCCGTTTCTTTGTTGTGACCATCATATGGGGGGGTGTTTGCCATAGTCACCACGCTTGGCAGGCGGGTTGGTGACCGCGGAGCCAGTCCTTTGCACCGATGACGCCGCTGCCCGTCACCGGCCAGGTCGATTTAGGACTGGCTTTTAAATGGATATACCGCCATTGGTTCGGTCGTCAGAGCCTCGTTAGTCGGCAGCAGGGTGTACCGCGCGCAGGAGAGGTTGACATTTGGGGAAACTAGATGTTAAGCGCTTCCCCCTTACACCCCAATTACTTTGATTATCTTTAGACCTTATAATTTAGTTTTGGCAATAAACAGCGTGATCTACAGGTAAACGTTATATACTGTAATTATTTGTGAGATTTCCATAGATTGTGACTTTTAACTTAACGTTCTCGATTCTTAAAATCCTTAAAAAGTGATTTGAATCCATTGTTCCATCAGGAATACATCCGCGCTTCTACCGCCTAACTAAATCGGCTATCGCTTTGCTAATGCTGTCTCTATCATTTCAAGCGAAAAGAAAAGAGAGAGAAACATCAAAGCTATGACATTTTTCGTTCGGCGGTAGACCCCCCGATCTCACGAGAACTTTTAACTGGCTATTGGAACCAAGGTGCTCCTCGTCAAATAATATGCAATTAAGACCCTTATCGAACCTTCCCACCTTTTTTGTCTGGCCCTCGAACAAATGCTTTCTCTTCAAACTCGAAGAGCCACTATAATTATTTCAAAACAAAACTATCTACAATTTATAGTACCTTCTATCAACCAGGTGTATAAACTGAAACTGGTTAGAATGCATTCAGCTATTTGAACGCCTACGTTAGAAAGGGAGAGGTGATAGTTTAGCTCAAGATAGAGGGAGATAAGAAATAAATCCGTTAGAAAAGCCGTGACTACCGCATTTACGCGTATATTGATGAGGTGAATCGATAAATCTTGATCGGTTATTTATCGATAAATTAGAGGACTAAAATATACTTAATGAAATACAAAACTAAAATAGTTGATTAATGCAGATTTTAATCAAATACGGAAGCTACAGTTACAAATGTAAACAGATTTGATAGATCCATATAACTATGCGTGAAGGGAAAACTTTGTAGGTAATTTTTACGAAAATAGCGCAGGCAGAGGAGTAAAAATTTTGTACGTTTAAAATTTTAGAGAAAGAGTGTAAATTGCTACTAAGTACCTACTTGAAAAAATATGCTCTAAATCATTAAAAAACATAACACACTCCCATACACCATGTATTATGACAATGACGCATAAATACTTACTCTTTCGTTTAAACTTATGTTAAAATCTATGGTCAAACATTGAGAATTGACCACTTGGCCATTAGTAATGACTAGTAACGATAAATAAAGATAATATAGTAGGTACACACAAGAATATTATTTATTCTTCTAATACCTATGTATAAATCTCGCGTCACGCGGTGTAGATGTTTATTAGGGTTCCGTAAAACGTAAAAACGGAACCCTTATAGATTCGTCATGTCTGTCTGTCTGTCTGTCTGTCCGTCCGTATGTCACAGCCACTTTTTGCCGAAACTATGAGAACTACACTGTTGAAACTTGGTAAGTAGATGTATTCTGTAAACCGCATTAAGATATGAACAAAAAAATTAAAAAAAAAGAAAAATTTGGGTTGCCCCCCATACTGAGAACTGAAACTCAAAAACTTTTTTTTCATCATACTTACACATGTGGGGTGTCTATCGATAGGTCTTCAAAAATGATTTTGAGGTTTCTAAAATAATTTTCGTGTACACTGAATAGTTTGCGCGAGACACACTTTCAAAGTGGTAAAATGTGTGTCCCCCCCCCCCTCTAACTTCTAAAGTAAGATAATGAAAAATCTAAAAAAAATATATGATGTACATTACCATGTAAACTACCAAGGAAAGTTAGTTTGAACTCGATCTGATGAGTAGTTTTTTTTTAGTACGTCATAAATACACTATTATTGAAACTTCGATCAATGCTACAACGAACTACAAGAACTATGTGTACTATGTATATTATGTTACTTGCTGCAACGGAACCCTTCATGGGCGAGTCCAACTCGCACTTGGCCACTTTATTTATTTATTACAGTTACTCAAAAACCTACAGCTATACTCGTATATGCTTACCCATATCTACTCCATCTTAGATCGCATTGTCGCATCAAGTGAGATGGATGTCAAGTGTAGAAGACCTAGGAGTACTTATAATAACAAAAATAAAACTATTTTATACAGATTTTTTTTTTGTATTAGTTACCTAGGTATGAGAAAAGATTGCACAGTACTTTTGACCCCTCCTGACTTTTGTACCTACTATATAGGAACTTTGGAACGAAATTTCTTCCGTACGGCAGGCTTTGTGTTCAAAAGCTGCCTGCTTCTATGGAGCTATGAGGAGGTCTGTCGCTCACCTTCAGCCGCATGATCTAGCTAATCCCATTACTCTACATTACATAATTTATTTTCACTGAAAAAAACAGATACCTTTCCATTTATTTATTTTTTTAAATCGGACACTCGGCCAAATTTCAATAGAATCAATCACTACTTATACTACGTATACATGAAATAAAATTATAGTTTTGGTTTATATTTCAAAAACCGTAACACCGATTTCCATAAGTATGGAACTACCACTGAACTATGTACCAAAATAAAATGTAACCATCAAAATGTATGTCTAATTGGCGGTGCTATGGTGTAACATACATGTGTACAATGTACATACAAAAACGTTTAGTAGTGGTAGGCCTCTTAGCAGAGTCTGCCTGGGGAAGTACCTACCACACCTTTGCCAGTTATTCTACCGCCAAGTAGTAATGTGCAAACATTACTGTGTTCCGGTTTGCAGGGGAATGTTTCCAGAAAAATTACTGGGCTTAGAGACATAGCATCTTAGATCTCTGGGTGACGAGCGCAGTGCAATGCTAGGTAATAATTTGGATGCTTCATGTTCCAATAACTGCGTGCCACTGTGCTGTTATGTGGCAGGCATGTTGCTTACCATCAGGCAAATGTCCTGCTCGTCTCGTCACTCTTTATTAAAAAAAAAACACAACTAAATTGAAAATCACCTCCTTTTTTGAAGACGGTTTAGAAAATAGCGTCAATTGACGTGAAGTGATCACTTGTGACGCAGGACATCGCCTACGTAGTGTAAACAAGTGACGACTATTATCAAAGCCTCAATTAACCACAAAGCTTACGTCTTAGCCCTCGAGCGCGCGTGTTTTAGATAAATTGATGATCATAGGGACTGCCGATACAAAGGAAAACTTATTACTTAGAAATTGAAATAGCACCAATAGCTGTAACACAATGCGTCATCTGTACAGCCCCAGATATACTGCTGTTACGCATGTCGGAAAAGAGAACTCGCAAGATTTCACATATCGATACCTTATTTCGCAAAATGAATAAATCCGTATTAATAGCAAATTTCATAGGTACCAAAACCTTAATAAATAAAAAAAGTAAAGCATCAAAAGAAAAAACAAAAATCCCTTTAGAAAGTGTGTTTCTTATAAAGTAATAAACAATAAAAAAAATACCAGTTACGCAATAGACTTTATTGGTGATTTAGCTGCCCCTGTGGAATTTGCTAATAAGGAGTTATTCGATTTGGGAATTAAGGTATCAATATCCGAAAAACGTGTAACGCGCATATCCTACTCTGCGCTATTTAATTATCCTGTTACGTCGCTACGTTACAAAGTCGGTGACGCAAACCTATAAAAAAATTGGCAGTCCTAGGAACTGCCGATAGTAGTGAAAACTTATAACTTAGAATTTGATAGCTTACCTTGGAAACTACACGGGTGTAACCGGAGGGCTTGGCCTGGGCATCGTAGTATGGCCATCTTGAAATGCGTCAGCATTTCATTGTTCCGTATAATCGGGCAACATTAAAATCATAGCGGATCTATGGTTTGACAGCGGGCGGGCAAGTGACGTGTCTCGTTTCGCCGGGTCGTACGAGTGGCTCGCTTTTGTTCTAACTGGTGTTCTTTGGGTTTAAAACGTTATTATTGTGCTGGAATACATATTAACGGGATTATATCGCTACGGGATTAGTGCTGGACTATTTGTGTGTGATGGGGCTACTGGATTGGCCGTTTCTAGAACGCAGGATCGTTCTAGGAATTTGCGAGATCGTCTGGAAGTTTCTGGTTTGGTATTCCGATTCCCTCTGGTCCCGTTCCTTCTTCCTACCACCAAACTGGATTTTGGACGACGCCGGGAACCCCAGGTAAGTCATTTCTTTGCACTACTCGGTTTGCAATCAGGGAAGTAAATGTTAAAATCGGTATAACGGCATATATAATTGTTTTTATCCTGCTATGGGCCCCAGGACGATATTTCGGGATAAATATTGAACATTCATATTGGCTGGTGCATTTCTAGATGGCCATGGCATGATGCCCAGGCCACGCTCTTTCAGCATTTCCCATCATTGGCTGACGCATTTCTAAATGGCCAATAGCCATGGTCCCGAGTTTACCCGAAGATTTCTTATCATATCCGAGCGTGACGCTAGAATCCAATTCACAGCCCACGAAATATCTGTCTAGGCGCGCCTAAAGAAGTTTTCACTTCAAAAAAAATGTTACCAAAAAGTACTTAACGCAGCAGACTGCTAAAGACGTTAACTTCAGAAACGCGCAACCAACTTCAATGTGTCAAATTTGGGTGTCGGTGTGTGCGCACTTCGCAAAAAAATATTCGCGTATTTTTTTCCAAGGACGCCAATGAACTTCAAATAATTTATTTTCTCTGAAAAAAACAAATAAAGTGGCCTAGTGCGAGTTGGACTCGCCCATGAAGGGTTCCGTTGCAGCAAGTAACATAATGTACATAGTACACATACCTAGTTCTTGTAGTTCGTTGTAACTCGTGGCTTAGTGGGTAATAGCTCTGCCTGCGAAGCCTGGGGTCGTGGGTTCGATTCCCACCCAGTTTCCACTGTGTCTGGGTGTTTCTATGTATAATAAGTATGTATTTAAAACTATAAAAGTATTATATCAGCTATCTAGCCGCCATCATACAAGCTTTGCTTAGTTTGGGGTCAGGTGGTGTTGTGTGTGAATTGTCCACCAATATGTATTAGCTACGGACTTGCAAAATAGCTATGATGAATAATAATTTAAGCTTCAGCATAATGTAGTGGTTGGACTCTTTACATAGTTTTCCTGGGGAAATACCACGCCTTTGCTAGTTATTCTACCGTCAATTAAGAATTTAACTTCCACACTCAATGAAATTTCAGAAATTTTGTGAAACCGTCTAAACACACATTGGAATAACGGCAAAAAAGTGGTATTGCACTTTTTTTAACTTTATTACCCACTAGCAGTGTCCTACGGTTTCACCCGCGTAGATACCATTCCCGGGATAATAAGTGGCCTATGCTTTTTTTTCTAACTGACGGTAGGAGCTGGTGGTGAGTGGAGTGCCTGTGTGTTCTTCCAGACTATAAGTTAACTGTGTTCCTTTAACCTGATTCGATCAGCCGTTACGGTGTGATTGAGCAACAAACATCCATAAATCCATATATCTAAACTTGGACTTAAAAATGTGTAGGAAGTAGGATAACAAAACGTATGATAAAGAGGATATTAATGAGTAATGCTTTAACAAATACGAGGATGACGCTGAATATGAGTAGAACGTTTTATTAGAAAGCCTCCGAGTGTTAATCGGATTGTGAGTTACGAACGATTACATCATGTTCGTGATAAGCTGATAACACGCTTTTCCTGTTGTAAAATGTCGAATTTTTGTGATTATTTAAACTACTACGTATAACACGATGCGTTAATACTAATACCAATACCCATAGATTACAACTAATAAAACAACTTACAAATAATAACAACTGGACCAACAGGACAGACTGCAGGCAGTCTAGGGCGGCACTGGGGGGCCGTAACACACGGTATACCCGGCAGCTGCTGAGCCTGAATCGACAACAGTTGCGTCTGGTCACAGGCGCACTGACTGGTCACGGTTCGTACAATAAACACCTATTCACACTAGGTATTACCGACAGTCCTCTTTGCAGAACCTGCCTCGAGGCTGAAGAAACGGCCGCTCACGTGCTGATGGAGTGCACGGGAGTGGCGGTACATCGGGCGAAGTTCCTGGGCACACCGGGGACGCTCCGCGAAGCATGCGGCAACGTGAAGACGCTGCTGGGCTTCCTGCTGGAGCCGAGTTGGCAGGAGTGAAGCCTACTTCCCACACACGCAAAATAGGCGCATCGAGACTCGAGACGTCTAGTTGCGGAAAACAGCCCGCCTACGAATACGAATACCCATAGATTACTGCAAACAAACACTTCTGCGAGGCAAAAAGCAGATGAATTTCGGCGTAAGCAGTATGCACTGAAGTTCGCCAAACAAAACTTTAATGTCGTAGAGTATATGCAGTGAAGGACCACACAGACCATCATAATGTTTTTAATTGTCGTAGACGCATGCACTAGCTCTAGACATTGACAACTGATGGTAGTTTCGAACGGGGGGGCTGAGGCAATATGGCTGACTATGATCTGGGTCATATCAGACGGTGATATAGTGCTCGCAGTATAAGTCTGCGCGCGACTGGTGGCGTACTTAATGTTGTCAGGTCAAGCTAATAGGTTCCCTTCCCGTTCATTAGGAACGTACAACGTCATAAAACAGGTACGGGAAGGGATTTTTCAGGGAAGCAATTTAAGTAACTACACGACAACTGAGACTCAAGAACGAATGTCTCGAAGTAATGAACGCCTTTGCAGTGCTGGTTTGGTTCAGTATGACCAAGTATCATTGGTAATTGGTACAGGCTGTCTGAGTCTCTTACCACCAGGAAAACTTTATTATAGTTTATTACATTGTAAAAAATCTGTCATTTTCAAAATATACCAACATCGAAATAACAAGAATTTAATTTACACTTGTAAATCTTTTATTGAGACCATAAATAACACTATTTGAAAATTTGGCGCTTAAACGTTCTTTTAATGAGTCATTGGCTTCCATAGAATCATCTTCTTTTTTCAATAGGGTTAAAATCACGATGAATCACGGCGGTAACCGCAAAAGTTCCTGTCCATGTTCCTTTAATAGTTATTCTACTTGGTATTGTGGGTCTTCTTTGTGCCTCATCATTCGATTAACTGCAGATTTGTCCTACAATCGTCGAAATCTATTTCATTTTTCTTAAGCCACTTTTGGCTTTCTTCTTTTACATTGCCCATTGTAGCCGCTTTATTTAGCTGAGTGCAGTGGTATAATGCGTTGTCCATTACCACGTGACAGTACGTTCTGAAACGCCTACAATAAAAATACAGTAATGAATACAGAGTTAAGGATCAAAGAGCATCCAAGCTAACGTTGAAAAAAAAATTAAGTAAAATTTCTTTTGGCGCACCGCTGTTAGGTGAAAGGGTCGATCGGGTGAACATGGAACCGCCGAGTGTACCCGAGCGAGAAAGATACAATCAGCTGATCTTCACTGCTGTGTCACTGTGTTTTCTATTTTGATTTGTATATTATGAAAAAAATACATTTATAACTAGTTTCTCACATTCGGCCTTAAGCACACACATTTTTTCCCACGGGTAAATTGGCGATAAAACAATCAAACCCAAAGCCGCACCTCAACCTAAAGCCTCAGCTTTAAAATATGCCGATAATAGGTGGAGATTTGATTGCTATGGTATCCCTACATGTTAGTTGTCAAATAGCTCTGCGTTTGGAAAACTGCACTTTTGGCCCGTTATTGTATCGTTATTCTTCACAACCACGATTGATTTTCAAGCAACCAGCCACGGCCAGCACTTTTAATCACTTTCGGCATAATAAAAGCTATTAATTATTTTAGAAATTAATAAATACACCAAACGTAAACAAACTTTTGTCAACTGACGTAAATAAGAAGTTGACAGCCTGTCAATTAGTTCCATATTTTGCTACGCGCAGAGTTATATTGCGAGCACTCTATCAGACGGTTCACTCGAGTGAATGTTCACTCGAGTGAATGGTTCATTTTTCTTTCATTCCATGTTCACACGACAAACTGCGAATGACAAAGAAATGAACGTTCATCGTTCATCTGTTATTTACTTTAATATGTCATCGGGTGAAGTCGTGCGTCTCGGAATCCGTTTAATTTGTGATCTTTAATAGTTTAAAACTATTAATGATCACAAAATAAACGGATAATAAAAACTATTAGTTTTTATTTTATGTTTGATGTCTTCTTCAGTAACCTCGAGGTTTAAATTACTAATTAGGGATTTTATAGCGTTTGTACGTAATGTTCTATCTTTGTATTCGTCAAGTTTGTAGTTCCATAAACATTGGTACCTAATTCTTAAAATGTTCCAAAAACAGCACCGTACTTTGCTCATTCCACTTGAACACCATTTTGCCGCCAATTTTCCGCGACGCAACGGGACGTGCGTCTGCTACCGAGCTCGAGACAAAATGCCCGAATCCGAGTGAACGTTCTCTCTGTGTTCAGACGGTTCATTTTCCATTCATTCGTAGTTGGAGTGAAAGATGCCGAATGCCAAAATCTAACATCGTCGGATCGGTTCATTAATGAATTCATTCGGCACTATCGTTTCATTTGGGGTTCAGACGATTCATTTCGAGTGAAAGATGCCGAATGAAAGACGAAAATGAAAGAAAAGTGAACCGTCTGATATCACCTTGCGATGCGATGATGCGGTCTACGATATAGCGTTCTTACCTAGAAGAAATCGATTCACTCTCGATTAGAAAAGGTTCGTTCAATCAATCATCAAGTTCGAATCTCGCATGCAACTCTGAGTTTTTTTTTCAGATGTACAAGTTTGTCATCATCACTGACCTTACTGGTGAAGGAACGCATCGTAAGCCGCATCATCGCTTAACATCAGACGAGAGAGTGGTCAAATGTAAAAATATATAGTAAAAAAAGATAATGCAAACTATTGCAAACATGATCCAAAAATCTTTAGAGATCATGTAACACTACAACTGGGCTAATTACGCCTAGGTTCGGCATAAAGGTACAGACGGAATTGGAACCTATGACCTCAAGAATGCGAAATCGGAAGTTTTAGTCACTACGTCACTAGGGCACCATGGTTTTGATTGGACATAGGAATACCCCCTTACCCTACCCTTCCTGCTACCCTTACCAATCCTTGCCAATATCACAGTCACTAATTCATACAGTCGTTCGACGAAACCGTCTAGACGAATCGTGCGGGGCGAGCGGGGTGAGACGCGGGAAGCGCGCTCCTGCAGTGCCTTTATTACAATGTTAATATTGCAGGGGGTCTACCGCCTAACGAAATACGCTTTGACGCTTTGACATACATCTTTCATTTCAAGCGAGAAGAAAAGAGACTGCAATGTCAAAGCGTCAAAGCGTTTTTCGTTAGGCGGTAGACCCCCAGGAGTGCGGCTCACCGGCTCAGGGCTGACGTCTTCCGTATGTTCTAATTTTATTTTGGTGCCACGTTTTTAAAATTGCGACAACCCTACCCGTGTCTAGACATTATCGGCGTTTACCTAAGATCAAAGGTGATGAGCTACTGGTAGTATTTCTACTGTGCTAATATTAAGTGTGAAAGTTTGTGAGATGGATATGTGTTACTCGTTCACGCAAAAACTACTAAACGGATCTGTATAAAATTTGGTACATAGATAGATAATAGTCTGGAGTAACACATGGCGTAATTTATGTCTCGGAAAAGTAACGAGATCGGGAACTAAGCGAGCGAAACCGCCGGACGCTACTAGTGTAACATTTTTTTTTTTTTTTATAGCGTAGAGTGACGAGACGAGCAGATCATGTGCCTGATGGTAAGCAACATGCCTGCCACATAACAGCACAGTAACACGCAGCTATTGGAACATGATAGTCCAAATTATTACCTAGCACTGCACTGCGCTCGTCACCCAGAGATCTAAGATATTATGTCTCTAAGCCCTGTAATTTCTCCGGAATCATTGCCCTTCAAACCGGAACACAGTAATGTTTGCCCCTTACTGCTTAGCGGTAGAATATTTGGCAAAGGTGTGGTATTTCCCCAGGCGGACTCTGCTAAGAGTCCTACCACTACTAAAACTAATTGAAACCATTTATCCTCTAAAAGCTAAATAGACGTGTGAACAGTTAATTTGAGTCTAGATTATTTACTACCAACAACGCTCCCCGGTTTTACCTGCATGGTTCTGGTCCCCGTAGTTTTGCTGGAATAAAGAGTAGCCTATTTATTAATATCTATATCTAAGTAAATCACTACCCAAATTTCAACCCGATCCGTTCAGATGTTCCGACGTGATTGAGCAACAAACATCGAAACTTTGACATTTATAAAATTAGTTAAGTATTATTAGGATGATTGATTAGATCTCCTTCTCAGTGGTTATCACTCTAAGCTCTAAGCAGATAAGTCGTGGTCATCAGCCCGGCTGGTTGCTCGCTGCTCTGTTCATTTCTGCCCACCTGGAAAAACACCACGCTTTGTTATTTTACCGCCAAGCAGTAATTTTCAAATATTACTGTATTCAGATTTGAAGGACAATGATCGTCGCGTCATATCACTCGATTGTATAAAAAAAATAATGGTTGTCTGTAAAGTCGGTTTACTGACGATAGTTGAACGTGACAACGTCTTAAGAAAATACTGATGGAATGGTACTGACGACGTCATGCGGCGAGGTAACGGCGGTAACGGCACATGACGTCATGTTTTGCGGGCGTGCAGCCGGCTTCATCGAATTATAAGACGTTATCACGTCAAAAATAGTACGGTTACTTAAATACAGAAACTTCAAAAACTGAGCTAGGTACTTATTTCTTAGGTTGTTTCAGGGCTGCGTGTTTCTATCTCACCTTAGAATCTTAGAAAAATAAAAATTATAATTATTATTTTAACAAAGATTTATTTAATGTTTTTTTTTTGTACCTAAACATGCCAATTTCGGTGTCAAGCCGTAACAACAACTGACAAGTTCGCAGAGTCTCAATCATCTAATCCAAGATGATTGTCTTTCAAGACAAGGATTCCTCGAAGTCTACGAGTATCTAAATTGGACGGCATGCAAATTATCGATATTCTGTAATCTGCAGACATCACTACAGCCGCTCGAGGCGGGACCATAGAGAACATAGCAGTTTTATCAAAGACCAAAGAGGTCACGCATTCTCATAGTCATCAGGCTTTATTGTCGAGAATTCATGGACAACGGAAAGAAAAGTAAAGACTTCGAAGTCTAAATATCGCTGCAAAATTGCTAGCTTATCGGATTTTTATCATTTGCACTTCGAAGAGAGTGCAACTGATCTACGTGATCTAATAATACCACCTTACTGTTTTGCCAGAGATTTGACTGGACTTTTGCGATAAGAACGTCTAGACTTTGGAATGCGTAGCCAGAGTGGCGTTTTCCCGATGGTTACAATCTTAATGTGTTCAAATCGAGAGTGAATCGGTATCTTCTAAGTAAGCATACACCTACGGCGAGCGTTGGCTGCATCACCGAAGACCATCCGAAAATTCAACCTATAGATGGCCATCAGGGACAAAAATGCGGCCGTAGTGGAGGCCGGGAAGAGGCGGCTTAGGCAAAAGGCGATGTCGAGTCGATTACTATCGGAATCCCAACCGGTAGTGATCGGCTCAACAGACTGACTAGTACTAGAATTAGGTTTAAAATGTTCACAACAGCTCTTTTTTTATTGTATTTTCCTCTTATTTTCCTTATCCAAGAACTATGCAAATAGTAATAGTAATAGTAATAGTAATTTATTTCGTGACCAGTTATTGTACATCCATACTTAAACAAATTATACATATTTGCTAATTTAAAATTATAATTACAATGCTATTTATAAAATCAAAAATTAAATGAGAAAAAAAAGCAATACACATAAATCAGTAGCAGTTTAGTTACAAAATTAGTGTAATGTTATCTTAATAATTAAAATATTATAATAGTATGTCTTTGTTTCCAAAGGCACCCGAACTAGCTTGAAGCTGTATTTCAGGTACCTATGGCTTCCCCTAATAGTGCAATTCGCAAATATTAACATTATTTTAATTTATCACAATACTGCAATTAAATCCACTGAAAAAAATAAGAAGAAGAGAAAAAAAATAAACTAAACAAAGTACCCACTTATGGAAGAGACGAAATCATAACAAAAAAATAAAAAAAAAGTAAGTAAGTGTGTATGAGTGCTTACCTGTATATGAATGAGGGTGTACGAGGGTGTGTGTTTACCTGTGTGTGTGTGTGTGTGTGGCAAGATAAAGAGAGTGAGCGCACATATTTGTTTAGGCTTTGCGGATTAATCATTATAATATTATATTTGAGTTGTTATTATTTGAGCGAGGGAGCTACGCTCAGGGTACATTTTTTTTTTTTTCAGAAATAAAAACCTTCTAACATACTTTCAATTTGATCGTAGTTAGTACCTTGCAGCCATGCCAAAACTGCGTGTTTTAATTTATTATCTGTAAGCCTATCTACTCTATTTTGCTTGTTAAGTTCATGATACAGCTTTACAGCTACAACTTTGTACTGTTTTTGAGCAAACCTTGTAGCAACTGATGGGGCAAAGTACGTGAGCCTTCTTCTGTCATTACTCGACTTAGTTGGGTCCACATCCTTGTGGTATCTACGAATGCATTCCAGGATAAAGAGTTTTCGTACAGATAGTACCTCAGCCTTGGCATACACGTCATCTGTGGGGTGACGGAAAGGCAAACACATCATCACTTTTAGCAGTGATCGCTGGGCGCGCTCTACAGTGATCAGATGTGTTTTATCCGCACTACCCCAGGCACATATGCAGTATCTGATTAAACACTCGCACAGAGCCTTATATGTTTGCACAATCAATTTGTGATTTGCAACATTTCGGAGTTTTTTAAAGACATATATTAATTTTCTTATCCTAGAAGCTAGAGAATCAATTTGAATGTTCCATGTTAACCTTTCATCAATCAAAACACCGAGGTATTTTATAAATGTAGTCCTAGACAGGATACAACAATCACATCCGTTTACAACGCTATCACCATCACCAGGTGTAGTTCGATTACATGGAAATGTGTGGGTTTTAATTTCAAAATTAGTTTCCGGACCCCCCGAAGCTCTCTTATTAAAACATATGTATTTGGTTTTAGTCGTATTCAGTGTCAACAGGCTATCCTCCAGCCACTTGGTTACCACGGAAAGACATGACTCCGCTAGTTGCTTAACTCTGGGCCAAGTTTTCTCATTACATAAAAGTACAGTGTCATCCGCGAACATAATCAAATCAAGACCCGATAATTTAGTACAGCACAGTTTGTTTATGTAAATGAGAAAGAGCAACGGTCCTAGCGTACTTCCCTGTGGCACACCAAAGGTACAACCGGATATGTCACTTGTATAATCTTCAACTCTAACCTTTTGCGTTCTATTTGTTAGGTAATCAGTGAACCATTGCAATGGAATGCCCCGAATACCCACATTTTCCATTCTAGACAGCAAAATAGGGATCGAAACCGTGTCAAAAGCCTTTTGTAAATCTAAAAATACTGCGACACACTTCTGTTTCCTGTCCATATAAGATGTGGCAAGTGATGTTAGTGTCAGTACAGCATCTTCAGTGGATTTACCCTCTCTGAAACCATATTGGTTATCACTGAGAAGATTATGGTTTTCAAGATATAGCATAACTCGCTTTTTTACCAATTTTTCCAAAACTTTAGAGAGTGTTGATAAAAGGCAGATAGGCCTATAATTTGTCGGGCTAGTTTTGTCACCAGATTTATAAACTGGACAAACTACTGCCTGTTTAAAGGGAGCCGGAAATACACCTGTTTCTAAGCTAAGGTTACAAATATATGCAATCGGCACAGCCAGATACAAAATATACCTTTTCAGAATATCAGCTGTGATTTTGTCGCATCCAGGTGCGCTATGTGCTTTAAGTTCAGAAACAACTCTTTTAACTTCGTATGGATCTGTAGGAACAAATGACAGAGAATTAGCAGGTGCGGTAGCATCCCTAGCAAGAGCAGCTAAATCCTTTTCACTTTTATTAATTTTATTCAGAATTTTGTCAGCTAGTGAGCCACCCACAGAAGTGAAAAAAGAATTAACTTCATTCAATGCTTCCCTAGGGCTATTATGGTTCTGAAGAAGGTCTTTAGAAGTAGTTTTTGTTTGTTTAAGTTCACAAACATCCTTAATTAATTTCCAGGTATTTCTAATGTTATTCTTACTCTCATTAAGTCTATCTTTATAATATTCAGCTTTAAGATACTTTACAATTCTATTGCAAATATTTCTATATCTTATATATTCGCCTTTTTTATTAAAGTTATTAGGATCTATTTTAACCTTTCGATGCAGCTTGTCTCTCTTTCTAATACACCGCACTACATTTTTAGTGATCCAAGGTTTCAATGGCTTATTTCTATTAGGTAAAAACTTAGTTACAGTATTGCATTTAATAATTTTTGTCAGTTTAGCAATAAATAATTCAGTTGCCGAATCAGAACGATCCGATGTAAATACGTCCATCCAATTCTCACCTGCTAATGCGTCATTAATACCTTTGTAGTTCAAGATTGTTTTCTCATGGATGGTTTTATTTTTTTTCAATTTAGCGTTGTTAATATAGAGAAGAATCGTAGAGTGATCTGTAATTTTTTGTTCAAAGACAGCCGTTTTCCACAAACCCAGAGATTTTACCATAAAATGATCAAGGCAGGTCTCGTCACGGGTAGGACGGGTTACGCCTTGTGTGAGACCATGATGAGCCATCAAATTAAGGTAAACCTGAGCTGCTCTTGAAGGGCCGCTTGCCAAAGTATTTATATTAACGTCACCTGTTAAGATAACATTTTTGTTTTTTATAGCGCTGAGTATATCATCAAGAGAGTCAAGATAATTTATTTCATTTTTAAAACTAGGTGGGCGATAGGTACATAAAATAGTATACTCTGTTGAAATATTCAAAACGAGACAGTTACCCTCACAGCATTCGGGCTCAAAAGCCGATACATCCAGTTCTTTCCTAACATAAGCGACGACTCCGTCATTTTGATTTAAAAAATTTTTCGAAATAAAACAAGATTATTGTAATGACACGGACCCCGGAGTCTGTGGAGCTGTTAAATATAATTTTTATTAAAAAAAGCGCATACACCTTCGTGGTCCGCATAATGGATTATCATCAGGTAAGATGGCGGTCAAGTGTACCTAAACCTATAAAAGTTTAAAACACAGCGCTCAAGCGAAAACTTCTACCTGTATTAAAGCTAAACAGAAATATTTCTCCGTTACTTTTAACTTCTATCAACAGTCTCTATCTTTGAATGCAATTTTTTCTATTCGGTGATTACTACGAGTATGTTTTTCACTAAAGACCACAAAACCAATATTGGACCCGTGAATTCAAATTATAGGTATAGAGATGCTCAACAGTAATATTACTTTAATCAATTTAAAGTTCGACTGACCTTGTGGCTTAGTGGTTAGTCGCTCTGCCTGCGAAGCCGAGGGTCGTGGGTTCGATTCCCACCCAGTGCAAAAATTTGTGTGATGAATTCAAATGTTTGCACTGTGTCTGGGTGTTTCTATGTATAATAAGTATGTATTTAAAACTATATAAGTATTATATCAGCTATCTGGCCACCATCATACAAGCTTTGCTTAGTTTGGGGTCAGATGGTGTTGTGTGTGAATTGTTATACACCAATATTTTTATTTTAAAGTGTGCTACAACTACGTTAGTTTTCATACATACTCGTATATCATGTAGATGTAAGTATTGTAGTTAGACAGGCAATACATAATTATCCTGTTAGCAAGCTTACTGAAAATCATGTGATTGGTAAATCATAACCTCATTGTAATAATTCATTGTAAATTAATTATGAACAAAAGAATTTTGTTTACGCAAACAGCTAACCGCAATGTGTACATGAGTCCTGCTGTGTATCCCTATTAGCTATTAGGATAATAATTATTATTGTAATTAATATATTATTTCATAAGAAAGGCTCCACGGTCCCACCCGTTTCAAAATAGACAACAGACAAAGTCACCGATGAGATATTGAGACGAAGATTCAAGGTTCAAGAATAGATAGGCTGACACTCTTCACAAACACAAAAATAAACAAACACATTCCAAGAGCTAGCATATAGCTAAGACGCTAATCTTATCGTTATGAACTATCACTGCCAGGCAACCGAAGAGGCAAGGTTGGTATCGGTTCTGAGGAAACATAAAAACACAGTGTACGAATGTATTCACGAACGTACGAAATGTGTTAAATTTTTATTCCGTCCGTATGTCACAGCCACTTTTTGCCGAAACTATGAGAACTACATTGTTGAAACTTGGTAAGTAGATGTATTCTGTGAACCACATTAAGATTTGAACAAAACAATTAAAAAAAAAGAAAAATTAGGGTTGCCCCCATACTGAGAACTGAAACTCAAAAAATATTTTTTCATCAAAGCTACACGTGGGGTATGTCTATCGATAGGTCTTCAAAAATGATGTAGAGGTTTCTAAAATAATTTTCGTCTACACTGAATAATTTGCGGCAGAGACACTTCCAAAGTGGTAAAATATGTCCCACCCCCCCCCCCCCCCCACCCTCTAACTTCTAAAAAAAGAGAATGAACAATCTAAAAAAAAATAAGATGTACATTACCATGTAAACTACCAACGAAAATTGTTTTGAACTCGATCTGATGAGTAGTTTTTAGGGTTCCGTAAAACGTAAAAACGGAACCCTTATAGATTCGTCATGTCTGTCTGTCTGTCTGTCTGTCTGTCTGTCCGTCCGTATGTCACAGCCACTTTTTGCCGAAACTATGAGAACTACACTGTTGAAATTTGGTAAGTAGATGTATTCTGTGAACCGCATTAAGATTTTTACAAAAGTTTAAAAAAAAAAACAAAAATTAGGGGTGTCCCCCATACTGAGAACTGAAGCTCAAAAATTTTTTTTTCATTAAACCTACACGTTTGGGGTGTCTATAGATAGGTCTTAAAAAATGATGTTGAGGTTTCTTATATAATTTTTGTCTACACTGAAGAACTTGCGCGAGATACGCTTCCAAAGTGGTAAAATGTGTGTCCCCCCCCTCGAACTTCTAAAGTAAGAGAATGAAAAAACTAAAAAAAATATATGATGTACATTACCATGAAAACTACCTACGAAAATTAGTTTGAACTCGATCTGATGAGTAGTTTTTTTTTAGTACGTCATAAATACACTATTATTAAAACTTCGATCAAAGTTACAACGAACTACAAGAACTATGTGTACTATGTATATTATGTTACTTGCTGGAACGGAGCCCTTCATGGGCGAGTCCAACTCGCACTTGGCTACTTTATTTTTTTTAGTACGTCATATAAATACACTATTATTGAAACTTCGATCAAAGTTACAACGAACTACAAGAACTATGTGTACTATGTATATTATGTTACTTGCTGCAACGGAACCTTTCATGGGCGAGTCCAACTCGCACTTGGCCACTTTATTTCTTAAATGTGTCCTTAATCGTTTCTTAAACAGTCCGACGGACGCCGCGCTTCTTTCGTCGTTAGGCAGATGATTATGTATAACAGGACCTCTCACGTAAACCGATTTACTGGCCTTATTGAGCTTATGCGTCAGAGGTTTAAATTTGTTTTAGTTCTTGCCTCTGGCAGGTCCTTTCCGATTGCAACCCAAGACTTGGAAGTTGTGCTGGTTTACATAAGTAAATACGCTAACTTGATAAATTAAAATGGACGTTACAGTCAGTATGCCCAGTTCTGTGAAGTATGGTTTAGCGGACACGCTCCATGGTACATGCGCTATTGCACGAATTTAACGTTTTTGTAAAATAAGTACTCTCTCAGACTCAGCCGCATCTCCCCACAACTCCGTTCCGTACATTAGTAAATAATGAACCGTGGCGAAATAGCAGCTTCGTACAGCGTTTCTTGGAGCAGATTTAGCCAAACGACTAAGGGCGTAACACGCTTGACTTAATCGTGCACACAGGTGGTTTATATGTTTATCCCACTTCAGAGCACTATCAACATAGAAGCCCAAAAGTTTCACACAGGACACCTGCTGCATAGTAGCACCATCGACGTCGACCAAGACGGGTGTCCGGGCTGTATTCGCCAAATCAAAATGTACAAAACAGGTTCTGTCAAGGTTAAGCAACAGGCCATTTATTTGGAACCAGCTTCGAAGTCCAGAAGCCACTAACTTTATTTTTTCTCTCAGTAAATGAGCACTAGAGTCCGTGACTACGGCCACGACATCGTCTGCAAACATCAAACACCTCACCATCATTAATGTGTGTCGGTAAATCGTTCAGCAGTACCGAGAACATTATAAGCGTTTCGTTGAAATATATTAGGTATGAGTTTATAAAAAATAAATATAAATAGCTCCGGTTATACCAGAGATAATTTCAAACAAACAAAATTTTCTATGTTTCTATATAATAATATAGAAGGTATATTATTTTCCTTCAGTTATTCAGACGTCTGTTGACGTCAAAGCACTGATAGCTGCATAGTCCTCATTACAGGGAACTGCACTAGCCGCTCGATATTCCAAATATGTGGATGAAACTAACCTACGCGGTAGCAGTCACGTCCATACATTCGCTCTACTAATTAATCATGTAATAATGATGCAATTGACGTTAATTCGAACATTACTTTGTTATGGAATATTTAGCGTGAATTACTAATAGACTACAGGCCCGTGAACAAAATTTACGGGTCAATTTCAATACCTCTTCTAATCCATTATTTCGCAATGCCGTACAAAAATCATGCTACAATGGAGAAATTATCGAGGGTTGCAACCCCCCCTCTTCAACTGCACTCAGTTGGACAGCTTACAAGTGACGGCATAGTGTTGTGTGAATCTTATTACTTTATACCCTTCTATCATCCCCCAGTTTGGGCAGCTTCAAGAACCGATTAAAAAGCTGGGTTATCGATCAAACTTTTTATAGTTACAGCGATTTTTTAAACAGTGATGGTAAACTCACAATACATTTGTAAAAAAATGACATTGTTCATTACAATTGTAATAAATACATATTATATTTTAATGGTTGAAACTTATTTGTACGATACTTAGTACAATACAATACAATACAATAAAATGTTAAATTTAAACTTTAAAAATGTATACTATTTGTTTGCTCTTTTTTTTTTTTTAAATTGACGTGTAAATTGTACATTTATGAATAAAGAACTTTGACTTTGATTCTACATAGGTCTCTTGGTGGTTCATTTGACCTTGACCCGTAGACTTTGTTCACGGGCCTGTAGTCTATAAGACAGTTATTAATATAGCGCCCCCCAGTTTCAACCACGTATCTACCTAGTACTCGTTCCCGTTATCTTCTCGCAATAAATAGTACCCAATATGTTAGTCCAGAATTCAGACTATATTTTAATCTATCAGCTTTCCAAATTTTAACACGATGCGTTCAAGTGTTCCGACATGGTGGAGCAACAAACATCAAAACATCTAAAAATATCCAAACTTATATACTTGTAGGACTGGTAGCGTCCCACGGTTTCACTAGTGTAATTCTCGATACCGTTATTTTCCGGGATAAAAGTAGCCTATGTATTCTAGACATCACATCCTTGCGGCATTCCTTGTTTCCTGAGACCCATCTCAAAAAAGCGACATCGTTTCATGGTTGATGTTCCAAAAACACGAACGAAGAGATTTGACTTTACGTTTGTGATAAGAACGTCTAGGTTGTGGATTGCGTTGCCTGAGTGGGTTTTTCCCAATAGTTACAATCTTGGTGTCTCCAAATCGAGAGTGAATCGGTTTCTTCTAGGTAAGCACGTGCCTAATCATAGATCGTCGCTTAACATCAGGCGAGATGGTGGTCAAGTGCGAAGTGCGAACCTATTGTAGTTTAAAAAACCCAGAACCTGGATGTTTTCAACTCGAGAATTAATACGAATCTTCTAGAAATCCCTGTTCCATCTCACTGTCTCTCTCCAGCAACAGGCGAGTTGGTGGTCACTCTACAAGTTATCAAGAACAAAATTATAAATATTAAGTTACCTCTGAACATTCATTAGACATTTGTCACTGTGTATAATGTCGTAAGTACTAGTCAAGTTCTTTCATTTGATATCCATGTTATGTTAATGCTTTCCGCCATTTTATGGCAACAACAACAAGAACACTCCTAATTCACCTTTCAAACAAGAAATTAAATAAAATTCATTCGGGAGCTACTTTGCTACTGACAGACATACACCCATACACAGACACAGACAGACGCGTCGAACTTATACTTAAAATAGCCCGTCGTTTGAGAACAACTAGAGTTCAGTTATAAAGTTTTAATTAAGACATTCGAGTCGATCTACAAAATGACCTAATTCTTCCAGTTCACAGTTCTTCTTCTCAATGCCAGTTCTCAGTTCTTCTTCTCAATTTGACTGGAAAGAAGGTCACTGCAAAAAGAGATCATAATAAAGCAACAAGTTTTACAATAAGATATCAAATCGCCAAGAAATTCATACCATCGCTTCACAATGCAAGCTTCTTGTAAACAACATATGGTCGCTACGAGCACAAAGGCTGAAAACCAGGGCCGTATTCAGGTGAGTTGCAAGTTTAGAAAAAGGAATAGGTACTAAGGGTTAAGGCTGCTGATGCTTATGCATTTGTAGACCGAATCCATTGATTATTTTTCATCCATCGACGATTATTTTTCCAAATTCATGCACATGGTTTTTTGTCACAACTAGCTTTTAAGGTGAAGGAAAGTTCATGACTTTTTCTATATATTCTGGGCATGGACGTATAAAAAAGTTGGACGTAGTCTCGCTAAAACAAAAAACTGTGTCCATCGAGTCGGCCACATAATATGCACGTGTGCGCTGTCACATACAGGCTGACACGCACACATCAGTGAGTCATTATACGCGCTACTTATGTATGTGTGTGGCGTGTCAGCCTATCAGTGACAACCTGACAA
This sequence comes from Ectropis crepuscularia, assembly GCA_963693475.1. NCBI lineage: Eukaryota > Metazoa > Arthropoda > Insecta > Lepidoptera > Geometridae > Ectropis > Ectropis crepuscularia. Next base: position 32,348,066 of record OY856339.1, on the reverse strand, counting down.
CGCACACGTGCAAATAAATAAATAACTTTATTCATCACATCCATAAGCCAATTAACATGAAACACATTTACACATTATTCCTTACAAATGTGGCCGACTCTAGTGACATAGTTTTTTTTTTAGCGAGACTACGTCCGTCATTTTTAAACGTCCATGATTCTGAGTTGAGTTGTAAAGAATGTTTCTGAATCGGCATACTTGGTGTGCATTCATTTTTTTATCTCGTTAAGTGACAACATCGTAACAAAGCATTGATAGATGCGGCGCAAGCGTACAATGAGCGTAACGGGACGTAACGGGACACTTTTTCGTGCATGCAGACAGCGTTTATCGATTTATTAGACGTTATCACGTCAATAAATGTAAGTAATGATTAAGTCCTTTTTAGTCTAAAGTCCTTGTCAAGTCCCCCGCCCTGTCAAGGCCGTCAGTCATCTGTTCGCCAGCCTCCGGTACTTCCCTTGCAGCGTCCCTGGTGGTCACGTAACGCTAATTGAGACTCCCGCGCATACCCACTAACCTCGTTTAATGAGCGTCCCGCGGGAAGCGGAGACGACACACGAGTTTTATTACTTCGGCCTTGCTGCAAAACTACTATGTAGATCGGTTTATTTATATACCTCTATACACGTTTACTGGATGAACCAGTACTTCCTCAACATCCACCCTTTTTTCTATCGAAATGCTCTTAGCTCGAAAAAGCGACATCGTTTCATGGTTGATTCTCCAAAGACTCGAATGTTGGAATTTGACTCTACATTTGTGGTAAGAATGTCTAGTCTGTGGAATGCGTTGCCTGAATGGATTTTTCCCAATGATTAAAATCTAGGTGTCTTCATATTTATCGAGATCGAATTGGTTTCTTCTAAAGGCCGATTTACATCAGACGAGCAAATGCTCATTCTATCCCCACTGTATCAAATTCATTTGGTGTAAACAATCGTAGAACATTCTTTCGTTGTTTTGTTTGCATTCGCAAAGATTCTATGGAATATAATATGGAAAACGCTATGAACGATCTTTCGTTTACACTAAAAGATCGAGAAAGAATGATCTTGTTCCTGCTCTAGCTCTATGTTCGTTCTATGTTATGAGAGCACATTATTTATCAAGGTGTTAGTTTTCATTTCGTTAGTTAATATTCCTCGTTCCTTTTCAATACAGGATCTACTACTTAGTAATATTTTTTTTTTTTTTTTTTTTTTTTTTTATCTTGAATGTATTGCATAGATCGTAGAACCCAAGATGGGCCCTCCCAAACTTCAGGGCGCACGCAATCATGACAACGTTGGGAAGAGTGAGCCCACTCTTTCCGTTCTACCGTTCTAGTCGGTTGCAGAACACGGTGGACGCCGGACGTTTTTACCTATCATTATTCATTGTCATCAACCAAAGTAAGTAGAACCACAGCAAATCTTGTCGCTAGCGATTATAGGGAAGTAGATTGGTTGTTTGTAAACCACATACGATACACACAGAAACGCAGTTTATGACCAATTTTAAGGTGCTCAGGGCACATCTAGGTGTATTGTATTTTATTCTACGGGTTAAGCTTTTTTATTTAAAAGACGTAGGTATCAAACTTATAACACACCGTAATTTTTAAGACGGGAATTAAAAAATACATAGACTTCTGGTGTCACGGAGATTAATTAAAAAGAAAAAAGTATTAGGTACGTTTCTTTCACTTTTTTCAAACAGGTGTTTTGTTTCAGTCACACATAATATACATTTATAAATAAATACTCTACCTATAAACATAATGTCAAATCATTGGTGTGCAAACATTATAAGTGACTTAAAGAACTATCTTTGGACTTAAATCATTAATTTAGTACCTCCAATCGTCAAAACTCAGCATGAAAGTGCGCATCAGACTTGCAGCAATCCCACGCTGTATGGTCAGGAAAACTATACCTAACATTCTAACATACATTACAATACTTAACTCTATGAATTGGCGGTATGTGCAAAATAGTCTAAAAAACATGATTTCAAATAAATTATACATAAGTACCTATCGCATAAAGTATATATATATCGCAGTAAGTTCTATACTAGAACGAGTATCTAAAGCTCCTCTAGTAGGATCATATCGGATTTGGCTGGGCAGTGAGAGAAATACGAGTAGTGAAGGTGAGTGTTGACGTACGTCAATATAAGGGGCCCCCTTTTAAACCTACGCCCGAGTCACAAGTCTTGGGGTCTATTCGAGATTTCTCTCTCTGCCACACGATGGACCCGGCACCCGCACGGTGAATCCATGGAATGCTAAGAAGTACGTCTCTCTTTTTTATTAAGTTTTGGTTTTTATAGGAAGTAGGTATCTTTCCATTTTTGGCTTAATTCAATTTTAAAGTGGCATGAAAACGGTTCACACCAAAACAAGCCTAAATACCTACATTAGTATAATTCCCATATCCGTCGTAGATCGTAGTGTGTCCGTAATATTGGTCTTCGAACTTCGGAACGTCTCGGAATACATAACGATGCAGTATTTACTGTTACAATGGACTCGATCGGACCCGTTCCGAAAAGTGATGTGCTTTTGTCATATCGATGATAATATTGGAGCAAGAAAAAGGTTCTTGAATAGTTTGTAGTCGACAATCTCTACTAATCTATCTACATATCTAATACACGCTGTGTCAGTTGGGACTTATCGTAATACAATCGTTGACGAAGCGAATTTTGTGTAGATCTTTTTATTTTCGTAACTATAAGACACCATACACTTTGCGATTTATTTAATTATTTTGGTAACTTGTACAAATTATGTTTTTTTTGTTTCAGTGTTGGTATATAAATGTATTTAACTGACGAGTTGCACATGTAGCATTTGATGGTATCCTTCTTATATTCATTATTTGAATGTTTGTTGCTTAATCACGTCGGAATTTCTGAACAGATCGCGTTGAAATTTCGAACACAGTTAGATTATACTCTGGAATAGCACTTAGACTACTTTATCACATGAAAATAACTGGAACGGGAACTTTGCGCTAAACTAATACTATAGTGATGAAAATAATTAATTGATAGATCCATTTTACTGACTTTTTATGTCAAACTCAAGTGTATCGATACAACAGATAGTATCGATATTGAGTCCCATCACTAGCCCCCGGACCCGTTCGCCACATCGTAAACAGTGTCCCAATAAGGCGGCGGTATGTGAGTTGCGCAAGAGTCGATCGCGGACAGAAATTCAATGCTCTTTATTGACACTGACGGTGAAAGCTCGCCTATTGACGTTCACGACTCTCTGCGTGCTTACAATCATTTTGTAAATACGCTTTGTAACATTTTTAATTCACGATAGGTATGCATTTGACCGTCATCTCGCTTGCTGTTCTGTTTGGTGTCCTTGCAATAGTTGCCGTACGAGACCAGATGGAGTACGTACTGATTGAGTATGATAAGTACTCGTAAATTAAATGGTTTCTTTCTTAATTCTTAGTAATATTAGGTTAGCAGGACTCAGTTCGGCGCCTTCTGCGTGGTCCGGTTGGCAGTTGAAACTGCCTGTTACCGACTGCCAAGGGCAATACTGCATACAAATACATACATATTTTTATTTTAAATTTAACGTATACGATTTTAGGGTGGGGAGGGGTCATGTCCCTTGTGCCCCCCTCCCCCCCTCGGACCGCGCCTGGCCTTCATGTAATACCTATTATTCAAAAAAATCAGTGAAGTGGCTTGTATTTTATAATGCTTAGTTTAGGGTTAAGCTCTGTTGTGTGAAAAAGTGTCGATCAATAATTAAAAAATATGAGTCTTTTTATTATTAAAAAAATTGCCACTCAACAGACTCCGAGGTCCAAGACCTTTCTCATTTGGGTTCTTTTTTAAACATTTATCTTGGATTAGGAAAAGAAAAGGAAAATAACCCGCTATTTTCTTTTTCGTAGAACATTTTCAACCTAATTCTAGTGCTAGTCCGATTTCGTATACTGAGTTGATCGAATACTGAGCTTGTGATTCCGTTAAGGCCTGTTCACAACGGGGGGTCTACCGCCGAACGAAAAATGTCATCGCTTTGATGTTTCTCTCTCTGATGGTAAGCGGTAATATTACTGTTCACACCAAAAAATACCGCCTACCGAGGCGGTATGTACAAAATACCGCGCGAATCCCGCGCGGTATATTTACTGCTACCCACAGCGGTAGCGAATACCGCTCCGGTGTGAACATGCCTTTAACAATCGACTCGACATCGTCATTTGCTATTTTCTAAGCAAATAATAATTTTACCAAATAACCTCTCCTCCCGGGTCATAGTCTCCAACCACGGCTACAATTAATTCTATCCCTCATGGGCATCTATAAGTTGTACTCTCGGGTGGTCTTCGGTGATGCAACCAACGCTACCAAATAATGTGTCTAAAACATGCGCGGTCCGAAGGGGGGAGTCACAGGGGACATGACCCCCCCAAATCGTATACGTTACAATAAAATGGGGCGCTACTAGTAAGTAGTCTTTTTTACTCGAGTTATTGTATTTCTACTCGTAACCCCCCCCCCCCCCCCCCCAATTCTGAGGCTGTGTACTGGCCACCCCCTCCAAAATTCGACGCTGGGACCGCGCCTAGCCTAATCAAAAAAAATGAATTTGATACAATGGGGATAGAATGAGCATTCGCTCGTCTGATGTAATACCCCGTTTACATTATTCCAGTTCAGCGACCGAATCCAGCGCTGGATTGTTTACTGGAATAATGGAAACCGGCACTGGTATGCATCAATTCAGTGCCAATGCATTCCAGTGCCGGTTTACATTATTCCAGTAAGCAATCCAGCGCTGGATTCGGTCGCTGGACTGGAATAATGTAAACGGGGTATTACATCAGACGAGCGAATGCTCATTCTATCCCCATTGTATCAAATTCATTTGGTGTAAACAAACGTAGAGCATTCTTGCGTTGATTTGTTTGCGTTCGCAAAGATTCTATGGAATATATAATATGGAAAACGCTAAGAACGATCTTTCGTTGACACTAAAAGATCGAGAAAGAATGCTCTTGTTCCAGCTCTAGCTCTATGTTCGTTCAGTTTAAATCGGCCTTAAAATGCATAAGTTCTTAGTTATGTGAATGAGTTTGAGTCCAGGGGGCATCACCCAACAATAGCCTTTATCACGAGTGCCCACTTCAGCCCCACAACACTCCAAGTGCAATACAATCAATGTCATATCTTCTGCAAACATAAACACTCTCGTTACAAACGGCGTGCTTTTATATACTCCATGTTTGTGCACTTCATTATTATATTACTATTAGCGGCCCGCTCCGGCTTCGCTCGAATAATAACCTAGATATCAACTCCAGCGTCATCTGCCGGGCTGATTTGTAAATCTAAACCTTCCAGGGCCCTACCCAAACGTATACAAAAAAAATCATTCAGATCGGTCCAGCCGTTTAGGAGGAGTTCAATGACAACGAAAAGTGGCATTGATTTTTATATATATAGATTTATTTTTATTATTACTAGTAGTGCCCCGTGGGTTTACCCGCGTAGCTCCCATTCTCGTTACTTTGTTGCAACAAAAAGTAAGCCTATGTGTTATTCCAGATAATAATCTGTGAGCCAAATTTTAACCCTATCACTTCGGCCGTTCCGCCGTGATAGAGCAACAAACATCCACATTTTTGAAGTGAAAACTTATTTTGGCGCACCACAGACAGATTTTTCGTGGGCCCCGTGGCTTGAATTCTAGCGTCACGCTCGGGTATGATAAGAATTCTTCGGGTAAACTCGGGACTATGGTCATTGGTCATCTAGAGATGCGTCAGCCAATGGGAAATGCTGAAAGGGCGTGGCCTGGCCATCACGGCATGGCCATCTAGAAATTCGTGAGCCAATGGGAAATGCTGACGCATTTCTAGATGGCCATGCCATGATGGGCAGGCCACGCCCACCGGTTACACCCGTGTAGTTTCCAAAGTAAGCTATCAAATTCTGAGTTATCAAGTTTTCACTTCTATCGGCAGTTCCTATGACTACCAATTTTTTTGTACTCATCTTGTTAATATTTCAGATGCAAACATTTGTATGTATGTATGGATGTGTTATTCTTTGAACCTAGAACTACTAAAGGTATATGCACGAAATTCGGTACATAGATAGATAACAGTCTGGGATGATAGGTACATGGGGTCTTTTTGATCCCGGCAAAATTACGGGGCCGGGAACTACGCAGGCAAAAAGGCTAAGCTGGGACCAGTAATTTATAAAATTAGTATTTAGGTAGTAGAATTTGTATTAAAGACCTATGATAGTCGAAGTCGGTCCCGAAGACTGGTAGTCTGGCCAAGTAAAGAATGCTACTTTCTCTCTAAGCTCTACCAGGTGGTGATGGCTGCTCTGGACCGCAATCGATGGAGGCAGTTCTTTCGTATGAAGAGCTTTTTTTTTAACTTCTATAGGTTTACACTTACACTTGACCGCCATCTCGCCTGATGTTAAACGACGATGCGGTCTAGGATGGAGTGTGTTTACCTAGAAAAAACCGATTCACTCTCGATTTGAAGACACAAAGACTGTAACCATCGGGGAAAACCCACTCAGGCAACGTATTCCACGCCTAACTAATTAACTCGTATCACAAAAGTTGAGTCAAATCTCTTCGTTCGTGTCTTTGGAACATCAACCATGAAACGATGTCGCTTTTTAGAGCTACGAGCATTCCGAGTCTGCAGGTCTACTACGAAAACAAACTCCGAATGATCGGATCCGACCGACAGCTAAATCGGATTGTAGCCTGCCACGAAAAACAGTCAGATCGAAACATCTCGGTCGGAAGTTATAGACTTAGGTCGGATGAGGGTCGAATCGAACGAAACGGCCGATCCTATCAACCGACAGATTGTCTTTCGAGGTAGGAAAAGTCCATATGTTCGGCCGATATATCGTTTATCGGACTTCGTAGTAGACCTGCTGTTTGTAATTCCAATTCAACAGCTTTTCATTAATGCATCTGAAAGTATCAACGAGAGGTACTGACGTAAAGAATCAATTTAAAGTTTTTTGTATGTGTTTGCCTGTTTGTTCCTGCTGTTTTCTGAAACGGGTGATAAAATGTATTTTTATACAAATACAAAAACCATTATTGCCGTTTGCAGGTAAGATAAGATGATACAAAATATTTTAAAAGTTCACCTATACTAACTGGCTTCTTCGCGAGGCATGTAATATGTTTAGCCTTAATTTATACAATGAAAAAAAAACTTAAATAAAAATAGAGTTCTGCAAAAACTAAATAAGAACAATGTTGAGCGGGCTAACTACTATACTAAAATATGTCGGTACGGTACGGTCAGTTGGTTTTAAATAAAGTTATTAAAGTCAAAGTTATTTATTCATATATTTACACGTCAATTAGTGAACCAAACCAGAGATAGTAATTATACTAGTAGAATAGGACCTACATACAAATAGTAAGTATAATTATATTTCTGTAGGTACGATTATTATTATCGTAATTATATATATATACTAGCTGACCCCGCAAACGTTGTTTTGCCTTAGTGAACAACCCTTGTCACTTAGGGGTATGAAAAATAGCTAGTAGCCGATTCTCATACCTACAGAATATGCGTATAAAATTTGGTTAAAATCAGTAAAGCCGTTTCGGAGGAGTAAGGAAACAAACACTGTGACACGAGAATTTTATATTATACTAGCTGACCCCGCAAACGTTGTTTTGCCTTAGTGAACAACCCTTGTCACTTAGGGGTATGAAAAATAGCTAGTAGCCGATTCTCATACCTATAGAATATGCATATCAAATTTGGTTACAATCAGTAAAGCCGTTTCGGAGGAGTAAGGAAACAAACACTGTGACACGAGAATTTTATATATAAGATATATAGATATATAGATTAATAATATTAACTATTATTAGTATTAACATTTACTACATAAAATATCTATATGTATGTAGTATTTATGTTACATAGTATGTAGTAAATGTTTATTCAAATTGTAAAGAAAGAGGTTAGGTTTTTTCAATTTTATCCCAACTTTCCCAAAAAGTTTGTTAGATAAACCAGAATGTTAATCTGTTTTTAAAGCTACTTGGGACCGATTTAACTATTTCAGAAAGACTGTTAAGATGAATCTTAGGTAAGTAAGAAATAATGTCTGAGTGAGTTACCAGTGACTGGTGCTCGTATAAGGTGTGTGACCTACTGAGCTCGACAAACATTCACGTCGCAGCTGCACCTGATAAGGCCATAATGTGATTAAACCAACTGCAACTCGAAACAGAACCAGCAACAAGAAACTTGATGGAAAATTCCTATTGACTGGAATCAGGGCGTGTCTGGCTAATATGTACTTCTATGTGTAATACCAGTTAAATATGGCAATAGGCGAGACGATTAAAAATAACTAGTCCCCTAATTAGATTATTAAAAAATATTGGACACGTATTTTTTCTTTTGTTTCACAAACAAAAAATGACAGATACAGCGCTTAGAAGTTTCGAGTGATGTCACTTTATGGTACGATTTTTACGAAAAAGTGACGTCACAGCCGTAACTCCGGAAGTTTGGTGATCTTTGTCGACAGACGGACTAATGGGCAAACGGAATGGTACATTGTTGTAATTTTCCGTCATCCCAATTCTTATACCAACCTGATAGAAAATACAATAAAAAAAATTGTTTTGACTACCTAGTGTGTTTTGACTAGTAGCAACGTGGGTTTTACCCGCGTAGTTCCCATAATTTTATAGCGATAAAAATTGGCATAATAATTAGCTAATCCAGACTATTATCCTTTGAATTAAATCGCCATTAGTGATACGGCTGCCATTTATGGCACTAGTTATTATGTAATTTTTTACTTATTATACTAGTTATTGTTTTAAGTCTCTAATCTTATGTAATTGTTTGAATTTTTCTGTTGTGCACATTAAAGCGTTTCTGTCCATGTGTGTGTTCTAAATTTCAATCTACGCTGACGACACCAACGACGCCATCGGTCGGTTCGTACGGCGAGCGTTGGCTGCATCACCGAAGACCATCAGAGAGTTAAATTTGCAGATGGCCATCAAGGACAGAAATGCAGTCGTGGTGGAGGCGCTGAGCCGGGAGGAGGCGGCTTAGAAAATAAAAGAGCCCTGGAATCAGAATTAAAATGTTCCCTACTCCCCCTTTTTCCTTTACTTCCCCTAATCCAAGACTCTGACGAGAAAGAAGAAGAGATGTAAAAAAAGAAAACAAATGACAAAGGACACGGAGTCCGGAGTTTATGGAGCTGCTGACTTCAATTTAAAAAAACTTCGGGTGAATACTTCTTGCTCTGAAAATATTATCTATTCTATTGTTGAAGTTAGACTTCTTAAAATAATGAAGTGTCCGGTTTACATTATTCCAGTCCAACGATCGAATCCAGCGCTGGATTGCTTACTGGAAAAATGTAAACCGGCACTGGAAAGCATTGGCACTGGATTGATGCTTTCCAGTGCCGGTTTATATTTTACCAGTAAGCAATCTAGCGCGGGATTTGATCGCTGGACTGGAATAATGTAAACCGGACACTTCATTATTATCATTAGAATAGATAATATTTTCAAAGCAAGAAGTATTCACCCGAAGTTTTTTTAAATTGAAGTCAGCAACTCCATAGACTCCGGAGTCCGTGTCCTTTGTCATTTATTTTCTTTTTTTACATCTCTTCTTCTTTCTCGTCAGAGTTTTACCGGGAATTTACTTGTAGCGTGCGATTTCCCACACATTTTTTCGGTAATTATTTCACGTTAATTCATGCGGACACTTTCAAGCGAAAATTATGTCACGAAAATAAATGTAATTCTGCCTCGTGCGACGTGATGTAGGTAGCTGGTTCCAGTAGAAGCGGTCAAGTGGCCGCTTCGGGTCGGGAGGTCAACTGGCGATCGCGAGCTCTCATTGCGGCGTGGCCTGATAAGCATCGTATTACTTTATCTTGTTTATCGTAAGAATGACTGTATTTCGTTCTCTTTGTAGCTACAGCATTATGTGAGAATAATTCCATTATAAGTTTGTGGTTACTAACTATTTTTGATACATAATTAGCTAACAACAGTTATTACTTAGTGGCCCGTGGAGATCAGGAGCTCATCACATATTCAAAAACCTTTTTGGGCGCTTGCTCAAAATGCAGGTGTTTATTCGACCCACGTAGTACCTACCTATCTGATAATGCGACCATCATGCCTGGCACGCTTCGAACTGATTGTGGGAAGAAGGTAAAGAAAGCCAAACCCAGGTATTTCGCTTAAATAAAAAGAGTGGAAGTGAAATTACTAGAAGCTGGTGGTAGGTTGACCATGAAGAGATACCACGGTACCTACTTACGAGTGAGTATATGTCCTTCCACTCGTGTCCTAATAAATAATGCTAAAGGTAATCCTAAAAATATGCGGTGGAGATGAGCAAGTGCACGAACCAAAGAGTTTACATACACTTAGTCTTACTACGTATAGAATAAGAATAAGAATAAGAATATATTTATTGCTCTCACTGTGTAAAAATAGGTCTTAAAAATAAAAAAATGTACAACAGTGTACCCTTGACGGGCGTGCAACATTAACAAGTATACAAAGTTCTGTAGAGTTAGAACAAACGCTTTACACCGAAAACACGGGTCTTTTCGCTCTTGTGGAAGCGTCATACTTTTGTCGCGGCGCATCACTACGTTGCATTATCTATTATATGACGTTGCCATAGCTAACATAACATAACATACACCATAGCTAGCATAACATACACCTCATCTGCTTACGATTGGTACAAAGGAACCGTGCGGAAAAACTTAATCTACTTACTTATTCTTTATCTAAGTCACGAACTGTTGATTCCCTACAATGTTGGTATTCCTTCTAGAATTCTAGATCCCCAGTAAGATCTGTAGACCCCATAAGAAAATCAGAGTTCGTAATATCGGCTTAAAGTAGGCGTATTTATAAGGATTGTCTAATCCTTTGTCCCGCCAACAGGTACTTGAGTGTTATCGTGTCAGCGCCGAGTAGCGGAGCCTTGGCGTCGTCAGATTAGACAGTAGTCATGATAAACAGATAAATACGATTCCAAACTCTGAAGCGAACCTACTTTTATCTAGGTCATTGTGCGTCGACAGAAACAGAGAGGTTTGAAGGACAATCTATTGAATTGTGAGGAGTGGATGTCGTGTTAAGATATCTTACTGGAATATTGACTGGTCTCATCGTTCATTCTGTCTGGAGTGAATTTGTGTATTGAGCTGCAGGTCGGTTAAGATTTGAAATTTTTCATTATGTATATACATTCATATTATGTATATAGTATTAAACTAATAAAGCCCTTTCATTTGATACCCGTGTTGATGGGGTGATGAACTTTTATCCCAATAAAATATCAAACGTCACAAATATATTATTTGTTAATCAATTACGTTATACGTCATTTTGTGGCGGCGGCCATCTTGGTCCAATTTTCATCTAACACCTGTGTTTGTTATAGCCTACTATGAATACTCCCGCCAAAATTAACCTTTAAAAAAAAACGAAACGAAAATCGGGTTAATCCGTTTAAAAAGCACGGTATCATAGACACACACGTCAAACCTATTACACCCTGTCGTTTTTGCGTCAAAGGTTAAAAATTACCTGTCAACTATTAAATCCAGCAAATAAAGATAGCTTGAAGCAATGCAACGTATTTAAGATCGAAACCAGTTAGTTTAGTTTCGGTGAGAGAGCACTACGTAGGTACACGTGTTTGGACAGTCTCCCATCGGACCGATGAAGCCCGTCAAGCCGTAATAAATCTCCATCAGGCAACTCAGCCACCGTTAGAACCTGATCACCACATAATCGAATAAGCTCGGCAAACGTTCGCTCGCCTTGATGGACGGCCATTAAACTTTATAGCCGCAAAAACTCAGTTTTTTGTACCTCACCTATTTATAGTTTTTAGTCATTTAAAATGCCGTGGTTTTAGAACGTACGATTTCACAATACCGGTAATAGGTTCGCATCCTGCCTGTACCAATGAGTTTTTTAACCATTTTTCAAGTAAGGAGGTTCTCAATTCGGTTGGACATTTTTTTGTATTGTAGATATGTTTTTATGCAATAACTCGGCCAATTGTGAATTCATCTATTTTGATGATTCTGTTTTCGTTTCATAGATCATTCTTTAGAGATGGTGGCAGCGGTTTTTGAATTATCAACAAAAATGTTAAATTAGCTTATAGCTTATCTCGAGGAACTACTTCACTGTTTTAATGGAGTTTCATTGTGTTTTAAAATAAAAAAAATGAAATTTAGTCAAGCGTCTGAGTTTAATTTAAGGGGGCGCCTAAAGCCACGAAAAAAGGACATTTTCGACGCCGCTCACTGAAGTTAAGAAACTAAAAACTATGACAAAAAAAAATATTGACGTGTGGGTACAATCCAGAAGAAGCACAATAACCGAATAGAATTTTAAAAATAGATCAGAGTTTTTTACAATAAAAAAATAAAAATGACACCGAAAAAACCCGTTTTAATTCGGGTACTCGAAATTATCAGCGATGACCCCACATTATTTTTTGGTAATGAAATTCCTATTTGTACGTTCTAGTAAAGTAACCGAACACTTTTTTAAATTTATGTTTAGTTATTGAGTAATTAAATAAAACTTGGTCAAAAATGGACTCCTGATTAAATATTGATTTTTCCTCCAAACTGTGTCATGCTATTCTCGACTTTATGTACATCACATTAAGAAACGCGTCGCGCGGGTGAAATCTTATTTTTTCCTGGCTTTAGGCGCACTCTTAACAAAAACCGGCTTGTTTTTGTTTTTCCGGAGAAAATAAAATTATGTATGTACCATACCTGTGTCATCACTGCTGGTTTTATCAGTGAAGGAAAACACTACAAGGAAACCGGCGTGGTGCAAGAAAAAAATCTTTCGAGGACGTGTGTCATCGACCTACCCGTATTTGGGTTGTATGATTGATGCCTTGGAGAAGGCCCCGAGTCCCAGCAGTGGGAACATTTAGTGGGCTGGACGTCTACTCTCTTTCTACGAAAACGTAATTTCGAAATAAACTCGCGACTTTCCAACTGCGATTCTACTTCGATCCATCGTTTTGTCCGATTAAATATTCTAAGCCTACTCTAATTATAGTAAGCTTAGAACATTTAAACGTCAAACAATGTTGTATCCACAGAAATCTAAATAATAATTGTTATTTAGATTTCTGTGGTTGTATCGGACGAAACGAAGTAGAACGGGAGTAGGAAAGTCGCGAGTTTTTTTTCGAAATTACGTTTTCGTAGAAAGAGAGTAGACGTCCTGCTTATACTTAGTGAGTTGTCGACGATGCCAATATGTATCTTAAAATAGGTACGAATGTTTTTAATTTCACCTCATTCAGCCTTACGAAAATAAAGCTTCTATAGTGGTAGTTATTAGGGTCCTTGTAGAGTCTGCTTAGGCAAGTAGGTACCACACCTTTACTTACCAGTTATTTATGTACCGCTTTGAAGGGCATTGTTTCCAAAGAAATTATGCCAGAGAGTGACTTCCACTGTTCATATATTTTTAGCTGTGTAGCACTTTGTTGTTATTGGAGAAACTTTTCAACGTTTGTGATGATAAAATTGAGCGTACTTAAAATAAAGTGGAAAAGAAATGTTTAAAACTACTATAAGTTATAACAAAACTACTAAAAACAATATAAAATATGTATACTGTATAGCGTACCTATATGTAAACGAAGATACCGGTACCTGTTGGAATCGTGCCCAGAATGCTGGCTACATTGCCACGTTGAATAATTGCAGTCCTAATGCGCTGATCCAAAAAATTGCCCTGTATTGTGATCACGAGTTGCATCGAAAATATATTGGCACGTAAGTATATCTATTTTTTTATAGAAACATTATTATTATGGAAATAGAGTGACGAGACGAGTATGACAGCAAACAACATGCCTGCCACGTAACAGCACAGTGACACGCAGCTGTTGGAACACGAAGAATCCAAATCATTACCTAGCACTGCACTGCGCTCGTCATCCAGAGGTATAATTAAAGAGTTTCTTAATTAAATGTACATAAAGTCGAGAATAGCATGACACAGTTTGGAGGAAAAATCAATTTTAAATCAGGAGTCCATTTTTGACCAAGTATTATTAAATTACTCAATAATTAAACATAAATTTAAAAAAGTGTTCGGTTACTTGACTAGAACGTACAATTAGGAATTTTATTACCAAAAAATAATGTGGGGTCATCGCTGATAATTTCGAGTACTCGAATAAAAACGGGTTTTTTCGGTGTAATTTTTATTTTTTTATTGTAAAAAACTCTGATCCATTTTTTTAATTCTATTCGGTTATTGTGCTTCTTCTTGATTGTACCCACGCGTTAATATTTTTAGTATATTTGTCGTAGTTTTTAGTTTCTTAACTTCAGTGAGCGGCGTCGAAAATGTCCTTTTTCGTTTTCTGGCACTAGGCGCCCCCTTAATTAAGGAACAAACATCCAAACATCAAAAAGTTCGCATATAATATTAGTAAGATAAGGAGATTTTTTTGTCGTATTAAAAAATGAAATAAGCATTAAAAACAAATTCACTGCTCATAACAGCTACAAACTCTATCTGGTAGCTGGCAGAGTGTGGGAACCTAGCAATAACCTTCCTGGTTCTACATTATGCAATCAATATTAAATCACATGTCATTATTGAATAACTAAATAGGTTAATAATGTAAATAGCACGCCTCAAATTATTTCTACTATAAATATCTGGGGGCTAAGTAACTAATAATGATTACCTACTATTGCAACTAAACACGCAAATAGGGACGAGGAAATAACTGATGGAAAATTGAAGCAAACAGACCATAACTAACATTAACTTACGCAACATGCGTCAGTTATGTCAGTTGGGAGTAATAAGTACATACATAGTGTTGATCAAATTCCATTACAATTAATAAGGAAAATACATCAGCGAAATTGGAAATAAACAGGACCTAACTGGCTGACTAACTAAACCATACATACATATAGAAATAGGATGAAATTTTGAAACGTACCGCGGTACTCTAAGCTATAGATTTAAGCATGTCAAAAAGCCGTCAAGTTTTTGAGTCAAACTAAATCGCTGTAGAAATTGTACCTATGCGTTTAAGTCATATAAATTCAAATCGTTTTATTGTTTTGCTTGTGTATTTTTTGGAAAACGCAGAATTAACGAATTCTGTAGTACCTACCTGTATGAGATTGGCACAACATAAGGAAAATGACCTGAGACTGAGAGGGAATTGGCCCTATGCCCAGTATATTGTCACTAGTAGGTATACTGACAATGACTCACAATCAGAGTGATGATGATGGTATTGCCTTGTCAACAATTTAAAGAATGGAAATAACAGAGAAAGGAAGAATGGAATAGCATAAAAAAAATCCCACGGTTTTTATGGGGCCTATTTCAATATGTCTCAAATAGCCTGTTTACCGAACAAATGAGACGAGCCTCAAGCTATTGAAGTACTTTTTTCAGTTCACTTCTACTGCACTTCATAGTTTCCCGATGATACACAGGCCTTATTACATTTAGGGTTTAGGGATACAATCATTTGCGTGGTATTAAATAACCGCGTTTAAAGAAGCAACAAGTGCAAAGACATTCTTATTTGCAGTGCTGGAGGAACACTGCCTAAACTTAACTTAAGGCTTTGTACTGTATTTGTTTTCAATTAATCTTAGAGATAGAACAAAAGCAAAGCAGTAATTATTTTATTTAGGTGGCTTAATTTAGAGCTTAATTTAGCATTCACTCATCTCAGGTCACACAATTAGTATTAACAACCTATTAATAAACACATTTTTGGTGAATAAATTACTTAACTTTGGTGAAAGTATTTGGTTCCTTCTGTTGCCGTAATTTTATAAATACGAGTAAGAGTATGCGATTCCAGACTACAATCTAACTACCTATGTTCTGTTCAATCCTATCTATTCAGCCGTGTTATTGCCTATGATTGTGCGACAAACACCCAAACTTTGACATTTAAAATATTAGTAGGATTACCATCGCACCATTTATACTACACAAACATCAATATTCTAGTCGCATAGAGGCTATGGCATAAACCAGCTAGCCAAATGGCTAGCATTTGTGCCAATCGAAACCTCATGAGCGAACCATCCCCTCCCGTAACAAAACCTATGTATCATTCAAGCCCCACATCCATAACCCCCATTTCTGTTAGCATCAATAGCAACTATAGTTGCCTCTCTACCATCTAAGAAACTGCTGATACTCTCAATATTGTTATCTCTTTCATTTAAAGTCGAATAGAAAGGAACAGAACAAACGAAGACAGACGTTAGACCTCCAGGTGTCGGTATAGCTGCATCATTATTACTGTGGAATATTTGCATAATGAACACGGTCTCAACGACTTTATTAGGTCATTGAACCACAAGCTGGGCTTTCAGCTAAATACCAACACACCGTACCAATATTCATGACTGTTGATGGTGCCACTATCGTGTTTACAAAGAAAATTTGTTTGAAAGAAACGCAGTCCAATAATTTAATTTCAGCTTTATAATATTAGTATAGATAAAAATTGAAGTGAGCGGCCTTATGATGGAACACATCAACGCATCACATCTACATATGACTGTTCGGTGGTCAACACAGAAATCTAAATAATAATATTAGGTATTTAGATTTATGTGCTGAATACAGCGAGCAACACAAGCCTTAGCTAAAAAATATTGTTCAAATCTTTCTGTCATTTCTTGCGGGAGGGGAAGTTGCACACAAGTTGCAAAGCCGCACTATTACATACAAAACATACCTGTACGGATCCATTGCCGATCATACTTACACAACCAAATCACTAACACATAAAAAATAAAGCACCATTCACAAATCTAGCCCCGCTCTCACGCCACAGTATATTATCAAACTCCATGGTCCACGCGGACTTGTACTTTGACAGAGGGGAAACGCTGTGTATGCCTACTCCCTTCCGTGTTGCTCGCTGGCTGAATAATACGTACCCGAATACTACTTAAAAGAATAGTAGTTTAAATCACTTTCCTGCGTTGTGTTCTTGTAAAGTAATTTCAATGAAATTAAGTAAATGTTGATGGAAACTTACCTACTTATCTGAATTCATCACATAAATAATTATGTTGTCCTTGGTGGAAATCGAATCGAAAACGATAGCTCCGCAGCTAAACTTGCAACCTAATTCAAACAATTCGTTAGTCATTATACATGTATGTCTGTATGCAATAGGGTATCGGACAACTTTTCAAAAAGTGCTTAAAATTAATCTTAATGGCTAAATATAGCCCTACATTTTTTTATTTTAAACAAATATAACTTTTTAAGTACTTAAAATAGTGTGTAAAAAATAATTGTTTTAAATTGCCGCGTAAACGGTATGTCACGTGATCTCAGAGCGTGTGACGTCATACGTGTTTCAAACTGTAAATAAACACAGTTATTCAGTGGAAAGTGTTGTTTTGGTTTTCTTTCTTTAATGTTATAATGGATCACATAAGATATCGTACGTGTGTAGTTCCTCAGTGTAGTAATAACAGTAAAACCACACCAGCTAAATTATTCATTGATGTGCCACGAAAAGCAGATATACAAAAAAATGGTTGAAACTAGCAAGACGAAATTTCGATGGAATGTCTGTAACTTCACCGATTTACTTCTGCGAGGATCACTTTGATGTAAGTACACAAATTTACATTACGGTAAATAGGTACATAACACTGCGAACACTTCATATTTAAAGGCGGTGGAATATTAGATGCTATTAATTATGTAAGTACTTACTTTATTTTTTGTTTTAGCTACCGAATGACATGGAAAATTACATGAGATACCGAATTATGGGTTATGTAAATAAAATTATGATGAAACCAGGATGTCTTCCATCAATATTTCAATGTCAAACTAATAGAAAAAGAAGTTTCCCATCAACTAGTATGCCTCGACCCGCTGCTATGAAAAGGCAAAGATTGGCCCTAATACAAGAAGCCCTAGAAGATAGTAAATTGAGCAGTAGTAACGAAAATGAAAACACCACTTTGCCTATTAGTAAGTATTAATTCAATATTGAACTTGGGTAGGTCGGTATACCTATTTTTACTGATGAAAAATAATGAACTGTCCATTTCTTTCAGATTTACAAACGGAAGTTGTAGCAGTAGAACATCAATCAAACTATCAAGATAAAGGTGTACAAGCTTTTGTAAAAAGTAAATATTTCAGAAGCAAGTATACCCAAACCAAACATAAATCTCAAGATATAGCAGTGTCACCATTTAAAACATTGACCACAAGTGTTTCAACATCTCCCTTCAAAGTAGAACAACATTCAAAGCCAGCTATGCCTAGTGGTCCTAGTGTTATTAGAAAACTAATTGATCGTTCTGATAGTCACATATCACAGAACAACCCATCATCATCATCATATCAGCCATCATCACCTTCAGTCCAGTCATTAGAGTTTAAATTACCATCGGATAGCAGTAGCTTAAATGAAGAATATTCTAAAATGGAAAAAGAAAGCGAGGCAAAGCAAGCCATAAATGACATGTGTAAAAGAATTAAAACCAAACCTCGTTTATATATCGGCATACCTAATGATTGTTATTTTTTGGTTGATTTGATACATACAAATACCATGATACCTACAGAGCATATATTACTATGCTTAAAAAAAATTAGGTTGAATACAACATTCTCAGAACTTGCAGATCAATTTGGAACATCTGAATCATATGCTGGCAAAATATTTCGGAAGAATATCCCAATAATCTCTAGCATTCTCAAACCATTTATTGTAGACCTAGATAAAAAAAATATTAAAAAATGTCTTCCAATAGCATTTAGACATCGCTACAATAAAGTAAGCTGTTTAATAGACTGTTTTGAAATTGAAATAGCGAAACCCTCAAAGCCACTACATCAAGCTCTAACATGGTCTGAATATAAGAAAGCAAATACAATTAAATATTTAGTATCAAGTACACCTAACGGCTTAATAAATTATATATCATCAGGGTATGGAGGACGGATAAGTGACACATTACTTGTAGAAAAGTGTGGGTTTCTACAACAATTAAAACCTGAAAGCTGGGTTTTAGCTGACCGTGGTTTCAAACACATAGAACAAATGCTAATTGAAAA
Source organism: Ectropis crepuscularia (assembly GCA_963693475.1). NCBI lineage: Eukaryota > Metazoa > Arthropoda > Insecta > Lepidoptera > Geometridae > Ectropis > Ectropis crepuscularia. The sequence continues at coordinate 32,328,871 of OY856339.1, read as the reverse complement.
TAAATGTCATTTACTGAGACCCCCAAGTCTAGGTCAAGGTCAAAAGTTATCCAAGCAAGAAGCCATAAAAACAAAACAGATTGCAAGTTTAAGGATTCACATTGAAAGGGTCATTCGTAGAATCCGGGAATTTTCTATGTTGAAACCACATTCTGTTGTGAATTCGAAGTTGATAAGTATGCTAGATTATTGCATGATAATAGCATGTGCTCTTATCAACTTACAAAGTAGCATTGTCTTTTAAATTATATACATCCCAATAACAGGCACCAGATTATGTTAAACACTATTAGTTAGTACTTTACTATTTAATGTCTATAACTAAGTTAATGTTAACATACTGATTTAAATAGCTATTTTTGTTCAGTGGCTTCTTTGAAACTGAAACATATTGTTGTCACCTGTAATGTTTGTAGTATATTTCACTTATAGTATTATATTTAATTCTGGGATTTGAGTCTAAATATGTGTCATATAAAAGAACAAGTAGCTGATTATTTAAAGAAATGGGTATGACTGATAAAATTTAGTACAGAGGGCGCCAGTGTGAAACTATCCATGTCTACCCGCCATCTCAAAAGAGTTTTGAAGGGGTTGTGGCTATAAGTAGATGGAGCTAAGGGGTTGACGGGCATTCCTTTTTGAAATTTTATATGAGAAAGATCGAACAGTTGTCAATATAAATTCTTACATTTATTTAATTGATTTACTTTTACTCAATTGATAACAATATTTTGTACTTCTTTTCACTTTGTATTTCTCGCTTGTGTCATCTTAAATAAAAGGTTTTTTAATACTTAGGAAACCACTTAGATTTGCATACAATTTTTGTAATGATTTCTCATACTGACTGGCCTCGTGGCTTAGTTGGTAGTAGCTCTGCCTGCGAAGCCGAGGGTCGTGGGTTCGATTCCCACCCAGTGCAAATATTTGTGTGATTAATTCAAATGTTCGCACTGTGTCTGGGTGTTTCTATGTATAATAAGTATGTATTTAAAACTATATAAGTATTATATCAGCTCTCTGGCCGCCATCATACAAGCTTTGCTTAGTTTGGGGTCAGATGGTGTTGTGTGTGAATTGTCCACCAATATTTATTACACCTAATTACTATTTTAATCACGTGATTTTTACATCTATATATATATAAAAGCGAAAGGTCACTCATCAAGGAATCTCAGAAACTACAAATCTGAAATTTTGCATGGAGGTCCCTTTTAGCACATAGGCGCTCGCTAAGACGGGGTTTTGTGAAATTCAACCCCTAAGAGGGTTAAACAAGGGATGAAAATTCGTGATTTTCAAAGTTATCAAATTTTGTATCTATATATCACTAGACACGAAGCAATTAAATGTTTGTTCTATCAATTTTGTAATTTCGAACTGTACGGGGGTGAAATGGGGGATGAATGTCAATATGGAAGTTCCCAACCGTTGCAGATAAAACCATGAAACTCTGTATATAGACACTTGACACGAAGCAAACGAATATTGGTTCTAGCAATTTTGTAATTTCGAGCTGTATGGGTATGAAATTGGAGTTGAAAAGAGGGACGAATGTCTCTTACGCTTTCACACCTAAACAACTGAACCGATTTTGATAAAATTGTATGAAAATGTTTTATTATATGCTGTTTTAAGTAACCATAAATGTGTCTGGGTATAACAATAGGTACTGCCTGAGTTACCATAGTATTTATTTCACGCGAACGAAGTCGCGAGTACCAGCTAGTTATAAATAAAATCTATTGTCAATTTAATTGAATATATATGTTTGTATCACTACATAGTAGAAAACAAATTAACTTCCCGTGTCTCTCTGTCCCTGTGTATGTTTAGATCTTTACAACTACCTAACAGATTTTGATGCGGGCTTTTTTAATAGATACGAGTGATTTAAGAGGAAGGTTTTTGTGTAGAATACATGCATAGTACAGTAGAGAGACACTGATAATTAAAAAAAAATCTAAACGATGTCATTAATAAACACAATTTTTGCGCTTAAATTGCAAACCCTGGCTGAACCCTGTGAGATAGATAAAAATAATGTACTGCAGTATTGTACACCTAAAAAGGTCTACAAAAAAGCTCATGGTATGTGTCTATCTCGTAGGGATAACCCACAATAACTATTTTAATATTGTATTTACTGTAAATTTTAGCAAATAAAACATAGCTGATCATGAAAATCAAATTTTATTTTCTACTTTCATACAGAATAGGATATACATTATTTTTCCAAAATTGGCATATGCTTGATATATAGTGCTTAACTAAAGCTTCATCATAATGAACTAACAACATTTCCACGTGGTTGGTGATTTCGAAGTTAGGATCAGCAACACAAAAGTAACAATTTTTCAAATTTGTCACAAACATTTGGATTTGCATTTGTACCATGTATTTTTTTGCCACTTTATTATCTTTTAAATAACTTTTGTATGTTTTTTCACTGGTAGGACATTTTATTTCAATACAAAATTTATCATCATAAATACCATCTGGTGAACCAGCAATGAATGGGTATTGACAGGAAATAAATAAGCCACATTCCTTCACTTTCTTACCTAATCTCTTTTCCACTGCTATTTTCACTTTGTTTTCTAAATTCCTTCCTCTCATCATGGCTTTTGTGTCAGGAATTTTGGCTCCCATTATCATTGCGATTAAAGACCCATCTGTGGTATGACATTTGCTTACTTCGTAAGCTCTTGAAGCTGTAACACGCCCATATCTCAGTTCATACCACAACTTGTTTTTGTATTGTGCCCGAGTATTTTGTTCAATTCTTTTAATATTTTCTTCGATAAAATACTGTGAAATCTTATTTAAAAATAAGTCATAATCACCATCACCACCATATTCTAAAACTAAATAGTGAAGTGACAATTTCTCGTAATCTTCCATTCTGTTTATTTTATACTTCAATAATTCACAGTTTGTAACACCTCGATTTGCCGCTGCTTCAAGAAATTGTTCCAGCATGTTTTTTTGCAGAGTAGCCTGTGTAGAGCATGGATTTCTTTCATTTGACAGATCCTTCGAATTTATAAACTTGAGACTAGTGCCAACTTGAGCCAGTTTCGATTTTTTCCAGTAACACTGCACTTCAGTACTGGACGGTTCCTCACTTCTCCTGTGGACCCACATCAGAAAAGCTACAGCATGTTTGCAGCCCCCAGTTGATGCAGCACAATCATGACACTGTACGCTTACAATTTTACCTTGTTTTTCGTCAACTATCATAGTCACTGCGTACAATTTTGAATGAACTTTGTGTTCTGGACACACCTTACATTTAATAGTACACATGTCAGAATCACGCCGAAGTTGTACGTATCCTATCGCGTCATCACCGTAAGACTTTCTCGCCGATCTGAAAAGATGTAAAAACAATAAGTTTTAAATCTTGAAGTAATAGAAAGTACATAATATAACTACGAGTACAATAAATATGTTAGGTTAGACTGACATTTATTTTATACTGGAAACAAATAACAGGTGAAACAAGGGATTAAAGTTTATATGAAACTTTCTATTCCTTGGACATTTTGCATGAATACTTACATAGATGTTTTAACATTTCTAAATTCAGCAGCACAGAAGTCAGAATTTGTGGCAAAGAAATTTCCAACCATGAACATATCCACTCTTGGGAGATTTCGGCAGTCAGCTTTCAAATAACCTGCTTCCATAGTTAAAACGTGTTGTTTTAATTACTGTTCCTCAATTGTAATAGTTTTAAATACTTTAAAAACGGCAAAGAATCGTAAAATTCGCAAATACTCTATACAAAATACTGTTATTTAGACACAGTTGACGTCACGCGCTGTGATTGGTGTTTCGTTTACGGCGGCCAACAGATGAAAAATATTAGAAATATTAAACTTTATTAATTGAATTAAAATTATAAATCAGTATTCCTTCGTGTAAATTTTAATTAAATGGTTATTTCACTTCATAAATGTACTAACTAACTTAATTTCAGATTTTTTTGTGACTACTGTCCGGTACCCTATTCGTGTTATCATTGTATTGTACAATTTAAGATGACCATAGTTACAAGCAAAACATTGTTACCTATTTAAAAAAGAATTTGTGTTGTAGTAGGTAAAGAAATTCGCAAAGTGGTCTTAGGACCCGTCCGACAGGTTTATCTAAATTCCAGATTGCACAAGATTTCGTCTAGCCACAGCCGTGGTCGTGTTGTCAACTGACTCGAAGGCGCGCCGGGTATTCACGATAAGCGATAACAAGACAGGCCCACAGCTGGGACTCGACGAATTTTTATAGAATACTCATCAATTTAACAATTAATACGTAAGTTTTAAGTTTAAATTAAGTTTCACGTAATTTTGATAGTAAAAAAGTGTCATGTTGGAACGGATGAACGGCCCTTCTACCGCCTAACTAAATCGGCTTTCGCTTTGCTATTGCGGTCTCTATCATTTCAAACGGTAAGAAAAGAGAGAGCAATTTCAATTCTAGTTAGGTTAGACCATCGGCATAGAATAGATAATACAGATAGAACGGACACTCCCCACCCCCCGCCAGTTTCAAGCTTCCTACCCCGCAAGAACGCGAGAAGCACTCAGCGACACGACATAGATGACACGCACACATGCGTAAATGCGTTCGAACGACATATGCGAGATGTGTGAGTGTAGGTATGTCAACTGCACCGTCTGTATAGATTTTAGGCCGAGTGTCCGGGGTGTGCCATCGGATCGGGTTGAAATATGAAACACAGAAAATAACCTGAAATAGGATTTAGACTTTCTCTTCGAGGAAAACAAAAATAATGGCAACTACAAGAGTACAACCACAGGATGCCGCTAGTACATGGGTTATTGTAGATTCGCCACAAAGTAAATTCGTCACAATTTGTTACTCCATATATTGAACAGTTAATAAACGCCTTTTTGTAAACATTTTATCGGAGTGAGTCACGAGAGAGAGAAATCAAAGTTGTGTGGTAACATTGAGCCTGTGGTTACAGCCCGAACGAGGTGACCGAGCATTTTGACAGCCACCGGAAATACTGGACATTAATTTTGAATGAATGTTTTAGTTACCTGGTTTAAACTGGCACCAAATGACCCTTCTTCCTTCTTATTCTTCCTCTGAACAAGACCAGCGCAGTGGATGCTACGGAGCACAGACTAGCGCTTCTACCGCCTAACTAAATCGGCTATCGCTTTGCTAATCCTGTCTCTATTATTTCAAGCGAATAGAAAAGAGAGAGAAACATCAGAGCCATGACATTTTTCGTTCGCCGGTTGACCCCCGGATACTTTCCACGAATGATCGGACAAAACGAGATAGATTTATACAAACTTCAAAGGACAGAGCGGGATGCAAAGAAAGACATCAACGGGTTCCCATTGTGCTGAACTGAGCAATCGTGCTAGTAAACGGCGAAGGAGGGGAAGTCGTACGATCAGTCGAGTGGGTTATATTGTCTTTGCTGCGGAGGAGTGTGCTACGACCAAAGTTGGGCGTTGGTGACCCCTGGGTATTTAGTGGGTAGGCCGTCATTAGGGTGACAGAGAATATTATGTAACCACTTTATCTCCCATGGGCAAGTGTAATACTGCTTTTTGTTACACCGGCCCCTGGATCATGCGCAGTCCGAAGGGGGGGTCACAGGGGACATGACCCCCCCCAAAATCGTATACGTTACCCTAAAATGGAGCGCTACTAGTAGTCTTTTTCTCAATTTATTGTATTTTTACTCGGGACCCCCTAAAAATCTGAGGCTCTGTACTGGTGACCCCCTCCAAAATTCGACGCTGGGACCGCGCCTGCCCTGGACATTATTATTATACCGACAAACATCGTTGACATTAGCAGACGAGATTGGTAACAAGCCCCCTTGTATGCCCTTGTATGCTCCCTTGTATGCCCCCTTGTAGCGAATGAGAATGAGGGACAGAGAAAGCTGCGGCGGGAAAGGATGGGATGAATCGACGAAATACCAGCTGGAAGCTTTGGATTCAATAAATACACGTGACAAAAGGCTCATTAAGTAACATACCCTTTGTTCGGAAAAGAAAGGCACATTAAAAGGCTTATCAGCTACGACTTGTTCGGATAAGAAAAATATATCAGATGGTTCATTGGCAACGACTTCCTTGTATGTACATAAAATAAAGATCGTGTTAAAAGACACACAGGCAACGACTAATACAAAAAACCTTTTTCGGAAAAGAGAAACGTGCGAAAAGGCTCGTAGGCAACGATTTCCTTGTTCGGAAAATAACGACATGCCAAAAGGCCCGTAGGCAACGACTTCCATCTTCCATAGTCGGAAAAGAAAAACGAGTGAAAAGGCTAAGACAACGACTTTTCATAAGAGAAAGACTTGTCAAAAGGGTCGTAGGCAATAACTTCTTTATTAGTACTTCAAAGTCTGGAACATCGCAATGAAGCTGCAATTTCTTGAATATATAATACACGCAATTTTTTATACAAAGCTAGTTGAACTACTAAAACAAATTTAGTTATTTTATAAGTACGGCTATCTATTAAGCAATCAAATTAAAATTTATGGGGTAAGCTACGGCACCGATCGGTCATAAGTTCTAAATAGTCTAAAGACGCAGACAAACTGCCACGTTCGTTTTTTTGTCGGCCATTTTTTGTGTCGTTTTGTACCGTGGGAACAAAAGCAACGATCATTTGTAATAGGTAATAAGAAATGCAGTGAGCGTAGGTAGAGCCCACTCGCATTTGAATACATTGTTTACCAGCTAAAAACACCATTTCTACATACTTATTCAAAATAAAATATTTGAAGTATTCCCACACAATAATCCTACTAATGTTATCAACAGAAAAGTTTGTGAGGATGCATATATGGATGGATGGTTTGGAATAACACGTAGGCTAATTTTAATCCCGGGAAAGTAATGGGCTCGGAAAATATACGGGTAAACCCACGGGGTGCTACTAGTGCTAGTGCTATTAATTAGTTATATTTTTTACTAATGAAGTAGGTACCTAGGTAATTATGTATTATCAAAGGTTTTTTCAAGAAGGTGCTTTAATTGCAGAGATTAGGTATATATCACATGCATACACCATACATAGGTACATACCAAATAATGTATTATGTCTGTTTAATTTTCTAAAATGTATTAAAAAATATTCAAATAATTTAACCGTCGTTTAATGACGTGAAGTCATTTCATCATCCTGTCCTTTCATAAGGCTAATAATTTATACGGTTTGCGGGGTCAGCTAAAATTAGTGTAGATGCTATTATATTAGACAAAACTACAAATAAAACGTAAACTAGTTTGACTTTACAGGTTTCAAATCACGACAACTTAATTTCTCGAGAAAAAAAAAACGCTCTCGGCTAACGACAGCTTTTCCAAGAACTATGAAGCTCAAACATGTCTTGTGCATTACTCGACAAAAACTACCAAACGACCTAACTCAATATAATTAGACTACTCAAAATTAAACCTTAACACAAATGAACAAGTTTTATAATAGATCGAACAGAAACGCGTCAGAGAAATATAAATCACAGACTAATAGAACCCTTATGTCAAACATGGCGAGGTTCCATTATTGAAATGAATAAGACTGCCGGGAAGAGGTTGTAAAAGGAATAGAACCTCTATGATAAATTCTCAATAAAGCCACATTCAAATGTATCTCCTATTTCCCTTAGCAATATGGTGTAGTTTGGTTTGAGGAGTGTAATTTCGCGAGAGAATTCTCCGTCTCGGTTGCAGGTTTGACGGGTTCCGTGTTACTCATCCCTGTCCCCCTCGGCCCGCGGTGTTGCCACCCCCCCGCGACGTCTGCGCAGGTTTTAAGCAACAGCTATGTAATCTGTGGGCAAGCTACCAGTATCTTGGCCATAGTTTTGGAGCTAACGTGCAACGTTTTGGTTAACCTTCGTATGTTTTTGCTATAGATTACGTTATCTGACGTATCAGGATGTGTCGGCAGATTGAAAGAGACGCAACCATGCAATTACTTAAAACGTAGTATTTTAGGTTAAGTACTTTATAAACAGATTAAATATTTGGACACACTAACAATACTGACTTCTTTGAACGGTTTCTTAGTTTTAATTTGCCAACGAAATAGGAGGCTTTTTGCATAATTTCATTTTTGAAGTGAAAACTTCTTTAGGCGCGCTATAGACAGAATTTTCGTGGGCTGTGAAATGGACTCATGATCACGTGATCATCACGCTCGGATATGATAAGAAATTTCGGGTAAACTCGGGATGCTAGAGCGAGAAAGATAATGTGGTCAACAAACGTGCCAGACCGAGAAAGATAATTGTTAGAGGAGGACATGGGACAATACATACTCTTACTCTCTCTCGCTGCTCACTACCAGAGTTGACACTTTAGCGACTTTCTCGCTGAAACTGGCGAATTTTTAAACTTTTTTATCACGACATTAACTTCTAGGTACTTACCACATCAATTGAACCTGTTACGAAATGTTAAATTTGCATTTCACGTCCATTGCAAAAAAGTTATGGTTGTAATATTTTATCACAGCACTTACACTACGTAAACACACAAAATGATACCCATTTTCATAAGAAGGTGCTTACACAAATACACTATAACACAACATATTTATGCATTTTTAGCGAAATACATAAATATGACATAACTAAATAGCAAACACTAAAAACTTGCGAGTTTTAAACGGCATTTTCGACCCGCGTATTTTTTTTTTTTAATTTATTCTTGGCCATGGATACTAATCATTCAGCCGTAAAAGTTTTAAATTAAATTTATTTAGTAGTCATTATATAGTTAAGTATTTCTTATTTTAGTTTTCACTTCTGCCGTGCGGTTTTAAGCGCACACATTTTTTTTTAAGAATTTTACTTCAAAAAAAAAAATGGCAGTCATAGGAACTGCCGATAGAAGTGAAAACTTTTAACTCAAAATATGATAGCTTACTTTGAAAACTACGCGGGGAAACCGGAGGGCGTGGCCTGGACATTATGGCATGGCCATCTAGAAAAACGTCGTCAGCATTTCCCATTGGCTCACGCATTTCTAGATGGCCATGCCATGATGGCCGGGCCACGCCCATCATACCCGAGCGTGACGATAGAATTCAATTCACACCCCACGAAAAATGAAATGAGATGAGATGAATTACCTAATTCACATTGCCGCAAAGTTGCAAGTTTATCAGTCTCTATGGGATAGATTTCGAAAAAGGGGAACCGATCTGCATGATTTAATACCACCTAGCACTTTATTCTCTCGGACAGCGTCCGTTTCATGGTTGACGATCGGAAGACTCGAACGAAAAGGTTAGACTCCGTTTTCGTAAAATGCATATCTAAACTTTTGGAATGCGTTGTCTGAGGGAATATTCCCTGATGAATAATATAATCAGAGAAAGGTCAAATTGAGAGTGAATCGGTTTCTTGCAAGCGTGCTCCATCATACACTAAACATCTTGACAATGGTCAAGTGTAAACCACTTACAGTATTACCTAAGATCTAAGGTTGCGAGTATAAGGGCGAAAGATTAATGTGTCTGAAGGCTTGTAATTCTCTTTTTATACTAAAGAGTGACAATACGAGCAGGACATGTGCATAATGGTAAGCAACACGCCTGCACCTAACAGCACAGTGGCATGCAGCTATTGGAAACATGAAGAATCCAAAGTATGAAATAGCACTGCTCTGCGCTCGTCACACATAAGTATAAGATATTATGTATCTGCCCTGTAATTTCACTGGAAACATTTTTCTTCAAACCGGAACACAATTGATCAAGTGATGTTTTCGCATTACTGCTTGGCGGCAGAATAACTAGCAAAGGTGTGGTACTTCCCCAGACGGACTCTGTAACTCTGTATGTGGTTGTTCCCACATAGTTAATTTCATTCAAATCTGTAACTGCTTTACGGATTTGAATAAAATGAAATACGCATAAAATATACTAAATACTTACCAACTTTTTTCGCGTTAAAGATAGTTCGACGTTTTCCGTGGCTCGTGGGATGCCAAATGAAATTATTCATTTGCATGAATCGTATTTAGCGAAAACATGGACGTATAAAAAAAGTTTTTATACGTCCATGGGCGAAAATAAATGATCGTGTAAAACTGTTAGGTAGATACCACTCGCCGTTATTACACCTTTACGCCTCGGTGCACAGTTCGTGTAAATAATTTAATAACTTTAATTGAAATAAAGTGGCCAAGTGCGAGTTGGACTCGCCCATGAAGGGTTCCGTTGCAGCAAGCAACATAATATACATAGTACACATAGTTCTTGTAGTTCGTTGTAACTTTGATCGAAGTTTCAATAATAGTGTATTTATGACGTATTAAAAAAAAACTACTCATCAGATCGAGTTCAAACTAATTATCGTTGGTAGTTTACATGGTAATGTACATCATATATTTTTTTTAGATTTTTCATACTCTTACTTTAGAAGTTAGAGGGGGGGGGACACACATTTTACCACTTTGGAAGTGTCTCTCGCGCAAATTATTCAGTGTAGACGAAAATGATTTTAGAAACCTCAACGTCATTTTTGAAGACCTATCGATAGACACCCAACACGTGTAGGTTTGATGAAAAAAAATTTTTTGAATTTCAGTTCTCTGTATGGGGGGCAACCCTAATTTTTCTTTTTTTTTAATTTTTTGGTTCAAATCTTAATGCGGTTCACAGAACACATCTACTTACCAAGTTTCAACAGTGTAGTTTTCATAGTTTCGGCAAAAAGTGGATGTGACATACGGACGGACAGACAGACAGACAGACAGACAGACAGACAGACAGACAGACAGACAGACAGACAGACAGACAGACATGACGAATCTATAAGGGTTCCGTTTTTACGTTTTACGGAACCCTAAAAACCCGACTACAAAAATCCACCAGTAAAAACATTACATACTATCTAAGGACACTTGGGTGATTGAGAGGAATCTAATCATATCTTAATTGTCAAAATCCATTCAGCCGTTTGACAGATACGTGGGAATAAAGAAATTTACAAACATACAAGATACGCGCGAAAAACATAACCATTCTTTCAGTCGGGTAAAAACAATACGCAGTTCTTTATTAAATAACTTGAAAAAAGGAGAAGTTTTCAATTCTATTGTAACTTACAACCGATTAGTAGTAATAACCTACTACCTATATTTATTTTGTAAATTAGGTGTTAGTCTAACTCTAAGTCGTAGTTACGCCGCCATAATTTTCCTTATAGTGTATTAGTTATGTTCTAAATATAGTTATTATTAGATTAAATTATATTACATCAGGTTAACAATTTAACTGAATTGTTTTGCTACTGAGTACTGTTAATAACAATGTCAGTCAAGTTGTGGTCGAATGGGCTTTATTTTATAATGTAACAAATAAAACTGGCGACATTTTTTTAATAAAAACAATACAGCGAAAAAAAAGGGCGCGAAATAATATAATACTTGTTCACAGATTAGCAATGCGCTCATCGGCGCCTTTTTTTAAAACAACGGCACAGGTCCAGCCAGTATGCCATTAGTAATAAAGTAAATTAATATAATGTATGTTTTGTTACAGATAAATTGTTGTAGTTTATGGTCAAAATTAATTAAATTAACGAATTAAATCGTTCTTTGTTATATTTTACCTCTCAATCTTAATTTTGTTCATAAAACGTTGACCACTTTTCTGACATAAAAACGCTTTACCTACTAAGATTTAAAAAAGTACCGTTCGATTTAGACGGAGCATTTTGAAACCGTGCGTTTTACATTAGGTATACATTACCGAACAAGTACGTAATGAGATACATTACGATACAGAAATTGGTGCAATAGGAGACCCTTTATGAGCAAATATGTTATAAATAAAAAAATTGGCAGTCATAGGAACTGCCGCTAGAAGTGAAAACTTATAACTCAGAATTTGATAACTTACCTTGGAAACTACACGGGTGTAACTGGAGGGCGTGGCCTGGTCATCATGGCATGGCCATCTAGAAATGCGTGAGCATTTCCCATTGGCTCACGCATTTCTAGATTGCCAATAGCCATGTCCCGAGTTAACCCCAAGCTTACTTATCATACCCGAGCGTGACGAATGAATTCAATTCACAGTCCTCCAAAAATCTGTCTAGGCGCGCCTAAAGAAGTTTTCACTCCAAAAACATTATGTAACACAATTTACTATTATTTAAGGACATAGGTGATTGAGACGAGTCGAACAATATCTTAATTGTCAAAATCCTTCCAGCCGTTTTGAAGATAGGTACGTGGGAATAAAGAAATTTACAAACATACAAGATACGCGCGAAAAACATAACCATTCTTTCAGTCGGGTAAAAATTGGAACTACCGATAGAAGTGAAAACTTATATATTCTAATACTCGGAATTTGATAGCTCACTTTGGAAACTACGCGGCTGAAACCGGAGCGTAGCTATGAGCATAACGAGCAGAGCAGCAAGTCGAGCAGGACATGTACCAGATTCAACTTTTGCTGAAGTTACATATCATGCTGAGTTATAAAACAGTTTTGCTGAACACCCTCCCTCGTGACGTAGACCTCAGCTCTCAAGAATTCAAGATATCGCCAGATAAAGGTATCAAAGTGCCGCCTGGATTCCTCGCTCCATATAACATGATTTACTTATCGAACTGCGATGATAAGTCTGCCTCGATAGGAGAAGGAAAACAATAATTTTACTTCAATCACAATATTTTTGAAACGGAAGTATTTAAATTTGTTCTGTTGATTTCCCAGCGACTTTCACTGCGTAAAATTTTGGGACGAATAAGACTTTTCTCTAGCGATTTCTATTTCTTTCGGGATATACAATGCAATAATAGCACTTTATTGGAACCACAAACAAAGTTGAGAATAAATGACATATAAAACAACAACACAGGGCAGAAACGGCGGGCTTACAGCTAAAAGCTTTATCTTCCACCTTTTAATGCTTGAAATAGTTATCCTACTTCCATCTAATATTATAAACTAGCAGCGCCCCGCGGTGCTACACGCGTAGTTCCAGTTCCCGTTGTTTTTCCGGGATAAAAAGTAGCCTATGTGTTCTTCCAGACTTTAATCTATATTTGTTCTAAACAGCTCGATCCGTTCATACGTTAGAACGTGATTGAGCAACAAACATCCAAATATCCAAACATCCATACACTGACATTTATAATATTAGTAGAATAGGATAGGATGGGATAGTAGGATGTCAATGTTCGGATGTTTGGATGTTTGTTGTTCAATCACGTTCTAACGTATGAACGGATCGGGTTGAAATTTGGAGCACAGATAGGTTATAGTCTGGAAGAACACATAGGCTTTTTATACCGAAAAAACAACGGGAACTTCGTGGGTAACACCGCGGGGCGCTGCTAGTTTGTAATAATTTGGGTGGTAGGCCATGTAGGTACCTAATCCTACTTATATCAAATGCGAATGTTTGGCTATTTGTAACCCAATCGCGTTGGATCGTCTGAACGGATCAGACTTGAATTTAGAACACAGGTAGAATAAACTCTTTACAGTCTTTAAGGAATAAAGCATTTAGGCTATCGTCACGATGGGTAGTAGTTATTAGGGTATTACGTTATCGTCACAAGACGCTATCAAATTTATAAGAAATTAGAATGACGGTAGGAAGGTACCTACTAGCGGACATACCTAATGCTTCTTTTCTAGAATATTTCCGAGAATAAGAAAATTGGTATAATAATAAGCGCTAAATCAACGCTAATCATTTATAACCAAGTATCAAAAATGTATTGAACGTACGTATTGAATGTAACTCGTTTTTTTTTATATTTTCTGCATTACCGTTATATCTTATTTCCAAGATAACTAAGATAAGACACAGATAAATCTAATGCAGTTAACGTTAACCACTTCACCTTTACCTAGATTAATTCAATGCATTTAACACCAAAGTACACGGAAAATACATCAAGATATCGTCCAATTACAGCCGCACCTAATTTGCAAGGTCCTTTGCAATAAAATTACTAAATTATCAAAAAGGTGCGGTCCATTATCATTACCGATAAATTTTAGTTATCACAGACATCTACACCTACCGTGTTGAAAGACTCGAGCGGAAAACAATTGAATCAACTCGTGATTCAAATGTTTTTCATAATAAACTTTATGACACGACAATATAAAATACCACTACATTTCCTTTTTTCTTTGAATAATGGCAATTGAGAGAGGAAACATTTGCCATTGAACGAGGGAAATACCGCGAGTGCAAAGAACTCCCGATGATCATCGACCCACGACACTGGGGTAATATTTTTTTTAAATATAGGTAGAGTGACGAGACAAGCGGGACATTTGCCTGATGTTAAGCAACATGCCTGCCACATAACAGCACAGTGACTCGCAGCTATTGGAACGTGAAGAGTCCAAATCATTACCTAGCACTGCACTGCGCTCGTCACCCAGATATCAAAGCTGTTATATCTCCAAGCCCTGTAATTTCTCTGGTAACATTGCCCTTCAAACCGGAACACAGTAATGTTTGCACATTACTGCTTGGCGGTAGAATAACTGGCAAAGGTGTGATCCTTCCCCAGGCGGACTCTGCCAAGAGTCCTACCACTACTAAATGCGGTGATTCAACCGATTCCAAGCCGTAAGAGAATGTTGATGTACAACTTATGGCGACTAAAAAGAACGTTGCGAAAATTGCAAAACTTTTATCAAAATAACCATAAGCTGGCACATAACTACATCTCCATATTAGCTGTTAGCTTGCTAGTTTATTGATATTGTTTGTACACGTCGTGTGAATGTGTTGGTATGTCAAAAAATATACTTAGATATGTTAATCACTACATTTTAAATAAAATAATTTTAACAAAAAAAAGAACCGACTTCAAACAGTAAACTAAAAAGTAAAAAATAAATCTCTTTACCACAAAGTAGAACGTACTTTGATTAATTTGAACAGACATGATTAAAAAAGTATTTAACAATTCTGAAGTCGGTGCCAAGTAAAACTACTACAGCTGAAGCTAACATTCGTAGAGTAGTAAATCGAACTGACATTTGGAACATAGAGAAGTTGTTGGGGACATATGTATGATAGACAGGAAGGTTGTTGCAACATTTACTTGGCACCGACTTCAGAATTGTTAAATACTTTTTTAATCATGTCTGTTCAAATTAATCAAAGTACGTTCTACTTTGTGGTAAAGAGATTTATTTTTTACTTTTTAGTTTACTGTTTGAAGTCGGTTCTTTTTTTTTGTTAAAATTATTTTATTTTACGATTTTAAGTGATGATTAGATGAATAATTCTTGAATTAGGTGAGAAGATAAAGCATTACCTATTTTTCTTGCAATCTTGACTAGTAGAATAATATTCGCTATGATAAAGTGTTCAAATCCAGGATGGTCGGTGTACTCTGACCTGTAAAATGGTCCTCAGTACCCATGTGGGTGCCAAGTTCTCATCAATATTTAAGAGTACATGAATCAAGCACAAACACTAGCAACTGGAAACCGTTAAACAGTTCACATAACTGTCCTTTGTCTAATAACAGTCACATCCCACCTAGGTATGTGTAAAGTGCTCATCGATACAGCTTTATCAAGCCTATACAAAAGGTAACTGCTGTAGATCGTTGAGGAGTAGCCTCGACTGTCTTTCGGCTCCTTCATCGGATCGACTCCAGACCTTCATTCAATTGTAGTGCCTTAAAATACTTAATTGAAACATTTTCAAACGCACTAGTCTACTCTTGCACTGTTTAAAGGTCTAACGATTAATTAATTAGTTACAACGCGATTGAGCAACAAACATCCAAACATAGACATTAATAATGATGATGAAAGACAGTCCCAAGACATCTAGACGTAAAGTGCTCATCAATACAAATTAATCAAGCCCAAACACAAGATAATTGCTGTAAATCTTTGAGGAGTTCCCTCGACAGTATTTTGGCTCCATCATCAGATCGCTTCCAAATCTTCGTAGTGCCAAACCAAAATAAATTGTAGTGCTTGTAAATACTTAATGGAAAAATTAACAATCGCGCTTGTCGCCCCTACAATTTTTGCAAGTTCTCTTCAATTTCTGCAGGATTCCATCATCAGATCCTGGTTTCCTTATCATGGTACCACCCTTGGAATGTCTCCTATCCAACAAAAAAAGAATCATCCAAATCGGTTCATAAACAACGAAGTTATCCGCGAACAAACATAAAAAAAAAATATATATATATATACGGTCGAATTGAGAAACCTACTTTTTTTTTAAAGTCGGTTAAAAACTCACGCCATTGCGCAATTTTATGTCACACGGTGGTCACACGCATGTTCGCAAGTAACACTCGTATCAGATTCCTGTCAAACAAAAGTTTACAAAATAGCTGATAATTTTGAAACGGTTGATTTTGATGAGACATACCTATCTACTCGCGGCTAAATCACATTGTTTGCAATGTGAATTAGGAGATTAATACACTAACACGCACATTGCAGCGTAGTGCGTGTTCCATCGTTGTATGTAAGTATCTTTCATCATTTGTATAAAAGACACGCTGAGTCCAACATATCGAAAAATGCAACCACGCGCGTTCACGCAGTAACGGGTGTTACCGGAGGGCGTGGCCTGTCCATCATGCCATGGTCATCTAGAAATGCGTCAGCATTTCCCATTGGCTGATCCATTTCTAGATGGCCATGCCTTTATGGCCAGGCTACGCCCTTTCAACATTTCCTATTGGCTGACGCATTTCTAGTTGGCCAATGGACATGGTCCCGAGTTTACCCGAAGATTTCTTATCATACCCGAGCGTGACGCTAGAATTCAATTCACAGTCCACGAAAAATCTGTCTAGGCGCGCCTAAAGAAGTTTTCACTTCAACAAAATCATATTCGAAAACACACAGAGAGAGAGAGAGAGAGAGAGAGAGAGGGAGGGAGAGGGAGAGAGAGAGAGATGCGAGATGTCGAACCTATTTATAACACCGCGTTGGTTTTACGTCGGTGAAACTAAAAGTAAAGTAGTACTACAAACTGTAGCAAATCTACAGCCATCCAAATTCAGTAGTTTTTAGTTGTTACTAGTACTGGTGAATTTGGATGACCTTCTATTTCGGAAGTCAACTGAAAACGTATTATTTAGATCAAGGCAAATCTACGCCGAACCTAGCGATAGATAAACGTTTGTGACAAGTTAATGCCACTTTATTCTCTGCGAAAGCTGTATATGGCATTTGATAAATGCCTATTGGCGTGTATTGCCACTATCTATATCGTGATTACAAAAAATATAATGTAGGTAGCAATAGGTACCTAAACATTATCTTTCTAACGGTTACGCCCTGCAATTTCATCAGCAAAACTCAATGGCATAGGTACTACTAATTCCTTTGATAAAGTATTCCGGCCGTGAAATTATGTAATATTCATGGACGTTTAAAAAAGTCGAACGTAGTCTTGTTAAAACAAAAACTGTGTCACTAGAGTCGGCCACATTTGCACGTGTGCGTTGTCAGGTTGTCACTGATAGGCTGACACGCAACATATACACAAGTTGCGCATGAAATGACCGACTGATGTGTGCGTCTCAGCCTGTATGTGACAGCGCACACGTGCATATTATGTGGCCGACTCGATGGACACAGTTTTTGATTTAGCGAAACTATGTCCGCCTTTATTATACGATTACTTAAACGATTTCTGTCGCAAGTTTTCCATACAAAGGTTGCCTGGAAGAAATTGCTTTAAGCAATAAGGCCGCCCTTTACACTGCCCTTTACTATGTACAAATAATACTAGCTTAAATAGACGAAATTAATGTTTAATTCAAGTCTGTTACTTGTATAATTATTTATTATGATTTTATGTATACTTTTAGACTTAATGTATTTTTTTTAATTAATTAGTTTTTGTTAAGACTTTATACATTTGCAAGACTTGCAACGAATGCTTACCGACCTAGCTGATTCTTCAAAGCGTATTGGTCTCGGGATGAACATCGACAAAACTAAAGTCATGTTCAATAGACTGGTTACCCCGGGACCAATAATTGTGAGCGGACAAACCCTCGAAATTGTTCAAAAGTATGTCTACCTCGGACAGCAGTTGCAAATGGGGAAAAACAATTTCGAGGGAGAAGTCAATCGAAGAATTCAGCTGGGTTGGGGAGCATTCGGTAAACTTCGTCGGATCTTCACGTCGTCTATTCTGCAGTGCCTGAAGACAAAGGTCTTTAATCAGTGCGTCCTACCCGTAATGACCTACGGTGCCGAAACGTGGACACTCACGGTGGGACTAGTCCATAAACTGAAGGTTGCTCAGCGAGCAATGGAGAGGGCTATGCTCGGAGTCTCTTTGAAGGATATGATCCGTAATGAGGTGATCCGACAAAGAACCAAGGTTATCGACATAGCTCTCAGAGCAAGTAGACTTAGGTGGCAGTGGGCTGGTCACATCGCTCGTAGAACCGACCATCGCTGGAGCAGACGAGTTCTAGAGTGGAGACCGCGCTTAGGCAAACGTAGCGTGGGGCGCCCTCAGGCTAGGTGGAGGGACGACCTGCGGAAGATTGCTGGCAGAAATTGGATCCAAAAAGCGCAAAATCGAGCCATTTGGCGTTCATTAGGAGAGGCCTACGTCCAGCAGTGGACTGCGATAGGCTGATGATGATGATGATGATGAAGACTTTATGTATTTTTGGTGGGTGTAATAAAGCATTTTATTATTCTTATTTATTATCCGTCCATGGTAATCCTACTAATATTATAAACGCGAAAGTTCGTTAGAATGTATGGATGTAAGTTTGTTGCTCTTTCACGTAAAAACTACTGAAGTGATTTTGGTACATAGATAGATAATGGAATAACACATAGGCTATTTTTAGCCCGGGAAAACAACGGGATCGGGAACTACGCTAGTGAAATTCCGGTGCTGTTGGTAAGTAAGTAATAAGTTGGTAACAATTTTGTAGTGGTAGGACTCTTAGCAGAGTCCTCCTGGGGAAGCACCACACCTTTGCCATTTATTCTACCGCCAAACAGTAATGTGCAAACATTACTGTGTTCCGGATTAAAGGGCAATGTTTCCAGATAAATTACAGGGCTTAGAGATTTAACATCTTAGATCTCTGGGTGACGAGCGCAGTGCAGTGCTAGGTAATTATTTAGACTCTTCATGTTCGAATAGCTACGTGCCACTGTGCTGTTATGTGGCAGGCATAAGGCACATATCCTGCTCGTCGTTTAAAAAAAACATGTCCAAATGACGTTTTACAAGTTTTTTTAAGTTCCTTATGAATAAAAAAAAAAATTTGACTGTGACTTTAATTTAGCGTCACATATCCCTGGGTTTGTCATCAAATCTCGCAAATTAAATTGAATCCACTATCCGGGTACCAATTGAGCTGACATTTACCAATTGAGCTGACATTTACCAATTGAGCTGACATTTACCAATTGAGCTGACATTTTGCACACATGTGTAGATAGGAAGACTATGCAAAATTATTACTAACTATTATGACTTGGAGCTGATATTATGATGATGGAACTGGAAGATGGTCATAGGAACTTCATCAAATTTGGACTCGTTTGTGGTTAACTTTTTAGTTATCTCTTATGAAAAAATAATAAAAGATAATATAATTACATAAGAGTTGTTTTTGTAAATGACCCTTGTTCTTACGCTTTCCTTTAAGCTTTAGATCAATGTAAGCCGATGATATCTAACGATGACGACCATTATTGGACCATGATGGTGTATTAAACAATAGCAGCGCCCCGCGGTGTTACCCGCGTAGTTCCCGTTCCCATTGTTCCCGTTGTTTTTCCAGGATAAAAAGTAGCCTATGTGTTCTTCCAGACTATAATCTATCCGTGTTCCAAATTTCAGCCCGATCCGTTCATACGTTACGACGTGACAACAAACATCAAAACATCCAATTCATTTAAAATCCTACTAATATTATAAATGTCGTAACATTTATAATATTAGTAGGATTTTAAACAGTAAGGTAAGGTGAGACACATGAAGGGTCACATTCTGAGTCACACGCTTTCGTAAATGACACATGTAAGGTACTAGTTACTACCGCCACTTTCTTCGAAAAGCCTCAAACTTGTACGCCACGTTCGCGTCACCACTTCAATTCTGTCACAAAATAAAGAACTTCTCCATTTTAAACACCAAGTCATCGAGATAAGCAATAGTAGCGACATTTTTCAATCGCCTTCAGTGGTGGCACGGCCTATCAATAGTACAAACATACGTGGCAGTACGGAAATCATCGCTACAATCGCATGGCGAATGCCATTTTATTCAGGGATTGTTCGTTTTGTCTTTTGCTCAAATGTAATATGTCTGTGGCTGTCTAATTAAAATTCCGGACAGGTTAAAATGGGCATTTCGAGTTTGGCGCGAGTAACGGTGCGCATGGTAATGAGATGGGCTGTGTTGGCTGAACTTGCGCGCCGTTCAGGGTCACTCAGGTTTACCTACGTCTATGTAGGTGGTCTCATTTTGCTAGACCAAAATGAGACTTTCCAAAAAGAACCATTGCTTGGGCTCTGCGCTAGCCCTAACTTCGGTGGGTTATCAGGACGTCTACTCTCTTTCTACGAAAAAGTAATTTCGAAATAAACTCGCGACTTTCCAACTCCGATTCTACTTCGATCCGTCGTTTTGTCCGTTTAAATGTTCTAAGCCTACTCTAATTAGAGTACCTATACTTAGAACATTTTTAAACGTCAAACAATGTTGTATCGGACGAAACGAAGTAGAACGAGAGTAGGAAAGTCGCGAGTTTTTTTTTTTTCGAAATTACGGTTTCTTAGAAATAGAGCAGACGTCCTAGTTCTGTTCTGACTGATATAGAAAATAATATTGTGTGATAAATATTTGTAATGAAACTCCTCCAAAACGGCTTGATTGGGTTTTTCTGATTGGGTTTGTGTGTAATCGTTTGGAACGAAATATGAAAATGAGTCGGTAAACGAAATGAACGCGGTATTTCCCGCATGCAATGGCAAATGTTTCCTCTCTCAATAGGGTACCGGACTGGGTCAAAAATACACCATCCTAATTAGTCCGTCAGCTAGATCATGGAAAAATATTGGACACGTATTTTTTGTTTTTTCATAATATTAAAAATCGTCAAAGATATAGACCATCAAACTTCGAGAGTGGGGGGTCGCGACGTCACTCGTGAGTAAAAATCGTACTCACAAGTGACGTCACACGAAACTTCGAAGCGCTGTATCTTCGTCATTTTTTGTTTGTGAAACAAAAGAAAAAAAACGTGTACAATATTTTTTGGCAATCTAACTAACGGGCTGCTTAGTTTTTTTGAGGATTGTACCCTATTGCCATTTTTCAAAGAAAAAAGGAAATGTAGCGGTATTTTAAATTGTCGTGTCATAAAGTTTATTATGAACATTCGCAACTTTTTTTATACCCTTGCTTAAAATTTGAAACACATATAAATAATTATAGTCTGTTACAAACACACAAGATAAATGTAGGTACTTTTCGTCGCGACAAAGTTGGGGGGAACGGGAAATACGCGGATAAAACTGCAGGGCAAGTAACATTATATACCTAAATGTGTAAGTTTGGATCTATGTTACTCAATCACGTCGCAGGGGTAACATATAGTAGGCTATTTTCTGCTTAATGTCTGACCCAATAATTTATCACAAGCTTCATTAGGTACACTGAAAATAACTTGACTGCAAAAATCCCCACATGCGCGCAGTCACGCACGAAGTTTACCACAAACAGGAAAAAATAAAATGGTAAACAAGTATTTGCAATAACATTATTTGAGAATTTAATGTGCAATGAGACTGAAATGCGCAGGTACCTACTGATCATCATCATCCTTCATCCACATCTATGTCCCAATACTCATTACTGGGGCTTGGCCTCTATTTTATCATGTCATCTTCTTCAATTAATTTATTTCGAACCTTAGGCATCTGTGATACACTTGGTAACGTCAATAATTTACAAAATATCAAATATACAAATTATAATTAAATTAAATCACATTTATGCGGGTGTAAAATAATCTTGTCAGTTAAGAGCGGCGGTAAAGGGGTGTTTGTCATCGATATACAAATTATAAAAATAATTAACAAAAAAGATGTTCTGTCATGGGACACTAAGAAACGAAGTTCCTTCGCCTCGACATCATGGCATGGCCGTCTAGAAATGCGTCAGCCAAATCGCCAAGGTCCCGAGTTTACCCGAAGATTTCTTATCATACCCGAGCGTGATGCTAGAATTAAATTTACATCCCACGAAAAATTTGTCTAGGCGCGCCTAAAGAAGTTTTCACTTCCAAAAAATAATCAATTTTATTATTTACTAGCAGCGCCCTGCGGTGTTACCCGCGAAGTTCCCGTTCCCGTGGGTTTTCCGGGATAAAAAGTAGCGTGTGTTCTTCCAGACTATAATCTATTTGTGTTCCAAATTTCAGCCCGATCCGTTCATAGATTAGGACGTGATTGAGCAACAAACATCCAAATATCCAAACATCCATACATTGACATTTATAATATTAGTAGGATGGTACGATCATCTAAAATTAAATCGGCAATACCGTTTTAGTCTCACATTTTTATCAGTTTAGTCGCGCGTCGCGCAGCAACATAAATCCCTTCATCTTCTCCAAGCCTGCCGAATTTCATGAAAATTTATTAAAAATGTCAACTCTGTAAGGGTGTGGTCAATTTTACAAATAATTGATTTTGCCAATATCACTAAGAATTAATTTGTCATTGTAATAAGCCTTATTAGATACTTTGTAACTCACGTATAAAATAGTCAGAACAGTCCGACTCGAGTTTCGATCGCGTCCGGCGATCTTCTTCAAGGCGAGTGCGCGCGCATGTTCGCAGCTAAGCTGCGATTTTATACGTGAGTTACCCGTGTATTTGTTTTGAAATGTGTAATAACCACGTTAGTTTTCATACTTATTAGATACATTTTAATTTCATTTTTAAATTTCCTCACTCCGTCCTGTGCCAAGCCAAGAACCAGAATCAGAATCAGAATTTCTTTATTGCGTAAACTGTGTACAAAGATGTTTTACAGTAGAGATGACACAACAGTTTAACCCTTTGCGGGCATGCAAAAATAAGCCGCTTTGGTATGAACAATAAAGACGATAGCGTTGACCTATCTTTCCAGCTGAATGTTCAACAATTAAGTAATTGTCTTTAGTAAATTATTTTTAACTGCCGACGTAAAAAAAACGGGGTGTTACTAGTTAGACGTATCTACGAATTCTTGTGTGTTTGTATGTGGCATCGTAGCTTCCGAACGGATTGATTTTGTTATACTTATTTCGGTGCACCGCACACTGATTTTTGTGGGCTGTGATTTGAATTCTAGCGTCACGCTCGAGAATGATAAGAAATCTTCGGGTAAACTCAGGAAGTCTACTCTCTTTCTACGACAACGTAATTTCGCAATAAGCTCGCGACTTGCCAACTCCGATTTTACTCTGTCTGTCTGTCTGTCGTTTTGTCCTATTAAATGTTCTAAGCCTACTCTAATTAGAGTAGCCTCAGAACATTTAAACGTCAAACAATGTTCTATCGGACGAAAGAAGTAGAACGAGAGTAGGAAAGTCGCGAGTTTTTTTTCGAAATTACGTTTTCGTAGAAAGAGAGTAGACGTCCAGGACCATGGCCACGCCCTCCGGTTTCACAGTTATAAGTTTTCACTTCTATCGGCAGTTCCTATGACTTACACAACTTATTTATGAATAATTGAAAACCCCTTCCCACAGAGGCGTTAAAATTGAGTTTAGGGAATGATTGGTCCCTTGGATCGGTTTTCTTGTAAAAGGTTTTAAAAAAGTTGTCTGGCGGACATATTCAAAAATGCAGCATCAGAATTTACCTAAAGTTGAGACATTATCCCGGGAGTTTTAAATCGTCTGCCAAGTAAAACGGCACACTGAATGAGTATTGGCGACTTATTTTTAAGGATCTTCAAATTGCCATTACATACGTGAAAATGAGTTAAGAGAGTTGACGTGAAGTAAGTAATTATTTTATGTACCTTCATTACCTGATATCTCAAAATTGGCCTAAGCAAGCTAGCGGGTATACGTTCTTAGTACTTACTAGCACTACTCAATCGTCCACAGATCGTTCGTCAGAAAATACATGATGCCTGGGTGCTCTGTGATCTTGGACTAATTGTTTTATGGTTCAATCTTGGCCACTTGGCGACCACTAATTCTATATATCGGACCACCAGATCCCAAAAGGGGACACTGTGAGGTACAGCTATTACTTAGCAAAAGTTACTCACTTTTGAACGGTTTTCCTTTAATGATTGATTACTTCAATTCCGAGAATGTACATACGTGAGTGAATGTGACTTGTAAATAGGTAGAGGAAGACTGAATAATTATTAACCATTTATACTTGTATAGTAAATACAACTTGTTACCTGTTTACTAGTACAAATACCGAAATTAGAACTAGATGGTCTACTAGACTGCGGTCTACTAGTCTGTAGTCTACTAGACACACTAGACGAAATGACGGATGAAGGTCATGTGCGAGGCTATAAGCGTTAAAAAAATTAAATTAGTTCAAAATGGTTAGGTTACTAAAAATCATGTACCTACTCGTACTGATCTTTTTTTTTAACTTTTATAGGTTGACACTTGACCGCCATCTCGCCTGATGTTAAGCGACGATGCGGTATACGAATCTACGATGTGTGTTTACCAAGAAAAAAACCATTTTCGATTTGAAGACACGAAGACTGTAACCATCGGGGAAAACTCACTCAGGCGACGTATTCCACAGCCTAGACGTTTTTATCACTAAAGTAAAGTCGAATCTGGCGAATCTGGTGTCTTTGGCACATCAACCATGAAACTATGTTGCTTTTTCGAGCTTCGAGCTCCATTCTGGAGTGCTGTCTATTTCATATTTTCTACAAATATTATAAATGTTAATGTTTGGATGCTTGTTACTGTTTTGATGTGATTGCAAAACAGCCGAATGGATCGTGTTAAAATTTGGATCATCAAATACTACCTATCTGCTTTTTATCGCGGTGAAGTAACGGAAAGGGGAGATCACGCGGGTATAACCGTGGGGCAGCGCTAGTAATAATAATAATTAATATTGGTGGACATTTTCTAAACAACACCATCTAGTCCTAAACTAAGCAAAGCTTGTACTATAGCAGTCAGATTAGTAGTAGGATATATATTTGAGCATCATCATCCGTAGCCCATTATCGGTTACTGCTGAGCATCGCCCTAACTTGTGTACGCTACTCGCCCCGTCTCATGCTAATCTCATCCAACCATAGACTTATATATAAGGACCTGGCCAAAGGTGCAACAAAATGGGACAACCGCGTTGGGCCTAAAATTGCATTTTTAGGGCCATGCGACATGCGACGTTCACAGCGGTTAGTGCGCGGGAGTGAACGAGTTCTTGCTGGCCATTAAAATCCCAAAAAATGTTCAGTAAGCAACGTCCTTCCTTTGAAGTCATTGCATTTTGCCGATAAAACGCTATCATTACATCAGGCCAAAAACTTTTAACCTGACGCCTATTACCATATAATATGGTAATATAAAACAAAATATTAGAAAATGTATTTGTTTGTACCGGTTAATCTCTAAAAGGGCTGAACCAATTTTAATTATACTTTCATTGGCAGATAGCTGATAGTATAAGGAGTAGGTAATGTAGGCTACTCTTATTTAAATACAAAAATACAATATGGTGATCCGCGAAAACAATATATTACAATGTCGAACGGATTAATTACTGAAAAAATATGGCAGTACGAAGTTTGCCGGCTCAGCCTAGTGTATACAAAATACAAATGATTCGATTTTCTCCGAAATAAACGAAAAATAAATACTTATAAATAAAAATTGGCAGTAGTAGAAACTGCCGATAGAAGTGAAAACTTATACTTATCTCAGAATTTGATAGCTTACCTTGGAAACTACACGGGTGTAACCGGAGGGCGTGGCCTGCCCATCATGGCATAGCCATCTAGAAATGCGTCAGCATTTCCCATTGGCTGACGCATTTCTAGATGGCCAAGCCATAATGGCCTGGCCACGCCCTTTCAGCATTTCCCATTGGCTGACGCATTTCTAGATGCCCAATGGCTATGGTCCCGAGTTTACCCGAAGAATTCTTATCATACCCGAGCGTGATGCTAGAATTCAATTCACAGCCCACGAAAAATCTGTCTAGGCGCGCCAAAAGAAGTTTTCACTTCAAAAACATACAATCTAATTGAGAACCTCCTGATTTGTTGTTAAATAAAGTAGCCAAGTGCGAGTTGGACTCGCCCATGAAGGGTTCCGTTCCAGCAAGTAACATAATATACATAGTACACATAGTTCTTGTAGTTCGTTGTAACTTTGATCGAAGTTTTAATAATAGTGTATTTATGACGTACTAAAAAAAAACTACTCATCAGATCGAGTTCAAACTAATTTTCGTTGGTAGTTTTCATGGTAATGTACATCATATATTTTTTTTAGTTTTTTCATTCTCTTACTTTAGAAGTTAGAGGGGGGGGACACACATTTTACCACTTTGGAAGTGTCTCTCGCGCAAGTTATTCAGTGTAGACAAAAATTATATTAGAAACCTTAACATCATTTTTGAAGACCTATCGATAGACACCCCACACGTGTAGGTTTGATGAAAAAAAAATTTTTGAGCTTCAGTTCTCAGTATGGGGGGCACCCCTAATTTTTGTTTTTTTTAATAACTTTTGTAAAAATCTTAATGCGGTTCACAGAATACATCTACTTACCAAGTTTCAACAGTGTAGTTCTCATAGTTTCGGCAAAAAGTGGCTGTGACATACGGACGGACAGACAGACAGACAGACAGACAGACATGACGAATCTATAAGGGTTCCGTTTTTACGTTTTACGGAACCCTAAAAATGTAATAAAGTACTGAAACACTTTAAGATTGAACATGTGTCTGATGGCTGATGATGGTGATTTAATGAGTCATCCGATGCTTGCGACATTTGTGTTTTGTAAAACGAGAAATGACAAAAACGACTATTGATAAATGATATCGGCCCTTGAGATAAGATACTCATGACTGCAGCGAAATTCGGAGTAAAACAAACTTAATATGAGTAAATGCAAAACAGCTAAATACCTATATGAGGGAATATTATTCTACTTTTTATAAGTCTAGTTTTATTAGTGGTAAGACTCTTGAAAGAGTCCTGGGGAAGTAGCCGAAGTACCACACATCTGCCAGTTATTCCACCGCCAAGCAGTTAAACATTACTGTGTTCCGGTTTGAAGGGCAATGTTTCCAGAGAAAATACAGGGCTCAGATAGGTATATAGATGTCTGAGTGACGAGCGCAGTGCAGTGCTAGGTAATGATTTTTACTCTTCATGTTCTAATAGCTGAGTGTCACTGTGCTGTTATGTGGCAGGCATGTTGCTTACCATCGGGCACTTGTCCAGCTGGTTTCGTCACTCTATAATATAAAATTAAACATCACACACACGCTGGCCCAGTGCGTGTTGGTGAATGACATGTGGCTTCGAAAGATTCTAGGTACATGTCGATTTCCTCACGATGTTTTCCTTTACCGTTTTAAATTAGCGGCATTACTCACATGGCCTCGAAGAGACAGTGGTGTGCGTTTTGAACGCGGGGTATCCGGATCGACAGTCGCCGTTCTCCCGACTAGACCAGCCGTAACATAATAAGGCTAAATATTAAATACTGTCTATTACCTGCGACTTCGTCCACGAGAAATAAATATTAAGATAACTAAAGCAGTGTTTATACACTCATACAAATTTACGTGCACAAAAGCCAGCGTATATTAAAACAATTTTATATAATTTTATCAAAATCGGTTCAGTGGTTTAGGCGTAAAACCATAACAAACAGAGACATAGGTACAAAGTTACTTTCACTTTTAAATATGATAGTATGGATTTAGGATCTAGTTCAAAAATTTAACGGCTTGATCTTTAACAGTGACAGTGATGAACTTCCATGCAAAATTTATGTATGCTACTTTATATCCCGCGAAAATAACGGGAAAAGGAACTAAGCGAGTAAACCCGTGGGGCGCTGCTAGTCCTGTAATAAATTCATAACCCACTCGATTAAATTAATCGTCAAAAATATGTAGTAGTTTTACTTATTACATACAAGTATATTCCAGAAAATGTTACATATTTTATCATAATGATACAATGCCAATGCAAAGGTTAACCCTAAAATCAAAACAAAATGAGTTCTTAAGCCAAAATAAATGTTTTTTTTTCATATTTTTTAGTAAAGAGTGACGTGACGAGCAGAACATGTGCCGGATGGTAAGTAACACGCCTTCAAACCGGAACACAGGGATGTTTACACATAACTTTGAACACAAAAAAAACCTGCTTGACGGTAGAATAACTGGCAAAGGTACTTCCATAGGTGGACTCTGCAAAGGGTCCTACCAATATAAAATATACTAGCGGCCCGTTCCGGCTTTGCTCGGAGCCTATGACACTCAGCAATAATGTGGCTTTCTATTGGTGAAAGAATTTTTAAAATCGGTTCAGTAGATCCCGAGATTACCCCTTACAATTTAACAAACACACAAACTTTACTTCTTTATAATATTAGTATAGATTGGTAATCATTTGTCGTACAACACGAGCCCGAAACTTAATCTTGTGCTGTGGAAGTTAAACACTTGATTTGACAAATAAATTGATGATTATTATTATTCGCAGCTATGATAGATTTGCACTTGAACGACGTCTCGCCTGATGGAACGTGCTTACCTAGAAGAAACTATCGACTTGAAGAACTCAAGACTGTGACCATCGGGAAACCCCACTCAGGCAATATTTCACAGTCTAGACTTTATTATTGCGAAAGTCCTCGTTTCTTAGCATTCAATTTCAGAGAGTAACCAAAACTGGATTCAAGTAATAACAGGGCTATAAATGTATTGCCTTAATTATGGTCTTTGAGAAATTAAGGTTCTTCAAGACTTTTTTCAATTCAATTCAATTCATTTATTCGAACCATTAATTCATAAGAACACTTGGTAACGTCATTAACAAAAAAGCAAAGAATCTACAAGAAGTGTACACAGGGCCGTCTTAAGTCTATTCTGCGCCGGGGTGCGGGACTCAGCCTGCGCCCTCGTTTTGTTTACACTGCAGTATGGTACGCGACTAGAGGATTCGATACCGGTCGATTTTTCTAATCCCGGGATTTCGGGATAATCTACAGTTAATCCCGGGATCGCGCACTATACATATATTTGTAAAAAAAAATACAAACGAATTGAGAACTTCTTTCTTCTGTGAAGTCTGTTAAAAAGATTGTAAAACAAATCGAACTCAGTATTTTGTTTGTCTTAAAGTTTTGCCAGGACATATATGTAGAATATTTCAGTTTTAAATCTTCATAAAAGCGGCGGTTGTCGCACAAAATTAAGTGATCAATACTTAAAGAAGCGGTGACCGCGACTGGAGACCGCTACAGGCACTTGACGATATTATAGCTTAGTATGGACACCAGTTCGCGCCGTAACCGTCACACGTCTTTCGCGACACGTGAATCGGTATCCTGTAGCGGTCTCGGCGCGAAATATTCCCCATACAATTTTATAATGCCAAGTGTCTGTCGCGGTCTCAGCGCGAATCTGCACTTTTAAGAGAGTACTTTTAACTTCGCATCGACAAAACTAGCGTTCCGTACTTGCGCAGCGTTGTATACACGAAGCTAGCTGCTTGCTAGCTTGCTAACACTAGCCTGCTATCCTAGTTTGAAAAACTAGCCTCGTGTAGCTCGGGCATTATACATAGTCCGGTACCTACCGGTCGTTGGCAAAAACAAATGAAATGAGCTATTTAAACAAGATGCTGTCAAAACAAGGTAATTGCGATTCGTTACACGCACGATTTCACGATTCGTTACAATCCCGAAAATCCCGGAATCATTCAAATTAATCCCGTAAATTTCGGGACTAAAATATGACCGGCTAAAATGCTTACAATAATAATGTTTAGCAAAATATTGTACCATATGACTACTGAACATATAAATCTATAACTTTAATTTGGCTATTAATGAATTCGCTATGTTTTTTGTGTCGCTGTCATACTTGTTATTTGTAAAAAACTGTAACTGTTTCGCTGTCATACTTGTTAGTAGTATAAAACTGTGCAATAGCGTTAAGTTCAATGAAATTTCCAAAAATTCAGCGCTCGACAGGCGCCCCCGGGTGCACCACACCCCTTGCACCCCCTGGTAAAGACGGCCCTGAGCCTGCTATCCTAGCTTGAAAAACTAGCCTCGTGTAGCTCGGGCATTATACATAGTCCGGTACCTACCGGTCGTTGGCAAAAACAAATGAAATGAGCTATTTAAACAAGATGCTGTCAAAACAAGGTAATTGCGATTCGTTACACGCACGATTTCACGATTCGTTACAATCCCGAAAATCCCGGAATCATTCAAATTAATCCCGTAAATTTCGGGACTAAAATATGACCGGCTAAAATGCTTACAATAATAATGTTTAGTAAAATATTGTACCATATGACTACTGAACATATAAATCTATAACTTTAATTTGGCTATTAATGAACGACTACTGACTACTGAACATATAAATCTATAACTTTAATTTGGCTATTAACGAACCTACCGGTCGTTGGCAAAAACAAATGAAATGAGCTATTTAAACAAGATGCTGTCAAAACAAGGTAATTGCGATTCGTTACACGCACGATTTCACGATTCGTTACAATCCCGAAAATCCCGGAATCATTCAAATTAATCCCGTAAATTTCGGGACTAAAATATGACCGGCTAAAATGCTTACAATAATAATGTTTAGTAAAATATTGTACCATATGACTACTGAACATATAAATCTATAACTTTAATTTGGCTATTAATGAACGACTACTGACTACTGAACATATAAATCTATAACTTTAATTTGGCTATTAACGAACCTACCGGTCGTTGGCAAAAACAAATGAAATGAGCTATTTAAACAAGATGCTGTCAAAACAAGGTAATTGCTATTCGTTACACGCACGATTTCACGATTCGTTACAATCCCGAAAATCCCGGGATTCATTCAAATTAATCCCGTAAATTTCGGGACTAAAATATGACCGGCTAAAATGCTTACAATAATAATGTTTAGCAAAATATTGTACCATATGACTACTGAACATATAAATCTGTAACTTTAATTTGAATTCGCTATGTTTTTTGTGTCGCTGTCATACTTGTTATTTGTAAAAAACTGTAACTGTTTCGCTGTCATCCTTGTTATTAGTATAAAACTGTGCAATAGCGTTAAGTTCAATGAAATTTCCAAAAATTCAGCGGTCGACAGGCGCCCCCGGGCGCGGAGCGCCCGGGTGCACCGCACCCCTTGCACCCCCTGGTAAAGACGGCCCTGAGTGTACATCTATATATATAAAAGCGAAAGGTCACTCATCAAGGAATCTCAGAAACTACAAATGCTAGGAATCAGAAATTTTGCATGGAGGTCCCTTTTAGCACGTAGGCGCTCGCTAAGAAGGGGTTTTGCGAAATTCAACTACTAAGAAACTCAAATACTAAAACCATGAAACTCGTTATATAGACACTTGACACGAAGCAAACGAATGTTTGTTCTTGCAATTTTGTAATCTCGAACTGTATGGGGATGAAATTGGAGTTGAAATGGGGTCCGAATATCTCTTACGCTTTCAGATCTAAACAACTGTTTTTGATGAAATTGTATACAATTGTTTTATTATAAGCTGTTTTTAGTAACCATAAATGTGTGGGGGTATACAAATAGGTACTGCCTGAGTTACCTTAGTATTTATTTCGCACGGACGAAGTCGCGGGTAACAGCTAGTAATAAGATAAAATAACAATGTCAAAATGAATAAAGCGGCTGTAAAGGAGCCTCGTCAATCAAATGCATCTGTAAAAAGGCTTTGTCAAAGACAAAATAACAAATAATTAATACATACAGTATACAGATACTACTTGAGTACAAACAATGTTCAAAAGTTTTATACTTAAATCTATTATTTTACCTTATTCCAAGATTCTAGTTTCGACACATTTCTCTTCCATACGTTACTATCTTTAACAAAGTCATCTATATTATAATATGCCTTGCTCAATAGGTAGCTTTTTAATTCATTTTTAAACTTTGTTTCATTGAGACTTTCGAATTGTGCAGGGATTGCATTATAGAAGCGAATACCATTACACTTAAAAGAGTTATTTGTTTTCTGTAGTCTGCACTTAGGAAATACAATTTTGTGCTTATGGTGGGCGTTTGGATTCAGATCAGTTAGTTTCTTCAGTCGACTTCGATTTTTTCTTACATACATTATACATTCATAAATATACAATGAAGGGACTGTTAATATGTTTATAGTTTTGAAAACCTCCCGTACTGAATATCTAGCTGATAACTTTGACAATGTATATTTATATAATTAACTAGCGGCCCGCCCCGGCTTCGCACGGGTACATACACATACACCCTTTTTTTGCATCGGGTTTCAAAAAAAAAGTTGATAATAATGAGTTCTGCAAAGTCGTAGTAAATGATTTTGTTCTATCATCAATAGTTTTCGCAGCGCACGCGACGTAAGGAATTTTTCAGGTCACTTTTTACACCTTATGTTACATTATTGGAGTTTTAGTAAGGATCCCTAATTTTTTTTTAAATATAATATAGCTTATGTTACTCGGGAATAATGTAGCTTTCCAAAGGTGAAAGAATTTTTGAAATCGGTCCAGTAGTTTCGGAGCCTATTCATTACAAACAAACAAATCTTTCCTCTTTATAATATTAGTATAGATGTATCAACTTAAAATTAAGAACATTTTATAAATCTGTTTGATCTTTATAGACTTCGAAAGTGGTACACATTAAAAAAAACCGACCAAGTGTGAGTGGGACTCGCGGACGAAGTGTTTCGAACCATTAGCAAATAAACGGCGAAAACCTCTTATGTTGTTTGGGAGCCCCCTTAATTATTTATTTTATATAATTAATTATTTTTAAAGAGAACATAAAACTAAATATTATCTGAATAGTTAGGTCTACTTGTCACTTTAATTAGTATCAACTTTGTTGTATGGGAGCCCCCCTTAATTATTTATTTTATTGAAGTGAAAACTTCTTTAGGCGCGTTATAGACAGAATTTTCGTGGGGTGTGAAATGGACTCATGATCACGTGATCATCACGCTCGGATATGATAAGAAATTTCGGGTAAACTCGGGATGCTAGAGCGAGAAAGATAATGTGGTCAACAAACGTGCCAGACCGAGAAAGATAATTGTTAGAGGAGGACGTGGGACAATACATACTCTTACTCTCTCTCGCTGCTCACTACCAGTGTTGACTGACACCTTAGCGATTTTCTCGCTGAAACTGGCGAATTTTTAAACTTTTTTATCACGACATTAACTTCTAGGTACTTACCACATCAATTGAACCTGTCACGAAATGTTAAATTTGCATTTCACGTCCATTGCAAAAAAGTTATGGTTGTAATATTTTATCACAGCACTTACACTACGTAAACACACAAAATGATACCCATTTTCATAAGAAGGTGCTTACACAAATACACTATAACACAACATATTTATGCATTTTTAGCGAAATACATAAATATGACATAACTAACTATATAGCAAACACTAAAAACTAAAAACTTGTGAGTCAAACGGCATTTTCGACCCGCGTAATTTTTTTTTTTAATTTATTCTTGGCCATGGATACTAATCATTCAGCCGTAAAAGTTTTAAATTAAAATTATTTAGTAGTCTTTATATAGTTAAGTATTTCTAATTTTAGTTTTCACTTCTGCCGTGCGGTTTTAAGCGCACACATTTTTTTTTTGTATTAGTTTATAGTGGCAATAGAAATACAAAGAAATATATCTGTGAAAAATTCAACTGTCTAGCTATCACCGTTCTTGAGATACAGCCTGGTGACGGATGGACGGACGGACGGACAGCGAAGTCGCAGTAATAGGATACCGTTTTTACCCTTTGGAAAAGGAACCCTAAAAAGCTACAACCTCGTTTCATTTTCATAATCGTGATCAAATTTTAATAATCAATCCTTTCTTTAACAAAAGTAGTTAACCCTCCCGAGGTCATTTGGATTTGGTAATAGGTACCAGTTTTTTATAGTTCTTGTTTTTAATTTACCTTTTACCAATCATAATATACAACATTTTAAAACACACATTTAAATTAAAATCGTGATTTTCCGTTACTTTGCTTCCTCCAAAGATATGTTCAAATAGCACATACCTACTTAGTCGCCTTAAAAAAGTAAGAATTATTATTCTTATATCTATATAGGCGCTATTAATCTATAATAGTTGCATATTTTGATAAAGTTTGACATTCAAAGCTGTACCTAATAAACAACAAAACGGACATAATGGGTTGTCCAGGAAGGAAAATTGCAATCAATCAAGTTTTGCAGGTGCAAAGTAAGCTGTTTCTAGTAGTTTACCGTTATGCAATGATTGAATTGGCTTTCATGCTAGTTATCTACGTCATCGTGGTGTTTTCTGAAGATTTAACGCTGTCTACTACGGTGTAATAGTAAACTGTAAATCTTGCGTCAATTCTATTAAAATTTACGATGAGGTGATTGTAAAGATGAGAAAGATTTGAAATGTGGTGCCATCAGTAGGCTCGGTGTCATTATTGTAATTGAGTAACGCCCAAGCGGTAGCGCCATGAGACGAGAAGCACGAGATGCATAGCCGACGGGTACGTCGTCGTCACCGTGGCTACCAGATGACGCCACGAATAGGTTCGTAAATAGGGTCAGTGTTGTGTCGTTGATCCGGAGAGTCTGCTTGCCTGCAGGCGGCGGGTGCGGCGGGGAGCGGCTCCCCTCCCACCTCACCCCCCCTCCGAGCTCTGCCTGCGCCCTCTTTGGTAAGTGCGACGCCCCACCACTCAGCATTCCACATCCGACGCGAGGGCGAAGCGCACGCCCGATTTTCTCTATCGCGAACGACGCGCCGCGCGCCAGCGGCTAGTTACGACCGCCATGTTTGACGTATTTGGCTCCGTGAAGGGGCTTCTCAAGCTCGATTCTGTGTGCATCGATAACAATGTGTTCCGGCTACACTACAAAGCCACCGTGATTATCTTGATCGCGTTTTCGCTGCTCGTCACGTCACGGCAATATATCGGTGACCCGATCGACTGCATCGTGGACGAGATTCCGCTCGCCGTAATGGACACTTACTGCTGGATCTACTCGACTTTCACCATCCCCAATCGCCTCGGGGGCAAAGTGGGCCAAGATATAGCGCAACCCGGTGTGGCCTCACACGTGGAAGGCCAGGATGAAGTTAAGTATCACAAATACTACCAGTGGGTGTGCTTCGTATTGTTCTTCCAAGCGATCTTATTCTATGTGCCGCGATACTTGTGGAAGACATGGGAAGGAGGACGCATCAAGATGCTCGTACTCGACCTGAACTGCCCCGTCGTGGGTGATGACTGCAAAAAGGATCGCAAGAAGCTGTTAGTCGACTACTTCTACACAAATTTGCATACCCAAAACTTCTACGCCTTCCGCTTTTTCATTTGTGAAGTGTTAAATTTTATCAACGTCGTCGGTCAGATATTCTTCATGGATTTCTTCCTGGACGGAGAGTTCTCTACCTACGGCAGTGACGTAGTCAGCTTTACGGAGATGGAACCGGAAGATCGTAGCGACCCGATGGCTCGAGTGTTCCCGAAAGTGACTAAATGCACCTTCCACAAATATGGTCCCTCGGGAACCGTGCAGAAGTTCGACGGCCTTTGCGTGCTACCGCTGAACATCGTAAACGAGAAGATCTACGTTTTCCTGTGGTTCTGGTTCATGATCTTGTCCATCTTGAGCGGCATCTCTCTGCTGTACCGCATGGCCGTGGTGGCGGGCCCACGCGTGCGCCTGTACCTGCTGCGCGCGCGCAGCCGCCTCGCTCCGCAGGAGCAAGTCGAGTCTGTGGCCCGCAAGCTGCAGATCGGGGACTGGTTCGTGCTCTACCAGCTCGGGAAGAACATCGACCCCCTAATCTACAAAGAACTGATGGGAGACCTCGCGGATAAGTTTGAAGGGAAGGACTCTGTGTAGTCGATCGACCAGTGATTTTGGACTGTAGACTTTGGGTCGCATTTGTGACGTGTTGAAAGTGAGAAGGTGGGTCGGCGGTGCTGCGCGGCGCTACCTGCCGCGCCGCGCCGCGGACCGGCCGGGCCGCCCGCGCCGTCCGGCGCATACAAAGGGCGTCGGGAGCGGTTGCATGCCGACATTCCATTACCTAGCCGCGCGGGGAACGACCTCGCAGGCTGCACTCATTGTATTCCAGGACCGCTTTAACAATCTACTGCCGATGGCAGTCCCGATTCTTCCAAGCGCAACACTTCGACTGATGCGCGTCCGTGCCGCCCCGGCCGCGCATGCATTTAGCGTTACGTTTAGGGGCATGTTTACTAAATAGTCGTAGTCGTAGGTAGATCTCGTGCCTTCATTTTGTATTCTATATTGTTCGTGTGCGAGTGAATGATGTTGAAGAGACGTCTCATTGTGATATGTAATTATTATAATAATCTAAATTAAGTGTTTATCGTGTACCTATGTTGCTGGAGCGTCGACTGCTGAAGTTTGAAAGTTATCTGTAATGTCTTTGTTATCGAATGTTATACTCGATAAAATGATATCGATATTGTATAAAGCAATAAACTATTAAGTATAAGATATCAATTATTTCGAATTCTATAAAGACAATATTGTAGTATTACTGTTCGATAGATACTAGTGCGTATAAACTTTTTTACATTGACGAAATCGATCGATTCACCGTTGAATATTTTCTGAATATATTTACTGCCACAAAATTCGATTGTTTTAATTCACCTAAGCTTATTAGTAAGTAGGCATAACTGATTAGCGATCAAGTTTCCGGAACATTGCATTAAATACACAATGTGTCATCAGAAACAACAAAAATTCCTTTGCTGAGCATCACAGTTGATCATGCCTTTGTTTCGTGCGAACCGCGACTAAGGAACCAAACTGACTCGCAGCGCCATCTATCCACGATAGAGAGAACTACAACTCAACAAAGGTTTCCAAATCGTGCGTCACTACAATTACTTTTCATTAATAATCACCCTATGCATTAAAGGGTTAAGTGATTTGATAAAAGATACATTATAATAGGTAATTTTAGTAACGGATATTATAATTCAGTTTAACTACCTTTTTGATTAATGAATTATTAAAATAATTGTTAACTTAAATAAATTAAAATAGCGAAAAACATAATTTCGCTATTTAAAAAATTACAAATAGTTTCAATGTAAAAAAAAAAATTAGCATACTGTCGATACGATACGGTACTGCCATTTTTTTTTTAAGTACCGAATGTAGGTATTTGTAAGACCATCATTTGTTAAATCGAGTAAATAATTGGAAAATTAGAGCAACGCCGATTTGAATATAGTAATATTATAAATATCAATGTTTGTCCCTCAATCACGTCGCAACGTATAAACGGATCGGGCTGAAATTTGGAATTCAGGTAGATTATAGTAAAACACGTATAGGCTACTTTTTATCCCGGCAAAATAAAGCTAACTACGCGGGTATCACCGCGGGGAGTTGCTAGTATAATATATTTATATTATATTTACCGTAAGTTTACTAGTGTTACGTTACGCGGCGATAAAGTTGACGATACAAACATGGTCTATTGATTAGAAAAGTAATTTAAACTTTTTTTTTCTTAAATAAAGAGTGACGAGACGAGCTGGTCGTGTGACATGTGCCTGATGGTAAGCAACATGCCTGCCACATAACAGCACAGTGACACGCAGCTACTGGAACATGAAGAGTCCACATCATTACCTAGCACTGCACTGCGCTCGTCACCCAGAGATCTAAGATGTTATATCTCTAAGCCCTGTAATTTCTCTGGAAACATTTCCCTTCAAACAGGAACACAGTAATGTTTGCACATTACTACTTGGCGGTAGAATAACTGGCAAAGGTGTGGTACTTCGCCAGTACTACTAGATAATAATACTATCAACTAATACTAGATAATCTATAAATCTATATATATAAAAATCAATGCCACTTTTCGTTGTTAGTGAACTCCTCCTAAAAGGCTGAACCGGTCTGAATGTTTTTTTCTGTATGCGTTTGGGTTTCCTCGATGGTTTAGATTCACAAATCAGCCCGGCGGATGGCGCTGCAGTTGATATCTAGGTTATTATCCGAGCAAAGCCGGAACGGGCCGCTAGTACTAGATAATATACTTATAATAATACTATCAGGCCCCGTGGTTTCACCCGCGTAGTCCCCGTTCCCTTTATTTTTCGGGATAAAACGTAGCCTATGTGTTCTTCCAGACAATAATCTAACCGTGTTCCTGATTTCAGCTCGTCTCGTTCATACGTTACAATGTGATTGAGCAATATCCAAACATCGACATTTTACAACGATCTCAATACACAGATGTGCCCTCACAAACTTCAGGGCGCACGTCGTGTTATCGTTGGGAAGAGTGAGCTCACTCTTTCCATTCTAGCCGGTTGCAGCATAGATTGTAGCTGGGATGCAGGAAGCGGTGGACGCCGGACGTTTTTACCTATCACTATCCGTTGTCAACAACCAAAATAAGTAGAACCGCGACATACCTCGCCGCTAGCGATTCTAGGGGTCAAGTAGATTGGTTGTGTGTAAACCACTCACGCTACACAGAGAGACGCAGTTTGTTAACGATGTCAAGGTGCTCAGGGCACATATTTTGATTTATACCGATGCTTATGATGTGTTCTTCCAGACTATAACTGTGTTTTTAATTTTAGCACAATTCATTCATACATTGCGATGTGATTGAGCAACAAATATCTAATTATTGACATTTATAATATTAGTAGTTTAGTAGGCTTAAAAACCGGGTATCCCACAGTACTTAGCAACAAGAAAGGCGTTAGGGTCGGGTCCCACTGTACCGGCCAGTTCCATTGATGTCTTTGTGTTTGCGAAGTAAACATTTCTGAGAAAGCCGTCCGTGTACCTGACCATTGTATAACAGAATGAAGAGAAGTATCTAAGACCTTTACTGAATGGACAAAACCGGATTACACAGGAAGCATGAACCCGACAGAGACGCGTTATATATTAATTCGCGTTATAATCGTACATTATTAAATGAATTTGACTAATATCGTGCATGACGGGTAACAGTTTTGTAGTAGTAGTACTCTTTGCAGTCCGTCTGGAGAAGTACAACACCTTTGACAGTTATTCTACCGCCAAGCATTAATGTGTTCCGGTTTGAAGGGTAATGTTTCCAGTGAAATTACGGGGTATGGAGATAAAAGATCTTATATCTCTGGTTGACGAGCACAGTGCAGTGCTAGGTAATGATTCGGACTCATCTCTTCATGTTCCAATAGCTGCGTGTCCGTTAGGTCCGAGCTCACCCGCAGATTTCTTTGATTTACGAGCGTCACGATGAGCTCCATTCACATCCTGTAAACCTGTAAAATACCTGTGTTTGGTGCGCCAAAATAAGTTATTATCTTTATGTTATTAGATATATATTATCTTGAATAGGACCTAATTAACCCTTAGGCTAATTAGGCCACAGCCTAGGGCGCGACGATGGGGGGGCACGCACTAAGAGTCGTGCGCTATGATAGCACTATTAATCTAGCATCATTGCATCTATCCTATATACGAGTATTTCAATTGTAGAGCGAGACAAAACACTAAAACTAGATGCGATGTGATAGGATAGGTATAGCTTGACTCCCTAGCTGCTTGATCCTTATGTTAACACACCTAGTGGAGCAAGACCTCACTCAGCCTAGGGTGGTCAGAACTCTTAGCATAGAATAGATAATATAGCTCCTCTTAGTCAGGTGCTGATCGTGATTGACTTTGCAATTTGCCAGTAGGTTCTTGATTCATGTGTGTGTGGTTTAAATTAAATAAATGATTAATGTGTCATGGAAAAACATAATGATAACATCACAAAAAAACCCAGGAGATAATTCAATTTAAATACTTTTACTTAGGTATATCAACTTATTGTGCGAGTACAAAACAATTTTTCTTAAATCTTGGCGGGATTCTTTGGTGAGTGCGCCGCAGGAAGTACACGACCTTTGTCAGTTATTTTTACCACCAAGCAGTAATGTGTAAACATTACTGTGTTCCGGTTTGAAGGGCAATGTTTCCAGAGAAATTACAGGGCTTAGCGATATAATATCTTTGGGTCTCTGGATCTCTGGGTGACGAGCAGTGTCCCAGAGAAATTACAGTGCAAAGAGATAAATCGTTATATTATATCTTCGGACAACGAGTGTGGTGTAGTGTTAGACAGGTATTTGGATTCTTCGTGTTCAATCAGCTGCGTGGCTCCGAGCTGTTATGGACAGGCGTGCTATTACCATCAACTGCATGTATTGTTCATCCCGTCATTGTAGTAGGGGAGGGTTTTGGGCCAAAGTGAGGATTCTAGGATATACTCCACCACATCAGATTAATATACTTAGGTACAGGGTACAAGGTGGTACCTTGTAGCCGTCAAAGGGTAAACACATCTTTCTTCATCCACGAAAGTTAGCCTACCGCGCTTAGTAGTGGTAGGACTCTTGGCAGAGTCCGCCTGGGGAAGTACCACACCTTTGCCAGTTATTCTACCGCCAAGCAGAAATGGGGAAACATTACTGTGTTCCGGTTTGAAGGGCAATGTTTCCAGAGAAATTACAGGGCTTAGAGATATAATATCTTTGGGTCTCTGGATCTCTGGGTGACGAGCAGTGCAGTGCTAGGTAATGATTTGGACTCTTCATGTTCCAATAGCTGCGTGTCGTTGTGATGTTATGTTGCTGGCATGTTGCTTACCATCAGGCACATGTCCTGCTCCCTGCTCGTCTCGTCGCTCTGTACTTTAAAAAAAAAGTTTTTATACTAAAGAAACACGGATGGCTTGGAAGGGCCTTCATGAACCCATGAAAGGATGTAAGTATATCGTACGATTCGTCCGGCGACACTTTAAAATTCCAGATAAAATTTAAATAAAATATTGTTTTTAAAATGTTTCCGGCGCAGATTCAATTTTCAGTGAGACACGCTTATTTAAATTAGCTCGTAAAAATAATGATGGCAAATTTTAAAACTGGAACGTATCTATTTTTACTTATGAATGATCATATTTTTAAAATGGCGTAATTATGTTACAATAATTAAATGCGTTGCGTAATAATGACATTACCAAGTGTGCTTATGAATTATGAATGTATGATTCGAATAAATGAATTGAATTTAATCTACAAAACGCAACAACGCGCGTGAATGCGTGAAAACCCCGCACGATGATTCAGATCTGCGTCTGTGAGTGGATCGCCTATATTATAGCCTAGCCACTAGGCTAGCCCCTATGGCCTATGCACTAGGCCCTAGCGCACCTAAACAATCAGATCCAGTGTCTGATGGCTTTCCATCAGATATTAGGTACATTTAAGTACAATGTTTAACGTTTTAATCTTTTAATTCAATACTTTTCAACCTTTGACCTTTTGTGCTCGTCTCAGAGATTACTTACTCTTATCTCATTTAAGTACTCATAGATCATAGATATAACTTGACGTTGTAATACAAGATCTAAAACTGTAATTACGAATTTTAGCGTCTATGTTGATGTCGGGTAAACGATAGAAAATGTTTGAAAAATACCGTTTATTTCCCTTCACACTACTGCTTGGCACTACTGGTAGTGTCATGGGAAATTTTACTTGCCCGTGGCACTACTGCTCTTATTGGCTGAGTACGTGGCGGATACGTACGGTTTCTTTTTACATCCGGAGGCGCTCTTCTCATTTTCTATTTGTTTTCAAACATAGGTTTTACCATGAGGGCCGGATAGTTGAAAAATATTACATTCTGTGAATTCGTAAGTACATAGAATACTACATTACTTAGTTAGTTAGTTTAGCGGGGCCTTTTCCGCACCTAGCCTCTTTCCTCTTTATTGGGCCCTTGTACGTGACTCATACTTCCCTTTACTCCAACCAGCCCAGGCTGTCCCAGAAGGCAAGCTTCCTGTTAAGGTTGCGACAGGCATCCGGAACAGACGATGGAGATTGGAGGAATTCTGCCCGTTGATCTGCCGCACTGCTGCACTCCACAAGATAGTACATTACTTATGTAAATAAATAATTATTTGGTGGTACACAATTCGCACACCATCTGACCCCAAACCAAGCAAAGCTTGTATTATGGCGGCAAGATAGCTGATATAATATTTTTATATAGTTGGAAATAAAATACATAGAAACAGTAAAAATATTTGAATTTAATTCAGAAATATTTACACTGGGTGGGAATAAGAACCCACGACCCTTCGGTTAACTTATGTTTAATACTAGCTGGAACACGGTTATAGTCTGGAAGAACACATAGGACATAGGCTACTTTATACGTCGGGAAAATAACGGGAACTACGCGGGTAAACCCGTAGGGCACTGATAGCTCGACGAATATTAAAGACTAGTAGCGTCCTACCGTTTTACCAGCACAATTAAAAGCCGGGTCACACAGAGGCGATCTGATAGCGATAGCGATCCGATACCGAGTATGGGATCGCGCCCGCTTGCTGTGTGTCAGGTTGCATACAAATTAGAATATTACAAAAAATCCCGTCTCGGATCGCTATCGCTATCGGATCGCCTCTGTGTGACCCGTAGGTCTACCGCCTAACTCTAAAGCATTCGGAAAGCATGAGATGTCTTCATTGCATTTGTAATGTAATGCTTTCATTTTAGAGCGATCGCCTAACTACTATTGCTTTAAAAAATTGGTCAAGTAATCACAGATTATAAACAATTGAAGTAAAGCATTCGTTATCACGTTTCGACACCACGTAATCGGTTTCGTCAAACTGGTCAATGCGAAAATATTTTAAGAGTTTGTTCAACAGTTAAAACGTCAAAAAGCATCAGTTCATATTTCAAATTACGAGATTTGCTATAAATCTGTTTTATTTTATTTATTTAGGTCAATATAGAAGAGCATTATTAGCACTACGTTTAAATATGATTAATTACGAAGATAGGAAAAAAATAAAAAACGGAACGCAATATTTGACAATTACTCTAAGTGTTCCCACCGTATTTTTAAATTTCTTTCTAGGTTTTATTTCTAATAATCTACATAAATCTCAAATATCCATAATTGATAGAAAATCGTTGTTTTTCTTTTCAAGTTTAGTGAAAACATTTAAAAAAAAGATGTTTTCATCTCAAGAAATTATCACAAGTTACCTATTCTTCGCCAAAGTTAATTATAGTAAAAAAATACCCACGGCAGCCTAGCTTGCTGTGGATATATTTGGCTGGCAACATTGTTATTGTTTACACTTTTCATAACCTCCATCTGAGGTAAACATTTACGATTTAATTTATGATAAACAATTTAAACATATGTAACATAAATATATAATATATTATTTGTTATTGTGATACGATATGTTATACTTTTTAAAGTCATGCAGTTCGCTCACTCTTGCTTCAGGAATCTAGCTAGCGATTCCCAATAAAAACTGGACTTCGGCGATGACAAAAACAAGTATTTGTACTCTATTTTATGAGGTATGTAATGATAATAGGTAAATTTTAATAGTGTCCATCGTTGTTAAGCTTGTTTTCACATTTCGTGAGGTTGTGACTTCGAATCCCGCTTACATTTTTTTGAGTATTATTCTTAGTGCTGATGTATACATAAATTAAGTTTCATCATTTGTCCAGAGTCCTAGCAGTAGCATAAATTCGGCTGCCCATGTTTTATAATATTAGTATAGATAAAATGTATGTCGAGGCGGCGGCTCAAGTGTACTGGCATGTCTTTAGAAGTGATAGGTAGATGTTCCTCTTGTTAAGCAACACACCTGCCCATAACAGCACAGTGTCACAAACCTATTGGAATTAGAGTCCAAAACATTACCTAACACTGCACTGCACTTGTCACCTAGAGATATTAAATGATTATATCTAGGCCCTGTGATTTCTGTGTAAACTTCATCCTCCAAAGTGATACTTTTAAGTAATGAAGGATCCTGATTCTGTTTGCACATTACTGCTTGGCGGTAGAATCACAGGCAAAGGTGTTGATTTCCCCAGGCAGACTTTTATGTGCCTGATGGTAAGTGACACAGTTCAGTGACACGCAGCTATTAGAACATGAAGAGTCTAAATCATTACCTAGCACTGCACTGCGGTCATCACCCAGATATCTAAGTTGTTATAAGCCCTGAATATCTCTAAGCCCTGTAATTTGTCTGGAAACATTGACCTTCAAGCCGGAACACAGACTTTGCAAAGTGTTACCACTAGATCAATAAGTTACATGTTAAAAATAAAAGTTCTTTGTTTCAGATATATCTATTGTTATGCGTTATGGTTTGCGGTGGCCGATATATCAAGCTTCTCTGAAACCATCTCGACTCCCAGAACACCTTAATGAAGTGATGTCACTGATTTATTAAAACAAAGTTTTAAGTGTGATTGTCAAAGCACCTGTTATTTACAAGAGTGTGATAAGTGTAAAAAAATACTGAAAATTAAATGTATCTGTTGCATCGACAACAATAACAATCAATATTGTGTTTTTGTAATTTTTTTGTATCCTTAATGAGAATTTTACTGTAGAATACCAGTAATGATTTCTTAATGATCCATGAATCTACACAGATTGATTTATCTGTGTAGATTCATGGAGAATAGTGAGATGAGATAATGCCTGGTGATAAGCAATCATACAACTATTGAACAGGAAGTCTAAATAACTACCTAGCACT
The DNA here is from genome assembly GCA_963693475.1 of Ectropis crepuscularia. Taxonomy (NCBI): domain Eukaryota; kingdom Metazoa; phylum Arthropoda; class Insecta; order Lepidoptera; family Geometridae; genus Ectropis; species Ectropis crepuscularia. Next base: position 32,283,937 of record OY856339.1, on the reverse strand, counting down.
GTACTTCACTCAAAAGTGGTTATGCCCCAGCCGTCTCTCCCAAAGAGTCCTAACCATACATAACTGAGTACAGCTTGAGGTTGAGATATAACAAGGATTTCTATTACAGTTAATAATATTGGTGGTGGACATTTCACACACAACACCATCTAGCCCCAAACTAATCAAAGCTCGTACCGTACTATGAGAGCCAGATAGCTGTTATAATATTTATATATTTTTAAATACATACTTATTTTAAATAGCAAACACCCAGCCAAAGTACAAACATTTGTTTTCGCCACACAAATATTTGCACTGGATGGGGATCGAACCTATGGTATTTCATAGCAGACTTACTACCAACTAGGCCAGCCAGACCATGCATTCTACTAGCTTTTCAAACTGGATATCATGTTTGCTTAGGATGATTTAGGCAAGGGTTTTCATGTCCCCATGCAGATTATAGAATAAGGAATCAGAAACTAAAGAAATGTGGGTGTATTTATTCTCAATCATTTTTTAACAGTTCAATGCTGTTGGTGACATTGGGTATCCTTGTAAGACAACTCATTGTTTTCTTGTAAGCTATGGGAGCAGGCAGCAGTCAATATTTTATCTTCTTGTGACTCCTGAAACAATAACAAAATTTAATTATATTGGTATGAAATATGAACATTAAATCATTACATGACTAGCAGCACTCCACGGCTTTACCCGTGCATTACTGCAATTCTTTTCCTGTTATAAAAAGTATAATACATAATATATTTCAATCTGATCCCTTCTGACATTCCAAAGAGACAAAACAATCTTTCACATACTAGGTATATAATATTTGTAAGAGGTGGCTGGTTCATAAATTAACTAAATAGGTTTGTAATATGGAATTGAATACTTGTTAATTATTATTTTGAACCACATTCTGTGGTTCAATTTTGTATTTATGTCTAATGGTGTTTTTATTCAATACCTACAATCAAAAAAAAATTAATGTACCTACCTCCTGCTGTTTGCTGATAACAAGTCTCTCGCAATAATATTGATCTCAAGCAATTCAGAATGTTTAAAATAATAACTTAGTGGTAGTAACTTAGCCAGTCTCTATAACAATTTGTGAACGTAAGTATTAAAGCACAAATGATAATAACTAAAGCTAGGTATTATTATCCAAACAAAAAGGGTTTCTAGTTTATCATAAGTTCTTTCTTACCTTTGTCTCAGGTTTGATGTCTCGTCCTTCAAAGATGCAAGAGGGAATTCATTATGCCCTCTCAAAGTGTAAAACTCTGAGATTTACTTATTTTTAGTAAAATCACTGTTTCTAAGACGAAACGGTCACGGTCACGGTTTTCCCGCAATAGTACATGTTCACCGTGCTATTTTTGATCTTTACAAACCAGTATCTAACGAAAATATTTGAGAATTACACTACTTGAATTCCAAAACAACACCTAAATTGGCGATGCTTTCATGACATGACTTGAAAGCCGATAATGCTTTGCTTGAAAGCAGATAAAACATTAGGCGGTCGCTATTTTAGTGCAAATGTATGGAGTTTCGTTCATTCTTCTAACTACTAATGCTTTCCATAGAACTGAAAGCATTTGTAGTGTTCGGCTTTCATCGGCGGTACCAAATTGGCCGATGACGTCACAAATCAAAGCATGACCGAAAGCAAGAGCGTTAGGCGGTAGACCTACCGGCCTTTATCGTTCCCTTAGCTTTTCCGTGACAAGAAGTATCGCCTGTGTCCTGTGTACTATTCTAGATATAATCTTACCGTGTTCCAAATTCCATTCCGAAACCCAAACCCGATCCGTTCAGACCTTCCGAAATGATTGAGCAACAAACATTGAAACATCAAACTTTTTGCAAATATAATATTAGTACGACATACTAGCATTAGTTTTATGATTCAGCCCAGTGGGCGCGACGGTTGTAAGTTCCTCAGAGGCAGTGATTGTGCTGTGACGATTGTTTTGATAAGCCTAACGCAGGATGTGTCGATCGTAACAATGTTATGACTGTTGTTTCTACTTACTAGTTAGCGCTGGCTTCTGGCCTGTCTAATATAGGAAACAATGGCTCGGGGCCGCTTCCGATGTCTTATTTTAACGACACATTTTAACTCCCTGCGTAAAATCCCTGTTCTACGCCGGGGATTAATCAAACAATTCAAACAGGGGTGCTATAAGACGCGCCGCCCGAAAACAGCGGCGCGACATCTCGTCAGGAAGGCCTATCCCTAGGTGAGGTGGGGGACGGACCTTAACGACCGAATCCCCAGGCCCTCCAGTGGAGACGGGGTGCGAGCTTGAGCGTGGCTTTCAGGCTCGCCCCCATGTCCACTCCCGCCTCAGTAAAAGAGGAAGAGTTTTCCAATTCTCGCTCCTCACATGAGGATCTTGGCTAAAATGATCGGCAGCGAGAGGCCCACCCTCACCACTGCGACTAGGGATAGCCGCGGTTCCGCGTCTATACCTGCATCGCGGCTCTTGTCATCAGAGTCATCAATCAGAATGCTCGTGGAGGACTCTCATCTGGAAGACTAAGGAATTTTATTTGGCCCATATATAATTTTAGCAGAGTAACCTACCCAAATCGTCCAGTCCCAACTCTCTCTCCCCAACTTCGAACTACACGACGCATTGCTCATGGGGGTGTGCCGCGCGTGTAGAAGTTCCCAGCCCCGGCCGGGATTCGCCATCACACAACAAGATGCCACCGAGGCAAGTTGTTGTGTGATGCCCAGGGTGCACCACGTGGAGGTTCCCAAGCCACGCAGACAATCTTACTACTACTAAGATTATCCATGGCGATCCAAGGTAGTGGTAACTGGTAAGTTTAATAGGCACTACCGATAATGGGCTATTGTTTTTTTTTTAGGTATTTGTGTTTTATAAACTTAACATTTTTGTAAAGATAAGTTACGAAACAAACATTCTCTTGTAGTCTGAAGTAATTCTATATTTTGCACTCTACTAATATGAAATGAACAAACGCTGACACTTGGTATGTATGTAGGTAGATGCGCATTTTGTGTGATCTATCTGGTGCCGGACAGATAAAATGTATTTTAACCCCTCGACCAAAAAAAAAAGGGGTGTTATAAGTTTGACGTCGATGTCTGTCTGTCTATCTGTGTGTGTCTGTGTCTGTCTGTGGCACCGTAGAGCTCAAACGGATGGGCCGATTTCGGTGCGTTTTTTTTTTATTTGTTTTTTTTTACAGTGGTTCTTAACTATGTTTGGTTAATGCCGATTCAAGATGGCCGCGGCCACAAAATGGCGGACAAAATATTTCTTCACAATCTACCTCAATATGGGTACCAAATGAAAGGGCTTGACTAGTACAATGTTGTACAGATTACAAATCGAAGGAAGTCGGGGGTAAATAATTTTTTTTAGTTTTGTTCTTGTTAATTTGTGTGGGTTCGACTCCCACCCAGGGAAAATATTTGCATGATAAATACAAATATTTGTTCTGTGTCCAGATGTTTCTACGAGTATGTACTTACAATATGCGTTTACAATTTTCTATGCGTACAAAAGCATACTTAGTACAATTATTGCTCAGTTTTGGTCCGATATCCGTGGGGTAGATAGTGGGAGAAACAAACAAAACCTACCTATATATTTGTTTATTTTAACTAAACCAAATGTGGTCACAGCCGCGGGGGTCGTCTAGTCGTCCGATATTCAAATTAGAGCGTCCTAGATAAAGCACACGTGGGCTGCCGTTACAAGTCACAATCATCAACGCACGCCCGCATCGCAAATAACAATCTAATAGATCGCTCGACCCTGCTGATAGTGTTGACCTCATGTAATGTATTCTAGTAGTGTGTAGTAGGCATGTATCTAGCCACTCATCAAAGCTAACCTACAATGAAACTTGTAGGTAGGTACCTCCTGTCATTATTCTGTATCCGTTTACGCTAATTAGTACGTAAGTACGGTCGGAACCGTTCTAACCGTTACTGACACCGCTTTATTTAAATGCCTATTTAAGTATGTTTTTATTACAACACCGCTGTAAGTATGAAAAGTACCCAATGATAAATCGGTCATAATCGGGCACTATGAAAAATGCCCATTAAGAGAGGGCAGTTTGATAATAATTATTCAAAAAATCAAATTGATTGGGCATTATACACAAAGCACATCAGTTTTTCAGCACAAAGCCTGCGAAGCCGAGGGTCGTGGGTTCGATTCCCACCCAGTGCAAATATTTGTGTGATGAATTCAAATGTTTGCACTGTGTCTGGGTGTTTCTATGTATCATAAGTATGTATTTAAAACTATATAAGTATTATATCAGCTATCTGGCCGCCATCACACAAGCTTTGCTTAGTTTGGGGTCAGATGGTGTTGTGTGTGAATTGTCCACCAATATTTATTTATTATTTATTTATTTTAGGCTGATTTTTTATTCCTGCAGTCAGTTAGGGTCTATCACTGAAATTTGACTCCGGGTGGGCTCCCGCCAGAAGCTCCGCATTTTTTAATAAAATCTTTCACCAACAGAAAGCCACATTATTGCTGAGTGTCATAGGTTATATAGAAAAACCGAAAAATAAAAAGGCTTTTACGTGGTAGTCTGTTTTGCAAAGTGAATCGGAGAAAAAACGGTCGAATGAAAGCGTTCCTTACGAACGCTGCCTAACTATGAAAGATACATTTTTGACGTCTAGAGAAAAGATGTGGAGCTTGAAAATGACTACAAAAAAGTATTCCAATTTAAGTAGTATATCCAATTTGGATGTTTGTTGCTCAATCACGCCGAAACGTGTATAAAGGGATCGGGCTGAAGTTTGGAATACAGTTAGATTATGGTCTGGAAGAACACATAGGCTACTTTTTATCCTGGGAAAATAACGGGAACGGGAACTACGCGGGTGAAACCGCGGGCACTGCTAGTTGGTAATAAAAATAAACTGCGTCTCTGTGTGTAGCGTAAGACAACGAATAATGGTAGACAAAAACGTCTGGCGTTCACCGCTTCCTACAACCACAGACTAGGTAGAGAGACTCTCCTGCAACCGACTAAAACGGAAAGAGTGAGCTCACTCTTCCCAACGATTACATAATTCCGTGCGGCTAAAGTTTGAGATTATCTTGTGATTTATAAATATGAAATAATTCACATTATGAACAGTGCCCGGGCATTATTAATAATTATTATAATTATTTTTGAATTTGATGTAAATTTGATTTTGTAGCTTCCTGATGTATAGTAGGTACTCGTATTTATTGCAATACATGTATCTTGGGAGGAGGCCACCGGACCCCGAAATACAGTTTTTAACTAGTTCGGGGACGGCGGATCCACATTATGTATCATAAATTGGCAATAAAAAGAATTTGATTAAGAATTTGATTTGATTGATTGATTAATGGCAAGGATTGGAATGAAAGCATCTTCCCATATATTCGCTTGATACGGGCCTATTATTTTCTAGAAATGGCGAAAATAAATAGATTTACGAAGAGATAGGCTAAAGGCAAAGAGGCTAAAAAATAATTCGGTTTTTTTTTCTCCAACTGTCAGTGTCATTAAAAATTACAGCATTCACTTCGTTCATTCGCGCCAATTGTCAAAGTCTAATCACGAAAAGTTTTTGCTTAGAGTAGAAGATAAAAGTGCGGAATTAACGACAAAGTCGTACAAGCCAGAAAACCAAGAAGATAAAAGAGCCCGGAGGCAACACAGGACACAGTGGTTAGGCAAACACCTTCACTGCATCAATTTAACTTGCTAGTTATTAAACATCATATTTATTATACTCCATAGGTACTCATGTAATTGTTTTGTCTTTATAACTTTATTATCTCACCTAAAAACTAGATGAGAAATGGTAAGGGAATCAGTGATATGACGCTTATATAGTCTACCAAGTATTTCAAATAGAACAATAATTTAATAAATACAAAACTATGATGTTTCCATGTTTAATGCTCAATCACGCCGCGCCGTAACATCTAAATGGATCGGGGTTGAAATATGGAACATAGATAGATGATGATGGATCATAATCTTTAAGAACACATAGGCTACTTTTTACTAACGGCTAACGGGACGTAAGGACCATCCTCATGGTCAATGACAATGGCAATGGGAAATTCTGACGCATTTCTAGAGGGCCAATGGCTATGGTCCCGATTTTACCCGAAGATTTCTTATCATTCTCGAGCGTGACGATAGAATTCAATTCACAGCCCACGAAAAATCAGTATGAAGCACGCCAAAAGAAGTGTTCACTTCAAAAATTAACGGATTCTTTCACGGAAATACACAACTGTAAAAAGCAATAGGATGAAGAGAAATATGGGATTGACTTTAGAGACTGATAAAACAAGATTTAAAATGACGGATAGAGTCTTACCTTTTATTATGGGAAAAATATTGTTCAACAAACTCCCAGAGTATATTAAAGACGTTCCCAGCAACGAAAAGTTTATCTACAGCGTCAGGATGCTTTTGTTAGACAAATCCATTTATACTATATTTTGAAAATGACTATAGCCATATGAAAGGAGACGGCTCATTTCTGCCCCAAGTCGTTTCAAGTTTATGTACTTAATTAGCCACGGAGACCTAAACAAGTTATTTAATTAAAATAACACATAATTAAATAATTCAAACTGTACATTCAATACTAACCTGCTAAGCGGGAATTGCAAATTGGTGATTAAAAAGTACCTTAATGACTATGTTTAAGTAATTTTGTATTAAAGATACTGTAATTCCATAGAACCAAACTAGATGGCGTTGTACGGCGTTAAAACACGCTAGCGAAGTTTTTGTGAATTTAAATAAGCCTGTTAAGGTTTAGTTAGTGTTTCGTCTTCGGGTCAGTACTCAATAAATGAATACTACTTTGAACACGCGTATAATTTTTACCTTCGTGTATCGACTATAGTCAAAGTCAGCCTTGTTTAGTCTCTTTTTTTCTTCAGTTGAAGTTTACGTAAAGTAAAAATTCGTTCGGAAATCGATTCGTTCGAATCTCGCACAACACAAGGAATTTCTTTATTATGCGTTCCGTTTGACGTCCGAAGTCCATTATGAGAGAGTACGTCGCTTTCTTCACCTTACCTGGTCGTCAAATGTCGCTACTTCCGCTACCTAGACGCGCCTCAAGCGCCATCTATCCTTACAGTCTGCAACTAAACCATCTTCCAAAGACAAGCCACCATTTTCGTCTTTGTTGCGTTGTTTTTCGAACCGAGCACATGGTCGTTACAAAAAACTGAATAATAGTTTCAAAAGTTTAGTCGCAATATATTTATTAATATTAACTTTCGAGATTGAAGTAGAAAGTAAAATTCTAATTGTTTAGTTTGGCTTCTGCTACCAAAAAAGTGAAAATGAGTGGTGATGTGTATAGCGCGCCTTTTGGAAAATACTAGTTTTAGCGAAAATACTTGGTTGAATTGCTCCTCTGATCAAGAACCACTATCGAGCAACGCCAAAAATGCACCAGAACATGTCGTCGGTGCAGAAGTAAACTTGTCAATCTGCAAATGTCAAATTGTTGAGGAGGCGGGTTTTTATATAAAAACATATGCTGAAAATCAGGGGGTTTATAGAAACTATTCAAGTAAGTGAAATAGTGAGTCAAAGATTAATATCTTGTATTATATTTTATTAAAATACCATATTTTTTGCTTGTGATGAAGTTATAGCAGATTGGAGAATTTACTACGGTATGTTAAAAGATTTGAAAAGTTTGAGACAGTGCTAAAGTAGCTAATGTGGTAGTTTGGTAAGTATACCATCGTACTATTCACCACATTCAGTAAAGGTATTCACTGTAAACTATTTAAACTACAATGGAATATCTTTTATTAATTCATAAAATGTATAGCTAGATGAATATAATAAAAAAATTAAAACTCATTGGTAGTAGGAAATAATAATTATTAATTAGTTACATAAGCTTTTACAAGTTACAAGCGAATAAAATTTTTGTTAACCTTTAAGTAGTGGCGTTGGTGTCTCACAGACGGCCGCGATGCAAAAAATAGTCTCGTGCCGTTAATTTTTTAAAGACGCTCCCGCCCCTCTCGGTACCTTCGGATTTCGGTAGCGTGATCGATGAGCCGAGTGATTGCTCTCGTGGCAGCAACATCTGCACCTGTACTACCGTTTAGTGCCCCTGAGACGTGAGGTCAGTATTTGCGTAGGTATATGATTTATTAGACGTCACCTCAGTATAAGTGTATTTTTTTCTAAGGGTCTCTTATGCGTCACCTCACTGTGTACGTTATTATTATAAATGAATCAACCTGGACTTTCAGGAAACAGTCGAAAGCGAGTAGTACTAAATGAAAAGATCCTAAGTCAGGGGATAGTGGCTGAGTTGGAGCGACACTTCAGTGATGTGGACGACGATGAAGACTTTACCTTGGAATATCAGGCTAAGGTCACTAATGAAGGGCAAAAAATTGGAATTAATGATGCGGTGTGGTTGCAATACAGAAAGGAGTTTCCAGATAAAATATTTTTAAAGGACAGTTATGATAAAATAGAACCCTTTGTAGCCTTAGAAGAAAAGAGGGAAGGTCCAATTATATTCTGTTCCAGCATACAAAGAGAGATTTAAAGTATCATCACTGAAAAAGAGAGATCTCTTAAAACTGTGCAATGACATGCAAATTCCAAGGATACACCACAATTTTTATACAAATCTGCCCTGTTCAGAGATGACAAGGGACTCGCTCCCTGAGCCAGATGCTGACGAAAGCGAATAGCTGATGTTGATTTGTCACGTTGATCTTCATTTACCACGTTGATATTGGTTTAACCTTTAGGTAGTGACGTGGTTTGGATGGCTCATAAATGGTGACGTGACGTTTTATAGACGTTTGCGCAATTTAGATCAACAGTATGAATTTTATTAATATTAGATTTTTCTTTTGTATTAAATAAAAATAAATATCCTGTCTTTAATGCTTTGGACTAAAATGAAACCCAATTAAAGCATTAATAAACATTTAATAGGATATTTGGCAAAAGTTACGAAAAAGTCACATTCTATAAAAGGTGCCCTTCTTAAGTGTTATAAAATAAACAAGTAGACTTTTTTATTCACAAACAAATAAAATTTCTTAATTTTTTAACTAAGTTACTAAAACAAAATCGGAATTATGAAAGAATTAGTCTTCAAAATTCAGTCTCCATCAATACAGTCGCTGCAGTTTGTTTTGGAACAGTCCAAGCATATAGGCTTGTACGTGTTACGAATTTGTAATTTGTACGTCGCTTCAGCCTTGATGGACACACATTATAAGTTTTTTTACATTTTCACCAACAACTGACTCAATGCGTCTAGGTTGTGGCGGTAAATCTTCGCCAAGAAACCATTTAATTGTCAGTCTTAGCTCTCTTGAAAGACGGTCATTGTAGACTCGGCGTTGTAATTGTGGCAAAACGAGTTATCAAGCAAGATCCTGTAAGAATCATTCTCTTGATATATCTGATACGTCAGCACACTGCTTATAAAGCACGAAGGCATTTATTCCTCTCAAGTCTAGCAATCTGAAAAAAATTGTCCACGGCCATCTGCGAGTGCGGCGGCTACAGGAATAGTTTGAACATTTTTTGTCAACTTCCTCAACCCTATACCTTATTGTACTCCACAATGATGACTGGTTTCTATGTATCAGTATCAATTTCAGACGTGTGATGCACGGACAAAATAAGTAAAACTTCTTTGAATTTCTTGAGAACATAGTTATATTATTATCACTTACTGTAACACAATGAAAACAGAAAATAGCTGTAACACATGCTGTGGCTATAAATTAATGTATTTTGCAAAAACTTACTAACACAAAAATATTAGAAAAAGCTAGTTCAGTTAAGCAATTTAAATTAAAATCTAAAACCCGACCTGCGTTTAGGTTATCCGTGCATTGCCTTATAGTCACATTACGCGATCTCAACATTAAGCTCGAAGCACACAGAAACCGGAACACACATAGAAGCCAGAACACTTGTAAATTAGCAAATTTATTAAAATAATTAGTCTACTGTTAGTTGACAAAAACTAACTTTTATAGGTTATAAAAACTTTTCTCTTACCTGTTTCGTCTACTCCAGTAACTTTATACATTACAGTATGCGATATGCGTTAAATCCGGTAGTTCTGTTTTTTGCAGACTTGTTTATGATGTTGGTTTAATGATTATCCCAAGTTTGTGACCTCGAGCGACGAACGCAAATTAGTCAAAAATCGAAAAAACCGCGAGAAAATCGTTTATTTTCCATATTTTGGTGATTATAACCCTAAACGACTAGTTTTTGAAAAAACTTTCTTATGCCGTTTATAAAGTAGACTAAATTTGCTACAATATGATACTAGAATTGTCTCTGTACACCCAATAGTTTCTGAGAATAAGTCTTTCAAAGCTTATAATTTTTTTCGAACTTCACAGTTTTTTGCAATATTTTAACTCCTACTTGACCACTTTATGGCACAGTTACTGCGGTTTTTAACCCCCGACCAAAAAAAGAGGTGTTATAAGTTTGACGTCGAAGTCTGTCTGTCTATCAGACAGACATACATACAGGTCTGTCTCCCTGTGTATCTGGCTGAGTGTGTATCTGTCTATGGCACCGTAGACCTCAAACGGATGGGCCGCTTTCGATGCGGTTTTTTTATTTGAAGATTAATTTTTGTGTTCATGTTTTGAGATATTTTTGGTGAATATCGATTCAAGATGGCCGCCTCCACCAAACGGCGGACCAAATATTTCATCACAATCTACCTCAAATAAATTGAATTTACATTAATTCATAAATTGAATAATAACGTTAACGTTTAATAGGTTAACCGTGTCTCAATCAAATTAAGTATTCATTCATCTAATAGTTTGAAGAGTTTAAAACCCTTCTGAGATAATAAAACTATTACTTTATTAATTATTTGTTAGTTTGTAGCTGCTTTAATTACTTTTTTTTTACCAAAACCATATTATATGCACCACTTTAATGAGTTGACCATTGGCTTTTCATGATTTAAATTACGTACCGTATTACGTAAACCGTGGAAACGTACTCAATCTGTCACTTAGATCAGTTGATTACTGTATATTTACATACTTTGAGCTCTTTCGGAACCGAGGTAAAGTTTTGAATCTGCCACTTAGACTAGTTTCCCATTCTAATTATATAATATAAACGATATTTAAACCAAGATCAAATATTCAATCTGTAGATTGAATACTCAGATTGATGTAGATAACATTTCAAATATCATTGTAAGAAAATCAACGGGAAGTTAGTTTAAGTGGCAACTTAGACTAGGTTTCCATTGATTTTATGCGATTTAAATGATATCTGAACCAAAGTAAAGTATTCACTTAGACTATTTTCCCATTGTAGTTTTTGTGATTTAAACGATATCTGAACAAGGTAAAGTATTCAATCTGACACTTGAGACTAGTTTCACCTTATTGGTTTTGTGATTTAAACGATATCTGAACCAAAGTAAAGTATTCAATCTGGCACTTAGGTTAGTTTCCCATTGTAGTTTTGTGATTTAATTTATGTCTGAACAAAGGTAAAGTATTCAATCTGGCACTTCGGCTAGTTGAAAACTGTAATATTTTTGAAGTGTCTTATTTTTCGACCATGATATACTTGTCTATAATAACATAGATTAGTTCAGCTTTGTGTAAATTGCAAGTTATTCAGATATGGTAAAAAACAATTGTAAATATCTTATGTATTTGTAATGTCACAGATACAATATTTTGCCACATTGTGCGCTGCAATGAAATGCAGATGTCGATTTATTTAAGTCAAAACTACAAAAAAATCAGATTGGCGAGTTTACTATTGTACCGACGATGTGATCTGGACAAAAGGTTTGACCTAGCAACAGTTGGTGAGTCATTTGAATAATATTTTATTGGCAAATTTTTGCGAAAGTGTACACATACTTTCAAAATATGCAGGTAGCCGTGCCTGATTTTAACATTAACATTAATATTCACACAGTTCGATTTTGTGAATAGTTCACTATCTTAGGAACCATTTTTAAATCCGCATAAATTAGATGCGGGTAGTTTTTGAGAAAGCGAAAAACTCTAGCGTTAAGATCTCAAGTACGTATCGGTTTGTACCGAGTTAATAGAATTATTGATTATGAGGAGCAACGATAGTCGAGAGGAAAATTTTACTCCTTTTCGCTGTTCACGAATGGAATACCTTCTTGTCTCAATATAATGCCATAAATTCTACTTTATACATTAAAGTAGACTGGTTTTTATCTGCGGATATTTAGCTAAATGCACCTTCAATTTATAAAAAAGGAAATTAATTATTTAGTGATGGTTTCGATTAAAACCGTGTCTCAGAAAACCTATGTGATAACTAAACTTCGGAATGATGCTCAATAGACGTTGTGTGATATCTTTGGGTGTATGCGTATATTACAATTGACTTCTTAAGCGTTGATAAAGTGGAAACGCCAACATACGACTATATTCGAGTACTGGTGTGAAATGAAAATGTGTCGTTGACTGCCGAGCCCCTGTTTCGAATCGCACGCACGCCACCGTCTTTTCGAAAGCATGCTCGTAACGCCGTTAATTTGGAACGGTGGTGGAGAGCATCGGGAGGAAATCTACACATGTTCCGGAAACCCTTCCGAGACGTGCGTCATCCGCCAATCTGCGCTCAGCTGGCTCTCTGTCCGTGCGGGGGGAGAAGTCGCGGATTACCGGCAGTGGGAGCAGTTGGTGAGGGGCTTACGTTATGTAATGGTATAATACTAACCTGTGCACAGTTTTAAACATGAATAATTATTTTATTTCATTATGAACTACCTCCTTCGTGCAAGTATAGGTTTGACCCTAGTTATGGACATACATACTCATATTGACAAAATCCAGAGCTCTGCCAACCCAAAGTTGTTTCTAGATCAAACAAAACGGCGACTATAAAACCAAATATATAACTGCAATTCTTATAATTTCAAAAGAAATAAGTTGTCAAACAGGAGGGGGAAATGTACAACAGAGAAGAAGCTTTAGGCTGTCTGTCATTTTTGAAAAATTTGGGCCCTTTTCAAGCCACCCGAATCAATAAGCCTAGTAATATATTAAGATCGCAGAATCAGTCAACAGAACACCACCACGAGTTTCTAACGTTGGATGTTTTAGCAAAGTGTCAAACTAACAGGACAATTTCAACCGAAATTCAGAATTTAATTCAGTTGAAAGTCTTAGAGCCAGCCGCTATAAATAATACCGTGTTTTATCTCTCCCTGTCCGTAATATCCAAATCAGTGAGAAAAAGCCGACCGGCGTATAGATCAGCCTGGGTTGGTGTATCAATATGCAGAAATTGGTAATAACACTGACAAGGTCTACCGATTTTCTGGAAGCGGTATGGGACACCAAATACAATGCCATGTTCCTACCCTCATACAGTCTACAACGATTTCGATTTTCTGAAAGCGGTATGGGACACCAAATACAATGCCAAGTTCCTACCATCATACAGTATACAATGAATTCGATTTTCTGAAAGCTGTATGCGACACCAAGTACAATGCCAAGTTCCTATTCTCGTACAGTAAACAACGAATTCAAAAAATGTTCCAAGCACGACTCGCACCTGGCTGTAGTTGGAACCCAAAACGGGCCCAGACCTATTGGGATATCTCAACTTGCAATCCTTCATCACCCACCGGGGAAGGTTGCATTGCCGGTTACTGCAACGACGCAGCAGCAAAATCGGAACTCTGCCATCGCACGGTCCAGTATTCAGAAGAGCACGACTCACCTGGCTGTAGTTGGAACCCAAAACAGGCCCAGGCCTATTGGGATATCTCAACTTGCAATCCTTCATCACCCACCGGGGAAGGTTGCATTGCCGGTTACTGTAACGATGCAGCAGCAAAATCGGAACTGTGCCATCGCACGGTCCAGTATTCAGAAGAGGTACGTATAGTACGAGATACGAGGTGTTTCAATAATCCATCCCCGAATAATTACCACGAACCACGTCATCACCGACGCGTGGGGCATTCAATGGGGAGCCCTCGTGAACAAAGACATGAAAAAATTAACAAGATTGGACAATATACTCCTAGCATTGCGATCTTACAGAAATGTATGCAGTAATAGCCTTTATATCTACCGGAGAGATGAACTTCGAAACCCAACATTGATTCTTTAGAAAGACAGTGAAACAGTCTTTGGCTACATAACGAATGAGACAAGAATACGATCACATCAACATTTTTACATTTGACTGGACAGCTGTGGACATTGAGACATTGAGACATCGTGCTTCGTCCGCACCCTCTTCCAGGCCGAACGATACAGAAGGCGATCACGTCTCTTGAAAATGCACCGCCTCTTAATGTCTTTTCAACATCGTTGATATTTATTTCAACATTGTTTAATATTTGGGGCAAACTAGACCTAGATCTGTTTGCGTTACTGATAGGACAAGTTATAGAAAGCTTAATTTCGCTAGACTTGTCAGACTGCAGCGCCTGCTTCCACGACGCGTTTAGCTGACATTACCGACTTACGTGGCTATTTTCACCATCCAGCCTAATACTGTGAGTACTGGATCACCTTCATTCTGCCCCAGCTCAATAGATCTTAATAGCACTAAAATGGAACGCTTTTGGAGACCAGATCTGAAGAAGCGTGCCGTGAGAAGTTTTGTGAAGCTCAAATATCTGAAAAAGATGCTGGTGGGTACTTCAAAAATGCTACCACGAGCATACGTCAGCCAGATACATCTAGAAGCCTGGCTTTCCTGGCTATTTCGGGTGGGATGTCTGGACAAGTACGTGGGAGTCGCAGGAGAGACAGTTATTGCTGTCATATTCGAGACAGTCGCCATTAAAACGTATGCCTCCATTCGGAGTAGATGAGTAAAGTTTTTACCAAGTAAATTATATAATTTTGTTTACCGGAACCTACAAGTCTATCTCGGTTCTTCATCTCTGAGGATTTCTCCTACCGAACGATTCGTGTTCATAAATCGGTTATTGCACTACTTGAGAAACGATATCTGCTATCAAAATAACAAATAAGCCATTAGTAAGAGTAAGACTTATATTAAAAGATTATTTCTTTGGCAAACGGGTCCTCGTAAATTACCAAATCGGTATGCAAGAATTTTGATTAAATAATTATCAGGTATCCAGACATACTCCACCTATTTTATTACTATCTTTAGCTCTTGGAGTTCATGATCTTATTTACATACATACCGTAAGTAAAAATTTTATAAAAAACACAACCGTATTGGTTGTACATTGTAACCCGTTTTCGATTCACAGACGGACATACATATCGTCGTATCGATAAGTTCTATCTTAAGTTGTATCTAGTTGGAAGTTTTCACTTCAGTAAACAAGACACAAGCGACTCTGGGGCTATATGACTAAATTGTTCGTAGCAACTACAAGCCCTATAAGGTCAGCTACAGCAACGATGTTTGGTGATTAGATAAAGAAACTTTTAGCTAATGCTGGTATTCATGCACCAGTGGAAACTTGCAGATCAGCATCGAGAACGCTTTGAACTGCTTAGAAAATTAGCATATTTGTGAGGTGCCTACTACTTGCTTAATTAAGTTAATTTGCAACTAGAATGTAGTACCTATTAGGAAAACTTTCTAAAAGAAATAAATAATAGTATAACAGACATATTATCTTAGTAATATCTTTGTTTCAATATTAGCATCCTGATTCATAACACAAAGAAAATTATATTGTTTTATACCTAGGTATCTCACACCTTACCTTACGAATATCTAAGTTTACAACATTTTAGATTCTATCACATTGTTGCGTTTTAAATTGATTCTATCAAAATACCTACAAGCCACCAGGAGATAACAAACAAATCTCTCATAATGGACTTCGGACGTCAAACGGAACGCATAATATAAAAATTTTACCTTCCAATAAAATTTGTATTATGCTTCCAATGACGTCCGAAGTCCCAGTAATGTCTTCCTGGTGCTATAATACCATTATGAGCCGAACAATGACGAAAATGGTGGCTTGTCTTTGGAAGATGGTTTAGTTGCAGACTGTAAGGATAGATGGCGCTTGAGGCGCGTCTAGGTAGCGGAAGTAGCGACATTTGACGACCAGGTAAGGTGAAGAAAGCGACGTACTCTCTCATAATGGACTTCGGACGTCATTGGAAGCATAATACAAATTTTATTGGAAGGTAAAATTTTTATATTTTCCAAAGGTTTCGTAATTATTTTACTATTTACTCTTTTTAATGAATTTACTACCTTCTTTTAGTAGTAAGTACATAATCACGTTCTTGATTACCTACTTGCGGCGTTATTTTTTTTCAAAGTTTTAGTTGATATCTTTCAAACCCCGCTGTGCCACTATGCAAGATAAAAACATTAACGGTTCCTCAATGTATATTAAAAATCCTATACAATGATCCAATTTTGGTCAAATCTCTTGCACTTTTTCTGTGGGGCAAATGCCCATGGAAAATGGGCCGTCTCCTTTGGATAACTTTTAATTGACCATAACAAATGAACAGTAGCCCTTTATAGCGTTTATTCTTTTATATATATATACGATTTTGAATGTGATAATAAGTTACGCGTTGGTTTCATGTATTTTAACAAAATGTGTGTTTTTTCGGACATTGACGAGATATAACAAAGGCGCCCTTACTATGTAAACATAATAAGTTGTTGTATTTGACATATCAATAAAAAATTATATTCTTTTCTTTAAAAGCGGCCAAGTGCGAGTTGGACTCGCCTGTGAAGGGTTCCGAAGCAGCAAGTAACATAATACATAAATAGTACACATAGTTTGTGTAGTTCGTTGTAACCACAGAAATCTAAATAATAAGGTACTAGAAGTCGCATGACCGCGTGACATTGTCGCCGCACAGGTGACTTGTAGGCCACCAGTGCTCGAATTGTAGTTTAGTCTTGTTCGAACCGGCAGGCGTGAATCATCTTTAAAAACTTGTGTTATGCAGCATAAACAACTGTGGAAGTTCTTCCACAACTTGCAATTATACCAATAATGAGATTACATTTCACTGATGGGTATTTTATTTTATTTTAATTGTATTTTTTAATAAAATAAACGGAGCCCAATGATTCACTATGATAGTTATACATTTTTGGCGTGATCGTCATTTTGCATACCATTGCTGCATACATTAATTAACATCTAAAGTGGTACAAGCACAAACAGCAATGTAATGTAAAATTAAAGATATCGTCATAACCTCTAATCTTCCATGGTACAACCGCAGGTAGCGATTGTGAGTTAGTGCTGTGACGGTCCAATTTTACTTTCCCAAAAATAAACGATGAAAATTTTGTTTTAAATTTTACATAGTTTTATCGATAAAGTAACATAATAAATCGATAAAAAAAATTGTACGCAATTAACATTACACCCGTACGTACAATCTTTTAATTCGCGGTAAACATTACTTCATAATACATTAATTATTAACAAAAGTATATACATACTGGCTATAACGCGCGATTGTTCGTCCGTGCAAAATAAATATTAAGATAACTGAGGCAGTATTTATCTATTGTAAGCTTTTATTTTTAAGACTTTTTTAGTTTTCATACAAAATCAGCGAGCAACACGGAAGGGAGTAGGCATACACAGCGTTTCCCCTCTGTCAAAGTACAAGTCCGCGTGGACCATGGAGTTTGATAATATACTGTGGCGTGGAATACACTGAGGGCGGGGCTAGATTTGTGAATGGTGCTTTATTTTTTATGTGTTAGTGATTTGGCTGTGTGAGTATGGTCGGCAATGGATCGGTACAGGTATGTTTTGTATGTAATAGTGCGGCTTTACGCTAGTGTGCAACTTTCCCTCCCGCAAGAAATGACAGAAAGATTTAAACAATAATTTTTAGCAAAGGCTACTTCCCTTCCGTGCTTGCGCGGAAGATCGAGTTGCTCGATGTACAAAATATACAACAACCTTTGTTCTTCAACTATACCTAAGCCCATGTGGTGTCAGAATTACATAGTTCAGTTTTCGAAACAATAGTATACCCCATGTGACTCACTTATTTTTTTACTTTGTTGTAGTGTAATACACCTAGTTAATGAAATCAATAATAACCTTTATCGAATGTTAAAATTGGACCGTACTTTGAAATATCGATATGTTTTAATTTTTGTCAAGCACTAGCGTATATGTGAAAAATTGTTAATTTTTCAATGTATTAGAAGGTTCACTGATAAGCGTTTATGGATGTGTGTGGTGCAATCACAGACCCAGGTTGATAATGTGCAGCTATTGGTGTGTGAGTGGAGCTCTATTTGAATACTACGCGCATGTAGTAGTGACCGCGGGGGTAGGGGAAATGTGGCGACAAGCGTTTTGCAAGTAATTTGAGAGTTATGCCATTTCTATTACCTTATTATTTAGATTTCTGTGGTTGTAACTTTGATCGTTTTAATAACAGTGTATTTATGTCGTATTGAAAAAACTACTTACTAGATCGAGTTCAAACCAATTTTCGTTGGAAGTTTGCATGATAATGTAAATCATATACTTTTTTAGTTTTAATATTATCTTATTTTAGAAGTTACAGGGGGACACATTTTAGCACTTTAGAAGGCTCTCGCGCAAATTATTCAGTGTAGAAAATAATGATTTTAGAAACCTCAATATAATTTTTGAAGACCTATTCATAGACACCCCAAACGTAAGGGTTTGACGAATAAAAGTAATTTTAGTTTCAGTTCGAAGTATGGGGCACCACCAAATTTTTTGACGTGACAACGTCTTATAATTCGATGAAGCCGGCTGCACGCCCGCAAAACATGACGTCATGTAACGTTACCGCCGTTACCTCGCCGCCGCCGTTACCTCGCTCTAAGGCGTAGTTGAAGTTGTCACGTTCAACTAACGTCAGTAACCCGACTTTACCCTATCATTTACAACCATTTTTTTTTTACATTTTTGTGTAAAAATCTGAATGCGTCACTGAATCACAGAATACATCTACTTACCAAGTTTCGGTATAGCTCTTATAGTTTCGGCAAAAAGTGGCTGTGACATACAAACGGACAGACAAACAGACAGACATAACGAATCTATAAGGGTTCCGTTTTTACGTTTTACGGAACCCTAAAAATCCTCAATCTTGGCAAAATGGCAGGAACCTGCCTCATATAGTCACATTGTACGCATCGCGCCACGGCGCGACATAGTTGGTCAACTTTGGCGCGCAGAGTCCCGACACGAAGTTCCGCTGCCGCGTAGTGCGTTCGTATCTCTCTACCTAGTCTGTGGTGCGTTCTATCTCATAAGCTGCCTATACACACTGGGCCAGTGGAGGTCAACGCGAGTGTCGAAAGACGGCACGAGACAAAACGTAGCATCCACGCCCTGGCCCAGCGCAAGCCAACGCGAGCGCCGACAAAACGGCACGAGACAAAACGTAGCATCCACACACTGGCCCAGCGCTGGCAAAAGCGCAGTAGGCCAATAGGAGAACAGGACGCTACTCGCCAAGCGCCTTTGTTTTGTGCACAAAAATCGATACTGGTCACGAGAGACGAGTCGAGACAAAACAGCCCTATACACACTGGCCACTTGCCGTCACTCGGCCAGCGAGGCGAGCGACGCGAGTCATCACAAAATGACCCTCCACACACTGGCGTTGGCCTGCACTGGCCCAGTGTGTATAGGCAGCTTTACAGTTTCATACAAAGAATATTTGCCCGCGTCGCGTAGTTACGCCTAGTGCGGGCACACCTTTACTCCGTACTCCCCGTAGTCTGTGACTCTGTGATCTGTATTACATTATCTTTGCTGCTTTGCTCTGTGGCTCGTTCCAGTCTAATTAGTCTGTGGTCTCAGTGGTCTGTGCCGTCTGTGGTTCGTTCTTAATTCTTCGTTCTTCGTTCGGCTTCGGCACTTCGGCAGTTCGGCACTTCGGTGTTCGGTGCAGTGTGACCATATGTGGCAGGTTCTTGCCATTTTAGCAGGATTTGGGAGTTATTTTAGCCTTTGGCATGATAGGTTGACGTTTTATGAATACTGGCAGTTTTTGCCAGTATTGGTGGATCGGAAATCATTTTTGTTACCATAACATATATTCCCGATAATGACCACTCGGGAGTGAAAATAAGAGCATAACGTAAATAACATAAGAGCATAGACAAAATTGACTTACGCTTTCAATTTAGTTGATTAGTTCTCACACATCTCTAGTAAACTCAGTAGATTATAATAAAGCGTCACTTGTGAGGAATTCTCCGATAAATTCAACCCTACTTCTTCCTTTGTAAGTATGTACTGTGACTTTCGTAACATTCAGCTCAATTACGGTTGTATTTCATTTTAACCAACCAAAGAAAAGTTATATATCTATATCTATATATATATATATATATATATCTATATATATAAAAGCGAAAGGTCACTCATCAAGGAATCTCAGAAACTACAAACGCTAGGAATCTGAAATTTTGCATGGAGGTCCCTTTTTGCACGTAGGCGCTCGCTAAGACGGGATTTTGCGAAATTCAACCCCTAAGAGGGTGAAACAAGGGATAAACGGTTGTATGAAAATTTTGTATGAAACGTGATTTTCAAAGTTATCAAATTTTGTATCTAGACACTTGACACGAAGCAATTAAATGCATGTTCTATCAATTTTGTAATTTCGAACTGTACGGGGGTGAAATCGGGGTTGAAATGAGGGATGAATGTCAATATGGAAATTCCCAACCGTTAAAGATAAAACCATGAAACTCTGTATATATAGGCACTTGGCACGAAGCCAACAAATGTTTGTTCTAGCAATTTTGTGATTTCGAACTGTATGGGGATGAAATTCAAGTTGAAATGGGGGACGAATGTATTTTACGCTTTCACACCTAAACAACTGAACCGATTTTGCTAAAATTGTTTTATTATAAGCTGTTTTTAGTAAATGTGTCTGGGCGTAAAATTAGTTATTGCTTGAGTTACCTCAGTATTTATTTCGCGCGGACGAAGTCGCGGGTAACAGCTAGTATATATATAAAAGCGAAAGGTCACTCATCAAGAAATCTCAGAAACTGTAAATGCTAGGAATCTGAAATTTTGCATGGAGGTCTCTTTTAGCACGTATGCGCTCGCTAAGACGGGGTTTTGCGAAATCCAACCCCTAAGAGGGTGAAACAAGGGATGAATGGTTGTATGAAAATTTGTCATTTTTAAAGTTATCAAATTTTGTTTCTAGACACTTTACACAAAGCAATTAAATGTTTATTCTATCGATTTTGTAATTTCAAACTGTACGGGGGTAAAATTGTGGTTGAAATGGGGGATGAATGTCAATATGGAAGTCCCCAACCGTTGAAGATAAAACCATGAAACTCTGTGTATAGACACTTGACACGAAGCAAACGAATGTTTGTTCTATCAATTTTGTAATTTCGAACTGTACGGGGGTAAAATTGGGGTTGAAATGGAGGATGAATGTCAATATGAAACCATGAAACTCTGTGTATAGACACTTGACACGAAGCAAACGAATATTTGTTCTACCAATTTTGTAATTTCAAACTGTACGGGGGTGAAATTAGGGTTGAAATGGGGGATGAATGTCAATATGGAAATTCCCAACCGTTGAAGATAAAACCATGAAACTCTGTATTATATAAGCACTTCACACGAAGCAAACGAATGTTTGTTCTAGCAATTTTGTAATTTCGAACTGTACGGGGACAAAAATGGAGTTGAAATGGGGGATAATTATCAATGTAGTAGTTCCCAATCGTTGAAGATAAAACCATAAAACTCTGTTAATAGACACTTGACACGAAGCAAACGAATGTTTGTTCTTGCTATTTTGTAATTTCGAACTGTATGGGGATGAAATTGGGGTTGAAATGGGGGATAATTGTCAATATGGTAGTTCCCAATCGTTGAAGATAAAACCATAAAACTCTGTATATAGACACTTGACACGAAGCAAACGAATGTTTGTTCTTGCAATTTTGTAATTTCGAACTGTATGGGGGTGGAATTGGAGTTGAAATGGGGGCCGAATGTATCTTACGCTTTCAGATATAAACAACTGAACCGATTTTGATGAAATTGTATACAATTGTTTTATTATAAGCTGTTCTAGTAACCGTAAATATGTCGGGGTATACAAATAGGTACTGCCTGAGTTACGTTAGTATTTATTTCGCGCGGACGCAGTCGCGGCTACCAGCTAGTAATGAATAAATCAATGTATAAACATGTAAAAATGGAGGTATACAATGAAAATTGCAATGCTTAACATCCCAATGATATTATAAATGGAAATGTTTGGAGATTTGAATGAAAATCACGTTGGTACGTCTGAACGCATCGGATTGATATTTGGAACACAAATAGATTATAGTCTGGAAGAACACATATAGGCTACGTTTTATCCCGAAAAAATAACGGAAACGGGAAATAGTTGAGTAAAATTGCGGGGCACTGCTAGTATATGATATTACTAGGATGTCAATGTTTGGATGTTTGTTGGTCAATCACGTCGTAAAGTATAAGCGGATCTTGTTGAAATTTGTAACACGGTTATTTTACAGTCTCAAAGAAAATATGGGCTACTTTTTATCCCAGGAAAATAACAGGAACGGAACTGTGCGGATAAAGCCCCGGGACGCTGTATGACGACATAATCTTGTGTATTTATGATTTTTCTTTGATAAATACAGCGATAATTGCGGTTGGCAATATTTTGGCATTTTTTGCTCCAACCGTTGGCAGGATTTGGCAGGATTTCACCCGCAGTATGGCAGGACCCGTGATTTAGAGATGGACGAGATGGTCACACTGGTTCGGTGGCACTTCGGCATCGGCAGTTGGGGTTGGGCCTTATCGCGGCGATAGTATCGCCCCTATCCCCTATCCCCTATCTGTAGTATATAGTGATCTGTGGTTTGGCGTTCGGCGATCGGCGATTTGTCGGATTGTCGGCGATCGGCGCCATCGGCGGATCCGGGTCGGCGGTCGACGTCCGGAAGATTTCTAATTCTATGAAATTATGAAGTTTTATGTGAAAATATGTTTATTTAAAACGTTTAAATATTGAAGCCTTTCGTATTGAGTAATCCCTAATTAAAAATACGAATTGATCCCGAAGATGGCAACGGATGAATCTGTTGATGTCGCTGACAATGGTGACATTTTTGTACACCGGTTGAAGCAGCTCACCGATGAAGAAAAGCAGAAGCTGGAAGCTCACAACGCCAGGATAATTCCAGAATCTAAAGCCGCTAAATTAGAAAAAGAAGCGAAACGTCACTGGGACATTTTTTACAAGAACAACAAGACAAATTTCTTCAGAGACCGTCATTGGACCACACGTGAGTTTCAAGAACTTATAAATTTTGACCCTGAACAGCAAATTCGTTATTTGGAAATGGGCTGCGGAGTTGGGAACATGGTTTATCCCTTGGTTGAAGAAGGATTCTCGAATTTTTATTTCTACGCCTGCGACTTTTCACCACGTGCTGTGGAGTTCGTCAAAGCCAACAAGAGGTTCGACGCTAGTCGTATGAAGGCCTTCTGCGCTGACCTGACTACGGACGACTTATTTGAAAACGTTCCTGAAAGTTCCATAGACATCGCGAGTTTAATCTTTGTGATGTCTGCCATAAGCCCTGGGGCCTGGTCTCAAGTGGCCCGCGTGGCCTTTCGAGCTTTGCGACCAGGTGGGGTGGTGTTATTCAGAGACTATGGACGTTATGACATGGCGCAGTTGAGATTTAAACCTGGTCACAAAATATCTGAGAACTTTTACATGAGACAAGATGGCACGAGGTGAGTGTCACACCCATTTTTCTATCTAGGTACCTAAGTAAGTTCTAATTACACATTGTCTAGTTATTAAAGTTACAATATGACTTGTTTACAGGAGCTACTACTTCACTGAAGAGGAACTAGCTAAGTTGTTCACTGATGCTGGTTTTGAAATCCTGATGAACTCTTATGTTCAGAGGCGCACCATCAATGTCAAGGAGGGAATTGATGTTCCACGCATCTTTGTTCAGGGAAAATATAAGAAGCCAGGTAAATAATCATATAAATGTGATGTCACTTCTAAAACTCATTGCCAAATAACCTATAAAATACTTTTTTAGTAATGTTTGAGCCTGAAAGGTCAACTATACACCTGCCCATAACCGCATAGTGCCACATGATTGAGATTGAACAAAAAGAGTGCATTACTTTTTAGACTACAGTACCTACCGTGCTTGTGACCCAGATACACAAGTTGGATTCTCTGGCAACATTTCAAATGAATCTGTTTGAAAATTAGCATTCTCTCCAACATTAAATTAGGATTACAATGTAGAAACCCGAACAAACTAATATTGAAAATGATGACAAATGCTAACCATTGAATACGATGATTTGCATGTATATTAGCTCTATCTGACCAAAATTTTAACTGCATTTATTGCTTTATTTGTTGGAATATAAGCTAATCAACTGTTTCTCTTCCCAGACTGAAAACCTGTTGAGAACAAAGAAAACTTCTGGAAACTCAAATGTGGTAAGTTCATTTTTCATGTAAAAGTCATTGGGAAAAGTTTAAACTGTTGTTTTTACTAAATTGTATGATTAAAACAGTTCAGTAAATACGACAAATACCTAATATAGTCCACATTAAGCTTGCATTTTAGCATTCCTAACTTTACAAAATGCTTTCTGATTTATGAAGAATAGTTTAACTGAAGGAAAATTTGTGCACCATTAAAACTACCCTCCAGATTTTCCTGTGTTTGTGCTAGATTGGGCGCTACTTTGGTGCTAGGTAGTCATTTTGCTTACCATTGTGTGCATGTCTTGCTCCCTTTGTCACTTTAAGTCATACTAACAGTGTCCTGCCATGTAACCCAGCGCTTGACCCCATTTTTCACAATAATCCGTGGGTAAAAATTTTGTCTCCCCCTTATTTATGCCTAATCAAGCTTCTAGCTTAAAAATGGCAAAACTTTCATACAAACCTTCAAAAACAGTTTATATGCACTAAAAAGTACCCTATTTTCTCTGTAAAGCTCCAAAATAACAGTACCTAATTTCATAACAATACAATAGAGGTGTAACAGGCAAACGGTTACTTTAATGTTTAGTATATTAGTACAAATAAAACAATTTTCTGGGTTGATCAAACAATCTCCGATATCTACAATGTACCTACATTATAGTTTCACAGTGGTGACTACACAGGCTATATTTATTACTTATTGCCACTGATGAGTAGCTACAAAACTACTACCAGGATGTGCAGTGCGATTCAGCTTTAATCAAGCTTGGTGTGGGCTATGTTCAAACTAATCATTTTGCTTATCATTCAAATACATGTGATGACAACGCAGTGCAGCCGAAAACCTTCAGTTGCCTCACAATGGCGTCACAAACCAGAGTAGGGCAATCATTGGCATCATCTATTTTTTTACTAATTCTTTATCTAATTCATATTTTTCTAAATTTTAGAGTAGGGCCGCCTGTTGTGAGGGCTGATGCAAAACTAACAGCTTTTTAAAGCAGTCTGATCAAATTTGGATGTAAAAAATGTTATGACGTTGATATTTTTTATTAAAATGTTTTTTTTTTTGTTTTAGGTCATCTCAGCATTCTGTGATATGGATGATGTAAGTTTTTCTTATTTGCTCTTGTAAACAATTATTGTTAAAACACAGTAGTAAATGAGTTTATTTTATTATCTAATTTCAACAGATTATATAAATTAGTTGTCAACTTCGATTCCGTTAATGTCATGATGACTCCATAGTTCAGCTGAACCCTGTGATGCACAACCTTATGCATGTCTTTCGCTCCTATCTGATGATACTAGAATGTTTCTACCATCGTTTTCATATTCTAACAAAGCTCTAATCAAGAATTCTCAATTTCAGATACGCATGGTTAGCTGCTGGCTTTCCCGTTCTGCACTGTGATTAATGGTAAGTTTTCCAAGGGTAATTAAATTTAATTATCATAATTAAATTGTTTGTAAGCCTTATTGAGGTCTGTAAATAGGAATATTAAAATAACAAAGCTATGTTTAACTGGGATTTCCAGGGATAATATCTAGTCAGGATAAAGATGATGTTGGAAAGGAGGTCCCAGTAGTATATGTGCTGACTATGATTTTGTTAAACCATTATGTAGAGTCGATTGGTTGCTTAGCTGTAACTAAAGAATCTGCAATTGAGTGTAGAGATGTTATTGAAAACAAAATATTAGGTTATTATGATGATATTATAGTTCATCTGAACTATTTGATGAACAAGCATGTATGTCTTTCGCTCCTAGCTGAACAAACAAGTCATAAATTATCCCCTTTGTTTGTTAAACCACATTATCTAGCAAGTTTTTTCTTTACTTTCAGATATGACTGATTCAGAAA
Organism: Ectropis crepuscularia; assembly: GCA_963693475.1. NCBI lineage: Eukaryota > Metazoa > Arthropoda > Insecta > Lepidoptera > Geometridae > Ectropis > Ectropis crepuscularia. Next base: position 32,257,529 of record OY856339.1, on the reverse strand, counting down.
AGAACAATAAAGGGCTTAAAAGGTTGGTACACTATGAATTGCACTATTTATGCATTACTAAAAATATCTGCTTATCGTTTTAAGAAACGTGAAAGTTTTTTTAAGACATTGTAATTCTTGCTTTTCCATTGCAATTTGCTATCAATTGTAGCTCAAGTCTAAAAGTTACTCAAGTATTGTGAGATAGCATTGTATTTGATAGTAACTTGCATATCTGCCTTCTTTTTAGAACATTTACATAGTTCTGCAAATGAATAATAAATATGTAGATTCAAATATTGTACTTCGAAATTGTAAGCCTGTACTAACCTAAACATACATAGAGCAAATTTATATGAATCATACCCAAATGCATTCTAAAAAACAACTTATATAATCGACGATTATAACATCTTGTACAAGAACTATTGCAAGGACACCTCAGATGGTACTTACTACTTTGACTTGGGCTGCCACTGGTAAAAAATAAATGGGATAAAGACAAGCAAGTTAAATCTCCCATTTACCAAATAAAAGTATGTAAGAAAAATAGTGATATTTTAAACATTTACTAAAATAATATTATGATGAACCCAGATAGGGACATCTGACTATGATGCTGTTAACATAACTATCTCAACTGAATAATAAAGCATCTAATAAACTACAATTAAATAAATCAAATTGTTTTCCAAATCTTTATTTCTTCTTTGCAGGTCGAGGGCCTAAGATGGATACGGAAATTGCTATAATTCCTACAGGTAATTATTATACACCAACTAATTTGTAAAATTCTGTATTACATTCAAATGATGAGTTTAGATAGGGACATCTGATTATAATGCTGTTAACATACATAACTATCTCCACTGAATATTTTGTTGATAGAAAACTTGTGTGTTACAAAATTTGTTTTTCTTATCGTGATCTCTCCTTTACAGTTAACATCAAGAGACTGCTGAGATAGTCGTGAAGTTCCCTAATTGCCCAGATTCATAAGCAAGGTAATAAAATTTTCGTAGCCCTTAAGTTTTGCCATACATAATTGGTGATTACCACACTTTATTTAGATGTGGTTGTCAGGTTGTCACTAACTACTTTCTAGTCACACACTGTGTTCAGGTATTACATAATGCAATTATTGAAGATTTTAGTAACACTCTAAAACTACAGGATTAAAATCTCCCAAGTTAGCAATTTTTGTGGTGATGTTTAGGTAAAAAAAAGTTAATTTGTCCTCTTGTATGAGAAGGGATGCATTAAAGGTTATGGTGTGTTACAAGGGAGTGGAAAGGTCTAAAATCTGCTGTAATTGTGTTATGAAATATTTGATTGCCCCCAAATATATTAATGATGAGTTTAGATAGGGACATCTGATTATAATGCTGTTAACATAACTATCTCCACTGAATATTTAGTTTACCAAATGAAATTGTAAATTTGTATGTATGTATATTTTAACCATTATAATTGTTCTACAGGAACAATGATCGACCCAGGATGATTTACTAGGACAAGACAAGTTAAGAGGAAAAACAATGTGAGTAAAGAGTCATTTTGTCATAAGACTTAATATTTTTTGTGTATTTTTCTATGATGAACTAGACCTTCAGGTCTCCCTCACCAGAGAGAACCCAATCAACCATGTTGACCAACTATACCTGTCTGATTTAAATCACTTAAAAAACATACAATATCAGGACGGAATAGATAAAGACTAACATTTATCTTACTTTTTCAGGTCACGGGACAAAAGTAGAATGTTGGATCTATCCAATATGAGCAGATATGCACTTGCAAAGTGCAGGAAGTGCTTAAAAAAAGAAATGGTTTGCCTGGTGAGTTGAGCTTTTAATTCTACTGTATTCTATGGCATGTAGTACAAAATGTAAAATTTGACAAGATTCATTTATAAAAGGGTTACGCAATAAGCATACTATATCAAAAGAGGCTTGTTAAATTACTTACTCATATTATTATGCACAATGGCTACCAATATTTATGTAATGATGAACTAGACCTTCAGGTCTCCCTCACCAGAGTGAACCCAATCAACCATGTTGACCAACCTTATGCGTCTGATACCTACTACTTACTAAACTAAAATATGTAACACCAGGACTGAATCGATAAGACTAATGCTTATGATACTTTTTCAGATCACAGGACAAATTTTGCATTGGGGATCTATCAAATATGAGCAGACATGCAGTTTAGCAGATTGAAAAATTCGCCTGGTGAGTTGTGATTTTATTTCTACTGTATTTTAGGGTCTACAACCAGTGCCCTGCAGTTCACCCGCTTAGTAAATACTCAATCCTGTTATTTTTTCAGTGATAAAAAGTAGTTGTTTCTAATACTTCCAAGAGTATTGTGTACTCTATGATCGATAGTTTTCGCGTGAAAGCTTAACATACAATTTTAGTAGGATGGTACAAAATGTTGGAATATTTTTGATAACTTCATATTTTTTAACTTCTAAAAGTGAATAAAAGTACCGAGTCGAATGTGTTTAATTACTCATTTGCAATATTTTCTAATGTATTTATAATGATGAACTAGACCTTCAGGTCTCCCTCATCAGAGCGAACCCAAACAACCATGTTGACCAACCTCACACGTCTGATTCATTTCTACACTATTGCATGATAATATACTCTGAATACAAATAAATAATAAGTTTTTTTCTATTTTCAGATTGCACTTAAACTTTGAAACATTTACCTGAAATATCAAGGTAAGACAACTGATATTTTTGTTTTTCGTTCTGGCTCGTATTTCATTCTCAATTTACACATCAATATCTTTAAATATGCCAAATTCTTTGAGTAGTCTGCTGTTCATGTGAAATTAAAGTGATAGAAGCCAATAGTGGTTGTAGGGATAAAATGTGGTTCTAAAAAATAATACAAATAGTGTGTGTAACTAGGAACTATTTGTATTTCATTTTATTCCTGACAACAGATTTGTCGAAAATGGCTAATTTTGATTTTTTTTACATAGATCAAATTATAATATTACATCACAAGATAGACAATTAATTAATTTTCATAATTTTTATGTAGTAAAAAATGTGTGACTTATATCTTCAATTAATTTCAAACTTGTCAATTTGTACATGATGAACTAGACCTTCAGGTCTCCCTCACCAGAGAGAACCCAATCAACCATGTTGACCAACCTAACACGTCTGACTTGCCAAATGAAAATATGTTATTGTTAGTTAAAAATAAGCAAATTATTAAGTTATATTTTCTTTACAGTTCCCACGTGAAGAGTCCAAAAGAAGAACCTGTTTGGAAACAACAATTGTTGCTATTGAAGGTGAATTGAATAATACATTTTATGAACAAATTATTATTTACATTAACTAAATTAGTATTTTTAGCAAAATCATTTATGTAAGCAGAAGGCGGTCAAACTCGTAAAATAATAATAGCATTGAAATGAATCTACCTATAATAAAGTTTAAAATACCATTAATAAAACGCTATTTTCTAGTTACAATTTATAGTACATATTATTGAGCTGAAACTACGGTAGTTGTCTGCTTCTTTCATTTTAATGTGTCTTGTAGTCTAGGAATGCATCATTATTGATGTTATTTCTGTTAACAGGACATAGATTACTGTGGTTCAAAACTGCTAATCTTGGTATACAATACCAGCTTAGTTAAAAAATACTACTACAAATTAATATGGATAGTGTCAGTACTACACTATCCTTTTTTTTTTTGAGTACATTGTAATAATAATTATCCAAGGAACTTTTTGAATTGAAAACTTGTTTTGGGGTGTTTTCTGTATGCTGTGAATTGAACTCCGTTTGTGAATGAAAGACATCTTCTGAAAGGGTAATATAATCTGGATGGCCATGTCCTCCAGTTTCACCCACGTAGTTCCATAGTGAGCTATCGAATTCTGAGTTATTAGTTTTCACTTCTATCGGCAGTCCTGTGACAATCAATTATTTTTTATTCACGAACGTATGTTTATATACCTTCTACAAAAATAAATGTATTTTGTCAATTCTATCACATTACAAAAACATGCAACAAATTTTAAAAAATTGTATGAGTACAAAATAATTTTTCCTCGCATGTTTTTTTTGTGTGATTATTATCTATAGGTCAATAATAGTCCAAAAGTTCGAACTTCTAACTCATTTTCATTTAAAATTCTGTCACTCTTGTTTTAGTTTTAATGATTGGATTTCATTGTTTCAGGTACTCAAAATCTTTCAAGCATAAGGGAGCCTAACTTTTCACATTGTTAGAATAATAAACTAATTTACTACACTTCATGTTTTATTTAAACCTGTTAGGTCACTCGAGGCGTGTGAAGATTTATCGTGATCCTCATGGTAATGATGGTCTTCCTCTCGCGCTGTTTAGCTGCTTTTTTAGACTACATACAGGCCCGTGAACAAAATTTACGTAATAAATGAACCACCAATGAAATGTATATACCTATAGTGTCATAATGTAACTGGCATAATCGTTTTTTGGCATAATGGGGTTAAGCATAACAATCTAATGTCATACATTGAATTCCGCCTATTGATGAGACACATAATGGTTTTTAAGCATATTGACGAGACGCATAAATAAATAGTCTTCAGGATTTTTTATTTACTTGTTGTGCTACTAAATGTAGACCCAGGTTACACAGGACTCAGATCCGATTCGGAACACCCCGACTCCACCTAGTCTTGTCGCTACTACCCCTAGAGTGTATATAAAAAATGCGGGAGCCAGAAGCTCAAGAGAAGTCCTGAGTGAAGCGAGCCATGCGAGGCCAAACGTAGGTAGCGAAGGGGGGAGGTGGCGAGCGAAGCGAGCCGGCGACCTCCGTAGTGGAGAGCAGGCCGAGTATGGAGAAGCGACACTCGTGGCTGACCGCAGAGCTTCTGGCTGCTTCTGCTTCTGGGAGCCCACCCGGAGTCAAAGCGTGCATCATATTTCTTACCGTACCTACCGTCCGCTTTTCTCAATGTGTGCTTTTAAACATTGTGCTAAGTTATCTTATGTGCTATGCATAAAAATGGATGGGAACGGGATCTGTTGAAAGGTTTGAAGGGCAATGTTGCCAGAAAAAATACAGGGCTTAGAGACATAACATCTTAGATCTCTGGGTGACGAGGGCAATGCAGTGCTAGGTAGGTACCTAATGATTTGTAGTCTTCATGTGCCAATAACTGCTTGTCACTGTACTGTTATGTGGCATGCATGTTGTTTACCATCAGGCACATTTCCTGCTCGTCTCGACACTCTTTATTAAAATAAAAAAACTACGCGGGTAACACCGCGGGGCGCTGCTTGGTTCTTACCTATGTTTGGTTAATGATGATTCAAAATGGCCGCCTCCACAAAAGGGCGAATAACATTTAGTTTACACAACTCCCTCAATCTCGTTCAAGAGCTACCATGCCACACACACATCCCCCTCACACACACACCCTCTCACAACCCCTTTCTCACACGCACATTTTTGAAAGTTGTCGTTTTAGGAATTTGTCGTTCTCGGAAGTTGTCCTTTTAGGAAGTTGTCGTTCTCAGCCTGAGGGGTTATCACTTGTATGAACCATTACTATACCTACAAGGTAGGTACTTGTGCAATTAGATATGCTGTAAGTCATATCGGAGCTGAGTTATGGCCTATCAAAGTTTTTTTTGGGTATTTTAATATCGACTAGTGGCGCCATTTTTCAAAGCCGCCAAAGATCTGTTAGGTATCACTTATATGAATTAGTAGGTACCCTATCTTAGGGTATTTGTGCAATCAATTTGCTGTAAGTCATATCGGAGCTGAGTTATGGCCCTTCAAAGTTTTTGGAAATGGCGCCACTAGTCCCTATAAGAAAAATAAAATAAAAACCTTTGAAAGGCCATAACTCACCTCCGATATGACTTACAGCAAATCTAATTGCACAAATAGCCTTAAGATAGGGTAGATAGGTACTGTTTCATAAAAGTGATAACGGATGTTTGGCCGCTATAGGAAATGGCGCCACTAGTCCATATAAGACAAAAAAAATGGCAGTCATAGGAACTGCCGATAGAAGTGAAAACTTAGAACTCGGAATTTGAGAGCTCACTTTGGAAACTACACGTGTGTAACCAGAGGGCGTGGCTTGGGCATCATGGCATGGCCATCTAGAATTGCGTCAGCATTTCGTATTGGCTGATGCATTTCTAGATGGCCATGGCATGACATTTCCCATTGGCTGACGCATTTTTAAATGGCCAATGCCGTGCCGTGGTCCCGAGTTTCCCCGAAGATTTCTTATCATACCCGAGCGTGACGCTAGAATCCAATTCACAGCCCAGGAAATATTTGTCTAGGCGCGCCTAAAGAAGTTTTCACTTCAATAAACTTTGAAAGGCCATAACACGGCTCCGATATGACTTACAGCGAATCTAATTGCACAAGTACCCTTGAGATAAGGTACTGTTTCATAAAAGTGATCCCTCAGGCTGAGAACGACAACTTCCTAAAACGTCGATTCCAAAATGGACATATTCCTAAAATGACAACTTCCTAAAACGACAACATCTGAAAATTACAATTTCCGATAAAGACAAATTCAGGTAAATGACGACTTACTATAGTGTGTTAATTTCAGCCGTCATGAGAAATGACAAAAACGATACATTTTAATATGTATATGTTACCGGCCAAACCAAATTAGTTTATCCTAGCTCATATAAGTTCATCTTTTGGGTGATAGAATAAACCGTACAGACTAGCCTGCCCCTAACAGCACAGTGACACGCAGCTATTTGAACATCAAGAGTCCACAATCATAACCTAGCACCGCACTGCGCTCGTCACTCGGAGACAAGGTATTTTATCTTTTAGCCCAGTAATTTAGTTGGAAACATTGCCCTTCAAGCCGGATCATAAAAATGTTTGCACAGTACTGCTTGGCGGCAGAAAAACTGGTAAAGGTACACATACTTCCCCAGGCGGACTCTGTAAAGAGACCAAACTCCTACTCCAAGGTCTTCCTAGTTTCTCCTTTTGACAATAAGACGAACTAGATTAGCCTAGCCTATATCATCATCATCAACAGCCCACTAAACATTCCCACTGCTGGGACTCGGGGCCTTCTCTCGCAAGGAGAGAGTTAAGGTCATAATCCACCTCGCTGGCCCAGTGGGCGGTTGGTGGATGACACATGACTTCGAAAGATTCTAGGTACATGTCGGTTTCCTCACGATGTTTTCCTTCACCGTTTTAAGTTAGCGGCATTACGCACATGACTTCGAAAAGACAGTGGTGCGTGTGGGGTTTGAACCCGGGGTCTCCGGATCGGCAGGCGCCGTTCTCCCGACTAGACCAGCCGTAACTTCCTAGCCTATATCGGTTTATCCAATTGCCTAAAACATAAAGCGATTTGACCTAGGAAGTTAGTTCGGCTGGCATAAGTTTTTTTTCCTAATTTACTTTGTCATAATATAATTATGTAGCTTAATATATGGTGTCATAATGTAACTTTTGCAGAATCGTTTTTTGGCATAATGGGTTTTAAGCATAACAATCTGATGTCATACATTCAATTCGACTATTGATGAGACACATAATGGTTTTTAATTTTTAAGCATATTGACGAGACGCATAAATAAATAGTCTTCAGGATTTTTTATTTACTTGTTGTGTTACTAAATGTAGACCCAGGTTACACAGGACTCAGATCCGATTCGGAGCAGCCCGAATCCACCTAGTCTTGTCGCTACTACCCCTAGAGTGTATATAAAAAATGCGGGAGCCAGAAGCTCAAGAAAAGTCCTGAGTGGAGCGAGCCATGCGAGGCCAAGCGTAGCGAAGGGGGGAGGTGGCGAGCGAAGCGAGTCGGCGACCTCCGTAGTGGAGAGCAGGCGGAGTATGTAGAAGCGACACTCGGGGCTGACCGCAGAGCTGTGACCACACTTACGGTTAACGTACATTATCGCGATAATTTATCGTCAGTGTGGCCCCAGCATAACGGGTAGACCTTAAGTGTGTTTTGCGCAATCGCATCGGTGGTACACCGGGATACATTATTGTCTTCTGACAACGTTACACAAGCACCATCCGAACCAACCGTGCCCCGCGACTACCTGTGTCGCTCTCGTAGAACCCACTCAGCGTGGGTCGTGAGACGGTCCGCTCTTAAATTGACGCAAATGCGCCCTATGAGATCATCACCTTATCTCTGGATTACGAGCACAGTGCAATCCTAAGTAGTGATTTGGACTCTTCGTCTTCCAGTAGTTTTGTGCTTTTGTGACACTCATCTTTATGTTGACACTACTGTTATTATGGTATCCTATACTATACTCGTCTATACTATATAGAAAAAAAGTTTTCACTTCAGTCCCGGAGTGACACTTTTTTATGAAGAACTTACCTACCAATTTTAATAATTTATGATTCCTCATTGAATGCTTATTAAGTAGTACTAGGTAATCTAAATATGAAAGAAAACCAACATAGCCTTAAAAAATACGTTTATTCTAAGTGTTCTACAAGAAGAACCGTCTCCTGGAGGTTTCCATCTGGTGTCTGCGGCCGGCGATGATCCACTCGTAGTCCCCTCGCTTGGAGTCGAACGCGCCCTGCTGCAACGACACCAGCTTCAGAGTGAACCGGGGGCCTAGCTCCCGGAGCTTGGCGCGCTTCCCGTCCGTTGTGAATTCATACCTGGCGACAAGTAGATTGATACACTTTAATGACGTTTTTGCGTGAAAAGTAGTCGATGGTTTGTGTGAATGGTAGTCGTTGGTTTGCTGAATGGTGGTTGTTGGTTTGCTGAATGGTGTAGTTGCTGGTTTGCGTGACAGAAAGTTATTGGTTTGTGTGGATGGTAGTCGTTAGTTTGTGTGAAAAGTAGTCATTGGTTTATGTGAAAGATTATGTAGGTAAATGGCGTTACATTTTTAACATTTTATTGTTCGGTAAATTACGCAATCAGCAAGGGAATCCGCCGCGCTCTGATCGGTAATGATTACCTCAACGTAAATATATAAATAATCTCTGCTACCACCCAATATAAAACGATTGGGACGTTATCTTAGAATCTATAGAAATATGACACGGTACCTTGTGTAAACAGGTTCCTCTGGTAAGAGTATATACCTAAGCCTTCCCCGTGTAGTAATTTTATGATAAATAAATTCGAGTACAATACTTGTCGACCGCTCGGCCTCCTTCCGCCAGTCACTGAAATCCTGTATTTCACAAACACAAGTTCGTTCTCGCGACCGCGCGTGTAAAGCGAATATCGTCCGTCCAGGACCACTTATTTGAACACCGAATGATAACGCGATCCTCGCGTACAAAACAAGTATTATTTAAATCAGAAATGACCCGCGACCGCGCGGACATTTTTTCGCAACGTCTCTTTGGAACCGAAAGTTAGGTTATACTAGACTGCACAGTGTTGCCACACCTCGGTTTAATAATTACCATTACCTTTTTTACCTTGGTGGTAAGTAGGTTTGCGTGGCAGGTCGTTGGGTAGTGTAAGTGAGAGATATTCACCGGTGGTGCCTGAAGAATATGTAGTCGCGCTGGTTGTGGAAGGTGACGGCGCGGCGGCCGCGGAACTGCGGCTCGTAGTGGAACAGGGCCCCGAGCATGCGGCCCACCGTCAACCCCAGGCGCGTGCTGAAGTTGTTCAATATCACCTGTAAACAAACAAACCTCTGCATGAACGACGAAACTAGTTATATTTTTCACAAACATATATTTATTTTGAACTATTTTGTTTTCATTTTGTTGTTTTATTTACTTTTATAGGTATATACACTTTACCGCCATCTCGCCTGATGTTAAGCGAAGATGCATTCTACGATGGAGCGTGTTTACCTAGAAGAAACTGATTCACTCTCGATTTAAAGACACATTGTAACCATTCAGGCAACATATTCCACAGCCTAGACGTTCTTATCACAAAAGTAGAGTCAAATCTCTTTGTTCGTGTATTTGGAACATCAACCATGAAACAGTTTTTTGTTGTTAGTTGTTTTGTCTACCCCAAGATTGAGAATCATCAATCAGCAACATGACGCATAGCGAAAGATGTCTTTCTTGGGTCATGCTGATTTCCACAAAGTTTTCTTACAACATTAAATCCTGTGGTGATGAAAAATTTGTACATCTGCACCTGCAAAAATACATGTTTGAAAATACGAGTGAGGCCATGATTCGAATCATGGATCTCACAATTGGGAAATGCGTAGTTCTACTCACTACTAAGCCACCACAGAGTCTAAAGAAAGTAATTTTGATTACTATACATATTTAAATCAGTGGCCAAAGAGGTCAAAGCAATCTATTCAAGGCTATCATGCACAAATAGGCTACAACAGACAGTAAAAGTGGTACAGTACAATGTTAGTGACTTATACCCTTTGATGGCAAGACAATGAATATAAGATGTAAGTAATACCACAGTGACTAAGAGCACATATTCATATTCGTAAATAAATGACACCATTTCATCATGTAAACATTAAAGTGTTTTACCTCAGGCCTATGTGTAGTGATTTCCTTGTAATCCTTTCGCAGCTCCGGTGTGATCTTACAATTGGACAGCCTGAAGTGTGCCGTGGGCCCATCGGGGAGGTGGATGAGGAGGAAGCCATTAGGCTGCTTCTGGTTCTCATTGACCACGATGACATCAGTGTAGCCATCGCGGATCCCGGACTGACATATCCGTTTTACTGATGATCTATAGACAAATAAAAACAATCTTGAGCAAGTACTTAAGTCCCAGTTGTCCCATGCACCATCACTCACAAACACGGCACATAACATCCTCAGCAACAGAGTTTACAACTGGAACAGGTGGTTGCCTGAGGATGTTTTTTCAGCAAAATTATTGAACTCTTTCAAGAACAAACTAGACAAATGGACAGCAAAACACAATATAACTTGAACAGACAATTATATATCATTTGTTATATTTCAACACTGAGATATAGGCATATCAGCTAATGCTGCTTGCCTTTTATTCAATGAATAAAGTACTTGAAACAAAATATGTCCACACAACCATTGTAAATGTGAAAACAACTGTCTGTTATGAATTCATGTTTAAACTACAGGAACGAAATATGGTACAGATAGTCTAGACTAGAGACTACAGCCTGGGATATCATAAACTGGGTTTAAGAGGTTAAAAGTTTGTATGAATGTTTTTAAGTATTTTTAGTGCCTGTGTACTAAAATAGAATAATTTCTGTAGCATTTATTAAATTAAAGATTTGGTCCCAAATTTTCAAAAATCCACATTGGTATCCATGGTGCAAGTTATGGCTGGATAGTGCAGTTGTATGTTGCTAAGCTACACACTGATTGGTGCATGGTGCACCATATTTGAAGGCCTGTGAATGCCATATATTTGGTCTTCTGTATTTGCAGTATCCCATATGACTCACCTCTGTCTGTATCTGGATAGTGAATTAGGTATAATCCTCATAAGTTCTTTGCCAAATATCCGTGTCTTGCTGTGCGGGTTGTCCGAGTATGTGATCAGTACCTTAGGTTCATATGCATTCTCATAGTATGTTGATAACTCATCCAATTCCATGTCTTTTTGAGCCTGAAAATACAAATAATAATCTATACTAATATTATAAAGCTTTTATGTTACAAAGCACTAATATACCTTGTAATACTTGTGCTATTATTGTATCCATAACTTCAGACCAACTCTAAATTAGTACAAAGTTGAGTTGTCACTTGTTTATCCCAGTATAGTCAACAAAATTTTGGATATAAATAATTTATTTAGGGAAAGTGACTTATAGAACAGACTATTTTATAAATTAAGGTTAGTAACAGCTGAATACAATGGAGAAATACACTTTTCTAACTGTAATAGTCTAAATGTTTTTTTCCAAATCAGCATCATCACCTTCAACTGATTTGATTTGATGATTGAACTTTTCCAGCAGGGAAATTGGCTAATTAAAGATCTATGCATTACAACAAAACGTACATGGCTCTGTGGTCCTATATTGTACTAAGATAACTAACTACAATAAAGTATATAAACAGCATGTGAAGACAATATATATGAACTATAGTGTTCAGTTTAGCCCTGTTCCTTATGCACGAGCATAAACCTGTGTAGTGAGTAGATGCCATTGGCAGACAACTGCTATAGGCCTTTTACTTGTTACGTTGTGTAACTTTGAGATAATTAAAATACATTTTACGTTTAAAGCAACATAAAGATATTGATATTAGTTATAAATAAGCGTAGCACAATTGCATTGAAAGCATTCTAAAGGTCACGAAATCTGTCTTAAATATTCTAATTTGTGAAACGTCTCAAATTCATTTCTAACCTCTTCCTGTTCCTCAGGTTCGGCATGAGCCAGCATAGTCTCATCCTTCTCCCTGAGCGACTCCAACGTGTGCGGCACCTTCTTGGGTACATCATCTCCTTCTTGCTTCTTCTCTAATTTACGTCTGAAACATCATACGAAGCATCAGAGAGCTGAACTTTGTAAACAAATATTACCACCGAATATAACCAAACTTACTTCTTTTTGTCCTTTCCACGAGCCATTTTGTGTTTTAAATTAAACTGAGATTCGTTAAAGACCACTATCTAATGCGTTTTTTACTTTATTTTTATTTAAAATCACCAGAAAACGGAATATTTTGGTTACACTATTTTCACAAATCCACGTTGTTTTGAATAAAAGATTAAATGAGAAGACATCAAGACAGCGACATCTGACAGTAATTCAAAATAGCAATAGTTATCAGTGTCACTGTCAATTTCTTTCAGGTAAAAAAAACCAGCGTTGCGGCTGCTGCGTAGTATATAGTGCTCGCAGTATAAGTCTGCGCGCGACTGGTGGCGTACTTAATGTTGCCAGGTCAAGCTAATAGGTTCCCTTCCCGTTCATTGGGAACGTACAACTTCATAAAACAAGTACGGGAAGGGATTTTTCAGGGAAGCAATTTAAGTAACTACACGACAACTGAGACTCAAGAACGAACGTCTCGAAGTAATGAACGCCTTTGCAGTGCTGGTTTGGTTCAGTATGACCAAGTATCATTGGTAATTGGTACAGGCTGTCTGAGTCTCTTACCACCAGGAAAACTTTATTATAGTTTATTACATTATAAAAAATCTGTCATTTTCAACCTACACCAATATCGAAATAACAAGAATTTAATTTAAACTTGTAAATCTTTTATTGAGACCATAAATAACACGATTTGAAAATTTGGCGCATAAACGTTCTTTTAATGAGTCATTGGCTTCCATAGAATCATCTTCTTTTTTCAATTGGGTAAAAATCACAATGAATCACGGCGGTAACCGCAAAAGTTCCTGTCCATGCTCCTTTAATAGTTATTCTACCTGGTATTGTGGGTCTTCTTTGTGCCTCTTTATTCGAGTAACTGCGGATTTGTCCTACAATCGTCGAAATCTATTTCATTTTTCTTAAGCCACTTTTGGCTTTCTTCTTTTACATTGCCCATTGTAGCCGCTTTATTCATCTGAGTGCAGTGGTATAATGCGTTGTCCATTACCACGTGACAGTACGTTCTGAAACGCCTACAATAAAAATACAGTAATGAATACAGAGTTAAGGATCAAAGAGCATCCAAGCTAACGTTGAAAAAAAAATTAAGTAAAATTTCTTTTGGCGCACCGCTGTTAGGTGAAAGGGTCGATCGGGTGAACATAGAACCGCCGAGTGTACTCGAGCGAGAATGATACAATCAGCTGATCTTCACTGCTGTGTCACTGTGTTTTCTATTTGGATTTGTAGATTATGAAAAAAAAAACATTTACAACTAGTTTCTCACATTCGGTCTTAAGCACTCACATTTTTTCCCACGGGTAAATTGGCGATAAAACAATCAAACCTAAAGCCGCACCTCAACCTAAAGCCTCAGCTTTAAAATATGCCGATAATAGGTGGAGATTTGATTGCTATGGTATCCCTACATGTTAGTTGTCAAATAGCTCTGCGTTTGGAAAACTGCACTTTTGGCCCGTTATTGTATTGTTCTTCTTCACAACCACGATTGATTTTCAAGAACCAGGCACGGCCAGCACTTTTAATTACTTTCGGCATAATAAAAGCTATTAATTATTTTGGAAATTAATAAATACACTAAACGTAAACAAACTTTTGTCAACTGACGTAAATAAGAAGTTGACGGCCTGTCAATTAGTTCCATATTTTGCTACGCGCAGAGTTATATTGCGAGCACTCTACCTACTAGTTTAAAAAAATTATAATATATTCTTAACCATGGATACTAGTCTTTTAGCCACGCTGTGTACTAGATAGCGGTTAGGGTTACGGGCCATAATTATCTACTTATTTCATTATAAGCTTTTATTCTACTTACTCTGTTAGTATGTAAGTGTGGGACAAATCTTGCGAGTTAAATTAGAAGCACTTCCTGTCGTTAGATTAGGTTGAAATTTGGTATACTTACTTACGTAACTTCGGTGACAAGGCTATAATATGGTACCAGGAAGCTGATATCAAGGTGGAATCGTAAGGTGGCCATAGGGACTCGATAGATCCCTCGAATTGAGATTCGTTTGAATAGTGCCAAGCACTCTTGTGCTCCATGCTACTTGACAACCAGGGTCTCAAGATGGCGTCGGAAGGTGGCCATCTGTATTCCTAAACTAAACTAGATAAAACCGTCGAGTTTGAACTCTTTTGAATAGTTTTGACAAGCACTCTCGTGTTAATATTCAGAGTTACGGAGTTTTGTTGAGATTGGTGAGATGGGCATTGATAGCATTGGTCATTGTCATATTAAATAAATAGTTTCAAATATAGTTGGCATTGGTCTACAACTTGTCTAGGCGAAAAAAAACTCCAAAATCAAAACCGAACTCGAATAAAAGTAAAGTAAAATTTTATTTGCCATAAAAGAATAACAATTAAAAATGATTCAGAAGATAGGAAGATAGAAGGTTTACAAGAAAAGTGATCCTACAAATATTATCTATTTTACATAAGGTGTGAATGAGGAGGAGACGGGATGCGAACACAGTTAACTTTAGAAAGCTTAAGAGCGTATTCGGTGAGCGTGGGAAAATAAAATTGCATAACTACATTGACAACATTACTCACACAGATATAGCACTATTCGTATTGTGATAGGTGCCCACAGCCAAAGCATAGTTGCTACGAAACGGGGATTCCGGAGCAGGTTTAAACTGCTACATATTCCATGTTTGTTACTGTTACGTATTCAATATCATACACCATCTAGGAATATTAGACTTTAGTGTGCTCTGTTGTAAGTTGCATTTCGATTTGGAATGTGACAATAACAAACGGCTATAATCTCAATGTGTTCCAAACTGTCATTCAGCAAAACACATCCACATAATATCCAAACATTTACTTTCATAATAGGTACTAATCTACTAATAGGACATTTATCTCTACAGGGTTACAGTATCGAACTTGCAGGAAGGACAAAGTGCAGGGTTAGAAAAAGTGTTTTACATAAGTGTTTTTAGGATTCCGTAAAACGTAAAAACGGAACCCTCATAGATTCGTCATGTCTGTCTGTCTGTCTGTCCGACCGTATGTCACAGCCATTTTTTGCCGAAACTATGAGAACTACACCATT
The DNA here is from genome assembly GCA_963693475.1 of Ectropis crepuscularia. Classification (NCBI taxonomy): domain Eukaryota; kingdom Metazoa; phylum Arthropoda; class Insecta; order Lepidoptera; family Geometridae; genus Ectropis; species Ectropis crepuscularia. Next base: position 32,241,924 of record OY856339.1, on the reverse strand, counting down.
GAAACTTAGTGAGTAGATGTATTCTGTGAACCGCATTAAGATTTTTACAAAAAAAAAAAAAAATTGGGTTGCCCCTCATATTTTTAGTACGTCATAAATACACTACTATTAAATTTTCGATCAAAGTTACAACGAACTACAATAACTACGTGTGGTACTATATCTTCTATCTATCTATATATATAAAAGCGAAAGGTCACTCATCAAGGAATCTCAGAAACTACAAATGCTAGGAATCTGAAATTTTGCATGAAGGTCCCTCTTAGCACGTAGGCGCTCGCTAAGACGGGGTTTGGCGAAATTCAACCCCTAAGAGGGTGAAACAAGGGATGAACGGTTGTATGAAAATTCGTGATTTTCAAAGTTATCAAATTTTGTATTTAGACACTTGACACGAAGCAATGACATGTTTGTTCTATCAATTTTGTAATTTCGAACTGTACGGGGGTGAAATTGATGTTGAAATGGGGATGAATGTCAATATGGAAGTTCCCAATCGTTGAAGGTAAAACCATGAAACTCTGTATATAGACAATTGACACGAAGCAAACGAATGTTTGTTCTATCAATTTCGTAATTTCGAACTGTACGAGGGTGAAATTGGGGTTGAAATGGGGGATGAATGTTTAAATGAAAGTTCCCAACCGTTGAAGATAAAACCATGAAACTCTGTATATAGACACTTGACACGAAGCAAACGAATGTTGGTTTTAGCAATTTTGTAATTTCGAACTGTACGGGGGTGAAATTGGGGTTGAAATGGGGGGTGAATGTCAATATGAAAGTTCCTAACCGTTGAAGATAAAACCATGAAACTCTGTAAATAGACACTTGACACGAAGCAAACTAATGTTTGTTCTAGCAATTTTGTAATTTCGAACTGTTACGGGGGTGAAATTGGGGTTGAAATGGTGGATGAATGTCAACATGGAAGATCCCAACCGTTGAAGATAAAACCATGAAACTCTGAATATAGACACTTGACACGAAGCAAACGAATATTTGTTCTAGCATTTTTGTAATTTCGAACTATATAGGGATGAAATTGGGATTGAAATAGGGGATGAAAGTACACACGGAAGCTTCCAATCGTTGAAGATAAAACCATGAAACTCTGTACTCAGGAAAAATATAGGCACTTGGGATGAATCCAATAAATGTTTGTTCTAGCCATTTTGTAATTTCTAACTGTATGGGGATGAAATTGGAGTTGAAATGGGGGACAAATGTCTCTTACGCTTTCACACCTAAACAACTGACCCAATTTTGATGAAATTGTATGAAAGTGTTTTATTATAAGCTGTTTTTAGTAACCGTCAATGTGTCTGGGTATAAAAATAGGTACTGCCTGAGTTACCGTAGTATTTATTTCGCGCGGACGAAGTCGCGGGTAACAGCTAGTATATTATGTTCCTTGCTGCAACGGAACCCTTCATGGGTGGGTCCAACTCGCACTTGGCCACTTTTTTTTTTAAATAAAGAGTGACGGGACGAGCAGGACATGTGCCTGATGGTAAGCAACATGCCTGCCACATAACAGCACAGTGACACGCAGCTATAGGAAAATGAAGAGTCCAAATCATCACCTAGCACTGCACTGCGCTCGTCACTCAGATATCTAAGATGGTATATCTCTAAGCCCAGTAATTTCTCTGGAAACATTGCCCTTCAAACAGAAACACACTAATGTTTGCACATTACTGCTTGGCGGTAGAATAAATGGCAAAGGTGTGGTACTTCCCCAGGCGGACTCTGCTAAGAGTCCTACCACTACAAAAATGATAATTGCATTTAACAAATAATTTGGTTCTTTTACCTCCATTTTTCTGTCCAATCTGGAGTCAATAATTTCCGGCAGCATACAATTAAGATAAAATGTCTATAATTTTTCTTCCATTTTGTTTTTCCAGAAATTGACATTTCTTTTAATTGTTTGAACTTTCATGTCCACATAAGTCCAAGCCACGAAAATGCATTCAGTTTTTTTTGTGATATGCAGCTGACCTTGGACTTGGTAATACCAGTCGTGGTTAGTATTTATAATAAGGTCTCCTGTTACATTTCGTTTCCAGGAAGTGACCTTTTTTTATTGATCCCGTCTTCGACAGACATATTGGCACACGAATATGGACATTTTTTCTCGATAATTTTATCATCGTCCAATCATTTTTCTTTTCTATATTATTTTTCTTGTCAACCTCGCTGATTTTGTTGGTTTCCGTCCTTGCTTGTTTCCCATATTTAGGTAAAAGTATGTAAAACAAAAACAAAACAAATAAAGTGGCCAAGTGCGAGTTGGACTCGCCCATGAAGGGTTCCGTTGCAGCAAGTAACATAATATACATAGTTTTTTTTAGTTCGTTGTAATTTTTTAGATTTTTCATTCTCTTACTTTAGAAGTAAGAGGGGGGGGGGCACACATTTTACCACTTTGGAAGTGTCTCTTGCGCAAATTATTCAGTGTAGACAAAAACTATTTTAGAAACCTCAACATCATTTTTGAAGACCTAACGATAGACATCCTACACGTGTATGTTTGATGAAAAAAAAATTTTGAGTTTCATTTCTAAGTATCCCCATATGCCCTGGATCTGACTGTTGGCCCTGTTGGGACGTCTTGTTTTTTCGCTGGAACGAAACGACGCGTTTTTATATGATGCTGGTGTTTTTCTGGTGATAAAAACGTACGTAACGTAATAGTGCTACAGGAAGAGGCTATTAATTATTGGAACACTCTGGATTGGTGCTGGAAGACCACAGAGTGAAAGCGGGCTGCGGGATCGGCCACCTTTCTCCAACGCAGGATCGTTGTCTGGACGGACGAGAGATCTACGGAAGCTAGTCTGGTTTGCGATTCCCTATTTTCCCTTGTGTTTCCGTTCCCTGTTTTCCCATCGATCAAACCGGACTTGAGCGACGCCGGGAAGCACAAGTAAGTGTTAATGTTATAGACATTGTGGGGGTGAAAAGTTAAAATCGACATAACGGCATTTAATTTGTATTAAGGTCTTGCTGATGGGCCCCGAGACGGTAATTTCTGGCTAAATTATCATACATTTTTGTCCAAGAGGCGACTACGTCCGGATACGAGCGCTCTTGGACACAGGGTCCCAGGGGTGCATTTTGACAACCCGGGTTGCTCATCGCCTGGGCCTGGCTAGGTTTCCGTCACCGACTCCGTTGCGGGGAGTCGGGAACACAGAGGTGCGGTCGGCTGGACAGACCCGCCTCTCCTTCTCGTCCGTACATTCCTATTCGGAAAGGATTGCGGTCAGGGCTACCGTCATGGATTCGGTTGTCGGTTGGCTTCCTCAGGCGGACATAGATCCGGATCTTTTGTCCTGTACTAAGGGTCTCAGGTTGGCGGATCCCCGCTTCGGGATGGCGGGTCCGGTAGACCTTTTGTTGGGTTCTGATGTACTGGGTTACATCATGAACGGCAAGCCTAGACTGCTGGATCAGTCTTCGCTTATGGCGCTGCCCACCATCTACGGGAACGCCATTTTGGGAATGGTGGATGAGTGGCAGCAGTCGAATCAGGCTTCCTTTACGGGAACGGCCCTCGCTCAGATCATGCAGAGGTTCTGGGAGATCGAAGAGCCGCCTACCGTGTCTCGGCTGGATCCCGAGCACGTGGAGTGTGAGAACTTTTATCAGGCTCACACTCGGAGAATGGTTTCTGGGCGATTGGAGACTAGGCTGCCTTTCCGGGATAACCCCCCGCGTCTGGGCCAGTCTCGATCATTGGCCGAGAAAAGGCTCAGGTCCATGGAGCGACGCATGGCTCGAGATCCTGTACTTCGGGAAAAGTACATCGAGTTCATGAGGGAGTATGAGGCACTGGGCCACATGTCTCCGGCTCGCGACGACTGGTCGACCATGGACCACTACTTTTTGCCTCATCACGCTGTTTTGAAAGCGTCGACAGGCAAACTCAGGACGGTGTTCGATGGATCCGCTCCGACTTCGACAGGAGTGTCACTGAACCAGTGCCTCCACGCTGGACCGAAGTTACATCGGGATATTGTAGACATCATCCTGAATTTCCGTAGGCATCAGGTGGTGTTGGGAGCGGACATCCGTATGATGTTCCGACAAACGGTCATACACCCCGAGGACAGGAGGTTCCAGTTGATCCTCTGGCGGGAAAGTCCTCAGGACCCTATGATGGTGTATGAGTTGAACACCAACACCTATGGGTTGAGATCAAGCCCCTTCATTGCGATCCGCTCACTGCTGGAGTTGGCGGAGCAAGAACGGGCTCGGTACCCACGTGCAGCCGCAGTTCTGGAGCGCGACCTGTACGTGGACGACGTTTGCACTGGTGCGCAGACGGTGGAGGAAGCTCTGTTGCTCCGGGATGAGCTTACAGAGCTTCTCGCATCTGGAGGCTATGAGCTTCGAAAATGGCTCTCTAACGACCCTAACGTCCTGGCTGGTATCCCGGACGATCACCAGCAGGATCCGGGGCTCTTCGAGGAAGGTGACGATCCGCACGGGATTGCGGTTCTGGGCATGCAGTATCAACCGGTTGCTGACATCTTCACCTTTCGGGTGGCACTGGAAGCCACACGCGCGTGGACAAAACGGACGGTTTTGTCCACCATCGCCAGGATGTTTGATCCAAACGGTTGGATCAGTCCGGTTCTGTTCGCAGCCAAGTGTCTGTTACAGCGACTTTGGACTCTGAAGGTCTCCTGGGACGACCCCCTGGTCGGAGACTCGCTTAACACTTGGCTTCGTTTAATATCTGACCTCGAAACGGTCAATCGAGTGGCGTTGCCCCGTCGCATTCTGCCACCAGGCTGTAGCCGGATCAGCCTGCACGGGTTTTGTGATGCGTCCGAGCTGGGCTATGCCGCATCTGTGTACTTGCGTACAGTTGACGCTGGAGGCCACGTCAATGTCACGCTCTTATTGGGGAAGAGCAAGGTAGCTCCTATCAGGACACGACTCACTATTCCGAAACTGGAATTGAGCGGAGCCACCATACTTGCTCGGCTGCTTAAGCACGTGTATCAGGAACTGTCCACCTCGATAGACATCCGGAATGTCTATGCGTGGTCAGACAGTCAGGTCGTGCTTGCCTGGTTAAGAGCAGCCCCTCACACTTTGGAGACCTTTGTGGGAAATCGGGTTTCCCAAGTCCAAAACATTGGACTGGACATGGTTTGGAGACATGTCCCGGGTGAGTTGAACCCCGCTGACTGTGCTTCGCGCGGCTGTTCCGCGCCGGAGCTAGTTGATCACCCCTTATGGTGGGGTCCGGACTGGCTGCGGGAGCCAGAAGCTTCCTGGCCAGCTCTCGGCGCGGACTCGGAGCGAGCGGAGCTGCCCGGAGTCCGCGTGCATGCGATTGTGGCGGAAGTGCCCCCAGACCCTGATTGGTTGACGGGTCGTTACAGCAAGCTGGATAAGTTGTTGGGGGTAACTAGCTGGATTAAACGCTTCATCCACAACTGTCGTCACCCTCGTCAGAGGAGGAGTGACCAGATCGCCACTGTGGAGGAGCGTCGGAGTTCCTTGCTGCACCTCATTCGGCTGGTGCAGGGTGAGAGGTTTCCGACGGAACTTGAGGCGCTGCGCTGCGGACGCGCTCGTTTGAAGGGTGCGGTCGCCAAGTTGAACCCTTTCACAGATCAGGATGGTCTTCTGCGCGTAGGAGGTCGGCTCCGGAAAGCCAACCTGCCGTACGGCAGCAGGCACCCCCTGTTGCTACCGAAAGGAGGTCCTCTGGTGGACCTGCTGATCACCGATCGGCATATCGGTAACGCGCACGCTGGATGTGGCGCGCTTCTCGCTGTGTTGCAGCGTGAATTCTGGATCTTGTCGGCTCGCAGGGCGGTCCGAAAGGTGCTGTTTAGATGTGTCCCTTGTTATAGGCTCAAGGCTTCTACCATGCAGCCCATGATGGGAGATCTTCCTCCGGATAGGATTTCTCCCTCGAGGCCGTTCGACGGGGTCGGAACGGACTTCGCTGGGCCCTTCTCGGTCAAGTCATCGACGTTGCGTAACGCCAAGGTCGTTAAAGCCTACCTGTGCGTCTTTGTGTGTTTGGCCACCAAAGCAGTCCACCTGGAGCTGGTCTCTGCGCTGTCTACGGAGGCCTTTGTCGCGGCGCTGGATCGCTTTGTAGCGCGAAGAGGAGTACCCTCTTTAATACGTTCGGACAATGGCACAAATTATCGAGGGGCGGCGAATTATTTACGCGAAGTTAATAATTTCTTAAATTCTGGTAATAATAGTTTAAGTCTGGCTCTCGCCCAGCGGGGAATCAGCTGGCAATTTAGTGTGCCGGCCTGTCCTCACTGGGGAGGAATTTTTGAAGCTGCGGTGAAGTCTGCTAAAACTCATCTCCGCCGTGTCATCGGGGAGACCGTGTTAACTTGGGAAGAGTTAGTCACGGTACTATGCCGCGTGGAGGCAGTGCTTAATTCCCGTCCTCTCTGTCCAATCTCGCCTGACCCTAACGATCTAGAAGTCTTGACGCCGGGTCACTTCTTGATCGGTCAGCCCTTAACCGCGTTGCCGGAGTATCCCTGGAAGGATGAGCGGCCCGGACGCCTGTCCCGTTTTCAGTTATTGCAGCAAATAAGTCAAGACTTCTGGAGGCGCTGGTCGGCCGAGTACTTGCATCTGTTGCAACAACGGGTAAAATGGACAGATAGGACGGAGGCCCCTCGGGAAGGGGACTTAGTATTATTAAAAGAGGCAAATTTGGCCCCCCTACTCTGGCGTAGGGGACGTATTTTAAAATTGATATCGGGTACTGATGGCACACCCCGCGTGGCGGAGATTCTGGTTTCTGGTTCCAGACTTCAGCGCGCGGTGTCCTCTCTGGCACGCTTGCCTCTTTATTAGATATACGTTTTTTTTCATGGTTAAAATTTAATTTAATTTTGTTACTATTTTTGGTAAAGTGTTTTTTTTGGTTTGATTTCCACTTTCGGGTCAAAGTTGGGAATTTCGTTTTTATTTGGGGTCCGGATACTGCTAAATACTAGTTTCTAAAATTGAACAGGAGTTCAATTGGTCGGGGGTTTTGTTCCGTATAATCGGGCAACATTATATCGGCCATCGAAATCTAGCGTGTGTCTGTGGTCGCCGGCTGTCACTTTTACCGTTGTCTTTTTTTCGCTGGAACGAAACGACGCGTTTTATATGATTCTGGTGTTTTTCTGGTGATAAAAACGTACGTAACGTAATAGTGCTACAGGAAGAGGCTATTAATTATTGGAACACTCTGGATTGGTGCTGGAAGACCACAGAGTGAAAGCGGGCTGCGGGATCGGCCACCTTTCTCCAACGCAGGATCGTTGTCTGGACGGACGAGAGATCTACGGAAGCTAGTCTGGTTTGCGATTCCCTATTTTCCCTTGTGTTTCCGTTCCCTGTTTTCCCATCGATCAAACCGGACTTGAGCGACGCCGGGAAGCACAAGTAAGTGTTAATGTTATAGATATTGTGGGGGTGAAAAGTTAAAATCGACATAACGGCATTTAATTTGTATTAAGGTCTTGCTGATGGGCCCCGAGACGGTAATTTCTGGCTAAATTATCATACAATTTTTTGATCCCGGAGCAACATCGGACTGTCAACGGAGGCTGACGAAAACAGGGCAACCCTAATTTTTTTTATAAAAATCGCAAGTACGTATCAGTTCGTCAAACTAAAAATGATTTACAATATTTTCTACACTAAAATTATAATTACGATCAATATCGCTGCATTCATTTAGTAAGATGAAGAAACAGTATTGCCAGTTGCAAGGAAACTTTTATCTGTAGTGGAAATTGCAATAATCTGTATAATTTCGTATGCGTTCATTCAATCCTAAGCTATGCCATAACTACCTGGGGCAACGCAACCGATATCAAAAAGGTGTTAACATGTCAAAAACGCTCTATAAGAATTATAAACGGAATTCGTAGACGACAATCTGCTAGGAAATATTTTGTGGAAAATAGAATTATGACTGTAATATCATTGTATATTTATAAATCGCTACTCGAAATACATACCGAAAAAGATAGGTATCCTAAGAACATGGACAAGTGCTTGCATAATTACAATTTAAGAAATAAAGAAAAACTTTTCGTACCTCGTACAAGACTATGTAAAACGCAAAAGCAAGGTATTTTCAATAAAATCATGATGTACAATAAATTACCGCAATCTATTGCTAATCTACCAATCTTGGATTTCAAGAAGAAGATAAAACGATTCTGTACTAAAAAATCATTTTATACATTAAGTGAGTTTATGCAGTTAAAATTAAATGAGCAGTCGTTTTCAGATATGTGATATTATACTCGTTACGTCAATTATTTTAGACTTTTGTTCTTGACTGTTATTTCTTATTGTAAATTGTGCGGAATTAATTTGACATCATGATGGATTTTTAATAATAATTATGAATTTGTACTCAATCTTGACATTGTATTTTCGTTGACATTATTTATTGATTTTATTATTCATTGACTTATTTTAAATTTAGTGTCCATTGACATTTAATACATATTTATTATTTTACTTTGATTTCAAACACAATGTATTAAGAAATCTTTTTATATTTAATTTAATTAGATCACATTTGACCTATTTTTATTTATCTATAGAGAGAGAATTTGTGCTATTTTCGGTGTACAAAATGTTTAATATTGTAAAAATTTCAATTATCGATTTCTATTAATCTTGTATATAATATCTGTTTTTAGTGCTGATTATTTCTGTATCCATGACGTACCTTATATGACTAACATGTTGTAATGGTGAATAAAAAAAAAAAACAAAAAAAACAAAAAACAAAGCTGTGTGCTTTTGTATGAAAAGAAAGGATTTACTTTATGAATTGGTCTCAGCTAAGCTTTAGGTGTAATATGAACACATTCTGACATCCAGTTTCGATTAAAATTTTGCATCGCTCTGGGGTTTTAGACGACAAATAATAAATCATAATAACACAACCTATACCAATTAAAACTAAGTAGGTACCTACTTAAAGTTCGTTTGAGATGAATTATTTACGAAAAATGTGGTACATACGCGTAGGTTTTTAGTACCTAGGTATCTATCTTGGAGACAACTCAAACATGTTGGATAATGAATATCTCCGGTTTGAAGGGTAATATTTCCAGATAAATTACAGGGCTTAGAGATATAACATCTTAGATCTCTGGGTGACGAGCGCAGTGCAGTGCTAGGTAATGATTTGGACTCTTCATGTTTCAATAGCTGTGTGTCACTGTGCTATTATGTGGCAGGCATGTTGCTTACCATCAGGCACATGACGTGCTCGTCTCGTCCTCTTTAATTAAAACAAAGGAGACGGCTCATTTCTGCCCCACGTCGTTTCAAGTTTAGGTACTTAATTAGCCCCGGAGACCTAAACAAGTTATTTAATTAAAATAACATATAATTAAATAATTCAAACTGTACATTCAATACTAACCTGCCAAGCGGGGATTGCAAATTGGTGATTAAAAAGTACCTTAATGACTATGTTTATGTAATTTTGTATTAAGGTACTGTAGTTCCATAAAACCAAACTAGATGGCGTTGTACGGCGTTAAAACACGCTATCGAAGTTTTTGTGAATTTAAATAAGCCTGTTAAGGTTTAGTTCGTGTTTTGTCTTCGGATCAGTACCCAATAAATTATAGATAAGTACTACGCTGATCAGTGATCACTTCTTTGTTCTTTCATTTGTACCTATGTGTACAGACTATAGTCAAAGTCAGCCATGTATTTCGCTTTTTTTGTTCAGTTGAAGTTAACGTGCAGTAAAAATTCGTTCGAAAATCGATTTGTTCGAAACTCACACAACACCCATGGAATTTCTTTATTTTTCCAAAGGTTTCCTAATTTTTTTGTGGTTTGCCCGAATCTCTGGTCCTTTTCTGTGTTGAGTCGACATTATTTTGAGCACAGTAAGTCGCAAAATAATGAATTTACTACCTTCTTATAGTAGTAAGTACATAATCACGTTCTTGATTACCTACTTGCGGCGTTATTTTTTTTCAATGTTTTAGTTGATATCTTTTAAACCCCGCTATGGAGGATAAAAACATAAACGGTTCCTCAATATATATTAAAAATCCTATACAATGAGCCAATTTTGGTCAAGTCTCTTGCACTTTTTCTGTGGGGCAAATGCCCATGGAAAATGGGCCGTCTCCTTTAAATCTATATTACGAGCTGAAACTAAATTAACCATAAATAATGTAGGCCTACAATAATAATATAAATAACATTAAATTATAATAGGCACTTATGTTTATAATAACGGAAGACATTAGAGTGTTTTAGCAGATTATCGCAATTTAGTCAATAGTTTGTAAAATCTCTGTACGAACATCCAATGCAAATCTGTATCGAATATCGAAAATATGTTTGTGTACGGAAAAAAGTTCTTATATATGGCAATGGCTTCGAAAATAAAACGAAATACAAATAAGCGAGCTGAGCTCACATAAATGCCGCCATAGAATAGATCATATTGAACTCGAGCCACGCGAGGTAGGTACGAAGCCGGCAGGCGGTGCTCGCACGCATAGTTACTACCGAGACTGTGGACCGTGTACCTACCTCCGCCCGCGCCGCGCGCTCCACTCTTGGCTGTTCTGGCAGCCATCTTGCTCTCTAGCGATAGCAGTCTGAACACGATTATTTGTAGCGCCTGTCAAAATTATGATAGCTAGCGCCTGTCCAAATTATGATAGCAACGAAATATGTGTCATGGAGTTTTTTTTTCAGAGGGAGCTTTCATAAAACTATCCCTGGTTACTGGATCCCTACTGCTGATACACAGATCAAATAACATAAAAGGTCTAACCCATACATGTATCTACATAACAGTTAGAATCTATAAAAATCCGGTTTTCCTACTTTTTTTTTAATATCAAAATTACGGCTGAAAATAATTTGGCCAATAGTTTCAAGAGACAGGAAGCATATACAACGTTTTTCAACAAATCAATGTGAAATTCAGGATATGTGTATTAGTGTGTATTAATTTCAAACTTCCACATAATGTATTATGGCAATGAATTGACGACAAAAACACATCGATTTTGTTAAAATAGCAGACTGGGGTCTTAAGAAGCCGCGAGAAAAAAAAACATCAATTAAAAAATACAACGTAATAAATTATAAAAAATATTTTTAAAAACAAGCTTTTATTTAAAAAGAAGAATAGAGTTAGATATAACGTAGTGATTACTTACTCTGTGGTTAAATATTACCTATCTAAGGTAAGATGTTGTCTGAAATCTTGCGATAAGCTTTTATTTACATCAATATACATTTTGTATATTAATAAAATTGTGGGTTTGATTACATTCAAAATGTATATTCTTTGTTTTAGAGCATTAAATAAAACCTAGTTTAAAAAATATTTAATTTATACAACATTATTTATAAAAATACATAGATTTCACGGAAACGACAGATTATTCTATCACTTTACCGTGTTATAAACGTCAGTCTGGCGAAACCTTAGTACTAAAATTAGATGTATGAAACGACTTTTCTATTTTATGGTGACCGAACCCGTCAAAGTAGAAAAGTATTCCATATTCAAATGGTTGCACTGACAGCACTGACTCTCTTGTTTTAGCCGTATAATATTGAAAACATGGCGGCCGCGGCCGCCATAACAGCCGCCATATTTGCACGTTTGTAATCCGTCAATGTCATATTGTCACAATGTCAGTTTAGAGACGTAGTGATTACTTACTCTGTGGATTTTGTAATTTTGTTCCCGCCATTACACTGATAACTTACTCTGTGCTCTGTGCCCGCCAACCCGCCATTTTACATTGTCTTTGCCAGCCATTCTGAACATAAACGTATTTAGGTATACATACTATAAATATAATTTCATTCTTTTTGATTATAAATTGGACGTGTGCTAAAGTTAAACGGTATCCCTAAAGTATCGCTTTTTAGTCTGATTATTAAGCAAGTTTGTAAATATACGACTAATAGTGTGTAAATGTTGTCCAGGTTGTACAGGAAGGTTTGGGTTTTTATGTTTGTGACCCAGTTTTTTACGTCCATATCCAAGGATGGATCGTGGATCCCGACCTTCCCGAGCCCAGCCGCCGCCTGATATTGATGATTGACTGATGAGCTTAATTTCAGCGACTAAAAGACGCTTAGATAATGAAAGTGTAAATCCAAACCCTCCCAAGAAGCCAAACAGCTCACAGCAAAACTCGACAGCCACTGCCGGAACCAAGCAAAGAGCGAGGGCGGGGCGTGGCCCTTCTTCGAGGCCTTGAAGGTCTTGAAGAAATCTCAGATGATGGATTCACCACCAGCTTCAACAGAACATTCTCCTGATGCCACCCTGTGTAAGTGTTGTAAGTACATACTAAGTTTTTAAAATTGTGGAAACTTAAGTATCAAATGTTTAAAGTGGAAAATTGTAGTGTGTTATTATGTCAAATATTTTGCCATAGAATACAAATAATAAATAAATAAATATTGGTGGACAATTCACACACAACACCGTCTGACCCCAACCTAAGCAAAGCTTGTATGATGGCGGCCAGATAGCTGAAATGAAATTAATGTTCTCTTGCAATTAAAGAGCAATATTTTATTGACGTGTAAATTGTACATTTTTATCAATAAAGAACTTTGACTTTAAATCCAAGAGAGTTTCAGTTGCTGGGTTCTCCGTTCACTAAACTTTACACATGGTACATAAACACTAGCTGCATGATACATTTTATTGAGTTCAAAGACCATTTTAATTTGCAACAGGATTTTAAAGATATTTAAATTTATACAAATACAAGTCAATAGTAAATAAGTACAAGTTAGATGTCAATTTTAAATTCCACAACATTACTTAAAATCATTTAACAGAAATCAAATTCCATTAAATTAAATTCATACAATACAAATCAAATTCCATTAAATTAAATTCATACAATACAAATCAAATTACATTAAATGGAAACCATACATTTAAAATCAAATTAAATTAAAATTACACAGTGAAAATCAAATTACAACAATCTAAAATCATACAATAAGAATCAAATTATCACTACAATAAGAACCAAATTACTTACATCAAATTTAAGTCATACAGTAAAAATCAATTAAGTACATAAAGAAATATTATCTATCTGTGTTAAAATTAAATAATATTCCAAATAATATTAAAATTCCAAATCAATGTCAAAAAATAAAGAGAACTAGTAGATACTTCGATAGTATATTATTTTACATTATATTATCAGTTCCCCAATGCTGTAGAAACTATTTACTTGTTGCTACGGAACCCTTCATGGGCGAGTCCGACTCGCACTTGGCCGCTTTTATTGACGTTATTGATCAACAAAAGTAAAAAATTGCATATTTATAACATTAGTAGACATACCTTACCTTTGCCAGTTAATCTGCCACCAAACAGTAGTGCTTAATTTACTGTGTTGCAGTTTGAAGGGAAATGTTTCCAGCTATTTCGCTGGGCTAAGAGATAAAACACTAATACAACGTTCCTCTATCGCAGACAATTACATGATACTTTTAAATTACAGATAAGCATGCCAGGCATCTTCAAAACCTTCCTCTGTGGTGGGTGCTGGCGATGCCATCTCAGAGGTATCATATAAGATGGCAGAGAGCACTATAGCACTGTGCCTGCTTCAACTTTGGGCAAGAACAAATACTTTGTAAGTAACTCAAAATATTTTTACAACTGAAATTAATAACTATACTAACACACATACTTAGAGTACATAGAGCATACCTCAAGCATTCAACATACTTCATAGATTCAAAAAGCATAGTACAGGTTATCATAATATATATATTTCGTTGACTGGTTAGTTGCTACTAAAATCAGTGAAGTGTATTAATAGCGGTTAGTAAGCTAGCTTATTACTTTCAAAAGTGAGGCTGCTTGCTTGCTGCTAACTTGCTTCTGAAATCAATCAACTAAGCTTGCTTCTAACTTGCCTCTGAATCTAGTCAATTAACCTTGCTTCTGAATTTATTCACTAAATTTAGCCAAGTGAGCCCTTTAAGACTAATAGTTTTACTCTTGTCAAGTAACTTAAAGTAAGCAAAAGCAATGTTTTATAATTCCAGAGAGAAGTATAAGACCTGTAGTGAAGAAGGGTGAAAGTGGTCCAATCCCCTGAATATGAGGTGTGCTACAATCCCCCTCAAGACTACAAATATCTACTGTTCAAACTACTCAATGGTAAGTGAATGTCACTAACGTGAATGTCATTGGTTGAGTCGGAGAAAGAAACCGATTTATTTTAGTTTAGCGACCCATTCCGGCGTCAATCGGATGTCATATAAAGAGTTATAAGACTTTTATTTTAACACAAATATATTTATTTATTTTGTTACGAGCTAGAAGTATGGGTTTAGATTAAATACACAAAAGTTTTAATTTCCATTGGGGAATACTGTTCTCTTTCCGGGTCCTTTGTCGAGCTGCACTCCCTTGACGGATCCTCACTTCCTACTTATTATTCGTACTACGCTCACACATAGGGTTTTCTGCCTTCCAGTATCACTCATGCGGCGGGCCCTCTCCTTTACCCTCTTCTGTTTTCTTCTTGTGCATTATGTTCTCAAGTTTCCTCTTCTTTCTTGTTCCAATTTTTTAATACTTTTACATACTCATATGATTTGCAAATTATTTACCCAAGACATAACCCTAATGTGTTATTTGGCCCTATTGACCTTCTCCTGGATACTTGTGCAACCAAGTCTTGAAACGTCGGAATATTCTACTTATATTATAAATGTCAATGTATGGATGTTTGTTGCTCAAACACGTCGTAACGCATGAACGGATCCGGCTGAAATTTGGAACACAGATCATAGTCTGGAAGAACACATACTTAGGCTTTTTATCCCGTGAAAATAACGGGAACGGAACTAAGCGGCAGTAGATAAGCGTTAATCTGTCTACAAAAAGATATCGTGTTTTGACTAGTTAAAATATTAGTTAATAAGTCATAACCCATTTTACATTTGTTGCAGAACCTCAAGATTCAACACACCTGGAGTCCAGATCCTTCTGCGGCGGCGGAAAATGCAGCAGTAATTAGCGATGCTTTTTATCCCGGGCAAATAACAAGAACTACGCAGGTTACACCGAAGGGCGCTGCTAGTCGTAGATAAGCGTTAATCTGTCTACTAAAAAGACATCGTGTTTTGACTCGTTAAAATATAGTGAATAAGACATAATCCATTTTACATAATATGTTGCAGAACCTCCACAATAACACATCCGGAGGCCAGGGTAACGATTCTAAATCCATTTGGTTGCAACCGACACGGAATCTCATCTCTCGGTCTTTGTCTTATCTGTTTAGAATGACAGAGACCGGGATTGTCATTCCGATTCCGAACCATTCGGATTGCATTTAGAATCGCTACCCAGATCCTTCACCAGCAGCAGTAGTTAATTTAGCATCAAATATTTTTTATTAGTTACTATATCGTAATATAAATGAAATAAAAATTAAAAAACGATGTTGTTATTTATTTATTTAATAGTGATGTAATCGATTCGGGTTATCCGATAATTGATTTCACTAGCCATCCCTATTTTTTTTTTGTTATGTTGGCGACACTGGTTTGTTGAAGTTTTAGTTTGGCTAAAGAACTATATGCATGGCCAAGATTAAATTCAAAAAATAAATAGAAGTTTTAGTTAGGTTGGTATTGAAGCATTCCATGTGTTTTATACATTTGGATTGGTTCATTTTTTTAGTAGGGAGTCCCGTCTCTTATAACGTAGTGATTACTTACTCTGTGATAAACGTGTGATGAGACATACAAATGCCACACACCCTAATTAAATTATTGACGAGTTTTATTTCGTCCCTTAGACAACACAGAATAAGTAGAGAGATACGTTAAAAACACAGCCTAAGTTATTTTTACCTACTTTATAGTAGGAGATCCCGCTATACAACGACCTTCACCGAGATGTTTATTTGATGAAACGTATTTTATATGTAATTTAATAGGTCAATAAATGTAAATTATTGCATATGGGTTGCCTAACAAATTTATCGAATTGGTTGCGAAAAATCAGTCCGGAAGTCCGGATGCCTAATTTTTTAAATAAAATATTGCTGCAACCTTGGCCAATATCTCGGAAACTAAAAACTTTAGGGCAAACGTTATTGACGTCGGTTATTGTAGAAAATACAATTTTGCATCTTTTGTGGCATGAACACTTTTCTGTGACATGTACCGTTTACTGTTTAATAATTATTTTTTTCCACAACAGCCACTTCGGATATAGGTACATATATTTATCACGTGACCAGTGGTTAGACGTGCAATGAGCAGGACGTCTACAAACTCTAATTCAACGAAAAACATAATTTCGAAATAAACTCGCGACTTTACTACTTCGGTTTTCGGTTCTACTTCGTTTCGTCCGATCGAACATAGTTTGACGTTCAAATGTTCTAAGCCTACTCTAATTAGTACTTGTGGTGGTAGGACTCTTAGCAGAGTCCGCCTGGGGAAGTACCACACCTTTGCCAGTTATTCTACCGCCAAGGAGTAATGTGCAAACATTACTGTGTTCCGGTTTGAAGGGGGATGTTTCCAGTGAAATTACAGGGCTTAGGGATATAACATCTTAGATCTCTGAGTGACGAGCGCAGTGCAGTGCTAGGTAATGATTTGGTCTCTTCATGTTCCAATAGCTGCGTGTCATTGTGCTGTTATGTGGCAGGCATGTTGCGTACCATCAGGCAAATGTCCGGCTCGTCTGAAAAAATAAAATAGAGTAGGCTTAGAACATTTCAACGGACAAAACGACGCCGACGGATCGAAGTAGAATCGGAGTAAGAAAGTCGCGCGTTTATTTCGAAATTACGTTTTCGTAGAAAGAGAGTAGACGTCCTGTTCTATCTAATGGCATTCAAATGTGAAAACCGTCACTTCCGCAAAGGGACAATTTGTCAAAATATACCCTAATTTATATAGGTGAATAAAAAGGTGTGTGCTTAAGACCACACGGTAGAAGAGACAACTAAAACTAGAAATAACTACTAAAACCATTGAATAATAAAAAAAAATAATGATTACATGTTATAAATTGTATATTTTTGTGCGGTGGTTCTTAGCTATGTTTGGTTAATATCGATTCAAAACGCCCCCCTCCACAAAATCGCTGACAAAATATTTCTTCACAACCTACCTCTATATGGGTATCAAATGAATGAACTTGTCTAATGGAGTACTGTAGTGGTAGGACTATTAGCAGAGTCCGCCTGAGGAAGTACCACACCTTTGTCAGTTCTTCTACCGCCAAGCAGTAATGTGCAAACATTACTGTGTTCCGGTTTGAAGGGCAATGTTTCCAGTAAAATTACAGGGCTTAGAGATATAACATCTTAGATCTCTGGGTGACGAGCGCAGTGCAGTTCTAGGTAATGATTTGGACTCTTCATGTTCCAATAGCTGCGTGTCACTGTGCTGTTATGTGACAGACATGTTTCTTACCATCAGGCACATATCCTGCTCGTCTCGTCACTCTTTATTTAAAAAAAACACAGTTACGTTTGCACATTACTGCTTCGCGGTGGAATAACTGGCAAAGGTGTGGTCCTTCCCCAGGCGGACTCTGCCAAGACTTCTACCACTACTACCACCTACCACCATTTCGTACAACCCTAGCACGTTTGGTCAATGACGTAAGCAGACGACAAGTCACACGGTGCGCACGGCATTTACAACTCTGCGTGGGTGTGTTAAGGTGTATTTTTGCTTACAAGTAACAGTAGGTAAGTAGTATACGACAGTTTAGGTTATTATCGTGTAGGTATTTGAACTTTTGTATGGAAGTGATGCATCTGTTACGAAGTAACTATTTTCTGATCTGTGGTATAGGTACATGGCCAAGAATAAATGAAAAAAAAAACAAAATACATGTGTGTTCTCTAGTGCGCCAAAATACATTTTCAGTTCAATAAAAATCTATACTAATATGTAGAGCTGCAGAAGTGTTTTGTGTGTGTTTGCACGCTCTAATCTCAGGAACTACAGGACCGATTTCAAAAATTCTTCCACCGTTACCTACCTACATGATCCTTTAGTGCTATAGGCGTATAGGTTATCACAGGCACTCGGCGGTCCCGTGGTAGCCCGAACGAATCTTTCACTTACAAACGTGACGCTTGAGATCAATTCACAGCCCACGAAATTAACTGTGTGTGGTCCGTCAAAACAAGTTTTCACTTAAGAACAAAACTTATTTTAACAAAAAAAAATTGGCAGTCATAGGAACTGCCGATAGAAGTGAAAACTTTCTGTTGCCCTGGTACTGGTACCTAGGGGCAAACGCAACTCTTTTATATTTCTGTTGTCCTGGTATCTGGAGATAAACGCTGGGCTAGGTACCCCTAGGTAAAACCTGGCCGTTTTTACCGAGTTTACCCGAAGATTTCATATCCGATCCGATCCATTATCATATCCGAGCGTGACGATTGATGAATCCATTTCACAGCCCACGAAAATTCTGTCTATAGCGCGCGTATAGAAGTTTTCACTTCAAAATAATACACAATGTTTCTTGAATATCTTTAATCCACAATAATATCTATATCTAAGTTTAATTTAATTGCACGTCCTGTCGCGCGAGCTCCAACAACATGGGGTCGTCGAAGAACTTGTTGATGCTGACGTCCTCGCTCAGGCCCTTGCGGCGCCGCGTCTTGATCATGAACTCGCGCGCCAGGTGCGTCGCCGGCTGCGGTTCCAGTGGCCTGCGGGAAACCAAACCCTCAATAAACATATAGACTAACCGACATTTTGGGCTATATTGAGTTATATACATCAATGAAATCACGAAATCAGCAAAATAAAATTGGCAGTCATAGGTTGTAGCGCATCACAGATGTTCGCGGAGGCGCGTACTGACGACTTTCATGCAGTGATACGTAAAAAAGTCGCATCTATACGGTGGCGGACTTGGGGCAGTTGTAACAGTATCCTTCAAATGATTGTGTCGCGTGTGGACTGTCCCATCCAGTACAGATGGATGCGAGTGTTGATGGGCGAAAAACTGTAGGATAACCGTGTAGATGAGTATTTCGGTCACCCAAAAGAACTTTAAATGTTTTGTATTGTGTATTTTAAATTGTATTTATTTTTCTAATCAAAATTGTTATTAATTGTATTATTGGACATCACTCTTAATTTGATTATTATTATTTATTTATTTTTGTTTGTGTACCCAATGTAATTTAATTGATATGGAATAATGTAAATTCTGAAATAAATGATTGATTGATTGATTGATAGGAACTGCCGATGGAAGTGAAAACTTATAACTCAGAATTTTATAGCTTACTTTGGAAACTACATGGGTGTAACCGGAGGGCGTGGCCTGGCCATCTAGAAATGCGTCAGCATTGCCCATTGGGTCACGCATTTCTAGATTGTCATGCCATGATGGCCAGGCCACGCCCTTTCAGCATTTCCCATTGGCTGACGCATTTCTAGATGGTCAATGGCCATGATCCCGAGTTTACCCGAAGATTTCTTATCATATCCGAGCGTGACGCTAGAATTCAATTCACAGCCCACGAAAAATCTGTCTAGGCGCGCCTAAAGAAGTTTTTACTTCAAAAATCCGCGTCGATTCGTCTCGCTAGGACGAGTTTTGATGTCACTTTGTAACCTGGCAAAAAAATATGTTCGCAGTTTTCGGCGACCAAACGACTAGAATTTTACCGATTTATGAATAACTTTTATCTAGCAGGTCCCAATTTGGTTTGGCATTCATAATCAAAATTAATTAAAAAAAAAAAGTAGTTATGACTAATGGGCTAGTTTTATGTTTTTTTTTTCAAAATACGCATTAACCTAAAAACTGCTCCACTGTAAAGTTGTCAAAGTGTCGCTTGGTAATTCCCGTCTTTCAAGCGTTGATATGATAACCTTTTTATGTGAGAGAAATGCTTTTACGTATGCATGGCCACAGCGGGAAAACGGCTATGTAGTATGTAGTTAATTTATACGCTGTAGAAGTAGAAGCGAGGGGTATACCAGCAAAATCTCTATATAACCTGCTGAAAGACCTTGGCTTGTCCAGAAGTGCAGTAAGTTCTATACGAGTATCTGAAGCTGGACTAGTAGGTTCATAGTAGGCACTGGGCAGGGAGAGAAACGCGAGTAGTGAAGGTGAGTGTTGATGTACGTCGGAAAGCGGCCGCTTAAACCTACACCCGTGTCACAAGTCTCGGGATCTACTCGGGATCTCTCTCTCTGCCACACGATGGACCCGGCACCCGCACGGTGAATCCATGGAATGCTAAGAAGTTCGTCTCTCTGTCGGGCTGGAAACCACTTAGAGTAGTGCCCCTACCAACTAACAGCCCCTGGGGGTTTTCAAGTCGCGGCTTGGCAACAGGGACCGCGACGTTTCCGCTGCCACCGCTCTTGCGGATTCGCGGGGGGATGGACCCGCTTGGCTTCAGTTTGGATTTGGCTTCAGTCACTCATCGGAACCAACAAGCACGTCTCCTCCTCCGAAAGGCTAATCCCTAGGTAAGGTGCCGGGCGACCCTAAGCGTCCGTTATAAATAAATAAATAAATATTGGTGGACAATTCACACACAGCACCATCTGACCCCAAACTAAGCAAAGCTTGTATGATGGCGGCCAGATAGCTGATATAATACTTATATAGTTTTAAATACATACTTATTATACATATTATTATTATGCGCGATGCATATGTCGAGCAGTGGGCTATGAGCAAGGGCGGATCCAGCTTTGGCTCCAGGGGGGTCACATGGCTCCAGGGGGGCAGTGAGGGTCATATAGTCGTGGTCTAGTCACAAAACGATGAGATAAGTACATGCATGCTTTTTGAGGTGCGGGGTGACAGTTACCTGTGAGGTGCGGGGTGATAGTTACCTGTGAGGTGCGGGGTGACAGTTACCTGTGAGGTGCGGGGTGATAGTTACCTGTGAGGTGCGGGGTGATAGTTACCTGTGAGGTGCGGGGTGACAGTTACCTGCGAGGTGCGGGGCGATAGTTACCTGTGAGGTGTGGGGTGATAGTTACCTGTGAGGTGCGGGGTGATAGTTACCTGTGAGGTGCGGGGTGATAGTTACCTGTGAGGTGCGGGGTGATAGTTACCTGTGAGGTGCGGGGTGACAGTTACCTGCGAGGTGCGGGGCGACAGTTACCTGTGAGGTGCGGGGTGATAGTTACCTGTGAGGTGCGGGGTGATAGTTACCTGTGAGGTGCGGGGTGATAGTTACCTGTGAGGTGCGGGGTGATAGTTACCTGTGAGGTGCGGGGTGATAGTTACCTGTGAGGTGCGGGGTGACAGTTACCTGCGAGGTGCGGGGTGATAGTTACCTGTGAGGTGCGGGGTGATAGTTACCTGTGAGGTGCGGGGTGATAGTTACCTGTGAGGTGCGGGGTGATAGTTACCTGTGAGGTGCGGGGTGACAGTTACCTGCGAGGTGCGGGGTGATAGTTACCTGTGAGGTGCGGGGTGATAGTTACCTGCGAGGTGTCGGGTGACAGTTACCTGTGAGGTGCGGGGCGACAGTTACCTGATGACGATGGTCTTGTCGAGCGGGTCCCCGGGCACGATCTGCCAGTGGTGGAACACCTGCAGGCAGAAGGCCTGGCCCTGCGTGTGCGTGCGCAGGTCGGTCTCGAACCCGAACGAGTCGATGGCGGGCACGAACGCCTTGATCGTGTACAGCGGGGACCCGGCCACGGGCGCGTCCTGGGTCACGTGGCCTGCGGGGGGACAACTTATAGATCAATGGGCGTTTTCACAAACATTGATACCCCTCTTGTCACTTTCCGGAACATTAGGTACATTTTGTGACCGGATTTTATATCAAATTAATTTTACAGTAGTAACATTTGTTTCGAAACGAATGTTCCTACTGTCTGTCTATGTATATTTTTTGAAACGAAACTGTAAAACAAGTCTTGAATACAAAAGTGGATCTGCGAAATGTTCGAAGTACGCTCATAGCTGTTGAATGACTGCACTAAATTGGTTGATTCTTTGTTTTATGTTCTGTAGTGGTAGGACTCTTGGCAGAGTCCGCCTGGGGAAGTACCACACCTTTGCCAGTTATTCTACCGCCAAGCAGTAATGGGTAAACGGTAAACATTACTGTGTTCCGGTTTGAAGGGCAATGTTTCCAGAGAAATTACTGGGCATAGAGATATAATATCCTAGATCTCTGGGTGACGAACGCAGTGCAGTGCTAGGTAATGATTTGGACTCTTCATGATCCAATAGCTGTGTGTCACTGTGCTGTTATGTGGCAGGCATGATGCTCACCATCTGGCACAAGTCGTGCTCGTCTCGTCAACATTTAATAAAAAACATATATGTATTTGTTATTGTCCAGACAAGGTTTGTATAGCAGAAAATGTTGAAAACGTTGACGAAACAAAAGTATTGTGGTACGAAGTTTACCAGGTCAGCTGGTTTAGTATAAAATCCCGTCACGAAATGGAATGTGTGGGAAAGTGACAAGAGTACCGATACATTTTTGTGAAAACACCCAAAAATCAAATCACCAATTTTCTCACGATGTTTTACCTTTAACTTTTTAAAGTAAGCGGCATTACGCACTTGGGAAACAAAGTGGTACGCGTCGGATTCGAGCCAGGGGCTCTGCATCAACAGTTGTCGTTCTCCCATCTAGACCAGCCGTAACTGCATTCATTTAAGTTCTTAGCAATACTTGATGAAACTCGGTTCAAGACGGCCGTTTTTACAAAATGGCCGATTTAGTATTTTCCACGTGATTCCCTAACTATTATAGTAACACACGAAAGGCATTGACTAGTGGAATACTATACTCTATAACAAATTTAAGTACAAAACGGCCATTTTGTATTTTTTTTATTGGTTATAAATGAATTACTAATTAGCTGGATTACCAATCAAATTGCTCAAAACAATTGTAATTCTTTTCTTTGTATTCTATTGTAAATGTCCTGTTTTGTGTACCATAAATCTATATATATAAAAATCTAAGCCACTTTTCGTTGTAATTGAACTCCTCCTAAACGGCTGGACCAATTTGAATTATTTTTTTATGTATACGTTTGGGTAGGGCCCTGGAAGGTTTAGATTCACAATTCAGCCCGGCAGATGGCGCTGCAGTTGATATCTAGGTTATTATTCGAGCGAAGCCAGAGCGGGCCGCTAGTAAATAAATAAATAACCTCGTCTCTTGGCGAGCACGGTGTAGACGGCGGACACGCAGTCGGCGGGCGCCTGCACCTCCACGAACAGGTAGGGCTCCATGAGCCGCGGCGTCGCCATCAGGAACGCAGAGTACGCCACCTAGCGGAACACACCAATATTACATTACAGTATTATATTAGTATTATAGTTACATATTTTATGTAACTAGCATCGCATAGTTTTTTTTTAAGTGAAAACTTCTTTTGGCGCGCCTAGACAGATTTTTCGTGGGCTGTGAATTGAATTCTAGCGTCACACTCGGGTATGATAAGAAATCTTCGAGTAAACTCAGGACCTTGGCCATTGGCCACCTAGAAATGCGTCAGCCAATGGGAAACGCTGACAGGGCGTGGCCTGCCCATCATGGCATGGCCATCTAGAAATGCGTAAGCCAATGGGAAATGCTGAAAGGACGTGGCCTGCCCATCATAGCATGGCTATCTAGAAATGCGTGAGCCAATGGGAAATGCTAACGCATTTCTAGATGGCCATGCCATGATGGGCAGGCCACGCCCTCCGGTTACAACCGTGTAGTTTCCAAAGTAAGCTATCAAATTCTGAGTTATACATAAGTTTTCACTTCTAGCGGCAGTTTCTATGACTGCCAATTTTTTTTTTACTTTTTAAGTTTACACTTGACCGCCATCTCGCCTGATAGTAAGCGACGATGCGGTCTACGATGGAGCGTGTTTACCTAGAAGAAACCGATTCACTCTCGATTTGAAGACACAAAGATTGTAACTAACAGGGAAAACCCACTCAGGCAACGCATTAAAGCCTAGACGTTCTTATCACAAAAGTAGAGTCAAATCTCTTCGTTCGTGTCTTTGGAACATCAACCATGAAACGATGTCGCTTTTTCGAGATACGAGTATTCCGATAGAAAAAAGGGCAAGGGAGTATTAGATCATGTAAATCAGTATTATAAATATTAGTATTAAAGTTACTAGCATCGCATGGTTACATTCCCGTGATAAAATAATGCCTGTGTTATTTTATACTCTAATCTTAGATTAGATTAGAGTATAAAATAACAAAGGTAAGGTAAGGAAAGGTAAATTAGTCGGGAGTGTTCTTAGTTTAGTTTGAAAATCGGTCCAAAATGGCTGATTACGTATTTGTTTCACAACTCCCTCGACATGGGTATCAAATGAAGAGGGCTTGACTAGTAGAATACTATCCACCATGACAAATTTGAAATACAAGATGGCGGCTACCACAAAATGGCGGATAACACAATTTTTCAAAATTCAAATAAAGTTTAAAACAAAAGGGTTTTACTTGTACAACAATAATTTAAAATCCAAGATGGCCCCCCTGATCATCTTGGGTTGGTTGGTTTGGATCTTGGTTCAACATTTTTTTATTAATATTTATTGATAAAAAATACTTTTACACGTCAATTCATAAATCCAAAATCAGTACATAAATCAATTTTTAAATCAAACGACTACATTATTGTAAGAATCAAATTAAATTACAACATTAATAACGAGTGTGTCAATTCATAAATACAAATTAATTTATAAATCGAATGTTTAAATTGTGTTGTTGTGTGTAGAGTGTAACGTACCCTCCTGGCGGTGGGGATGATCTGTCCGCCGCCGCGGTGCAGCGGTTCGTTGGCGATCACCGCGTCAAGGATCTTGAACTTCACGTTTCTGATGGGCTCCTCGCAGAGCGGGCCCTCTCTCGTGCCCCACTGGAAACCTGGGGAAACAAGACACGACTATAATAAATAAATAAATGTGTGTGCTTAAGACCGGACGCCAGAAGTGCAATAAGAAATAACTATTAATAAAGTGGCCAAGTGCGAGTTGGACTCGCCCATGAAAGGTTCCGTTGCAGCAAGTAACCTAATATACATAGTAGACATAGTTCTTGTAGTTCGTTGTAACTTTGATCGATGTTTTAATAATAGTGTATTTATGACGTACTAAAAAAAACTACTCATCAGATCGAGTTCAAACCAATTTTCGTTGGTAGTTTGCATGGTAATGTACATCATATATATTTTTTGTTTTTTCATTCATTGAAGACCTATCGATAGACACACCACACGTGTAAGTTTGATGAAAAAAAAAATTTAAGTTTCAGTTCTCAGTATGGGGGGCAACCCTAATTTTTTATTTTTTTGGAAAAATCTTCACAGAATACATCTACTTACCAAGTTTAAACAGTGTAGTTCTCATAGTTTCGGCAAAAAGTGGCTGTGACATACGGACGGCTAGACAGACAGACAGACATGACGAATCTATAAGGGTTCCGTTTTTACATTTTACGGAACCTTAAAAACTATTGAATAATTGGTAACAGCCTGTTGCCTTACGTATGTGGTCACTCCGTCGAGTTTGACGGTGTCCTACGCGACGTCTACTCTTCACTGTAGAACACGTCTACCTCAAATGTTACCGATCCTACGACAGCTATAATCAGTAGATTGACACTTCAGCTTGCTAATACGTCTAGCTACGTCGATAACTTTGGCCGTCTGATGGATGATTTCGTTTCGTATACGATCCCTCAGAAAATCTCCTGACACGGACATAGTTCGTTCCATCGCGAGCTGTCCAGCCTTAAACTCGTGGACGTTCTCTCTACTCAGTGTCCACGTTTCGGTATTCTTGTATTTAGTACCTAGTGGTTGGACTCTTTGCAGAGTCCGCCTGGGGAAGTACCACACTTTTACCAGTTATTCTAACATCAAGCAGTAATGTGTAGACATCACTGTGTTCCGGTTTGAAGGGTTTGTTTCCAGTGAAATTATAAGGCATAGAGATAAAACATCTTAAATTCTGGGTAACGAGTGTTAGGTAATGATCTGGACTCTTAATAATTAATGTTCCAATAGCTGCGTTTCACTGTGTTGTTAGGGGCAGGCACGTTGCTTACCATCAGGTACATGTCCAGCTCAACTCGTCACTCTGTAATAAAAAAAACTTAGTCCTAATCATAGGCATGGCATAGGCATCTTACGCATGACGGCCGTCACGTCTGTTGTTAAGCGACCATACGGTCTACGATGCATACATAAGTTTAATTTTATACACATACATACCTTGTACTATGCTATCCTTGACGGAGGAGAGTAGGTTCTTGTCAACTTCAGACGGCAGCGTGTCGTCGACTAGGATGTTCGGGCCCGTGGTGTCCGGACCGAAGGCCCATATCGACCGCGCGGCTAACAGATCCCAGTCGTATCTTAACACAGCATAATTTAGTTCGATAAAAACCCAGTAAAAATGAGATTTTAAGCAAAAGTGTTATTAAAAAAATTGCTTTAATTGCGCTAAAGAAAATAAACATGGTGCTAACCATGTTTCTTTTTTTTATTGGATTTTTATTTTGTTTTCAGGCGACATAGACGGCGCCCGCTTCGTTGTCCTCGGCCAATAGTTCCCAAACAACAATAATAGATAGCAGGAATACATGGAGGAAGAAACGACACAACACGTACTCATGGAATGCAGTGTGGCAGATCAAGGGCAAGAAGCCTCCAATCACCAGCATCATTCTAAAAGGCCTTTTACAACCTGAAAAGGGCGCTGGCTTTCTGGGACAGCCTGGACTGGTTGGAGTAAAAAAAGGGAAGTACGAGCCACGCACAATGGGTCATTTAAGAGGCTAAGTGCGGGAAAGTCCCCGACAAACTAACTAACAGTAGTATAAAGCCAAGTGTGGATCCAAGGAGTGGTCATGGAGGGGTTATGTATGAAAAAGTGTTCAATTAATAAAAAGTTTCATATACACTTTTATCCCATATTTCACGCCCTTGGAGATTCATGTTTGATAAATCCTTCATTAGTAGTCATAATATGTAAAAAAAAAAAATCAATGGTAACATTATGTTTAGTTTAGACTCAAGTCGCGAGTCCCAAGACACAAGCTTAACCTTAGTTTGGGGCTCACTGGCAAGCTTTTGTATGTAGGCGTAATTTTGGTAAATAAAGCATTTGTATTTAAAGGTGGCGTCATTTGAACCAAATTTGTTCAAAATTTGAATTGGTACCAGTTTTCGATAGATGGCGTAGCAACGCGCGCACGGTTCAGCTAGTAGAAGATATATAGTGGTTACTTGTTCTGGAAGAACTCTCCGAGCCGCTTCCTGTCCCAGGTGACGCAGACGGCGCCCGCCTCGATGTCCTCGGCCAGGCCGCGCTCCAGCGGCTCCGCGATCATCGTCAGCTTGTTCCGCTTGTTCGGCGTCTCCGCGAAACACTTCAGCGAGGACGTCTCCACCACCGTCTCGCAGAACGAGACCACCGGGTCCGCCACTGAACAAACGACACATTCACGATTAAAATGGAGTTCTTTTGTGAGTTTAAGTGAACATTTCTTCAATGGGTTGAATACTTTTTGCCAGGGGAAATTGTCAAAGGTTAGGTTCGCGTCTACATCTATTAATTAGGCTACAGGACGTCTACTCTATTTCTACAAAAACGTAATTTCGAAAAAAAACTCGCGACTTTCCTGCTATCGTTCTACTTCGTTTCGTCCGATAGAACATTGTTTGACGTTTTACTGTTCTAAGCTTAACTATAATTAGAATAAGCTTAGAACATTTAAACGGACAAAACGACGGATCGAAGTAGAATCGGAGTTGGAAAGTCACAAGTTTATTTCGAAATTACGTATTCGTAGAAACTGAGTAGACGTCCAGTACTTTATTTTTCAGATGATCGTCCCTACCATAAACAATAAAATAAAGTAATTTTTTTGCAGATTGTGTTACTTCTATAACTTCGTTCCTACTTGGTGTCCCATCCCACATCTTTTATTTTTTAAGAGAAAACTTCTTTTGGCGCGCCAGACAGATTATTCGTGGGCTGTGAATTGAATTCTAACGTCACGCTCGGGAATGATAACAAATCTTCGGGGGTAAACTCCGCCGGGGGTAGCCACGCCTTCCGGTTTCACCCGCGTAGTTTCCAAAGTAATTTATCAAATTCTAAGTTACATATCAATGTTCACTTCTATCGGTAGTTTCTATGACTATCATTTTTTTTAAAGTAACTTTGTTAGCCGTGATGGGCATTTTTTGGTAAGGGAAGGGCAGCAGTTTATCTACACCTTAACAAATTGAATTTATCGTTGCAAGGTAAACAGACAACAGTGTTTCAGACCTATAATAAAATAACTGCTTTTAAAAGAAAATTAGATTTTTGGATCATTTGCATTGGTAAGAAAGAAATAGAAAGCTTTACGTTACTCAGTGAGTTTGTTAGCGTAAACGACTCAGAAATGTTTGAAGATGATGTGTTTGAAGAATTGGTCCAATATCTCAGATCGATGCGCGCATCTTTTGAAAACTATTTTCAATACAAAAATTAATCCTTTTTTACCCAACTTGGAAAACCTTAAAACATGTCAAACGAGATATATGAATCTCTTTTAGAAATGTCATCAGACACAAGTATGGAGTCACTGTTCAAAACGACGCCTCTCAATGATTTTTGGTGCAGAATCCAAGATGAATATGCAATACTTGGCCAAATGGCTCTGGATATTCTTCTCCCGTTCCCAACTACATATTTGTGCGAAACAGGATTCTCTACCTACGCAGCCACGAAAACAAAATATCGCAATAGACTAGACGCCGAAGCTGATATGAGACTCCAACTTTCTTCCATCAAACCTGATATCAACCAATTGATGAAAAATAAAAAACAGTTTCATACCTCCCACTAGTAAGATTTTTTATTTTTTAATGTTTTCTATTATTGTCCTTGCCAAGTGGTGAAGTAAATAATAATTAGTAACTGTTGTTACATTGTACTTTTATAATGCTGATTAATAAAGAATATACTTATAAAAACAATTGTTTTATTGTAGGGTTCCATCAAGTATTTTACTTCCCAAAAGGGTTCCGTCATTAAAAAGGTTTGAGAACCACTGATCTACACGAATATATAGAATTGTTAATTATTGAGATCACAATAGAAATAAAAACTTTATATATTTCAAGTCGGATCATATTTCACATACTTTTGTGAATATCGCTTGGCTTGGTGAATAGTTCACTGGGACCAAACATCATGACACATGGTAACTTACCTAGACATAGGGTCGCTCCTGTCCGACTCAAGTTTCAGCCGAGCGTAAACGTCAAATGGCAGCGATCAAGCGCGTGCACTTTTCTTGAAAAAGGCCGCCGGAAGCGGCCGAAACTTGAGTCAGGCAGGATCTACTATTTCACACGTGACTTACCAGTTGGGACCTACTATATAGTTGATTTAAATGTGTTACAACCACGTTAGTATTTCTACATGTATACAAATGACGTGACATTAGTGTGCTGTAAATTCTAAGTTTTAAACTTTCTATCTATCGGCAGTTCCTGTGACTGCTGACCATACCTTTGATGTCGATCTCTGAGTACATGTCGCGCAGGTCGTGCATCACGCAGTCCAGGTAGAGCTCGCCCGTGCCGAGCACCACGTGCTCGCCCGACTCCTCCACGCGCGTCGACACCAGCGGGTATGATTTGTTCACCTGCCGACCACACACACGTTACTATTTAATGTATACTTTCTGAAATTTCTTTTCCTAAGATTAAAACGTAAAAAAAGTCGACGTAAGCAATCTACCAATCCTGCCAAAATCACCGATGTCGACAAAAAATAATAAATAATCCAGGTAATTTACACAATAATCAATAAATTTTACTTGAAGTTATAGTGGTTTTTAAGTATGTGAAAAAATGGGAGCGCAAAAAAATAATTTATTCTTAAAGTGGGCGCAGCATATAAAATAAGTCTGGGAACCCCTGTTTTAGACTATCCGCACCTTCCTCAAGCCGTCCTGCATCTTGGACAGATAGCTATCTTAACTCACCTTCCTCAAGCCGTCCAGCAGCTTGGACAGATAGCTATCTTAACTCACCTTCCTCAATCCCTCCAGCATCTTGGGCAGTTCGCTGGAGTTGACCGGCTCAACCGCTATCTTAACTCACCTTCCTCAATCCGTCCAGCATCTTTGGCAGTTCGCTGGGGTTGACGGGTTCCACCGCTATCTTCACGACAGCCTGCGTGTTGAACCTCAGCGGCGCGAACGTGTGCAGGCGCGCGTCCTCGTCCGCCGACACCACGGTGCACGTCTTCACGATCGGCTGGTCGATGCCTTCCACCAGCGCCCAGCAACCGGCGGGGACTCGGTTCAGTTCCACCTGGCACACGGACGTAGAACAACATCAGGTTTGAATGGAAACGTATCGAACAAATTATACGGCATAGAGATGAATCACTTTTTATCTCTGGGTGACGAGCGCAAAGGGGGTGGACCGTGAAAAGTCTAGTATCTGGTGAGGAGTAGGCAATACAGACTAGGCATACCGGATCTGTAGGGTGGGTGTTCAGAAGTGAGTGGACTAGGGAGAAATGGTGGGCGGTCTACGGTGGCTGATCAGGTTTGGGCGATACAGACTAAGCATACTAGGGCAGGCAGCTTGGGGGAGGATGTCTAAGGTAACTGTTCAGAAGTGGATAGTCTGGGAAGGAGTATTTAAAGAGGAAGGACTGGGTCAGCTGCACAGGTATAGGCTATACAGAGTAAGAAATCTGGGGTGGACGGTCTGGGGTGGAATAACCAGGACAGGCGGTCTGCGGTGGCTGCTTAGAATAGGCAGTATAGGGCGTTCCAAGTCCAGATCTTAGAGAGTTCCGAGCAATATTTCTTACCTTATACCTAGCTTCGAATATCCACAAGCGGCCCACGTTCATTATCCGCGAGTCCTCTTCGTCCTGAGCGCTGTAATTCTCGCCGAGAACGCGCACGGACTGACCCGCGTATAACGTTCCAGACATTATACGCGCTAGTACCTGGAATAAAAATAAAAACTGTCAGCGCCCAAGAAAAAGTGTCAAGCGGTGGTGGTCAAGTGAAGCTTACAACATTAATAAAAAAATAGAAACTGTAAATGATTTACTACGCGTAGGCACACGTTTAGGGAATTGGCGGAAAAAAGGCCATCGGGTTACGTAAGTGTATAACACTTCAGTTTGTGCGGTTGGACCTTCCTTGAACACAATAATTTCCCTGCCAAAAAAGCGGCCGCAAATTTAAGTTTGTCGGGTTGTTGAATTCTTGATCCCAATGTGTTTTGAGGCTTTGAACCCATCGTTTTTGCGTCGGGTGGTAAAGATTGACGTAAAAATGTACCAGGAAGAAGGTGCAGTCGTCGGTGGGGTACATCTTGGTGGTGTGCGCCACGAGGCGGCCGGACTGGTCGCAGGCGAGCATGTCCGCGCGCAGCGGTCCGTCCGCGCCGCGGTACGTGTGCGACACCTTGCGGCCCGCGCCGTCCAGCGGGGACGGGGTGTGCTGCACCACCATCTCCACGAAACCACTGTGCACAAATAATAGACACATAAAAAACTCTTTAATAATGTGATATGTGTGTGTGTGTGTGCTAATCGAGCTGCGAACATGCGCGCGCACTCGCCTTGAAGAAGATCGCCGGACGCGATCGAAACTCGAGTCGGACTGTTCTGACTATTTTATACGTGAGTTACCCGTGTATTTGTTTAAAATGTGATACAGACAAAAAAATTAAAAATACAGTGTAATACTTAGGAACTAGCACCACAAGTGGCGGGCTTATTGCTGAGAGCAATGTCTACCAGGCAGCCGGTATGTAAATGATAATGATGTCTTTCAACCGATTTCGGCTACGGCGACTGCTTCTGTTTTTTAGTTGGTATGCTCTTTTGCTCTCAGATGACTTATGTAGCCTATTGAAGTGAAAACTTCTTTAGGCGCGCTATAGACAGAATTTTCGTGGGCTGTGAAATGGATACATCAATCATCACGCTTGGATATGATAAGAACTCGGATGTGGATATGGATACGGAACTTGGATATGATAAGGACTGCTCGTAACTCAAAGAAGCGGCACCGTTTCATGGTTGATGTTCCAAAGACACGGACTAAGAGGTTTGACTCTACTTTTGTGATAAGAACGTCTAGGCTGTGGAATGAGTTGCCAGAGTGGGTTTTCCCTGATAGTTATGACCTACCTATAAAAGGTAGGTACCAGGGCAACAGAAACAGTGAAGAGTTTCGATTACCTACCTCCAACAGCCCAGCGTTTATCTCTAGATACCAGGACAACAGAAATATAAAAGAGTTGCGTTTGCCCCTAGGTACCAGTACCAGGGCAACAGAAACAGTAAAGAGTTGCAATATTTTGTACAACTTCGTTCCATCAGAATGTCCCTTGACACCTCCCAAGTATTTTGAAGTGAAAACTTCTTTTGGCGCGCAGACGCGCTTTTAGACAGATTTTTCGTGGGGTGTGAATTGAATTCTAGCGTCACGCTCGGGTATGATAAGAAATCTTCGGGTAAACTCGGGGCCTGAAAAAAATGCTGAAAGGGCGTGGCCTAACCACCACGGCATGACCATCTAGAAATGCGTGAGCCAATGGGAAATGCTAACGCATTTCTAGATGGCTATGCCATGATGGTCAGGCCACGCCTTCCGGTACACCCGTGTAGTTTCCAAAGTAAGCTATCAAATTCTGAGTTATAAGTTTTCACTTCTATCGGCAGTTCCTATGACTGCCAATTCTTTTTTTATTTTTGCTGTGAAAGTTCGTAAACACTCATGATCATGACGCATGTTAGGATGGCATCCACATCATTATTTATAATTTGGACTCCTGCTTGCAGAGCTCGATGCCCAGCTCCTGGCTCCAGTCCACGTCTCCCACCCCCCGGAGTATCAGATAGCTGACTCACGAGAACTCCCCGAAGAACCTGCTGCAGACGAGGCGCAGCAGCGGGCGCACGTTCAGCTTGGACTCCTGCTTGCTGAGCTTGATGCCCAGCTCCTGGAGAACGGCCGGCAGCGTGTCGTCCACGTCTCCTACCACCTGGGGGATATGATTACCATTGGAATAAAACCACATTACTCTGATTTTTCCCTGTGTATGCAATAGGCGAGAGGACTAAAAAAAGTAATTCCGTTAGATCATTAAAAAATATTGTATACGTATTTTTTTTTATGTTTCACAATCAAAAAACGACGAAGATACAGTGCTTAGAAGTTTCGAGTCACGTCACGTTATGGTACGATTTTTACTATAGTGTGACGTCACAACCCCCTACTCCGGAAGTTTGATGATCTATATCTTTGTAAATTTTTGATAATTTGATTTAAAAAAACTGTGAAACATTAACTCAAGACAGAACCAAATGGAGGGAGGGTAGGGAGGCCTTTGCCCAGCATTGGGACAGTATAGGTTCCAAATAATAATAATAGATAAAACAAAAAATACGTGTCCCATATTTTTCCATGATCATCATCCATCTACCTGACGAACTAATTAAAATGGTATATTTTTGACCCTGTCGTCATCCCAATCTATACTATCTATACTAATATTATAAAGCTGAAGAGTTTGTTTGTTTGTTTGAACGCAAGGATCTCTGGAACTACTGGTCCGAATTGAACGATTTTTTCTTTGTAGGATAGTCCATTTATCGAGGAAGGCTATAGGCTATTTAACATTACGCTACTATCAACAGGAGCCGAGCAGGAATGAAAAATGTAACAAAAACGGGAAAAAAATATTACTTTTTGAGAGCTTTCGTTGCGTGACAGCATAATATATGTCATATGTTAAAGGTGCGTCATTAGAACCTAAAGTAACCGAATTTGTTCAAAATTTGAATTGGTACGATCGATTTTCGACAGATAGCGTAGCAACGCGCGCGCGTTCAGCTAGTTGACTAATAAGCGAACACCCTAGTCCAGAAGAGTAGGTTGTGTAAACGTAAAACAGGATATTATTACAATCTAAATTATTTATTTTCCTCGACGATTCGGCAGCATTACAACCGCCGCGCCGTAGACACGAGCAGACTGACTCTGAACTCTGATCGAGATTTAAATAAAACATAGAAGTAGATAATTTAGATTGTGATTAAGGCCTTGTGTTATTTTTACAATATCCTTCTGTTCGGGACTGGTCTAGCTTAAATTAGCCATGTTTGGCTTAGTTATAAAAAATGTAACTTGGACTGAACCACCAAGGAAATTTCATCAATGTTTTGTTATGACATTTTCACGTTAAACTATCGCCCTTAACGGACTTTACAGACCACCAATATTCTTTTCACCTGTATCTGATTCGAATAGCTGCATGGACGGCGTCGTGTCAGTGCCACATTTGGAAGTACGCCGATTGGGAATCCCTAGCTTGTGTAAAGGAAAATCACCTGAGCGAAGATCTTGTACAAGGGTTCGAGTATGAACTCGACGAAGCAGAGGAGCTTCGTCGGAGGCGTGCGGCTGTTTCTTGGTGAAGCGGCGCGCCTTGGCGTTGAAGTACACGTCGCCCCACAGCCAGGCGGCCATGTCGCGCGGAGCCCGACCCCGGGGCACTCAGTCCTCTATCTTCACCCGAAGCCGTTACTATTCTAGGGAGTGGCTAAATTTCCAACTGGCGAGGCCGTTTAGTATCTTTGTGTTTATCCAAATTGCAGGTACATAGTTTTTTCACCTGTGTCTATTTTAAATAGCTAGATGGACGGCGTCGTGACAATACTTGTGAATGCGCTGATTGAGAACCCCTGGGTGAAGATCAGGACTTTTGCAGTAGCCGAAAATTAGTGCAGATTACACCGTGGAACCCAGCTAGTTACAAAAATGATGTAAAATTACCTGGGCGACGATGTTACACAAGGGTATTACACCGCGGAACTCAGGTAGGTACCTAGTTCAAATAATGATGAAAAGTCACCTGGGCAAAGATCTTGTACAAAGGTTCAAGTATGAACTCGACGAAGCTCCTCTGCGCAGAGGCGTGCGGTTGTTTCTTGGTGAAGCGGCGCGCCTTGGCGTTGAAGTACACGTCGCCCCACAGCCAGGCGGCCATGTCGCACGCGCGGAGCCCCGAGCCCGGGTGCGCCGCCTCGTACGCCGCCGCGAACGACGCCAGCGAGAAACACACGTCGTACAGCGACGACGCGAAGCACACGTTACCTGTACAACACACACTCTTTTACAAACAGTGTTCTAGAATAGGCTGAAATACCACTTACCTTACTTCACGGGAAATTAAAAATAATATTGTAGTGGGTGTTGATGGAGAATGGAGAATAGCAGAGAGAATACACAGAGAACCGTAATTTATTACTATCCAAACAAAAGAAAATCGGAAACAACGCGGATACGAGGGAAGAAATGTCGTATGGCCAGGCAGCTGTCAGCCGACACTGTGACTCGTATTAGGTACTCTGTAAACGTGGTATAAGGCCAGGCTGGCCAGGTAGCTGTCCGCTATATCCGTTAGAGGAGCCTACGATTGGATACCGCAATGGACAACACACTGTATGTATGTAGATTGCTGGTTAACAAACGTTAGCGTGTTCTAATTCTACAGTAGCGCCATCTATTGACGTTCGCCGGAACTTCACTATTGGATGGTTCCGAGCAGCTAAGTCATGAAATAAAAAGTAATCTTGGGGTGCCCTAAACACAGGTGCAGCCTAGTTTGGGATCTAGCTGTGACATTATTTCAATTACATCAATTTGTCTATTTATGTATTGCTATTATTGTTCTGGTAATAAAATACTTTTTCATCTATTTTATTCGAAAACTGGCGCTTTTTCTTCTATAAGTGGGAGCAAAAAACGAGTAGCTCTTTTCCGCTACAAACTATTCACCGGGCGGAGATTTGAATTTGAAACATAATATTCCTCGCAGCGCTCGTGGTTTAAAGTAACGCCATGGCTGTCAAAATACTATTTTACTCCCTTGTCATACAATCTCCTAAGTTATTATAAAAGACGAGAAACTTACCCAATAAGGGCGAGAATACTGTGGCAGGCTCCTCAGGATTGTCCTGCGGTTGATGCGTCTCAGACAAGGCATTGAGCTCGTCTATAATGTGCCTCAGCTTGTAGTACGCGTCTGCGGGGGGTAGCTTCAGCTCGAGAATGAGGCGGTCGATCTTGTTGATGCAGATGGTGAGGGAGATTCGCCTATATCAGTTTAAAAAACTTACCCAATAAGGGTGAAAACACTGTGGCAGGCTCCTCAGGATTGTCCTGCGGTTGATGCGTCTCAGACAAGGCATTGAGCTCGTCTATAATGTGCCTCAGCTTGTAGTACGCGTCTGCGGGGGGTAGCTTCAGCTCGAGAATGAGGCGGTCGATCTTGTTGATGCAGATGGTGAGGGAGATTCGCCTATATCAGTTTAAAAAACTTACCCAATAAGGGTGAAAACACTGTGGCAGGCTCCTCAGGATTGTCCTGCGGTTGATGCGTCTCAGACAAGGCATTGAGCTCGTCTATAATGTGCCTCAGCTTGTAGTACGCGTCTGCGGGGGGCAGCTTCAGCTCTAAGATGAGGCGGTCGATCTTGTTGATGCAGATGGTGATGGGGATTCGCTCCTGGACCGCGTGTCTGAGCAAACGCTCCGTGTTTAGCATTATGCCTTCTGCGGCGTCCACGAAGAGGACCGCACCTGTAATATGACAAGTAATGTTAATAATTAATTATCAAGGTCACTGTGTTCTGGTTTGGACGGCAAAGTTTGCAGTGAAACTACAGGGCATAGAGACATAACATCCTTTACTTCTGGGTGACAAGCCCAGCGCAGTGATAGGTAATGATTCGGACTTTTCTTTCAATAGTCCCGAGTTTCACTGTCTGTGTTATTATGACCGGCAAATATTAAAAAAAAACAAGTTTGTTGTATGAGAGCCATCTTAAATATTAATTTTATTTGTTCTTTTTAACAGACTTCAAAAAAAGGAAGGTTCTCAATTCGATACATATATTTTTTTTAGTATTTTTTGTTGTTACAGCGGCAATAGTAATACATAATCTGTGAAAATTGCAACTGTATATAACCTATAACTATAACCGTTCATGAGACGGACGGACAGCGGAGTTTTAGTAATAGGGTCCCGTTTTACACTTAGGGTACCTAAAAAAAAACTCAAATGGCAAAGGTCACGGAGCTCGTAGTCCGTGGAGTAGCAAATTTTAATAAAAAAAACATTTTCTATTTTTGATATTTAGATTTTATTACGAGTACTTTATTTATTGTATTATTCAAAAATCTAACAAAAAAAAATGGAGGTCACTAGGAACCTGCGGGGTTCTATCGACTGTTTAATCTATGGTGAGTAAGGGGGTCCTGCCAAGCCTCGCCTCAGTAGTGTAATGGCGGCTTTTAACTTGAAACAGGGAGTAATCTCTAGTTGTCAAATCAGGCCAGCTTGACGACACTGGTTTCCTCCCAAAGAATCGGACCTCCACGGTGACTGGATAAAAAAGGTACATATAACAGTCATCTCCAAAAAAACTTCGCTAGCGCGATTCACGTCCGACAAACCTTATTTTACTATTTTCGCAATATCTGCCTTCGCAATACGATCTATCTCTTTTTTTATTTTAATGGAAAATTTTTAGTGAAATAAATTATATTACTATATTCGCATAAATCTAAAACAACGCAAATTATTTGTGATGTGTTAATAGACTCGGAGCGCCATCTAGTATCGAAGTTTGTAACTAAAATCACAAATTGAAACAAAAAAGCGTATATCGTAACTCTTTTTGCAAAAGTATACTATTTTAATAGGGAATTTTAAGTTAAACAAAATATGTACTTATATGTACTAAAAAAATGGCATAGACAAAATAAATTTGTGATGAGTTTATATATTCAGAGCGGGTTTCGCGGCTCACGGCTACGAGCGCCATCTAGTATCGAAGGTTGTTACTAAATGTTGCTCTCTTAAAATGTGTACTAATACACAAACATCAAAATGAGATAGCTAACTTATCAGTCTATTTAACCATCTATCTATCATTTTGCGAAGGTAAACTCATTTGTTAGGAAGTTTTAAGTAAAATAAAATACATCATTTTATTCAATACTCAATCCAATAAAATGCAACAATAATCAAAAACGTTACTTGGCAAAAGCCAAAAATGAAATTGAACAATTGAATATTTTTTGTTTATCGTTAATATTATTAATATTATTATTATAATTTATCGTTAAGGTTGAAAAAAACAAGGTTTATAATATTTTTATATTTGTTTTTTATTTTATTTTCTGAACTAAAATAGTCTGTTCTTGTTAAGACGCTGACAACAGCCAAATGGCACTTTTTTCAATACCAATTTAGCAAAATGTGTATGGTTTGAGATAATGAGTAAAATATATGTTATTCTTGAACATATTTATGAGTGACCCGAGGTCATAAATACAAGATTTGGTAAAAAAATCACGATAGAAAAAATTCGTAAACAAACCTCTAAAAATTAGTTTTAGACTTAGATATCAGTGTAATTAGGAGACGGACACTAGTAATTTTTTAAATTATGACGTATTATATTTTGACAAAGGACATTGCTGGTTTATATTTTGGTTTAATTAAAAAACTCACACTTATTTAATTGTTTTTAAAAAGTCGAAACGTATCGCATCTTCCTTCTCTTTCACTCTTATAAGATCTGACAGTGTCGGAAGAGACGTCTTGCTACACGGACGCACGTCGCTCTTTGCTCCGTTCGCCGTTCAATATTCAATAAATAAAAATGATCAATTCTTACAAACGTTAATTGAGTTCATATGGTCTAAAAATTTGACACCTTAGTAATCAGGAAGTTTGGCTCAACGGTTAGTGAGCAACGTACGTCAGCGGTGGACGGATGTAACACTGAGATCGAACCTCACCACTGTGAAATCTTTTTGCATGTTTTTTTTCATAACATTGTTGTTAGATTCTTTCTCCGATGTTTTCAAGCTTTTATACTATATTAAAATTTAGTTTCACCTGTCCCGAAGCCACAGATTAGAAAATAGTTACTACGAAACCGGATGCTTATTATCAAATCTTGCAAAAAGTTGAAATCTCGCATTATAGGTACGTGTGTAAATTTTATTGCAAACAATGGTATGAAAATTTTATGATGCTGATCTGATGATGGAGCCGGAAAGTTGCCATAGGAACTCAGGAATTAAAAGACATAGCCCCACCGAGTTTGGACTTATTTTCTTTGTCTTGACGAGTACTTTGGTGATAGATGGTAACCAGGGTCTGATGATGGAGCAGAAAGGTGGTCATAGGAACTCAGTAATTAAACGACATAGCTCCACCGAGTTTGGACTCGTTTTTTGTCTTGACGAGTACTTTAGTGCTAGATGGTAACCAAGGTCTGATGATGGAGCTGGGAGGTGGTCATAGGAACTCAACAATTAAACGACATAGCTCCACCGAGTTTGGATTCGTTTTCTTTATCTTGACGAGTACTTTAGTGCTAGATGGTAACTAAGGTCTGATGATGGAGCTGGAAGGTGGTCATAGGAACTCAACAATTAAACGACATAGCTCCACCGAGTTTGGACTCGTTTTCTTTGTCATGACGAGTACTTTAGTGCTAGATGGTAACCAAGGTCTGATGATGGAGCTGCAAGGTGGTCATAGGAACTCAGTAATTAAACGACATATCCCCACCGAGTTTGGGCTCTTTTGATTTGTCTTGAGAAGTACTTTGGTGCTAGACGGCAACCAGGGTCTGATGATGGAACTGGAAGGTGGTCATAGGAACCCAGCAATTAAACGACGTAACCCCAATAACCCCATCGAGCTTGGGATCATTTGATTTGTCTTGACGAGTACTTTGGTGCTAGATGGTAACCAGGGTCTGATGAAGGTGCTGGAAGGTGGTTAAGGGATGACAGTAATTAAACGAGTACATTGGTGTTAAATTCTAAGACGCTGTTAAAGTCTACGTTATGGCTCATCTATTCGGGAGAACGGTGACTGCCGATTCGGACCCCCACGCGCACCACTCGATGTCAGCGTGTAATGCCGCTAACTTATAAACGATGAAGGAAAACATCGTGAGGAAACCGACATGTAAGTACCTAGAGTGTAGGTACACCTCATGTGACATTTACCAACCCATACTTGGTTAGCGTGATGGATTTATAACCTAGCCCCAGCCTAGATCTCTCCTTGCGAGTGAAGGCCCAGAGTCCCAGCAGTGAGAATAAATAGTGGGTTGCTTACGCAGATTGTAACCAGGTCTGATGATTAAGCGGAAAGATGGCCCTACGTAGTTTAATTTTGCAAGAGACGTCATTTCTTTAATACTACATTTTTAGATTTGGCGATGTATTGAAAATAAATCGCTGCTTTGAGACAAAAGAGCCACAACTCAAAATTCAGTTATTTTATTTTTCAACTTTCCTACTTCTGACGATTTTCTACCATTCTCTATGTATTTTAATTAGCTATTACTTGATTATTTCTACATTGTGTTAAAATTAATAATCATAAGAATAAAATTAATATAAATGTGTGGAAGCGGGGTTTGTATAAAATAGACATGATTTTTACCGTTTTCATAGATATTGGTACGGGATACTTCATTCGTTCATTCGACTTGCACTTGGCTTATTTTATGTACATTTGATATATCTTATGTATCATGTAAAAATACCGTGTAATTAGTCTCTTAGCCCTCTAAAACCCATTAACCTTACCCAGCTTCGTCGGATCGACGATGCGAATGTGAAAAAAAAATATCTAAATTTTAAGTGCGCTGTCGCACCCATTGCTGCTTCCGTATAGTCTTAGTTGGGCCGTTGCCCTCATAACACACGGTAATATTTCTTATATGGGAGGCCTGTGAGAGCCAGACCAGCAACCATGACTCGTCGAATCGACGAAGTTTTGTATTAATGACACTTTTTTACAATAAGGAAGTTTCCAATTGGATAAAATCAAAAAATTATTACATAGATTTAAAGATAATAGAAATAAATTATACAAACTGCAAAAAATACTTGGATATCTCAATAAATGACGAATCTGTGAACATTTTAAAATTACTAATTAAAAATCAAAAAGCCGCGCGGCGCGTTCACCGTGTGACGTCACGAGCTACGACGCGGTCGCGCTGTAGGTTAGAAAGGACGCAATAGAATCTGATTTCGCGGCAGAGAAACCAAAATTTCGTGCTAATACTATCTCGAATGTGGTGACGTATAGCATTGACACTATTATCATAGTTTAAATTGTTTTATTCGCAGACGATACCTCTGTGTTATTTAAAGTTAACAGAGGGGGGCAAATGGATTACTGTTGTATCAATAAAAATTTAAATATTTTGAGCGACTGGTTCGACGCCAACAACTTAGCTTTAAATCCGGGAAAAACAAAATGCATACGTTTTTCACTGTCAAATTTACAAAACTTTAACGTGAAAATAGCTATAAAAGGTCAAATAATTGAACAAATCCAATCCACGTTATTTTTAGGAATAATCATTGACTCCAAACTCCAATGGAGTCCTCATATAAATAAATTGGCGGACAAACTTAGTTCAGCTGCACATGCTGTTCGCCAAATAAGAGGAATATCAGATGTGGCAACTGCCAGGCTTGTTTACCATGGATACTTCCACAGCATAATGTCTTACGGTATATTATTGTGGGGTTCGGCGGCAGAAATACAATATTTGTGCTACAAAAGAGAGCAATACGCGCTATCTATAAGTTAGGCCCGAGACAATCTTTGAGAGATTTATTTAATACAATTGGAATCCTCACAGTGCCATCGCTTTACATATATGAGTGCATCATGTATGCTAGAAAAAATAGATGTCACTATGCTAATAAGTCCGATGCATCGCATTATAAAAATAGACATGTGTATCCGCGTTGTAGGTTACACGAGACAGACATTTCTTTCATAAGAAACAGTGTTCGTTATTATAACATTGTTCCAGAAAAGGTAACAAGCCTAAATGAGACAAAGTTTAAAAATGAAGTCAAAAAATATCTGGTATGCAGGGCTTACTATGAAGACAAACAATTTTTAAAGGACAAAAATAATTGGACAAAATCATTTTCTACACGTACATTGACATACATTTTGTAATATCTCTTTTATATGTATATATTTTTTTTAAATTCAAGTTTTAATATAATTCTGTCGTTTTCATACATTCTGACAACGCCTCTCTATCGCTGCATTGAACTGACTAGGCCCAACTGAATAGCCGCTATTTATTTTTAAATTATTTTCTTTTATATACTTCTTTATAACTTGAATATAATTTAAATTTGTATAGTATAATTTAAATTTGTTGAATTTTTTAAACTATTCTTTGTATTTTGTAAATTACGCTACCAAGTGTATATCTGTTATACCTAAGGTCTGAAATAAAGAATCTGAATCTGAAGTTTATATTAATAAAATTGACGTAAAGTTTAGACTATGACCTAATCCCCATTAGTGCGCGGACAGTCTAATAAAATTTACCAATAGTCGACAGGCAAAAGTTTTGGTGTTTTAAACTAGGTAATAATCCGTGGTAATCAAGTGCATATACAGGGTTATTGGTAATCAGCCTGCATCCTTTTAAGGGCATGTTCTGTATATTTAAATAAACAACTTTTGTTCTACAACTTTAGTTAAAAGTCAATACATTCATAAAAAAAAAATAGTTAAGTTTTTGTTGTCCTCTCTAGCACTACTTAGCTCTATGCGCGGCGCGGCGGTTCATTCATCTGCGCATGTAGTAAAACAGCTGAGTCCAAAGTGCGTAGCAAACGTTGCTCGCGTAATTAACTTTGTAATACTTCACCACGCTTAGATTTGGTTTCAAAAAGTAAGAGAAGTACATGGGTACTTAGGTTTAAAAAATTACAAATCAAGATCGTCAGCAATAAAATCCGTTATGAAGTTAGTATCAGTAATACTGATAAGTCAATTTTAATTACCTAGGTAGTTTGAATTTTGAAAAATATCATAGCCATCAAAATCATTTGCTTATTTATTTAATTTATGCTGGTTTTCTCTCGATTTTTTCATTCACCGTCAAAGCCAGGGACGATGACAAACTTACACTAGGAAACCATTGGCACCGAGATGAGCAGGCGGGATTCAAACCTACGATCTCACAATCGTAGTCACACTCACTATCGGCTAGTTTTACAGAATTAGCGTAGAAATGTTTTTTTAGATTTAGCTTGGATTTTTTAAAAAAAGGGAGGCCGACGATATTTAGATAAACTATGTAGCTACTTAACAAGAGATACTCAGCATGAGACTCAGTCTAGGTACTTTCGCCTGCCTCGTTTTCGTTGCTCCGGCAGCTGGCCCACGAGAGTAGGTATTTTAGTGTGTGTGTTATCAAACTCTCGTCTGTTCACGTAATCATAAACAATACAACCATAGTAAAAACAAAATGTTTTTTTCACATACCTATCACACGTTTACGCAAGATCTTCTCGAAGCTGCAAGTCCCGCGGGTCGCGGTGAGAATCACGCACAAAACTTTCAAAATAGTCAGTCACCAGCAGTTCCAACACAAAATCCACACCGAAAGATGAATTGTTCATTCACACGTCACGCGAGATAAAACATCACTTCTCCTAACTTGGTGGAAAGTTACTGGACTCGCGCTCGTTTCGATTCGCTACTAATAGTCGAATTTTTGAATTTTCCTACATACGTTTAGCCGCTCCCGCGCAGCGTCCCGTCTCCCTTTTCCTTTTTCTTTAACGCTGCCGCGCTCGGTGCAGTGTTGCCAAATCAGTGATATAAGAAATGACCATACTCTTTCAAAAGTGGCTAGAATGTTTAAGATTTTGTAGTCTCAAAAGTGGCTAACAATTAGGTCAAAAAGAATAAAGAGATAGCAGTATTTGAAACAATTGATTAGTTATCTAAATTAAAGTTCGCAAAGAAGTTTTTTAAGTCTTATTATTTACAAGGAATTTTGTGTAATTTTGCAATTGTGTGAGTATTACGGTATTAAACGAAAAATCAAAGAGGTTCCCGGTTTCACCCGGCGGGTGAGTATTTGCGCAAGACTCCATAGACAATATTGTTCATTCATAAAAGATTACGGACAATAAGTGCTATGGAATCGAAAAATATTCCGTACCGAACTAATTCGTTTTATTAAGATGTGATTTTTATGCCTTATTTATTATCGTCGATAGCTAAAAGTTGCTAAATCTGTGGCCAAACTATTTAGCCACTAAGTTATGAAATTTATGGCAAAAACAGAAAGTTGTTAGATATAGCCACAGAATAGCTAACTTGGCAACACTGGCTCGGTGTCGGCGAGCGTTGAACAGAGCCCCGGCCCGGGGGTGTACCTTGTGTGTGACCTTGAGTTGCTCGCTGCACGCGGCGTCACATAGGTACCTACGAACGATACGTTGTGTCGAGGATCGAGGACGACACAAATGAAAAGACACATTTATCAATGAAAA
Organism: Ectropis crepuscularia; assembly: GCA_963693475.1. Taxonomy (NCBI): domain Eukaryota; kingdom Metazoa; phylum Arthropoda; class Insecta; order Lepidoptera; family Geometridae; genus Ectropis; species Ectropis crepuscularia. Next base: position 32,197,409 of record OY856339.1, on the reverse strand, counting down.
ACTCCTAATCCACTATCGTTTAATACTAATTCACCAGACTTAGGAGATGCTACAAAAATACGATTAGTATTTGGATACCTACTTAAGTTTAAAAACAGTACCTACATACTTACCTAATTGTAACTACGAACAAGTCCATCAGCATTAAAATCGTTTAATAAATCGTATCATAGTTACTATTTTCTTATCTGTGTCTGTACTAGTAATTTAAGTAGGTAGTTATTAATAAGTAATTGTGTAATAAAAACTAGGTAGGTACTTACAAAACGAAACACAAACGTCAAACACCAGCTGCACTTCAGTAACTTGGCTCACGATCATGTTTTGTTTCTTTCTCGTTCTGGTATTTATGTACCTACTCACGCAGAGGACGCAGAGACCACAAGCCAGTGTTGCCAACTTGACGGATTTCCCGTCATATCTAGCGGATTTGGGTACGTTGAAAACGGGAAAATAATTTTCTGACGGCTAACGGGATATTTAACGGAAATGTGAAGTTTTTATCACATTTTCATCAATAAATGTCTACTATTGTGTTTTTCAAACGGTAAGGTAAGTACCTAATATGAACGAATAATATGTATGATGACAACAAGGTTGATCAGAGACTTCTTTTGTAATCCAGACACAAACTTTTTTTTGTTTTTAATTGGCACTTGCCTTTGCTAACTGTAACTGCTACGCAGTGAAGCCAGATCACGCGATTTTTAACGCCCATCTTTAGGCTTACGGGTGTTAGATTACGGGCTTACGGGGGTTAGGCTTATGGGATGGGTTTCAGACGGAGCTAAAAAAATCGCGTGGTAGGAGTTCACTGCTACTAAGCAATCAGCAATCGGACACCAATGTTTAGGTATATATTATTACTAGCACCGCTCCGCAGATTTATCTGCATAGTTCCCGTTCCCTTGGTTGTCCCGGGATGAAAAGAAGCCTGTGTTCTTCCAAACTATAATCTGTGTTTTAAATTTCAGGCCGATCTGTACAAACGTTATGATGTGATTAGGCAACAAACATCCAATCATAGACATTTATAATATTAATAGGATACTGAAAACTGATGAACCTGCAAATATAAACTTTTCGAAATTAAACGGTTATTATTAGCTCATAAAAAAAATGTTTGTCTATAAAGGCGGTTTACTGACGATAGAAAGCGACAACGTCTTAAGAAAATACTGATGGAATGGTAGCATTTTTCAAAAGAAAATTTTAATTTCATTTATTTAATAGATTTGTATGTAAAAAGTAATCAGTAGAATTTAGTCATTTTCAATCAAAACAATGCAAAAAAGCTTTTAGATGCCGGGGATCGAACCCGGGGCATTTCACATGCACAGCGAACGCTCTACCACTGAGCTACATCCCCGCTTGAACTACTGGTCGAAATAATTAATACAACTATAACAAACATGCGGCGAGGTAACGACCGACGGTAACGGTACATGACGTCATGTTTTGTGAGCGTGCAGCCGGCTTCATCGAATTATAAGACGTTATCACGTCAAAAAATATTTAACGGATTTTTGACGGAAATTCACAACTGACTTGGCGGATTTTAAAAAATCTTGTTGGCAACACTGCCACAAGCACATACCTGCATCGCTCTGCCCATCTCAGTCGTGTCTGGTTGATAGTGATACCAACTTAGCGAGCGCAGCTGCTGTAGTGTAGACTGTTGTTAGTACCTACCTAAATAATATTGTTTTTAACCCCCTACCAAAAAAAGGGATGTTATTAGTTTGACGTCAATATCTGTCTGTCTGTGTGTTTCTGTGCGTGCGTGTCTGTCTCTGGCACCGTAGAGCTCAAACGGATAAGCCGATTTCGATGAAGGTTTTTTATTTGAAGGTTTTTTTATTTTTTATTTATTTAAATTTTACAGCTCCACAGACTTCGGGGTCCGTGACCTTTGTCAATCGTTTTCTTTTTTTGTTACATGAATCTTGGATCTCTGGTTTCCCTTCAACACGTATAAATCTTTCGCCTTTTATTTGAAGGTTAATTTCCGTGCGGATGGTTTCAGCTACGTTTGGTCAATATCGATTCAAGATGGCCGCCTCCACCAAATGGCCGATAAAATTATTTCTCCACAACCTACCTCAATATGGGTATCAAATGAAAGGGCTTGACTAGTAGAGTACTATGCACTATGACAAATTTCGAATCCAAGATGGCCATCTTGGATGGCTACCACAAAATGGCGAAATACATTTCTTTTTCACAAATCCCTCAATATGGGTATCAAATGAAAGGGCTTGACTAGTACAATTTTATACAGATTACAAATCCGAGGTAGGTAGTTAGGGGTAAATTTTTTTTTTTTAATTTTGTTCTTCAACTTGATTACTTAGCACAAAAGTAAAATGAATTTAACTACTTATTATTTCGTCTATCAGCATTAAAACTTACCTACGTAGGCTATTACGTAGGTATTTAGGTTATAGGCTAGTTGAGCAGATTTTTGAGCGCCGCACGTGACTTTTCGAATAAAGGTTCCTGGTTGCTGGTGCTGGTGTAGATTATTGCGTTAACGTGCCTACAATTCGAACGAAGCACAGTGATGTGAGACCGGCCATAGATCGTAGAACCCAAGATGGGCCCTCCCAAACTTCAGGGCGCACGCAATCATGTCAACGTTGGGAACAGTGAGCTCACTCTTTCCGTTCTAGTCCGTTGCAGGACGCGGTGGACGCTGTACGTTTTTACCTATCATTATTCGTTGTCAACAACCAAAATAAGTAGAACCACAGCAAATCTCGCCACTAGCGATTGTAGGGGTCAAGTAGATTGGTTGTTTGTAAATCACATACGATACACACAGAGACGCAGTTTATTACCAATTTCAAGGCGCTCAGGGCACATCTATTGATTTATATCGATGAGACCGGCAACCTGGCAGCTCAGACAACAACACCGCTACCGCGTTTGATCTAGCGGCCCGGGTACCAATTCTTTGTCAAGCTCTTTCACCCGGTACGATTAATGTGCCGGCGGTCCGTCTCGTTAACAGTTCTAATACTAGTACCTACTTTTATGCGAATTGTGGCAAGGAGCCCCCTCATTGCAGAGTACGGGTCTACGGGTAGTCACTCAGTAAAGGTTCATAGGTATTATGATCAATATCACCAAAACACTAGATAGGTATTGCGAAACAACCTGACGCATTCGCCGCAAGCGGCGGCTACATTGTCGTTGTGGTGGAGATGGTGGGAGCGAAAACTCACACCATTTCTGTATTTTGTATGTACCTACCCTATGTTAACCTATTAGCACGGCATTTTAACGAAAACGAACCATTAAAACAAAAACAAGTCGATTCGCGCGCGTTTCGATTTACTACTAACAGCCAAATTTACAAATTTGGTTTTGATTTGTAGGCACGTGGAGCCGCCCCCGTGCAGACCCCGCTACCCTTTCATTTGCCTTGACGGCACAGTGGTAACTATTATCCTATCTGTAACATCGTGCCTACTGTCGGCGAGCGTCAAAGAGAGCGCGCCTGCTTGTTGCGGGCACGTGTATGAAGAGTTAAATGGTTTTAGACAGGACAAATATATTTTCTTTATTTTGTATGAGAAAAAAAATATTTGAATTTTTAAAAACCGTAGAACAAAAGTTGTCATATGTAATGTCCTTAACATGCCCTTAAAAGGATGCAGGCTGATTACCAATAACCCTGTATAAGAAGTGTCAATCAAACTTTCAACATAAGTTAATCATTATTTACCTACCTATTTTCTCTACTATTCTATTTTTTTTTTTTTTGTTTTTAAATTAACGGCATTACGCACATGACTCCGTAAAGACAGTGGTGCGCACGCGTTGGATTCAAACGAGAGGCTCCGAATCAGTAGTTGCCGTTATCCCAACTAGCCGTAACACTCCCATGTAACACACTAAATTTTCCCACAGTTGGGACTCGGGGCCTTATCTCGCAAGGATAATGCAGGCTTTAATCCACCACACTTAATCTTTCCTCACGATGTTTTCCTTCATCACTTTTTTAAAGTTCAAAACTACAGTGGTGCGTGTGGCGTGTGAGACCAGCCATAATTTATTCTAGATACATTTGTACAATTTATTGTACATTTTTTTTCTTCAAATATAAACATAATCAGTGAAATTGGACAACAACAAAGGCGTTTCGGTTTTCGGTACGTTTGTATGGACTAGTGGCGTTGTTTTTTTTTTTAACGGCCAAAGATCTGTTATCACTTTATTATATCAGTGAATAACCTTAACGCTATATATAATGTGCAATCAGATTTGCTCTAGGTAATATCGGAGCTGAATTATGGGCTATCAAAGTTATTTATTTTTTGTATTTTTGTATGGGCTTAGAGGCTTCGTTTTTTTTAGCGGCTAAAGATGTGTTAGAGCTTTTTTGAAATATTACTTTACATCAAGGGTATTCGTGCAATTAGATTTGCTGTAAGTTATGTCGGAGCGGAATTATTGCCTTTCAAAGTTTTTTTTGGGTAATTAAAAAAAAACATTATAGTGACAACGGATCTTTGGCCGCTTTAGAATATGGCGATACCAGTCCATGTAAAAAAACTTTGAAAGACCATTACTCAGCTCCAATTTGACGTACATTAAATCTGATTGAACCAATACCCCTGAGGTATGGTAATGTTTTAAAAAAGTGACAACAGATCTTTGGCCGCTGAAGGAAATGGCACCACTAATCCGTATAAAAATACACAGAAAAACAAAAGCCAAAACTCAGTTCCGATATGACTTACAGCAAATCTGATTGCAAAAAAAACGACGCCAACTTTACCCAAACCCCTTTATATAAAACGAATTTATACTCATGTAGGATATGTATGTATACTGAATGTAATTATTATTTTTTGTTACTTTGACTTTCACAAAGCCTTTTTACAAATGTTGTTGTAATTGACGAGACTCCTTTACAGCTGAAATTTTATTATCTACATTGTTATTTGACATTTTAAAACCATTTAAAACAAAGACATTTGCATGATATAAATAGGCTTGTTTCCACTAAGAATTAATTGGATGGATTAGAGGTTCTTACTATTGATTAAGATATAGAGATTTAAAAAAATAAAACAGTTTATCAAAATAAGTAAAGATTATTAATATTTTTAGTAAAGAAAATCTGAAAAAATAGGCATTGAGTCACGTGACAGTTAACACCAATCAGAAAATGTGACGTCACACCGTACTAAACATCACTAGACATTACTAATGTTGTTGACATTTTTATAGTACTAATATTATTATTTTTTATTTTTATTTATTCTTCGCCATGGATACTAGTTCTTCAGCCGCTTAACTGAACTAGTTTGTTATTGTTTTACCACTATTCTTGAGGAAAAGTGACAGTTTTTTTAACATTTACATTACTAAGATTATATATACTGTGTCAAATGCTTTCATCAAAATGATCTTCACAAAAATACATTCTTGATTTAGTGGCCATCATTCCTCCTCGCAAGCGTTTGCCACTTTTTTCGCATTTGTGGATCGTTTGGAACATAGATGAATAATTTGTTTGGCGTATTTATACTTGTGCTTGTAAACTGGGGCACTATGCAGTTCTTGTAATACGAGGGATTCATTTTAAATTAAAAACGTTGACTAAGTCCTTACAAAAACACATATGTTTGCCCCGGCGTGACATCATTCAAGACGCCATAACAGTCTGGAGCGTTTTTGTGCAGAAATTTGTTTGCTTTTTTGAAATGCAAAACACATATTATTGTAAATGTAAGTTTTTTTCAAAAATAAAGATGTTTCGGAATACTATCAACATTAAGCTATATTATTAACCAATTTTTTAAATTTAGTACAAAAGCCTATTCCAAAACCTCTTCCATTACAGTTTATAAATGTTTCATTTTACAAACGTTTCGCATGTTTTACATTTTTAAAACATAATAATAACTTTTGAAATAAAAATAAGTTTGTAAAATTTTGTTTGTGGACCTTTCGTTACAAAGCAGCAAAATGGTATTGTTGTAAAATCTTGTTTTTCGTGTTGTAATGAGCAATAGTTGTGGATTATTAACTCGCGGGCTCCTCTATTGATGATGATGATAACTATTATGGTTGTATTTAAATATACGTATTTAATGATTGACAACGTTCATAGCGCGTTGAAAACACTAGCTTTCGTCGATCACCGAAGTTAAGCAACGGCCGGCGTAGTCAGTACTTAGATGGGTGACCGCCTGGGAATGGGAACACTATGTAATGTTGGCTTTTTGCTGTAGCTACTTTTATGCAATTAATGTTCGTGTCGAATAAATCTATTTGACTTCAAATAGATGAGTGAGTAGCGCTTATAATAATTAAATTAATTTATTTTTCGAGTGCCTATTGGTGATTTCGAAGTCGGTTTAATTTTGTGTATAAAATAAATTAATTAGTAATTGTGTATTATTGTAATTGTATACCGTACATTCACTAAAATCATTAGACAAAAATTAGACAATCTGGCGAAAAGAAATCTCATTATGTCTGTAAGCGGTGGAAAGTGAGTTATTATTTATAGGCTTTACTCATAAAATTTCGATAATGTTCTTCACAATCTGAAAAAGTGCAAAAAGATATTGAATGAAATTACAAAATATTTTAAAAAGCGCCATCTATGATCTTCGCGCGGTAGCTTTTTGTTTCCATCAATACTAACTAATAATGTTGTCGGCTGAACGCGGTTTGCATGTGGGGGCGCTGTCTTATCGAAGTTTTAAAGGGGCGTGGCTTAAATTTGAATTTGTGAATTTCATTTATGTGTTGTCAGCACCTTAAAAAAAAAAAGTTTTTTGGCCGTTCGACGTGTAAAACTACTTTTAACCGAGAACTTTTACTTCAAACAGGACTATAAGTTATCAATTCGATCCGAGTCCGTATTCGATTTCTATTTTATGTATGTATATCGATTACTTTGGGACTAATTCTCCGATTTACGTGATGCTTCAACCAATTTGACATTCAAATTCACATTGACATCCAACATTCAAAATCACGCGCATTGTTTGTGATGTGTTAATAGACTCAGAACGCCATCTAGTGTCGAAGTTAGTAATTAAAATCGCAAAGTGAAACAACGAATAACATTATTTTGAGTATTTTTTATTTATTATTTCCTAGTAGCGCCCCGCGGTATTTACCCGCGTAGATCGCGTTCCTGTTGTTTTTTCGGGATAAGATTAGCCCATGTGTTCATTCAAAGTATAATCTGTGTTCCAAATGTCAGCCCGATCCGTCCAGATGTTACGACGTGATTGAGCAATAAACATCCAAACATTGACGTTTATAATATTAGTAGGATTTATGTACCTATAACAATTTTGTAGTATGTCGTCAATTCAACCAATAATATGCCCTATTCGAATAACTATAATACCCCGTTTACATTATTCCAGTCCAGCGACCGAATCCAGCGCTGGATTGCTTACTGGAATAATGGAAACCGGGACTGGAAAGCATCAATCCAGTGCCAATGCATTCCAGTGCCGGTTTACATTATTCCAGTAAGCAATCCAGCGCTGGATTCGATCGCTGGACTGGAATAATGTAAACCGGGTATAATGGATAATTTTACTGACCAAATTCTTTTATATACATTTTTTTATTTGCCACATATTTAGTTTTATTAGCCTAAGTTGTTTTTTATTGATTGTTATTTTTATTTAAGATATACTTTAAATAGTTGGAACATTTGTAAAATCTATTAAAATAAAACATTAAAACTGAAAATACTATTGGACATTTATGAGTAAGTATTGATTATTTTCGTAACCCAAAAGTTTAAAAAATGAGGTCACTCGGAACCGGCAAGGGTTCTTCCTATCGTTTAATCTATGGAGAGTGTCGGGCGATGTCGCTCGCCTCACCTGCCCAGGGTGTGTTGGCGGATGCTTAACTCGAACTGAGATCTAAGTTTAGGGCGTCAATTTAGACCAGCTTGACGATACTGGTTCCCTCCCAAAGAATCCGGACCTCAATAGAGACTAGAAAAATGGTCGCATATAACACTGTTACCTAAAACACTTCGTTATCGCGATTCAAGTATGTTATAAACAATTTTGCTAATTTCACATTTGTAAACTTGACTAGTTCTTTTTGCAAAGTCATAACATTTTGCGGGATATTTTATAAGAAAGTAAGCTAAGGCAATGGTAAAATAAAACATTTAAAAAAATACAATAACACTAATCACTTGCGCTGTGTAAACGAGCTAAGAGTGCCATCTAGTGTCGAGGTTTGTCACTAAAACGATAGATCGGAACAAAAGTTTGTCAACAGGATTGTTTTGACCCGTGCGCTTTTTTTCTTTCGTTTTTTTTTAAATAAAGAGTGACGAGACGAGCAGCTCATGTGTCTGATGGTAAGCAACAGGCCGGCCACAGGCAATAGCACAGTGACACGCAGCTATTGGAGCATAAAGAGTCCAAATCATTACCTAGCACTCTCAATCAATGTTATATCTCTAAGCCCTGTAATTTCTCTGGAAACATTTCCCTTCAAACTGGAACACAGTAATGTTTGCTCATATTACTGCTTGGCGGTAGAATAACTGGCAAAGGTGTGGTACTTCCCCAGGCGGACTCTAAGCGGATGCTAAGAGTCCTACCACTACTAAAAAAGGTGCCTAAAAGGGCAAAACGGGACACTGTAGAAAAACCTAAATTAAACAAATATTTAAGGGATATGCAACAGGCATGATTTTTTATCGTTTTTATAACCAGTTTTATAGCTAGAAGCGTTCCGAGGTTTTACCCGCGTGGCTTACGTACTCATTATTTTCTCGGGATGAAAAGAAGCATAAGCGCTATTCCACACTACAATTTAACTGTATTCCAAACATCAACCCGATCCGAACAGAAATTCCGACGTATTGCAACAAACATTCCAACTTTGACATTTATAATAGGACTAGCTGTGCCCCGCGGTTTCACCCGCGTCTATTTGAGGAAAATCCATACTAAAATATCCATTGCTGGCCACTTTATTACGTTTTACGGAACCCTAAAAATACGTAAATAAGCAACAATGCATTGTTGTAGAACAAATTTGATTACTTTAAATGACACAAACTTCAAATGTAGACACGCGCCGTCACAGACTTCAACGACCAAAGAGAATTTAAATTCACGGAACTAAAGCTCTCGAAGAGAAATATTTTTCCCCGTTTTCTTTACATTCTTCACTCATACTCCGTACCTATTAATAGTAGCGTAATGTTATATACCCTATAGCCTTCCTCGATAAATGGAGTATCCAACAAAAAAAGAATCTTTCCTATCGGTCCAGTAGTTTCCGAGATCCTAGCGTTCAAACAAACAAACAAACAAACTCTTCAGCTTTATAATATTAGTATAGATAGTACCTGTCGTGGGCGAGTCCGGCTCGCATTTGGCCAGTTTTTAAATTTAATATTATCAACAGTTATTTTTAGAAATATTTTTTTTTTGAAAGTGCGTAGTGTCATGATTTAAAGGATGAGAAGATGAAATGTGGGTAGATACATCAGCTGTCTTTCTACGTAAATAATCATGTAGTTAAAAACATGGTTCTTACTTATGTTTATTCAAACGAAACATTTTAAAAAAAATCATCCACACGACCTTTTTTATAGCATAGGGTGACGGAACGAGCAGATATGCCTGATGGTAATCAAAACGCCTGCACATAACAGTAACAGGGTCACGCAGCTATTGGAACATGAAGAGTCCATATCATTACTTATCACTGCATAGCGCTTGTCACTCAGAGATGTAAGATAATTTATCGCTATGCTCTGTAATGTATCAGAAAACATTGCCCTTCAAAGCGGGACACGGTAATATTTGCACATTACTGCTTGACGGTTTAATAATTGGCAAGGGTGTAGTATTTCCCCAAGCGGACTCTACAAAGGCTCTACTCCTACGGCCACTAAAACAGGCTTTTTCGTATCCATACATACGAAATATTAAAAAAAAACCATTAAAATCGGTGAAGTAATCCCGAAGGAATATAACCGAAAATAAAGTAGCCAAGTGCGAGTTGGACTCGCCCATGAAGGGTTCCGTTGCAGCAAGTAGCATAATATACATAGTACACATAGTTCTTGTAGTTCGTTGTAACTTTGATCGAAGTTTCAATAAGAGTGTATTTATGACGTACTAAAAAAAACTACTCATCAGATTGAGTTCAAACCAATTTTCGTTGGTAGTTTACATGGTAATGTACATCATATATTTTTTTTAGATTTTTCATTCTCTTACTTTAGAAGTTAGAGGGGGGGGACACACATTTTACCACTTGGGAAGTGTCTCGCGCTAATTATTCAGTGTCGATGAAAATGATCTTAGAAACCTCAACATCATTTTTGAAGACCTATCGATAGACATCCCACACGTGTAGGTTTGACGAAAAAAAGAAATTTGAGTTTCAGTTCTCAGTATGGGGGGCAACCCTAATTTTTCTTTTTTTTTAATTTTTTTGTTCAAATCTTAATGCGGTTCACAGAATACATCTACTTACCAAGTTTCAACAGTGTAGTTCTCATAGTTTCGGCAAAAAGTGGCTGTGACATACGGACGGACAGACGGACAGACAGACGACAGACAGACATGACGAATCTATAAGGGTTCCGTTTTTACGTTTTACGGAACCCTAAAAACAAGACGCGACCAGTAATGTACTGGTAGCTACTGTGTTACTGTTCGAAAAGAAATTATAGACTAAAGCGACAAATCATCTTATATTTCTGGGTGACGAGCGCAGTGCTGTGTTAAGGTCTTTGCCACTCTCAATTATCAATTATAGATATAGATTGTTGTGTGTGAATTGTCCACCAATATTTATTTATTTATATTTATTTAATTCTTTAATTGGTTAGAATAAAAAAATAACATTTGAAATAAAATGAATTTGTTTTTTTTTTATTTTTTTTTTCAAAAAAAAGTAAATAAAATCAAAGATATATATTAAAAAATGAGGTCGCTTTGAACCAACCGGGTTCTTTCATATGTGTTAAATCCCTATGGAGAGTATGGGCGATCTTTCCGTGCCTCACCAGCCGGGTGTAGTGGCGGATTCAGTCTTATTTTAAGGTGAATCGAATCAAAGTCGAATATCTGTGTCAATTTATTCCAGCTTGACTACACTGGTTTCCTCCCATAGGACACGGACCTCGACAGTAGTAGGCTAAACCTTCGTATGTAACGTTAATTTCATTTAAAACTTCGTTGGCGCGATTCAAGTTTGCTTCTTAATAATTTTCCTGTTTTGCACATTTAGATGTCAACGGCTTCTTTTTGCGACGCTATAATGTTTTGTTAATCAATTTAAAGTCAAAATAAAATATAAAAAAAAAAACAAAAAATAAAGTCAATTTGAAAATGATGCAAATCGTTTGCGTTGTATTAACAGACTGACAGCGCCATCTGTAATCGAAGCTTGTTACTAATAGGACCTTATAAGAATATAAGCAAGTAAGTGGGGTGTTTTGAATTATGTACATATTTTGTCAAATATTAAATTTTTCTAATTTCTGAGAGATAAAAAAAATAGAAAGAGAATTCCTATTTATGGAATAGTTATATAGTGAGTTGTTGTGTAATAATCAGACACTGTACGATTCTAAATACGTATAATAAGTTTATAACAAAACGCGTGAGATTATAAACCTATTTGCCTCATTTTGTAATTTCGTTTTTGGATTTGAATTAAAACTGGGAAATACCATAATTTATTTTTAATAATTTATTTCTAGCTAGTAGAATTATCTATTGTGGTATATCTGACATTATCTTTACGACATGTTACAAACAAAATTCAGAATAATAAATTAACAATAAATAAAAATACGAAAAAATAAATTATCACAGAAAATATTATCATTTGTTGTATCAATTTGTGCTTTTAATAACGAACCTCGATCCTAGATGGCGCTCTGCGTCTTTTAACACATTACAAACAATTTGCGATGTTATAGATTTCTGTAATTGTATACATCAAATGATATTTATTTTAAAAACACCTTTTTTCTATTAGTAAACAACAAAACTCCTTTTTTTTTTTATAGCATAGACTTACGAGACGATCAGGTCATGTGCCTGATGGTAAGCAAAATGCCTGCCATATAACAGCACAGTAACACGCAGCTATTGGAACATGATAGTCCAAATCATTACCTAGCACTGCACTGCGCTCGTCACCCAGAGATCTAAGATATTATGTCTCTAAGCCCTGTAATTTCTCTGGAATCATTGCCCTTCAAACCGGAACACAGTAATGTTTGCACATTACTGCTTGGCGGTAGAATATTTGGCAAAGGTGTGGTACTTCCCCAGGCAGACTCTGCTAAGAGTCCTACCACTACTAAGCCTTCGAATGAAAATAAAATATTTGCAAAAATATAAGATTGTGACGTCAAGCGAGTAACTTTAAGAATAATAAACGAAAACCATAAAAACATTCAGTTACATTTTTTGGGTTTACCATAACAAGAGTTTTTAATTAAGCCACTTCAATTATTATTATTGAGGCATGATATTTAACTGAAAACGTCCTAACATAAGAGTTTACCTTCTCCAAAGAAGATAGCTATTTCTTTTTGCAAAGCTTTTCTTTTTTGTGTCTTTATTTGTACTTTTAGTGACAAACTTCGATACTAGATGGTGCTCTGAGCCTATTAACTTATCATCTATCACAAATACTTTGTGTTGTTATGATTTTATGCAATCTTTGTAATAGCCTCATTGTCAAACCTAATTATAGAATATTTAGTTTTTGATGCCCATAGCATAATCTCAACAAAGAGCACAGATTTTGGTTTGACAAAGACAATATTATATTTTATTTTACTTACATTACCATTAAAATAGTGTGTCCACCTAATGAGTGTGTCTGACAATTTAGATTTTTTTTAAAAGTCATTTGTAAATCCAGAATTTTGGCTATTTTTCACAAAATACAATTACACATTTTTTTACTCCTTCCTCAATATAGGTATCAAATAAAATGGCCTTACTAGCATAATACTATGATTAATTTCAAATCTAAGATGGTTACAACTCCTTTATCCAACATATTACAAAACACTTCTGAAGAGAACTAGCTCCCACAAACACAGGGAATCCTATTGTTGCTCCCAGTTATCAAAAGGTATAAAAATAGTAAAATCTCGGAATCCCAGAGCCAGTCAATATATGTTCATATAAACTGTTGGACTGCATTGCTAAAAGCTCAATTAAAAAAGTTAAAAATACTATAGAATATGCCAATTTATAACAAGAATTTCTTGAAATGCTTAAATAATATTTGCAATCTTTTTGAGAGCCTATGCCATAATCCACCATGCTGACCTAGTGCGAGTTGGTGAATGACACATGACCTCAAACGATTCTAGGCACATGCTGGTCTCCTCACAATGTCTTCCTCCACCATTCTTAAGGTAGCTAGTAACATAACTTCAAAAAAACAGTGGTGAGCACAGGACTTCTACCAGGGGCTCCCGATCAGCAATAAGATGGATAAGCTGATATAGAGTAGAATTAACCTATAAATAAATAAATACTGGTGGACAATTCACACACAACACCATCTGACCCCAAACTAAGCAAAGCTTGTAATGCAGTGCAATTAAGGAAATAAATAAACATTAAATTATGTAGTTTGGGGACTATAAAGGATCGATAGGTATGCTGTAAGATATGCTCAGAATGCACCCCATTCTGAGCATATATTCCAATTTGAGGGATTCTGGCATGGTCAGCTCAAGGTCATTTCGATGAAAACGCGTTTAACTCGATATTTCGAGAACTGTTAGTGTTAGGCAAAAAATTGTGGAGACCTTTTCTCTTCTACATTAAATTTGCTAACTTTTATAGTAACCACTTTTCTTTCTTTCATCAATATATTTCAAGTTATTGCTTCCGAAAGGCAAAAATTTTACTTTTTTTCCTCCCTTTTGCCATTTCCTCCCCAACCATTCAATTTTATGCAACTTTACCAATAATCAAAAGTGTAGATCACATGGTGTAGATCTTTTAATAATGAACAACTTTGTCCTTGCACTTTTTTCAGTAATGGCAATACCTTCAGAGTTATGTTACTTTACCGAGCGAAATCCGCGCCACTGCGACACCTCCGTGACACTGCGATAAATCCGCGACACCTGCGGACTTAGGGCTGAACCCAAATTTCATTGTTTGTTTGTGTCGGTGGGTTTCTTCTACACAAGCTTATGTAGGACAACCACGTCACCTACTCCGATATATGCCAGAAATACACTCAGATACACTCAATCAGACATAGAGGTGAAGCGAGCCGTAGAGGATGCGGATGGTCTGATTATCAGTACGGCTAAGAGAATTTTGCCAGACTCTACGGCTTGCTCCACCTCTATGTCTGATTTGATGAGAAAAGTTTTCAGTAGTTAGGATGAATCTGGTCTTATTGCTCTCGTTGCCTAAAACCTTATCTTGAGTTGTGGTGACGGTCATATTGTAGATGAAAATGATATCCGCACATGGCTTCAGCTGGGATCGGCGCAGCCGTTTGGCAGAATTGGTGCCAAAGTTGGAAATACCTTTGGGATAGCCATCGAATACAACAACCACGTCTGTACCGTAGTGTTTTTTATGTATGTTACGTATTTCTGGCATATGTCGAAGTAGGTAACGTTGTTGTCCCACATAACCCTGTGTAGAAGAAACCCACCGACACAATCCAACAATGAATTTTGGGTTCAGCCCTAAGACCGGAGGTGTCGCGGATTTTTTGCAGTGTCGCGGAGGTGTCGCAGTGGCGCGGATTTCGCTCGGTAAAGTAACATAACTCTGAAGGTATTGTCATTACAGAAAAAAGTTCAAGGAAAAAGTTGTTTATTATTAAAAGATGTACACTTTTGATTATCGATAAAGTTTCATAAAATTGAACGGTTGGGGAGGAAATGGCGAAAGGGAGGAAAAAAAGTTAAATTTTTGCCTTTCGGAAGCAATAACTTGAAAAATATTGATGAAAAAAAGAAAAGTTGTGAATGTAAAAGTTAGTAAATTTAATTTAGAAGAGAAAAGGAGAATTAAACGCGTTTTCATCGAAATGACCTTGAGCTGACCATGCCAGAATCCCTCAAATTGGAATATAAGCTCAGAATGCACCCCTCTCTCGATCCTTTATAGTCCCCAAACTACATAGTTTAATGTTTTTTTATTCCATTTTTTTGCCTAATTTCATTGGGTTATTGTACTATGGCAGCCAGATAGCTGATATAATACTTACATAGTTTTAAATACATACTTATTATACATAGAAACACCCAGACACAGTACAAACTACTCACTAAGCCACAGGGCTAATGGTAATATTATGGCATTAATTTTAATTACCGTCAGAAATCCTCAATGCAGCCGTAACTTCATCGCTAAAGTTCACATGCCCAGGAGTATCCATGATGTTGAGTAGATGAGACTTCCCCTTGATGTTCTTTAACAGCAGTGTGACGGGCATGGACTTGATGGACACTCCTCGTTCCTGCTCCACAAACAGTGTGTCGGTGTATCTCATGGGGATTGTGGTCTCATGGTTGGCCGTGCCCGGGTGGGTTTGACGGATGAGGCAATCCACAAATGATGTTTTACCTAGAAATTGTTTTTTATTAACTTATCGTAGGTGGTATAAGTGCATGTTTTGTTTTATAATATTGTTATTGAGTCTTTCAAGAACAGATGGATAGAACTGGACAGATGGATAGTTTTGAAAAAGTTAAAGATAATATCAATTTAACAGACAGTTTAGACCCTATAATTTGTAATTTAACACTGAAAGATATATAATAGGCATCAGCTATTGCTGCTTGCCTCTTACGAAATAAATAATGTATCATAGGTGTGCAGTATAAGCTCATGTTACATACATAATAACTTTGGTAATATTATAAATGCTATGTAATACTTTATTTAAAAAATAAGGTGTTCTTTGTGTTTATCTCTTTTTAACTGTGTTATATATTTGTATTTAGGTGTTTACCATTATGCAAGTGGCCCATAAGAGTTATATTCCGCATCAAGTTGGTATTATCCAGCATATCGGCCAGGTACTCCATGTCATACTTGGTCTCCGGCAGCTCCTGTTCTTGAAGCTGGAACTTCTTGTGTTTGACCGGCTCGATCAGAGGCTTGTCCAGAGCTTGTGTATCTTCCTCCTGGACCACTGTCTCCACATCTGGACCATATACTTCTACAGCTTGTGGATAGTACCTGCAAGACGTATTTTATGTGGCAATCATTTAACATACTTATAGAAAGATTAAGTATATTAAATTTTAATAAAGTTCAGATTTTTTTATAAATGAATTAAAATTTCTAAAGCAGCTAGACTTGGAAAGTCAGGAAATATTATTTGAGACAAACAAACTTCCAATAACTACTTCAAAGTAAATGTGAAGGAGTATAAATCAGCTTAACTTTTTCGTACCGTTTATCCTCGTGCAGGACAACCGACATGGGGGCTACTTCGGGCTCTGCGTCGGCATCTTCGTCCTCTTCCATTGCATCCTCATCATCACGGTTATCTTGCCCGTACACGCTTTGCTCGTCGTCAGAATCAGACTCCAAGTCCGGACCAATGTAGTTTCCGAATTCATCGTATAAATCACCGTCCATCTTGCTCAATCCACTTTTGAGTTCTTATACTATGTTCAGTTTGCAGTTATCACAGTTATTTATGATAGAATATCGTCAAAATCAGTCTATTCCGCTGAAATTCACTGTATTGAAAGAATCAAAACAAACGCCGCTAGCGCTGCTAACTTTTTTGACAGATAACCTAAAACTGTTTTTGCTGAAAAAAAACACAGTCATAGACTGCTGATGTTTTGATTAAATCCCCCATACACGTTGGCTGAGTTCTGACCAACGTGAGCGGCTGCAAAACTGTACACGATAAATGCTAGTGTCGGAGGTCCCTGGGCCCTGAATCCCTGAACTACTATGAACGTCGACAATGATGTTGCTGCAGCGTCGGCTATTTATTTAATGAGCGTGTATAGTCCAATTCAAAGTTCTAAATCGGAAAATGTACAATGTACACCTCGACTATTGAAAGAAACAAAACAAAGAGCACACAAATGGTATACTATATATATGGTGTAAATGAACCTTTAACTGGTCGATTAAATATATCGTACCTTAGGTACCTGCGCAGTAATTACTTATGGATGTTACAAGCTTGACTCCTCTTATCTAGTCTGCATTTGTATACAACAGGTTGTCCGTTAAAAAGTGTATAACCATATTAATGTCCTTCTTTGGTAAATCTGATTAGATTGTCCGCGCACAAATCTGCTCTCCATCGTCTAAACTTCCCGCCTATATCTTAATAATATGTACCATTTTTTTTTTAAATAAAGAATGACGAGACGATCACGACATGTGCCTGATGGTAAGCAACATGCCTGCCACATGACAGCACAGTAACACGCAGCTATTGGCGCATAAAGAGTCCAAATCATTACCTAGCACTGCACTGCGCTCACCACCCGGACATCTAAGTTGTTATATCTCTAAGCCCTGTAATTTCTCTGGAAACATTGCCCTTCAAACCGGAACACAGTAATGTTTGCACATTACTACTTGGCGGTAGAATAACTGGCAAAGGTGTGGTCCTTCCCCTGGCGGACTCTGCCAAGAGTCCTACCACTACTAAACCACCTACCTACCAGAATAATATAAAATAAGATTAGTTTCGCGATACGACATACATACAACAAACACCATGTTCGAGATAGTATTAGCCTATGAGGATTTACAGTTGTTCTGAGAGTTTTAGCACAAAATTAAGGTATCTCTGCCGCGAAAACAGATTCTACTCGTAGTACGTCCCTCCTAAATTATAGCGCTACCACTTCAAGAGTTGTGACGTCACAAAGCTCCGCGCGGCTTTTTGATTTTTAGTAAGTGATTTTAAATATTTCACCAAATTCGTCTTTCATAAACATATTCAAATATTTTTTTCAGTATCTTTTATTTATATCTATTCTCTTTAAATGTATGTAATTAGTTATGCTGGAAAATTCCTTATTATAAATTTGATAGATTTAGGTATGAACAAGCAAGTGAGTAATGATAATTTCCATACATCGAAACGCAAAATATCTTAACGTTGTGATTTTAAAATGTATGTTTCCTGTTATTCGAAATGTCTAAAATGCTGTACGATGTCACTAGCTCACGTAAACAAAGATCAATCAAGTAATTATTTCCTATTGAAATTTTTAAATGTCTGAGTTATTATTACTACATTTTCAATATGCTGAAACAATAACCGAGTTTCATTATTGAAGACTATCAATACAAACATAACCTTTTGAAAAAATATTTATATGTCGTTTTTATAATGGTAAAACATAATAATTATAATGTCGTCTGTGTAAAAGAGTTATTATGATATGTTAATGAATAATGTTCCCGAAATTTTCACATAATTATGTATTCTTACAGTTAAGCACAAAATACCAATGATATGGGCCATAACTCATTAGTTATTTGCAAACATAAATTTATTCCCTTAAGAAGAATAATGTTTAAACTGCTAGTGACATCATAAATACAGCGGTCCATTTGGCTGTGTTTTCGGACGAAATTTTAAATTGAAAAGTTATGTTTTCGTATTATTTGGTTTAAAAAATAAAAACTAATGCGTTATTATTCACTGAAGATTTATATTAAAGTACTTTTAGAAAGACGGCGTAATACCATATTGCGGCAAGAGATCTCACCGGTGACGGCGAACAGTGACGAGTTGCGCTAAATGAGCTCTATACGCGTAGCCGTTTGTTTGCTTTTACGCGGCCAACTCCAGTCAACTAGGTGAGTGACACCGAGCGGTAGCAGGTCAAGGCAAATCTGTCTACACGTTGACGTTGGTCATCACTCACCAACGCTCGTTCAATGTGTAACTTGATGATCTACAAAACATTTTGTACGATAAAAATACACAGCCGGCGTAGATGTAAAGATTGTCCCTAGGAACAAGGAGAGACATGGGCAAAAACAAACTTATACTATTAAATATATTTGTTTGTACAATAATTTTTAAAATCATCTATTTTTAAATCCTATACTATAAATATAAGAAATCGTGCATCGGCTATCCTGGGTAGCGATTCTGAAACCATTCGGTTGCATCCGACACGGAATCTCATCTCTCGGTCTTTGTCTTATCTGTTTAGCATGACAAAGACCGAGAGATGAGATTCCGTGTCGGATGCAACCGAATGGTTTCAGAATCGCTACCCTGGTAGTCTTGACGAAGGTGTTAGTTCTCATTTTGGCCACGTGCCATTAGATTCTTGTACTTACCCCTATACGTGATACAGACATTTTTCACGTCATATTGTTTACAACTGTCGCGCGGCTCATGCATAAGGCCAAATTTTCACGGAGCGGATTCTAAACGCGCCCACGCCCACGCGCGGCACCGCGGCTGTCGACGGTTTTGTTTCAATACTCACGAGACCGCAGTTTTTCGCGGTTTCTACTGCGGAAAGCTACTGCGCAAGAACTGCACGCAGCCACGCGGGCGCTGCGTGGCTGCTGCAGCCGCACTCTCTACCTAGTCTGTGCGCAGCCGCCGCGGCCGTAAACCGCGTCGTGAGTTTTGAATTCAATTTTACATACAAATCTGCCGCGCCTGCACGCGGTTCTAAGGCTCAGGCTCACGTAGTATAATTTTTTTCACGTAGTATAATTTTATAGGTGTTACTTTCGTCGAGACCACTCTATTTACATTAGCTTTGCTCCCTACTGTACAGTGTGACATTTTAGAGTAGAAATTAATTAATCTGGAACTTAAAATGCAATTTTGCTGGCAACACAAAAAATAAAGTGGCCAAGTGCGAGTTGGACTCGCCCATGAAGGGTTCCGTTGCAGAAAGTAACATAATATACATAGTACATATAGTTTTTTTAGTTCGTTGTAACTTTGATCGAAATTTTAATAATAATGACGTACTAAAAAAGACTACTCATCAGATCCAGTTCAAACCAATTTTTTTTGGTAGTTTGCATGGTAATGTACATCATTTTTTTAGTTTTTTCATTCTCTTATATTATAGAAGTTAGAGGAGGTGACACATTTTACCACTTTGGAAGTGTCTCTCGCGCAAATTATTCAGTGTAGACAAAAAATATTTTAGAAACCTCAACATCATTTTTGAAGACCTGTCGATAGTCGTGCGTCCGCGCCATCTAGTGACGGACGTGTGCTATTCGAGGCACATTTTATTCGCGGTACTTAAAATGACAAATACTGTAAAGTGTAATGTGTGTAACATTATTATTGACGAGCTGTTAGCATACATTCAAAACAACATTTCGATCGCTGATGAGGAAACGTTAGTTCGAATATGTGCGTCTGCGTTTACCTGCGAAGATATCAAGAGGTCTAAGTCGCTGTTATTCGATTCAATACCTACTGATAAGCGTAAAATATTTCGCAAAAATAAAGGCAAGGAGGAACGCGATTTGTCTGATATTATTGGACTTTTTAAAACCACGGAACCTGACGACATACCAATATTTGTCGCGCGACGATTGGATAAATTGCCACCAATATTATGGGATCATTTAGATTGCTCCAAAGTTCTGAAGGATATCCTAATGCTAAAAACGGAAGTCGAAAATATGAAGGAAGATTATGCAACTCGCGACAGCGTACAAGAGCTTAAGAAAGAAGTCATGTGAATAAGAAATGACTCGTTACCACCGACATCTGCGTTCAAGGTCAATGCGAAACGCGGGGCTTGGCTGGATAGTGGGCCGGTTGGTCTATCACACGACTACATTAATGTTTCTACAGACGACACGGCTACCAACATATCGAGTTTACCGCAATATAGAGAAATGAGGGTAGATAGACAACAACACCAACGAGACGTTCCGGACGAAAAGCGCGAGCAACGTCCGACAATCCACACGGAGATAAGTACGGGCGGAGCGGGGGCGACGGGGGGCGAGTGCGCCCCGCCGCTGGCCGCCGGCGCCGTGACTCAGCTGGCAAGCGAACCTAATATACTGCGTGAAGCGAGCGCTGAGCCGACGTCGAATGACGTCACCTCACAGCCTTTACAAATAGTAGACCAGCTGACTAATGTTGTTATTGATAATGCGGTCGGCCAGTCTGTTTCTGATCGACAGACTTTAACAAAGGAAAATAATGACTTAGGTGGCGGATGGCGGAAGGTGACATACCGGAAACAATTTGCAAAAAATTATCGCTATTTGGGAAAGTCGGGTGTAGCTCGGGATTCGGAATGCTCTTTTAAAGCGGCAGCAAAGAAAACTCCGATGTTTATTTCGAATGTGTGTTGTTCTACAACGGAGAGTGACATCGTTAACTATATAAAAATGAAGGTGCACGAAACGGTGACTCTGGAAGAAATAAGCATGCGAATGAAGAGAGGACATAAGGCGTACAAATTTTATGTACTGGAAAAAAACCTGCCGATGTACCTGGATGAAAAACTTTGGCCTTCAGGGATTATATTTCGGCGTTTTGTAGGTTTTACGCGCAGAAATACGGCCAGGAAAAATTCTGTGAGTGAAGCAAACAAACCTAACAATGGATAATAGATCTTACCGTTTGGCCAGTTACAACTGTAGAAATGTGAAGGGGGCTATCTACGATATCAGAGACCTGTGCAATCTGTGCGACGTCATATGTCTACAGGAGACTTGGTTGTTGCCGCATGACATACCCTTCATGGGCACGATTGACAGCAGGTTCGGCTATACGGCGACATCAGCGGTGAATACATCCGCGGGAATTGTACGCGGTCGACCTTATGGCGGAGTGGCTTTGATGTGGCGGTACAGCGCATTCCAAAGAGTGTCTGTCATACAGTGTAATAGTGAGCGTGTGTGTGCGGTTAAAATAACGACAGGTGATAGATCGGTGTTAATAATGAGCGTGTATATGCCTACAAATTCTGCACAGAATTTGCCGATGTTTATAGATTGTTTAGGTATAATTAGTGCTATTGTTGACGAATGTGATACTCAATCTGTGTTCATATTTGGTGACTGGAATGCTGAGCCGGGTGAGTTATTTTACAATGAACTAACTGATCTGTGTATCGAGCAGTCGTGGTCGTGCGTTGATGTTGATGTTTTAGGTATTAGCTCGGGTACATATACGTACATTAGTGATGTGCACGGAACGCCAAGCTGGCTGGATCATTGTATTGTAACTCGGGCGGCGAGGCGGTCTGTTGCAAATGTGTTTGTTAAGTATGACACGCAGTGGTCCGATCACTATCCTCTCATTCTTGAGTGTAATCTGTGCTCGTTAACCCCATTGATAACGACTACTACTTCTAATGATATCAATAATAGGGAAACCAGAAATATTATATGGGGTGACAGAAGTGAGAGTCAGATCAGTCTGTATTATGATGAGTGTCACAAGAGATTAAAAATGTTACATTTTCCTGCGGAATTCGCACAGTGTGCTGATCGGGTGTGTATTGACCCTGACCATGGGCGTGCTTTAGATAGGTTTTACTCCGACATTGTAACCGCCCTTCAGGGTGCGGCGGTGGTGGGTCGGGAAAGCACGGGTAAATGCGGCAAGGGGAGTGGTGCGCGCATGGCGGGTTGGAACAGGCACGTAAGTGATGCTCACAGGGTAGCTAAGTTGAAGTTCAACCAATGGGTAATGTGTGGTAGGCCGAAGTCCGGGTGTGTCTTCGAGGAAATGAGAGGGAGTAAAAAGGTGTTTAAGTCCAAGTTCAGATGGTGTCAGAAGCATCAAGACCAAATAATCATGGACTCTTTGGCCGAGCGGCATTCAAAAGGTGATTTTCGAGGGTTTTGGCAAAACACGAAAAAAGTTAATGGTAGAACTGGCCTTCCTGTGAGCGTCGATGGAAGTAGCGATCCAAAAAGCATTGCAAATATCTTTAAGAAACAATTCTCGGTTCGTTCGCCGCTAGGTCCGGCTGATGTGGTGCTGAATACTGATACAAAAAATATGGAGGTGGTAGGTTTCTGCGCAAAAGAAGTTGCAAGCGCGATAAAGCTTATAGCGAGAGGAAAGTCCCCTGGCCACGATGGACTAAGTATTGAGCACCTAACACATGCTGGGCAACATCTACCGAGAGTCCTTGCCACGTTTTACTCGCTGTGTGTAAGCCACTCCTATTTGCCTGCCGATTTTATGAGAACAGTTGTAGTGCCTGTGGTTAAAAATAAAACGGGTGATGTGGCAGATAAAAATAACTACAGGCCTATATCGCTTGCAACTGTAATAGCAAAGGTGTTTGACGGTGTGCTGAATGCACAAATTAAAAGACACGTGACTCTTCACGACAACCAGTTCGGGTTCCGGCCTAAACTGTCCACAGAAAGTGCGATACTATGTTTGAAGCATTCCGTCAAATACTACACGAACAGAAGGACTCCAGTGTACGCGTGCTTTCTCGATTTATCCCGGGCCTTCGACCTGGTCTCCTACGACGTCCTTTGGGACAAACTAATGAACACGGACCTGCCGCGGGAACTCATTTCAGTGCTTCAGTACTGGTACGGGAACCAGGTCAATAGTGTCCGCTGGGCGGGAGTGATGTCGGACACTTATCACCTTGAATGTGGTGTGAGACAGGGCGGTTTGACTTCTCCTACTCTATTCAATCTGTACTTGAACGACCTGATAGTCGCGCTCAGCAGTCTGCATGTCGGATGCTATGTAGATGGAGTGTGTGTGAATAATCTGAGCTACGCTGATGATATGGTCCTGCTGAGCGCGTCGATCTGCGGCCTGAGGAAACTACTCAGTACGTGTACGGATTACGCGCGTGGTCATGGGTTAATATATAACAGTCAGAAAAGTCAATTTATGGTTTTTAGAGCTGTCGGTATGGAGAGGCCTATGAACATACCGCCACTTCATCTTGGTGGTGCGTCACTAGATAGAGTTGATACATTTAAATATCTGGGCCATCTACTTACCGAGGACCTGAAGGACATATTCGACATGGAGCGGGAGCGGAGAGCGCTGTCAGTACGGGCCAATATGATAGCTCGCAGATTTGCGCGCTGTTCTACCGAGGTGAAAGTGACACTCTTTAGAACGTACTGTACTTCACTGTACACGTGCGGTCTGTGGGCAGACTACACGCAGAAGGCGTACAGTGCTCTCCGCGTCCAGTACAACAATGCGTTCCGGGCGGTGCTGGGGCTGCCCCGCTTCTGTAGCGCTTCAGGGATGTTCGCGGACGCGAGGACAGACTGCTTCGAGACGACTATGCGCAAACGGAGCGCCTCCCTGGTGCGCAGGGTACGGGCCAGCCCCAACGCCATCCTAGCGATGATCGCCGACAGGCTTGACTGCCCATACATAAGGCATAGCTGCAACAGACATGTGACTGTCCCAATGCCGGTTAGGAAATTTTGACTTGAAAACTGATGACATTTGAATACTTACTAGCAAAATTAAAATTGACGTTTATTATAGTGACATATTTATATTATTGTATTTGAATTATTATTTTATTGTAATTGATTTAATTGAATAATATTTTTGTAATAACATTGTGACATTGTAATTCTATGAGTCATGTAACTTGCAATAAATAATTTTGATTTGATTTGATAGACATCCCACACGTGTAGGTACGATGAAAAAATTTTTTTGAGTTTCAGTGCTAAGTATAGGGGGCAACCCTAATTTTTCTTTAATTTTGTTTTGTAAAAATTAAAAATCTTAATGCGGTTCACAGAATACATCTACTTACCAAGTTTTAATAGTGAAGTTCTCATAGTTTCGGCAAAAAGTGGCTGTGACATACGGACGGACAGACAGACATGACGAATCTATAAGGGTTCCGGTTTTACGTTTTACGGAACCCTAAAAAGTACCTGAATTGTCAATAATTGTAAACAATCGTGTCTTTTTAATTGTTTTGTGTTATTTACGAGTCGTGAACGGCAAAAACGAAGCAGAATAGTGTCATCATTAACAAAGTCATTCGTGGCGATGCCCGTGAAATAAAAAGTGTTTATGCGGTGAATCGTCGAATATCAAGTCGAAAATCTTTTAACAGGAGAAGACGACGTTTACAAACTTACAGTTGATAATACTGGTAAGTGACTATATAAAATTGTACAAAACACTGACATGAACCACTAATATATGCATATATGTAATATAAATATTATTACGATAAACAACATAATATTATACTCTGACTTATTTTTTGAGGTTATAAGTACTAAGATAAACAAAGTCCATCAATTTATGGTGCGACTGTTGCATTTTGAGCATTTTTCTTTTCATTTCTCATTGAAATATGAAAGCAAGAAACATACGGAATTTGTGTAGAAAAGAATACATTTATCAACGTACACACGTACACGTACACACATAGCATACCTATATTGCATATTGTGAAAGATATTTTACCCAATTGATTATGTTTGTAAATTTATTCCAACGTATCTTCCAAACAGCTGGGTGGATATTGACAATTAAGATATCGTTAGATTCGTCTTAGCCACTTAAGTATCTTTAGATAGTATATTGTATTACATAATGTTTTTATCTGTTGATTTTTTCAGTCGGGGTTTTTAAATCAAAGTTGTTTATGAATAAATTATGTAAGTAGGTAATAAAAATTATGTAAAAAAAAACTGTGAGATAATAGAAGAAACATGTATATGTATTTCAATAAAACAGTTTGTAATAATAACAATACTGTATACATATCAGTGAAATATATTGGATAATGACTGGGAGATGACGATATTTATATATTTTAGTACAATGTGCTTTTCTTATTGTTTTAGGCGTTTCTGAGAGTACAGTCCGTCGGATAGAGGAGCAGGATATTGCTAAAGGCGACAAATTTTCAACACCTGCTAAACATAGAAAGGGTCGTCCAGCAAAAGTATGACATTAAACCAAATTGAAGAAGTGCATTGATATAAGTGGAGATTAGGTGGAAAAATAAAATTACCTTTGTTTATATTGTTTTCTTCACAGTAAAAACACACATAAATTTAAATTAAATATAATCTATCATAGTTTAATTATTTTTTTGGAATATATTTACTAATGACAAAAACTGACGGGAAAAAACAAGGGGATTCGATTTGAGAAGTTAGTGGGACGAGAAACGTTAGGTGAGATCATATTGTAGAGGGAAGACTGAGATCTATCACACTCAAAGATGATTACAATTTGCATGACCATCTATAACTGTCATATCATATCTGACCTACTAAAACGGAGCAGTAAACATCTAACGGTTTTGCTTTTTAACAAATAAATAATTCATCATAGTATGCAAATCCATGTTGACATAAAAATAGAAATATACAAGTATCAAGATTGATTGCGTCTGACTGACTGTGCTGCCACATGAGCGATGGTGGCGCCCTCATTTATTTTCTAATCTTAAATGTCGCACTGTAGTGGTTGTGGTTGACAGTGTAAACTGTACACGTTCGTTTAGTTGCTGCTCATTACATATATATTTAGAAGGTTGGCTATGCTAATTTTTGAACGAATTTTACAACTTTTAAGTTGCAATCTTGCGCGTTTGACAAATTCTCTTTCAATACAAAAATGGCTGCTAAAGCACAGAGTTTCTCAAAAATGATTTCGGCACAGCTACGCAATAAGGCAAATGAATTTTTGAACTCCAGAAAACATGCTAATAATCTCGCTGATATACTTCAAATGTTCGAGGTACGTATATCCTTGATAAACAACCATAAAATTGAAAATATAAACTGCGTCATAGGTTACGTTTGTGATTGCTGGTTAATACTTGCTATTTCAGGCTGAAACAGACAACTATACGCCTCTGCTGCTTACAATCGAAGTGATATTTACTGAATTATTGAAAAGGGGTGATTTGGTACAGAAAATCATTCCATTGAAGCCATTAGGTAAGCATACATTTGAGCCGTATCCTGGGAGTGTTGATAGCATTTAGCGCGTTATTATTGATTTTCGTGATGTCACATTATTATAAGCTGAACAAAAACAGCGAATAAGTACCGAGACCTAAGTCAAAATATGGATTTTGCAGAATCATGTTTATGTTCCAAAAATGTTGTCAAGTTGAATTTTGCGACATGTGACGTTATCTTGGCTTATATAAATGACGGAGTTAGGCAACGGGTCGCCTGTCTTGTGTAATAGCCTTTATAGAACAGCGGCATTGTGTTATATGTACCTACCAATCTGTATGTCATACCTACACAGAATGGTTCCATTTATGTTGAGATGGGGCCTCACTGCAAAAAAACAGTCTCAAGGTCAAACGCTCCATGTGTCTACTGTATACATACCTACTATTGTTTGTTTACCGCATTATACCCAGGCTGCCACACTTTATAACTATTTATGTAGTACATTTGTAACATGTAATATTCAGGCAAAATGCATTATGCATGCACATAAACAAGTATGTAAAGATGAATTTAAGAAATATATTATTTTAACATTTTACAATGTTGACAAAACATTTTTTATAGGATTGTTATAGTTAGTTACAATATAAAAATTAAGATAATGTGTAAATGAGGTCTTCATTAGTTTATAAAAAAAATATTGGCTGGTATGAAGAGGTAAAAAATATATGATGAACACTTTTTCCAGTTATTCTAACACAATGCAGTAACATACAAATATTACTGTGTTCTGGTCTGGTTAATATTATGATGGTGGTGATTTTGAGGGTGATGAGTTCAGAGATTTGGATGTTTCATTTTTAAAAAGCTGTATAGCACTGTGCTATTTATATTTAGGAAGGCGTGTTGCTAGTCATCAGGCCTTGATCATCTCATGACACGTAATAATTTAAATATTCATGTGTGTATTTTATCCTTGGAGTTCCGGTTGTTATTAATGCCTCATCATCATCATAAACCTACCTTGTTCCACAACAAGACTAAGATAGCTTTATGATGGTCCATGGCCTTTCCCATGGCTCGCTACTCAGCTCAATCCTCAGCTTTACATTTCCATCCATTGCCTATCTTGTCTCAAATATATTGTCACTCCATTTAGTCTCAGAGTGTCCTACAGTACATATTCACAATCTATGCTCAAGATCACGTCTACTCCAACATCAACATATTGGTTGTGAGATAAATATGACTAGTCAACTACCATTTTGGTTTGCTAATGCGATCTTTTTCTATTACTGGTCTATATTGTATGAATTATGTACAGCGGTCAGAATAGATAGTGTAGAATATCTTCTCGAATATATTCTCTTCTGTGCAAGTGTCTGATAGGTGCTACAATTTGTAGTCATGTCATAAGTATCAATAACTACTAATGTTTATAAATCCTATTACCGACTATTATAAAAAATTCAAAAGTTTGGATATTGTTGCTCAATCACGTTGGAAAGTCTTAAAGTCTATATGGAACACAGATGGACACATGCGCCCACAAAAAAAGCCCTGAGTAGGACTGTTTCTGAACTGGAAGTTAGTATGAATAGTAGTAGGATGTACATATCATTATTTAATGTACAAACAACTATATCTTGTTTTCCTAGACTCGAGCCCCGAGGCAGCGTACACGGCATGGCTGCGCGAGTGCTACGAGGCGGCCGTGGCTCGCTCGCTGGAGTGCGTGCGGCGCGGGCGCACCAGCTCCCGCCTACAGGCGCTGGTGACGGCCTGCAAGCTGATGCAGGCCGAGGGCAGGCACCCGCTCGAGGGTTCTTCGGGGTACTACTTCCCCTGTAACAGGCTTAAGGTACTGTACTAAGGTACAGGACTGTACTACTATCTACCTATTGCTTTCTAGCTGCTCGTTATGGTTTCGTTATGGTGTCGGGTCCATCGTGTGGCAGAGAGAGAAATCCCGAGTATATCTAGAGACATGTGATACAAAGACATGTCATACAAAGACTATTAACAATATTATTTTTTTATGTCCACCCCAAGGTTGCCTGGAAGAAATCGCTGTCAGTGATAAGGCCGCCAGTTGTTTCACTAGTTTTACTGTATTCCTATGTTTTGTGTACTATTTTAAGGTGTGAACAATAAAGAAGAGTTTTCATTCATTCATTAACACAAACAAAAAATAATTTTAAGACAAATACTATTCACTTATTTCGCTAGTTTATAGTTTTTTTTTCTGCTGCTGCGAAAAGTTTTTAATTGATAAATGTTAACATATGATTTGTATTGTCAAAACTCCCCCCAAAATTTTTGAGGGTTGAGTCATATTTTTAATTTAATTTTTTTCATAATTTGATGAAGTGATAACGTGGCCCAAGCCCATATCGGTTCGGCGCCAGTTGACTGGAATTAATTGAAAGTAAAACTATCCTTATCTTAAAATCAGATTTAAATGCACGCAGTCTGCAAATTTGATTAAAATCGCCTAATAAATGTACATATTGAGATTAGGCTGGCCTAGTGTCTTGGTAGTAAGTCTGCCTGTGAAGCTGAAGGTGTGGGTTCGATTCCCACCCAGAACAATTTTTTTTGTGATGATTACAAATATTTGTTGAGTGCCTGGATATGTATAAGTATGTATTTATGATTAGTATATGTATAGAGTTCCCTAAGGGCGTCTACGCTACAGAGGACCTACCCAAAGACGTCATTGCAGCCAACAGGGCCCTGATCCCAAAAATGAAAGAAGCGAGACTTGCAGGCAAATATGCAGTAATTAAAAATGGAGCGCTGATAGTAAAAGAATTCAAGGGTAAAGAGAAAAGGAAACGAATGCCATCCTCACCCCCATCAACCCCGCCAGAGGGTTTCAGTCGTATCGACGAGATACCAATAGACAAACAACCCACGAAACTTACAAAAATAAACCCATTTCAAAACAAGAGGGACAACCGAAACCAGTCAAAAAACTAGACAAACATACTACGGAAACAAGTCCAACAACAACTACAGCAACAGCAACGAGAAATATAAATATAAGGATAAATAAAACGAATGAAAAAGGAAGTCACGAAAAACACAACTACTGTATTCACAACAACCAATTCCCCAACCCGGCTGGTCCCCGTGGGGATAGCGACCACTACCCTCTAACTCAAAAAGAACAAACCTTACAAGTAGGTACGTACAATGTGAGATCACTTGCATCAATTGAAAAGCAAATCGAGCTAACACACGCTTTGGAAAATATTAAATGGGATGTCTTAGGATTGGCAGAAATTAGACGAACGGGTTGTAAAATAGAAGAATATCCTGAATACATCTTCTGCTACTTCGGAGAAGCAGTAGGCCTCAATGGGGTTGGTTTCCTAATCAAGAAATGGCTAAAATCAAATATCATAACTTTCACAGGAATTACGGAACGGGTGGCTATATTGAAACTCAATCTCAATGGGAAAGTTATATCGGTAATCCAATGTTACGCACCAACCTCAGACTCAGACGAAGAAGAAATAGAAAAATTCTACAATGATATCAAAACAGCCTTAGAGATGAGCGAAGGAACTATACTCGTCATGGGCGACTTTAACGCCAAAGTCGGACAGCCGTTAAGCCACGAAAGCCTAGTAATGGGAAGTTACGGATACGGAGCTCGCAATGACAGAGGCGAAAAATTGGTACAATTTGCTCATGAACAAAGACTGTCAATAACGAACACATACTTCAAGAAAAAACCCAGTCGAAGATGGACGTGGATCTCACCCGATCAGAAAACGAAAAATGAAATAGACTTTGTGATGTGCAATAAGACCAAATCCGTAACAAATATTGAGGTTCTGAATAAAATAGGTTTCCCATCGGACCACAGACCAGTGAGAGCTACACTACAACTAAAAGATCTAAAACTAAATAGGAAAAAAATTAAACCTAATCCAGAAACATTAAAAACAGACGACGAAGTTACCGCGTACAACGAGAACCTGAAAGAAAACTTAGACTCAAGCATACTTTCATCCATGACTGACATACAGAGATACTACGACATTCTTGAAAACACAATCAGGAAAAGCCTAAGAATAAGTAATCCAACAAACAATACAGAAGGAAAACACAAAATCCTAAGCAAGAATACAATAAAGCTGATACAGGAAAGAACGGACATTTTGACAACTCAAAATAGAAACAAAACAACAAAGACTCGTCTAACAAAGCTTTTCAAGGAAGTCAACAGAGCGATCAGGCAAGACTACAAAAACCACAGAAACGGAATTATAGAAAAGAACCTTAACAGATACAGGAGCTCAAAACGGGCATTTAAGGAACTCAACCGGCACAAAGAATGGATTCAAAAACTAAAGAAAGACAATAAGGAAACAAGAAACAGAAAGGAAATAATTAACTGTGCAACCAATTTCTACAGGGACCTTTACAAAAAACAAGACGGACATGTAACAGAACCAGATGAAAAACAAAACATAAAGGAAACAGACGAAGAACCAACTACACCAAAAGACCAAGAGGAAGTACCGCCGTTCACAGAACAAGAAGTAGTAAGACAGCTGAAAAAACTCAAAAAAGACAAAAGTCCGGGTCCGGATAACATAAGAGCTGAAGCCCTTGTAGCAGGCGCATCTACACTGACCAAGTATATTACCTTACTCTTCAACTTGGTACTACATCAGGAAATGATCCCCAAACAGTGGAACAGCTCGGAGATCGTACTTCTTTACAAGAAAGGGGACCCTCTGGATATTGGAAACTATAGACCAATTAGCTTGCTTTCGACAATGTACAAACTGTTTACCTCATTACTTCAAAATAGACTAGCGCCCCAAATAGACAACAGCCAACCGAAGGAACAGGCAGGCTTCCGGTCAGGCTTCTCAACTACTGATCATATACATACTATAGAGCAAATTATCGAAAAATATAAAGAATTCAACCAACCATTATACATCGCACTAGTAGACTACAGCAAAGCTTTCGACAGTATTACACACGATTCAATTTGGAGAGCACTACATGCAATCAACATAGAGACAAAGTACATAAGAATCATAAAAAATATATATACAAACAGCGAAAGCAGAGTAAGACTCGAAGACACAGGAGAAGTAATAAAAATAGAAAGAGGAGTCAGGCAGGGCGACCCTCTATCAACAAAACTGTTTATTGCCGTCTTAGAAGATATATTCCGAAAACTAAATTGGTCAAGGACAGGAGTAAAGATAAACAACACTCGCCTCAGTCACTTAAGATTTGCAGATGATATCGCACTCTTTGCCGAAACAGCTGCAGAAATGAAACGAATGCTACAATCGCTAAGTGACGAAAGCGAAAAGGTAGGGCTTCAGATGAATGCTACAAAAACTAAAATTATGACAAACAGTAACACCATACCAATTGAAGTCGAAGGAAAAACTATTGACTATGCAGAAAGCTACATTTACCTGGGCAAACAAATATCATTCAACAAAAACAGCAACGAGCAAGAAGTAGATAGAAGAGCCAATATAGCATGGAAAAAATATTGGTCGCAAAAAGAAATTGTAAAAGGGAACTACAGCCTTAAACTAAAAAAGATAGTGCTAGACACCTGCATTCTACCATGTCTCACATATGGATGCCAAACATGGACATTTACTAAGAGGATAGTAAATAAAATAAACTCATGTCAACATGCGATGGAAAGAAGTATTTTAAAACTAAGAAAGATCCAACAGGTTAGAAATGTAGAAATAAGAGAAAGAACGAAGCTGACGGACGCTCTTGAGCACGCACTCCAGAAGAAATGGAGATGGGCAGGGCACCTAGCCCGATATACAGACAGAAGATGGACAATTGAAACTACAAAATGGAAAGGCCCCATAGGAAAGAGAAAAGTTGGAAGACCAAAAATGAGATGGGAAGATGATATCAAAGAAATAGCAGGAAAAAAGTGGATTGAAATTGCAAAAGATAAGAAAAGGTGGAAAGAGTTGGAGGAGGCCTTTACCCGAAAAGGGACTATACAAAAAAGAAGAAACTAATACAACTAACTTATTAATAAGGATAGATACTAATAAAACTAACAAATAAGTTAAAAGATATGAAATAAGATGTATAGGTTTTTAAGGCTTAAATAAAAAAATAAAAAAATAAATAATATGTATAGAGTTAACTCAATGCTCCAATTGCTGGGACTTTGCCTTGCCTTCTTTTTCTTAAGAGTTAAGTGTCTTGACCATTGCCAAGATGTAATTTTCCTTGACTTGCCATAATCTACAACGCTGACTCAGTGCAGCTTGTCAGATACCTCATGAGCAATGTGCTTACCAGTTATTAGGCCATCTACTGTTGCTCTTCTAGCGTTCTAATCACTGTCTTCGTCCCACAGCTTTAGGATTACTGATGATTTAATAGGATAAAGGTTACCTGCGTTAATCCAGTTAATGTACTTCCTATGTATTTATTTTCCTCTGAATTCATTAAGCCATTACAGAGATATTTATGTTGTAAAAAACAAATACTTACAAACCCACAAAATATGTTTTTACACCTTTTAATATTTATTCAGCCATTTTAATTTTTAAATACATGATGATATTTGGCATGCTCGTTAAAGTTTTATCAAAAATCTTGTGTCTAGGCAATATTCTCTGTGCTGCTGGACTCTGAAGTGGCGATGACTGCACCCCTGACACGCTTCCAAGAGTTCACCGAGTACAGGGATGTCCAGCAATACGGCCTCAAAGTTCTCAGCACCATTGCTTATCGCAAGTAAGACTATAAATAATTAGAGCTTTTTCTTAGTTAATAAGTAATATCGGTTATTGTGTGTGAATAGGCTTGTTTCCACTAAGAATGTATCGGATGGATTTGATGTTCTTACTATTGATTAAGATATACAGATTTTAAAAAATAAAACAGTTTATTAAAATAAGTAAAGATTATTAATATTTTTGTAAAAGAAAATCTTAAAAAATAGGCATTGAGTCACGTGACAGTGAACACCAATCAGAAAATGTGACATCACGCCGTGATAAACATCACTTGACATTACTAATGTTGTTGACATTTTCATAGAACTAATATTAGTTTATTTTTTATTTAGCTTATTCTTGGTCATGGATACTGGTTCTTCAGCCGCTTTACTCAACTAGTTTGTTATTGTTTTACCAATATTCTTGAGGAAAATTATCAGTTTTTTTTTACATTTACATTACCAAGATTATACTGTGTCAAATACAATGATCTTCACATAAATACATTCTTGGTTTAGTGGGCATCATTCCTCCTCGCAAGCGTTAGCCACTTTTTTCGTATTTGTGGATCGTTTAGAACATAGATGAGTAATTTGTTTGGTGTATTTATACTTGTGCTTGTACACTGGGGTACTATGCAGTTATTGTAAAACGAGGGATTTATTTTAAATTAAAACATTGACAACGTCCATACACAAATACATAAGTTTGGCACGGCGTGACGTCATTCAAGACGCCATGACAGTCTGGAGCGTTTTTGTGCAGAAATTTGTTTGATTTTTTGAAATGCAAAATACATGTTGTGAATGTAAGTTTTTTTCAAAAATATAGATGTTTCGGAATAATATAAACATAAAGCTATATTATTAACCAACTTTTTAAATTTAGTAAACTAGCCTATTGTCCACCAATATTTATTATATTTATTATTATTATTTATTATTGTTATTTATGTATGTCATAGCTATTTAACATACAGTCAAGCCAATACGTATTTAAAAAACATGAATTACATAAAATTATGTTTAATTTAATGTGTTTTCATACTAGAAATACAAGTTACAAAATGCTAAAATATTGGTTATAGTGTAAAACAGTACGATCTGGATTTGATAACATAATCCTTCATGCGCGGTCTGAATATGTTCAATAAGTCCTGACATTTTATTTGATACTAGCCCTTTCTGGCTTCGATTAAGTAGATATTATGATACATATAGATCATTAATTAAAATAAAAATTATCCTATTGCTTAAGTTGGACCAAATTATACATAAATACCAATTTTTGTGAATATTGGTCGACTTGGTGATGAGTACACTGGAAACTAACATAATGACACTAGACTTTTAGTATGATGGGATAAACAATGAGTGTGCCTGATGGTAAGCAATACCTATAACAGCAGTGCCCACTCTAACTATTTAAAGAAAAAAAAAACTTTATTCGCTTGTTACACACGTTGTCACCTAATTTCATGTGTCATCACTTTAACAGGTCACCCACCCACATATACATGCAGAACTACCTAGAACTGCTGGACAAATTGCTGGTATCTGAGATCCCCACCGAGATCAAGCTCAAAGGGAAGAGGGAGGAAGATGAGAAAGAAGAAAAGCTGCTTTGTGGGGTAGAAGGTATAATTATAATATATATCATCCTTATTAATTTGGAATAATTTATGTTATTCAAGTCAAATAAGATTGTGGAACTGATCTGCACGACTCTTACTACATATACCTCTTTGCAATGTCAACTATGAAACAATCGACAAGTACTCAAGCTACAAGTAGTCTATAAAAAATTATATTATAAAAAGACATGATGATGAAAAAAACAATATTAAAAAAATATTTTGCAAGCTTTTTTTCTTTTGCTTCACCAACAAAAAATTACGGAGACACAGTGCTTAAAAATTTCGAGTGACGACACGTCATTGTACGATTTCTAAGAAGATGGGACGTCACAAAACCCCCCTCCAAAACTTTGATAATCTGTAGCTTTATCTATTTTCAATAATTTTACCAAATATGTTTGTTTTGAATCAATTGTTACTACTGTAAGATAAACTTGGTTATAAAATTCGGTCACAAAATGTAATGTTCCAGAATTATCAATATTTAATGAAGTGAGAAAGATATACATTTTTGTGGAAACGCCCGAGTGTCTAGACAAGTGTGGGAAGCCAAGTTTTTTTTTTTTTTTTTAAATATAAAGTGACGAGACGAGCAGGTCATGTGCCTGATGGTAAGCAACATGCCTGCCACATAAAAACACAGTGACACGCAGCTATTGGAACAAGAAGATTCCAAATCATTACCTAGCACTGCACTGCGCTCGTCACCCAGAGATCTAAGTTGTTATATCTCTAAGCCCTGTAATTTCACTGGAAACATTGCCCTTCAGACCGGAACACAGTAATGTTTGCACATTACTGCTTGGCGGTAGAATATTTAGCAAAGGTGTGGTCCTTCCCCAGGCGGACTCTGCCAAGAGTCCTACCACTACAGTAAACGTGTGTTGTCGCAGGCAAAGCCCCGTTCCCGTACAACCCGGGCGTGTGCCGGCGCTACGCGAACAAGTGCTGGGGCTTCGCGTGCCAGTGGCCGCTGCTGGAGACTCCGCGCACGCAGCGCCGCGCCCTGCTGCTGCTCGTGGAGCGCATGCTGCCGCTGCTGTCGCGCCCGCGGCTCGCCACCGACATGCTGTGCGACAGCCTCGTCGCAGGTACCTAGCCGTACACATATCATATTATACCTAGCTATAAACATCTCGGGTACCTAGCAAAAAACAACAGGTACCTAGCTATAAACATCTCGGGTACCTAGCAAAAAACAACAGGTACCTAGCTATAAACAGCTCGGGTACCTAGCAAAAAACATCAGGTACCTAGCTATAAACATCTCGGGTACCTAGCAAAAAACAACAGGTACCTAGCTATAAACATCTCGGGTACCTAACAAAAAACCACAGGTACCTAGCTATAAACATCTCGGGTACCTAGCAAAAAACAACAGGTACTTAGCTATAAACGTCTCGGGTACCTAACAAAAAACAACAGGTACCTAGCTATAAACATCTTGGGTACCTAACAAAAAACAACAGGTACCTAGCTATAAACATCAGGTACCTAGCTATAAACATCTCGGGTACCTAGCAAAAAACAACAGGTACCTAGCTAAAAACATCAGGTACCTAGCTATAAACATCTCGGGTACCTAGCAAAAAACATCAGGTACCTAGCTATAAACATCTCGGGTACCTAGCCAAAAACAACAGGTACCTAGCTATAAACATCTCGGGTACCTAGCCAAAAACAACAGGTAACATCTCGGGTACCTAGCAAAAAACAACAGGTACCTAGCTATAAACATCAGGTACCTAGCTAAAAACAACAGGTACCTAGCTATAAACATCTCGGGTACCTAGCAAAAAACATCAGGTAACTAGCTATAAACATCGCGGGTACCTAGCTATAAACATCTCGGGTACCTAGCAAAAAACATCAGGTACCTAGCTATAAACATCTCGGGTACCTAGCAAAAAACATCAGGTAACTAGCTATAAACATCTCGGGTACCTAGCAAAAAACAACAGGTACCTAGCTATAAACATCTCGGGTACCTAGCAAAAAACAACAGGTACCTAGCTATAAACATCAGGTACCTAGCTATAAACATCAGGTACCTAGCTATAAACATCAGGTACCTATATATGTTTTTTTGATTTATAATATCTGATCTGATCATAATTTATGCTATATTTTAAACATTGACAAATACCGTATTATATTGTGTGCGCAGGCGGCCCCATCAGCATGCTGGCGCTGCAAGGCGTACTGGAACTAGTCCGGCGGCACAACATCGAGTACCCCGACATGTACGACCGGCTGTACGCCATGTTCGAGCCGGAGATGTTCGCCACGCGCTACAAGCGCCGGCTGCTCTCCATCGCCGACGTGTTTCTCTCTTCCACGTGAGTAGGACGGATCGGGGACATGTACGACCGGCTACCGGCTGTGCGCCACGTTCGAGCCGGAGATGTTCGCCACGCGCTACAAGCGCCGGCTGCTCTCCATCGCCGACGTGTTCCTCTCTTCCACGTGAGTAGGACGGATCGGGGACATGTACGACCGGCTACCGGCTGTGCGCCACGTTCGAGCCGGAGATGTTCGCCACGCGCTACAAGCGCCGGCTGCTCTCCATCGCCGACGTGTTCCTCTCTTCCACGTGAGTAGGACGGATCGGGGACATGTACGACCGGCTACCGGCTGTGCGCCACGTTCGAGCCGGAGATGTTCGCCACGCGCTACAAGCGCCGGCTGCTCTCCAACGCCGACGTGTTCCTCTCTTCCACGTCAGACAGATCGGGGACACCTTTGCCAGTTATTCTGCCGCCAAGCAGTAGTGTGCAAACATTACTGTGTTCCGGTTTGAAGGGCAATGTTTCCAGAGAAATTACTGGGCTAAGATATAAAACACCTTATATCTCGCTGCTGCGCGCGTTATTGATCGCTGTGCGGTGCTAGGTGATGATTTGTACTTTTAATGTTCCAATAGCTGCGTGTGAAACAGAAATGCGGCCGTAGTGGAGGCTCTTGGCCGGGAAGAGGTGGCTTAGGCAAAAGTCGACGTCGAGTCGATTACTATTTCCCCCCTACTCCCCTAAAAACATGATAGGGCCAGTGCGGCCGCATAACAACAACGACGCCCTTGGGAGTAATGGGTTAAAATGAGTCCAAGTAAGGTCCACTTCATAAACCGAAGCGGAAACAACGCACTTACGTAACCCGACCAACCGACCAAACGTAAACGCGTGCCAAAAGTTCAAGTGTAGGAGCTTGATAGTTTTTATTCTGTTTTGCAAAATGTCACCTGAATGAAATGAATGTTTGTTGAACGGTGGTGTTCGTCCGCAGGCACCTGCCGGAGGGTCTCGTGGCGGCGTTCGCGAAGCGTCTGTCGCGGCTGGCGCTGCTAGCGGAGCCCGAGGACGCGGCCGGCCTGCTGCGGCTCGTGGCCGGCCTGCTGCGCCGCCACCCCGCGCTCAAGCGCATGCTGTGCCGCGAGGACTCGCCCGTCGTCAGTGAGTGCCCCGCACATCCACACATTTAAGAGTTTTTGAAGTGAAAACAGATATTTCGTGGGCTGTGAATTGGATTCTAGCATCACGCTTGAGTATGATAAGAAATCTTCGGGTAAACTCGGGACCATGGCTATTGGCCATTTAGAAATGCGTCAGCCAATGGAAAATGCTGAAAGGACGTGGCCTCGGCATCATGCCATGGCCATTTAGAAATGCATCAGCCAATAGGAAATGCTGACGCATTTCTAAAAGGCTATGCCATGATGCCCAGGCCACGCCCTCCGGTTACATACGTGTAGTTTCCAAAGTAAGCTATCAAATTCTGAGTTATAAGTTTTCACTTCTACTGGCAGTTCCTATGACTGCCAATTTTTTATTTGGATTAAATGGTATTTACATGACAATCAGTTATCAGTGAAAACTGTATATGGCTTTAGTGTTTCTACTCATCTCAAGTTTTTGATTGTGTAATGCTGTTTGTTTTTAATTTAGAATAAAATAAATCCGAGTGTAGTCTGAACGGGCTGCTACTTTTAATAGTAGTCGGATTGAGTTATACATGAGCAGTTGGCTGAAGTCGTCCGTTCCGTGTTGCAGTGTCGAACGACCCGTACGTGATGGAGGAGACGTGCGCCATGAGCTCGCGCGCGCTCGGCTCCTCGCTGTGGGAGGCGGCCGCGCTGCGGAGACACCACGCGCCCGCGCTCAGCGCCGCCGCCGGGGCCGTGCTGGCCGGCGGGGAGCCGGCGCTGCAGCCGCTGACGGACACGCCGGTCGGTACCCCCCACACCCTGCTCTATACCGCGCTGCAGCCGCTGACGGACACGCCGGTCGGTACCCCCACACCCTGCTCTATACCGCGCTGCAGCCGCTGACAGACACGCCGGTCGGTACCCCCACACCCTGCTCTATACCGCGCTGCAGCCGCTGACGGACACGCCGGTCGGTACCCCCACACCCTGCTCTATACCGCGCTGCAGCCGCTGACAGACACGCCGGTCGGTACCCCCACACCCTGCTCTATACCGCGCTGCAGCCGCTGACGGACACGCCGGTCGGTACCCCCACACCCTGCTCTATACCGCGCTGCAGCCGCTGACGGACACGCCGGTCGGTACCCCCACACCCTGCTCTATACCGCGCTGCAGCCGCTGACGGACACGCCGGTCGGTACCCCCCACACCCTGCTCTATACCGCGCTGCAGCCGCTGACAGACACGCCGGTCGGTACCCCCCACACCCTGCTCTATACCGCGCTGCAGCCGCTGACGGACACGCCGGTCGGTACCCCCACACCCTGCTCTATACCGCGCTGCAGCCGCTGACGGACACGCCGGTCGGTACCCCCACACCCTGCTCTATACCGCGCTGCAGCCGCTGACAGACACGCCGGTCTGTACCCCCCACACCCTGCTCTATACCGCGCTGCAGCCGCTGACAGACACGCCGGTCGGTACCCCCCACACCCTGCTCTATACCGCGCTGCAGCCGCTGCCAGACATTTAGACTCCGCATTTTTTGAAATTAAAACTTCTTTTGGCGCACCACAGACAAATTTTTCGTGGGCTGTGAATTGAATTCTGGCGTCACGCTCGGAAATGATAAGATATTTTCGGGTGAACTCGGGACCACGGCCATTGGTAATCTAGGAATGCGTCAGCGTTTCCCATTGGCTACCTAGAAATGCGTCACCATTTCCAGATGGCCATGCCCTCCGGTTTCACCCGCGTAATTTCCAAAATAAGCTATCAAATTCTGAGTTTTAAGTTTACACTTCTATCGGCAGTTCCTGTGACTGCCAATGTTTTTTATATACACTAGGGATATTAACGACAAGACTAGGTGGAGTCAGGGTGCTCCGAGTCTGATATGGATGCTAAGTAACCTAACTGGTCCGATTTGGTTACTTAGAAGTTGAATTGAAATGAAGTTGAAGTAGAAAGTCCGAGATTCAAATTATTTATACAGAAATTGCTGGTTTATATGTATTTGACAAATAAAATTGTATAAATAATTGAGTCCATGTTTCTTTTCCAGTTGGACACATTCGACCAGGAGTTGAAGAAACGGTTCAAAACGATAGAGATGAACTTCGTCCGGCCGCAAGGCATCTCCGCGCCTTCGGACGAGCGCCTTCTGCAGTACTACCAACTCATGGCCTAAACGACCCCCGGTATGTCAGAACCAATCTGTACCTTATCACCGTCAAACTACGTCTCATATTTGTCTGCATCAAACAGCAACAGATAATTACACAACCAATTTGTACCTTATCACTATAGAATTATGACGAAACCATTTTGCATGTGTTGCATTATGTGCAATAGTTAAGACAAACCATTTTGTACCTTATGCCTCTAAGACTATGTTCTGAAATTGTCTGTATGCTTAGAGCAATAGTTAAACAGAGTAGCCAATTTGTACCTTATGATGTTAAAATTGTGTTTAAAAATTATCTGTTCATTTCAAAAAGCTTACAATCAGTCAGTCGAGACTGGAGACATATTCTGTTGGTCTATGTAACCAATTTGAACCTTACGCCTCTAAAATTAGGTTTGAGATTGTCTGTCAGCCAATGAAATTAAAATTGTGTTTGTAAATATTGTCATGTGCTGAACCTAACCTGGTCATTGGTAATATTAGCGTGTGTATTTTCGTACTGCAATTAATTATTTATTATTTGGAACATAACTTTCATTATGATTATTAAAGTTTTGTTCTATATTCATGGGTTCGACTACAATTAGTAGGAATATGTTTCAAATAGGCTGATGGTAATATCTTATTGTTGTTTTTTACATAAAAGATTTATTATCAAAAAATCAATTCACATTACTACCAGTTGTACAAGTGTATGCTGGTAGTATGTACTAAACCCAAGGGGTCTATTTACCATTATGAACAACTTTTTACTATGTGTCAACACTATCTACCAATTTAAAAAAAAAAACATTTTTTTCTAAAAATAAATGTTTTTTTATTTTGATTGATGGGGGTTTGCTTATAATAATGTTTCATTTTCATTATTTAAATTGGCTTTCTGAAATCTTAAACTGAAAGTATATTTATTTTTACAATGATGCCGTGAACGCGACCTTTTCCATTCAGTACATTTGATTTTTGTAGCTATTCTATGACCACTGTAATTATACCATAATGAATGATAAATAATAATTGGTAACAGACGTTCTGCAAGACCCCGTATGTAGTAGTGCTTATTTAATCACAGTGTACAGTAATACCCCCGCTTCACGATTCTCGCGAGGGATACGTTTTGTCAAATTCACGTAAATCGGGACAAATACAAAAAAAAAAAAATCGCTGATATCAATTGCTTTAATCTAAGGTTATTTTATTGAGCAACTATTAAATGTCTATTGTCTTAATTAAACCTTTCTTTTATTTTGTTGTAAAATTCGTTTCTAACACCCAACACTGTGTTCAATTGTTTGACACACGGTCTTTATCGCTGTCTGTCCTCTGCATTATGTCTAAACATTAATAAATTTTTGATAGAGCATTTTTAAGTATGTAATTAATTCGCGTAAAGCGAGGCATTTAACGTGAAAGTTTAAATTTGCGTTAAAGTGAAACTGTGCAAAACGGGGTCGCGCAAAACGGGGTTATTTCTGTATAACGTTAATGCGATATATTTGACTTACGTTTTTTATACATGTATATTAAATTAAATCAAATACCGATTACGAACTAGTACTTCTCGAAAATATGAATATTTCATGGAATTGACATAAATGTTAAATTTGAGGAATCGTAATTGGACGATCTATCAATTAATTATATTAATTGATCATTATATTATGATGAAACTTATTGTTTTTATTAAGTTATTTAAAAAAATCTTCATGACGATATATTAGATTAAATGTTTGTGTAAATGTAGTAACACAACGGCTGCACTTTAATGAAGCAAACTTATAGCAGAAATACATAGATGGAGTAATAAATAGAAGTCATCCAGTCTTAAATGGGCTCCCTTCATTCTGTGATACATCCAATATGTTGTGTTACAGTAAGAACTGACCACAACGCGTTAGAGTGCATTTTGCAACAATCATGTTTTAAAGAAAGGGATTAAATTTTTGAGTGGATGGTCTCTGTCACGTTTTTATGTTGAAACCTGTAAATTTATTTCAAAGAATGTGTAATGATCATATTCGATCCACCTTTACCTGGCATTGGACATAGATAAATAAAGCATTTTACCCATCATGGTCACGCCATCTAAATCATAACAGCTGAACGAAAAGGGGCACAGAACCTAACTCCCCTTCGCTTAGCTGAAATGATGGCTTTGATAATACTCTCTCTAAAATTTCCAACGAGTATAGAGAGAGAGAGAGAGAGAGAGAGAGAGAGCAATATAGATAGACGGCATTGTGGAACGTATTCACGTTTTGATGACGTCATGAACTAATAATTGGTAGAACATGATTTGGAAAGAGTTTGTAAGAGTAACCTCTTCTTGTATGGAGTCTGTGTATCACATGAAATGAAAAGAGGCGTATTAAGTTTGTGCTTGTTCTAGCTCTATAGATAACGTAGATAGAAACGAGACTCCGCGACATTAAAGATTTGAAGTAGTATAGCAACGCAAGCGTCGACAAAACGGCACGAGACGAAACGTAGCATCCACACACTGGCCGAGCGCAGGCAAAAGCGAGGTAGACCAATAGGAGAATAGGACGCTAGTCGCCGAGCGCCTTTGTTTTGTGCACAAAAACCGACACCGGTCACGAGAGATGAGTCGAGACAAAACAGCCCTATACACACTGGCCACTTGCCGTCACTCGGCCAGCGAGGCGAGCGACGCGAGTGATCATAAAACGACCCTCCACACACTGGCGTTGGCCTGCACTGGGCCAGTGTGTATAGGTGGCTTTACATGTGTGAGAAATATACAATATTTATTTATTGCTTCTTGTCGTGCGATACTAGTGTATGTATGACCAATGACTCTGGT
Source organism: Ectropis crepuscularia (assembly GCA_963693475.1). NCBI lineage: Eukaryota > Metazoa > Arthropoda > Insecta > Lepidoptera > Geometridae > Ectropis > Ectropis crepuscularia. Next base: position 32,153,700 of record OY856339.1, on the reverse strand, counting down.
TTTCCTTCAACACATATACAAATATTTTAGCTCCTGTGATTGGTTGTCTGCTGTTATCTTTATATGCCAGGTGACGGTGTAGATACATTAGATATAAGATTTCGAGCAATTTTTGCACTCTAGTTTTTAAAACAACCTTTAAATATGTATAGGTAAAGTTGAATGTTGTATTTGTTTAATTTTATTTTTTTACTAAAGTTATTTGTGTGTCTGTGATGTAAAACATCCGATATCTATAGTCGGTTATAAGTTATACCAGTTTCGATTCTATCGTTTGATTGTATGTTGTAATACATCTGGCAGCTCTAAAAACGACCTCTCTTTTTATTTCTGTATGCGAGAGGGGTAACCTTTTAGAGATGTCACTATACACTGTCACAGAAAGGTCCAATAATACTTGAAGAGTGAATCTATACCTCAAAATAATACTAGTAATTTTATATCCATGAAACAATCGTGTAGATCTAGTAACACAGGTAGTAAGTACAACATGTTCAGAATATACCTGCCCCTTCTTCGTGACCAGATCATAAGAGAAAAATTGGCTGGCACGATGTTCTACATTTTTGCTGTTTGGATTATGAAAAATCTTTCAAAGCGGTGTGCCTGACGCGAAATTACTTAAAACCAATCCTCATTCATAGTCGATGGTTAGAATGCACTTCCTGTAGTATTATTGGATCTTTTCAATGGCACCTTTATATTTTAGATATAGGACAAACGAATTTGCATCGTAGTGTTTTCGGTATCTCTTCTGTAGAAATTAAAATACTATTGTTTATGAAGTCCTGTTTCGACCCGAGTACTTGATGGAATGCGTTTTTCCTCTATAATTCGGTGTTAAATGTGTTTGGATTATTGCGTGGAAATACTGTGTAGAGAATGTAAAACTGATGGTCTGAAGTGAGGTGAGAAATGAGGTCCGAATAAATAAAGCCGAACAAAACAGTGGCAGCAGGGTAACGCTACTTAGTTTAACCGGCTTCGAAACAAGTTTTAAATGTATACATGGGTAACTCACAGATGATGTAGTCAGTCTATTCCGATTGAAGTTTCGGCCGCGTCTGACGGTCTTTTGCAAGGAAAATGCACACTCGTGAGCAGCTACCGGACTGCAGTCGGACTGGACAGACTATTTTGCATGTGAGTTACAAGGGGTATTCATATAAAATGTGTAATAACCACAGTAGTTTTCATATTTAAATAGGTTTTCTCAATGAGTTTCAGGTTATTTTCCTTTACGGTCAATGACAACCAACCTCACATGTGACCTCAATCCCCAACTCGCTTCAGACGGGATCGTGTCTGTGTAAATTAAGCGGTCTAATCGTTAAATAGAGACACGTCTTCCTTCGCTACTAACGTTCTACTATTTCTAGTCTTTGCATCTTGCAGCTGTTAATGTCGACTTGTCACTAGAATATCTATAACTAATATTAAGACAGATTTTGGTTTTTGCCTGATGGATACAATATTGGTATCTTGGATTATCGGAGTTTTGTACGCGCTGCAACGTAGATGCTAAGCGCATCGACCAAAATCCGACGAGACCGCAGTCCAACGTAGGCGTACATTGATAGCAATGTATTAAAAAAAATGTGATTGAAAAAATATATATAGCAAAGAACCATTGGTCTTAAATAAACCGCGAAATATTCGATTAAGTCATTTTGGAAGTACAATTTAACAAGAAAGGTGTTGTGAGTAATCTTGTTGAGTTTTATTTTAGAGCTAAAGCATATGCGCCACCGAAACGACAGTTTGAGATTCATTCACGTATCACGTACGCATGACCAAAACTCTTGTTAGAGTGACGAAAGCAGCCTTGTAACATGCAAAGACGTTCCCCTAAGTTAGGTTCATTCCAATTGCTTATCTTCCTAGTTGTTGTTAAATAGAGTTATATAAGAATTTATTTTGTCAAGAGTATAGATATAGTATTATAATATACGCGTCACTCTCAGTCGGAGCGTTGGATTGTGACTGTATCGGCCATATTTATTTAAACTTACTGTTACTTTCTATTGTTTTAAGAAGCCTCGCAGTTGTGGGCGCGGTCTGGAGACTAACGTAACATTAGGCAAACAGATTAAGATGGTCTATAGCCTATCACTAACGAAATCATCTTTATTGGACAGGTTTGAGGTGATCCGCTATACCACCTACCTACCTACCCTTTCTCATATTTAAAAGTTAGCGACACCCTAATTGAAAATTATAAAACACTTTGTCGTACATACACGGCAATTGTTCAATAAAATCACTGTCAAGGCAATCCTTTACACTAGTAGGTATGCTGAGTGCCAGTTTTGTCGATTTCAAAACGCGTTCTACTGTGAGCGCGTAAACAAGCTTTTTGTAAGAGAAAATTTGTAGCGCGTCTAGCGGCGTCGGATTTCTTCATACGAATGTTATGTTTACGCGTTCTGTTGTCAACAAAACTCGCACTCGGCGTCGCATCGGTCGGCAACGCGCTGTTACGAATACGATTTTTTTTTTCATAATAAATAATCTTTTAGTATGTAGTTCTAAAGACTATTATAGTTCTTTAACTTTTGCAATAAGAACAAAAACATTTCTAGCAAAAACATCCCACAATTAAGATCGTGATCAAGTTCTGTGTAATGTTGTCAACTACATGTGTAGTAAGGTCTTGCCATCTTACCTGTCTGTCTATTGTCTTTAAAATATAGTTTATGTATATAGTATTGCAGTTTTATCGCTATGTAACAGTGAATGTATGGTTACAGCACCGTGATACTACCCAGTACCCACCTATAGAGAGAAGAATAGCTTTGACTGTTCTTGGGTTAGTTACAAGTTGCGTTACATCAGAAAAAAAAAAATGAGAAAAAAACTAAGTCTGTCAGTTAGATTGTTTAAAATATTGGATACGTATTTTTTTCTTTTGTTTCACAAACAAAGCGTGCGAAGATATAGTACTTAGAAGTTGCAAGTGACGTCACGTATGAAGACGTGACGTCATAACCTCCTGATTTCTGATCTGTATCGTTGTTGATTTAAAAAAAATTGTTACAATAAAATTCGTGTCCCATATTTTTCGACCTGACTGGCTAAATAGAATGGTATATTTTGGACGTAGCCATCATCCTAATTGCTGGAGATTGGTGTTCTCGACCACCATCGTTGGAGTCAGTCAGTCAGAGTACTTCATGATCCCACAACTATCTCGGGGTCATCTCTCCCCAGGAGAGAGTCAGGATCCAGCTTTGGCTCCAAGGGGAGGTCACAGTCAAGTCACAAAACTGTGCGATAAATACACATGCTTTTTAATTAGAGGCCCACCTAGGTGCTGGTCCCCTGGCTCCGGCCAAGGGTCCAACACGATGACCAAGATCTTCCCTGAAGATGTTATTCTTGGAACATCAGTTTTATAAATATGTTCTTTTTAACCGTGAAAGCCTGTGATAATATACCTTTTGAAATTCGCTTCCAGTGGCATTCAAATGTCCAACCGCTAACGTGCCTATTGCTCGGTAGTTTCCTCAGTGCCCCTGATGAAGGGTATAGTTATAAGCAAGCTGTTGCTAAAATTACTGCTTTGCGCCATGGGAAGAGATGATTAAAGGTCGTGACCCACTTATACGGACTCCGCTCCCATCTGACAATTAAAATAGCATTCAAATATGGGCTTTATGCCATGCGCCTTAAGATATATACCTATTACGGCAGTAAGCTCGCAGTCAGCGAGCCGTCTGCTAATTTATGTTGCCAATGGTATTTATATCTTAACGTGTATGGCATAAAGCCCATATTTTAATGATATGTTACTTGTCAAGTTTACCTTTTAAGAGTGTACATAACTTTGAAGATATTTAGTTTATCTTCTAATCAAGTAGCTGCTAGTCAATAGTTGATTTGTAAGACATGTTCTGATGTAGCGCAGTTTGTAGGTCAGGAATCTCGCCCGCACCGGCCGCCGCCGCCGCCGCGCCCTCGCATCGTAATGTGATTTGTAACAAAATATTAGACTTAAGATAGGCTAAGGCATTATTTTAATAATAACTTTCATTTTAATGTTCTATTATGATTATTGTATTACTGATGAAAAATAAAAAAAAAGTATTACGAAATGTATGTTTATTTTTTGTTCCACCGTTCCCAATTCCTTAATATTGTTATTACAGGATATTTACCATATCTAGTGGTAGGACTCTTGGCAGAGTCCGCCTGGGGAAGTACCACACCTTTGCCAGTTATTCTACCGCCAAACAGTTATGTGCAAACATTACTGTGTTCCGGTTTGAAGGGCTATGTTTCCAGAGAAATTACAGGGCTTAGAGATATAATATCTTAGATCTCTGGGTGACGAGCGCAATGCAGTGCTAGGTAATGATTTGGACTCTTCCGTGTTCCAATAGCTGCATGTCACTGTGCTGTTATGTGGCAGGCATGTTGCTTACCATCAGGCATATGTCTTGCTCGTCTCGTCACTCTACACTATAAAAAAAATACCAAGGATGGTAAATATCCGGTAATAAGATGGTACCTATAACAATATTGTGTAGGAACACAACATTGTTGTACCTAACAAGTACACAAAGTGGAAAATCGGGGTGCCGAAACTTTGAATCATCATCTTTATCCACAGCCTTCTTTATCCCACTGCTGGGTATAAGAAAGATGGGAAGATGACATGATAAAAGAGGCTCTCTTTTAGCTTTATGAAACGAACCAACCTCCACCTCCTCAATTCCTGAAACTTTCAGTTTTATTATCTGGAATTACGTATATGCCCATCAAAATGTAAGTCGCTGCTTGCAGCACAAAGAAAGTGTACCGATTGCTCTCGCCATATCATTGTAGCATCTCTACCTGGCGAAGCAGGCTCAAATGCTCTGCAGAATGCATCAACTGTGGTTCAAGCTGCAATAACATCATGAAAATATCAAAATTAGAAGTCGGAACAAAATTAATTCTATGTTTAATTATGTACGATGGCGCCTATTCTTCACTCCCTTTATTCCGCAATGATTGCGGACTTCCGATACTGTATTAGCATAGCTGGGCATTAACTCGTTAATCCGTTAATCGTTAATTAACGAAGTTAACATTTTGATTAACGGATTAACTTTTAAGTTAACTTTTAAAAATGTTAATGGACATGTTAACTTCCGTTAATTATGCAGAAGTCCGTTAATCGTTAATCCAATGCTTACTATTTACCGCAAGGCACCTCGGCGCGGCGCAAAAACAGGTTCAGACAAGTATGAAACGAAAAGTGCTGGGCGCAGTGTGACCATATGTGGCGAGTTCCTGTAATTTTGGCAGGATTGAGGCGTCATTTTAGCCTGTGGCATGATCGGTTGACGTTATATGAAAACAAATATAATTTTGTTATCATAAGTCATATTTCCGATAATCTCGAGTTCTTTTTGGCTGAAAGGACAATGCCCACGTCCCATACATTGAAAAACCTGGCCAACTTTTTTTGATTCTGAAAGTGTAGAGAGATGAATAGTATCTAATTAGGATTGTTAATGCTTCTATAAACGTCTACTGTTGGTGTTTTTCATTTCCTAAATACCAAAAATGAGTTACAGTTAAACGAAAAGTAAGGTTATGTTTACTGTCAAAATATTTTAGAATTATGTTTTCTTTTGGATTAGAACAGAAAAGAAAAGAAAGAACTATGGTATTGTCTTTCAAAACATATTTCTTATGAGAATAAATAGGAATAATAGTACTTCTCACGACCAACTGATTACCATAAAATAGTTCTCGGATGGAATTATCATAGGGTAAACAAGCCTTAAACTAACTGAGTGCAGGGCTAGGTCTGATGATGTGGACTTGTCTTCATGTTCTAATAATTTATGACACAAGACAGTCTTGTTAAAGGCAAGCATGTTTTCTTGCTTACCATCAGGCACATGTTTCGCTCATCCTATCATTGTTTCCTGAAAAAATACTTAAATCAGTGTAGATAATACTGTTCACTGATATCTTTCTACTGAATATATATTCAAACCAATGCAAGAGAGGATAAATAAAATATATTGTTTGCTATCATATAATTATATTTACATTTAATAATAATTTTATATATTTAATAGCCCAAAACTACTACATAGCCAAAATACTCTGCTCGTGGATTTATGTGGTCCTGGTGTCTGGCCATCCTAGAAATCTCACGAAGAACTCTGCAATGCAAGTACAGCAGTACTGAAAGATGGCCTCTGCTGGTTGTCCCTATCATTTTCAACTAAAATATACATATTATATCTATTTTATTTGCTTCAGCTTGTGTCTGTCTTCTAAAAGCAACTCAGGGTTTTAAAATTGGTAATTGCATAGGTTTTGTAGCAACTTAGCGCTATCCCCGTATTTCCTGTAGAGTATGAACACTTCATTCGCATAGAAATATTGTCACAGAAAGGAATATCTTAATTGTGATATAAATATTTCATTATTTTGGTAGGTATTCGAGACAGTGGTCTTAGAAGGTTCATAACTATCGAGGGATTCCATCAGAAAACACAAGCAAGCCATCACAACAATATAAGGTTTTATGTAATTATTACCACAATTATGTAAGTAATAAGGAGCACTGAATCACATAATTCCCAGTTTTGTTAAAACCAATTTAAACAAGAAGAAAACCAAAGTTAGGAAGGACACCATACATTTTGCTTGTTTACTTTTTTTTGATTTGTCAATTTGACATTGATCTTTGACCAATTTGGATTTGGTGAAAATTGCATGCCACCTTTTTCCTCGTTTACATTACCAAAAAAAGCTTTGATAGTTTCTTTGTCGCCGTATTTATATATATCGTTATTTAAATATGTAAAAGTAGTAAATAAACGACATTGTGAAAGAAATTGATATACATAACATCCATTTTCAATTTCAATCTAACGCGGATCACTAAAACGAAACGCAGGTACCGTTTCGTTATTGCAATATTTTACAAGTCAGCTTTGTTGGTAACTGGTAGGTTTAATTTAAACAAATGCAAATTATTTTATTTTGGAATGTTAGAAAGTTATATAACTTCGCACACGAGTACAACAAAAAATCACCAATTTTTTAATATATAACTCATATGTCTACACGACAACTATTTTAGCGGGTCAAAAATGGACATTGTCCTTTGAGCACAGACATACTCGAATTTGACTGACGTTTACAATTTAGTTGAATATTTCACACATCCCTAGTAAACCAAGTAGATTATAGTAACCCATAGCTAGTGGGGAACTCCCCGATAAATTCAATCATACTTTTTCGATCGTTTATCTGTATTGTAACTTTCTTTTAATAAAATCGGTGTTAGTTCATTTCAACTAACCAAAGAAAAGGGAGAGACGTACTTCTTAGCATTCCATGGATTCACCGTGCGGGTGCCGGGTCCATCGTGTGGCAGAGAGAGAAATATCGAATAGACCCCAAGACAATAAATAAATAAAATGAACAAATCAATGTATAAAAATGAAGAAATAGAGGTATACAATGAAAATTCCAGTGTTTAACATCTTACCAATATTATAAATGGCAATTTTTGTAATGTTTGTTGTTTCATCACGTCAGAACGGCTGGGAACGGGAAAGGCTTGGGTTGAAATTTGGAAAACAGCCCTCAAACGCTGCAGTTGAACGTCTGCTATCCACGGGTAAAGACATTTTAACACCAAAGCGAGCCTCGCTTTCAGACGAGAACTTCGACATGTTAATGTTCATGAGGGGAAATAGATACCTATGCGCATTGTGCCCGACGATTAAATTACACATTAAATTAAATTAAATAAAAAAAATTGGCAGTCATAGAAACTGCCGATAGTAGTGAAAACTTATAACTCAGAATTTGATAGCTTATCTTGGAAACTATTTCTTGGAAATTAATTCTTACGAAATGTAACGCTTTAACGTTTAACGAAGTTAACTTTTTTTGTAACGGATTAACGATTAACGAAGTTAACTATTTGATTAACGGTGCCCAGCTATGTGTATTAGATCCTGAATCGCAGCCTGGACCATCAACGAAAATGAAAAAACTATAGCTAAAAAATAGCTTTCAATTTAAAATAATTACATTATCTCGCCTAGGAGTGATTAGGTCTAGGTACTACTACTGATGATATCACGTAAAAACGCGTCTCCAGAATCTATCTCGCAGGTGGTGTGGAAGTGTCGATAATAAATGAATAATACATAGTAGGTACATATAATACCTATATGACATGAATAAAAATGTATAATAAAAAACTAACTGGTCTACTTTGAAGCGCTGGAAACGCCAGATATATTAATGAAATTAAACACATTTGTAGTGCAAATTATTCATTAAAAAAACCACTATAGAATTGCTCTGATGTAATTTTGTTGTAACCTGCCACGAATTGTTATTAAGATCTGAGAAATAAAACACAAGGTGTGGTATAAAATATCATTACAATAACATTTTATTATAACAAAGTAGGTATTAATTAATTCACGAACACCAACAAATAATTTCTAATATTTTGGCACAGCAAATCATAGTAATACAAGGCACTGTTATATTTCAAACGTAAAAAAAATAATTCTAAAGATCTTTTTACAATTCCTATAATGTACAAAACGAAGACGAAACAACTTGAGCCTGGTTTTTTGGTTCAGTTCAGTAACCTTAGTATACACATCCGAGAAGACAAGATAATAGTTTTGAATAAATATCTCATACAACGAAATATTTGAATTTTAACAACTTAAGAAACCTAGAGAAACACTATTATAAGTTTAAGACAGGTAATGCAAATACTAAGATCACATTAATCGTAGAACGACTTTTGACGCCGCAAACATTATAACAAAATACACATAAAATATTTGTTTTATAAGTAACATGTTTTTTACATAACAACAGGACTTCAGGCTTTACTAAATATATTAAGTATTATATTAGTATGAAAACTAGAGTGGTTGTTATATATTTTAATAAACGGGTTACTCACGTGTGATATGGTCGGTGCAACTCAACTAAGTTTCAGGAGTATTCAGGTAATTTTTAACTGAAGTTTCAAGAGATTTCAGGGGATTTTCAACTTAAGTTTCTGGGCCATTCATGTCCTTTTTAAATTAAGTTTCAGGCGCATCCGGCCGCGTCTATCTTTACACTGCGAGCAGCGACGCGCGAAACTACCCTACAAAAAGGTCACCGTTTACGGCTGAAATGTATGTCGGGCTCAACCTCAACCTACCATTATTACAAGTGGGTAACGTGTTAATTAATTTAACAAATATTAAATGTTTAAAATAATTAATACATGGGGTAACTAAATTCGACGACAACCGCAACCCACGCCAATGATATGCGTTAAACTAAAACTAATCTATACAAATAATATAAGTAGAATAGTTTCCTGTATAGAATTGATAATTCGAACGAAATTTTAAAATAAAGTTTTTTTTAATTATTGCACATAAACACTAAAATGGCGAGTGGCCCTCCATCGGGGCATTATCTTTAGCAACCATAGACAAATAGTTCGCACAGACCAATAGATAACAGTGTAAAGTCGGAGGATACATTTCGGAGTGTGTAACTTGGAAGCGGATTACAAAGAGAAATTTGTGTATCTTGTTCCTTTTTCGCCAGGGTTGTCCGGAGCATGAAAATGTGACACCGTGTCATGGTAGATGTTGCTCCACACAGATACTACATTATTACTTAAAACCTTAGTTATTGCGATCAAATCGAAATTAAAGAGAGATAAATAGCAAAGACAGATATACGTAATTGATTTAGGCGGTAGAACCACCGGACGTAAGATTTCTATGAGAGTGAAATTTGACTGCATCTTCGCTTAGACGCAACAAATTATCTCCCTATATCGCATAGGGACACCCAGATACAGAACAAGCATCCGTATACATCACACAAATGTTTGTCGATTCTAGATTACGCCCCATTTTCTCCACTCCATCAGTCTGTAATCTAAATTCTTTACAGTAGGTACTAAGCTGTTAAATTAGGTTATTATAATTAGGTATTATAAACTGAAAATTATGACAATTTTCTGGTAACATATCCGATATACACATATCGACGATCTGCGCAAACTAAATTTAGCCATGTGTGGAACTTTAACAATACGATTAATTTAATTTATTGCCAATCATATTTAATCTAGCTTCGCCGTGGATCTAATATCACAATTCATTTCGACTCTAAATCTAATGTTAGTACGATAAAAATTTGATCGATGCTTCCCTACGGGCAAATTAATGATTGTTCTACACAATACGAAGTTTTCGTTAACTTTCCGTTACACGTTTCTATGAAAAAAAAAATGTGAATGTGTATCTGCATGTATTGTGTACAACAGGCATTACGGCCGGTTTCCACGGCAAATTCACTAATATGGAATCAGGAGGTCAAACAAAGAGTACTAGAGAGATGACTCCGGTACACAACTAAAGCTTTGTGACTAAAATAATAACACTACGCTACTTCAATATGACAACTTTCTAGTGTCATGGTAATTTACGATTGTGGCGCTAACGAAAGTTCTTGACCGGTAAATATAATTATTAATTTAATTCACTTCTTGTCTCCATCATATTAATCGTTGCTTAGTGAAAACCGGCTTATTGCAGTCTATCAGCTTGAATAGTTGCCTTTACAAAATATTCTGCTATAATAGCGAGCGCAGAGTACCATTATTATATATGATACCATATGTATATCTGTACTCAGTATTGTAAGCAATTAAAAACTAATATTAGGCATCTTTCCAAAATATCACCAAAAATATAAACTACACCTAGCCTCTTTATTCAAACGCTGACCGCGACCTTTATTGATTGACGATCTGTTCTTGACTGTCGGTCGACGTCTTCGACTTTTGGCAGCACGTGATCGGAGGACTCGGCTCCCGCATCTCTTGTCTTACTTCCTCCGATGTTTCTTCGGACTGTCTGTCCTTTTCGCAGCATTTAGGTGCGGCGTCGTGTATAACGACTGTTGTCTCTTTCTTGCAACAGGATTCTTCCGGCGGGGGTTCGGGTTTCTTTTTGCAGCATCCTTGTCGCTCCGTGCGGAGAAGTTGGACGTCTTCGACGCTGGGGCTGTCTTCTTTCTCGCTCTCTGCGTGGTGGCAGTGGGGCTCTGTCTTCCTCGCCTTGGCTAGTTTCGAGGGGCATGTCTTGGCGCCGTAGTAGCACGTGGCGTGCTGGACGGTGCCGTCCTGCGAGGTGCTCGCTCGGAAGTAGTGCGAGGGCTGGATGCAGGTGCGAGTCTGGCAGATGAACAGATCGGACTCCGAGTTCATCGGCGACTCGAGGAGAGGCGGCGTCGACGTTTCAGCTGGAAATAAAAAGGTTTTTTTTACTGCGAGTCATATCAAGCGTTTTGTTACTAAAGAAGTTAATTTGACGTAAAAGGCGGTGCAACATATAATTATTTTTCTCTGCAAAAACAATCAACCAACTTCAATTCAGACGTTAAACTTGTAAGCCATACCCTTTAAAACAAATAAACAATTATTCATATCGACGCAGGCGTCTTTGTGAAACCAGTGAAAATACAAAAAAGTTTCTATTGAACTTTTTTGAATTTGGTTGTTATATAAGAAAATTTTAATAACTTAGAAACAAATGGAAACAACAATAATAATGTTTAACATTATAAAACAACTATTTGATAATAACAGAGCAAGCTCGAACAAGCCACAAGCAAGGAATTCAGGAGGGATTCTCAATGGAGGATCCTTGGATATTGTCGAGGTACCTAGGAGAGGAAAAAATTGGGCCAGAGAAACAAACTGAAATATCACAGAAATTAAGTAAAGCATTTGTACTACAAAACTAACACGTATGCACTAATATTATACAATAATTTACAAAAACAAGCATACAAGTAATACCTACAGAATAATCGGATTGCCTGACTATACATACATAAAGCGGGAAATAGGACTCTAGCATACTACAATGCCGTAATGGGGTCCGTTATGTTACGACAGGGCCGGATTTAGGAGATGGCAAACGGGGCAAACGCCCCGGGGCCTCTACAAAAGGGGGGCCTCCACAACAGACACTTCGGGAAAAAAAATCTAATTCCGACAGTAAACATGTTTTACAGGTTAACTTTAAAACATTTATAGTCCGGGATTTTGCTGGTGTATTTTAACGTCCCCAACGAAGCTCTGCCCCGGGGCCTCCACACCTCTAAATCCGGCCCTGTGTTACGACTCCTCTTTGGATCAGTTATCTGTGTCATTTGTAACACAGAGGAACAATAAGTATTGAGTCGTATACAATATTATATAATGCAGATTTATCAAAGTATAGTCAAGCAATCTGAGTTAACACGATATCACGTGACATACTACCTCTAATTATCTAAAAAGTAAATTTAAGCAACGTTTCACGATAATGCTATATAGAGGTACAAACGTGGGTACAAACATGTTAATTAATTACGTTACACTTCAAGCTCTAGCTCTACTTCAAATTACAAATTTTAGACTTAATTACAAAATTAAATAAATTAAAACTTAATAAAAAACAAAAATTACAAACAAAATAACGCTAAGTTTGTTTTGCTACATTTAATAAAAAATTACAACGGATTAGGATAGACAATACGAAATGAACAAAGAATTCTACTAACAAATACTATAATTTACCGTCTCCTAGAATAAAAGCTTACGAAGTAAAACTATCGACCAATCACGAAGCTAAGCTTGTTGTTCCAAAGAATTCACTTAAATTGCTCATATCAAATTTATTTATTTGGTAAAGCCAATTTAAATGTGATAATATCATAAGTAGCCCACTAAATGTTCCCACTGCTGGGATGCTGGGCCTTGTCTTGCAAGAAGAGAGTCAAGGTAATAATGTCGGTTTCCTCACTTTTCCATCATCGTTTTTAAGCTGACGGCATTACGCACTTAACTTTCAAAAATACAAGACAGTGGGATTCGAACCAAGGACTCCGGATCGGCAGATCGAGATGTCTACGTTCTACCAGTTGTACATTTTGTTAGATAGTCACAAGAGTGTGATTTTCAAAAATTAGTACTGCTAGTTTTACTATATTACTGGCTGGTAGCCTGGAAGAGATTGCTCTCAGCAATAAGGCCGCCATTTGTGGCGCTAGTTTATAATGTGTTTTTCTGTATTTTTTTCCTTTCTTTGTGTCACAATAAAGAGTTATCTATCTATCTATATTACAGAGATATACAGATAATTACAGAGATGGCGGGTGTAGTCAGCGGTAACACTTTATGAGCTTTCGGAAGTACATCAGGAATATGAAATCTCGCATTGCCGATGAGCGGCCGTATTTTCGTGCGTTTGTTTGCGTACGAACGAACGTAGCACTCAGTAACACACAATACCGCTACAAAAAGCGAGCGACGGAGGTGCAACGCGAAGTTCACTACCTTGTTTTAATCTGCCTATACACATTGGTCGTGCGTCGCCGAGCGATGGTCAAAGCCGACGTATAAACAGCCTTATGAGTATTTTAAGAGTATACGATTGGAATCGTATCGTAAGTTGAATAAAATTTACAACAGTCAGTGATTTTTCATTACACCGCACTATCGGGTCTTAATAGGTACAGCACTGTCATTTTATCAGCTATCAATATAGTAACATGGGCAATCTAGATCATAACTATTTACCAGTGATGATGGTGGTATTATCAGCCAACCATCAACGTTGTATGGTACTATCAACCAAGTATCAACACTGTATTATCGACGATCAAGATTGTACTCGTATCATCAGCGATCAACATTGTATTATTAACAATACAAGTTGTTTTAACAACGATGAGGTTGTAGATATCATCTACCAAGATTGTATTTTATCAACCATCACGGTGTTATGAGTCCTAGCGACGTCACTCACCCTGCACGGGAAATTCCAGAAAATTTAATCTTGTCTGGACAGCTGGCATCTACTAGGTACCTATGCAACTTTGGGCTAGCGCTGAAGGAGCATTAGTAACACTTCTTAAAAAAGAAGTAGGTACCTATAACTTTTTGGATGCGTACAAAAGTACACACACACTTCTTTTTATTTTGAAGTGAAAACTTCTTTTGCCGCGCCTAGACAGGTTTTTCGTGGGGTGTGAAATGAATTCTACCGTCACGCTCGGATATGATAAGAAATCTTCGGGTAAACTCGGGACCATAGCCATTGACTATCTAGAAATGCGTCATCCAATGGTAAATGCTAAAAGGGCGTGGCCTGCCCATCATGGCATGGCCATCTAGAAATGCGTCAGCCAATGGAAAATGCTGGTGCATTTCTAGATGGTCATGCCATGATGGGCAGGCCACACCCTCCGGTTACACCCGCGTAGTTTCCAAAGTAAGCTATCAAATTTCGAGTTATAAGTTTTCACTTCTATCGGCAGTTCCTATGACTGCCAATTTTTTTTGTTTCTATTAATCACCCAAGACCCCTAGTTTTTCTGGAGTATAACGTCCCACAATTACAAAAAAATCACGTATACTATCAAAACTCGTACTAAGCGTTTTGCACAATTAAAAATGTCAGATTTATAACTTCTTCCATGCGTACAAAAGTACAGACACGGACAGGAAAACAAAAAGAAGTGTTTATTTTTTCTTGTTTCGATTAATAAGCAGCACGAATCTCTAGGTGTTTCTAAAGTGTTGTGTTCCCCAATATGAAAAAAATACGTATACTATCAAAAATCATACTAAAGTTGTTGCACAACTGCTCTGTATTCCGATAGCTCATACAGTTTTGTGCCAGTTACAAAGGTAAGATCTATAGATGGAAGTTCGTACTAAATGTGTTGCACAACTGCTCTATATTCCGATAGCTCATAAGCGCGAGTTACTAACGTAGGATATAGATTCTACCTTAGTAACTCGCGCTTATGCAGATCAAAGCTCGTACTAAAGGTGTTGCACAACCGCTCTGTATTCCGAGAGCTCATAAAGTTTAGCGCGAGTTAGCGCGGGAGGATTTGTAAGGTCGTACTGTCTGTCGGGGCGCCGCGTGGGGCGGTAGGGCTCCGGCGTGAGCGGGGTCTGCGCCTGCTGCAGCTCGAGCGCGTCCATCCGCTTGCACAGCTTGCCCTCGCACACCTCCCAGCTGCACTTCTGTCTGTTGCAGCGGTCTTCGCGCCGACACAGAGCACACGTTAACTAGCTGTCATTAGACCTATTTACCTGATCTGAGGATGCTGCCCTATAAAAGAGGATGCGATCCTTGTAAAACCCTGTAAGACCCGACCCTTACGGTGTAAGGGTTACGTTTTCAGGACGTTATGCTGCTGAGGACGTTGTTCTGTGAAGGAGGATGCTATCGTGTAATGCTCTGGGTTCCTAGGATAGCGGTGCCGTCATATAGCGGACGTAATATTACGGACGCAAAAAGACGGCCGTCTTTACGGTGACGACATGTGGAAAGTTCCACTGCCGCTATATTACGCCGTCAGCCAGCAACCTCAACAAGCAGGAGAGAAAATGAAGGACCTTGATTTAATCAAGTATGGTATAATATAGCTTTAATCATTTACTTGGAGGATGAACTATTAAAAGAGGAATAATTTATTCAAATCGAGTGGTATAGAAGGCGCATTTGACATTTTAGTACGTCGTCGCAGCTCCAGTTGGAATTAAAACTCATTTTGTACGCGTCGTACGGACGTCGATCCAGTCAAAAAAAAACTCTAAATATATCGATATGGCTTCGCCGCTATACAATAGGGTACCGGACTGGGTCAAAAATACACCATCCTAATTAGTCCGTCAGCTAGATCATGGAAAAATATTGGACACGTATGTTTTGTTTTTTCATAATATTAAAAATCGTCAAAGATATAGACCATCAAACTTCGAGAGTGGGGTGTCGCGACGTCACTCGTGAGTAAAAATCGTACTCACAAGTGACGTCACACGAAACTTCGAAGCGCTGTATCTTCGTCATTTTTTGTTTGTGAAGCAATAGAAAAAATACGTGTACAATATTTTTTGGCAATCTAACTAACGAGTTACTTGGTTTTTTTGAGGATTGTACCCTATTACGTTGAAAGAAAACGTTACCAACTATCGGACACCGTCAAGACAGCCGTCATTCAAATAGCGGCATCGCTTTTTGACCATTTGGTTTACATATACAACGTTCTAGTGACGTCATTAACCGCTATATGACGGCCGCTATTTAGCGGCACCGCTATCCTAGGAACCCAGAGCAAAAGGGTTTAAGGTTTCAGGACGTTATGCTATGAGGATGATGGTAAAACGCTTTGCTAACGGCGAGGCGGGCCGGTAATTTCTCCAATTTCAGCGCAAAGGGAATCCTTTACTACAAAAGCACATTGGAAGGCAAAAAACGTACACTAAAGGTATTGCTTCGCGGTCAAAAAGAGTGTCACGCCCCGCCGTTTGCCAATCGCCTAAGGGAATATACAATACAAAAGGGCATAGCTTTTCCTAAAATAAATTGTACAAGTTTACGTAACAACATACCTCATTTTAGTATTAAAATTAACGTGGTTACACATATTGATTAGGTAAACGGGTAACTCACGTGTAATGAGGTATGAGGTCCTCATTACACGTGAGTTACCCGTTTACCTAATCAATAAACATACCTCATATACAGAGGTATAAAAGTTTTGGACAAATCACGGGCAGGTTAAAATAAAGCTCCTGTTTATACTCCATACACATACACACGAGTTATTGACAAGCGGCTTAGTAGATAAATGGCATTATAGTGCAATAAAATTCCCTTAAAATCCGTAATCACCTCTATTTAATTTTACTAATTTTGTTACGTACTAATTCGCTATGTGATTTTTTTTTTGTAGATTGAACGAGAAAAGATGTGAAATTAGACAGATAGGTAAATGACGTTACACACAGGCAAAATTTAACACAAAAAAAAGAATATTTCAAGAGACCAAATTACAAAAAAAAGCTTTTTTAAAAGACTTTTTTAACCAGCATACATAGCGAATCAGATACTAACAATGACCCAGTAAACCCAGTACCTCAGACCTGCACCTGTTTCCCGAGATCAAAATACAAACTAGAAAATATTAGGATATTAACAAGGTTCTCCTTGGAAGAAGTAACTAGTGGAAATGAGCTGTCTTCTCAATAATTCAGTAGTAAAAACCCAAATGCCCGGATAATTATTTAATAACGTAAAATATTCTTTTTACACCATTAAAAGTATTATAATATTGACCATTCCAGTAAATAAAATTATTAATAAGACAAAACGCAACCATTTTGTATTTTTGTTTTCGATTCGATCACATCACAAGTGAGTAACTCATAAAAAAAGATATCAGTAGTTTATCCTTCCAAGGATTTGGTGTTATTCACTCACATGCGCAAAAAGCATCCCTATCACCCACGACACAGAGACCATAAAACAATTGCAAGTATGGACTAAGGCTTACCTGTGTCATCGCACTCCGGCGTGCATATGACGACGCGTTTGGTGCTGAAGCACTGCATCTGAAGGCGGGTTAGCTTCGTTCCGAATAGGAAGTACCCTGGAAAACGAAATAGAAATTGTTGAATATTTTTTGAATAAGTGTTAGGAATACTGGCGATCAAGGTCGTATTATCCGCGACCAAGGTCATATTATCAGCGACTGATATCGAATTGTGAGCAATAAAGGTAGTATTTTAAGCAATCAAGGTCTTATTATTAGCGATCAAGGTACATAGGTTATACGTGGTTATAATATAATCGTACTATCCTTCTACCTTCTAATGTAAATGTATTGTAAATGTCAAAGTTTGGAGGTTTGTTGCTCAATAACGTCGGAACTCTTGAACAGATCGGGTTCAAATTTAGAATTTAGATAGATTATAGTCTAGAATAACACATTTGCTACTTTCCACCCCAAGAAAATAAAGGAAACGGGCCCTACGCAGGAGAAACCGCGGAGCACTGCTAGTAAGCAATAAAGGTCGTATAATCACCAATCAAGGTCGTATTATACTGGATTATAGACGTAATGCACGTAATTATAGACGTATTATCAGCGATCAAGGTCATATTACTGGGGGTCAGAGTCATATTTTCAGCGACTGAAGTTGTATTAGGTATAAGGAATAAATAATAAATGTCATATTATTAGCAACAAAGGTCATATTACCAGCAATAAAAGTTCGTATTAACAACGTTCAAAGGTCGTATTTTATCCGCGCTCAAGGAAATGATTATAGATCAACGTCATATTGTCAGCTATCCAGGTTAGATGTATCATCCCCGCACTCACCCAGCATGGTCCCGAACACGACGGCCAGCAGTAGGTGCACGTTGTAGATCATCACCGCCAACATCAGCAGGTAGCCCACCACGTTGTGGACGATGAAGATGAGGGACTGGTGACCGTTCACCAGCGCACTGCAAGCCACCAAAAACAAAAACCTATGTACTTAACCGTTTCACATTTAAAATTAGCTGTGCCGCACCGTTTCAACCGTCAATATTACAATTTTATTTAACTTTTATAGGTTTTCACTTCTTGCATAGAATAGATAATACAGATGCTTCTAGCCTGATGTTAAGCGACGATGCGGTCTACGATGGAGCGTGCTTACCTAGAAGAAACCGATTCACTCTCAATGTGAAGACACCAAGATTATAACCATCGGGAAAAACCAACTCGGGCAACTCATTCCACAGCCTACGTTCTTATCACAATAGTAGTCAAACATCTTCGTTCGTGTCTTAGGAACGTCAATCATGAAACGTTGTTTTTTTCGAACTACAAACAGCCCGATAGAAAAAGGGGCAAGGTGGTGTTCATGCAGATCAGTTGCACACTCTCCGAAGTGTATCCCATAAAAATAACTCTTTTATTGTGATTGTTATTGTTACATCGAAAGATAAGAGGAAACTTAACTCTGTATTTAATTTAACGATTTAAATTTAATTTGGTACAGAGATAGTTTAGAGCGTGAGAAAATACTTGGGCTACTTTTTCATGCAAAAAAAACGATATTAAGGCGGTTGAAATAGGAGATGAAAGTTTGTATAGAAGTTTTATCATTTTTAAGCTAGGAGCTTTAAACTTACTTACTTTTTAAACTTACAGGTTTTTACATTATAAGTATGACATTCAGTTTCTAAAATTATTATTATTCAAATTTTGCTCATAAATCGTATTCAGCGAAAATAAACTATCGTGAAAAACTAGTAAGCCACTGGTTACAATCGAGGCACATCACTACGTAGTATAAAACAAAGTCGCTTTCTCTGTCCCTATCTCCTTATGTATGCTTAAATCTTTAAAACTACGCAACTGATTTTGATGCGGTTTCTTTAGATTTGAGGGGAGGAGGGGGGAGATGTGATTTAAGGGGAGGGTTTTTATGTAGAATACATGCATAGTACAGTAGAGATAGAGACGATTCACACGGCGCGGCTGCCAACCGCGCCCGCGCGCGGGCGCGGTTGGCAGATTTCCATATAAAATTGAATTCAATACACACGACGCGGTTTACGGCCGCGGCGGCTGCGGCAGCCGCGCGGCGCCCGCGTGGCAGCGCGCGATTCTTGCGCAGTAGCTTTCCGAAGCAGAAACCGCGAAAACTTGCGGTCTCGTGAGTATTGAAACAAAACCGTCGCACGGCGCGGCGCCGCAACCCGCGCGCGGGCGCGGTTGGCAGCCGCGCCGTGTGAATCGGGCCTAACACTGATAATTTTAATGATTTCTAAAACAATGTTATATTATAAATAAACTCAATTTTTGCGCTTACATTGCAAACGCTGGCTGAACCCTACGATATAGATCAAAATAATATACTGCAGTATTGTACACCTTAAAAAGGTCTACAAAAAAGCTCACTATGGTACATGTCTATCTCTTAGGGATAACCCACAATAATCATTTTTATTAGTTTATTTTTTTAGTATCAGCATTGCACCCGTGCGAAGCCGGGGCGGGTCGCTAGTTTAGAATAAAGTAATAACGTCGTATTCGCTCACCGTATCTTGAAGGTGGCCCAGCGCCCGCCGGGCTGGCCCGCGGTGGCGTTCCGGCTAGTCGTGGGCTCCATCGCGCCCTGTTCCCTGCAAACAACGAAACAAAACCTTTACTTCTCTACCTCCATTTACAGACGAGAAATAATGTTGGTAAAAATTTAATATATGTAATGCCACCTATCTGCATTGTTGAACACATTTTTGAAGTGAAAACTTCTTTAGGCGCGCCTAGACAGATATTTCGTGGGCTGTGAATTGGATTCTAGCATCACGCTCGGGTACCTATGATAAGAAAACTTCAGGTAAACTCGGGACTATGGCTATTGGCCATTTAGAAATGCGTCAGCCAATGGCAAATGCTAAAAGGGCGTGGCCTCGGCATCATGCCATGGCCATCTAGAAATGCATCAGCCAATAGGAAATGCTGACGCATTTCTAGATGGCCATGCCATGATGCCCAGGCCACGCCCTCCGGTTTCACCCGTGTAGTTTCCAAAGTAAGCTATCAAAAGTTTTCACTTCTATCGGCAGTTCCTATGACTACCGATTTTTTTACATAAAAAAATACTTTATTTACCAAAACAAAAGAAATAGATGCAATACAATGAATGAACAAGAAATACTTTAAAAAAACACAATAATTTCGGAAAAGTATAAACGCATTAGCTTGCCGATGAGGGCCAAACTAAACTTAAGCTATATTGGGACTTGTAAGTTTGGTTTAGCTCTAGATTCTCTAGACCAGGGCTGTCCAAGCAACGGCCCGCGACGCACGTTTCAATCAGAAAATAATGTAACTGGCCTCGTGGCTTAGAAGGTAGTAGCTCTGCCTGCGAAGCCGGGGGTCGTGGGTTCGATTCCCACTTAGTGGAAATATTTGTGTGATGAATTCAAATATTTGTACGGTGTCTGGGTATTTCTATGTATAATAAGTATGTATTTACAACTATATAAGTATTATATCAGCTATTTGGCCGCCATATTACTAGCTCTGCTTAGTTTAGTAGTAGTAGTAGGGGTCAGATGGTGTTGTGTGTGAATTGTCCACCAATATTTATTTACTTACTTATTTATTTAATGTGCAATAAATCACTTTTACATTCAATGCGTCTGGAAACAACGAATGCAGAAGTTGATATTGATATGATTGTTAAGACAAGTTAACGAAGAACCAATAAACGTGTAAATAAATTATTTGTACCCTGTATTTTTTTTTTACTTGAAAACGGAACAAACTTTTTTTCTGCGGCCCTCCATTCCAGCTGTTGTAGTGTATTTAATTAGCCCGCGAGGGTATTCAATTTGGACAGACCTGCTCTAGACTAATAAACATCGTGAAATATGACTTTTACAAAATTACACAGATACAAATTAAAGCATCAGAGAACCAGTGAGCCCAACTGACTGATCCATCAAAATAGTGGAAAAGGCAACTCCGAGTTGAGTGGTTCGTTCCAATCCCAGTATTTGTAAATTTCAATTAGTGGTTACCGATATAGCGCATCAGCAAGCTGAAGTGGCAGTGAGGTGGTCTTATCTATATAGCAGAACTGATAACTCTTGGGTAGACGGGATCTGGAGTGGAGACCGCGAATCAGCAAAATTAGTGTAGGACGTCTTGATACTAGATAGAGTGACAATTTCCGAAAGGCAGCCGGTGGCGGTTGGAAAGTACGTAAAGCCGAGAATCGGTCTGATTGGCGTATTAGTGGAGAGGCGTATGTCCAGCAGTGGACGAATGTGGCATGATTATGATGATGATAACTCTATGCTAACTTGCTAATATTATGTTTTTTTTTAATTAATGCTGTCGGCCATGTGTCGGATGATCTATGATGACATATGCATCAATCAGCCCAATGATGCGTTTTCAGTATGCCATACATTTTTATATCAATTATCAAAGATGGTTTTCATTTTCGCCAAAGATGCCCAATGTAGAGAAATTTAAAAAAATCAAACATTGGCGCCACTACTGACTGGACTAAGTGCACAATAGACTAAACTCGTAAACTAACTGATACAGGTACAATTAAAATGAAGTTATCAATCAATTTACGGTAACGAATACCGAGGAAACCGGTACATTAATTGATCCATTAAACCGAGCCAATGATAACTCAAAAACAAACGTTACTGATTGTAGCCACAGATACATTTGTATCATCAAATTACACAACTTAATTATTGTCATTTTATGATAAAAAGTGTATATAATGCAGTTAACAAAGCTACAAAGAAAGTACTACCTACCATATATTATTTAATTATATGAAGTAAAAACGTTTTACCCCATTTTACGAAAATTGCGCTATGTACCTTGTTGTGTGATGGCGAATCACACGAAAGGTCCTCCACGATCACTCTGATTAGCAGAATGGTCAGTGGAAGGACAAGGGCCGTTATGTGGCCACAGAGGCGGAACCGCGGCTGCTTCTAGCCGCGGTGGTGCAGACGGACCTCTCGCCATAGCCAAGAAGCTCGACAGTGAGAGGTCGTGTGGGTTAGAGGAGCGAGAAGGAGAGCTCCTCCACTGAGGCGAAAGCAGAAATCGGGGCGAGCCTGGAGAGTCGCCACTCTGGGCTCGCGTCTCCACGGGAGGGCCTGGAGCGTCGGACGTTTAGGGCCGTCCGGCACCCTACCTTATAGGGATAGGGACCAGGGTGACGCACAGCGAGGCGTCTATATTTATTGCTGGTTTGAACTACAAACAATTCAAATGTTCACACTTTGTACAGTGCCCAAGAGTCCTAAATGTAAACGCACGTATTACAACTACGTACAGAATGATTCCTCTCGGAAACAAAACATCATCGTGTTTTAAAACTTACTAGCGCCATCTAGTGTTGTCCGAGACAAAACAATTTTAATCATAAAATAACAAATTAAACACATTTATAATATTATTGGTGGTGGACAATTCACACACAACACCATCTGACCCCAAACTAAGCAAAGCTTGTAATATTTATGGTGGCCAAATAGCTGATATAATACTTACATATTTTTAAATACATAGAAACACCCAGGCACAGTACAAACATTTGAATTCATCACACAAACATTTGCACTGGGTGGGAATCGAACTAACTAGTACCTGCCCGTTCCTTTGTCCACATTAATGTCAGAATTTATATAGAATATTCCCTGACTGCAGTCTTCCGACTGCATGTTTTCGGTATAATAAGCAGTTGGAATACTGTGCTGCGAAATGTACGTGTCGAGTTATTCATTATTACAGGTATTGAAGCCATTAACCGAGAAACGGATCCGCCTTATACCAAAGCATAAAGCAAAGATTGAACGAAAGTAGTTAACTTTATTGCTGAACGTATCAATTTTATGGCAGCTATATTCCAGTTTACAATTTCTGATAATCGATAAGGGAAGCAAAGAAAATACTGCAGCTGATATGGATATTGTATTGTATGTATTGGTGTGGTAATTATCATAGCATAAACAGCCCACTTAATGTTCCCACAGCTGCCACTCACAGCTGGGACTCGGGGCCTTCTTTCGTAACGAGACAGTCAAGGTTATAACCCATCACGCTGGCCCAGTGCGCGCTGGCCGGATGGCGCACGGCGCACGGCTTCCAAATCTTGGAACATGCTGGATTCCACACGATGTTTTCTTTCATCATTTTAAGCTGGTGCTGATTAGAAACGTGTATATCTGCACTTGAAAAAATATTTAGAGGTGTAGGTGAGATTCGAACCAGTGACCTCACTTTTGTGAATCGCACGTAGCAGACTACAGGCCCGTGAACAAAATTTACGTAGTAAATGAACCACCAGGAGACCTATGTAGGATGATAAAAGGGTACAAAGTAATAAGATTAAGCACTATGGCATCACTTGTAAGCTGTCCAACTTTTTTTTAAATAAAGATTGACGAGACGAGCAGCACATGTGACTGATGGTAAGCAACATGCCTGCCACATAACAGCACAGTGACACGCAGCTATTGGAACATAAAAGTCCAAATCATTACCTAGCACTGCACTGCGCTCGTCACCCAGAGATCTAAGTTGTTATACCTCTAAGCCCTGTAATTTCTCTGGAAGCATTGCTCTTCAAACCGGAACACAGTAATGTTTGCACATTACTGCTTGGCGGTAGAATAACTGGCAAAGGTGTGGTCCTTCCCCAGGCGGACTCTGCCAAGAGTCGTACAAATACAGATTGTATTTTTTTTTTATAGTTTCAATACCTCTTCTAATCTATTATATCGCAATGCAGTACAAAAATCATGCGACAAGGAGAAATGATCGAGGGTTGCAACACCCCCTCTTCGACTGTACTCAGTTGGACAGCTTACAAGTGACGGCATAGTGCGGAACCTTATTACTTCATACCCTTCTATCATCCTACATAGGTCTCCTAGTGGTTCATTTACTACGTAAATTTTGTTCACGGGCCTGTAGTCTATAGGTACTAACTACTAACCACTAGTTAACTATTATTCTTAACATTTCTACCGTTCAACAATATGTTTCATCAGCCATCCTACCAATGAAATGTGAGAGTGTGGATGTTTGATGCTCAATCACGTCAGAAACACCTGAACGAATCGGGTTGAAACTTGAGTCGCACTGAACCGACTATATCACACGTGAGTTATCCGTTTCGTAATTACATTTAAATTATATGGATTAGGTTAAATTTGAAATACGGATAGATTATAGTGTTGAATAACACACATAGGCTAATTTTCAGTAAGGGAACTACGCGGTTGAAACCGCGGACGCTGCTAGTTAAGAGGGCGCCTAGTGCCAGAAAACGAAAAAAAGGACATTTTCGACGCCGCTCACTGAAGTAAAGAAACTAAAAACGATGACAAAAAAAATATTGACGTGTGGGTACAATCAAGAAGAAGCACGATAACCGAATAGAATTTTAAAAATAGATCAGAGTTTTTTACAATAAAAAAATAAAAATGACACCGAAAAAACCCGTTTTAATTCGAGTACTCGAAATTATCAGCGATGACCCCACATTATTTTTTGGTAATAAAACTCCTAATTGTACGTTCTAGTAAAGTAACCGAACACTTTTTTAAATTTATGTTTAATTATTGAGTCATTTAAACTTGGTTAAAAATGGACTCCTGATTTAATATTGATTTTTCCTCCAAACTGTGTCATGCTATTCTCGACTTTATGTATATCGCATTAAGAAACGCGTCGCGCGGGTGAAAACTGATTTTTCCCTGGCATTAGGCGCACTCTTAATCATATAGAATAGACAAATGGTTGGATCGCGTTTTGACAAAATCTTTACGTATAAAAAACTTCGTGTCACGCTATTTGTCCACGATGAACTCCTAAACTACCGAACCGTATTTATTTTCCAAACTGCGAGCAGTTTGATCCGACTGGAGAGACAGGATAGTTTATAGCTCAATTTACAGTCGCAATATTTCTTAACTGCAAATATGATCCAACTTTTGCGTCTAATTTACGTCAGTTGAGGCAAAGGTAAATTATTTTCAAAACTAATCAATCAGTTGTGTCTCAAAAGAACCCACGGCACAACCAGGGATTCGAGTTTTCGTCAGTTGGGTCGTGGGTACATTTTTTTTCCGGAACGGACCAACTAGTTGTGTAGAAGGGAATCAAAAGTACCCACGGCACAATCAGTTGAGCATAGTAGTTGTGCCTTGGGTCCGAAAGGGATATTAGCATAGTATAAAAAATATATATATATAGGTATATACGGTCGAATTGAGAAACCTATTTTTTTTAAAGTCGGTTAAAAAATACTGCCAGTAGTTCATCGCTTTTGATCTTGGGAGAAACGTTGATAATGGTCGATAATCGTAGGGTTGTCGCAATTTTAAAAATGTGGCACCAAAATTTTTTTTTTTTTCAATTGTAAACATTTGTTTACCATCATTACCTAAAAGAACCCGGAACGGGCGCTACTACTCGTATCCTATAAATTGGAAAGGCAAGTGTGTCAATGCCATGCGTGTCATAACTGTAGCAATAGGTACAGTGTGTAAGTCTTTTACCTTATCTATTGAGTCGTTACTCGTTACCTCGTCACCGAGGCTAATAGGACATGAAATTAGACCATTATTCTCAGTTAGAGCTATCGTGCTACTGTACTGTGATATCCAGCTTGTTCATTATTGTATAGTAGTGACGGGACGAGCAGGACATTCACCTGATGGTAAGCAACACGCCTGCCCGTAACAGCATGTCACGCAGCTATTGGAACATGAAGACTTCAAATCATTACCTAGCATTAAACTATGAGCGTCACTCGGGTGATAAAAATAAGATGATTTTAGCCCTTCAAACCGGACTACTACTGCATACACATTACTAATTGGCGGCAGAATAACTGGCAAAGGTTCTACCCCATCTGCAAGGTCTGTATTTTGCACAGACAAGTTTGTAGTGGTAGGACTCTTGGCAGAGTCCGCCTGGGGAAGTACCACACCTTTGCCAGTTATTCTACCGCCAACCAGTAATGTGCAAACATTACTGTGTTCCGGTTTGAAGGGCAAAGTTTCCAGCTAAATTACAGGGCTTAGAGAAATAACATCTAGATCTCTGGGTGACGAGCGCAGTGCAGTGCTAGGTAATGATTTGGACTCTTCGTGTTGTGTTCCAATAGCTACGTGTCACTGTGCTGTTATGTGGCAGGCATGTTGCTTACCATCAGGCACATGGCCGGCTCGTCTCGTCACTCTTTAATAAAAAAAAATGGCAGTCATAGGAACTGCCGATAGAAGTGAAAACTTATTACTCAGATTTTGATAGCTTACCTTGGAAACTACACGGTTGTAACCGGAGGGCGTGGCCTCGCCATGATGGCATGTCCATCTAGAAATGCGTGAGCATTTCCTATTGGCTCACACATTTCTAGATGGCCATGCCACGATGGCGAGGCCACGCCCTTTCAGCATTTCCCATTGGCTGACGCATTACTAGATGCCCAATCGCCAAGGTCCCGAGTTTACCCGAAGATTTCTTATCTTACCCGAACGTGACGGTAGAATTCAACTTACACCCCACGAAAAATTTGTCTAGGCGCGCCTAAAGAAGTTTTCACTTCAAAAAACAAGACAAATTATCATCGGGAAAATATCGTGAATGCCGTGATATACAAATAAAAGTAAATTTTAGATATTTTAATGTTAGCATGTTTGTTGCTCAATCACTTCAGAACGCCAGAACGGATCACTATCGTCGAACGGATCATTCGTAAGATCCAAGTGACCAGTTTTACTTAAAAGGAACCGCAAATTAAGTTACCAACTTGAAATTCCCTAGTTAAAAAAATATCACCACGACCGACCTTAACATTTTCCAAGGGGGGTCTTGGAAGCGCGCGGAAAGCGCGTAATAGTTGAACGTCCCCTTATATGCTAGTTTGCTAGAGACGCAGCTGTACAATAGTTTTCCTTTAGCATACTACCTATACAAAAGTTTTAGGAAGGAAAATGGATATTAAACTTACATCATGCAATGAAAATACTCGTATTAGTTTGATGTTAAACTACATTCCAATACCGACTCATGTCATTCGACCCGCGATATCGTGTAATGACGAATGGTATTACAATTCTAACAATAGATCTATTGGTGTATCTAAATCGGTGTATTGTTCTAGCAATGTACTTTGTGTGCTCTGTAGTGCAACATTGTTTGCATTGTCATGCCGTGAACGAAAGCAAATGTAACTCTTAGAATAGCCATTAAACGTTTTTAACTATTATACATAGGTTTACACTTGACCATCATTCGTCTGATGTTAAATGCTACGGTCCCTAGACGTGGATGACATACCGGTCGCAGAGCAGGTTCCTGCTCGTGCTATGCCACGGTCCCTAGACGTGGATGACATACCGGTCGCAGAGCAGGTTCCTGCTCGTGCTATGCCACGGTCCCTAGACGTGGATGACATACCGGTCGCAGAGCAGGTTCCGCCGCTCGTCGGAGCGGTAGGGGTAGAGCCGCCGGATCGCCTCTCGCTGCACGCGCGCCAGGTATACCTGCGAGAAACGATCATTCTCTCATCAGATATTTATCTATACGTACGCGATTTGGGTCGTCCTCTAATGCCTGAGCTACACTAGGGTAGTTTTTCAAGCTGGGATAGCAAGCCAGTGTTAGTAAGCTAGCAAGCTAGTACTTATAGCTTCGTGTAGAGAACGCTACGCAACGCTAGTTTTGTCTACACGGAGGTAGAAGTACTGGCTAACACTAGCTTGAAAAACTAGCCTCTTGTAGCTCGGGCATAAGGGTGAAAGTTAAAGTACATTATTCATAAACTAGCGGTTCGACCCAGCTTCACCCGTGGTGGTAAATATAATATTTACTCGTATAAAGCCTATAGCACTCAGGGGTCACGTCACGTATACATTCAACGGTGAAATAATTTTTGATATCGGTCCAGTAGTAGTTCCTGAGATTATCGCGTTCAAATAAACTCTTCAGCTTTATAATATTAGGTAGTATGAATGTATAATACAATTTACACGTCAATTAGTAAAAAACAACAGTAAGAGCATCAGTGCCAAATTTAGCACTACCAGCGCCCTGGGCGAGTTTTTTTTTTCTTTGGCTTGGCCGCTCAATGTGCGAGGCCTAGTTACAGAGTGCACACAAAGGGGCCCCTAAAAACAAAACCGCCGTAATAGATACTCGCCCCCCACTCCGTTAGGGCACCGTGTGCGTATCCCCCGGCGCTAGCCCGAGCCGAGGTCGAGCCGTCTGAGGCGCCCCCGTACTAGCAGCCGTAACCATCGATAATATTATAAGCCATTGGGTGTGCCCTCCCAAAATTCAGGCGCACATCATGTCATTGTTGGGAAGAGTGAGCTAACTCTGTTTCTTCTTACTCTTAGCTTTTTCTGTTCTAGTCGTTTGCACGAAGCGGTGAACGCAGGATGTTTTTATCTGATATTCGTTGTCAACAAACAAAATAAGTAGAACACAACATATCTCGCCGCTAGCGATTCTAGCGGTCAAGTAGATTGGTGGTGTGTAAACCACTTACCTACGCTAAACATACAGATGCAGTTTGTTACCAATATCAAGGTGTTCAGGGCACATCTAATGGTTTATATCGATGGTCGTAACGCGATCCCTGTATCATCCCATGTTACTTTGATAGCGTAACTTAGGTAACAAGGGTCCGGTAAAGACATCTCGGACACAAGTGCCAAAGGTCCATTAAAAAAAATGACAAAACTGCCGATAGAAGCGAAACCTTATAACTCAGAATTTGATATCTCACTTTGAAAACGACGCGGGTGAAACCGGGGGCGCTGCTAGTAGATAAGTATGGAATAAATCCGCAAAGCATTGTCGTCTAAATAACTCTTCTAAGTACGTTTCGTGGTGGAGGCGTTGAGCCGGGAGGAGGCGACTTAGAAAATAAAATAGTCCTAGAATTAGCAAGAAAATGTTCCCTACTCTCCCCTATTTCCTTTTCTTCTCCAATCCAAGATTAATGTAACAAAAAGAAAACGATTGACAAAGGTCACGGACCCCGGAGTCTGTGGAGCTGTAAAATTTAAATAAAAAAAATAATATATATATTCTAAGTATGGTCATTTACTCTTTTTGGACTAGATGGCCATGCTTCTAACGATAGCCATCAAAAATCCTATCGCATTTCTAGATGGTCTTTCATTTACGAGCGTGACGCTTGAGCTTGAGAGGGTGCGTCAAAAGAAATTTTCTCTTCAAAAAAACAACTAGCACGGGACGCCGAGAAGGCTATTTACGACACTGGATGTTGCATTTCTATCTCTGTCTTTGGAACATAAGCCATGAAACATGAAACGATGACGCCTTTTCGAGCTGCAAGCATTCCGATAGAAATAGAAAAAAGGGAAAGGTGGTATTAGATCATGCAAATCAGTTGCACACTCTCCGAAATGTATCCGAAAATCCCTATAAGCTAGCAATTTTTCGGCGATGTTCAAGGCTTTGTTGTGTGTGAAGTGTCAACTAATATTTATGCATGGTATGCATTTCTTTATAATATTAAAATTAAATTAAATATTGGTGGACAATTCACACACAACACCATCTGACCCCAAACTACGCAAAGCTTGTATGATGGCGGCCAGATAGCTGATATAATACTTATATAGTTTTAAATACATACTTATTATACATAGAAACACCCAGACACAGTGCAAACATTTGTATTCATCACACAAATATTTGCACTGGGTGGGAATAGTACGTATAGTTACCTTGGATCCCTCGTAAGCCAGCGCGACGAAGAACAGCACGATCCAGGTGAGCGCGAAGGACCAGCGGTCCACGATGGAGAGGCCCGGGAAGAGGAACTCGCCCACGTCGTACCCGAACCACATCCACATGTGCATCATGGCGCCGGTGATGGTTCTGATGCTACTAGCCGATCCTACAAAAAAATATAAAAAATACCTTAAAAAATTGGCAGTCATAGGAACTGCCGATAGAAGTGTAAACTTATAACTCAGAATTTGATAGGTTACTTTGGAAACTACACGTGTGTAACCGGAGGGCGTGGCCTGGGCATCATGGCATGGCCTTCTATCCGTCAGCATTTCCTATTGGCTGATGCATTTCTAGGCCACGCCCTTTCAGCATTTGCCATTGGCTGACGCATTTCCAAATGGCCAATAGCCATGGTCCCGAGTTTACCCGAAGATTTCTTATCATACCGAGCGTGATGCTAGAATCCAATTCACAGCCCACGAAATGTCTGTCTAGGCGCGCCTAAAGAAGTTTTCACTTCAAAAATTGGCAGTCATAGGAACTGCCGATAGAAGTGAAAACTTATAATAGGTAACTCAGAATTTGATAGCTCACTTTGGAAACTACGTGAGTGAAACCGAAGGGCATTTTTAGATAGCCAATGGCCATGGTCCCGAGTTCATCCGAAAATTTATTATTATTCCCAAGCGTATTGCTAGAATTCAATTCACAGCACACGAAAAATCTGTCTTCGGTGCGCTAAAAGAAGTTTTTACTTCAATAAATTAAATGCCCAGAGTTTAGTGTTGTTGTGACGAAAGTGTGGTTTAATATCCTAATCCTACTAATATTATGAATGTCAATGTTTGGATGTTTGTTGGTCAATCACGTCGGAACGTCTGAACGGTACGGGTTGAAATATTTAGTTTGAAATACCACTTAGGCTACTTTTTATCACGGGACCGGTAACCACGCGGGGAAAACTGCAGGGTGCTACTGGTATCAGTATTATCAGCTATCTCCTATTTACATAGAATACCATAATACCAGGTTTGCTTTTTTTTAACTTCTATCGGTTTACACTTGACCGCCATCTCGCCTGATGTTAAAACCGATTCACTCTCGATTTGAAGACACAAAGATTGTAACCATCGAGGAAAACCCACTCAGGCAACGTATTCCACAGCCTAAGATGTTCTTATCACAAAAGAAGAGTCAAATCTCTTCGTTCGTGTCTTTGAAACATCAGGTTCGTGTTATTCATTGGACGGTCAGAAACCGGCACGGATACACCTCTAGCGTTTTAGCGGAGAACAGACACGCCTGCGTCTTACTCTCGTTGAACTTGACCAGATTAGCATCGCCCCATTTAAACACGACAACGGTCCAACAACTACAAGTCCACAACGCCTCAGCGGTCAAGCTCAAACGTTCGATCAGACTCTCTCTCTGTACCTGAGTTTGCTGCCCAGTGGTTCTCGCGCTACATATGTATGATATGCTTAGTTTGGAGGTAGTTGGTGTTGTGTGTGGAATAGCCAATAATCCTACTTATATTATAAATGTGAATGTTTGGAAGTTTGCACAATCTTGTTGTAAGAACTGAAGGGATCAATCTAAAATTAGGAACTCAAAATATGTTAGTATGGAATAACACATAGTAGGCTAATTTTCATCCCGAAAACGTAGTTTGTTAAGGAATAACACATTTCTAATATCCGGCGGGCTTCCTAGAGTTTCACCATGTTCAAATCGGACATTATTGTATCATCATATGCAGGACGTCTACTCTCTTTCTACGAAAACGTAATTTCGAAAAAATACTCGCGTCTTTCCTACTCCCGTTCTACTTCGTTTCGTCCGATACAACATTGTTTGATGATTAAATGTCCTAAGTACTCTAATTAGAGTAGACTTAGAACATTTAAACGGACAAAACGACGGATCGAAGTAGAATCGGAGTTGGAAAGTCGCGAGTTTATTTCGAAATTACGTTTTCGTAGAAAGAGAGTAGACGTCCAGAGTTGTAGAACTCTGCATAATTTCGTAAATGTTTCAATTCAACGTGCGAGGTATTTTTATTCCGTCCACAATGTATTGTATTTAGACACTGAACAAACGCACAGATCGAATAACACAGAATAATCATCATGAAATCATTTTAGTATCCGTTGGAACCCACCACACCTCCACACCCCACTTTGTATTTTAATTAACTGTTAATATAAAGGAGTGTTGACAGTACGCAAATCGTAACAACTTTATTTACACCAGCAGGTCTACTACGAAAACAAACTCCGAATGATCGCATCCGACCGATAGCTGAATCCGATTGTAGCCTACCACGAAAAACATTCCGATCGATACATTTCGGGTCGAAAGTTATAGACTTAGGTCGGATAAGGGTCGGATCGAACGAAACGGCCGATCTCATCAACCGACCGATCGTCTTTCGTGGTCGTAAACTTCATAAGTTCGACCGATATATCGTTTATCGGACTTCGTAGTAGACCTGCTGAAGTATTAATGCACTCCAGGTGCTAATTAGGACCTTTGCACACGGCGTTTTTTAAACGAGCTAAGGACGCGTGTTGGTCGCGATTATGCCGCTTAGTGAATCGGCAAGTCGAGTTTGTTCATAGGTTCGTATGTATGCCTTAAAAAATAAAAATAATTAAACACATAGTAATCGTTGAGTACGGTGAGTATATTTGCGTAAAGTTAGTCAGATTAGGTCAGTATACTGACCTAACTAGTATCTACTAGCATCAGCAGGACTCTATGGAGCCCCTGTGCCTTCTACACTGGCCCTAAGTTCGGTAGTCGGTATAGGGCCACGTAAATGTCCAATGGCTATAGGTCTTTTTATAAAAATCCTAGAGTTGCGAAACCGAGGTGTGTGTTTGTGGGTTCGATTACACACACCACACAATACAAATATTTTTGTGATGAATATAAATATTTGTTGTGATTGGGTGTTTCTGTGTAGAATATGTATTTACAACTATATGAGTATTATATCAGCTATCCCATAGCATCCCATCCCTTATTTTGGGGTCAGATGGGTGTAGGGAGTGAAATGTCCACAAAAAAAATTGGCTATTCACGCATTGACGCGTCATCCAAATTGGCGTTTATCCTGGTAATGCAGGTCGTGCAAAAAACGCCGTGTGCATATGCCCTTAATTACATAATATTACCATTCTTCCGTATTATCGTTACACCTAGCTACTCAACTATTCATAATTGTAACATTCCGCAGTTGTAAAAACAGTGTACTACCAAGATATTTATGTACGTAGGAACACGTGCTATAGTATGAAGAGTTTTTTTGTAAACATTTCCTCTAACGTGTTAAGTTTTAGAAGCATTTCAGTTTTGTTGTAGCCGAGTGGCGTATTATGGGAGAGACCTATGTCCAGCAGTGGACAAATACGGGATGATGATGACCCTTCCCAACAAGCAGTTTAGCGTTCGATGCTTTTGCGTTCAGCAAGTCCGTATCATGATATCATGAAGTACATTCCTAAAGGTAACGAATAAGGCATACAGAGACAGACGAACAGCACAGTGCAAGGTCCCCTTAATAAAATTTAAAAAAAAAGTAGCGCTTGACTATTAGGGTTCCGTAAAACGTAAAAACGGAACCCTTATAGATTCGTCATGTCTGTCTGTCTGTCTGTCTGTCCGTCCGTATGTCACAGCCACTTTTTGCCGAAACTATGAGAACTACACTGTTGAAACTTGGTAAGTAGATGTATTCTGTGAACCGCATTAAGATTTCAACAGAAAAATTAAAAAAAAAGAAAAATTAGGGTTGCCCCCTATACTGAGAACTGAAACTCAAAAATTTTTTTTTCATCAAACCTACACGTGTGGGGTGTCTATCGATAGGTCTTCAAAAATGATGTTGAGGTTTCTAAAATCATTTTCGTCTACACTGAATAATGTGCGCGAGAGACACTTCCAAAGTGGTAAAATGTGTGTCCCCCCCCCTCTAACTTCTAAAGTAAGAGAATGAAAAATCTAAAAAAAATATATGATGTACATTACCATATAAACTACCAACGAAAATTAGTTTGAACTCGATCTGATGAGTAGTTTTTTTTTTAGTACGTCATAAATACACTATTATTGAAACTTCGATCAAAGTTACAACGAACTACAAGAACTATGTATATAATGTTACTTGCTGCAACGGAACCCTTCATGGGCGAGTCCAACTCGCACTTGGCCACTTTATTTTTAAAACATTTTTGTACAAAATCCAAATACTACAAGACGACCGTCTGATGGTAGATAGGTAAAGAAACCTAAGTATTTACCAAATAATATATATATAACTGGGTGAACATCACAAAATTCGCACCGATACAGGACAATATTGTATACATTATACTACGCTCAGGGCCGAGCCGGCCCTGTGTGCGAAGTGTGCGGCGCACACAGGCGCCAAGACAATAGGGGCGCCAGCGCCGCCACCGAATTTTTTTTACACTTACGCGATACCATGTTCTTTGTAGTAGAGTATCGTCGATTAGTTAGTAAGTAGGTAGGGTAGGCGCAACATTTGCCTATGTAGTTAAATAACAATTCATGAATTGCTAAGTTGCTATAGTTTATTGTGTCTCCCAAGATAATGTTTACGTTTTGGGTTTTGGTTTACATTCATTACGGTCTCGCCTTTAAAATCAAAAGAACCACCGCGTCGTGAGATTGTTCTTAGTTCCGATGTTACGGTAAATATTTGTTCCCTAAAAAATTTTGCACTTTTTTGGGTTGAAAAGTAGTTAGGTAATGTTCAATGCCAGACTTAAAAGTATCTGTGTTACAAATTTCAACCAAATCTGTGAATAAGCCATTCCGATGTTATAGTTAATTAAACTTTGCACTTTTCTGTGATAAAAAGTAGTAAAGCAATATGTTATTCTATACTACTAACACGTCAGATTAACACAACGAATTGGTTTGATATTTGAAACACAGGTGTTTAATAGTGTGAAATATTACATAGAATCCTTAGGTCCTTATTAATTCGGAAAAAATATAGTTTCTAATATTATTAATCAACCGTTCCACGGTTCAACGGACTAAGTTAAAATTTAGCAGGATTAGCAGCCCGCTAAATGTTCCCACTACTGGGACTCGGGGTCTTCTCTCGCAAGGAGAGAGTCAAGGTCATAATCCACCACCTTGGTTCAGTGCGGGTTGGTGGATGACACATGACTGAAAGATTCCAGGTACCTGTCGGTTTCCTTGCGATGTTTTTCTTCACGGTTTTTAATTTAGCGGCATTACGCATATGTCTTATACAGTGGTGCGCGTGGTATTTGAACCCAAGGGTCCGGGAAGTCGCCGTTCTCCAGTCAAGAGCAGCTGTTGCTTGTTTAAATTTGAAATTTGAATAAAACAGTCAATTTCTACACATACCACATCTCAGATTCTATGCGGACAAATTCGCGGGTAACAGCTTGTTTATTATTATTGCCAGAGGAACTATGCATTTTTTTAGTTTTTAGTAAGTAGCATATATGCTACTCCAGACTATAAATTATCTGTGTTTCAAATTTCAAATCGATCCATTCAGTCGTTCCGACGCTTATGAGCAACAAACATTCAAGTATTGACATCCTGCTAATATCATAAATATCAATGAATAGATGTTTGTTGCTCAATCACGTCGTAATGTATAAACAGATCGGGCTGAAATTTGGAGTACAAGTAAATTATAGTCCGGAAGAACACATAGACTAAATGGCCGGCAAAATAACTAGGTACGTGAGTAAGATCGCGGGGACCTGCTAGTTTATAATATAAATGGGATGTTTGTTGCTCAATCACGTCGGAACGTCCGAACGGATTGGGTTGAAATTTGGAACACAGTTATAATATAGTCTGGAATAGCACATACTTAGGGTAACACGGTAAAATATCGGGGATGTGGGGACTGCGCGAGTAAACCCATGGAGCACTGCTTTACCCCCGATTACCTTGGATTTGATTTTTTATAGTATTTTATAGTACTAGTCAAGTGCTTTCATTTGATACCTGTGGTATTGAGAGAGTTATGAGAAAAAAGGTTGTTCCACCATTTTGTGGTGGCGGCTATCTTAGAATTTAAATTCATTACGGTGTATAGGATTCTACTAGGCAAGCCCTTTCTTTTAATACCCATATTGAGGGAAGTTGTGAAGGAATATTTTATCCGCCATTTTATGGAGGCGGCCTTCATAATAAATATTGGTGGACAATTCACACACAACACCATCTGACCCCAAACTAAGCTAAGCTTGTGTGATGGCGGCCAGATAGCTGATATAATACTTATATAGTTTTTTAAATACATACTTATTATACATAGAAACACCCATGAATCGATATTAACCAAACATAGCTAAGAACTACCCCGCAAGGAAACTGGATTTTAAATGAAAAAACTGCATCGATATGGGCTTATCCGTTTGAGAGCTTCGATGCCACAAACTGGATTTTAAACGAAAAAAAAATGGCACTGCAACTGCCGATAGAAGTGAAAACTTATAACGCAGAATTTGATAGTTTACCTTGGAAACTACACAGGTGTAACCGGAGGGCGTGGCCTCGCCATCTTGGCATGGTCATCTAGAAATGCGTTAGCATTTCCCATTGGCTGATGCGTTTCTAGATGGTCATGCCATGATGGCCTGCTCTCCCCCCGTTTCAGCATTTCCAATTGGTTGACGTATTTCTAGATGGCCAATAGCCATGGTCCCGAGTTTACCCGAAGCTTTCTTATCATCCCCGAGCGTGACGAATAAATCCAATTCACAGCCCACGAAAAATCTGTCTAGGCGCGCCTAAAGAAGTTTTCACTTCAAAAACTTCATAAATAACAATAATAAAACGGATAGGCCCATATCGGGCCTATCCGTTTGAGAGCTACGATGCCACAAACAAACACACACACACCGACACGACATACAGGCAGACAGACATTGACGTCAAACTTCTAACACCCCTCTTTTTGCGTTGGAGGTTAAAAAGGGCCGCCATAAAGGTTTGGCACACAGGCGCTGGTGGGGGTCGGCTCGGCCCTGACTACGCTTGTCATCCAAAGATATAAGATGACACTTTGCGTTGCAATTTCTCTGTAAACATTGTCCTTCAAAATAAGAACACGGTATTTTTTCCACATTACGACTTGAAGATATTAGATAGTGGTAGTTTCTTCAAAATAAGCGCGCTTCAACGTAGACTGCATTATGTCGCCTATAATAAAGATATTGCAGTCAAGTGGAAAGTGGAAACCTATCATTGCTACAAAAAAGTGTGCGTGTACTTATGTACCTATGCAAGTTAATGCTTATTCTCTTTATTCCCCGTACAGCTTGTGCTAAGAGGTTTAACTTCAATCATAGAACAGATTACCTAGATATCTTCAACAGAAGAAGTATTAACCCAAAGTTCGTTACAATGTTTACTAAACTGTTGACTTGCTAACTTCAGGGTGTTGGTTTGTCGTGACGGTCTGCGCATAAAATGTACTCTCATTTTTTTTTCGTTACCGCACCAAAGAAGTACATTTTAGTGTAGTAGTGGTAGGACTCTTAGCAGAGTCCGCCTGGGGAAGTACCACACCTTTGCCAAATATTCTACCGCCAAGCAGTAATGTGCAAACATTACTGTGTTCCGGTTTGAAGGGCAATGATTCCAGAGAAATTACAGGGCTTAGAGACATAATATCTTAGATCTCTGGGTGACGAGCGCAGTGCAGTGCTAGGTAATGATTTGGACTATCATGTTTGACATGTTTCAATAGCTGCGTGTTACTGTGCTGTTATGTGGCAGGCATGTTGCTTACCATCAGGCACATGACCTGCTCGTCTCGTCACTATATGCTATAAAAAAAAACATATATAATTACTACAAAAATAAACTGACAAAAGTGTGGTACTTCCCCAGGCGGACTTTGCAAATAGAGTATTTACACAATCAACTCATAAACTTGGTGATTATCTAATTTAGTTCGATTGTGGAATTGAATTGAGTGCAGTCAGACGTAACTGAAGCCGTGAAAACCTTCAGACAAGTGCCGTGTGCATATCATCGGTGATAAGAAAGCACGCATCATTTGCTCTTGATAAGATATTCTGCACACGGCACCAAAATATCTCGCGAATTTTTGACATTTCTCAATATCTTATATACAGGGTTATAGGTAATCAGCCTGCATCCTTTTAAGGGGATGTTAGGTACATTCAATACGTCAACATTTGTTCTACAGTTTTAAAAATATATTTTTTTTTTCTTTTACAAAATAAATAAAAAGGGCGTTTGCACGGTCTAAAAGTATCGAACTCTTCGTAACGATTCGTAACGAGAGCGCGTACGCTCTTTAACGCGCAAAAAATGATATACCGAAGTGAATAAACACTAAAAAGTCGTTAAACAGTACAAAAAACGGCAACAAATACAATTTTTTTTTGGATTATCTATTAAGTTTTAACGAAAGTTGTAGAACAAAAGTTGTTTGTTTAAATATACAGAACATGCCCTTAAACGGATGCAGGCTGATTACCAGTAACCCTGTATATATATATAAAAGTGGCCAAGTGCGAGTTGGACTCGCCCATGAAGGGTTCCGTTGCATCAAGTAACATTATATACATAGTACACATAGTTCTTGTAGTTCGTTGTAACTTTGATCGAAGTTTCAATAATAGTGTATTTATGACGTACTAAAAAAAAACTACTCATCAGATCGAGTTCAAACTAATTTTCGTTGGTAGTTTACATGGTAATGTACATCATATATATTTTTTAGATTTTTCATTCTCGTACTTTAGAAGTTAGAGGGGGGGGACACACATTTTACCACTTTGGAGGTGTCTCTCGCGCAAAGTATTCAGTGTAGACGAAAATGATTTTAGAAACCTTACCATCATTTTTGAAGACCTATCGATAGACACCCCACACGTGTAGGTTTGATGAAAAAAAATTTTTTGAGTTTCAGTTCTCAGTATGAGGGGCAACCCTAATTTTTATTTTTTTTATTTTTTTCTGTTCAAATCCTAATGCAGTTCACAGAATACATCTAGTTACCAAGTTTTAACAGTGTAGTTCTCATAGTTTCGGCAAAAAGTGGCTGTGACATACGGACGGACAGACATGACGAATCTATAAGGGTTCCGTTTTTACGTTTTACGGAACCCTAAAAAGATTATCGTGTCACAGTGTTATTTACCTTACTCCCCCGAAACGGCTTTACTGATTTTTACCAAATTTTATATGCATATTCAGTAGGTCTGAGAATCGGCTACTATCTATTTTTCATACCCCTAAGCGATGAGGGTTGTTCACACCAATTTTTATTTTTATTTTTGGACATTTTTTTTGTTTTTATTTTTTTATAATGTGGCATTAAAAAATACATACAACCATAAATTTTTACCCTTTTATCACCAACCCCTATTTTTTAATAGCCATTTTAGTAATTTTATCATTTTTCATCTAGCTCGATATTTCGATTAAAATTTCCCGGAGCTTATGGTAAATCTAAAATTGTTTTATAAAAATAATCATTTTTTTTTATTACATATTAAAGTTTAGGGTTGCCATGGATGGTTTAGATTCACAAACCATCCCGGCAGATGGTGCTGCATTTGGTATCTAGGTTATTATCCGAGCGAAGCCGGAACGGGCCGTTAGTAATACCTATAAAAATCCTGTGTCATGATTTTTGTTACCAGTGCCAGTACTATTCCAAATCAAGCGATATTCATGAAAGTTAGCATTTAGGTATGTGTATTTTGGTTTAACTAGAGAGGTATGACAGGTTTTATTTCGGTTTACGTTTTGTATATGACTACTAGCGGCCCGTTCCTGCTTCGGATATTGTCATATAAATATTACTATTATTCGAAATAAAAACTATCCTATCTTTCAAGTTAGATTCTGTACACTGTATGCAAATTTGATTAAAATGGGTTAAGTAGTTTTAAGAGTCCATCGCGAACAAACAACACATATAATTTATATAAATGATACATATTTTATGTACCTACGAGTAGATCTTCGATTAGAAGAAAAGAAGGAAAAACAGGGAACATTTTCAACTTAATACTCTTTAGACCGATTTTTTCCTCTTTTCTCTACTAGTCGCCTGCTCCCGCCTCAGAACCTCCAAAATGACCGCATTTCTGTCCCACCACAGCAACACTTTTAATCTGTATGTAATTATTTTCTGACGCCGGCTATATATAGGTTATACCTATATACTACAACAGTACGTACGGTTCGCGACCGTCGCGTCGCGTCGCTAAAAGTTCAGCGTATGATAATATTAGTGCCGTGTGCAAAAACGTTCGTATTAGTGTTGGGTGATTGGGTTGAACAACACTTGAAACTCTTTTTCAATTTAGTTTTTGTATGGTGTGGCTTTTTTACTTAGTCTTTTTGATTTATTTTTAACATTAATAAGTTTATTATTAAAAATAGAGTGACCGGGACGAACAAGCCAACTTAAATAAAGTGGCCAAGTGCGAGTTGGACTCGCCCATGAAGGGTTCCGTTGCAGCAAGTAACATAATATACATAGTACACATAGTTCTTGTAGTTCGTTGTAACTTTGGTCGAAGTTTCAATAATAGTGTATTTATGACGTACTAAAAAAAAACTACTAATCAGATCGAGTTCAAACTAATTTTCGTTGGTAGTTTACCAACACACATTTTACCACTTTGGAAGCGTCTCTCGCGCAAATTATTCAGTGTGCACAAAAACTATCTTAGAAACCTCAATATCATTTTTGAAGACCTATCGATAGACACCCCACAAGTGTAGGCTTGATGAAAAAAAATATTTTGAGTTTCAGTTCTCAGTATGGGGGGCAACCCTAGTTTTTCTTTTTTTTAATTTGTTTTGTTCAAATCTTAATGCGGTTCACAGAATATATCTACTTACCAAGTTTCAACAGTGTAGTTCTCATAGTTTCGGCAAAAAGTGGCTGTGACATACGGACGGACAGACAGACAGACAGACAGACAGACAGACAGACAGACATGACGAATCTATAAGGGTTCCGTTTTTACGTTTTACGGAACCCTAAAAAGGGGGAAAAGGTGAAGG
The DNA here is from genome assembly GCA_963693475.1 of Ectropis crepuscularia. Lineage (NCBI taxonomy): Eukaryota > Metazoa > Arthropoda > Insecta > Lepidoptera > Geometridae > Ectropis > Ectropis crepuscularia. The sequence continues at coordinate 32,112,429 of OY856339.1, read as the reverse complement.
ATGAGGAATCGTGAGGAAAACGACATTTACAAATATATACCTACATATAGAATCTTACGAGGTCATGTTTGTGTCATCCACCATCCCGCACTGGGACAAAGTGCCCCATTATGGCCTTAACTCTCTCGTTACGAGAGAAGGCCCCGAGTCCCAGCAGTGGGAACATAGTGGGCTGCTTATGGACGAGCAAGACAAGCGCCTGGTAGTAAGCAACACGCCAGCCTATTATCCTACAAAAATTGTATAAAATATGCTAAAGTTGGGATGTTTCTGGCTCAGTCCCGTTGAAAATCGTCTGAACGGATCGGCTTTAAATAATAAAAGCAGCCTAAGTTACTTCTTAGTTAAGCTAGTATCAACCTATCTGCCAGTGAAAGTCTCGTTAAAATCGATCAAGCCGTCTCAGAGAATAGCCGGAACAAATAGACAGACAACAATATAAAAATCATTGCATTTAGTGATAGCTATTAATCTGGAATTACAAACAAAAACTTTAATTTTATTTTATACTAACGGCGCATCGCGATTTTTCCCGCGTAGTTCCCGAACCCGTAATTTTTTCGGGATAAAAAATAGCTGATCCCTCTACACTCTTTAGGGATCACAATAGTTTTGGGCCGAAACTAAAGAAACTGCCCGAACTCTACAAACACCTAAGAGTTACAATAACGCATGTTTTGGCAAAGTCGCAAGACGAATTAATTACATCTCTCCCAAAAGACAAAACTGCTTCAGACCTTGAATCTAGACTTCGATTCCATAAACAATTTATGGCAGGTGCACATGTAAATATAGCTGGGTTGGGTGCGAGAAAGAAAAGGGAAGACCCAGACATAATAAAAACATTTCTACAAGACGAAAATGACGGTTACAAAGCGCACGCTATGAATTTAGAAATGCAAAGTGAGTGGCTAACCATAGGTGAGTTTTGTATCCCATTAGCTCTGAAGTGGCGAACCTTGCTCTATGACTGGTCTCCTGCCTTATTAAAACTTTATCTAAATGCTTTCCAAATGACCCTCCCTGACCAGAGTAACTTGGTAAGATGGGGAAAAGCCTCTGAAAAATGTTGCTATACTTGTGTAGAGGCGATATGTACAGCAAGGCACATATTGGTGGGATGCAAGGTGCTCCTTAATAGGGGTCATTACTCACAGCGCCATGACACAGAGTACTTGAAATCTTACGTGAAGCCATAAGCCTTTCAGTAGCTGGAGCCCAAAAAGGATTGACGACAAACAAAAGACAAATTAACTTTGTAAAAGAAGGCTCAACTTCAAACTCCAAGAACAATACTTACTCAATCCTGGGTACAGCACCTGATTGGACTATTTTAATGGACACGTATGAAAAGCACTATAAAATCCCAGAGGATGTTCATCCAGACCGGACATTTTCCTTTTTTCTAGAGCTACGAAACGCATAGTCCTGGTAGAACTTACCATACCGTGGGAAATTAATACACCTAAAGTCCACGCGATGAAACAAAATAAGTATTACCTACGACCTTCTAAACGAATTAACAAAAAAACGGCTGTAATTTATACGCTGTAGAAGTAGGAGCGAGAGGTATACCAGCAAAATCTCTCTATAACCTGCTGAAAGGCCTTGGATTGTCCAGAAGTGCAGTAAGTTCTATACTAGAACGAGTTTCTAAAGCTGCACTAGTAGGTTCATATGAGATTTGGCTAGCAGGCATTTATAATATTGGTAAGGATGTTGTGTGTATGTTTATACAGATAGAGGAAATTATTTGTGTCAAGTAGGTAAATTTTACTTTACTTTAAAAATCTTACCACAAAAAAATCTGTCGGGTTTACAACATAAAAACATGAATAACTATGTAAGTAGTTCGAGGTAGTGGTGATTATAAGCCATAGTGTTCACTGTTCACAGCCCATTTCTATGACATTAGCCAACTATAATGGCATAACGCGTGCGACAAATGTTACTATAAACACTCTTTTGAACAATGGTGTTATAAAACAATGAAACATTTTTCGTGAGGCCAATTGTAACGTGAATTTGAGTCATTTGAGGCTGTTGTTTTGATAATACTCAGCTAATATCCCAACATAAACTAGCTATACCATGGACGACGCTACAACTATTTGCTGGGAGGTGGATCAGCATTAAAACTACTACACTAATAGTATTAGTATTATGGTTGCCTGGAAGAGATTGATCTAAGCAATAAGGCATTGAAATGTCAAGCTTAAGTCAAAGTTCTTTATTCATAAATGTGCAATTGACACGTCAAATACTAATGAAATAAACGAAGGAAATTTAGGAAATAGCATACAAATCGTATACATTTTCAAAGTTTAAAATTAACATTTCACCGTACGATAACAATTACCGTACAGACAAGTGTCAAACTATATTTATTTATTATAGTTATTGTAATGAACAATGTATTTTTTAACCATTTTATCAAAGATTGTAGAACCCATTTTATCATCCTACTATAATATTATAAATGTCAATGTAAATGTATGGATGTTTGGATATTTGGATGTTTGTTGCTCAATCACGTCCTAACGTATGAACGGATCGGGCTGAAATTTGGAACACAGATAGATTATAGTCTGGAAGAACACATAGGCTACTTTTTTCCCGAAAAAATAACGGGAACTATGCGGGTAACACCGCGGGGAGTTGCTAGTAACTAATAATAGTAGTTATTTTTTATGTTTACTATGTAAATGTTCTCTTTTGTTGTACAATATATACAATATATTGTATATATATACAAAAATTGCTCGTTTAGAGGTATAAGATAAGATAAAAACATAACCCAGCGGTGTAATCGGGTAAAATGTATGTAACTTTTTTTTCTACTTTTTTTCTTGATATGTGTCTATGCGATCATACTTCCCCTATAATACTTCCTATATAAATTACCTTTCCATGTTCAAAGTCTTTGTTCCATATTCTGTATTCGCAGCATATCTACGGAACGTATACGCTGCGAATAAGGACCTTTTACTGTATGTATTTCAATCCAGTAAAAGTTGAAAGAGATGCAAGTGCGTATTATTCTTGCACCCTCGAGGGTGCAAGAATAAGAACAGTAAAAGGTCCTTATTCGCAGCGTATACATTCCGTAGATATGCTGCGAATACAGAATATGGAACAAAGACTTTGAACATGGAAAGGTAATTTATATAGGAAGTATTATAGGGGGATATGTTCCTGAACAAAACAACAAAAGAATTACAAATACCTCCATAAAAATCTATTTATCGCATAGACGCGCGCCGCGCCGCGCGCTATCTCCACGGAGCGGGTGACGGCTGCGACGAAGTGGGGGCGAAATCTGAATTCGAGCTGAGGTTGGGTGGTGGTGAGTTTGTGATTTGTGTCTTGTATTTTGGTAATTGAAATTTTTACCATAATGATTAATTTACTCAATTACATTCCATTTGCGTCAAACTAACAAATGGAAAAATGAAACAAGAAAATACCTAATGCGGCGAAGGAGAGACGAACTTCTTAGCATTCCATGGAAGTGTTGGAATTACCATGAGGGTGCCGGGTCCATCGTGTGGCAGAGAAAGAAATCCCGAGTAGATCCCGAGACTTGTGACACGGGCGTAGGTTTAAGGGGCCCCTTTCCGACATACATCAACACTCACCTTCACTACTCGCGTTTCTCTCCCTGCCCAGCAAAATCTGATATGAACCTACTAGTGCAGCTTTAGATACTCGTTCTAGTTAGCAGGTTATAGAGAGATTTTGCTGGTATACCTCTCGCTCCTACTTGTACAGCGTATAAATTACACAGCCGTTTTTTGTTAATTCGTTTAGAAGGTCGTAATACTTATTTTGTTTCATCGCGTGGTCTTTAGGTAGGTATATTAGTTTCTCACGGTACGGTAAGTTCTACAAGTCCTTGTAGTAGGTACCTATGCCTTTCATAGCTCTAAAAAAAAGGAAAATGTCCGGTCTGGATGACGAAACACCCACATCCTCTGGGTTTTTATATTGCTTTTCATACGTCTCCATTAAAATAGTCCAATCAAGTGCTGTACCCAGGATTGAGTAACGCTAGCACCAATACAGCAGTCATATCAAATAAAACACATTTTAGGCGATGTTGTAATAAAGTCTATTTTAGTCTAAATACATATAAGTACTAGCGGCCCGTTCCGGCTTCGCTCGGATTTCGTCATAAATATAAGGACTATTAATCGAAAAAAAAAACTATCCTATCTCTCAAGTTGGACCAGACTGCTCACGGTGTGTCAATTTAATTTAAAATCGGTTAAGTAGTTTAGGAATCCATCGCGGACAAACATCGTGACAGGAGATTTATACATATTAAGAAGATTATATGAGCTATCTGGCGTCTATCCTACAAGCTTTGCTTAGATCGGGGTCAGATAGTGTTGTGTGAGAAGTATCCACCAAAATTTTTCACTCCTTTGTTAATCCATTTTACGACGATTTTACAAAGGATACCGAACCTTTTTAAATACAAAAATACCCTTGTTTTCCCGTGAATATGGGAATTGTGTCGCAGTTTTTTATTAAGCGAATAGCAAAAACGCGAATGAAGGAAGAGGAAGGAAATAAGGAGCTTTTAATGTATATGTATATTTCCAGGAATGTTGACTTCCTCCAGATGATTTCCTTTTAATATCATTAAAGCCGGTGCAATGACAAACTTGAAAACCTGAACTTGTAAAATTACTCAGAGGTGCAGGAAGCATTCTAATCTATAACCAAATACATAGGGCCTGATTAACTTTTACGCTAATTACGCACTTTAGGCACTACGCTATTAATCTATTATCAATACCCTACATTTCTACTAGACCGAGAAAATACTAACACTGAAATCCCTGATTTTAATACACCTGGTGCATCCTCACAAATAGCCTAGGGCGGTCAGAACTCTTGCTCAGTTGCTGCAAATGCATATGGAGTCGGACATTCCATGTATTACTTTATGTTTTCGAATTATTTTGATAATTTTGTGAATTCAGAATAATTAGAAGGTAAAACCAGGGTTTATATATAACAAAAATTACATTGACTTCAATGAAATTAGATCAGGTTAGCACACAAATAAAATCAAAACAAAATGTCAAAAGGTTATTGGCCTTAATATAAAGAGACAAAAATGTTGGATTACGAGTAAGGTATTAATGTGTATGATTAGATTACTAATACCACAGATAATATGTAATATATATTTAGTAGATAAGGGGGCGTCCATAAATTACGTGAGATGATTTAGGGGGGGAGGGGGTCGAGTCAAATCTCATGTAATCTCACGTTAGGGGGAGGGAGGGTCTCGACAAATATCACGTAATTTTTGTTCTGATTGAAACAAAAAAAGATTATACTCTTTCGAAGGAGCAGATGATTTTACAGAAAATCATATGGACATGTTGGTGCCAATAGTCTCTCTTGAGACCGCTCATAATTCTCCAGTACCTGGGTAACCGAGCTTTGCTCGGTTTAAATAGTAAATATACTTAGATACGTACAGATAAAAGAAACCAAGAAATAGATTTTCTTAAAAAAAAGAAAACATGAAAAAAATGAGAAGCCGTCTGGATTCGAACCCGGAGCTATTAATTCGTGACCACTATGACCGCCCGACTTCCCATTTGAGCTATTACGCTGTCGCGTTACGCGGCGAAATTTACCTTCGCAATCTAATGTCTAATGTGACAGTTTTTTACTGTCTAAAAACGCGCATAATATGCGTTTATAAAAAATGAAACCTAGTTAGATTGATTTATCGTCCCCGATACATACATGATTTCATCAAAATCGTTCGAGCCGTTTCCGAGATTCAGATTCTATATATATATATACATATTTATATAGGTACAAGAATTGCTCGTTTAAAGGTATAAGATGGACTGAATTACAGTAGGTATTCTTTTCTTTTTATCATAGTAGATTGTCAAATTACTAGTCTAAACTAGTCGTAAATAAAAGCACGAAGCAAATTGTTTTTTTTTCTTTCTACTATAACAACCCAACGCGTTTACGTAAGAAACCCACATTCTGAAAAATCTCACGTGAGATTGGGGGATGGGGGAGGGGGTTGAACAAAATCTCACGACATCTCACCAACGGGGGAGGGGGGGCCAGAAAATTTAAAAAAACACCTCACGTAATTAATGGACGCCCCCTAACCAAGGAATTAATAAGAACAAATTAAAATTACGACAGTCATTTGATGTATTAAAATAGTTACACCCCATGGTTTACGCCTGCACAATTCCAATGTCTGTAGTTTTCCAGAATGCAAATTAGCCAATGTGTTATTCCAGCCTATAAAACTATGTGTGTTCTAAATTTAAACTTGATTCGTGCAATGCAATTGAGAAAGAACCACCCAAACATTCACATTCATGGATTTTTCCAATGCACATAATCATAATGTCTTCCAGTAATGAGCAGTGTTCTTTTTGGTAAATTACCTCCATAGTAGGCCAAACGTTCTTTTAAACTCAGGTGATATTATAGTCAAGTGGCTTTTAATGATGAAAAGTATTATCTATCTAGGTATATTTATTGGGTAAACAGGTAACTCATGTGTAATATCCCCCCATCTTACCGTAACTATATGTTGGCAATTGGTTTCAATAAAATCAATACATGATGCAGAAAAAAAAAGTTGTTAGCTTATGCAAAATTTCGTAAAAATTAAGTAAAAAAATTAGTAAATAATGAATTTATTGTTTTAGAACATTAAAATTTTCAATTGGTTGAGTGAGATAATGGTGGAGCCTTGAATTTAACTTACTATAATAAGGATATAATCAGGATAATAATAGTCAGGATTAATTAAGCTCTTAGGGATAAAAGTAACTTTTGTTACACTGACTCTGAATTACTGTAAAGTATAATCATTTGCTATCAGAGTAATTTAAATCAATAAACATTTGTTCTCTGGTTTTTATGTACAAGAATAATGAACACCTATCAATTCTCACAAACTTTCACATTTAAAAAATTTGCATGATTGTCAGACTTTATTTTGATACAAAAAAGAGAAAATGAAATGTTTGGTGTTGATACAGAATATTAGATATGATTAAGGAGATTTTGAGAACCACATCACAGAATACCTACACCTTGAATGGTAGTTCACCGCTCAGTAGGCAGTAGAAAATAAATGCTTTGATCTAGAAAACAATAATGAGTATGGAGGTAGTACGCTATCACATCATTTTGGACTGACACTCCTCATAATTCCAGTGATAGCATTTTACGAATTAACACTAATATCTTTTAATACCCTCCGTCTGTACAGTGTACAGGCCTTGACTACAAGGAAAGTGCAATCAAAATATATTCTAGTTACGTACCTGAATTCAAATGTCGATGATGACGGCGACTACTTCAAACTTGTCTCCATATCTGTTTCCACTCTGTATTTTCATTTAACAACACATTAATCGTTATCTAACGCATTGATAATGGATTAGAAAGTAAATAATTGAAGCAATGTTGATCCACTTTGATAACAACTCTCAAACCAATAGTGGAACGGAATATTTATGGAAGCAAAATTGAGCAATCAAGTTTAACACACAATCGACGCAAGTTCTAATTAGGTGGATATAGGTAAATTTTATAATTCGTTCTACAGGTAAAAACAAATAAACGAAAAGTTAGTTTGATCGCCTGTGCGCCTGTCGCCCGACAACCGACAACCGACAAAGCGATACAAATACAAACTTCAACTTCACTCGTTTGGTTTGCAAATGACAGTGACAATCTGACAATACAATTTTTAAGATTGTTTTACTGCAATACACCTGTAGGATATCATACTAGGACGATCTCTCGCATATTATGATATCTTATTTTTGGAAAGGGGTTTGGGTAAAGTTGGCGTCGTTTTTTTTTTAGCGGCCAGAGATCTGTTATCACTTTCTTGTAACAATAAAATACCCTGATGCTATCTGTGCAATCGGATTTGCTCTAAGTCATATCGGAGCTGAGTTATAGCCTGTCAAAGTTATTTATTTTTTGGATTTTTTGTATGGGCAAGTGGCGTCGTTTTTTCATTTTAGCGGACAGAGATCTGTTATCACTTTCTTGTAACAATACAATACCCTGATGCTATCTGTGCAATCGGATTTGCTCTAAGTAATATCGGAGCTGAGTTATAGCCTGTCAAAGTTATTAATTTTTTGGATTTTTTGTATGGGCAAGTGGCGTCGTTTTTTCATTTTAGCGGCCATCGATCTGTTATAACTTTCTTGTAACAATAAAATACCCTGATGCTATATGTGCAATCAGATTTGCTGTAAGTAATATCGGAGCTGAGTTATGGCCCCTCAAAGTTTTTTTTTTTTGGTTTTCTTTGTATGTACTAGTGGCGCCATTTCCTATAGCGGCCAAACATCCGTTAACACTTTTGTGAAACATTATTTTTACCTTAAGGTACCTGTGTAATCAGATTTGTTGCAAACTATATCGGAGCTGAGTTATGGCCACTTAAAGTTTTTTTTTGGTTTTCTTTGTATGTACTAGTGGCGCCATTTCCTACAGCGGCCAAACATCCATTAGCACTTTTATGAAACATTATTTTTACCTTAAGGTACCTGTGTAATCAGATTTGTTGCAAACTATATCGGAGCTGAGTTATGGCCACTCAAAGTTTTTTTTTGGTTTTCTTTGTATGTACTAGTGGCGCCATTTCCTATAGCGGCCAAACATCCGTTAGCTTTTTTGTGAAACATTATTTTTACCTTAAGGTACCTGTGTAATCAGATTTGTTGCAAACTATATCGGAGCTGAGTTATGGCCACTCAAAGTTTTTTTTTTGGTTTTCTTTGTATGTACTAGTGGCGCCATTTCCTACAGCGGCCAAACATTCGTTAGCACTTTTATGAAACACTATTTTTACTTAAAGGTACCTGTGTAATCAGATTTGCTGCAAACTATATCGGAGCTGAGTTATAGCCCCTCAAAGTTTTTTGTTTTGGTTTTCTTTGTATGTACTAGTGGCGCCATTTCCTACAGCGGCCAAACATCCATTAGCACTTTTATGAAACATTATTTTTACTTTAAGGTACCTGTGTAATCAGATTTGCTGGAAACTATATCGGAGCTGAGTTATGGCCCCTCAAAGTTTTTTTTTTTGTTTTCTTTGTATGTACTAGTGGCGCCATTTCCTATAGCGGCCAAACATTCGTTAGCACTTTTATGCAACATTATTTTTACTTAAAGGTACCTGTGTAATCAGATTTGCTGCAAACTATATCGGAGCTGAGTTATGGCCCCTCAAAGTTTTTTGTTTTGGTTTTCTTTGTATGTACTAGTGGCGCCATTTCCTACAGCGGCCAAACATCCATTAGCTTTTTTATGAAACATTATTTTTACTTAAAGGTACCTGTGTAATCAGATTTGCTGCAAACTATATCGGAGCTGAGTTATGGCCCCTCAAAGTTTTTTGTTTTGGTTTTCTTTGTATGTACTAGTGGCGCCATTTCCTACAGCGGCCAAACATCCATTAGCACTTTTATGAAACATTATTTTTACCTTAAGGTACCTGTGTAATCAGATTTGCTGCAAACTATATCGGAGCTAAGTTATGGCCCCTCAAAGTTTTTTTTTGGTTTTCTTTGTATGTACTAGTGGCGCCATTTCCTATAGCGGCCAAACATCCGTTAGCTTTTTTGTGAAACATTATTTTTACCTTAAGGTACCTGTGTAATCAGATTTGTTGCAAACTATATCGGAGCTGAGTTATGGCCACTCAAAGTTTTTTTTTTGGTTTTCTTTGTATGTACTAGTGGCGCCATTTCCTACAGCGGCCAAACATCCGTTAGCACTTTTGTGAAACATGATTTTTACCTTAAGGTACCTGTGTAATCAGATTTGTTGCAAACTATATCGGAGCTGAGTTATGGCCACTCAAAGTTTTTTTTTTGGTTTTCTTTGTATGTACTAGTGGCGCCATTTCCTACAGCGGCCAAACATCCGTTAGCACTTTTATGAAACATTATTTTTACCTTAAGGTACCTGTGTAATCAGATTTGCTGCAAACTATATCGGAGCTGAGTTATGGCCCCTCAAAGTTTTTTTTTTTTGGTTTTCTTTGTATGTACTAGTGGCGCCATTTCCTATAGCGGCCAAACATCCATTAGCACTTTTATGAAACATTATTTTTACCTTAAGGTACCTGTGTAATCAGATTTGTTGCAAACTATATCGGAGCTGAGTTATGGTCACTCAAATTTTTTTTTTGGTTTTCTTTGTATGTAATAGTGGCGCCATTTCCTACAGCGGCCAAACATCCGTTAGCACTTTTATGAAACAGTATTTTTACCTTAAGGTACCTGTGTAATCAGATTTGTTGCAAACTATATCGGAGCTGAGTTATGGCCACTCAAAGTTTTCATAAAAGTGCTAACGGATGTTTGGCCGCTGTAGGAAATGGCGCCACTAGTACATACAAAGAAAACCAAAAAAAAAACTTTGAGTGGCCATAACTCAGCTCCGATATAGTTTGCAGCAAATCTGATTACACAGGTACCTTTAAGTAAAAATAATGTTTCATAAAAGTGCTAACGAATGTTTGGCCGCTGTAGGAAATGGCGCCACTAGTACATACAAAGAAAACCAAAACAAAAAACTTTGAGGGGCCATAACTCAGCTCCGATATAGTTTGCAGCAAATCTGATTACACAGGTACCTTTAAGTAAAAATAATGTTTCATAAAAGTGTTAACGGATGTTTGGCCGCTATAGGAAATGGCGCCACTAGTACATACAAAGAAAGCCAAAAAAAAAACTTTGAGGGGCCATAACTCAGCTCCGATATAGTTTACAGCAAATCTGATTACACAGGTACCTTTAAGTAAAAATAATGTTTCATAAAAGTGCTAACGAATGTTTGGCCGCTGTAGGAAATAGCGCCACTAGTACATACAAAGAAAACCAAAAAAAAAACTTTGAGGGGCCATAACTCAGCTCCGATATAGTTTGCAGCAAATCTGATTACACAGGTACCTTTAAGTAAAAATAATGTTTCATAAAAGTGTTAACGGATGTTTGGCCGCTATAGGAAATGGCGCCACTAGTACATACAAAGAAAACCAAAACAAAAAACTTTGAGGGGCCATAACTCAGCTCCGATATAGTTTGCAGCAAATCTGATTACACAGGTACCTTAGGGTAAAAATAATGTTTCGTAAAAGTGCTAATGGATGTTTGGTCGCTGTAGGAAATGGCGCCACTAGTACATACAAAGAAAACCCAAAAAAAAACTTTAAGTGGCCATAACTCAGCTCCGATATAGTTTGCAACAAATCTGATTACACAGGTACCTTAAGGTAAAAATAATGTTTCACAAAAGTGCTAACGGATGTTTGGCCGCTATAGGAAATGGCGCCACTAGTACATACAAAGAAAACCAAAAAAAAAAACTTTGAGGGGCCATAACTCAGCTCCGATATTACTTACAGCAAATCTGATTGCACATATAGCATCAGGGTATTTTATTGTTACAAGAAAGTCATAACAGATCGATGGCTGCTAAAATGAAAAAACGACGCCACTTGCCCATACAAAAAATCCAAAAAATAAATAACTTTGACAGGCTATAACTCAGCTCCGATATGACTTAGAGCAAATCCGATTGCACAGATAGCATCAGGGTATTTTATTGTTACAAGAAAGTGATAACAGATCTCTGGCCGCTAAAAAAAAAAACGACGCCACGGGCCCATACAAAGGTACCCAAACCCCTTTAGGAACAGTTAATCGCTTCAAAACCACACAATAATAAATTGATTTTCTTTCATTTTCTTTAGTTTTCCATCATATACATTCTACAGCCTTTGTCATGTCCAACTTTGACTGATTGTCATGTCCAACTTTGACTCAACATCTAAACATTTGGTTTGATTCGGAACAATCATGCAAAGTTAGAAATTGACAATAAGAATCGATCAGCTGATTTTAAACTGATGTAAATACTACTGAGCTGCCATGATTTGATTTATTACCAAATTCTAGGGAAACTATAAGTGTTTTTAGGAGTTGTGGAAATACAATAGGGACAAATGTAATAATAACGGTTTTCTGTAAAGTCAGTTCACAGACGAAAAGTTTACGTGATATCGTCATAATATATAGATGCGTCATAAGCTGAATACTCTGTTTGATCGTGCCACTCTATCACTTGTTTTGTGCTTTCACTTGCATGCTTGGCTTAGGCTGAAGGTGATACGTTTTTGTGTTTGCAGCCAGCGTTCATTAATTTATAAGACGTTAACACGTCAACAAAAATAAAGAGACTATTAATTTTACATTAATCACGCTTTCACGCTTATGTAATATTTTATAATGAGCTGATCCAGATTATAATGTAGCTGTAAGTGGACCAGACTACAATCGTTCTGTCCCTTCAAAGTGGCTGAACAAAATCAGCCATACTTTCGCATAAAATTTAAAAGAGATTAAAAATGAAGGACTTGAAGTAAATATAATATAATCTAGCTAATTACAAATCACGTAATGTATTCGTTTACCTGGTGGCTAGTGGTTAAGAATTTTTAAAGTGAAAACTTCTTTAGGCGCGCCTAGACAGATGTTTCGTGGGGTGTGAATTGAATTCTAGCGTCACACTCAGTTAAGATAAAAAATCTTCGGGTAAACTCGGGACCATGGCCATTGGCTATCTAGAAATGCGTCAGCCAATGGAAAATGCTGAAAGGGCGTGGCCTGGCCGTAATGGCATGGCCATCTGGAAATGAATCAGCCAATGGGAAATGCTAACGCATTTCTATAAGGCCATGCCATGCTGGCCAGGCCACACCCTTCGGTTACATCCGTGTAGTTTTCAAGGTAAGCTATCAAATTCTGAGTTATAAGTTTTTACTTCTATCGGCAGTTCTTTTTTGACATGACTTTGAATCGAATTGAATTGGCATGACTGCCAATTTTCTTCATTACATTTTAAGAATTTGAAGACGAATGAATGCCAAATGTCACTAAAGTGTTAACAGGGTGTGAAATATTATAATTATTATTGATTAGTGGTTACGTGAGTTACGTCGTTTATGCTTACTACAAATCTTAATTTTTTTTACAGTATTTTTATAAATTACTAGCAGTGCCCAGCGGTGTTACTCGCGAAGTTCCCGTTCCCGTTGTTCCCGTTGTTTTTACGGGATAAAAAGTAGCCTATGTGTTCTTCCAGACTATAATCTATATGTGTTCCAAATTTCAGCCCAATCCAATCATAGGTTAGGACGTAATTGAGCAACAAACATCCAAATATCCATACATTCACATTTATAATATTAGTTGGATTACAGTTCATTGACTAGACATATAAACTAAATTACAGAAACATATCAACATAACAAATATCACCGGTTTTAGAGAAAAAATGTATTTCCTAAATATTATACCTACAATCTATATATATATATATATATATATATAGATAAAAGAAACTCGTGTTAGTTACTTTATTTATAACTCAAGAACGGCAGAACCGATTTGGCTGAAAATTGATGGGGAGGTAGTTTAGAACCAGGAAAAAGACATAGGATACTTTTTATCACATTCCCGTGGGCCGTCAGAATACTAGAAATATCCCGTTCGACCGCGTTCCCGTGTGACGTCATACATAAAACGTTAAGTTAATTCATTTCGTTACTTTCATTCATTTGGTTGAAAATTGGTGGGGAGGTAGCTTAGAACCAGGAGACGGCATAGGACACTTTTTGTCACGTTCCCGTGAGACGACAGAAAACGACAAGTATCCTGTTCGACAGCGTGTGACATAAAACGTCAAAAGCGGAAATGACAGCTAAATGTAATTTTGTCTATGGTTGAGTATGGTTGATTTGATACGTAAAAGAGAACCATCTAATTTACAACGTCTCTCATCTCGAAGATGCACAGCATACATTTTTACGAATATACTTCATGGGCAACATGAAGGAAAAACTTGATCGACCTCAAGAGATAAATGCAGCAATGTAATGAGCAATTCTTCAAGATCTGCAGCAACTATTTCATGATCATCATGCGTTGGTCAGGCTGTTTTAAGAGTGCTTTGGAGTGCATGCCAAATGATGACTACAAAGCCGTATTCAGAGCGGATAAACGACCATCTGGAACACACACACGCGCATTTAACGCTCTAACAATAGATAAAGTTGCCATCCTAACTGTTGGTGAAAACTTGGAAACACGCGATAGTGTGACATCGTTTATATGACACGTTGCAATACCAAAAAATAGAAACAGAGCGCTTAACTTTAATTTGGTTGAACCAAGTCAAACTGCGTTCTGAGGAATATATATATTAAATTTACGTGATGCAATTAGTATTTGGCTGGCCTGGTGGCTTAGTTGGTAGTGAGTCTGACTGCGAAGCCGTGGGTCGTGGGTTCGATCCCCACCCAGCATGCGCGGTCCAAAGGGGGGGGGGGGGGGGTCACAGGGGACATGACCTCCCCCAAAATCGTATACGTTACATCACAATGGGGCGCTACTAGGAAGTCTTTTGAAGTGAAAACTTCTTTAGGCGCGCTATAGACAGAATTTTCGTGGGCTGTAAAATGGATTCATCAATCGTCACGCTTGGATATGATAATAGATCGGATCGGATATGAAATCTTCGGGTAAACTCGGTAAAACGGCCAGGTAGGTACTAGGGTAACAGAAACAGTAAAGAGTTTCGATTACTTACCTCCAACAACCCAGCATTTATCTCCAGATACCAGGACAACAGAAATATAAAAGAGTTGCGTTTGCCCCTAGGTACCAGTACCAGGGCAGCAGAAACAGTAAAGAGTTGGAATATTCTGTATAATTACGTTGATATAAAACTAGATGGCGCAACCATCGATTTAGCTGGCGGTGTTGAAATTATGCGAATGTACATAGACCTACGATGGTTTAACAAACAATTTGTCCTCTGACACGATAATAAATCAATTGGACAATTCTATTAAAAGTGAAAACATTTGAGTCACAAGTTTTCATTTTCACTTCTATCGGCAGTTCCTATGACTGCCAATTTTTTTTTTTTTTTTACTCAATTTATTGTATTTCTACTCGTGACCCCCCCTTAAAATCTGTGGCTGTGTACTGGTTACCTCTTCCAAAATTTGACGCTGGTATCGCGCCTGCCGCCCAGTGCAAATATTTGTGTGATTAATTCAAATGTTTGCACTGTGTCTGGGTGTTTCTATGTATAATAAGTATGCAAGTATTATATCAGGTATCTGGCCGCCATCATACAAGCTTTGCTTAGTTTGGGGTCAGATTGTGTTGTGTGTGAATTGTCCACCAATATTTATTTATTTATAGTACTGAAGAAAATCCAGCTAATATTTGATGATTAAACGAACTTACCTGTAAGTGAAGTTCTATCATAATTATACGAAGAGCTTTGTCCGAAGAGATTAGCATAGATTACATGTAGTAACACATATCGTGTCGCCATTCCGCACTATAGTTGAGGGTAGATACTCATTTAAAAAAATGAAGGTATTGTTGAAATTATCCTGGTCTTTGCCTGCCCTACCGACGGTCGTCATTTAGTTCAGAGCGTAGAACACATTGTTTTACATACCTATAGGTATAGTATAGATATAGAGTATACACATGCCATTTAGCCACAACAATAAAAACATTGTTTTTATTGGTGAGCAGAAGGGTACTACCCTTCTGCTTATTTGTAAATCTTTGGTAAGGGAAAGGGTGGGTGGGATGCTAATCTCTTCGGACAAAGCTCTTCGTATAATTATGATAGAACTTCACTTACAGGTAAGTTCGTTTAATCATCAATTATACTCGAGCTTTGTCCTCGAGATTAGCATAGATTACATGTAGATGTTGAGAGTTAGATAGATTGCATGTGGGTACCTATTTCGAGTTAGTAGGAATATGAACTTACATAATAATTATATAAGTATCCGATAAATTAAATGTATTTTCCATTGAAAGGATATATTGTCTCCTTTTAAAGAAATCACATAAACTTAAACAAACAGCTAGATGCTTTCAGCTATCTGGTAACTGGTAAATTCCTGTCTTACCAGTAATTAATTATAAGATGGTAACTAATAGATCTTGTTACATATATGTATTTATATTCAACCGAATCACTAATAATACCTGTTGGAAATGACAAATCAGAGTTATTTTGCCGATTTATTATTCTATTGTAAAATATACCAAATTAATTTGAGCTTATTAGAAGTGACAGCGTGCCTGGTGCTGTGGGCTGTAAAAGTACTATTATTGATTCCACAGCTATCTAAAGTGGACTTAATCCACCTACTCAAAGTCTGTGAGGTTACTGATATATGAGGTCTTCTTAACCCTATAAATAAATAATCATTATTGATAAATAAACATTATTTATGTAACAACGCAATGTGCACGCAGGGCACAATTCTGGACGGTCATGAAAAAAGGGTAATATCAGTTCCGGTTGGGTTGCACCAGCCCGGGATGTTTTGATTAAGGTTAACGTAACAAAAATAAGGGCAATTAACAGTAAGATTCCATAATCTTAATGTGTACTAAATTACTCAAAAATTCCATATCTTTATGTTGATTTTTGACAAAGTCTGTTACTCTGTGTGCAGTGGTAAAGGCAAATAGTGTGACTAACTTTTTAAAAGTGATTGCTAGATTTAATTTGGATACCAGGTAGCAATGTCTCTAAAGGTATAATTGAGTACCTTTGTCGTATCCCAAGTTGAGTTGTATTTGGGCACAGGAGGTCGCAGCCTAAATATGCCTTTAAATCTTTTAACCGTTTAACTCTGTCATCAGTACCCTATATTTAGGGTTATAAATAAAGAAAGAGCTGATCTATCGCTGTTTAAAGTCCCGTATTGGGCACCAGATTCATATAGTTTTTTAAAGAAGTATTCAATATTTAATATTCAGAATTGATGCTTCATAGATATTGAAGTTTTTGTCACTACAAAAGTTATACCATTTTATAAAACAGGTGTCGTATTGTTTTATAAAATTATTTTGGTTTCTGTGTATAGAAATGTCTGACGGCGAAGCTAACATGATGAGGACTGATGACGGAGTCACACATCCTCTCAGGAGGGACGTTTCGATAATATTCTGGCAACCAGGGTTTCTCTTTTAATGTAGGTACATCTCGGTTGCTACAATGAGAGACAATAACAGTTTTATAAAGTTTAAAAAATTATGGATTCTGAAACTAAGAGGCTTCTGAAAGGTAGATACCACAGTATCTACTTTGTACATATATTATATATAGTTTAGTAGTTCAGAGGGGAACAACGAGGATACTAGACGCATTGTCGTTAATAATGTTTCTTTATGTTTTAATAAGACAGCAAACGCTGGAAAGCCATAATAGAAGACATTTGATCAGGAAACCGTGAATGTGTCAATCGCATAAGCATCTGCGTCCCTTTGCAAAGATTTATAATCTGTCACATTTGCGATTTAATCTACTGCCAAAAATTACTTGTGGATAACCAAACTGATTTACATTTGAAAAATCTTTTGAAAGGCATAGTCTGACAATTCCCATTTGATATCTGGGTGAATGGGTCGTGACTCTGTGTCTGCTACACTGTTGTCACCCAACACAATATATGATGCGAATGCCACAATATTGCAGGTTTCGCACCGTTGCCAAAGTTATTTAGCACATTTAGTAAGAAGAAGAATTCGAACACCACCCATGTGATTAATATATGAAATGACTGTGGTGCCATCAATTCGCAGGAGTATATTTGGCAATTTCTCTATGATTTGAGCAATTCTAGATAATTAACGTGACTTGAGTGTTCTGAATAAGACCACATTCCACTCGCTCGTTCCTCGCCAAATGCTACGCCCCACCCCGCAGTTGAGGAATCACTATACATTTCTACACAGAAGTCATTTTGTTTAATTTCATTTATAGGTTGGTCTAACGCACGATCCCATCATTATAAGTTCGGTAAAACTGTCGATGGTATGTTCCTATAATTGTCGTCATGTAATAGGTTTAAATATTTACATCTTTCGAGTTCCTTTGTATGAAGCCAGCCGTATGCTACTGCTGAAAAGGTGAGGTAAGTAAGCCAGCTAACGTGCGAAATCTCTTGTCTTACAAAGTGAGATTTTGAAGAAAAAATAAATAATTTAGATTTAATTTTTTCCCTAGGTAAACCAACGTCTAAAGAGGAAGAGTTTGTTTTAAACTCTAAGAATTTCCAGAATTTGATGGAAAAAAAAAATCTCTTGTCGGTATTAACAATAAATTCTAAAGCTTCAAGAAGTGTTTTCGTGTCCTGCATGTTTTGTAAACATTCATTGTAGCTGGAGGACATTAACAAACCATAGTCCTAATAACAATACATAGTATAGTATCTATATAATTTTATACTCGTTTAAAGCTACAAGATCTGAGTAAACGGATCATAGGCTTCATAATTTTTGTGAACAGTAATGGCGCAGTGTTGCGACCCAATGGTAAAATATTGAATTCATATAGTTTTCCCAAATTATAATGAATTAGCCAATATTCATCTTTGAGGTCTAAAGTACCTACTCATGACGCAATCTTTAGATTGCAAGTTTCAAAGCCGTTCTTAAATCCTCTAATTTAAAATGCTTTGTATTTTGAACTTTACTTAGCGCTTTTTGTATTTTATAAATCTGTTCTTGCCGTTTGATTTCAGAATCAAACATACTGGAGATAAAAACTGTCCTTCGCATGGCTGACACTCCGAGATGGTGCCAAAAGTGAGAAGGTCATTTATAGATTGTTCGAATTGAATTCGTTCAGTTTCTGAATAAAGTTTACTTATTTACTCTTAGGAACATTACGTTGGACCGCTGAACAAGAAAATTGTATTTTCTAATTTTTTATCCACGATAATAAGAGTCATATCACGAGTAAAATAAGTGACCATTGTTTATAAAAGTTGGATAATCCACAAGCGGACTGTACCAGTGTCGGTGTTACCGGTGCGCGCGAGGCGGCGCGCGCGGAGCCGCCGGCGGGGGCGGCGGGGGCGGCGCGAGCGGCGGCGGTGCGCGGTGGCGCGAGCGGCGGTGGCGGCGCGAGTGGACGCGACGACTGCCTGTAGTAGTTCTCGGGCCGCGTGCTGCGAGCAGGCTCCTTCATCCTCGATGCTCCTTTCTGCCTGTGACTCGGGAGAGGAGCTCGCCAGTTTTTAGATCTTTTTAAAGGTTATACAGAATAAAGTTTTGTAGTGTGACTAAGTCTTGGTATCGGATGTCACATAGCAACTTGCTTGCATCTATTCGTAAGTAATTTTATGAGGGTAATTTTTCTTGTTTCCGCAGACAAGAGGATGGGGAGAGCCTCTTCTTAGCAAGAAGTAGCTATAGTAGCAGTTTGTTTCTTTCTAGTTTTGATACCTTGGTTTCTTTAATTAATAAACCGTGTCTGAGATCGCGGTCTTTACCTCCGCGTTCAAATTTTAAGTCAGGTGCATAGATTAAGGTAAGATTCTCTGACAGTAGGTACTTAGATAAGTTATTTATCGAGGTCGTGGGTTCGATCCCCACCCAGTGCAAATATTTGTGTGATGAATTCAAATGTTTGCACTGTGTCTGGGTGTTTCTATGTATAATAAGTATGTATTTAAAATTATATAAGTATTATATCAGCTATCTGGCCGCCATCACACAAGCTTTGCTTAGTTTGGGGTCAGATGGTGTTGTGTGTGAATTGTCCACCAATATTTATTTATTTTCTCGTTTCTTTTGATAACCCAGATGTAGCTATGTATTGTAGGCATAGGTACCTACTGCAAGATCAGACTGTATGCCTTTGATGGATCTTCTCCCAATACCTACCAGCAGCAGTTCGTCGTCTAATTCCGCGACAAGTGGTTGTTGTGGCTCCGATCCCGGCAGCGCGGGCGGCGGCCGTGCGTTACTTGTAACGCTACGCTCTCGGTTATGTTCATCTTCGTTCGAAGGCACATCTGGAATAGCAAGTACGGTTCTGCGCATGTAAGTACCGATAGCTAGGCATGAATTTGTTGTGTAGCAATTTACACATGTCTGTACAGGTAAATAACGGAACTGGGTCCGTAGGTACGCATTGGTAAGGTGATAACCCCAAAAGCGATCCGCATTACCAATTTATTGTGGCAATTTGCACACGGCAGTACCGGTAGTACGTAGGTAGGTAGGTAGGTATTAGTAAAGTGATAACCCCAAAGGCGATCCGCATTACTAATTTATTGTGAGTGACAATCCCAGAGACGGCCCGCAACACATCTACCATTCCTGAACTCACGTAATCAGTTACGTGAACAGGACCTACATGTACGTAGGTAGGTAACATGTTCATCAATTAAGTGATAACCCCACAGGTTACCCGCAGAATTGATTTATAACGAACATGTAGATACGTCGGTCGACGTAAGTAGGTAGCCAAACCAACCTTCGTCCTCCTGCGACGGTGTATGGGGCGACGGCGAGCCGGCCGGCCTCGTCCGCGGCGGTGGCGGTTCGCGACCGCGCCGCGAGCAGATCGAGCCCGCACGAGCGCGAGGACGCCGCGGCGGGGCCGGGGCGCGCCGAGCGCGAGGCGGCTCGGGTTCCGGTGACGGTGAACTGCTCGGTGCTGCCTCCAGTGGCGTGACTTCCAATCTTGAATCACCTCGATGTCGAGAACGTTGTGCTTGCGCACGCGCAATTACATTTTTGAAATATTTTAAAGAAAAAATGCGCAGTGTTGCACAACGAAAAAACGTGCGACGTGGCGGAGCACTAAAATGTGAATGGCGACCGTCGGTAGGGCAGGCAAAGACCAGGATAATTTCAACAATACCTTCATTTTTTTAAATGAGTATCTACCCTCAACTATAGTGCGGAATGGCGACACGATATGTGTTACTACATGTAATCTATGCTAATCTCGAGGACAAAGCTCGAGTATAATGGTCGATTAACTATTCTACCAGAAACGTACATAGGTAGTCCGAGTCATATGTATGCGCAGATGCAAAGAAAAAAAAATGTACGCCATTAGGTCATTACGGTTGGCCAAATCTTTTTATCACTTTTACCTGTAATCCAAAATTGATAGAAATTGTTCAATTGCTGCTTCCCGGACAAACATCAAATGATCGTGCTTAACTAAAGAGTGGAACCCATGCACCAAAATACATGGCCAAAATAATCATTTAAATAGGTACTTGATTTTTTTGAATTTACATTAATTATCCAAATAAAATATTGACCTAGACAAAATCGAAAGTCTTCTCATTTATCGTCTCTAAGGCGGAACAAAGTTCGCCGGCTCAGCTAGTTAATTATAATTATATAATGCTGGGTACGCTTCCGATTGGTAGTGGGCTTGAACATCTTGATTATCTGTAGACCTTCATCGGTCTATGGATAATTCAGGTGTGCTTAGTGTAAGTAGTTAGTTAGGTATGTAGCGTAGTGTAGTTCTCATTGTATTTTAGTTTTGTTAATAAAGGCACTGCTCCTTTTTAAAATCATTATATTATTGTAAAATATTTAAGTGCACAAATTAATGATTAATATTGTTCATGATTAGGGAGATTTTGGCTTGTTCTTTTCGAGAGCTGGTAGCACTAAGCGGATGGCAAAAAAGACGCGGCAGAAGAGTAGTATCCATGGATAGGATAAAATTAAAAAAAAAGAAAATTGAAAGCAAAAAAAAAACAATCTCTGGGAAAAAAGGATAATAATCAGACTTGTGACTTATCTGACTACATCTGAATAATAGATATCTAGATATTTTCCATTGGTTTTTCTCTTTTTCTTGTATTTACTCGTGTAATTAGTTAATTCTTGATTATATTATGGACCTGCCTAACAAACCTCTAAAAAAGAAACCCATGAAACTTGAAGACATGACCAAAGACCAGATACGGCATGCCATCATAAAGAAAAAGGAATGCAATGCTAAAGCTCAGCAAATCGTCGAAAACCTACTGGAAAAAGGCATTACAGAGTCCTCTTTACTGCAGCGGTTACCGGACATTAACCAAGCTCATTTTGACGATATTATTGAAGAACGGTCCATCATTCACTTGTGCGGTTACCCAATTTGTGAAAATTCCATTTCAGAGAAAGATATACCGAAACAAAAGTACCGAATTTCTTTTAAAACGAACAAAGTGTATGACATCACCGCTAGGAAAAGCTTCTGCAGTAACAGCTGTTACAATGCTGCCATGTATGTCAAAAAGCAGATGTTGACAAGTCCACTATGGTTTAGAGAATATGAAAACATACCTGATTTCAAGATACTGCCATTACAGGCTATTGGGTGTATGGGGCAAGAAATAGATGTGTCTCTAGTAGACCGAGTCAAGGTTAAACCGGTAACTACATTTACATCTATCAATGACTTTGCAAAAGCAAGTGTGACAGAAATGCATGATAATGAGCAAAATAATGTAAGTATTGAAATTCAACCAATTATGGAAACAGAAGATAAACCTGAGAAAACAGAAATTCAGGCAATCATTGAGGAGGATCCAAAGAAAAACAGTGAGGAGAAACATGAAAAAATTAATAATGTAACAAGTGAAGATATCTCTAAAATAGAAACTAAAAATGCTTTAGAAATACACAATACCACCTCTAAAATGACAAAAGAAATATCTGATGCAGAAATAAACAAATCTATTAATAAATTAGAAAACTTAACCATTAAAGAAAATAAAAAACCTTCTCTAAACCCATCAAACATAGTTGGAGAAATTATAGAAAAACCTGAAAGCAGAATAGACCCAATACTTATAAACAAACCAATAACTAACAAACAAATCAAGACCAAGAAAATCCCTCAGAAAAAGCAACCTCTCGTCACAGTGTTAACAATTGAAGTAGAGAAATGTCTAGCAGAATGGTTTACACTGGACACGATGCTGTTTCTATTTGGAGATGAAAAGGTAAGAGAAATGGTGACAGACAAAGGAGAATGCATAAAGGAATACCTGGATAACTTTGCTAAAGGTATATTTTACAGTGCAAACTCGTACGACCAATATCAGCAGCTTTGTAAAAAACTGAACATGTTGGAGATAGAAGATCGTCGTCACGATGCTCAAACCTTTCAACGAGAAATGAAACCACTTCCTGACTATTCAATACTGCAAGAAGAGAGTAAAAATATGCAGCTAAAAGTGAAAGCATACTTAGCGGGCCACACAGACATCTCTGAATCACCCATTGTAGATAAATCTGTTCCTGATGACAATAGCAACATAACACAATTACCTCTAGTAGACAAGAAAGCACAGAATGCATTACGGAGACGCATAGTCTGTCAACACCTCAATAAGGTCCTGCCTGATCTGCTCCGATCTCTAGGTCTTCTCACTTTAACAATAAGTTCCGAAGTCCGTTTATTAGTAAATACGTTTAAATTAAAAGCTGACAACATCATGTTTAAGCCAATCCAGTGGACGTTGATAGCGATTGTGTTTATAAAGCTGTTGTCTGTTAGGGACAGCAGGCTGGAGTATCTTCTGGAACAACCAATGGCTTTTCAGCACATGCAGCTGTTGTTACTGAGTTATAAGCAAGACGGCGGCTATCTGGATAGACTGATTACCTGGCTCACAGATGTTGACAGGCTACTTGATACAAATGATACACAATTAACTATAGAATAATAATAGTAGAAACATATGCTATAAAATACTATTTTGTCAACCTAATTTGATTGTGGCATACATAAAAATTAATAATTATAAAGAAAGCAAAATAAACTTTTAGTCCAGTCGGGGCAGACATAAAATTAGCCTGAAATAGAAAAAATTCTGGGGAGCGATTTCTTGTTTATAAAGGCCGGGGAGTGTGGTTGGAAGTATAAATCTCGATTTTCTAAATAATCCCGGTAGAGGGTTCGCCGCCATCTTGTTTTAAAGTTTTTGTGAAATACCTCGTTAATTTTCAACTTTAGAGCAAAAATTACCGTATCCAAAGTTGTTGGAAATTTAATTTCTCACGAGTTTGGTCAATGTAATTTTTACGATAGGATCAATATTTGCAGAGTTATACCACAGAATAAATATTAGTACAGAAGCCTCACTTACCAAAAACAATTATATAAATAGCGACTCTTGCTGGGACACAACAAAGTTCAATTCAGCTCGTAATACCTGTCGCGATTTTCAAACGCGTAACTCTGTCCCTGTCTAGCGCGGAGGGTTTACGACATATCTAATAACAATATGCGCGGGAAATGTTTTGCGCGAGCGCTCAGCCGTGCGTCCGACAACCGACTGTCACTTGTTTCCTGGAAGGAACGGTCTAGCGGTAGGCTAAAACCGCGCGACCTTGAGCGAGTGAGGGTGCACTGGTTATACTATCAAGTTTATCAAAAAAATCGTAATGGGTGGAATTTTATTTTCTTCAACTTTGGTTCTCGCACTTTTTTTCACGATCAGTATTTTCGGATTTATACTCAACGTTACGTACGTTAAATACGCACGCAACATTGAGTATACGTTTAAAGAAAAGAAATCACTCCCTGGATTTTTTTCTATTTAAATGTCTGCCCCGACTGGACTATTTAGATAATGATGCTAAGGTTATAAACTTTTATTTATTTTTGTATTAAAGTATTATTAAAGTGGTTGATGGATTATAAGCACATTAAAATGGTTTTTGAAGTTTAAAACTTCTTGGTGCACCACAGACAGATTTTTCCTGGGCTGTGAATAGACCTCGAGCATGACGCTCGGAAATTAAAGAAATCTTCGGGTAATTGGGGCCATGGTCATTGGCCACCTAGAAATGTGCTAGCATCTCAGATGGCCATGGTCATGGCAACGCTTTGCGTTTCACCTGCGTAGTTTTCAATGTGAGCTATCAAATTCTGAGCAATAACTTTTCACTTCTATCAGCAGTTCCTATGACTGACAATTTCTTTTTTTTGTAACAATGAGTTACCACTACTCTATGTAATATAACTATTGGTGCCTACTGTGTAGACACAAATAAAAGAATTATGATTATTTTACTAAACTTTGTTTATTTTACTTTAAAGTATAGGTAAACTCCTAATAGATTTATGATTAGTAAGCTGGTTTCAGACGTGTGGTATGAATCTAATCGAAATCGGGGCGCGGTGGCTCGCGGTCATTCCACTTGAAAAAGGGCGCCGATTAGGGTTGAAACTTCACTCAGATTTAATAAATCGTATCGCATACGTTTAACCAGGACAAGAGAGTACTCTTTCTACGAAAAACGTAATTTCGAAATAAAGTCGCGACTTTCCTACTTCGTTTCGTCCGATCGAACATTGTTTGACGTTAAAATGTTCTAAGCATACTCTAATTAGAGTAGGCTTACAACATTTAAACGGACGAAACGACAGATCGAAGTAGAACCGAAGGCCGAGTATGAAAGTTACGAGTTTTTTTCGAAATTATGTTTTCGTAGAGAGTAGACGTCCTGGTTTTATAATAAAAACATCTGAATCAAGGTTTTGTGATGCCTTACTAATTCCTATCCTATTAAGGCTGGGTATTTCTGTCAAAGTAAGCATTGAAGCTGTCTTGTCTCGCAGACCATTCTCATGCGCCGTTCTGTGCGGAATCGGTGCCACAGTGCGGAAACAACAGTAAAATATTGACTTAATTTAACTACATAATATGTACCTAATTTAAACTAATTTTTTGTTTAAGATTTGAGTCCCATTTTTCCATTGTCTCACGTTTTTGACAATTATAGTTGAAGACCTACAAGCGCCTCCTATCATCGTTTTATTGAACCATAACTTTTTGTCTCGTCGGAAAACGCCTCATTATCGTCTTTTGTGCAAATGTTTTCACTCTATTTCGATTAATATATGTATATATGTACGTAAATATGTAATAAATAATATTATGGTTGCATATAATTCATAAATAATACGTCGGAGTTTTGTTTACAAATAAAGTATTTCAACGTTGTCAAATTCACCGTCTATATCCCGCCATAAGTTGTTGACTAGTAGGACGGACAGCGTTATGAATTGAATTTGCCGAGTGGGGTTGATAATGGCTAGTAAGTATAAATATAAAAGTAGTCTTTGCTCTGTTCGGGTCTCTTGAACATGCTCTTGCTCATAATGTAAAATTATGTTAGCTATGTCTCTTGTAGTATTGTTCTTTCTATTAATCCTACTACCTTTTACATAATAAACATAACATTCAGATCTAAGCTCACATAATTACCTAAGGCTATATTATGCTAAGGCATAATTTAGGTTATAACAGCACAGAATTCAAAGCGATTGTAACACGGGCAAAAACCAAACATATCATACATATCTCTATCATAATACTGCGTAAAAGTAATGATAAGAGAGTTTTATACCCACTGTCGTGTGTGTAAGCTCTTTTACCTCGCCACCTGCCTCAGATCTGTACAATTGGTGTAACAAAATAAAATCCAAACATTCAAAAAATAAATAATTTAATTTTTAGGTACAAATAACATTAACATTCAAGCGCTTAAATTAGGATCTAAAATCGATAACGCAGCACCGACTAAGTGCAAGGACCCTGTGATTAGGACCGAAGGTTTACTTTCCTTCGCCTGTATGCTGTGGAGAGCGTCGGCGACGCACTCTAATACTGTGACTGGTGTGGTGGGGTCGTGTTTGCGCCAGATGGCCGAGTGTATGTTGCACCTCTGGATAAGTTCTCCTTGCTCCACCAGGGAGTAGTTGTCGTTGTTGGTGGTGGTCGCCCGGTGGGCTGTCGGGATCACGAAGTAGATTTGTTTGAAGGACACGCCCGTCAGGGGCCGGAGAAGCGTTTCAGAATTCCTGTCGCCAGTCGCACTGAATATCAGGACTCTATGTGCTGAACTGGAATGAAAGAACTAAATTAGTTTTTCTTACAGGCACAGCTTAGCTGTCATCCAGGGGGGGATGTTTGGGTTACTGTTTATGAGTATGGTGCGGTGCAACAGACATGCTGGTGGCCTGTTTCAAATGTAAGAGTGAGCAACCGAGCTGGTTTAGTGAGCAAATCAGCCATAGTCTGACTGCGCCCCACCTCCAAAGCTAAAAATTAAAATACATACCTATCCCCAGTTCCCCAATTACTTGGCAAAAATATATTTTACCTACGCGTTTACTACACGGTTTTATTCAAACATTGTTAACATTACCGGCATTACAAAAATTGGCAGTCATAGCGACTGCCGATAGAAGTAAAAACTAACAACTCAGAATATGATAGATCACAGTTTCTACAAGGAATCTCCACCACCACCACCTGTCGACAGAAAAGTGTTTCCGTGCATTCGAGTATCAACGAGGTGGAAGTTAGTACCGTGAAGCTTGGAAGTGTAAATGATTCTAACGAAGAAGTCGATAGCGCGTTTTTTTCTACTACTAGGGGGCTCCCATACAACAAACTTGATTTTTTACCGTGTCTTGCTCGATTAGTCCGTCCCAAGAAAACTAGATGACGCCACTAGTAAAAATAAAACGCTATTTTGAATTCGTCAGAATCATGAGCCAAAAATCAAAATTTTAAGGAAAGTTTTTGTCTGTCTACGGAAATTGCGATGTACTATAAAAAGAAGTTCGAATAAAGCCAAAGAGGTTTTCACCGTTTATTTGCTAATGGTATGGAACCCTTCGTGCGGGAATCCCACTCGCATTTGGCCGGATTTATTACCCTTTGGGTACGGAGCCGTAGAAACAACCGAACAACCCCCTCTTTTTTGGAAGTCGGTTAAAACTTGAACGAAATTTACAATTATTTGTGTGATAAATACAAATATTTGTTCTGTGTCAGGTGTTTCTATGGATAATAAGTATGGATTTACCACTATATACGTATTATATTATATCAGCTATCGGGTTGTCATAGAACAAGCTTCGCTTAGTTTGGGGTTAGATGGTGTTGTGTGTAAAATGTTTATAATTTGTGGTATAAAACTAGACTACATTTGAGTTCTTCCAGACTATGCTCTAACTTTTTTCTAAGTTCCAGCCCTATCCGTTCATGCGTTACGGTGTGATTGAGCAACAAACATCCAAACATCGACATTTATAATAATTTTAGTAGGTTTTATTTTTTCTAGATACATACCTGCTACTGCCCATGAACCACTGCGCACAGATCTCCATGGATTCCCTGGTGTGCGCTCCGTCCAGGTAGAAGGTAGCGTACTCCGTCTCCACCACCTGGTACCTTCCCGGCCATCTGCACTGCTTCAAACCTTCCGCCGTCTCCAGAGGAACTTCGTACACCAACGAACTCATATCACCGTTCGTCAAGCCAGTTTCATCCTTCCACATTCTGCTTAGGGTCTCATTTTCTATACCATTATATATGTCATTTGAGTCATTTTGATTCTTATCTAATTTTATATCACTTATATTGTTACTGGAATGATTCGTTTCATGCAATACTGTGCCGTTTGTCAAGCTATTCTCAGCTTTGTCATTACCGTTTAAGGTAACATTTTGTATAACACTGTGATTTGCGTGATTGTTAAATTGGCTTGCATTATTCAATTCAGCACCATTATTTAAGCCGTTTTGTACCTTGTTTGTAGTATTTGTGATGTCATTTTGTAAACCGTTTTGGTTTGTGATGTAACCGTTTGCTGAATGGTTTTCACCATTTGATTTGGTCATGTTTGTTGAACCATTTTGTATAACTTTTATGACGTTATTTTGATACTTGTATGTATTTGTGATGCTTCTATTTGGATCATCTTGCAATATACTGTCACTTTCAATGGTATTTTGAATACCATTCACAGTATTCACTTCTGCTATGCCATTGTGACCGTTATATGTACCGTTTTCAATGTCATTTGATTTATTCATGACACCATTCAACTTTATATCGTGGGATCCATTTACGTAACTAACTTTGGTGTTTTCTTTCGTAGTATGTACACCATTCATACTCAAATGGTCCAAGCCATTTTGATTCGTACTGACTACGGGTATTGTGTTGTGTTTGATGCGATTCGCGTGCGCCCTCATCCAGGCATGCGAGAGTTGTATGGCGAGCGAGGCGTTGGTGCGGTAAGCGTCTAAATCGACCGGCAGTAAGGGACCGCCCGTTTCGGGGAACTCGTACGAAGCGAAGTCTGGGACAACCGTGAGGGGACACTGAAACAAGACATGTTTTAATATTATTTTTGAAGTTAAAACTTACTTTGGTGCACCGCACTCAGATATTCTTGTAGGCTGTATATGAAACGGATCTATCACGCTGTTAGGTGAAAGGGCTCGATCGGGTGAAATCGGGACCGCCGAGTGTACCTGAGCGAGAAAGAAAGTCAACTGTTCTTCTCTCTTTCTTTAGTCTTTTTGTGTTTATTATTTTGAATTGAATTTAAAAAAAAATTAAAATTAAATTAAATTAAAAAAAAACTGGCTTGTTTCTTATTTAAATCCATATATTTGGAAGAATTACGTCATCCGACATACCCACACTTGGCCAGGCTAGAAAGGCAGATCACATTGACTTCACCTTGACCCTTGACTCTCGCCTAGTGAGAGAAGGCCCTGAGTGAGTATCAAATGAAAGGGTTAATGTATAAACTTCATATCCAAAAAGGCCGTCACCACAAATTAATGTCTGTTTTTTTTAAGTTAACTAACTTAACTGTTAACCAGTTTACCTACTAATATTAAAAATACAAAAGTTTGTATGTTTAAATGTTTGGAGAATCAACACAGATTACAGTCTGCAATAGGACATAGGGTTTTGGCACGACTAAACTACGAGTAAAAGGGAAAATAACAATGTTATGGTATTATAGTCACCTGCACGTAGTCGGCGTAGTCCGCCAGCACGCGCGCGGCGTCGCGCGGCTGCCGCACGGTGTACGCGCGGCAGCCGCGCTTCATGACGCCCGCCTTGGCGGCCGCGATCTCGGGCAGGGTGCTCCCGAGGATCGACGTGTGGTCCAGCCCCAGCGCGCTGATACCTACCACGTCGACCTTACTGTAATAAGTCACAAAAATATCCCTTTGCTCAAGTGCCTCGCACAATAACTAAATATGACCATTTAAAAATAAAACGTTTATAAACAGACAAAATATTTTTTTACATTAGGTATGTCAACTTGTCAACAAACGAGAGACTCACAGGGAAAATGCGGTTTATGCAGTTTCAGATCGAACAGTAAACGTGTGTGCAACTGTGGACAGTGAGCTCTGTCGCGGACGCGTGCAACCGTACGCTAGTTCCGAGAGTAGACGACTGCCACGCGGCTGAGATACTGCTATTGCCGTCAGAAATACCTAGCTCTGACGGCGCATAGGTCTGTGGCTGGACAGAAAATGCTGCGTCGTCTGACTCTCTTCATCTGACCCCTGATCCAACCGTCTAGCGAAAGTATCTTGAAATGTTGGTCGAGACTTTTCGCTATAAGGCCGTTTGCTGACACGACTATTGGGACTATGATCGTGGAATCAACATCCCACATGGCGGTAACCTCGCGAGCCAAGTCAAGGTACTTGCTAAGCTTGTCCTTCTCAGCTTTCACGAGGTTCTCGTCATGTGGTACGGTGATATCGACGATCACAGCCCGGCGCTGAGACCGGTCTACCAGCACGATATCAGGCTTATTGGCGACAATAGTCCTGTCCGTGATGATAGAGCGGTCCCAGTAGAGTAACGCACGACCATTCTCGAGAACTGGCAGAGGATTTATAGTACGGCACCTCGGACTCGACAAGGCAGTACCGAAGAGCAAGTTGCTGTTGGATGATCCTGGCTACTAGGTTATGTCTGTGCAAGTACTCGCCGTTAGCAAGATGCGAACAACCGGAAATAACACGACGAAGAGATTCGCCTGGGCGGCGGCATGCCCGACAAATGTAGACCGTAGGTACCGGTCGACCGGACCGTACCGTCGGCATGACTTCATTATGTATTTCCGGTAATTGTTATTATTATTATTATAGTTACCGCAGCACGTTGGTGTAGTCGACGACGCCCCCGATGCCGACCTCCACGACGGCGACGTCGACGCGTCGTCGCAGGAACACGTGGTACGATGGCTAGTGTGTATAGTTACCGGAGTACGTTGGTGTAGTCGACGACGCCCCCGATGCCGACCTCCACGACGGCGACGTCGACGCGTCGTCGCAGGAACACGTGGTACGATGGCTAGTGTGTATAGTTACCGGAGTACGTTGGTGTAGTCGACGACGCCCCCGATGCCGACCTCCACGACGGCGACGTCGACACGTCGTCGAAGGAACACGTGGTACGCCAGCACCGTCAGGAACGCGAAGTACTTCGGCATGTCGCCTTCGAACTTCTGCAATGTTATTATTAATTAAAAGTAAATATTGGTAGACATTTCAACACCAACTAACCCCAAACCATGGGACGTATAAAAAAGTCGGACGTAGTCTCGCTAAAACAAAAACTGTGTCACTAGAGTCGGCCACATTTGCACGTGTGCGTTGTCAGGTTGTCACTAATAGGATGACACGCACACATATACACAAGTTGCGCGTGTACTGACCCACTGATGTGTGCGTGTCAGTCTGTACACACGTGCATATTATGTGGCCGACTCGATGGACACAGTTTTTGTTTTAGTCCATGCCCCAAACTAAACAAAGCTTGTAGGTACTGTGGCAGCCAGATGGCTGATATAATATATACTTAGTACCTGGGTGACCCAGCTTTGCTCGGTTTAAGCACTGAGTATACCTAGACACCTACAGTTAAAGGGCTCCCAGTACCTAATACTTTCTTTCAGAAAAGAAAGAACAAAAAAAAAAGAGAGAGTAATCATCAGGATTCGAATCGGGGTCTCCTGATACCGAGAGCGCCCTCCTCCCGCCTGAGCTATTTAGCTATTATACATAGTAGTTAGCGAAATTGATTATCGTATTCTAATGACATTATAGGAGTTTTTCATTGCCTGCAAAAGCACATAAAATTACTTTTTTTAATAAACAATCTAGCTAGATCAATTTACCGTCCCTGAAACCCCATGCATACAAAGGAGACGGCTCATTTCTGCCCCAAGTCGTTTCAAGTTTAGGTGCTTAATTAGCCCCGGAGACCTAAGCAAGTTATTTAATTAAAATAACATACAATTAAATAATTCAAACTGTACATTCAATACTAACCTGCCAAGCGGGGATTGCAAATTAGTGATTAAAAAGTACCTTAATGACTATGTATAAGTAATTTTGTATTAAGGTACTGTAGTTCCATAAATCCAAACTAGATGGCGTTGTACGGCGTTAAAACACGCTAGCGAAGTTTATGTGAATTTAAATAAGCCTGTTAAGGTTTAGTTCGTGTTTTGTCTTCGGGTCAGAACCCAAATAATAAGTACTACGGAGAACACGCCGTTCATTTGTACTTATGTGTACAGACTATAGTCAAAGTCAGCCATGTTTTTCTCATTTCAGTTCAGTTGAAGTTTACAAACAGTAAAAATTCGTTCGGAACTCACACAACACATGGAATTTCTTTATTTTTCCAAAGGTTTTGTAATATTTTTGTGGTTTGGCTGAATCTCCGGTCCTTCTCTGTGTTGAGTCGACATTATTCTGAGCACAGTACGTCGCAAAGTAATGAATTTACTACCTTCTTTTAGTAGTAATTACATAATCACGTTCTTGATTACCTACTTGCAGCGTTATATTTTTTCAATGTTTTAGTTGATATCTTTTAAACCCCGCTATGCAGGATAAAAACATAAACGGTTCCTCAATAAATATTAAAAATCCTATACAATGATCCAATTTTGGTCAAGTCTCTTGCACTTTTTCTGTGGGGCAAATGCCCATGGAAAATGGGCCGTCTCCTTTCATGAAAATCGTTCGAGCCATTTCCGAGATTCAGATTCTATCAAGATATATAGATTTTGGGGCTGGCCAAGGCTCCGTACTAGTGACCCCCTCCAAAATTCGAGGCTGGGACTGCGCCTACCGTTACTTTCCCGTGATAAACAGAAGCCTATCGGCTGATCCTGACTGTCATCTGTGTTCAAAATTTCAACCCAATCCGTTCATACCTTCTATACGTTCTGATACAATACGATTTACACAATAGAAGGATAGACGATGGGATGAGTGTTTGACGATAACTGGAAGGAATTAATGGCGGAGTCTTTATATTTTTGTGAGGGAATGGAAAGGCCCTCGCGTACGGCCTCGCACTTCGAGGGAACTCGCGAGGCATCTTTAAATGCGATGCCACTAGACTTAAAAACCATGTTTAATTTTAAATTAAATAAAAAAATATTGGCCGAACTTCTTCTGTAATTGAAAAAATAGTAATACAACAAAACATAACTTCTAGTTTTAGCTAGTCTTAGTTTTTCATGTTTAATAAGATATTATTTATTGAGCAGGTCTTGGGAACGAAAGAAAAGAAGCTTCGCAGACGCGAATTCACCTGTGTTTTAGACATGTTTATTGGGTAGGTTCAGGAAACGAGAGAAAAGGAGGGTCGCAGGCGCGACTTCACCTACATTTTAGATTTATTAATTGGGTAGATCTTGGGAACGAGTGAAAAGGAGCTTCGCAGACGAGGCTTTGCCCACGTCCACTGTCCAGAAGTCGTTGTTCCGTACCTGCAAGTCCCACAGCAGTCCGTACACCCGGTGCAGGCTCTAGTGTCGTACCTGCGTGTCCCACAGCAGTCCGTACACCCGGTGCAGGGTCTAGTGTCGTACCTGCGCGTCCCACAGCAGTCCGTACACCCGGTGCAGGCTCTAGTGTCGTACCTGCGTGTCCCACAGCAGTCCGTACACCCGGTGCAGGCTCTAGTGTCGTACCTGCGCGTCCCACAGCAGTCCGTACACCCGGTGCAGGCTCTAGTGTCGTACCTGCGTGTCCCACAGCAGTCCGTACACCCGGTGCAGGCTCTAGTGTCGTACCTGCGTGTCCCACAGCAGTCCGTACACCCGGTGCAGGCTCTCCGCGAACTCGTCTCTAGACAGCGCGCGGCCTCCGAGCCGGACGCGCTCGCGCGCCGCCACCAGGTGCGGCGACGAGTAGAACCCCGTGCGGAACCCGTGCCGGCGCAGGATGGACTCGCACATGGCGCTCGTCGAACCCTGGAACGAGGAATACTGGACTATTTTTCGCCCCTAATCAACAGCAGCGTTATTTATTTGATAAAAAGTCGCTTCAACATTCTGAATTTCTAGCCGGTGTAGTCGCGGCGCGCGGGGAAACTGGACGTCTACTCTCTTCCTACGAAAAACATAATTTTGAAATAAACTATTTTTTGCGCTTCATTTAAAATACATAAACAAAAGCAACTTAAAATGAAACAGAGTAGCAATTGGCGATCTTATCAATGAAAGGGATCTCTTCCAGGCAACCGCAGGATGGAATGAGAGGTTTGAGAATAAAGAGAAGGGGAACTACAAAAAAACAAGGAGTGGTTGGTACTTATATCATGTACATCAACAATTAAAAACAAAAATAGATATTACGTACCTTTCCCTTGGTCCCTGCCACGTGTATGACGGAGAGATCGTCTAGTCTGGACAGAGGGATCCCCACTCGCTGCAAGTAGTCCTGCATGTCTTCGATGTTCGTGCATTTCTGAAAACATTCAACATGTTACCGACAATAGGTGAGATGAATACAAGAAAAAATATGAAGATTTTTTTTACCCCCGACTACCTTTGATTTGATATTTTTTGTTATAGTATTCTGCTCGTACTACTCAAGCCCTTTCATTTGATACCCATATTGAGGGAGTTGTGGAAAAAAATGTTATTCGCACTTTTTTGTAGGGGCGGCCATCTTGGATTTGAATGTATTAAGTATAGCGTACAGTAGTCAAGCCTTTTCATTTGATACCCATACTGATAGTAATGTGAAAAAAACGGTTTAAAAAAACGAATTAATCTGTCAGATTTAAACAAAATATTGTACACGTATTTTTATTTTGTTACACAAACATAAAAATTTGAAGACACAGTACTAAATAGAAGTTTCGAGTGACGTCACTACGATTACTACGACTTTTACGATAAAGTGACGTCACAACAGGCACGGTCCCAGCCTCGAATTTTGGCGAGGGTCACCAGTACGCAGCCTCAGATTTTGGGGGGGTCACCAGTACGCAGCCTCAGATTTTGGGAGGGGTCACGAGTAGAAATACAATAAATCGAGTAAAAAATACTTTACTAGTAACGCCCCACGATTTTACCCGCGTAGTTGACGTTCCAGTTGTTTTCCCCGCGTTTAAAAATAGTCTATGTACTAATAGTACATTTAGATTTTTTTTTTAGATTTTTAATCTAATGTATATGATTTTGTGGGGGTTATGTCCCCCGTGACCCCCTCCCCCCTTGGAGCCGCGCATGCGTCACAACCCCGCAACTCCGGAAGTTTGATGATCTGTAGTAGGTACCTCTGTACATTTTTAACAACATGATAAAACAAAACGCACATTTTTCCATAATCCAACTGACGGACTAAATGGAATGGTATATTTTTGAGTCAGTCGTCTTCCCAATTATATCGTAGACCAAATAGAAAACCGATTTGATCACTTCCTCTTCAGACACAAGCAGTCAATTATATCTTCCCTCTGTTGGCACTCAAGGTCTTCTCCCACAACAAGAGTAGAGACTATACTACGCTGGCCATGTGCGAGTAGTTGGATGACGCATGAACTCAAAATATTTTAGAAATACGTCGGTTTCCTCGCAATGTTTTCCTTCACCGTTAAAGCCGGTGGTGATTACAAGTTTCTACGTTGTGACCTTACTTGATTGATACTTTAAAATAACTTCCTTATCCTATTACGACACAACTGTAAATTTAATTATTTATAACCAAAATCGATATAAATCAAAAGATGTGCCCTGAGCACCTTGAAATTGTTAACAATTTTCGTCTGAGTGTAGAGTGTAGAGTTTACAACTACAATCTACTTGCCCCTAGAATCGCTAGCAGCGAGGTATGTTGCGGTTCTACTTATTTTGGTCGTTGACAACGAATAGCGATAGATATAAACGTTCGGCGTTTACAGCTTCCTACAATTAATGAGCACACTCTTCCGAGTCTTCCGAACGATAACATAATTCCGTACGCCTGAAGTTTGGGAGGGCACATCCATTGATTTATATCGATGTTTACAACTGTACACGATAAAAACAAACTAGTTCCGTGACCTTTGAATGGTTGATTAAATATGACTGGCATTGACACTCATTACGAGCGTTTTTTCTTCATGTTTGTAATGCCTGTTCTGTCGGCAGAGAGTATTTATTTTTAGTGTAGTGACGAGACGACCAGGACACGTGCCTGATGGTAAGCAACACGCCTGTCCATAACAACACAGTGTCACGAGAGATGTAGAGGAGGATCTTGGGTTCACAAAACAATTACACCCCTTTGTCTCCCCTTTGTCATGTCTCCGTGGGGACTTTTTTTTTTTTATAGCATAGAGTGACGAGACTAGCAGGTCATGTGCCTGATGGTAAGCAACATGCCTGCCACATAACAGCACAGTAACACGCAGCTATTGGAACATGATAGTCCAAATCATTACCTAGCACTGCACTGCGCTCGTCACCCAGAGATCTAAGATATTATGTCTCTAAGCCCTGTAATTTCTCTGGAATCATTGCCCTTCAAACCGGAACACAGTAATGTTTGCACATTACTGCTTGGCGGTAGAATATTTGGCAAAGGTGTGGTACTTCCCCAGGCGGACTCTGCTAAGAGGCCTACCACTACAAAAAGCTAAGCGGAGCTTTCAAAAATATATATTATATACATAATATCTAGAGATACCTATGACTTCCAAAAAGGAGGAGTTTATCAATTCGACCACCGTGTTTTTTATATTTGAACAAAAAATTGAAGTGTGCGTACAATTATCTGGATGACGTACGAGTAGTTGTAGATTACACAAGAGTTATGACATCCGATCCTATCAACACATCGACGGGAAATTGTGTAAATGCTTCAGTTTCATTGATGGATGCATTTACACAATTTCCTCATCGACGAGTGAATAGCGGTTCAACATCAACAGCCCACTAAATGTTCCCACTGCTGGGACTCGGGGCTCGGGGCCTTCTTTCGCAAGGAGAGAGTTAAGGCCATAATCCACCACGCTGGCCTAGTGCGGGTTGGCGGATGACACATGACTTCGAAAGATTCTAGGTACAAATCGGTTTCCTCACAATGTTTTCCTTCACCGTTTTTAAGTTAGCGGCATTACGCATATGACTTTGAAAATACAGTGGTGCGTGTGGGGTTTGAACCCGGGGTCTCCGAATCGGCAGGCGCCGTTTAACTTCATATATATATGTAAGTATGTATGAGTAGCGGTTATGATAATTATATTTTATTTTCGCTTTTCCGTGCCTATTTGTGGTTTTGAAGTCGGTTCAATTTTTTTGTATAAAATTGTTTATATACCATGGACGTATAAAAAATAACTTTTTTTATACGTCTATGATCTCTACGTGTAGAATGCACTCCAATGGTGAAGGGGTTTTGTCATGGCCATCAATATTGATTATTATGTTACAGCTGGTCTAGTCGGGAGAACGGCGACTACCGATTCGGAGCCCCGAGTTCAAATCCCGCACGCACTTACTTTACGAAAACATGTGCGTAATGCCACTAACTTAAAACAGTGAAGGAAAACATCGTGAGGAAACCGACGTGTACCTAGAAACCTTCTAATCCATGTGTCATCCATCAACCCGCATTGGGCCAGCGCACTACGGGACAGAACGGTGCGTTCCATCTCAAAAATGGTTTGAACAAAAGTCCTGTCACTGAAGATGTTTTGATTACTTTATATTCTAGGAAGTTGGAGCTATTCGATAGTATAGTAAATAAAAATTAATAATCAGTTTTAGGTACATAAAATTACACCCAAACTTTGAACTTTGATAATTTCATATTAATAAGTCTACTCGTTATGGAAGTCTAACATAAGATATTTTAAAAGTTCTTCAAAGAAATTTATAAGTATTACATATTTTTGGATTGCTCAAGATTTTTGGTTTATGAATACGTTTATGTTTTTAGTTTAAAATGCATTTTTTTTATTTTATTTTATTTTTATTTTTAAGTGAGATAAGACAATTTTCAGACTTTTCAAGTTGAGGTTTCTTTGTTGCCGATAGCTGCCGATGTCGAGTTAATATAATTTTTAGATTCGTTAACTATTCAGTAATAATAAAAAATAATAAAAACTTGCGTCATTATTGCGCTTCTTTTCGAGCTAGATGCAAATATGTCGATGGAGGGAAAAAAGTAAATTGTCGATTCTTGTTATTTGTAATGAGGCGTTTTCCGACGAGACAAAAAGATATGGTTCAATAAAACGATAATAGGAGGCGCTTCTAGGTCTTTCGGTTTGTTGTCAAAAGCGGTAGGCATAATTGGACTCAATTCATTCAATTTGCGAAAGCACGACGTCTAGTAATAAATAATAAACTACTTTATCCATGTACGCACTTTATTCGAATGAAAATTATATCAAAACATTCAAATTTCAAAACAAATTCATAAACCTGATGAAAGACAAAATTTAATTTTTTTAACATTTATAGGTTGGTTGTACCTACACTTGGCTACCATCTCGCCTGATGTTAAGCGACGATGCGGTCTAAGATGGAGCGTGCTTACCTAGAAGAAACCGATTCACTCTCGATTTGAAGACACCAAGATTATAACCATCGGGAAAAACCCACTCAGGCAACTCATTCCACAGTCTAGACGTTCGTATCAAGTTGAGCGTAGATGTCAAGGTAACACCCAAAAGCTCAAGATGATCAGTAACTGGCACGGATACACCTCGAAAAGTAGGAGTCTGTAGAAATTTACTCCTTTTTGGCCTGGCCTCGTGGCTTAGTGGGTAGTAGCTCTGCCTGCGAAGCCGAGGGTCGTGGGTTCGATCCCCACCCAGTGCATATATTTGTGTGATGAATTCAAATGTTTGCACTGTGTCTGGGTGTTTCTATGTATAATAAGTATAAGTATGTATTTAAAATTATATAAGTATTATATCAGCTATCTGGCCACCATAGTACAAGCTTTGCTTAGTTTGGGGTCTGATGGTGTTGTGTGTGATGTCCACCAATATTTATTTATTATTTATTATTATTTTTGCGGAGAACAGACACGCCTGCGTCTTTCCCTCATTAAACTTGGCCAGATTGGTTTCGCGCCATTCAGAGACTGCCTCAAGGGCCAAGTTCAAACGCTCGATTATACTCTCTCTCAATATCTTAGTTTGTTGACCACTGGCTCTAGCGCTAGATATGTAACTCTCTACAACGGTGCTATCATCTGCGTACCCAAAGATACCGGGCTTCAGGAGATCGTTGATATGTAGCAGAAAAAGCCTTGCAGAGAGTACCGACCCTTGAGGGACTCCGGCATTGATACCCATTTGGTCCGACGAGCAGTCATCAATGACAACTCGTATGGATCGATCCCTCAAGAAGTCCGACATCTACGCAATAAACCCTGGAGACAAACCATAACTAGAAAGCTTGCTAATAAGGGCATCAAGCCAAACCCTGTCAAAAGCCTTCGAGATATCCAGGGAGACTGCAAGTGCTTCCCCGTGTTTCTCAATAGCTTCACTCCAGATGTGAGTGACATACGCCAGAATATCCCCAGTGGACTGGTTTCGGCGAAACCCGTATTGCCGGTCACTGAGGAGGTTGTTAAATTCTAGGTATGCCAGGAGCCTGCGGTTTAAGACACGTTCCATAGTCTTGCAGCGTATGGACATGACCGAGATGGGCCTGTAGTTGGCAGGGTCAGCACGACTACCTTTTTTGGACACTGGTTGCACGTTAGCAAGCTTCCACGATTTCGGTACTTGCCCAGTTTGGAGAGAGAGTCTAAACAGGCGCGTTAGTATAGGAGACAACTCAGGTGCACAAGTGGCACAAGCCTTCAACACAAGGTGTTTTAATTTTCGAATGTTTTAAATATGCAAGAATAAATACACAAAATTTCATTTTAAAAAATCACGAAATTATATAACGTGATATACTTTATACATACCTAACCCCTTATTTAAAAAAAACATATTTAAACAAGTACTTACTTGGCCAGTTTTGAGACCTTTCTTTATCTGCTCTATTGTCTGTTTATTTGACTGCAGCGAATTCAACTTCCTTATTGCATCCTGAAAGTAAGTAAAGTATGTAAGTAAAGTATATAAGTAAGAGCAAGTAAGTAAAAATTTAGGAGAAAAAAATAATTAAATAAATATCAGAGAACATTTTTTAAACAACATTATCCAGCCACAAACTAAGCAAAGTTTATTATGAGAACCAGAACACATATAGATGCAATTGTATATATTTATTTGTGATACACAAATACCGGAACAGGCCGGGTTTCGAAGTGGTTATAGCACCATAGACCACATCCACACGGTGCGGCAGATTGTACAGAAGACAAAGGAGTACAATCGGCCCCTTTGTTTAGCGTTTGTGGGCTATGAAAAGGCATTTGACTCCGTCGAGACCTGACCTGTTCTGGAGTCTTTGCAGCGATGCCAAGTTGACTGGCGATACATCGAGGTGATGAGGTGTATATATGACGCCGCTACGATGACAGTCCAAGTTCAAAACCAGCAGACGAAACATATCCCTCTCCATCGAGGCGTGAGACAAGGGGATGTAATTTCCCCGAAATTGTTCTCCAACGCACTAGAGGATATGTTTAAGACGTTGGATTGGGCTGGACGTGGTATCAACATTAATGGCGAATGCATCTCTCACCTAAGATTTGCAGACGATATCGTCATGATGGCTGAATCGCTGGAAGACTTGCAACGGATGCTGGACAGTTTGGCCAACTCTTCTCAACGCATCGGTCTCCGGATGAACTTGGACAAAACCAAAGTCATGTGCAACGAGTTCGTTGCTCCGGGACCGATTGCCGTAAATGGAACCACTCTAGAGATTGTTCGAAGATATGTTTACCTAGGACAGACGCTCGAACTGGGTAAAAATAGCTTTGAGAGTGAAGCCATGAGGAGAATTCAGCTAGGTTGGGCAGCGTTCGGAAAACTTCGTCGAGTCTTCTCGTCACCCATCCCACAATGTCTGAAGACAAAAGTGTATAATCAGTGCGTCCTACCTGTTATGACCTACGGTGCTGAAACGTGGACACTAACAGTAAAAGCAGCCCGAAAATTCAAAGTCGCTCAGCGAGCTATAGAAAGAGCTATGCTTGGAGTTTCTCTGAGGGATTGTATTCGTAATGAAGTCATCCGTCAGAGAACCAAAGTCACCGACATAGCTCAGCGCATCAGCAAGCTGAAGTGGCAGTGGGCTGGTCATATCTGTCGCAGAACCGATAACCGTTGGGATAGACGAGTTCTGGAGTGGAGACCGCGAATCGGCAAACGTAGTGTAGGACGCCCTGAAACTAGGTGGAGTGACGATTTACGGAAGGCAGCTGGTGGCAGTTGGAAACGTAAAGCCGAGGATCGGGCTGAGTGGCGATTGTAGAGGCCTATGTCCAGCAGTGGACGAATGTTGGCTGATTATGATGATGATGATGACACAAATACCAACAACCCATAAGATAATAATAACTGAAGACATCGAACTACATAAGT
Organism: Ectropis crepuscularia; assembly: GCA_963693475.1. NCBI lineage: Eukaryota > Metazoa > Arthropoda > Insecta > Lepidoptera > Geometridae > Ectropis > Ectropis crepuscularia. Next base: position 32,070,875 of record OY856339.1, on the reverse strand, counting down.
GAAACTTTTATAAGTTCCGTGTTCCTCACACAAATAATTGTCATGGACGTCAAGGCCATAAACTTACATCATAGTGGGCAGACTTGCTACCATATGAATCATTGAGCCAATCAAAAGTCTTGTGTTTCCCCACAAAACATTTGGAAGAATTTAAAAATCCACTTATGTAAAACAAAACCATCTTGAAAACAAACAGCATAATTAAGCAAGTATAGAGCTGGTGTCGCAAACGACTCGCAAAGATATTGAAATAATTAGCATATTGAAAAGAAACAGCCCAATTACGTTCAAGGCTAGTACTGATTTGAAGTAATATTCTTAAATTATGTGGATTGATGGAATGTCTTGAATGCTGAAGAAATAAAACAGAATCACATCTACCTGATAGCAGATGTGAGCATCTGGATTCTCTCTAGACTTTCATAGGTGTAAGATTAATTCAGATGCAATGGGGCGTTTTCAAGATGCAAAAACAACTGTCAAAGACAGTTCCCAATTTCACCACGGGTGGCGGCCAAGCTTTATTTTCGTAGAGAAATTTCACAAATACGTGTGTTGACGTACGTCACCAAAAGGGGCCCCTTTTAAACCTACAACCGAGTCACAAGTCTTGGGGTCTACTCTAGATTTCTCTCTCTGCCACACGATGGACCCGGCACCCACACGGTGAATCCATGGAATGCTAAGAAGTTCGTCTCAAACAGTGGTAACTATCTTTGATAAGTCAATTTGCATCTCGAAAATGCTTCATTGTTAGTCAGGTAACTAAAAAAATACTGTTGAACATTTCTTTCACAACACTAACTAGCCTCAAAATAAGCAAACCTTGTAGTATGGGATTTGTGTAGCTGATATATTATTACCAACATCATTTTGTAATTACTTACATATGTATGATACTTTCTATGTATAATAAGTATGTATTTAAAACTATACAAGTATTATATCAGCTAGCTGGCCGCCATCATACAAGCTTTGCTTAGTTTGGGGTCAGATGGTGTTGTGTGTGAATTGTCCACCAATATTATTTATTTATTTACTTAAGACAAACTCAGGAACAGAATGCTTGTATTGTGTAAAATTTGTATTCATTAAATAATAAATATTGGTAGACATGCCACACACCACCATATAGCCCAAAACTAAGTAAAGCTTGGGTAACAATCAAACCCACAACCTTTGAGCTAGACTAGCAACCAACTAAGCCATGAGGCTACACAATAAGGTATGTCATACATTATAGTTTTTATTGAAATTTAGTTTTCTTGTTGTGGGTGAGAATGGAATACACAACAATTGTAGCCTCATGTCATAGAATAGATAATATAGATAGAACGGACACTCCCCACCCCCCGCCAGTTTCAAGCTTTCTACCCCGCAAGAACGCGAGAAGCACTCAACGAAGGGTTATATCGGACGATAATTTTCTATGAGAATACGACCATGATGCTGTATTATTTAACAAAATGGTACCAAATTTTTCGTCTATTATACGAAACAAGAATAAGAGATTTTTGATTTCATAAGAATTTCTACAAAGATTGAGTCATTTTTATAAACTGTGCTACTGGTTAGAAGTACGCGCCAACACTGAAGTCCTGTGACGAAATTATTAAACTCGTTGTTTTTAAACTGCGGCTTTCGTTAATCGTTGTGAAATACGTCAGTGGCGCCAATAACGTATGGTAAAGAGTGATGGCACCTTTTCCTATTTTATTTTAAGTCTTCTCCCTTCTGGTTGTTGATGAAAGTTATATTTACCTACATTAAAGATCGAACACTAACTAGGTAAGATTATAGGCCACTTAACACAGGCAGGTGAACTCACGGGTCACAGCTATTCCATAAAATAATTTAGTAACCTTAGATGACACGCACACATGCGTAAATGTGTTCGAACGACATATGCGTAGTTGTGTGAGTGTAGGTATGTCAACTGCACCGTCTGTATAGATTTTAGGCCGAGTGTCCGGGGTGTGCTCATGTGGAGCCTGCTCGCTGAGGCTTAACTTACAATTAAGATTAACACATGAATACTTAAGATTAACTAGGTATAACATTTAACATAACATGTGTTATGACTAATTGTCTAATCATTAACACATTTACTAAAAGCCACTGATGTAATAACTATAACGTCATCTGATACAACGTCATTGATAAAAATAGAACATTTAACATATTTCTATGATTAATTGAAACAAACCTAAAAAATATGTCATATTTTACCTCATAGCTCAAAAAAGTTGTTTCTATATACATAATAAGTATTTATATTGGGTGTTGAAAACAACAATTTATCTAAAGTTGACAGCAAGTAATAATTAACTGAATACTAATGTAAAAACAAATTTCAAACAAGTCTCCTCCTTAAAAATATTTTCCTACATATTTTCTTATAACTTTAACACATGTGACACCATATATGTGACAAAATCATTATTATGAATTAATCTAAGCATAATTGTATGGTGTCCAACACCATGACTAAACAAATAAGATTTGAAATAACTTTAAATAACCGTGTATTGTATTTTAAGGGATCCCTCATTCTAATAATCACATATTTAATGTTATTATTAGAAAGTAGTTGGCTTACCAATTACTCAATAGCATGCCCAAACTAGCACATAAACAAAATGTTATCATAATATACTCAAACATATTATACTACAACTCCATCAATAGAAAACCAATACAAACCTGCATATAGTTTAAGCATAAAATCTCTTTATCAAAAAATTTAAGATAAAAAACTTACCTCATAACTTGAGTTGGTGGAAGACATCCTATTAACTGTTCTACGGACTAAACTAAAATGACGCAAGCCAACGCTATTCATCAGCTTGCTGAACGCCGACTGGCCGGTTTCTAAAGAGGAAATTATGGCGTAAGAATTAGCAAAAAATCAAACCCAGACGCAAGATGCGCTGTCCAATCACATGGTTAGTGATTTAAGCTATTCAACACATATCAATGAATCGTTCGACATCTGACCTCGTGTACTGGATATCGTCAATAACTTAAACCGCATTTGGCTAGTTTTCTTTTATCAGAAATCGTTAAAATCTGAGAATTCACTGTTTGTTTTGATTTCCAACATGTCATAACATAACCTATAAACATCTGGTTTTGACGTTTGTTCCTTATAAACATTGACAATGACAGTAACTTTAGAGAACTGTTATTTTTTTATTGTGGTTTCGTTATTATCATCATTACTAGCTGTTACCCGCGACTTCGTCCGCGCAAAATTAATACTAAGGTAGCTCAGGCAGTACTTATTTGTATACCCAGACACATTTACGGTTACTAAAACATTTTTTCCCATTTCAACCCCAATTTCACCCCCGTACAGTTCGAAATTACGAAATTGATAGAACAAACATTCGTTGGCTTCGTATCAAGTGTCCACATACAGAGTTTCATGGTTTTATCTTAAACGCTTGGGACGTCCCATATTGACATTCATCCCCCATTTGAACCCCAATTTCATCCCCGTACAGTTCAAAATTACAAAATTGCTAAAACAAACATTCGTTTGCTTCGTGTCAAGTGCCTATATACAGAGTTTCGTGGTTATATCTTCAACGGTTGGGAACTTCCATATTGACATTCATCCCCCATTTCAACCCCAATTTCAGCCCCGTACAGTTTGAAATGACAAAATTGCTAGAACAAACATTAGTTTGCTTCGTGTCAAGTGCCTAAATTCAGAGTTTGATGGTTTTATCTTCAACGAACGGTCGGGAACTTCCACATTGACATTCATCCCCCATTTCAACCCCAATTTCACCCCCGTACAGTTTGAAATTACAAAATTGCTAGAAAAAACATTAGTTTGCTTCGTGTCAAGTGCCTATATACAGAGTTTCATGGTTTTGCCTTCAACGGTTGGGAACTTCCATATTGACATTCATCCCCCATTTCAACCCCAATTTCACCCCCGTACAGTTCGAAAGTACAAAATTCATAGAACAAACATTTATGTTTAATATTATACCAGAAATACCAACCTGGGGCCCATAGCAAGTCTCAAAAACAAATTATTTACTTTTATACCGATTTTAATATTATTTACCCCCTAATTGCAAACAAGGTACCTAAAATTACTCACCCAATTACTGCTCCCGGCGTCGCCCAAGTCCAGTTTGGTCGATAGGAAAAGGGGAATAAGGAACGACAGGGAATTATGGAAGCCAAACCAGACAAGATTCCGTAGCGATCCCTCGCTCCAGCACAATCAACGGTCCCGCGTTGGATCAAGGGCCAATCCAGCAGCCCGCTTTCACACAATGGTCCAGCACTAATCCAGAGTGTCACAATTCAATTAATATTGTATTCCCGCACAATAAGAAAGCTTTTATCCCGAAAAATCTCCAAAATATAAAAAGGCGTGACTGTTTAGTTCCAGCGAAAAACAAGACAACGTCACTTGGCAGCCGGCTGTCAACCATAGACACACGCTAATCGTCGGCCGATATAATGTTGCCCGATTATACGGAACAAAACCCCCGACCAATTGAACTCCAGGTCAATTTTAGAAAACCAGTATTTAGCAACTAGTATTTAGTAACTAGTATTTAGTAGTATCCGGACCCCAAATAAAACGAAATTCCCAACTTTGACCCGAAAGTGGAAATCAAACCAAAAAAAAACACTTTACCAAAAATAGTAATAAAATTAAATTAAATTTTAACCATGAAAAATACGTATATCTAATAAAGAGGCAGGCGTGCCAGAGAGGACACCGCGCGCTGAAGTCTGGAACCAGAAACCAGAATCTCCGCCACGCGGGGTGTGCCATCAGTACCAGATATCAATTTTAAAATACGTCCCCTACGCCAGAGTAGGGGGGCCAAATTTGCCTCTTTTAATAATACTAAGTCCCCTTCCCGAGGGGCTTCCGTCCTATCTGTCCATTTTACCCGTTGTTGCAAAAGGTGCAAGTACTCGGCCGACCAGCGCCTCCAGAAGTCTTGACTTATTTGCTGCAATAACTGAAAACGGGACAGGCGTCCGGGCCGCTCATCCTTCCAGGGATACTCCGGCAACGCGGTTAAAGGCTGACCGATCAAGAAGTGACCCGGCGTCAAGACTTCTAGATCGTTAGGGTCAGGCGAGATTGGACAGAGAGGACGGGAATTAAGCACTGCCTCCACGCGGCATAGTACCGTGACTAACTCTTCCCAAGTTAACACGGTCTCCCCGATGACACGGCGGAGATGGGTTTTAGCAGACTTCACCGCAGCCTCAAAAATTCCTCCCCAGTGAGGACAGGCCGGCACACTAAATTGCCAGCTGATTCCCCGCTGGGCGAGAGCCAGACTTAAACTATTATTACCAGAATTTAAAAAATTATTAACTTCGCGTAAATAATTCGCCGCCCCTCGATAATTTGTGCCATTGTCCGAACGTATTAAAGAGGGTACTCCTCTTCGCGCTACAAAGCGATCCAGCGCCGCGACAAAGGCCTCCGTAGACAGCGCAGAGACCAGCTCCAGGTGGACTGCTTTGGTGGCCAAACACACAAAGACGCACAGGTAGGCTTTAACGACCTTGGCGTTACGCAACGTTGATGACTTGACCGAGAAGGGCCCAGCGAAGTCCGTTCCGACCCCATCGAACGGCCTCGAGGGAGAAATCCTATCCGGAGGAAGATCTCCCATCATGGGCTGCATGGTAGACGCCTTGAGCCTATAACAAGGGACACATCTAAACAGCACCTTTCGGACCGCCCTGCGAGCCGACAAGATCCAGAATTCACGCTGCAACACAGCGAGAAGCGCGCCACATCCAGCGTGCGCGTTACCGATATGCCGATCGGTGATCAGCAGGTCCACCAGAGGACCTCCTTTCGGTAGCAACAGGGGGTGCCTGCTGCCGTACGGCAGGTTGGCTTTCCGGAGCCGACCTCCTACGCGCAGAAGACCATCCTGATCTGTGAAAGGGTTCAACTTGGCGACCGCACCCTTCAAACGAGCGCGTCCGCAGCGCAGCGCCTCAAGTTCCGTCGGAAACCTTTCACCCTGCACCAGCCGAATAAGGTGCAGCAAGGAACTCCGACGCTCCTCCACAGTGGCGATCTGGTCACTCCTCCTCTGACGAGGGTGACGACAGTTGTGGATGTAGCGTTTAATCCAGCTAGTTACCCCCAACAACTTATCCAGCTTGCTGTAACGACCCGTCAACCAGTCAGGGTCTGGGGGCACTTCCGCCACAATCGCATGCACGCGGACTCCGGGCAGCTCCGCTCGCTCCGAGTCCGCGCCGAGAGCTGGCCAGGAAGCTTCTGGCTCCCGCAGCCAGTCCGGACCCCACCATAAGGGGTGATCAACTAGCTCCGGCGCGGAACAGCCGCGCGAAGCACAGTCAGCGGGGTTCAACTCACCCGGGACATGTCTCCAAACCATGTCCAGTCCAAGGTTTTGGACTTGGGAAACCCGATTTCCCACAAAGGTCTCCAAGGTGTGAGGGGCTGCTCTTAACCAGGCAAGCACGACCTGACTGTCGGACCACGCATAGACATTCCGGATGTCTATCGAGGTGGACAGTTCCTGATATACATGCTTGAGCAGCCGAGCAAGTAATGTGGCTCCGCTCAATTCCAGTTTCGGAATGGTGAGTCGTGTCCTGATAGGAGCTACCTTGCTCTTCCCCAATAAGAGCGTGACATTGACGTGGCCTCCAGCGTCAACTGTACGCAAGTACACAGATGCGGCATAGCCCAGCTCGGACGCATCACAGAACCCGTGCAGGCTGATCCGGCTACAGCCTGGTGGCAGAATGCGACGGGGCAACGCCACTCGATTGACCGTTTCGAGGTCAGATATTAAACGAAGCCAAGTGTTAAGCGAGTCTCCAACCAGGGGGTCGTCCCATGAGACCTTCAGAGTCCAAAGTCGCTGTAACAGACACTTGGCTGCGAACAGAACCGGACTGATCCAACCGTTTGGATCAAACATCCTGGCGATGGTGGACAAAACCGTCCGTTTCGTCCACGCGCGTGTGGCTTCCAGTGCCACCCGAAAGGTGAAGATGTCAGCAACCGGTTGATACTGCATGCCCAGAACCGCAATCCCGTGCGGATCGTCACCTTCCTCAAAGAGCCCGGGATCCTGCTGGTGATCGTCCGGGATACCAGCCAGGACGTTGGGTTCGTTAGAGAGCCATTTCCGAAGCTCATAGCCTCCAGATGCGAGAAGCTCTGTAAGCTCATCCCGGAGCAACAGAGCTTCCTCCACCGTCTGCGCGCCAGTGCAAACGTCGTCCACGTACAGGTCGCGCTCCAGAACTGCGGCTGCACGTGGGTACCGAGCCCGTTCTTGCTCCGCCAACTCCAGCAGTGAGCGGATCGCAATGAAGGGGCTTGATCTCAACCCATAGGTGTTGGTGTTCAACTCATACACCATCATAGGGTCCTGAGGACTTTCCCGCCAGAGGATCAACTGGAACCTCCTGTCCTCGGGGTGTATGACCGTTTGTCGGAACATCATACGGATGTCCGCTCCCAACACCACCTGATGCCTACGGAAATTCAGGATGATGTCTACAATATCCCGATGTAGCTTCGGTCCAGCGTGGAGGCACTGGTTCAGTGACACTCCTGTCGAAGTCGGAGCGGATCCATCGAACACCGTCCTGAGTTTGCCCGTCGACGCCTTCAAAACGGCGTGATGAGGCAAAAAGTAGTGGTCCATGGTCGACCAGTCGTCGCGAGTCGGAGACATGTGGCCCAGTGCCTCATACTCCCTCATGAACTCGATGTACTTTTCCCGAAGTACAGGATCTCGAGCCATGCGTCGCTCCATGGACCTGAGCCTTTTTTCGGCCAGTGATCGAGACTGGCCCAGACGCGGGGGGTTATCCCGGAAGGGCAGCCTAGTCTCCAATCGCCCAGAGACCATTCTCCGAGTGTGAGCCTGATAAAAATTCTCACACTCCACGTGCTCGGGATCCAGCCGAGACACGGTAGGCGGCTCTTCGATCTCCCAGAACCTCTGCATGATCTGAGCGAGGGCCGTTCCCGTAAAGGAAGCCTGATTCGACTGCTGCCACTCATCCACCATTCCCAAAATGGCGTATCCGTAGATGGTGGGCAGCGCCATCAGCGAAGACTGATCCAGCAGTCTAGGCTTGCCGTTCATGATGTAACCCAGTACATCAGAACCCAACAAAAGGTCTACCGGACCCGCCATCCCGAAGCGGGGATCCGCCAACCTGAGACCCTTAGTACAGGACAAAAGATCCGGATCTATGTCCGCCTGAGGAAGCCAACCGACAACCGAATCCATGACGGTGGCCCTGACCGCAATCCTTTCCGAATAGGAATGTACGGACGAGAAGGAGAGGCGGGTCTGTCCAGCCAACCGCACCTCTGTGTTCCCGACTCCTCGCAACGGAGTCGGTGACGGAAACCTAGCCAGGCCCAGGCGATGAGCAACCCGGGTTGTTAAAATGCACCCCTGGGACCCTGTGTCCAAGAGCGCTCGTATCCGGACGTAGTCGCCTCTTGGACCCCAAACCCTTAACCAGAGGGTGGGCAGCAGGACCACCGGTTGATCCTGTGCCAAGGGAACGGAGGCTAGTCAATCCCTCCGAGGCCCGTCCGAACCCGTCGGACTACCGGGCCCAGCCCAATATGGCTGCCGAGTGCAAAGGGCCATCGGAGGGGGGGCATATCCGGCCGCCCTGCCATACCGAAAGTAGGGCGGGTGGTATTCCAGCCTCGGATGTTCATGGAGGGGAGGCGTGTACGCCCTCCATTCCATCGGTCGCGGATCCAGCGGCGGAGAAGGGTAACGCTGGGGAGGTGACCCCAGTGGTGACTCCGGTATCACCCTTCCATCCCTCCAATTCGCCCGCGTCCGCGCGGGCTGTGACCGAGGTGACCGAGCCACGTGAAGGACGCCCCTTGTTGGGCTGCCCGGTGCTGCCGGGAGTTGGGGTGGAGGGGGTGTGCTCCACGCTGTAGCCACTTCATTGTTGTACAATGCGTGGCTCTGCGTGGGAGCGCCCCCGCCCGTGGAGGGCCCCCTCCCTGAGGGCTGTCGACCAGCACCATCGCTCCTGGTGCACAAGAGCTGGTGGTGTGGTCCCCCACACCCAGGACACGGCCGTGCCGTGGGGCAGTCATTGTACAAATGACCCCCCAGGCACCCGTAGCACCGACGCAACCGCCGAACGATGCCTCGTCGGTCGGAAGTCGTCCTCGCAAGTAGGGCCGGACACTGCACCAGCGCGTGAAGCTGGCCACAGTTCGGGCACTCCTGCTCCGACGCAGTCGTCACCGTCGCCGTCCGCTTTACCCCACCCTGAGTGCGGGAATTGGTAGGTCGCGGTCCTGTTCTGGCAGGGCCACGAGCTGAAGCGGCGGGCTGCGCCTCCTGAGGCGCCGACTCGACCATCCTCGCCTCCCACTCCAGGACCCGAAGCAGCTCCTCAAACGTGGGGAAGACCTTCGGGTCGCCGTGAAGGCCCCTTTCCCGCTCGAACCGGGCGCGCAACTCCAGCGGCACCTTGCCCAGCAGAATGTGGACCAGCAGAAACGACCGGTGTTCTACTGGCAGTCCCAAGCTGCGCAAGGCGTTGTACGCCACCTTCACGGGCGTGAGGATTAATGGCCTCAACTGAGACCTCTCAGTCACCTTCGGCAGCCCCAGTATTTGGGACACGTGAGCGTCGGCGAGGAGCCGAGGGTTTTGGAACCTCGTCTCCAGCAACTCCATCGCCGTGCCGAAGTTGTCGTCATCCAGCTCCAGGTGCTGGATCAGGGAGAGTGCCTCACCCTCCAGTGACGTGCGGAGATAGGCCAGTTTCTCCGCCCTTGTTAAATCGGTGCGTGAATCCACGAGAGAGGCGAACATGCTCCGGAAGCCGCTCCACTCCCGCAGGTTACCTGTAAACCTGGGCAAGTCCAGGGTGGGAAGGCGTCCCACTACACCCGAACCCGCATCCCTGATGATTGGTCCCGAGTTCGCCCTTCCCTGACGAGACCTCTCCAGCTGGCGAACCCTTTCGGAGACCTCGTCGTACACATCCAGGATGCGCCGCATGTCCGCGTCGATCCTCTCCATCTGCTCCTCAGGTGGAGACGGCCTTGCATCCCGCAGCGATCCTGCGCTCCTCTCAGCGACCTCCAGGCGCCTGTCGAGGTGCTCTGCCCTGTTTAGCAGCGCCTCCTCCCGGTCTCTCCTGCCGACCAATCCTTGCAAGGATTCAAACCACCGGAGCTGGTTGGCCAAATCCGAAGCCATTTTAAATTTAAATTTAAATTTTAAATTAACCTAAAGTTCGGACAATGTCACAACAATTATATCCGCAACCTATTAAGCCGGATACCACTTAATACCAATTTCCCGACAGTTTGGGGAGAAATTATAAACTGGGAACCCCCAAATATCTGGCCTACCCGATATATTTTCCCAGAAAAATAAAAACAAAAAAGGGGTATTTACGGTTAACCGCGCTCCTGCTACCAGAAAATGTTTAATATTATACCAGAAATACCGACCTGGGGCCCATAGCAAGTCTCAAAAACAAATTATTTACTTTTATACCGATTTTAATATTATTTACCCCCTAATTGCAAACAAGGTACCTAAAATTACTCACCCAATTACTGCTCCCGGCGTCGCCCAAGTCCAGTTTGGTCGATAGGAAAAGGGGAATAAGGAACGACAGGGAATTATGGAAGCCAAACCAGACAAGATTCCGTAGCGATCCCTCGCTCCAGCACAATCAACGGTCCCGCGTTGGATCAAGGGCCAATCCAGCAGCCCGCTTTCACACAATGGTCCAGCACTAATCCAGAGTGTCACAATTCAATTAATATTGTATTCCCGCACAATAAGAAAGCTTTTATCCCGAAAAAACTCCAAAATATAAAAAGGCGTGACTGTTTAGTTCCAGCGAAAAACAAGACAACGTCACTTGGCAGCCGGCTGTCAACCATAGACACACGCTAATCGTCGGCCGATATAATGTTACCCGATTATACGGAACAATTTAATTGTTTCGTGTCAAGTGTCTAGATACAAAATTTGATAACTTTAAAAATGACGAATTTTCATATAACCGTTCATCCCTTGTTTCACCCTCTTAGGGGTTGAATTTCGCAAAACCACGTCTTAGCGAGCGCCTACGTGATAAAAGAGACCTCCATGCAAAATTTCAGATTCCTAGCATTTGTAGTTTCTGAGATTCCTTGATGAGTGACCTTTCGCTTTTATATATATAGATAGATTATTTTATTTTGTTTGTTACTTTCAGCTATCAACAGAAAAAGCTTGAAATTTTGAATTGATTCATCGCATTATACAATGGTTAGGCATGAATGAATTCATCAGATCACTTTGTTACAATGATACAAATGTCATATTTCCCTGAAATTTCTAATATAAAAAATCTTGAGAAAACTGTTTTTTTTGCTCCAGGACAACCAATTTCATTGATATTTAATTTGTCTTTGACATAAATAGGAACCTATATACTGATATACTCTAAAATTATAAAGGTAGAGGTAAAATTATCTTTGGATATACTCAAGAATCTTTTGACATTTCGGTTTTCATTATTATCAAAGAGAATGTAATATTATTATGTAAATTACATTCCCATTGATTATCATTGATTATCAAAGAGAAAGTAAATACTGTTGATTATTATGAGAACGAATAGAGATAGTGAATAATTTCCAATTAATAATTGTAATACAAGCTCCAAAAATCGTAAATTGATTATAAAAATATGACAGAAACCGATGCTACAAGAAGGCCTTTGGAAATGCCTGAAAAATTCCTACCGTATTTAGATAAATATCGCATTTATAAACTATTTAAGGTACCTATCAATTCATAACGTATAGGTATCCTCATTATCATCGTCATTTTCAATCAGTTATCGCCAACTGCTTATTGTATCCAGGTTCTTTGTATTCTTCACTTGTCACATTGTTAGGGTTAGGTGTGTTGTTTTTGGACTGTTATCGTTACACTTTATAATAGGTACTTACCTACAGTAAAGTAAACCATTCAGCGACTGCCAAAAGAATCAGCTGATCGACACGTACATTTTGCAAAGAGATTTACTGAACTGCTTTTACATCTTCTTGTTGCGTAATGCTAGGGAAAGGTACAGAATGTACATATTATTTCATTATTTATTACAGCACACTTGCAAGAGTGTGCTGTTCGAATGTGAAAAAAAAACAAAATGGAAATATGCCTGATAATAATAATTCTCATTCTCAATATCGCCAAAAGTTTCATTTTGTCAGAGAAATTTCACAAATTGAAACTTTGGCGAAATTGAGAAGTATCATTTACAGGTACGTTATGTTTACATACAAAAAATGCCGCACTATAAGAGCACACTCTTGTAGGCGTAAAAGTATAGTATTGTGGTACTTACCTATATTCCGATACATTTCTTTATCGCTAAGTATCCATCCTGATCAGAGTTCGATAATTTCAGGACATGCTCCGGGACCTTGTGCTGGCTCTACCAAAGGACCATCTCACACACATGAGGATCTTTCTCAGCCGATATGTTCACTCTTCGAAGGACACCGATAGCGTTATGCTGCTCGTCTCTCCTGAAATTAAGCTGGGTATGTTATTCTACTGAACAGAGAGCCGTTGGGGAGTGCCTTAAATAGCAAACTGAAAAAATATTAAGCCTGCCTGGTCAACTGGTCTGGCCATTCTTGCACCCCAACCCCAGACGCTAAGCCATGCACCTGGGCACCGGTGGCACCGCCCGTATTTACGGCACTGCCGTTGGGATAGACGGAATCTGGAGAGAAGTCCGCGAATCGGAAAACGTAGTGTAGGACGCCCAAGGACTTGGAGTGACGATTTATGAAAGGTGGCGGTGGCTGGTGGCGGTTGAAAAACTTAAACTGAGGATCGGGTAGAGTGGCTATTGGAGAAACATACGTCTAGGTCGTCTAGTATCTAGTAATAGCCAATTATGGGCTGATTGTGATGATGATGATGATTATCATGACATTATCTTACTAATATTATATACTAGCTGTTACCCGCGACTTCGTCAGCGCGAAATAAATACTAAGGTAACTCAGGCAGTACCTATTTTTATACCCCCAGACACATTTACGGTTACTAAAAACAGCTTTTAATAAAACAATTGTATACAATTTCATCAAAATCGGTTCAGTTGTTTAGATCTGAAAGCGTAAGAGACATTCGGCCCCCATTTCATCTCCAATTTCATCCCCATACAGTTTGAAATTACAAAATTGTAAGAACAAACATTCGTTTGCTTCGTATCAAGTGCCTATATACAGAGTTTCATGGTTTTATCTTCATCGGTTGGGAACTTCCATATTAACATTAATTCCCCATTTCAACCCTAATTTCACACCCGTACAATTCAAAATTACGAAATTGATAGAACAAACATTCGTTTGCTTCGTGTCAAGTGTCTAGATACAAAATTTGATAACTATAAAAATGTCGAATTTTCATACAACCGTTCATCCCTTGTTTCATCTTCTTTGGGGTTGAATTTCGCAAAACCCCGTCTTAGCGAGCGCCTACGTGCTAAAAGGGACCTCCATGCAAAATTTCAGATTCCTAGCATTTGTAGTTTCTGAGATTCCTTGATGAGTGGCCCTTCGCTTTTATATATAAAGATGTGAAAGTTTGTGTGTATGTCGCTCAAAGGATCCAATTGACATTTGGAACACGTATTATGATGTGGAATAGCACGTAGGCCACCTTTTATCGCGGGATAATTACGGGAACGGACACTGCTCGGGTAAAACCGCGAGGTACCAATCTGTATTTATTATTATTATCCGCTGATAAACGGACTACTTTTAATTTGCAGTCATAATATGCATTTATGTAAAATTTATATTTAAAATGTAATGCTATCCTTATTATATCATTGTTTAAAGGTCGATTTACATCAGACGAGCGAATGCTCATTCTATCCTCACTGGATCAAATTCATTTGGTGTAAATAAACGTAGAACATTCTTTCGTTGTTTTGTTTGCGTTCGCAAAGATTCTATGGAATATTTAATATGGAAAACGCTAAGAACGATCTTTCGTTTACACTAAAAAATCGAGAAAGAATGCTCTTGTTCCAGCTCTAGCTCTATGTTCGTTCAGTTTAAATCGGCCTTTATTTATGTATATCATATATTCATATATATGTATGTATGTTATATATTTGATAGCTTTTTCGAAATATTACTTCGAAATATATTCGACTTTCAACAGACATGCATGGGCTGGTGAAGCAGATGATAAAAGATCTCGGCGTCTTCGCCATCACACGCCGCTGTGTTATGGACCGCTACGAGAAGGTATTACTAAAATTTTTTTTAAAGGCACCTTTGGCAGTTGATCTCGTGTGTCATGATCATAATCCCTTACAATCTGGGTGTTTTCAAAAAGAAAGCCAATGGGTTTTATTCTGAGTAAACGTGCTCCATCTTAGACCGTATCGTCGCCTGACATGTGACATCCATACTATTTGGTGGTCAAACGCAACCCTATCTTTGGTAAAAAAAAGCCTTAGATGTTATGAGGGATTTTGCTAACTGCTATTACAATAAGTAAAAAAAAAAAAAAATTGGCAGTTATAGGAACTGCCGATAGAAGTGAAAACTTATAACTCGGAATTTGAAGCCTACTTTGGAAACTACACGGGTGTACCGGATGGCGTGACCTGACCATCATGGCATGGCCACGCCCTTTCAGCATTTCCCATTGGCTGACGCATTTCTAGATTGCCAATGGGCGTGGCCCCGAGTTTATCCGAAGATTTCTTATCATACCCGAGCGTGACGCTAGAATTCAATTCACACCCCACGAAAAATCTGTTTAAAAGCGCGCCTGCGCGCCAAAAGAAGTTTACACTTCAAAATACTTGGGAGGTGTCGAGGGACATTCTGTTTCTGTTGCCCTGGTACTGGTACCTAGGGGCAAACGCAACTCTTTTATATATCTGTTGTCCTGGTATATGGAGATAAACGCTGGGCTGTTGGAGGTAGGTAATCGAAACTCTTTACTGTTTCTGTTGCCCTGGTACCTACCTGGCCGTTTTTACCGAGTTTACCCGAAGATTTCATATCCGATCCGATCCATTATCATATCCAAGCGTGACGATTGATGAATCCATTTCACAGCCCACGAAAATTTTGTCTATAGCGCGCCTAAAGAAGTTTTCACTTCAAAATAAATGTTGATTTGCTCCTATAGTAAGTACCTATTGTTCAATGTTAGTTTATTGCAAGATCAGAGAAATTAGTGATTAAAGTTTAGAGTTTCTCCTTTATTCATCTTTACACGAGACTTGCACAGCCCCACGGTTTTACCCGTAATTTTTCCGAAAAGCATATTTAATATGTGCTATTTCAGACTCCAGACTGCACATTATCAGTTCTATGCTACGAGTATAGGTAAGCCATGTTGCAAATATCAGATATGTTCAGCTGTTGCTACGTGATTGAGCAACATACATCAAAACATTTACATTTAATATTTTAGTAGGAGGTAACATTTTATAAAGTGAATGTTAAAGTGATCACTGATCAGTTAGATCTAGACACACGGCAGTGTGGCCAGCCAAGTTCATTCAAGTAAGCCGGCGAGTCACACCATGTGTAATATTACACGAACCATTTGGAGCTAGTTTTGTTCTCCTCATAAGTGTTAATTCAATACAGCATGACGACAGCGAGCCGGGCTGCGTGTCGCCGGCCCTCATGTCAGAAGTCACGAAGATGATGACGCTGAGGGAGCCCGTGCCTCAAGTTGGATGGCTCATGTTTGGTAAAGTTAATATGAACGAAGTTGCTATCATTAAGAGCTCAAAATGTCCCAATGTTGGATAAAGGACGCCCCACCCTTCTTTCACTTGTATTCAGTACTTATTGTACCTTCCATCTAGTACCCAGTAGCGTGGTGTGCCTTGGGCCCTGTTTCCAAGGGCCGGTGCTCTTAATTTTTCGCGGCACCGTCCTCAACTGTCCATTTTTACGTGTTGTGCAGTTGTTGTTGGAGAAGTATCAGACACTGCTTTTTCGTTGGGACACTTTATTTATCACAAATAAATTGGCAGTCATAGAGACTGCCGATAGAAGTGAAAACTTATAACTTTGAATTTTAGTACTAAACATCACAAACATTGTACAATACGCTACGTGCATTCTGTATAGCCACAGCTATATATTCATCCATCCGAAAAGCTATAGAGAAAAAACTCCCGACGTTACGGTGCTACATCATCGTGTCGGTGACTTCTAACGCTGCTAAAGAAGGTTTCACTTCAAAAGAACCATTAAAAAAAATCGTAGATTATTTTTTAACACTAGTTATACAACATCAACCCAGCGACTGATCAAGAATTCTCCGTCCTGGGTAACTATTTTCTCGTCTGAGGATGCGACCCTACCAAAGTGTGTTTAAAATATGGAAAAGTTGACTCCCAAGCTTTTTTCCAGTTCACTACACATTCAGCTTCAGTGTTTTGCCTCGGTCGCCTTCGTTGAAATATGTAGGATAGATGACGTAGATGCAATGATGCTAGATTTGATAGTGCTCGAGAAGACACGATTTTAACGCGCTCCCGCGATCCTCGCGTCCTAGGTTGCAGCCTAATTAGGCTATGGGTTCATCGGGTCCCGATCAGGACGTCTATAGGTCCTACTCTTATCCTACTCTTTCTACGATAAACGTAACTTCGAAATAAACTCGCGATTTTCTTACTCCGCTTCTACTTCGCTTCCTCCGATCGTTGTTTTATGTTTAAATGTTCTAAGCCTACTTTAATTAGCGTAGGCTTAAAACATTTAAATGGACGAAACGACGGATCGAAGTAGGAAAGTCGCAAATTTATTTTGAAATGACGTTTTTCGTAGAAAGAGAGTAAGTAGACGTCCTGACCCCTCTCCCCGTGACAGATCACCCGTGCACGGTCCGCGAGGCGCGCAACCTGCAACAGGACGGGGTGCTCCCCACGGTGACCCTGGCGCTGATCCCCACGCCGCAAGCGGCGCCGCCCGCGCCCAACCACCGCACCCCGGCCAGGAACTTCTTCCAGCAGGACTTCGAGGGACTCAAGTACGCGTACAAGGCCACTTTGAAGGTAAAATGTTACAACTAATGTTACCTACTAAAATTATTAATGCGACTGCGAAATATGCGACAGTTTTTATGTTTGTTGCTCAATCGCGTTGGAACGTTTGAACGGATCGGGTCGAACTCGAAAGGAATACAGATTATTATTTAAAATCAAGCAAATAGAGTTGAATAACAAATAGGTTATAGGCTACTTTTCATCGCCGGACTATTACGGGTACGGGCACTACACGGGTAACACTGCAGGGCGGTCAAGTGTAAATCTATGCAAGTAAAAAAGGGTGCAGCTAGTACCGTGTTAAATGTGTCGATAACTATGTGCGTGAGATGTGTGAAAAAGTGCCTAAATGAAACGTATAGCAATGAAGATAAACGTTTCTTCCGTTTGTGACGCCTGAATGAAAGATTGAATAAAAGTACGTTTAGATGTATTGATGTTTAAACATAGTTTTTACAAAGTTTGACTATCAAGTAATATAACATTTTATCGAAAAATCCATAGATTTTCAGTAACCTACCACATCCGTGGGGCCTTTTGCAAGGAGTGTACAGTGTACATTGTGCTCGCGCGACCACTCCTTGTTTTACTGAAACTTGTATCGGACTGGCCATAGGTACCACACTTGAGTTACCCGTGATATAATAAATAAAGTGGCCAAGTGCGAGTTGGACTCGCCCATGAAGGGTTCCGTTGCAGCAAGTAACATAATATACATAGTACACATAGGTAGTTCTTGTAGTTCGTTATTTAGTGTAGACGAAAATGATTTTAGAAACCTCAACATCATTTTTAAAGACCTATCGATAGACATCCCACACGTGTAGGTGTGATGAAAAAAATTTTTTTGAGTTTCAGTTCTCAGTATGGGGGGCAACCCTAATTTTTCTTTTTTTTTCTTTTTTTTGTTAAAATCTTAATGCGGTTTACAGAATACATCTACTTACCAAGTTTCAACAGTGTAGTGCTCATAGTTTCGACAAAAAGTGGCAGTGACATACGGACGGACAGACAGACAGACATGACGAATCTATAAGGGTTCCGTTTTTACGTTTTACGGAACCCTAAAAATGGCAGTCACAGGGACTGCCGATAGAAGTGAAAACTTATAACTCAGATAAGTAACTCACTTTGGAAACTAGAACTACGCTCGCTGGTGAAACAGCAGGGCGGCGCTAGTCCGGAATGAATCTTCATTCTTCATAGCATAACCATGCTATGAAGATCAGGCGCGGTAATAATTACCCAAGTAACAATTTAACGTCGTAAAAAGGTTAAGTAAACGTTATCTGAATACCATACATCGCTATAATAAAGTCATACTAACGTTATAATAACGTTTACTAAACGCGAAAATGGCCCCAGTTATACGACCTAAATGGTCGTATAATGGTCATACAGAAAGCTCGAGCTAACTTCGTTAACGTCATTCAACAGTCGTACAAATGTTATGTGATAACCACTTTCGTCGCGCAGTAGTCGCATCCTAACTTTTCGTTCGAAGATTTAATTTAGTGTAAAATAATAACATACTACAACTTACTGCAACTGGGAAATAATAAGGTGAGTGTTATTTAATTTTCATATCTTGCTTACTTTATCTGTCTCTCATGCTATTTAGTTTGACTGGGAACTGAAGTTTTATGATAATATACCTATGTGAATACTATTCAGATTTTCATGCCCCCTCGTAATTTTGTGTTTTAATCATATTTTCATTAACAAAAATAGTTTTATTTTTTTCTAAAAATGTCTGACTGTTGCTTTTGTCGCACACTTACCTCTGTACGACCTGATAATGATGACGATGGTCGCCATGACAGCTAGCTATTAGAGTTCCTCAAAAACATTAAAACCCTTTTCGTATTGTCAATATTCACCAAAATTTATTATTTGTAAATCTATTTCAGGAAAGAACACTTCATAGTGCAGTACCGTTTTTCGTAGGAAAAATTCATCAAACTTTCGTAAATATGGCCGTCTAATCATTATAAAGTCAAAACCTGACTTAAATGCGACTGCAAGTTTGATTAAAGTCAGGACAGGACTTTAAACGGACATCATGTAATATAAAGGTTTTATTGGAGTCGTCAATAAACAACCCAGTCATTTAAGAGTATTTAATTGACCGCTGTAAAACAAGGTACTGATTGTTATATAAACGCCACTGTGAAAACGTCTATATAACATCCACGTTGTATAAATGTTGTATAAAGGTTGTCCAAAAACATAATTTGGTGTGTTCAAAACGTTTATTGGACTATAACGTTAGTATGACTATTGCGTTGTCGTACAAACGTTTTAGCTAAGACTGTAATATAACGTCGTATCGTTTAGTCTCCACAACGTTGCTAATACCAGTTTACTATGACATATTCGTCGCACGACTAATTAGTTGCATTAAAGACATCTATAGGACCTGGTAGTCATCTCATTACCATTGTAAGACTGCTATCCAACTTTAGGTCGTACAAGTCAAGACTTATACGACGTATTTGTTTGTTGGGTAACCAATTATCGTTGGTTATCTAGATAAGTCTTCTTTCCATCTAGATTAGTATTATTACACAAGCATGTCCATCTAGATTAATAGCCTTCTAAGCTTGGCCATCTAGAAATACGTTAGATTAGTTTACCCGAACATATCTTTCATTTACGAGCGTAACGATGAGCTTCATTCACAGCCCACGAAAAATCTGTGTGTTGCGCCAAAAGAAGTTAATTTTCACTTCAAAAAATTCAGTATCATTATGTTCCCAGTGAGTTCTTCGCCAAATCAAGAAATATGCACGAAAGTTATCATTTCTGTGTCATTTTGTCCAACTTGAGAAATGGGATTGTAAAGGTGTGGCCTATTAGGAGACGAGTCAAACACTGGATATCACTTTAAGGCTGCATTTATTAGAATAAACAACAATGTTACACAGGCAACTTAGGGTTACACTACAGGATAGCTTTTACGTAGTGTCAGGCAGCTATTGAATCATGTAGTGGTAGGACTCTTGGCAGAGCCCGCCTGGGGAAGTACCACACCTTTGCCAGCTATTCTACCGCCAAGCAGTAATGTGCCAACAATACTGTGTTCCGATTTGAAGGGCAATGTTTCCAGAGAAATTACAGGGCTTAGAGATATAATATCTTAGATCTCTGGGTGATGAACGCAATGCAGTGTTAGGTAATGATTTGGACTCTTTATGGTCCAATAGCTGCGTGTCATTGTGCTGTTATGTGGCAGGCATGTTGCATACCATCAGGCACATGACCTGCTTGTGTCGTCACTCTATACTACCTATAAAAAAAAAATGGCAGTCGTAGGAACTGACGATAGAAGTGAAAACTTATAACTCAGAATTTGATAGCTTACCTTAGAAACTACACGGGTGTACCTAACCGGAGGGCGTGGCCTCGCAATCATGGCATGGCCATCTAGAAATGCGTCAGCATTTCCCATTGGCTCACGCATTTCTAGATGGCCATGCCATGATGGCGAGGCCACGCCCTTTCAGCATTTCTCATTGGCTGACGCATTTCTAGATGCCCAATCGCCAAGGTCCCGAGTTTACCCGAAGATTTCTTATCATACCCGAGCGTGATGCTAGAATTCAATTTACACCCCACAAAAAAATTGTCTAGGCGCGCTTAAAGAAAAGTTCTCACTTCAAAAATGTTGTTCTCGTGTTGGTATCGCAGGAGGTGCACATCGACCCCGAGGACGAGCTAGACAAGGTGGCGGGGAAGTGCTTCAACGCGGTGCGCGCGTGTGCGGCGGGGCTCCAGGGAGCGCATCAGGGGCTCCACGCGACCGGCGCGCCCGGCGCCTACCGCGTGCTGTTACTGGGGGCCAGGGGCTCCGGCCGCCGCAGCCAGGCCAAGGCCATCGCTAAGCACTTCGGACTGGTCTACCGTAACTACAGATTACTGCTTTTCATAATAAATTACCGATAGCGGCAGCTGGAGGATCGAATGATTTATTGATGGCACCAGTAACACTGGGGCCAAGAGGATCCGGCTACCGCCTAACACTTCGGACTTGTCTACGAGACCGCGACAGGAGACCGCGATCGGAGACCGCGATAGACACTTGATATTATATGTAATTGTGTGGGCGCCAGTTCACGCCGAGACCGCGACACGTTTCTCGGTCTCCTGCTCTTGACAGTACTGCTTTTCACAATAGATTACGTTAGGGGGCGGTCAGATATTACTGCAGGGCGCCCGGCAGGGGCTCCACGCGGGCGGAGCGCCCGCCGCCTACCGCGTGCTGTTACAGGGGCAATGGCTCCGGCCGACGCAGCCAGGCCAAGGCCACCGCCAAGCACTTCGGACTGGTCTACCGTAATTACACATTACTGCTTTTGCTTTTCAGAATAAAAATACCGAAAGGTAGCGGTAGCTGGAGGATCGAATGATTTATTTACGGCTCCAGTAGCACTGGGACCATTGGGCTCCGGCTGCCACCGACCACTTTGGACTGGTCTACCGTAAAGGTGGCGGTTCGCGCGAAGACCGCGACCGGAGCTCGCACAAGCACTTGACATTATGTAATTGTATAGGCGCCAGTTTGCCCCGAGACCGCGACACGTGTCTCGGTCTCCTGATTTTGTGCTTTTGACAATACTGCTTTTCACAATAGATTACGTTAGCGGCAGCTGGAGGATCGAAAAAAATTGGTTTCATAAATTTAATTAAAAAACTGATGATGATGTCTTCCAGCCGATTTCGACTACGGTGGGTGTTTCTGTGTTTTTTTAACGAAGTTCCTTACGGCCTTGGAGGTTGGAGGATATAGGATGGATTAGGCTACGCGACCGAACTGAAAAAATAGTGAGACTGTTAGCAAAATATTTTTTTATTTTATTTGAAGGAACGAAGTTCCTACGTGGTATCCCATGACACCACACATGTTTTTATTAAATTAACTTTTTTATGTTTAAACATTTTTTCAGGATTTATTTATACTTACGTATTTATCAACTATTGTTCGATGCTTTATCTCGCAGTGCACTTTGAGGAGATGCTGAACGAGGCCAGGGGCAAGAAGAACGAGATCGGCCAGAAGTTGCGGAGCTTCGGACCCAGCGTGCAGATCCGGGCAGAGATAGTGAAGCAACGACTCAAGCAGAAGGCGAGATTTACTTAACTACTATGTTTCACCTTACCTTGGGGTAACAAACCGCCAAACAGCCGCCGTTGTTGTTGTTCGACTCGTTCTCAGAAAGCAGCATATTTTATTTCTTACGTTCTATCACTTTATTTTAAAAGTACTTACTTACCTACAGTAAACAGTTGCAAGACGAGCAGGACATGCGCCTGATCGCTGCTATTGAAACATGAAGAGTCCAAATCATAAGCATTGCACTGTGCTTGTCATCTAACATGCTTTCTTTATCTCTATGCTCTGTAATGTCTCTGGAAACATTGCCCTTTAATCCGGATCACAGTGATGTTTGCATTATTGCTTGGCGGTAGATTAACTGGCAAAGGTGTGGTACTTCCCCAGGCAGACTCTGTAAATAGTTATAGGTACCTCTACGTCCTCTACATAGCATAGCACTACAAGCATATGGTATGCTTGTAGTGCTATGCTAGGCAGCCCAGAGAGGTTCTTATAGATCAGTAAGTATATTTTTTACTTCTTTTCTTTTGTTCTACTTCACTTCTTCTTGTTGAAAACTTTTCCTTCAATTCAATTCAATTGCTTTACTTTTCCTTCTTTTTGTTTGTTAGAAAAATCTTTGGAGTGAAGGAATTCCATAGCCTGTAGGTCCACGCTACAAATGATCTTGAGAACCGGACGCGGACGGTTTGACGTTGTAACGAGACAGTAAGACCTCGTTGACAGAGAGCAAAGTAAAAACTTCTTTGAAAATTTTCAGTTTTAAATATTGGCATTTTTTGAGTTCTTTTTGTTTGACGAGAAACGTCACTCAAACATGCAAATTTTCTATGTGAAAAAAATTATACTTTCTTTGATAAAATTAAATAAAGAAATGTAAAAAGAAGGATCAAATAAAAACACAACCCATCAATTGTAAGTACATACAAATATAAAAATTGCATTATACGTAATTAGCGTAATTCGAATCTAAAAGTTGAATGATTCCAGGCCTATCTTTCGAGGAAACTGAAAATTGAGGAATACTCAATTTATTACCTCATAGATGACCATATTTGGAGAAACCTAGGTACTTAAAAGGGTTACACTCAACTGTAAGTTTAATTTGTTGCAACTATTATCTTTGATCCGGAGCTCTAGTTCCGAGACTAGACGCGCTGGATTCGAGAGAAACAAGGTTAATACACGTAATTTTATGATTTTATGAAGATAGATATCTGTAACAAACATATAGTTTTCGAGAAACCCTCAAAGCGAGGATCCTTATTTTGCAATATGTGCATAATAACAAACTTTCGACAACTTATAAAAATTTTGTCCTATAGAGACATTAAAGTAAATTAATAACTTCGAGTACATGGTTATCAGTACTAATAATACTTAGGCTCTAATGGGATGAGTGTTTTGAGCTACAAGGCTTCGAAGTCAGTCCTTGGGCTAGATAAAATAAAGCTCGTTGAATTCCTGTTACTAATACAGAGCAAGAATTTGACAATTAGACTGCTCTTCTGGACTTGCAGAGTAAAATACTAATTTTATTACTGTCTGAAGTAATCATAGATTTAGTTCATAATCTCTAAAACATACGCGATGAGACGGAATAAGTTCTTCAACAACATTCTAAACAAATTAACGTAGGTTTAGACTATGATCTCTAAAGAATACGCGAAGCGACATACTAAGTATTATAACCTTCTAAACAAACAAATGAACGTAGATTTAGACTTCATAAAATCTCTAAAGAAAATGCTATAAAACAAAAATAATATTATAATCTTCTAATCAAATTAACAAAAACGGGAATGTAGTTAATTTCTACATAGAAAGTTGCTGTAGAAGTAGGAGTGAGAGGTATACCAGCAAAATTTCACTATAACCTGCTGAAAGAACTGGGTTTATCCAGAAATGCAGTACGTTCTATGCTAGAACGAGTATCTAAAACTGTACTGGCGGGTTTATGTTAAGATTTGGCTGAGAAGAGAGAGGCTGAGAGTAGTTAAGGTGAGTGTTGGTGATCATCGAAAGGGGTACCCCTTAAACCTACGCCCAAGTCACAAGTCTTGGGGTCTACTCCAGTTTTCTGTTTTCTCTCTCTGTTACACGAATGGACACCAGGCTCCCGCTCGGTGAATCCATAGAGTGCTAAGATATGTCTCTCTTCTCGCGGCTAGGATTGCGGAATAGTCTTGAAGCGAGGGCATCCTCGTAGAGTCCCGACTAACACGGTTTAAGAAAAATAATAATCTAAACTAAAACTCATAAACATGCTATTCGTTTGCAGTAGGAAGAAGTTCGCTATTTAATTCTAAAGGCAGGCAGGCTAGTTAAAACTAATCAATTTGTATTTATGGTAAACGGTGATTCTCATTTTCAAATACCTACCTATTAATCTAAACCTCTTGTTTTGTGATTTTGACCTATAATATTAAAATAACTATACTCCGTAAACTCTCTTTGTAGATAGAATTATCACTTTCTTTTCAGGATCCTAGGTATTTATCAAAATTATCTCTAACTGCATTTTAGTAAACTATAAGATCTGTGTCATTTATTTATTTCTTAGGAACATATAGGTAAACCGGTCTTTTCGTAGAATCTCGGGTAATGCGGATACAACGTAGAGTCCTATATTTTCCACTAGACGTTCACTTGGCCAACTCTATAATTATCTTCTCTTTATATAGGTCCTTAACTATCATTAACTATATTCAATTTATATTCAATACCTTTTTTTGGATTAAGCCTTCAGCTTATAGCTTGTGTGTTTGTACGGCCTTCAGCCAGTATAATTTAGTTGCCGCAAATCAGGATAAAAAGCACATTACATTTTATACTAACTAGTGTGTACATTTTTATTTAGGCAAAAGTTTTTCAAAGCACACTCTCATACATGTTAGGCCGGTTCATTTCAATTTGGTGCCGTGACCAGGATACGAAATACCATATAACTTCACTTACTCAGTAGGTTTTTTTTAAATTGTTCTCAAGTAATTTGTAAAACCAAACAAACTCACACATTTTTCTTCAGTAATATTAGGTTAATAACACATTTTGCTCATAGGTTAGAATCAAACACAAGGTCCAATGGACCAATTTGTTGACGTGAAATGGATGCGGAAGACCGGTTTAGGTTATTGAAACATTTCTTTGAAGTCGGTTAAACAACTAAAAAACTTAAACATAAAAACATGGGGGGTTGTATTACTTAGGTACCTACTAAGGAAAACTAAAAATAAATTCATCTAGAAACCTTTAGGAAGCGTATAAGGTATTAAAATGCAAAACAAACAAATATTTCAAACTTTACCTAATAACATGTTAGTTTTCTTTAGTCGGTTAAAATGTCATTCAGTACAATCTGTGATAATGCATAAAATTTATAACTAAAATGCCTAAGGTAATCACAGATATAGTAATTTGCTTAACTTTCCTTTCCTTTTGTAATCGGGTAAAATCTTATTTTTGGGGTGACGAGCATAGTGTAATGCTAGGTAAAGATTTTTTTTATAAACTCGTGTTCCATATTGTGTTACACTGTTCCGTTTTGGCCAGGCAAGTAGCTTACCATCAGGCACTTGTCTTGGTCATCTGTCACTTGATAAATGTAGGTAAGTAAACTCTCTTCACCAGACATTAGGCAACAATAAATATGAGTATCCAATACATGTTAGATCTATTTAGCATGTGTAATTTGTTTTCAGTTTGGTGACATAGCTTTTCATGTAGTCGGGTAAATTAGTGGTTTTATAAAAGTAGTTAGAGAATAAACATCTTATAAAAAAATTATAGACATTTGTTTTGGTTGGTTTATTAAAATATTTCATTTTTAGGGTTCCTTAGATTTCGTCTAGTGCAGGAGTATATGTACTTTGTGGAATTCCTTAAACAGGATTAATCTGAAAATAATGATATAAGGTCAGCCAACAAGATTTATTAAAACTAGAAAGCTCATTCTACCAAGTTTAGCGGTGATGAAAAACATTATAAGGAGTCTGGTATGATCAAATAATGTATTTTGTATTTATTGACCTTTTGCTTCCAGTGAAGGAAAACATTGTAAAGAAACTGACAGTTTTAAACTGTTGGCTATAATAGGTATAGTGAAGGAAAGCATCGTGAAGAAACTGACAGATTTAAATTTTTAGCTATAGGTCATTATCTAGTGGTGAAGTAAAATAAACCGAAGAAATAGGCGAGTTCCATCAATCATTTTTTAGGTATAGGTCATTCACTGGCGGTGTAGGAAAACAATACGAGGAAACGGAAGTTAATATCATGATATCATATTTTCTTTATATATATAGCTCATGTCACTAGCGGTGAAGGAAAGCGTCGTGAGGAAACTGCAAAGCAATAAAATCTGGTAATCTGGTCTTTTGCTCAACCAAAATCAGTAATAGTAGTGGGTTCCGATCTTGACTTCCCTTACAAGAATAGACTTCATAAGTTCTAGCGGTGAGGAGCATAGTAGATTATAGATTAAATTTTGTGAGACTTACAAATCCTATAGAGGTAGCACCTATAATTTTTACATACTTCGGTAGGTAATTTAGCTTCTATTTTTGCAGTCGAGTAAAGGTTACAAACACAGGATTCTTGCTTAGTAAATAATTGTGTTTCTTTAGTCATTGAAAATTAATTTGTTTATCTCGAACCATCTTTGTTATGACAGTAAGTAATATCTAATAAAATGACAAGACTGTTTGTAAACAAAGTTACCATAGCAACTAATAGTAAATAGTTTCAATACATAGTTTCTAATTTTTATTTTAGGGTTGGAAACTGTAATAAAATCGAACAATTGTTTTTGTGGTTCAGTAGGTTGGGTTCGATTCTCAGTTAGATAAAAAAAGTTTGTATGAAGGTCGAAGATTTTCTATCTGAGTATCTATATGTAGACATAAGTATGTATGTAGTAGCAATTATATACGTAATATTTCAGTTATCGAGTTTTATAGTTTGTGTTATCTATTTATTTGGAAACTTTGACTAAATAATACATTTGGGTTCATCTTAATATTAGTTCATGTTTGATTGTTGTCTTTGTTGTTTGGTTATGTTATCAATTTACTTCGGAATACTAGTTCAGGAAATTAAAACGGGTTAACAAACTGGGGGTTGGGTTATTCTACTTGTGTCGATTATTGTCAACTCACGAGTTTAATAATAAATATTTGCGAAACTTGATTGCGAAGTATAACTAATAGTAATTAAATATACGATCATGTTGGTTGTTCACTATGATTCTTAAATCAATTAACCGATTTCAATCAAATTTTAACACTGATAGATTAAACCAACTCGATATATAGGATAGTTTATTTCGATAGTTTGTATGAAAATATCCGAGCGGAAACGGAACGGACCGCTAGTAGATTGTAAATTTATGAATAACTTTCATTGATGATATAATTTGTGAATGTAATCATAAAAAAATAACACTTATTTTTGGAAATAGGTAAATAAATAGATACGGTTATCAATAAAAGTTCAATATTAGATACCGGTTTTCATAAGTTTTTTTTGCAGATTTATTTTATAATTACAAACTTATCTCAAACCAAACATTATTATTCAAGTTTAACGTTTCATAGGCGTGTACGGATTAAATATTTAAGTTTAAGTAAACATAATTTTTGTTAGGGGTTCACTTGGATTAGGTTAATAATATGTAACATATATTTCTAATATAACAAATCAAGAATAAGGTTACCATATGGAGGAAAATAATTTACCCTTAACAATAAAAATAAAAAAATAAATAAAATAAAAAAAACGTACTTTAGTAACGAATGTTCTAATAGGATGCATCTTGAGTTATTTAGATCATGATCATTTTTTTTTGTCATAATAAATGTTTTAATATTATCAACGAAAGGGAGAAAAATAAATTCATACATGAAAAAAAAATATACATTACATTTAAAAAAAATATATATTATACATTACATTAAAAAAAAAAAAATTAAAGTTAATTAAATTACAGGATTGTCTCAACTTTTTGAAATAATAATATAATAAAAAATAAAATTAAAGTTAAATAAATTACAGGATTGTCTCAACTTTTTGAAGTAATAATACCTAACTGATTTTGAAACAAAATAAATAATTATATTCATTTTTAATAATAAATATATTTGATGAAAAAGAACTTTGGCTTTGACTTTTATAGGAGCGTGGTCATACTGGTCGTTCACAAAAAAATATTTTTGGTAAATAATAGTAAATATTTTATCAAATGTTGATTCATTTAAAAAAGTTTCTGAAAGGTTTAATGGGGTTCGATTAAATAATAATTTAAATTATATGAGCGAAATAAAATAAAACAATTCAACGTAGTCTCATAACCTAGACAACAGTTGCTGATGGAATGAGTCAGCGTGTTTCGATGAAAGGAGGGGATTGAATACATTTTTGAGAGATTTAATTAAAGTTTAAATGAATTCGAAAGGCGAAGGGCGTTATATTTATGAAATTATTTTTGAATTTGCGAGGGGCTTGGGCCATTAGCACTGTTAGAATATGAGACGGATTTCTCCAAGTTCTAAAAGTAGCTTAACACTTTTCAAAACGTTTTCAAGGGAGATTGACTTTGGAGTTAGGATTAAATACCTTTGTTGGTATGAGTCACTGCAATTGCAGGCCCCTTGAATTCGTTGCTTACACGCGGCTAATACCTTTACGCACACTTCACAGGTTCCAACTTTGGACTATTGGATTGGAGTCTTAAAGTCTTGGTAGGGAGAGCAGTTATTTAAAATCCTTTTATCTGTTCGCAAGAGTTGCTCTGGTAATCTGCGACAATGAATTGGTGGATTCTAATGTAAACAAGAGTTTTGCGTGGAAATCACTAATTTGTATCACTAGGATTGAAGAGCCTCACAAACTCTTTTTGTTAGCGGTGGTATCTAGGCAACGACGAGGTTAAAAATGTTTTTATAGCTACTCACTATCAAACCACGGGTTTGAGATGACATGACAATAGTTCTTGGGTGGTTTAAAAACACTATCATATTGTTGTAGGGATACATATATTCATTCGTGACACATAGATTGAAGCTACAACTAGAATTTTGATAAATTTAGTTGATACTTAGATTATTTGAATTCCGGTTCCGGTTGTCAAACTGATAACACCTACGCCAACGACGTCCGTGAATTTTAATCACAAAATATTGTTTTAAAGTGACATTTTCGTGCTGTGAAACGCAAAAACATTAAAACGAAATTCATTAACCACTACTAATAAAAGAACACAGTGAGAGTGCTAAAATTCGTGCGATAATTGTCGAAAAAACAACTGGAATTATAACCTAAAATCAGTCACAGTCATAGACAATAGACTCGTCTCAGTTTAATACCAACATTACGACAGTGTGTCAGTGACTAGTGCGGTGACATTACCAAAGCAGTGTGGCCACTTAAGGAAAATAAAAACTACCAACCAGTGATACCACACAAGAAAAAGAACGAAATTTCCCTAGTAATGGATAAAAACATGGAACTACTTCTAAACAAACTCGACGAGAAATTTAAAAATCAAACCGAGCTCATAACACACTCCGTAACTAAGAGCGTCATGGAGGCTTTAGACGAGAAAATGAAAACTATCATGGAGGAAAATACTAAACTCAAGGATAAAATTTCAGAACTTGAACTTAAACTTAAAAAAGCAGAGATAGAAAAGAGAAAAAATAACCTTGTCTTTCTTGGAATCAATGAAAATATTAAATTCGAAATGGAATTAGTGGATTTTATCAAAGAAATAATTGTGAATTTGGGAGTTCATATGGATAGTCATGAAATCAGCAAAGTATATAGAATTGGGCAGAAAACCGAAAATAAAACCCGTCCAGTGGTAGTCACCATCACAACTCAATGGAAAAAACATCTTATACTAAAAAACAAGCCCAACCTTCCACAAGGCGTCAACATAAAAGAGGACTACCCCAAAGAAATCCTAGACCAACGCAAACAATTACAGCCACAAGTAGAAGAAGAAATAAAGAAAGGAAACATCGCCTATATAAAATATGACAAACTCGTGGTAAAGAAGCCAAAAGAAAATAGAGAGAAGAGGAAAAGAGAACCTTCCGACTCACCAAAAGCACAATCAGAAAATAAAAATAACAAGAAAACAACACGGAACAACCCATCATCCACACTACCGAAAACACATACTAGAGAAATCATAAGACCCAACATACTAAACTATATAGAAAGAGCAAGCTCTGATTCACAAATAAATCTCTCAAAAAACTAAAGACGCCCCCGGACCACCGGAATCAAATGATAATTACACCAACAATTAATTATATACACAAACAATCAACAAAATGTCTTCCACCACGGCTGGTCCCCGCGGAAGACTTAGACCACCACCCTCTAACAAGAATAAAAAACAAAAACAAAAGAAGTGAGAACAAGTTATACATAGCAACTCTAAATACCAGAACTTTACGAACACCAGAATCTTTATCAGAACTTGAAGAAGCATTGAAGGACCTAAAATGGGATATTCTAGGAATTAGTGAAATGAGAAGATCAGGAGAATGTATCGAAGAGCACCAAGATTTCGTATTATTCAACAAAGGAGACATCGAAGGACAAGGAGGGGTCGGATTCTTAGTTAAAAAGCACCTAAAGGAACACATAATAGAATTCATTGGAGTTAATGACCGAATTGCCATACTCAACATCAAACTACCTAACTTCAAAAAACCATGGACAATTATCCAAGCCTATGCTCCTACGGAACAAGCAGATGAACTTAAACATGAATCTTTTTACAATGACCTATCTCAAACTATTACAAGCAATAACTCAAAAAATATAAGTATAGTGATGGGGGACTTTAATGCGCAAGTGGGAATAAAACAAGATAAAGCGGAATATGTGTTAGGAAACTTTGGCTACGGCAAAAGAAGCAAAAATGGGCAAAAACTGGTCGAACTTTTATTAGAACACAATCTAACCCTCCTGAATAGTATTTTTAAGAAAAACAAAAACAACAAGTGGACCTGGCTCTCTCCAGGCGGGAACCATAGAAACGAAATAGATTATATTATAAGCAGCCACCCAAAACTGTTTACAAATACAGCAGTTATATCAAAACTAAACTTTAATACCGACCACCGCATGGTAAGGGCTTCACTCAAGACGGAATCACCCAAAAGATCCAGAAAGTTTGCCATACATAACACACTCCCGACATGCAGCACAGAACTCAACAAAACAATGGAGAATTCCCTGTCAATACTAAGCAAAGAACTACTAGAAACCGATGCAATGGATGTAAAAACTAGCTATAACAAACTACAAAACAAAATAATATGTCAAAAAGACCAAAGAAAGACACAACACAAATACAATCTAAGCAACTCAACACTACAACTTATAAAAGATAGAAAAAGTTTATTCGACTGCAAAACAAGGAAACAGAACATCCAAAAAATAACTGACTTAAGCAAAAAAATTAAAGAAGGCATCAAAAGGGATAGGAAAGTCAAAAGGTTGCAAACCCTAGAAAAACATATAGCGAGGACAGGAGGAACTAGAAAAGCTCTAAAAGAACTCCGAGAATCAAACCAATGGATCCCGAAATTGAAAAACAACCAAAAAAATGTAACAGGTCGAAAGAACATAAATAGAATAGCTACAAAATTCTATCGCAATCTATATTCCAACCAAGACACCACTACACATGTAAGTCGAGAAACCTTAAATTACAATCTGCCCTTAGTGAACCTGGAACCTGACATATTACCCGGTGAAACTAGGAAAGCCATAATGAGTCAAAAGTTAGACAAAGCACCAGGTCCTGATAGAATCACAAACGAGCTACTAAGAGGAACCGTAGAAGAACTGGTCCCCATTTTAACTAAAATCTTTAACGACATCCTGAGATCGGGACAGGTTCCGGAACAATGGGAGACATCCCACATCATTCTCATACATAAAAAAGGACAAAGAGACGACATAGGGAATTACAGACCAATAAGTCTGATGTCTAACATATATAAAATTTTCTCCAAAATTATTTTAAACCGAATAAGCAACACACTTGATGAAAATCAACCGAAGGAACAAGCTGGCTTTAGGAAAAATTTCTCCACGATTGATCATATTCACACAGTCAAGCAAATTATGGAAAAATACAAGGAGTACAACAAACCGATATATATGGCTTTCATTGATTACTCTAAGGCATTTGACAGCATCAGCCACACAGCCATATGGGAGAGCTTACGAAACCAGGGAATCCCTACAATGTACATAAACACCATTAAAAACATCTACTCCAACAGTAAGGCAAGAGTACAACTGGAAACCTTGGGGGAGACATTCCAAGTAAAAAGAGGCGTCAGACAGGGAGACCCATTGTCCCCAAAGCTGTTCTCGGCGGTGCTGGAAAACATATTTCGAAAACTAATCTGGGACCAACATGGATTAAATATAGATGGACAAAAATTAAACCACCTTAGATTCGCCGACGATATTGTCTTGTTTGAAGAACAACCAGAGATCCTAGAAAAAATGATACAAGATCTAAACAAAGAAAGCGAAAAAGTGGGTTTAACTATGAATGTAATCAAAACGAAGCTATTAACGAATGCAAACAAATATGAAATAAAAATTAACAACCAACCTGTTGAATATGTGAAGGAATATAACTATTTAGGGCAAATCATCTCACATACTGACACAACTACAAAAGAAATCAAAAGACGAATAGCTAACGGATGGAAAAGGTATTGGTCACTGAAAGAGATCATGAAATCCACAGATCTTAGTATTGGTATCAAAACGAAGGTCTTCAATACCTGCGTTCTCCCATGTATTACATATGGGAGTGAAACCTGGGCCCTCACGAAACATCACAGAAACATGCTGGAACACTGTCAAAGGGCTATGGAACGAAGTATGATAGGTATTAAGAGACAAGATAAGATACGAAACAACGTTATAAGAAGCAAGACAAAAGTCACAGACATACTTAACAGAATTGATAGCTTGAAGTGGAGATGGACCGGGCACATGTTACGCTGTACACGAGAAAAGTGGAGCAACATCATAACAGACTGGTACCCTAGAGATGGGAGAAGGAATAGAGGAAGACAAAGCAAGAGATGGGAAGACGAACTAAAACTAACGGCAGGCCCAAGATGGAGAAGGGTTGCTAGAGACAGAGTACAATGGAAACTGTTAGAGGAGGCCTTTGCCAAGAGGCACACTGAACTCAGAGATATCTTATAATTTCAGAGATATCTTATAAATTCAGGATAAGAGGCTTATTATTATTATAGATTATTTGATTCTTTTGATAGTTCATTTTTCTTGGGAAAAAATTACTCCGTGTAAATTTTTAAATCTACGTAATTTTTTGGGGGTTGACTGTAACGAGACAGTAAGACCTCGTTGACAGAGAGCAAAGTAAAAACTTCTTTGAAAATTTTCAGTTTTAAATATTGGCATTTTTTGAGTTCTTTTTGTTTGACGAGAAACGTCACTCAAACATGCAAATTTTCTATGTGAAAAAAATTATACTTTCTTTGATAAAATTAAATAAAGAAATGTAAAAAGAAGGATCAAATAAAAACACAACCCATCAATTGTAAGTACATACAAATATAAAAATTGCATTATACGTAATTAGCGTAATTCGAATCTAAAAGTTGAATGATTCCAGGCCTATCTTTCGAGGAAACTGAAAATTGAGGAATACTCAATTTATTACCTCATAGATGACCATATTTGGAGAAACCTAGGTACTTAAAAGGGTTACACTCAACTGTAAGTTTAATTTGTTGCAACTATTATCTTTGATCCGGAGCTCTAGTTCCGAGACTAGACGCGCTGGATTCGAGAGAAACAAGGTTAATACACGTAATTTTATGATTTTATGAAGATAGATATCTGTAACAAACATATAGTTTTCGAGAAACCCTCAAAGCGAGGATCCTTATTTTGCAATATGTGCATAATAACAAACTTTCGACAACTTATAAAAATTTTGTCCTATAGAGACATTAAAGTAAATTAATAACTTCGAGTACATGGTTATCAGTACTAATAATACTTAGGCTCTAATGGGATGAGTGTTTTGAGCTACAAGGCTTCGAAGTCAGTCCTTGGGCTAGATAAAATAAAGCTCGTTGAATTCCTGTTACTAATACAGAGCAAGAATTTGACAATTAGACTGCTCTTCTGGACTTGCAGAGTAAAATACTAATTTTATTACTGTCTGAAGTAATCATAGATTTAGTTCATAATCTCTAAAACATACGCGATGAGACGGAATAAGTTCTTCAACAACATTCTAAACAAATTAACGTAGGTTTAGACTATGATCTCTAAAGAATACGCGAAGCGACATACTAAGTATTATAACCTTCTAAACAAACAAATGAACGTAGATTTAGACTTCATAAAATCTCTAAAGAAAATGCTATAAAACAAAAATAATATTATAATCTTCTAAACAAATTAACAAAAACGGGAATGTAGTTAATTTCTACATAGAAAGTTGCTGTAGAAGTAGGAGTGAGAGGTATACCAGCAAAATTTCACTATAACCTGCTGAAAGAACTGGGTTTATCCAGAAATGCAGTACGTTCTATGCTAGAACGAGTATCTAAAACTGTACTGGCGGGTTTATGTTAAGATTTGGCTGAGCAGAGAGAGGCTGAGAGTAGTTAAGGTGAGTGTTGGTGATCATCGAAAGGGGTACCCCTTAAACCTACGCCCAAGTCACAAGTCTTGGGGTCTACTCCAGTTTTCTGTTTTCTCTCTCTGTTACACGAATGGACACCAGGCTCCCGCTCGGTGAATCCATAGAGTGCTAAGATATGTCTCTCTTCTCGCGGCTAGGATTGCGGAATAGTCTTGAAGCGAGGGCATCCTCGTAGAGTCCCGACTAACACGGTTTAAGAAAAATAATAATCTAAACTAAAACTCATAAACATGCTATTCGTTTGCAGTAGGAAGAAGTTCGCTATTTAATTCTAAAGGCAGGCAGGCTAGTTAAAACTAATCAATTTGTATTTATGGTAAACGGTGATTCTCATTTTCAAATACCTACCTATTAATCTAAACCTCTTGTTTTGTGATTTTGACCTATAATATTAAAATAACTATACTCCGTAAACTCTCTTTGTAGATAGAATTATCACTTTCTTTTCAGGATCCTAGGTATTTATCAAAATTATCTCTAACTGCATTTTAGTAAACTATAAGATCTGTGTCATTTATTTATTTCTTAGGAACATATAGGTAAACCGGTCTTTTCGTAGAATCTCGGGTAATGCGGATACAACGTAGAGTCCTATATTTTCCACTAGACGTTCACTTGGCCAACTCTATAATTATCTTCTCTTTATATAGGTCCTTAACTATCATTAACTATATTCAATTTATATTCAATACCTTTTTTTGGATTAAGCCTTCAGCTTATAGCTTGTGTGTTTGTACGGCCTTCAGCCAGTATAATTTAGTTGCCGCAAATCAGGATAAAAAGCACATTACATTTTATACTAACTAGTGTGTACATTTTTATTTAGGCAAAAGTTTTTCAAAGCACACTCTCATACATGTTAGGCCGGTTCATTTCAACGTTACCGAGATATGGGCATGTTTTCCGGGTCAGCTAGTCTTCTAGTCAAGCATCAAGCAATGCGCGTTGAAACGCTAGCCTAAAATTATAAAATGAACAGTACTGATCTATAGGTCCAACAGTAACTGTAAAGAAAAATAAATCATAAAAGCTAATACTAAATGAATTTCGATTCCTTTGTAGGTAAGGGCACCGTAAAATTGCAAACACCGTCAGCTAATTCTTACAATGAAACGCGTGAGATTATTAACCTGTGGTGGGCTAGGTTAGGTTAGGCCTACTGTCCACGCACGCGTCTTTTGTCGAATGCATGCATCCTACGAACAAACGCAAGACGTGCGGCTGTCGTGTCGTTGTCTTTTCGTGGACACAGACATCATTATTTGTACGCAAGATGCAAGCATTCGTCTTGCATCCGACAATTGTCGAAATCGTGCGGATGTCGTGCAGCTACGTGGACAATTGGCCTTAGTGTTTAATCTAACGACGCGACGCGACTTTAGATGTTTATACATTGACGGCATGGACATATAACTTTTTTTACACGTCCATGATTGACGGTAAGTAATTACCATCTTGTTGTGACGTACATTCCGAATATGTCTAAAATAATTCATACTTTTGTAACGGAAAACTGCTGAGACGCATTCAGGCACAACGCATAGAGTTGGTACATTTGTTGAGTGATGAAGTACTTAGGTACTTTCGACACGACTTTCGGTTGATTTCTCATTTATTCTCCGTTGCAGGATTGCATCGACCACGGTTGGGTGATGACCGGTTTCCCAACCTGCGGCACCGACTTCGAAACTCTAGACAATATGAAGACTCCGCCAAATCGGTGAGGTGGAAATAAATACCTATTAGGTACCTGAATTCTGAAAAGACGAATTTGACGCTGAACTGTAGCGAGCTCGTCTCGTCGTCTAAGGGCTAGTGGCTAGAACGTACGACATACAATTTGAGGTCGTACCTATAGCTTCGAATTTCGCCTGCAGCTCTGATTATATTTCCAAGTGGAGATTGTACAAGTTTGTCATAATGTGTAACAGGGTTTAACGGTGAAGGAAAACATCGTGACGAATTCGGCATGTTCCAAAGATGATGAGGTATGATATCTGACATAGCCATGTTCAATCCGACAAGTCGTACTGGGCCAGCTTTGGGGATAATGGTCCTGACTCTCTGATTGTGAGAGAAGGCCCCTAATCCCAGCAGTGGGAATAATTAATATTCTGCTTATAGGTACTCATACTTAAACTTCACAATTGGAGATTAAATTCTTTTGGGATGTTGTTATTTAATTTACCTATGTAATTAATTAATTTACCGTTAAATAAGGAAAATAAATTTTGCTCCCTATAATTTAGCAGTTTTATGTGAATCTCGCCACAAGAAATACCTGCATAGGTAAGTACTAACTCCTTCTTTCAAAATATAAAGTAAGTACCTACCTACCGGATGAAACTAGACAACGCAGAATAGTAGCCATTTTAATAAGATATGTCTAGTAATTACACGGTATGATTCAGATACGTTTCATCTCGTCATCTCCTCTGTATTACGTTCAGTTCGTGAAATCGCTTTCGTTTAGAAAGTATTTATCTTGAACTAGAGCAATCTGAAGGCTAGTCGCTAGTCTCAGGCGACTTAAAGCTTATCGACGAAATGAAAGTAAGTAGGTAGGTACTTGGACAACTAAATGAAACTGAAAAAAGTGAAAGTAGTATTGTAGCGTTGAAAAAACGCTTGAGAAATCTTTGCGATTGTGATTTTATGATTTGTAATGTGCTGCATTTTATAGTTTACAACTAGATTTCCCCGCGATTTCACCCGCGTTTTCAATGTTTTCTTGTTTTTCATGGAACTCGTAAGTATTTTTCTCAAATAAGAGTAGCAGAGTTGCCTATGTTACGCTTTAGAAGATCAGCTATCTGGTAGGGAGTCCCGTTATAATCGGTCCAGCCGTTTTGGAGATTAGCCGGAACAAACAGACAGACGGACAAAAAAAATAAAAATTGTTTTTTAGATATAGATACCGTATATACGAGGAGAACAGAATTACGAAGAAGAAGTTGAAGAGGTTTACGTTGGGAGTGAAAATTAATACTTATTTTTTTGCTGTTCCTAACCTAACCCGGGAGCAGGTCAGGTTTGGAATAAACCAAAAATCTGCGTTGCGAGACAAATTTTTAATTGTTGTTTTTGTTAGAAAACAGACTTTGTTTTGTTATACCTACAGGGACTCTTAGCAGATTCCACCTAAAGAGTCACTTTTACCAGTTATTCTACCAGGCAAGAACACGCGTGCCCATACAGTACAGTTTTTGAAGTGAAAACTTCTTTTGGCGCATAAAATCCAGATTTTTCGTGGGCTGTGAATTGAATTCTAGCGTCACACTCGGGAATGATAAGAAATCTTCGGGTAAGCTCGGGACCATGGCCATTGGCCATCTAGAAATACGTCAGCATTTCTAGATGGCCATGCTCATGACCACGCCTTCCGGTTTTATCCGCGTAGTTTCCAAAGTAAACTATCAAATTCTGAGTTAAAAGTTTTCACTTCTATCGCCAGTTCCAATGACTGCCATTTTTTTTTTAATATTGACTCCAGGACTCAACCATTTCAGTATAATATTCCTGGACGCCGACATGCCGTCGTGCAAGGCGCGTCTGCTGTCGACCGGCGTGGACTGGTGCACGGGGCAGCCCGCGCCGCTCGGGGCCTCGCCCCGGGTGCGCCCGCAGCCCGAGATCAACGTCAAACAGCTGGACGAGGAGGTGCGACCGGCCAACAAGCAATGTAGATTGTAGACTACACTAGGAGAACTAGATTCACCTGCGTAGTTCCCAGGCCAGTCCTGTTCTCATGATAGGAAGTAGCACGTGTGATTCAGACTATAATCTAACTGTGTTCCCTTCAAACTGATGCGGTGCAAGGCGCGACTGCTGTCGGTGGGTAGTTAGTTCTCTGCACAAGCAGTAGCAGAACTAGTTTTACCTACGTAGTTCCCAGGCCAGTCCTGCAGGCCTACTATGAAGTCCGATAAACGATATATCGGTCGAACTTATGGACTTTTCCTACCTCGAAAGACAATGTGTCGGTTGATAGGATCGGCCGTTTCGTTCGATTCGACCCTCATCCCACCTAAGTATCTAACTTCCGACCGAGATGTATCGATCTGACTGTTTTTCGTGGTAGGCTACAATCCGATTTAGCTGTCGGTCGGATCCGATCATTCGGAGTTTGTTTTCGTAGTAGACCTGCATGCTGTTCTCGTGATAGGAAGTAGCACAGTGATTGAGACTATAATCTAACTGTGTTCCCTTCAATCTGATGCGGTGCAAGGCGCGGCTGTTGTCGGTGGTTAGTTTACTGCACTAGCAGAACTAATTTTACCTTTTGTTTTTTTTTATCATTTATAGGTTTACACTTGACCACCATCTCGCCTGATGTTAAGCGACGATGCGGTCTAGAATGGAGCGTGCTTACCTAGAAGAAACCCATTCACTCTCGATTTGAAGACACCAAGATTATAACCATCGGGAAAAACCCACTCAGGCAACTCATTCCACAGTCTAGAAGTTCTTATCACAAAAGTAGAGTCAAACCTCTTTGTTCGTGTCTTTGGAACATCAACCATGAAACGGTGCTTCTTCGAGCTACGAGAAGTCCGATAGAAACCTACCTGCCGACCGACGATACCTGCGTACTCGTAGTTCCCAGGCCTGTCAACCTGTCATGTACCCATGATGACTCTACTTTTGCGATAAGAACGTCTGTGCAATGTATCGCCTGAGTGGATTTCCTGATTTTTACAATCTTAGTTTCTTCTAGGTAAGCACGCTCCATAATAGACTGCATTATCGCTTAACATCAGGCTAGATGGCGGTCAAGAGTAAACCCATAAAAAAAACACCATCTAGTACGTTTTTGGATTTTATTTTCTGATATCGGCTCATTGAAAACTATTTTTGACAGTTTTTTTTATAAGTATACGGGAAACACCTCAAAAGTTGGAGAACCCCACAATAGATAACACCCCCCTAACTTCCCAGCCTTAGTTACACATAAGACAGTTATGTGAGCATGTGACGCATGTATTAATAAAGTGGACCGTTCGAATCAGGTGCTAATTATTAACATAACTCGGCCAAAAACTGCGTACCTTGATAACCCACTTTACCTAACGGTTGTCGACCCGCCTAGAATAACTAACCACGATCAGACTCGGAGTCAATGGCCTTAAAGCACAGAATAATCACCGTACAGAAGTCAACCTGCATACAACGCATGCTCGAGCAACGCACGCACAGGAAGAAGTGGCTCAAGACACGATAGATCAAATAAATGGATGCTCTTTTTTGTACACACCAAACCAAAAACATTTACAAGAAACGAAACCCAATTAAAACTAGTGTTGAAAAAGCGATCGCTTCCAGGCATCCTTAGATGCTGATGATGTGATGATTATTTCGGAATTAAGAATCTGCTTGTTCTGTACAAAGATGGCGCAAACAAAAATATTTATATTACTGTTCACTCGATGGATGTTTAGTTACAATTTACTTTTCTGAGCTAACTTATTATTGGTTCGCGGAAGAATGCGAAAGTGTCCTGCGTAACTCCCGTCGCAAGCGCAGGCGAAGGTGGAAAGGTGCAACCTACTGGATGTTTTACATGGTAGAGGCACCACTCGTGGTGTCAAGTCCGACAAAACCTAACAGTCACCTTTAGGCGGAAGGGTTATGCTCAAATGCATTTCCTCAATGTAAAAAAAGAGTTGACAGCACTAGCACGACCGCCGAACGTAGGTAGGTATGATATTGGGAGAGATGCAGACATGAAATTGGCTTCTGCTCACTGGTTGTTTTGTGCCGCGATGTTTCACAAAATGCTCGCATACTGTCATACGTAGGTACATAACTGAACAATTCCCTGCGAACTAGAGATTATTTATTGTGTAAACTCTAACATTAGGTAAAGGGGACTAGATTTCAACATAGTAGGTATAGATTTTCCTACATGAACGGTTAAAATTACGGAAATTTTGCAGAATATGTACGTTTTATTCAAAGTACTGAGTAGGTAAATACTGCTTTCTACTTAAATTCTAAATGTTTGGCTCTTTAGACGTTTGTTGCTCAATCACGTGATATGAACTGAATGGATGAAGCTTACCTAAATATCAAACTCAAATATATTGTAGTCTGAAATAACAAGTAGCCTACTCCATCTCATTTCCAAAAATGTGCAGTTACAGGAAAATCCATTTTCTAAATTCTTGTTTGCTAAAGTGATGGGTGAAAATTACTGCACCTACCTACGACTTATTCTCATGCTTAACAACTATACATTTTAAAATTTCATAAATATCGGTCAAGTCGTTTCAGAGGAGTTTGGTTAAAATTACTCGTATTCCTACTTTTTTTTCTAAAGGTTTCTCAGTTGACCTCAAGTGGCCTCTACTACTGTTTACCGAGCTTTGGGCTAGCCCTAAGGGCTGCCTACCCTACTAACCTAATCTAATGAACTAAACTCGACAGTCAGCCAGAGTAAATAATTACCTATTTGCAGTTGGATTACTACTTCTCTGAAGCTTTGGCCGAGTTGAGGGCGGCTGCCGGCATCACCGCCGTGGAAATCAGCGCGCTGGACCCCTTCGGTACGTCTAATTACATGACCTGGCTCTTCATATCGCATGTGTCTTCTTCTCTTCATGTCATGGGTATGTCTTCTCACATGTCAAAAGACGCATTGCAAAGTGCTGTCTATCCGCCTGGGCGCACCTGCTTATACCCTCTTCCTTCAAGGTTAACTGACAAGGATAACTTTGGTTTGATTCTGATGCATCAACGTTACATTTTTACATTACGCGCACACCCCGATACTCATAGTCGGGTGGTTCCCCCCCCCCCCCCCGTCCACCCCCTGAGACCACCTGGGTGTACCGTGGAAAGCTTTTTTTTTACAACGGCTCACCTTTGTCCACATGGGTGAACCGTGGGAAATATTTTGTTTCCATTTCCACCGTCCACCGTGTTAAATAACCAATCGGACACGTTAGGTTACATAGGACCCAGATCCGACTCGGAACACCCCAACTTTACACAAACCTTAAAGTGTACCTATATAAAAAATGTGGGAGGCAGAATCTCGAGGGTGGTCCGCAGAGCTTCTAGCGGGAGCCCACCCGGAGTCAAATCTCAGTGATACAGACCCTAATTGAACCGGTACCTACAGATATCTTAGGTGTACCGTCACCAATATCAAGTTAAGGGCTATCAAGTCTTATCTGATAGGTGAGCCGTTGTAAAAAACTTTCCACGGTTCACCCAAGTGGTCTCGGGAGGTGGACGGTAGGTAAAAACTGTCATATTCGACACATTGAAGTTAATTTCGCGTTTTAAGGGACCTATACGAGTTGCACATTTGGTCTCAAGAGGTAGCCAACTTTGGACTAGCGCATTAGCGCAGAAGAACCGTTAAAGAAATCACTGAGCGATTTTCACCGCGGCGGCGGCGGTCGCGGCGCGGGTGAAAAATCGCTCCATTAGTTCTTAGCCTTAACATTCGAGAAGTAGATACTATAATTTCTTTCGTGCATAAATAAGTACAAACACACCCACTTTTTTGTTATCTAGAAAACCAGGACGAGCAAAAACATGCATCTGATGGTGTGATTGTAAACAACACGCCTGCCCTTGACAGCACAGAGTCGTATTTGAACAAAAGATACAAATAACTGCCTAGGTCATGCGTCCCGGTCATCCACCAACCCCACACGCCACAGCGTATTTCCTATCTATACAAGGCCAGAACGTAAGGGTATGAAACTAATCACGTATAGATTGTAAATAAGTTTTTTTACTAAGATCTTCCAAACCATACAAGGCAAGGGTACGCAAATACTCGCGTATACTTTGTAGGTAGTAACGTAGAAGTATTATGCTGTTACAAAATATACAGCGCCAGTACGCATACGGACTAATCGTGTATGTTTTGGCACAAGCGCGCGAAGCTTTATTGTAGATTTTGGTTTCCCAGATCCGACTCGGAGCACCCCGACTCCACCTAGTCTTGTCGCTACTACCCCTAGAGTGTATATAAAAAATGCGGGAGCCAGAAGCTCAAGGGAGGTCCTGAGTGGAGCGAGCCTCAGGGAGATGGAGAAGCGACACTCAGAGCTGACCGCAGGGCTTCTGGCGGGAGCCCACCCAGAGTCAAATCTCAGCATCGGATCGACAACATAGACAATCAGTACGAAAAATTATTGTATGCATCGTAATAACAGATTTATAACATTACAATATAAGATACTCGTACGCGAACAGTTTCCTATGGCTGCGTTCTGGCGTTGTATAGAATGGAAAGACGCGACGCGAGCATCCACGTTACAAACTATACACCATCAGTACGCAAAACTCTTGTATGGTTTGTAATAACAGATTTTAAAACAACATTACAATATATACTTTAGCAGTTTTCTATGGCTGCGTTCTGGCGTTGTATAGTTTGGAAATACGCCACGCCACACTGGGGCAGCGTGCTGTATTATAACATTGACTCTCCTTGCGAGAGAAAGAAGGCCCCGAGTCCCAGCTGTGGGAACATTTGGTGAGCTGTTTATGTTACATGGATGATTTTTCTGTTTCGTAACTTGTCGGGAGACATTCCCGTTCAAACTGAACCACGTGTTAACAGATAAAGTGCAAGTGAAGATCCAGGCTGCGATGATGGCCGCGCCAGCCTTCGATATTGAATTCAGTTCCCAACTGCGGAACGCGTGTGGAGACTAATGCCTACGTTAAGTACTTCCAATGTACCTACCCACCTGTGGCTATTGGCCAATGAGCACGTGGAGGTTCAACCTTCGCCATTCTATTTAAACTAAAGATTTTTTTTGTAACATTAGTATTAATTTATTATACTATATACATTTATAACTAGTAGCGCCCCGCGATTTACCCACGTAGTTCCCGTTACTGTAATTACGAACGTCTGGGCAGCCACGGGCTCTTTCTTACTATATAGATAAGGGTTATGCAGAACAAATTAAATGAGGTAAAAACGATTAGATTCATTTTAACAATGGTTATCCAGAACGAAAAAAACTCATTTAACTCTACTACTACTGAGTCACAATAAAAGCACTTTCGCTTGTAATGTTTCTGTGTAACCTTGTATTTTATTATTTCTTCCTAGCTAAGGCACATAGATTGTGAAAATAAAAGAAAATATCTCATTAGAAAATTGTTTTATTATGTACTCCTTCGTACTTCCATTGAAATTCATTAAATTACTACATAATTAATTATTCTGCTAATTATCAACTAACAATCTTGCAGTCTCAAAATAATTACATACATACATTTAAGAACACTGAGGTAGTCTCGGGTGGGTGAGACTCGGTCGGCTGATTCCTAGAAAAAACAGGAACGAACCGAAACCGGGCACTTATTCGCGACTTCCGTAAACAAAAACAATGATAACAATCGGTACAGATGAAAGTGGGGAATAAGGGTCCGGGGTCATGGTGGGAGGTCCTCACGCGCGAAACTATTGCTTTTATTTAAAATAAAAATGCATCGATTTCCACAGCTCACACACACACAGGCAACCTGGCCACGCGTCCACACACGCAATAAATACACACGAGCGCACGGCCGGCCGGGCCGGTCAGCCGGTCAGCCGGGGCCGGCCGCCGCCGCGCCGGCCCGGCCGGTCACATTTGGCTACATCACACGGCAGTCTGTTTACAACTCGTCCTTGAAGTCCTCCTCCTCTGCGCCGCCCGGCGGCGGGA
Organism: Ectropis crepuscularia; assembly: GCA_963693475.1. NCBI lineage: Eukaryota > Metazoa > Arthropoda > Insecta > Lepidoptera > Geometridae > Ectropis > Ectropis crepuscularia. Next base: position 32,026,225 of record OY856339.1, on the reverse strand, counting down.
CTCCGCCTTGGCCTTGGTACAGCTTGGCGATGATCGGTTGCACGACATCCTCGAGAGACTTCTTCTGTTTCTTGTACTCGTCCGCTTCAGTGTCCTGGTTGTCTTCTAGCCACTTGATCGACGCGTCGATCGCTTCCTCCATCTTGGTCTTCTCCTCATCACTCAACTGTGGACAAAGAAAGATTCATTGTTAGATTTCAGCAACAGCAGGGTGAAATGCTTTGAAGAGTGTGTAAATTTTCTTTCTAACAATTTAAGGTTATGAAAAAGAAGTTATATTTATGAATGAAGTAGGTTATCTCTTGTTAGTTTATATCTCTTGCACCTAAATTGTGCATAGTATGAATCATTGTATAGTTGTTGTTGATCAGATACATATCACAAAATATACTTGTCGGCGCGAGCAACATTATGTCATCGCTGCCTACGCTCGGAGCGGGAGCGGAGCGGACAGTCGCTTGCCTGCGCTCGGAGAGTGAACACCTAAGCTATTGGAATCTATGCTGATTACAGCATGCATATGGCTGGGCAGGGAGAGAGATGCGAGTAGGCAAGGTGAGCGTCAGCGCGCGCTTTAAAGGGGCCCCTTAAACCTACGCCCGAGTCGCAAGTCTTGGGGTCTACTTGGGGTTTCTCTCTCTGCCACACGATGGACCCGGCACCCGCACGGTGAGTCCAGGTGAAGCCAAGAAGCAATAATAGGCCAACCTACTTTGTTACCTGAACTTAATAAATCCTATTGTGTTTGCGAGTTCGCGAGTTTTCATCCAACACTACCCACCGACTACGCCCACAGCAGAAGAATGCGACTACTGATGATGATGGCGAGACTCGGCCTGCCTACATCAGAAGCGGGATTCGTGATGGATGAGAACAAAGAAGAAAATCGACCCAGTGGCAATCGACCACAAGCAAGGCGTTTCGAGGTGAAGCATCATCGTGGTTAACTGAGATTGCCCTACAAAGGAATTACGTGGAAACAAGGTGCTTTTACATTTCGACCGAAGCGAAAGTGGGTGCTGTTATTCAAATGAATCGCGAAAACCCAAGTGATATCGAAAACTACCCGCATTTGCCGATTAATCACTTTGTTACCTAATTCTTGGAAAAGCGTAAATGAAGATGAAATTACCGCATCGAAGGTTCACAACCCACAAGTCGATGTATCAATGAAGCTACTATGAGAGGAGAGCAGACGGAATACGGAAGAATTCATCTCAACCGAAGATCAAGCCAAAAGTAGACGTTCCTGCCTGCCGGCTGGTCTGTCTTCGTGATCCGCCTGGCTGCTGGGCTGGCGCGCCCGGGTGCTTGCCTGTTGGCTGGCAAATCCATCGTGCTTGCTGCTGGACAGCGGGTCTGTCGAGGTGCTGCCTGCTGGCCGGCACCGAGATCAAGATGACGAGTCGGAAGTCTACGCTCAGCGAGGAGCCTCAGATGTCAATCAGGTGTGTTCGTTTCTAGTTGTCATTAGTGCCTATTCATTCAGTTTTAATTTAAAGATTGCAATCGCTGTAATCGAGTCCCAGCAGTGGAAACGTTTAGTGGGCTGTTGATGATGATGATGATGATGAATCGCTGTAATATCACACCCTATGCCAAGTTGAGTTCATGAAGCAGTTTCATCAAGTTTATCATCACAGTTACCTACTTACTTTAGAAATCTGATTGGTTTAATTTTGAGAAAATTTCACTATTGAAGAAAATGTGTTCACTCATTGGCATAGTGCGTTAACATTACTGGCTAGTTGGAGCAATCGTAATCTATTTTGACAGCGGGTACCTATACGCACAAAATGACCCGTTTGATAAATGTGAGTCGGTAAATATTTCGAGATTTTTGTAGGTTACTTAAAATGGTATCTGAAGGTAGTTTGAAAAATACGTCAGTTCATACGATCAAATTGTAGATGGCTATGTATTGCAGTGTATGCTCTTTGACCACCTTCACAGTTACCATATGAGATGGTTATCGGGTCGAGCGACGAGGCCGTCCGGTCCAAGTCATCATATGAGATGATGATGCGGTCGAAGGGACACCTCGGTCGAGTATTCCATATGAGATGGTTATCTAGTCGAGCGACGAGGCCGTCCGGTCCAAGTCATCATATGAGATGATGATGCGGTCGAAGGGACACCTCGGTCGAGTATTCCATATGAGATGGTTATCTAGTCGAGCGACGAGGCCGTCCGGTCCAAGTCATCATATGAGATAATGATGCGGTCGAAGGGACACCTCGGTCGAGTATTATTTGCACGAGGTCAAATAGCACACACAGTGTACGTATGTATCAGGGAAAGCTGCGGGCTCGTCCGGTCCATGTCGTCATAAGAGATGACGAGTCTTGGTCGAAGGGATACCTCTAGCTGGTTTCATTTGCATGAGGTCTAATGAGGGATGTTGTATTCACCTACGCGTACATGCGTGAAATTAGGTCTTTTATGTCAGGATAGGACGAGCATAGTAAATATGATGATCCTAGTGGTTTTATTTCTTCCTTGACAGATTAACTGAACATGAGCCAAAGGAGAGGCGAGAGGCGCACGAGGACTTGCGCATGTCAGGATAGCCGTGTCGGCGCGAGCAACATTATGTCATCGCTGCCTACGCTCGGAGCGGGAGCGGAGCGGACAGTCGCTTGCCTGCGCTCGGAGAGTGAACACCTAAGCTATTGGAATCTATGCTGATTACAGCATGCATATGGCTGGGCAGGGAGAGAGATGCGAGTAGGCAAGGTGAGCGTCAGCGCGCGCTTTAAAGGGGCCCCTTAAACCTACGCCCGAGTCGCAAGTCTTGGGGTCTACTTGGGGTTTCTCTCTCTGCCACACGATGGACCCGGCACCCGCACGGTGAGTCCAGGTGAAGCCAAGAAGCAATAATAGGCCAACCTACTTTGTTACCTGAACTTAATAAATCCTATTGTGTTTGCGAGTTCGCGAGTTTTCATCCAACACTACCCACCGACTACGCCCACAGCAGAAGAATGCGACTACTGATGATGATGGCGAGACTCGGCCTGCCTACATACTGTTTACCAAAACTAGAAAACAACATTAATCTCAAGTAATTTTAAATTAAAGTGATGTTAGTGAGAGTAAGGAGATACCAACCTTGGAGCCGAGCTTCTCCTTGTCTTGCAGCTGGTTCTTGAGCGAGTAGGCGTAGCTCTCGAGCTCGTTCCTGGCCTCGACGCGCTCCTTCAGCTTCTTGTCGTCGTCGGCGAACTTCTCCGCGTCCTTGATCATCCGCTCGATGTCCTCCGGGGTGAGCCTGTTCTGGTCGTTGGTGATGACGATCTTCTCCCGGTTGCCGGTGCCCTTGTCCTCGGCCGACACCTGCAGGATGCCGTTGGCGTCGATCTCGAAGGTGACTTCGATCTGGGGGATGCCGCGCGGCGCGGGCGGGATGCCGGTCAGGTCGAACTTGCCGAGCAGGTGGTTGTCCTTGGTCATGGGCCGCTCGCCCTCGTACACCTGGATGGTGACGGTGTGCTGGTTGTCGCTGGCGGTGGAGAAGATCTGCGACTTCTTGGTTGGGATGACGGTGTTGCGCGGGATGAGCTTGGTCATGACGCCGCCGACGGTCTCGATACCCATGGTGAGCGGGTTGACGTCGAGCAGCACGATGGCGTCCGTGTCCTGCTCCCCGGAGAGCACGCCCGCCTGCACGGCGGCTCCGTACGCCACGGCCTCGTCGGGGTTGATGCCGCGCGACGGCTCCTTGCCGTTGAAGAACTCCTTCACCAGCTGCTGCACCTTGGGGATACGGGTCGAGCCTCCGACCAGCACGATCTCGTCCACGTCCTTCTTGTTCATGTCCGCGTCCTCGAGCACCTTCTGCACCGGTTTCAGGGTCGATCTGAACAGGTCCATGTTCAACTCTTCGAACTTAGCCCTGGTGAGGGTCTCGGCGAAGTCTTCGCCCTCGAAGAAGGACTCGATCTCGATCTTGACCTGGTGGCTGGATGAGAGCGCGCGCTTCGCCTTCTCGACTTCGCGTCGCAGTTTCTGGACGGCACGGTTGTCCTTCCTGATGTCCTTGCCCTTCTTCTTCTTGTACAGCTTGATGAAGTGCTCCATGACGCGCTGGTCGAAGTCCTCTCCTCCGAGATGGGTGTCTCCGTTGGTGGCGACCACCTCGAACACTCCGTTGTCGATGGTGAGCAGCGACACGTCGAAGGTACCGCCTCCCAGATCGAACACGAGCACGTTCTTCTCTCCCTCCTTCTTGTCGAGGCCGTAGGCGATGGCGGCGGCGGTGGGCTCGTTGATGATCCTCATGACCTGCAGGCCGGCGATGGCCCCGGCGTCCTTGGTGGCCTGGCGCTGGGCGTCGTTGAAGTAGGCCGGCACGGTGACGACGGCGTGGGTCACCTTCTTGCCGAGGTAGGCCTCGGCGGTCTCCTTCATCTTAGTGAGGACCATGGCGGAGATTTCCTCGGGTGCGAACACCTTCTGTCCCTGGGCGGTCTGGACTTGGACATGGGGCTTAGATTGTTTCTCGATGACCTGGAAGGGGAAGAACTTGACGTCGTGTTGGACGGTGGTGTCGGACCACTCGCGACCGATGAGCCGCTTGGCGTCGAACACGGTGTTCTCGGGGTTGGTGGTGAGCTGGTTCTTGGCGGCGTCTCCGATGAGCCGCTCGCCGTCCGCCGTGAACGCCACGTACGAGGGCGTGATGCGGTTACCCTGGTCGTTGGCGATGATCTCCACGCGACCGTTCTTGTACACTCCCACACTGTTGACAAAACAAACTAGCGTGAGACTACGTGTCAGACATTCGTTTTCTTTGAAATCGTGTATTTCCAAAAATTTGGGCTACTTTGGGAACCATAGAGAAATGTCTCAACACTACAATGCTCACAAGTTAACAAAGTTTTATTCAGTAAAATTGTGTTAGTACAAGTTTGATAATGCCCACATGCTGTTACTATCAAATATAGGTGCCGGCAAACAAGTTGACCCAATGAAGTTGGCTGCGCAGAAACGTTTTAAGGTCTCTTTGGTGGAAGTGTACATGCGCGAACTTTTCGCTTCCACGTCAATTTTGGGTCAACTTGTTTGCCAGCCACTGTACTGATGTATGGAGACTGTAAATTTGCACTCAAAAGATAAGATGTCAAAGATTGAGTCTGCTCTTACGACAGAGATATTTGTGCATGATACATTTCAAGAAATATTATCTAGATAATATTTCTTTACATAATTTAAGGTTCATGTTGTCTGAATTATGTTCAACAAAAATGCATGGCAGCTTAATGCCTTCAAAGGAATGCAAATTACTAAACATTGCATATCAACCTAACATTGAGATAACATGGCCTACCAATTTAATTATCTGTTACATAATTTAAGGGATTAAAGTTATCAATTTGTTGTAGAATGTTCTAATTAGGACTTATATTTTTGCTGATAACTGATCCACAACACTATTTACCATAGTAAAACGTTGGACTGTGGCCCCGATATTTGGGTACAGTTTCATTCACCATGTTAACGGATAGACATAGCCCCTTGTTTAATGGGTTTAAATATGCTGAATAACAACATTGGAAACTCACTCCCAAAGTTAACCATTGTTAAAATCCTGTAATGAATCCTACTAATATTTCAAAATGCAAATGTTTGGATGTTTGTTGGTCAATTGGATATTTGGATCTGGTTGAAAATAGGAACACAGTTAGAATATAAACTGGAATAGCACATAGGCAAAATATAGGGAGCAGGAGCTGCACGGGTAAAACTGCCGGGCACTGCAGGAAGTGTAGTGAACAACTGTGATAGCTCTTTAGAACAATATTTGATTCATGTCAATAATCTGTTTCACTACCCTTTAATACTACAGAATTAATAATGAAACTGTATCAAACTAGTTCATACAGATTTATGTGTTCAGCCATTTTAAAGTTCAAATAAATAAAACCATGACCATTATGCAAAAGTAAATTAAAGCCTAACAGAGACTCGATATAGTATCTATAAATAAATGCTAATGAACTTGAACTAGCAAGCTGTGAACAAGATGAGGCCAGAGACCAATGAACTTTTGACATAGTTTAACATGTAGGTATTTGCAGAGTTCTAAGAGTATGAAAATAACTGAAAATCTGCACGGGAAGCTAGAAAAAGGTTATAGACACTAATATTTATTAGTGTAATGATAAGCAAAAATTATAATTTATGCTTTTCAAATCGTATTCTGACTAATTTGCTAAACATCAAGTACATCACCATGCTCAAATAATCGGCTACTAGAAATATGTTTCATTTAGTTACTTTTCTTCAGATTTACTTATTACCAAACATTGGCAATGAGATTCTTATAAGATAATGGAAGTAGGCAGAGATTATTTGACCACAGCTGGGAAGTTATGCTTGCTGAAATCTATCAGGTTCAGGGACAATAACCGCGTTAGAATACATGTACCTGTGAATGTTAACAAGACAAAAATCTGTTTGAAAGATGCTTACCATGAGTATGTAGTTCCCAAGTCAATACCGATGACAGTGCCGATTTCTTTCTCCTTTTCCTTCTTCTCGTCGGCGCATACCGTCGCCACCACCAGCGCTAAAGCTAGTAAACTCCACCGCATTTTGTTTGTTCACTTATCTGTAACAAAAGAACACATTCCCATGAATGAAAAAGTATGTAAATGCAATGAAATACAATCTCACGTTAATTGTGACTATAAAACTCAACATAGCAAGTAATCAGCTACTATTATAGCCGAGATCAGATGAATTTATGACCTGCTGGCAGTTGGCGACGCTACTACAAGGACACGTAATCAAAGCCAGAGTAGGGACACGTCACTCGAATGCCGGCAGCTGGAGGCAAAACGGAACTATGCTACCACACTAGAAAACGAAAGTTATAGAGTCATAGCGGTGAATAACGAAATAACGGTGCATCTGAATAGCCCGTGGCATATGTGGGCCAACGAGCCGGCCCGCCCGAGTCAAGATGCCTCGAGAATCTTCGCTGACGTTTCACTCAGATAACCATAATTTTAAATGAAATCCAACAATTACACAATTAAAGTACCCCGTAATCTTTGCTTTGAGTCAGAATAACAAATAACTTTGTAGAGGAATCCGGTAATTATAGAAAATTTGACAAAGAAAATTTTCCGAATGACATTTCAGGCATGCCAATCGGCACAAATCAGAAAATCAAATGTACAAGGCCTAGTTTATTCATTTTTAATTACCTTTAAGGGTGTAAAATAAACTGGCTTCCAATAAATCGATCACAGGCACGATTTCTGCACTTTTGACGAGACACTCACACGAAATCACAAATGACTATGTTCTTGCACCTTCGATTTTTCTTGTAAAACTGAAGTTTTGCATGCTGCCACCGCTATTATTTAGCGCTAGTATCGATCGTGTTTGTTTCTGATTGGTCAACATTTTGATGACGTCTGAGTCAGCTCTACACGATTGGTCCAGTTTAGAATATTTGGCCGCCTGTCATTGGCCCACGTTTATAACTGGCTCGAAGGATAAGTGTAGTTGTGGCGGGTATTTTGAGTTTCAAAAGTTTTACGAAAATTTCGCAACTTATTTTATTTTCTTATCAGAATTTATTTTCATATTGCAAAATATTTGTTTTTTACTAGGCGTATCCTAATATCGTCACGGGGTAACCAACCCTATAATACGCTACATAAATCATACGGGCTATTTAATTTCACACAGTCATGTGTTTGTGTCATCCATGAGCAGAGCCCACAAAATTTTCACACTGCCTTCTCTTTCAAATTGATTTAGCTCAACATGAATGTTCCTACCAAGACAATTAGCTTGAAAGATTGATAAGCAACCCACTGAATGTTCCCACAGCTGGGACCCGGTACCTTCTCTAACAAGGAGAGAGTCAAGGCCATAATTTACGATCCACCACGCTCTGACGCTGACGTCGCTGACCCAGCGTGTGTTGGTGGATAGCACATGATCTCGAAAGATTCTAGGTACATGTCGGTTTCCGCACGATGTTTTCCTTGGCCATTTTTAAATTAGCGGCATAACGCTCGTGAGTTTGAGGAGACAGTGCGTACATTCAAACCAGAAGGTCCAGATTGGCAGTTACCGATCTAAGTAACTTTACAAGTCATAGCTGTAGCTTGAGAGATTGTTGTGTTGTTATTGACATTGCGTTTACATAAGCGTCTTCTCTCGGTATTTCTTGCTCAAATCTAGTTAAAAATGCTTTTCTACAACTTATCATTTTGTGGATACAATAGCTGCGATACGTACATTTGTGCGGCGTAACTTTGTCCTCTCCACAGACTAGGTAATTAGGGAGATATGCACCTATAAGTTGACCCTTAAACATTGTATCCTTTCATTGTTAAGATTGAAGTAGTTATTCTACGCATCTAGTGTCCCAGTCCTAGTGGCGCTTACCACCAGACCATCTGTTTGTACACCATTTTAAAGTAAAAAATACCATGCAGGGTGACCAACTCACTCTTCATCGTAAGTACTTTGCAGAAACAACCAGCAAGCTCTGAAGAAAGGAAATAAATAAAAGAAATTTATGCAATAAAAACTTTTTATTTATAAATAATAGAACCCATTACACAAAATAACAAGGAACATTAATACATCAGCCTTATTTTAAAATTATTATAATTTTAACAACATTTCCTGTACTTTTCATATAATTTCTTATAACTAATTAGAACTACCGTAAAAGATCATTAACCCAATTATTAATCCCTCAATAAAAAGTATTATTATGACTTTTATATGCATTGTGACTTGTGTGTACAAAAACCTTATTTACTGCATAAGACAATATTTATAAAACAATTAACTTCAGCTTCATTTTGTTCCAGTATGCAAATAAACTGATAAACAATTTACCATCTTATATAAAATAACGTAAATCCATATTTCCCAAGATTTTAGATTAGTGTTGATTTTCATTCTAAAGTACTATTATGTCGTCGAATTTATCCTTCCTTTCTGCCCCGGCGACCGTTGTTAGAACGTGTACCAATCAGCAAAGGACCATTGTATGTTGCTCGGACTCGTAGCAATCAGCAATGACACGTTGGCCTTCAAACCGGAACACAGTAGTGATTGCACTTACTAACTGTACTTACACGCATACATATCAGCACTAGATACTATACTCTGAAATATACAACACTAGCACAGCGCCCTGCGGTTTCATTCGCGTAGTTATCCAGTCCAGTCGTTTTGAGATGATTAGATTTTGTAATGAACATCCAAACTCCCACACATTTGCATTTATAATAATAGTAATAATATGTATAACAAAACGTCGAATTGTGTCAAAATCCTGAACGTCTACCTACTCTCTTCCTACGAAAAACGTAATTTCGAAAAACGACTCGCGACTTTCTTACTTATACAATTTGACAATTTTATAACGGACGAAACAAAGTAGAACGAGAGTAGGAAAGTCGCGAGTTTTCTTTCGAAATTACGTTTTCGTTGAAATAGAGTAGACGTCCTGGGTAGCGATTCTGAAACCATTCGGTTACATCCCACACGGAATCTCATCTCTCGGTCTTTGTCATGCTAAACAGATAAGACAAAGACCGAGAGATGAGATTCCGTGTCGGATGCAACCGAATGGTTTCAGAATCGCTACCCTGAACTACTAGTACGATACGCCGTTACCTACGTGCCTTATCTTACTATAGAAGGCTCATAACAGTTTTGTACTCTTTATACCTTGAAATCCTTTAAAAAAATGTCATAATTGCGTTATGGTAGGTGGATGGATGTGTTATTCTTATTCTTACACGGAAACAAAACTACTGCATCTAGATGAAATATGATACACTTGGTAAATATCATATACAACGGGAACTGTACGGGTAAAACCGCCTGCCGCTCCTAGTACTCTAGTATTTCTTTTAATTCGCCATACATTAGCAGATTGGATTATTCTCAAAATCGAAATTGACTGGACTACTGGCCCGATCTCGCGAGTATGCGCAAAATCAGCGGAGTGAAATAAGTTATGATGCAATCGGCACCTGGAAGGAGAAACAAGGTTTTGTTAAAATATTTGGTTCGTTTAGGTATAAATTGTTCAGTGGTAGGATCACTGCAGAGACCGCCTTAAAGCCGGGTCACACAGAGGCGATCCGATAGCGATAGCGATCCGATATTTTTTGTCATGTTCGAATTTGTATGCAACCTGACACACAGCAAGCGGGCGCGATCTCATACTCGGTATATATCGCCTCTGTGTGACCCGGCCTTTAGCGGGTCATTCCACCGCCAAGCAGTGACGTGAAAACATTGCTGTGTTTCGGTTTGAAGGGCAATGTTTCCAGTGGCATTACAGGGTACAGAGATAAAAGAGAAACATCTTATATTTTTGGGTTTGTTTTTGGACAAGTTCAGTGCAGTGGTAGGTAACTTTTCTAATTTGGACTTTTCATATTACAATAGCTGTGTGACTCTGTGCTGTTATGAGCTGCGATATTGCTTACCATCATGCACGTGTCTTGCTCGTCTCGTCAATTTCTTTTATTAAAAAAAAATTGCTAGCATATTTTTGTAGCATGTATTTTGTTTTACTTAATTTTTTGAATGTATTTTGTAAAAATATCCATCAACGAGAGAGGAAATATGTTACACATCAAAAATAAATCTGTTAGGGCATGCAGCATCATCTATAATAGTGTACAGTTGCATGATCAAATACCACCTTGACCTTTTTCTACTGGACTGCTCATAGCTAGAAAAAGCGACAACATTTCACGGTTGATGGCGTAAATACTTATACATTCCTGGAAAAATACCTGATGGATATGTCTTCAAATCGAGCGTGAATCGATTACTCCTAGGTAAGCGGTCTGTAGTAGACCGCATCGTCGCTCAAGAGCAGGAGAGATGGGGGTCAAGCACAAGTCTATAAATAATTAATCGATAAAACAAAGATCTCGGTCGCAGGGTCATCCATTATCTCGAAAAACTATTTTATTTGAATGAACTAGGTAATATTATAAACGCGAAAGTTGGTAAGAATGTATGGATTTGTGATATAATGGGATTTGGATTAAATTTGGTACATAAATAGATAATTCATGTCAGAAATAATCTAGAATCATACAATACGCGAGGAGAGAGACATTCTCGCAAAATACGTAACGCGGATAAGCTGGATGTTATACCACACTCTCTCACGAGGTCACGGAAGTTAACTCACATTATGGGACCTGAAGATCTCGATCTGCCCCAAGTTTCGCCAGCTTCAAAAACAGATTAAAGTGCTGGCTTATCGATCAAACTTTTTATAGTTACACCGAATTTTTAGATAGTGATGGGAAAGTCATATAAAAATGTATACAAACATTTGACATGGAACATATTATATCATATAATGCTTGACAGTTTTCTGTGCAATCATTATTATAATACAGTAAAGTAGTCATTTCAAACTTTGAAAATGTATACAATTTGTATGCTCTTTTTTTTGTTTTTATTTTGTTATTAATTGACGTGTAAATTGTACATTTATGAATAAAGCACTTGGACTTTGGCTTTTTATCCCGGGAAATTAACGACCAGTTCTTGCCGTTTTCCATCGTTTGTGTTTTGCAAGAAAACGGTAACGATTTCGATATTTTTCGAAAAAATAAAAAAAAAAAATTTAAAACAAACTACTTTTTCCTGTAATCAAATTTTATGTGCTAAAATAATTAAATTATTTCTGAGCATTAACGGTAAATGTTACCTAAGTTTGTTACTAGAGAATATTTTTTGGATCCATATTTGAACAGATGTTAACAATTACACAAATTAATAAAAAAAATGTCGGGGCAGATGTTTAATATAGGTAGGTGCGTTACGTGGACATCCGCGTACAATTTTATAAAGAAGAAATACTGTTTCCCAGTGTGCGTTTTTATGCTCCTGTGATTAATTATTATGTGTCGGTAATGCAAAAGGCTATTTTTGTTCTCTTCAGACTAGCTTTCTACCTTAAGCCGGTATGTGCCGATCTTTCAGGTACTTCGATATCGATATCGGGACGTTATCGATAAAGTGGGTTTAGGAGAACGTAGTTTGCGATCGATCTTCCTTTATCTGATCTAAGTTTCAAGTTTATATCGGATACATTTCGGAAAGAGTGCAGCTGATCTGCATGACCTAATACCACCTAACCCTTTTTTCCGTCGCACTGCTCATAAGGGCACTCGCACTGATCCATAAAATACGTGAGGTAATTTTGAAGATTTTTCGATACCCCCTTCCCTCTTGGAGAAATGTTATTTTACCCCGTCACGTGAGAATTTTACACTTTTTTACTCAATTTCTTCCAGTTTTCTTCACAGAAAGAACATCAATTGCTACATCATAGAATGAACATCAAATTTTTTTGCAAAAAATAATTTGAGATTTCCCGAGACAACGTGACATTTGACTCGAAACGTAAACGTAATACCTATATCCAGGATAATTTTTTGGGCGCACGCGGGGACACGCATTGCCCCCATAAACGCAGTGCAGTAAAGGCAATTTCGAAAAGTATCCCCAAAAACAACAAAAACTTTTGAACAAAACCATTACAACAAATTATGGACATATACAACTTTCAAGAATTAGGGTTTCCAAATAGAACGAATTCTAAAACAGAAGTGACAAAAAAACCCGCATGTACACAGATATCTAGTTTCGCAGACTAATAAAGGATTACGAATGATTTCGATTACTATGCGTTCACTTCGGTTCAGTAATGTGTTGTATTTTTGTATTTTAAATAAAGAGTGACGAGACGAGCAAGACATGTGCCTGATGGTAAGCAACACGCCTGCTACACGACAGCACAGTGACACGCAGCTATAGGAACATGAAGAGTCCAAATCATCACCTAGCACTGCACTGCGCTCGTCACCCAGGTATCTAAGATGTTATATCTCTAAGCCCTGTAATTTCTTTGGAAACATTGCCCTTCAAACCGGAACACAGTGATGTTTGCACATTCCTGCTTGGCGGTAGAATAACTGGCAAAGGTGTGGTAGGTACTTCCCCAAGGCGGACTCTGCTAAGAGTCCTACCACTACAAAAGCTTGTATGTAGGCAGCTCTGTGTGTTCGCGTTACGTACCGGCCCTGCGGAAGCAGGTGAGCGTCTCCATGAGCGTGTTCTCTAGCTCCTGGCCCTCGCCGCTCTTCGAGATCATCGCGTACTCGCCCGACACCTGCGGACATTACACTTGATGATGATGATGATGATGATGGCTCATCATGGTACCGGCTTCACTCGGGTATCGATAAACAATAAATAAATAATTGGTAATAAAATTATATTGCGACTACAAACGGAGGTTTATACTAAAATTTTTGTATATATCTATACCACCTATAATGCTGAAGAGATTATTTGTTTCAACGCTCTAATCTCAGGACGTCTACTCTGTTTCTACGAAAACGAAATTTCGAAAAAAAAGTTCTAAGCATACCCTAATTAGAGTAGGCTTAGAACATTTAAACGGACAAAACGACGGATCGAAGTAGAATCGGAGTTGGAAAATCGCGAGTTTATTTCGAAATTACGTTTTCGTTGAATTAGAGTAGACGTCCAGGAACTACGGGACGTATTAAAAAAAATATTTCACCGTTGGATATGGATAGATAGATGCTCTTTATTGATACACCAAAAAGAGTAGGTACATAGCAATAATAAACATAACATAGTGCATGTGCACCATGTGCCTGATGGTAAGCAACATCCCTGACCATAACAGAACAGTGACACGCAGCTATTGGAACATGAATAATCCAAATCAATACCTAGCATTGCACTGCGCTCGTCACCTAGATATATAAGATGTTTTATCTCTATGCCCTGTGATTTCACTGGAAACATTTAATTAACAAACAGTTACACTGATGATGATGATGGCTATATACTCCCAGCTTCGCTCGGGTAATGTCATATTACCTCTTATATCGGGACTATCACTGCTGCTATAAACTATCCTGTCTCTCAAGTTGAATCATTAGGCAAAATTTGATTAAAATCGATTCAGTAGTTTAAAAGCTCACCGCGGATTCGATTTTTTTAAGTTGTCTGTTCGTAGTTTCCAATGAATTAAATCGAACAGATTTTCCCTGACAGCATATTATGAAAGTAAAATATGAGGTACTACATAAAAAAAATTTGGTCCATCTCATTTCTGAAACGGCTGGATCGATTTTAATGGTACTTCCGCAGATTAGATTACTGATGTTAATTCATGTTATAAAGAGTGACATAAGCTACTTTTATTATAGAACCGGACCAACGTACCTAATTTTAAATTAATTTTTTTTCATATAAAAAATTAAATATTATTTGCCTTGTGAACGAGCAAATAGAATATGTTTCCTTTATCTACATAATATTATTTACGGTTGTTTGCACAGCAACATTACAGATAGGTAAACATTCGATAATTTATTGCAATATAGTCGCTATGCGTAGGTATATTTTCTGCTTGTTTTATCAGAGTTCCGAGTTATCTCAAAACGCCATGTGCTATGTTTTGTTATAGTTCTGAAGATTTTATTAGAATAAAGCGAAATTAAACTTCAAGTTATCTGGCCATTTCAGATGGATGCATAATGTTCACAGTGAAGGATATAAGCAGTTTATGTTCCCACTGATGGGAGTTGAGTCAAGGCCATAATCGGCCACGCTCGTTGGCGTTTTTGTAAAAGCCTTCACTGTGATAATTAGTAGTGGTAGGACTTTTTGGAGAGTTCGCCCAGGGCATTATTACACCTTTGCCAGTTATTCTACTGCCACGCATGCAAACATTGTTTGGGATTGAAGGGCAATGTTTCCAGAGAAATTACAAGACAGAGAGATAAATCATTTTATATATCTAGGTGATGAGCGCAGTGCAGTGCTAGGTAATAAATGGATAAAGATATGGATTTTTAATATTCTAGTAACAGCGACACACTGCGATAGGCGTGTCGCTCACTATCGGGGTCATCCGGATCAACGCGAGGCTCTAGACTAGAAAAAAATTGGCAGTCATAGAAACTGCCGATAGAAGTGAAAACTTATAACTCAGAATTTGATAGTTCACTTTGAAAAGTACGCGGGTGTAACCGGAGGGCGTGGGCTTGAGCATGAACATGGTTCTGAATATACCCGAAGATTTCTTATCATTTCACGAAAAATTTGTCTATGGCGCGCCAAAAGAAGTTTTCAGTTCAAAAAGATGTTAGATATCATGGGACACCAAGTATGAACGAAATTTCTTCTGATAATATAGAAGCAACACAATATTTATATTAAAAAAAATATATATGGTACGATCATCTGACAAATAAAGCTGGCAACACTGGTTGAGCGCAGTTTTTATGCGTCACGTCTGTTATATATATTTGTTACAGTTTTAAGTCTCATTTTTTTTTAGTTCAGTCGCGCAGCAAAATCCCTTTCTCCTCTAAGACTGCCTTAAGGAACTACGTTCCAAAAAAAAATATCCCTAAAGTCGGTTTGTTTACGAACGATAGTTCAACGTGACAACGTCATAACAAAACATTGATAGATGCGGTGCAAGCGTACAATGAGCGTAACGGGACGTAACGGGACGCTTTTTCGTGCATGCAGCCGGCGTTCATTGATTTATTAGACATTAGACGTTGTCACGTCAATAAATTCGAAGGTACCTGGTAGACGAACAGCGGGTGGTGCGGGAACTGGTCCTTGGTCTGCCGCACGATGTCCAGGTACGGCAGCCCCGGCTTCACCATCAGGAAGTCGGCGCCCTCCGACACGTCTCTGGCCTGCTCACACCAAGCCAATCATGACTCTTATGAATTATCGGACGTAAACTCTAGCAGAACATCAATTTTACTTTCTCTGTTACATCAGTTGGTACATATTAAGATATGGTATTAGCTTTTGGGGTAAATAATACAGCTTACGATTAAAAACACAAATACGAACATAATAAACATAAACATTTGGGCTTTGTTCGAGATGCAAGTGATAGAAAACTGCAGAAAAGTAATCATGTATAATCAAATCTTGACTCCTCCGTCCCTGTCTGTTTTTCAGGTTATGTGTTCCGTAAGGAATTTGTATTATAAACAAACATTTTTAGCAAAATAATAATCAAAACTATCAAAAATCATATTATTGTTATAATGCTAAAGATTTTTTTTTAACTCTTATAGGTTTACAGTTGACCGCCATCTCGTCTGATGTTAAGAGATGCGGTCTACGATGGAGCGTGTTTACCTATCTAGAAGAAATCGCTCCACTCTTGATTTGAAGACACAAAGATCGGGATGTAACCATCGGGAAAAATGTGTGGGCACAGGCAACGCATTCCACAGCCTAAAAGACGTTAGACGTTCTTATCACAAAAGTATAGTTAAACCACTTCATACGAGCTTTAAGCTATAAGGCCCCCAATTGAATAGCTTATTTTTTATTTTTTGTTTTGTAATTCATTTCTTGTACTTTCTGGCTTTTAATAAAGAGTTTTTGTATTGTTGTATTCTTGTATTGTACGAGTCTTTGGAACGTCATTTTAGTATTGCTAATATAACGCATTTGCACAACATTTTGGGAATAGGCTATAATACTAAAAGTAACTAATTAGTCCGTTAGATTGTTAAAAATAATAAATACACACATTTTTTTCTCTTAAGTTTTTCAAACAAAAAATTACGAATATACAGTAAGCACTGTGTCTTCGTAATTTTTTGTAATAGAAGTTTTGCGTGACGTCAATTGTGGCTACGATTTTTACCCACAAGTGACGTCACAACTCCCCACTCTGGAAGTTTTATGATCTATATCAGTGTCGATTTTTAATAATTTGATAAATCAAAAAATATGTGTCCCCTATTTTTCCATGACCTAGCTGACGGACTAATTAAGAAAGGTTTATTTTTGTCCCAGTCCGCATTTCTATTTACGAGTACTTACTCGCACGCAATTTATGAGCGCGAAACCTAGTTACTGACCTGACATAAAGGGACGCCTGCGCTTGCGGCGGCGTCATGCCTCTACCTACCCAGCCCTATGAATCGGTCGCTCTACCGCGCCCTAACCCTAACGCCGCTAGTTGGGTGAAGTTATGGCATTCGTAAAGGCGGCGCCGCGACCGCTACAGGAGACCGAGACCGAAGACTGCGACAGGCACTGGACATTATAGCTTTGTATGGACTCCCCGGAGACCAAGACACGTGTCGCGGTTTCCAGTCTCGGTCTCCTGTCGCAGTCGCGGCGCGAATCGCCGCCTTTAGGGCGCCTTCACGGTCGCAAGTAGCGCGGCCGTAGCTGCGCGACAGTCGCGCTGGTCAGAGGCGGCTTCTATAATAAAAATAGCAGCGCGACACATAATTGTTATAGCGGACGACAGCGCCGCAGCCGCGTGCGATCAGTCCGCATCGAGATAGTGTTGCAAACGTTGTGCGCTATACAACGGCTGTATTTGTAATGAGAAGGCAGCCGCTGCTGTCGTGTGGCTGCCGCGCTACTTGCGACCTAAAGCTGCGTCTACAATTATTGTAGGAGATAGGATAATTATCCTATCTCCTACATAATTATGTAGGATAGGAGAGCCGACCACGAGCGGAGCAGTGGTAGGACTCTTAGCAGAGTCCGCCTGGGGAACTACCACACCTTTGCCAGTTATTCTACCGCCAAGCAGTAGAGTGCAAACATTACTGTGTTCCGGTTTGAAGGGCAATGTGTCCAGAGAAATTACAGGGCTTAGAGATATAACATCTTAGATCTCTGGGTGACGAGCGCAGTGCGGTGCTAGGTAACGATTTGGGCTCTTCATGTTCCAATAGCTGCGTGTCGCTGTGCTGTTATGTGGCAGGCATATTGCTTATCATCAGGCACATGTCTTGTTCGTCTCGTCAAACTTTACTTTAAAAAAAATATGTGAAGGTGTTCTTATGATTTATGCAAGAGTGGAAGATAAAAGTAGTCGTGACTGACCGCGGCGCGCGCGGCGAGCCCGGCGGCTCCGGGCGGCAGCTGGTAGCACTTGCGGTCGCCCTCCATCGGCGAGCTCTTCATCGTGTCGCGGAACGGGCCGTACATGCACGACGCGAACTTGCACGAGTACGAGAGCACCGACACCTGGATAACACACATTTAAACACAATATAATCTATTTTCTCCAACAAAAAATACAAAAACCAACTTCAATTTCAAATCAAATTCCAACATGTGACCAGGCACGTGGGGCGCCCGCGCAGGCTGGGGCCCGGCTGGGAAATGCCACCTCGAATATACGGCCAGTCCGACGCTGCAAGCTGCGCACTAGGATAAACAACCCACTAAATGTTCCCACTGCTGGGACTCAGGGTCTTCTCTCGCAAGGTGAAAGAAAAACATCGTGAGGAAACCGACATGTACCTAAATTATTTCGAAGACACATGTCATCCGCCAACCTGCATGGTGGATTATGACCTTGGCTTTCTCTTTGTGAGAGCACAGAGTCCCAGCAGTGGGAACAAAGTGAGCTGCGTATGCATATAGATGTTTAAAGCTAGAGTACCTTATTGTGTAGTTTGTTAGCGACGAGACTGTCTTTAATTCCTTTGATTCTGTTGTCCATCATATCGGAAGGAGCTATCACTTGAGCACCTGAAAACGTTATATGAATTAAGTAGTATAACAGTTTTTCTTTCAATTTACTTAGCAAGTTAGGAGTAGTGGAGTAGGACTCTTGACAGAGTCTGCCTGGGGAAGTACGACACCTTTGGCAGTTATTCTACTGCCACGCATTAATGTGTAAACATTACTGTGTTCTGGTTTGGACGTCAATGTTTCCAGAGAAATTACAGGGCTTAGATATAATATCTTAGATCTCTGGGTGACAAGCGCAGTGCAGTGCTTGGTAATGATTTGGACTTGGTGTGTTCCAATAGCTGCGTGTCACTGCGTGTTCCGATAGCTGCGTATCACTGTGATGTTATGTGGTAAGTGTGTTGTTTACCATTACGCACATGTCTTGCTCATCTAGTCACTCTATACAATAAAAAAAATGTTCTGTGGTATAACTCACAGCTTAACTGTTATGCACTATAATTTATTTTTGTCAAATACCATAGGCAGATGACTAAAAAATAATTAATTAGTCTGTCAATTAGATCATTAAAAATATGTATTCCATTTTTTTTGTTACACAAACAGAAAATGATGAAGATACAGTGCTTAGAAGTTTTGAGTGACGTCACTTTATGGTACAAGTTTTATAATAAATTTTTACAAAAATTGGGCAGAAGGAGCAGTATGAAATTTTGCACACTTTTAAAGAAATAATAACTTATAGTTTATATAAGAGAGGTGTGCAGAATCCTAATATTTTTTTTAAATTATGCATGATAAAATACATTAAACCAATAAGAAACATTACATATCACCATGGTACCATGTATTTGACACTCAACATAAATACTCTTCTGTTAACTGTAATAGTATTGCTTCGAAGTAGTTTAATATTGCTTTATAGTGGAATTTCAACCACTTGGTAAACATTAGTATTTTTAAATCTTTGAAAACTCACCAGCTTTTGCATAAGCTAAAGCTACTTCAGCTATTCTCTTCACAGAAGCAGCATGGTCAATGCTCCCGGACTCCGTCAGCACCCCACAGTGACCGTGGGATGTGTACGGACACAGACACACATCACATGCAATGAGCAGACCAGGGAATGCTTCTCGAAGTTTCGGTACAGCTCTAATAACTGGGTTGTTTGGTGAATCAGCATTAGAACCCGTAGCATCCTGGAATGTGATACAATACTTGTCTTAGTGTACATTAGGCTCACAGCCAAAAATGTTTTGTTCCAAAATAACAATAATAGCTAAGACACAAGAACAACCTACTGTTAAGCATGAGAGGTTCAAATTGTGCTAGCTCTTCTTAATATTCTCAAGTGCATGCAAGTCTATCATTATACCTACGTCGAAGAGAAATATCATCTGCAAACCCCAACTTAGCCAACTTAATCATGAACTTTAAGTACTCTATCTGAAGCCAGCAGTAGGAACTAACATTAAGTAAGGAGTTAAATCATAAATATTTGAAAATAATTAAAATACAATTCAATAGCTGATATAGACTAAAAGCCTGTAATAAAATTTAATGTTTTGTTACCTTGGGAAGTGTGTCTATGATTCCAAAGATGAGTATAGATTTGAGCCCTTTTCTCACCAAATCTGTCAAAGCTGCAGTTAATGTATTCAACCCATAGCGGTATACATTAGGCATGCTCGCTATGCTTTGGTAAGCGTCATCATCCTGACTGAAAAATGTTTCAAAAGTTGGCAACATACATTTTAGGTAAATTCAGCAGTTGGAAGTTAGCTGTAACCGGTTTTAGCTGAAATAATATAACTTACACTTATCTAAGCCATTCAAAAATTGTTATTATGAAAAAAATATTCCAGATAAAAGGTAGGAGATAAACTTGAAAAAAAGTTATGGATCGAGAAATCGCGCTGTTTTTCGTTTCGACGCGATTTCCAATAAAATTGCTGCATACGTAGTTAATTAGGGTAATACACTTACAGTAGAAACACCGGATACATAAGATTATGCGGTTCTATGCTGGTATTTGGAGCCTGAAGTTTCCGCAGGGTATCTTGAAAGTAGCCTCCATGTAACACATGTTCATGACTAGAAAACAAGTCGTTCATTTTACTCAATAGCTTAACAATTTATTGAAATATTTGAAATGAAACTTAGAAAACACTGAAAGGGGCAATAAATTAACTTTAGAAATCTACAAAACCGCAGAGCCCCTGACTAGTATTTACAATGAGACTACGACACAAGACAGTAGAGCAGTAGACAGTTGACAGGTTGACACTAGGACTAAGACAGCTGACGCCAGTTGGCAGCGCTGGATAATTCAATTTATTTTTCAGAAAACAGCACCATAAGCTTACAAAGATAATATTTTGCCAAAAATGCATGAGAAATAATCACAGAACAGAAATCAAGAAGAAGTAGCAAGTAGGCGGGGCAATCGTAGTACTAAGTAAGCGCAATCTCCGCATACTTAGAGAGTACGCCCACTTCCGAATACTTAGTCGTGCTCTGCCACTACTGCAGTACTCCTGAATCCGCGATTTTGAATAAAAAGTAAGCAGTCATGCCGTATTGTGCAGTTATTGAGTGTAAAAACGATAGCCGTGCTAAAACTTTATCCAAAGGAGGCATATCGTACCATCGGTAAGTCTTATTTTATTTATTTTTGATTTTATTGTGAAAATAAATTAGTATTAGCTTAAAGAGAGAAATGATTTAAAGGAAGTCAACTTTAAAGTCATTGTAATAAGGTCCATTTTCATTCAAGCTATATATGATATTCTCGATCATTCTATGCATGCGAGTAGCGCTACTCAAAGATGGTACACAAGCTGTTGAAATTGCTAATATCGATATTTCTAACTTGTACAGTTTTGTGAAACAAATAATTTATATTATCTTTTGTTATATGGTATTTGAATAATTTAATTACATTTTATCATTTCAGTTTTCCTAAAAGTCCCGTTGTTAAGGAGAAATGGATAGAAGCTACAGGAAGGCAAAATTGGTTTCCTTCCAAACAAGCACGATTTGCTCTGAGCACTTTTTAGACAGCGGTTTTATAATAAAAAAAAAGGAAATAGGTACTGCCCTGTTGCCCTGTTTTTGTTATTGATTTTTATGTATAAACTTTTATTAGTTCGAGTATTGTTTTTACTGAAACCCTGTTCCTTTTCTATATCCCTTTTGTTTATTTTAGTCTCCTTAAGTTTCTATTCATGGTTATAAAAACATCTTGAATTTTTACTGACAACAACTAAAATGACAAGGTCGTCCCTCAAAGAAAATAACTATTTCCTTACATTGTGAGTTCGATTCCCACCCAGTGCAAATATATGTGTGATGGATTCAAATATTTTGACTGTATCTGAGTGTTTCTATGTGTAATAAGTAAGTATTTATAACAGCTATCTGGCCGCCATATTACAAGCTTAGCTTAGTTTAGCGTCAGATGGTGTTGTGTGTAAATGTTTCACCTATATTTATTTATCTCTACCTCACTCAAGAAAAATATCATTCGACTAAAATACAAATGTTAGTGCTACTTGCCAAGACTAGAAGAATTTCATCATTACTTTATTTACTTAAGATATTTATTTAGTTTCCTCCGAGTATTTTTGTAGTTTCTTCCTAGTAATTACGTTCTTTTACAAAACTCTGTTACGCTTCACTCTAAAGTTAATAAAATTAAGATGGTACATGAACAAATTTAATCATAATATTATGATTACATTATACGATAGGTACGTAAACTGAATAACGTAATATCGATAATTTAATGAAAATGCTTAAGCATTGTCTTATTACTATTAGCACGACCGGCTTATATTTACGAATCCCTTATTTTAAAGAAGGTAGCGTTCATAGTTGCATAAATTACATAAAGTGCCATCTAGTATGAAGTAGCAGAACTAGTGAGCACTAGATGTCACTAATCTTACTCTAGTGCGCACTAGTGAAAACAACTTACATTTCTGAAAGATGATAATAGTTACCACCTTATTCTATTCTACTAAGGTTGAGTTTAGAAAGTTCGTAGCACTGATGTATGCGATACGCCCTAAAAGTCCTGATAATGGTACATAATAAGCGACTTAGTCACATTCAGGATACGGTACTTTTTCCTGTAATTAGATAAAATTGAGTTATCCAAGAAAGTCGTAACAACATTTTG
Source organism: Ectropis crepuscularia (assembly GCA_963693475.1). Taxonomy (NCBI): domain Eukaryota; kingdom Metazoa; phylum Arthropoda; class Insecta; order Lepidoptera; family Geometridae; genus Ectropis; species Ectropis crepuscularia. Next base: position 32,003,487 of record OY856339.1, on the reverse strand, counting down.
AATAGTTGACAATAACAGATTTATTGTGTTTAGCAATAGGGTTCATTTTTAGGTACGTAACTAAATGCAATACATCATTTTAGGTTCGTCACTATGGGACAAATCACTAGCATTGTTGTAATGTGTTTAAAATATATCAAAACCACGTTTGTGTGCAAACGTGATACGGTGGTTTTCCTAGTGAGATTCAGCTACGAGCCTTCTACTTGATTTCTGTTCTGTGGAAATAATAGTACACAATGGAATTTCAATAAAATAACGTAAATCAAATATAAAATGTCGTCAATTAACTCCATGTTTCGGTTTGAAGGGCAATATTTATTTTTATAAGATAGAGCAACAAGACGCGCAATAGCACAGCAACACGAGTCCCAATCATTACATAGCACTACAATATACCATATTATATATAAGATTATCTATGATAATTTCTTTGGACACCGGAACATTGCCCTTTAAACCGAAACACAGTGATATTTGCACATTACTGCTTGGTCGTAGAATAACAGGCAAAGGTGGTAGTCAGCGTCTGATTAAGAGTTCCTGCCGCCCTAGGCTAACTATCAGGGTAGCGATTCTGAAACCATTCGGTTGCATCCGACACGGAATCTCATCTCTCGGTCTTTGTCTTATCTGTTTAGCATGACAAAGACCGAGAGATGAGATTCCGTGTCGGATGCAACCGAATAGTTTCAGAATCGCTACCCAGGACGCGCCCCCAGGTTCGCCAGACGCCAGGTCGGCTTAAAACGGTCGGTCGGTAGAACACTGTACGGGGGTGAAATTGGGGTTGAAATAGGGGATGAATGTCAACATGAAAGTTCCCAATCGGTTAAGATAAAAAATGTTTGTCTGTAAAGTCGGTTTACTGACGATAGAACGTGACAACGTCTTTAAGAAAATACTGATGGAATGGTAGCATTTTTCAAAAGAAAATTTTAATTTCATTTGATAGATTTGTATGTAAAAAGTAATCAGTAGAATTTAGTCATTTTCAATCAAAACAATGCAAAAAAGCTTTTAGATGCCGGGGATCGAACCCGGGGCATTTCACATGCAAAGCGAACGCTCTACCACTGAGCTACATCCCCGCTTGAACTACTGGTCGAAATAATTAATACAACTGTAACAAACATGCGGCGAGGTAACGACCGACGGTAACGACCGACGGTAACGGTACATGACGTCATGTTTTGTGGGCGTGCAGCCGGCTTCATCGAATTATAAGACGTTATCACGTCAAAATTACAAAACTCTTTGTTTTTTGTTTTATATAGGTACTTGACACAAAGCCAAGAAATGTTTGTTCTAGCAATTTTGTAATTTCGAACTGTATGGGGATGAAATTGGAGTTGGAATGGGGGACGAATGTCTCTTACGTTTTCACACCTAAACAACTGAACCAATTTTGATGAAATTGTATGATTTTTTAATTATAAGCTATTTTTAGTACCTAACCATAAATGTGTCTGGGTATAAAAATAGGTACTACCGGAGTTACCTTAATATTAGTTTATTAGTTATTAATTTCGCGCGGACGAAGTCGCGGGTAATAGCTAGTATACTCATATAATGTTAGACAGTTTTCTGTACAATGATTATTATAGAACAGTAAAGTAGTAATTACAAACTTTGAAAATGTATACAATTTGTATGCGTTTTCTTTTGTTTTTATTTTTTATTGATTGACGTATTAATTGTACATTTATGCATAAAGTACTTTGACTTTGGCTCGCTCCATTCAGGACCTCCCTTGAGCTTCTGGCTCCCGCATTTTTTAAATACACTCAAGGATTAGTAGCGACAAGACTAGGTGGAGCCGGGGTGCTCCGAGTCGAATTTGGGTCCTATGTAACCTACCCGGTTCGATTTAGTCTTAATAAGGTGGACGGTGGAAACTAAATAGTTTCCAAATAACACCCAGGTAGACAAAGGTGAGCCGTCTCAAGATTCCTCCGATGTCCAGAATCCATAGTCACTTTAGCAATTTAGCAACACACTTACTGTATTCAACGCCATAGTAGTTGTTATGTAAGGTGTAAGGCAGCGCTGTGAGTGTTAAGAATCGGAACGAAAACTTTTCAAAGAGGTGGCTAATCTCTCGCTTTATTACATTACGGCTAGCCGTATTGAATGACGTATGGCGTCGAATACATTCCAGCTGTTTTTAAATCAGCCGCATTAAATCCGGCTAATCGTTAAACCGCCGCTTTAATAAACGGCCCTGTTTTTCAAAACGGCTAGCTGTAATGTAATACAACGGATTATACAATCCGGCTGCGACATAATATATACTAACCAACCAAAGAAAAATAAAATAAAATGAATAAATCAATATATTATAAAGCTGAAAAAATGGAGGTATACAATGAAAATTGCAAAGTTTACCACCTTTCTGATATTATATAAATATTTTTTTTTTTTAATTAGAGTGACGAGACGAGCAGGACGTTTGCCTGATGGTAACCAACATGCCTGCCACATAACAGCATAGTGACACGCAGCTATTGGAACATGAAGAATCCAAATCATTACCTAGCACTGCACTGCACTGCGCTCGTCACCCAGAGATCTAAGATGTTATATCTCTATGCCCAGTAATTTCTCTGGAACATTGCCCTTCAAACCAGAACACAATAATGTTTGCACATTACTGCTTGGCGGTAGAATAACTGGCAAAGGTGTGGTACTTCCCCAGGCGGACTCTGCCAAGAGTCCTACTAAATGCCACTACTAAATGTCAATGTTTTGATGTTTAAATGTCAGAATCATACGTCTGATCGGATTGGGTTGATATTCGGAACCCAGACAGATTATGGTCTGGAAGAACACATAGGCTACTTTTTTCCTGAAAAAATAACGGAAACGGGAAATACGTGAGTAAAACCGCAGAGCATTGCTATTTTATGATTTTAGTAGGATGTCAATGTTTGGATGTTTGTTGCTCAATCACGCGTAGTAACATATAAACGGATCTAGTTGAAACTGGGAACACAGTAAAAGTTGAAGAAAATATAGACTACGTTTTATCCCGGGGAAATTACAGGAACGGGAACTGGGTGGGTAAAATCTCGGGGCGCTGTTATTACGACATAATCTTGTGCATTTTGGGTTTTTCTTTGATAAATACAACGATAATTGCGGTTGGCAATATTTTGGCATAGTTGCCAAAATATAGTGTCGGCAGGATTTTACCCGCAGTATGGCAGGATACGTGATTTAGAGATGGTCACACTGAAATTGTATATCTCTTTACTTAGTCTGTGGGTAGTAGGTACCATTCTCTCCAATTCTCTCTTCTTAGTCTGTGGTAGGTGCCACAGAGTAAGTAATCACAGAGTATCTCTCTACTTAGTCCGTGGTTATAGGTTATAGGGTAGAGTAGGTACTTTGTTTTGTATTTTGTAATTTGTACAAAATACTCAAAATAGTATCAACATTTCACAAAATTGCGAATTGACGTAAAATCATTAAAACTACATTGCAATGAATAATGCCCCTTTTTATTATTATAATAATTAAATACGTTTACGACTGACCAAACATAACTAAAATTGGAAATCGTATCGTACGCTACCATGGCTTCATGAAGGTAATTCATAAGTTCATTAGTTATTATTTATACTTCATAACGTGTCTTCTGCTTCTCGCTGTTCACGCGACTAACAAGTTATCGTATTAAATTACGAAAGTAGTAAGTATCGACCCTGTCATAAGTGGAAGGCCTTGAAGTCACTATGAACAACGACGAATCTACGTCCAAGAAAAAAGGTGATAAACCTGAGGACAACGCCGCTAGTGACGCCAAGAAAGACAAAAGTGATACGGAAGAACCAAAGCCGCGTATAGTGCTAACTTTCCGCTCAGAAAAGTCCAACACAAAAAGTGCTAACATGAAAATCGTTTCAACCGAAGAAAAGCATGAAGAGGTTTCGCCTCGACGCTCGAGCAGGACGCGCGGCAAGTGGGACTGGGTCTGCGACAGTGACACCTCCATATCGCCGAAAAAGGATAAAAGTCAGCCCGCTTCCGAAAATGACGAATCTGATAGCTCACAGAAACGCACTAGACGTCGCAGCCGAGACGATAACATCATAGCCAGTGCTATAGCACGAAAAGAGAAGTCATATAATGAGGCTACTCCAGGTCCTACAAGGTTGTCGCGTCGTATCAAGCCTACAGCCAAAGTTTTAGCTAATGAAGAGCTAAGGATGGGTTTGGAGTCACAGAACAATGCTCGCCTTGGGATACAGACTGAGAAATCACCAGAAGAAGGTGTGAGAACTCGTCGCTCTGCACGACCTGCTGCAGAGAGTGAGAAGGTTAAACCCAAAGCTGATGAAGAAGTGCCAGCAGATGTAGTGGAGCTGGACAGTGATAGCCAAAACTCAGATATGAAGGTGCAGCACCTGTGTAAGTTGGGGCTCAAAGCCATTGACCCTGAGGAGGCAGATACAGAAAAAGATGATGACAAGTGAGTACAGTACTTGAAGTTTATAGCTTTAATTTAAATCTTTAATTAAACTTTTGCATGGCGTAAAACTTAAACTTATACACACAAACTGCGGGCTTGTGTAAGAAACATGTAACAGACAGTAATTAGAACCTACATTATAAATTAAAGTTAATTATTTTTGTAAATTGACCAACCAGTTTTAGCATAGGGTATTACCACCATCACACATGTTTTTTGTAGTTTGAGTAACAAGGTACTTCTACATGAATTACGAGACCTTCATAAAAAAAACACTTCTTGTTTTAAACTTATTTTCACTGATTATCAATACATTCATTATAGAGAGTTGGAGGAAGATGAACTTCTAGAAGATGAGGAAGAAATAGATGATGATTCAGAGGTGATCAGCAAATTACTAGAGGCAGATGATGATTCTTCATCCTCTGATCCACACGAGGAGAAGAACCTTGATCAGATGGACTTTGAAGATGATGATGATTTCATCTGTTCAGTGGCAAAGTCTAAAGGTCCTCCTCGGAGGTCGACCAGGCTCCGTCGCAATGATAGTGACAGGTCTTCTCCTGTGCCTGATGAAGATGTAAGGTGAGATAACTTTGATTATGACTTCTGTCTGCATCTTACATTAATAGAAAAATTACTACTGCAATGACAACATTTGAAGTTATTTTAAAATGTGTATTGAAATATTGGTCGAGCTCGAACTCTTTACCTCCTTTGCCATAATATAGAAAGAACAATAGAATTATATTCAATAGAAAACTTACCAAGTTAGTTAATGTCACAATAAATAAATGTTAATTAACACCACCTACAAGTGAATCAAGTTAGATTGTTAAAAATATTGTTAAAATGTTTTTTCTTTTGTTACTAAAACTAAAAATGACAAAGATTTAGGTGTTAAGAAGTTTCGACTGACGTCACATCTAAATACGATTTTTATGTAGACTTGACATCACAACACCACTCCGGAAGTTTGATGGTCTACAAGTATATATATCTTTGTCAATTTTTAATAATTTGATAAAACAAAAAATATGTATCCCATATTTTTTTCATTCTTTTTTATTGCTGTTTTTTAACTGGTTGACCTATTTACTATTTAATAATAATTTAAATAGGAAATAAAGAAAAAAGAATTGAACCAAATTAATTAATTAGAATTTGATATTTGATAGACTTAGGAAGCAATTTGTAATCAGTGAACGTACATAAAGACAGAGATTCAGATATATATATGTATATATAGCCTTTTTATTTCCAAACAGATTTTGATTGTGTTTATTTTAGAAACAACATTCTGTTTTAAAACCATTTAAAATTGTTCCTACATTCAAGAAGCATATTTTAAAAAATCTGAATGAAATGAAATGGACATGTAATATTGTACTTGACAGGACTAACAGAAGACGTAAAAGAAGGCACTCAGACGAAGATTCTGCAGTGGATGCTGAAAGTGAAGAAGGAAGGTAAGAACCTAAAATTTTACTTGAGATATTCCATTGTAGTCATTACTCGTAAATGTCTGTACACTTGTAGGTAGGTATTAGAAGCAGTATATAGTAGCAGTGCCCCACTGTTTCACCTGCATAGTATTTATCCTGGGAAAATAATGGGGTCGGGAAATACGTGGTTGAAACGGCTTGACACTGCTGGTTCATAATATTGCTGTTGTTATAAATATGTGGTGTATTATACTGCTCTGTAAAGGCATAAAGGTCAATATAGGCAATGGCACATTATTTTGGTTGTTAAAATAGTTGTTGAGAAACAAATTTAGTATATTCTAAATTATACACTATATATACTAATTCCAGGATATTTGCTGTGGTTATGTGGTAGTACCACCACCATATTATGAACATGTTATATAACACTGCATCAAAATCAATGTTTGATTATTATCATCACAATGGTGTAACACCTTAAGAAACTAATAATAATTATTTTAGTATCTCCTCTAATTTCAAAAATCTCGTCTTAATGTTGAGTCTCGTGTCGTGTTTGAGGTTGTGCTTCGTGTAATATTTAAATTAATTGTTTCTTGTTTTTATTTGATAGGTATAAAGTAATTGTCACCCTTTTAGTATTTTTGTCAAGTTATCAACCACATCCCAATAAACTAACCATCTTTCATTAAATGTGAAATCATTTCTGCTTCTTCAAGGTTCTTCATGACTTGACTTGATGAATTAATTCAAACCAAGTGATATTTATATTTCCAAGATTACTCTAGTTGTCGTATTTTTGGCAGGAGCGTTATTCGAACTAGGCGCAGGAGAAGGCACTCTGACGAAGATGCCGCTCTGGAAGCCGAATGCGACGATGGAAGGTAAATATTTTAATTGAAACGTCGTTTGTCGTTTTATTAGACTAAAAAAATACATTTTAAGAACAATACCAGTTAGGGAAGTGCTGCTACTTGATACAGAATGATTAAAACATGTAATCAGTGGCGTAGCTAGGTAATCAAGGGCCCTGGGGCAAAGTAAAAAATAGGGCCCCACTGCTATGTAAACTGATAAGGTTTTATCAAATAAAAATATGAAATATACAAATACTTACTTTAAAAATGCTAATCTACTTAAGCTCTTTTTTGTGTGCACTGCAGGGCAGGTAATAAAAATATGATTACGAATATCCCTTGAAGAACCGTATGAAAATGATGCTTCTTTGCGAATTTCATTTACAAGTTCCTTGTCGATAGTATTAGTATAGTTTTTTTTTCCAAAATTCATACACAGCGCATGCTTCCGAATGGTCTCTCGGACAACTGTGTCAGTTGTTTAGTTATTTCTGATAAATGCCTCCAATCTCGAATTTCCGTACACCAAACAGTATTCCTTTGTGAAGCAAATAACATGCAGGGTTGACAATAGGCAGCGTCTAGTATTTTGGAATAACATAACCAAAAACGATAATTACGAAAGTTGCAGACGGAGGGTTCGGAAAGGAAACTAGAATTGCTTAGAATGAACTTTACTGTACTTAAACTCACATTATAATATCTTAAAACTATCTAACCTAGACGCGAATGCGTTCGATGTGAGAACGACACTCACATCATAGTAGGATCTTATGCCTATCTAACTTAGGTGCGAATGCCTTCGACGATCGAGTGACACTGACTTCTTTATAGAAACCAGCTTTGATGAAGGGTTATCTATGTCACCATTTAATGAGGAGCGTCAGCGAATAGTAGTTGGTACGAGGGAGGTCATTGCTACCGCCGAGTTCTGTTGAATTTGCTGACTTGAACATCGTGCTGGAGTGCAGCTCACGTTGTGCGGACATGTGTAGGTACTGGTACGTAACACGATTAACTGGCCCATATTTAGACCACGAAACGTAGTACTATTTTGCGGCGGACTTATCTCCAACTGCAATAATTGTCGAATCTTCTTCAGTAGGCTTCTCAACCAACACTGCAGTTACCACATTATTTGAGTCACTTTCAATCGAAATATTTTGGCCAGATGTACTTGCAGATGGCTGACTAAAGACTTGACAATTTTGGGCAATTTTTGTTTACCTACTATTTTCTCTTTCTTGGCGTTGTTTGCGTTTAAATACACCACTGGGTTTCTTCTTTTTGTCCATAACCCAATTTTAGTTTTCTAATTTATTTAAACAATACAATATTATATTGTGCTCGAATATGTAGGTACTCATCATCAACAGCCCACTAAATATTACCACTGCTGGAACTCAGGCCCTTCTCTCGCAAGGGGAGAGTTAAGGCCATAATCCACCACGCTGGCCCAGTGCGTGTTGGTGGATAGACATGATTTCGAAAGATTCTAGGTACATGTCGGTTTCCTCACGATGTTTTCCTTCACCGTGTTGAGCAAAGCGGCATTACGCACATGACTTTGAAAAGAGAGTGAATGCGTGTGGGGTTTGAACCCGGGGTCACCGGATCGGCAGGCGGCGCGGCGTTCTCCTGCCTAGACCAGCCGTAACTTAACTAACGTAACGTAAACTTAACTTCACTGACGACGTTGAAAGTAAAATAAAAGGAAAGATAAACACAATGATACGCTACAAGAGTCGTTGGAGAATCCTCGGATTTTTTTTTATCACCGTTAGTGTTACCACGTTTAACGGTGGAGACCATGAACGATTTCCTGCCGCGGACCTGAATTAATGTATCAACTGCAGGCAGCGAGCAACACGGAAGGGAGTAGCCTTAGCTAAAAAATATTGTTCAAATCTTTCTGTCATTTCTTGCGGGAGGGGAAGTTGCACACTAGCGCAAAGCCGCACTATTACATACAAAACATACCTGTACCGATCCATTGCCGACAACTCACACAACCAAATCACTAACACATAAAAAATAAATCACCATTCACAAATCTAGCCCCGCCCTCACGCCACAGTATATTATCAAACTCCATGGTCCACGCGGACTTGTACTTTGACAGAGGGGAAACGCTGTGTATGCCTACTCCCTTCCGTGTTGCTCGCTGACTGCAGGTGACTTTTCGGGTGAGGTTTTCACAATATTTACCGTTATATGTACAAAGAGCTGTAGCTGGAATCTTAAAATTTTTCGTTTTTTGAATTTTTCTCTCTTTGTCTATAAACACACGTTGAGATGTACCTACCTTTACCTTTCCTTATCTTTCCCATCCTATCCGTTCCAATTTATGTAAGTTTGGAACGCTTCAAGTAAATATTTACGTCCTTTCATATTTTCCTGCTTCACGGCGTTTAATTTATTTCCAAATTAATTTTTTACCGTTCTCGAAAATAAAATCTTACTTCGAATTCACAATAAAACGCACATCGAAGAATAATAAAATGCACATTTCACTATCCGTCAAATTGACCACAACGCCAACCTACGGAAATAATTTAGGGGAATTCCCTAGGTATAACTTTTGAATTTATCTCAATTGAGATGGCATGATTAAAGTGGGGTTGCAACATGCCATATTTATTTTGAAAATGGGAGAAATTTCCAAAAAATCAGTTAGATCGAGATTTCTGGTAAGGGTTTGAGGGCCCCCTGAGCTTGAGGGCCCCGGGGCACTGCCCCACCTAGCCCCTGGGTAGCTACGCCACTCGCCACTGCATGTAATGTACCTACCACTACAGTGTAGTTTGAGGTGTCTCGCGTCGTCACGTTATTGATCTTTTTCGGTGCTGGGGCTAGGAAGCTTCGGCGATTGGAGTGAGGAGTGTACCTTCGTTATATCTATACTAATATTATAAAGCTGATGAGTTTGTTTGTTTGTTTGAACGCAAGGATCTCTGGAACTACTGGTCCGAATTGAACGATTCTTTCTTTGTAGGATAGTCCATTTATCGATGAAGGCTTATAGGCTATTTAACATTACGCTACTATCAACAGGAGCCGAGCCCGAGCAGGAATGAAAAATGTAACAAAAACGGGAAAAATATTGCTTTTTGAGAGCTTTCGTTGCGTGACAGCATGTGTCAAATTTTAAAGGTTGCGTCATTAGAACTTGAATTGGTACGATCGATTTTCGATAGATGGCGTAGCAACGCGCGCGCGTTTAGCTAGTATCTACTTTATATTCTTCAAATAAATGTATTATATCAGCCTATATTGTCTCAACGTTGAGCAAAGGCCACTCTTTCCTTCATTCTTCATTGAAAAAATACTGCTGCGGCTGTGGAATGCGTTGCCTGAGTGGGTTTTTATTCATTGTTATAATTTTGGTGTCTTCAAATCGAGAGTGAATCGGGTTATTCTAGGTAAACACGACCCATCGTAGACCGCATAGTCGCTTAACATCAGATGAGATAGCGGTCGAGTTCTACTCCTAATACTTTTCTCTGCCAAATTGTCCATTTTATTATAATTTCCATCTAAATAAATCAATGGATGTGCCCTTCCAAACTTCAGGCGCACGGAATCATGTTATCGTTGGGAAGATCGTTGAGAACGCCGGACGTTTTTACCTATCACTATTCATTGTCAACAACCAAAATAAGTAGAAACGCAACATACCTCGCTGCTAGCGATTCTAGGGGTCAAGTAGATTGGTAGTTGTTATCATGTCCCCTGTGACCCCCCCCCCCTCCCCTTCGGACCGCGCATGCACAAGACACAAGAGCCTCTTCTAGAGCGGCGCGGGACCGCATCGTCCAGTTGATTTTAAACCGTAACTCTAATAAATTGAGTCTATGTTTGTTTAACTTTTTACTCAAGTTTAAGTTAATTTAATGTGTTAAAACTACGTGTGTGTGTGGTATCGCAGCAACCCCGCGGGCGGCGACGAGGGCTCGGAGGCGGCGTGCCCGGCCGACAAGTCCACCGTCGTCGCCAAGTGCTACTGCGAGACACCCAGCAACGTGTACGCGGACCCTGGCGACCTCACCGGTAACTACATTCTTGATCACATCACTAATTAGGATTTCAAATGTAAGTGCTGATCTGACTGATAGAAGAAAAACTTTTGAACAATTTTTTTTTTTGTTTTGAAAATTGAAATTAACAAGTTCAATTTAAACAGCACACCAATAACACTACGCTAGTCAATTTGAAGAGACGAGAGACGAACATCTTAGCATTCCATGGATTCACCGTGCGGGTGCCGGGTGCATCGTGTGGCAGAGAGAGAAATCTCGAATAGACCCCAAGACTTGTGACTCGTGCGTAGGTTTAAAAGGGGGCCCCTTATATTGACGTACGTCAACACTCACCTTCACTATTCGTATTTCTCTCCCTGCCCAGCCAAATCCGATATGATCCTATTAGAGCATTGCATCTTTAGATACTCGTTCTAGTATAGAACTTACTGCACTTCTGGACAAGCCAAGTAAAGTAAAATAATTTCTCGTATCAGTCCATAAATAACGGAGATATGAGGGTACATCATGTATGCATTATTGTGTATTTGGAAAAATAAGCCACACACAATGCCCCAATTGAGAGGCTAAGTGTGGGAGAAGCCCAGTTACACTTATTGAGGTTCTGTTTCCGCAGAGCCGGTGTTCTGCCAGGCGATCGAGACGGTGGAGGGCGTCCGCGTGGGGTGCTCGCACGGAGCGAGGCGCGCGGGGGGCGCGGGCGGCGCGCTGCTGCGGGCCGGACCGCGCGCGCCCTTCCACCTCGCGTGCGCACTGCACGCGCGCCAGCTCGCGCGACACATGTGCTGCCCCGCGTGCGGGCTCTACTGCTCGCAGGTACCTCCCTCTACTGCTCGCAGGTACCTCCCTTCCACCTCGCGTGCGCACTGCACGCGCGCCAGCTCGCGCGACACATGTGCTGCCCCGCGTGCGGGCTCTACTGCTCGCAGGTACCTCCCTCTACTGCTCGCAGGTACCTCCCTTCCACCTCGCGTGCGCACTGCACGCGCGCCAGCTCGCGCGACACATGTGCTGCCCCGCGTGCGGGCTCTACTGCTCGCAGGTACCTCCCTCTACTGCTCGCAGGTACCTCCCTCTACTGCTCGCAGGTACCTCCCTTCCACCTCGCGTGCGCACTGCACGCGCGCCAGCTCGCGCGACACATGTGCTGCCCCGCGTGCGGGCTCTACTGCTCGCAGGTACCTCCCTCTACTGCTCGCAGGTACCTCCCTCTACTGCTCGCAGGTACCTCCCTTCCACCTCGCGTGCGCACTGCACGCGCGCCAGCTCGCGCGACACATGTGCTGCCCCGCGTGCGGGCTCTACTGCTCGCAGGTACCTCCCTCTACTGCTCGCAGGTACCTCCCTCTACTGCTCGCAGGTACCTCCCTTCCACCTCGCGTGCGCACTGCACGCGCGCCAGCTCGCGCGACACATGTGCTGCCCCGCGTGCGGGCTCTACTGCTCGCAGGTACCTCCCTCTACTGCTCGCAGGTACCTCCCTCTACTGCTCGCAGGTACCTCCCTTCCACCTCGCGTGCGCACTGCACGCGCGCCAGCTCGCGCGACACATGTGCTGCCCCGCGTGCGGGCTCTACTGCTCGCAGGTACCTCCCTCTACTGCTCGCAGGTACCTCCCTCTACTGCTCGCAGGTACCTCCCTTCCACCTCGCGTGCGCACTGCACGCGCGCCAGCTCGCGCGACACATGTGCTGCCCCGCGTGCGGGCTCTACTGCTCGCAGGTACCTCCCTCTACTGCTCGCAGGTACCTCCCTCTACTGCTCGCAGGTACCTCCCTTCCACCTCGCGTGCGCACTGCACGCGCGCCAGCTCGCGCGACACATGTGCTGCCCCGCGTGCGGGCTCTACTGCTCGCAGGTACCTCCCTCTACTGCTCGCAGGTACCTCCCTCTACTGCTCGCAGGTACCTCCCTTCCACCTCGCGTGCGCACTGCACGCGCGCCAGCTCGCGCGACACATGTGCTGCCCCGCGTGCGGGCTCTACTGCTCGCAGGTACCTCCCTCTACTGCTCGCAGGTACCTCCCTCTACTGCTCGCAGGTACCTCCCTCTACTGCTCGCAGGTACCTCCGTCCACCGAGCGTGCGGCCTGGATCCCATATCATTGTTATCTCAAAACTTTATAGCATATACTATTGTCAACATTGCCACATTATTCAATGTATCCTCTACATTTTTCTGCCATTATTAACATTGAGTTATATCCCCCAGGGCATATTCTACCAATGCTCGGAGGGTCACTTCTTCCACCTGGAGTGCGGTCTGCCCGACACGGAGTCCAAGTCCAAGGCTGGCTGCCCGCACTGCGGGGTGTACTCGTACCGCTGGCAGCCGGCCAACACCGCCTGCTGGAAGGTCAGGATCGAGATGAAGAGCACCAACAAGCGGATCTTCCTGCCCGATCAGAGGGAACAGTGGTACGAACGTTATTTCATTAGACCACTCATACTCTTTCCGAGATGGGGGGATGCAAAGTTACGCACTTGAGTGCAAAGATTCACCTCGAACTATTTTGATTCCCTCGCTTATGCTCAGGATTCGAATTTTAGAATCCCTTGCTTGCTCATCATTCATCAATCTCTCAATAATTTTTTCAATCTATCTCTTTTTTTCGATAGCAAATTCAAATATTATCCAATGATGCTTTAAAAGTTGTTATTGTATCAGAGATATTCAATGATCTGAGACTGTTCACTGAGGATCACACACCTAAACACTCTTGGTTAGGAAGTTACAATTGTTTCGACAGAGTCAGTTTGTTTCACAGCACCCAGGCGTACCTGAGCTTCTCGAAGCTGTCACCATCACAGTTGAACAATGAGCCAGTGATCCCTGAAGACCTGCTGCCACCTGCGAAGGACTTGAAGCGCCTGTGCGCGAAGCCTGCCGAGGTGGTCAAGTGCACGCCACAGGAGCTGTGTGACGCGATCCTCGCGGGGGAGTCTCTGGACTTGCTTATACCGAAAATCTGTGAGTATGGACTTTATTTTCAACTATCTTTGACTTATGAATTCTAAGCTCCTTTATTTCCTGAACACACATTTATCCGTGTTGAATTTACAATATCTTTTTCGACATAAAAGTGGTCTATGTTTTATTCCAGACTATAGTATGTTTGAGTTTCAAATTTCAGCTTGATCCCTTCAGTTCTTAGACGACGCGATTGTGCAACAATAATTCAAATTTTCACATTTTTTCACCGATTACGCAAAGACGACTGCTGAACCAATTTGGATGTCTTATGCTAAAGTTTCGACATACTTTAAAAAAAACAACGAAAATGTAAACATATTTTTTAGTTCGCCTACCCTTTTTTGATTTTTAAAGTTTCCTACACATGTCCTACATATTTTATGATGACAGTTGGTCTCAAACGGCCTCTACTGCCTACCGAAATTTAGCTTAGCGCAAAAGGCGCAGCGCGCAACTAACCTAATTTTAAAAATTAAGGCTTATCAATCTTACCATGTCTACTGTGAATGATTTAAGTAAGTATGTTGTTTGGTGCAGTGTCGGGCTGCAAGCTGAACAAGCGCCTGTCGTCGCTGGAGGGCGGCGCGGCCGTGCACGCGGCGGTGCGCGCGGGCTGCGTGCGCGCCCTGCACGCCCTGCGGACCGCCGGCGCCGACCTCGACCTGCCCGACCACTGCGGCCGCGCGCCGCTGCTGCTCGCCGTGCTCGGTACCAGGCTCTCATACACACACACCTGGACCTGCCCGACCACTGCGGCCGCGCGCCGCTGCTGCTCGCCGTGTTCGGTACCAGGCTCTCATACACACACACCTCGACCTGCCCGACCACTGCGGCCGCGCGCCGCTGCTGCTCGCCGTGTTCGGTACCAGGCTCTCATACACACACACCTCGACCTGCCGACCACTGCGGCCGCGCGCCGCTGCTGCTCGCCGTGCTCGGTACAGGCTCTCATACACACACACCTCGACCTGCCCGACCACTGCGGCCGCGCGCCGCTGCTGCTCGCCGTGCTCGGTACAGGCTCTCATACACACACACCTCGACCTGCCCGACCACTGCGGCCGCGCGCCGCTGCTGCTCGCCGTGCTCGGTACCAGGCTCTCATACACACACACCTCGACCTGCCCGACCACTGCGGCCGCGCGCCGCTGCTGCTCGCCGTGCTCGGTACCAGGCTCTCATACACACACACCTGGACCTGCCCGACCACTGCGGCCGCGCGCCGCTGCTGCTCGCCGTGCTCGGTACAGGCTCTCATACACACACACCTCGACCTGCCCGACCACTGCGGCCGCGCGCCGCTGCTGCTCGCCGTGCTCGGTACCAGGCTCTCATACACACACACCTGGACCTGCCCGACCACTGCGGCCGCGCGCCGCTGCTGCTCGCCGTGCTCGGTACAGGCTCTCATACACACACACCTCGACCTGCCCGACCACTGCGGCCGCGCGCCGCTGCTGCTCGCCGTGCTCGGTACAGGCTCTCATACACACACACCTCGACCTGCCCGACCACTGCGGCCGCGCGCCGCTGCTGCTCGCCGTGTTCGGTACCAGGCTCTCATACACACACACCTCGACCTGCCGACCACTGCGGCCTTTTGTTGCTTCATGTAGTGCTATAGGCTAGGAAGTAAAAGCCTCTTATAGGCGAAACTCGAAGAGGCGGAGGCAGTTGTATACAGCAACGTCATCTCCCGTGTCATCTAGGGAACTATGAGAGGACTGTTTAGTATTATACCAGAAATACCGACCTGGGGCCCATTAGCAAGTCTTTCAAACATTCATAAATGCCGAATACCGATTTTAACGTTACTTCCTAATTGCAAACCAAGTTAACCACTTACCTATTGTTCCCGTCGTCGTCCAAAGTCCAGTTTGGTCGAAGGAATAAGGGAAGTGGACAAAAAAGGAATGTGGAACCCAAACCGGACGATCTCCAGGCGAACTCCGGTCCAGAATTCCCAGAACGATCCTGCGTTCTGGAAACGGCCAATCCAGTAGCCCTTCACGATTAAATAGTCCAGCACTAATCCCGTAGCGATATATTCCCGTCAATACGCATTCCCGCACAATATTAACGCTTTAAACCCGAAAAAACACCAGTTAGAAAAAACAACGAGTCACTCGAACGATACCGGCGTAACGAGACGTCACTTGACAGCCGCTGTCAAACCATAGATCCGCTATGATTTTAATGTTGCCCGATTATACGGAACAAAACCCCCGACCAATTGAACTCCAGGTCAATTTTAGAAAACCAGTATTTAGCAACTAGTACTTAATAACTAGTATTTAGCAGTATCCGGACCTCAAATAAAACGAAATTCCCACTTTGACCCGAAAGTGGAAATCAAACCAAAAAAAACTTTACCAAAAATAGTAATAAAACTAAATTAAATTTTAACCATGAAAAAAACGTATATCTAATAAAGAGGCAAGCGTGCCAGAGAGGACACCGCGCGCTGAAGTCTGGAACCAGAAACCAGAATCTCCGCCACGCGGGGTGTGCCATCAGTACCCGATATCAATTTTAAAATACGTCCCCTACGCCAGAGTAGGGGGGCCAAATTTGCCTCTTTTAATAATACTAAGTCCCCTTCCCGAGGGGCCTCCGTCCTATCTGTCCATTTTACCCGTTGTTGCAACAGA
The DNA here is from genome assembly GCA_963693475.1 of Ectropis crepuscularia. Taxonomy (NCBI): domain Eukaryota; kingdom Metazoa; phylum Arthropoda; class Insecta; order Lepidoptera; family Geometridae; genus Ectropis; species Ectropis crepuscularia. The sequence goes on along the minus strand of OY856339.1, from coordinate 31,987,044 downwards.
TGCAAGTACTCGGCCGACCAGCGCCTCCAGAAGTCTTGACTTATTTGCTGCAATAACTGAAAACGGGACAGGCGTCCGGGCCGCTCATCCTTCCAGGGATACTCCGGCAACGCGGTTAAGGGCTGACCGATCAAGAAGTGACCCGGCGTCAAGACTTCTAGATCGTTAGGGTCAGGCGAGATTGGACAGAGAGGACGGGAATTAAGCACTGCCTCCACGCGGCATAGTACCGTGACTAACTCTTCCCAAGTTAACACGGTCTCCCCGATGACACGGCGGAGATGAGTTTTAGCAGACTTCACCGCAGCCTCAAAAATTCCTCCCCAGTGAGGACAGGCTGGCACACTAAATTGCCAGCTGATTCCCCGCTGGGCGAGAGCCAGACTTAAACTATTATTACCAGAATTTAAAAAATTATTAACTTCGCGTAAATAATTCGCCGCCCCTCGATAATTTGTGCCATTGTCCGAACGTATTAAAGAGGGTACTCCTCTTCGCGCTACAAAGCGATCCAGCGCCGCGACAAAGGCCTCCGTAGACAGCGCAGAGACCAGCTCCAGGTGGACTGCTTTGGTGGCCAAACACACAAAGACGCACAGGTAGGCTTTAACGACCTTGGCGTTACGCAACGTCGATGACTTGACCGAGAAGGGCCCAGCGAAGTCCGTTCCGACCCCGTCGAACGGCCTCGAGGGAGAAATCCTATCCGGAGGAAGATCTCCCATCATGGGCTGCATGGTAGACGCCTTGAGCCTATAACAAGGGACACATCTAAACAGCACCTTTCGGACCGCCCTGCGAGCCGACAAGATCCAGAATTCACGCTGCAACACAGCGAGAAGCGCGCCACATCCAGCGTGCGCGTTACCGATATGCCGATCGGTGATCACCAGGTCCACCAGAGGACCTCCTTTCGGTAGCAACAGGGGGTGCCTGCTGCCGTACGGCAGGTTGGCTTTCCGGAGCCGACCTCCTACGCGCAGAAGACCATCCTGATCTGTGAAAGGGTTCAACTTGGCGACCGCACCCTTCAAGCGAGCGCGTCCGCAGCGCAGCGCCTCAAGTTCCGTCGGAAACCTCTCACCCTGCACCAGCCGAATGAGGTGCAGCAAGGAACTCCGACGCTCCTCCACAGTGGCGATCTGGTCACTCCTCCTCTGACGAGGGTGACGACAGTTGTGGATGAAGCGTTTAATCCAGCTAGTTACCCCCAACAACTTATCCAGCTTGCTGTAACGACCCGTCAACCAGTCAGGGTCTGGGGGCACTTCCGCCACAATCGCATGCACGCGGACTCCGGGCAGCTCCGCTCGCTCCGAGTCCGCGCCGAGAGCTGGCCAGGAAGCTTCTGGCTCCCGCAGCCAGTCCGGACCCCACCATAAGGGGTGATCAACTAGCTCCGGCGCGGAACAGCCGCGCGAAGCACAGTCAGCGGGGTTCAACTCACCCGGGACATGTCTCCAAACCATGTCCAGTCCAATGTTTTGGATTTGGGAAACCCGATTTCCCACAAAGGTCTCCAAAGTGTGAGGGGCTGCTCTCAACCAGGCAAGCACGACCTGACTGTCTGACCACGCATAGACATTCCGGATGTCTATCGAGGTGGACAGTTCCTGATATACATGCTTGAGCAGCCGAGCAAGTAATGTGGCTCCGCTCAATTCCAGTTTCGGAATGGTGAGTCGTGTCCTGATAGGAGCTACCTTGCTCTTCCCCAATAAGAGCGTGACATTGACGTGGCCTCCAGCGTCAACTGTACGCAAGTACACAGATGCGGCATAGCCCAGCTCGGACGCATCACAGAACCCGTGCAGGCTGATCCGGCTACAGCCTGGTGGCAGAATGCGACGGGGCAACGCCACTCGATTGACCGTTTCGAGGTCAGATATTAAACGAAGCCAAGTGTTAAGCGAGTCTCCGACCAGGGGGTCGTCCCAGGAGACCTTCAGAGTCCAAAGTCGCTGTAACAGACACTTGGCTGCGAACAGAACCGGACTGATCCAACCGTTTGGATCAAACATCCTGGCGATGGTGGACAAAACCGTCCGTTTTGTCCACGCGCGTGTGGCCTCCAGCGCCACCCGAAAGGTGAAGATGTCAGCAACCGGTTGATACTGCATGCCCAGAACCGCAATCCCGTGCGGATCGTCACCTTCCTCGAAGAGCCCCGGATCCTGCTGGTGATCGTCCGGGATACCAGCCAGGACGTTGGGGTCGTTAGAGAGCCATTTCCGAAGCTCATAGCCTCCAGATGCGAGAAGCTCTGTAAGCTCATCCCGGAGCAACAGAGCTTCCTCCACCGTCTGCGCGCCAGTGCAAACGTCGTCCACGTACAGGTCGCGCTCCAGAACTGCGGCTGCACGTGGGTACCGAGCCCGTTCTTGCTCCGCCAACTCCAGCAGTGAGCGGATCGCAATGAAGGGGCTTGATCTCAACCCATAGGTGTTGGTGTTCAACTCATACACCATCATAGGGTCCTGAGGACTTTCCCGCCAGAGGATCAACTGGAACCTCCTGTCCTCGGGGTGTATGACCGTTTGTCGGAACATCATACGGATGTCCGCTCCCAACACCACCTGATGCCTACGGAAATTCAGGATGATGTCTACAATATCCCGATGTAACTTCGGTCCAGCGTGGAGGCACTGGTTCAGTGACACTCCTGTCGAAGTCGGAGCGGATCCATCGAACACCGTCCTGAGTTTGCCTGTCGACGCTTTCAAAACAGCGTGATGAGGCAAAAAGTAGTGGTCCATGGTCGACCAGTCGTCGCGAGCCGGAGACATGTGGCCCAGTGCCTCATACTCCCTCATGAACTCGATGTACTTTTCCCGAAGTACAGGATCTCGAGCCATGCGTCGCTCCATGGACCTGAGCCTTTTCTCGGCCAATGATCGAGACTGGCCCAGACGCGGGGGGTTATCCCGGAAAGGCAGCCTAGTCTCCAATCGCCCAGAAACCATTCTCCGAGTGTGAGCCTGATAAAAGTTCTCACACTCCACGTGCTCGGGATCCAGCCGAGACACGGTAGGCGGCTCTTCGATCTCCCAGAACCTCTGCATGATCTGAGCGAGGGCCGTTCCCGTAAAGGAAGCCTGATTCGACTGCTGCCACTCATCCACCATTCCCAAAATGGCGTTCCCGTAGATGGTGGGCAGCGCCATCAGCGAAGACTGGTCCAACAGTCTAGGCTTCCCGTTCATGATGTAACCCAGTACATCAGAACCCAACAAAAGATCTACCGGACCCGCCATCCCGAAGCGGGGATCCGCCAACCTGAGACCCTTAGTACAGGACAAAAGATCCGGATCTATGTCCGCCTGAGGAAGCCAACCGACAACCGAATCCATGACGGTAGCCCTGACCGCAATCCTTTCCGAATAGGAATGTACGGACGAGAAGGAGAGGCGGGTCTGTCCAGCCGACCGCACCTCTGTGTTCCCGACTCCCCGCAACGGAGTCGGTGACGGAAACCTAGCCAGGCCCAGGCGATGAGCAACCCGGGTTGTCAAAATGCACCCCTGGGACCCTGTGTCCAAGAGCGCTCGTATCCGGACGTAGTCGCCTCTTGGACCCCAAACCCTTAACCAGAGGGTGGGCAGCAGGACCACCGGTTGATCCTGTGCCAAGGGAACGGAGGCTAGTCATTCCCTCCGAGGCTCGTCCGAACCCGTCGGACTACAGGGCCCAGCCCAATATGGCTGCCGAGTGCAAAGGGCCATCGGAGGGGGGGCATATCCAGCTGCCCTGCCGTACCTAAAGTAGGGCGGGTATAATCCAGCCTCGGATGTTCATGGAGGGGAGGCGTGTACGCCCTCCATTCCATCGGTCGCGGGTCCAGCGGCGGAGAAGGATAACGCTGGGGAGGTGGCCCCCGTGGTGACTCCTGTATCACCCTTCCACCTCTCCAGTTCGCCCGCGTCCGCGCGGGCTGTGAGGTCGGTGACCGAGCCGCGTGCAGGACGCCCCTTGTTGGGCTGCCCGGTGCTGCCGTGGGTTGGGGTGGAGGGGGTGTGCTCCACGCTGTAGCCACTTCATGGTTGTACAATGCGTGGCTCTGCGTGGGAGCGCCCCCGCCCGTGGAGGGCCCCCTCCCTGAGGGCTGTCGACCAGCACCATCGCTCCTGACGCACAAGAGCTGATGGTGTGGTCCCCCACACCCAGGACACGGCCGTGCCGTGGGGCAGTCATTGTACAGATGACCCCCCAGGCACCCGTAGCACCGACGCAACCGCCGAACGATCCCTCGTCGTTCGGAGGTCGTCCGCGCAAGCAGGGCCGGACACTGCACCAGCGCGTGGAGCTGGCCACAGTTCGGGCACTCCTGCTCCGACGCACTCGTCACCGTCGCCGTCCGCTTCACCGCACCCTGAGTGCGGGAATTGGTAGGTCGCGGTCCTGTTCCGGCAGGGCCACGAGCTGACGCGACGGGCGGTGCCTCCTGAGGCGCCGACTCTGCCATCCTCGCCTCCCACTCCAGGACCCGAAGTAGCTCCTCAAACGTGGGGAAGACCTTCGGGTCGCCGTGAAGGCCCCTTTCCCGCTCGAACCGGGCGCGCAACTCCAGCGGCACCTTGCCCAGCAGGATGTGGACCAGCAGGAACGACCAGTGTTCTACTGGCAGTCCCAAGCTGCGCAAGGCGTTGTACGCCACCTTCACGGGCGTGAGGATTAGCGGCCGCAACTGAGACCTCTCAGTCACCTTCGGCAGCCCCAGTATTTGGGACACGTGAGCGTCGGCGAGGAGCCGAGGGTTTTGAAACCTCGTTTCCAGCAACTCCATCGCCGTGCCGAAGTTGTCGTCGTCCAGCTCCAGGTGCTGGACCAGGGAGAGTGCCTCACCCTCCAGTGACGTGCGGAGATAGGCCAGCTTCTCCGCCCTCGTCAAGTCCTTGCGTGAGTCCACGAGAGAGGCGAACATGCTCCGGAAGCCGCTCCACTCCCGCAGGTTCCCTGTAAACCTGGGCAAGTCCAGAGTGGGAAGGCGTCCCACTACACCCGAGCCCGCATCCCTGATGACGGGTCCCGAGCTCGCCCTTCCCTGACGAGACCTCTCCAGCTGGCGAACCCTTTCGGAGACCTCGTCGTAGACATCCAGGATGCGCCGCATGTCCGCCTCGATCCTCTCCATCTGCTCCTCAGGTGGAGACGGCCTTGCATCCCGCAGCGATCCTGCGCTCCTCTCAGCGACCTCCAGGCGCCTGTCGAGCTGTTCTGCCCTGTTTAGCAGCGCCTCCTCCCGGTCTCTCCGGCCGACCAATCCTTGCAAGGATTCGAACCACCGGAGCTGGTTGGCCAAATCCGAAGCCATTTTTAAATTTAAATTTAAACTTTAAATTAACCTAAGTTCGGACAATGTCACAACAAATATCAAAAACAACAATATATCCGCAACCTAAAAAACCGGATACCACTTAATACTAAATTTCCCGACAGTTTGGGGAGAAATTATAAACTGGGAACCCCCAAATATTCGGCTTACCCGGTATTTTTTGCCAGAAAATAAAAACAAAAAGGGAGTAATTACGGCCAACTACACTCTGCTTACCAAAAAATGTTTAGTATTATACCAGAAATACCGACCTGGGGCCCATTAGCAAGTCTTTCAAACATTCATAAATGCCGAATACCGATTTTAACGTTACTTCCTAATTGCAAACCAAGTTAACCACTTACCTATTGTTCCCGTCGTCGTCCAAAGTCCAGTTTGGTCGAAGGAATAAGGGAAGTGGACAAAAAAGGAATGTGGAACCCAAACCGGACGATCTCCAGGCGAACTCCGGTCCAGAATTCCCAGAACGATCCTGCGTTCTGGAAACGGCCAATCCAGTAGCCCTTCACGATTAAATAGTCCAGCACTAATCCCGTAGCGATATATTCCCGTCAATACGCATTCCCGCACAATATTAACGCTTTAAACCCGAAAAAACACCAGTTAGAAAAAACAACGAGTCACTCGAACGATACCGGCGTAACGAGACGTCACTTGACAGCCGCTGTCAAACCATAGATCCGCTATGATTTTAATGTTGCCCGATTATACGGAACAGACAGTATATGGTAGCCTACAGTGCAGAAAATGGCTTCGTGATAGTTAACGAGTGAGAGACAGCCCTTGCGGCTGTGTGCCTCTACTGTTGTTTACACACATAAATACACACACACACACGCAGTATACAGCAGTAGTACTATCGCTACGTAGCACGCCCTTTACTATAGTCTCCTCTTACAGCGTTACTGGATAAATCTGAACTAAAGTCGAAGAAGAAGAAAGCGGACAAGAGCCCGGATGCCGCGGAGGTGGAAGTGAAAGAAGATCCGGACAGCCAGGAGGAAGCCAGCCAGGAGGAAGTGGACTCCAAGGCAGAGGAGATGAGAGCCAAAGACGAGGAGCTGATGAGGGTCATCCGGTATCTCATCGCAGCCGGGGCTGATGTCAATTTGCCGGTGAGTGATGCAAATATGCATTAAAAGCCCACTTTATGTTCTCACAGTGGGACTCGAGGTCTTCTGTCAAAAGAAGACCTTTTTCTTCACAATTAAAGACAGGTGGTGACAAACTCGTGCATCTGCGACAGAAAAAAATTCAGAGATGCAGGTGGAATTTAAATCTACGACTTATTGTAAAATCGGATGTTTTAGCCACTACGCCACCGTGGATTTTATTTTATTTCTTTGAAAAGCGTAGCATGTTTTTTTTTAAGTGAAAATTTATTTTGGCGCTCCACACAGATTATTTGTAATTCTTGTGTTCTTTAGTCCGATTTTGCTAGTTTCTAAGTCGCCCCTTCCTATAACGGCCGCATTTCTGTCCCTGATAGCCATCTGTAAGTTGACATCTTGGACAGTCTTGGGTGATGCAACCAACTCTTGCACAAGCTGATCGATGGCATCGTCGCGCGTCGGTGTCGTCAGCGACGTAGTCTCCAGATTCGAAGTGGAATGTCTTAAATGTAAATTGTTTTATATTAAACTAGCGGCCCGCTCCGGCTTCGCTCGAATCCGCCATCTGCCCGGCTGATTTGTGAATCTAAACCTTCCAGGGCCCTACCCAAACGTATACAAAAAAAAATCATTCAAATCGGTCCAGCCGTTTAGGAGGAGTTCAATAACAACGAAAAGTGGCATTGATTTATATATATATATAGATAGATTTGTGCACCATCTTGAGTTGAATATATGAGACTTTTTTTAGCCACTCCACAGACTGCGGGGTCCGTGACCTTTGTCATTACAATTATCTTTTTTATTACATATTTCTTGGATAAGGAGAAGAAAAGGTAAATAGTTGTGAACATTTTAAACCTAATTCTAGTACTAGTCAGTCCGTTTTCGTCTGTTGAACCGAACACTACTGGTTGGGTTGGGTTGATTCCGATAGTAGATCCAGCGTCGTCTTTTGCTTAAGCCGCTTCCTCCCGGCCCAGAGCCTCCACTGTCTGCCTGAGACAATGTTTTATTTGTGATAATATTCTGTCAAATTAACATTTTTTTATGATATTGTTTGTTGTTGTGTGTCCAGGACCAGCCGGACTCGATGACGGCGCTGCACGTGGCGGCGCAGCACGGGTCGCGCGCGGTGGTCGCCGCGCTGTTAGACGCGCCGACCGCCGACGTGGACGCGCGCGACCACGGCGGCTGGACGCCGCTCGTCTGGGCCGCGGAGAACGACCACCATCACGTCGTCAGGTATCGCTCACATGGGATCAGGGGCGACCCTCTTTACCTTACTCTTCCAAACGATCACTGGCTAAGAGCCTCCGCCACGGCTGCATTTCTGTCCTTGATGTTCCCAGTATTAGTCACGCCCCTGGTCAACCTCTCTTCCAAATTATCACTCGCTCGGAGCCTCCGCCACGGCTGCATTTCTGTCCTTGATGGTCCCAGTATTAGTCTCACTTCTTGTTACTTGCTCTCCCAAACCAGCACTCGCTAAGAGCTTCCACGGCTGCGTTTCTGTCTCTGATAGTCCTAGTATTAGTCACGCCCCTCGTTAACTTACCCTCCCAAACAGTTTCACTCGCGTCCCTGGTTAACTGACTCTCCCAAACAGTGTCGCTCGTTGGAACGTGGCCCGTGGGTTATGAACTTATGAACACACCTTTCTTGCGTCTTAGATTGACATTAATTTAACTAACTTCTTTTACGGAAGATATCATGGTTAATATCAAAAACTAGCTTACTTCAACAATGACTTACTTTTATGAGAAGACTGGTACATACGACTGCACCTATAATACAGCAACTATTGATAGATCATCATCGTAATCAGCCTACACTATTCCGAGGTTCTCCAATGATAGACCACGCAGGCTTTATGTTTCCCATTTATATACGAAGTGGTGTTTTAAAGTTTAATGTCACGTTGCCCAGGTTGCTATTAGAGGCTGGTGCGGACCCGATGTGCGCGGACAAGGAGGGCAACTCGGCGGTGCACTGGTGCGCGCTGGCCGGCGCCGGGGCCGCGCTGCAGGCGCTGCTAGCCCGCGCGCCGCACGCCGCCGACCGACCCAACGCGCACTCCGACACCCCGCTGTACGTACCCGCCACACTAGCGCGCACTCCGACACCCCGCTGTACGTACCCGCCACACTAGCGCGCACTCCGACACCCCGCTGTACGTACCCGCCACACTAGCGCGCACTCCGACACCCCGCTGTACGTACCCGCCACACTAGCGCGCACTCCAACACCCCGCTGTACGTACCCGCCACACTAGCGCGCACTCCGACACCCCGCTGTACGTACCCGCCACACTAGCGCGCACTCCAACACCCCGCTGTACGTACCCGCCACACTAGCGCGCACTCCAACACCCCGCTGTACGTACCCGCCACACTAGCGCGCACTCCGACACCCCGCTGTACGTACCCGCCACACTAGCGCGCACTCCAACACCCCGCTGTACGTACCCGCCACACTAGCGCGCACTCCGACACGCCGCTGTACGTACCCGCTACACAACTCGGCAGTGAGTTGGTGCGAGTAATTTCGAAATAAACTCGCGACTTTCCTACTACTTCGTTTCGTCCGATCGAACATTTTTAGACGTTTAAATGTTCTAAGCATACTCTAATAGGCTTAGAACATTTAAATGGACGAAACAACAGATTTAAGTTCGTACGACGACTAGCGCAAGAGCTGGACGTCTACTCTATTTCTACGAAAACGTAGTTTTGAAAAAAAACTCGCGACTTTCCTGCTCTCGTTCTACTTCGTTTCGTCCGATTCAACATTGTTTGACAATTAAATGTTCTAAGCATACTCTAATTAGAGTAGGCTAGGAACATTTAAACGGACAAAACGACGGATCGAAGTAGAATCGGAGATGGAAAGTCGCGAGTTTATTTTGAAATTACGTTGTAGAAAGAGAGTAGGCGCCCAGAATTATCATATAAACTGATATCGTATAAACTGAACTTAGTAGCGAGGACTAAAGCCCCGTATTAATGATAAACATTTGTTTAACAACAAAGTTGAAACAAGGTGTTGCGGAGTTGCTGTCAAGATGTTGCTGGCAACACTGCGTGTTGCAGAGCTGATAGCGTCATGTTGACAAGGTCTCGCCCGACAACCGTAAACATCAGTTTAGCGACAATTGTTGATGTGTGTGAACGTGTTTGCAACAGTTTATAAACATGTTCGAAATCACTTTTCGACATTCTCGTAAAGTTACCAAATGATCCATCTCCCATTCTGAGTTCACTCATCAAATTTCCTCATTGCAAAAGATAGTTTCAAATCCACCATCTTTTTATCTTTTTTTTTATATTAGAAAGCCTATACATCAGATGCAGAGAACACAACAAAACTTCCTCCTCGGGCAACATTTTAACGCAGACCGGCGTGTGGACAACCTGTATTAATTTAAACATAGTTGCTAGCAACATTCTCGCCGCTCACCAACAATGTTGCTCAACTGTTCCTAAACAAATGTTTACCATGAATACGGGGCTTAATGTTTATAGGGAAATGGTATTACAACAGTATCCTCATTTTCCAGGCACATAGCGGCGCAACAAGGTCACTACGCCTGCGTAGTTATTCTACTCGCGCGAGGGGCTAGGGTAAGCAAAAACAGATTACTGTCCACAAATTGTGATAGATAATTAGATGAAAAACTCTGTAATTGTGATGCATACAAACAGAAATATTACAACAAAACACTTACGAACTAGCATCACAAATGGCGGCCTAATAGCTGAGAGTAATCTCTTAGTTATTAATTATTTATTTTAATGTTTGTTATCGTGTATCAATAAAGTTATTGTCTATTAATCCCTTCAATCAGGCAAACAGCGCTAATATTAGTGTAAATTTCTGTTTTCCGATCCCATTGTTTATTTTTGACAATAGCATAGAATAGATAATACAGATAGAACGGACACTCCCCACCCCCCGCCAGTTTCAAGCTTCCTACCCCGCAAGGACGCGAGAATCACTCAACGAAGGGTTATATCGGACGATAATTTTCTATGAGAGTACGACCATGATGCTGTATTATTTAACAAAATGGTACCAAATTTTTCGTCTATTATACGAAACAAGAATAAGAGATTTTTCATTTCATAAGAATTTCTACAAAGATTGAATCATTTTTATAAACTGTGCTGCTATTCTGGTTAGAAGTACGCGACAACACTGAAGTCCTGTGACGAAATTATTAAACTCGTTGTTTTTAAACTGCGGCTTTCGTTAATCGTTGTGAAATACGTCAGTGGCGCCAATAACGTATGGTAACGAGTGATGGCGCAGAGTAGGTATAGTTCGCAATTCACGAAGTCACTAGTGTTGCCAATTTAGTGGATTTTTTTTACTAAGATTGCTACTATTCAGATTTATTGATAAGTGATTATTTCTTAGCATTCAACCGACTCAAAAAAAATAAACAGGTTCTATATTAGACTATCTGTACTTTTATGTGCGTCCATGTATATATTATGTCGGTCAATAGTGAACAACGAATATAGGATTTCATCTAGTAAGTAGTATGCTTATTTAAGATTTCGCAACAACCGTTCATTAAAACCAGTAAGAGGATACGAGTACATTGACTATTAGAATGGATAGTTCCAAAAAAAAATAACGATATTATTAAACTAAAACTTATTCAGTAATTAACGGCTTTGACATTGACTTATAAACTTTACCGGTTCTTATTCAGTAATTAACGGCTTTGACATTGACTTATAAACTTTACCGGTTCTAGTACTACCGGTACTACTACGATTTAGTTTCATTTTTAACCAACTTCAAAAAAGGAGACGGATCTCAATTCGTTTATATGTTTGTTACGTGATAGCTCCATTTATTGTGAAACAAAGGACATAAGCCCAAATCACATTGAAAAAACCCAGGTGCCACACCTGGGTTTTTTGATGTACCTCGGATTTTAAGTTATTAGTAATAATATTCTAAACTATCATCATCATCCGTTTTAGTGGCTAACCTGCGTTTTTTTTGCCTGTAGAAGTTCGTGTCAAAAGCTCGTTTTATGGAACAATAGTTATTTGTTATACAAGAGTGCAAAGTGGCTTTTTAACCGCGTGCTCAATTTTGATGACCGAGCAAGCGAAGGATTCTAAAGTTGAATCACGAGCGTAGCGAGGGATTCAAAAATTAGAATCCTGAGCGTAGCAAGGGAATCAAAAGGGCACAAGGTGAAAAATCTTTGCACTCGAGTGTAACACGTAATTTTTCATCCCCCCCTAGCGAGGAAATTACTAAACGCTTTGCGCATTTTCAGTTTCAGTCGATTCTGTTGGCGTTAAATAAACATCTTGGTCGCTAGAATCACTTATTATTATGGTATTTCGGTTTTTCACTTGTATTCAACTTTAAAAGTTTTAAACTTAAGTTTATTTAGCCATGGTTTTAACAATAACAATATGACGTGAAAATATGGAGAGTTGACCGATTGAGGTAAGGAGTTTCATGTGTACATGAAAAAGTGTCCGCCCAAATGCATTAAATTATAGTAGTGCAAAATTTGCATCAGGATACATTTTAAAGGAAATTAATAAACGTACTATTCAGAATTCATGAAAGAAAAATATTGGCAGTCATAGGCACTGCCGATAGAAGTGGTAACTTATAACTCAGAATTTGATTTTTACTTTGGAAACTACGCGTGTGAAACCGGAGGGCGTGGCTATGAGCATGGCCATCTAGAAATGCTGACATATTTTTAAATGGCCAATGGGAAAGGCTGAGGCATTTCTAGATGGCCATTGGCTATGGTCCCGAGTTTACCCGAAGATTTCTTATCATTCCCGAGCGTGACGCTAGAATTAAATTGACAGCCCACGAAAAATCTGTCTTTGGCGCGCCAAAAGAAGTTTTGACTTCAAAATATATTGTACCTACATGTTTTCTCAAAATAGTAATTATTTAATTACTTTAATTTTAAAGTTAAGTAACTCACAACATATATTTGCATACCATTAGGTGAAAACACGGTGGACCCTGATATGTAACTTTAACATTATGTAACAATATTAATTGTGTACAACCCATGTTTTGCAAATGAAATAAATTGAATTGAATTGAATTATTTGATATTATATTTACTACATTATTTTGTACTGCACAAGTAGTTCAAATTATTTATTAATTAGATACTATTTTAGTAGTCAATAATATTTAATTATTTAACTCGGCAACTCGGCATACTTCAATTCGATTACAATTGATTCATTCATAGCTTTTCAAAATGTTTTGCCATTTGAAATAACATTCTTTACCTCTATCCTCCATACGTGAAAAGAAAATTGCGCGCAAAGCAAAAAAAAAAGTACACCATAGAGGTTCCGAGTATGAGTTTTTAACAAATTAAAAATAAATGTATGATGAATTCGGCACCAAGGAGGTAGAAATAAATAGGTTAAATTATGTTTTGTATTCAAAACCTCAGTACACACGATGTTCTAAATTCAAATTTACTTTAACCTCTAGAGGGTAAAAACGGCTTTTGCGCCCTGATATCGAGGAGCAAAAGTACTCTTTCCGAGCTGGTGGGATGAAAAATATATTGTATAATTTGGTGTTAATGATATAAAAATAATTTATACCGGCTGAGTCATAAAGATATATATCAAACAATGCACGAATATGCTTAGGTTCTTTTCGCGATGGTTGGCCTTGGAATTGAATTCAAATTTAACGAGTGTAAGTAAAATAATTCATGATAATACGCTTATTTTTGGTAATGTACTTTTGATTTTTTATTCTACTTTGTATTCAATTATCAGTATGCTTACATCGCGGGTCAAATCTGGACAAGTACTAGCACAAGCACAGCACTAGCATAGGCCTGGGATATGAGGCGTGCTTGAAGAGAGGTATATGCTAAGATGTTATGATGATGATGATTACATCGGATTGCAAACAGTATTGGTGAACTTTTAAAAAAAACGCCTACAAAACTACACTGATAAAAAAACATGCTAGCCACTAATTTGGGTTATGGGAGTGGTAATTTTTTTTCTTAAAATATATTTGCATACAATTATTAGATTTTTTTGAGATTAGATACAATTATTTTGTGCCGAGGTCAGGGTACGATTTGGGCCATGTCTTCTATGATGTTTCTTTTTTTTTTGGTAGATCATAGTTTTGAAATATGAAAACAAAACTAAAAATTACTTTCGTTTATTTTTGTTCAAGTTTTTTATGATCGTCGTTGAAATTTGGTCAAGTAAGTTTCTGAATTTAATTTAAAATTGAAACCGATTTTTGTTTATTCGGCGCAAATTCACAATATTTAAAGTTTTATGCGATCCTTACTATAATGCGAATAAATAAATCACTATTTATCAACATACAAAAGTAATATTCTTTTAAGCATTAGTAATAAATTAAATCCGGAACTAGCAACATTATCGGCCATAGTTGATAACATTCGTAATGTTTGTTTACAACATTTAATTTGGAGTTTTGAGTTGAAAAATCATGTGCTTTCTCTTTACTGGTCGCTGACATGATGTGTTAATAATTAATAAGTAGTTTGTGCAGTGTATAATACTCTGATATAGTAAACTGTGATACCGCTTTTTAATGCATCTTATGAACGTAGTTATAGCTAATCTAATGTTCTGTGACTAGTCTATAATGAAATACGCGAAATATGTGGAGTGATTAATTAATATATTGTCAGAATAAAGTTTTCTCTTTGGGTAAGTGTACTTAACTTACTAAAATAATTTAGTAACCCTAGATGACACGCACACATGCGTAAATGTGTTCGAACGACATCTGCGTAGTTGTGTGAGTGTAGGTATGTCAACTGCACCGTCTGTATAGATTTTAGGCCGAGTGTCCGGGGTGTGACAATAGTAAAAATTTCTCTAGACTATGGAATACCTTGCCTGTGTGGGTATCCCCTAATATGTATAGTATAATCTAATCTTTAAGTCTAATTTAGTGAATCGGTTTCTTATATGCGAGCATGTTTCATTGTAGACTGCTTGTTTCTTAACATTACAGATGACAGTCAAACATAAATCTAAAAAGAATGTACTAAACAGCACTAATGTTGGACAATACGTCACCTGTATAGGTACAAATGTACTGTTGTTAAGCATATCGGAGAAGCAAACTTTTAAAGAAAATCCATCCAAAAAGCATCCAACGCAGTCTCCGCCGCCGCCCGACATTATTATGCCGGTGACTCGAATTTATAACATTTTCCCCTACCAAAACGAGAAGTTTTCACTTAAAACAATGAGTAAGTATTGTTGTATGTATGTCAGAGTGACGTGGAGAACTCGGAGGGCTCGCTCGCGGTGGACGTGGCGACGGGCGCGAGCCAGAGCGCCATCGCGCTCAACATGCAGATGAAGCTGGCGCTGAAGGACCGCCCGCCGGCGCGCCTCTGTTGCAGGTACACATCATACGTGGAACTAAAACACCTCGTACAAATAACACGTAACTACATTCATTAAGTTACGTTTGGTCTAGTCAAGAGAACGGCGACGACGGCGACTGCTGATCCGGAGATCCCGGGGTTCAAACCCCACACGCAACACTGTCTGTTCGAAGTCGTGTGCGTAATGCCGCTAACTTAAAACGGTGAAGGAAACCATCGTGAGGAAACCGACATGTACCTAGAATCTTTCGAAGTCATGTGACATCCACCAACTCGCACTGAGCCAGCGTGGGAAGATTATGGCCTTAACTCTCTCCTTGCGAGAGAAGGCCCCGAGTCCCAGCAGTGGGAACATTTAGTGGGCTGCTGATGATGCTGATGAAATTAAATAGCTAAATCTCGGCCAGATATGACCGTTAGGGATTGCCCGTGCAGCGCTCGGGAGGCGCGGGGATAACCGACATTCACAGGTTGTATTGAAGAAAATATTTGTACAAAACTTGTGTTTGTGGCTTGATCAGCGTATGTCAAGAGAGTGACTTTACGTATAGAACTGCACTGAACGTGTCTAATAAATTATAACAAAAATATTATAGGTTAACTGGATCATGATGACGCGTACTATGTAACGCAGGATGCTTATATTGCGTTATCTAACGCAATATTCTCTCTCTAGTCCGCAAGCGTAAACCCACTTCCTACTCGCTGTGTCCCATACCCTACAAAACCGCACTAAACTTATCGCAACAATTTAATTGTAAATAACTATGTCAACAAAATGTCAACGTCTTTTAAATTAAGAATTTAAAAGACGTTGACATTTTGTGATGGCAACCATCTTGAATTTGAAATTTTACTATTTAAGCCCTTTCATTTTTAACGGAATTTCTATTACGAAAACGAGCGTTCCGAAATAAAAAAAACCGTTAAAAATGAAATGACTTGTCTAATAGTCTTACTCATTCAAAATGGCCGCAACCACAAAATGTCGCCGTTTTTCTTGATTTTTGCCGTGACAACGTCTATTAAATCGCTGAACGCCGGCTGCATGCACGAAAAAGTGTCCCGTTATGGCACGTTACGCTCATTGTGCGCTTGCGCTGCATCTATCAATGTTTTGTTATGACGTTGTCACGTTAAACTATCGTCCGTAAATCAGCTTCACAAACAACTAATTTGTAATGTGGTTATCGTTTCCAGCGACATATCGAACGGGCGCGAGCCGTGGCCGGTGCCGTGCGTCAACGAGGTGGATGACACGCCGGCGCCGGCCGACTTCACCTACGTCACGCAGCACGTCACGCCCGAGCCGGTCGCCGTCGACACAACCATACAGAGCTTGCAGGTACACGGTGTAGCTAACTATAGGTGACACGTCAGATAATAACGTCTTGTATTCATGTATAAATCGATCGTTTTTTTTATATAGTAATTTAATTTAGCCACTCCACAAATTCCAGGGTCGAATTCGAATGTTGATTCGAATATACGACCACACGATTGTGAAAACGGACGTAGCGGACGAAACCACTACAGCTTCACAGGATATAGATAGTTGAAACTCTTTGTTATTGCACTTAAATTACAAAAATACAGAAAAATCGACGACGACGATATTATGTTAGGAGAGTATTGATCGTGATTATAGTGTAGTAGTAGCGTCCCGCGGTTTTACCCTTGCAATTCCCGTTCCCGTTATTTTCCCGTGATAAAAATGTAGTCTATGTGTTCTTCCAGACTATCACGTTGCGTGATAGTGATTTGATTGAGCAACACACATCCTAATACCCAAACATTGACATTTATAATATTAACAGGATTATTCATTATCAGGGCTGCGAGTGTGTGCGATTAGGTTGGAGGATATTGATGGTGATGTAATGTATTGTTGTTTACCAGGGCTGCGAGTGTGTGGGCGGTGCGTGCGGCGCGCCGGGCTCGGCCTGCGGCTGCGTGTCGCTGGGCGTGCGCGGCTGGTGGCGCGGCGCGCGCCTCGCGCCCGACTTCCCCTACGGGGACCCGCCCATGCTGTTCCAGTGCAACGCCACCTGCCGCTGCAACCCGGTACAATACACACCCGCAACACGATCCCATAACCTAGCCTTAAACCGTCACTAGAGTATGTTTCATCCTGCCCCACAACATAATCCCATAACCTAGCCTGCAGATCAGATTCCATTATAGACATCTTTTCAAACCTTCACTTGAGTATATTTCATCCTACCCCGCAACATGATCCCATAACGTAGCCTGCTACATTATAAATATTTTTTCAAACCTTCGCTTGAGTCTTGAGTATGTTTCATCCTACCCCGCAACACGAACCCATAACCTAGCCTCCATATCAGCTTTAAGAGGACATTTCATCGTAAATGTCTTCTTAAACTTTAATTCGAGCATGTTTCATTCTGCCCCAAAACACGATTCCGTAACGTAGCTTGCAGATATACATACATTTCATTACCTGTAGATATCTTTTCAAACCTTCACTTGAGTATGTGTCATCGTACCCCGCAAAATGATCCCATAACCTAGCCTGTAGATCAGCCTGTAGAGGACATTCCATTTAGGTATCTTCTAAGCAAGTGTTATATACTTTTAACCTTCACTTTAGTAGGTTTCATCCTGCCCCATAACCTAGCCTGCAAATCAGATGACGTCACACTATAAGTGGCTTCAACCTTAACTTGAGAATGTTTTATCCTGCCCCCAAGACACGATCCCATAACCGAACCTGTAAATCAGATGTATGATACAAAAATGGGGGCATTGTGCATTGCTAATGACTTGTATTTGAATGTACAGAAGCTGTGCGGGAACAGCGTGATCTCTCGCCTGTCGTCGCAAGGCTCGCTGTTCGCGCGCGCGGAGGTGTTCCGCTTGTGCGGCGGGCGCGGCTGGGGGCTGCGCGCGCGCGCCCGCGTGCCGCGCGGCTCGCCCGTCGCGCTCTACTGCGGGGAGCTGCTGCCGCTGCCGCGAGCTGACACGAGGCCGGATGACAGCTACATGTTCGCGCTTGATGTCAAACCGGACCTGATTGAGGTGAGTACGGAGATATAATTAACAAACTTTTAATAAAATAATTAAAGTTTAAAACCCTCGTTATCTTAGATTTGAAATGTATCACAATCTCATAGTGTATTAGCCCGTTAATTAACTTAAAGTAACTTGCAAATATAGACTCTATCAAATTCGAACTTCGGCGTGTGAACGGCGGCGGCGAACGTGTCCCGAACCCTATATGGGTACGGAGCCGGGTATACGGGTTAGTATTCAAATAGTGTTTATTCCCTAATCCATTTTATTTAATATCCATGTTGACGAAATTGTGAAATAATATGTAATCCGCCATTTTGTGGTAGCGGCCATCTTGCACCGTTCTAATCCTATTTCAGTAAAAAAAATTTTTTTTTTTTTTTTTCAATTATTTTATCCATTTGCAATCAGCCCTGAGGCTATAATCAAATTTTATATTATTTAGTATGATTATCGAGATTTGCGCATCCTGTGATACGTCATCTCCTATTTTCAACTGATTAGATTGAAGCTAATCTTGATCTTTTCAGCCGGAATATGCTGTCATTTGTATTTAGCAGTGTAGCAGCTAAATGGTTTCTGTGTCTCGTTAGTCTCTGTTTATAGGACATTGAAGACCTCTCTATTTCCTCTTTGATTGTAGTAATTTGCAAATACTCTTGTACTTCAGTATTCCGAGTAAACCATGGGGCATTGATCAGAGTCTTTAGCACTTTGTTTTGGAAGCGCTGCAGGATTTCTGTGTTGGAGTGACTTGTTGATCCCCACAGCTCTATGCCATATGTCCATATCGGTTTTATGATGCATTTGTATACAAGAAGTTTGTTCTCCAAGCTCAATGACGATTGTCTACCCAGTAGCCAGTACATATCTGTGAACTTTCTATTGGCCTGTTCCCTTTTGGCTTTTATATGATCTCGCCAGGTAAGTCTTCTATCCAGATGCATTCCCAGATATTTAACTGTAGAGTTTTGTGGCAACACAACTCCATTTAGTGTAACAGGGGGGCAATCGCCTTTCTTTAGAGTGAAGGTTACATGCACTGATTTTGAGGGACTGGCCTTTGTTCTCCAATTTTTCAGCCATAGTTCAACTCTATTGAGATGTTGCTGGAGCTGTGTAGAAGCTGTGTTCGGGTCTTTGTTACAGGATAGAATGGCAGTATCATCTGCGTAGGTTGCGGTTGTCACTTCTTCAGCAATGGGTAGATCAGCAGTAAAAATTGTGTATAGAACAGGACCCAGCACAGAACCCTGGGGCACACCTGCTTCTATTTCGTAGATGGAAGAATAACAGTCGCCATATTTGACTTGGAATACTCGATTTTCTAAATAGGACTTCAAAAGCATATATGCTGTATTTGGAAGGTGCAGTTTAAGCTTGTACAAAAGACCTTTGTGCCAAACCCGGTCAAAGGCCTGTTGGATGTCAAGGAATACAGCCGAGCAATATTGTTTCTTCTCCAATGTCTGTCGTATTGTGTGGGCTACTCTGTGTATTTGCTCTGTCGTTCCATGGTGTGCACGAAAGCCAAATTGGTGATCTGGTATTACTTTTTGTTCTTCAAGAACAGGTATAAGACGTTTAAGTAGCAATTTCTCAAAGACTTTTGATAGTAACGGCAGTAGACTTATGGGCCTGTAAGATGACACTTCTGTGGGCGGTTTCCCTGGTTTGGGAATCATATTGACAGTGGACACTTTCCACAGGTTCGGAAAATATTGGAGTCTCTGTATGGCATTGAAGAGAATCGTCAGCAAAACTATTCCTTTTTTTGGGAGTTGTTTTAGAACTTCTGCTGTTACTAGATCGAAACCTGGGGCCTTTTTTAGCTTTAGATGTGTTATAGTTCTCCTGACTTCTGCTGGAGTTACTAGTTTTAGTGGCAGGGACATTTGTTGGTCACTAAATAAGATTTTATCGATCTCTTCTTCTGTGTTCATAGCATCAGGTTCATTGGGTTTGAACACATCTTTTAAAAACTCAGCAAATAATTCAGCCTTTTCCTCAGGTTTTTTGGACCAATTGCCGTCGGATTTTCTGAGTGGAACTATATGTTCTGTCGGCCTTTTTAGTGTTTTGGTCATTTTCCAGAGTGAGTAATCTTCTGCTCTGTATGGGGATAACGTCTGTAATTTGTCTTGCAATGTTTTGTTTTCATTTTCTCTAAGCATTTTCTTTAACTCTTTCTGCACTTTGTTCAGAGCCATTTTGTCTTGTCGATTTCTACTAGTATGCCACTGGCGTCTAAGTCTTCTTTTTGTAGATATCATCTGCTTTAATTCTAAAGTAGTATCTTGGTGTTGTGATTTCATTTCAATGTAGGGAGTTGATAGCCATGCTGCTTTTTGGATTAGATTAGTGGCACGCCAGACCGCATCTTCCACATCGTTTTCGCTTTTGAGTGGAATAGTTAGTTCGGCATTCTCCTCAATGTAGTCTCGGAAGGATTCCCAGTCAGTTTTGTGGTTATATAGTGATTCCTGTGGGTCTTTTAGAATTATATTGGTGCTTAGGGTGCATATCACGGGCGTGTGGTCGGAAGAGCCGTCCAGACATGATTCCACTTTTGTGTAAAGTCCCGAAATCCCCTTAGCGATGAAAAAATCTAAAAGATCTGGGATTTTGTTGGGGTCTGTAGGCCAGTAGGTTGGTTCTCCTGTTGAAATCACGTCGAGGTTATGAGTTCGGAGGGCTTTTTTCAATTCTCTGCCTCTTGTTGTTGTCAGTCGTGAACCCCAGGAGGTGTTTTTAGAGTTCCAGTCGCCTCCTGCTATATATCTATTTCCAAGAGTGAGAAAGAAATTATTGAACATTTGTTCATCTACTCTATGGCGTGGAGGGCAATAAACTGCAGCCACATTTAAAGATCCCTGCCAATCATCGATTGATACTATTGCAGCCTGCACATATTCTTGATTAACATGTGCTAGTGCGTGGTGCTTGATATTTTCCTTGATTATTACAGCTGCACCAGCATGTGATGTTCCATCCGGATGGTTCGCATAATATATATTATAGCCTTTTATTCTAACCACTCTTTGGTCAATCATGTGTGATTCGGAGACCAAAAGAATATCTACTTTATTATAATTTAGAAATAGTTCGACTTCATGCTTATTCGGTGTTAAGCCGTTTATATTCCATGAAGCTATTCGTAGGAATTTCATTTTTTCTGTTGGGCTATGAGTGTTGTTAAGAGACCCATTAGGGTACCCATTTGTTGTATGAGGATATCTATCTTTTCTGATTGTTTAATTATCACTTGCTCTAATGAGTTTGTTGGCTGAGAATGTATTATATTCTCTGTTTTTCTGCTCCAGCGTCCATTATCCGATGGGTAGTGCATGCTTTCAGGTTTGTTGAGTGTGTTTCTTTCCTCATTGCTTGATGACTGTTGTCTAGTGTATCTGCTGGGTTTTAGTGGAGGGAAATTGTCTTGAGACAGGGAGGGTGGTGTTACTTTCATAGACTGCTTAGTGCTTATTGGTTTCTTGCTCACAATATGTGCTAGTTTTCGTGCTCTGATTTCTTTATATACTTGACAGCCTTTGTAGTTGGCTGGATGATCGCCATGACACAAAGTGCAAGTAGCAGGCGTACTTTTATCAGTTTTGGGGCAGTCTGTTGTTTTGTGCCCCTTAGCACATTTGACACATCTGTAGGGGCGCATGCAGTTATTTTTAGTGTGCCCGTATTGTTGGCACCTGGTACATTGAGGAATTTCAGTAGATTTTCTTGGATCTTCGATTTTGACTCTAGTGTGGTATATATAATCTATTGTCTTTATTTCTGGGTTGTTGGGGCCTGGCTCAATGTTCACAAAAAACATGTTCAGTGGCTTTTTGTTCTTTCTGGATATTGCACATATTATTTCTCCTCTAACCCTGTTACCAGTTTTCTCTATTTCTTCTACAATAGCCATCTTTGGGGTGGTGTGGTGCAGGTTTTTAATAACAACTCTGTAGCATTTGTTTTGCTTCGGTGTGAAAGTATTTCCAATAAGGCCATTGGTTCGAATTATTTCTAATAGCTTTTTGTATATTTCAGGTGTTTTTGTCGTCAATCTTAGCTGATCTCTATTGATTATCTTATACAAAAAGCTATCAGTGGGAGCAGACTTACTTAGTAGTTCTGTAAGTTTAGACAGATCTTCTATACCATATAGGATAATAGGTGGTGGTTTGTTTATCTTTATAGTTTTTGTGGACGAGCCTTCTATGGATTCCTCAGTCAGATCTACTGGTAATCCAGTGTATCTATTTGATGTACTGGTTTCCACCTGTGTCTTTTGGTTATGTTTTTGTGAGTATGGTGGACTGTCAGACATTTTCTTCCTTTTTGGGTTGCGGTCTGTAGGTACTCTTTGCCATGGTGGGGGACAAACATTGTGAGCATCATCATTGGTGTTGGTTGTTGCAAGCGAGTCGTTTGAATCAACGACTATTATGTTTCCTAAGGAAGATGATCTTGGTCTTATATTAAACAGGCCTGGATGGAATGCCTGCTGAATTAATTTTTTACACGTGCTGCCAGTAGCATTTACCGACACGGGGGCCTGGTCAGCCGCTCCCGCGCAGTCTTCGGTGACATATTTCTCACCCGCAGGCCCGGGCACCTGCGAGCGCCGGGCGTTAGCCGGATCGCATGACAAATCAATATTCGTATCATTCATTATTTCCATTATTTAAAAGTGGGTACATACTAATGTCGCTTCCCCAAGGCTTCATTGCCACACTTTTAGAAGGGATTTAATCCTTCTTGGCCTGTGGTATGCCAGTGGACAGGTTATGTGACCGCCGCCTGCTGCTCGGCGTTGTTGCTCTTTTCGCACCACCCAGGGGGCACGTGTAGGGTGGGTCTTGGAAAGATGGTAATTCCTACGGACGCGAGCAACTTAACCCCCCGATTTCAGTAAAAATGAAAGAAGATTCTAGAACAATAAAAGAAGATTCCCGACTAGTTAATATTTTCTGAAACAAAACAAAATCAAATTCGATTTCATATGCTTTTATCCAGCTATTTTTATTGGATTTGATGATTTAACTATTATTGTTCAGTATTTATGCCAGAAATACCGTCTCGGGGCCCATAAGCGAGAATTAAAAACAAACTAAATGCCGTTATACCGATTTTAAGATTTACTCCTTAGTTGCAAACAGGGTACCTAAAATTACTCACCCAATTACTGCTCCCGGCGTCGTCCAAAGTCCAGTTTGGTTGTCAGGAAGAAGGAAGGAAGGGAATTTGTGATACCAAACCAGACGATATCGAGGCGACCTCGCGAATTCCCAGAACGATCCTGCGTTCTAGAAACGGCCAATCCAGTAGCCACTTCACAAGTACTCCAGCACTAATCCAGTAGTAAATATTCACGTTGATAATGTATTCCCGCACAACACTCAAGGTTTTATCCCGAAAACCTCGTCGTTCCCGCGAACTATAACACTTTTATCCAGAAAAGCAAACCAGGAGTCGCTCGAACGTACCAGCGAAACGAGACAACGTCACTTCACAGCCGGCTGTCAAACCATAGATCCGCTATGATTTTTAATGTTGCCCGATTATACGGAACAATTATTATTTGTGAAAAGTTTATAATACCCTGTCGTTTTGTGTCGGTTTACTAGTTGATTGTGCCATTTGAATTGAACTGGTGTCGTGTTTTGTTGTGCAGCAATGCAGCGACGCGAGCCCGCTGTGCGTGGACGCGCGCCGGTTCGGCGGCGCCGCGCGCTTCGTGAACCACTCGTGCGCGCCCAACCTGGCGCCCGTGCGCGCCTTCACCGGCACCCGGGACCTGCGCCTGCCCGCCGTCGCGCTCTTCGCCACCGCCGACGTGCGCCCCGGCGACCAGTTCACGTGAGTACCGCCCGCAGCGGCGACCAGTTCACGTGAGTACCAACCTGGCGCCCGTGCGCGCCTTCACCGGCACCCGGGACCTGCGCCTGCCCGCCGTCGCGCTCTTCGCCACCGCCGACGTGCGCCCCGGCGACCAGTTCACGTGAGTACCGCCCGCAGCGGCGACCAGTTCACGTGAGTACCGCCCGCAGCGGCGACCAGTTCACGTGAGTACCGCCCGCAGCGGCGACCAGTTCACGTGAGTACCCGCCGCCGCCGCCGGGGTATGACTGGCCTGAAACAGTCGACTTACCACTGCTCTCTTTTCTTTGCGCTTGAAATTATAGAAACAGCAATAGAAAAGCCAAAGCAGATTTTGTTAGGCGGTAGACCCGCGAGTGGCTCCTTGGCGATCACCTATATACCTAAGCTTAATTTTGTTTATAATTTGATTGTTAATAGTCAATCCGGCTCATCCCGTCACTACACTGTACAAAAAAAAATGTTATAACATTATTGACGTGACAACGTCTTATAATTCGATGAAGCCGGCTGCACGCACGAAAAAACATGACGTCATGCGCCGTTACCGCCGTTATCTCGCCTAGGCGTAGTTGAAGTTGTCACGTTCAACTATCGTCAGTAAACCGACTTTACAGACAACCATGTTTTTTTTCTTTCAGGTTTGACTACGGTGACAAGTTCTGGTCAGTGAAGTCAAAGTGGATGAAATGCGAGTGTGGCGCCCCCAACTGCAGATATCCCACTAAGACTGGCGACGAGACTGAAGCTTAGATCTCACTAGTACTATTGTAAACTTTGTAAATAATTAAACATTTACATGTGTTGTATTTGTAATCATGTTAGTGATATTATTATACATTTGTACTCTTAGTATTAACTATATAGATTAAAATTATAATCACCCATTATAATATTGTTTACTTTAACCCTTTTGCAACTAAGTAACTTATTAAAGAAGAACTGGCAAGTAATTTAACACAACTCACGCACATCGTAGAATTGACGAAAATTCCAGTGTTTAAAGGGGTCTTAAATTAAAGCCGGGTCACACAGAGGCGATCCGATAGCAATAGCGATCCGGATCGTATCCGAGTATGGGATCGCGCCCGCTTGCTGTGTGTCAGGTTGCATACAAATTCGAACATTACAAAAAATCCCGTCTCGGATCACTATCGGATCGCCTCTGTGTGACCCGGCGTTTAGGGTGGCCTCACATTAGCATATGCCTCAATTGAGTGATGATTGTGAAATGTATACATTTTTTTTAATATAGAGTGACGAGACGAGCAGGACATGTGCCTGATAGTAAGCAACATGCCTGCCACTTAACAGCACAGTGACACGCAGCTATTGGAACATGAAGAGTCCAAATCATTATCTAACACTGCAGTAATTTCTCTGGAAACATTCAAGCGTTCAACATTCCTTTCAAAGCGGAACACAGTAATGTTTGCACATTACAGCTTGGCGATAGAATAACTGGCAAAGGTGTGGTCCGTCCCCATACTCAGCTAACTCCGCATGGTACAGATTATTATTGATATCTACAGCGTGGCGCTTTGGTGTCGACATTAAATTAACACACAGGTAGAGTTCCTGACCAGTAATCATACAAACGATGTGAAAAAAAAAAATCGCTTATTTAAAAAAAAAATATTTTCTAACAAATTAAATAAAATTGTATCAAGCAATCGAATCCAAATCACCTGTGCTTAAATTCATTCAAAAACGTCAGTTGTGTGCGCGATTTGCGATCGCTCTCCGTAAATCTGACAACGTCGCAAAAACTATCCTGTGTACTCAAAGATTTTTGTGTAGGTACTAGATTCATTCAAATATAATATTGTTAATATTTATTTATAAAATATTTTATTGTTTGCGGAATCTTCACATCTAGATGCTGGTAGTGCGATACCCCCAACTCCACCTGGCAGTCCGACTGTAATGTCTGAAATACATATTCGCCAGAAGGAGGTTCGTAAAGTGCTACGCAATCTAGATGTGAATAAAGCCAGTGGCCCGGATGGAATTCCAGCCATAGTACTGAGGGTTTGTGCACCCGAGTTGTCTCCAGTACTAACACGCCTGTTTAGACTTTCTCTCCAAACTGGGCAAGTGCCGAAGTCGTGGAAGCTTGCTAACGTGCAACCTGTGCCCAAAAAAGGTAGTCGTACTGACCCTGTCAACTACAGGCCCATCTCAGTCACGTCCATACTCTGTAAGACTATGGAACGTGTCTTAAACCACAGGCTCCTGACATACCTAGAATCGAACGACCTCCTCAGTGACCGGCAATACGGGTTTCGCCGGAACCGGTCCACCGGGGACATTCTAGCGTATGTCACCCACATCTGGAGTGAAGCTATCGAGAAACACGGGGAAGCACTTGCAGTCTCCCTGGATATCTCGAAGGCTTTCGACAGGGTTTGGCATGATGGCCTTATAAGCAAGCTTTCGGGCTATGGTTTGTCACCTGGGTTTATTGCGTGGATATCGGACTTCTTGAGGGATCGATCCATACGAGTCGTCATTGATGGCTGCTCGTCGGATCAAATGGCTATCAATGCCGGAGTTCCTCAGGGGTCGGTACTCTCTGCGACGCTCTTCCTGCTACATATCAATGATCTGTTGAAGCCCGGTATCGTTGGGTATGCAGATGATAGCACCGTCGTAGAGAGTTATATATCCAGCGCAAGAGCCAGTAGACAACAAACTCAGCTACTGAGAGAAGGTATGGTCGAGCGTTTGAACTTGGCCCTTGAGGCAGTCTCCACATGGGGCGATGCCAATTTGGCCAAGTTTAACGAAGGAAAAACACAGGCATGTTTATTCTCCGCTAAAAGGAGTCCATTCGAACTGGCTCCTACTTTTCGAGGTGTATCCGTGCCGGTTACTGACCATCTCGAGCTTTTGGGCGTTTCTTTGTCATCGACGCTCAACTTTGGCACGTATATTGAGTCTAAGGCTAAATTAGCCGCCAAAAAACTGGGTGTCCTCTCAAAGGTGCGAAGATACTTCAACTCTGAGCAGTTGCTCACGTTGTACAAAGCACAGATTAGATCCTGTATGGAGTACTGTTCGCACCTTTGGGATGGATCGGCTAAGTATCAGCTGGAGACTCTGGAATCGATTGAGAGACGTGCCAAAAGGCTCATAGGCAATGACACTCTTGTGCGTAAAAGACTTCAAAGTCTTGATCATCGCCGCAAGATTGCTAGCTTATCGGTTTTTTATCGGATACACTTCGGAGAGTGTGCAACTGATCTATATGATTTAATACCACCTTGCCCTTTCTTCTATCGGAATTCTCGTATCTCAAAAAAGCGACATCGTTTCATGGTTGATGTTCCAAAAACACGAACGAAGAGATTTGACTCCACGTTTGTGATAAGAACGTCTAGGTTGTGGAATGCGTTGCCTGAGTGGGTTTTTCCCGATGGTTACAATCTGGGTGTCTTCAAATCGAGAGTGAATCGGTTTCTTCTAGGTAAGCACGTTCCATCGTAGATCGCATCGTCGCTTAACATCAGGCGAGATGGTGGTCAAGTGCGAACCTATCACAGTTAAAAAAAAAAAAAAAAAAAAAATACGTCAGTTGTGTGTGTGACTTACGTGTAAGTCTGGCAACGTCGCGCCGCTTGTAAGTACCTCCAAGCAGCGCGCGCGTTGGCCACCGAGCCGCGCCGCTCGAAAGGGGTAGGTACTTACAAATGCGCGCCGGTCGAGACGGGTAGGTACTCGCAAATGCGCGCCGGTCGAGGAGTATGTAGGTACTCACAAATGCGCGCCGGTCGAGAGGGGTAGGTACTCAAGTACTCATTGGTAAATGCGTAGGTAGGTGTCTATTGTAACTTTAGCGAAACATAACAAAATAATTGCTTTGAATTGAAGTAATAAGATGCGTGTAGTCAGAATAAAGGCCACTTCGCATAAACATTTTACCAAATGTTCCCACTGCTGGGACTCAGGGCCTTCTCTCGCAAGAAGAGAGTTAAAGCCATAATCCACCACCCTGGCAAAGTGCGAGTTGGTGGATGGGACTTTGCCAAAGTTACGGCTTACAGTCTAGTCGAGAGAACGGCGCCTGGCGGCTGCCGATCCGGAGACCCCTGGTTCGAACCCCACACGCACCATTGTGTTTTCGAAGTCATGCGCGTAATGCCGCTAACTTAAAACGGTGAAGGAAAACATCAACAACGTGAGGAAACCGACATGTAAGTACCTAGAATCTTTCGAAGTCATGTGTCATCCGCCAACCCGCGCTGAGCCAGCGTGGTGGATTATGGCCTTAGCTCTCTCCTTGCGAGAGTAGGCCCCGAGTCCCAGCAGTGGGAACATTTAGTGGGCTGTTGATGATGATGATGACTTCACGTTCGACGTTCTTCGTTACTTCAAGGCCACTTAGTACTCGTACTAACAAAAAACATTACCTAGCGTGAAAGCTGCTGAACTAGTACATAGGTACCTACATACAATATTCTTTAAAACTAAAATAAAAACATCTTCCCACGAATCGATTTCAATTTCGTAAACAAACTCTTTCAAATAAAAGATATTTTTTTAAATCAAATTACCTATCGCATAATAGCTAATGTACTAGGATCCTCGACCTCTCAACGCGTATGCTTCAATGAAACACAGGGAAAGGTATCCGAGGCACGATTTATTGACCAAAGTATAAAATGTACATCATTTCCGACGAACACATCGTTTGCGCGATTTAGATATGGCCAACGCCATCTAGTGGTCGTTGATGGAACTAAACATCAACAACTGCCTTAACATACCGCCCACCAAGGACATTATGACAAATAATGTTCTTCAGTCTTCCGCCCACCGTGATGGGTTCATATCTAACTTTGTCCTTGGTGAGTAGTATTAACGAACTAACAATAATTTGAACTACTGCGTAGCCAATGAACTGTACAAACGATGAACGACTTACATGATAAAATACATTTTTTCCGATCTTATGAACTTAAATAAACTATTAAATTAAACGAACTATGAACTGAAATGAACTATGAACTAACTAACTATGCACTTGAAAGTACTAAACATTTGAAATTAACTGTGAACTCGAATTAATTATAACTGGATTGTACTAAGAATTCCAATAAATGTTGAACTTGAGTGAACTAATTTGAACTATAAAATATTAAACATGTTTGCCATTATCATTTGGCTGTGACCATATGAATTTTAACAAAATATTATAGACAGCTAATAAACACAGTTTTGACGTAGGTATTTCTACAGTAGTATTTTTGACCTTAATATGACCATGTGCGTTGTGTTATTGGAACCAAAATGTTTCGCACTACGCGACCCATCAATTTGGCAGTATACCGTTCTCTTTTACAAGGGCAACATCACTTATGGCTGGATTTGGTACCATACTCAACCGTTTGTACTGAATTAGACTACACAGATATTCCTGAAACCAGGAACGTAATAAATGAGTCGCCGCCTAGGCTGAATTTACATGTGACTCCAAATAATTGGCCTCAGGTACGACTAACAGCGGTTCCATTATCATGTTTGTGTTTCTTGGTTTTATTTTCTAATTGTAAGTGGTCATCACCAAATTTTTCATTTTTACACAGCATATGAGTGCGTGATCTAACTCGATATTCGAGAAACGAGTTGTCCGGAACAATTATTTTTGATAACTTCACTATTTTTTGTAACCTTTACAATACCAAACCATTGGATTGACTTTTTCTTCAAATTTAACACACATAAGTATAAACTAATTTCGTTTTCTTCTACGACTCTGCTTCTGGTATAATAATTCTTCTTTAGTGTTTATAATTTTATTGTCTGATTGTCTTTACATTAATAATTTCCTGTACTATGTCTTTATTGTATTTTAGGTTTCTTCTTTGTACCTACTATTTGTAAATTGATATTTTTATCTCTCTGGTGCCTTATTATCTTTTATGTATTTAGGCTTATTGTACTGTATTTATCCGTTTTATTTTCCATGTTGTTATTTGTTTTGTTGACCTAAAATCTTCGATAGCTTTTTTTTATTTAATTATCCCATTTTTGTAAATTAACATATATCTATAGCTCTTTTGAGAACTTTAAATAGTGCAATTTGGCTGATAATCTCAAAACTTCCCCTTTTATTATCCTCCTTGTTGTTTAGGTAATATATCTTTAATTAGGTGTTTGTGCATCTATAACCTGTAATAACTTCACTATAATCTTGTTCTTTCATTGCTCTTGGTTGCTCCATAACATTGTGTTCTTTGATCTAAGTGAGAAAAGTTTCTTATATTATGCGATCCTCCTATATCTACAACGGCGCCAGACACAATCCATCCTAATGATGTTTGTTGAGCTATGAGGCTTCCAGATTTTGGACATCGCTTGATTCCTTCCAACAAGATCTTGCTGTATACGTTGGCACCTAGCAGTATGTCTATCTTGTTAGAAAGGTTGAACTGAGGATCTGCAAGCACAATGTCTTTAGTTATCCAGTTGACGGCTTCCGAGGCAATGTTCTGCTCCGGTAAATTCGAAGTTATATTTTTAACCACATACACTTCCGTTTCTAAGCTGAACTCTGTATTTATCCGCGATCTGAGTTTTATGTCTACTTTGTGTTTAGGTGTTAAAGCCTGGTTTCCCCCAAGGCCAGTTACTGTACCGTAGATGGGTATCTTTTCCAGATTCAGTAACTGCACTGCCGCTTCTGTGATGAAACAGGTTTGTGATCCCTGATCCACCAATGCTCTGACTGTCCGAGATTGACCTGGAACCGAGTCAATGTCAACTAATGCTGTGGGTAATATAACTTGACCAGAGCTTGCAACATATCGCCTAGACAGACAAGAAATTATTGGATCAGTACTATTGGGAGTTCCAATAATCTCAACTGGTTCTCGGACTGTTAAATTAGGAGTCGATGTATCATCAGTATCCTTGTTAATGTATTGATGAAGAAGAGAATGATGACGTCTTTGGCATATTTTGCAAGTGGTAGGCTTTTTGCAAGATTTAACTGAGTGATTACTGCCCAGACAATTAAAGCAGATAGAATTTTTGGCGACAAAGTCACGACGTTGTGGTGTATTGAGTTGGCAAAACTTTTTACAAAAACACAATTTGTGATTTTCGTTACATAACTCGCAACGCAATACTGGTCTATTGGTCACCAAAAATGATTTTGCCTTGATAGTGGAACCGCCGCTAGGCAACCTTTTAGTTTCGACGAACTCTAAAGCACGAAATCTACTTTCCATAAATATCTTCAGTTGATCTAAAGTCGGCAACTCATTCACATCGCAGGTATTGATATGTAACTCCCATTGTTTTTGAGTTTCTGGATCTAACTTGAACGTTACAATATGAATAATGATAATATCCCATTTGGACACATCAACGTCAATATTCCTAAGTGCACACATACAATCCATTGTGGTATCCAGTAATTCTTTTAAACCTGACGCTGATTCATTTGTCAAACGTCTTTGGCCAAACAATCGCTTTAAGATGCAATTCGCCAAGTATTTTTTATTATTGTAACGTTTTTCTAATAACGACCAACATGCGGCGTAATTGGCATCTGTAATGGGCGTGTGTTTGACCAATTGACCTGCTTCCCCGGTTAAGTGTGATTTTAAATAATGTAATTTTTGTACATTATCCAATGTACTGTTGTTAAGCACAAGTGACACAAATAAATCTCGAAAAGGTGTCCATTCCGTATAAGTTCCGGAAAATATCGGAATCGTGATCTTAGGTAGGCGTACTAAAGAGCTTGCTTGATTTTCTTTGGGTTTGGACACATTTTCTTGATTTGAACTAGAGTTGAACTCATTAATTGCTCCTCTTAAAGCAGATTTATACATCACAAAATTATCCTCTGCACTTTCATAAATCTCGTTTGTGACGTACGAACTCTTTGTCAATTCTGATGTACTATATTCCTCATACAATTTAGTGTTATTTGATCTGAACAATTCCCAATCCCGTTCTAAATTTTCCAATTTTACTTCTACATATTCCAAAATTATTCGCTCTTTTGGACTTTTCTTATAATTAGATAACCCCTTTCGTATCGAATTATACAAATTAAATTGCAGATTTATTAAACCTTCCATCTTTATATACAATAATATATTATATTACAAATTTTCTAATTATGTTAAAATTTCCGCTGTTTATAAATATGACAATGAAGTTAAACTACTAAGTGTTAAGCTAAACTTTAAAAAATCACAAGTGTTATCAATGTGTAATACAAAGTTAAACTTTTTAAGAATTTGACAAGTCCAAAATATTTTTACATAAAATTTGCTAAGTGTTTGAGAATTAACAAACAATTTTAAAAATTGGGCATAGGTTCCCCGTACCTTCGTTTTAAGTGAAATTATTCTAAGTCCTAGCCAAAACATGCAAAATTATTCTAAGTTAATATTTTAAAACTAACACTGACTCGAAACTTAAAGTTTTTCAACGCAAAGAAATATAGTCCAAATTATCTTGTATAAATGTTCTACTCACAGTTGAAATTGCACTTATCCTCAGGGATTGTCCTATGTTCCGTCCGTAGAAGTGGTTTGTCCCTGTGTCCTCAATATTGGTTGTCCTGGTTGTCCGACTGAACTACTGCACCATTTATTTCCATTTGCTCTAACCGAGCACCCAGCTTCGCCATCCACAGCTTACAGCTTGCTAGCTGTAGCTCACAGCTTGGCACCGCTCCGACGGTTTCCACCGTCTACAACGCCGCTGTCGTCCTTTGTACTCAGCAATTGCCACCCGTCGCAGCAATTGCACTCGCTGGTTGTACCGGTGGCCGCTCGATGCCCATACCCGACCGAGCGCCTTACCACCAACAAAAAATAGCCCAGTCGAACACCGTATCCGGCGTCAGAAGGACCATGTACTAGGATCCTCGACCTCTCAACGCGTATGCTTCAATGAAACACAGGGAAAGGTATCCGAGGCACGATTTATTGACCAAAGTATAAAATGTACATCATTTCCGACGAACACATCGTTTGCGCGATTTAGATATGGCCAACGCCATCTAGTGGTCGTTGATGGAACTAAACATCAACAACTGCCTTAACAGCTAAACTACATAAGTATAGCGTAATAAAGATTCTAGGTAGGTACTTACATCTTTTCGACTCGAAGCCGTGGTAACTATTACGTCTCATCTGTGTCGTAGCGATGCGGCTCGGCGGCTTACTTTGAAATCGTAGGCACAAAACTAACAGAGCCACACTGTATGGTCTACATTTTTAAATGCTCAATGTGACCACCACCATCGCGAACACAAACTCTTAAACGGCGTTCAATGTTTGAACGGACGCAGAGATCTGTAAATGCTCTGGGAAATTCGCACTTTGTCGACGACTTGCTTTGGGACGGTCTTCACAATATTGTAAGACATTTTCGTCGAACTTCCTCAAGTTTTAATTTCTCGTGACTGTGGATTCTATGACTGTGGCCGATTTCCGTGGCTCAGCCCGACCCGAATGGTTTTAGTGATTGTACTATTTTAATGGACACGTATGAAAAGCACTATAAAATGCCAGAGATAGAGAAACACGACTTGTGAAGGTGAGTGTTGATGTACGTCGGAAAGGGGCCCCTTAAACCTACACCCGTATCACAAGCCTCGGGATCTACTCGGGATTTCTGAAGCACGCTCCATCGTAGACAGCATCGTCGCATAACATCAGGCGAGATGGTGGTCAACTATATAGTAAACCTACTATAGTTAAAATAAAAACACCTGAGATCTTCTATTTGCACGCTTTAACATTAGGTCGGATCACAGAAATCTAAATAATAAGGTACCTTATTATTTAGATTTCTGTGGGTCGGATACTTTTCAAATACACAATGACATACACAAAGCATTAAGTTTGGCAGCGGTAACAAAATAGTTACGAAACTCGTACTTGCTACATCACTTAAAAAAATATTATTGCGTAATCAATTACCTCATATTTTTTCGTTTTTAGCTTAAATATTTATCTAAATTTTTAAGCTAAATTTTTTTTATTATTATATAGCTTTATTACTTATCCCAATAACATTATGGAAACCCCCTTAAATCGGAAAGCATCGTTAATAAATGCTTATTGTCCTTGATATTCCAATAAAATTGTTTTCATGCTATTTGGCATTTTAAGATGAGGCGTTTTCCGACGAGACAAAAAGATATGGTTCAATAAAACAATGATAGGAGGCGCTTGTAAGTCTTTCACTTAGTTGTCAAAAGCGTTGGGCAAAATGGGACTCATTTCATTCAAATTGCGAAAGCACGACTTATTGTAATAAACTAATAAATAATAAACTACTTTATCCGTGTACGCATTTTATTCAAATGAAAACTATATCAAAACATGATGACAGACGTGATGAAAGACAAAATATATTTATTTTAATTTATTCTTGGCTACGGATACTAGTCCTTCAGCCGAGAGAGTATCTCTCTGCTTAGTCTGTGGATAAAATATTGTCGTATCAGTGATGCGATTTATATCTTTGACTTTCCCTTCCACTTTGGCTTAGTTGGTGTCTACTGCATCGGGAGTTCTAAAGATTTTTACTGAAAATCGAGTGTGATCAGGGTAGCGATTCTGAAACCATTCGGTTGCATCCGACACGGAATCTCATCTCTCGGTCTTTGTCTTATCTGTTTAACATGACAAAGACCGAGAGATGAGATTCCGTGTCGGATCCAACCGAATGGTTTCAGAATCGCTACCCAGAAATGTTTTTTTATTACAGTATCAACTTAATTGGCCATTTTTATTCCCAATATTTTAAGAATTTAACACAAAAGATAAGAACAAAAATTGTTTCAGTATGAAATTCCTTCATGTATTTAGGGTTTATAGAAGGTAGACAAAACAAACTAATCAGCTGAGCTAAGAAAAAAAATTACAATTTGAGTATCTAAAATAAATGATTGATGTCTTTGCGAAACCTCTAAAATTTTAAATTATCACAAATTATTTAGATTAGAGTTTTGCCTTGAAAATGGGGAGGGGTTTCATTGTGATTACACTTTTGAGAGTCTATGGTAGAGACATATCTTGCTGAATCTACACTATCGCCATCTAGTTCGTACGGTGGAACTATTTTTGTCTCGTCAGAAAACCCCTCATTTTTCAAAAATATTAAAATCAAATAATGTGTCTTTTGTATTTATATATATAGATATTTAAGTTTCCCTTTCACTGTAATGGGTGAAAGGAGTTAACGTTAATAGTTTTAGAACCTTCACTCGCTCGCCTTATTCGTATTAACGTTTAAGGAAAATCTGGCAATACAAATCTTAACGATGTGGCTGAAACACTAGTATCCATGGTCAGATATTAATTTAAAAAAAACATAACGGATTAGTTATTTTTGAAAATATCGAGGATAACAGATAAGTGTTGTGTTTTGTGAAAATCAAGATAGTTGTAATTATTGTAAGAAGTGTAGATACATATCGTGACGATGAGTGGGAACACGGAACCTACTTCGAATAGCGTAAAGTTCGCTCCAATGCCCATGTCCGCATTATTAGCGAAATTAATGCCCTTGCAGTTTCAAGATCAAGAAGATATTTTCGCGTCCAGTGGCATTCCTGACTGTAGTTTCGGTTCCGGAGATGAAAGCGACAATTCTGCCAGCGACACCGTTGCGAAGAAACCGTCACCGGTTTCGAAAGTACAACCCATAAGCAGTACCACAACAAACACGGAATTTGTTACACCTAAAGTAAAATGTAAAGCAATGGACGTCATAAAATCTTATGCGTCTGAGAAAAAGGCTTATCACAACGACTATGACAAGGAAAACAACGACAGTTTTATATCTAACCAGACATATCCCAATAAAGACAGTCACATACAAAGTACTCATCTAAACAGTATATTTTCCACTTCAGAAGCCAAGGATAAAAACGTTCTAATGCCTCATGATAATAACAAGGTACCAATATGTAACGTAAAATCACAAATACCAGCACTTAAAAAAACACCAGAAACCAGCAAAGTTCACAATAGTGGCCAAAAACCTAAGATATCTACTCCAAAAATCAAAACAGGTATAAGGAAGTTCACTCCAGGTTCTGCTCGAAAAAGTCAAAAGAAAACACCACAAAAGCAGGAAACAGCACTAAAGAGAGACA
Source organism: Ectropis crepuscularia (assembly GCA_963693475.1). Classification (NCBI taxonomy): domain Eukaryota; kingdom Metazoa; phylum Arthropoda; class Insecta; order Lepidoptera; family Geometridae; genus Ectropis; species Ectropis crepuscularia. The sequence goes on along the minus strand of OY856339.1, from coordinate 31,951,120 downwards.
AAGTTCGTTGTGAACTTTTTACACCTCAACAGAAAGAGAAGCCTAGTCATTTAGTGAATCCTCCATCGAGAGTAGAACTGGCGAAACCCGCTGCTCCAGAGACTCCTATGAATAGAAAGCCAATGGCTTCATCCTACATGGCTACTCCCTCATACCCTCAGGGGAACCATGGGGCTAGTTCAAAGATATTATTCAAAACTATTAGCATAAAGGACAAAAAGTATATGTTCATAAAAAAATTGGGTACTGGAGGTTCCAGTGAGGTGTACAAGGTGAATATGCAAAACAATAATACTGGTTAGGTTAATATTAACAATATATTTAAGAAAATAGGTAGGTATAAATCAAGATTAACTTCTGCAGAGCAGTGCTAAGCAGTAGTTAAGACTCTTTATGTTCAAATAATCAGTAGGATGGTGCTTGAATGGCAGGTGTGTTGCTTAACATCACGTCATTGTCTTGCTCAGTCCATCACTCTATATTTTAAACTAATTATTACATTTTTGTATGATTTTGAGTCTATTTTATGTTAAAAAGTAATGATTAACTATCAACTAGATACATGTAAATTTAAACCATTATGATTATCCTACTTACCTGACTTGTGTTATGACTTATCTTATACCTTTAAACGAGCAATTCTTGTACCTATATAAATATGTATATATATATAGAATCTGAATCTCAGAAACGGCTCGACGGATTTTCATGAAACTATGTATGCAGGGGATTTCGGGGACGATAAATCGATCTAACTAGGTTTCATTAAAAAAAACGCATATTATGCGCGTTTTTAAACAATAAAAAACTGTCACATTAGACATTAGAATCCGAAGGTAAATTTCGCCGCGTGACGCGACAGCATAATTAGCTCAAACGGGAAGTTGGGCGTTCATAGCGGTCGCGAATTAGTAGCTCCGGGTTCGAATCCAGAATCATTATCTTTTTTTTTTCAATTTTATTTTTTAAGAAAATCTATTTCTTGGAGTCTTTTATCTGTAAGTATCTAAGTATATTTAGTATTTAAACCGAGCAAAGCTCGGTCATCCAGGTACTTAATTTAATAAAACTCATGAAGTATGATTTTAAGTTTACTTATCTAAAAAACCCTGAAATTAAATAAAACATGAAATAGTTATAAGAAATTACACTGTATAGTATTATTTTCTTAGATTCAGAGTACTTACTTTTTATACCTATGGTTTGTTAAGGTTCTGGAGGTGGGCTCGTCATGTGAGTATGCAGTGAAGTGTGTGTACTTGGCTACGGACCACGAGATGGCGCAGGGCTACATCAACGAGGTGCGCCTGCTGAGAGAGCTGCAGAACTCAGACCGAGTCATCCGCCTCTTTGACTAGTGGGTACTGGTGTACATGTTGGAAGTTTCTAGCACATTGCTACACTGCATTGTCATGGTGTGTTTGGTGTTGCAGCGAGTACGACCGCACGAACCAGCTGCTGCGCATGGTGCTGGAGGTGGGGGAGACGGACCTGTCCTCGTTCCTGAAGGCGCGCGGCGCCGGCCTGCCGCCCGCGCTCGTGCTGCACTACTGGGAGGAGATGCTGCACGCCGTGCACTACATCCACGAGCACGGTACCTGTCGTCCTGCTCTACTGTCTCCCTCCTGCCGCCCGCGCTCGTGCTGCACTACTGGGAGGAGATGCTGCACGCCGTGCACTACATCCACGAGCACGGTACCTGTCGTCCTGCTCTACTGTCTCCCTCCTGCCGCCCGCGCTCGTGCTGCACTACTGGGAGGAGATGCTGCACGCCGTGCACTACATCCACGAGCACGGTACCTGTCGTCCTGCTCTACTGTCTCCCTCCTGCCGCCCGCGCTCGTGCTGCACTACTGGGAGGAGATGCTGCACGCCGTGCACTACATCCACGAGCACGGTACCTGTCGTCCTGCTCTACTGTCTCCCTCCTGCCGCCCGCGCTCGTGCTGCACTACTGGGAGGAGATGCTGCACGCCGTGCACTACATCCACGAGCACGGTACCTGTCGTCCTGCTCTACTGTCTCCCTCCTGCCGCCCGCGCTCGTGCTGCACTACTGGGAGGAGATGCTGCACGCCGTGCACTACATCCACGAGCACGGTACCTGTCGTCCTGCTCTACTGTCTCCCTCCTGCCGCCCGCGCTCGTGCTGCACTACTGGGAGGAGATGCTGCACGCCGTGCACTACATCCACGAGCACGGTACCTGTCGTCCTGCTCTACTGTCTCCCTCTTGCCGCCCGCGCTCGTGCTGCACTACTGGGAGGAGATGCTGCACGCCGTGCACTACATCCACGAGCACGGTACCTGTCGTCCTGCTCTACTGTCTCCCTCCTGCCGCCCGCGCTCGTGCTGCACTACTGGGAGGAGATGCTGCACGCCGTGCACTACATCCACGAGCACGGTACCTGTCCTGCTGCTCTACTGTCTCCCTCCTGCCGCCCGCGCTCGTGCTGCACTACTGGGAGGAGATGCTGCACGCCGTGCACTACATCCACGAGCACGGTACCTGTCGTCCTGCTCTACTGTCTCCCTCTTGCCGCCCGCGCTCGTGCTGCACTACTGGGAGGAGATGCTGCACGCCGTGCACTACATCCACGAGCACGGTACCTGTCGTCCTGCTCTACTGTCTCCCTCCTGCCGCCCGCGCTCGTGCTGCACTACTGGGAGGAGATGCTGCACGCCGTGCACTACATCCACGAGCACGGTACCTGTCCTGCTGCTCTACTGTCTCCCTCCTGCCGCCCGCGCTCGTGCTGCACTACTGGGAGGAGATGCTGCACGCCGTGCACTACATCCACGAGCACGGTACCTGTCCTGCTGCTCTACTGTCTCCCTCCTGCCGCCCGCGTTGGTGCTGCACTACTGGGAGGAGATGCTTCAGTTTTCACTTCAAGAAAGAGTAGAAATAGTCAAACCTACATCTTCATTCGACCCTTTGGCATATCAATTGGGATCATCGATATTTGTGGCCTATTTGTTGTAGGTACCTATGTCTGTATGGCATGTCGGGCAGCACCTTGAGATATGAACTAAGTGTAAAAATAAAATATTTGTATGAGATCTTAACTACATGTAAAAATAATACTTAACTTAGTATTCTCAAGGTAATAATAAAACATTGTATGATTATCAGGCGTGATCCACGCGGACCTGAAGCCGGCGAACTTCCTGCTGGTGTGCGGGCGGCTGAAGCTCATCGACTTCGGTATCGCGTCCGCCGTGAGCGGGGACGCGACGAGCGTGGTGCGCGCGCAGGCCGCCGGGACCTACTCCTACATCAGCCCCGAGGCGCTCATGGGCGGCGCGGGCGGCTACGGCGCGGGGGGCGAGGGGAACGCGCCCATCAAGGTACTGCTGTCTGCTCTACGGTACAATCCTTGTTCTACATTACATTGTCATTAACTATTAGGGGACTGAACCTTCTGTGCTGTTCAGACTTGAGGCCAACTGTAGAGACTTGAGGCCAACTGTAGGGACTTGAGGACAACTGTAGAGACTTGAGGCCAACTGTAGAGACTCGAGACCAACTGTAGATACTTGTGGCCAGCTTTAGAGACTTGCGGGCAGCTGTAGAGACTTGCGGCCAACTGTAGAGACTTCATGCCAACTGTAGAGACTTCCAGCCTACTGTAGAAACTTGAAGCCAACTGTAGAGACTTGCCGCCTACTGTAGAGACTCGTTGCCAACTGTAGAGACCTGCGGCCTACTGTAGAGACTTGTTGCCAACTGTAGAGACTTGCGGCCAACTGTAGAGACTTGATGCCAACTGAAGAGACTTGTGGCCAGCTGTAGAGACTTGATGCCAACTGTAGAGACTTGCGGCCAGCTGTAGAGATTTGTGGCCAACTGTAGAGACTTGTGGCCAACTGTAGAGACTTGCGGCCAGCTGTAGAGACTTGTGGCCAACTGTAGAGACTTGTGGCCAACTGTAGAGACTTGCGGCCAGCTGTAGAGACTTGTGGCCAACTGTAGAGACTTGATGCAAACTGTAGAGACTTGCGGCAGCTGTTGAGACTTGCGGCCTACTGTAGAGATCTGAGGCCAACTGCCACAGTTCAAAAAATTGACAAGAACTGAATGTATTGATCTATTTATTTCATATCACACATCTAACAAAACACAAATTTTTCAGTAGATGAAAAAAAAACGTTTTATTTAATTTATTAATACATTTTGAAAAGATTTTGACCCTTATTTTTGTTCCTATCATTTTAAAATTTTCCCAGTACATGCAAAACTGAACTTTAATGCATTATAAATAAAAGTCTATTTCGCAAAAACTGTTGCATAGGAGGTGTTCGCACTTCACCATCGATGTATAAATCCCATTCCCTTAGTTTTCCCGGGATAAAAAATAGCATAATGTTTTCTTCCAGAGTTCAATCTGTGTGCCAAATTTCAATCCAATCTATTCAGGTGTTCCCCACGTGACTGAGCAACATCAACAGCCATCTGACCAAAGGTCCCTCTCTCCGGCAGATCTCGTTCCGGTCGGACGTGTGGTCGCTGGGCTGCATCCTGTACAGCCTCGTGTACGGCCGCACGCCGTTCGGACACATCCCCAACCTGGCGAAACTGGCCGCCATCCTCGACCCCAACCACCGCATCGACTACCCGCCCGTGGAGCGTGAGTACTTTACTTAACCCCTAGTACTGGAGTCCTGCATGCGAGTGACCCTGACCAACCCGAAACGGTCTGGCACGTACTGGTCGATTGTCCCAGATTCATGGCCGCAAGACATGAGCTCGAATCTATAATCGACGGGAGGCTGGTTGTCTCGGATCTCCAAAATATCTTAGCAGATCCAGATAACAGAACACGGCTCATGTCCTTCATGGAAAGCTCATTCCGCATAGCGACCAATAGGAATTCCACACTCTCCAATACACGCCCGCCCCCCTTCGCCACCACATTCTACCTCGCTGTCCGTGGAACCCGCGCAGAATGCAGTCCCCGCCCCAGATAACTCCTCAAAAAACATCTCCGTCCAACAACTACTGGAGAATGCAGACCAAGGAGAGGCAGGGATTCGTATCCGGGAAGTAGCTCTTCATGGACAGCAACAAAGAAAGATTCGGAGTGAGCTTTTGCTTCCCCTGGGAACGGAAACGCGCCCGTTTGTCACCTGGATTGTCGTGCCTGCTCAATGGGAGTACCGCTAAAGTCACAATGAAGCGGAAAACCTATGATGCTATGCTAGTGTGCGAGGTAGACGCTATAAAGGGTGCAGACATATTTATGTATGCAGATGATGTTGCTGCTATAGTAACCGCCCCTTCAATAGAGGAATTAGAAGATAAATTAAATGCTGTAATCAACGGTTTTTTTTTTTTTTTTTTTTTTTTTTTTTTTTTATTTGAATTATCTACTCCACAGACTCCGGGGTCCGTGATCTTTGTCATTTGTTTTTTTTTTTTTTTTTTTTTTTACATATATCTTGGATTAGAAGAAAAGGAAAATAGGGGGGAGTTGGGCACATTTCAAACTTAATTCTAGTGCTCGTTAGTAGAGCCGATCACTAGCGGTTGGGATTCTACCGCTAGTAATCGGCTCGACATCGAGTCTTTGCCTAGTTACCATTTGCCTAAGCCGCCTCCTCCCGGCCCAGAGCCTCCACTACGGCTGCATTTCTGTCCCTGATGGCCATCTGTAGGTTGAACTCTCGGATGGTCTTCGGTGATGCAGCCAACGCTCGCCGCACGAACCGACTGATGGCGTCGTCGGTATCGTCAGCGTAGTATATGAAGGTCCCCGTGTGCCGTGAGATTGCAACAACTGCATGGGGCACGCTCTCGTGCAGCTTCATGTTTGCCTTGGTTTTGATTGCGATTACCGATTCGTATGTTAATCCCTGAGCTTCATGGATGGTAAGGATGCGTGACCCGGTGCCTGACCCATAACCCTGGTTTGTCAGGGTCTCTTTCTCCTCTTGAGTGTGAACTAAAAAGAGGGTGTTTGGTAGGGTGTTGGGTATTTGCGCTCCCTTATACCTTCTCTGCTCTAGGGACTTTATACGGGGTGCTGAGGAGTACATACCGGAGTATATCTCCCTCAGCGCATATGCGACGTCCATTGGGTTTCGATGTGTGCAGAGCAACTCCTGGCTGATCTTTGTTACCAGGTTTGGGCGGTGATACCTCATTTCGAAGAGATTTTCCCTGTCGATGTAAGGCAACTGATTGACGTCTCCGATGAGGACAATTTCACCAACACCAGACAGCCTTGAAGCCATCACAATGGCTCCAAAATGGTTCATGAGAGCTTCGTCCACCATGAGGCGACTGAAACTTTCTCTTCCGAAACCATTTACCAGAGCAGAAGCCATGGTTCGCACTCTGGTTTTAACCAGGTTTCCGATACGGTGCGATAGCTTTTCTCTTAGATCTTTTGCTGCCTCAGTTGTTGTGGTGATGATGGCGTCCTTGTCCACATCAAAGTTTCTTATCACCCATGTTGTCTTTCCACATCCTGGAACTCCGTTGACCCACTGTATTCTCGGTACCTCCCAGTTTTCCCAACCAGCTTTGACGTTTGAGTTCCTTTCGATGTTCTTGGCCATCTCTAGGATCTTATCGTCCAGCATAATCTTGGTGCATCGGGCAGTAACTACAACTGGGTCGTTTTGTGGTGTCGCATAAACAGGCACTCCCGCGCGCTCTGTCTCTATCTCGTTCAGTGTCACGAAGCCATTTTCTGCACTGTAAGCTGCCATATACTGTCCTGTCATGGTTCCCTTGATGACCCGGGAAGTGACATTATTGTAAATAGCTGCTTCGGCCTCCTCGAGTTTCGCCTTTAAGAGGCTTTCACTTCCTAGCCTATAGGACTGCAAGATGTTTTCGCAGGTCTTGAGGTTGACTTGTCTTGTCGCTCTCAGTGTGGCTATGAATTCGATGAAGGCGTTACGTGCATGGCTCCGCGGCTCCGAAGCCGTGACATAGCGGGGCGGTTCTACCTGACCCATATCGGCTCTCGTTCGGCTTATTTGTTGCTGTGAAGCTGCTTTGAGGGTCTTTGTCGTCAAGGGGTGTGATGAATGGGATGTGATTCGGAGTATGCTCCTGGCTGCCGCGTTGAAGGCAGTCACGAAAGCTGCGTTCGTTCCCCGGCTGCCGCTTTGATTGCCTGCGGCTTTTTCCGCGGCTGCCCTCTGCTGTGCCCTTTCGGAGCCGGTTTGAACAGTCGAACTAGGAACAGGATGTCCCCAACTGTCAGTTGCATTTGTTTGGTCGTACGAAGGGGCTCTGAGGAAGCTCAAATTTTCTCCCCTATCTTCATATACAACAACCTCATGATGTTTAGAGGCCTCAATGCAACCCAGCCGGTCTGCGACTCTCGCTCTTGAATATTCGACTGCCATCGCATCCACGCTTATCACCCGTGGTGTTTTACCCGCGTTTCTGCTTAGATGTGCGAGCAGCGCACTTGCTTGTGTGAAAGGCGTCCGACCTTCCGAGTACTCTATTAGTGCAATCGTTTTGTTTTTCGATCGCACCAACCGAAATCGGTGGCCGTCTACCTCACACACCGGCATAGCGTCGTAGGTTTTCCGCTTCATTGTGACTTTTGCGGTACTCCCATTAAGCAGGCAAGACAATCCAGGTGACAAACGGGCTCGTTCCCGTTCCCAGGCAAAGCAAAAGCTCACTCCGAATCTTTCTTTGTTGCTGTCCATGAAGAGAGCCACTCCGCGGATACGGATCCCTGCCTCTCCTCGGTCTGCGTTCTCCAGTAGTTGTTTGACGGAGATGCTCTTCGAGGAGTTATGTTGGGCGGGAACTGCATTCCACGCGGCGTCCACGGACAGCGGGGTAGGGTGTGGTGGCGAAAGGGGGCGCGTATTTGAATTAGTAGAGTTTCTCTTGGCCGCTATGCGGAATGAGCTCTCCATGAAGGACAGGAGCCGTGTTCTGTCATCTGGATCTGCTAAGATGTTGTGGAGATCCGAGACAACCAGCCTTCTGTCGATCATAGATTCGAGCTCATGTCTTGCGGCCATGAATCGGGGACAATCAACAAGCACGTGCCAGACCGTTTCGGGTTGTTCGGGGTCACACTCGCATGCAGGACTGCTCTTGAGCTTAAATCTGTACAGGTATTCTGCTATTCCTCCGTGTCCCGTCAACGCTTGTACCTGGAAGGGAGTCAGTTTCGTGGTTCTCATCACCCGATATGCGTTTGCTATATCGGGGAGGAACGTCTGGGTGACTTTTCCGGTGTCCGAGGTCTCATATCGATCCTGCCATTTCTTGACAGATTCTTCGCGGATTTTCCGTTTGACGTAGGACAAGGGGATCCCCTCATAGTCACTGGGCGACAACGTGAGCGCAGCCGATTTGGCTAGTTCGTCGGCTCTTTCGTTGCCGACGGTGCCAACATGCGCTCTCACCCAGAAAAAACGAAGAGATTTCCCCTCAGCATTTATCCTTCCAATGTTTTCCTTTATGCACTTTACCACGGGGTGACTCGTTTTTGGGTTACATAGCAGATCGAGTGAAGATCGGGAGTCACTCAGGACATTGACTTCTGGGTCCTTACTCTCTAACGCCATTTGAGTTGCCCGGTAAAGAGCATAAAGTTCCGATTGAAATACTGTGCATTCGGAGTGGAGCTTGAATGTCGAGTTCTTCACCTCCCTGCCATTCTCCCACCATGTTAGAGCAGCTCCAACTTTGCCTTTAATCTTACTGCCATCAGTATAGATTTGAGGTCCTTCTGGAAGATTGGAGGTGTCTTCTAGGAGCTCGTACTTTACGGATACCTGTGTGGATGGATGGGGTTGGTCCAGGCAGTTAACGTTCCGTTCGAGTTCCACTTCTGGTGGGAGGTAGTCTTGGGAGAGGTTTTTTTTTACTCTATACAAATTTGCTGCTTCCTGTATCCTCAGATCTAGGGGGAGCAGACCGGAAAGGGCAAGTGCTGATTTCAGAGAAACAGTACGGTACGACTTACAAATTTTCTGGGCAAAACCTCTTTGGATCGCTTTCAAGTGAGACTTGTTTTCCTCGAGGTCTGCCGCTTGCGCCCATACACTTGAGGCATACATGATGATTGGTTCCACCACCGCGACGTAGATAGTTCTCGTGATTTCGCCATTTAATCCCCAGGTCACCTTCGCTGCACATGCTAGCTGTCTATAAATATTCGCCACTTTTTTACATTGGGCGGTCACATGTGCTTTAAAGTTGAGCCGTCGGTCGATCAGTAGGCCCAGCAGTTGGACTTCCTCAACCAGATCGAGCTGGACGCCAGACATGACTATGTTTGGAGGTTCATACTTCAACTTTTTTGTGAAAAGCATTGCGTTGGTTTTATGCGCTGCAAAGTTGAGTTTGTTGATTTTACCCCATTCCACTGTCATGCTCAGCGCCCTGCCCGCTTGTTGTTCGATAATGGTCGGGCTGCCTGTAAATACGAGAACGACGTCGTCCGCGAATGCTTGACAGTATACTCCCTCGGCTTCCAGCATTCGCAGTAACGAGTCTAGGATCATATTCCAAAAGGTTGGTCCACAGATGGATCCTTGGACGCATCCCTTAGTTGTTTCCTTCTCATAGACTGCTCTTGCATAATTGACCTTGATTTTTCGGTCGCTGAGGTAAGAGTTAACCATGTCGTAGAGGTTTGTTGGGCACCTCTTCTTCGCTAATTGATTTTTGAGGGCGGGCCACCATGCATTGTCGAAAGCGCCCTCTATATCCAGGGAGATTAGGAGTACGGAGTCTTTACTGTCTACTCCTTTCTTGATGTGCTCTACCAGGTCATAGAGGGCGTCCTCAGTGCCTCTTTGGGGCATAAAACCGTACTGTTTCCTACTGATGGTTGGGAGGAGATACCATTGGAGTCGGTTTGCCAAAAGCTTTTCGACGATTTTTCCGGGAACGGACAGAAGACCTATGGGGCGGTACGATTTTGGTTGTGTGTAGTCTGTCTTACCGGGTTTGCGTAATATGACCACGTGCGCCTCTTTCCATTGCTTGGGGAAGTGTTTTAGCGACAAGCATTTGTTTGCTATCGCCAAGAAAACCTCCCATTCGCAACGTATGGCTGCTGCGCAAATATCAGCGGTTAGCCCGTCTGTACCGGGGGCTTTTTTCGGATTCAGAGTTCTCAATACTGATTCCAGTTCCGCTGATGTGAATGGTGGGTCATTTTCCGGTAAGTCCATAGGCGTTTCCGTCGTTTGCTCCCGTAGCTCTGTATGACACGGTTGGTCTGTGCTCTCAGAGTCGTCGGGATAGAAAGTTTTGGCAAGTAGTTCTGCTGATAGTTGCGGGGATAGAGTGTTACCTTCGGTGTCTCTTAGGAGTATCTCATCCTGTCTTGTCGAAGTTTTTCTCATCACTCTGTAGATTTTGTCCCACATACTTTCTTTCTCCTGATTCGTGCAGAACTCCTTCCAGCTTTCCGTCTGAGCTTGTTTGACTTTTTCCTTGTAGTCTTGCCGAGCAATTTGGTACTGTTCGACTACAAGTTCAACTCTGTCAGGGGCGGCATTCCTAATCCTTCTCTTTCTTCTGAGAACTTCTTTCTTCAGATTTTCGAGCGTTTTAGTATACCATAGGGGTGTTGGATTTCCTTTCGGCGAGCTTACCAGTGGAATGGTGAATTCGCAGGCTTCATGTATACTTGTTGTGTAGCTCGTAATCATCGACTCAAGTTCTAGTGGACTTCCACATTTCTCTACTGACTCCGGCGAGATGTTTCTTTCTTTAAGGGAAGATTTTAGCTGTGACATAAAGTTTGGCCACTTTGCCTTCTTGGTGTTGTATTTGCGTGTTGTTATTGGCTTCTTTTGTTCAAGAGCCTTAACTAGACGCAAAGTGAAAGTGATTGCGTTGTGGTCCGATGTTGTAATACTTTTGTCAACCTCCCATCCTTCGATTTTTCCCAGAAGAGACTCGCTGCACGTTGTTATGTCTACTACGCTTGTGCAGAGTTTGCCTTCCCTGACGATTTCGAAGGTTGGTGTATCGCCGGAGTTGAGAATGTACAAGTCCATTTCATTGAAGAAAGAGCTTACAGTTTCTCCTCGCTCATTTTGAGATGTGCTTCCCCACCAGTGGGACCATGCATTCACGTCACCAGCAACAATAAGGTCTTTTGTAGCTAGTTTTTCGCTGAATACTTTGATCCTGCTGAGGTAGGGGTCGACTTTTTGGTCTCCTTCTAAGTAGACAGAAATCACTCCCAGTTTTAGGCCTGTACTCACCAATAGTACAGCTGCTTCCGTTTCGGTAACAATTTGGGGGTCATGGATTACCTCCAACATGTCGCCGAAGACTATTATGGCTGCCTTAACTGGTTTTTGCCTATTTAAACTGCACTGAATAATGCGAGTTCCAGGATATTGTTTCATCACGCCCCTGTTTCCCACATAAGGTTAATGAATAAATAAAGGATAATCAACGGTTTTAACACATGGTTTCGTGCAAACGGTTTTATGGTAAATTCAAAAAAGACCCATTTTATTCACTTTTGTCTGTCAGGCCACTATACAAAATCGTTGTGCTTAACGGTGCCCAGATAGAGCAGGTACAGAACACAGCATTTCTAGGGTTCGAGATTGACCGCTGCTTGACATGGAAACACCACATCGACAAGATGTGTGCTAAAGTAGGCAGTGCGTGCTTTGCACTAAGACGAGTATCTCGAGTGGTGTCTACGGATGTGTCTCGTGCGTGTTACTTTGCCACGGTCCATTCCCGGTTACAGTACGGCGCCGAACTATACGCGCGCGCTGCCGACTGGGAGCTTGCGTTCTGCGCCCAAAAACGTGCCGTACGTGCCATCATGGGTGTCTCGCGATGCACATCCGTCAGACCTTATTTCAAAGAGCTTGACATACTTACGATACCTGCTATGTTGATCTACCAAGTAGCTGTATATGTCAGAAATAATTTGGACTCATACAACACGCGAGGAGAGAGATATTCTTGCAATATACGCAACGCCGACAAGCTGGATGCTATACCACACTCTCTCACGAAGTCACGGAAGCTGACTCACAATATGGGACCGGAAGTATATAACACTCTTCCTAAAATAGTTAAATAAGCCCAAGTCTCGGTAGTTTCAGAAACAGATCAAAATACTGGCTTGTCGATCAAACATTTTATAGTTACAGCGAGTTTTTAGAGAGTGATGGTAAGGTTATGATCAAATGGTAAAAAAATTAGATTGTTCATTACAATAACTGTAACAAATAAATATATTTATATAGTTTGACAATTATCTGTACGGTAATAATTGTTATCGTACATTGAAATGTTAATTTTAAACTTTGAAAATGTATACTAATTGTTTGCTATTTCCTTTGGTTTTTTATTTCATTAATATTTGACGTGTAAATTGTACATTTATGAATAAAGAACCTTGACTTTCAAATAAGGCGTGGTGGTCGTTGTTGCAGACCTCCCTCCGTCACTGTTGTCGGCGCTGAAGTGGTGCCTGACGTACAACGCGCGCGCGCGGCCGAGCGTGCGCGAGCTGCTCTCCGTGCGCTACCTGCACGCGGCGCGCGGCCCGCTGCCCGCGCCGCTGCTCGCCAAGCTGCGGCCGCACGTCTCCGAGACGGAGTACCGCGTGTTGCAGCGCGCGCAGCTCTGAGTGCCGCCTGACGTACACCCGCTGCCCGCGCCGCTGCTCGCCAAGCTGCGGCCGCACGTCTCCGAGACGGAGTACCGCGTGTTGCAGCGCGCGCAGCTCTGAGTGCCGCCTGACGTACACCCGCTGCCCGCGCCGCTGCTCGCCAAGCTGCGGCCGCACGTCTCCGAGACGGAGTACCGCGTGTTGCAGCGCGCGCAGCTCTGAGTGCCGCCTGACGTACACCCGCTGCCCGCGCCGCTGCTCGCCAAGCTGCGGCCGCACGTCTCCGAGACGGAGTACCGCGTGTTGCAGCGCGCGCAGCTCTGAGTGCCGCCTGACGTACACCCGCTGCCCGCGCCGCTGCTCGCCAAGCTGCGGCCGCACGTCTCCGAGACGGAGTACCGCGTGTTGCAGCGCGCGCAGCTCTGAGTGCCGCCTGACGTACACCCGCTGCCCGCGCCGCTGCTCGCCAAGCTGCGGCCGCACGTCTCCGAGACGGAGTACCGCGTGTTGCAGCGCGCGCAGCTCTGAGTGCCGCCTGACGTACACCCGCTGCCCGCGCCGCTGCTCGCCAAGCTGCGGCCGCACGTCTCCGAGACGGAGTACCGCGTGTTGCAGCGCGCGCAGCTCTGAGTGCCGCCTGACGTACACCCGCTGCCCGCGCCGCTCCGAGCCAAGCTGCGGCCGCACGTCTCCGAGACGGAGTACCGCGTGTTGCAGCGCGCGCAGCTCTGAGTGCCGCCTGACGTACACCCGCTGCCCGCGCCGCTCCGAGCCAAGCTGCGGCCGCACGTCTCCGAGACGGAGTACCGCGTGTTGCAGCGCGCGCAGCTCTGAGTGCCGCCTGACGTACACCCGCTGCCCGCGCCGCTCCGAGCCAAGCTGCGGCCGCACGTCTCCGAGACGGAGTACCGCGTGTTGCAGCGCGCGCAGCTCTGAGTGCCGCCTGACGTACACCCGCTGCCCGCGCCGCTGCTCGCCAAGCTGCGGCCGCACGTCTCCGAGACGGAGTACCGCGTGTTGCAGCGCGCGCAGCTCTGAGTGCCGCCTGACGTACACCCGCTGCCCGCGCCGCTGCTCGCCAAGCTGCGGCCGCACGTCTCCGAGACGGAGTACCGCGTGTTGCAGCGCGCGCAGCTCTGAGTGCCGCCTGACGTACACCCGCTGCCCGCGCCGCTCCGAGCCAAGCTGCGGCCGCACGTCTCCGAGACGGAGTACCGCGTGTTGCAGCGCGCGCAGCTCTGAGTGCCGCCTGACGTACACCCGCTGCCCGCGCCGCTGCTCGCCAAGCTGCGGCCGCACGTCTCCGAGACGGAGTACCGCGTGTTGCAGCGCGCGCAGCTCTGAGTGCCGCCTGACGTACACCCGCTGCCCGCGCCGCTCCGAGCCAAGCTGCGGCCGCACGTCTCCGAGACGGAGTACCGCGTGTTGCAGCGCGCGCAGCTCTGAGTGCCGCCTGACGTACACCCGCTGCCCGCGCCGCTCCGAGCCAAGCTGCGGCCGCACGTCTCCGAGACGGAGTACCGCGTGTTGCAGCGCGCGCAGCTCTGAGTGCCGCCTGACGTACACCCGCTGCCCGCGCCGCTCCGAGCCAAGCTGCGGCCGCACGTCTCCGAGACGGAGTACCGCGTGTTGCAGCGCGCGCAGCTCTGAGTGCCGCCTGACGTACACCCGCTGCCCGCGCCGCTGCTCGCCAAGCTGCGGCCGCACGTCTCCGAGACGGAGTACCGCGTGTTGCAGCGCGCGCAGCTCTGAGTGCCGCCTGACGTACACCCGCTGCCCGCGCCGCTGCTCGCCAAGCTGCGGCCGCACGTCTCCGAGACGGAGTACCGCGTGTTGCAGCGCGCGCAGCTCTGAGTGCCGCCTGACGTACACCCGCTGCCCGCGCCGCTGCTCGCCAAGCTGCGGCCGCACGTCTCCGAGACGGAGTACCGCGTGTTGCAGCGCGCGCAGCTCTGAGTGCCGCCTGACGTACACCCGCTGCCCGCGCCGCTGCTCGCCAAGCTGCGGCCGCACGTCTCCGAGACGGAGTACCGCGTGTTGCAGCGCGCGCAGCTCTGAGTGCCGCCTGACGTACACCCGCTGCCCGCGCCGCTGCTCGCCAAGCTGCGGCCGCACGTCTCCGAGACGGAGTACCGCGTGTTGCAGCGCGCGCAGCTCTGAGTGCCGCCTGACGTACACCCGCTGCCCGCGCCGCTGCTCGCCAAGCTGCGGCCGCACGTCTCCGAGACGGAGTACCGCGTGTTGCAGCGCGCGCAGCTCTGAGTGCCGCCTGACGTACACCCGCTGCCCGCGCCGCTGCTCGCCAAGCTGCGGCCGCACGTCTCCGAGACGGAGTACCGCGTGTTGCAGCGCGCGCAGCTCTGAGTGCCGCCTGACGTACACCCGCTGCCCGCGCCGCTCCGAGCCAAGCTGCGGCCGCACGTCTCCGAGACGGAGTACCGCGTGTTGCAGCGCGCGCAGCTCTGAGTGCCGCCTGACGTACACCCGCTGCCCGCGCCGCTGCTCGCCAAGCTGCGGCCGCACGTCTCCGAGACGGAGTACCGCGTGTTGCAGCGCGCGCAGCTCTGAGTGCCGCCTGACGTACACCCGCTGCCCGCGCCGCTGCTCGCCAAGCTGCGGCCGCACGTCTCCGAGACGGAGTACCGCGTGTTGCAGCGCGCGCAGCTCTGAGTGCCGCCTGACGTACACCCGCTGCCCGCGCCGCTCCGAGCCAAGCTGCGGCCGCACGTCTCCGAGACGGAGTACCGCGTGTTGCAGCGCGCGCAGCTCTGAGTGCCGCCTGACGTACACCCGCTGCCCGCGCCGCTCCGAGCCAAGCTGCGGCCGCACGTCTCCGAGACGGAGTACCGCGTGTTGCAGCGCGCGCAGCTCTGAGTGCCGCCTGACGTACACCCGCTGCCCGCGCCGCTGCTCGCCAAGCTGCGGCCGCACGTCTCCGAGACGGAGTACCGCGTGTTGCAGCGCGCGCAGCTCTGAGTGCCGCCTGACGTACACCCGCTGCCCGCGCCGCTCCGAGCCAAGCTGCGGCCGCACGTCTCCGAGACGGAGTACCGCGTGTTGCAGCGCGCGCAGCTCTGAGTGCCGCCTGACGTACACCCGCTGCCCGCGCCGCTGCTCGCCAAGCTGCGGCCGCACGTCTCCGAGACGGAGTACCGCGTGTTGCAGCGCGCGCAGCTCTGAGTGCCGCCTGACGTACACCCGCTGCCCGCGCCGCTCCGAGCCAAGCTGCGGCCGCACGTCTCCGAGACGGAGTACCGCGTGTTGCAGCGCGCGCAGCTCTGAGTGCCGCCTGACGTACACCCGCTGCCCGCGCCGCTGCTCGCCAAGCTGCGGCCGCACGTCTCCGAGACGGAGTACCGCGTGTTGCAGCGCGCGCAGCTCTGAGTGCCGCCTGACGTACACCCGCTGCCCGCGCCGCTCCGAGCCAAGCTGCGGCCGCACGTCTCCGAGACGGAGTACCGCGTGTTGCAGCGCGCGCAGCTCTGAGTGCCGCCTGACGTACACCCGCTGCCCGCGCCGCTGCTCGCCAAGCTGCGGCCGCACGTCTCCGAGACGGAGTACCGCGTGTTGCAGCGCGCGCAGCTCTGAGTGCCGCCTGACGTACACCCGCTGCCCGCGCCGCTCCGAGCCAAGCTGCGGCCGCACGTCTCCGAGACGGAGTACCGCGTGTTGCAGCGCGCGCAGCTCTGAGTGCCGCCTGACGTACACCCGCTGCCCGCGCCGCTGCTCGCCAAGCTGCGGCCGCACGTCTCCGAGACGGAGTACCGCGTGTTGCAGCGCGCGCAGCTCTGAGTGCCGCCTGACGTACACCCGCTGCCCGCGCCGCTCCGAGCCAAGCTGCGGCCGCACGTCTCCGAGACGGAGTACCGCGTGTTGCAGCGCGCGCAGCTCTGAGTGCCGCCTGACGTACACCCGCTGCCCGCGCCGCTGCTCGCCAAGCTGCGGCCGCACGTCTCCGAGACGGAGTACCGCGTGTTGCAGCGCGCGCAGCTCTGAGTGCCGCCTGACGTACACCCGCTGCCCGCGCCGCTGCTCGCCAAGCTGCGGCCGCACGTCTCCGAGACGGAGTACCGCGTGTTGCAGCGCGCGCAGCTCTGAGTGCCGCCTGACGTACACCCGCTGAAGGTTGAGACCGCGACAAAAGACGGCGACAGACACTTGACATTATAGCTTTGTATGCGCCAGTTGGCGCCGCGACCGCGACACGTGTCCCGGTCTCCTGTCGCGGTCTCGGCGCGAACTGGCGCCCATACAATTCTATAATGTGAAGTGCCTGTCGCGGTCTCAACGTGAACTTGCACCTTAAGCTATCTTCAGGCATCACGGTTCATCGACCCTGTCATTGAAGCGAAAACTTGTTTTGGCGCACAATGCACAGATTTTTCGTGGATTGTGAATTGAGTTGAAGCGTCACGCTCGGGAATGAAAGGATTCTTTGGGTGAACTCGGCACTATGACCATGACATGTTACCATAGCTTGACATTACACATTTATACAAACATTTCACCATACCCACCTAGTCTAATTTGCCATGTTTAGAAGACTTATTTGGACGACAATGCTTTGAAGATTTATTCCAGACTAGTAGCGCCTTCCGGTTTAACCCACGTAGTTTCCAAAGTGAGCTATCAGATTCTGAGTTATAAGTTTTCACTTCCATCTGCAGTCCCCATATGACTGACAATTTTTAAGATAGTCGTTTCATTTGACTATGTATATAGGCCAAGGAAAATAAACAGAACATTTTAATAGCTGACTGAGCTAATGGCGTCATTATTGGTAATTTTTTATAGGGTAAAACAACCCCCGAATTAGCAGTAAAGTGTGTAATTATGTATTGTGCCTACTCCACTTACATAAAGAACCATAGTTTATGCTCAAGGGAATAATGTTATATACATATTTTTATTGAGATTTTGTAAAATGTGTAATATAGTGAATGGGCAATATTAGATGATAATTTATTTTCTTGACATTTTTGTAATATTATAGCATGTTTTAGAGACTGCAGTATGGAAGGTAGAGATAAGGAGAACCATCTCTGTGTATTCAAATGTGTTTGTCCAGATGAATCAAGTGGTGGCACTCCAGTAGCAAAAGGTGAATTTTAAAGATAAGAGTAAAAATATGTTGGAATAAGATAGTGAAAAAAAAACAAGGAAAGAAAGACTTTTTGACGGCGCACTTCTAAAAATTAATAATATGACGCTCAAACAGCAATATGGAATATATGTAATTCCATGTAATTTTCTAGCGACGAAACCTGATATATTAGTATAATAAATGGAAGATAGTTATATTCCATTTAAAGTTTTTCTTTCTAGTCTAAATGGTCTACATAAGTTTAGTAGGTATGTAGTTGAGGTTTTATATAAATACTCAGCACACTTCACACTCTGCTAATAATATTGATGTCATTTTCTCTTGCTACACCATCACTATTTTGGTGAGTTTTTGTATTGTATTTTGCTTATGCACTTTTTTGAGATGACTCTCCTTACCTCTGCCCTCTGAAGACTACAGAATGTGTGGTGACAAAAAACTTATGAACTGAAATTATCTCTATACTCTATATCACTTGACTATGCTTATTCAAACAATTCACAGACAATTTGAAGACAGACTTTATGAGAGATTAATCAAGAGAACTGATTATTATTTATTTCTAGGCATTGTTTTAAACTTTCATGGTTGTAAGTGTAGGGAAACACTAGTCACTAGTATTATCAATTACAGGATATTTACCCTGGGTATATGGCGCAACAAGTCCGTGATATTTCGATGTAGTTTCATGTACCATAATCACGGGCAAACCCATGGGCATGGTGCATGAAACGGTAAATAGCCAGTAATTCATAATACCAATGTACTTCTAGGCAATTGCGTTTCATCGTAGATCGCATTATCATTACATTCAATGCCGTTACGTTCTTCATGTTTTCAATGATGGCAACAATAAAATGATCACTTACTGGCCCAAGAATAATATTTACGAGAAATAATAAGGAGATTCGATGGACATTGAATGTTGAGATGTTAATTGAATGCACTTGGGGCGAGATGGCGTCAATAGCTTTTATAGTGTTTGAACTTTTTGACCGCCATCGCTAGGACAAAATTGCATTTCCATGCCCTGTACGCCAAGCGTACGACAGCACAAAATAAAATTAAAAAAGAGTGCTGGCACCATTTGATATCTTACACACAATATTTTTGTATAGTGTGTTTTTTAGTCAACTATAGAAGTCGTTGGCGGATAGGGCTCGCTAGCGCGTGTATAGGTGTGTGACTCTGGCGGTCAAAAGGTTAACAGAATTCGGCTTCCTATACCAAAAAGGCATTCTGTTATCTGCAGATAAAAGCACGCCACAAGTAGTGTCATTCTGTGTTGAATCTAAAGAATTGTTTATAACCACTCAGAATCTGTTTGGCTTTAGGTATTTGCATATTATGTCCCTAAACAATAAATTAACATAGTTATATGCCTAAATAATTAGTAAAAGATATAATTAAAGTATATAGATATTCGACTATAAATATTATTTATGATCTGTATAGTAATTATAAACATTGTATTATACCTAATCTGTAATTTTAATTAATAAATTGTAACATGAAATAGAAAATAAAAAAAATCGAAAATGGAATAAATATTTTTATTGGAAAGAAATTTAAATACGAATACAAAAAATAAAATAGAGTTCCCAGCAACGGATCTCCGAATAAAATGCATTTTAGCTTACAACTAGCGAAATGTCAAATGCAACGGATGTCACGATGTCAAAAGCGAGATAATTCAAAAGCCGACTCATCGTAATAGCGGCAGCTTCGTCTCTCTCTGCTAGCCTCAGAGAAATGGAACAACTAGCCCTTACTGGTCTACCCGGCGGTAGACGGCTACGACCGTAGCGACACGTCGATGGAAGCCCGGAATCGGCGCTTGCTTCTTTCACATTGAAAGTCACACGCTCTCCCGAACGCATATCAGCTTCGTCCTAATCTAGCGAAAATCCGATTGCTATAACATTCAGTCGATAGATAACGCGATAGTGCAAAGAGTAAGCAAGGAGCGCGTCGCCCGCGCAGTACTCGGGTGGGTGTTAATTAAAAAACTCGTGTTTGTTTAGTTAGTTTAATGCGATAAATAGGCGAGTAGTGCGCGGGGCGGCGCGTCTAGTTCTGGAAGAGCGTGCGCGTGAAGTCGATGTAGTCGAGCGCGTTGGGCACGGGCCGCTCCGTCTTGGAGTCCACGTAGGGCTTCATGCGCGCCGTGCAGTAGTCCGCCATCTCCTTCGTCAGGTTCTGCAACAGTGGAATTGTTATATGATATGGAGACTTCGTGCATTCATGTCGTTATACCGTGGGTCAGTCTGCGGGTCGTCGCAGTTTATCTAAGCTGCTTTTTTATGTAATATATAGAATAATGAGATGAGTAAGACATTCGGAAACACAGTAATATTAGCACATCACTGTGTGCGGTAAAATGACTGGAAATGCGGTTGTACTTTCTCCAGTCCCTGCAAAGAGTCTCGGAGAAGTACCTTTTGTCAAATTTTCCGGGATAAATAGGAGAATGGTACCGTGTCTGTCATCTACTAATTACTACTACTAGTTTAATGTAAAGTTAGTCATTAGCCAGGTCTGCACCGTGTAGGGGGATATAATAGGTGAACTATGGGACAAGTTATCAGCTTGCCTCAAATACCTTCCCAAATTTTGCTACCAGCTCTAGGAACACGGAATATAGTGTGGGTGAGCAGTAAGCAGTACTCACGGCATAGAGCTCATCCTTGGTGACGTAGGTGCGGTCCTGGTGCGCGGTGATCGCCCGGAACGCGTTCTCGATCTCCTCCGAGGAGTGCACGTTCTCCGTCTCCTTGCTGATCATGAACGCCATGTACTCCTGCAGCGACACCTGCCCGTCGCGGTTCGGGTCCACCACGTCTGCGAAACAATATTATAGTTCATCAGTTTACATAACTAATTAACGATTTACATTTCTACTTAGCTCAATATTTTTTTTTCAATTTTTTTTGATTGTGTGATCCTGTTTGATTTCCATTTCAAATAAATTTTTATATTACACAACACACATCATGTCACTTGCGTAATTACATTTAAATAAAACGCTGTTATTTTGTGGTGACGGTCATCTTTGATTTTAAAATTTTCATAATGTACTGTAGCTTTTAATAATTTTTCTTAATAATGCTATCATTTGATACGCACATTGAGAGAGTTATGTAAAAATAATTATGTAATCTGTTAATTTGTAATGGCGGCCATATTAGACCGATTTTCATCAAACAGAATACTTTTTTAACAAAAAATCCAAATCAAAAACGGTTCAATAAAGTCTAATTTACTCGACACATTGAATAGTTATTAGTGACTCCCACCAAAATTTGAGTTCACAACCCCATCTGGGTCAGGTTCATGTTCGAAGCAGGGTTCTCTATGTCTGAAGATCCCGGAGTAATGTGTTCGGGTACTCACTGAGTATGGCCTCGAACTCGGGGTCGGGCTGCCCCTCCTCCACCATGGGCAGGTCGTACCCGAGCGCGCGGAGGCAGGACTTGAACTCGTGGTGGTTGAGCCGCCCCGACCGGTCCTTGTCGAAGTGCTTGAACATCATCGAGAACTCCTTCAGAGCGTCTTCGCTCACGCCTGGAACATAAAGCAATACATATTATAAGATAAGAAAACTTCAAATAGCAGCTTTGTGCAGTTATGGGCAAGTATGAGCAGAAATATACTTTGTTCATAGTTCAACTTTAGGAGCAGGGGGAATGAAATGGTGCAATTCATGTTATTATTCATATTGATGAGCATCGACCCACACCAGCACTTGTGAATAGACCACTATTATTCTCTGCGAAGCCAAGAACAATTGCGGATTATATTTATAGGATTCTGACAAGCAACAAAATGCTGCAATGCTGCAAGGAAAGGTGGCACTGCACTTGTCGGAGGATCCCTGTTTAGCCATATGGAGTCTAAAACACATAGCTATATAATAGTATTCGTTTTAGAAAATTTTCAGGAAAACTTGCTAAATGTTTGCTATCCGCTCAGCACTCGTAGTCAGATATCAAATTAATATCTTAAATATGGTGGGTAAGCGCTATCCGCTAAGTTGGTAGGTAGAGTATGTACGCACCAGAGTGGTTCCTGGCCTGTATCTGCTGCTCCAGGTTGTGCTGCATGCGCATGGACAGCTGGTCGAGCTGGTCCCACTGCTGCGCCAGCCCCACGGTGCTGTGCTCCGTGTACCGGTTGTCCAGGATCAGGTGCTCCTCCAGCGCCGCTCCTGCAACACATCATTCATAACTAGCTGTGCCCTGAAAATTGGTTGTACCAACTCAGAAACCTTCTTTGGCTCATGCACAAAACAACTTTGCTAATGATCATCACATGATCAAATGTATTCGTTTACGATTTTATAAAGGACATACAGACAAGCAATATTTTTTATGTATAAAGATGGACTTCAGATTGATTCCTATTGACGCAATATGCAGTAAAAAGTAGAAGGTGTAACACGATACCTGCTCACTCTTCATTTGAAGACGCAGGTTAACAACCGGCGAAAACACTACCACAAAAATAGTTACTAAAGTTACAAAAATAGTTTACTAAAGCTACAGCTGTATGGAAAGTAAAAGAGTTTTCGAAACGGCAGCAAGTAATCTCGACAGGAAATTGGTGGAGTGATTTATCGATATTCGGTATTAGAAAGAAGGATTATAGGCCGAACGACTCCTTATCAAACTCGCCAAAACCTGTCAATGTCTTTTCTATTGCTATCTCTATAATTTCAAATGAAAAGAAAAGAGAGAGCAATATCAAAGCTAAGACAGTTTTTGTTAGGCGGTAGACTCTGAGGAGAGACTCTCGGCCCCGTCCGAGCCTGACTCCGTCACCACGTACCTAGCTCCTCGAGGCGGCGCAGGTCGGCGCGGCGCGCGCGCACTTCACCCGCGCGCGCACGGAGCGTGCCCAGTTGCTGTTCGAGCGAGCCGGTGCCCTCCATCATGGACGTGCTGCAACACACACATCTATCAGCTTAACCTCTTTCTTAGATATAGGAATTTCGAGAACAGCGGGGTCTTCCACCACAATATTTAAATTTGAAATGAATTTGCTTATTTTGACAGCAATAGGTAAAATTTCGGAAGTATACAAGAACTCAATTGACAAACCACGGAAGATTTGATATGTGGTAAAGTCTATAAAATAACTGAGCCAAAAAAAAACTGTTTAGAAACTGATAATTTTATATGCATTAAAAGAGTCAGTTTTTAATAATTTGAATTACGAGTCAATAAGTGAAATTAGAAAGTAATTTTAGTACAGTGAAATTAGTGATTCTAAATAATAAACACTCAAAACGTTAGACATGTATTTTGTACATCGGATTTTCGTGTGGTACTGGACGGCACGTTGTGTTTTTAGAAGAAAGTTTAGCTGTAAATGGTAAATAAGCGGTTACGACACCGACGACAGACGACCACTGAACGTGAGCTTACATCGACAACAGAACTTGGCAATAAGTTAATAAGTAACAAGATACAAAGTACATAATATGCAAAGATTTCATATTCGCTAGGCACAAACATTGAAGAAGAGCTTTACAAAACCATGATGACATATTGTGGATGATGGATGCTTAACTGTCAAATCTTTCTACTGTAAAAAAAACTACTGTTGAAAAGATTCAGCTGAACATTTCACATGTAGCCGATATATTTCTGACTGTAGGCAAATGCCGAAGTCATACATTGAATGGCATAGTGTACATTTGTGAAATTTAAAACAACAAATTACATAATTTAATGCATACATTTTTTTAAAGTTCAGCAGGGCTGCTTCGCTTCCATCTAGAGTTATCTTTTTATGTTTTTTAAGTATTTACATTGTAAAAAGATAACTCCAAGAAATCAAATAATTGACTGAGATAATAATATAGATTGCTATTTAGTAGTTAAATGGTATTTTATGTGAGATAA
This sequence comes from Ectropis crepuscularia, assembly GCA_963693475.1. Classification (NCBI taxonomy): domain Eukaryota; kingdom Metazoa; phylum Arthropoda; class Insecta; order Lepidoptera; family Geometridae; genus Ectropis; species Ectropis crepuscularia. Next base: position 31,927,516 of record OY856339.1, on the reverse strand, counting down.
AGTGAAAGTATCATCATTCATAGTCTCTGCTTGTTCATGCCTAGGTATGAAGATGATTGCCAAGATCCAATATAAGCGTTTACGAGTCGAGTTTAGTAGACACGCGACATTCGGTACGTTACCTGTCCCAGCCTAGCAGGCGGTACCTGTACACCACAACTCAACATCAATTGGATACTTTAATACATGGTAATAGAGCCTAGTTTAGGATTCATAGAAGGCAATGTTGTGGATGTATTAAAATTAAATATAACTGTAAAATTGAAAATAACCTGCCAAACTTATTGAAATATTCCTTCAACATTTTGTACGATATTTTGTCGCTCTATGGCACTGGTATATTGATGATCAATTGGTATAATGACGCTGTTATTTCTCATTGTTGTCATCGTCATCATCAGCCTGTACCTGCCCACTGCTAGACATTGGCCTCTATCATATTATGCCACACAGCTCAATCCTCAGTCTTACGTTTCCAACACAGTGATGTTAAGTTAACACATTACTGCTTGACAATATAATAACTGGTAAAGGTGAGGTACTTTCTCAGACAGACTCTGCAAAGAGACCACTACTAAAGCAGTGTTAATTCAGAATGAATGAAGTTATGTGGGGGCATTTTAAATAAATACACGGGTAACTCACGTTTGATATAGTCAGTCCAGTCCTAAACGAGGTGAGATCACGCGCGCGCACTCTCCTTGAGAAAGTACGCCGGACGCGATCGAAACTTGAGTCGGACTGGACTGACTATATCAAACATGAGTTACCCATCCGTGTATTTATTTAAAACTAGCTGTTACCCGCGACTTCGTCCGCGCGAAATAAATACTAAGGTAACTCAGGCAGTGCATATTTTTACACCCAGACACATTTACGGTCACTAAAAACAGCTTACCTATAATAAAAGAATTTCATCAAAATCGGTTTAGTTGTTTAGGTGTGTAAGCGTGAGACATTCGTCCCCCATTTTAACTCCAATTTCATCCCCATACAATTCGAAATTACAAAATTGCTAGAATAAATATTTATTGGCTTCGTGCCAAGTGCCTATAAGTATACAGAGTTTCATGGTTTTATCTTCAACAATTGGAAGCTTCCATGTATACTTTCATCCCCCATTTCAATCCCAATTTCATCCCTATACAGTTCGAAATTACAAAATTGCTAGAACAAATATTCGTTTGCTTCATGTCAAGTATCTATATTCAGAGTTTCATGGTTTTATCTTCAACGGTTGGGATCTTCCATGTTGACATTTATCCCCCATTTCAACCCCAATTTCACCCCGGTACAGTTCGAAATTACAAAATTGCTAGAACAAATATTCGTTTGCTTCGTGTCAAGTGTCTATATTCAGAGTTTTAAGGTTTTATCTTCAACGGTTGGGAACTTCCATATTGAAATTCATCCCCTTTTTCAACCCCAATTTCACCCCCGTACAGTTCGAAATTACAAAATTAATTGAACAAACATTTAATTGCTTCGTGTCAAGGGTCTAGATACAAAATTTGATAACTTTGAAAATCACGAATTTTCATACAACCGTTCATCCCTTGTTTCACCCTCTTAGGGGTTGAATTTCGCAAAACCCCGTCTTAGCGAGTGCCTACGTGCTAAAAGGGACCTCCATGCAAAATTTCAGATTCCTAGCATTTGTAGTTTCTGAGATTCCTTGATGAGTGACCTTTCGCTTTTATATATATATAGATATGTAATATCCACGTTAGTCTTCATATGTGGGGTCAGTTTGGTAAGAGAAGCATACCGTGTCTCGGTGAGCCACTGGTGGAACGCGTTGGCGTGCTTGGCGAACTCCTTGCGCAGCTTGTCGTTCTCCTCCTGCCGCTGCGCTTCCTTCGTCAGCTCCACGTCTCTCTCCGCTGCATGACACAAACACGAATACTCATTATTACAAATACGAGCACACTAAATACCTTATCTGTTTACTTTATACAGCAATCTAATTCTGGAAAAGAAATCTGAAATAAGACCCTCACAAATGCTGTTCTAAGTCAAGATTAAGGAATATTTGTCTCTAATAAAATTGGAATTAAACGCTCGCATCCTGTTCTATACTTGAATACTAATTGGAAGATTGCGCTTCATTGCATCGCAGATTTAAATAATTATAGAATTTTCTGCGATGTGTTTTGCGTCGTCATCGCTTTTCGCGTTGCGACACCGCAACGCAGTGTTGTGGCGTCCAAAAGGGCGCCAAGGTCCAAAGGGTGAGCAAGGGCGGATCCAAGGAAGGTTATCGGATTTATTCTTCCTATTATTTCCATAGAAAGGGCGGTCACGACCCCTTTCCTGTGGAAATTGATTCTGGCGTGGATTCTTTCCAGGCCCGAATCCCAGCGCCTCGAAGTGTGTGTAGTGAGGCGAGCGTATGAGAGAGTGTGTGTAGTAAGGCGAGCGTATGAGAGAGTGCGAGTATCGTACCGATGATCTTGCGCAGGTTGCGCCAGGTCTCCTCGAGCGCCTCCATGGTGAACCAGGTGTAGGGGTTGGCGCCCACGTTGAACGACTTGATCTGCTCGTCGAGCGCGGCCAGCGCTTCGAAGTCGCTCTGCGCCGACGACAGCGACGCCTGCGCACAAACACTACAGTTACACGGTGTTTGCTTCTATAGGTGCCGGCAAACAAGTTGACCCAATGAAGTTATGTCGCCCTGGTATAGGTGCCGGCAAACAAGTTGACCCAATGAAGTTATGTCGCCCTGGTATAGGTGCCGGCAAACAAGTTGACCCAATGAAGTTATGTTGCCCTGGTATAGGTGCCGGCAAACAAGTTGACCCAATGAAGTTATGTCGCCCTGGTATAGGTGCCGGCAAACAAGTTGACCCAATGAAGTTATGTTGCCCTGGTATAGGTGCCGGCAAACAAGTTGACCCAATGAAGTTATGTTGCCTTGGTATAGGTGCCGGCAAACAAGTTGACCCAATAAAATTAGCTGCGCATGGCTGCGGCGCAGAAACGTTTTTAAGGTCTCTTTGGTGGAAGTGAACTTTCCCCTTCCACGCCAATTTTGGGTCAACTTGTTTGCCGCCCACTATACAGGGTTCGACAGTCGAACCCTGACTTCCCGAGTCGAACTTCGACTCGGGAAGTCGGCAGAATGTTTGGACTTTGGACCAACTGATAATAAAATATTTAAAAAATACGAGCCGTTTCGGAGCTGGGGCTACAAACACCGTTACTTGACAATTTTATTTACTAGACGGTCAAATAAATATACAAAATAAGAAAATAAACAATTCAATTAGTTTTGAAATATATAAAAAAAATCACAATGTGGAATCTAAGTTCTTCCCAAAGTAACACATTTTCATTTTGGAAGCAGTTTCGGTCTCCAGAAGTTAAATAAAACTGACCTATTTGACACCTGACAAATAGTTTAAAAAGACTGCAACACCCACACAAATAACCTTGTATTTAAAGTAGCAAGATAGATAATAATTTATCAATTCTATTCTGCTGACAGAATGTAGAAGTACCAAGTAAATGTCTGGGATTGATATAACCTTACAGACAGGTCACGAGATTTCGCGAGAACATCTATAGGGAGTTAAAGTTTAACAAAAAAAACAATCTCAATCCTTCATCACTTGACTTTATTTGTGGTAGAAGCCTTCCAGGTGTTCAGGGTACTGATTCACAAATGAAACTAAACGATTCATATTCAGAATTACAATTCTTGTCGCTGTCATTTAAAACGGATAAATAAATAAATATTGGTGGACAATTCACACACAACAGCATCTGACTCCAAACTAAGCAAAGCTTGTACTATGGCAGCCAGATACCTGATATAATACATATAGTTTTAAATACATACTTATTATACATAGAAACACCCAGACACAGTGCAAATATTTGAATACATCACACAAATATTTGCACTGGGTGGGAATCAAACATACAACCCTTGGCTTCACAGACAGAGTTACTACCCACCAATAAGCCACGAGGCCAGTCAAACAAAACAATAAGACAAAGACCGAGAACGAAACGACACGGAATGAAACCTTTCATAACGTGACGTGAGATCAATATGATTATGTTGTGAATCAGGGTATGTAGGATCTATGTAAAGTCATTATTGCAGTGTAGTGTTACCTGGAACTGCGCGTGCGCGTCCCTGAGCGCGCGGATCTCCTCGATGGAGTTGCAGCGCACGGGGTCCGTGAGGTCCTCCTCAGCGTTCTCGAACCACGAGTTGAACGCGGATGCCTGGGAACACACACACATTACAATCACATGTTTACACAGAATCTAAATATCGACTCATTTTAACATTGTTGGAACATATACATTACTCATATTTTTTATTGGAACCTATGCTGTTCAAATGCTAGGCAAAAGCCTCCGTACAAGCAGCAAGCCAAGGTCGAACCATCTGACCGTTGCGTTGGTTAGGCGGAGGCCGTACCCCGACAGTAGGGACTCTTTGGCTTGATACGGACGGTGAGTAGTAGTAGTAGAAGGCCCTGCGTCTTCTGGGCTAGCTTAAAGTTTGAGTGCAGTGGAAGGCATCTGATGGTCATGCTTCTAACCATGCCCAAGCTCAGAGTTCACCCGAACATTTCTTTCATCTACGATCGTGAGCGGGGATTCATTCGCAGCCCACGAAAAATCAGTGTGTTGGTGCGCCAAAGGAAGTTTTCACTTGAAATATATAAACGTTTGTTATATTTATGTGAGTGTGATGTGGTACCTTCTTGGCGAAGGTGAGGTAGAGCTCCTCGATCTGTCGGAACTGGTCCTGCAGCTGCAGCAGGCGCTGCTTGCGCGCGGCGCTGTCGGCCAGCAGGCGCTGCCAGCGCGCGGCCACGGCGCCGTGCCGCGCCACGATGGCGGCCGTCTGCTCGTGCCCCGCCGCCACCAGCTGCTCCTTCAGCGAGGTGATGTTCTGGATGCCCTCGTGCTCGAACGCGGCCAAGCCTGCCGACAGACACAACCGACAATATTAAAACTAAGTATTTTGAAAATCGATCCACAATTAACGGCGAAATCCGTGAAACTACACATAAAAAATTTTTGGCAGTCACAGGAACTGCCGATAGGAGTGAAAATAACTCAGAATTTGATGGCTCGCTTTGGAAACTACGCGGGTGAATCCGCGTCATCTAGAAATGCGTCAGCATTCGGTTCGGTTCTAGATGACCGATGGGGAAATACTGACGGTCCCGAGTTTACCCGAAGATTTTTATAATTCCTGAGCGTGACGCTAGAATACAATACACAGCCCACAAAAAATAGTTTTCACTTCAAAAATGTGGCAGGACCTATGCTACTCAGGTAAATCAATGCTACTCAGATAAACTTATTTGCACTGTTCTAGTATGTATGGTCACCGTATCCACCGCTGTGAGTTGCGGCGTAGGCGGCAGGCAGGTAGCGGGAGGCCCCCTACCTGCGTCGAAGGTATCGGTAAGGTCGGTACTTCCCCAGGCTTAGTCCGCAAGGGTCCCACCACTACAGCCCCCGTACCTGCGTCGAAGGTGTCCTGCTTGGTGAGCAGCGTCTGCACGGTGGAGAGGTCGCGGCCGAACTCGTCGGAGCGCACGTGCGTCTCCTTGTCCGCGATCCACGACTCCACCACGTCGGCCTTCCACAGCAGCTGCAGGTACAGCGAGTTGTCCACCAGCGCCGCCTTGCGCCGCGCCGCCAGCCCCGTCAGCTTCTCCAGCTGGAACACCACACTACTGTCACAATACTGGACTAACTGGGTGCTTCTACTGTTCTTAATATTCATATTTATTTTCACATCGAGGTCATACTTACTGAGGTAGGTGCCCTACCGCCGTCGGTACTGGTTCGTTCTGGACCACCAAGATACGGGTTTTTAGCACCTGGTTTGTTGGTTAGAGTGATATGAAACCATGATGAACTATTTTTTGAATTAAGAAATGATTTGATTTGAATATGGTAAGTTTTTGGAATGTTTTAAGCTCTGCATATGTGCATAAGTATTTATAATAGTTAGGAAGATTAGGTTAAAGACGAACCCTGCTAGGTAAGTTTGGTAGTCCATAGATACCATCTGAGGCAATTTACAACGTTTTCGCACCCCCAACACACTGCAACCTGTTAAAACACTGCGACCATTGGATTAAACTTCACTCTATGAATCTCATCCAAGAGGTAGAGTTTCGAGGCCAGAGCAGTCAAGCAGAGTAGTGAAGCGTCTATGTGTCCGGTCCGGTAGGTAGGCCAGTAGGTACGCACGTACCTTGGCGTGCAGCGCGCGCAGGCGGTGCGCGAGCGCGTCCGCGTGCAGGTTCCCCGCGGCCAGCAGCTCCTCCCCGCGGCCGCTGAGCGCGCGCACGCGCTCCCCGCGCGCCGTCAGCTCGGCCTCCAGCGCCTCGTGTTTCTTCAGCAGCCCCTGCACGGCCGCCATGCTGTCGCCGCACTCGCCCACCACCACCAGCTGCTGCTTCTCGCTGGACCACACACCACACGATATTATACAGGGCGACTGGTGGGTGCGGAACTCTCTCCAACTACCTGGGACACTTTTGTGATGTATTCAAAGCGCAAAAGTATAGGCGTATATTAAGAGTAGCCTTGACTGCGATCTCGCCCATGTCCATAATGCGAAGATAATCCGGGCCCCAATAGAGCGCACTTATTTAGTATAAGATAAAGCAACTAATTTAACAATAGACATTTTGTTTCTAACTCTAGTCATACATTGCACAGCTCAGCTAAATACAACAAAACAGGTCGAACAATTTCGACCTTCGTTTCTGTCAATAGAAACCTGCAGCTCACAGCTACGACACGTCCGAATCACCGTAAGTTTGCTGAATAGTGGCCTAATCTAACACTAATAAAGAATTCTCTATTGATTCAAGATGTTTGCTCCATACCTGATCCAGGCTTCTTCCTCGTCCACCTTCGCCAGGAACTGCTGGTAGGCGAGCGACTGCTGCAGTTTAGCTCCCCTCTCGTCAGCCAGCGCCTGCAGCTCGGCCCAGGCCAGGCCGAGCGCCTTCAGCCGCTGCTCGATCTCGGGCACGCCCAGGTTGGACACGTCCATCAGCTTCTCCCCCGCCTCCTGCACGGCCTGGATGGCGGGCTCGTGGCTCACCAGCTCCGCTTCGAGGCGCTTGTGCTTCTTCAGCAGGTTCTGGACGCCGGTCAGGTCGCGCCCGTAGTCGTCCGACGCCACCAGCAGTTTCTTCTCCCTGGATTGGAAAGTGGCGGTTAGAACTGATGCGGTAACTTCTTTGTAGGAAGTAAGTAAATAAAGGAGTAATTGGTGGACAAAATAAAGATACCAGGTTACGCCAAAACATCAATGTCAAACCACATACGCTTGCACAACGCGATTCAATCATGTTACTTTACCTCTACGATTAGGTTCTTAGCAAATGTTTACGTAATTATAGCTTTTGGAAACCGATCGATGGGTGGATTGTCGTGGTTCTATCAGGGATGTGTATTTTCAACAGTATGATCTATATATTTTATATTGACCGGAACCACAACTCGTAATCGAAGATGTCATTGTCGAATCATTGCAACATGTTGTCTTCCTGCAGACGCACCAATTGCACCAAGACGCACATTGGCGCACCAAAGATGCAACTTATGGGTCAGTCCTCGATAAGTATTTGATTGTACGAGGGGCAAGTAAAAAGTAAGGTTCCCAACGTTTTACACTCGCCGCGCGAGATACTAGGAGAAATCCGGCAACACCACCTTCATTGTTTATCCCCCCACTCCATTCCAACTATCTGGAAGATCACTACGAAGCTTAGTGCCAATCTAACAGCCATCCGCGATGGAGCCCGCAATCGCCGTCACCGCCAGGTGTGAAATCCGTTCAGTGATTCGATTTTTAAACGCGAAGAAGCTTACACCTATTGAAATTCATAGACAGTTGGAAGAAGTTTATGGCAAAGCTTGCATCAGCGTCCAACATGTCCGCAAATGGTGCAGGGAGTTCTCCGAAGGACGCACAGACGTTCACGACGAACAAAGGAGCGGGAGGCCATCGGTGTCCGACGAAGTCGTGGCGAAGATTGAGCGCATTCTCCTCGAAGATCGTGTGTGTGCGCGGTGGGTCCAGCATCGGCGGCCTAGCGGCGGAGTTCTTCGAAGCGGGTTTTCAGAAGTGGATAACTCGTCAGAAAAAATTCGTTGAAAGATCTGGCGACTATGTAGAAAAATAGTTTTAAATATAAGCTTTCAGATGGTATACATATTTATTGAAATAAAAAATGCCTTACACCTGAAAAAAACCTTAAAATGTGGGAACCTTACTTTTTACTTGCCCCTCGTATCTTAGAGTGTATGCAGTATGATGTAGATTGACTTGGTCCATGACTCCTAGTGGGCGATGTCCTTGTCGATTCGTTGGCTTCATGTAGACGCACGATGGTGCTTCAAAAATGAAACTTGAGGACGTGTCTTTGACAAGTGTGCCTGTCCATAGGATGTGATGTGTAAGCAGCGGTGTGCACTGATTTGACTCACGACTCCTACTGGGCGATGTCCTAGTGAAATCGTTGATTAAAGATGATAATTGAGAGCCTGTCTTGGATGAGTGTATGCAGTATTTAAGCAGAAAGCAGAGGGTAAGTCCTCGATCAATGTACGCAGTATGGTATGTGGTATGTGCTCACTTGATCCAGGACTCCTCGTCGGCGATGTCGCGGAAGAACTGGTGCAGCGTGTTGGCCTCGTGCAGGCGCGCGCGGCGGTGCGCGGCCAGGCTGCGCACGCGCTCGAAGCGCTCGTTGATGGCGGCGCGCCGGGACCCGATGCCCGCGCTGTCGAACTGCCCGCTGTTCACGAGCGCGTCCGCTTGCGCGTTCATGTCTGCGCGCACGGAAACAACATTATTTCAAAGAAAAATGTTTGGTACTGAAAATTTATTTCCGCGCACCACACACTGACTTTCGTTGCTTGTGAATTGAGCTCAAGCGTCACGCTCGTAAATGAAAGAAATCTTCGGGATGAACTCGCGTGATACCATGGTTACCATTACACATTTAACCATGGTAATCTAGAAATGCTATTTACCATTGCCACCTAACCATGGCCATCTAGAAATGCGTCGTCGGCAGTCAACAGCGAAGTTCACCCGAAGATTTCTATCATTTACGAACGTGACGCTTGAGCTGAATTCACGGCTCACGAAAAATCTGTGTATGGTGTGCCAAAAGAAGTTTTCCTTTCAAAAATTTAAAAATATTTTTTGAGATAGGTAATCTGGTACCATACATCCTTTGATTTCAACTTGGTAAAAAGCTGTTAGTACAGCTAGAATTAAATAAGTAAATCCGTTAATCACCGCTGATCCTGTCCTCGTGCGCCTGGATGTCGGCCTCCACGAGCTGGTGCTTCTTCATGAGGTTCTGCACGGACGCCAGGTCCTTGCCAGAGTCCTCGGACGTCAGCAGGCTCTCCACCTGAGCACACACACATTCAGTATTACATTAGCAAGAAAACTAAAAAAAGCTAATTAGTCCGTCAGTTAGACTATTAAAAATATTTTACTCTCATTTTTTCTTTTAACAAAAAATGACGAAGACTCAGTGCTATAAAGTTTCGAATGACGTCACTTCATAGTCAGATATGAATGACAGAAGACGTGACATCACAAACGACGATTTGTACTCTTCGTGTTTCAATAGCAAAGTGTCACTGTGCTGTTATGTGACAGGCATGTTCTTTACCATCAGGTACATGTCCTGCTCGTCTCCTCACTCTATACTACAAAAATAAAACCACATACTTCGAAAGTTTGATAATCTATATACTTTGCTGATTTTTACTTAATTTAATGTAACCCAAAATACGTGTCCCATATTTTTCCATAATCTATATTTACCTGACAGACTAATAATTAAAATAGTTTTTTTTTTTAATCCAGTCATCGTCCCGCTTCTACCTGATCTTTCATACTAACTACATTTAACAGACAATTTAGATATTTTTTTATAGGACATGATTATTTGCAATAAATTAATAGTATTTGATGTGTAACAAATACCTCTCCGAGCCAAAAGTCCAGGTCCTTGACGGCGGCGATGTAGGTGCGCTGCTTGTTGGCCTCCTTCAGCTTGAGAGACTTCTCTGTGGTCTTCTGTGTGAGGAACTCCCACTGGTCTGCGATGGACGCGAGCCGAGCCTAAGGGAAACGAAATGTTTTATATACACTCGTAAGTCTACAAATAAAATGAAACTATAGTACCTACTTCTTTATTACAATGCTACAAAACACAAATTAGCAGTTATTAATGACGTGTTATGTATAACAGACTCACGAAAATCCTACTAATATTGTGAAGTAAAGTGTAAAGTGTGAAAGTTTGGATTGTTGGAACGCTGAATCGTCACTAAGGTGGTGACTTGTGGTGTGGGTTTTATCCCGTGGGCGCCTTTTACTGCTATTTTAGAATGAGAATATTAAATGATATTCACGCAAAACAATTAACATTTATTTAGAAAATTGAGCTAATTGAGTTATTTTAACATTGGCGTAAGGCATAAAATCGCTAGAAATTATCGAGATCGGGAACTACGCTGGTGAAATTGCAGGGCGCTGCTAGACTAAACATAATAGTGGGGTGTGGTGATAGTATGAAGTGTTGGATTAAACATAACAGAGTGTGGTGAAGGTGTGTGGCGTGTAGTGTTAGGTGTGTACCTGCACGGCGTCTTCGCTTCCGCTGCACTGTCCGCGCTGCACCAGGTTCCCGCCCATGGCCAGGACGGACTGGATGCGCTCCGCGTTGGCCGCCAGCTCCGCCTCGAAGGCCTGGTGCTTCTGGTGTTTCGACTGGATGTTGGCGGGGTCCTGGACGTAACAAAAATGATATAGAACGCAATACAACACAAGATAAAGGTCTGCTCCATTGAAAAATAATGTAAATGGCAACTCAATTGAAAGTACGCAAAACCAATGCGAGTAATGAGCGGCTCAATAAATGTTATAGAATAAAAATAAACATGAAAGGTCTATTAAAAAATACGGAATACATAATTCAAATAAGCTCAATTAAAAACTTACGGAAATAGGTAATTCAAAGCCAAGCATGTCACATTTCAAATTGTAAACCATTTCATTACGTCCCACTTACAAAAAATAATATTTTATGATATATTATAATCTATACTTATTGACATTTTATGTACATATCAATATTTGTATATATCCAGACATTTTTTTTTATGGGCGACACCACAGTGCCCTTAAAGGAAATATGGAAGATTTCGAAAACTTGCCCTAAAACTAAAGCAAAATTTAGAATTTGCAAAGAACCTGTGACCCCTAGCGCCATAGCAGGATCCGCCCTTGCGCCAATGGGGTATAAGGAAGAACTCAATGAAATGTGGTCGTTTCACAATGTTTATGAACTATCTTATTTATTTACTGTTTTAAAGCATGTTACTTTTAAGTTCAGACCTGTTGGCCTAATTGAATAAATAATACAAACGTCTTGGCTATGTCAACTCACCTTGTAACTCTCCTCGGTGGCGAGCTGAAGCTTCTCAGCGATCCAGTTCTCCATCTCGTCGGCGTCGCGCGAGAACTGCTGCAACGTCTGCTCGTCTCCGAGGCGGGAGCGCTTCTCGATGAGGGCCTCCTTGAGGTGGCGCCAGCGGTCCAGCACCTGCCTGCGCTTCTTGTCGATCGGGTCGGCCGCGTAGTGGTCGGACGCGATCAGCTGGTCGGCTAGCGTCTGGAGCTGGGCTATCTTCTCCTCCTGTCGGGGAGACAATGTTGGTTAGATTGGTACTTTCATATTTTTAGGAAGCAAATGTAGTTTCTCTCCTGCAATGGAGGAGGTTTGATTATTATCATAGGCCGAAGCCAAGTACGAAGGGTTTGGGCAAATATACTATAAGGTTTTTTTTCCTTTCTGAGTGTTTTAAAAATATAACTACCAGCAAATTATACTATTGCTGAGGAAAGGCCTATATACCAAGGGAAAACGTAAATATCTATGAAACGTCTTTAGTTTTTAGAACTAAATAGAATTTTAAATAAAGTTGACAAATTCAGACAAGAAGTAGTTTTGAGATTATAATATTAATGATATTTTAGGATTGCATACTCAAAGCAAGTTTCAGAGCAATATTGCAAGACATAGGGGCTTTGTGGAATACCAATGCTTTACCTTCAGCAGCGGTCAAATGTAAGCCAATTAAATAAAAACAAATCTTCAGTCGGTCAGTTCTTCTACTTAACTTAGTGGTGAAGACTCTAACTACGGTAAGATCCACATAATATTGTTACATGAAGTAGAAATCTGACAGTAGCTACCGATCGCCGATAAACGTTCCATTGGCAGACCTAAAGGGACCGCTCAAACGGGACGACAATACCAGATCTCTCGTGTGGATTACGTGAATAAGATCGGCTCAGGATATAGATCAATGGCACAGAGGGGAGGAAGCCTATACCTAGCAATGGGTCTATACTGGCTGAACCGGATGATAGTTACATGAGCGTTGATAGCCTTGTCGAAGTCCTCGTGCTTCTTGATGAGTTGCTCCACGTTGTCGGGCTGCGCGGACGCCTCGGGGTGGTCGGCCTGGTCGGCGGGCGCCAGGAACGCCTCGCGCGCGCCCATCCAGCCCTCGGCCTGCTCGCAGTCGCGGTAGAACAGCTGCAGCTCCAGGTTCTGGTCCAGCTTCATGCGACGGTTCACCCACGCCCTGACACAATTACGATGATATTATAGCTTTACTGAGATTTACCTAAATGTAGTAAGCGGCACTTAAAAATAATAGTTGTCTGTAAAGTCGGTTGGTTCACGGACGTTAGTTTAACGTGACAAAACATTGATAGATGCGACGCAAGCGTACAATGAGCGTAACGGGGCATAACGGGACACTTTTTCGTGCATGCAGCCGGCGTTCATCGATTATTTATTAGACGATTAATTAGACGTTGTCACGTCAAAAGTTCTGGTAGTTTGAATTACATGACAAAATTTATAATTATGAAATGAAAAATATGATAATTATATCGTGTACCTTTTGAGATGCAACTGTACTAAAATAGTAATGGTGTGCAAATTAAATCTGCAATAGAAAATGCTGAAACTGGACTGTAGTAGACCTTGAACATTGGATGCATCCTAAAAATCGGGTTAAAAGATATTACAATGCCACTAGCACCAGTGTTCTAGGTTACATCGCACGTACTGTTAGGATGAAAACTAGCGAAACAACTGCGTTGCGTAAGGAAAATCGACCAACCTTAAATAAGTAACTTAAAAACGAAATGTTAAAGCATCGTGAACATTTTCGTCATGTAGCTGTCCCTCACACCCCGCAGGATCTGCTGCAGATTGGCGAATCAACTGCTTTCCGAAAAGTTCCAACGCTACCTATGTATTCCTGTCCTGAGAAAGAGGAAGGCAGTAGAGGGAGAGTACTCACTTCTCTAGTTCCTGGCGCGCGTCCGCCATGTCGTTGAGCTTGTCCTGGATGTCGGGAGCGGCGTAGTGTCCGCTCTGGAACAGCTGTTGCCCGAACAGTTCCAACGCTTGGAAGGTGCCCGCGCGCGCGTCCATCTCCGTGCGGTGCTCCTACAGCCGATATAACACATTTATTTTACTGTTCTTCAAACATTTTTAGAGAGAAAATCGTAGCGTATGATGTGAGATGATACACAAAAATATGGCCTTTCTAAGTCAAAATATATACATAGAGCCTATGCTGCATCTTTCACGCTAGGTCGAGACTTGGTGTAACTTACGAGTTCTGTTTTTTTCGGTATTTTCTACTGACAATGCTTTATACTTTTTTTTTTAAATAGAACATCGACATCTGAAACTGACAAACAAACTGAAGCTCTGTCTCTCTCTCTTGCTCGTAACAGGCTAAAGTAAGAATGAGAGGAAACCCAACCACAACACGGGAGTGGAAGAGATTTTATTTTAAACTATAATCGGTATAAATATGATTATTTTTATTAGACTAACTAGGTATTTGGTGTTAAAGGTTGTATTAGATGAAAGACCACTAAAATATCATACAAAATCACAGTAACAACGTTGAGAAGAAAAAAGAAAAAAATCACAACACACAAATAAACTCGAAGAAGAAATCAATTGTATTATTGGTCATATAATTATTTCCTGGGAAACACCAAACTTGTTAAAGAAAATACAGTGTATTTGTTAAATTATTATAGGCCTAGTAGCAGTGTAGTCGCGTTCACATCGATAGTTGGACATGTGACGATATGTTACTGAAGGAAAAATGCGAATTTAGGAGAGACTTCACCACAAGCCCGATACAAATTCTTGTTATTTGTAATGACGTTGAATATTTCGTGCACCGCGACTGTGAGCCATATAGCTCGGCGATAAGGTTCATGATCGATCTGTGACCATTTCAAAAAACTCTCTGTACTGCGACAAGGCACTTTGAGTCAATAGAAATAGTATTACACAGGACTTAATCCTGATATTATGAAAAAGAGTTCAAACCGCGAAAGTTCAGGAACAAAATTAGTACATGGTTTTGCTTGGCAAATCCTTGTTCGATTGTTCTAGAATATAATTCGTTTTTTTCCTTCAAAACGTTCATCGGAGACGATGTACGTGAGTGTTGCGTTAAACTAGGCTGTCCACACATGCGTGCATCTGACCTGCGGCATAATGCCGTAGCGCGCGTCTATCTCCAGGCGCTGAGTCTAGAACATTCCACACGGTTACGTCACATGGTCGAGGAGGGGGAGAACTAAATAATTACATTTCCAGGGACTATATATCTGTTTTTAGATAGATTAAGGAGATTATGGAATTATGAGCACTCACTATTACTGAAAAAACAAATGTTGTGAGAAATTAGAACAATCATTATCAACCGAATTCTTTAGAAGATTGGTTCAATGGTTTGTCATTTTATGAATAATCTGTACAAGTGTTTCAACTTCAACAGTGTTACTACCGAGTACTTAATATACATTTCGGTGAATATGAGAAAAGGAAACACCATCTGATAATCACAGGTAATCCAAAAGACATACATGTCATGGGATATACACAAATGAGGGTAGTTTAGCAAGTAGGGTAGTGTGACGTCATACCTGGTGCCTCTCAAGCAGCGCCTCGGCCCCGGTGACGTCATTGGCTAGCTCGTCAGAGCTGACTAGCGCCATCATGGAGTTGATCCACGCCATCAAGTCGCGGTAGTCGGACAGGAATCTGAAAACAAGATTTTAGGTTAAGATAGTTTTGAAAAGCAATTTGATTGGCTTCTTGAAGTCACCAAACATTTTGACCACCACTTGCACCATCATCTCCCTCGCAAGTCAGGCTCTAGGGCCTAGCCTAGCCTGGGCATCAAACGTACCTCTGCAAGTCGTAAGAGTCGAGCAGTTTCTCCTTGCGAGCGTTGGCGCGCGCTTGCAGCTGCTTCCACGCGTCGATGATCTCGCACTTCTTGGTGTAGGTCGCGTCGGCCGTGTCATTGTGCGTCGTCATCAGCCGGTTGGCCGTGTCGTCGAGCTGTCGGATCTTGTCGCCGAGAGCGGCCAAGTCTCGCTCCAGGCCTTCGTGCTTACCTGGATGAATAAACTTTACTTTACACCACTGTACTTTGTTAAATCTTTACTGAATCGAGGAAGAGGCAGACAACTAGCTCTCACAGAGATCCCAGTGTGTGAATTTCCAAATTTATTTCATGGTAAAAAGTCTATATATCACAGAGAAATGAGAATTTCAGACATTACATGAAATCCAGTGATATCACAAAATCACGGTATGTGTCGAATATTTGACTGACAATAAAGAATGCTTTCACGAATCTTACAGCAGTCTGCTGCTTCAGCAGCAATGGTTGGCAGACTGCCATGGTCACAACACACAAAATAAACACATCACGGGGTACAGGTTTGGAGATTACGGGGCGATCGAGTTAGCTTTCCGATGCATACAACGGTTTGCGACTTGCGACCACCTGTGGTCTTCAGTAAAGCAACAACTATTCTGACCCATTAACCCTAGTATAGGTGGCCCGGAATCCCAGCAGTAGGTACGATTAGTGAGCTGATCATGCTGAAAGCTCAGTAGTTGAGCAGAGCTGGTAGCTGGTAACAGCAGGTGTACTCACGCTGCAGGGTCTGCACGGAGCGCAGGTCCTTGCCCAGGTCCTCGGTGGCGAGCGCGGCCTCCTTCTCCGCGATCCAGTCCTTGGTCTCGTCCACGTCGCGGTGGAAGCGCTGCACCTCGTGAGCCGAGCCCAGCTGGTTGGCGCGCTCCGCCGTCAGGTGTTGCAGGGATGTCCACTTGGAGTTCAGCTCCTGTGATACAGATAATTATGACAATGATGATTATTCGAAGATAGTTTTAAATAAGCGACCAATTTGATTTTTATCACACGAATCCTACAGTCGCTAATGATCGTCCATCGATCTAGGTCGAGATGCCTTCGAATCAGATCTACACATGTTTGGACTGGCAAGGAACTGCAACCAGACTATTACTAGACCGGAACCAATGGCAGGATTCCGCATCGGCGGCTAAAATCTTCACGTCGAAACGCTACACCAGGGGAGTTGACTACACCAGCAATGTCAGCATCAAATAACTAACCAATTCCTGTGTCGAAATGATTGAAACTTGGAAGATTATGTCAATGGAATTCCATTCTAACACGTACACGCTTCACATCGGCTCTACAAACAAAAAATCAAAACCAGTGGATTTTTTCGAGCTGCGCGCGTATCAAAAGTGTCAGTGTAACCAGAAACAGTCAGGCTACCCCGGAGCGGTGCAGACATCCCTCAGGACAACAGGAATAAAGAGAAATCTTCAAAAAAATATCGGCCAACAACTGGAAACAAAGGTTAGTTCGGTAGAAACATCAGAAAACCGCATAGCTGTAATCGGACAAACATCACGTCCGACCGCATACCGAACTCGTCGATATAGATAACTCCGCTGTCACGTTCGTTTCGCTGTACAATCGAAGCACGTCATCGCCAGGCACCTACGACACCTCCCAAGTGACGTCACAACACTCTCTGCACCTTAATTCGAACTCAAAGGTGGACTTGGGAGACAGCAACAGCATCGTCGGCCCCTGTGGAAGAACTGACTGCGGGTGACTGGACATCTGTCGAGCGGCCCGAAGAACATCCATCCCAAGCGTGTACGTTACAATATCAACCAATTCAAGTTTGGAAGGAAGAAGAAGAGGAAACCCCGTGAGTAGGATAAGTGGTTGCAGGTTAGACCTGGTCTAGTTAAGCTGTTAAATAATACCTAAATAAGTACTTTTTTCTTATACTAAACATGTCCGATACAACCAAAAAATCCGCCCCCTCCACCTCTGCTTGCCCCACATCTGCCCCTGCCATGGCACCCAGACGAACAAAGGTGCTTTCAGTAAGGTCAGTGGCATCGACCTTGCATAAACGCATTTTAAAAAAAAATCTTAAGACCAGCAAGTCGGAGGTGGTGTTGTCGACGCAGCACCAAGGACAATGCCCTGGGGTGCCCACAGAGTTCCCCGAAGTGGGGTCCCGCTGCGCTCAGACACTCGGTCATGTCTCATCGCCACCGCATTCAAAAACAGCTAGTGAAATCTCGGCTCCGGTGTCCTCGGTGCCGGAGACAAGCCCAGAACATGTGGCCGCGATGGACAGGATCGGGGACTGGGAACAGTGCGGGATCTCACCGCCAAAAGAGTTGAGGACGGATGACGAGATGGATAGTGTGTCGGAAACGTCTTTCCCGAACTCCGCCCGCTGCAAAAGAGCCAGCATGCTGATCGCACATAGCTCAAAGCGGACGGGGGTCGAGATGGACAGCGCCACTAAAGTGGCAAATGACGCACTACTCCGGGGGAAGGACGCTCTCGAAGAATCCCAGAATTTAAGGAAGGATTTGAAACAAACCGCTATCGAGAGCCTCCAGGCGCTCTACGAGATCGTCCTCTCCCTGGCAGAGTCCAGGCACCGTCACATAGTCTCACTACAACAAGAACGAACTCGACACGCAGTGGAGCTGCTCTCGGTGGAAAGAGCCCACTCAAAGTCTTTACAGACAATTGATCACGACATAACAAAAGAGGTAGCTCTGGCGCGCGAAACACTTAGCGAACTCCAAATAGAAACTAAAGCTATTAGAGACTGGCAGAGCTTCGAGTCGATAGAGCCCTATCAACAGATCAAAGCAACGGCGGAGGCAGTGAAGAGCATCAACGGTTACCTCAAATCACCAGCGCCCAGCCAAAACCCCACCGTCGATCTGACACCGCTGCGGAATGACAGTCTCAGCCTTAAAACTGGGATAGAAATTCTTCAAAGACAGGTAGACGAGATGCGGAGAGAGTCAAACGTAGAAAGAGAGAAAACTGTTGAGGCCCTTCGCCAAAACGCTGAAATGCTAAAAGAGCTCGCCTCGATTCCTCCACCTCCAACCCCTTTAAATTATTCGGACAGGTTTTGCAAAATCGAAAAAATGTTGACTGAACAAACACTCCCTCCACCCCCCGCCCCAATTAAAATTAACATCGACGAGCACGTGCTACCAATCACGGAACGGCTCGAGGCTGTATCTTCGGAACTCCGGACTATGCGGCAAGATAAATTAACTCCTCCTGCATCAGTTCTAAGCATCGAGGCCGAAATCTCCCAAGCCGAAACCGGCAAGCCACCAAAGCCCGCATACGCCAAAATCGCGGCTAAGCCCATTGTGCCGAAACCAAATCATACACTGATCGTGACAACGGCAAATCCCACATCATCCACGACATCTGAAAATTTGATAGACAAGATAGCGTTAGCACTGGACACGAAGAAGACTGGAGCAAGAGTTGACCGAGTGCGCAAAGGTCGGAACAGGAAAGTCATCCTGAGTTGTAGCACAGAGGAAGACCTTGGCCTAGTCAGAAATCGTGTGCAGCAAGACAAGTCTCTAAAGGTTGAAACCGCGAAAGCGGGTAACCCACTTATCATCATTCGAGACGTCTTGTCGGTTCACAAGGATAACGAAATAGTGGAAAATCTTCTGGCGCAGAATAAACATCTGTTACAGGGGGTTAATTTGCAAGAGAGTGCGATCAGGGTGCGATACAGGAAAAAGGCGCGAAACCCGCATGAGTGTCATCCGGTGATCGAGGTCTCGCCTCGCATTCACAGAGCGTTTTTGAACGCCGAAAAGGTCTACATAGGACTCCAGAGGAGACCTGTGGCAGACCATTCGCCCTTGGTGCAGTGCTCCAAGTGCCTAGGTTTCGGCCATACAAAAGCAATCTGCCGGGAAAGGGATGAGTCCTGCAGTCACTGCGGAAAAACCCACTCCTGGACACAATGCAAGGCAAGAAAAGAAGACCTGCCACCCAAATGCAAGAACTGCGCGATTGCTCATCCCAACAGCCCCAACAGAGAACTCGTTCACAACGCCTTCAGTAGTAAATGCCCTGAAAGGATAAAATGGGATGGTATAGCGCGGTCTCGAATTTCATATTGCTAAGGGCACTCATGAGGCAAGTGGCTCAGTCTCCCAAAGAGTAGGCGAACCAGGTATGCGTTTCATCCAAGCAAACCTGCAACGCTCCCAGAATGCAACAGCAGAACTCCTGAAGGTCGCAAGAGAAAGGGGAGTTTCAGTTGCCCTTGTTCAAGAACCCTATGTGGGAAACAAAGGCGTAATGAAACAGTATCCTGGAACTCGCGTTATTCAGTGCAGTTTAAATAGGCAAAAACCAGTCAAGGCAGCCATAATAGTCTTCGGTGACAGGCTGGAGGTAATCCATGACCCCCAACTTGTTACCGAAACGGAAGCGGCAGTCCTGTTGGTCGGCACAGGCCTAAAACTGGGAGTGATTTCTGTCTACTTAGAAGGAGACCAAAAAGTCGACCCCTATCTCAGCAGGATTAAAGTATTCAGCGAAAAACTAGCGACTAAAGACCTTATTGTTGCTGGTGACGTGAATGCGTGGTCCCACTGGTGGGGAAGCACATCCCAAAATGAGAGAGGAGAAGCCGTAAACTCTTTCTTCAACGAAATGGACTTATTTATTCTCAACTCCGGCGACACACCAACCTTCGAGATCGTCAGGGAAGGCAAACTTTGCACAAGCATAGTAGATGTAACAACGTGCAGTGGGTCTCTCCTGGGGAAAATTGAGGGATGGAAGGTTGACAAAAGTATAACAACATCAGACCACAACGCAATCACTTTCACTTTGCGTCTAATTAAAGGTCTCGAACAACAGAGACCAATAACAACTCGTAAATACTACACCAAGAAGGCACAGTGGTCAAACTTTATGTCACAGTTAAAATCCTCCCTTGAAGAAGGAAACCTCTCGCCGGAGTCAGTGGAGAAATGTGAAAGTCCATTGGAACTCGAATCAATGATTACGGGCTACACAGCTAGTATACATGAAGCCTGCAAACATACCATTCCACTGGTAAGCTCGCCAAAGGGAAATCCAACCCCTCCATGGTATACGAAAACGCTCGATAATCTGAAGAAAGAAGTTCTCAGAAGAAAGAGACGGATTAGGAATGCCGCCCCCAACAGAGTTGAACTTGTAGTCGAACAGTACCAAATTGCTCGGCAAGACTACAAGGATAAAGCCAAAGAAGCTCAGACGATAAGCTGGAAAGAGTTCTGCACGAATCAGGAGAAAGAAAGCATGTGGGACAAGATCTACAGAGTGATGAGAAAAACTTCGACAAGACAGGAAGAAATACTCCTAAGAGACACCGAAGGTAACACTCTATCCCCCCAGCTATCTGCAGAACTACTTGCTAAAACGTTCTATCCCGACGACTCTGAGAGCACAGACCAACCTTGCCATACAGAGCTACGGGAGCGAACGACAGAAACGCCTATGGACTTACCGGAAAATGACCCATCATTTACATCAGCGGAACTGGAATCAGTACTGAGAACTCTGAATCCGAAAAAAGCCCCCGGTACAGACGGGCTATCCGCTGATATCTGCGCAGCAGCCATACGATGCGAATGGGAGGTTTTCTTGGCGATAGCAAACAAATGCTTGTCGCTGAAATACTTCCCCAAGCAATGGAAAGAAGCGCACGTGGTCATATTACGCAAACCCGGCAAGACAGATTACACACATCCAAAATCTTACCGCCCCATAGGTCTTCTGTCCGTTCTTGGAAAAATCGTTGAAAAGCTTCTGGTAAACCGACTCCAATGGCATCTCCTCCCAACCATCAGTAGGAAACAGTACGGCTTCATGCCCCAAAGAGGCACCGAAGACGCCCTCTATGACCTGGTAGAGCACATCAAAGAAGGAGTAGACAGTAAAGACACCGTACTCCTTATCTCCCTGGACATAGAAGGCGCCTTCGACAATGCTTGGTGGCCCGCCCTCAAAAATCAATTAGCGAAGAAGAGGTGCCCAACAAACCTCTACGACATGGTAAACTCCTACCTCAGCGACCGTAAAATCAAGGTCAACTATGCAAGAGCAGTCTATGAGAAGGAAACAACCAAGGGATGCGTCCAAGGGTCTATCTGTGGACCAACCTTTTGGAATGTGATCCTAGACTATGTTATGTGGCAGGCATGTTGCTTACCATCAGGCACATGACCTGCTCGTCTCGTCATTCTATGCTATAAAAAAAAAAAAAAAAAAAAAAAAGACTCATTACTACGAATGCTAGAAGCCGAGGGAGTATACTGTCAAGCATTCGCGGACGACGTCGTTCTCGTATTTACAGGCAGCCCGACCATTATCGAACAGCAAGCGAGCAGGGCGCTGAGCATGACAGTGGAATGGGGTAAAACTAACAAACTCAACTTTGCAGCGCATAAAACTAACGCGATGCTTTTCACAAATAAGTTGAAGTACGAAACTCCAAACATAGTCATGTCCGGCGTCCGGCTCGATCTGGTCGAGGAAGTCAAACTGCTAGGCCTAATGATCGACCGACGGCTCAACTTTAAAGCACATGTGAACGCCCAATGTAAAAAAGTGGCGAACATTTATAGACAGCTCGCATGTGCAGCGAAGGTGACCTGGGGATTAAATGGCGAAATCACGAGAACCATTTACGTCGCGGTGGTGGAACCCATCATCATGTACGCCTCAAGTGTATGGGCACAAGCAGTAGACTTCGAGGAAAACAAGTCGCACTTAAACGCGATCCAAAGAGGCTTTGCCCAGAAAATCTGCAAGTCGTACCGTACTGTTTCTCTAAAATCAGCACTTGCCCTTTCAGGTCTGCTCCCCCTGGATCTCAGGATACAGGAAGCAGCAAGTTTGTACAGAGTAAAAAAGAACCTCTCCCAAGATTACCTCCCACCAGAAGTGGAACTCGAGCGGAACGTAAACTACTTGGACAAACCCCATCCGTCCACGCAGACATCCGTAGAGTACGAGCTCATAGAAGACACCTCCAATCTTCCAGAAGGACCTCAAATTTATACTGATGGCAGTAAGATTGAGGGTAAAGTTGGAGCTGCTCTAACATGGTGGGAGAATGGCAAAGAGGTCAAGAACTTGTCGTTCAAGCTCCACTCCGAATGCACAGTCTTTCAATCAGAACTCTATGCTCTTTGCCGGGCAACTCAAATGGTGTTAAAGAGCAAGGACCCAGAAGTCAATGTCCTGAGTGACTCCAGATCTTCACTCGAGCTGCTGAGTAATCCAAAAACGAGTCACCCCTTGGCAAAGTGCATAAAGGAAAACATTGGACAGATAAATGCTGAAGGGAGATCTCTTCGTCTTTTCTGGGTAAGAGCGCATGTAGGCACCGTCGGCAACGAAAGAGCTGACGAACTGGCCAAATCGGCAGCACTCACGGAATCGCCCAGGGACTACGAGGGGATCCCTTTGTCCTACGTCAAACGCAAAATCCGCGAAGAATCGGTCAAGAAGTGGCAGGATCGATATGAGACCTCGGACACCGGAAAAGTCACTCAGACGTTCCTCCCTGATATAGCAAACGCATATCGGTTGATGAGAACTACGAAACTGACTCATTTCCAGGTACAAGCATTGACGGGACACGGAGGAATAGCAGAATACCTGTACAGATTTAAGCTTAAGAGCAGTCCTGTATGCGAGTGTGACTCTGAAAAATCCGAGAATGTCTGGCACGTGCTGGTAGACTGTCCCCGATTCATGGCTGCAAGACATGATCTCGAATCTATGATTGACAGGAAGCTGGTTATCTCAGATCTCCACAACGTCTTGGCAGATCCAGATAGCAGACCACGGCTTCTGGCTTTCATGGAGAGTTCATTCCGCATAGCGGCCAAAAGAAACTCCACACTTTCTAAAACACAACCCCCTTCACCACCACACCCTACCCCACTGTCTAATACACACCCACCTTCACCACCACACCCTACGCCACTGTCCGTGAACGCCACGCCGGGTGCAATCTCCGTCCAAGATAGCTCCTCAAAGAGCATCTCCGTCCAACAACTACTGGAGAACGCAGACCGAGGAGAGGCGGGGATCCGTGTCCGCGGAGTGGCTCTCTTCATGGATAGCAACAAAGAGAGATTCGGAATAAGCTTTTGCTTCGCCTGGGAAAGTAAACGCGCCCGTTTGTCGCCGGGATTGTCTTGTCTGCTCAATGGGAGTACCGCAAAAGTCACAATGAAGCGGAAAACCTTCGACGCTATGCCAGTGTGCGAGGTAGACGGCCACCGATTTCGGTTGGTGCGATCGAGAAACAAAACGATTGCACTAATAGAATACTCGGAAGGTCGGACGCCTTTCACACAGGCAAGTGCGCTGCTTGCACATCTAAGCAGAAATGCGGGTGAAACACCCCGGGTGATAAGCGTGGATGCGATGGCAATCGAATATTCAAGAGCGAAAGTCGCAGACCGGCTGGGTTGCATTGAAGCCTCTAAACATCATGAGGTTGTCGCATACGAAGATAGGGGAGAAAATCTGAGCTTCCTCAGAGCCCCTTCGCACGACCTAACAAATGCAACTGACAGCTGGGGACACCCCGTTCCTAGTTCGACCAACCAAACCGGTTCCGAAAGAGCACAGCAGAGGGCAGCCGCGGAAAAAGCCACAGCCCATCAAAGCGGCAGCCGAAGCACCAACACGGCCTTCGTGGCTGCCTTCAACACTGCAGCAAGGAGCGTACTCCGAATCTCATCCCATGCACCACCCCTTTTAACGCCAGGGACCCTCAAAACAGCTTCACAGCAACAGAAATGCGGCTGTAGTGGAGGCTCTGGGCCAGGAGGAGGCGGCTTAGGCAAAAGACGATGTCGAGTCGATTACTATCGGAATCCCAACCGGTAGTGATCGGCTCAACAGACGAAATCGGACTGACTAGCTTTAGAATTACGTTTAAAATGTTCACCACCCCCCTACTCCCCCCCTTATTTTCCTCTTCTTCTCCTAATCCAAGAACTATGTAAATAAAAAAAGATTATTGTAATGACAAAAGTCACGGACCCCGGAGTCTGTGGAGTGTTTAAATTAAATAAAAAAAAAAAAAAAAAAAAAAAGATTATGTCAATGAAGATTCAGTCAAGCTAGACTGGCAGATCTGTGCAACTTATGTTCGTTGGTCCGCTGGTATAGGTGGACGTTCTAGAAGTGTAGAGACTGATCTAGAAGGTTCTAGCACCGACCTGCATCTGAGTCTTGATCTTAAGCGCGGCCTCGGTCTGGCCGACCGTCATCAGCTGCACGGCGATCTCGTTCATCTCCGCGAGGCGGACCTCGTTGGCGCGCAGGTCGTTCTGGAAGTCGTCGAACTTCTTCTGCATCACCTCCACCTGCTCCAGGTCTTCGCCGACGTCCTGCACTTGAGCGTGCATCTCCTGAGAACAAACCGGTTAAGAATATTTAGAAAATAATTTTCAGAGAGATTACTTAAAATTAATGTGAATGTATCAACATTAAATACTTGAATAGGTATAGAGTTCAGTGCACAATACTTATAGGTGGAGACATCACTCGCATTAAATTAGAGCCGAGAAACTTAATAATTACATAAAATAATTGGGTTAATTTTAAGATTATTAAATGTTTCAATTTCACAATACATAAAATGATTTGAAAATACTATAAAAACATTTTATAGTTAGTGTTCTTTCCAGCCTATGTACTGCGGATAGTGTTGAGGTTCGTACCTTGTCCTTGATCCATGTGGCGAGCTCGGCGGCTTCGCGGACAAGTACGTACGCCTTCACGGTCTCGTTCAGCTTGTTCTGTCGCTCGTGCGCCAGAGCCAGCAGGTTGTCGTACTGGCCCTCGATCTGTGACAACAGAAACAAACATATAGCCTTCGAACGGAAGTAAAATATTTATTTGACAGTTTTATTGAAAAAAATTGGAACGAAACAATTAAATGTTATTATAACTGAGGAGAGCAAAACAATAACTCTTTTTCCGCATTTTTTTTTAAATTCAAATTTGCCACTCCACAGACTCCAGGGTCTGTGACTTTTGTCATTTCAAATCTTATTTATTTTTACATATTTCTTGGATAATCAGAAGAAGAGGAAAATAAGGGGAGTTGGCAACAAAAACTCTTTTTTCGCAATATTATTTATGGCAAGCGGTTTCTTATCAGTCACTGTCCTAAAATCTGTCATGGAACCCGTGATTACATGTAAACCAGAAAACCGCAAAGCAACAAAATATTATTTTTAGCTTACTCCGACGCGAACATGTAAAATGAATGTGAACAAATTCTAAAATTCAATCATGTTTTCAAGTACCAGATACTATTAACATTTCAACAATGTTTATCTGGGGATGCAACTAGAATTAGATTGAATGTTGAAAAAAAAGAACCCAAAGGAGAAAAGTCACGGACCCCAGAATCTGTGGAATGGCTAATTTTAGAAAGGTTTAGAAAGGTAGTGGTAGGACTCTTAGCAGAGTCCATCTGGGGAAGTACCACACCTTTGCCAGTTATGCTATCGCCAAGCAGTAAAGTGCAAACATTACTGTGTTCCGGATAGAAGGGCAATGTTTCTAGTGAAATTACAGAGCTTAGAGATATAATATCTTAGATCTCTGGGTGACGAGCGCAGTGCAGTGCTAGGTAATGACTTAGACTCTACATGATCCAATAGCTGCATGTCACTGTGCTGTTATGTGGCAGGCATGTTGCTTACCACCAGGCACGTGTCCTGTTCGTCTCGTCACTCGACTATTAAAAAAAACAAAAAAAAAGGTTTTAGGTTTAATGTTGAAAAAAATAAAACCCATAGGAGAAAGGTCATGGACCCCGGAGTATGTAGAATGGCTAACTTAATAATAATACAAATTGTCGTACCTGGTTCTGCCTGGCGACGATGGAGCTGGAGTCGGCCAGGTTCTGCTGCGAGGAGGAGAGCCCCGCGTCGATCTTCTTCACGTAGGCGGCCGGCACGAACCCTTGGCGGTCGTTCACCTCCACCTTCCACCAGTCCTGAGGCACCAGACACATATATTTATTTATCTACTAGATGAAGCGTGTGCTATGCCACCTATCGGAAATTGATCGATTTAGAACAAATTTGATTAGCTTAGGTTACAATGGCGCAACCTTAAAACATAGACACATGCTGTCACGGACTTCGGCACACGAAAGCTCTCAAAAAATAAATAAAAGTCTTTGTAACACTATTCATTCATGCTCCGCTGCTATTGTATAGCGTAATATTATACAGCCTATAAGCCTTCCTCGATAAATAGACTATCCAGCAAAAAATAATCTATCAATTCGGAGTGGTTCCCGAGATCCTGACGTTCGAACAAACAAACTCTTCAGCTTTACAATATTAGTATAGATATCTTAGGGTTTGGTATGCTCTACGTAGATGCGTAAGTAAATTAACTAAGGAGGCTGTCAAAATATAATGTTTGTCATATATATATATAATATATATATATATAATATATAATATATATATATATATAAATGACGAAACATTATATTATATATATATAATCTTTTTTGATCTTTGGTAGCTGACTTTGGGCTAGCGCAAGCGGAAGTCATACTTTTAAGAACAGTATGATTTACGTGACCAATATTTATTTCTTTTTTCCAATAAACGAAATAACCGTCATCCAATACAATACACAAAGTTTTGTGAAATTCCAAATAGGCTACCTTTTATCTTGGGAAAGGAACGCTAACCACGTGGGTAAAACCGTAGGGCGTAGCTAGTACATGATAAATGAACAATTGAAAACATTGATATTGTTTCATTTAGCTTGTTAAAACGTATCAATAACATATTAATGATTCTATTAAAAGACAATGTTCGTCTCCCAGAGCCATTTTGACTTGCACGTTTAATGTTTCTTCACAGATTTGTTCTTAACGAAAAATATGTGTGTGTGTCTTTATTCGTCATGCTAAGAAGTGTAACTTCAACCATAGAATAGATCATATCTTCAATGCAAGAAGTATTAACCTAAAGTTAGTTACAATGCTAACTAAAATGTTGACTAGCTAACTTCAGGGTGTCGGTTTTTCGTGGCGGTGTGTACACACATCTTAAAAATATACATCATTTCATAATCTAATAATCTCATCATTTATCCATAACACGCTAAACGAAAAATAACTTTAATAATAAGTTTTTAGCTAGCGGTAGCCATGCCATGCAAATGTTT
Organism: Ectropis crepuscularia; assembly: GCA_963693475.1. Lineage (NCBI taxonomy): Eukaryota > Metazoa > Arthropoda > Insecta > Lepidoptera > Geometridae > Ectropis > Ectropis crepuscularia. Next base: position 31,899,946 of record OY856339.1, on the reverse strand, counting down.
GTAAAACGGCAGTTACCTAAACCAACGCTTATCAGTTTGAACTAAATACACTAATTAAACACAACACCTGATATCACATCAGCGTATAAACTTACATGTTTCGAAATTCGTCGCTTACTCCTCTTACTGTACATATACACATTTCCGCACACCACTACTAGTAACCAGCTTAGAACTATCATTTTCCTAACACTAATATCACGGTTTTATCACAGGAGATTCCACTAACTATAGTTACAGATTTACATAACACAAGTTCGAATTAGTTTTGAATGTTTCATGCTAAACACAGGTTTTTATATGTTAACTGTTTGTACTGCAAGATTGAAATAACATTTGATCAAGAAATTTCTCGAAATTCTAAAAGTAATTTCACACATATTATTCAACACCACAAAATATGCAGACTGGTATCCCGTATTCGTCACTTGAAATTCAAAACGCAAGCCGTGCTTTCCTGTATCGGAATATTAAAATGTGTAGGATATTATGTCGGTCGTCTGGTGCGTTCGTTCGAGTCGAGCGACGGTCGCGCAGTGTCGTGGTGCGTCGTTTAGCGAGCGTTGCGTAAGCGCGCCGGCCGCAGCCAGATAACAATGGATCAAACAAGATCTAAACTCCTAAACTGATGACAGCAATGCAATAAGCGCTGTTTTGGTTTTAATTTGAAAACAAAAAAAGCTGTGGCAGCCTATTTGATAGACCATCCTATTTTCACTCCCAGTCGTGAAAACATAGGTGAGGAATGAGGATACCGCCTGCACTTCTCAAGTGCAAATATACGAACTTGTCATCAACATTTGCTATAACGGTGAAGGATAATAACATCGCTGAATAAAACCGTCGTTTTCTAAGACATGTTTTTAGGAAAAGTGTCATTCAATAACTTCCATTTGTTGGATTTTGGCCTAGACTCTATCTATACAGTAAGAAAAGGCCCCAAGGTCTAGACTCCCAAAGTAGGCTGCTTATGTTTGGCTTTAATAAGATAACAGATGGTGTTCAAAAAATGATTGAATCTCCAGACTAAACACATGCGTCCAATGCTGATGCAAAAATACGACTATGTTTATTATCTTTTCTAATAATGCTTAATAAATTGCACATCAAGTGTAGCGAAGTCTTTATTCTAATCAAACTGAATGCTAAACATTTTTGTATCCCTTGATCAAATGGTGCTAATCCAACTATGTTCTTAAGTTATTAAAACGTAAGGTTATCCTAGACACGCTAATTTGATTCTTATTGATTTGGCATTAGGTTTCCCAATCTTTAAGCTTTTCATACATGGGACTGAAATAATGTCAAATTCTGTATCATTATATATTACAAAGTTACAGTAAGAATGTTTTCATTGCTGGTTGACAAGTATAGTGATAAGAGTGGTGATGATATGATAACTATACATTTTTATCTATAAGTCTTACGTGATATTAGTGGTAATTATTATACAAGGACACAGCTGTTTGTGACGCTTATTAGTACACGGTTCTGCAAGTTATTGATTGAGAAATACTACTATAGATACAATGACAATTTGACAATACTACATTCCTGGAATACCAGATATATAATAAAACAATAAGTCAGAGTTATATTTTTCTGTTATTTTTCTCATTCAATTTTCGATTTATACTTCTTTTGGTGCTTTAGGGAAAAATTATGAGAGGAAATTTTAACGATACGCGCGCACATTGTCACGAAAAACCGACACCCTGCAGTTATCTAGTCAAAATCTTAACAATCATTGTAACCAACTTCAGGATAAAATTGTATGTCTGGAAGATATTATCTATTCTATGGTTAAAAATAGACTTCCTAGCACAAGGAATAAAGAGAAGAAGTATTCACTTCTCGTGTGCATGCATACACACACACACACTTTTTTATGGATGCACTTGCAAATTTGCACTTAACCGCCATCTCGCCTGATGTCAAACGACGAAGCTGTCTACAATGGAGCCTGTCTCTTAAACTAAAGAAACTAAGAAACCGATTCACTTTCGACCTGAAGACACCAAGAATCTTTCCATCGGGAATAACTCAATCAGGCAACACATTCCACAACATAGACAAAATTAATATTTACTGTATCAATAAAAATTCTGTTAAAAGGTATAAATAGAGGCTAGGTGTTGTCTTGAATGATAGTCAACCAGTCCATACCTAACCCACTAAATACAAAAGAAAAGTATTTGAAAGAAGTCTTGATTGCAGTATTCAGACTTCTTAAAAAAATATTCTTCTATCAATAAGCTCATACATGGAATCAAACCCATAACTAGTCCGCCCAATGCTCAGCATTTTTCTACATACATCTAAACTGTGGAATGTTTTGCCTGAATGGCTATTGTTTGATGGATACAATGTAGGTGTCATTGAATAGAGAGTGGATTAGTTTTTGTTTATGCATTGTACCACATCATCACAACTTAAAATGAGATAGCAATGACAAGAAAGCCTATCTATACTATTATTAAAAAGCTGAAGACGTTATTTGTTTGAACGCGCTAATCTCAGGAACTACTGGATGTTTTTTTTTTTTTTAACAATTGGTTATGTATGTTATCCCTGAGTGCTTTAGGTTATATATTATTATATACCACGAGCGAAGTCTGGGCGGACTGCTAGTAAATAATAAAAAACCAAGTAGCACAGCCTAAAAGTAATCGTCTATTTTCACTTATTTGTGTTTTGGTTCACATAATCTTGGCATTTCCGACTTCCGACACACCACTGTCTGGACCCAAACTAAGCTAACCCTTTAATATGGGATCAGTTGGCTGCATAGTTGATAGTTTGTTAATTTGTCCACAAGCATAATGCATACTTTATGTTTCTAATGCGCACAGAGCATTCTTCCATAACGATGAAGTTCCAAAAGTCACAGAAGAGATAAAAACGAAACATGTTGTAATGAGCAAACTAACCTTGTTGTTGGAGTTGAGCAGAGTGAGGACATCTCCTCGCTTCATGGACACCTCTCGCGGCGACTTCTCGGCGTAGTCGTAGAGCGCCACCACGCACTCCTTGCCAGAGACATCCACCACCGGGGACTCTTGTTGCTGCAGAGGACGGTGGTTGTTAGATTATTTTGCTTGCTATATTTACGTAGGATAGTATGAAAACGAGAGTTGCCAATGCCATTATGAATTGATTTAGTACGGAAAAAACTGTAACTCAGTAAAACAGGAAAACAGTAGTTCCAAGGACATCAATATAGGACAGCTTACTTTCGCAATATCGAGGTTCACTGAAATTTCTTGTCTTCTAAAGGTCTTGATGTAGAGCCGAGTCTAGATTCCCATGTAGATTGAGATTCTTTCCAGATGATCAGGGAGTACAATGTCCCATGATGAAAAAAAAGTGGCAGCCATGGACTGCCGATAGAAGTTAACTTATTTAACAAAGAATTTTAGTATTTACCAGGATTAATATTGCACAATTCGTCACTTGTACATATTATACTGCTATTAGGCATATTGGTAACGCAATCAACAAAATTATAGCTATCTAAAAACCATCTAACACGCAAATCCCACCCCTCTGCTACCTTAGACAGTCGGTGACACGAATCCATAAGATTTTCCATTATCAAATAGTGCTCAAAACAGGCTAATAAAGCTTGTTTTACTAAAAAGATGCAAAAACTTACACGACAAGAGTCAGCCTGCTCCCTCAGCGACTTGATAGTATTCCCGAAGGCTTCCAAATCCGAGAGCAAGGCCTCATGCTTCTTCAGCAGCGCTTCCGAAGAATCCTCGTCCTTGCCGTAGTCCTGGGTGTTGGCCATCGGCTCCTTCTCGCGCATCCACGACTCCGCCTCGTTGGCGTCCGCGAAGTACTGCTGCGCTTGGAGCGAGTCCTCCAGGTCTTGTTTGCGCTATAGAGAGTAACAAGTTAGGAGTGAGCTGGTTGAGCTTTGTATTGGGAGGAAGTTAAATGTTTTATGATGTTTTTAAAATGTTATAGTTACGATAATTCAAGAAATAAATGGAAAATCATAGTCAAGACGATGACTGTATGGGTGTGGGCAGAAGTATGGAGTATCTTCAGATTTTGAGCCTCTAGTCTCTAGGGTGTGTTAGCTGGAGCGCCTTCTCTTGCACCTGGGGCCACTCCTGGTGTAACTTGAGAGAGCAACAATGTAATTTTTCGCACCGGGTATTCAAAGTTCGACTAAAATGCAAAGGTTCCTGCGATCAGCCACAGGCCAGTTTCCAGACAGCATGGCAACTTCGGGTTAGTGTCCAGACTGTATGATCCCAGGGTACCAGGTTACTTGGAGCGCCTTCTTTCGCAGCTGGCACCAGTGCTAATGTAACTTGAGCGAGCAACAATGTGTGTTTTTGCTATGCTCGGTGCAACAATGTTCGGAAGTTCTACTGCAATGCGAAGTTTCCTGCTGTCACACAGCGTGGTCTCTAGGGTCTGGTCACCTGGAGCGCCTTCCCCCGCAGCTGGCTCCAGTGCTGGTGTAACTTGGGCGAGCAACAAAGCGAAGATCGCTGTATTCAGCCACGGACCAGTTTCCAAACCCTGGTCTCCAGAGTACCACGTTACCTGCAGCGCCTTCTTCTGCAGTTGCCTCCAGTGCTGGTGTAACTTGGGCGAGCAACAAAGCGAAGATCGCTGTATTCAGCCACGGGCCAGTTTCCAAACCCTGGTCTCCAGAGTACCACGTTACCTGCAGCGCCTTCTTCTGCAGCTGGCTCCAGTGCTGGTGTAACTTGGGCGAGCAACAAAGCGAAGATCGCTGTATTCAGCCACGGGCCAGTTTCCAAACCCTGGTCTCCAGAGTACCACGTTACCTGCAGCGCCTTCTTCTGCAGCTGGCTCCAGTGCTGGTGTAACTTGGGCGAGCAACAAAGCGAAGATCGCTGTATTCAGCCACGGGCCAGTTTCCAAACCCTGGTCTCCAGAGTACCACGTTACCTGCAGCGCCTTCTTCTGCAGCTGGCTCCAGTGCTGGTGTAATTTGGGCGAGCAACAAAGCGAAGATCGCTGTATTCAGCCACGGGCCAGTTTCCAAACCCTGGTCCCCAGGGTACCACGTTACCTGCAGCGCCTTCTCCTGCAGTTGCCTCCAGTGCTGGTGTAACTTGGGCGAGCAACAAAGCGAAGATCGCTGTATTCAGCCACGGGCCAGTTTCCAAACCCTGGTCTCCAGGGTACCACGTTACCTGCAGCGCCTTCTCATGCAGCTGGCTCCAGTGCCGGTGTAACTTGGGCGAGCAACAAAGCGAAGATCGCTGTATTCAGCCACGGACCAGTTTCCAAACCCTGGTCCCCAGGGTACCACGTTACCTGCAGCGCCTTCTCCTGCAGTTGCCTCCAGTGCTGGTGTAACTTGGGCGAGCAACAAAGCGAAGATCGCTGTATTCAGCCACGGGCCAGTTTCCAAACCCTGGTCTCCAGGGTACCACGTTACCTGCAGCGCCTTCTCCTGCAGTTGCCTCCAGTGCTGGTGTAACTTGGGCGAGCAACAAAGCGAAGATCGCTGTATTCAGCCACGGGCCAGTTTCCAAACCCTGGTCTCCAGGGTACCACGTTACCTGCAGCGCCTTCTCATGCAGCTGGCTCCAGTGCCGGTGTAACTTGGGCGAGCAACAAAGCGAAGATCGCTGTATTCAGCCACGGACCAGTTTCCAAACCCTGGTCTCCAGGGTACCACGTTACCTGCAGCGCCTTCTCATGCAGCTGGCTCCAGTGCCGGTGTAACTTGGGCGAGCAACAAAGCGAAGATCGCTGTGGTCAGCCACGGGCCAGTTTCCAAACCCTGGTCTCCAGAGTATCAGGTTACCTGCAGCGCCTTCTCCTGCAGTTGCTTCCAGTGCTGGTGTAACTTGGGCGAGCAACAAAGCGAAGATCGCTGTATTCAGCCACGGACCAGTTTCCAAACCCTGGTCTCCAGGGTACCACGTTACCTGCAGCGCCTTCTCCTGCAGTTGCCTCCAGTGCTGGTGTAACTTGGGCGAGCAACAAAGCGAAGATCGCTGTGGTCAGCCACGGGCCAGTTTCCAAACCCTGGTCTCCAGGGTACCACGTTACCTGCAGCGCCTTCTCCTGCAGTTGCCTCCAGTGCTGGTGTAACTTGGGCGAGCAACAAAGCGAAGATCGCTGTGGTCAGCCACGGGCCAGTTTCCAAACCCTGGTCTCCAGGGTACCACGTTACCTGCAGCGCCTTCTCCTGCAGTTGCCTCCAGTGCTGGTGTAACTTGGGCGAGCAACAAAGCGAAGATCGCTGTGGTCAGCCACGGGCCAGTTTCCAAACCCTGGTCTCCAGAGTATCAGGTTACCTGCAGCGCCTTCTCCTGCAGTTGCTTCCAGTGCTGGTGTAACTTGGGCGAGCAACAAAGCGAAGATCGCTGTGGTCAGCCACGGGCCACTTTCCAAGCCCTGGTCTCCAGGGTAGCACGTTACCTGCAGCGCCTTCTCCTGCAGCTGGCTCCAGTGCTGGTGCAGCTGCTGCAGCCGCGCGCCGATCTCGTCGGCAGCGAAGTGTCCCGCGTCCCGCAGCGCGGCGCCCGCGGCCCGCACGGCCTCCACGCGCGCCTCGTGCTGCGCCATCTCGCCCATCACCGCCTGGTGCTTCTTCATCAGGTTCTGGACGCCGATCAGGTCGCGACCTTAACCAACGCAAGCCGCTAATGAGTAGTCGGAAGATAACTAGCGAAGGAAATGGCAGCTGATTGCAGACAACCTTTAAAGCTGGCGATTCGCGCTGAGACCACAAGTGCATCAATCTAGTCGCGGTCGCAGCTCGAAAAGGCGCCCATACAAAGCTATGACAAGTGCCTGTCGCGGTCGCGGCGCGAACCGCTACCTTAACTAGACATAGCAATGAGATTTAACACACTGACGCCTCTGCCGCTGTCAGCCAGACGTATATCAGACCTTGTAGTGATAGGACTCTTTACAAATTCCATCCGAGGAAATGAATACTTTAAGCGGCCTCTACTGTTTACAGAAGGAAAGTTTATGCCAGTATTTAACCGCCAAGCAGCAATATGTAAATGTTTTTACTAAAAGGGCACTGTTTACAGATAAATTACAGGGCTAAAACCTACGCCCGAGTCACAAGTCTTTGGGTCTACTCGAGATTTCTCTCTCTGTCACACGATGGACCCGGCACCCGCACGGTGAATCCATGGAATGTAAGAAGTTCGTCTCTCTAAATCATATTATCTGGATGACGAGCACAAAGCAATGCTGTTTGTATTATTTGTATTTGTCATGATTATCTCTGAAGGGCCCGAGTCCGAAGCATTCCTAAGGGTTCTCTTCTATTATCATCAAGCTTACAAGAACAGCGTACCTCTGTTGGTGGAAGCGATGATAGGTTCCTTCTCCCGGATCCAGGCGGCCTCGTCGTCCAGGTCGCGGAACAGCTGCTGCGCCTGCAGCGAGTCGAGCAGCCTGCGCTTGCGCACCGCCATCGGCTTGTCCAGCGCCGAGTACCGGCCCACCAGGGCGTCCTAAGCAGAAACAATGCAACATGAAGCCAACACAACTAAATCACTTTAAATTTACAGATGCACATACCAATGCGAAAATTTGGATGTTTGTTGCTCAATCACGTCGGAATTTCTGAACGGATTGGGTTGGAGTTAGGTACACTAATAAAGTTGACATGATAAAAACCAAAAGTTTCTGTTATTATTTTGCAAAAGTTTACGTAAGTATGTCAAATGTCTGCAGAAAACAAATACAATAATAAAGTTTAGTATTGCCCGTTGCTGAGCGACGATGCGGACTACAATGGAGGGAGATTACCTAGAAGAAACTGATTCACACTCGATTTGAAGACACCTTCGGGAAAAATAATTCTACAGCCTAGACGTACTTGTCACAAAAGTGTAGTCAAACCAGATATAAACCAATAGATGTGCCTTGAGTCCTTGAAATTGGTAACAAATTGCGTCTCTGTGTGTATCGTAAGTGGTTTACGAACAACCAATCTACTTGACCCCTAGAATCGCTAGCGGCGAGATATTCTACTTATTCAACGATGACATGATTCCGTGCGCCCTGAAGTTTAGGAGTGCACATGTGTGTATTGAGATTGTTGATCAAAACAAGTCAAATCAAATAAAAAAGGTTTAAGGCAACTTTTGAAACTTTTTAAAAGGATTTAAGTCTCTTCTTACCCGCTTGGTCTTGATGTTGTCAGCGTCGAAATGCTCCTTCTCGATGAACTGGTCGGCCTGGTTCTGTATGGCGTCGATGCGCTCGGCGTGCGAGCCCACGTCCGCTTCAAGCAGTGCGTGCTTCTTCTGCAGGTTCTGGACGCTCGTCAAGTCCTGGGTGCCATCCAATTTAATGTCAATTACACAATTTATGAAATCACTAATTATAATAAGATCCCTTTGTACCTTTTTATAATTTCTCATTTAACATATTATGTATAATATGTTATATGAGAAATTATGTTTGTGGTTCATAAGTTTTACTTATTATGTTTGTGGTCCATAAGTTTTACTGTAATATTTATATTTGTTTGCATCACAATAAAAACTTTTCTATCTATCAATCTCATACCAAAACAATAGTGATAGAAACAATAAAAATATGCTCTTCAATTTAATTAATTCACAAAAAGCAAAGAACACATTGTTATTTTATCTTATAATATACACAGAGTACATAATGAGATATAACAGTGTCAAAATTACGTTTTGAAATCGTTCATTCCTCTCTTAATTTCCAACAGAAGTGGTGACACATCGGCGAACATAACTATTTCCATGTTTTGTTTCTTTGTCATAAAAGGTAGATCATTAATGTATATAAGAAACAAGAAAGGTCCAACTATAGAACCTTGTGGTACACCCATTCTATTATTCTTATACTATGACAATAATTTAATTTATATATTCTCTGCAAAGAGTCCTACCACCTACAAGCAAATTTGAAGACACCTAGTGTACCCCCTCTAGTTACCTTCCCATAGTCCTCGCTGAGATTTGAAGACACCTAGTGTACCCCCTCTAGTTACCTTCCCATAGTCCTCGCTGAGCAGCTGCCCCTCCACCTCGGAGAGCCACAGCTCGATGTCCTCGACGGCGCGGTTGTACTGCTGCTGCTGCGCCGCCTCCTGCAGCTTGCTGCCCTTCAGCTCCGAGGACAGCGCCAGCTTCTCCCACATGCTGCCCAGCTCCGTGAGCCGGGACTCGATTTGAGCTGATCAAATACATTTAAGTTATAGCTTGCATGACTACTTCCATGTTAGCCTTGTAGAAAGAGGGGACTTTTAAGTGTTTCAAAGTGAGAGAATGTCTTGTAAAACGATAGTGTGTTACAAAGGAGGTTCTAAGATCTTCACAAAGTGAGTTACGTGATGTCCCAAAACTGATTCTATGACAGAGTACTGATTCTACGCGCAATCCGAACGGGTCAAATTCGGAATGACAATGTCTCTGTAGTTCTAAACAGATAAGACAAAGACCGAGAGGTCAGATTCCGTGTCGGATCAATCTGAATGGGTTCAGAACCGCTACGCGTGTTATAGTAAAATGAACCGTATCCCATGGACATACGTTTGGCGAAGTGTTCCTGGCTGAGCAGCTGCGAGCCCAGCGTGGCGATCTCGTCCACGCGCGGCTTGTTGGCCAGCAGCTCCTGCTCGAAGTTCTGGTGCTTCTGCACCTTCCCGTTCAGGTTGGTGGGGTCCAGGTACGAGTCGTCGGTCGCGAACTTCAGCTTCTCGTTGATCCAGCCTAAACAACACACATATTTCAAGTTAACTCGAAACTTCAAACAGTTTTAAAGAAAAAGAAACATCCTACAAATATTATTAATGCGAACGTTTGTTGTTCAATCATGTTATGAACGAATCGGATTGAAATTAGGAATTAGGAATCAGATTGTAGCCTGGAATAACACAAACATATGCTAATTCTTATCACGTGAAAACAACGGGAGCGAAACTGCGCTGATAAAATCGCGAAGGACTGCAAGTAAGCGAGATATAGTGAATTATTAATCAAGCTGAAATTTGCAACTCTGATAGATAGTCTGCAACAGGATTTATTTCAGCATACGTCTCTCTATAATATCTCTTGAACTATGACGATTTACCATAGGAAGACGCAAGACATTGGGCTTACTAACAAACTTTATCACATTTTTTTGCGGGGCGCGGGGAGAACTTATAGCACAAGAGCAACAGTACAAGAGCAACAAATCTCTGTTTGTACTAAGACAAATGCTACACACCTAAACCACACCCCGGACACTCGGCCTAAACTCCAAACAAACGGTGAAGTCGACATACCTACACTTACACAACTACGCATATGTCGTTCGAACACATTTACGCATATGTGCGTGTCATCTAGGGTTACTAAATTATTTTATGGAATAGCTGTGACCCGTGAGTTCACCTGCCTGTGGCTTACAATCTTACCTAGTTAGTGTTCGATCTTTAATGTAGTTAAATATAACTTTCATCAACAATCAGAAGGGAGAAGATTTAAAACAAAATAGGAGATAATAAAGGTACCATGTACGAATTGATTTTTAGTTCTGACAATTCAATTCTGACAACGAAAGCCGCAGTTTTAAAACAACGAGTTTAATAATTTCGTCACAGGACTTCAGTGTTGGCGCGTACTTCTAACCAGAATAGCTTAACACAGTTTATAAAAATGATTCAATCTTTGTAGAAATTCTTATGAAATTAAAAATCTCTTATTCTTGTTTCGTATAATAGACGATAAATTTGGTACCATTTTGTTAAATAATACAGCATCATGGTCGTATTCTCATAGAAAATTATCGTCCGATATAATAACCCTTCGTTGAGTCCGCCTCGCGCCCGCGAGGGGGAGGAAGCTTGAAATTGGCGGGGGGTGGGGAGTGTCCGTTCTATCTATATTATCTATTCTATGCCTAAACAAAACATGCACACATCTACGAATCGCTTTATAAAACTCAGTTGACCATTTTTGACAATATAGCTCATTTGACATTCATATGGGCACGAAAGGGGTCTGTTACGCCCGCCATACACGCTACGGTCTGCCGGAGAGCTCTACCTGCGCAGGCATCCATCCCTGCACAGGTAACAAACTATCGGAGTGTGTGTGGGAAGCCTGCGCAGGCGACCGGAGCAAGATCGAAAATCAATTCCGTTCAGTTGGCCTGCATGTAGTTTTAAATGAATATTAAAGGAAGTCTTACCCTTGGTCTCGTCGCAGTCGCGTTCATACTGCTGGTACTTGTAGGCGTCTTCAAGAAGCGCACGGCGCTGGTTGGACTTCTCGAGTAATGCGGCGCGGCGTTCCAACAGCTACACACAGACAAATGATATGACTTTATGTTCATATTCAACAGGTTTTTAGATATAGTGATGGGAATCGTTTTTTTTTTTACTCTTTAGCCGCCGTTTAGTTTTTCAACTTCTTTATGTCTGATTAATCCGACAAATATGTTCGGGTCCATGGTGCCGGGGTCGCATATTTACGACTGTTCCGCTTAATCAACTTTTTGATATAACTACGCAGTATTCAATTAAAAAGATATTCATGAAGTAACAACTTACAATTTAATCCATTTAAGTCCATTTTATTACGGATTGTTGATATTACCTACGCCATAGTCTATTATGAGGAAAAAATCAAGGTCCGAATTACGATCTTGATTCTTTCCTCCACACTGGCCAAGAGCGGGTTGCCCTGACTTGGAAAAAGTTTTATTTCCTTACAACATCTCGGTTTCATCGCAATGCTTTCCTTTTCAGTTAAGACATAATATGTCACCAACACAAGCTAGTACATCTACACCTAAAAAATACTCCATGATTCAAACCTACAACCTGACAATTGTTGTACTGGACGTTTCTTCAAAATGCATCTAATATAGAACAGCAGGTATTCACCATCTCTCGCCTCTGCGCGACGTCATCGGCCGCGTAGTGTTGTCCCTCGATCAGTTTGGACGCGAACTCGTCGAGAGCCTTGATCTTCTCCTCCTGGGCCGCGAGAGACTTCTCGAAGTCCTCGTGCTTCTTCAGCAGCGCCTCCACAGAGTCCAGGGAGTCGCCGACGTCCTCGTTGGCGAGGAAAGCCTAAAAAAATACATTAGGATTAATAATGACAATTAGTGTTGGGTAATACACACTTTTCTCCCTCTGTTAAATATTCTGACGACAAGACAAACCAATAAAAGGTCCTTACAAAGCAGGAGGCAGAAATGTCGGAAAGGACATGTTCCTCTCATCATTTAGAAACACAAAAACTAATGAATAATCCAAAGATTACCTTTAACAAAATATACGAACAGTGATAATTTATTCACAATCTCATGGTTGACCCCATTTTTAAAGAAGTCCCATAATAATGATAGAAAGTGACCCATTCAGATTAGCAGAGGACTTTTACGTAACTTTTTTTTAACTCACCTTTTTTTTAGGAAACACGGTAGTTCACCTCAGAAGGCTTCTTTCTATTGACTACTAATTAACACTGCAGCACGCTACTCTTGTTTAGAAGCGAAGATACATCCTCTCTCAATTTTTTATTTACTGTAGTAGATAATATTTGTTTCGCAACAAAGACAGATGTAGATCTCCCGCTGTCCGGTGTCCGGTGTCGAGCGCGGACGGAACCCTCCCAGCCCCACATACCTCCTGCTTGTGCATCCAGGCGTCGGCCTGCTCCGTGTCGCGGTAGAACAGCTGCAGGTCCATGCACCGCAGGTAGAGCACGCGGCGCTGCTCCCACAGCGCGTGCAGAGCGCTGCTCTCCCGCTCGAGCGTGTCGAGCGCGGACGGAACCCTCCCAGCCCCACATACCTCCTGCTTGTGCATCCAGGCGTCGGCCTGCTCCGTGTCGCGGTAGAACAGCTGCAGGTCCATGCACTGCAGGTAGAGCACGCGGCGCTGCTCCCACAGCGCGTGCAGAGCGCTGCTCTCCCGCTCGAGCGTGTCGAGCGCGGACGGAACCCTCCCAGCCCCACATACCTCCTGCTTGTGCATCCAGGCGTCGGCCTGCTCCGTGTCGCGGTAGAACAGCTGCAGGTCCATGCACCGCAGGTAGAGCACGCGGCGCTGCTCCCACAGCGCGTGCAGAGCGCTGCTCTCCCGCTCGAGCGTGTCGAGCGCGGACGGAACCCTCCCAGCCCCACATACCTCCTGCTTGTGCATCCAGGCGTCGGCCTGCTCCGTGTCGCGGTAGAACAGCTGCAGGTCCATGCACTGCAGGTAGAGCACGCGGCGCTGCTCCCACAGCGCGTGCAGAGCGCTGCTCTCCCGCTCGAGCGTGTCGAGCGCGGACGGAACCCTCCCAGCCCCACATACCTCCTGCTTGTGCATCCAGGCGTCGGCCTGCTCCGTGTCGCGGTAGAACAGCTGCAGGTCCATGCACCGCAGGTAGAGCACGCGGCGCTGCTCCCACAGCGCGTGCAGAGCGCTGCTCTCCCGCTCGAGCGTGTCGAGCGCGGACGGAACCCTCCCAGCCCCACATACCTCCTGCTTGTGCATCCAGGCGTCGGCCTGCTCCGTGTCGCGGTAGAACAGCTGCAGGTCCATGCACCGCAGGTAGAGCACGCGGCGCTGCTCCCACAGCGCGTGCAGAGCGCTGCTCTCCCGCTCGAGCGTGTCGAGCGCGGACGGAACCCTCCCAGCCCCACATACCTCCTGCTTGTGCATCCAGGCGTCGGCCTGCTCCGTGTCGCGGTAGAACAGCTGCAGGTCCATGCACCGCAGGTAGAGCACGCGGCGCTGCTCCCACAGCGCGTGCAGAGCGCTGCTCTCCCGCTCGAGCGTGTCGAGCGCGGACGGAACCCTCCCAGCCCCACATACCTCCTGCTTGTGCATCCAGGCGTCGGCCTGCTCCGTGTCGCGGTAGAACAGCTGCAGGTCCATGCACCGCAGGTAGAGCACGCGGCGCTGCTCCCACAGCGCGTGCAGAGCGCTGCTCTCCCGCTCGAGCGTGTCGAGCGCGGACGGAACCCTCCCAGCCCCACATACCTCCTGCTTGTGCATCCAGGCGTCGGCCTGCTCCGTGTCGCGGTAGAACAGCTGCAGGTCCATGCACCGCAGGTAGAGCACGCGGCGCTGCTCCCACAGCGCGTGCAGAGCGCTGCTCTCCCGCTCGAGCGTGTCGAGCGCGGACGGAACCCTCCCAGCCCCACATACCTCCTGCTTGTGCATCCAGGCGTCGGCCTGCTCCGTGTCGCGGTAGAACAGCTGCAGGTCCATGCACCGCAGGTAGAGCACGCGGCGCTGCTCCCACAGCGCGTGCAGAGCGCTGCTCTCCCGCTCGAGCGTGTCGAGCGCGGACGGAACCCTCCCAGCCCCACATACCTCCTGCTTGTGCATCCAGGCGTCGGCCTGCTCCGTGTCGCGGTAGAACAGCTGCAGGTCCATGCACTGCAGGTAGAGCACGCGGCGCTGCTCCCACAGCGCGTGCAGAGCGCTGCTCTCCCGCTCGAGCGTGTCGAGCGCGGACGCCACCTCGTCGCGCGCGCGGTGTCCGCTCTCCACCAGCGACTGGCCCGCGCCCGCGCACGCGCGGATCACGTCCTCGCGGGCGTCCATCTCGCCCTGAACAAGTAAAAAAAATCTTAATGTCTGCATACTACGGAATGGCTGAATCGGTTATGCGATATAACGTTATACTCTGGGGCAACTCTTTCGACAAAAAACTCGCTTCCAAAGCCCAAAAACGGTGTTAAATTAGGGCGATGTTTCATCAAAATTATACTCTTAGTTTACCATCTTCATATATTTTTGAAAGTTGCCATGCTTGTGAATGATTGACCAATCCGTAACTTTTTTAGGAATGGACCAGTAATGGTTTTTGTATGGATTCCATTATTCTTATCAAAGTAATTTAAACACAGAAATCTAAATTTAAATTCAATCACATTTAAATCTAAATTGTGAATATTTACAAACAAGAATCAACCCATTTCATTTGAGTTCTCAAAACATAAATCGGTGTTGCTTGTTCGAGCACAGATTTAGTCAATATAGAAAAATGTTTGGCAGTATTAAGGTATGTAGATCAGTTGCACACACTACTGAAACGTATCCATTACAACAATCAACCTACCTTATGCTCCTGGTGTCGCTCGAGCAGCGCCTCGGCTCCGGGCACGTCCTTGGCGAGGTCGTCGGCGGCGATGAGCGCGCGGATGTCCGACATCCACGACACGAGGTCGCGGTAGTCGGCCAGGAACCGGTGCAGGTCGTGCGACGACTCCAACTCAGAACGACGCTCCTACAAAACGTAAACATTAGGTTTACAATATCGTCTTAAATTGGCAACAGTATGAATTGGAATGTGACTTGATTTGATTGTTTTCATAGAATAGGCTCTCGTTTGAAAAATAATTTAAAAACTCCGTCTTCGGACGTGTTTTCAACTCTCTGGGAAAATCATATACATTGATTTTCCCAAGTTCCAGAAGTCAAGTTTTTTTTTAGATAATTTCCAATTTTTTAATAATTTTTCAAATTATAATTATCTCAAATAATTTTTGAAATACTGTAGCCAGTAATTATAAGGAAACCCCCTTTTTTATTTTCACTTAATTGAATATAACTATTGCAATTTTTGCGAGCGGGCTTAGCGTTTTCTCAACAAGATTTCATTAGGAATCGAATGACACCTCAATCATAATATATACCTATACCATAACCTCGACCTAAAAAGCACTTGTTGACTAGACTATACATTTTATCCAATGTGTTTTCAAGCAATGAAACTGGACTCTGAATGAAAGCTCGGTCGCCCAGGTCCTTGAAGTATTATTGTAATCGAAACCGATGATACAGGCAGTTGGCTTGTAGGAGCCTACTACGATGCGAGCTTCGTTTTTACGGCGCGCGACATTAATGTGAACGGGACGACGACATCCCCGCGCGGCGACTCCTGGGCGACTGGCGCGATCTTTCATAAGCTACCCTTTCAAAGAGATGCTAATTGCAGGTCGTCCAATGTATGATCTACATGATCAATTTAATACATTTTTGATAATTCATGTAGATTACAATAACTCTTTATTAAAAGCCCCAAAAACAGAAAACATGATTATAAAAACATTAACTTAGCATTTTAATTGATATAGAATCTACCTGCATAGAATCATTCGAGTTCATGTGTCATCCACCGACCCGCACTGGGCCAGCATGGTGGATTATGGCCTTGACTCTCTTTGCGAGAGAAGGCCCCGCGAGTCACAGCAGTGGGAACAATTAATGGGCTGCTTATGCAATCATATTTCTCTATCACTGTTTTACCTCTGAAAGAGTCATCATACCGGAGACTCCGGTGTACATAGACTAATGGTAAGGGATTGTGTAAAGCTGTAAAGGCTCACCTTGGCCTTGGTGACGAGCTGGTGCCAGGCGAGCGTGATCTCGTCGCGCTTGCCGTGGATGGCGGGCGCGTGGTCGGCGTGGATGGCGGCCAGGCGCGACGCCTCCCCGTCCAGCGTCGACACCTTGTCTTCCAAAGCGGCCAAGTCACGCTCCACGCCCTCATGTTTACGCTACAACCAAATAACACAATATTACTTATCTACGCGAATAATAACAAAAACTACTAGTAGTAGTCTAGTATATCTACGCTAAAAATGACAAAATAAATAGTCCGTCAATTAAACGTATTTTTATTTTGTTTCAGAAATAAAAAAATAACAAAGATACAGAGTGCATAGAAGTTTCGAGTGACGTCACTTCATGGTAAGATTTTTACGAAGCCATTACTTCGCAACCCCGTACTCCGGAAGTTTCATGATCGAATCTTGTCGATTTTTAATAATTTGCTAAATAAAAAATATGTTTCCATAATCTGCCATATTACTTTTGACCCAGTCATAAGTCATCATGCCAATCAGGAAGCTACTTGGTTGAAAATTGGTCGTACAAACTCAGAAACCTTCTTTGGCTCAATGCACTGTTGTGAATGACTTTGCTACTTTGTTCTTTGCTAAATTAAATGCACAGTTTACGATTGTAAAAAGGACATACAGACAAACATTTATAAATTTACGTACAAGCTGGTGCGGGAGTCACCAGTCAGCTTAATTGTATCGTCTCACCTGCAGAGTCTGCACGGTAGCGAGGTCGCGGCCGAAGTCGTCCGAGCCCAGCACGACGTCCTTCTCGGAGATCCAGGCGATGGTCTCGTCCGCGTCGCGGTTGAAGCGCTGGATCTCGTGCGCGCCAAACAAACGCTCCTGGCGCATCAGCGCCATCTGCCGGAGACGCTGCCACGCCTCGTTCAGCTCCTGGAGATGAGAGAGAGTTAGCAATCGAATAAAGTACAAGTTTACATTACATTCATAATATATTTTTTTACGATAAAACAAAAACCAACATCGTTTTAACATTAAACTCAATACACTCGACTGAATTTCATAATTTTCGTGAAATCTATCGAATACGTCGTTCAGACGAAGTAAATTTTAGTTTTGTGTTGTTACATCAAAAACTACCACTCTGATTTCGATAAAATTTATGTGAGACTACATCTGACATGTTATCTACCAAACAACAAAAGAATAGGCAAAATCGATTGATTAACAATAATTAACGAGACTATCGCCTTACATAAAAAAAAACATGTTAGAGAATTGAGAACCTCATCCTAACATCCAACACAATTATAGTTTCCAATATTATTATTATGTCACATGTAATATTCCAAGAGCTGGCACGAAATTTTGAGCAGGTATTTGAGACAAGCTGAAATCTTGTCACATAGCTATCCTGTTATACCCCAACACGGGGCTGTTGACCTGTCTGGTGCGTAGCGGGACAAAACGCATGTTACGAACGAAGTACCTCTCCCGTTTGTAGCGCGCGCGTGCCGTTTTTCTGCACTCTTCTACAAAGGGGAGAGGGAAGGTCCAAAATCTTCAAATAATGCGTTACGTTATACTTGAACGACTCCATAATAGAGCGGTAACTCACGTCCTTCCGTTTGACGATGGTCTCCCGCTCGGGGTGTCCCTCCAGCACCAGGCGCTCGGCCAGCTGGTTGACCTCGGTGACGCGGTACTCCTGCGCCGCCATGTCCTTCTGGAACTCGTCGAACTTCCTCTGCAGCACCTCCACGTGCTCCAGGTCCGAGCCGAACTCGTCCGCGCACACGAACGTCTCCTATGAACGGAATAGGCATGGTGAATTTCAAAATCAAGAAAAAGATGTCAAAAATTATTATTTATCAAATAGCCGACAAAGGTGCTAATACCTATTTAGACCATTTGCCAATTGCTTCTTTATAACTTTTATTAAGGTGTTATTATTTTTGTTTTTATGAAAATAAGTGCAAAATAGAGTTAACAATTAGGAGACAAGACCTTGCCCAAGAATTGTTGAAAAATAAGGTGACATATTGGATCAGAGGATTATCATTGTACCATTGATTTAAGTGTCATCTTAGTTTTTTTATTCTAATTTGCCCCAAACTCCGGGTTCCCTGACCTTAGTTGTTTGGGTTCAAAATAAATTGCCCCAAACTCCGGGTTCCATAACCTATGTCATTTGGATTCAAAATCAAGTGTTCACCCTTCATAAAAACACTTAGCTACTAACCTTGTCATGAATCCAGAACATGACCTCGTCGCAGTGCCTCAGGAACTGCACCAGCACGAGCGCCTGCTGCAGCTTCATGCCCTTCTCTGCCAGGCGGGAGAGCAGCAGCTCCCAGAGACGGTGCAGCTCAGCCAGCCGCCTGCGGATGGTCTCCGACGCGAAGTGGCCCGCGGATATCATCTCCGTGCCCGTGTTGTCCAGGACCACGATCGCGTTCGAGTGGGCCGCTACCTCGGCTTCGAACGCTTGATGCTTCTGGATCTTGGCCTAGGGATAGAAAAAAGTTTAAAGACTTAAATCGTGTAAAAGAAAATCCCTCAACGTTATACAGAACGTTAATGAAAGGGCAATTCAATGTGCTTACTAACAAATGTCACTCGGAATATGTATGTGTTTTATTTTTATCATTAATTAGATATTTTCATGTTTAGAAAATGGCTCCAAGAGATAAACAAGTACTCTAAGCTAGTAGAGATTGGCTTATTTCTAAAAACTTTCACTATCATTCCGTCTCTCACGTTTGTAAAGTTAGTAATATCTTCGAAAACAATGCAATTGATATTATTTTACCAACAAAAAGTTCCTAAAACATACCATTACGTATCATGCATATCATATATTATTATAATTGCAAGATTTATCTCATAGGCATCCCCATACCTGCAGGTTGGTGGGATCTTTGTAGCTCTCATCGGAAGCCGCCTGCAGTTTCTCCTGGATCCAGGACTCGAGCTCGTCAGCGTCCCGCTTGAAGTACTGGAACCGGCGAGAGTCCTCCAGCTTCTCGCGCTTGGCGCGCGCCTCCTGCTTGAAGTCTTCATAGCGGTTCAGCACCTGGACGGGGTAAAGATATTAAATAAATGGTTTGAACATATTTTGTATGTTTACAAATGTTTGAAAAATGATTTTTTTAGATTTCATTTGTATGAATGTGAAGGGGGTAACACTGATTTGAATAGGCATGATTAATTAGTCCGTCAGTTAGATTATCAAAAATATTGTTGACGTATTTTTTCTTTCGTTTCACAAATAATAAATGACGAAGATATAGTGCTTAGAAGATTTGCTGACGTCACTTCTTTGTACGATTTTTACGAAGATATGACGTCACAACCCCCCACTCTGGAAGTTTGATGATCTATATCTTTTACGATTATTAATATTTATTAAAACAAAAAATAAGGGTCTTATATTTTACCATAACTTGACGGATTAATTAGAATGATATTGACCCAGTCTGATCCCAATTTAACGCGTTCTACATATTTTAACTAATTGCGTCATTACGTGAATCAATCAATCTAACGGCAATGTTACCGCTAACAATACCTTATTGTCCACAATCGAAACTCTAAGACTAGGTTGTTATAATCTCAATCCACAGATGAGTAACCAGCAACCGATATCTATTCCCAGGCACCACAGTTGATGAGCAATATTTATTTTTGAAATAAAAACTTTTAGAAACGAAAACGAAGTATTTAAACACCATGAAATACTGTTACTACTGTAATTGGTGAACCGTCACGACTTCACGGGTATCTCACGAGATTGTCACAGATTTGTCTAGCTTGATTACTCTTGAGTAATTCGACAAGTTAGAAATAATTAATAAACTAGTAATTACTAAAAACGTTACCTGTTCACGACGCTCCTGAATATCCTCGGCTGTTTCGAGGATCTTCACCTCCTTGGGGGGTGGGATTTGCTCCATCTTGGATGCGTGTTGTCAACTGCAACAACGAAATGGTCGATTTTAATTTAATCGATATCGTGATTAATGTGGATATCATTCTAACACAACATTAATGACAGTATCAGTCTAATAAAATAATTTCTGTAAGTACCGTATAGCCCTACGAATTGAGAACGAACCGAGTACCTAAAGCAACTAGTACGACAGATAGAGGAAGATGTTGATTCGTTCGGGATAGACAGAACAAGGCATATTATAATATAGATGACTTTGTTAAAGATAGTAACGTTTGGAAGAGAACTGTGTTGAAACTAGAATCTTGTAATAAGGTAAAGTAATAGATTTATAAAAATTTTGATGGAACATTGTACTCATGTAGTATCTGCCCAACTAACATTAGGCGCTAATATAAGAGTTAGAACAGATATATAAAAGCGCTAAACAGAACCTAAGGTGATGAATGAGTTCTATCACATAAGAGTTATAGCTTGCTATAACTCTGCTATACCCCCGGATTGGGCACAAATTCTTATAGCCTTAGGTTCCACTATGGCGATATAGTGGTTGCAGAATGATTTTAAGAGTTATAATAGAGCAATTATGGAGGTACAGTAGCGCTAACTGAGAGAGGGAGCGCTGTAAGGGTGGTATTTAAGTGACTAGTGACTCCTCAAGAGTTATGGTAGAGCTATATGCTGCTAACTAACACTTTGAGTGCTATAGAGGTAGCATATGTGTGATTATAAAATCCGTAAGGAGTATTGAAGATCTATGACGAATCTTAGTAACTGCTTGAGCTTTTAGAGGGTGGTAATAAGGTAAATTGTAACATCTTGAGTTCCAGTATAGATCTACAATAGGAAATAATAGCGCCTAGGTTATACTTTTTTTACCTTTCTTCTTAGAGACAGCTGCGTGCGGTGGGTTTTTTTTTACGTTGTTAAACGAATTATTATATATGAATGACATTAAAGGAAACATACATGTTGTGTTTACGAAAATAAATGGCGGACTTGTGTGCTAAAATGTTTTATTGTTAGTGGAAGCTGAAGGTGAATTTCATTGCGAAGGTAAGTTTACTGTGAATATGTGTATATATTATTGGCAAATAATTGAAGGGCCCACTCTTTGTTGAGTATTTATCTAAAAAAATGTTCCAATTTACATGGAATAAGACATTTTTTTTACTAAATATGTAATAAAAAAAATCCTATTGACTTGAAATTGCCGTGAGTCTGTTATTAGAAGCGCTAGAAAAATAAATACCTTTATCGTATTAAGTTTTCGTTTAGTACGCTTTACTGTTTTTGAGTAACTTAAAAATCTAAAGATGGTGGGCGCATGAATTTGGGGATCCGCGGAGTCATTTCCCAAAACCACTACACACAGATCTCACAGATTAATGAGTGCCAATTTTTTTATTGTTTGAGTTTTTAAATTTAATTCTGTTAACTAAACAATTATATTTCTATTTCAGAACGACATGAAAAATAGTAAAAACATTAGAAAAAAGAAAATATACCCACTGGATTGTTCCTTTTACATGTGAATTTAATAACATTCTGAAATAGACTAAAAGAAACATTTCAAAACTTGTTAAATTCGATGATTACTTGACCAGGATTGGTGACAAATAAAGTGCCAAAATGAAACGAAACAATATTCCAACTTATGAGAACGCTGAACGGGAATTGGATGAAGCAGTAATTGAATTAATCTTCAAATAAATTACAAAATCCTACATCAAGCTTTAATACACTTGTGGAACGTCAGATAACCAAATTCTAAGTATACCTGCAAATACCTACAGTGTCTCTGCTGAAAACTAAGAGCACTAAATAGTCAATATTCAAGAAAATAGAAATTTATGAAGAACATTCGATATTTGTGCGTTTGTTTGTTAAGTCATATTTATTACTCTATTAGTTACCAAGACAAACTAAAATATAGTTGTTAACTAGAAGATATATCTTGCTGTAACCCTAGATATAAAGGTTTTGTACTTAATATATGTATAAATGTATATGTAAACAAACTGTGATATATAATAGAAAAACTTTTTTTCTTAATATTAGGCATTTTGAAACGTCACTATCAAATAGCAACTATTCTTATTTTCTATTAAAAGATGTATGTATTGTTAACGAGTATAGATACAAATGCTAAACATCAAGCTTTAAATAATAACTAACTTACGTAATATACTAATTTATAGTAGACTAGCGGCCCATTCCGGCTGCGCTCGGATATTGTCATTTAAAGACTATTAATCGAAATAAAAACTATCCTTTTTTTTTTTTTTTTTTTTTTACCTTTTATAGGTTTACACTTGACCGCCATCTCGCCTGATGTAAAGCGACGATGCGGTCTACGATGAAGCGTGTTTACCTAGAAAAAACCGATTCACTCTCGATTTGAAGACACAAAGATTGTAACCATCGGGGAAAACCCACTCAGGCAACGTATTCCACAGCCTAGACGTTCTTATCACAAAAGTAGAGTCAAATCTCTTCGTTCGTGTCTTTGGAACATCAACCATGAAACGATGTCGCTTTTTCGAGCTACGAGCATTCCGATAGAAAAAAGGACAAGGTGGTATTAGATCATGTAAATCAGTCGCACACTCTCCGAAGTGTATGCGATAAAAAACCGATAGACTAGCAATTTTACGGCGATGTTCAAGACTTTGAAGTCTTTTTCGCACAAGAGTAGCATTGCCTATGAGCCTTTTGGCACGTCTCTCGATCGATTCCAGAGCTTCCAGCTGATACTTAGCCGATCCATCCCAAAGGTGCGAACAGTACTCCATACAGGAGCGAATCTGTGCTTGATATAATGTAAGCAACTGTTCAGACTTGAAGTACCTTCGCACCTTTGAAAGGACACCCAGTTTTTTGGCAGCTAGTTTAGCCTTAGATTCGATATACGAGCCAAAGTTGAGCGTAGAGGTCAAAGTCACGCCCAAAAGCTCAAGACGGTCAGAAACCGGCACGGACACACCTCTAAAAGTTGGAGTCAGTTCGAATGGACTCCTTTTAGCGGAGAATAGACACGCCTGCGTCTTACTCTCGTTGAACTTGACCAGATTGGCATCGCCCCATTCAGACACCGCCTCAAGGGTCAAGCTCAAACGCTCGATCAGACTCTCTCTCAGTACCTGAGTTTGCTGCCCACTGGCTCTGGCGCTAGATATGTAACTCTCTACAACGGTGCTATCATCTGCGTACCCAAAGATACCGGGCTTCAACAGATCATTGATATGTAGCAGGAAGAGCGTTGCAGAGAGTACCGACCCTTGAGGGACTCCGGCATTAATAGCCATTTGATCAGACGAGCAGCCATCAATGACGACTCGTATGGATCGATCCCTCAAAAAGTCCGATATCCACGCAATAAACCCAGAAGACAAACCATACCTAGAAAGCTTACTTATAAGGCCATCATGCCAAACCCTGTCGAAAGCCTTTGAGATATCCAGGGAGACTGCAAGTGCTTCCCCGTGTTTCTCAATAGCTTCACTCCAGATGTGAGTGACGTACGCTAGAATATCCCCGGTGGACCGGTTTCGGCGAAATCCGTATTGCTGGTCACTGAGGAGGTCGTTTGATTCTAGGTACGTCAGGAGCCTGTGGTTTAAGACACGTTCCATAGTCTTGCAGAGTATGGACGTGACCGAGATGGGCCTGTAGTTGGCAGGGTCAGCACGACTACCCTTTTTGGGCACAGGTTGCACATTAGCAAGCTTCCAAGACTTCGGTACTAGCCCAGTTTGGAGAGAGAGTCTAAATAGGCGCGTCAGTATCGGAGACAACTCAGGCGCACAAGCCTTCAATACTAGGGCAGGAATACCATCTGGGCCCTGGCTTTATTCACGTCCAGATTGCGTAGCACTTTGCGAACCTCCATTTGGCGAATGTGAATATCTGACATAAAAGTCGGACAGCCAGGTGGAGTAGGAGGTGTCGCGCTACCAGCATCTAGACGAGAAGATTCCGCAAACTGAGTTGCAAACAAGTTTGCTTTCTCCGTTGCAGTGTGAGCCAGTGTCCCATCAGGTTTCAGCATTGGAGGTAGTGAGGGGCGGCAGAAGTTCGATTCGACCGATTTAGCTAGGGACCAAAACGCTTTGCTGCCCGCAGGGTATGAAGCTAGTTTGTTCCCTATTCGACTAATGTGGTCAAATCGAGCCCTCTGAAGAACCTTTTTGCATGCCTTAGCAGCCTTGTTGAACGCTTTCTTCTTCTGGCGTATGTCCCTTGCCTTACGCTGTCGAGCATCAACCCAGGCTAGGTAGGTCTCATGTTTAAATGCTTCAGCACTTTTACATTGAGAACCAAACCATGGGTGAGCTTTGCTGGATAATGGGACGTCGGAGTATGGAATGAAATATTCCATAGCCGTACGTATTACATTAGTCACAGCATCCGCGCAGACTGAAGGATCACCAGAAGTGAAGCACAATGACTGCCATGGGTAAGACGCGAAGAAAGAGCGCATCTCGTCCCAATCTGCTGACTTGTATCGCCACAATCGCCGGTTGCCTCTAGGGCTGGGATCAGGCGGATGGTAGACAGATACAGATTTCACCAGACAGTGGTCGGAGCTGGCTAACGGCGAAGATACCACCACGGAATAACGGTCTGGATCTGTTGTCAGCAGAAGGTCTAAGCAATAAGGTGTATGCGACTCAGCGTTGGGTACTCTTGTGGCCTTCCTATCTCTCAAGTTGGACCAGACTGCTCACGGTGTGCCAATTTAATTTAAAATATCGATTAAGTAGTTTTGGAATCCATCGCGGACAAACATCGTGACAGGAGATTTATATATATGAGAAGATAAGTGTATCAATTTTTGGTAAAAAAAAATAATGTTTTACTTATTTTGAAATAAAATATCAAAAAATGTTATTTTATGTATTATATTCTTAAAATATATTTCAAAGGTTCAGAAGTTCCGCCATGCCAATATTCGCTATCGTCATCTAGTTTTTTATTAATATGTTTTTGGATGTTTGTAAAATAACTCGAGAATATTTTTGTAGAATGTTTCCAAAACTGTCAATTATGACCAAAAGTTGAGACCAAAAGCAATTTTTCATACGCGAATGCCCTCAATTAAAAATATTAAAATAAAGATTCTTATTAAATTAATTCGGGTTTTCATCATTATCACTACTCAATGAAAAGTAACATTAGTTATCTTTGGAAGTATGAAAACTCACAGTTACGTTATCACTTTTATTACATACGGAACCCTCATCTTTAAGCACGACTCCCACTTTACCGACAGCGTTTAGAGGAGTTATGTTGCGACGCCATTTTTAATGCTAATTTGATTGCACACGTGATCAATTAGGGGTACTAAAGTGATAACGATCTCCATAATTCAACCTTAAATAACATGGAGGCTATACTTGACACTACAAGTTCTATTAATAGGGAAAAATACCCATATTATTCAGCCCTAAGTTATACAAAGGAGTTTTGTATCACTTTAAGAGTTTGGTGTTGTAATAGATTTAATGAACACCATTGTAGAGCTAATAGCATTAATTGCACCTTTTGTGCAACTATCGGCGCTCAAAAAGAGTTGGTGGCAGCTTGTTTAGAACTTTAGGAGCTAATTTGGATGTTAACTTCTTATATAGATCTTATGGTTGCAAAATTAGCTCAAAGCTATATCACAGAAGCTTTAGTCTGTATTATAGGGATAACAATCGCTGCTCTATGAGTCTAGCATCCATTGGTTGCTCTTATAAACTCGTTAAATCACTATAAGCGTAACATTTTCTTACTAACACTTAATTATCGCCAAAAACTATAATTGCAACTACTACTCTGCCTTCATAACACTTTAGGTTCTAGAGTAAGCTATATTTGCAGCCAAAATGTTTGTTGGGTGTATACTGTATGTATTAATTATTTGTTATTTTGTCTTTGACAAACCCTTTTTACAGCTGCATTTGATTGACGAGGCGCCTTTACAGCTTTATTCATTTTGACATTGTTATTTTATCTTATTATGTACACGGATTCTTATGCCTTTTTGTTAATGACGTTACCGTTACCAAGTGTTCTTATGAATTTATGGTTCGAATAAATGAATTGAATTGAACACAGATCATTTTCCGACGAGACGCTATCATCTATCTCAAAATATTTTGTCAATGCAAATTAGCCTGATTGTTATCGTTTAGTATTACAAATTACATCCGTAAACCCACTTTTTCGCCTCATTACATTGAAACATGCCAAAGTCATGGGACAATGATATTCAAGTGGACTGTGTGTATTTTACATAAAATTAAATAAGGAAATATTGGTACTGGCGATGGCGGCGTAATACTAAAAAATCCGACTACCGCCACGTGATCAGTAGTTCGGTAGTATGTTTTTAGAAGTATACTTTTTTACAACTACATCTCAAAAACTCTCTAATAGTCTGGGTTAAAGCACAAACTTTCACAGTTATTTGACTTGCTTCTCGATTTAAATTTGAATGTATGAAATATTCACCGAACGTTCAACACGTCGACACAGAGCATAATAGCACAGTATTAAGAAAAACTACCAGTAGGATGACACCTTTGAATTACATAATTATTTGTGGCAAATGCCGACAATGCAGAGGAGGGCTGTGACAAACAAAGAATGCTTATCAATTAATATGGTTTCTTTATTTGTTTGTTTTCAACATTATTAACTAGCAGCAACACTATTGGTAATATATTTTTACCTACTATCAACAAATATTCCTAATTACTATCAATAATTATGGACAAAATAAAATCAAAATATGCGCCAAACGGCGCAGCCCCGAACCATGCCCCCAAACTGCTAACATTTTCGTGTTCGCAGGTTTGGCGTGCTTCCCGCGTCTAGCCCCGCACGACGTCAAGACGTCTTCGTCGAACGACTGTATGATTTGTTAAACTGTGACCATAGTTACTATAGCGCACGTTGAGAAACGGTACTCAGCGTTTGATATGATGATGGATTTTTGTGTGGGTGTTCTGCGTAAGTATCATAAGTATTTATTCAAAGTTTTATACGTCGGTATTATCAGCGTACATCTCTGACAGAGTGGCTCCCGATCGTTGATAAACATTTAGTTTGCAGGCCAGAAACCAGAAGGCAGACAGAGGAAGTCGATGACATCAGATCCATCGCGTGATTAAAGTTCTAAGTTATTTATTCACAAATACAAAAATGTACACCTCAAATAAAAACATAAGTAATATCTTAGTTTAATTAATAAAATAAAATATCACTTTTAAACTATGTAATATGATCTATTCCATGACATTATAACTACATTCCGCTTACGTCCATCAGTTTTTGCTCATCAATTGAATAAAATGTTTTTACGTTGTTACGTGAGATTACGCGAACAATCAGATCGACTCAGAATAGAGATCAATGGTACAGGGGAGGGGATGCCCATATCCAACAGTGGATCGTTACAGGCTGTTATCGAATTAATGTATTAAAATACATCTGGTTTACACAGACGTCGTACCAAAGACTCCGGTACTAAGAGGTTTGACTCCACTTCCCAATAATAACGCCTAGGCTTTAGAATGCCAGAATGGAGGTTTCCCGATTCCCGATGAATACAATCGTGTCTTGAAGTCGAAAGTGAATCGGATTTATAAATTTAAACAAGCATATTAGATCGCATCCTCGATTTACATCTGACGATTTGCAATCAATGCAAGCTTTGCTTAGGTCGGGCCTTGATGACGTTACGTTGAAAATGTCAGTCAACGATAGCGAAATGGACTTTCCAGCAAATTCTCCATTCCACAAACTCGTTTTATACATCTATGTAAATTCAGAACGAAAGCAATACATCACCTGCGTACAAAACCAGTGGCACGCGACTGAATTCATTAATCCGAGTACATTGAATGGTGGGTATAGTTCCACATGAGCTAGCTGGTAAGGCGAGACAGCGGTCTCTAGGCTCACTATCGATTGAACAGTTGAACACGAGTGCTTTGCTCGAATGGCTGCGCCTTGCTGACCTCATTACGTATCACCTGGGTGCAGTGGACTGCATACAGCTGTTGAATCACGTTACTTGGAACAGTTATGCTCAACTAACAGCGCTCTGAAGTTTTACCCGCGTAGTTCTCGTTTCCAAATGTTTCCAAAAGTTAAAAATATTTAGGAAACCTATGTGCTATTCCGGACTGCAATTTGTGTTTAAATTTTCAATCCGCCCTTCTACCGCCTAACTAAATCGAATCTAGCTTTGCTATTGCCATCTCTATCGTTTTAAGCAAGAAGACAAGAGAGAGAAACATCAAAGTTAAAACACAATTCACCCCTAGCGGTGCACAATACACCCCTAGCGGGACGTCAGTGCAGGCCAATCACACCCACCCTGAATTAGGATTAGAAAGCTAAAACAGTTTTCGTTCGGCGGTAGACCCCCCCATCCCTTCATTAGTTCCGACGTGATACAGCTACACACATCCAAACTTTCGCACATATAGTATTAGGTATTAGTAGGATGGTTACGTCCGCTGTTTCTTGGATCTGAATTTTAATTTAAACTAGGAAATGATTCGTTAAGAAGCTTTGTGTACCTCCTCCGATTAAAAAAAATTGTATGTGTGTCATAAACTTTGCATTTCTTTGAGGAGAAATTTCAAAGAGTTGCCTCTGTGTTCTTCCAGTTTAAAATTTGACTATGTCCCAAATTTCAGCGTAGTCCGTTCAGTTCTCACGGCGTTCTATAGCGCCCGACATCCAAAGATATAAGCACACACTATCAGTCACTATCACATCTATCCCACTAATATTATAAATGTGAAATTATGATGGATGTTTGTTGCACAATCACGCTGTAACGCATGAACGAATCAGGTTGAAATTTGGAATACTTAGATTGCTTAGATTATAGTCTGGAAGAACATATAGGCTACTTTTTATTCCGGGAAAATAACGGGAACGGGAACTATGCGGGTAAAACCGCGGGTTTTACAAAAAAATCCTAGCTTTTCACTATATGTACGTGAAATTATACACGATATTTACAAAATTCCGAAATAGTTTTTATTTCGGGTCGTTTCGGTTAATCATAAAAGATTTACACATGGGTTACTTTTAATCCCGTTAAAGTAAGTTGTAGTTACACCGCGGGGCGCAGCTAGATGTCTAAAAACCATGTTACACAAAGCCCCACGATGACACGCAACTCACACATAACCACAGATTCAATGTCCGCACCTTTTTACTCTGACCTCAACACATATAACAGGCAGGTAAACGGCAAAGGCCAGTTCACTCGACCAGAACGAATAGGACTGTAATTGTAGTGGTAGGACTCTTAGCAGAGTCCGCCTGGGGAAGTACCACACCTTTGCCAATTATTCTACCGCCAAGCAGTAATGTGCAAACATTACTGTGTTCCGGTTTGAAGGGCAATGTTTCCAGAGAAATTACAGGGCTTAGAGATATAACAACTTAGATCTCTGGGTGACGAGCGCAGTGCAGTGCTAGGTAATGATTTGGGCTCTCCATGTTCCAATAGCTGCGTGTCACTGTGCTGTTATGTGGCAGGTATGTTGCTTACCATCAGGCACATGTCCTGCTCGTCTCGTCACTCTTTATTTAAAAAAAAAAAAAAAAAAAAAAAAAATATAAGTAACACATTGTAATTAATTTAACTGGTTACCTACAGACAAACTTTTAAAACAATTTTTACAGAAATCCGATGTCGAGAACCAACGCATTGGACTAGACCCCTTGCCAGGCGGATTGATGGCAGGTGGACTTTGACAGATTGGTGATCAATAGATAGCAAAAGAATGCGTTGCCTGAGTGGGTATTACCTGATGGACATAATTTGTGTGTCATCAAGTTTAGAGTGAATCGGTTTACATGTACCGCATCGTCGCTTAACATCAAGCGAGATGACGGTCAAGTGCATATAGCAAATCGAAAGTGTAAAAATGTAAAAATCAATTAAAAAAATATAACGACGGACGTTTCTCTTATTTTAATATACGTCCGGCGCCCGCCGGATAGATGAGTCGATGACATTCAAAGAGTCGCGCGTCATGCATCGGGTCAAGTGGCCAAAAAATGATGATGACTGACTCCAACTTTTAGAGGTGTATCCGTGCCGATTTCTGACCGTCTTGAGCTTTTGGGCGTTACATTAACATCTACGCTCAACTTTGGTTCTTATATCGAGTCCAAGGCTAAATTAGCTGCCAAAAAGCTAGGTGTCCTCTCAAAGGTGCGAAAGTACTTCAAGTCTGAGCAGTTACTCACGTTATATCAAGCTCAAATTCGTTCTTGTATGGAGTACTGTTCGCATCTTTGGGATGGTTCGGCTAAGTATCAGCTGGAGGCCTTGGAATCGATCGAGAGACGTGTCAAAAGGCTCATAGGCAACGACACTCTTGTGCGAAAAAGACTACAAAGTCTTGAACATCGCCGAAAAGTTGCTAGTCTTTCGGTTTTTTATCGGATACACTTCGGAGAGTGTGCGAGTGATTTACATGATCTAATACCACCTTGCCCTTTTTTCTATCGGAATGCTCGTAGCTCGAGAAAGCGACATCGTTTCATGGTTGATGTTCCAAAGACGCGAACGAAGAGATTTGACTCTAGTTTTGTGATAAGAACGTCTAGGCTGTGGAATGCGTTGCCCGAGTGGGTTTTCCCTGTTGATTACAATCTTTGTGTCTTCAAGTCGAGAGTGAATCGGTTTCTTCTAGGTAAACACGCTCCATCGTAGACCGCATCGTCGCTTAACATCAGGCGAGATGGCGGTCAAGTGAAGCCTATAAAAGTTAAAAAATAATAATAAAAAGATGAATATTATAAGAAGAAGCCGCGTTCGACGGCCCTTTTTCAAAGAGAGTGCACGCCCGCGACCGCTTTTCGTTTGTCACTAAGGCGGACCAAATTGTGACACGTGAGTTGTTGTTGACCCGGGACTAATTCAAAATGTATAACAATGTTAGTTTTCATACTAAGATACTAAGATTTCAGGTCTAATAATCACACGATATCTTTCGGAAACATTGCAGTGTAAGTTCCCAATGAAACGTGTCGGCTGTATAGCTGTAATCTGATCTCATCCCGCGGTAACGAGAGAAGGTCACGCCTCACTTGACATCACCACTTGTGCAGATATAGAGGTGTAGTCAGTGCCTACTCTACCTCATTGTAGCGTTTCCGCGCTACCAAAGTTACGTTATAGTCTTCGTTTTGAAAAGACGTCTTCGAGTGGCGAGGTAGTCAAATGTAAACCTATTAAAGTTAAAAAAATTACAGAAGGTGTCATTTCACAATTATGTGTACAAACCCCACCTGGACACCCACCTAGGACTATGAGTATTATTTCAATATGTGTCATCATATTATATGTATGGGACCCATTGTGTACAATAAGATACCAAAGCCAATAAGGGAACTAAATACCAACCAATTCAGAAATAAACTTAAAGCCTTGTTATTGGAAAAATGTTATTACACAATTGATGATTTTTTAAAGGATAAATTCTAGACATTTTAATTGATTTCTTAATTTTGATTATTAGACTATGACATTTTATTAATGATTATTATTATAAGCGTCTTTTTGTTATATATATTGAGTACTAGTTTGATGTTGCTGTGACTTGTATCTGTCTTTTAATTTTGTTAAATAACACTAAATGTAAGTAATTTTTGTATGAGCAGACTGCCTACCTACCTGACATTTGTACGCCTAACCGGCACAACATGACATGGCAACACGATTTACTATAACACCTACATGTGCACATCTTTTTGTACAAGACTCACTCATGTTGTACGCAAATAAATATATCTTTATCTTTATCGACCAACCCGAATTTGGCCAGCGTGATGGATTATGGCCTTGACCCTCTTATTGTGAGAAAATCCATGCATCTGACAATGAAAAATAAATCTAAGTTTGAATTTATATTGGTAGTCTCTATGCTGTATTTCATTGATGTTAAGAAAGAGAAACTATACAAAAAGTACCTTTTCTGGGCAGTCAAATAAATAATGAAGCGAATACTAAAAACGATGCGAGTTGTATCACTGGTCTGCACAGTGTGGATTGAAGTTACGTCAGCAGCCGGCCTTGCCGTGAGTCAGGACAATGTTATCTCGTAATTATGATAATTGATAACGTCGCTGGGCCGCTTTTGGAATACTCGCCTTATCAGCGCTGGATGTGCATGGAATATCGTGATTATAGACGATTTCTTTGTTATTATTGAATGGAAAGAACTTTTATACCAAATATAATTGTTTTATTATCTAACACTAGCAATGCTCCAAATGAAAAAACTTTTGCGGGAGAAAAGTAACATGTATGGATAGATGCTCTTTATTATACACACGACAATCGATCTTCTCTTTCTCCGAAAAAGGCTCCGAGTCCCAACAGAGGAACATAAAGTAGGCCGCTAATGTACAATCATTTGCTAACGATTTGTAGAAGACGTGATTTTGACACAATGACTCACTTGAAGATTATTGACTAACAAATTACTTGTCTGACCTTTTCTCAGTAAACAATTAACTAGTCACCGATAAAAATAAAAATGGTATTTCCAATGAATGCATTTTTATTTTAGTAACTGCATGTTGTATAGTAGAGCATTCAATCTCCATAATAGGTTTGGGGTTGACTGCCATCTCGTCTGATGTCAACAACGATGTCGATCTGCGTTTAAAGCGCGCTTATATAGATAAAATAGCTTTACTTTGGATTTGAAAACACCCAGATCATATCCATCAGCAAATACCAGATAACGCATTTTCATAGTTTACGTGTTCTTAGTACGAAAGTATACTGCAAAAACTGGTGGATGGTGATGACGTTTCGGAAACAGACGTATTGTCCCAATGTTAGTTAGCATAGAATTTATTGAGCGTCAAACTATTAGACTGACCTGATAACATTTACAAAAGTATATCGAACTCCGTGAATCGGTAAACATAGAGCGTCCTCTACGTTTACCGATTCACATCTAGTCTCAGGGCGTCCCCTGAGGCCCTGAAACTAGATATAATGACAATTTACGAAAGGCAGCAGCTCTGGTGGCGGTTTGCAATGCTAGGCCGAGGATCTGATTATGATGATTGAACTAAAATTCGAGACGTTGAATTAACGGTTCAAAGAACTAGAAATATTTTATTTGCTTTTAAATTACACAAAACAGTCAAATGTAAATGTTTAATGCCTTAATCCACTTAGAAGTTAGTTGGTATCCAAACCAGAAAAAGTAAGCGGTCTGATTCCCAATCACACTGACATAATAAAGACGAAAGATTGTTTCCATATTTTATTTTTGTAACGGCTGAACGGATTAGATTTTATGACTATCCTACTAGTTCTAATAACATAAATGTGAAATTTTGGATGTTTGTTTCTCAAATAAATTATAGTACCTGGGTCACCGAGCTTTGCTCGGTTTAAATACTAAAAATACTTAGATACTCTTAGCTTTTCTTTAAAAAAAAACTTGAAAAAAAAAGAGAAGCCGTCTGGATTCGAACCCGCAGCGACTAATTCGTGACCGCCACGAAAGCCCGACTTCCCGTCTGAGCCAATTATGCTGTCGCGTCACGCGGCGAAATTTACCTTCGCATTCTAATGTCTAATGTGATAGTTTTTCGTTGTCTCAAAACGCGCATAATATGCGTTTTTTAAAAATGAAACCTAGTTAGATCGATTTATCGTTCCCCAAACCACCTGCATACACAATTTCATGAAAATCGTTCGAGCCGTTTCCGAGATTCAGATTCTATATATATATACATATTTATATAGGTACAAGAATTGCTCGTTTAAAGGTATAAGATTTTAGTCTAGAATAGCACAAAGGTTAAGTTTTATCAAGGGAAAATTACGGAAACGCGAACTATGCGAGTAAAACTGCGGGGCGCTGTGCTCCGCATTGTTCCAAAATTCAACCCAATTCGTTCAGACTTGATTGAGCAATACACATCCAATCTCTCGCATTTATAATATTATTAGGATAAAAGATGAAAACCTTAGGATTTTGAATCGAGCTCAATACTGCAGAGCCAATATGCTAGTGTTTTTATTTCTCTCTATCATAATGATAATACTTAAAAACATATTAAATTGTAGTTAATAATACTTCGAGAATGCTGATGTAGGTCAAATATGTAGTTAATCAGTTATTGGGTGGTTCATTAGAACACAAGTGTTCAATACATGTTTTTATGTTTGATCACATGAGAATGACAGAAATCCTGCTTAGTGAGAGATGTCTGACTGCCTCAACCCTTTTTATTTCCCACAAATACAGGGGGTACTGTGGGATTGAAAAATCTGACTCCTGTGAATACCGAGATTGAATAAAGGGTGCAGGATAGGAATCCCTAGGGCTTCCTAGGCTATAATGTTGAGTCTGTCTGCATGAGATACATGTGCTTCTGCTCAAATAAGTTACCATACTGAATTCCAACCAGAATTTACTATACTGATAAACTGAGTTGAGGTTATCAAAACTTTATGCTCAATATAGTTTGGTAGGAAGTAAAGGCCATCTGAGGACAACAGACAGATACATCTTTACAAAATAAAAATGGTTGTCTGTAAAGTCGGGTTACTGACGTTAGTTGAACGTGACAACTTCAACTACGCCTTAGAGCGAGGTAACGCCGGCGGCGAGGTAACGGCGTTAACGGCACATGACGTCATGTTTTGCGGGCGTGCAGCCGGCTTCATCGAATTATAAGACGTTGTCACGTCAAAAATGTTTTAGTGTTTTTGTATGAATCGGAATAAATATAAATTTCAATTAAATAATTACCCAGTGTACACCAATCATTTCTCATATGTAGCACAACAGCAAAACTACTTATAATAGTATCTATATTAGAACCATGTCCACAACTGCAGTGGATATGTTTGTCATGGTTGGATACCCGTGCCACACCCCGATACTCAACACCAAGTAATCTAATCTAGGCTGCACAATATGGTCTACAATATGTCGGAATAAAGTAAATGAGTAGCAGGTCAGCTTTAGTACATAATTACAAAAAAACCAGTGTGCTTTGCAGTACTTAAATAATGCAGAAATGCATTATGAGACTGACAATTTTCTATTCGCTGAAAGACTGCTAGGTTAAATATGTTTTAAATCTTTATGTAAAGAGAGTATAATTAGTAATTGTCAATAACAGCACACCACAGTTTCTTTATTTTATTGGGATAAAAAGTAGCACATGTGTTATTTCAGACTATTTATTATTTAAAAAAAAAACTGTATGAATATTGAATAATGACTAAATTAATAGACCTAATGCTATAAACGGCAGTCTTATCGCTTAGTTATTGATTCCTGACAGCTAAAAATAGAACGAAACAGGAGCAAAACTAACAACAAAGTGAGAATAGGGTGCCAAGTGATAATACAGTACATTCTAACTCATTACAAGTAATTCAGTACATTCTAACGAAGATCCCTGTGTCTGCCCCAGGCACAGATGTAGACCACTGAGTGAATTCTCTCAACAAAACATCAACCAAAAAATAAAGTAGCCAAGTGCGAGTTGGACTCGCCCATGAAGGGTTCCGTTCCAGCAAGTAACATAATATACATAGTACACATAGTTCTTGTAGTTCGTTGTAACTTTGATCGAAGTTTTAATAATAGTGTATTTATGACGTACTAAAAAAAACTACTCATCAGATCGAGTTCAAACTAATTTTCGTTGGTAGTTTTCATGGTAATGTACATCATATATTTTTTTTAGATTTTTCATTCTCTTACTTTAGAAGTTAGAGGGGGGGGGGGGACACACATTTTACCACTTTGGAAGCGTCTCTCGCGCAAGTTATTCAGTGTAGACAAAAATTATCTTAGAAACCTTAACATCATTTTTTAAGACCTATCGATAGACACCCCACACGTGTAGGTTTGATGAAAAAAAAATTTTTGAGCTTCAGTTCTCAGTATGGGGGGCACCCCTAATTTTTGTTTTTTTTTTAAACTTTTGTAAAAATCTTAATGCGGTTTACAGAATACATCTACTTACCAAGTTTCAACAGTGTAGTTCTCATAGTTTCGGCAAAAAGTGGCTGTGACATACGGACGGACAGACAGACAGACAGACAGACAGACAGACAGACAGACAGACAGACATGACGAATCTATAAGGGTTCCGTTTTTACGTTTTACGGAACCCTAAAAAGGCACAAAGAGACAGCAAAGAGGATAAGTAGTCTAGTAACAAGGTTCTCAGCAATACTCTGAAAAATCACAAAAAATGTTGTTTAAAATAAAAAAATGCATTGAAAGTGCTAATGGAACATTGTTTTGGTCTCAATAGCAAGGGGGAATAAATTTCAATTGCAGTAGAGGAATGAGCTCTCCATTATAGGTGGGATGTCTATTTGTGTCATGAATGGGTGGGGCCAGAACTATCCATTTAGGGCAATCAAAGCTCCAGACATTCTTTATGATTTTCTTTGTAAACTGCACTGAATTTCATTTTATACCCACACAGGAATCCTACAATTTAAAATGATTTATGTTTTAGAACTGACAAAAAATACAAAGTAACCAGAGGCCAAAGGTTTGTTGTCTTGGGACTTTAGCTGACAAGTTCACATACAGTTTTTTTTACTTATATCTGTACTTTGAATCTAGATAGCGTAAATGAATTTAGAATGTATGTCTATGACCCAGCACATTTAGTACTTTTTTATTAAATAAACTATAATTTTTAACTATTTATTTCTTATAATCATAATCATCTAAATTCCAGGAACATTAATATTATGGCGATCATTTAAATATAAAATACTAATAAAATTTTAAGCATTATAAAAGTTTAAAATAATAAACATAGTTGTAAAAACCAATACCTCAATAAAATACCAGTCCAAATATCTGCAGCAGTAAAAGAGAACCACAAAAAACACTATCAATATTCTGTATGCACTATCAGAGTGCGGTATGGATTGATAATTGGTAGAAAGTACGTGCACTGCGGCACAGAGTCGCTCGCTCCAGATACACCGGCGGAAACGCCGCACTCGCACCAACGCGGCGGTCTGACTATCGACCCCGCACTTCCCTCTTACGCTCAATGACGTAATGCTCCAAAATAAACCTAATATGGATAACGGCCGAACACTACTTTAGACTTCATGGAACCGAAACTAATATTTGTAGATGATGTCACTATATTAATAAAATTATATGGTGAGATTAACGTAGGAATCAAGGTGAAATTACTCTCGAATGTTGTGACTTTCTGTAGGAATTTAGCCGATACATGGGTGTGTCAGCGATAAGATTTTGCGATAAATAACCATATAATTATAGTTTTATAGGTAACATTCATATTCAAGGTAGTAGACTTACCTGCAAAGCAGTAAAAAATCACAATAAAACGTATGTTATTTCACTTTTTCACAGGATTTTCATGAAAATTCGTTCGTTCGACGACCACTCGCGTCACTTCGCCTACACAAATGTTGTCAGATTAAGTTTTGTAAAAGTAACAGAAACGATGAAAAAATACTAAGTTAAGAAACTCGAGTTACGGTGCAGTGTAGGAGTTTCCACCACTATCCCATTATTTATTTATTCACTACGTTCACGTCATCACCTCCACAATAAAAAAAAACATTTTTTAGGTTATATTAATGCAGTTGCAGTTGGCGGAGTTGGCCCAGGCAGATGATGATGTTAATTTGAATGGGTAATGTTAGTTTTCCGTTTCCGCAGACATAAATTTAAAAAGGTTATCTAGAAAGCCTAAGGCAAAATGGTAGATAAAGAAATATTTTTGATGTTAACTTTCTTTACCCGCATCACTAACATAGCGGTGTAGTGTTGTAGGAGCTAGGAGCTGCGACGGACCAGGGGTGTGGGATATGGCAAATGGGCTTTAGGACGCGATGTCAAGATGCCATATTGGCTATAGAGTTTGAGAGTTAATAATGTCCCGAAAAAACAAAATATAGAGGAAAAGTTTGTCAGGACGTCTATTCCCTTTCTACGACAAACGTAATTTCGCAATAAACTTGCGACTTTCCTACTCCGGTTCTACTTCGTTTCGCCCGATCGAACATTATTTGACGTTTAAATGTTCTAAGTCTACTCTAATCAGAGTAGGCTTACAACATTTAAACATACGAATCGACGGATCGAAGTAGAACTGGAGTAGGAAAGTCGCGATTTTATTACGATATTACGTTTTTGTAGAAAGAGAGTAGACGTCCAGAACTGTTTGAAATTCCGTTTGTCTACCAAAAATGGGAATCGTAAATTGTATAGTTAATTTATATACGAATCGTAAAGACATTTTTGTTAACATTTCCATTAACATATACATATACTTACATTAAATTCTGCGTATGTTTATGCGCAGCCTTATTTTTATATGGATCAGTTTAGTTCCACTAGAATCATGCACGGCTCCAGGGGAGGGGAGGGGGGGTCACGGGGGACATGGCCCCCTCCAAAATCATATACATTAGATTAAAAATCTAAATGTCTTATAGTACATAGACTATTTTTAAACGCGGGAAAACAACTTGAACATCAACTACACGGGTAAAATCGTGAGGTGCCACTAGTAAAATATTTTTTACTCGATTTATTGTATTTCTATTCGTGACCACCCCCAAAATCTGAGGTAGCGTACTGGTGACCCCCCCCCCCCCTCCAAATTCGAGGCTGGGACCGCGCCTGACTAGAATGCATACGATGCCTTTTATGTCTGCGTGTCGTAATTTCTAAAATAAGTACATGAATATTTTGAAGTGAAAACTTCTTTAGGCGCGCCTAGACAGATATTTCGTGGGCTGTGAATTGGATTCTAGCGTCACGCTCGGATATGAAAAGAAATCTTCGGGTAAGTTCGGGACCATGGCTATTGGCCATTTAGAAATACGTCAGCCAATGTGAAATGCTGAAAGAGCGTGGCCTCGGCATCATGCCATGGCCATCTAGAAATGCATCAGCCAATAGGAAATGCTGACGCATTTCGAGATGGCCATACCATGAAGCCCAGGCCACACCCTCTGGTTACACACGTGTAGCTTCCAAAGTAAGCTATCAAATTCTGAGTTATAAGTTTTCACTTCTATCGGCAGTTCCTATGACTGCTATTTTTTTTCCTATTCAGACTGTTTAAATATTGACCTCTTACGTGGCATGTGTCCACCAGTGGACCCCCGCGTTCCTGTTAATTTAAATCTAAATGCCTGTTGATTGAGTCAAAAATAGCTCAACGGGCCTTCTTCCCGAATTCATAAACAGATTAAAAATAAAATATACTTTCTAATTCTAATATTTTAAAATGGTGAAATGTGATAATTATCTTTGACTAACCTATTTGCTTATTGAATTGTACACACAACATTATTAATAAACGTATAAAACGTAACGTAAACGTAACGTTAAAGCTGATTGGTATCAGCACACTACATCAGACACCTAGAACCTAGACACTTTTTTAATGAAAAAAAGTGACTAAAATCGTAGTAGTGAAAATGCACTGGCAATAAATGTGTTGCTACTTTACAAAAAAAACTGCTACACAGTCACGTTGAAGTGCTAGCTTGGGAATGTGTTCCGAATTTAGACAAAATGCATAGTTTTGAATTTAACAGTGCCTTAATTAATTTTCTCACTTTTCATATTAATAATACTTGTATAAATGACTTTAAAAAAAAAAAATGTTTTCTATTTGTTTATTAGGATGAAAAATTAATTTGGTATATAAACCTTCGTTTATACCAAAACATTTTAAAATTTACATAAAAGATCTAAAAATAAATAATTAATAATTTATGTTTTTTCCCTAATTTTTAATCCCTAAAAACAAGTTTGATGAACGTTAATCTTTATTTTTAGTTTATTATGGGTAGTGATTCTGAAACCATTCGGTTGCATCCGACACGGAATATCATCTCTCGGTCTTTGTCATGTCATGCTAAACAGATAAGACAAAGACCGAGAGATGAGATTCCGTGTCGGATGCAACCGAATGGTTTCAGAATCGCTACCATGGTAGCATTATTTTATAATATACACTAGCTGACCCCGCAAACGTTGTTTTGCCATATAAATAAAGGTATGAAAAATAGCTAGTAGCCGATTCTCAGACCTACTGAATATGCATATACATTTTGGTTAAAATCAGTAAAGCCGTTTCGGAGGAGTAAGGAAACAAACACTGTGACACGAGAATTTTATATATAAGATATAAAGTAAAAATATTACAATGTTGTTTTCCTTGACGTGTTTGTCAGAGACGATTGAGTCACTGTTTCTGATAGAATAATCATTGATCAATGATTCGGAACATTTCTAAACGGAGTATTGTGCTATCGGAATGATTTGGTCGAACTTGTGAATTTTTTAATCTACAACAAACAATTATGGCAGCACCGGAATTCAGTTGTCAAAAATCTTGTTCTCGCTTGGTGGGTCGTCTTGTTTGTTGTATCAATTTGTATGTCAATTATCAATTAACCCTCGTTTAATAATGGCCCGTTAATAATTAAAAAGCTGTGGCGTGTGCTGATACTATCGATGTGCAATATTAAGTGTATGTGAACCATGGCTGCTGGTGGTGAGGATCTGTGGCGCGAGTGCGCGGCTTGGCTGACGAGATGTGGGCTGCTGCGTCCCGACCACAAGGCGAACTGGGAGACCAGCACCATCCACGACCTGGCGTACACCCTGCGCGACGGCGTGCTGCTCTGCAACCTGCTCAACGAGCTGTACCCGAGCTGCATCGACATGAAGGAAGTCAACCAGCGGCCTCAGATGGCGCAGGTACCCAGAACACGACCTTCGCTCTAATTGCTGCAATACACATTAATTTCGGCCTTTAGTAGCTAAGAATTCGGCTAAATGTTTTAATGCCTAGACCATTCATTTTTCTACTATGATATTGGTCAAGGTGTTTGGTCATAGTCATGTTTTCGTGGTCATGTTTAGGTGTCGTACGTGTTTATTTATGTTTAATTTATATTACGGTACCATTTCCTTCTACTTGCATCAAATTTGATTTGTAACTGTTGTGTTGAAGGATGTAGTGCTGTGTAGTTAATTATGCATGCAGTGAATGAATGGTATGTATAATGCCATTGATGTATATGGATGGGATATGAACACCTTATATTGCATAATATATTTATGAGTATGTTATCTGAATAGAAGATACTTAAATTGGACCTCTATTATACACATCAAATTCATAAATAAATGGATAATGGATGTTCTGTGGGTCTGTTATCAGTGTAAATGTTTTGCCGGTACTGTGTTGTAACAAGTGTGATAAGCAACTTACAACTGTTACACAAGATGTAAATATGCCTAATTCATAGTTGTTTTGAAGTGACCAACACAATTATATCCTGTTTTGATATTGAGACTTATTTGTCTCAATAGTTCTGGGATTTATTTTTTTATGAACACATTAAAAATAAGGTGCCAGCCAAGAGTATTTAAAAGGAGAAAAATGGCATGAATATTATTTCTTAAATGAATTGGTTTTGAGATTTCTGCATTTAGATGGAAAAAAGTATTTATAATTATTTAACATTTTTAAAGTGTATAATCCGTGTGTAATTTAATTATTATATAAAAAAAAATTGTCTATATTTTTCTGCATCTTACTATAATCCCAACAACCCCAACAAAAATCTAAACTTGAAAAATCCAACGATTTTTTAAGTTTAGATTTTACATCTCTGAGTGGTAGATGTAACATTTTTAATAAAAAGGTTTTTACATTGATATGCTCGCACTTGACTGCCATCTCATCTATGCCAAGCGACGTTGTGATCTATGAGGGAGTTTGCTTCACTCTTGACACCTAGATTGTCAGCATTGGCAAAAACCCTCTCAGGTCACGTAGTCCACAGCCTAGACATTCTTATTATGAAGTTGGAGTCAAACTTCCTAATTAGTCTATGGAATATGAACCATGAAACAGTTTTGCATTTACAAGCTAGACACTATGAAATCAATCCAATTAATATAAAAAGATAATATCAAATATTAATCAGTTTAATTGGCATCTTGCATTATTTAACATAACACCCCTCTTTTTGCAGCAGTAACATACAAATTAATATGAGAGTTAAAAAATTAAAATGTATCCTAATAATGTGGCTTTTAAGAAGCAGTGACTGAAAAGTTACCCAAAATTTAACATAAAAAGTTCCATCCAATAAGTTACAAGAAATAATTAATTCAGAAGTAATGCCCCAGCTACATGAGTCTAATTTTTCAAGCTAGTGTTAGCAAGCTAGTACTTCTAGCTTCATGTAGACAAAGCTACTCAATGCTAGTTAGCTACACAAAGCTAGATACTAGCTTGCTAGTTTACTAACACTAGCTTGCTACCCTAGCTTGAAAAACTAGCCTCGTGTAGCTTGGCCATTAGATCAAATTCTACTAAAGTTTATTGGAATTGCAAACTTATTTAAGTAATTGACTTTTAAAATGACTTGAATAAATTTACTTAAAGTAATTATCTTTATTATTAAATGTACATTGTCCTTCAAACCGGAACACAGTAATGTTTCTACATTACTGCTTGGCAGTAGAATCACTGGCAAAGGTGTGGTACTTCCCCAGAAAGACTGCAATGAGTCCACACACTACAAAATTAAGGAGAAATTATTGAAAGGCAGTACTTTTTTGCTGAACGCACACACAATTTAATCAAAATCAGTTCAGTGGTTTAGGCGTTTAAGCGCAACAGACAGACAGAGTTACTTTCACATTTATTTCTATAAAATAGTACTGGGTTTCAAGTGTCTAGTTGCTAAATTTTGCAGCTTATCTTGAACATTGACGAACTTCCATGTAAACTTTAATTCCTCATTTCCACCCCTTCATCTATTTTTATGTGTTAAACATTTCTGTGGTAAAAGACCTTGTTCTTTCCTGAGTCTGGTCTATCTGTGCACCAAATTCCATCAAAATTGGTTCATTGGTTCAGGCGAAACGTGTCAAATCATAATAGACAGAGTTGCTTTCATATTAATAATATTGGTATGGATATCAAGTGTCTAGTTGCAAAATTTCATGGACTTCATGTTCAATAATTCCATGGTTACATGGAATTCTTCAAGAACTTTCAACCCCTATTTCACCCAAATTCACCGTACAGTTCTAAATTACAAAATTGCTAGAACAAACTTTTATTTGCTTTGTGTCTAGTGTCTAGAAACGAAGTTTCATGATGTTATCTTCAACAATGACGGAACTTTCATCACTTATTTTAACGCCTATTTCACCCCTGCATGGTTCGAAATTACAAAATTGCTAGAACAAATTTTTATTTGCTTCGCGTCTAGTATATAGATACGAAGTTTCATTATTTTATTTTCAACAATTACGAACTTCCATACAAACATTCATCACCCATTACATCCCCCTATTTCACCCCCGTACAGTTCGAAATTACAAAATTTCTAGAACAAACTTTAATTTGTTTTGTGCCAAGTGTCTAGATATAAAGTTTTATGGTTTTATCTTCAACAATTACGAACTTCTACATAAACTTTCATCCTCCATTTCAACCCCTTCAACCCTTTAAACCTTTTCTCGCAATAAAAAGTGGTCTATGTCCTTTCTTGGTATCTAGTCTATTTGTGTACTAAATTTAATTAAAGTCGGTTCAGTAGATTTCAGCTTAGATAACTTGAAAATGACGGTATTTTCATACAACCGTCCATCCCTTGTTTC
Source organism: Ectropis crepuscularia (assembly GCA_963693475.1). NCBI lineage: Eukaryota > Metazoa > Arthropoda > Insecta > Lepidoptera > Geometridae > Ectropis > Ectropis crepuscularia. The sequence continues at coordinate 31,855,951 of OY856339.1, read as the reverse complement.
ACCCTCTTAGGGGTTGAATTTCGCAAAACCCCGTCTTACCGAGCACCTACGTGCTAAAAGACACCTCCATGCAAAATTTGATACTCCTAGTACTTGTAGTTTCTGAGATTTCGTGATGACATGTGACATTTCGCTTTTATATATATAAGGTTATTAGTCCATCCTTTTGATCAGAGCAGTGAACTGAATCTGGGGCTCTTTTTTCTATGGGACTGCTTTTTAGGGTTCCGTAAAACGTAAAAACGGATCCCTTATAGATTCGTCATGTCTCTCTGTCTGTCCTTCCGTATGTCACAGCCACTTTTTGCCGAAACTATGAGAACTACACTATTGAAACTTGGTAAGTAGATGTATTCTGTGAACCGCATTAAGATTTTTACAAAAAAAAAAAGAAAAAAATTAGGGTTGCCCCCCATACTTAGAACTGAAACTCAAAAATTTTTTTTTCATCAGTCCTACACGTTTGGGCATGTCTATCGATAGGTCTTCAAAAATGATGTTGAGTTTTTTTTTAGTACGTCATAAATACATTAATAGTAAAACTTCGATCAAAGTTACAACAACCTAAAAAAAACTATATGTACTATGTATATTATGTTACTTGCGGCAACGGAACCCTTCATGGGCGAGTCTAACTCGCACTTGACCACTTTATTTTATAATTGGTTGTAATTTGATAAAGCAACATGGTTTCATGGTTGATGTTCCAAAGACTCGAATAAAGAGATTTCATTCAACCTGTCAGATGAATATCTAGGTAGCGGAATGCGTTGCCTAAGTCGTTTTTCCCGATGGTTGGAATATGGATGTCTTCAAATTGAGAGTGAATCGGTTTCTTCTAGGTAAACACGGTCCATTGTAGACCACAGAAGAAAACAAATAACTACAATGCCAATTTTTGCTTAAAATTATAGAGAGCAATGCCAAGCCATAACCGTTTTAGTTGGGTGGGCCCAACGGACCAAGGTCTGATGAGACTAGCTATGATAGACGAATATGTGTCAGGGGTCAGGGTCGTTGGTAGAGTGCGATAGCGACCCCGCCACTCTAACCCGACGCTTTACCGGAGACACCTGTGAACCTGTGACGGTTTTAGTCGGTAGGAGCACCACTCTTGGTGGTGTCGAGTCCGACACACCGCCGTGCATGGGATACGGACAAAGGACAGACGAATTCACATTTTTAGAAGACGAAACATCTGTTCCTTGTATTTTTTTTACTATTCTAGGTGTACACTTGACCGCCATCTCGCCTGATTTTAAGCAACGATGCGGACTACAGTAGAGCGTGTTTACCTAGGAGAAACCGATTCATTCTCGATTTGAAGACACCAACATTATAACCATCGGGAAGAATCCATAATTCATTGATTGTTCATTATGATGTTTGTTGCAGTTCCTGTGCATGCGCAACATCAAAGTGTTCCTGCGCACGTGCCACGAGGTGTTCGAGCTGCGGGAGACGGACCTCTTCGACCCGTCCATGCTGTTCGACCTCTCCAACTTCCACCGCGTGCTGTGCACGCTCGCCAAGCTCAGCCAGTGCCCTAAGGCGCTCGCTAAAAATATCAAGTAAGTGTCAATGATCACTAGATCTCGTCAACAGGAAAAAGTGACTTGGGGAGAAGTATTACTTCGACCTGTCCAACTTCCACTGCGTCCTGTGCCCGCTGGCAAAACTCAGACTGTACCCTAAGGCGCTCGCTAAAAATATCAAGTAAGTATGAATACGCACTTGCCTTCACCAGCAGGTAAACATTACTTGGATCCTGATTTATTTCTCAAGAAGATCCTCTTTGACCAGTCCATGCTGTTCGACCAGTCCATCTTCCACCGCGTGCTGTGTACGCTCGTCAACCTCAGTGAGTGGCCTAGGCGCTCGCTAAAAATATCAAGTACAACCCCACAATTTTTTGCTTCTACAATATTTGTGTGTCCAGAGTTAGTCCCAAAGGTGGTGGTGATGGTCTCTAAGGTGTCACCATCGACGTACAATCAATTAAAAAAATGTGTGTGTACTTATGTACGCTCGCAAAGCGTTAATACTTCTTCTCTTTATTCCTCGTGCTAAGAGGTCTAACTGCAACCATCGAACAGATAATATCTTCAACGCAAGAAATATTTACCTGAAGTTACAATGCTTTCTAAAAAGATAAAAGTTTTTCGTGACGGTGCGGTGTGCGCGCGTAATTTAAAATTCGTAATGTTGGCCACGCTTTCCTAGTGCGTGTTCGTGGATAACCCAAGACCCCAGAAGATTCTTGAACTATGCCGGTTTCCTCACGATCTTTTCCTTCGCCGTTTTTAAGTTAACAACATTACGCACATGACTTCGAAAATATATATTCGAACCAGTGGCTCCGGCAGTCGCTGATCTCCCAATTAGGCCTAATACTTTTATTAATTTGTGCATTCCGCACAAATATATATTTTATATTTATACTAGGTCAATCGTATTAATTTTCAGTAAGAATTTGCTGATTACGCATCTCGTCATCAAACACACCATCCAAGCGTAAAAAACCTCTTACCACTAAAAGTTGACCTTCCTTGACGTAATTTAATACTTAATAAGTTGGCCGCGTTCCCGCCGATATCCCCATCCTCGTCTCGACCTTATGTTTACAAAGCTTTTCCTTCCGCGCCCATGTCCGTAAACATTGAGTTTTCCTTATCGAAACAACCGCTCTCGGGTAATATCTTCAAATATTCGGTAACTGTGTGACGGGGAATACAATGATGAAGAGATAAGGCGATACTTATGAGGAAACGATGACTCATAGGCAACGACACTCTTGTGCTAAGAGACTTAAAAAATCTTGAACATGGCGATGTTCAAGATTTTTAAGTCCTTGCAAAAGCTAGCAATAAGCTAGCAATATAATAAAGTGATAAGTTACGGTGGTCTAGTCGGGAGAACGGCGGCTGCCGATCCGGAGACCCCGGGTTCAAACCCCACACGCACCACTGTCTTTTCGAAGTCATGTGCGTAATGCCGCTAACTTAAAACGGTGAAGGAAAACATCGTGAGGAAACCGACATGTACCTAGAATCTTTCGAAGTCATGTGTCATCCGCCAACCCGCACTGGGCTAGCGTGGTGGATTATGGCCTTAACTCTCTCCTTGCGAGAGAAGGCCCCGAGTCCCAGCAGTGGGAACGTTTAGTGGGCTGTTGATGATGCTGATAATAAAGTGATCGGGATTTTATCGGAGAGTGTGCAACTGATGTAGGTACGAGTACATAATTTAAAACCACCCTGCCCTTTTTTCTATCGGACTACTCGTAACGGTTGACGTTCCAAAAACTCGAACGAAAAGGTTTTTCCCAATGGTTACAATTTTCTTGTCCAGTTTGAATCGCTTTCTTCTGGTTAAGCACGCTCCGTCATAGACCGAGTAAGTAAGTGTAGTATTAGAGCCGGAGTTTATTGAAATATCGCTAAATTGTTATTTTTTATTTTTTACTAGCATCCTACTCTGTATGGCTAGGTATTCCCCAAGGAACACCCCACTTTGTAGCATAAAAAGTTCATGTAAATAAATGGAGATAATTGAAATGTAGACAAAATTATTTTCATGAATCTATGAGTTCCAAATTTCTGACTGATTCATTTAGTTCCTATAATCTCATTGAGCATCACAAGCCCAAACATCCAAACTTTCACATTAGCTATACATAGAAATCAGAACATACTTAAGTCAAAGGTTTCTTTCAAACTGTAAATTGTATATAATACTCGTATTGTACATTGGACATTGGTGTATATTGGACATCTCCAAAGCCATACATGTCTCGCCAACACATTTCACAGTTGTGATGGGAGACTTCAACGCGAAACTAGGCAAACGTAGCGGTGATGAGTTGAGAGTGGGACAATTCGGATATGGGCAGCGGAACCCAAGAGGGCAACGTCTAGCTGATTTCTTGGAAAGGGAGAGCCTCTTTATGATGAACTCCTTTTTCAAGAAACAGTCACAACGAAAATGGACCTGGATTAGCCCAGATGGTTCCACAAAAAATGAGATCGACTTCATTATGACGACTAAACGGCAAATATTCAGCGATGTCTCTGTGATCAGTAGGGTTAAAACCGGCAGCGATCACCGTATTGTAAGAGGCACGCTGAATCTAAACATTAAGCTCGAAAGATCACCTCTAATGAAGTCCACGCTCCGACCAAATTATGCTCAAATCGAAGATCCCGACAACTTTCAACTCGAACTTCAAAATCGCTTCGAAGCCTTAGATGAATGCGTAACGGCGGATGAAATAAACGACAGGCTGGTGGAAACTGTTCAAGCAGTTGGCAGGGAATTTTATAAGAGCCGACGCCAGAATAGAACCCAAAAGCTCTCCGATCATACTCTGAATCTCATGGCGGTTAGACGAGATATGCGATTGCAGTCTTCGGTCGACATGACGGTATACAGACGGCTCAATAGACAGATTTCTACTTGTGTGCGACGCGACATACGCTGCTTCAATACTTCGTGTATTGAAGAAGCGATCAAGCGGAATAAAGGCTCGAAAGTGTTCGCAAGAAATCTGTCTCTTGGGCAAAGTCAATTGACCAAACTGAAGACCGACAGTGGTAACGTCGTCTCGTCGAGGGCCGAGATTTTGGAGGAGATTGAGAGGTTCTATGAACAGTTATACACCTCTACGCAAACACGACCTGTCGTTAGCATGGCAAAAGACCCAAGAGCCAAGCTGACCCGACACTTTACCGAAGATATCCCGGAAGTCAGCCTGTATGAGATTAGGATGGCCCTCAAACAACTTAAGAACAACAAGGCACCTGGCGACGACGGAATTACGACTGAGCTTCTGAGAGCGGGTGGAAAACCGGTACTTAAAGTCCTCCAGAAGCTGTTCGACTCCGTCATACTTGACGGTAATACGCCAGAAGCGTGGAGCAGAAGTGTGGTGGTGCTCTTCTTCAAAAAAGGTGACAACACCTTGTTGAAGAACTACAGACCCATCTCACTTCTGAGCCACGTTTATAAGTTGTTTTCGAGGGTAATCACGAATCGTCTCGCACGCAGGTTTGACGACTTCCAGCCACCCGAACAAGCCGGTTTCCGAAAAGGCTATAGTACCGTAGACCACATACATACGCTTCGGCAGATTATACAGAAAACCGAGGAGTATAATCGGCCACTATGTATAGCGTATGTGGACTATGAGAAAGCCTTCGATTCCATCGAGACCTGGGCAGTGCTTCAGTCTCTCCAGCGATGCCGCATGGACTATCGCTATATCGAAGTGTTGAGGTGCATTTACAGCAAAGCCACAATGTCTGTCCGATTACAGGACCAGTGCACAAAACATATCCGGCTACAGAAAGGCGTGAGACAGGGAGATGTTATATCTCCGAAACTGTTCACTGCCGCGCTGGAAGATGTTTTCAAGCTACTGGACTGGAACGGACATGGCATCAATGTCAACGGCGAATGCATCACTCACCTTCGGTTTGCCGACGATATAGTCATTGTGGCGGAGTCGATGGAGGACCTCGGTGCTATGCTCAGGGACCTTAGTAGAGTATCCCAACAGGTAGGTTTGAGGATGAATATGGACAAGACGAAGGTCATGTCAAATGGTCATGTCTCACCTGTACCGGTTATTGTTGGGAATACCACACTCGAAGTTGTTGACGAATACGTCTACCTGGGTCAAAAGATTCAATTGGGTAGATCCAACTTCGACAAAGAGGTCCAGCGAAGGATCCAACTCGGATGGGCAGCGTTCGGGAAACTACGGCACATCTTGGAGTCCAAAATACCCCAATGCTTGAAGACGAAAGTCTTCAATCAGTGCGTGTTGCCAGTGATGACTTATGGAACTGAGACGTGGTCCTTAACTGTGGGCCTCATAACAAAGCTCAAAGTCACACAGCGAGCTATGGAGCGAGCTATGCTCGGAGTCTCTTTGCGCGACAGAATCCGTAATGAGGATATTCGCAAAAGAACTAAAGTAGCCGACGTAGCTCGAAGAGTAGCTAAGCTGAAGTGGCAATGGGCAGGCCACATCGCTCGCAGAACTGACAACCGATGGGGAATAAAGGTTCTCGAGTGGCGACCACGAACCGGAAGACGCAGTGTTGGACGGCCTCCCACTAGATGGACAGATGACCTCACGAAGGTCGCTGGAAACCGCTGGTTGCAGGTTGCGCAGGACCGTTCGTTGTGGAAATCTAGGGGGGAGGCCTATGTTCAGCAGTGGACGTCTTACGGCTGATGATGATGATGATGATGACTCGTATTGTAAAAAATGTAAATTCTGAGAAAGAGCACCGACTCTAGTGTCCGTGGTCAAAGATAGTCCGTGGTGGATAAATTTTCAATAACAAAACGTCGTAAATAAAATTATAGACTTTACCTTGTCTCATGTGGTAAAAAGTCCTTACCTTATTCGCTTTTAAAGGAGGTCCATATCCAAATAAATCCTACTAATCTTGTAAATATGAAAGTTAGGATGTTTGTTGCTCAATCATGTTGTAAGAACAGGAAGGATCAGTCTGAAATTTGCTTTTTCTGTAGGAACTTTGCAACTTGAGATTGTAGTGTAACATCCCTGGTTACGGAGCTTCGACTCTGACTCCGATAAGTCGGAATTTCCGATTATTATAACACCTGCGATTCCGACTCCGGCTCCGAAACTTTTAAAACGGAGGTTTTAATCGGAGGTAAGGTGTATAAATATTCGAGATAATCCTTTATTGTGGTGGAAAGTAAATGGAAATACAAAATCCCAAACCCTTAAATCAATTGCCCGTCAATATTTATCGTGTCCACGTGTTTGACAGAAAAAAAATATCCCCAGTAAAAATGTCTCTCCTGCCACCACTTCTGATCCTGCCTATGCCTCGAACTTCGGTTCCGACTCCGATAAATCAAATTTAAAAACTCCGACTCCGCCTTCTGTTCCGATAAAATGACCTCCGTTACACATCTGGACGTCTTCTCTCTTTCTACGAAAACGTAATTTCGAAAAAAACACGCGTCTTTCCTACTCTTGTTCTACTTCGTTGCGTCCGATACAACATTGTTTGACGTTTAAATGTTCTAAGTATACTCTAATGAGAGTAGGGTTAGAACATTTAAACGGACAAAACGACTGATCGAAGTAGAATCGGAGTTGGAAAGTCGCGAGTTTATTTCGAAATTATGTTTTCGTAGAAATAGAGTAGACGTCCTGGTCTGGAGTAGCACGACTTAATATTCTGAAAAGTGTGGTGTTCCTTAGGGAATTCAAAATTCAACGCAAACAAAAGTAGTATACTAATAAAAAATAATAAGCAATTTAGAGATTCTTTAAATAAACTCCGACTAAAGTATGTACTACTTCAACTTCAACTCTTGATTTATGGCTTTTATTGTGGTTTAGCTTCACAATTCCGCCAATGTCACGTAGAAAGATGGACCGCCAAACGAGGAGGTTGGTGTAGATATTCTGGGCGGTGAATTTTCAGTGTTTTCTGAAAGAGAAATGGTTAGTTCTAACTACAGACAGACACACACTGAAATGTACTTATGCGGTCTATGACTACGTCAAGAAAAACAAATAGAGGCTAAGGAATAGTTAATTTCCATTTTGTACCCGATCGTAATCGCAGTCAAATACTATATAGCAGAATATTGTGAGTCTGATCGATACGTTATCTTTGTATCAAGAACTTTGTTTGGGATACGATAGTTAATTACGTGCTTATCGAAAATGATCTTTCAAACACGAGGGACCGAATAGAACTGAACATTTTATAGAAACTTGTAGTCGCCTTGTGTTCGTAAATGGTAATTCGGTGATAATTTAAATAAGCAAAATAAATGCGTGTATGTCAAGTAGGTACATGGTATTGCGTGTAATGTTTTTTTTATTGATTGAAAGTATTTTTATGCATAATTTTATAAAAATATGACCTTCTGCAATATGGAGTGCTAATCTATCTAATGCAAATAAATATAATTGGGGTGTCTATATGTATTATCAAATTAACAGCTTTTACTAAGTTCAAATGAAAGTATATGCGGTTAAGTACTTATATCTCAAAACTATTTTTTTTTTAGTCTGTCTGTTTGTTCCGGCTGATCTCAGAAACGGCTGGACCATTATTACGAGGCTTTCACTACTAGGTAGCTGATGTTCTAAAGCATTACTTAGACCATTGTTACTTGAAGAAACTAAGGTTCCACGAAATAAACAAAAAACCCCTGAAACGCGCGTGATATGGCTATGATAGGCACAGGTATATGTACAATAAAATCTGTATATGTACAAACTGTAAATCTGTCTTCTTCGTCTGTCTGTCGTAAATCTGTATGTATATACTGTAAGTGTGCCTTACAGAAAAATAATTATTACTTGCATAAAATAATATGAGCAAATATGCGTCGAAGCTAAGTAGTACTACTGCAATCTACTGTCGCTGTATAATAAGTGGCGTGAAACTATTTTTTTTTTCTGAAAACGTTCCATAAATGGCGCCATATTTCGTCGCAAAATAAACATTAAGTATACAACAATTCGTAACAGATACAGAAAACTCGAGGAGCGCGTGACAAACATATTTTTGTTTTGAAAGAAAATGTTATTGATTTTTGTTAAGTCGTATGTTTTTGTACTTTAGCGTCTAATATCCCCGAATTGTTTTCGAAAACAATATTTCCGAAATAAATCATAAAAATATGCCCGTCCCAGTCTAAAAGTGGAGTGTAAACAATGTCTAAACAAATACTTGGCTCGCCAAAGGGCGTAGGTGAAGATTATCAAATATTCAGTGGTCTGGCATCGATGGGCTTCAAATACATGACATTTCAGTCTGAGCCCCACTTCAAAATAGATAACATCTCGCTTTCGCTTTGACTCAACGAACAATAAATAATGTGGAGTTACAGTTTGTATGAATATCTCGATTTCTACATTATAACTGTTGACAAATCACACAAAAATGTTTAACGAAACGGTAGCGGAACCTTCAAAAGTCAACCTTCTTCAAACATTAGTCCAGTGCCTCTACCGCTTAATGAAATCTTTTATATATTTTTTTATAATACAGTGTGACGGGATAAGTATGACGTTCGCCTGATGGTAAGCAGGCGTAATAGGTGTTGTAAACTATGTCAGGCGTGTGCCTAGCCTAACATTCATAACAACACTACGCAACGTAGCCATCCGAACCTGAAGAGTTAAAATCACTTCAGCTGCGCGCTGTGCAGTACTCGAAACTTTTTCAAGCGATAGGACTCTGCAGAGTTCCCCAGGGGAAGTACTACAACATTTGCCAGATATTCTACCGCCAAGCGGTAATGTGCAAACATCACTGTTGTCCGGTCTGGGCAATGTGTCCAGTGAAATTACAAGACATAGAGATAAAACATCTTAAAAATGTTGGGTGGCGAGCGCAGTGCAGTGCTGGGTAATGATTTGGACTCTTCATGTTCCAATAACTGCGTTTCACTGTGCTGTTTTGGGTTGCCTACCCCACGTTGTTTTCCACATGTCCTGCTCGTGCCTACACTTTTTATGTACTATAAAAAAAACTTTGAGAAATAAGTTATTTTAACTCTTGGCCCTGTAATTTCTCCGAAAACATTGCTCTACTGCGTAGCCAACTTTGGGTTAGCGCAGGAGGGTTAAAGCCGGGTCACACAGAGGCGATCCGATAGCGATAGCGATAGCGATCCGGATCGTATCCGAGTATGGGATCGCGCCCGCTTGCTGTGTTTCAGGTTGCATACAAATTCGAACATTACAAAAAATCCCGTCTCGGATCGCTATCGCTATCGGATCGCCTCGGTGTGACCCGGCTTTTAGTTGCGCGTCAGTCAGCGTTAGTAATACTTGTACTAATATTTATTCTGTGGTAATACTTCTTACAAATTTAAGAAGTCTAACTTTTTGAGTGTGTACATAAGAAAACACCCACACACATTTCCTCTTACAACTACGACTCAACGATATTTTTATAACAATTACTACCATTTTTGCGAAGAGCTTTTTGTTCATTTATCCCAATAATTATTAATAGTAATAATCAATAATCAGCTCTTAATTTCCGTACCAAGATTTAAAGATTAATAAAGATTAACACGCACCATTTTTTCCAGACCATTCTCCGCCCATAGAACACTATCAGAAGAAGATATCTACAAAGACCTGCAGTCTGTGTAAGTACACTTATTATTTTTAGCTAATAAGTATTGGTAATTGTGATACGTTTGTTTATTTTAGATAATACTAATATTGCTTACGTTCTGCGAAATTAGACCAATCTGATGTGTAGGGATCCGAGAATTAAATAATTGGGATATTAGTTTACATTAGGGCTAGTGACACTTGATTTTAATAATATACAATTCATCTTAATAAATAAAATAATAATAATAAATTCCTTTGGAATAAATACACAAAGTATGTTAGCTTGTACGCTTGTAGTATTTGCTAACTTAGATGTTGAAACTTGAGAAGTTGCTATTACAGCGAATAGTCAACTATTTGTGACGAGTGATGCTTGCGCGGTGTCAGCAATTTGGTTACTACAGGCTATCCTATTACGAAATTGTAATGAGAGATTAAAATTAAGACTAGTTTTCTACTACCTGCCACAGGCATTATAATGTCAAGTAAATTAAAAAAATATATATCGCACATAAATTATGCCTCTTTAATTGGACTCACTTTGTATTTACACACTAACAATCCACTCGGCAACTATTAGCAATCAATGAAAGTGAGTTTATAAAAAACAAATGAAATACGATTCTATTGCTAGAATATAGGAACTATCTGTAACCCTTTAACCTAGCTGAGATCTAGAAGTTCACGTGAGTCGTGTTCAGTGTCACTAGCGTCTCGTTATATGAGTCATGGCGCAAGTAGGAGCAGTAGTGTTACAAGTTGAGTGTCGGTTGTAGTAGCGCGAGCTCCAACGAGGCCGCGTACGCAATGCCGGTCAGCCCGGCCGCCAAGCCCGCGGCCGAGGCGCCCTGGGTGCAGTTCACGATCCCCAGCGCCTCCTGCGAGGACCGCGTCGAGGAGATATACGAGGACCTGTGCTACGTCAAGTTCACGTCGGCCATGCCAGAGGTGGCTACGATACTGTATAGTCTCTAAGCTCGTCGGCGAGGAATCAAGCGACCCAACAGTTCTGTGGCCGTCTTAGGTCTTATTTTCTAAGATAACCACCCAGCTAAATAGAATGCGGCGATGAAACACTCATGATTTAGTCGTGACATTAGCTTAAACCACCCAGTAGTTTTCTTAGAAAACGGTGTTGATTCTGTTCGGTGTAACTATCATGGGTGGAATTAGGATTGAATTAATGTTGATTTAAAGTAGATTATTCTGTTTCCTCTACTGGGAATACGTTCTTTGTGTAGAGCCCATAATGTATGTAGTCTTCGCTATTTGTAATTTTTACTTCGATGGCTACGATTTTTTCTATTTTTTACAGTAACTATCAGAAAGAGAAGGTTCTTAGAATTGAAATGCGAAATTTCGATAAAACTGTACCATGAATGTTTTCCTTGTTGATTATCATGTATTTTTTTTTTTAATATGATCGGACTAAAAGTATCATTTTCATTGCTGATGATCTTAAAACGACATAAAATTAACAGATCATGATTTATTGAAAGAGTTATATCAAATTCAACAAGAAAACCTTTTAAAGTAAGTTACAGTTTAATCGGTTCGCCGCGCGCCATGAAATTCGCAATTTAATTCTGAGAACTTTCTCTTTCAGATAATTACTGAAAAAAAAAAGATAATATTTAAGTAAAAGTGACGACAACAACACTCGTGTGTTTTCACCGCACATTCTATTTGGTAGAGGTGGTTCTTTGTAGAGCGCGTTTGTTTCGGTCGTACATTGGAACTGTTTGGTCGTCCGCTGTCGGCGCCGGCGCAGATTCTCCCCGACGAGTGCGGAGTAGCGATCGCTTGGTACACGGCAACGCTTCACACGCTTCCGAATGTAAATACGCACCTGCCCCTCTACTGCCTAAGTAAATCGGCTATTGCTCTGCTATTGCTGTCTCTATCATTTCAAGCGAAAAGAAAAGAGAGAGCAATATCAAACCTAAGACAGTTTTAGTAAGGCGGTAGACCCCCTAGTACAATAGAGATGCCTTGTTGCTATGTACAATTACAGCGTACAGCTCGGTGTAATTAGCGGTTTGGTGGTTTTGATTACGTATAGTTTAGTGTAAATAGAGCTTAAATTGGTTTTGCGCTCGCTCAGCGTAAAAAAGAAATTCTTCGAAAGGGAAGATCTTAGATAGGGCACTTTCGTTTCTGTGTAGTGGTGAGTATCACCGGTGTACAACTTTGAAGTTGAAGACGTAGGGTGACGTACTTATTGCGAGCGACGTAATAACCAGAATACCGTGTAACATGGCCGCCGGGCTTATAACGCAAATTCCTCAGTGACAACTTTCTGAAAGTTTCCCTCCTTTTGTAAACTTGTTAATTCCGTCTCGAGGGCTCCGTTACGCCCAAAAAGCCCCGTTCATATATCACGACAGGCTAATACGTTTTATAGTGATAGGGCGGGCTCTTTTCAGAGTCCGCCTGGAAAGTACCACACCTTTGCCAGTTTTTCTATCGCCAATCAGTAACGTTGTCAAATCAGTCAAACTAACATTACTTTGTTCCGGTTTGAAGATAATTACAGGGCAAGAGATAATCAACTCTGCGTTATGAGCGCAGTATACAACTACGATGATTTACACTTTTTTTTTTTTTTTTAATACAAAATTGCTACTCCACAGACTCCGGGGTCCGTGACTTTTGACATTTCAAATCTTATTTTTTTTACATATTTCTTGGATAATCAGAAGAAGAGGAAGTGATTTACACTTTTCGTGATCTAATAACTGTGTAGTACTGTGCTGTTTTGCGCAGTCGTATTACTTACCATCAGGTGCATGTTCCTCTCGTCCCAATACACATAGTTACTTTACAAAAATGTATGATTATCGAATTGATAACCTCCTCGTTTTTCTTTGGAAGTCGGTTAAAAATTACAGTCCAATCTAGCGATAGCTCTACAATGTCAACCGCGGCTGACATGACATTTCTGACATACCTATGCATGCCAGCAACGGTGAACATTTATATCGGCTAACTCCGCCGTATTGGAGTACTGGTTTACCGTATTGCCGAAGTGGGGAACATTCCGTAATTATCTTTCCACTAGAGCTGTGCGAGCGGGAAGGTGTTCATGCGTTAAAATTTGATAGTTGATTAATTGTTTATTTATCGTTGTTTTGATTTGTATAATAGATTGCTTATGCTAACTAAACAAACGTACAATAGAAAAAGCCTAAACGTCAAGACTGATAGATAGATACTCTTTATTGTACACACCAAAACAATACAGTAAAAGAAAAATAACAATAAAAAACTGAAGCGACTGAATCGGTTTTATCTAGGTAAGCACGCTCTATCGGAAACAACATCATTGCTTAAAACATCAGGCGAGATAACGGTCAAGTGCAAACCTATAATAAAATAATAATTGGCAGTCATCTCTATGACTGCCGATCGGTAGAAGTGAAAACATTAAAATTTAATATTTTAGTACTAAACAACACTAATATTGCACAATACGTAACCTGTATAGCTACAGTTATGTATGCTTAACATTTACATAATATGTAGGTGACTCGAACTCACAAGATTTCAGCTTCAGATTTTTCGGAGGGGTCCAAAAGGCTTTTAACGCGCTCGTCCCGCTCCACTGATTTAACGCTACGCCGCTACCCAAGCATCTCGGTGAGGGAAATCCATAAGAATTTCCCCTGTCAATAAGTTCTCATCGCGGCCATATAAATTTTCACTTCAAAAACATAAAATCGATCGATATTTTAGCTAAAACAACTATGTACCTATAAATTCAAAATCGATTAAATTGAATGAAGTGCTTGTTAATCGTTATCGTTATCCGTATATGTTCCCCGGCATGCAAGACGCGGAGGTCGCCAATTAATCAGCACTAAACGTTAGCATCGTGGCCGTATCGAAAATATCCGCACACATGCGATCGAGCGGCCGCCGAGGGAGGGAACTGCGCGTAAACTTGCCCACTCACAGCCGTTACTGGAGATTGCGAGCTGCAATTAAACTGTCTGCACACGAAATAATCAGAGCCGGCTTCAGGGAGGGACCAGTTGTTTAGAAGCAATACGCAAATTGATGTTAGTAAGCATTACTGTACTGAAGTTATCCAAACAAAACTTTAATGTCGTGGAGTATGTACAATGAAGGACCACACAAACCATCATAATGTTTTTAATTATCGTAGACGTTTGCGCCTGACCTTGACAACTGATGTTCGTTACGAACGGACTAAGCCAATATGGCTCAGTATGATTTGCTTCACTTTTTTGCGCGTTTGTAGACCGGTTTCTAGGCGTTAATTCTGTCCCATTGCTGGCACTTAGGCCTTCACTAGCAAGGAGAGAGCCAAGGCCACAATCCACAACGCTGGCTCAGTGCGTTTTGGTGGATAACGTATGACCTCGAAAGATCCTAGGAACGTGCCGGTTTCCTCACGATTTTCCCTCACCGTTTTTAAGTTTGAGACGTACTTCTTAGCATTCCATGGATTCACCGTGCGGGTGCCGGGTCCATCGTGTGGCAGAGAGAGAAATCACGAGTAGACCCCGAGACTTGTGACTCGGGCTGTAGGTTTAAAAGGGGCCCCTTATATTGACGTACGTCAACACTCACCTTCACTACTCGTATTTCTCTCCCTGCCCAGCCAAATCCGATATGATCCTACTAGTGCAGCTTTAGATACTCGTTCTAGTATAGAACTTACTGCACTTCTGGACAATCCAAGGTCTTTAACTCATTCAGTGCCAAATACACGGCGCCGTGGAGGGGCGGGTGGCCGAGCACACGGCGCCGTGTACTCGCTCCGATAAATTTTCTACGCGTCAGTATGCCGCCGGCTCTCGTGGCACAGGCACATAATACAAATGGCCACACGCACGTTGAATTGAACTTTATAAAACTGTGTTTGGTTTCTAGCTAGCGTTCTTAGTTTGTTTTGGGCAAGCGATTGAATGGGACGTGCATTTCGCGCCAAAATGAGCAGAAAGGCTGGCTCTTTAAAACGATCTACTAGCGTAAATACTTCGAGTTTCCAAGCTAAAGTATCCCATAAAATTAGTGAAAATAGTATTTCTGAAGATGGCGAGTTTTCTAGCGATGAAGCTGTTTACTCTCAATGCTGTGAAGACGATGACGACTCAGAGGAGAGTGACGTCAGTGATTGTAGTATTTTTAGCACTACTCGTCGGTCATTTTTGAAGAGACAACCACCGTTATCACTCCAAGATGAAGAGGGGGCCGGAGAAGACGCCCCCCATGATGCGTTGGGTCAGCGTATGACAACCTTACCATCTAATAGTCAAAATTATGATAGCGATTGTAGTATTTTTAGTGCTACTCGTAAGATGTTTTCGAGGAAACGACCACCATTATCACTTCAAGGTGGTGAGGGACTCGAAGAGAACACCCCTTATGAGCCGCTGAAGCTGGGTCAACGTATGACCACCTCACCTTCTACTGTTCAAGATTATGGCTATTTACCTGATTTACCTGATAATTTGTTGAATACTTCGTATACACCTTCTGTCTCTCTGCTAAGGTCAACTGCTCCAACTCCAGCCTTTTCTGACATGTCCGTAGAAATGCCCGTTATACCATCAAGTGATGAAGCCGTATGTACTTCATCGTGTAGGAAACCGACTTCATCCACGCCCCGTCGACCGCCACATCATCGCAGTGTCGTTGGGAGCTCTCACATTACCAGCATTGTTGAGCACGTTGACAACATTGGCGAACAACTATCACAAGAAGGATCATCCTCCATTTGGAGTACTAACCGAATGATGAAAACTATACATTTTACCAAAACCCAAGAGCTATTAGTTCCGGCACCATCTGACCCTTTAGAGGCATTTCGGTTACTTATCAATGACACCATTTTGGACTTGATTATACGTGAAACAAATTTAAATGCAGCAAGAGTTCTCCAGCAATCTGGCGTGACAGAAAGTTCTAGAATTACCAGTTGGAAAGATTTGACACGAGAGGAACTATTGACATTTATCGGACTAGTACTTCATTCAGGAACCATTAGGCTGAACAGACTAAGTGATTACTGGAAAAAACATTGGCTTTTCAACATTCCTTGCTTTGCCAAATACATGTCCCGTAATCGTTTCATGTTGATAATGCGATGCCTTCATTTTTCTTCGGAACCAAACGATGAAGATCGTTTGGCTAAAATACGCCCAGTCATAGAACACTTCAATAATACAATGAATAGTATTTACTATCCTGGAAAAGAGTTGTCTCTTGATGAGTCAATGATCCTGTGGCGTGGTCGTCTTCAGTTCCGACAGTATATAAAAAATAAAAGGCACAAGTATGGCGTCAAATTGTACGTTCTTGCAGAGCCAAGAGGACTTGTACTGAAATTTGAAGTGTACTCTGGTGCAGGTGATGAGACTTCAGGAACAGGACATACTCAAAAAATTGTCATGAAATTACTCGAAGATAAGCTGGACTCAGGGCACAGCGTGTACATGGATAATTACTACAATTCTTATGACTTAGCTGTAAAGCTTTTGGATCGCCAAACTTACTGCACTGGCACGCTGGGTAAAAACCGAAAAGGTAATCCTGTAGACCTTGGAACTGTGACACTGAAAAAAGGCGAGAACAAGTCATTGTTTTTGAACGGGGTTCACATTGGGAAGTGGAAGGATAAGCGATACGTTCTCTATATATCAACCGAGCACGACGACGAAATGTTGGAGGTAACCAACAAGAGGGGACAAGTACTTGTCAAACCATCAGCAATAATAAATTACAATAATTATATGTCAGGTATAGATCTACAAGACCAGATGCTATCTTACTATCCATGTGAGAGGAAAACCTTGCGCTGGTATAAAAAGATTTTTATACATATACTGCAGATGAGCTTGAGCAATGCATTTTTCCTATACAACCAGTACTGTATGGATAAAAAAATGAACCTGTATGATTTCCGACTATCCATGTTGGAAAAGCTACTACCAAACCCACAGCAATATATACCCAAAAAGACCTTGACGACTGAGCACCAATTAACGAAGATTGAAAAGGTAAAACTTCGAGAAAAAAAAGAAGGAAATGAAAAAAGGCTCATAAAAGAAGTGGTTAGAAAAGAGTGTAAAGGGTGCAGAGAAAAGAAGAAGAGAGTAGCGACACTCTACGAATGCAAAGGATGCAGTGGATCCCCTGGGTATTGCATCGAATGTTTTTGTAAAGAGCATCAGTAAAATTTAATTCAAAATTCAGTAATTGTCGTTCATTTGTCATAAAGATTTTTAAACTTTTATAATAAAAAAATGATTTGCTATTCTGTTTTTCATTTAAATACCAACACAAATAACACAAAAGAGTGAAAATGCATAGGTATGGTTTTGATTTTCCTAAATACCGCGGCGCCGTGGATTGGCCACGCATAAGTCTGTAGGCCGACAACACGGCGCCGTGTATTTGTATTTTTTTTTCAAAATACATTATGTATCATCAAATATATTACTATAATTCATTGAATATACATTATTTCTACAATATAAACATTAAAAATGATATGGCCATTGGGACGCACCTTATTATCATAATCGGCAATCAATGTGTTAAGCAGGTTATAGAGAGATTTTGCTGGTATACCTCTCGCTCCTACTTCTACAGCGTATAAATTAACTACATAGCCATTTTTTGTTAATTCATTTTGTAGGTCGTAATACTTATTTTGTTTCATCGCGTGGTCTTTAGGTATATTAGTTTCCCACGGTACGGTAAGTTCTACCAGGACTATGCGTTTCGTAGCCCTAGAAAAAAGGAAAATGTCCGGTCTGGATGACGAAACACCTACATCCTCTGGGATTTTGTAGTGCTTTTCATACGTGTCCATTAAAATAGTCCAATCAGGTGCTGAACCCAGGATTGAGTAAGGCTTGTTCTTGGAGTTTGAAGTTGAGCCCTCTTTTACAAAGTTAATTTGTCTTTTGTTTATCGTCAATCCCTTTTGGGCTCTAGCTACCGAAAGGCTTACGGCTTCACGTATGATTTCAAGTACTCTGTCATGGCGCTGTGAGTAATGACCCCTATTAAGGAGCACCTTGCATCCCACCAATATGTGCCTTGCTGTACATATCGCCTCACTACAAGTATAGCAACATTTTTCAGAGGCTTTTCCCCACCTTACCAAGTTACTCTGGTCAGGGAGGGTCATTTGGAAAGCGTTCAGATAAAATTTTAATAAGGCAGGAGACCAGTCATATAGCAAGGTGCGCCACTTTAGAGCTAATGGGATACAAAACTCACCTATGGTTAACCACTCACTTTGCATTTCTAAATTCATAGCGTGCACTTTGTAACTATCATTTTCGTCTTGTTGTAGAAAGGTTTTTACCATGTCTCGGTCTTCCCTTTTCTTTCTCGTACCCAACCCAGCTGTATTTACTTGCGCGCCTGCCATAAATTGTTTGTGGAATTGAAGTCTAGATTCAAGGTCCGAAGCGCTTTTGTCTTTTGGGAGAGATGCGATTAATTCGTCTTTCGACTTTCCCAAAACATGCGTTTTTGTAACTCTTAGGTGTTTGTAGAGTTCGGATGGTTTTTTTAGTTTCAGGCCAAAACTATTGTGATCCCTAAATAGAGTAGAGGGATCAGCCGGATGTGCCAATCCAAACCATGACTTCAATATCTTTATGACATTAGCATCTAGTTTTGCGAGGAGGGTTTTACCGATGTCATATACTAGGAAAGGCCAAGTGAGACGTGATGTGAGATAGTTGTCATATATCCATGCTTTTTTGATATTGCTGATAGGCTGTTGGTCTACCTTATTGAGGTCATTCATGAAATTCCCAACAACTACCTCTAATGATGGTGTACGCCCTTTGTAGTCTATCTTTCTACCAAGAAATTTAAAAGGCACTGCCTCTGCAATTGTGGCAACTCTTTGGCCACTTATGGAGAGTCCCGGATCATAAGAAGTATATTTGGTATTTCGTCTACCCAGACATAAACAATGACATTTACTTGGTTTTGCCCTCATTCCCTCCGTCCATGTACAGAACTCATCAACATCATTCAACAATTCTTGACACTGTTTGGGATTTCGTGTAAGTATTGCAAGGTCGTCCGCAAAGGCTAAAATTGACTCAGTGTACTTATTGTTGATTTTAAACCGGTAGCCCCATTTCTTCTCACGGGATATTAATTTATCTACTAGAATATTTATAACTATATTAAATACTATTGGTGATAAGCAGCACCCTTGGAATAGTCCCACATTATATTTAAGTGGTTTTGAGTATTCCTTGTTTACTGCTATAACGAATTTTAAGTGATTATAATATGAATTAATTATGTCAATAATTACAGCAGGAAAGTTATACCATTTTAGGGCAAATAACATAAGTTCATGCTGTACGGAACCAAATGCGTTCTCTAGGTCTATCCAGCAGACTGTTATTTGTCTCTCATGTGTTCTGGCATCTTTCAAACTTTCCGCTAGTAATGTATTGTGTTCCAGGCATCCAGAAATACCAGGCAAGAAGCCTTTCTGGTGGTTGGGCCTGAAATACCTATTGCTAGCCATAAATGTGGTCATTTTTGTTTGCAATATACTGAAAAAAATTTTAGAAATTGTATTGGTTAGGGCTATCGGTCTGGTGTCTTTTGGATGAGTTACTTCTTGCATTTTAGGAATCAGGACAAAAATTGCTCTTCCAAATGATTTTGGGATTTGCTTTCCTGACCAGATCTTACTGAATATATTTAAGATATGTTTACGAACTGATGGACACTTTTTATACACTATGTAGGGAATGCCATCAGGGCCTGGGGCTGATTTTGTAGTTTTCTTCTTAATTTGATAGTTTACTTCCTCTTCGCTAGGTGGAGTGCTTTGAAAGTTTGTTAGAGGATCATTAGGTCTTTGGATGTTTGGTACTACGTACGAGCTCCCGCGTTTAGGCACTTCGTATGTGCTTTTAAAGTGATCGTAAATTTGCTCATTAGTCAAGATAAGCTTTCCATTTTGTTCTCTGAAAATATTTTTCGAGTATTGAAAAGGGTTTTTATCAAAGTCTACTTCGTGTTTAGCTCTGTAAAGATTATCACGATTTTTACTGATTTGTAACGATATTCCTTGTATTAATTTAAGGATTGATCTTAGAGCCCTGGACAGTTGGTGACTTAGATGGTTGTCGCCCATGGTTTTAGCTACACGAAGACGTTTTATTAGTTCTCTTTTCTTCCTCCGCAATTTCATTTTGAACGTATTTTCCTTGTTATTTCGAGCATAATAAGTTGATGGTGGATAGTGCTCAGAGAAGTATGTATAGATGGTGTCCTGAAAAGTTTCTACTTGGCTGTTTGGGTCTTGTTTTGTACCAGGATGTTCTAACAATATAGCCAAGTTTTCGTCATGAACTTTCCAGGTGGAATTTTTTAGGCTGGGTATGCCAAGACGTGTCCTGATGACAATGGACTCCTGGTAGTTTTCACTCGATGGTTCACCTTGGGATATATGAGGGTCAACTCTATCCATAGTGTTTGTCAAAGGACTGACCGACGGCTGTCGTGCTTCAACACCATCATGTGTCTTTAAGTGCTTTAGGTACCAGGCTCGTCTCTTGTAAATTTTCCCGCACGTAGGGCATCTCAATTCCGTATTCGCGCCAGGGTCGTCGTTATTATCAACCGGTGGACAGATCTTCCGCCCCCCCTCTCGGACTGTCCCAGGGGTATTTTTCTTTTTCGGACTTTTAGCGGATTCATTTCCCGGGCTTGGCTTGCTAGGCCTTCACCCTCGGCTGTCTTTCCAGCAGTCAGATGTCTTTCCATCCGTCAGATGTCTTTTCCACCAGCCATCTGTCTTTCCAGCGTCATCCCGTCTCTCCGGGCTGTCATTTTTGTTTGAGACGTACTTCTTAGCATTCCATGGATTCACCGTGCGGGTGCCGGGTCCATCGTGTGGCAGAGAGAGAAATCACGAGTAGACCCCGAGACTTGTGACTCGGGCTGTAGGTTTAAAAGGGGCCCCTTATATTGACGTACGTCAACACTCACCTTCACTACTCGTATTTCTCTCCCTGCCCAGCCAAATCCGATATGATCCTACTAGTGCAGCTTTAGATACTCGTTCTAGTATAGAACTTACTGCACTTCTGGACAATCCAAGGTCTTTAAGCAGGTTATAGAGAGATTTTGCTGGTATACCTCTCGCTCCTACTTCTACAGCGTATAAATTAACTACATAGCCATTTTTTGTTAATTCATTTTGTAGGTCGTAATACTTATTTTGTTTCATCGCGTGGTCTTTAGGTATATTAGTTTCCCACGGTACGGTAAGTTCTACCAGGACTATGCGTTTCGTAGCCCTAGAAAAAAGGAAAATGTCCGGTCTGGATGACGAAACACCTACATCCTCTGGGATTTTGTAGTGCTTTTCATACGTGTCCATTAAAATAGTCCAATCAGGTGCTGAACCCAGGATTGAGTAAGGCTTGTTCTTGGAGTTTGAAGTTGAGCCCTCTTTTACAAAGTTAATTTGTCTTTTGTTTATCGTCAATCCCTTTTGGGCTCTAGCTACCGAAAGGCTTACGGCTTCACGTATGATTTCAAGTACTCTGTCATGGCGCTGTGAGTAATGACCCCTATTAAGGAGCACCTTGCATCCCACCAATATGTGCCTTGCTGTACATATCGCCTCACTACAAGTATAGCAACATTTTTCAGAGGCTTTTCCCCACCTTACCAAGTTACTCTGGTCAGGGAGGGTCATTTGGAAAGCGTTAATAAGGCAGGAGACCAGTCATATAGCAAGGTGCGCCACTTTAGAGCTAATGGGATACAAAACTCACCTATGGTTAACCACTCACTTTGCATTTCTAAATTCATAGCGTGCACTTTGTAACTATCATTTTCGTCTTGTTGTAGAAAGGTTTTTACCATGTCTCGGTCTTCCCTTTTCTTTCTCGTACCCAACCCAGCTGTATTTACTTGCGCGCCTGCCATAAATTGTTTGTGGAATTGAAGTCTAGATTCAAGGTCCGAAGCGCTTTTGTCTTTTGGGAGAGATGCGATTAATTCGTCTTTCGACTTTCCCAAAACATGCGTTTTTGTAACTCTTAGGTGTTTGTAGAGTTCGGATGGTTTTTTTAGTTTCAGGCCAAAACTATTGTGATCCCTAAATAGAGTAGAGGGATCAGCCGGATGTGCCAATCCAAACCATGACTTCAATATCTTTATGACATTAGCATCTAGTTTTGCGAGGAGGGTTTTACCGATGTCATATACTAGGAAAGGCCAAGTGAGACGTGATGTGAGATAGTTGTCATATATCCATGCTTTTTTGATATTGCTGATAGGCTGTTGGTCTACCTTATTGAGGTCATTCATGAAATTTCCAACAACTACCTCTAATGATGGTGTACGCCCTTTGTAGTCTATCTTTCTACCAAGAAATTTAAAAGGCACTGCCTCTGCAATTGTGGCAACTCTTTGGCCACTTATGGAGAGTCCCGGATCATAAGAAGTATATTTGGTATTTCGTCTACCCAGACATAAACAATGACATTTACTTGGTTTTGCCCTCATTCCCTCCGTCCATGTACAGAACTCATCAACATCATTCAACAATTCTTGACACTGTTTGGGATTTCGTGTAAGTATTGCAAGGTCGTCCGCAAAGGCTAAAATTGACTCAGTGTACTTATTGTTGATTTTAAACCGGTAGCCCCATTTCTTCTCACGGGATATTAATTTATCTACTAGAATATTTATAACTATATTAAATACTATTGGTGATAAGCAGCACCCTTGGAATAGTCCCACATTATATTTAAGTGGTTTTGAGTATTCCTTGTTTACTGCTATAACGAATTTTAAGTGATTATAATATGAATTAATTATGTCAATAATTACAGCAGGAAAGTTATACCATTTTAGGGCAAATAACATAAGTTCATGCTGTACGGAACCAAATGCGTTCTCTAGGTCTCAATTCAATTCAATTCAATTCATTTATTCGAACCATAAATTCATAAGAACACTTGGTAACGTCATTAACAAAAAGGCATAAGAATCCGTGTACATAATAAGATAAAATAACAATGTCAAAATGAATAAAGCTGTAAAGGAGCCTCGTCAATCAAATGCAGCTGTAAAAAGGCTTTGTCAAAGACAAAATAACAAATAATTAATACATACAGTATACAGATACTACATGAGTACAATGTTCCATCAAAAGTTTTATAAATCTATTACTTTACCTTATTACAAGATTCTAGTTTCAACACAGTTCTCTTCCATACGTTACTATCTTTAACAAAGTCATCTATATTATAATATGCCTTGCTCAATAGGTAGCTTTTTATTTCATTTTTAAACTTTGTTTCATTAAGACCTTCGACTTGTGCAGGGATTGCATTATAGAAGCGAATACCATTACATTTGAAAGAGTTATTTGTCTTCTGAAGTCTGCACTTAGGAAATACAATTTTGTTCTTATGGTGCGCTTTTGGATTCAGATCAGTTAGTTTCTTCAGTCGACTTCGATTTTTTCTTACATACATTATACATTCATAAATATACAATGAAGGGACTGTTAATATGTTTATAATATGTCTATCCAGCAGACTGTTATTTGTCTCTCATGTGTTCTGGCATCTTTCAAACTTTCCGCTAGTAATGTATTGTGTTCCAGGCATCCAGAAATACCAGGCAAGAAGCCTTTCTGGTGGTTGGGCCTGAAATACCTATTGCTAGCCATAAATGTGGTCATTTTTGTTTGCAATATACTGAAAAAAATTTTAGAAATTGTATTGGTTAGGGCTATCGGTCTGGTGTCTTTTGGATGAGTTACTTCTTGCATTTTAGGAATCAGGACAAAAATTGCTCTTCCAAATGATTTTGGGATTTGCTTTCCTGACCAGATCTTACTGAATATATTTAAGATATGTTTACGAACTGATGGACACTTTTTATACACTATGTAGGGAATGCCATCAGGGCCTGGGGCTGATTTTGTAGTTTTCTTCTTAATTTGATAGTTTACTTCCTCTTCGCTAGGTGGAGTGCTTTGAAAGTTTGTTAGAGGATCATTAGGTCTTTGGATGTTTGGTACTACGTACGAGCTCCCGCGTTTAGGCACTTCGTATGTGCTTTTAAAGTGATCGTAAATTTGCTCATTAGTCAAGATAAGCTTTCCATTTTGTTCTCTGAAAATATTTTTCGAGTATTGAAAAGGGTTTTTATCAAAGTCTACTTCGTGTTTAGCTCTGTAAAGATTATCACGATTTTTACTGATTTGTAACGATATTCCTTGTATTAATTTAAGGATTGATCTTAGAGCCCTGGACAGTTGGTGACTTAGATGGTTGTCGCCCATGGTTTTAGCTACACGAAGACGTTTTATTAGTTCTCTTTTCTTCCTCCGCAATTTCATTTTGAACGTATTTTCCTTGTTATTTCGAGCATAATAAGTTGATGGTGGATAGTGCTCAGAGAAGTATGTATAGATGGTGTCCTGAAAAGTTTCTACTTGGCTGTTTGGGTCTTGTTTTGTACCAGGATGTTCTAACAATATAGCCAAGTTTTCGTCATGAACTTTCCAGGTGGAATTTTTTAGGCTGGGTATGCCAAGACGTGTCCTGATGACAATGGACTCCTGGTAGTTTTCACTCGATGGTTCACCTTGGGATATATGAGGGTCAACTCTATCCATAGTGTTTGTCAAAGGACTGACCGACGGCTGTCGTGCTTCAACACCATCATGTGTCTTTAAGTGCTTTAGGTACCAGGCTCGTCTCTTGTAAATTTTCCCGCACGTAGGGCATCTCAATTCCGTATTCGCGCCAGGGTCGTCGTTATTATCAACCGGTGGACAGATCTTCCGCCCCCCCTCTCGGACTGTCCCAGGGGTATTTTTCTTTTTCGGACTTTTAGCGGATTCATTTCCCGGGCTTGGCTTGCTAGGCCTTCACCCTCGGCTGTCTTTCCAGCAGTCAGATGTCTTTCCATCCGTCAGATGTCTTTTCCACCAGCCATCTGTCTTTCCAGCGTCATCCCGTCTCTCCGGGCTGTCATTTTTGTTTGAGACGTACTTCTTAGCATTCCATGGATTCACCGTGCGGGTGCCGGGTCCATCGTGTGGCAGAGAGAGAAATCACGAGTAGACCCCGAGACTTGTGACTCGGGCTGTAGGTTTAAAAGGGGCCCCTTATATTGACGTACGTCAACACTCACCTTCACTACTCGTATTTCTCTCCCTGCCCAGCCAAATCCGATATGATCCTACTAGTGCAGCTTTAGATACTCGTTCTAGTATAGAACTTACTGCACTTCTGGACAATCCAAGGTCTTTAAGCAGGTTATAGAGAGATTTTGCTGGTATACCTCTCGCTCCTACTTCTACAGCGTATAAATTAACTACATAGCCATTTTTTGTTAATTCATTTTGTAGGTCGTAATACTTATTTTGTTTCATCGCGTGGTCTTTAGGTATATTAGTTTCCCACGGTACGGTAAGTTCTACCAGGACTATGCGTTTCGTAGCCCTAGAAAAAAGGAAAATGTCCGGTCTGGATGACGAAACACCTACATCCTCTGGGATTTTGTAGTGCTTTTCATACGTGTCCATTAAAATAGTCCAATCAGGTGCTGAACCCAGGATTGAGTAAGGCTTGTTCTTGGAGTTTGAAGTTGAGCCCTCTTTTACAAAGTTAATTTGTCTTTTGTTTATCGTCAATCCCTTTTGGGCTCTAGCTACCGAAAGGCTTACGGCTTCACGTATGATTTCAAGTACTCTGTCATGGCGCTGTGAGTAATGACCCCTATTAAGGAGCACCTTGCATCCCACCAATATGTGCCTTGCTGTACATATCGCCTCACTACAAGTATAGCAACATTTTTCAGAGGCTTTTCCCCACCTTACCAAGTTACTCTGGTCAGGGAGGGTCATTTGGAAAGCGGCATTACGCACATAATTTCGTAAAGACATTGGTGGGGCGGATTCGAACCAGTGTGGCTTCGGACCGGCAGTTGCTGTTCTTCCGACTAGACCAGCCGTTAATGTGACGGAAATCTCGATAAAAATCCCTTAAATATCCCGTTATTAGTACCTACTAGTGTAGTGAACAATCGTGATTGCTTAAAATAAGTACGTACTTATTTCACTTCAATTTTTTCTCATTGCTCGCCCGCCCCGTGGGGCACGAATCTTGACTAGTGCTAGCCCTGGAAATAAAACGAATTACCAATATTGTAACTCTATTCGTACGTCGTATATTGTAATGCCATTACCATTACTAACTAAGTACCATTGCTAACCGAATAGCTTATGTAAGTTGTACGGGGCCATGTCGTACTCTGTGTCTACACGTACTACAATTTAGATGGCTGTCATAAACCTTCATATGCTCGTGAACATTGCCCGATGTCTTCACTAGCCGAATTAATAGCTCCAAGACGATAATGGGACCTTTGATTTGGAACATTAGTTACGGTAATTGTGTTTCTGTTTGTAGATTTCCTGTTATGATCTTTTTTTTTACCGATTGTACTTGACCGCCATCTCGCTCGGCTGTCCATGATGGAGTGCGCTTACCTAAAATAAACCGATTCACTCTAGATTTGAAGACAATCAGATTAAATCCTAGCAACACCTACTAGGCAGCGTATTCCAAAGAGATATTTTTATTATGAAAGTGGAGTCAAACCGCTTTGTACGAGACTCTGCGTCAACCACGCTTAGAAGTTTCAAGTGACGTCACCTATGGTATGATTTTTACGATAAAGTAACGTCACAACCCCGTACTCCGGAAGTAATATTGTAATTTAGCTGCAATATTATCATTGTGCAGCTTGCATTTAGCCATCCTTTCATGTAGCGATTCAAAACTCACAACTTCTATACGACAACGCCCTACGAGCATCTTCCGAGCAATCTACATATCTAGCTGTAAGTGCTATAACGTATTCCCGTGGATGTCTTCCACTGGCCATAAGTCATAGCATCTGGGGCCCGCGAGACGTTCCCCTTTCAATTAAAATCAATTCCGTTCGTGATGCGCCTCGCATCGCTCGACGCACACGTATTATCCGATTTTAACTTTGTACTAAGTTGTTGTATTTATCATACATTTTACACCATTAAGTACTATTTGACCCGGTGAACTTCGTACCGCCATATTTATTTTCTTACAAAAAAATGGTTGTCTGTAAAGTCGGTTTGCTGACGATAGAACGTGACAACGTCTTAAGAAATCAGTACGCTGATAGCGCGAGTAGTGATACCACTCGACTCGGCGGGTGGCGCCCTCAGCGCTCAGCTTCGTCCGCATGGCACGGAAGACGAACTAACGGTAACGGCGGAACGTTACAGTTTTGCGGGCGTGCAGCCGGCTTCATCGAATTATAAGACGTTATCACGTCAAAAGTAAACTCTCATTTATTTTGTAGTCTAAATCATTCTCGAATTGAACGCACATAAAAAAATTCATCAAAACCTGTCGAGCCGTTTAGGAGAAGTTAAATTACAAACATGCACAGAAGATTTTTAAATATGTATAAATAATGCGAATGTAAGATTAAGTAGAGATAATAAAATTAAGATTGGCAACCCGCCCTTTTACTACCTAATTAAATCGGCTTTGGGTTTTCTATTGATGTATATATTTTCAAGAAGACCGTTTTAGTTAGGCGTTAGTTATCTTCAGAAATTTCTTAGACTCTCAATCATTTTCTCCCGCTACTCACCAGCCAGGTCGTCTTATTATACGCCAGCACCGCCTTGTTGCCGTATAATAGGAGAGCTATGTGACAAGTTTTCAGCTTGCTTCAAATACCTACCCCAAAATTTGCTGCCACCTCTTGGAATATTTGGTCCGTGATCTCGAGATGACAATAGTAGACTACAGGCCCGTGAACAAAATTTACGTAGAAAATGAACCACCAGGAGACCTATGTAGGATGATAGAAGGGTATAAAGTAATAAGATTCAGCACTATGCCGTCACTTGTAAGCTGTCCAACTGAGTACTGTCGAAGAGGGGGGGTTGCAACCCTCGATCATTTCTCCTTGTCGCATGATTTTTGTACGGCATTGCGAAATAATGGATAAGGAGAGGTATTGAAACTGTATGGAACCAATGCCGTACATAATCAAATGCCAAAATTTAATCTGTAAATCGTCGAAAAATCAAGAATTTTTCCGACAAACTAAAAATTAAAAACTTAAAATTTATGTTTTTTATAGTTTCAATACCTCTTCTAATGTATTATTCTACAACGCCGTACAAAAATCATGCGACAAGGAGAAATGATCGAGGGTTGCAACCCCTCCTCTTCGACTGTACTCAGTTGGACAGCTTACAAGTGACGGCATAGTGCTAAGTCTTATTAGTTTGTACCCTTCTATCACCCTGCATAGGTCTCCTGGTGGTTCATTTACTACGTGAATTTTGTTCATGGGCCAGTAGTCTATAGTAATAATTAGATTATGTGATGTGTTAAATTCGCGAAAGTTTAAAAGTCATGTCTGTTTGGAACCTTGAATTTCTCACATTTAATTAATTAAACAGCGTTTAAGATAAATATAAATTGTTTTCGTAATACATCCAATTTATTATTACATTCTTAAAAATTCTACGCAAATTATCTCGATGTAAACTTAATTGGGTTTTATTTATCCGGCCTTTATCTTGTTAGGCTAATAACCGAATTTCCCCTGAGATACTCGTTACTGTTACGATCTTAACAATAAACAATATCCTACTAATATTATAAATGAGACAGTTTGGATGTATGGAACAGCTGAGAAATGTGGACCACATTTTAAAATGAATGCACGGGTAACTCACGTTTGATATAGTCAGTCCAGTCCCGACTCAAGTTTCGATCGCGTCCAGCGATCTTTTTCAAGGCGAGTGCGCGAGCGTGTTCGCAGCTCGTTTAGCACTGGACTCGGACTGGACTGACTATATCAATCTATATTAATTTTAAATTGTGTAATAACCACGTTAGTTTTCATACTAAAAATGTGGACCGCAGTTAAATTTTAACCTGAAATAGTATAGCTTACTTTTTGGCACTAAAAGATAACGGGAACGAAAACTACGCGGTTGAAACCGGGAAGCGATGCTAGTACATAAATAAATATGAACATTCCTTACATAAAATTCGTATACCTACCTACTGTCCATGAAAGGCCTGCTAATGGCGAAAAAAAATAGTGACAGATAATCAAGGTTGTAACTGTCCACGTCAGTAACGGTGACTAATAATTAAACCATTACGATTGTCAGTACCGTAACGAGTAATTTCTCATATCTGGAAACAACTAACAACAGGTCATTTATCGTACACGAACGTTGAGTCAACCTTCTCAAAACTGGGCCGTTTGATGCCGCCGAGAGTAGACGTTAGACGGTCTCTCTTTCGTACGCACTGATAAACTGCGCGAGATAAGCTGGGATGTAAAGTAGTATTTGACTGGTTTTAGAATAACGGGAGGTCTGTTTCATGTAGACCTACTCAATTAGTACGGAGATTCAGTTTAGCAGTTTTGTTTTTAAACGGTAATAGGTCTGTAATTGACCGCCATTTGGCTTGTTGTGCAATGAACGGTCTACGATGCATTGCTCTTATTTTACAAGAAACCGAAACACTTTCTTTTACGGTGACCGGATAAATTACTGGGCATACAGATAAATCATCCTATATCATCCATGGGTGACGAGCACTGTGCAGTGCAAGGTAAAGATTTAGACTCTTCATGCTCCAATAGCTGTGTGACACTGTGGTGTTATGGGCCGGTGTGTTGCTTACTAGGCACATGTCCTGCAAATCCTTTGTACTAAAATAAAAAAAATACATTCATGGAACTGCCGACAGCAGTGAAAACTTGTAACTTAGATTTTTTTGTATTATACAGCAGTAATATCGCACATAACAGATATACTGCTATTGCGCTGCGCAATTTGCGCATGTCGGTCATAAGATTTTGCTATACCTACCAAAAAGTGTCGTGTCAACGCAGCTAAACAATAACTTTAAAAAAAAACCTTGTAACAAATTTAGGCTTTACTGTATAGTGTGAGGTTTGATTGTCTTTTAACACAACTACCAATGTTGTAGTAGCGAAGTGTTCTGTGTAACCATCATTCTGAGAAATCATCAAATATATCGGTCGAACTAATCAGCTTTTGAACGGAGACTATGATTGGTCGAACTCGACGCTTGGGAGAATACGACATTTACTGGTCCATTCCAACAACACTTCGTTATGTCAGGATTTTTTGTAGACATTCGTCACGCAGCCCAATGATCTTCTATATAAACTGAGGTAGATGCGTTGTACCACGCTCTGCATGGCGAACTAAACTCAAGCTAATTAGCCTGAGTCAACTCAGTCGCACCGTGTCTTGCTCCGATGTTACACGTGGAAGGCAAGGCAAGGTGAACATATGTTTATCTCTTTCTGACAACGGGGTTTTATATATCTCTGCTATCTTTTATTTTCTGGAATTGTATAAACAAAACTGCGCATATTCTACATAAGTAGCTATAACCAATTTCGCCGCGTGCTAGGGCTTTTTTTAACGAGTAAAACGTCTCTATTAGTAAAACCTCATTGACGCAGCCTGTGTTCTTAGACAGACTATAATTTCAGCTGAGTTCCAAATTTCAATACGATCCGTTCGGACGTTTCTACGTGATTGAGCTACAAACATACGTACTTTGACGCAAAATAAACACATTCTGGAAAAAATAAAACAAATACGCATCCTGTCTGCCTGCTATTGCCACGGGAGTAAAACAAAACTAAAAGCTGCGACAATGTAAAAATCCTTTGTGTCTAATTTGGGGTTATGTCATACAAAGTTTTTTTTTTTTTTTTTTTTTTTTTTTTTAACTTCTATAGGCTTACACTTGACCGCTATCTCGCCTGATGTTAAGCGACGATGCGGTCTACGATGGAGCGTGTTTACCTAGAAGAAACCGATTCACTCTCGACTTGAAGTTACAATTAAAATGTGTTTAATTCCACACATTACAGTCCTTTACCAAACGTAATGTCGTAACCGCGAACATGCTGTATCCTTCATAAATTGCTCTCATATAAAGACTAAAAAGTCCCGGAACATCGCCACAAAATAACTAGTTTTGTCTGTTTTTTTTTTCAGATACATTTCGTAGTGTCTAACTGCTCTGTATGGCCTAATAATATCACCTTGCCTTTTTTCTATTGGACCACCTACATGTAGCTCTAAAATGCGACGTCGTTTCATGGTTGACATTACAATGACTCGAACGATGCGGTTTGACTCTACTTATGTGATAAGAACGTCTGGGATGTGCAATGCGTTGCCTGAGTAGGTTTTTCCTGATTTTTACAATCTTGGTGTCTTTAAATCGAGAGTAAAAGGTTAAAGCTAGATGAAGCACGCTCCATCATAGACCGCATCGTCGCTTAACATCAGGCGAGTTTTTTTTTTATAAATATTGGTGGACAATCCACACAACACCACCTGACCCCAAACTAAGCAAAGCTTGTACGATGGTTGCCAGGTAGCTGATATAATACTTACATAGTTTTAAATACATACTTATTATACATAGAATCACCCAGACACAGTGCAAACATTTAAATTCATCACACAAATATTTGCACTGGGTCGGAATCGAACCCACGACCCTCGGCTTCGCAGGCAGAGCTACTAACCACTAAGCCACAAGGCCAGTCAGGCCAGAGATGGCGGCCAAGTGTAAACCTATAGGTACCCTATACCTAATACGTAGTTAAAATAATGTGTGTGTGTACTTATGTACTCACGCAAGAAGTTAAAACTTCTTCTCTCATTATTCCTTTTTTCATCTCTTCTCGTGCTACGAAGTCTTAACCATGGTAGTGGTAGGACTTTTGCAGAGTCTGCCTGAAAAAGTACCTTTGCCAGTTATTCTACCGCAAGCAGTCTTGTGAAAACATCACTGTGTTCTGATTTAACGAAATAAACATCTTATATCTCTGGATGACGAGCGCAGTGTAGTGCTAGGTAATGATTTGTAGTCTTCATGTTCTAATAGCTCCGTGTCACTGTGCTGTTATGGGCTTGTATACCTTTTACCATCAGGCACGTGTCCTGTTCGTCTCGTCACTCTCTACTACAAAAAAAATAAGAAATAGTCTCAACTTCAACCATAGAACAGAAAAAAACTAAAAGAAGTACGTAACTAAAAGTAGACCCTTCAGAACGAAGTAAAATGCGTTTTCATTCCACACATTGCAGTCCACCATGGACGGTAATGTCGGAACCGCGAATTTCGTATCCTCTCGTATACCTATTTGCGGCGTCCTCCCACAGACGCTCCGTCGTAAGAAGTCTTCAACCATAGAATCCTATTAATATTATAAATATCATCGTTTGTATGTTTGTTGCTCAATCACGTCGTAATATCTGAACGGATCGGGCCAAAATTTGGAATGTAGAAAGATTATAGTCTGGAAGAACACATAGGTTACTTTTTATCCCGAATAAATGACGGGAACAAGAACTACGCTGCTAAAACCGCGGGGAACTGCAAGTAGATGATAATTTTTATTATTTAGTAGATAAAAATTAAATCTATGCAGGAAAAGTATTAACCTGAATTATCTATTCTATGCCTGAAGTTCAATGTTTACTAAAATGTTGTCTAGCTGACTTCATGGTGTCAGTTTTTCGTAACGGACATGTATACTTAAAGCACAAAAATAATTAAACTGTGATTTAATTCCACACATAGTCTATTATGGATTGTAATGTCGTAACCGCGAATGCCGTATCCTCTCGTATATCTGCGGCGTCATCCACGGACGCTCCGTCGCCGTCGTAAGAATAACTTCAAACTTCAAACCATAGAATAGATAATATCATCAATGCTAAAAGTATTAACCTGAAGTTGAAATGACGACTAGCTGACTTCAAAGTGTTGGTTTTTCGTGACGGACATTTAACCTTAACGCACAAAAAGAAGTGTGTTTTAATTCCACACATTTCAGCGTACCATGAACCGTAATGTCGTAACCGCGAACAACGCGTATCCTCTCGTATATCTGCGGCGTCCTCCCACGGTCTCTCCGTCTGGGGACACCCACGTGCTCTTCCAATACTTTATCTAATGGCAGCCCCGCAGCCCGCTCCCACCGTATTCAATTAAACAAACAACTTTCCGAGAATCTCTAGTCATTCTCTCTGAAAAGATTTCGCCAGAAAATTGAACAATATTTTGCTCAGAAGTCAATTATCGAGTGTACTGTTGTACAACTACTGGGAATAAGAAATAAGAGAGCTATAACGGAAATTGAGATTTAAAATAAATCATGTTGGAGATGGATACTTTTTTATTTGAAGTGAAAACTTCTTTTGGTGCGCCTAGACAGATTTTTCGTGGGCTGTGAATTGAATTCTAGCGTCACGCTCGGGTATGATAAGAAATCTTCGGGTAAACTCGGGACCATAGCCATTGGCCATCTAGAAATGCGTCAGCCAATGGGAAATGCTGAAAGGGTGTGGCCTGGCCACCATGGCATGGCCATCTCCAGTTATACCCGTGTTTCCAAAGTAAGCTATCAAATTCTGAGTAATAAGTTTTCGCTTCTATCGGCAGTTCCTATGACTGCCATTTTTTTAATTTACTAGCTATGCCCCACGGTTTCACCCGTTTAGTACCCGATCCCATTATTATGTGTCATTCCAGACCATACAGAAGTTTTCGGGGGAAAGAGGAACAAACATACATATTACATACATACTCACGAGCTTTCTCGTATATAATATTAAGTAGGATTTAAAAAAGTGTTTCCACTTAATTAAAACGTAAGTTTCAAACGTAAAATAAACCTTATAAAGAAAACTCCGGTTGTACCATATCTTAAACGGATAACTGCACTCGGAGAAATACGCTGCGGTACAGGCGGGATACGAACCTACGACCTGACGATTGTAAGATCGGACGATTTCAGCACAACAACCACGGCTTTTTTCCTTAGTTTTAAATAGTTTTTTCCTAAAACTACTACCAATGGCTGGTACTTTTGCCCTGTAATTTCGCTGGAAACATTAGCCTCAAAACTGGAACACTATACATTTTGCATATTACTTCTTGGCGGTAGAATCTGGCTAAGGTGTAGAACGTCATGTGGATTCTGCGAATAGGGAGGGACACCTAGTTACCATTACAAGGACTTCAAAAATCGGCAGGTAGTATGTAGACGCCATCTGAGGCCAACCATACTTCTGCCGCGTCATTATATACTTTTTACAAAACACAATTTAATAAACTGAATTATGTTTTGTTGATAACTAGCGGCCCGTTCCGGCTTATAGCGGTTCCGGTTCCGCTCGGATATTTTCATATAAAGGCTATTGATCGAAATAAAAACTATGCTATCTTTTAAGTTAGATCAAATCTGTTGAGTCCGTAGCGGACAAAAAGTGACACGTAATTTATATGTCATATAAATTATGAATGTATCGTTATTACATAATTAATTAGCTGTTAAACTTTCGCGATTTGCACACATAATAATCCTGTCGTAAATAAATGTTTGCTTCGCGGAGAAATCGGGAAACCTGTTGATACGGTTAGCGTTGTGTGTCGTGGTGACAACCCTGCGATTATTTAGACCAAATGAGGGTAGATGGAAATCTCTATTTCCCAATGAACCAACCCGCATTTTCATCAGTCTTCTTGTGACACCGATGGAAACGTCGTCGGGAGGTAATTCATTAATCATTTAGATCACGTTTATGTAGTTTAGTAGTGGTAGAACAAAGTCCGGCTGGGGAAGTCATACACCTTTGTTAGTTATTCTACCGCCATGTAATAGGTCATGGGCATATGATTTGGACTTTTTATGTACCAATCGCGGCACGTGACACTGCTGTTATGGGCAGGTGTTGTGTTTACCATCCGGCATGTCTAGCTCGTCCTGTCACTATACTTTAAATTAAAAAAAAAGTGCTGTGTACTGTTTTCAATAAAAAAATTAATGATGTGACATAAGCCAATATACTTCGCTGTAATTTTAGGGCTGCCAAAGTTTGAGGGTTAGGAAGTAGGAACCGAGAACATTGTCCCGTATGTTGAAAGTTGAAAGTAGAATGTAGATTAACGAGGGGTTTGACCTTTACCCGGTTCCAAACTATGAATAAGTGAGAGTCCTCACGCAGGGTCGCGCTCGCGGACCTGTCGTGTCGAATTAGAGTACTTGCGGTAACTCCCGTCTGTTTTTTTGTGGCGATACTATCGCATTTTGTAGTTGTATCTACACAAATAATTTATTTCAAGAGCAGCTGCTTTAGCGTTAGCTGTGTTGCAGCAAACAGTGTCTTCCCAAAAATATGCAACTAATGCTGGTTGCCTGGAAGAGATTGCTCTCAGTAATAAGGCCGCCATTTGTGGCGCTAGTTAATAAGTGTGTCTCTGTAATATTTTAAGTTTTTTTCTGTAAAGAGTTTCTATCTATCTATCTAATCTTAACGTGCTGAGGGGAAAGAGACCTTCGGAGATGAAGTCCACATCAGTGTTAGAATTACCTGTTAAAATATTGTTGGACCTTTCTGCAACACGTTGTATAAAAATCTAGTGTCCTGCTGTTTGTTCGCAATGAACTCTTCACCAACTCAACCGATATTCACGAAAGTTTGCATTTATGTGTAATTTGGTCAAACTCGTTAGTTTTTTATTTTGATTAATATTAATTGTAAGACGATATCCGAACGAAGCCGGAACAAACTACTAGTTGAAATATAAAACAAACAGGAGTTTTATTACGAGAAACAAAGAGAGAAAGGAAAAATCCACAACATGAAAACATTTTTCTTTTCGATTCTTATAAATAAGTTTTCTCAAGAAAAGTAAGCTTCTTAAAAGAGAGCTCTTGTAATTTCTTAGTTCAAGATTTTCGCCATGAGAGTTGAGGGGTGGCGCAGACGCTATGGCGCTAAGTTCGGCCTCCTCACGAGTTCGCGGCCCAACTGACCGCGGATTCCGGAATAGGCTAAACTATCGCCAACTTTGACGTCATTACTGAAGTTTTACCGTAACTTATACGTATTCGTAATTACAAATATGAGCCGGTGAGATTTATTTGTGGCCTTGGTTGTGTGGAACGTAGTATTGTTTTCAGGCTACTGCCCAAACAAAACTGTTGTGTTTTAGGAATTATGTGAGTTTCTTAAATAGATGATTAACGACTTCGTCGATTTTAGCACTCAGTGAAACTAGATGCAAAGTCTACCTAGGGAGGTAACATACATTTTCTGTGTATTATATCGCCAAGCAGCAATGTGCAATATTGCTGTGTTTCGGTTTGAAGGACAATGTTTCCACAGAAATTGCGGGACAAAAAAAAAGTCATAAACGCTTGAAGAGCGCAAAGCTAGACAGTAATTTGGATTCTTCATGTTCAAGTTGCTACATGGCACTTTGCTGTTCTGAGCAAGCAAATTGCTTACCATCAAGCTCAACTCTTACTCGTCCCTTTATAGGTACTATATTATTATTAAAAGCCTGAAATGTACCAATGCTGGGCAAAGGCCTCCCTACTCTCTTTCCATTTGTCCCTATCCTGAGCCAATGTGTATCAATCCTTGAAATGTTTGTCGGTCATCTCGCCATCGCGTAGTTGGTCTACCGCAACGTCGTTTGCGATCTGGCTTCCAATGTGTAGTGATTTTGGCCCAAAGATCATCCGGCAATCCGGCATGCGGCAGACGCATTCTGTATTATGAAAAATAATCTGATTTGGCGACAAGTAATCTACTAATATTATAAATATCAATGTATGGATGTTTGGATGTTTGTTGCTCAATCACGTCCTAACGTATGAACGGATCGGGCTGAAATTTGGACTACAGATAGATTATAGTCTGGAAGAACACATAGGCTACTTTTTATCCCGGAAAAACAACGGGACCAACGGGAACGGGAACTTCGCGGGTAACACTGCGGGGTGCTGCTAGTGTGACAATATGGGATTAGTCGTGGACCTTCAAGTTCTCAAACAAACGTCGCGTCGCATCCAAAACGAAAGTAACTAGGTACCTCCTAATCGGAGTTTGTCTGAAACGTGATTCTCCGTTGCATAAATAATTGTATCGTATGTGATTGGAATACAAACGCGTTATTTCCCAGTTAACTTCGTTAGAGCCGCGTTGTTTTACGCCACATACCATCAAAGATTCAGTAAGCACCCAGGGCATTTTTCTCTCCCGAGTTTTCGCATTAACGCACCCTGCGGGAAGGGAATCCAATCCGCTTTAACGTCGTTAAATATTTAAAGAAATCCAAGTTTCCACATTCATTCGCATTGTGCCGGTGCTATGGTTCTTGCGGGCTCCTTTGAATTGCGCAGGTTTACATACGTCGCTTGTTTAACCGCTACATAGTATGGTTCAATCTACTGATATTGTAAATGCGAAAGATTGGTAGTTGGTTGCTCAGTCACGTCGGAATGCTTAAACGGATCGCCTTTAAATTTGGAACACAGTTATAGAACATAACGTCGAATACCATAGCAGCGCCAGTGCACCATCACTCGCTCAAGGTCGCGCGGTTTTAGCCTACCGCTAGACCGTTCCCCCCAGGAAACAAGTGACAGTCGGTTGTCGGACGCACGGCTGAGCGCTCGCACAAAACGTTTCCCGCCCATATTGTTATTAGATATGTCGTAAACCCTCCGCGCTAGACAGGGACAGAGTTACGCGTAAAGGTACAAGTTCGCGCGGAGACCGCGACACGAGACCGCGACAGGCACTTGACACTATGGAATTGTATGGACACCAGTTCGCGCCGCGACCGCGACAGGAGACCGAGACCAATCGCGGTCGCGGCGCGAACTGGCGCCCATACAATTCCATAGTTTCAAGTGCCTGTCGCGGTCTCCGCGCGAACTTGTACCTTTAGAAAGAGCGCAAATGTTTATTTTAAAATCGCGACAGGTATTGCAAGCTGAATTGAACTTTGTTGTGTCCTAAAAACATTTTGTTCGACTCAACATCCTGACCTTGTCTTGTTTATACATTAGTGAAGTTGCTGTCTTTGTCAAATCCAATCCTGAGCTCTTTAAAGTGTGTCCTGTCGGAAGTAGACGTGAGGGTATGTTACAAATCGTTCCTTCACGAACAGCGTTGTTGAATAAAAGTGTGTTCTGTATGGCCCCAATTATTTACAACAAAATACCCCAGGCCATTAGATGTAAACAGGACATTAATATTTTCAAAAGTTTATTAAACAAATTATTAATTAATACAAAAAGCATACTACGGTGTTGATACATTTTTGATGGACAAATTCGATGAATATGAAAAACACTAAATTGTTTAATGAGTTGAATTATTATTTTTTTCCAAAATTCAATAACTTAATTCTAACTACTATAAAAATGAATAAAAATAGTTTCGGACCTCTTGTATTGTATTGTTAACATTTTATAATCTTTGACATTTTTCTTAACAAAATTGTTGACCTATGCCTACTGAATTTTAGATATAATTATATTTTTAAGTATTTTGTCTGTATACCTTACCTGGTGAAAATTAGAGATCATTTATTTATTCAAGACCTATAATGTACAATTATACCTAATTTTACAGACCAATAAAGAATTGAATTGAATTGAATAGCAAGAGTCGCTATTTATATAATAGTTTTCGGTAAGTGAGGCTTCTGTACTAATATTTATTCTGTGGCAGCGCTCCCGTTCCCGTTATATTTTCGCGATAGAAAGCATATGTGTTATTCCAGACTATAATCTGACTGTTTCAAATTTCAACCCGATCCGTTCAGCCGTTCCGACGTGGTTTAGCATCAAACATCCTAACTTTGACATCTATAATATCAGTAGCATAAACTATCCTATCCTACACACCTAAAATTTGATTAAAATCGACTCATTAGAACAAACAACGTGACACGAAGTTTTTCCAAATAAAGATTTCTATGTAATTAACTTTTACTTTTTAGGGTTCCGTACCCAAAAGGGTAAAAACGGAACCCTATTACTGCGACTTGGCTGTCCGTCCGTCCGTCCGTCTGTCACCAGGCTGTATCTCAAGAACGGTGATATAGTGCGCGCAATATAACTCTGCACGCGACTGGTGGCGTACTTAATGTTGCCAGATCAGGCTAATAGGTTCCCTCCCCGTTCATTGAGAACTTTCATCTTCATAAAACAGGTACGGGAAGGGATTTTTCAGGGAAGCAAAATAACTAACTACACATAAGTTATAGGACAACTGAGACTAGAACGAATGCCTCGAAGTAATGAACGCCGTTACAGTGCTGGTTTGGTTCAGTATGACCAAGTATCATTGGTACAGGTCAATGGCTGTCTGAGTCTCTTACCACCAGGAGAACTTTATTTCAGTTTATTATATTATAAAAAATATGTCATTTTCAACCTACACCGACAACGAACTAACAATAATTTAATTTAAACTTGTAAATCTTTTATTGAGACCATAAATGACACTATTTTAAAATTTGGTGTATGAATGCTCTTTTAAAGGGTCAATGGCTTCCATAGGATCATTTTATTTTTCAATAGGGTTTAGATCACGATGGATCACGGCGGTAACAGCAAAATTTCTTGTCCATGTCCTTTTAACAGTCATTCTACTTGGTATTGCGGGTCTTCTTTTTGCCTTTTTATTAGATACATTGTAGCTTTTTTATTTATCTAAGTGCAGTGGTATGATGCGTTGTCCATTACCACGTGATTGTACGTTCTAAAACGCCTATAATAAAAAACACAGAGTAAATGATTCCAGAGCATCCAAGCTAAAAAAAAAAATTAAGTGAAATTTCTTTTGGCGCACCGCCCACAGATTTTTCCTTAGGTGGTAAATGAAGCTGACGCTGTTTGGTGACAGGCTCAATCGGGTGAATGTGGGACCGCCGAGTTTACCCGAGCAAAAAAGATACAATCAGCTGCTCTTCACTGCTGCTGTGTCACTGTGTTTCCTATTTTGATTTGTATAGAATTAAAAAAAAAAACATTTATGACTAGTTTTTGACGTTCGGTCTAAGCACTCACATTTTTTTCCCATGGGTTATAGATATTGGCGATGACAACAATCAAACTTTAAAAATAAAGCCCCAGCTTAAAAATATGCCGATAATAGGTGGAGATTTGATTGCTATGGTATCCCTAAATATGACCTGTCAAATAGCTCTGCTTTTGGAAAACGGCACTTTTGGCCCGTTATTGTCTCATTCTTCATCAACAACCACTATTTATTTTCAATAGCCAGGCCCGGGCAGCACTTTTTATCACTTTCGGCATAATAAAAGCAATTATTTACTTTGGAAATTAATAAATACACCAAACGTACTAACGTAATAAATACAACAAACTCTTGAATAGAATAGAAAATATTTATTCACCTAATAACCACTTATGTTACACTGGGCACGTCAATCATACAAGTTTATAAGAAAACAAAACATAAAATATCTATTACACTCTAAACATTCTAAATTTAAGCATAAAAATAAACTTTTTCTTTAACAATTTTTGTATGTCAGGTGTACAAA
Source organism: Ectropis crepuscularia (assembly GCA_963693475.1). Taxonomy (NCBI): domain Eukaryota; kingdom Metazoa; phylum Arthropoda; class Insecta; order Lepidoptera; family Geometridae; genus Ectropis; species Ectropis crepuscularia. The sequence continues at coordinate 31,815,280 of OY856339.1, read as the reverse complement.
CTAAAAATACTAAAATTAGAAGACAATGGGTCGAATAAGTCAAATAAATTTTCAATTTCTTTTTCAATCATATCAAAAGGTCAAATTAAAATTAAAACAAACAAAATATAGTAAAGTTATGTCAAAATCACATAAATGTCATTTTCATGCGAAACAAATAGGTACTCAAAATAATTCTAAAATTGATGTAATTAATATAAATGCACATATTTTGTGCACCTAGCTTGTATCATTGGGTTCAAGCAAGAATGAAGATTCTGCCAAACGCATTTTCATAAACAACTCATTTATTGAATAAAATAGATTGTTTTCATAAAAGTATTTAAGTTTTCGCTTGAAATCATTTGGATGCAGTTTAGTTAAGCTGCGAGGTAGCTTGTCAAACATTAACATTTTATTTAAGATTCCCTGTTTTCTTACTTTGGTTAATCGCACGTTAGGCATGTACCAGTCGTCTCCGTTTCTCAGTTTCATTTTTAAATTATAATGCTCTTTTTTTGTGACTAGCTGTTTTCCTATTTCATCGTACATTTAAAGCAAAGAACTGTAAATGTATAGCGATATTACTGTCATTATTATATTTTTCTTGAAGTGTTATTCTATGTTTCCTGTCACCTGACGTAAACAAGAAGATGACGGCCCGTCAATTAGTTCCATATTTTGCTACGCGCAGTTAAATTGCGCGCACTATAGCTAGACAGTTCTGTTGTCATTTTCACACATGATGTATTTCTATTGCCGCTATAACAACAAATACTAAATCTAAAATAAAAATATTTTTTAAGGGGGCTCCCATACAACAAACTTGATTTTTACCGTTTCTTGCTCGATTAGTCCGTCCCAAGCAAACTAGATGGCGCCACTAGAAGTCTAAAACGCGGTATCGAATTCGTCGTTACAACCATAAGGTTAAATCAAAATTTTAATTAAGCTTTTCGGATGAATGTCTGTCTGCGGAAACTGCTATAGTCTACGAGTATGTATACGGACTTCGGAATAAAGCCAAAAATGTTTCCGCCGTTTATTTGCTAATACAGGAACCCTTCGTACGAGTCCCACTCGCACTTGGCCACTTTTATTAATTTACCTGTGTACGAAGTACGAAGCTCAAGTATTTCGGTACAGGGACACGCAAACTTCTCGCGATTCGTACCAAGAAATGCGCTGACTCGAAATAAGTAAAGGTCGAGGGCTTAAGTGGTGTGGCTTCCGTTTGCTTCCATAAAAATTGAAATGTTTTTAAAGGACCTTTGATCTATTTCGAGAAGGTTATTGGGCTTAGGATTTCCTGTATGGGGACAGATGCCGGGACAAGTGACTTGTTTACGTAAATCAACCCATAAATTAATAATGGAGGCGGGTTATCGTGTTAGAATGTCGATTGATATTCTTTTATTTTGATTAAAGAGGCATCGTGTTCTTTATTTGGTTGTTACTGTTAGTGATACTATTTTAGGTCTGTAGTGGTAAGACTCTTGGCAGAGTCCGCCTGGGGAAGGACCACACGTTTGCCAGTTATTCTACCGCCAAGCAGTTATCTGCAAACATTACTGTGTTCCGGTTTGAAGGGCAATGTTTCCAGGGACATTACAGGACTTAGAGATATAACAACTTAGATCTCTGGGTGACGAACGCAGTGCAGTGCAAGTTAATGATTTGGACTCTTCATGTTCCAATAGCTGCGTGTCACTGTTGTTATGTGGCAGGCATGTTGCTTACCATCAGGCACATGTCCTGCTCGTCTCGTCACTCTTAATTTTTTTTTTAAAGTTCTTCAACTATGTAATTTCTTTTATGCTTAGGACATCTTGTTTTGTGATTTAGACTGACGGGGCCGGCAAGACATTCGCCTAATGGTAAGCAACATGGTTGCCCGTAATAACGCAGTGTCATGCAGCTATTTGTACATAAATAGTGCAAATCACTGTCTAATTATTAGCTACGCTTTATCTTCCTTTTTAATCGGCTGCAAAAAAGGAGGAGATTCTCAATTACGTTGTGTTCTTAGGATTCCGCACCCAAAGGGTAAAAACGGGACCTTTCGGACCTACTGAGACTTCGCTCTCCGTCTGTCTGTCACCATGCTGGTTCTCAAGAATGTTGATAGCTAGACAGTTGACATTTTCACAGATGATGTATTTCTATTGCCGCTATAACAAGAAATACTAAAAATAAAATAAAATAAATATTTAAGGGCGGCTCACATACAACAAACCGTTTCTTGCTCGATTAGTACCGTCCCAAACAAACTAGATGGCGCCACTAGTATAATAAAACGCGCTATCGACTTATACATCGATTCGTTATAACGATTCTACTTAGACTTCCAAGCTTCACGGTACTAACTTCCACCTCGTTGATACTCGAATGCACGGAAACACTTTTCTGTCGACAGGTGGAACTCCGGTAGATTCCTTATTGAAACTTTTTGGATGAAAGTCTGTCTGTAGACACTGATATCGGTCGGTCTATGTGTACGGAATTCGGAATAAAGTCAAAGAGGTTTTCGCCGTTTATTTGCGTACGGAACGAACCCTTCGTGCGTGAGTCCCACTCGCACTTGGCCAGTTTTTTATGTGAGATTCACTAATTGTGAAGCGATTTTGATTGTTCTTTTTTTTGTCACAGGTATGATATGAACAAAAAACTAATATTTACTTTCATTTAAATGGACGACGTAGTGAAAGTTTCTTTTAAAATTTAGTCGAGTCTGAATTTAATTTTAAATTGAAGTCGGTTTTTTACGGAATTTAAATTATTGTAATTCCTTGATTCCCTATTCTCAAATCTCTCATTCCATTCAAAGTGATGCCTGGAAGAGATAGCTTTTCGTGGTAAGGTCGCCAATTGATACTTCATTTTGAGTATTTCAAGTTAAGTGCAAGAAAGAGTTAATCCATCTGTGCTCGTCACCCAGAGATGATACACATCTTTGCCTTGTAATTTATCTAGAAACATTGCCCTTCGAATCGGAACAGAATAAAGTTAAAATATTACTGTTTGAGGTCAGAGTGAATAGGTACTTCTTAGGTCAGCGTCGACCACACCTTCGCTTAGTATCAGGGGACTTGGTGGTCAAACGCGGACCTATAAGCAAAAGCAGCCCACTAAATAATGTTCCCACTGCTGGGACTCGGGGCTTTCTCTAGCAAGGAGATAGTCAAGGCCATAATCCACCACGCTGGCCAAGTGCGGGTTGGTGTATGATGACTTCGAAAGATTCTAGGTTCATGTCGTTTTCCTGACGATGTTTTCCTTCACCGTTTTAAGTTAGCGGCATTACGCACATGACTACGAAAAGACAGTGGTGTGCGTGGTTTTGAACCCGGAGGCACCGGGTCGGCAGTCGCTGTTCTCCCGACTAGACCAGCCGTAACATAAAAAACGCGGACCTATACGCGATAAAAAAAAACTGGAAGAATTCCCCTGCAAAAAGGGATTCTGTAAAGAGTACTACAGTCCTAAATCATTAGGACTGTATCAGTATCATGTCACTCGAGCAGATTGTCTACCAAAAATAACTTATGTTATACTCGTTTTCTATAGGCCTCAACCACAGTACGGGCCTAAGGCGGGCGCGGGCGCGGGCGCGGAAATTTCAAACATAAAGTCCGCGCCATCACTTAAGTTCTATGACGAAACAGTTGAACTACTTTTATAAAATCAGTTTTGTTTATCGTTATCGTTGTAGAATGCAACAATGGCTCCACTCACGACCGGTCGTGAATGGAGACGCGGATCTACGAAACGCGCCTTTGTGTCCACAGTGCAGGCGGCCTAGCCCGGCGGGCTTGAGCGACTAAGCGGGCGGAGATGTCAAACGTTCATTTGTTCGCGCTAGACGTGGGTAAAAATGAGGCTTTGGCGAGATTGAAACATTTGCATCTGGATCAGTCGATCAGTTGTAAAATGATGACATGATGATTTGTGCCATTTGGAACATGAGTCAAAATAATGATTTAGATATAGATAGATAGATATGATATTTATAGATAGATTTACTATCTAAATCTTTACTATTTCAATCACATTTACAGTTTTTTACGGCCTTCTAAAAAAAAGGGGTATAGTAAGGTAGACGCTGATGTCAGTCTGTCTGTCTGTAGACGCAACAGACAGTCTGGTGCACCAAAGTTCTCAAAAGGATGGTTCAATTTTGATGCGGTTTTTTGATTTGAAATTCAGTGTCTTTGCGGTGGTTCTTAGTAATGTTTGATTAATATGAGTTTAAAAACGTTCGCCTGCATAAAATAGTGAACCAAAGATCTTTTCACAACCTACTTCAATATGGATATCAAATGAAAGGAAAAGTAGTAGAATTCTATAACAAATTCTATCAAATCTACGATATCAGGTGGAAATCTGAATATTTAATTATGTTCTTGTTATATTTTAACATTACTGTAGATTGTGTAGATACATACTATCATATTTTTCATATTCGTAGAAGTTTTATTTATAACGTAAATAAGAACAAACGATTTAAGCAATCTATTCAAACTTCGAAAACTTGGTTCTAAAGCAATGAAAAACTTATTAATTTAGTTTGCAAGTTGCAACCTGTGCGATACGCACGACGTTAATTCCGTTTTGTTTCTCAATCTTATTACTACACAACGCAGTTTTATTTTTTTCACGCTTTGCCGCGACTTGATACTGCATTCGTAAATTATTGAATATTGTTAGCAATCATACAACATACAATTCATTCAAACAGTGACTGCTAACTCGTGATTGTAAACTGATTTCGTTCCAAATTAAACACTTTTACCAGGGCATCACCACTCGCTCAAGGTCGCGCGTTATTAGCCTACAACTAGACAGTCGGTTGTCGGACACACGGCTGAGCGCTCGGGCAACATGTTTCCCGTGCAAAATGACGTCGCGTGCATATTGTATTGTATATGGATGCATGAGTCAATATTTTTATATTTTTTTGCATTGCCTTTATAATTATATTAATCTGTGTTACAATGCTAGTCAGCATGACTTAAAATATTGACGCACATAACGGAAGGTTAATTTATTTTTTTATTATATATGCCGACAACCCTTGCGCATCATTCTGCGTCAGACAGTGACAGAGTTACGCTTTAGAAGAGAGCGCAAATGTTTAGGTGAATATCGCGATAGGCATTGAGCGCTAATGCGAGCTGAATTGCACTTTGTTGTGTCCCAACAAGAGTCGCTTTTTATAAAAAAAACTTTCGCTAAGTGAGATTACTTTGATTCGGATCACAGTGATATTTCGGTTTCACTGAGTCGTTTCAGTAAATGAGCTACTTACACACGTCTAGTTCAAGCGTTTCGTTCTCACATCTAGTTGGCGAGCGAGCTAATGCACATGTGGCGGGGGTATCAAACCTTTTCAGTCTTGTCGCTTGGCGACAAGATTGACGTTTACGCGGCTGGTATAGTTTTTGGTACAATTATGATAAATACTAAATTGAACTGTTTAAAATCTGTTTCATTTTTCGCAAATTTATAAATAATTCCTTCTTAGAACTAAAACTATACAAAAGTTTGCATTTTCTTTGATGTTTTAAACTATATTTTTTTCCAAGGATCTATTAAAATGTTGTAATAGACATGCGAGCGTAATAAAAAAGCTTTTTGGGTGTTTTCCTGCAATAATGAAACAATTTACCACATTTTTCCCTGTTATAAATTATTTCATGTACGTCATGCAAATCGTCGCCTATAGTTTGCGACACCTGACGTAGGTCGCTCGCCCGCTGCTCACTGTGGCCACCCACCCGCACCCGCGCCCGCGCCCGCGCCCGCACCCGCGCCCGCGCCCGCCTTAGGCCTGTACTGTGGTTGAGGCCATAGAGACTACACAAAAGAAAACCTTCAGGTTTTTTCTTTGCTTCGGGCCGTACGTACAGACATCATTATCCGTTTTACCTACTCCGTCGACGCTGTTGCCCTAGTGATTGATAATACTCGAAAATAGCCTATAGACTGTAGATAGAAAACAGTTGGGAACATTAATTGAAAGAACGCCTACACAGTCTGGTACAAATCTCGTTAGAAGAAACGTAGGCAAAGTGACTGTTAGATATTGTTGTTCCTTAAACTACATGATTTGTTTCGGACTCAAAGCTACCAAGATTTCAATTTAAATGTTAAAATACTGTAGGCGTCAGACTTTTCTCAAAAAAAATTGGATTTTACTTTTTTTTGGGAAAATATACGTTTTCGTTCAATTAGAATATTAACTTTTTTAACTCCACCATCACCTACACTTTTTATTTTATTTTAGTGTTGAGTTACGGGACCGAGCATATGCTTGTCCATAACAGCTCAGTGTCACACAGCACTGAACTGTACTCGTTACCATAGCTGGGCATTAACTCGTTAATCCGTTAATCGTTAATTAACGAAGTTAACATTTTGATTAACGGATTAACTTTTAAGTTAACTTTCAAAAATGTTAACGGACATGTTAACTTCCGTTAATTATGCAGAAGTCCGTTAATCGTTAATCCAATGCTTACTATTTACCACACGGCACCTCGGTGCGGCGCAAAAAACAGGTTTAGACAAGTATGAAACGAAAAGTGCTGGGCGCAGTGTGATCATATGTTGCGGGTTCCTGCAATTTTGGCAGGATTGAGGCGTCATTTTAGCCTGTGGCATGATCGGTTGACGTTGTATGAAAACAAATATAATTTTGTTATCATAAGTCACATTTCCGATAATCTCGAGTTCTTTTTGGCTGAAAATTTGAGCATAGACATACTCGAATTTGACTGACATTTACAATTTAGTTGAATATTTCACACATCCCTAGTAAACCAAGTAGATTATAGTAATCCATAGCAAGTGAGGAACTCCCCGATAAATTCAATCATACTTTTTCGATCGTTTATCTGTATTGTAACTTTCTTTTAATAAAATCGGTGGTAGTTCATTTCAACTAACCAAAGAAAAGTTAAATAAAATGAACAAATCAATGTATAAGAATGAAGAAATGGAGGTATACAATGAAAATTCCAGTGTTTAACATCTTACTAATATTATAAATGGCAATTTTTGGATGTTGTAATGTTTGTTGTTTCATCACGTCAGAACGTCTGGGAACGGGAAAGGATTGGGTTGTAATTTGGATAACAGCCCTCAAACGCTGCAGTTGAACGTCTGCTATCCACGGGTAAAGACATTTTAACACCAAAGCGAGCCTCGCTTTCAGACGAGAACTTCGACATGTTAATATTCATGAGGGGAAATAGATACCTCATGAGGGGATATCGACAGGCCTCGTGACTTAGTGGGTAGTAGCACTGCCTGCAAAGCCGAGGGTCGTGGGTGCGATTCCCACCCAGTGCAAATATTTGAGTGATGAATTCAAATGTTTGCACTGTGTCTGGGTGTGTCTATAAATAAATAAATAAATAATAAGTGTGTATTTAAAACTATATAAGTATTATATCAGCTATCTGGCCGCCATATTACAAGCTTTGCTTAGTTTAGGGTCAGATGGTGTGTGTGAATTGTCCACCAATATTTATGTATTATTTATTTATTTACCTATGCGCATTATGCCCGACGATTAAATTACACGTTAAATTAAATTTAAAAAAATTGGCAGTCATAGAAACTGCCGATAGAAGTGAAAACTAACTCAGAATTTGATAGCTTACCTTGGAAACTCCACGGGTGTAACCGGAGGGCGTGGCCTGGTCATCATGGCATGGCCATCTAGAAAAGCAGCAGCATTTCCTATTGGCTGATGCATTTCTAGATGGCCATGCCATGATGGCCAGGCCACGCCCTTTCAGTATTTCCCATTGGCTGACGCATTTCTAGATGGCCAATAGCCATGGTCCCGTTTACCCGAAGATTTCTGATCATACACGAGCGTGACGCTCGCTAGAATTCAATTCACAGCCCACGAAATATCTGTCTAGGCGCGCCTAAAGAAGTTTTCACTTCCATAATAAAATTAAACTCTACAAGTATTTGGTTTTTTCCTAACCTGTTAACTTCCAGAACCTAAACCAACAGGTTTTATAAGTTCACTAACGCAACGATATAAAAATCCAATACGCATATTAACGGATTAACGATTAACGTTAACTTCCGTTAATTCTTACGAAATGTAACGCTTTAACGTTTAACGAAGTTAACTTTTTTTGTAACGGATTAACGATTAACGAAGTTAACTATTTGATTAACGGTGCCCAGCTATGCTCGTTACCCAGATAAAATATGACTCGTCTCTATGCCCTGTTCTAGTAATTGCTGGGCATGCTCTCTATTCCCTTAAATGTCTATGGAAACAATGCCCTTCAAACCGAAACACTGTGATGTTTGAACATTACAACTTGGCGGTATAATAACCGTTAAAAGTGTGGTATTTCTACAGGCGGACTATGCACTACGAGTCTTACAACTAGTGAGCCATATAACTGCTGTTCTAATGCTGTAGACTAGGGGTAGTCAAAAATCGGTCCGTGGCCCGGACCGGGGCCTCTACCGCCTAACGAAAACCGCTTTGACGTTGCTGTCTCTTTTCTTCTAGCTTGAAATGAAAGAGACGGCAATGCCAAAGCGTCAAAGCGTTTTTCGTTAGGCGGTAGACTCCCGGGACAGCCGCGCCAACCTGTTTTACGTGAACTTCTATTAGAGTATAAATATAAATCTGAGATTAGGTCGAACATCTCCTTAGCACACTCGCCAAAACACTGACAACCAAGCTACTTCTCTCTACATAAGTCTGTACTCCAGGGTTCACAGGCCCCTTCTAACAAGCACCTTGTCATTGATTAATTTAATAGCGCGATTCTCATTTTGTTAGGTAAATATTCGATCATGTTGTGTTATAAGAGGGGTCATCTGTAAATGAGCCAGTCAGTAAGAGAAAACCCTAATGGTAATCCCAATCCCTGAGATAATGTAAACGTTATTATCAGAAATTCAGCATACGTTCAAGGCTGCCTAAGAAGTCTTTAAGATTGAGGCAGTGAATAGGCTGTGCATTTAACGCTTATACCCAAGTATAGCCCGGTGCTTGCAATATAAAGCATCGCTTGGCTTTTGTTCCCATTTTAGAAGTCTACGAGTATTTCAAATGTTCCCGTTATGTTGAAATTTCGGTTAAAATATAGAATGTAAAGTACTTTGTGCATACGGTGTACGTCGAAATACCCGTTAACAACAGAACAGCATAAGCAACTACATTATGTTCCCACTGCTGGGGCTCGCGGCCTTCTCTCACAAGGAGATAATTAAGATCATAATCCACCACGCTGGCCAAAGAGTGTGACGGAGTTGGTGGATTACGCGTGTCTTGTCGAACAATGTCGTATTGGGAACACGACAGTTGTCTTACCATCGTTTTCCTCCATCGTTAATCCATGGGGATAACAGATGTATTTGTACTTACTTGAAATAATTATTACTGCTTGCGGGGTTCGGACCCACACGATTGTGAAAACGGACGTTCAGTTTAAGCCACCGTGGCTGCTGCATATTCCTGCTTTGTGCTAGCACCGGTGAAGACACCTTTGCCATTATGTTATTCTAGAATAACATAATGGCAAAGGTGGCTTCACCGGGCGCATTGAAGACCATAAAGTTAAGCACCTATGGGTAGCCAGAATAGCACTCGTATTTTTTTGCCTAATCACCAACCGATCATAAGGTTTATCACCTAAGGAAAACGGTCTTAGCTTTTATGGTGCTCTCTTTTCTTTTCCATTGAAATTATAGAGATATCAATAGCAAATACAAAGCCGATTTAGTTACGCAGTAGAAGAGCCGATATTCTAATGCGAACTGCATCCATATATCGATGACATCCTAGTTCCGTATCCTGCTTACTTTAAACAATTACGAACTATAAAGCCCTTACCATGAATTTCTCCTCAATGATTAGGTATCTATGATTCACTAGTACTCAGTATGTGCTTACCACCTTCCAGGTAAGAGATATAACGTGTGATAGTGTTGTCGTGTACCGAGCGCACCGATTATCGATCTGTATTGTTTTACCGACTTGTTGATAACGCCCGACTCAGGAGAGCCACACTGGCTTATCGAACTCGTGTGTTTATAGCAGTTTGCAATCTTCTCTCTAGACGCCACATTCACACTTATAACCGCTCACATACACCATAATCTTACGCATTCTAAAGAAGATTTGTACTGAATGCATTGAATTAGATTACGGAAATTCATTATTTCAAAATATTGGTCCTGCCATTGTAGGAGTGTACTTGTACCTATCCAAATACGCTTTTACAGGAGAAATTTGGATCGTTAAGTTGTACGTTCGATATGTGTGAAAATGTCCGATTAACATGATGGCGAACTTTGAACGCATGGCTTCTTGAGACGATATGAGATGAGATCTACAAATGGGATGCCTGGAACTCGTATTTTATACTGTCAACTTACATTCTGTAAATCTAATAATTTTCCGACCTTTTCGTATTCTAAGAATTATGCGAAACCACTGAATAAAGATAAAATGTTCTATTTGTCATTGTGGCTCTATTTCCTAAGGGCTAGAGATAAAACCGCATGACATGTTGAATTTGTATTTCGCTTAGAGTGGTTTTAGGTGTGGTTAGTTTTCGTTTTACTTTAATTAGGCAGTTTTCCTTTTAGATAATGTAGTAGTAGCTTATCTGTTTTCTAGGTGTTGCTTTAGTATTTACGTGGCGGCACACAATTTTCGGTCCTTCGAGTTGATGTTTAAAATTTAGTTTCGTATTATGATTACGTTCTCTTTTATTATATTTTTTAATAGCTTTATGCATGTCGCTGAAATGTTACACAACTTAGATGATAAAGTTAAGTCTTCTAGAGATTTATGTAAATGTAAATGTAAATAACTATTTGCTTTCGTCGAAGTTTGTAACATTTTAGCCAGACGGCGATTCCACACGAAACGTTCATATTCGTTGAGGTACACTTACGTTGATGCAGTACCTATAAAGGAATTAATACTTTGTTGTAGCATTACTGTTGCTAACACTGTTTTGGTTGAAATACAATTTGTGTAATGAAGCGTCTCTTCATATCTACTATAACCAGCCATCACGTGTTTTAAGGATCTCTGAGCTGGCTCGGGTAGAAGGAAATAGTAAATTTAAGATTTCCTTAAGATGCAGTAATGTTATGTATAATGCAACAACGTAGCGTATAATCGTTCAACTTAGGACAGGACTACTCTATAGATTTCTATGTAAATCTAGCCAAAATAAATCTACCATATAATTAATAGTCAAGTACTCTAACGTATTCGTGGCGTCGATTGTGATCCTACGTTTGGGTTAATAGTTTTAGTTCTCGTTGTGGGTGGCCCCTATTATCATCCGTCTTGTATATACAGTGCACAGTTCAATGAACGAATTTCTGTCACAAAAAAAATCACGAAAGTACTAAATGTACTCTAGTTTATTTTATCATAGATGAACGTCCAGGGTCCTGGCTGTTGATACCAAAAATACCGTTCTTTTCTGTTTTGATCCCTCTTCTGCTACGGAGTAGAGGCTTGAAACTAGCGTATGTCTTATTCCGTGAAACATGGGTGTAATCAAAATAAATTGGAGTAATTTTATGAAACCATTGACAGTCATGAATCGCATGCAGAAATACAACTAAAATCAATTACACCGAGGGTGACGAAGTAGTTGTTAACTTGTGTATAATTGGGGGTAGTTTCAGTAGGTAGTAGAGGCCATCTGCTATTCCCTTTATATTGGAAAGGTATGATTGGGAGCAGTCCTGTCCTAAGTGGGTAGCCCGGGCCGCGTGGAGTGCGCCGGGCGTGTGGTAACGGGCGTGCTGCGCAGCGGGCCGGCGGCGCCGGCGCAGGAGTACGCGAGCTACTGCGCGCGGCTGCACGACGAGGAGATCTACCACGACCTGTGCGCCGTGAAGGCGAGCGCGCGCGACCCGCCCGTCCCGCTCACTGCGCGCGCCCGCGCCGCCGAGCCGGTTTGATCACACACTTCTTTTATTTTGCTTCTCTTTCCTAACCTACCCTTTCTCCTCTCAAACCCTCCCTTTCCTCTTACTTCGGCCTCGTCACAGCCTTCTCTATCCTATTTCTGGGTATAGGCTTTTTTCCTCTTACTTCGACGTCGCGTCGTCATACACAACCTTCTCTATCCTATGTCTGGGTATAGTCCTCTGTCTTACTTTCCCTTCGGTCTTGTATCAGTCGAGTCCAAATATATCCGTGATAGATAGTTACAGTATCTGCTGGTCAATCTTCAACGCTCAGTTTACCTTGCCTCGGCCACCATTCCGTCACAATTTGGTCCTCCTGTCTGGTACTTACCGATAATTAATTCGGTCCAAAGCTGTCCCAGTCAGAGAGATATTTGTAATAGATATGCGTAGCACAAACTTATTTTAGTGTAATCACTGAGAAGTGATCACATAACTAGCCACTGGCCAATATTTTAACTTTTAACTAGTATTCCTCTAACCAAGGAAAGTTTCCGGCGCATCACGCTGGTGGAATCCTGTGTAACTTTTCGCTACTCCTCTCCTGCCTATCTAATGCTGGTCAAATCTATTACCTCACTTGTAAATAAATTAAACTTATCATAATTATTATTAATAACTACCGAATCTTGGGAGTGCTTTAATTATTCCTTTCCCTCACCCCCCATTACTCCCCATTTCCCAACCTTCCAAATCTCCTGCTTGTTGCTTTTTTATAATTTGCTGATGTTACGGTCGTGGTTACGAGAAATAATTCGAAAAAAACCGGTGAACTCCTTTTGCATAACAATATCCAAGTCTCTCTGAAATATGTCTAAGTAAGTAAGAAATACAAAAATATTCCTAAACAATGATAAAACAACATTTATCTAAAGTGAAAATAATGAATAGCTCCAGTTATGTCGTGGCTGGTCTGCGTTCCGCAATATTTCAGAGAAGCGTTAATGAGATGCTACGAACCGCGGCTTCGTTGATTAAGTGTGAAATTATTAGCACTCTGCTACTGTTAACCAGGGGAATCTTATTTTTAAACTCTTTTGTGGCTTCATCTAACTTTGCGGGGAGACTGTGTCTACGCAGTAAGTATGGGGTTGATTCCCAAATTTCACGCAAACAATAAAACAGTATAAGCAACTCACTAAATATATGACAACAGTGGGAATATTCCCACTGTTGGGATTCAGGGTTATCTCTCACAAGGAGAGAGGACTAACCTAACCTAACCCAACACGCAGATCAAGTGCAAGCTGTCGCATATAACGTGTGTCCTCGAAAGGTTAATTTCTTGGTACATGCCAGTTTTCTTGAGATGATTTATTTAAACGTTAAAGCCAATGCGGATGAGAAACTTGCACTTGGAAGAGTACTCAGAGGTGCAGGTGAAATTTGAACCTACGATTTCATGATCGTGAAATCGGACCTTCCAGTGACTAGGCCGCCACGGCTTAAGGCCTGTTTTCATTTTGATTAGAGCGAGTGCGAGTGATTAGTGCAGGTGTTAAGTGATTACTAGCTATACTAGCTAACACGTGTGGACACCGGTTGATTAGTGCGAGTGTGTAGGAACTTGCGTAGTGAAGTGATTAGTAGCGTGTTCTATTTTTTACTCGCACTCGCACTAATCAAAATGCAAACAGCCATTTAGTCTAAGCCGTTGTTTGTTTTGAAGTTGTATGGATAATTAAAATGTTAGTTGTTTAAAATGGTGCTATTAGTGTAGTGTAATGGCTGACATCGTTTCATGGTTGGTGTTACAAAACTCCAACAAAGAGGTTTGACTACGACAGTCATAGATATAGTCTGGGAGTTTTGGCGCGCTTCGTTCTATACTGCATCATCGTTTAACACAGGTGAAATGGCGGTCAAGTGCAAATCTACATATTATTATCGTCGAAAATAAGAATGGTTGTCTGTAAAGTCGATTTACCGAGGACAGTTTTTCGTGATAACAATTATACATATTTTATATAGATTCGTCACAAGCCGAACGCTTAGGCCGATCGTGCGTCTCTATAGCTTTTTTGCGCTCTCGCTTGCACGCTTGGCTCAGGCGGCACGGGACACTTTTTCGTGCTAATACGTAAAAAATAACGAGAACCTCTCAGCACAGTCACGTATAGCGAGCGTCTATCCGCATGTTACTCGATACGATTCGTATTAACTAGAACCACCTATAGGTACAACTGTAAATATAGTGAAAAGTTAAAGTATCAGCTATGTAGCCCGTCGCCGCCGCCGGGCGAAACTTTATTAAACTGGACTGAATAGAACGTATCGACGCGAGACTAATTCTACTGGCAACGTTTTCACAAACACCATTTATTTTCTCTATATTGTTTTAGTCACAATGAAAATGAAATGTACTTAATGTTGAAAATGTGGTTATTGCAATTGCACAGTTGCGAACGTTTTCATTTATGTATATCGAACAAGAACAGTGTTTTTTTTAGTGTCAGAGATAAATAAGAGATGATGGAACATGAAAGTGAATAATTATAGATTGGATCATAAAAATCGTTCCAAGTCAGTTATTTCTTGTTCTGAAGTATTAACAACTAAGTACTTCGAAAATAGCTGTTTTTATTGTGAAATAATGTAGCAAATTTCATCCCTATAAACGAGATATTAGAGTAATTAAACTCACTGACAAATAGTTTGATGCCTATTTACTTGAGAACGTTTATTTGTTTTATACACCGTATCACAATTAATCTGAAACTAATGAACACATAAAATATATGATTGAATAGTGATTGATAAAACATAATTTGTTCAAAAAGATCGTTTGGCAAAACTAGAGTAAGAGTATAGCTGCTTGGATTTGCATTAAAAACGCACGCTACATCTGAGTAAATCAGCTGATATTTTCGAGAGGCGACAGACAATTAACCTTTAACGGCCTTGTAATTCAATGTCGGAGAATCCGTACGCATAATAATTTAATTCACACTTCGATGGAAGCAAAAGTTAATTTAATCTTTCACGACATGAGCGATAGACACGTGGGCTTAATTTATGTAGATCTGAGGCGCCGTGGAAATGAAATGCAAAACAATGTAGATATGTAAATACACATCCTCGTATTATTGCCCTATCGATCATGCGAGGGCTACTCGACCGTATCTGATCAAGAGATAACCAAGAATACGTGGAAGTGCTGTTAAGGTGGCGACTGACTTGTATCGTTACCACGTAATGTAACGTGTAACACGAGCAGACACGCCCCTTCTATGCCACTGTGTTATAGTTACCAGATGTCCGGATTTCAAACCACCTGTCCGGAAATGTGGAATTTTGAATATGTTCGCATTTTAGAGTAATCGTGTATTTAAAGACGATGTGATTGTATCAAATACGATTCTATTCTCGTTTGAACTGGACCGCGAATTCATTACAAACTTTTCAATTCATAATATTAGTAGGATTTACCATGTAATACGTTCATGCAAATAGAAAGCTCAATGTTAGGATGCATTTTCTACTGCATTTTCTTCTCTTCTACTATTTTCTACTACCTGCGGCGTCGGACATAATCAGTAAATAGGCAAACATGACATCGTCAAAATTTGGTGAATCTTTAATTTCTTCTGCTCTGTTAACGGATCCCTAACATAATTATTTCAATATACTTCGCAACATTACGCATAATATGCTATAAATAAGTACTACGATTACAAATATAATGTGTAATCAAACACACGCGCAACAGATTCGCTGCGAATGTTACAAGATTAACACATTCGCATTCGTTAGGAGATTTAGGTCAGTAGGCACCAAAAAAACCAAGTAGCTATATTAATTGCGGCGTCTGTATTACTAGGCCATCAATTACTACAACTCTCACAGCAACCCATCCGAATCACTGCTGAATATTTCCGAAGAAATCACTACTAACTTGTAGAATCATAATTTGAAAATCATGATTCCTACTTTTTTTTATCTTTAAATTGTATATCTAAAATTGCAACTTTTTGGATTAACAAATATTACGACCTCAGTATTTATATTTAAAAATCCATTTCTGTTTGACTATGTACAAATTATATTACAAATCCGACTTCGCTATGAAAATCAATCCTAAACCATAAAATATGAAAAAACTAATTAATTTATTTTTCTTAGGGGCTGAATTTGTTTTTCATATTAAAATGGGGCTTAATTTTTTATGAAATATAAGTAGATTTACGTTTGACCGCCATTTGCCAACTATATCACGGCTTAGGATGTGGACACGTTTACCTTGAAGGTACGTGCTTACTCTAGATTTGAAGATACCCAGGTTGTACCTATCGGGAAAGACGGAAACGGGTACCTAGAGTATTACTGTATTCCACAGTTTTGCTGTGCTCATGCTCATGATAAACGTAGATTCGAAGCGTTTAGTACGAGCTTGGAGTAGAAACAGGTCGAAAACAAATACAAAACCAAACTCGGTTCCTCAACGGAATTATTAACGGTCATCACGGATAGACGGATACGGTCATACATGAAAATAGAATACATGGAGCCGAATATAACTTCCTCTTTCTTCCAAGTCGGTTAAAAGTACCAATCGCCGAACGGCCGCGACTCCAAGCATCTCTAGCCGCAACTCTGCAGTGCGGCCGCTGCCTGTCACCCGGCCACCGCTAGCGACATTTGCACAAGTAAAAGTCCCGCGATGCGTTCCGGACATTGGCTGAATTATTCATGGACTTATTATTTCTCGGACCACGACTTTTTTTTCACCGGTAGTCATTAGTCTGCTATCACACTTTTTACTAAATGTTTTGCGTAGATTATTGGTGTAGAATGGTCATTTGGTCTTGCTATGCGCTTGCGCTTCGATTTCTTTTTCGACGTTCCGATTTTAAATTTTCGTTTGATATTTCAGTTAGCAACGTCGTCACATAGCCTAGAGAAGAGGGATTATGTTATACGGGAACTGGTTGATACGGAATGTAACTATGTTGATGTCTTGAGCAAGATCATCAAGTACTTCCTGAGGCCGCTGATGCAGTATCTGAAGCAGCAAGATCAACACGTCATATTCTTCGGCATCAAGGTGAGTTTTTTTTTAAACATTTTTATAGGTTTATACTTGACCGCCATCTCGCCTGATGTTAAGCGACGATGAGGTCTACGATTGAGCGTGCTAGAAAAATCCGATTCACTCGATTTGAAGACACAAAGATTGTAACTCTCGGGAAATACCCACTCAGGCAACGTATTCCACAGTCTTGACGTTCTTATCACAAAAGCAGAGTCAAATCTCTTCGTTCGTGTCTTTGGAACATCAACCATGCAACGATGTCGCTTTTTCAAGCTGCGAGCATTCCTATAGAAAAAAGGGCAAGGTGGTATCAGATCTTGCAAATCAGTTGCACACTCTCCGAAGTGTATCCGATAAAAACCCGATAAGCTAGAAATTTTTCGGCGATGTTCAAGACTTTGCAGTCTTTTTCGCACGAGGGTGTCATTGCCTATGAGCCTTTTGGGACGTCTCTCGATCGATTCCAGTTTCCATTCTTTCCCTTCATCAAGTCTTAAGCGTTGACCGTGCTTCTTTGCCGGATGGTAAGCGACAATATTATTTACCATCTAAGATGCTTGCTAATAAGAGACGTTATAAGTATTCTCGACCGCACAAACTTTCCACCGCGTTAGAGAACATGAAGATAGAATGTAGACAGCTAAACTTTAAGGTTTCGTATTTTGTTCAAGGCAAATTAATAAAACACGTATTTTAGGTTTTATCCCCATAAATATTCTAAATTGAACCTGCTACTTCCAACGTTAAAACAAATCTCCAGAAACGCGAATAGAGAATTATTTATCTGGCATAAAATTTTATTTGAGATGTTGCTTGCAATTTTGTGCAAGAAAGTGATAAGGGTGATGAAACCGACTCCTACGCAAACAATTAGATGTTCTTACAATGTTGACTTTGCGTAGGTTCTGGCTTTATTCCGTGACAATAACCCGCTCGAAAATCGAATAAAAATGGAGATAATATAAAGTATAATAAACCGTATAATCAAATTATCCGAACGAATTCACCAGATAAGATACTCGAATAGAACAGAAACTCAGAAACACTAAAGAAATTCTATGAAATATTGACGTAACGCGCCGTGAGCGCTGTGCCTAATCCGTTATTGGATACGATATTCGAAGGAAAAGTGCTGAAAGTGACGTAACAGTTGCCCAATATCGTAATCTGTTTAGCTACAGCCTGGAACTGTGTAATCGAGCGTCATCAATCATTATTTGCTCTATTATACCCGTTACTTGACTTGCAAGCTCCAATTTCGCTAATATGGGACTTTGCCTACTACTAGGTTATGCAAAAGCGTCTGTCTGTCCATTTCTTCGTATATTTTGATAGGATAAGTAGTATACAAACATCTCACTATATCTTTCAATTTTTTATATACCTTAGCTTACATAAATATGTATTTATGTAAGTATGTTTTTCTTTAAGCTGCGCTCCGCGGTGTGACCCGCGGCTCACCTAATCTATTAGTAGGGAATTTTCCTTTCTTAAGGCTAAAACTTTTACAAAGTTAGAATATCATCTTATTTATTCATGTGTTATAGTGTATAGTATTATACTAGTCAAGCCCTTTCATTTGATAACCATATTAAGGTAGATTGTGATGAAATATTTGGCCCGCCATTTTGTGGAGGCGGCCATGTTGAATCGATATTAACCAAAAATAACTAAAAACATCAACACAGAAATTAATCTTCAAATTAAAAATACCGCATCGAAATCGGCCCATCCGTTTGAGCTCCACGGTGCCATAGACTGACACACCCACACGAAGACACACAGAGAGACAGACCTGTATGTATGTCTGTCTGACAAACAGACAGACTTAGACGTCAAACTTATAACACCCCTTTTTTTGGTCGGGGGTTAAAAAACGCAGTAACTGTGCCATAAAATGATCAAGCTGGAGTACAGAGACAATTCTAGTATCATATTGTAGAAAATTTAGTCTACTTTATAAAAGCCATAAGAAAGTTTTTGCAAAAACTAGTCGTTTAGGGTTATAATCACCAAAATTTTAAAAATAAACGATTTTTTTCGCGTTTTTTTCAATTTTTGACAAAGTTGCGTTCGACGCTCGAGGTCACAAACTTGGATTAATCATAAGGCCAACATCATAAACAAGTCTGCAAAAAATCAGATCTACCGGATTTAACGCATACTGCAATGTATAATACCCCGTTTACATTATTCCAGTCCAGCGACCGAATCCAGCGCTGGATTGCTTACTGGAATAATGTAAACCGGCACTGGAATGCATTGACACTGGATTGATGCACTCCAGTGCCGGTTTCCATTATTCCAGAAAGCAATCCAGCGCTGGATTTGACCGCTGGACTGGAATCATGTAAACGGGGTATAAAGTTACTGGACTAAAAGTCAGAAAATAAGTAACAAGCTTCTATCTCAAATAATAACGAAATTTTCATACAAACTTTCATCCCGCTTTTCAACAATCACACCACCCCTTTACGTATTAAAAAGTAGCCTATGTCTTGTTCCTGATGATAGATCAGTCTCAGTAGAGCAACGAACGAACATTTTCGAAAACTAGTGCCGGCGCATAGTTATAGTACGGCACCTGAGATTCTACAAGACTGAATCGAGGAGGACTTTGCTAGTGGTTGCTCCTGGTTACTGGCCTATGCAAGTACTAAGTCTAAGCCTATGTAAGTATGCTGTAAGCAAGATGCGAACAGCCGCAGGACTGTATACTTTGAGATTGTGAAGGTTCTTGGCATTTTAAAAGAGCCACGTCCCCCCACTCACTTAAACTGATACAGTTCAAGCAAATAGCCAGGCTACGTCTAGTCAAATTATAAATAGTGGATGATGGATACCCGAAGTTGGAAAACTGACAGTAAAATAGATGAGCGGTTTTGATCCTCCACCGCACACGACCCCTGCCTTATTGAAGCCTTTGGAAATCTATTATTTATAATGACCGGTTTCGTGTTTTCCACTGATATTAATTTTATCGACGTTTTGTTGTCACGTAGCGATTGATTCTGCTCCGAAACTAATGATAAAATGTAGTCGAATTTTCTCATAGCCATAAATCTTATATATAAAAGCGAAAGGTCACTCATCAAGGAATCTCAGAAACTACAAATGCTAGGAATCTGAAATTTTGCATGGAGGTCTCTTTTAGCACGTAGGCGCTCGCTAAGACGGGGTTTTGCGAAATTCAACCCCTAAGAGGATGAAACAAGGGATGAACGGTTGTATGAAAATTCGTAATTTTCAAAGTTATAAAATTTTGTATCTAGACACTTGACACGAAGCAATTAAATGTTTGTTCTAGCAATTTTGTAATTTCGAACTGTATAGGGATGAAATTGAGATAAACAACTGAACCGATTTTGATGAAATTGTTTTATTTTGAGCTGTTTTTAGTAACCGTTAATGTGTCTGGGTATACAAATAGGTCCTGCCTGAGTTATCTTAGTACTTATTTGGCGCGGACGAAGTCGCGGGCAACAGCTAGTGACTTATAATCTTTCGAGGGTATGCGGCATCCGTCGAGCCACTCTGGGCCAGCTAGGAATATGATCTTGACTCCCTCCTTGTGGTAGTAGGCTACCTGACGTAGCTGTAACACCCCAATTTAGTGGGCTTATGCTTAAGCCGCTTGGAATAAATCAGAATAAATATTTATTAAAAAATATTTTTTCGATACACAAATGAAATATTATGTCTATGTATAGTATTTTTACAAGATTGTAGGAGTGGACTATGGACTAGAAATATGAAGGTGAGTAAACACATCACCTATAACAGCGTATTACCATATATTTAGACAATCATACATGAAACGATATCGCATTTTCGAGTTACGGCTTGGAACTTCATGTTCAAAAACATCTAATACAGTTCCGTTCTAAGCGTTACAGGAGATGGTACATTTGGGGCAAATCCATCGGAAACAGATTCAACAAATGTAAACAGGCTCTTCCTAAATTGGCTCTTCTATTATTAGACACTTTGAGAGTAAACTAGCGAGAACAAACTTCTCTCGAGCGGAGCTGACCAAATATTTATTCAAAGAGTGTTTACGTTAAAAAAACTGCGGTATTTCTGTCTAGTTATTTTATTTTTATTTTATGAAATGCGAGGACGAGCAAGACATGCGCCTGATCGTAAGGCTTCACCCCTGTACCGTAATTTCTCTGAAAATGTTGCACTACAACACAGTAATGTTTGTACATTACTACTTGACGTTAGTTTTTTTTAACTTTAATAGGTTTACACTTACCGCCTTCTCCTCTGATATTAAGCGACGATGCGGTCTAAAAGTTGTCGGCAAAGGTGTGCTATTTCCCCAGGCGGACTCTAAGTATAAAGAGTCCTAGGTACTTACACCAATTCAAACCCTTACTTTTGTCTCGAAAAACATCGTTTGTCTTGTTTTACTGGCGAAGAAAATGTTGGCAAGATTGGGGAATGTTACTTGTCATGTCTTGTCACAGTTTTTAAGGTTTATCGGGAGAATATCAAATCTTATCAAGTTATTCCACCGCCAAGCAGTAACGTGCAAACACCAGTGTGTTCCGATTTGATGGTCAATGTTTTCAGTGAGTTTATAGGGTAAGGGGATAAATTGTCTTAAATCTCTGAGTGAGGAGCGCAGCGCGGTGCTAATCAGTGATAATTGGATTCTTCCTGATCGAATAGCTGCATGATACTGTGCTATATTAAGTAAGCTTGTTGCTAAACATCAGTTGCATGTCTTGCACGTCGCGTCACTCAAAATTCTACTAAAAACATGGTTGAGTTAAAAAAAACCATTCCATTTAAATAACATTTGGTCATATTCTTTATTTAAGATTGTTCTACACTAAATCCTCTACATTTAAGGTATTTCCCAAAAAATCTCTTGTTTGTGGTACACTGGTAAGGTTGTGAAACTGGTTCTGTTGTTGACAGGAGCTGCACGAGATCCACGTGGGCTTACTGCGGCAGCTGAAGCTGGCCACGGAGGCGTGCGTGCCCGGCAGCGGCGTGCCGCGGCTGTCAGACGTGTTCCTAGCGTGGCGCGAGCGACTGCTGCTCTACGGAGACTACTGCTCCAACCTCACGCACGCGCAGGACACGCTCAAACTGCTCGAGCAGCGCGACCAGACCTTCACCAAGCACATCGCGGTTAGTATCTTTATTCTCAAAGAGATAAGGTTATAACGGCGTCGCATCGCATCGCAGTTTTGTGTGGGAGCCCGAAGATCTTGAAGCGAACTCTACTTAGACTCGTTATTTAATAAGAAAATCGAATGTTATCTTCCAGAAATGTCAGAAAGAGCACAGCGACGGGCGGATCCAGCTGCGAGACATCCTGTCGGTGCCGATGCAGCGGGTGCTCAAATACCATCTGCTGTTGGACAAACTGGTGCAGGAGACGCAACCGGTAACATTTATATTACTATGTACTAGTTATCTAGTTACAAAACCATAGTGATACTTCAACTAAACCGAGAATTAGCAAACGTTGTGTGGAATACCTTTTTTTTTGCGGTTGCAGCCGGGATTCGGACCAACGATGTATAAAACAAATAAATATGGATAGACATTCCTCACACAATACTCACCAGCCATAAACTAAGCTAAAGTAGTTTGAAGATGTATAATGAACCTACTTATCTGTTAAATATACATACCTTCGAATTAAATAACAAAATATTAAAAAAAAACAGCAATATTATAAATGTCAATGTTTGTTGCTAAATCACGTCGAAACATCAAAACAGATCAGGTTGAAATTTGGGACACAAATTATAGTCTGGAATAGCACATAAATATGCTACTTTTCAACTCGAGAAGATAACGGGAACTATGCGGGTGAAACGGGGAAACGGGTGAAACGGAGTGCGGGGATGTTAGTAGGTAATTTCGTAATTGAACTGCAAAGTACAGCTACATAGTTGTACTTCCGAATTCATATAATCTGCAAATCTTTTAACAAAGAGTTATTTTGGGCGCGCACGTTCCAGCTCGTCTATACCATGTGAAACAAAGTAAATTAAGGCAAGGTCATACGTAAACCCAACCAGAGTAAACTAACTAATACCTTACCTGTTGAGGCAGAGAGTCTATTTCCCACAAGTAGTGTGTTTAGGGAAATTGACATACTTCTATGTTCGTCTGTTTTACCGTGTTTAGCCGTTTACCGGTGCGGAGAATCCTATTAATATTATAAATGTTTGGATGTTTGTCGCTCAATCACACGTAACTTATGAACGAGTCGGGCGGAAATTTGGAACACAATTGGATTATAGTCTAGAAAACACATAGGCTACTTTTATCCCGGGAAAAAACCGGAACTACGCGGGTAAAACCGCAGAGCTCTACTAGTATACTTAAATGTTAGTTATTATAAATATATGTATATGTTAGTGTTCTGCCGGTGCGGAAAAGGTTGTCCCATCTTTTGCTCGCTTTACATTGTTCTTTCAAAATATCGAAGTTTCATCACTGGCCGCGCAAATTCAAAACGACGCCAACTTTACCCAAACGCCTTTACAAGAGAAGATAACGGGAAATATATTGTTTCTTTACGTAACAGTCTTCACTAGGTATGCCCCGTGGGCTCCGTGTTGAAGGCTGCTTCAGCCCAATTTAAGCCACAAGAAAATATATCGCTCGGGGAAACAATACAACTCAAATTTTAACTCAGTGTTGTATGCAGTAGAAAAGCAAAAGAAAAAAAAACAAATAGGACAATAAAGTTAATACATACATGTACCATGTTAATAATAAATAAATAATCATTTTTTTATTTATTTACCTTACTAAATATTCCTTCTCGCGGAAGGAGAGAGTCAAGACCTATGGAATAATCCAACATGCTAGCTCAGTGCGGGTTGGTAGATGACGACCTTGAAAGATTCTAGGAGCATGCTCGTTCCCTCACTATGTTTTCCCTCCCCATATTTAAGTTAGTGGCATAACGCTTTAACGCGCATAACGCGTGGCTTTGAAAAGACAGTGGTGCGCGTGAGATACGAACCACGGGCTAGGGATCGGCAGTTGACGTTCTCCCATCTAGACCAGTCAATCAATCTATTATAGGTACTTCTACGCAAATGTTATAAAGATGAAGAGTTAATTTGTTTGAACGCATCAATCTTAAGAACTTACTACCGGGCCGATTTCAAAAATTCTTTCATCTATATATATAAAAGCGAAAGGTCACTCATCACGGAATCTCAGAAACTACAAATGCTAGGAATCTGAAATTTTGCATGAAAGTGGCTTTTAGCACGTAGGCGCTCGCTAAGACGGGATTTTGCGAAATTCAACCCCTAAGAGGGTGAAACAAGGGATGAACGGTTGTATGAAAATCCGTCATTTTCAAAGTTATCAAATTTTGTATCGAGACACTTAACATGAAGCAATTAAATGTTTGTTCTATCAATTTTGTAATTTCGAACTGTACGGGGGTGAAATTGGAGTTGAAATGGGGGCAAATGGTTAAAATGAAATGGGACGAATGTCTCTTGCGCTTTCACAGCTAAACAACTGAATTGATTTTGATGAAATTGTTTTATTATACATAAGCTATTTTTAGTAACTGTAAATGTGTCTGGGTATAAAAAAAATAGGTACTGCCTGAGTTACCTTAGTATTTATTTCGCGCGGACGAAGTCGCGGGTAACATCTAGTCGTTGTATATTTACGTGATCCCTGAGTGCTATAAGGCTATAATATTATATGTAACACGGGCAAACCCGGGGCGGACCACTAGCTATTTATTTTATAAGCGTTATATTTGTTGTAGAACCATGAAGAGTTTCGCGGTCTGGAGCGTGCCAAAGAGGCGATGGTAGACGTGGCGCAATACATCAACGAAGTCAAACGGGACTCGGAAGTACTAGCACTCTTGGCCAAAGTACAGGTATGTTCATCACGAATTTTCAGAGTAAATTGAACTTTATCCTGTATTAAATTAGAATTAGATCAAATTACTCTGGAAGGAGTTGTAGGAGGAAGTTTTGCATGTAATTATTGTCCTTACGATAAGGATTTATGTATTTTATATGAGTCCGTGGCGCCAATTTACTATCGTCACAAAGCGCTTTTATTATCATATTATACTTCATGCACCATAAATACAGTCAGTTTATTTTAACATCATCATTATTAGCTTGTCTCAGTCTATTGGTGACCTAGACTGGTAGACCTCCCCGGTGATGCGACCCTCTTCGTTTCTTGACTGACCTGATTAAAATGGTCTTGGCTATTTCCTTTCTCTTTAATTTCAAGCGAATCTAAATCGGCAATATCAAATCCAAGAGCTTTTGAGCGCTAGACCTCCTTGTCCTCGCCCTTCATACCTGACAACACTTCACCCCTTGAAAACGTCAGTTTCATCTGTACAAATTAATTGGTTGTTGTTCAAATAGGTCAAAACCTACTTTGTAAATATTTGAGACAGAAAGGATTTTTTATAATCTGACTGATACTACAACAAATAATCATGTTTGAAGTGAAAACTTGTTTTGGCGCGCCACAGACAGATTTTTCGTGGGCTGTGAATTGAATTCTAGAGTCACGCTCGGGAATCATAAGAGATCTTCGGGTAAACTCGGGACCATGGCCCACGCCCTCCGATTTCACCCGCGTAGTTTCCAAAGTAAGCTATCAAATTCTGAGTTATAAGTTTTCACTTCTATCGGCAGTTCCTACTACTGGTATTTATTTTAAAATTATTCCAATCTTTATTAATTCTTATTTCTTATTAACCGACTTTTTTTAGTTTTCACTTCTGCCGTGCGGTCTCGAGCACGCACTTTTTTTACAATACAATGTGTTTAAATCACGAAAGTTATAAAACAATCATGTGTATGTACCAGGAGAGCATAATAGACTGGGACGGGGGCGCGCTGGGCGCGGGCGGCGGCGGCCTGGCCGCGTACGGCCGGCTGCTGCTCGACGGGGAGCTCAAGGTGAAGGCGCACGAGGACCAGAAGCTGAAGACCAGATACGTGTTCGTGTTCGACAAGCTCATGCTCCTCTGTAAACCTGTCAAGGTAATCATTTCATGGATATCTCACTCACAACACCATCTAACCCTAAACCACAGTCTTAATAAATCATACAGTCGTTCGACGGGGCAATCGTGTGGGGTGGGACGCGGGAAGCGCGCTCCTGCATTGCCTACGTTACAATGTTAGTATTCCAGGAGCGCGGCTCAGGGCTGACGTCTTCCGTATGTTTTAATTTTATTTTGGTACCATGTTTTTAAAATTGCGACAAGCCTACCCGTGTCTCGACAGTATCGGCATTTCTCAAAAGATCAAAGGCGATGAAGTACTGGTAGTATTTCTTTATACTGTGCCTAAACTAAGGAAAGCTTGTTGTTTGGAACGAAGTTCCTTACGGCAAGCTTGGAAAAATGTCGTATGATGCACGTGTGTATTGATGATTACCGTCGCGTCGTCGGCTCTTTTAAGACTCTCACCTAGCGGCTCGGGTCTCAATGTCGCCGCAAAGTCAAAGTTCTTTATTCATAAATGTACAATTTACACGTCAATAATAAACAACAAAATAAGAACATACAATACACATAAATATTAATAATAATGATACATTAAAATATGTCATGTATTTATTACAATTGTAATGAACAATGACATTTTTTTTTACAATTTTATTGTGAATTTACCATCACTCTTTAAAAAATCGCTGTAACTATAAAAAGTTTGATCGATAAGCCAGCTTTTTAATCGCCTCAATCACCAACAATAAGACATACTAGTATCATAATGTGGTATTATTTTCTCAGGATAACCAGTACTCGTACCGCGTGGGCATCCGTCTGGCGGAGTACCGCGTGGAGGAGGGCTGCGCGCGGCGAGCGATGCGCGCGGACGGGCGCTGGGCGGCGCACTTCTACCTCGCGCGCCGCACCAAGGACGCCACGTTCACGCTGTACGCGCGCACCGACGACTGCAAGCGCAAGTGGGTCAAGGCGATACGGGACGCCATGTGAGTAACGATAACGACACTACACATTCTCATATTTTGTAAATATCCCTTTAAATATTCTGTTTCATATAGATGCGGCCAAAATATTAACAAGTAAATGTCACGGTCAATGTGACAGACCAGCATTTCTCAACTTTTGTATTACAAGACTTAACGTATTACGTTGTACGCGTCTTTACTCGCTCATTTAAGTTTTCATCGCATAACAAGACTTAACGTTATGGATATTCCGCGTGTGTCAGCAATGAAATACATTGCCGTTTTTTAACAGGAGGTCTCTCGTCAAATCTACATACCATGAATACAACAAATTTCCAAACAGAATTCAACAAATGTAACTACAAAAATAAGTATTGAATCGCAGTAAATAGGATAACAAAGCATTCAAAAAAGCACACAACATGAATATCTTATTTGGAAAATTGCATTGCATTTTGAGATAGGAGAAATAGATTAAATAGCCAGTATTTCAAATCCTATCTACCACATCCTACCATTAGTTTTTATAACTTTATAAAAAAGTTAAAATATAATTATTTGTGATGTGATGAGTTATAAAGTCGAATAATAGTTTTAAGACAATTTTCTTTCAAATTTCAAATTAGTATACTTACTGAGATTAAATGATCATTATGTTGTGGTACCTTCTTTGTGCCTTACCTATGGGCCGTATTTATTTGAAAGAGAGTACAGGTCACGTTAGACGTGTTTTGGATTACATGTGAAGTATTGTTCAACGTTAGTGCTGTTCAATATAACAATTCGTAGTTTTTTTGGAATTTAATTTCGTTCACAATTCTTAGTTAAAAGTTTTCACTTCTTTCGGCGGTTCCTATGACTGCTAATTGTTTTATTTTTAAACGTATATTTTAGCAACGGTTTCAAGCCACTGCTATGCAGAGAAGTGTAGCGTAACACTTGATCCGACGATGTTTTGTTTTCAGAGACAACCTCGAGCCGGCGGGTTGTCGCAGCACCAACCACAAGTTTGTGCTCCACACGTTTGAGAAGCCAGCCACGTGTCATCACTGCTCCAAATTCCTCAAAGGACGAATATTCCAGGTATGTTATGAGTTATGGTACAACATCCCACTTTTTATTGTGAAAAACCTAAAATGGTGATTCTAGCTACGAAGAAGTTTATTTGACGCTAACAGAATTAACAGAAACTGTTAATAATGCGCAAAGCATTTAGTCATTTCCTCGATGAGCTGGGATGAAAAGTTACGTGTTGCACTCGAGTGCAAAGATTTTCCACAGATTTTGTGCAAAAATTCGTGCCCTTTTGATTCCGATTTTTGAAGTTAACCATCGTTAACCCTATTTACTTCTACCTCCATGGTGCCGAATTTATTATACAACTTCTTTAATTTGTTAAAAACTCCGACACGAAACCTCCTTAGTGTACTCTTTTTTTTGATTTGCTTTGCGCGCAATTTTGTTTTCACGTCATATTTTTCACATCTTAGGTAAAACAAGTTGAAATTGAAACTTGAAAACGAGTGAAAAATCTATAATGAGTGATTCTAGCGACAAAGAAGTTTTGACGCTAACAGAATTAACTGAAACTGTTAATAAAGCGCAAAGCACTTAGTCATTTCCTCGATGAGGTGGGGATCAAAAGCTACGTGTTGATTGACAAAGACGTGCACAAAGATTTTTCCACCTCGTGCTCTTTTGATTCCCTCGCTAACGCTTAGGATTCTAATTTTTTTTTCACTAGCTGCGCTTGTTATTGAATAAGCTTATTCAGAGTTTGTGTTCCTCGGCAGGGCTACCTGTGCACGGTGTGCAACGCGTGCGCGCACAAGGAGTGCATCGCGCTGTCGGGGCGCTGCGGGGGCGGGCTGTCCCCCGCGCCGCCGCCCCCGCACCACCACCCGCCGGACCACGCGCTGCACTACTACATGTGGTAACTACATCATCATCATCATCAGCCGCAAGACGTCCACTGCTGAACATAGCCCCCCCCTAGATTTCCACAACGAACGGTCCTGCGCAACCTGCAACCAGCGGTTTCCAGCGACCTTTGTGAGGTCATCTGTCCATCTAGTGGGAAGCCGTCCAACACTGCGTCTTCCGGTTCGTTGTCGCCACTCGAGAACCTTTCTTACCCTTCGGTTGTCAGTTCTGCGAGCGATGTGGCCTGCCCATTGCCACTTCAGCTTGCTTATTGTTTGAGCTATGTCGGCCACTTTCGTTCTTTTGCGAATATCCTCATTACGGATTCTGTCGCGCAAAGAGGCTCCGAGCATAGCTCTCTATAGCTCGCTGTGTGACTTTGAGCTTTGTTATGAGGCCCACAGTTAAGGACCACGTCTCAGTTCCATAAGCCATCACTGGTAACACGCACTGGTTAAAGACTTTTGTCTTTAGACATTGGGGTATTTTGGACTCAAAGATGTGCCGAAGTTTCCCGAACGCTGCCCATCCGAGTTGGATCCTTCGCGGTCCAAAGAGGTCCCCTCTTTGGCGAACGAACAGTTACGATATTTTCCTTCACCGTTAATGCCAGTGGTGATGACGAATGTACATCTGAACTATTAAGAATACTCAACAGGTGTAAATGGTTTTCGAATCTATGGCCTCACTATTGTAAAACTTGTTTTCAAGCCACTAGGCCATTGACCAGTTTTTGTCGCTTACATTTTTCTAAAACACTATCTAGTCAGTGTCGATGGAAAACACACACAACAACTTTACTAAATCAAAAACATAATTAAGATAAATTTCACTGTGAGGTCAACTCAACATTGAGTTTCCAAGAAAAAGGCAGCTCTTCCATATGTTTCGTCGAGGCCAAAGGTATTTTTTGTAAAAAAAATAATTAAGTTAGCAATAAAATTTGTATTATAATTCGTTGTATCCTCCGCATCTCGGAGGCTTTTGGGAGACCAGGAGGTTAACCACTTAATTAAAATGGTTATAACTTTGGGCTTGTTCTCTTTAATTTTGAGCAAAAATAAAGACGGAGCAAGAGCAATGGTATTGCCTATAAATATTTGTTTTATCATAGTAAGTTTCTAGAAGGGCTCGTCTTATACTAAGTAAATATCTCATGGTAATGTGTGGTCGTGGTCGCAGGTACGTGGGCGAGATGGGGCGCGAGACGGCGACGGCGCGGCTGGAGCGGCGCGTCGACGGGACCTTCCTGCTGCGCGTGCGCCCGCACCCCGCGCTCGCGCCCACAGACACGCACTACGCGCTCTCGCTCAAGTATGTACACAAACCCACACTCACTCAAGTATATACCTACATACACCCCCACACTCTTGCTTAAGTAGGTACACAGACGACACTCTGGTGCAGGTATGCACACACACCCATACTCGCGTCCAAATATGCACACATGGTTGATGTTCTAAAGACTCGAACTACATAGGTGGTTTGACTCTACTTTTGTGATAAGAACGTCTAGGCTGTGGAATACATTGCGTGAGTGACTTTATCCCCATATGGTTAAAATCTTTTTCTTCAAGTCGAGATTTAATCCGTTTCTTCTAGGTAAGCACGTTCCGTCGTAAACCGCATTGTAGCTTAACATCACGCGAGATAACAGTCAAGTGCAGAGAGACGAACTTCTTAGCATTCCATGGATAGTGCGGGTGCCGGGTCCATCGTGTGGCAGAGAGAGAAATCTCGAATAGACCCCAAGACTTGTGACTCGGGCGTAGGTTTAAAAGGGGCCCCTTTGTGACGTATGTCAACACTCACCTTCACTTCTCGTATTTCTCTCCCTGCCCTGCTTACTGCACTTCTGGACAAGCCTAGGCCTTTCAGCAGGTTATAGAGAGATTTTGCTGGTATACCTCTCGCTCCTACTTCTATAGCGTATAAATTAACTACATAGCCATTTTTTGTTAAATAGTTTTGAAGCTCGTAATACTTGTTTTGTTTCATCGCGTGGTCTTTAGGTATATTAGTTTCCCACGGTACGGTAAGTTCTGCAAGGACTATGCGTTTCGTAGCTCTAGAAAAAAGGAAAATGTCCGGTCTGGATGACGAAACACCCACATCCTCTGGGATTTTATAGTGATTTTCATACGTGTCCATTAAAATAATCCAATCAGGTGCTGAACCCAGGATTGAGTAAGGCTTGTTCTTGGAGTTTGACGTTGAGCCCTCTTTTACAAAGTTAATTTGTATTTTGTTTGCCGTCAATCCCTTTTTAGCTCTAGCTACCGAAAGGCTTATGGCTTCACGTATGATTTCAATTACTCTGTCATGGCGCTGTGAGTAAAAGCACCTTGCATCCCACCAATATGTGCCTTGCTGTACATATCGCCTCACCACAAGTATAGCAACATTTTTCAAAGGCTTTTCCCCACCTTACCAAGTTACTCTGGTCAGGGAGGGTCATTTGGAAAGCATTTAGATAAAATTTTAATAAGGCAAGATACCAGTCATATAGCAAGGTGCGCCACTTTAGAGCTATTGGGATACAATACTC
Organism: Ectropis crepuscularia; assembly: GCA_963693475.1. NCBI lineage: Eukaryota > Metazoa > Arthropoda > Insecta > Lepidoptera > Geometridae > Ectropis > Ectropis crepuscularia. The sequence goes on along the minus strand of OY856339.1, from coordinate 31,783,847 downwards.
TTGCGTTTGCACACTCATTTTGCATTTCTAAATTCATAATTGCACTTTGTAACTGTCATTTTCGTCTTGTTGTAGAAAGGTTTTTACTATGTCTCGGTCTTCCCTTCCCTTTTTCCTCTTTCTTCTTCCCTTCCGTCTTTCTCGCTCAATCCAGCTCAGCTATATTTACTTGTGCACCTGCCATAAATTGTTTATGGAATTGAAGTCTAGATTCAAGCTACAAAGCGCTTTTGTCTTTTGGGAGAGATGCAATTTATTCTTCTTGCGACTTTCCCAAAACATGCGTTTTTGTAACTCTTAAGTGTTTGTAGAGTACGGATGGTTTTTTAGTTTCAGCCCAAAACTATTGTGATCCCTAAAGAGAGTAGAGAGATCAGCCGGATGTGCCAATCCAAACCATGACTTCGATATCTTTATGACATTAGCATCTAGCTAGGACCCCAGGAGGGTTTTACCGATGTCATATACTAGGAAAGGCCAAGTGAGACGTGATGTAAGATAGTTGTAATATATCCATGCTTTTTTGATATTGCTGATAGGCTGTTGGTTTACCTTATTGAGGTTGTTCATGAAGTTTTCAACAACTACCTCTAATGATGGTGTACGCCCTTTGTAATCTATCTTTCTACCAAGAAATTTGAAAGGCACTGCCTCTGCAATTGTGGTAACTCTTTGGCCACTTATGGAGAGTCCCGGATCGTAAGAAGTATATTTGATATTTCGTCTACCCAGACATAAACAATGACATTTACCTGGTTTTGCCCTCATTCCCTCCGTCCATGTACAGAACTCATTGACATCATTCAACAATTCCTGACACTGTTTGGGATTGCGTGTAAGTAAATATTGCAAAGTCGTCCGCAAAGGCTAAGATTGACTCATTGTACTTATTGTTGATTTTAAACCGGTAGCCTCATTTCTTCTCACGGGATATTAATTTGTCTACTAGATTTTTTTAACTATATTAAATACTATTGGCTATAAGCAGCACCCTTGGAATAGTCCTACATTGTAATTAAGTGGTTTTGAGTATTCCTTGTTTACTGCTATGATGAATTTTAAGTGACAATAATATGAATTAATTATGTCACTAATTACAGCAGGAAAGTTATACTATTTTAGAGCAAATATCATAAGTTCATGCTGCACGGAACCAAATGCGTTCTCTAGGTCTATCCAGCAGGCTGTTAGTTGTCTCTCATGTGTTCTGGCATCTTTCAAACTTTCCGCTAGTAATGTATTGTGTTCCAGGCATCCAGAAATACCAGGCAAGAAGCTTTCCGGTGGTTGGTATATTAGATAAAAAAACACGTAAATGTTTGCATATAACTAAACGATTGACGATGGAATAACTGGCGAAGGTGTGGTACTTCCCCAGGAAGACACTGTAAAAATTGGCAGTTATTTGGAATGCCGATAGAAGTGAAAACTTATAATTTTATACACAGCATACATACCTTATGGAAAGCGTTCGGTGGCGATGACGCAAGTTTCATTAATTTTGTTCAACCATAAAGTGCCTGCAGGCCTAAACAAAAGTATTCACTTCACAAAGAACCCAAATGATAAAGGTCACAGACGCGTCTAACAGACTCCGCAGAATGGCTAATCTATACTAATATTATAAAGAGGAAAACTTTGTTTGTTTGAATGTAATGAATAGGCTCAAAATCAAATGGACCGTTTTTAAAAACGTTTCTTTCACCATTCGAAAGCTATATTATCCACGAGTAGCACATAGGCTAAATTTTATTTTGGAAAAAAATAGGGCTCCGTAAAATATTTGGGTTTTTCGGACACAAGGTGTAAAAAATCAACCAGAAAAGTTACTTATTTTGCAAACGCTGCCTAAACTATAAAAGATAGAACCATAAAATGTCCTAAATAATTGTAGACCTTATAATATCTACAAAAGAGTCTGCAACACGCTATACCTATCTATGTCGAGTGAGGCACAATAACCATTTTTTTTATTTAAAAATCTTGTTTTTTTTTGGACTACATTTAAACGCATTTATTTTACTCATATGAGCCTTATCGAAATAAATTATTTGATCACTACTTAGTGAAGTTCATGTAGATAATATTTGGTCTTTGAATGATTAAAATTGGACGTATGGTTTTGAAGTTATGGTGAAATTAAAGCATTACGATTTCTGCTGCACGGCCTGTTGCGAAGTGAGCCAGGCAAGGCTTTCAGATATGCCATAACTGACAAATATACGTAAATACAATAGTCTTTTTCAAATGACTTCTTTTGGCGCAAAAGAAATTAAGGTAATTTTATGCCCACTTTTAATTTCCATCCTGCTGTAGTGCATTTGGCCGTTCATCTAGAGAACGGTCAAAGGGTGTATTTTACACCAGGGACAGCTAATCAAGTTGTCCAAAACCCACGCAATACCACATTACTGGCATTTTTTGCTCTATGTAATGAAGATGAATTCACGAAAACTCTTCTGTATCATGAAGTTCCGCAAAACTATACATGGGGAAATAATAAATTCACTAGAAGGAGGCGTGGTGAAGATGTAGTTGGACATCCGGGGATAAAAAAGATGCCGCTTTAGGTAGAGTCTACGGGATACATCCTTCACAATCAGAATGTTTTTATCTTAGGATTCTAAGAGCCGGTTTTCACGAAGCGGTTTCAAACCGCGCCATTGGGGTAGCACTTTAAGCGAAGCTTTGTTATCGCATTGTCCAAAAAAACTAATGGAGTTATTCGTAATCATACTTTTATTTTGTCAACCATCGGAACCATTGAAGTTATGAGATACTTTCAAAGATTAGTTCTGTGAAGATATTAGACATCATGTCAGACAACAAAATCAGGATAACACATTACCCTTCACTGAAGTCATTTATTTATAATGAAGGATTAATTGAAATAGAAAATAAACTTCTAGAATTAAACGACAAAAATTTAAGTGATTTTGGATTACCTGCTCCCGTTTGTACCCAAAATAATACTATTGACACAATGGTACAACAGTAGTTATAACAGACATTATCTAACAGCGCTTGTAAATGACAAAGTGACAAAATTAGTACCAGATCAAAGACATGCTTATGAGTCTATTTAATATCAGCATTGCACCCGTGCGAACCCAGGGCGGGTCGCTAGTTTCTAAATAAAAATCTGTGTGCTTAAGATCGCACAGCAGAAGAGATAACTAAAAAAATATATACGAGGGTCAAACTGAAAGTTCTTAGAACTGGCCACTTATAAACAATATAATAAAAAAAAAATTCTATAATTTGGAAATAGAACTCTTTGCCAATATTACTGCGTATATACTTCATTCATTTGTCATTTGTTTTACGATTTGGCGGCAAATTGAAAATTGTCTGTGTCACGTCAACATGAATTTAACACGAGAAAATTTTCGTGCAATGATTTTTTATGACTTTCGATGTCATTTAAGTCAACAAGAAAGTTATGATAGACTACGATTGGCCTTTCACGATGAAGCCCCATCTCGTGCGACTGTTTACAACTGGTTTAATGAGTTTAAACGTGGTCGCACTAATCTCACTGATGATTTACGTGAGGGACGGCCTTCTACGGCGACGACTGAAGATAACATCTGTGTTGTGCGGCGTATGATAGAGACTGACAAAAGAGTGACCTATCAGCAGATTCGGACAAGCTTAGGCATCGGTATGAGTCAAGTGCACAAAATCCTACACGAACATTTAGCGGTCAGGAAGCTTTGCGCCCGGTGGATACCTCATAATTTGACTGAGGCTCAAAAACTCCATCGTGTGGATTGGTGCCGTAAAATGATTGAAAGATTTAACGGAGGTGACTCAAATGCTGTGTTCGACATACTAACAGGTGACGAAAGCTGGATTTACTGTTATGATCCTGAAACCAAAAGACAATCTGCTCAGTGGGTGTTTCCTTTCGAGGAGTTGCCAACTAAAGTGAAGAGAGATCGAAGTGCGGGGAAAAAAATGGTGGCCTCGTTCTTTGGAAGGATAGGTCATTTCGCAACAATTGTGTTAGAGGATCAAAAAACAGTTTCTGCAGAATGGTACACTACCAATTGTTTGCCACTTGTCTTGGAAAAAGTTCGAGAGAAACGACCTCGCAGTAGGATCCTCCTTCACCACGACAACGCCTCATCGCACACCGCCAAGCGAACGATCGACTATTTGGCGACATCAAACGTTGAATTACTGGGTCACCCGCCGTATAGCCCCGACCTCGCGCCTTGTGATTTTTATTTATTTTCAAAAATTAAAGAAAAACTTAAAGGAAAGCGGTTTATGAATGCTGAAGAAGCGGTGGCTGCGTATCGCGATGCCATTGAAGAGACCCCTAAGGACGAGTGGGCAAAGTGCTTTTCCCAGTGGTTCCATCGCATGCAGCGGTGTATTGACGTGAATGGACAATATTTTGAAAAGATATAATAAAACTAATAACTGGCTAATGTAATCAGTTTTTGATTTTCTAAGAACTTTCAGTTTGACCCTCGTATACGGTCGAATTTAGAAACCTCCTATTTTTAAGGCGGTTAATAAGAAATAACTACTAGAAACCATTGAATAATTTTAATAATTACAAAGAAAAACGATACTTAAACATTGAATTTAGTAAACAGCGACACGATAGTGGCAGATGCGGCTGAAGGACTATGTAGTATCCATGGCCAAGGAGAAAATTAAAATTAGTATTTTAAGCATGGTCATCTAGATTAGTCTTCTCAACTTGGTCATCTAGAAATGCGTTAGGTCCCGAGTTTACCCGAACATTTCTTTCATTTACGAGTGTGACTGTTGAACTCAATTCACAGCCCACGAAAAATCTGTGTGTGGTGCGCTAAAAGAAGTTTATACATACTTCAAAAAATAATGTTATGTTGTGGGTGATAAGGAGGTGCCTTGGCTAGACTTGTGTTGTGAGTGGTGAGTGGTAAGTAGTGTCTCGGTTCGCAGGACTGACAACACGGTGAAGCACATGCGCGTGTGCCGCAAGCCCATCGACCAGGTGCAGCACTACTTCCTGTCCGAGTCGCGGTTCTTCCGCAGCGTCGTCGAGCTCGTCTCCTACTACGAGAAGACCAGCCTCTCGGAGAACTTCGAGGGGTGAGTCACATGCCTTTATATTCTTATATGTATCTAACAATAAATTGCTGTTCGTTAGTCTCGTCAGTACTCGAGAAATGCTGGACTGATTTTGGTTTTGAATTATTTGTAGGAGAAGGTTTAAAAGATGGAACGAAGTTCGCCGGGTCAGCTAGTAATATATGTACATATCCAAACTTAATTTTCTCCCTCCCCACTTTTGGCGAAATTAAAAAGTCCACGCCTCTTCGTCGCAAATCGTTTTTTTTTTTTAATTCTAAATATTAACCAAAAATTGGACCCACACATTTTCTTATTTAAGTAGAGTCTCTATAATAATAATAACAAACTTTATTTGAGCCAAAAAATAGTAGATACAAGAATTGTGGTTAAAATAATGTAACATAGATACTTGGTTTATTTGAGCCCTGGATTCCACACTAGGGGAAGTCCTGTGTTGTGAAATCCAGTGCCTTCCAAAACTGCTATTTTGGAGAAAGATGCAACCCGGGCTGTTTGAAGCAGCGGGGTTTCAACTCCCTCATGAGCAATCATCGAAACATTATGAAAATAAGATAATTAAGAGATACAGACTGATTAGTGTGTGAGGTGTGTGTGCGTGTGTGAGGGTTGTGAGGGAGTGAGTGTGTGTGTGTGTGAGGGCGTGTGTGCATGTGAGGGCGTGTGTGCATGTGAGGGCGTTTGTGTGTAAGAGGGTGTGTGAGTGTGCAAGCGATCGTGAATGTCAGTTTATGCGTTTGAGGAGAAGAGAGTGTTTTACAGAGTGTGCATTAAAAGCCGTAGTGAATTACGTGAACGAGCGAGTGCGCGTTGGCTGGTATTGGGGAAGTACTTACTTGTGTATTCATGGAAATCTGGGTGTGCGTCACAGAGGGAATACTTGCTTTGTAATACCGAGAGTTATTGTATCTCTACCGAGAGTTATTGTAGGTCAGTGCTTGTTGTGGAGCTCATCTTTCCACCTCTTTCCGGGGCGACCTGGATAAGAGACCGTTGGACGAGAGGAGAGCGACTCAGTGATGGAACGTAAATGAGTGGCGGGGCAAGATACCGGTGGTTAGGGCTGTAGAGTGAGGAACATCCTGGCGATGTGCGCCGTGTACCGTGTACAGAGTACCACCTTTTGTGCCTGAGGCCTGGTCAGCTTAAAGTTCGCTTTAAGTTAAGGACGTTAGTTCGCGCCGCGACCACAACAGGAGACCGAGACACATGTAGAGGTCGCGGCGTGAAGCGCCGCCTTTAGGCCTGACTTGTCTAGTTTTGATGTAGTCTAGACGGTGATGTGTTGTACGCAGACTGAACTCGAACCTGCGCTGGCCGTTCCGGCGCGTGGTGGCGACCGTGGTGCACGACTTCCGGCCGCTCGAGCCCACGCAGCTGGCGCTGCGGCCCGGGGCCAAGGTGCTGGTGCTCAGCAAGGAGGGCGACAGCCGCGGCTGGTGGAAAGGCCGCGCGCTCGACAAGGTCACTACACACCTCTGCAATTATGCTTCATTTGTATAGATCTTAGTCAAAAATAATATTACATTGGTTAGAAATTGTCAAAGTAAAAATTGAAAGACTTGTGTTTATTTATAGTATTTTATACTTAGATGCATTGTCAGAAAAATAAAAACAATACATTAAGTAATGTGTGCGTGTGTGTGTGGATGCAGGGTGACACGCGGTCGGGTTACTTCCCGAAGGAGTGCGTGCGCGAGGAGCCGGAGTGTATCGGCGCGCTGGACTGATGCCAGCTGTGCGCCGCCGAGCGCGGCTGCGCGCCCGCGCCCGCGCCGCCGGGCTCGCCGCGGCGCCGCGCGCGCTCCGCCCCGCCGCCCGCGCCGCTGCTGCTCGACGCCGACCTCGTGTGAGCACCGCAACACTGATGCCAGCTGTGCGCCGCCGAGCGCGGCTGCGCGCCCGCGCCCGCGCCGCCGGGCTCGCCGCGGCGCCGCGCGCGCTCCGCCCCGCCGCCCGCGCCGCTGCTGCTCGACGCCGACCTCGTGTGAGCACCGCAACACTGATGCCAGCTGTGCGCCGCCGAGCGCGGCTGCGCGCCCGCGCCCGCGCCGCCGGGCTCGCCGCGGCGCCGCGCGCGCTCCGCCCCGCCGCCCGCGCCGCTGCTGCTCGACGCCGACCTCGTGTGAGCACCGCAACACTGATGCCAGCTGTGCGCCGCCGAGCGCGGCTGCGCGCCCGCGCCCGCGCCGCCGGGCTCGCCGCGGCGCCGCGCGCGCTCCGCCCCGCCGCCCGCGCCGCTGCTGCTCGACGCCGACCTCGTGTGAGCACCGCAACACTGATGCCAGCTGTGCGCCGCCGAGCGCGGCTGCGCGCCCGCGCCCGCGCCGCCGGGCTCGCCGCGGCGCCGCGCGCGCTCCGCCCCGCCGCCCGCGCCGCTGCTGCTCGACGCCGACCTCGTGTGAGCACCGCAACACTGATGCCAGCTGTGCGCCGCCGAGCGCGGCTGCGCGCCCGCGCCCGCGCCGCCGGGCTCGCCGCGGCGCCGCGCGCGCTCCGCCCCGCCGCCCGCGCCGCTGCTGCTCGACGCCGACCTCGTGTGAGCACCGCAACACTGATGCCAGCTGTGCGCCGCCGAGCGCGGCTGCGCGCCCGCGCCCGCGCCGCCGGGCTCGCCGCGGCGCCGCGCGCGCTCCGCCCCGCCGCCCGCGCCGCTGCTGCTCGACGCCGACCTCGTGTGAGCACCGCAACACTGATGCCAGCTGTGCGCCGCCGAGCGCGGCTGCGCGCCCGCGCCCGCGCCGCCGGGCTCGCCGCGGCGCCGCGCGCGCTCCGCCCCGCCGCCCGCGCCGCTGCTGCTCGACGCCGACCTCGTGTGAGCACCGCAACACTGATGCCAGCTGTGCGCCGCCGAGCGCGGCTGCGCGCCCGCGCCCGCGCCGCCGGGCTCGCCGCGGCGCCGCGCGCGCTCCGCCCCGCCGCCCGCGCCGCTGCTGCTCGACGCCGACCTCGTGTGAGCACCGCAACACTGATGCCAGCTGTGCGCCGCCGAGCGCGGCTGCGCGCCCGCGCCCGCGCCGCCGGGCTCGCCGCGGCGCCGCGCGCGCTCCGCCCCGCCGCCCGCGCCGCTGCTGCTCGACGCCGACCTCGTGTGAGCACCGCAACACTGATGCCAGCTGTGCGCCGCCGAGCGCGGCTGCGCGCCCGCGCCCGCGCCGCCGGGCTCGCCGCGGCGCCGCGCGCGCTCCGCCCCGCCGCCCGCGCCGCTGCTGCTCGACGCCGACCTCGTGTGAGCACCGCAACACTGATGCCAGCTGTGCGCCGCCGAGCGCGGCTGCGCGCCCGCGCCCGCGCCGCCGGGCTCGCCGCGGCGCCGCGCGCGCTCCGCCCCGCCGCCCGCGCCGCTGCTGCTCGACGCCGACCTCGTGTGAGCACCGCAACACGTCAGGAACCCTGCATACTCAACGACGTAGACAAGCACCCTGAGCGAGCGGTCGGTCGGCCGGCGCCAAGCGACAAGCTCACTGCTAGCAAGGACCCGCGTCTCCTATTCTGGGATCATCCGCTAGGAACCTTTCATACCCCACGACGTTGCAGACAAACTCCCTGCCAGCAAGTACCCTCATCTCCCGTCCTGAGACTTTTCTGCCAGGAACCCTGCAATATTATCACGACGTTGACATATACAGTGTACTGCTAGCAAGAGGTACTTGCACAATCCTGGGATCGCCATCTAGCTACTGACTGTGTCCAGTGCAATGATGATGTTGAAATGGTTTGAACTAGTTAACCTAATCGAGCTAGCGAGGAGCGAATCCCACCTCTACTCCTGTGCCGGGAACTCTGCAAACTTAACTGACTGCTAGCAAGCCCCTCGTCTCCTGTCCCGCGATCGCCGTCTAGCTACTGACTGTGTGTCATGCAACGATGACGTTGCAGAGGTTTGAACTAGCTAAGCTAGAAGTGCTAGCCCTCGCTAGCACTCACTCCTCAGAGTCTACCACCTCCACGCCTGTTCTTGGAGATGCATCTTGCTACATATCTTGTTCCGAGCGACGATGGCTAACTATGAGTATGCTTGAGAGTACGGCTACAAGCTTCACTTCTGTTTCGTACAGCGGATGCTCCGTACACAAGCACGGAGGGTATCGCAAACGCTCCGTCTAATTGCGTCCACTACAAATTATAACAACCCAAACTGTGTAGCAACTCCATAAGCTACGTTCGAAGAAAGTTCAACGAGATACTAGGGGTGTTCGATCCTGCTCGCCCCGCTTAACGTCATCACGCGTATGAACAAGACAGCGTACACGGATCCATTTAATTAGAAGCAAGTATATAAATGCTATATCAGGTGTTCTCGGTAGAAACTGAGTGTTGTGGTTCGAGATCAGGTTAAAGATAAAAACGCTGTGTTCTAAGCGAACGGTAACGACAATGTGTGTAAATCAACCCATTTTGATTCCCCACAAGACAATGTTACAGTGAGAAATACTGTAACAAAGTACGTAGAATAAGTAGTGAAAAAATATGTTTTGAAACTTCAAAAAGTGATTTGATGTTCTGATTGTGAATGTTGTAAATGTTCCGGACTGATTGTACGCGAATATTAATACACTTACCCAGTGCAGCTACTCTTCACCTGACTTAAATTGTATTTTTGGATGGAGCTATAGCTGGAACCCAATCGGATAGCATTCGTTGAGAGTGAAAATAACTCGGATCTTATAGATTTCTGACAAATATAAATATCGTATCTATTCTGTTATGTACCTTATTACTCTTTTAAATGAACAAAGATAGAATTGTCATGTTTATTCCTGTGATAGAATAAATGTGATTAAAATAAACGGATATGAAACGAAGACTAAAGATCCCAGCAGAAAGTTGAATTTGTCACCGGAATGGACACTATGCGGTTGTGTTCTAAAGACAGCAGGTGATTTGAATGTTCGTCTTCCTCCATGTTGTTACACTGTTAGTTTAAAACGTTTAAGACGCTTCGTATTCACTGTCTTCCATCTCATTCGCACCTACCGTAATTGGATGGATGTGCAAATGAAATGACAAGATAAGAATTCCCAGAGTCGTGAACAAAAACTAAACAACTACATGGCGAAAGACAGCATATAAAAAAATATGAGCTATTTCATGTTATTTAAAATAACTTTTTAAATTTAGATGAACAAAATAAGCATGGTGTAAATTAGAATAATCGAATATACATATTGGTGCATCATACCATAAGAAGTAATGATTAAGTTATCATGGGAAAGGCATGAAATAAAGCATATATTTTCGTAAAACTCATTATAGCATTTCATAGACAATCCGTAAAAGATTTTGTAAATATTTAATTATTGATAATGTTAACGGTCGACGCAGTTTGTCTTTAGACTGGATTTATTGGATATGAAGTGTGAAATCATTGTATAAACCCGTTCTTTAGGGAAACCAATCGAATATGGCAGATCATTGCCTCTCGCTCGCTCTCTATAATGTAGAAACGAGCCGTAATAATACAATCAGCCATATAAGATTTGTTCTTTATTGACTGGCTTTAATTGGTGTACATTATTGTCGTCATAGCTGTTACTACCCTTTATATGATAAAAACTTTCGAAAACCTTCATTTTTGTGACAGCCCAGACTATATTCCCAATTGCTAATAATAATCGAAATGTGTGCTACCCAGTATAACTTGAGCAGTAGCGTCGCTGTGATTCTGCGCAATCGCAGTCCAAGTTATATTAGTTAGTGTAATTGGCCAGAATTAAGCTCTTGCAGGCTACAACTTACTTTATTAACAATATTAACCAATCATACATGTTGGAGCGCATTATCGCGAGGGTTTCGATAGTTTGTATATAAGAGGATAGGCACAGCTTCTTGTACATAGGACTGTGGATTAAGGAAAATATTAAATGTTATTACTTATACTTATGAATTAGTCAAGAATTTTCATGAAAAAATGCAATTGAGAAATGTATAGTCATGTAGTTATTTTTGTGACGCGACCACCTTAGCGTAGAGTATTATGACATGATACGTGTTTTACGTTCATTTGGATTCACTATTGTGAATATGTACAGTTAGCGGCGGGAAACGCGGACTGCATCCAGTGTAGTTCGGCTTTCGCCCCGGTACTGTTGATGATGAAGCATTAACTAAGTTTTAACTCTCCCTATGGTATTTTAAATGAGTTCTCCTCGAGTTTGCCATATTTATTTCCTGGAACTTTAGATAATAAATCTGTATAAATGTAATTTAAAAAAAAACTTATAAATATTATGCAAATGAAATTTTACCAGAAATAAAAAGAATTGTATTAGGAAACGAAAGGCAAAACGCTAAAATGTTCAAAACATTTAGTTTTATGTAAAAAAAAAAAAGAAATCTCAAAGTGTGTGTAAAATACGACGTTAAAGCATTTAAATATTAAATATAATACCTACGTGTAGTTAAAAAAGATATTTAAATATATTTTCATAAATATAAAAAGGTAAGTAGTCGTTTCAAGGTTTCTCTCTCCTTCGTCGGGCAATCTCCGCTCTCTTCTCGATCTCTTATCTCTGGCACGAAGTTCCGATGGTGCAAACTAATGCTTTAAACTTAAACTAGCTCGGTTAGACTCGTGTTGTTCTATAGTATCACTTATTCGTATTGAGGCGCCAACTTTCTATGACATCACAGAAGCATTTCAACATTTCCAAATTAGAAAGACGAGGTCAACATTAACCCATTAAATATAAATAAATCTAAATAAAATAAAAAAACAAGTCTTACATGAAAAAACTTCGATAGCCATCATTATCAGTAACCATTACAAGATAGAGTTTTCGTATCTCAGTGTGAATTGGATCTTAGGATATTATAATGTTGGTGTTCAAATTCTTTGTCTATTTACGAGATGTTAATTAACTTACACATAGGTTAAATGTGAAATTGTTACAACTTACTGTCACAAATGCAATTTGGTTTGGTCTTCCTGTCACTTTATTCATAGGATACATGTGTCAATGCTCAAATCGTATCAATTTTTAACACTCGCATGTTTTGATCCTAGATTTTGTATTAGGCGTTTTCGTGTATGCAGAACATCTTGTGCCAAAGGTCTGGTTTTGTTTCATCCCTAATTTAATGTATGTTTTTTTTTCTTCAATTATTTGATTAACCGCAATACATTTTAAAGTACAATACAACAACTCTTGAATAAAAGGCCACAAATAGAAATTGCATTGTATACTTAAAACTATTATCAATCATTTTAATTGGCTTATCGCTTATTATCTCCACCAGGCAGTTGTGCACGGTTAAATTACATTGAAAAAATCACGGTAATTATATAAGTAGATAACTACTAAGTCAAGTTAAAGCAATATGTAGTTTGACAGCTGATTTAATTGGTTGAGTCTGTTCATTTTTGACATGTTATTTGACTAGGTATTTTTTTTCCACAATACTATTACTCTTACCTCAATTCGCGTTTATGTATCGACATTCCAATGCATAGTATTAGGTGTTTTATTATAATTTGCTCTCTGTTTTTTAGTGTTGAGCAGGACATGATTTGAAAAAGAGTGACAAAGAGTAACCCCTTATGTCTATTATGACGCTAATGTTTTTTTTTACTCAGCCAGTATGATGTCCATTTTAAAAGAGTCGAGGAGTACTGAACCTTGTGAGTGGTCCTTTCTCGCTGTCGCCCTGTAGTTTACTTCGATAGAATGACGAGTAACACGACTCCGCGACATAATTTATATAAGTGGTATATTATTTAACGTTGAGCTGCGTGTTGTACCTACGGGACATCCTACTAATATTATAAATCTGAATGTATGGATGTTTGTTGCTCAATCACCTCCTAACGTATGAACGGATCGGGCCGAAATTTGGAACACAGATAGATTATAGTCTGGAAGAACACATAGGCTACTTTTTATCCCGGAAAAACAACGGGAACGGGAACTTCGCGGGTAACACCGCGGGGCGCTGCTAGTACAGTCATATATACCTACCACTTCTTGTGTCTCCTACTCAACACTGCTCAATATGTTTGTTTCAAATATTAAAGGCTCGGTAGTGACAGCGCAACTAATCGTATATATACTAGGTATATGGTTAGTTGCGCCGCTATTATTTTGTAAACTCAAAGTGAAATGTTGGCACGAAGCAAATGTTGCTAAATATTCGGTACCGACATTATGCACTGACCTCTGCCTGGCATTCGATTTCTTATTTGTATTCCAACGTCGTCAATTCATCCTTTGCGTCGGTCATTCGCATATCATTGACATAACATATTTTGTAAGCACTGCATACTTACGTTTACTCAAACCAAAATACGTGTTTCTCGAATGCCTCTTCTGTAGCGGTAGGACTTTTTACAGAGTCGGTAGGCCTGAAGTACCACACATTTGCCAGCTATTCTACAATCGCCAAGTAATAAAAGGAAAACATTACCGTGTGCCAGTTTGAAGGGCAATGTTTCCAGAAAAACTAAATAAAAGTTAATTATGCGATGTCAATAACTTGAGTATGTTCGAATCGTTTAGTTTCGACTCGACTGAATGGCACATGTAGGTAGCGTTATGTTTACACACAAATCTTTCACGAATGCACTTTAAGGAATCTATTTGTTTGAAATTAATCTAAAAAACTCAATTAAGTATTAGTAACCTGTACTTTACCTTCTGTAAATACTTGTTAACTGATTCTACTGTTCGTTATAGTGTAAGCTACGTAGATAGTCTCTATGCACAATGAATGCTCTCCTTCCAGGTCGCAGTGTATACTTTATGTACACGCACCTTTATTCTATTATAATAATACTAGCTGACCCCGCAAACGTTGTTTTGCCATATAAATAAAGGTATGAAAAATAGCTAGTAGCCGATTCTCATACCTACTGAATATGCATATAAATTTTGGTTAAAATCAGTAAAGCCGTTTCGGAGGAGTAAGGAAACAAACACTGTGACACGAGAATTTTATATATAAGATGTACTTTGTAAATTGTACAGAGGACGGAGTGAGAGTTTAATCTACCTATGGTTTTTTAAATAACTTGTCCCTCTCACTCATTTCGCTGTGTAAGAGAGATAGGACACGATATTTCGATATGCATAGTGAGTTCTGCGTCCGCAATAAAGTACAGAGATCGTGAAAATCATTACGGCATGGAATGTGTTAATCGCCTTAGGGGAGCGAATAGATCAGCTTCCTCTCAATTTAACCAGATAGCGTCTTAGTGCTCATAAAAATCGGTCAAACCAGTGGGTAGAAGAAACTCGAACTACGCCCTCCTGTCTTTTGAAAGTGGTTACTAAGAGTTAATATTTGTAGTGGAATCCACCGGGCCCAGTGTGTATGAATATACATTTTACACTACGATTTATGGTGATACACTACGGCCCGTTCCGAATAATGCCTATATCATCGACAAATTTAATGGTTCTCTTTCGTGGGATATCTGAATCTACAGCACCTAATGTTAAAAACTGAGAAAATGAAAAGCGATTGATTATGGTAATTCGATCATTTCCTGAGAACAAATGAGGACCACCTATCTAAGAAGGATGGCGATGAATGTTGATAATGACAGTGATAGACAAAATATCAAAGAATGTATGGATGAAATATGTGAATTAAAATATGAACATAAAGTGAACGCGTCATCTCAACATTCACTGTGAATGTTGAGATGACGAGTTATAGAGATTGATATAGCACCGATCCCACATGAATGGGATTAGGAGTAGCGTGATCATGATGTAATGTTATACAGTGGAAGTTTCGATTTTGTTTGTGGTTATATGTTAAAGTAACGTATCTGAAACCATTAGAAAAAAGTGTGTCGGTTAAGAATAACATTATTGTTATAGGCAAGGTCGGAGCGGGACGCTAGTTTTTATAAAAACTCTTTTGTGTGTAGCCACTATCAAGACACAACGCTGATATTAAACGAAGAAACATAAATGTATAATTGTAAAATTTAAATAAATTTTGAATGTATTAAACTCATAGTACCACTTTAAATGAACTATTTATAGAAGTGTATAATGATATGAATCGGAACAATAAAATGCATCAATAATTAATTCACCGCTTTCTGCCACGCTGTAACTGCAGATACCTTACAAAAGATGATAATATTTATGAAATATCTACAAAACGTACAATATTAGTAAAAATAATCACAAATATCTTGTCCGTGGCGACAGGGTGTTCTTGTTATTAAAATAAATATATATATTTAAACAGAGTAAAAATGAATTAGCGTAGATGAGATATATGGTTGTTGTAACTTAATAGATATATTTTTTCTATTTGGTTGGGCAGCCTCGTGGGTGGGACGCCTTGTAGGTGGGACGCCTCGTGAGTGGGACGCCTTGTAGGTGGGACGCCTCGTGAGTGGGACGCCTTGTAGGTGGGACGGCCGCGAAGGCGAGGGGGAACGAAGTGTGATACAAACAAATGTATGATTTGATAGTCGGAAACATGCTCTGTGTATAATTTATCGTATTATGCTCTCGTGGCGAATGTGCTCTCTGTGGAGGTAGACCAAAACTTGTCATATTCTGGATAATTTATAGAATACAAGTTTGCTGAAAGACAAATTGCGGAGTTGCAAATGTAATGCAAACCAAACCACCCGGGCTTCGCCGTACCGAGACAGTTCGCAAGTTTGTATTTAATGCATTGTTCGTGTACATTTTAATGCTTAAAATTACAGATTGCAGATAAAGGTTCACTGACCAAAGGACGAATATTAGCGACTTCGTTGAAATCACGGAAACGCCAGTAATTGTGTGGAAAATACTTTTTCCATACATTTGCTTGCGTTTATACAGACGCTAGAGTTCGTACTTCAACTCTCCGAGTTACTGTGACGACTAGTAGTATGAAATTCGTGTGATAACTACCCGCACTGTGTTTGGTCTACTTCTGTGCAGACAAACGTTCACCTGAGCACACAGTACCTATTATAATTTTATGTTGTACGTGCCAAAAACTATGTGCAGTATCACTGATCTCTATGACTAACATTTAATTATATTAGATTACTATTTTATCTGTGTTTAATGCAAAATAATGCAAGTGGTAATTCACGAGTCAATGTATGAATGTAAAATTGTATATTTAACATACAATAGAGACCCCCGTATTCAGAGAGTCCCGACTAATGATTGTTACTATTTTAAAAGTTAGATCTATGTCTATTAATATAGAAAAACCTGTGAAAAGTTTGCTACGCAGAAATAAAACCGCAGAAGAAATACAGAAAGTTTTCTGTACTAAGTTATGTAAACTGGTAGGACATAAGTAAGGATGGGGGATATATGCTGTACACACGATTCCGGGCAAACGATATTTGCACGCGATTGATAATGATCTAAAACAATCGGAAATCCATTTTCTATGGGCCTGAATAGTGGGGTCTCCACTATATTATAAATATTCACTAGTGTAACCACGCACAATGTTGGTTTCCAAATTGAGTGTAATTGTAATATTGAAATTGTGTCATCAACACGCTTGATTATAAAGTTGGTGCTATTTTATTTTGTGTTCGCTGATGTCCTATAGTGCTATTGCTGCGGTGACTTTGAGAACACAGCTTTCAATCCACAAACCGCAATGAGGTGTTTTCAAAATGACAGATATGAGTGACGGATAAGTGAAAAAAAATCTGTAAATATTTAATAAATTCCTGTAACATATTTAAACATTGATAACTATTTTTATCAGATTTTTTAATTCATCAAGACATTTTGAAAAACCTCAACGCCTCACGATAGCGATTGCTCTATGCAGTAAGAGAAAGAAGACATTAGCTTAAGCATCCAATAGGAACGTGTGAGGAAAATAACTGTCAAAAGCGTGTGAGACGGATAGAGATATAGACTGTAACTTTTGACAGATATTTCCTCGCATCGCTAAGCTGCGTCGTGTGGAAGATATTTTATCATTCGCTATTACAGTTTGTTTGGTTTGAAAGCTGAAACTGGATACCTATTTACTTTTCTTATATTTACTTAAATTAATAATTGTCGTACTAAACTGAGACAAATGTATCTATGTAGGTATGTAAAATCGAATCACTTCTAAGTTTCTATACAGTGCAGTTTACTATGTTTAGATTAATAAAAATCATAACGAAAAACAATTGGTGTAAACCCACAGCAGTAGGTACTGCACCTGTCATTGAGTAAACACTGAAAAAGTTGGCGTACCCTACGTACAAATTAGAGTACCGTTGATTGTACCTGTTAGTGATCCAACTTTAAATATCTAAGAAATATCTACCATGTGTAGGTTTCAGAAAAACTACTTAATCTTCCAGTCTCAGTAAGGAAGGTTGATTTTCTCCGTTCTCATGTGTTCACCGCTCAACATTGTGCTTTAACATAATTAAATTATCACGCGGCGCCACAGACGGAAGTAGAAACGTATTTTGATATTATTTATGTTCATGTTTGTAAATACATAAGTATAATATTATACAGAAATGGCATATCTCTGTTCTGTAGGTAAGAAGCAACTCCACAATAAATACTGTGTCGGAGAGATTTCATTGTTTTATTTATAAACTTATTCTAATTGTACAAATAACAGTCTTAAATTTAAATACAATATATTTCTAATATAAGTTAACATTTGTAGCATTTGATTTCGTACGTAAAATCACTTAGGTACCAGTTTTAAATAACAGACTCAATTTTACCAACTAATCAAAGAGGAAGAATTATGCATCATAACATAAGTTTCATGAAACCTTCCCCTTGGCAACGTTTTACAGTCGCGATTTCTTAAAATTTTAATCTTATTGCTTCCAATGTTATTGGCTATTCTCATGTTATTGGCAACAATCGATTGATTTTTTTTATCATTTGTACGAGTTTCCTTGTGTTTGGTTTTGTCAACGCTAACACTAGGCCCTTTGCGACAGTTTGTTCTATATTTTTTTTTAGAAAACGACCTATTATGGCAGTTTACCTCAGATGGCGCCTATAGGTACTACCTACTGAACTTTGGGCATGCGCAGAAGACACAGGGCCTGTTGGCCAGGCAGGGACAGGACTGTTTATACCTTTATACAATTTTAGTCTCTATTGCGATGTTTTTACGCACCAGTTACGCGCACTGCGTTATTGAAGTATCTCACTATCTCAGTCGATATAGTCACGATGCATCTATTCAATCAAATAACTATTTGTAAGAGTTCATAATATTTCCGATAATCAGTGGTTGCGGTCTTGATTCAGAACTTCATATTTGTACTGGCACATTTGTGTTCTCGTGTGCTTCGGTATTGCAGCAGCAAATAAACGACATATAGGTATAACACCGTAAAATTTTCAACACAGTCAGATTATAATGTCACGGTAGGTTAGGTTTTTGTAAACTGACGAGGTTAGAATATAATCTGACGATTTTTACAGTTTACGGTGACAGATACAACTGCAAAACCACACACTCAGTCACAGGTATTGAAGTTCACAAATGTAGTTCCTGATTCTCTGATGCCATTTTACTTGAGGTCGGGCGTGCTGCTGCCGAGGTAGGAGCGCAGGTCGGTGACGGTGGAGCGCACCAGCTTGGCGGGGATAGTGGCTCGCGCGAGCCGCTGGTACGCCGCGAACCGGTGGCAGCCGCCGAAGCTGTAGTAGTAGTCGCCGCCCTGCGAGCCCTGGATCCACAGGATGTCGATCGGTGGCACCACGCCCGATTCTTCCTCCTTCTGCAGACAAGCGACAAAACTTTGTCAGAAATTTCGAGGTCTTATTAAGGTTTCGTTTTTGAAAGTTTTTGAAGTGAAAACTTCTTTTGCCGCGCCAAAGACAGATTTCTCGTGGGCTGTGAATTGAATTCTAGCGTCACGGTCGGGAATGATAAGAAATCTTTGGGAAAACTCGGGACCATGACCAGAAATGCTGACGCGTTTCTAGATGGCCATGCTCATGGACACGCCCTCCGGATTCACCCGCGTAGTTTCCAAAGTGAGCTATGAAATTGTGAGTTATAAGTTTTGGCTGCTATCGGCAGTTCCTATGACTGGCATGACACTTTTATACGAATTCACAATGAACGCCGCGACGCGACTTAAATTATTTCGATATTCTTAATAAATGCACACTGTACACATAATAAAATTGCAAAGAGTAGGTCCACGAGCCAGATTGTTAGTTCAGGGCGCTAGTGAAAAATGCTCTACAACTTTCTCATTACACTTATCCCACCAAATACCTATACAAAAAAACCGTCGAGTGGTTTCGGTGGAGTAGGAAGAAATTTCGGGCAAGGAAACTTATTAATTTAAGATGGTAGGTTAGATTATATACCAATAGTATATACTATAGACGAATTAGTAACAAATAGGTAGGTACATATATAGGAACAAACTTTATTTCGAACTTCAAACTTCGTGTTTAGTGTTTACCTTACAGAATTAAGTAGGTACCTTATGAATTTGTACCTATGTGTGATTTACACACAGGTACAAATTCGTAATTCGTACAGGCCACCAACCAGTAGGTAGGTAAATGAAAATTAAATTATATTTAGGTTCATAAAATTAGCAAACAAGTAGTTAGCTACCCACTCTACTTATTGGTACTTTTGTACCTATACTCATACACTGAATTCTTGTTCACCTTTCATCTTTTCGCATACAAAGTAACTAAGCAAGAAATCCAGTTTCCAAATCAAAATGTATGTCAATCGATCGAGGCGACTATTACGCTTAGGTACCTACAGAGATGGTTTCGAGCGCAATGCAATGTTAGGTTGGTAAGTAATTTTTAGGATTTGGAGTCTTCTTGTTCCAATACCTGCGTGTCACTGTGCTGTTATGGGTAGGCATATTGCTTACCATCAGGGACATGTCTTCTGAAGCTAAAAGATTATTAGATTTAGAAATTAAAGGGATAAATCTTACGAGATTTATTTCTAATCTAATTCAACAATCAAATCAAGAATTTCAAGAAATTGAAATTAGTAGGTAAGGCGGGCGTTGTAAGTGAGTATAAGTAAGGCGGGGTGTAAGTTAGTACATAGATCAGGGTACCTGGATGGTTTCCATGAGCGACTCCACCTTCTTCTCGTCCAGCTCCGGCATGAAGGGCCGGATGATCACGGACATGGGCACGTCATGGACCTCCGTCACGTACGCACTGTGGACGCTCGTCATCTTCGCTGCTGCAACGTCAATTAACACTAAACACAAAGGAACTAAGCTCAAATTGAAAAACATTGAATTTTTTCGCATTGTTAACGAGAGTCGAGCAGGAACAGAGAACTATAACTGACTATCCAGTCATGTTCTTTGTAATACCTATATGTACCTAATAAGTATTTGAAAAAGCGCCTTATGTAATAGTTGAAAGTGCCTTCCTTGCGAAATTGCTGACTTTATCTTGTTATCTTTTAGGTACGATAATATCATAAATAAATGATAATGCTTATGAGAGTACGTGCCGTAATTTGGATATTAAATTACGAAATGTATGATGCAAATGATGAGCAAACACATCAAACAAAAACTTTTTCGCGCCCTTTCAAATCAGCTGTAAACTTCTAAACAACATTATAAAACAATTACCTAACTAAGTATAGAGAAAAATAGCAACTTAAATCACTTATTAGCTTAAAATGAATGCAAAGTAGAGCACAATTTACAAATTAATTTCCTGGGTACAATATACGTATATACCTATATTGTGTAAAAATCATTGAAGTTGTGAAATATGAACTTTTCCTCGACTGAGCCATAGGAACAAATTGACAATAAATTATATGAAACATACCTACAAGAAAAACAAAGTATTAAATGAACACACTCACATTGTCTTCCAACAGTCGCAGCTGAGGCTAGATTGACGATAGATTTGAACATAACCTAGGAAACTGCACGAACGAGCGTCTCGCTCTGATGATGTCACTCCACTGTTAAATCTGACAGTGTAGTGTACCTACCTACGCTGTACGTACTCTACGTACCTGCAAGTCGCCTTCCATACTGCGCGCGAAGGTCGCAGACCGATAAATATAAACACAAACACCAAACTTTGTTTACTTTTAATCCTTTTGCACCTGATATTATTAATGTTATCAAATCCGTATCGGTAAGAATGTTGTTGATTTGCTTGGGCAAGGGTGGAACAGACTAGGAGCCAGGCTTGTAGATTTTCCGGGGTTTCATATTATGTTGCTCTGAGAAGTCTATTATTATTAGATACGTATTACCTTATATAGGTATAGTTAAAAAAATGTGTTAATTACGTTGTTTGTCCGTGATGACCTCCTAAACTACTGAATCGATTCACACACTTCGATTTAAACACTGTGCTGTCTGATGGGATAATTTTTAATCACATTTTTTGATCGTTAATTAT
The DNA here is from genome assembly GCA_963693475.1 of Ectropis crepuscularia. Taxonomy (NCBI): domain Eukaryota; kingdom Metazoa; phylum Arthropoda; class Insecta; order Lepidoptera; family Geometridae; genus Ectropis; species Ectropis crepuscularia. The sequence goes on along the minus strand of OY856339.1, from coordinate 31,762,416 downwards.
TTTTGAATAAATAACATGACAACCCATGTCCCAACATATTTTGTTTTTATGTTTTAAGTATATACTAACTTGTTTTTTAAGAAACTGTGTTCTTGAACCAAATAAATTTCATTTCATTTCATTTCAACCGTGCGAAGCCGGACCACTAATACTTACTAAGGCCCAACTTTCACGGCGCGGTTTCAAACCGCGCCCGCGCGCGGGCGCGGCAGATTTCCATATAAAATTGAATTTAAAACTCACGACGCGACGCAGCCGCGCGGCGCCCGCGTGGCTGCGCGCGGTTTTTGCGCAGTAGCTTTTCGTAGTAGAAACCGCAAAAACCTGCGGTCTCGTGAGTATTGAGTTTATTTATTAATCCGTTTTAATTTATTATTATCGGATACTTTATTTTTTAAATTTTTATTATTAATTTATTATTGAAACAAAACGGTCGCGCGGCGCGGTGCCGCGCCCGCGCGCGGGCGCGGTTTGAAACCGCTCCGTGAAAATTGGGCCTTACCTAGATAACATCTTAAAAATTGGTTAATCTGCGCCAGAAAGTTCTGTGAAAACAATTGTTGCTTAGTAGAACAGCTGGATTTTATAAATAACGTCGCATTTTCATTGTGCGGCTTTTTTTAATGTGGTTCCTGTAATTTAACCGACTTCCGATTCTGACGGGACTACACAACTAGATAGCTGTTATTTTAAGGTATAACATAGGTTACTCTTACTTTAGGAAAATAATAAGAGTTCCGTGAAATAAAAGAAACCCTTTAAACCCCGGGTTTTAAGGGGCAAAGCTATAAATAATTTGTAACGGACGTTCGTCAGCCTTACCTATGGATTCGTCACGTCTGTCTGTCACACCCACTTTTTTTGTAAGTATAAGTACCGTATCGTTCCATATTTACCTACCATCGTTTCTGTATAGGTACTTAAATGTTCTCTGCCTGACTCTGATATATTATTGGGGGTCTCTGATGCGTATTTGCCCAAAGTCCATTAGGAAGTAGAGGCTTTTTAAGGCCAGCTGCAATAGGTTCTTTAAAAAAAATCTGCTGTATTTGTTCCTTATACCTACCTATCATATTGGACCCGACACTGCGTGTTTTAATGTTACTTCCAGCTTCAAATTATGTGCACTAGCATCAGAGTTAAGCAAATATAGATAATTCCAAACAAACAAATAATTATTTAGTTTTACTAGAAATTCGTTACTTTTAAAAGCCATTGTCTCTTGGTCTATAAAGGTGAATGTTTGGTCGCGGGGGGCTTTATCGTAGCAATGTCTACTCATTGTTTGTTTCAGGTACCTAATCATTGATATTGTTAATCTTGATAGAAATTGCATTATGTATTTGCGTCGTAATAATAATTAGTAGGTACCTATATAGGTACATACCTATGTAGTGTTTTGTAGTGGTAGGAATTTTGGCAGAGTCCGCCTGGGGAAGGACCACACCTTTGCCAGTTATTCTACCGCCAAGCAGTAATGTGCAAACATTACTGTGTTTCGGTTTGAAGGGCAATGTTTCCAGAGAAATTCCAGGGCTTAGAGATACAACAACTTAGATCTCTGGGTGACGAGCGCAGTGCAGTGCTAAGTATCGATTTGGACTCTTCATGTTGCAGGCTTGTTGCTTACCATCAGGAACATGTCCTGCTCGTCTCGTCACTCTTTACTTTAAAAAAAACCTAATTGTGTATCGCTGAAATTATTCATCACAGTGGTGATGAATAATATTTAACCGACTTAAAAAAAATAGAGGAGAAGGTTCTCAATTCGGTTGTATGCAGATTTTTGAAGTGAAAACTTCTTTACGCGCGCCTAGACAGATATTTCGTGGGCTGTGAATTGGATTCTAGCGTCACGCTCGGGTATATAAGAAATCTTCGGGTAAACTCGTGAGCTCGTGACCATGGCTATTGGCCATTTAGAAATGCGTCAGCCAATGGCAAATGCTGAAAGGGTGTGGCTGAAGAAGAAATGATGACGCATTTCTAAATGGCCATGCCATGATGCCCAGGCCACGCCCTCTGGTTACACACGTGTAATTTCCAAAGTAAGCTATCAAATTCTGAGTTCTAAGTTTTCACTTCTATCGGCAGTTCCTATGACTGCCATTTTTTAAATGTAAGTATGTTACGCGGTAGCTCCGCCAATTGTGAAGCGATGTAGTCACATTAAAATTTAATCAAATAAGTTAAAATATCCACAAAAAGCTGAGATTAAACAAATTTTAGTTTTTTGTGAATATTTCGAAAACCGCTTAACTTATTTAATTGATAATTCGATGATAATTTTTTCCAAAATCTCGCTGCCTCATAAGAACACTGTACTCCAACAAGAGCGCGAATTGCCGTTTTTCGGAAATTGAGGCCTGCCACTCGGCTGCCAAACCACACAGCTCAGGTCTATAAGCAAGTAGGGAACTGTGGCGAAATTACAGGTAGGTAAGTAAGGCTTAAGTTTTTAAGTTACGGCTGGTTTAGTCGGGAGAACGGCGACTACCGATACGGAGACCCCGAGTTCAGAACCACTGTCTTTTCGAAGTCATGTGCGTAACGCAGCTAACTTAAAAAAACGGTGAAGAGAAACATCGTGAAGAAGCCGACATGTACCTAGAATCTTTCGAAGTCATGCGTCATCTACAAACCCGCACTGGGCCAGCGTGGTGGACTATGGCCTTGACTCTCTCCTTGCGAGAGAAGGCCCCGAGTCTCAGCAGTGGGAACATTTAGTGGGCTGTTTATGTTATGTTGATGAAGTAAGGCTTCTCCGGAAGTCACTGTGGCCACTCATCCGAAACCAAAACATGCTCAAGTGTGCGCACGATAACGACACAATCCAAAAACTACACCACATTTAGTACCTGGCTCCCTGGCTGGGTAGGTATATATACTGGGTATCATCATCATCAACAGCCCACTAAATGTTCCCATAGCTGGGATAGGTAAACCTATTTGAAAAACAACAGCCTATTCTCACGATATATGTATATAAGACAGAGTCTGGAAGAAGGAAAACCAGGGGTATTCAGGGTAGCGATTCTGAAACCATTCGGTTGCATCCGACACGGAATCTCATCTCTCGGTCTGTCTCTGTTTAGCATGACAAAGACCGAGAGATGAGATTCCGTGTCGGATGCAACCGAATGGTTTCAGAATCGCTACCCAGGGGTTGGTCTTCAAGTTTTTTCCCAGTAACTATATTTCTAAGCACCGAGTCCCAGGACCCCAGAGAAATGAAACAACACAATAACTACACAAAAATGTATTTAGTCAATCTGATGGTCGCAATAACATTGAACTCGTCGTATACATGTGTCCGCGCCGCTCATATTGCTTCTACCGTCCGTTACATAAATACGTACTCTATTGTATACATGCGTGTCCACCGGCGGCGCGGGGCAATCGCAATGATCCGCGCCAAACTTTAACATTCAATTAAATTTTTTCGTTTATTTCTCGTATACTGTTTCAGATATTCTGTTTTAGAACACATCAACTTAATTATTACTAGCGATTTTCTTCCAAACTATCACTAAGTCGAACCGAGACACGGAAACTGTTGGCTACGACCGAGCCGGCGGCGAGAGAATCGGTATAATGTTTACTTACGGCTAAACGAAATATAGTAAAATATAGTGCTACGAAAACTATAGCACCGCGTAAAAATATATCTTGTTCTGATATTCACAACTCCTCGTGTTCAAAGTTCATAAACTGTGTATCGTCGATTGTCGATTGGATGTGATGTTGTATAGCAGAGCCGAATATTGCGTGCGACAACTAACAACCGCAGCTACTAAACGTATAAATTGCACACAAGTCGCGCCGCCGCCCACCCTCTACTCTATAGCGATGTACGTACACACAACACAAAAGGGAGCGTTATGCTTTCATTATTAATTTCTATTAACTTTGTCTATAAAGTTTCATAGGATATCTTACACTCTTGCGACACAATTTACATCTTTAAAAGATAAAATATGACGACCATCTTTACTATTAAAACAGGTCTTCAGACATTTTTTTATTTATTTTGCGGGTTTCTCCCGTGTAACACGATCGACGCAGCCCAAGGTTCGACTGCATTCATTTACGTAACATCAGTCGAGTTGGACCGACCACATCATATAGACCCTTAGACGTAAATAAAAATGAAAACAAATGCAACTTGTATTACACGATTATTAAACCGTCATACTGGGAACAGAGTGTTTTTTTTCTTCACTCATAGGTCGTGTTTGATAATGTGAAAATTGATTTTACTTCTAAAGTAGTCTTATTTTTATTTGAAATTTTAGTACATTTAATTGTAGTGACGTGAAACGTGTCACTGTCTCAGATCTCAGCCTGTGTGTGTTGTATCAGTGTGAGGTGAAGAGGAGCCCGCAGGGGCGGCGGGGCCGGGGCGGCGACGCACACTAACATAGGACACTAGTCAGCACAAAATATCTGAATACTTACAATTAAATATTACACTATATCACTTACAAACTATCGTATATTTATATCCACCGTAGAGAAGATTAATTTATCATGAACGAATACAAACGAGATCCCACCGATCGATGTCACGAATTCCATGTAAAATTACTAATACTGCCGAAAATAATTACTTTTTTAGAAAACAAAAATATACATTCACTGGATAAAATAATACTATATAATAAAACGTTCGGTAAAATATAGAAAACGAAATACTGAGCGCCAGTCGTATAGTTTAAAAATATTAATACAAATAAAAATACGTATTTGAATTACATGTCCGTCCAAAAATACGATCGCTACATTAAAATATAGTATGATGCGTAATGCAAATAGTATACAAAGTCCTAGTCCTAAGGCGTAGAGCCGGGGGGAGCGCCCTCGCGGCCGAGTTAGTATATCTGTAGTTCAGCTACTTAATGTAATTATAGTATGTAATGTAAATGGCAATTCTGTGGAAGCTGCACAATCCAGTGTCACCGCGCCCCTGCAACAACAAGCACGCGGTTATCCGGCGCTCGGAGTACAACTACAGACATAACAACCTTCACATTTATAACAATAATAGGTAATTAGTAGGATGGGGTAGGTTGCTACCTGCGTGTTTGTTATTTTAACACGCAATAACGATGGAATATTTCGATTTTGAATGGACATAAGGAACTTTTTTAGCGGAGAACGCACAAACCCGTGTCTTTGTGGCGCAAAAAGTGACAACGTTAAGATCTCTCCACATCAAAATTTCTTTTAAAACCTCATCTATAGAAGGCACGAGTCCGTGTCTTTTACCTTTCACCTCAGTAAGCAAGCTTCCGATACGACCAAGATAGTATGCATCATCCGTGCTATCATCCACATAACAATGAATGTTACCTAGTCCTAACATATCCTTACTGTGCAAAATAAACAGCGTGGGCGACAACACAGAACCCTGAGAGACCTCAGCATTCCAGATCTTTCTACGTACCAAATTTCATCCAGATCCCATCAGTAGCTTTTGTTTGAAAGAGTAACAAACATTAATACATAGTCCAAAATATAACCTAGTCTGCCCTATATTTGTTACCCAGAGATATAAGGTGATCAATGGGCATTTTCATAAAGATACATATATACTTTTCTTGGCACTTGCCTCTTTCCGGCACATTCCTTTTTTTGACCGTTTTCATATATTTTTTTATGAAAATGCCCATAAACCATCTTATATCTCTGGGTGACAGCCATGAGGGGTGGGTGGGTGATTGATTGGGCCGCCCTTATCTCTTTGCCTAGTAATTTCTCTGGAAACATTACCCTTCAAATCGGAATACAGTATGTTAGCACATTACTTCTTGCCGATAGAATAACTAGCAAAGGTGGCATACTTCCCCAGGCGGACTCTGCAAAGAGATCTACCGCTACAAAATAAGAAAAATGATAGGTAAATTACTTTTAGAGCTAAAAATTACGCTTTAGGCAAAAAACCGTAATCGTTTTCTATTTAGAGTGAGATACTTCTTCCTTTTACCCCATTGGAGCAGGGGTCTGGTTTCGATGATAACCTCACGATCGAAGTTGGGGTCCTGGGCTCACGGACCCAGGAGTATTTAGGGCCAGATGTCCGGTTTCATAGCGCCCCTTCGCGGTGGCCGCCTCAGTACTTAGCGGTTACATGTGGTTTTAGTGATGGCTCTCTTTGCAAAGTCCGCCTGGGGAAGTACCACACCTTTGCCGGTTATCCTACCGCTAAGCAGTAATGTGTAAACATCACTGTGTTCCGTTTTCAAGGCAATGTGTATTACAGGGCATATAAATTATATCTGGGGGGCGAGCGCAGTGCAGTGTTAGGTAATGATTGCCTCTTCGTGTTCCCATAGCTGCGTGTCACTGAGCTGTTATGGACAGACAGGCACATGTTCTGCTCGTCTAGACTCACTGTATACTACAAAAAAAAATAGTGTGATTAAGAACGCACCGCAGAAGTGAAAACTAAAATAAAATAAGTATTAAAAACTATCGAATAATTGAATATAGTAAAAACAGGTCACGAGTGTCAGCAGACAGACAATAACATCTGACTGTATCTTTCTCGCTCGGGCACACTCGGCGGTCACGAGTTTACCCGAACGAATCTTAAACTTCCGAACATTACGATACGATCAGATTTTTTTGTAGGTTGTGAATGCTCAACCTTAAAAAAAAAAACAGTTAAAAAAGAAGTTTTCACAAAGTGCTGGAGGGAGGGAGAGTATGGTCAAAGAGATGAATGTACCTTGCGTGCGTCCCCTAGGGCGACAGGTCCTGGTGCATGGGGTCGTAGCCCATGGAGCCGTCGTAGGGCGGCTGCGCCTGGTCGTACCCGGGCGCCGGCAGCGAGTAGCCCATGGAGTCCTGCGTGGGCGCCGGCGACATCATCGGCGTGGCCGTGCCGCTCGCCGCGCCCATGGAGTACGGCGACGCGCCCGCTGCGACAACCGCCCGGTGAGACCCCGCCTGCCCGGCTGCCCGGCTGCCCGGCTGCCCGGCTGCCCGGCTGCCCGGCCCGCACGCTAACTCTGACACTCTCGATAACTCGTCCATGCGCGAACTACGATCCACTAGCTTCAGCGTTAACGCAACCAATTCGATGTCGTACGATAATTTGAATACATTTTGAAAAAACACGGATAATTTAGATGATCACTTTGACGTTTCTCAATCACACGAAAAAAACCGGTCAAGTACGCCGTACGTAATTTTTTAACAGAACATATAACTAAATATACTGTGAATAGTTAAAACGTCTACCTGTCACCGTTATTAGTATCGAGCAAGAAACGATAAAAAAATCAAGCTTGTTGTATGGGAGGGCCCTTAAATATTTAGTTTGTTTTTAGTATTTGTTGTTATAGCCGCAACAGAATGCGGCAACATGCAAAAACGCTGGCCGCCTCAGTTAGAATCGTTGGCTATTATGGTTAAGTTATGCTGATTGCTGATTGGTCCATAAGAGCCTTGATGTTATGTTATCTGATTGATTGATAACTCAACAACATTGTCCTTTTGACATGTGGTCTTAAATTTACTCAGAATGTCTGTTACAATTAGATTACAATCTAAAGACGTTAGATTATAAACTAACCTACCTACTGTAAGATTGTTATCTCGTGCGTCTCGCGTTTCTTACTCATTATATCTCTATCACAAATACCTCAAACAACAAGGTAAAACTAGGAACCAATCACAATAAAGATCGTTTTGTAACCCAAATTTTAGCCAATAAGAGTTAACTACATATTTTCAATGTTACCAAAGTAGCTCGTATTTTTGAAAAACCCTAATTTTTTTCAGTAAGCTTGAGAAATGTCATATCCAAAATCGAAATATCCGTGTTTTCACGAAATCCCTTAGCTTTTGCAAATCTTCCTACGACACATACATTTGCTACTGACGGTCACTAGTTTTCGCATAAATATAACTTTTTATCGCGTGCGTTATATATTTGTATGAAAAAAGAGTACTACCAAGATGTGGCACTTGATGACACGAACTTACTTATTTCAATCGAAATCTAATTAACGCGATCGAGTACGTAAACGCAAGTGAAGAATTTATTCTTGAGTTCGCAGAGTTAGCGTGCCCCTCGTGTTTCATTTATAAACATAACATACGGATAGTTGTGAACATGACTAGTGGATAAATTCCTTCACCTCACTGTTTATTGGGCCTATAAAATTACATGTAACGAAATATAGTTAAAAGTTTTCAGTGTACTAGAGTGTAATTAAAATATGCAAATGTAAACAAATATGGCGGATTGCATACTAACGTAAGTCCATGGTAACTGTTTAAATTAGTTGCAGATTCGTGTCATATTTTTTTACAGCCTTTGTATAAAAAATCATGAGTGGAGTGAGCGTGTTCCTTTGCAATTATCAATTGAAGGTTTTATGGTAATTTATCCAGATAAATTTAGGCACATCATTGTAAAGTTAATCCTGTAATCGACCTACAGTAATAAAGCAAGATTCTGTATTATCTAGTGTTAGATAGCATTTGATCACTGCAATTATTATAAGAATAGTAATGATCGCGGTAAATATGAATAATATAATCGCAGTAAGGAGTGTAATTTACTGTAATATGCAGTGGGCCTGGCGTCGGGCGAGCTAGCGTCGCGTCTCGCGCCGATCCAGGGCAAGTCTGTGTGCGGAAACAAGGCCATGATACTCACTGCCGGCTGCCACATATACACTGCGCAGGACACAGCGCGCGCGAGCTCAGTGCAGGGAGCGCAGCCCGCGATGGACACGAAACTAGCGACGTTACAGAACGCCTCGGCTGCATTCCCTGCACTTAACTCGCGCACCTACGTTACGACTACACTTGCGCGTTGTGGAGATGGAATGAAAGATACTGGAGACTAGCGTAGGGAACTTATACAATACATACAATAAAAAACGACGCGGAAAACCTACAAAATAAAATATGAATAAAGATAGTATTTTTTACGGAGCGCGCGTAGTCGTCTTGATCGATGTGGGGGTAAGCTAGTTATAGACTTTTAGTATTCGGTCTACCATCCTGTTTTCTTCTTGAGGCATCATCAGTTTCATATTAGCCCATATTCTAAATACACATTTTAAAATTACAAGTATTTTATGATATTATCCATGACGGACCCACCATACCACTAGCCCTACCCCTGGTGGTAGGGTGGGTCCGAAACCATACCACCATAATGATGTGACAAAGTACTCATATTGTGATTTATCTAAGATGGTTATTTTTTCCGCAACTATTATTATCTATTTGTTGCAAAAATGTAAGTCTTATGCAATTATTCAAGTTCAATATTCCTTGCATTCTATTTATTATACTGACTGACATTAAATGGGCCGATTTTGGCAATGAACGCAATTTTAAAAGTGTTCCCTAACGCGTGTGACTTTAGAAGCGCAATATTAGGAATAAAGCGCTCAAGTGCGAGTCGGACTCGTACATGAAGGCTTAACAGCAAGTAACAAAATAGATAAGTTCTTGTAGTTCGTTGTAACATTGAACGATCGAAGTTTTAATTATAGTGTATTTATGACGTTCTAAAAAGAAATTACCGGATCAAGTTTAAACCAATTTTCGGTGGAAGTTTGCATGGTAATGTACTTACATCATATATTTCTTTTAATTTTGTCATTTTAGAAGTTGCACACATTTTACCACTTTGGAAGTATCTCTCGCGCAAAATATTCAGTATAGAAAAAAAATATATATTAGAAACCTCAACATCATTTTTGAAGACCTATCCATAAAGACCCACACATACGTATGGATTTGATGAAAAAAAAATGAGTTTCAGTTCTAAATAAGGGGCACCCCCAAAATTTATTGTTTTTTTTTTTTTTTTGTTTATTATTTTTGTATAAAAATCATCTGAATGCGGTTCACAGAATACATCTACTTCCCAAGTTTCAACAGTATAGTCCTTATGGTTTTGGAAAAAAGTGGCTGTGACATACGGACGGACAGACGGACAGGCAAACAGACATGACGAATCTTTATCCGTTTTTACGTTTTAGGGTTCCCCTAAAAAGGCGAAGACCCTGTAGAATACGCAAAATAAAACTGAAAGGAGAATAGTAGCTCTCACTACCGCCGTACCACTACTACCTCTTGATGAGGTGTTACCAGGATTTCATTATATGAAATCGGAATGTCACAGTTTGAAACGAATGGAAAAGTTTATAAACTACATCGAAACTTTTTGGTTGAAAATACATTCCCCCTGTAGTATTTAGCACAACCAACATATTAGAATCATTTCATTCAAAAATAAATAAATTATTGAACAAGAAAACTGCTGAATGTATTACATAAGATTCATGAAACAAAGATACCTAAAAAAATGTGTGCGCTTAAAACCGCACGGCAGAAGTGAAAACTAAAATAAGAAATACTTAACTATAAAATGACTACTAAATAATTTTAATTTAAAACTTTTACGGCTGAATGATTAGTATCCATGGCCAAGAATAAATTAAAAAAAAAAATACGCGGGTCGAAAATGCCGTTTAAAACTCGCAAGTTTTTAGTGTTTGCTATTTAATTATGTCATATTTATGTATTTCGCTAAAAATGCATAAATATGTTGTGTTATAGTGTATTTGTGTAAGCACCTTATGAAAATGGGTATCATTTTGTGTGTTTACGTAGTGTAAGTGCTGTGATAAAATATTACAACCATAACTTTTTTGCAATGGACGTGAAATGCAAATTTAACATTTCGTAACAGGTTCAATTGATGTGGTAAGTACCTAGAAGTTAATGTCGTGATAAAAAAGTTTAAAAATTCGCCAGTTTCAGCGAGAAAGTCGCTAAAGTGTCAACTCTGGTAGTGAGCAGCGAGAGAGAGTAAGAGTATGTATTGTCCCATGTCCTCCTCTAACAATAATCTTTCTCGGTCTGGCACGTTTGTTGACCACATTATCTTTCTCGCTCTAGCATCCCGAGTTTACCCGAAATTTCTTATCATATCCGAGCGTGATGATCACGTGATCATGAGTCCATTTCACAGCCCACGAAAATTCTGTCTATAGCGCGCCTAAAGAAGTTTTCACTTCAAAAACGGCGAATAAACCAAATTATTAACGATGATTTAATAATGGGCGTACAAATGCAGTTAGTCATATTACCATTGGTCATGAATTAGACGAATTGCGTAGGTTCATGTTTACAGTTTGTTCTTTTAGTTTATTTGCTGTAAATAATAATAAGTCTAAACAAAACTTTTGTTTTAAAAATGTGTCACAACACTATTACTTGATGGCATGATGGTGGTATGGTTTCGGACCCACCCTACCACCAGGGGTAGGGCTAGTGGTATGGTGGGTCCGTCACGTACAAAACAAGACCTAAACAGCCAAGTAGAAACTTTTCAGGACACCATCTATACTTACTTCTCTGAGCACTATCCACCATCAACTTATTATGCTCAAAATAACAAGGAAAATACATTCAAAATGAAATTGCGGAGGAAGAAAAGAGAGTTAATAAAACGTCTTCGTGTAGCTAAAACCATGGGCGACAACCATCTAAGTCACCAACTGTCCAGGGCTCTGAGATCAATCCTTAAATTAATACAAGGAATATCGCTACAAATCAGTAAAAATCGCGATAATCTTAACAGAGCTAAACACGAAGTAGACTTCGATAAAAACCCTTTTCAATACTCGAAAAATATTTTCAGAGAACAAAATGGGAAGCTTATCTTGACTAATGAGCAAATTTACGATCACTTTAAAAGCACATACGAAGTGCCTAAACGCGGGAGCTCGTACGTAGTACCAAACATCCAAAGACCTAATGATCCTCTGACAAACTTTCAAAGCACTCCACCTAGTGAAGAGGAAGTAAACTATCAAATTAAGAAGAAAACTACTAAATCAGCTCCAGGCCCTGATGGCATTCCCTACATAGTGTATAAAAAGTGTCCATCAGTTCGTAAACATATCTTAAATATATTCAGTAAGATCTGGTCAGGAAAGCAAATCCCAAAATCATTTGGAAGAGCAATTTTTGTCCTCATTCCTAAAATGCAAGAAGTAACTCATCCAAAAGACACTAGACCGATAGCCCTAACCAATACAATTTCTAAAATTTTTTTCAGTATATTGCAAACAAAAATGACCACATTTATGGCTAGCAATAGGTATTTCAGGCCCAACCACCAGAAAGGCTTCTTGCCTGGTATTTCTGGATGCCTGGAACACAATACATTACTAGCGGAAAGTTTGAAAGATGCCAGAACACATGAGAGACAAATAACAGTCTGCTGGATAGACCTAGAGAACGCATTTGGTTCCGTGCAGCATGAACTTATGTTATTTGCCCTAAAATGGTATAACTTTCCTGCTGTAATTATTGACATAATTAATTCATATTATAATCACTTAAAATTTGTTATAGCAGTAAACAAGGAATACTCAAAACCACTTAAATATAATGTGGGACTATTCCAAGGGTGCTGCTTATCACCAATAGTATTTAATATAGTTATAAATATTTTAGTAGATAAATTAATATCCCGTGAGAAGAAATGGGGCTACCGGTTTAAAATCAACAATAAGTACACTGAGTCAATTTTAGCCTTTGCGGACGACCTTGCAATACTTACACGAAATCCCAAACAGTGTCAAGAATTGTTGAATGATGTTGATGAGTTCTGTACATGGACAGAGGGAATGAGGGCAAAACCAAGTAAATCTCATTGTTTATGTCTGGGTAGACGAGATACCAAATATACTTCTTACGATCCGGGACTCTCCATAAGTGGCCAAAGAGTTGCCACAATTGCAGAGACTGTGCCTTTCAAATTTTTTGGTAGAAAGATAGACTACAAAGGACGTACACCATCATTAGAGGTAGTTGTTGGAAATTTCATGAACGACCTCAATAAGGTAGACCAACAGCCTATCAGCAATATCAAAAAAGCATGGATATATGACAACTATCTCACATCACGTCTCACTTGGCCTTTCCTAGTATATGACATCGGTAAAACCCTCCTCGCAAAACTAGATGCTAATGTCATAAAGATATTGAAGTCATGGTTTGGATTGGCACATCCGGCTGATCCCTCTACTCTCTTTAGGGATCACAATAGTTTTGGCCTGAAACTAAAAAAACCATCCGAACTCTACAAACACCTAACAGTTACAAAAACGTATGTTTTGGGAAAGTCGAAAGACGAATTAATCGCATCTCTCCCAAAAGACAAAAGCGCTTCGGACCTTGAATCTAGACTTCAATTCCATAAACAATTTATGGCAGGTGCACAAGTAAATACAGCTGGGTTGGGTGCGAGAAAGAAAAAGGAAGACCGAGACATGGTAAAAACCTTTCTACAACAAGACGAAAATGACAGTTATAAAGTGCACGCTATGAATTTAGAAATGCAAAGTGAGTGGTTAACCATAGGTGAGTTTTGTATCCCATTAGCTCTAAAGTGGCGCACCTTGCTATATGACTGGTCTCCTGCCTTATTAAAATTTTATCTAAATGCTTTTCAAATGACCCTTCCTGACCAGAGTAACTTGGTAAGGTGGGGAAAAGCCTCTGAAAAATGTTGCTATACTTGTGGTGAGGCGATATGTACAGCAAGGAACATATTGGTGGGATGCAAGGTGCTCCTTAATAGGGGTCATTACTCACAGCGCCATGACAGAGTACTTGAAATCATACGTGAAGCCGTAAGCCTTTCGGTAGCTAGAGCCCAAAAGGGATTGACGACAAACAAAAGACAAATTAACTTTGTAAAAGAGGGTTCAACTTCAAACTCCAAGAGCAAGCCTTACTCAATCCTGGGTTTAGCACCTGATTGGACTATTTTAATGGATACGTATGAAAAGCACTATAAAATCCCAGAGGATGTGGGTGTTTCGTCATCCAGACCGGACATTTTCCTTTTTTCTAGGGCTACGAAACGCATAGTCCTGGTAGAACTTACCGTACCGTGGGAAACTAATATACCTAAAGACCACGCGATGAAACAAAATAAGTATTACGACCTTCAAAATGAATTAACAAAAAATGGCTATGTAGTTAATTTATACGCTGTAGAAGTAGGAGCGAGAGGTATACCAGCAAAATCTCTCTATAACCTGCTTAAAGACCTTGGATTGTCCAGAAGTGCAGTAAGTTCTATACTAGAACGAGTATCTAAAGCTGCACTAGCAGGATCATATCGGATTTGGCTAGGCAGGGAGAGAAATACGAGTAGTGAAGGTGAGTGTTGACGTACGTCAATATAAGGGGCCCCTTTTAAACCTACAGCCCGAGTCACAAGTCTTGGGGTCTATTCGAGATTTCTCTCTCTGCCACACGATGGACCCGGCACCCGCACGGTGAATCCATGGAATGCTAAGAAGTTCGTCTCTTTGGTATTTGTGTATCACAAATAAATATATACAATTGCATCTATATGTGTTCTGGTTCTCATAATAAACTTTGCTTAGTTTGTGGCTGGATAATGTTGTTTAAAAAATTTCCTCTGATATTTATTTAATTATTTTTTTCTCCTAAACTTTTACTTTCTTGCTCTTACTTAAATACTTTACTTACTTTCAGGATGCAATAAGGAAGTTGAATTCGCTGCAGTCAAATAAACAGACAATAGAGCAGATAAAGAAAGGTCTCAAAACTGGCCAAGTAAGTACTTGTTTAAATATGTATTTTTAAATAAGGAGTTAGGTATGTATAAAGTATGTCACGTTAATTTCGTGATTTTTTTAAATTAAATTTTGTGTATTTATTCTTGGATATCTAAGACATTCGAAAATTAAAACACCTCTACTAGTGGAGCGCCGTAAGGTTTATACCTCGGAATCCAGGGCCAGTCAATAAATCTTTTTATAAACTTTGGCAATGTGTTTTTAATAGCATATAGAAAAATGTAAAAAAAAAAAATTGTGCGATCTTAATTTTTTAATCATTATTAAATTTTTGGAGTTTTCCTTAAGTTGTATTAGTGTAAAATTAGATTTTAAAAAGAAGAACTATTACAAACTTAATCTTGGGTCTCAAGGGACTGCAGGTATAACGATGAAGGGTGGGGAAGGGAATAGAGGGGGCATTAGCAGCTGTTGGGTGCTGTTAACGCGGGCCCTAACAGAATAGTACACGTGGCAACTTGCTAGGCTTGATACGTAGTTGTTGTTTGTTTGTAGTTGTTGATACATAGTTATGACCTACCTATAAAAGGTAGGTAGGTACAGTCCGCGAGGTATAAGCTGAGCTTTGCATTAGTGTGAGTGATCACATGCATACGCATCTATTACCAAAAGTACAGTCAGACAACAAACTCTTAAACAACAAGCTGACATTAACTATCCAGGATCAATATGGTCATTGCGAAAAGAAGTATCTCTTTTAGGATTCAAATGGTCAAGGACAGAGAATAACAGAAAAATTTTAATGGAAAAGCATGAGATCCGTCACCTACGTATAACTTATTTACTTAAAATTTCCGAATACCGTATTCAGGGCAGGCCTATCGTTTATACCGATGAAACATATATTGACACCACTCACACTTCATCAAAATCATATTCAGATGGCAGCACTTCTGGTTTGAAGAAACACCTTATTAAGAGAACATGGTCACAGCGTCCTGCGTCTGACTGTACTTTTGGTGATCACTCACACTAATGCAAAGCTCAGCTTATACCTCGCGGACTGTACCAGGGCAACAGAAACAGTAAAAGAGTTTCGAATACCTACCTCCAACAGCCCAGCGTTTATCTCCAGATACCAGGACAACAGAAATATAAAAGAGTTGCGTTTGCCCCTAGGTACCAGTACCAGGGCTACAGAAACAGTAAGGAGTTGCAATATTTTGTACAACTTCTGTACAATTACGTTGATATAAAACTAGATGGCGCAACCATCGATTTAGCTGGCGGTGTTGAAATTATGCGAATGTACATAGACCTACGAAGGTTTAACAAATAAATTGTCTGCTGATAAAGTGATACAGTATTTCTAATTTCTAATTTCAATTAATAGTGTGGAAAAGTGAAAACGTCTGAGTCACAAGTTTTCGCTTCTATCGGCAGTTCCTATGACTGCCAAAATTTTTTTTGTTACAGCCTCGTATCAAAATGGGTGAACCATCGAAAAGTGATAATATAAATAATAATTGCCTCATTTGTGACAAAATTGGATGTAGCTCTGAATTAAGCTCTGAGCTAAGAGATATTATAAAAGTCACTATAGTAGATCCAACCGTTTATTTTCTTTTTGACAGATCTAATTTGTCAGTTATAGTGTTGTGACCAAGTGATTACCTATAGTGGACACGATTTCGATTCATTTTTCTATCGAGTCTGTGCGGAAAGAGAATAGTCCTAGGAATGGCGCTGGTAAGTAGTAGAACATAATTCTATGAGTAGGAGATCCCGCTATAAAACGACCTTCACCGAGACGCTTATTTGATGAAACGTATTTTATACTTACTTAAATGAATAGGTCAAAAAATATATTGCATATGGGTTGCCTAATAAATTTTAGTGCAGAGTATCATTAATTAGTCTTTAAAAAAGGTCTGATGCGTTTTATTGATTAATCTAATATTTCAAGAGTTATCGGGTGCAATAGAAAAACCGATTCATTAAATGGGCCTTAAATCGTAAACGGTACATGTCACAGAAAAGTTATCCGGCCACAAAAGATGCAAAATATTATTTTCTACAATAATGACCACAATCATTTTTGCCTTAAAATTTATAGTTTCCGATATATTGGCCAAGCTCGCAGCAATGTTATACTTTTAAAAATTCAGCAACCGGACTTCGGGACTGATTTTTCGCAGGCAATCCTATGTCATGTTCTTATTTGCTAAAAAAAATCTTTAATTTTATTTAATTTCAATTCAATAACCAGACCGTTGCAAAATGCTAGTATCGATGTACCTGTTTATACCTGGCAACCCGAGAGTTGTGACAGGAAAAGACCAGGCAACCTAACGATTGCATATTCTATGGGCTTCATCTTTTCGATTGGTATATAATTTGTCTAATAATCAAAACGTTGAAAAAAATGTTTTTGAAGTAAAAACTTCTTTAGGCGCGCCTAGACAGATTTTTCGTGGGCTGTGAATTGAATTCATTCGTCACGCTCGGGTATGAAAAGAAAGCTTCGGGTATGCTGGGGACCATGGCTATTGGCCATCTAGAAATACATCAGCCAATGGGAAATGTTGAAAGGGCGTGGACAGGCTGTCATGGCATGGCCATCTAGAAACGCATCAGCCAATGGGAAATGCTGACGCATTTCTAGATGGCGAGGCCACGCCCTCCGGTTACACCCGTGTAGTTTCCAAGGTAAGCTATCAAATTCTGAGTTATAAGTTTTCACTTCTATCGGCAATTCCTATGACTGCCAATTTTTTTGTCTATGGGTAAGCAGTAGTATTTTTTCAAGGTAGCAAAACTCAATGGTCCTCCGCCGTTTTGTATTTGTCACTGTCACTCGCAACAAGACGCCCGTGCTAGTAATTATTTGCCGAGTTTTATATTGGAACTATAAAATGCCGAAAGGATCAGTGCTGAAAGGAAAGACGAGAAAAATGGTGATCAATCTTCGTAATTACTTTGAAGCAGAGTATCAAATGGCGGCCCGCTTTTACCATTGTCCCAAGTGCGAGAGCGCGTTGCGGCCGTCAAGTCAAGTTTACATCAGACATAAATAAACTTTGTTAATTTACCTAACTACAAAATGTTATTTAACACTTTATTTTAATAAGTATTCAAATGTTTCAGTCATCATAGCCTTGTTTTTTTTTTGGATATACACCAGCAGATAACAAACACGACTTCAAATAATGCTGTATGTTTTCCTGAGGCACATCAATATATAACGGTTTCACATAAAAATAATAATAAATAATAATAATAAATATTGGTGGACAATTCACACACAACACCATCTGACCCTAAACTAAGCGAAGCTTGTGTGATGGCGGCCAGATAGCTGATACAATATTTATATAGTTTTAAATACATACTTATTTTACATAGAAACACCCAGACACAGTGCAAACATTTGAATTCATCACACAAATATTTGCACTGGGTGGGAATCGAACCCACGACCCTCAGCTTCGCGGGCAGAGCTACTACCAACTAAGCCACGAGGCCAGTCAATAAATCGGATATTATGTGCCGAGAACGGAAAACACCCGTGTAAAAATAGTTCATAAACAATATCGATATATCAATCGTAACATCACTATGTTGATAGCCATAGAACGCAAATTTTTAAAAACGTTTGTTATTTTATGTAATTTATAAAAAAACTACTGCACTTATGGACTCAGTTTGTGAAAGATGATTGTTATACGGGATCAAGGAACAAACTTAGGCAGTTGTCTTATTTTTAAAACCTCGCATTTAAAAGTGAACTTTTGCGTAACATGACGCAGTTACGTTCTATTGGTGCTGTCAAAAAGAAAATAAACGGTTGGATCTACTATAGAGGAATACCAACACTGAAAGCTGCTTCTGTGGAAAGAGGGGATGGACTTTCTTAGTATTTAAATACTTGCGAATTTGTCTATGTGCATTCAGTATGCAGACAAAAATATATCAATAAAGGATGCATTAATGCTTCTTTAAAAAAAAAGAATACCACATCAACATGCTCTCCACCTAAAAAAAACCTGCTAACGGCTACTTCTATTGATTTTGATTGGAAAAATAAGTGCTTTTTATGTTAAAAAGAAGCGAATGAAATGAAGGAAAGAAGAAAGTCCAAATCGGTAAGACAGCAAATCAGCTACGTAACTACTACTGAGTTCAAGCAAACTATTTTAAAGTTGATAAGCGAGGAGAAAAGCGAACATTGTCGCAATATCCATAAAAGAATTGTAGGTGTGTTAGATCTAGTAGCTCAGGACGCTAAGTATCACGTGGATTGTTAATCTATATAGTTACGGTTAAATTTTCTTTTGTAAATATTTTTTTTGCGAAAATCTAATAAATTAACATTGAATTTACTCTGCGAACATAATTTATTACATATAAAGTTAAGATCTTTACTGTAAACATTTTTTTCCCCTTGCGCCTTTCATTTTTCAGTAAATTGTTTATAAAAATTGTTGTAATCGAGATCGGCCAATTTTTTTTTTAATATTTTTATTTGAGATTTTAATAATGCAGTCAAACACTTGTTATACAGATTCATTGACTGGCCCTGGGTTCCGAGGTTTTACCATTTTTATGCCTTACGGCGCTCCACTATACTGTACACATAGGATACACATAGGAAAGTAATATTTTTTTTTTTTTTTGCTTATGTTAGGTTAAATTAAAATTACCTATTAATAAGTCACAAGCAAGGACGTTTAAAAAAAGGATGTTTAAACTTTTTTAATTAAACACCACAACACAAACAACAGATTAAACTATAAAAATACTTGTCATCACTTGTTATACTATAAGCTCTTTCGTCAAGTAATTCTTTCGGTATCATAATACTTGATCTATTTAGGCTAGATATATACGGATCAGAAGTAAACAACAATATGTGCAGAACGTCTTCCATTGTCGCTGACCTGGAACACTTTCGAGCGTGAAGCAGCCTATATTTCTTATAGTCCTTATTTCGAGCTTCTTGAGCATATTCAGATAATTGTCCTATTGGCAAAACTGCGAAATGGTCGATTATTTTGGCACCATGTACAAGAATTTTGTGGACTGAAGATGGCATATAGTACCAGTTATTATTTACTAAGAAAGATGGAGAGTCCGTATTTAAATGAATATTCATTCTCAACGCTTGCAGCTACCTTTGTTAGATCATTCATCTGGCTCGGACTCGGAGTTGTTCCACAAACAGTGCATGAAGCACTCGAGAAAGTCTGCGTTAAAACTTGAGCAACTTCAATGTAAAAAAATCTTACATGAGAATTTATCGAAAAATGACAAACTTCCGTATCCACATATATATGTCCCTGGTCACTACAGTACCACATTTTTTTTCCCGGTTTTTTATGCGCGTCTATCGAGCGGCAACGTTGGACAGTTGACCGGAAAAAAGTCTGCTAGTGCGGACTGCCAAGTGGGTATGCTATTTTATGCCTACTCGTTAAATAACCATAACGGATTTCAATCGCGTATAAAATTCAAAAAGCTCGCTGGAAATGGTGCACACATTTTTTGTTGATTTTCCAAAAACGATTCAGCCGATTTTGATAAAATGAAATGGTCTTCTTTGAAGTATCTAGGATCTTTTGAACAAAAAAAGAAACATTCAAATCGGTTTATTATTTGTAGAGTAATCGCGTAACATACATACAAAAATGACGTCACTATATGCTAAAAATGTTACCATAAAGTGACGTCACGCGTAATTTCGAAGCACTATATCTTCGTCATTTTTAGTTTGTAATCCAAAGAAAAAAATACTTGTGCAATATTTTAAAAAAAAATTTGGTAGTCATAGGAACTGCCGATAGAAGTGAAAACTTATAACTCAGAATTTGATAGCTTACTTTAGAAACCTACGCGCGTGTAACCGGAGGGCGTGGCCTTGCTATCATGGTATGGCCATATAGAAATGCGTCAGCATTTCCCATTGGCTTACGCATTTCTATTTTTATTTTTTTTTTTTTTTTTTAAATAAAGAGTGACGAGACGAGCAGAACATGTGCCTGATGGTAAGCAACATGCCTGCCACATAACAGCACAGTGACACGCAGCTATTGGAACATGAAGAGCCAAAATCATTACCTAGCACTGCACTGCGCTCGTCACCCAGAGATCTAAGTTGTTATATCTCTAAGCCCTGTAATTTCTCTGGAAACATTGCCCTTCAAACCGGAACACAGTAATGTTTGCACATTACTGCTTGGCGGTAGAATAATTGACCAAGGTGTGGTACTTCCCCAGGCGGACTCTGCTAAGAGTCCTACCACTACATACAGATGGCCATGCCATGCCCAACTAACATTAGGCGCTAATATAAGAGTTAGAACAGATGTATAAAAGCGCTAAACAGAACCTAAGGTGATGAATGAGTTCTATCACATAAGAGTTATAGCTTGCTATAACTCTGCTATACCCCCGGATTGGGCACACATTCTTATAGCCTTAGGTTCCACTATGGCGATATAGTGGTTGCAGAATGATTTTAAGAGTTATAGTAGAGCAATTATGGAGGTACAGCAGTGCTAACTGAGAGAGGGAGCGCTGTAAGGGTGGTATTTAAGTGACTAGTGACTCCTCAAGAGTTATGGTAGAGCTATATGCTGCTAACTAATGCTTTGAGTGGTATAAAGGTAGCATTTGTGTGATTATAAAATCCGTAAGGGGTATTGAAGATCTATGACGAATCTTACTAACTGCTTGAGCTTTTAGAGGGTGGTAATAAGGTAAATTGTAACATCTTGAGTTCCAGTATAGATCTACAATAGGAAATTATAGCGCCTAGGATATACTTTTTTTTTCCTTTCTTCTTAGAGCCAGCTGCGTTTGGTGGGTTTTTTTATTACGTTGCTAAACGAATTATATATGAACGACATTAAAAGAACCATACATTTCGTGTTTACGAAAATAAATGGCGGACTTGTGTGCTAAAATGTTTTATTGTTAGTGGAAGCTGAAGGTGAATTTTCATTGCGAAGGTAAGTTTACTGTGAATATGTGTACATATTATTGGCAAATAATTGAAGGGCCCACTCTTTGTTGAGTATTTATCTAAAAAAAAATGTTGTAATTTAGATGGAACAAGACATTTTTTTACTAAATATGTAATAAAAAAATCCTATTGACTTGAAATTGCCGGAGGTTTGGTACTAGAAGCGCTAGAACAATAAATATCTTTATTGTATTAAGTTTTCGTTTAGTATTCTTTACTGTTTTTGAGTAACTCAATAATCTAAAGATGGTGGGCGCATTAAATTGGGGATCCGCGGACTCATTTCCCAAAACCACTACACACAGATCTCACGGATTAATGAGTGCCAATTATTTTTTTATTAGAGTTTTTAAATTTAATTCTGTTAACTAAACAATTATATTTCTATTTCAGAACGACATGAAAAATAGTAAGAACGTTAGAGAAAAGAAAATATACCCACTGGATTGTTCCTTCTACATGTGAATTTAATAACATTGTGAAATAGCCTAAAAGAGACATTTCAAAACTTGTTAAATTCGATGATTACTTGACCAGAATTGGTGACAAATAAAGTGCCAAAATGAAACGAAACAATATTCCAACTTATGAGGACGCTGAACGGGAATTGGATGAAGCAGTCATTGAATTCATCTTCAAATAAATTACAAAGTCCAGCCATCAAGCTTTAATACACTTGTGGAACGTCAGATAACTAAATTCTAAGTATACCTGCAAATACCTACAGTGTCTCTGCTGAAAACTAAGAACACTAAATGATCAATATTCAAGAAAATAGAAATTTATGAAGAATATTCGATATTTGTGCGTTTGTGTGTTAAGACATATTTATTACTCTATTATTTACCAAGACAAACTAAAATATAGTTGTTAACTAGAAGACATTTCTTGCTGTAACCCTAGATATTAAGGTGTTGTACTTAATATGTAAACAAACTGTGATAAATAATAGAAAAACATTTTTTTTTAATATTAGGCATTTTGAAACGTCACTATAAACTAGCAATTTTTGTTATTTTCTATTAAAAGATGTATGTATTGTTAACGAGTATAGATAAAAATGCTAAACATCAAACTTTAAATAATAACTAACGTACATAATATACTTATTTATAGCAGATAAGTGTATCAATTTTTGGTAAAAAATAATGTTTTACTTGTTTTGTAATAAAATATCAAAAAATGTTATTTTATGTATTATATTCTTAAAATATATTTCAAAGGTTCAGAAGTTCCGTCATGCAAATATTCGCTATCGTCATCTAGTTTTTTATTAATATGTTTTTGGATGTTTGTAAAAGAACTCGAGGATATTTTAGTAGACTGAGCAAAACTGTCAATTATGACCAAAAGTTGAGACCAAAAGCAAAATTGATCTTTTATAGCTGGTTGTGCAATATTTTTTCATACGCGCATGCCCTCAATTAGAAATATTAAAATAAAGATTCTTAATAAATTAATTCGGGTTTTCATCATCATCACTACTCAATGAAAAGTAACATTAGTCCTCTTTGGAAGTATGAAAACTCACAGTTACGATATCACTTTTATTACATACGGAACCCTCATCTTTAAGCACGACTCCCACTTTACCTACGGTTTTTAGAGGAGTTATGTTACGACGCCATTTTTAATGCTAATTTGATTGCACACGTGACCAATTAGGGGTACTAAAGTGATAACGATCTCCATAATTCAACCTTAGATAACATGGAGGCTATACTTGACACTACAAGTTCTATTAATAGGGAAAAATATCCCTATTATTCAGCCCTAAGTTATATAAAGGAGTTTTGTATCACTTTAAGAGTTTGGTGTTGTAATAGATTTAATGAACACCATTGTAGAGCTAATAGCATTAATTGCACCCTTTGTGCAACTATCGGCGCTCCAAAAGAGTTTAGTGGCAGCTTGCTTAGAACTTTAGGAGCTAATTTGGTTGTTAACTTCTTATATAGATCTTATGGTTGCAAAATTAGCTCAAAGCTATATCACAGAAGCTTTAGTCTGTATTATAGGGATAACGATCGCTGCTCTATGCGTCTAACCTCCATTGATTGCTCTTATAAAGTCGTTTAATCACTATAAGCGTAACATTTTCTTACTAACACTTATTTATCACCAAAAACTATAATTGCAACTACTACTCTACCTTCATAATACTTTAGGTTCTAGAGGAAGCTATATTTGCAGCCAAAATGTTTGTTGGGTGGTGCCCAGGCCACGCCCTTACAGCATTTCCCATTGGTTGACGCATTTCTAGATAGCCAATGGCCATGGTCCCGAGTTTACCCGAAGATTTCTTATCATATCCGAGCGTGACGCTAGATTTCAATTCACACCCCACGAAAAATCTGTCTAGGCGCGCCAAAAGAAGTTTTCACTTAACAATAAAAATTGGCAGTCCTAGGAACTGCCGATAGAAGTGAAAACTTATAACTCAGAATTTGATAGCTTACCAAATTCTGAGTTTTCACTTCTATCGGCAGTTCCTAGGACTGCCAATTTTAAATAAATCTGGAAACTACACGGGTGTAACCGGAGGGCGTGACCTCGCCATCATGGCATGGCCATCTAGAAATGCGTCAGCATTTCCCATTGGCTGACGCATTTCTAGATGCCCAATCGCCAAGGCCCCGAGTTTACCCGAAGATTTCTTATCATACGCGAGCGTGATGCTAGAACTCAATTTACACCCCACGAAAAATCTGTCTAGGCGCGCCTAAAGAAGTTTTCACTTCAAAAACATTGAGATGAATGAAAAGGAGGTTATCACCTCCTTTTTTGAAGTTGGTTAAAAAGTATTTTATTGCAATTAAACAATAAGTACTTTTTTGTATCCACAAATGTCATAAATAAGTACAAATTACAAGAATCGACACTTTACTTTTTTCCCTCCATCGACATATTTATTTGCATCTAGCTCGAAAAGGCGCAGTAATGACTCAAGTTTTTTTTTAATTTTGTTGTTACTGAATAGTTAACGAATCTAAATAATATGATATTAACTCGACATCGGCAGCTATCGGCAACAAAGAAACCTCAACTTGAAAAATTGTCTTATCTCACTTAAAAATAAAAAAAATACATTTTAAACTAAAAACATAAACGTATTCATAAACCAAAAATCTTGGGCAATCCAAAAATACAAAAACATATAATACTTATAAATTTCTTTGAAGAACTTTTAAAATATCTTATGTTGGACTTCCATAACGAGTAGACTTATTAATATGAAATTATCAAAGTTCAAAGTTTGGGTGTAATTTTATGTACATAAAACTGATTATTAATTTTTATTTACTATACTATCGAATAGCTCCATCTTCCTAGAATATGAAGTAATCAAAACCATTTTTGAGATGGAACCGTTCTGTCCCGTAGTGCGCTGGCCCAAAGCGGGTAGATGGATGACACATGGACTAGAAGGTTTCTAGGTACACGTCGGTTTCCTCACGATGTTTTTCTTCACTGTTTTAAGTTAGTGGCATTACGCACATGTTTTCGTAAAGTAAGTGCGTGGGGGATTTGAACTCTGGGCATAGAATAGATAATACAGCTCTGGGCTCCGAATCGGTAGTCGCCGTTCTCCCGACTAGACCAGCTGTAACATAATAATTAATATTGCTGGCCATGACAAAACCCCTTCACCATCGGAGTGCATTATACACATAGAGACTTTTTTATACGTCTATAGTGTATAAACAATTTTATACAAAAAAATTAAACCAACTTCAAAACCACAAACAGGCACAGAAAAGGGAAAAATAAATTAATAATATAATTATCATAACCGCTACTCACTCATCGATGAGGAAATTGTGTAAATGCATCAATGAAACTGAAGAATTTACACAATTTCCCGTCGATGTGTCGATAGGATCGGATGTCATAACTCTTGTGAAATCTACAACTACTCGTACGTCATCCAGACAATTGTACGCACACTTGAGTTTTTTGTTCAAATATAAAAAAAACACGGTGGTCGAATTGATAACCTACTGTTTGGAAGTCATACCTCTATACTTACATATATTTTTGAAAGCTCCGCTTAGTCCCCACGGAGATATGACAAAGGGGAGACAAAGGGGTCAAATTTTTTTGTGAACCCAAGATCCTTCTCTACAACTCTCGTGACACTGTGTTGTTATGGGTAGGCGTGTTGCTTACCATCAGGCACATGTCCTGCTCGTCTCGTCACTACACTAAAAACAAATACTCTCTGCCGACATAACAGTCCAAATCAGGCATTATAAACATGAAGAAAAAACGCGCGTAATGAGTGTCAATGCCAGTCGTATTTAATCAACCATTCAAAGGTCACGGAACTAGTTTGTTTTTATCGTGTACAGTTGTAAACATCGATATAAATGAATGGATGTGCCCTCCCAAACTTCAGGCGTACGGAATTATGTTATCGTTCGGAAGTGTGCTCATTAGTTTTAGTCGATTTTAGGAAGCTGTAAACGCCGAACGTTTATATCTATCGCTATTCGTTGTCAACAACCAAAATAAGTAGAACCGCAACATACCTCGCTGCTAACGATTCTAGGGGTCAAGTAGATTGTAGTTGTAAACTGTGCACTCTACACTCAGACGAAAATTGTTAACAATTTCAAGGTGCTCAGGGCACATCTTTTGATTTATATCGATTTTGGTTTTAAATAATTAAATTGACAGTTGTGTCGTAATAGGATAAGGAAGTTAATTTAAAGTATCAATCAAGTAAGGTTACAACGTAGAAACTTGTAATCACCACCGGCTTTAACGGTGAAGGAAAACATTGCGAGGAAACCGACGTGTTCCTCAAATATTTCGAGTTCATGCGTCATCCAACTACTCGCACAAGGCCAGCGTAGTATAGTCTCTACTCTTGTTGTGAGAGAAGGCCTTGAGTCCCAACAGTGGGAAGATAAAATTGACTGCTTATGCTAAACTGAAGAGGAAATGATCAATTCGGTTTTCTATTTGGTCTACGATATAATTGGGAAGACGACTGGCTCAAAAATATACCATTCCAATTAGTCCGTCAGCTGGATTATGGAAAAATATGCGTTTTGTTTTATCATGTTGTTAAAAATGTACAAAGGTAGGTACCTACTACAGATCATCAAACTTCCGGAGTTGCGGGGTTGTGACGCATGCGCGGCTCCAGGGGGGGAGGGGGTCACGGGGGACATGACCGCCCCATTAAAAATCTAAAAAAAATCTTAATGTACTATTAGTACATAGACTATTTTTAAACGCGGGAAAACAACTGGAACGTCAACTACGCGGGTAAAATCGTGGCTACTAGTAAAGTCTTTTTTACTCGATTTATTGTATTTCTACTCGTGACCCCCCCAAAATCTGAGGCTACGTACTGGTGACCCCCGCCAAAATTCGAGGCTGGGACCGCGCCTGTTGTGACGTCACTTTATCGTAAAAGTCGTAGTAATCGTAGTGACGTCACTCGAAACTTCTATTTAGTACTGTATCTTAAAATTTTTATGTTTGTGTAACAAAATAAAAATAAGTGTACAATATTTTGTTTAAATCTGACAGATTAATTCGTTTTTTAAACCGTTTTTTTCACATTACTATCAGTATGGGTATCAAATGAAAATGCTTGACTACTGTACACTATACTTAATACATTCAAATCCAAGATGGCCGCCCCTACAAAAAAGTGCGAATAACATTTTTTTCCACAACTCCCTCTGTTATACCCATAAAAATATGGGTATCAAATGAAAGGGCTTGACTTTAGTACGAGCAGAATACTATAACAAAAAATATCAAATCAAAGGTAGTCGAGTAGAAGTAGTAAGGGGGTAAATCAAAATCTTAATATTTTTTCTTGTATTCATCTCACCTATTGTCGGTAACATGTTGAATGTTTTCAGAAATGCACGAACATCGAAGACATGCAGGACTACTTGCAGCGGGTGGGGATCCCGCTGTCCAGACTAGACGATCTGTCCGTCATACACGTGGCAGGGACCAAGGGAAAGGTACGTAATATCTATTTTTGTTTTTAATTGTTGATGTACATTATATAAGTACCAACCACTCCCTGTTTTTTTGTAGTTCCCCTTCTCTTTATTCTCAAATCTCTCATTCCATCCTGCGGTTGCCTGGAAGAGATCCCTTTCAGTGATAAGATCGCCAATTGCTACTCTGGTTCATTTTAAGTTGCTTTTGTTTATGTATTTTAAATGAAGCGCAAAAAATAGTTTATTTCAAAATTATGTTTTTCGTAGGAAGAGAGTAGACGTCCAGTTTCCCCGCGCGCCGCGACTACACCGGCTAGAAATTCAGAATGTTGAAGCGACTTTTTATCAAATAAATACGCTGCTGTTGATTAGGGGCGAAAAATAGTCCAGTATTCCTCGTTCCAGGGTTCGACGAGCGCGATGTGCGAGTCCATCCTGCGCCGGCACGGGTTCCGCACGGGGTTCTACTCGTCGCCGCACCTGGTGGCGGCGCGCGAGCGCGTCAGGCTCGGCGGCCGCGCGCTGTCTAGAGACGAGTTCGCGGAGAGCCTGCACCGGGTGTACGGACTGCTGTGGGACACGCAGGTACGGAACTAGTGCCTGCACCGTGTGTACGGACTGCTGTGGGACACCCAGGTAAGACACTAGAGCCTGCACCGGGTGTACGGACTGCTGTGGGACACGCAGGTACGACACTAGAGCCTGCACCGGGTGTACGGACTGCTATGGGACTCGCAGGTACGACACTAGAGCCTGCACCGGGTGTACCGGGTGTACGGACTGCTATGGGACTCGCAGGTACGACACTAGAGCCTGCACCGGGTGTACGGACTGCTGTGGCACTCGCAGGTACGACACTAGAGCCTGCACCGGGTGTACGGACTGCTGTGGGACACGCAGGTACGGCACTAGAGCCTGCACCGGGTGTACGGACTGCTATGGGACTCGCAGGTACGACACTAGAGCCTGCACCGGGTGTACGGACTGCTGTGGGACACGCAGGTACGACACTAGAGTCTGCACCGTGTGTACGGACTTCTGTGGGACACGCAGGTACGACACTAGAGCCTGCACCGGGTGTACGGACTGCTGTGGGACTCGCAGGTACGACACTAGAGCCTGCAGCGGGTGTACGGACTGCTGTGGGACACGCAGGTACGGAACAACGACTTCTGGACAGTGGACGTGGGCAAAGCCTCGTCTGCGAAGCTCCTTTTCTCTCGTTCCCAAGACCTATCCAGTTAATAAATCTAAAACGTAGGCGAAGTCGCTCCTGCGTCCTTTTCTCTCGTTCCCTGGACCTACCCAATAAACAAATCTTAAACACAGGTGAATTCGCGTCTGCGAAGCTCCTTTTCTTTCGTTCCCAAGACCTACTCAATAAATAATATCTTAATAAATATGAAAAAGTAAGACTAGCTAAAGTTATGTTTTGTTGTTATTTCAATTACAGAAGAAGTTCGGCCAATATTTTTTTATTTTATTTAAAATTAAACATGGTTTTTAAGTCTAGTGGCATCGCATTTAAAGATGCCTCGCGAGTTCCCTCGAAGTGCGAGGCCGTACGCGAGGGCCTTTCCATTCCCTCACAAAAATATAAAGACTCCGCCATTAATTTCTTCCAGTTATCGTCAAACACTCATCCCATCGTCTATTCTTCTATTGTGTAAATCGTATTGTATCGGAACGTATGAACGGATTGGGTTGAAATTTGGAACACAGATGACAGTCTGGATTAGCCGATAGGCTTCTGTTTATCACGGGAAAGTAACGGTAGGCGCAGTCCCAGCCTCCAATTTTGGAGGTGGTCACTAGTACGCAGCCTCAGATTTTGGGGGCCCCCAAAATCTATATATCTTGAAAGAATCTCAATCTCGGAAATGACTCGAACGATTTTCATGAAATTTGTATGCATGGGGTTTCAGGGACGGTAAATTGATCTAGCTTGATTGTATTATTAAAAAAAGTAATTTTATGTGCTTTTGCAGGCAATGAAAAACTGCTATAATGTCATTAGAATACGATAATCAATTTCGCTACTATGTATAATAGCTAAATAGCTCAGGCGGGAGGAGGGCGCTCTCGGTATCAGGAGACCCCGATTCGAATCCTGATGATTACTCTCTCTTTTTTTTGTTCTTTCTTTTCTGAGAGAAAGTATTAGGTACTGGGAGCCCTTTATCTGTAGGTGTCTAGGTATACTCAGTGCTTAAACCGAGCAAAGCTGGGTCACCCAGGTACTAAGTATTATATCAGCTACCTGGCTGCCACAGTACTTACAAGCTTTGTTTAGTTTGGGGCATGCTAAAACAAAAACTGTGTTCATCGAGTCGGCCACATAATATGCACGTGTGTACAGACTGACACGAACACATCAGTGGGTCATTACACGCGCAACTTGTGTATATGTGTGCGTGTCATCCTATTAGTGACAACCTGACAACGCGCACGTGCAAATGTGGCCGACTCTAGTGACACAGTTTTTGTTTTAGCGAGACTACGTCCGACTTTTTTATACGTCCCATGGTTTGGGGTTAGTTGTTGTTGAAATGTCAACCAATATTTACTTTTAATTAATAATAACATTGCAGAAGTTCGAAGGCGACATGCCGAAGTACTTCGCGTTCCTGACGGTGCTGGCTTACCACGTGTTTCTGCGACGACGCGTCGACGTCGCCGTCGTGGAGGTCGGCATCGGGGGCGTCGTCGACTACACCAACGTGCTGCGGTAACTGTAATAATAATAATAACAATTACCGGAAATACATAATGAAGGCATGCCGACGGTACGGTCCGGTCGACATTTGTCGGGCATGCCGCTGTCCAGGCGAATCTCTTCGTCGTGTTATTTCCGGTTGTTCGCATCTTGCTAACGGCGAGTACTTGCACAGACATAACCTAGTAGCCAGGATCATCCACCAGCAACTTGATCTTCGATACTGCTTTGTCGAGCCCGAGGTGCCGTACTATAAGTATGCACCTCTGCCAGTTCTCGAGAATGGTCGTGCGTTGCTCTACTGGGACCGCTCTATCATCACGGACAGGACTATTGTCGCCAATAAGCCTGATATCATGCTGGTAGACCGGTCTCAGCGCCGGGCTGTGATCGTCGATATCACCATACCACATGACGAGAACCTCGTGAAAGCTGAGAAGGACAAGCTTAGCAAGTACCTTGACGTGGCTCACGAGGTTACCGCCATGTGGAATGTTGATTCCACGATCATAGTCCCAATAGTCGTGTCAGCAAACGGCCTTATAGCGAAAAGTCTCGACCGACATTTCAAGATACTTTCGCTAGACGGTTGGATCAGGGGTCAGATGAAGAGAGTCAGACGACGCAGCATTTTCTGTCCAGCCACAGACCTATGCGCCGTCAGAGCTAGGTATTTCTGACGGGAATAGCAGTATCTCAGCCGCGTGGCAGTCGTCGTCTACTCTCGGAACTAGTGTACGGTTGCACGCGTCCGCGACAGAGCTCACTGTCCACAGTTGCACACACGTTTACTGTTCTGAAACTTAATAAACCGCGTTTTCCCTGTGAGTTTCTCGTGTTTGTTGACATACCTAATGTAAAAACTGCACTTTATATTGGTAACAAATGAAAATTTGATTTCTAGTGTAATAATAATAATAATAAAAAAAAAAAAAAAAAAAAACCCGCTGTCACGATTGGACGTGTTTTTTTTACATCGTGTTTAATTTCATAATTTTTTATTAATTTTCAACCATTTAGTGACAAATATTTGTTTACAACATAAAGGAAAAATACCGCACACCGAAAATAACTAGAGGTACTAGATAAAACGTAATTAAAACTATAAAATCAAGAAAATGCACTATGACAATAGAATGTCAATCAAGACAACAATTTGTAAACAAACTAAAATACGGACGAAAAATATGAAAACGTTATGATTACACGATCAAAAACACGGACAGAAGCGGAAACAAGGAGCGCACGACCATCACCAGTCCGTGTCCCGTCACCGCCAAGCCTGTCGTCGGAGGATGAAGCCTTCCTGACTCCCCGCGACACGAGTGCTAGTTCGAGTGACGAGGACGCGGCGCGGACCCCATCGCCAAGAAGACCTGGGCGTCGTGGCCGTCCGCCGCTGCCGGCACGCTTGGGACCTGTGAGGCAACCTGCCTCGCGCCCGGCCCCCGCTACCGGTGGTGTAGTGCGTCGCATGAGATGGACTCGAGAAATCAACGAGAACTGCATGCGCGCCTATTACGGGGCTACAGAAGGAGGAACTAACCTGACCGCGTACTGTGCCAGGATGTTACTTCTGTTTCAGGCCCTTGAACCAACCGTCGCCGTATCCGCACAACGACTTTCAGATCAAGTTCGAGCCATTCGTCGGTGCAAACTGCTGGATGACTCGGTACTTGATCGGCTACGCCTGGAGGAACAACATACTCGCCCAGCTTTTGCCTCGTCTCGGAATCCGCCCGCCGCGTCGTCGACTCTGACACTAGCCTCAGTGCCAGCGTCAGTGGCGACACTTGCGGCGCCGGCCGACCCCGACATCGAGGAGGAAGACTCGGCGAGTAGTAATGTATCTGACCAGGTAAGAGGGCAACTGAGGAGTGCTTTGGAAGACGCGATCTTCCAATATCGACTCACACCAAACTCTAGGCCGCGCTTACCACGTTTACCCACCCATAAACGGAATTTAGCTTTGATGGGAGCCCTGAATACTTTGCTAGTGCCCTACCTGGGTACTAGCAAAGATTTGACTGATACCCATTCTATTCTCTACTGTGGTGCTATCGCGGCGTGTCGCGTTGCACGTGTCAAGTTTCCAGACACTGACCGTACAACGCGAACCGCCGGAGATGCACCCGCATGGCAAATGCGAATAGAACGGCGTATCAGCACATTCAGGACTCTTATAGCAAAGCTAATCTGCTTCAGTCAGGGGAACAGTCGTCCCCGAGTCATGCGTTTCGTGACACAGGCATTCGCTGGGACTGGTATCAGTCCCCAGCACTACCTAGCCAATGTTACGGAACGCATTGACTATCTGAAGCAGAAAGTTTATGCGTGGGCAAACCGTATTCGCCGCTACAGAGAGCGTGTGAGTCGATATCGGCAAAATCGCGACTTCCAAAGTGATCAAAGGAAGGTGTATAGAAACTGGGAGGGAACTAGTCGACGTGTGAGCGATGGGCAGCTACCGGATGCCAGCGCTACGAAAAACTTCTGGCGCAGCATCTGGTCGGTGCCTGTCGAGCACACAGAGGGAACTTGGATGCGTGTTGTCGAGCGTGCGTGTGAGTCTATCGAAACCATGGAGTCTATTTCAATAGATTTCGAAGACGTTGGTTGTGCTATCCGGATGGCTCAGAACTGGAAAAGTCCTGGGCCGGACGGATTGCACAACTTCTGGATTAAGTGGTTTCGATGCTCACATGAGCGTTTGGCAACACAATTCCAAGAAGCCCTCGAGACGGGTTCTCTTCCCAGTTTCATGACCACCGGAGTCACCTTCCTGCTCCATAAGTCTGGTAGTACCACGGAACCAAAGAACTACAGACCCATCACGTGCTTGCCTACCATCTATAAGCTGCTTACATCCATTCTGAGAGCAAAAATCAACGCGCATATAGTCGCAAATAACGTTTTGGCCTCCTCTCAGAATGGATGTAAGATTGGGTCCCGTGGTACTAAGGAGCTGCTCCTCATTGACACGACCATTTGCCAACAAGTCAAACGAAACAAGGGAGCCCTCTCCGCTGCTTGGATTGACTATAAGAAGGCCTATGACGCGGTGCCCCATTCATGGCTAGAAAGAGTTTTAGAGTTGTACAAAATAAATCCAACTCTAAAATTTTTTCTAAGCAAATGCATGGGACAGTGGGTCACAGTTCTTCGTCAACCAGGTAGCGTAGACAGCTCGTTTGTTTCGGAGGACTTGATAAAGATTGAAAGGGGAATATTTCAGGGAGACAGTCTGAGTTCCCTATGGTGGTGCCTAAGTCTGAATCCTCTCAGCACTCTGCTGAAAGATTCAGAGTTAGGCTATCGTCTTCGTAGAGGAGGTGAGGTTATATCTCATTTGCTGTACATGGACGACCTCAAACTTTTTGCACCGAAACGCCAAGACTTGTTGGAGCTATTAAAAACCACAGAGGTTTTTAGTAACGCCATCAAGATGGAGTTCGGTGTCGACAAGTGTGCGGTCATGCATGTACAGCGAGGGAAAGTAGTAAATTCAGAGAATTTACAACTTTCCGAGACTATAACTCTCAGATCCCTCTCCGAAGACGAGACCTACAAATATCTCGGTATGTCACAGTCGTTGGGTATATCAGCAGATGACATTAAGAAATCGGTGAAGGAGCGCTTCTTTTGCCGGCTGACAAAAGTACTTAAAAGTCTTTTGTCAGGCGGTAACAAGGCGCGAGCCTTCAACGGTTGGGTAATGCCTCTGCTGATATACTCCTTTGGCATACTGAGATGGACTCAGACTGAGCTCGACGCCCTGGATAGAAAGGTCCGTCAACTGCTCACAACATACCGCATGCTACACCCGCGCTCATCTGTTATGAGACTGTATATCCCACGGAAATGGGGGGGTCGAGGCTTTTTAAATGCCAAGAACCTTCACAACCGCGAGGTATGCAGTCTCAGGGATTATTTCCGCAACAGCGAGTCCGGGATGCATCGCGATGTTGTGGCAGTTGACAGGAGCCTCACGCCTCTTTCAATGGCAAACGAGAACTGGCGCAAACCATCGGTGCTCAGCACTGATGATCGCAAGGAAGTATGGAAGAGCAAGGAGCTGCACGGGCGATTCTATCGGGCCCTGACGGGACCCGATGTGAATCTGCTCGCGTCGGTGAACTGGCTGCGCTTCGGGGACCTCTTCGGAGAAACCGAGGGCTTTGCCTGTGCAATTGCAGACGAAGTTATCAAGACGAACAACTACCGGAAATACATAATGAAGGACGGTACGGTCGACATTTGTCGGGCATGCCGCCGTCCAGGCGAATCGCTTCGTCATGTTATTTCCGGTTGTTCGCATCTTGCTAACGGCGAGTACTTGCACAGGCATAACCTAGTAGCCAGGATCATCCACCAGCAACTTGCTCTTCGATATGACCTTGTTGAGTCCGAGGTGCCGTACTATAAGTACGCACCTCTGCCAGTTCTCGAGAATGGTCGTGCGTTGCTCTACTGGGACCGCTCTATCATCACGGACAGGACTATTGTCGCCAATAAGCCTGATATCGTGCTGATAGACCGGTCTCAGCGCAGGGCTATGATCGTCGATATCACCATACCACATGACGAGAACCTCGTGAAAGCCGAGAAGGACAAGCTGAGCAAGTACCTTGACTTGGCGCACGAGGTTACCGCCATGTGGGATGTTGATTCGACGATCATAGTCCCAATAGTCGTGTCGGCAAACGGCCTTATAGCGAAAAGTCTCGACCAACACCTTAAGAGACTTTCGTTAGACGGTTGGATTAAGGGTCAGATGCAGAAGGCGGTCATCCTCGACACAGCGCGCATCGTCAGGAGGTTCCTCAGTCTGCAGCCCTAACCACCGGTAGCTTGGGCCCTGCCCCGCTGCTGGCGGCAAACTAGGTTTAGGTTTTTATAATGTTTTTATGTTGTTTTATATATAAATATTGTAAAAACTTAGATTTAAGAAAAGAAATAAATACGTGAATAATAATAATAATAAAAGTAAAAAAAAAAAAAAGCTGCGAAACTGACAACACGTTTTTTTTCTCCGTGATCATATGAAATTCATTTTTTGTGTTATATTTTACATTTTCAGTGTTTTTCTCCATTACAATAGTTTCTAACAAGCCTTTTTATCATAATATCATATTATTTTACAAAGCTAAATCTATCAATAACATAAAAATGAAGCCTGTTAGGAAAATTTGTTTTGACAGCACAATGTCAATAAAACATTTCAAGAAAACTACCAAAAATTCAAGGAAAAATACGTAATATAAGATGATTACGAGATCAAAAACGGCACAAGCAGCCCCACGAAACGCACGCCTTCCACCCTCGGCTGCATCCACATCGCTCAGCCCTTCAGACTCTTCCTCGGACGATGAATTCCATACCCCCGCCGAGGACAGCGGATCGAGTGAAGTGAGTGCAGCCCCGACGCCGCCGCCGCCAAGACCAACTGTACGACGGACGCGTCCCCAGCTGCCGGCACGCTTAGGGCCTGCGGAGCACTCTGCTTCGCGCCCGGCCCTCGCTACCGGTGGTGTAGTGCGTCGCATGAAATGGTCTCAAGCAATGAACGAGAACTGCATGCGCGCCTATTACAGGGCTACAGAAGGAGGAACTAACCTGACCGCGTACTGTGCCAGGATGCTGCTTCTGTTTCAGACTCTCGAACCGACCGTCGCCGTGTCCGCGCAACGACTGTCTGATCAAGTGAGAGCTATCCAGAGGTGTAAACTGCTGGATGACTCGGCACTTGATCGGATACGCCTGGAGGAACAACATACTCGCCCAGCTTCTACCTCGTCTCGGAATCCGCCCGCCGCGTCGTCGACCCTGACACTAGCCTCAGTGCCAGCGTCAGTGGCGACACTTGCGGCGCCGGCCGACCCCGACATCGAGGAGGAAGACTCGGCGAGTAGTAATGTATCTGACCAGGTAAGAGGGCAACTGAGGAGTGCTTTGGAAGACGCGATCTTCCAATATCGACTCGCACCAAACTCTAGGCCGCGCTTACCACGTTTACCCACCCATAAACGGAATTTAGCTTTGATGGGAGCCCTGAATACTTTGCTAGTGCCCTACCTGAGTACTAGTAAAGATTTGACTGATACCCATTCTATTCTCTACTGTGGTGCTATCGCGGCGTGTCGCGTTGCACGTGTCAAGTTTCCAGACACTGACCGTACAACGCGAACCGCCGGAGATGCACCCGCATGGCAAATGCGAATAGAACGGCGTATCAGCACATTCAGGACTCTTATAGCAAAGCTAATCTGCTTCAGTCAGGGGAACAGTCGTCCCCGAGTCATGCGTTTCGTGACACAGGCATTCGCTGGGACTGGTATCAGTCCCCAGCACTACCTAGCCAATGTTACGGAACGCATTGACTATCTGAAGCAGAAAGTTTATGCGTGGGCAAACCGTATTCGCCGCTACAGAGAGCGTGTGAGTCGATATCGGCAAAATCGCGACTTCCAAAGTGATCAAAGGAAGGTGTATAGAAACTGGGAGGGAACTAGTCGACGTGTGAGCGATGGGCAGCTACCGGATGCCAGCGCTACGAAAAACTTCTGGCGCAGCATCTGGTCGGTGCCTGTCGAGCACACAGAGGGAACTTGGATGCGTGTTGTCGAGCGTGCGTGTGAGTCTATCGAAACCATGGAGTCTGTTTCAATAGACTTCGAAGACGTTGGTTGTGCTATCCGGACGGCTCAGAACTGGAAAAGTCCTGGGCCGGACGGATTGCACAACTTCTGGATTAAGTGGTTTCGATGCTCACATGAGCGTTTGGCAACACAATTCCAAGAAGCCCTCGAGACGGGTTCTCTTCCCAGTTTCATGACCACCGGAGTCACCTTCCTGCTCCATAAGTCTGGTAGTACCACGGAACCAAAGAACTACAGACCCATCACGTGCTTGCCTACCATCTATAAGCTGCTTACATCCATTCTGAGAGCAAAAATTAACGCGCATATTGTCGCAAATAACGTTTTGGCCTCCTCTCAGAATGGATGTAAGATTGGGTCCCGTGGTACTAAGGAGCTACTCCTCATTGACACGACCATTTGCCAACAAGTCAAACGAAACAAGGGAGCCCTCTCCGCTGCTTGGATTGACTATAAGAAGGCCTATGACGCGGTGCCCCATTCGTGGCTAGAAAGAGTTTTAGAGTTGTACAAAATAAACCCAACTCTAAAATTTTTTCTAAGCAAATGCATGGGACAGTGGGTCACAGTCCTTCGTCAACCAGGTAGCGGAGAGAGCTCGTTTGTTTCGGAGGACTTGATAAAGATTGAAAGGGGAATATTTCAGGGAGACAGTCTGAGTTCCCTATGGTGGTGCCTAAGTCTGAATCCTCTCAGCACTCTGCTGAAAGATTCAGAGTTAGGCTATCGTCTTCGTAGAGGAGGTGAGGTTATATCTCATTTGCTGTACATGGACGACCTCAAACTTTTTGCACCGAAACGCCAAGACTTGTTGGAGCTATTAAAAACCACAGAGGTTTTTAGTAACGCCATCAAGATGGAGTTCGGTGTCGACAAGTGTGCGGTCATGCATGTACAGCGAGGGAAAGTAGTAAATTCAGAGAATTTACAACTTTCCGAGACTATAACTCTCAGATCTCTCTCCGAAGACGAGACCTACAAATATCTCGGTATGTCACAGTCGTTGGGTATATCAGCAGATGACATTAAGAAATCGGTGAAGGAGCGCTTTTTTTGCCGGCTGACAAAAGTACTTAAAAGTCTTTTGTCAGGCGGCAACAAGGCGCGAGCCTTCAACGGTTGGGTAATGCCTCTGCTGATATACTCCTTTGGCATACTGAGATGGACTCAGACTGAGCTCGACGCCCTGGATAGAAAGGTCCGTCAACTGCTCACAACACACCGCATGCTACACCCGCGCTCGTCTGTTATGAGACTGTATATTCCGCGGAAATGGGGGGGGTCGAGGCTTTTTAAATGCCAAGAACCTTCACAACCGCGAAGTATGCAGTCTCAGGGATTATTTCCGCAACAGTGAGTCCGGGATGCATCGCGATGTTGTGGCAGTTGACAGGAGCTTCACGCCTCTTTCATTGGCAAACGAGAACTGGCGCAAACCATCGGTGCTCAGCACTGATGATCGCAAGGAGGTATGGAAGAGCAAGGAGCTACACGGGCGATTCTATCGGGCCCTGACGAGACCCGATGTGAATCCGCTCGCGTCGGTGAACTGGCTGCGCTTCGGGGACCTCTTCGGAGAAACCGAGGGTTTTGCCTGTGCAATTGCAGATGAAGTTATCAAGACGAACAATTACCGGAAATACATAATGAAGGACGGTACGGTCGACATTTGTCGGGCATGCCGCCGTCCAGGCGAATCACTTCGTCATGTTATTTCCGGTTGTTCGCATCTTGCTAACGGCGAGTACTTGCACAGACATAACCTAGTAGCCAGGATCATCCACCAGCAACTTGCTCTTCGATACTGCCTTGTCGAGTCCGAGGTGCCGTACTATAAGTACGCACCTATGCCAGTTCTCGAGAATGGTCGTGCGTTGCTCTACTGGGACCGCTCTATCATCACGGACAGGACTATTGTCGCCAATAAGCCTGATATCGTGCTGGTAGACCGGTCTCAGCGCCGGGCTGTGATCATCGATATCACCGTACCACATGACGAGAACCTCGTGAAAGCCGAGAAGGACAAGCTTAGCAAGTACCTTGACTTGGCTCATGAGGTTACCGCCATGTGGGATGTTGATTCGACGATCATAGTCCCAATAGTCGTATCGGCAAACGGCCTTATAGCGAAAAGCCTCGACCAACATCTCAAGAGGCTTTCGCTAGACGGTTGGATCAAGGGTCAGATACAGAAAGCAGTCATCCTAGACACAGCGCGCATCGTCAGGAGGTTCCTCTCTCTGCAGCCCTAACCACCGGTAGCTTGGGCCCTGCCCCGCTGCTGGCGGCTATCTAGGTTTAAGTTTTTATAATGTTTTTATGTTCTTTTATATAAATACTAGCGGCCCGTTCCGGCTTCGCTCGGACATAACCTAGACACTGTCTGCAGCGCCATCTGACGGGCTTATTTGTGAATTTAAACCATCTTCGAATACACACACAAAAAAAAACATTCAAATCGATCCCGTCGTTTAGGAGTTCACTGTCAAATGATTAAATTTCTAAAATGGCTATAAAAAACCAGGGGTTTGTGATAAAAGGGTAAAAATTTAGGGTTGTATGTATTTTTAACGCCACATTTAAAAAAAATAAAAACAAAAAAAATTGACCAAAAATTAAAAAAAAAATGTTTGGGGTGAACAACCCCTAACAATTACGGGTACGAAAAATAGCTAGTAGCCGATTCTCAGACCTACTGAATATGCATATAAAATTTGGTAAAAATCAGTAAAGCCGTTTCGGAGGAGTAAGGAAACAAACACTGTGACACGAGAATTTTATATATAAGATTGTAAAAACTTAAATTTAAGAAACGAAATAAATACGTGGATAATAATAATAGCTGTCACGAGCTGACGTTCTTTTCATATCGCTTTGTAATTTTATTTAATTTCACCCGTTTTTTACAGTTTTTTATCGTTTATTTGCTAAATAACAAACAGGAAAATACAACGAAAACTACAAGGAATAATAAGGTATTACAATAAAACCTGATCTCAAATACAATGCATTTTGACAATGTCATAACACGAAAAACATTCAATATTATGTAAATATATCAAGAAACGGAACGAAAATACAAATGGAATTATGATAACGCGATCGAGAGGACGACATGAAGCGGACCCAAACGCACGTTTACCACCAGTTCGTGTCCCGTCACCGTCACCACCGAGCTCGTCGTCGGAGGAGGAAGTGTTTGTGACTCCTCCCGACACAAGTGCTTCAACGAGTGACGAGGACACGACGCGGACACCGCCGCCCACAAGAACAGGAAGTCGTGACCGTCCGCCGCTGCCGGCACGCTTGGGGCCTGTGAGGCAATCTGCCTCGCGCCCGGCCCCCGCTACCGGTGGTGTAGTGCGTCGCATGCGATGGACTCACCAAATAAATGAGAACTGCATGCGCGCCTATTACAGGGCTACAGAGGGAGGAACCTACCTGACCGCGTACTGTGCCAGGATGCTGCTTCTGTTTCAGGCCCTCGAACCGACCGTCGCTGTTTCCGCTCAACGACTATCTGATCAAGTGAGAGCTATCCGCCGGTGCAAACTGCTGGATGACTCGGCACTTGATCAGCTACGCCTGGAGGAAGAACGTACTCGCCCAGCTTCTGCCTCGACCCGGGATTTGCCCGCCGCGCCGTCGACCCTGACACTGGCTTCAGTGCCAATGTCAGTGGCGACACTGGCGACGCCGGTCGATCCCGATATCGAGGAGGGAGATTCGATGAGTACGGGTTTATCGGTCCAGGTAAGAGAGCAACTGAGGAGCACTTTGGAAGACGCGATCTTGCAATATAGATTCACACCCAACTCTAGGCCGCGCTTACCGCGTTTACCCACACATAAACAAAATTTGGCTTTGATGGGAGCCCTGAATTCTTTGCTAGTTCCATATCTGGAAACTAGCAAAGATCTAACTGATACCCATTCTATTCTATACTGCGGTGCTATCGCGGCGTGTCGCGTTGCACGTGTCAAGTTTCCAGACACTGACCGTACAACGCGAACCGCCGGAGGTGTACCAGTTTGGCAAGTACGAATAGAACGGCGTATCAGTACATTCAGGACTCTCATTGCAAAGCTAATCTGCTTCAGTCAGGGGAACAGTCGTCCCCGAGTCATGCGTTTCGTAACAAAGGCTTTTGCAGGGACTGGCATCAGTCCCCAGCATTATTTAGCCAATGTTACGGAACGCATTGACTATCTGAAGCAGAAAGTTTATGCGTGGGCAAACCGTATTCGCCGCTACAGAGAGCGTGTGAATCGATATCGACAAAATCGCGACTTCCAGAGTGATCAAAGGAAGGTGTACCGAAACTGGGAAGGAACAAGTCGACGTGTGAACGATGGGCAGCTACCGGATGCCAGCGCTATGAAAAACTTCTGGCGCAGCATCTGGTCGGTGCCTGTCGAGCACACGGAGGGAGCTTGGATGCGTGTTGTCGAACGTGCATGTGAACCCATCGAACCCATGGAGTCTATTTCGATAGACTCCAAAGACGTTAGTTGTGCTATCCGGACAGCTCAGAACTGGAAAAGTCCTGGGCTAGACGGATTGCACAACTTCTGGATAAAGTGGTTTCGATGCTCACATGAACGTTTAGCAACACAATTCCAAGAAGCTCTCGAGACGGGTTCTCTTCCCAGTTTCATGACCACCGGAGTCACCTTCCTGCTCCATAAGTCTGGTAGTACCACGGAACCAAAGAACTACAGACCCATTACGTGCTTACCTACCACCTATAAGCTGCTTACATCCATTCTGAGAGCAAAAATTAACGCGCATATAGTCGCAAATAACGTTTTGGCCTCCTCTCAGAATGGATGTAAGATTGGGTCCCGTGGTACTAAGGAGCTGCTTCTCATTGACACGACCATTTGCCAACAAGTCAAACGTAACAAAGGAGCCCTCTCCGCTGCTTGGATTGACTATAAGAAGGCCTATGACGCGGTGCCCCATTCGTGGCTGAAAAGGGTTTTAGAGTTGTATAAAATAAACTCAACTCTAAAATCTTTTCTAAGCAAATGCATGGGACAGTGGGTCACAGTCCTTCGTCAACCAGGTAGCGTAGACAGCTCGTTTGATTCGGAGGACTTTATAAGGATTGAAAGAGGCATATTTCAGGGCGACAGTCTGAGTTCGTTATGTTGGTGCTTAAGTCTGAATCCTCTCAGCACTCTGTTGAAGGATTCAGAGTTAGGCTATCGTCTTCGTAGGGGAGGTGAGGTTATATCTCATTTGCTGTACATGGACGACCTCAAACTCTTTGCACCGAAACGCCAAGACTTGTTGGGGCTATTAAAAACCACAGAGGTTTTTAGTAACGCCATCAAGATGGAGTTCGGTGTCGACAAGTGTGCGGTCATGCATGTACAGCGAGGGAAAGTAGTAAATTCAGAGAATTTACAACTTTCCGAGACTATAACTCTCAGATCCCTCTCCGAAGACGAGACCTACAAATATCTCGGTATGTCACAGTCATTGGGTATATCAGCAGATGACATTAAGAAATCGGTGAAGGAGCGCTTCTTTTGCCGGCTGACAAAAGTACTCAAAAGTCTTTTGTCAGGCGGTAATAAGACGCGAGCCTTCAACGGTTGGGTAATGCCTCTGCTGATATACTCCTTTGGCATATTGAGATGGACTCAGACTGAGCTTGACGCCCTGGACAGAAAGGTCCGTCAACTGCTCACAACACACCGTATGCTACACCCGCGCTCGTCTGTTATGAGACTGTATATCCCGCGGAAGTTGGGGGGTCGAGGCTTTTTAAATGCCAAGAACCTTCACAACCGCGAGGTATGCAGTCTCAGGGATTATTTCCGCAACAACGAGTCCGGGATGCATCGCGATGTTGTGGCAGTTGACAAGAGCCTCACGCCTCTTTCATTGGCAAACGAGAACTGGCGCAAACCATCGGTGCTCAGCACTGATGATCGCAAGGAAGTATGGAAGAGCAAGGAGCTGCACGGGCGATTCTATCGGGCCCTGACGGGACCCGATGTGAATCTGCTCGCTTCGGTGAACTGGTTACGCTTCGGGGACCTCTTCGGAGAAACCGAGGGTTTTGCCTGTGCAATTGCAGACGAAGTTATCAAGACGAACAACTACCGGAAATACATAATGAAGGACGGTACGGTCGACATTTGTCGGGCATGCCGCCGTCCAGGCGAATCTCTTCGTCATGTTATTTCCGGTTGTTCGCATCTTGCTAACGGCGAGTACTTGCACAGACATAACCTAGTAGCCAGGATCATCCACCAGCAACTTGCTCTTAAATACCGCCTTGTCGAGTCCGAGATGCCGTACTATAAGTACGCACCTCTGCCAGTTCTCGAGAATGGTCGTGCGTTGCTCTACTGGGACCGCTCTATCATCACGGACAGGACTATTGTCGCCAATAAGCCTGATATCGTGCTGGTAGACCGGTCTCAGCGCAGGGCTGTGATCGTCGATATCACCGTACCACATGACGAGAACCTCGTGAAAGCCGAGAAGGACAAGCTGAGCAAGTACCTTGACTTGGCTCACGAGGTTACCGCCATGTGGGATGTTGATTCGACGATCATAGTCCCAATAGTCGTGTCGGCAAATGGCCTTATAGCGAAAAGCCTCGACCAACATCTCAAGAGGCTTTCGCTAGACGGTTGGATCAAGGGTCAGATACAGAAGGCAGTCATCCTAGACACAGCGCGCATCGTCAGGAGGTTCCTCTCTCTGCAGCCCTAACCACCGGTAGCTTGGGCCCTGCCCCGCTCCTGGCGGCACCCTAGTTTTTAAGTTTTTTATAATGTTTATATTTATTTTATATGTAGGTATTGTAAAAAACTTAGGAATTAAGAAGGAAAATAAATAAGTGAATAATAATAATAACAACAATTGCACAACTTCTGGATTAAGTGGTTTCGATGCTCACATGAGCGCTTGGCAACACAATTCCAAGAAGCCCTCGAGACAGGTTCTCTTCCCAGTTTCATGACCACTGGAGTCACCTTCCTGCTCTATAAGTCTGGTAGTACCACGGAACCAAAGAACTACAGACCCATCACGTGCTTGCCTACCATCTATAAGCTGCTTACATCCATTCTGAGAGCAAAAATTAACGCGCATATTGTCGCAAATAACGTTTTGGCCTCCTCTCAGAATGGATGTAAGATTGGGTCC
Source organism: Ectropis crepuscularia (assembly GCA_963693475.1). Taxonomy (NCBI): domain Eukaryota; kingdom Metazoa; phylum Arthropoda; class Insecta; order Lepidoptera; family Geometridae; genus Ectropis; species Ectropis crepuscularia. The sequence continues at coordinate 31,718,269 of OY856339.1, read as the reverse complement.
CGTGGTACTAAGGAGCTGCTCCTCATTGACACGACCATTTGCCAACAAGTCAAACGAAACAAGGGAGCCCTCTCCGCTGCTTGGATTGACTATAAGAAGGCCTATGACGCGGTGCCCCATTCGTGGCTAGAAAGAGTTTTAGAGTTGTACAAAATAAATCCAACTCTAAAAAATTTTCTAAGCAAATGCATGGGACATTGGGTCACAGTCCTTCGTCAACCAGGTAGCGTAGACAGCTCGTTTGTTTCGGAGGACTTGATAAAGATTGAAAGAGGAATATTTCAGGGAGACAGTCTGAGTTCCCTATGGTGGTGCCTAAGTCTGAATCCTCTCAGCACTCTGCTGAAGGATTCAGAGTTAGGCTATCGTCTTCGTAGAGGAGGTGAGGTTATATCTCATTTGCTGTACATGGACGACCTCAAACTTTTTGCACCGAAACGCCAAGACTTGTTGGAGCTATTAAAAACCACAGAGGTTTTTAGTAACGCCATCAAGATGGAGTTCGGTGTCGACAAGTGTGCGGTCATGCATGTACAGCGAGGGAAAGTAGTAAATTCAGAGAATTTACAACTTTCCGAGACTATAACTCTCAGGTCCCTCTCCGAAGACGAGACCTACAAATATCTCGGTATGTCACAGTCGTTGGGTATATCAGCAGATGACATTAAGAAATCGGTGAAGGAGCGCTTCTTTTGCCGGCTGACAAAAGTACTTAAAAGTCTTTTGTCAGGCGGTAACAAGGCGCGAGCCTTCAACGGTTGGGTAATGCCTCTGCTGATATACTCCTTTGGCATACTGAGATGGACTCAGACTGAGCTCGACGCCCTGGACAGAAAGGTCCGTCAACTGCTCACAACACACCGCATGCTACACCCGCGCTCGTCTGTTATGAGACTGTATATCCCGCGGAAGTTGGGGGGTCGAGGCTTTTTAAATGCCAAGAACCTTCACAACCGCGAGGTATGCAGTCTCAGGGATTATTTCCGCAACAGTGAGTCCGGGATGCATCGCGATGTTGTAGCAGTTGACAGGAGCTTCACGCCTCTTTCATTGGGAAAATCAAAATATGGAAGAGCAAGGAGCTGCACGGGCGATTCTATCGGTCCCTGACGGGACCCGATGTGAATCTGCTCGCGTCGGTGAACTGGCTGCGCTTCGGGGACCTCTTCGGAGAAACCGAGGGTTTTGCCTGTGCAATTGCAGACGAAGTTATCAAGACGAACAATTACCTGAAATACATAATGAAGGACGGTACGGTCGACATTTGTCGGGCATGCCGCCGTCCAGGCGAATCACTTCGTCATGTTATTTCCGGTTGTTCGCATCTTGCTAACGGCGAGTACTTGCACAGACATAACCTAGTAGCCAGGATCATCCACCAGCAACTTGCTCTTCGATATTGCCTTGTCGAGTCCGAGGTGCCGTACTATAAGTACGCACCTCTGCCAGTTCTCGAGAATGGTCGTGCGTTGCTCTACTGGGACCGCTCTATCATCACGGACAGGACTATTGTCGCCAATAAGCCTGATATCGTGCTGGTAGACCGGTCTCAACGCCGGGCTGTGATCGTCGATATCACCGTACCACATGACGAGAACCTCGTGAAAGCCGAGAAGGACAAGCTGAGCAAGTACCTTGACTTGGCTCATAAGGTTACCGCCATGTGGGATGTTGATTCGACGATCATAGTCCCGATAGTCGTGTCGGCAAACGGCCTTGTAGCGAAGAGTCTCGACCAACATCTAAAGAGACTTTCGCTAGACGGTTGGGCTAAGGGCCAGATGCAGAAGGCAGTCATCCTTGACACAGCGCGCATCGTCAGGAGGTTCCTCACTCTGCAGCCCTAACCACCGGTAGCTTGGGCCCTGCCCCGCTGCTGGCGGCTATCTAGGTTTAGGTTTTTGAAGTGAAAACTTCTTTAGGCGCGCTATGGACAGAATTTTTGTGGGCTGTGAAATGGATTCATGATCACGTGATCATCACGCTCGGATATGACAAGAAATTTCGGGTGAACTCGGGATGCTAGAGCGAGAAAGATAATGTGGTCAACAAACGTGCCAGACCGAGAAAGATAATTGTTAGAGGAGGACATGGGACAATAGATACTCTCTCTCTCTCTCGTTGCTCGCTACCGGCAACCAGTGTTGACACTTTAGCGACTTTGTCGCTGAAACTGGCGAATTTTTAAAACCTTTTAGCGGATTTAGACGACGTGTTACCGACAAAGGGGAATATACTAGTGTAGTGTAGAAGGTTGGAGAAGGAAAAACACAAGGTCATTGGGAGTCAGATCATATTTATAAGGAAATTAACTCATTCTCTACTTCCAATTTCTATACATACAGATAAATATACGCACATTATAGCAGGAACTTTCCCAATTATATTATTAACATTTTATTCAATCATTTGTATTTTCGTTTGAATCTTACATGATAATAATGTTAATTATTGCCTTAAGTTATTCCTTTTCCCTTTTTTCCTTTTAATTTAAATTGCTTAACATTATAGGTACTTAGACCAGTGCCATTTTATATTCTTACTAGCAGCTATATTTCCGGGATAAAAATAGCTTATGTATTCTTCCAGACTGTTATTCCCTTAATAATTCAATCAAAACCGGCGACTTTGTTTCATAACTATTTGGCGACAAGCTCAAAATCATAGTGGCAACACTGACGGCTACCAACTGACCAACTCCAAAAGACTTTTCTTTGGGCGGGAAAACACGACGGGTGCTTTAAAATTTTCACAATCAAATTAATTAGTTTTGCTGTGTAAATATTTCGTTTCTTTCGTGTAAATATTTAGTTTTGTATATAGTCAATAGTATAAATAAATATGAGCGTCGCTAGCGACGGGGGTGAACCCGTCGAACAGACCAGAAAAAGAAAACTATTGAAGCCAAATCGAAGTGAAAATGTTTCTTACAAACTATTTAGAAAACCCCTTTATAAGAGAAAGAGACTATTCCCAGAAAATCGTAGTGGAGACTGTGTAGTGTATGTGGAATTGACGGAACAGGAGAAAGTCGGTAACAAAAATCCTATTACACTCACCAACCTTTTTGCGGACAATGTTAGGGGCATCATAGGGGTGCACCGTGTGAATGCAAACAAAGTTGGAGTAACTTTTAAAAAGCCGGCCCCGGCCAACAACTTTTTGAACATGGACACTTTTTTTACTAACCATAAATGTGTATACAATCTGGGTATACAAATAAGTACTGCCTGAGTAACCATAGTATTTATTTCGCGCGGACTAAGTCGCGGTCGCTACTTTGTTTATAAATAAAATTTCAATAAATATTTACTTTAATTTCTGGCTTGTTTTACTCGTTTATTCAACTAATACGATCCATAATATTTTATTATAATACGACATACCTATCTAATACAAAAATCAGCTAATGAAGTTTTCACTTCTGCCGTGTGGTCTTAAGCACACACCTATTATAATGTTTTTATGTTGTTTTTTTGATGCATTTACTGATATTGTAAAAACCTAAATTTAAGAACAAGGATTAAATGACTGAATAATAATTTCTAATGTAATGAATGTGGTATGTATGTCATGCTGTGAATGTAAGTTTCTTTTGTTAATCTGTTTGCTTACGTTTATTATAAATTATAGTCTTGCATGCCGAAAGGCAGTATTTGGCGTACTGTTAATAACATTATAATACCATCTCTTGTATACCCATTTACGCAATAAAGATTTGATTTAATTTGAAAAAAATATTTTGTCTGTTTATTTTACCTTTTATTTTTAACTTGTCATATTTAGTTATTGTGCGAGACACTTGAATAAAGGGATATTTTATGTGACTTGTTCCAGTAAGGTCGACGTGGTAGGCATCAGCGCGCTGGGGCTGGACCACACGTCGATCCTCGGGAACACCCTGCCCGAGATCGCGGCCGCCAAGGCGGGCGTCATGAAGCGCGGCTGCCGCGCGTACACCGTGCGGCAGCCGCGCGACGCCGCGCGCGTGCTGGCGGACTACGCCGACTACGTGCAGGTGACTATGATACCATAACATTGTTATTTTCCCTTTTACTCGTAGTTTAGTTGTACCAAAACCCTATGTCCTATTGCAGACTGTAATCTGTGTTAATGCTCCAAACATTTAAACATATAAACTTTTGTATTTTTAATATTAGTAGGATTAACCAGTTAAGTTACTTAACTTAAAAAAAAAACAGACATTAATTTGTGGTGTCGGCCTTTTTGCATTTGAAGTTTATACATTAACCCTTTCATTTGATACACACTCAGGGCCTTCTCTCACTAGGAGACAGTCAAGGGTCAAGGTGAACTCAATGTGATCTACCTTTCTGGCCTGGCCAAGTGTGGGTATGTCGGATGACGTAAGTCTTCCAAAGATGGGTTTCTTAGAACATGAACGCCATGGAAGAATTGTGTCAAATCACTGCATCATCGCTTAGCATCAGGCGAGATGGCGATTCAGTGCAAACCTATTCATCATCATCAGCCTATGTTCGTCCACTGCTGGACTCAGGCCTCTCCCATAAACCGCCACTCAGCCCGATGCTCGGCCATACGTCTCCAACCACCACCAGCTGCAGTGAAAACCTATTACCGATAAAACAACATGTGTGCTTAGACAGCACGGCAGAAACGAAAACTACATTATTTAAATTTGGTATCATTATGGATTGTATTTCTAGGATAAACACAAACACAAAAAGACAGCAGTGAAGAGCAGTTGACTGTTTTTTTCTCGCTCGGCGGTCCCGACTTCACCCGATCGAGCCCTTTCACCTAACAGCATGATGGATCAATTTCATTTTCAGCCTACAGAAAAACCTGAGTGCGGTGCGCCTAAATAAGTTTTCACTTCAAAAATAATATTAAAACATGTCTTGTTTCAGTGTCCCCTCACGGTCGTCCCAGACTTCGCATCGTACAGTTTCCCCGAAACGGGCGGACCCTATCTGCCGGTCGATTTAGACGCCTACCGCACCAACGCCTCGCTCGCCATACAACTCTCGCATGCCTGGATGAGGGCGCACGCGAATCGCATCAAACACAACACAATACCCGTAGTCAGTACGAATCAAAATGGCTTGGACCATTTGAGTATGAATGGTGTACATACTACGAAAGAAAACACCAAAGTTATTTACGTAAATGGATCCCACGATATAAAGTTGAATGGTGTCATGAATAAATCAAATGACTTTGAAAACGGTACATATAACGGTCACAATGGCATAGCAGAAGTGAATACTGTGAATGGTATTCAAAATACCATTGAAAGTGACAGTATATTGCAAGATGATTCAAATAGAAGCATCACAAATACATACAAGTATCAAAATAACGTCATAAAAGTTATACAAAATGGTTCAACAAACATGACCAAATCAAATGGTGAAAACCATTCAGCAAACGGTTACATCACAAACCAAAATGGTTTACAAAATTACATCACAAATGCTACAAATAAGGTACAAAACGGCTTAAATAATGGCGCTGGATTGAATAATGTAAGCCAATTTAACAATCATATAAATCACAGTGTTATACAAAATGTTACTTTAAACGGTAATCACAAAGCTGAGAATGGCTTGAGAAACGGCACAGTATTGCATGAAACGAATCATTCCAGTAACAATATAAGTGATATAAAATTAGATAAGAATCAAAATGACTCAAATGACATTTCCAATGGTATAGAAAATGCAACCCTAAGCGGAATGAGGAAGAATGAAACTGGCCTGAAAAACGGTGATATGATTTCGTTGGTGTACGAAGTTCCTCTGGAGACGGCGGAAGGTTTGAAGCAGTGCAAATGGCCGGGGAGGTACCAGGTGGTGGAGACGGAGTACGCTACCTTTTACCTGGACGGAGCGCACACCAGGGAATCCATGGAGATCTGCGCGCAGTGGTTCATGGGCAGTAGCAGGTATGTATCTAGGAAAAAATAAATCCTACTAAAATGATTATGAATGTCGATGTTTGGATGTTAATTTGTTGCTCAATCACGCCCTAACGTATGAACGGATCGGGCTGTAATTTGGAACACAGATAGATTATAGCCCGGAAGAACACATAGGCTATGTTTATCCCGATAAAACAACGGGAACGGGAACTACATGGGTAAAACCGCGGGGCGCTGATAGTATAATATTATAATACCCAGTTTACATTATTCCAGTCCAGCGACCGAATCCAGCGCTGGATTGCTTACTGGAATAATGTAAGCCGGCACCGGAATCCATTGGCACTGGATTGATGCTTCCCAGTGCCGGTTTACATTATTCCAGTAAGCAATAATCCAACTCTGGATTCGACCGCTGGACTGGAATAATGTAAACGGGGTATTATTCCAGTAAGCAATCCAGCGCTGGATTCGATCGCTGGACTGGAATAATGTAAACCGGGTATAAATGTCAGTGTTTGGATGTTTGTTGCTCAATCACGTTGTAACGTATGAACGGACAATGGCAGATCCAGGGGGTCATGAGGTCATGCCCCCCTGGGCTGGGTCTAGAACCTAGGTAAACCACTAATTAAAATGCACCCACGCACTTTTCGCACGGTCTTGTAGCTTGTAGCTTGACTACGCCTATGTGACCCCCTTAAAGCTGGATCGGGGGGTCTACCGGCTAACGAAAAACGCTTTGACATTGCCGTCTCTTTCATTTCAAGCGAGAAGAAAAGAGACAGCAATGTCAAAGCTTCAAAGCGTCAAAGCGTTTTTCGTCAGACGGTAGAAACCCCGCTAACTGAATCGGCTATGGCTTTGCTAATGCGGTTTCTATCATTTTATGCGGAAAGAAATGAGAGAGCAATATCAAAGCTAAGACAGTTCTAGTTAGGCGTCAGACCCTCGGTTTGAATCTTGGAACACAGAGTATAGTCTAGAATCTAGAAGAACACATAGTCTACTTTTGGTTACAGCAAAATAACGGAAACGACTCGGGTAAAACCGCGGTCTACAAATATTGGTAGACATTTCACACACAACATAATCTAAGCTAGTCTATATAGCTTGGGGTCAAGCTAAGCAAAGCTCGTTCTGTGACAGCCTGACAGCCCGATAGCTGATATAATACGTATAGACGTATAGGTTGTAAATGCATACTTATTACACATAGAAACACCCGACACAGAACAAATAATACTTGAATTCATCACACAAATATTTGTAAAATTCGTTCAATTTTAAAAATTCGTTCTAGACGTTTCCTCATACGTTCGAGAACAGCAGCATCGGAGTGGAATAAGTTGCCGTCTGTCTCGTCATTCACGTACCCTTATTGTACTTTATGAGGGGTCGGTATAACCTGTGCGTTATTCTATCCGTTTCTATCATTCGTCATATCGTAGTTAACATCTTTCTTTCTTAGTCATGTCCTCTTTTACTCAATCCATTAGTTCTCAGTCTATTTTCCTGTGTAATTTAAATAAAACAATTAAATAAAATCAAGTCCTTGTAAGCATCCTCCTTGTAGCACGACAATCCAATTTACTTGTTTTTTTTTTTTGCGTTTGCAGTCATAAAATACAATAGAAACTTAAGAAAATCTTATGCTAAACATTTTAATTGGCGGCCTTATCGCTTAGAGCGATCTCTTCCAGACAACCGTGCTCGGATAGGATATTATGTCCAATAATGCGGCCTTAATGTATCCCATAGACTAAAATCGTATAACTGATATACAACGTAAGTATAAAATAAGAAATATACACTACTTACAATAAAGAATACATTACAAATACACTTACTAATATACAAAGAATAAATATAAATGTATTTATTCGAAAAAAAAAAATTACGTATACCTTCGTAGACTTAAAATAATAAATACCAAAACTTACTCATATCAGATTACAATTCAAGGATAGATGGCGACTAAAACTTTCAATAAAATTCTTTAACCCGTTTGAAGACATCCAGCGACGACGCTTTATTTCCAACGGCAGCTCATTCCACAACTTGACAGCTTTCACATTGAAAGATGAGGAATAAAATAATGTACTATGTTGAGGAATATCTAGCGTGAGGTTGTCCGCACTTCTCAGTGATCTAGGAAGAAGTGATTGGTGAATTAAAACGCTCCTGAAGATATCGGGGAGAAGAGGGGATGAAAAGGACATTGTAAAGGAGGGAGAGTATGTGAGCATCCCGGCGACGACGAATAGGCAGCTACTTGACCTTAGTGCGGTAGCTAGAAACATGATCATACTTGCGCAAGCCAAATATGAATCTGATGCAGTAATTTTGAAATCGCTCAAGTCACGTAATTGTGGCGTGAGTTTTGGCGCGGCAAGCGTGACCGAGTGCTCACTTTAACGAATTCTATGTATCCTGGTTCGGTATTCGTAACACGGAATCATGTTTTTTTGAATGAATATATTTATGTAGATACGAGGTCATAGTATGGCATCAGCTAAAATTTACATAATTACTAGACATGTTGATAACAATGTTATAGCTATCACACGTGCGATGATGTAACGCATAAATTATATTTTAATCTTTGTGGAGCTTTTATTAGCAAACGTTTTACCTAAAAAAAGGAGCATTTAGTTGAGCTACCGTCGAACTAAAAAACTATTGCTTGAACTTTGCTGGTTACGAATGTGTTTTGCTCCTCAATTTGACGCGAAAATAAAGAGAAAGCAATTGGAAGGCCGTACTTTGTACGTACATCCGGTATATCGGACGATAAAAGGGCGGTGAGGTCTTACCGCCTATTAAAACGGGTTATGAGGTTGCTTTAATTTGGGTCCATAATTTAAATAGAGAGATTAGTTAGTTTGAATAGTTAGTTAGTTTAGCGGGTCCTTTTCCGCACCTAGCCTCTTTATTGGGGCATTGTGCATGACTCATATAATAAATAGAGAGGTTAGTTAGGCATCAGAGGCGCTGGCGGTAGGTAATGTTAACAGCGTTCCAGTAATACCCCACAAATATACTTAGATAAACGTGTAGGTAAAATTTCGTCATGTTGTCAAGTAATTGGGGGAACTGGGGGGACAGGATTTTTATTTATAGCTTTGAGGATGGGGCACAGTCAAACTCTGATTTTGCTCACTAAATCTCTCGGTTGCTCACTTTTACGTTTGCAAACGGCCAATAGGATGTCTGTTGCACCTCACCGTATCTACCTACTCATAACCAGTGTCCCAAATATGCCCCCTGGATCACAGCTAAGCTGTACTCGCAAGAAAAACTAATGTGGTTTTTTCATTATAGTTCAGCGGATAGAGTCCTGATATTCAGTGCGACTGGCGACAGGAACTCTGAAACGCTTCTCCGGCCCCTAAAGGGCGTGTCCTTCGAACAAATCTACTTCGTGATCCCGACGGCGCACCGGGCGACCTCCACCGACCACGACAACTACTCCCTGGTGGAGCAGGGGGAACTGACCCAGAGGTGCGCCACCCACGCGGCCATCTGGCGCAAACACGACCCCACCACACCACTCACAGTATTAGAGTGCGTCGCCGACGCTCTCCACAGCATACAGGCGAAGGAAAGTAAACCTTCGGTCTTAATCACAGGGTCCTTGCACTTAGTCGGTGCGGCGTTATCGATTTTAGATCCTAATTTAAGCGCTTGAATGTTAATGTTATTTGTAATGATTAAATTATTTATTCTTGAATTGTATTTTTTTAAATGTTTGGATTTTATTTTGTCACACCAATTGTAACAGTTCCGAGGCGTATAAACCTTTCTTAGTATTATTTTTACGGGAAAGTAGATATGTTTTGTTTATAAGTGACTAGCTGTTGCCCGCTACTCGGGAATGTAGTTTATCGCGGTTGGATAAAATGTACATAATGTCGCTCCTTGGTCAAGCTTAATCTATCCTGAATTCAAAAAAAGTAAAGCGTTACAGACCGAGAGACAAGCACATTTACTTTCGAATTTATAATAATAGTACCTGTTCCGTATAATCGGGCAACATTATATCGGGCCGGCGATTAGCGTGTCTGTGGTCGCCGGCTGTCAATTATACGTTGTCTCTGGTCGCGGGAACGACAATGACTGGTTTTTTTTAGTTCAGCATAACGTAAATTAATAATTGCTACGGGAATACATTATTAATATTCATTGTGATACTACTGGATTAGTGCTGCTATTATTGTGTAAAAGTGGGCTACTGGACGGGCCCCTTCCTCCAACGCCGGATCGTTGAACGCCGGATCGTAGTGCCGGTGAACTAGAGATCGCCTGGTTTGGTTTTTCCACATTCCCTTTTGATCCTTCCTTACATTCCTGTCGTACCAAACTGGGCTTTGGACAGCGCCAGGAACAATAGGTAAGTGTTTAATTCTATACTTATGGGGGAAGCTTTAAAATCGGTTTTAGCCACTTAATTTAATGTTTTTCATCTCGCTGATGGGCCCCGAGACGATAGTTCTGGATAATTATTGAACATTTTCTGGTAGCAGGAGCGTGGTTAACCGTAAATACCCCATAATATTTTTTGTTGTTTTTATTTTTCTGGGAAAATATATCAGGTAGGCCAAATATTTGGGGGTTCCCAGTTTATAATTTCTCCCCAAACTGTCGGGAAATTGGTATTAAGTGGTATCCGGCTTAATAGGTTGCGGATATAATTGTTGTGACATTGTCCGAACTTTAAGTTAATTTAAAATTTAAATTTAAAAATGGCTTCGGATTTGGCCAACCAGCTCCGGTGGTTTGAATCCTTACAAGGATTGGTCGGCCGGAGGGGCCGGGAGGAGGCGCTGTTAAACAGGGCAGCGCACCTCGACAGGCGCCTGGAGGTCGCTGAGAGGAGCACAGGATCGCTGCGGGATGCAAGGCCGCCTCCAACTGAGGAGAAGATGGAGAGGATCGACGCGGACATGCGGCGCATTCTGGAATTGTACGACGAGGTCTCCGAAGGGGTTCGCCAGCTGGAGAGGTCTCGTCAGGGGAGGGCGAACTCGGGACCCGTCATCAGGGATGCGGGTTCGGGTGTAGTGGGACGACTTCCCACCCTGGACTTGCCCAAGTTTACAGGTAACCTGCGAGAGTGGAGCGGCTTCCGGAGTATGTTCGCCTCTCTCGTGGATTCACGCACGGATCTGACGAAGGCGGAGAAACTGGCCTATCTCCGCACGTCACTGGAGAGTGAGGCACTCTCCCTGATCCAGCACCTGGAGCTGGACGACGACAACTTCGGCACGGCGATGGAGTTGCTGGAGACGAGGTTTCAAAATCCTCGGCTCCTCGCCGACGCTCACGTGTCACAAATTCTGGGGCTGCCGAAGGTGACTGAGAGGTCTCAGTTGCGGCCACTAATCCTCACGCCCGTGAAGGTGGCGTACAACGCCTTGCGCAGCTTGGGACTGCCAGTAGAACACTGGTCGTTTCTGCTGGTCCACATTCTGCTGGGCAAGGTGCCGCTGGAGTTGCGCGCCCGGTTCGAGCGGGAAAGGGGCCTTCACGGCGACCCGAAGGTCTTCCCCACGTTCGAGGAGCTGCTTCGGGTCCTGGAGTGGGAGGCGAGGATGGTCGAGTCGGCGCCTCAGGAGGCGCAGCCCGCCGCTTCAGCTCGTGGCCCTGCCGGAACAGGACCGCGACCTGTGAATCCCCGCACTCAGGGTGGGGTGAAGCGGACGGCGACGGTGACGAGTGCGTCGGAGCAGGAGTGCCCGAACTGTGGCCAGCCTCACGCGCTGGTGCAGTGTCCGGCCCTGCTTGCGAGGACGACTTCCGACCGACGAGGGATCGTTCGGAAGTTGCGTCGGTGCTACGGGTGCCTGGGGGGTCATTTATTCAATGCCTGCCCCACGGCACGGCCGTGTCCTGGGTGTGGGGGACCACACCACCAGCTCTTGTGCACCAGGAGCGATGGTGCTGGTCGACAGCCCTCAGGGAGGGGGCCCTCCACGGGCGGGGGCGCTCTCACGCAGAGCCACGCATTGTATAACAATGAAGTGGCTACAGCGTGGAGCACGCCCCCTCCACCCCAACTCACGGCAGCACCGGGCAGCCCAACAAGGGGCGTCCTTCACGTGGCTCGGTCACCTCGGTCACAGCCCGCGCGGACGCGGGCGAACTGGAGGGATGGAAGGGTGATACCGGAGTCACCACTGGGGTCACCTCCCCAGTGTTACCCTTCTCCGCCGCCGGATCAGCGACTAATGCAATGGAGGCCGTTCACGCCTCCCCTCCACGAATATCCGAGGCTGGACTACCACCCGCCCTACTTTCGGTATGGCAGGGCGGCTGGATATGCCCCCCCTCCGATGGCCCTTTGCACTCGGCAGCCATACTGGTCTGGGCCTTGTAGTCCGACGGGTTCGGACGGACCTCGGAGGGATTGACTAGCGTCCGGTCCCTTGGCACAGGATCAACCGGTGGTCCTGCTGCCCACACTCTGGTTAAGGGTTTGGGGTCCCAGAGGCGACTACGTCCGGATACGAGCGCTCTTGGACACAGGGTCCCAGGGATGCATTGTGACAACCCGGGTTGCTCATCGCCTGGGCCTGGCTCGGTTTCCGTCGCCGACTCCGTTGCGAGGAGTCGGGAACACAGAGGTGCGGTTGACTGGACAGACCCGCCTCTCCTTCTCGTCCGTACATTCCTATTCGGAAAGGATTGCGGTCAGTGCCACCGTCATGGATTCGGTTGTCGGTTGGCTTCCTCAGGCGGACATAGATCCGGATTTTTTGTCCTGTACTAAGGGTCTCAGGTTGGCGGATCCCCGCTTCGGGATGGCGGGTCCGGTCGATCTGTTGTTGGGTTCTGATGTACTAGGTCACATTATGAATGGGAAGCCTAGACTGTTGGACCAGTCTTCGCTGATGGCGCTGCCCACCATCTACGGGTACGCCATTTTGGGAATGGTGGATGAGTGGCAGCAGTCGAATCAGGCTTCCTTTACGGGAACGGCCCTCGCTCAGATCATGCAGAAGTTCTGGGAGATCGAAGAGCCGCCTACCGTCTCTCGGCTGGATCCTGAGCACGTGGAGTGTGAGAACTTTTATCAGGCTCACACTCGGAGAATGGTTTCTGGGCGATTGGAGACTAGGCTGCCCTTCCGGGATAACCCCCCCGCGTCTGGGCCAGTCTCGATCATTGGCCGAGAAAAGGCTCAGGTCCATGGAGCGACGCATGGCTCGAGATCCTGTACTTCGGGAAAAGTACATCGAGTTCATGAGGGAGTATGAGGCACTGGGCCACATGTCTCCGGCTCGCGACGACTGGTCGACCATGGACCACTACTTTTTGCCTCATCACGCTGTTTTGAAAGCGTCGACAGGCAAACTCAGGACGGTGTTCGATGGATCCGCTCCGACTTCGACAGGAGTGTCACTGAATCAGTGCCTCCACGCAGGACCGAAGTTACATCGGGATATTGTAGACATCATCCTGAATTTCCGTAGGCACCAGGTGGTGTTGGGAGCGGACATCCGAATGATGTTCCGACAAACGGTCATACACCCCGAGGACAGGAGGTTCCAGTTAATCCTCTGGCGGGAAAGTCCTCAGGACCCTATGATGGTGTATGAGTTAAACACCAACACCTATGGGTTGAGATCAAGCCCCTTCATTGCAATCCGCTCACTGCTGGAGTTGGCGGAGCAAGAACGGGCTCGGTACCCACGTGCAGCCGCAGTTCTGGAACGCGACCTATATGTGGACGACGTTTGCACTGGCGCGCAGACGGTGGAGGACGCTCTGTTGCTCCGGGATGAGCTCACAGAGCTTCTCGCATCTGGAGGCTATGAGCTTCGAAAATGGCTCTCTAACGACCCCAACGTCCTGGCTGGTATCCCGGACGATCACCAGCAGGATCCCGGGCTCTTCGAAGAAGGTGACGATCCGCACGGGATTGCGGTTCTGGGCATGCAGTATCAACCGGTTGCTGACATCTTCACCTTTCGGGTGGCACTGGAAGCCACACGCGCGTGGACAAAACGGACGGTTTTGTCCACCATCGCCAGGATGTTTGATCCAAACGGTTGGATCAGTCCGGTTCTGTTCGCAGCCAAGTGTCTGTTACAGCGACTTTGGACTCTGAAGGTCTCATGGGACGACCCCCTGGTCGGAGACTCGCTTAACATTTGGCTTCGTTTGATATCTGACCTCGAAACTGTCAATCGAGTGGCGTTGCCCCGGCGCATTCTGCCACCAGGCTGTAGTCGGATCAGCCTGCACGGGTTCTGTGATGCGTCCGAGCTGGGCTATGCCGCATCTGTGTACATACGTACAGTTGATGCTGGAGGCCAGGTTAATGTCACGCTCTTATTGGGGAAAAGCAAGGTAGCTCCTATCAGGACACGACTCACTATTCCGAAATTGGAATTGAGCGGAGCCACATTACTTGCTCGGCTGCTTAAGCACGTATATCAGGAACTGTCCACCTCGATAGACATCCGGAATGTCTATGCGTGGTCAGACAGTCAGGTCGTACTTGCCTGGTTAAGAGCAGCCCCTCACACCTTGGAGACTTTTGTGGGAAATCGGGTTTCCCAAATCCAAAACATTGGACTGGACATGGTTTGGAGACATGTCCCGGGTGAGTTGAACCCCGCTGACTGTGCTTCGCGCGGCTGTTCCGCGCCGGAGCTAGTTGATCACCCCTTATGGTGGGGTCCGGACTGGCTGCGGGAGCCAGAAGCTTCCTGGCCAGCTCTCGGCGCGGACTCGGAGCGAGCGGAGCTGCCCGGAGTCCGCGTGCATGCGATTGTGGCGGAAGTGCCCCCAGACCCTGATTGGTTGACGGGTCGTTACAGCAAGTTGGATAAACTGTTGGGGGTAACTAGCTGGATTAAGCGCTTCATCCACAACTGTCGTTACCCTCGTCAGAAGATGTGTGACCAGATCGCTACTGTGGAGTAGCGTCGGAGTTCCTTGCTGCACCTCATTCGGCTGGTGCAGGGTGAGAGGTTTCCGACGGAACTTGAGGCGCTGCGCTGCGGTCGCGCTCGCTTGAAGGGTGCGGTCGCTAAATTGAATCCTTTCACAGATCAGGATGGTCTTCTGCGCGTAGGAGGTCGGCTGCGGAAAGCCAACCTGCCGTACGGCAGCAAACACCCCTTGTTGCTACCTAAAGGAGGTCCTCTGGTGGACCTGCTGATCTCCGATCGGCATATCAGTAACGCGCACGCGGGATGTGGCGCGCTTCTCGCTGTGTTGCAGCGTGAATTCTGGATCTTGTCGGCTCGCAGGGCGGTCCGAAAGGTGCTGTTTAGATGTGTCCCTTGTTATAGGCTCAAGGCGTCTACCATGCAGCCCATGATGGGAGATCTTCCTCCGGATAGGATTTCTCCCTCGAGGCCGTTCGACGGGGTCGGAACGGACTTCGCTGGGCCCTTCTCGGTCAAGTCATCGACGTTGCGTAACGCCAAGGTCGTTAAAGTCTACCTGTGCGTCTTTGTGTGTTTGGCCACCAAAGCAGTCCACCTGGAGCTGGTCTCTGCGCTGTCTACGGAGGCCTTTGTCGCGGCGCTGGATCGCTTTGTAGCGCGAAGAGGAGTACCCTCTTTAATACGTTCGGACAATGGCACAAACTATCGAGGAGCGGCGAATTATTTACGCGAAGTTAATAATTTTTTAAATTCTGGTAATAATAGTTTAAGTCTGGCTCTCGCCCAGCGGGGAATCAGCTGGCAATTTAGTGTGCCGGCCTGTCCTCACTGGGGAGGAATTTTTGAGGCTGCGGTGAAGTCTGCTAAAACCCATCTCCGCCGTGTCATCGGGGAGACCGTGTTAACTTGGGAAGAGTTAGTTACAGTACTTTGCCGCGTGGAGGCAGTGCTTAATTCCCGTCCTCTCTGTCCAATCTCGCCTGACCCTAACGATCTAGAAGTCTTGACGCCGGGTCACTTCTTGATCGGTCAGCCTTTAACCGCGTTGCCGGAGTATCCCTGGAAGGATGAGCGCCCCGGACGCCTGTCCCGTTTTCAGTTATTGCAGCAAATAAGTCAAGACTTCTGGAGACGCTGGTCGGCCGAGTACTTGCACCTTCTGCAACAACGGGTAAAATGGACAGATAGGACGGAGGCCCCGCGGGAAGGGGACTTAGTATTATTAAAGGAGGCAAATTTGGCCCCCCTACTTTGGCGTAGGGGACGTATTTTAAAATTGATATCCGGTACTGATGGCACACCCCGCGTGGCGGAGATTCTGGTTTCTGGTTCCAGACTTCAGCACGCGGTGTCCTCTCTGGCCCGCTTGCCTCTTTATTAGATATACGTATTTTTCAAGGTTAAAATTTAATTTTATTTTATTACTATTTTTGGTAAAGTTTTTTTTGGTTGGATTTCCACTTTCGGGTCAAAGTTGGGAATTTCGTTTTATTTGGGGTCCGGATACTACTAAATACTGGTTACTAAAATTGACCTGGAGTTCAATTGGTCGGGGGTTTTGTTCCGTATAATCGGGCAACATTATATCGGGCCGGCGATTAGCGTGTCTGTGGTCGCCGGCTGTCAATTATACGTTGTCTCTGGTCGCGGGAACGACAATGACTGGTTTTTTTTTAGTTCAGCATAACGTAAATTAATAATTGCTACGGGAATACATTATTAATATTCATTGTGATACTACTGGATTAGTGCTGCTATTATTGTGTAAAAGTGGGCTACTGGACGGGCCCCTTCCTCCAACGCCGGATCGTTGAACGCCGGATCGTAGTGCCGGTGAACTAGAGATCGCCTGGTTTGGTTTTTCCACATTCCCTTTTGATCCTTCCTTACATTCCTGTCGTACCAAACTGGGCTTTGGACAGCGCCAGGAACAATAGGTAAGTGTTTAATTCTATACTTATGGGGGAAGCTTTAAAATCGGTTTTAGCCACTTAATTTAATGTTTTTCATCTCGCTGATGGGCCCCGAGACGATAGTTCTGGATAATTATTGAACAGTACCTACATACGGAAGGATACTTCCGAAAAATCTACAGATTTGCACAATAACAACGCTTTCAAAAACTGTTACAAGTAGGTAACTAATACTTAGTTGCATAAAACTATACCTCTTTAGGGCGTTTTATGGATAAAAACTGCCTATTTCAAATGGAACTATATCTATATACTAAATAATAAAAATTGATGGCAACAGCACCCTAAAGAAACCTACTTCAGGACCAAATGGCTAAAATATTTATTTAAATAGATTTATTAAACCATGAGATATCGTACGAATTTGAAAATTCAGTTTGCTGAGTACAACCGTACTGTAGGGCGCCGTATATGCGAATGCACAGAGCCCACTGTGAATACTATGATATAGCATAAGCAGCCCACTAAACGTTCCCACTGCTGGGACCTGGGGCTCGGGACCTTATACCGCAAGGAGATAGTAAGGCCATATTCCACCACGCCGGCCCAGTGCGGGATGGTGGACTGGACATTACATGATCTCGAAAGATTCTCTTAGATAAGTACATGTCGGTTTCCTCGCTAAAACATAACACACAAAAATGTGACTCGTTTCCTAGGCCATTTTATGTAGGGGAGAAGGAGGTAAGACGGGGTACCCAACGAAATTCATAGTTCAAATTGACCAATCACGCTCGTTTATTCATCGTTCGAGGCGCCCCTATAATAATACTTGTCAGTCACCCGGCGGTTAGTGGTTCAAAAGTGTACTGTGAAGAAAAAATTAAAAAAAAAAGTGTTGTAGGTACTGCAAATTGCTTATCATATTTTCTTCTGGTTTGACACGTGACTGTGGTTTGTTAAATACCGTCATAGTGACTTCAACTCAGTTGTGCGCGCGGGCCTATGTGTGGGTAAGCTTGTACATATACAGTTACTTTGTATGCTCGTCACGTTTTGCTCGAGGTAAAACTATCTTTGTTTTGCTCGGACGACGACTGCCGCACCACTGCCACACAAATGAAAGTTGTATAATTACAAGCGCACGCACACATAGCGCCGCGCGCACAGATGAGTTGAACTATCTGTAGCTGGTGAGGAGTTTTGTGATTGGTGCTTAAACTAACCTATAGTCAGATTGACATCGAGTTTACATATTGCGGGCTGTTTTTGTTTCGTTGGGTTCACTAATGTTTCACAAACATTTTTTGACAAAATATCACTTTAAAACCAACTATAGTAGATCCAACCGTTTATCCTCTTTTTGACAGCACCAATAGAACGTAACTGCGTCATGTTACGCAAAAGTTCACTTTTAAATGCGAGGTTTTAAAAATATGACAACTGCTTAAATTTGCTCCTTGATCCCGTACAATAATCATCTTTCACAAAATGAGTCCATAAGTGCAGTAGTTTTTTTATAAATTCCATAAAATAACAAACGTTTTTAAAAAATTACGTTCTATGGCTATCAACATAGTGATGTACGAAGTTACGATTGAGATATCGATATTGTTTATGAACTATTTTTACACGGGTGTTTTCCGTTCTCGGCACATAATATCGGATTTATTTTTATGTAAAACCGTTATATTGATGCGCCTCAGGAAAACATACAGCATTATTTGAAGACGTGTTTATCTCCTGGTGTATATCCAAAAAAGAACAAGGTTATGATGACTGAAACATTTGAATACTTATTAAAATAAAGTGTTAAATAACATTTTGTAGTTAGGTAAATTAACAAAGTTTATTTATGTCTGATGTAAACTTTGAAGAACATGATGTACCATTTTCGTTAATTTCTAAATAAATTAACCTGATATGCTTAATGTGTTAAAATATTTCCATATTTGGCTTAATAATGTCTCATCAGTCGGTTGGGTATTATTTCATCACCCAAAGGTTACTGCTGTACCTGATCTACGTCTACTAGTTGTGCGTCTATAGCACTGTTTCAATAGACTGGACATATCTAATTTTTCAATAACAGGATGTTAAGCAACTGGTATAAGTAAAATTTATTTAATATGACTCGAAATTTATTCGGGTTTTCTTAAATAGGGACTAGTAATATGTGATAGCACACAAATTATCTTCGTTTTCTATGATTATACTACCACCGCAACAATACTTATGTGTATTCGGTCTGTAACATTTAAAAAAGGTAACTAATCTACCCTTATTCTCGGAAATGTCTAGGGTATTATCAATACTCGTGAAGATGTTAATGTGATGACATCTTTCAGCGACATGTACAGCGGACCAGCACGGCGGGCCACGGCCTTTCCCCGAGTTCTAGTGGTGGGAACGAGCCAGAAGGCTGGGTATGGGCATCTTTCGCCATTTATGACATATCCTGGGGTTTGTGCTAGACATAACATAGTATTTACTCATGGTATTTCGGTTGCCTGGAAGAGATCGCTATTAGCGATAATGTCGCCACTTGGTTCACTAGTTCTAGGATAAGTCCCTGTTCTTTAAGTATTATATTGTGGATAATAAAGAGTTTCTATCTTTTTAAAGTCTTTTATAATATTAGTTGGCTAGTAGAGAGCCACCACTTTAAACGTCATTGTTGTATAGTTCAAATGTATAGTATGTATTTGTTTAGTTTGAAAGGGATATTTTGAATCCGTTAATTATTTATCTTCTAGTTTGCTTTCTATTCTCTCTCGCTTCGTCTAATGCTGACTTTCATTAGACTCAGTATCTGTTTTTTCTTACAAGTACAGAGTTTTTGTCGTCTAACATAACCACAAATAAAACAATTGTTCATTTTAATACAATTCATTAATTTATAATGTTTTTGGCAGAATAACTGAATTTAAGCTTCTTCTAACTCAAAACGTATGAACATAAGAAAAAAAAATTAAACGAAAGTTGTAGGAAATAAACTAGTCTTTAAAAAAGGTCTGATGCGTTTTATTGATTAATCTAATATTTCAAGAGTTATCGGCTGCAATAGAAAAACTGGTTAATTAAATGGGCCATAAATCGTAAACGCTACATGTCACAGAAAAGTTTTCCGGCCACAAAAGATGCAAAATATTATTTTCTACAATAACGACCTCAACAATTTTTGCCCTAAAGTTTATAGTTTCCGAGATATTAGCCAAGCTCGCAGCAATGTTTTACTTTTAAAAATTCGGCAACCGGACTTTGGGACTGATTTTTCGCAGGCAACCCGACAAAATGTCATGTTCTTATTTGCCAAAATAATCTTTAATTTTATTTAATTTCAATTTAATAACCAGACCGTTGCAAAATGCTAGTATCGATGTACCTGTTTATACTTGGTCACAACACTATAACTGACAAATTAGATCTGCCAAAAAGAAAATAAATGGTTGGATTCACTATAATAGTATAATATTCATTGCGAAAACTTTACAACACAAAAATGTTTCATTTTACAAACAACGTTTCGCATGATTTTTATTTCAAAAATACCTTACATCAACAAATGTTTTATTTTACAAACCATAATTTTATAACCAATTGCATGGCAAACGTTTCACTTAGACAATGTATCGAATGACATTTTGTTTGTTGTCCATTTTTATTTCATAAATTATTCTTTTTACAAATTTAGCATTTACCAAAATAGAATTTATAACAAATATTTTAAAAGTACCCGATACATTGTTTATGTAAACTATCAATTTGATTTGGTTCTGTGATTTAGGTACTTTTGACTACCGCTCCGATTAGGGTCTATCACTGAGATTTGACTTCGGGTGGGCTCCCGCCAGAAGCTCTGCGGTCAGTCCTGAGTGTCGCTTCTCCATACTCGGCCTGCGCTCCACTACGGAGGACGCCAGCTCGCTTCGCTCGCCACCTCCCCCCTTCGCTACGCTTGGCCTCGCATGGCTCGCTCCACTCAGGACCTCCCTTAAGCTTCTGGCTCCCGCATTTTTATATACACTCTAGGGGTAGTAGCGACAAGACTAGGTGGAGTCTCGGGGTACTCCGAGTCGGATTTGGGTCCTTAGTAACCTAATCGTACCCGTGTGGTTACTTAGATATTCAAAAATTACAATCAAGTTTTTATGCAATTTAATAAATGTTTGTTTTATAAATTGATTTGTTTGCCAAAGAACACATTATAAAATAAAATGTTGTCAAGCGTTGGTTTTGTTTTTAAAAGCATTTGGTAGTTAACAAAAATCATTTGTCAAATAATACGTTATAGAATGAATGTTTGTCAAATAATTAGTTTGAGATATAACCAATTTGTTAAATATGTTTTTGTTAAATAATTATTTCAATATCCGTGAGTTTGTCTAACGTTGGTTATCACATGTCGGTTTGTGAAAAAAAGTTTATTAAAAAAACGGATACCGTTTCGGTTTACTAATGTTACACAAACATATTTTGACAAAACATCACTTTAAAACCAACTAATCGTATAATATTCATTGCAAAAACTTTACAATATAAAAATGTTTCAGTTCACAAACAACGTTTCGCATGATATTTATTTCAAAAATACCTTACAGCAACAAATGTTTCATTTTACAAACCATCACTTTAAAACCAATTACTTGGCAAACGTTTCACTTAGACAATGTATTGAATGACATTTTGTTTTTTGCCCTTTTTTCATTTCATTAATTATTCTTTTTACAAATTTAGCATTTCCCAAAATATAATATACAACAAATATTTTAAAAGTACCCGATACATTGTTCATGTAAACTATCAATTCCGATTTGGTTCTGTCATTGACTTTTGACTACCGCTCTGATTAGGGTCTATCACTGATATTTGACTCCGGGTGGGCTCCCGCCAGAAGCTCTGCGGTCAGCCCTGAGTGTCGCTTCTCCATACTCGACCTGCGCTTCACTACGGACGTCCCCGGCTCGCTTCGCTCGCCACCTCCCCCCTTCGCTGCGCTTGGTCTCACATGGCTCGCTCCACTCAGGACCTCCCTTGTGCTTCTGGCTCCCGCATTTTTTATATACACTCTACAAGTAGAGTAGTAGCAACAAGTAGTAGTAGCGTAGTGTAGTAGCGACAAGACTAGGTGGAGTCGGGGTGCTCCGAGTCGGATTTGGGTCCTAAGTAACCTAATCGTTCCGGTGTGGTTATTTATTTATTTATTTATTCATCATCAATTACCTCCCGCACTTACAGACGTGCCAACACATGCGACAGGTCATAACTATGTTACATGCATTACATTATTTATTGTCTAATTAATAACAACTATACACTATAAATGCTACATTAATTAATTATACATCTTAATTGTTCACATTATTAATGTCATCAACTCAAAAAAATATTATTATTTATGTCAAATACAATTAACAACTAATTACACCATTATGAACAACGATTAAGTGAAAAGAGACAAACAAAAAATAAATAATAATAACATAATCTATAAATGATAAAGAATAAAATGTCAGATAGGAAAATTAATAACAAGGAAATCAAATGTCAAATAGAAAAAAAACAATACTTGTAGCAATAAACGAAATCATTAAAAAATAATATAAAAAATAGAATTAAATGTCATTGGAAAAAAAATCCCAACATCAATAAATAGCACAAAATGAAATGTCAAATAAGAAAAACAACCAAAGTAACAATATCAATAAATCACAAAGAAACAAATGTCCAAAATAAATAGAAAAAAGAAAAACATAGAATCAAATAAAGTCAAAACAGATGTCCACTTAAAAATGCAACACAGGTAATAACAAACAAATTAAATTTGAATACAAAAAATGTCAATATCGGGGTGCTGAGCAAGCAAGGCGTTGAACAGAGAGACGGCCTGCGCCGTGGGAGCGTACATAGCCGTGTCCGAGCGCGCCGGCGCAGCCGCCAGCAGTGCACTATTACAGCACACTTACGCCTGAGCTCCAGCGTATTCAAATTTACCATTCCTGCTACAAATAAAGATGGATACATTAATGGATAGTATCCATACAACCTACTGTACAGATACCTAGCGAACCGCTTTTGCACTTTCTCCACCATGAGCTTGTACCTACTTATATTCGTGGGGGTCCCAAATAATGGAGTTGTATTCGAGTTTACTCCGTACAAACGCATAGTAGGGGGCCACAATGGTGCTCCTATCCCTAAACCGGCTAGCCTGTCTCATGACAAAGCCCAGGGATTTGTGAGCTCGACCGCACATCGGCACATCTCGCTAATGTGATCGTTGAAAGTAAGCTCCACGTCCGGAGTCACCCCGAGATCTCGTATACGTTCCACCCTTTCAAGAGGGACGTCGTTGATACTACGAGGGTCAAACTGAAAGTTCTTAGAACTGGCCACTTATAAACAATATAATAAAAAAATAATTCTATAATTTGAAAATAGAACTCTTTGCCAATATTACTGAGTATATACTTCATTCATTTGTCATTTGTTTTACGATTTGGCGGCAAATTGAAAATTGTCTTTGTCACGTCAACATGAATTTAACACGAGAAAATTTTCGTGCAATGATTTTTTATGACTTTCGATGTCATTTAAGTCAACAAGAAAGTTATGATAGACTACGATTGGCCTTTCACGATGAAGCCCCATCTCGTGCGACTGTTTACAACTGGTTTAATGAGTTTAAACGTGGTCGCACTAATCTCACTGATGATTTACGTGAGGGACGGCCTTCTACGGCGACGACTGAAGATAACATCTGTGTTGTGCGGCGTATGATAGAGACTGACAAAAGAGTGACCTATCAGCAGATTCGGACAAGCTTAGGCATCGGTATGAGTCAAGTGCACAAAATCCTACACGAACATTTAGCGGTCAGGAAGCTTTGCGCCCGGTGGATACCTCATAATTTGACTGAGGCTCAAAAACTCCATCGTGTGGATTGGTGCCGTAAAATGATTGAAAGATTTAACGGAGGTGACTCAAATGCTGGATAGGTCATTTCGCAACAATTGTGTTAGAGGATCAAAAAACAGTTTCTGCAGAATGGTACACTACCAATTGTTTGCCACTTGTCTTGGAAAAAGTTCGAGAGAAACGACCTCGCAGTAGGATCCTCCTTCACCACGACAACGCCTCATCGCACACCGCCAAGCGAACGATCGACTATTTGGCGACATCAAACGTTGAATTACTGGGTCACCCGCCGTATAGCCCCGACCTCGCGCCTTGTGATTTTTATTTATTTTCAAAAATTAAAGAAAAACTTAAAGGAAAGCGGTTTATGAATGCTGAAGAAGCGGTGGCTGCGTATCGCGATGCCATTGAAGAGACCCCTAAGGACGAGTGGGCAAAGTGCTTTTTCCAGTGGTTCCATCGAATGCAGCGGTGTATTGACGTGAATGGACAATATTTTGAAAAGATATAATAAAACTAATAACTGGCTAATGTAATCAGTTTTTGATTTTCTAAGAACTTTCAGTTTGACCCTCGTATAGGGATATACTACAGGTGCCCGAGTGCGAGTAAACGTTATCGTCTTACACTTGGACTCGTTAATTCCCAGTATGTTTCGCTCACTCCACGCAACAACCTTATTGATATCCCTCTGAAATGCTTCACAGTCTGAATCTGTCTCAATGGCCAGGAAAAGCTTTAGGTCATCGGCAAACATGAGACACTCAGCCGCCTCGACAACACCCGGCAAGTCATTGACCATTATAGAAAATTGAGTAGGACCCAGTGTACTCCCCTGACTTACACCAGAGCAGGTCTCATACATTTCCGAACGGTATTGGCTCAGCTGAACATATTGCAAGCGATTAGAAAAATAGCTACAAAAAAGCCTAAGCAAATTTGGAGTAAATCCCACTGCCGCAAATTTCTCGAGTAACACATCATTATTGACTCGGTCAAAGGCCTTTTTATAGTCAAAATACGCTGCATCTACTTGCTTTTTATTGTCCATTTCGCGTACAACGTACTCGACAAAATTGATGTGATTAGTGGCGGTGGATCTCCCTGCCCTAAAACCGTGCTGTGCCTCGCTCAGCTGAGCACTGACCTGTCTGGTGATGTCACGATTCAAAATAGTTTCAAACACCTTGCCGAGTGCTGACAATACAGCTATAGGTCTGTAGTTTTCGACCTTAACTCTCGAGCCTTCCTTGGGTATGGGAGTGACTCTGGACACCTTCCACCGCGAAGGATACGTCGCAGTGTGCAGAGACAAATTAAATATGAACAGTAACGGTACTTCGAATATTTTTAAACAATCTTTGATTATGTAGGGTGGTATGCCATCCGGCCCCGTCGAGGAATGTGATTTTAGCCGCCGAACTGCATACAAAAGATCCCGCGGCCCGACACAATCGACCGCGAAACGTCGCGCGCACGGCGGCCAGACGCCAGCGGCCGCGCGCTCCGCTGCCTCGGCAGACAAGAGAGGCCGGTCCTCAAGAAATACGGACTTAAAATACGTGGCGAATGTGTTAGCGGCATCGAGTCCCGCCACCGCACTACCAGCGTACTCGTACTCACAGTTCGATTGTCTGGAAGATTGTTGGTCTTTAATGAACTTCCAGAACAGCTTCGGATCGCTTTTAATCATTACTAAAAAATGAAACCAAATTTTGTGTGTCTGTAAACGACAATGTACTGATAAATATTATCACCTATCTCCAGGGCCGGACCGTGAGTTTTGGGGGCCCTGGGCTTATACTACTTTGGGGCCCACCTATTTACTCAAAAAATGAGAAAAAGATACGACAATAATTTAAAACTTGATTTTCATCGTCATCATCATCAGCAGCTTATCCTAGTCCTAGCCTTCCGTATATCGTCACTCCATCTAGTCTCAAGGTGTCCTACATTAAGTTTGCCGATCCAATCAAGTCACGGAATCGGTCACCGTCAAGAATACGTCTACTGCAACGGTTATAGGTTCTGCGATAGATATGGCCGGCCCATTGCCACTTCACTTTGCAAATAAATGCGTTGAGCTATGTCGGTAACCTTGGTTCTCTGGCGCATCACTTCGTTCCGAATTCGATCCCTCAGAGAAACTCCAAGCATATCTAATTCCGTAGCTCGCTGTGCGACTTTGAATTTGTGGATCACCTTAACTGTCCACTAATACATCCCTGTCCACGTTTCGGCACCGTAGGTCACTACAGGTACACACTGATCGAAGATTTTTGTCTTTGGACAATGTAGGATAGACAAAGAGAAGCCCAGCTGAATTCTTCTCATGGCCTCACTATTGAAATTGTATTTCCCTAGTTCGAGCGCATGCCCTAAATACACATACTTTTGAATAATTTCTAGAGCGACACCGTTTATAGCAACCGGTCCCGGAGTTACGCGCTCTTACCATGATCTAGGTTTTATCCAAGGTCATCCGGAGATCAATGCGTTGAGATGTATCAGCTAGGTTGTTCAGCACCAACTGTATCCTCCAACGATTGAGCCATTATGACGATATCGTCAGCAAATCGTAGGTGAGAGATGTACTCGCTACTTATATTTCTGCCACGTTCAGTCCATTGGCGTTATATGTTCGAGAGCATTATAGATCAATTTTGGCAAAATCACGTCCCCATGCCTCACGCCTCCACGTAGATGGATATGTTTCGTCTGTTGGTTTCGGACTTGGACTAACATCGTTGCGCCATCAAACATACATATCTGCACCTCGAAATATCGCCAGTCGACTTGACAATGTTGTAAGGTCTCAAGAACAGCCCAGATTTCGATCGAGTCAAATGCTTTCTCGTAGTACACAAACACTAAACATAGAGGCCAATTGTACTCCTTGGCCTTCTGTAGAATCTGCATCATTCTGTGTACGTGGTCTACGGTACTGTACCCCGCTTTGAAATTCAGCCTGTTCGGGGGTTGGAACTCGTCAAGTTTTCGCACCAGACGATTTGTGATAACCTTTTAAAACAACTTATATACATGACTTAACAAAAATATTGACGATAGTTCTTAAACATAGTTTTTTCGCCTTTTTTGAAGTACAAAATGCCCACGCTTTTACGCCATGTCTTCATGCATTTTTATCAGAGGTGTTCCAACGTCCACCGGCTTTTAAGAGCTCGGTTGTAATTTGTAATACCATCCTCTCCTGGGGCTTTTCCATTTTTAAGCTGCTCGAGGGCTAGCACATTTTTATCCAGGATAACGTCATGCATGTCTTCCATGTGGTGGTGAGTCAGAGTAGCCTTATTGTCTGAATTGAAAATTGCGAGATGCGGAGCGTGCGATGCGTACAACTGGCTATACAAAATTTCCACTTCCGTGAAGATCGCCTGGAAGCCACGACCTACGGCATTCCCCGTCGATGTCGTACACACGTGCATTATGTGGCTGACTTTATAGACACAGTTTTTGTTTGAGCGAGACTACGTCCGACTTTTTTTATATGTCCATAAGTTATTTTTAAAGCTTCAACATCATCGTAGTCACAAGCCCATAAAGCCTGACTAACACTTTATAACGTTAATTTCAGTTTTTTTTCACGATATAACAATTATCATCTATGGGTTGAAACAGAAAATATTTTTTTGCACTACTCCAAAATAGTTTACGAATTCTATTTCAACTTTCTCGGATTTTTCATCAACTAGATGAATTAACTGCAGGATTTGCAGAGCTGCAAACCTTACGGTCGGTTTACTTTAATACGATACAAATAAAATTATGGATTTTCGCTTATTTGTCTATTTTTTACTTTTACTGGACTGGCTGGGGGCCCTTTGAATCCGGGGGGCCCTGGGCTGAAGCCCAAAAAGCCATATGGTAGATCCGGCCCTGCCTATCTCTTAGGCATCAAAATAAACTAATAACCGAGTATGTTTATCATGAAAAAATAAGGTTTTAAAGTCCTAAAACCGGTTTTGCCCAAATTTGGCCTCTTGGGGCTTGACTACTTCATTTCTCAATTGAATAGTTTTTGCTCCTGTCTAAACCTTTTCAAGTGAAAGTGTTTCAATTTTATGTTTTCAATTGTTTCCGCGCAAAACCGTGCCGGATATTGGTACCGAGAATTACCATAATAAGAGCGCCTAATGGGAACACATTCCTCAAAACAAGTCACTAATGTGTCATAAAATATATCGACCGCTGCATCGACGTCCGTCGCCGTGGACACCTGACTCCACTCGGCATCAGCAATGGCAGCATACAATGAGGGGAAATCAGCCTTCCGAAAGTCCCACTCACGCGGTTTCGCGCAGTCACCGTCTGGGAGCGGCAACACAGGTCGCGACGAGCCGTCCCGCGGGCGGACCGGTCGCGTGTTGCGGAGGCTCACCCAAAGGGGCGGATGATACCCGTCAACCTTGCCGGGGACGAGAGGCTCCGTGTCGCCACTAACCTCCACCGCCGTGATTGCTCAACACCAGATCCAAAATTTTAATATTTTATTAGATATTCAAAAATTACAATCAAGTTTTTATATAATTTAATAAATATTTGTTTTATAAATTAAGTTGCTTGCCAAACAACACATTATAAAATGAAAATTTGTTGAAGATAAAACCATGAAACTCTGTATATAGACACTTGACACGAAGCAAACGAATGTTGAATCTAGCAATTTTGTAATTTCGAACTGTACGGGGGTGAAATTGGGGTTGAAATGGGGGATGACTGTCAACATGGAAAATCCCAACCTTTGAAGATAAAACCATGAAACTCTGTATATAGACACTTGACACGAAGCAAACGAATGTTTGTTCTATCAATTTCGTAATTTCGAACTGTACAGGGTTGAAATTGGGGTTGAAATGGGGGATGAAAGTCACAATGAAAGTTCCCAACCTTTGAGGATAAAACTATGAAACTCTGAATATAGACACTTGGCACAAAGCCAATAAATGTTTGTTCCAGCGATTTTGTAATTTCGAACTGTATGGGGATGAAATTGGAGTTAAAATGGGGGACGAATGTCTCTTACGCTTTCACACCTAAACAACTGAACTGAACGATTTTGATGAAATTGTGTAAAATTGTTTTATTATAAGCTGTTTTTAGTAACCGTAAATGTGTCTGGGTATAAAAATAGGTACTGCCTGAGTTACCTTAGTATTTATTTCGCGCGGACGAAGTCGCGGGTAACAGCTTGTAGATAAATAAAAATAGGTCAAATGTGATCTAATTAACATTAAATATAAAAAGATTTCTAAATACATTGTGTTTGAAATCAAAGTAAAATAATATGTATTAAATGTCAATGAAAACTAAATTTAAAATAAGTCAATGAATAATAAAATCAATAAATAATGTCAACGAAAATACAATGTCAAGATTGAGTACAAATTCATAATTATTATTAAAATTCTATCATTAAAAGTCCATCATGATGTCAAATTAATTCCGCACAATTTACAATAAGAAATAACAGTCAAGAACAAAAGTCTAAAATAATTGACGTAACGAGTATAATATCACATATCTGAAAACGACTGCTCATTCAATTTTAACTGCATAAACTCACTTAATGTATAAAATGTTTTTTTACTACAGAATCGTTTTATCTTCTTCTTGAAATCCAAGATTGGTAGATTAGCAATAGATTGCGGTAATTTATTGTACATCATGATTTTATTGAAAATACCTTGCTTTTGCGTTTTACATAGTCTTGTACGAGGTACGTAAAGTTTTTCTTTATTTCTTAAATTGTAATTATGCAAGCACTTGTCCATGTTCTTAGGATACCTATCTTTTTCGGTATGTATTTCGAGTAGCGATTTATAAATATGCAATGATATTACAGTCATAATTCTATTTTCCACAAAATATTTCTTAGCAGATTGTCGTCTACGAATTCCGTTTATAATTCTTATAGAGCGTTTTTGACATTATAACACCTTTTTGATATCGGTTAAGCCAGATGTTGACATACGTAAAAATCCAGGAAATTCCATGCCACTCTCTGCGGCTAAGTAGATAACATACATACTTTCCATTCCTGTGCTGTACCTACATGAGAAAAACAAAGTGAAATTATAATTAGGTATTGGGGAGCGGTGGACTGTAACTAGCTGGTGAATATAGGAAATGAGAGAGGCGCACAATGATAGTAAAAATTTTAAAATTATTTAAAACATTTACAAAATTAAACCAAAACGCTCCTTAACCAAGGTAACTAAAGCAACAACTGAAGTCACAGGAAAAATATAATATAAAATACAATTAAAAATAGAAAAAGAAAATGTTCCAGCCAATCGTCAACAATTATTATACACTCACGGCTATTTTCTTGCGCCTGCGGTAAGAAGAGATTACTTTCCAGAATATTTACATCGTTCGGTTTCTATGAATAGTAGTCATCCACCATCTCGTCATTCTTCTCTTTTTCATATTATTTCGTAAATGATACTCGTACAATTTTAATAAATGACAGTTTACTGACATATGATGCAAAGCCACTATTTCCTTCATTTTTAAATTACTGCCTACGTCTCGACGCACAACAATCTGAACAACCCTATTCGGTACAATGCCTTTGATTATTGACTTGTCTAGATGACGCGTTACCACAGATCAGAAAATAGTTACTTCGTAACAGATGCATCACTTCCATACAAAAGTGCAAATACCTACACGATAATAACCTAAACTGTCGTATACTACTTACCTACTGTTACTTGTAAGCAAAAATATACCTTAACACACCCACGCAGAGTTGTAAATGCCGTGCGCACCGTGTGACTTGTCGTCTGCTTACGTCATTGACCAAACGTGCTAGGGTTGTACGAAATGGTGGTAGGTGGTAGTAGTGGTAAGACTCTTGACAGAGTCCGCCTGGGGAAGGACCACACCTTTGCCAGTTATTCTACCGCGAAGCAGTAATGTGCAAACGTTACTGTGTTTTTTTTAAATAAAGAGTGACGAGACGAGCAGGACATGTGCCTGATGGTAAGAAACATGCCTGTCACATAACAGCACAGTGACACGCAGCTATTGGAACATGAAGAGTCCAAATCATTACCTGGCACTACACTGCGCTCGTCGCCCAGAGATCTAAGATGTTATATCTCTAAGCCCTGTAATTTCACTGGAAACATTGCCCTTCAAACCGGAACACAGTAATGTTTGCACATTACTGCTTGGCGGTAGAAGAACTGACAAACGTGTGGTACTTCCTCAGGCGGACTCTGCTATTAGTCCTACCACTACAGTACTCCATTAGAGAAGCCCATTCATTTGATACCCATATAGAGGTAGGTTGTGAAGAAATATTTTGTCCGCAATTTTGTGGAGAGGGGCATTTTGAATCGATATTAACCAAACATAGCTAAGAAACACGCACAAAAATAAACCTTTTTAAAAAAATCGACGTCAAACTTAGAACACCCTTTTTTAGTCGGGGGTTAAAAAATGGTTCACAATTAGCTGAGCTATCGCGAAACATACTTACATCCAATAAAAATTAAGCTCAGAACCGCCTCCTTCTTTGAATTCGGTTAAAAATTCTATAGCTTTTTTTTAAGTAGGTACGTTTTATAGTCAATTGATACTGAAGTTTATTTTGGTTATACAATGTAGGTAGTTGTAAGTTGTTTTCATACCGTCGAATAAATGAACAAATTAGTACCATTCATTATGTACATGAATATTAAAAAAAGTAAGTATCTCGTTAAATTTTTTATTAAAGTTAATGAGACATAATAAAGATGGGGTAAAAGGTATTTCAGACAAAATAATGTGTATGCATAACCTCTACTGTATCTATTCAAAATAAATATTATACATATTACACACTACTGTTTCTATATTCTGTTCGATTGAAATTTGAAACCTACCAAAATTTAGCTCAAAAATAAATATTAACAATAAAAACACTTCCCTTGCTTCCTGTTTCGGCAATTTAAAATAAGATAAATTACTTCTACATTTTAGTTTCTTGCTATTGCAGATTAAAGTCTAGAATAATATTGAGGATGACGGGAACGGCAACTACGCGGCTAAAAACTTGGAGCACTGAGTGTGACTAAGTGTGAATGTTTGTTCCTCCATTACGTTGTAACGTCTGAACGGATCGGACTGAAAAGACATTGTTCATTTATAAGGGACTTTGGGCTAAACGTGGACATTGACTGTCCTTGATATCATATATTAAACTTGATAGCTTCTAGCAGTTGATATCAGAATATTATCTTTTTGTAGTAGCAGAAAGACTACTTACTCATATTTCCCATAAGTAATGCGAACGTTGACAACATTTTGTACCATCGGAGGGCCAAAATTGTTATTGGATGACTTTTTCTATCGATTTTCAGAAATCAATATTATTTGAGAAAAAAATCGACATCATTCAAAGCTGGCAATTAAGTTTGAGAAGTCGGAAATAAACATCAAAATACTTTTATAATGAACTTTTAGTTTATCAATCTGGGTATTAAAATAATGCATTAATTAGTAATTAAAATAATTAATAAACTTTTTGCCAAAATCAAATTATCAAGAACATTTTGTCCACGGATAGTCCATTTTGAACAATGTCCTTTGAAAAATATACAGCGTGGCGCTTCGGTCGCGACATTAAATTAAACCACATATCACATACCATATTTTTAAACATTCTGTAAAATTAAATTTCTTGTATCGTTTTTATTGACTGAGTTATTTGCAATTTTCAAAAATTCCAAATTAGAGCAACCTGTATCTAAAAATGTAAGTCAGAGGTCATTAGCTCGCAGGCCACAGATCCATATGTTTCATCAATGAAAATTAAAGCGAAAGGCAAATACAAAGAAAGAGATAAGACACAACACACTCGTTTGTGTGCGAAGTAATGCACTGCAGAAAAAATGTGCTCTTCTAATTTCTTGTCCTACTCTGTTTTCTCCATCAGTACAAGTTCACTCGTTGACCTTGACACATCTCTCGCGCTAAAACTTTAACTGTAAATATCTACTTTTGTGTTGTGATTTTGTTGTGTGAGTTACCTATTTAATTGGTGATGTCGAATAGTAGTAGGAAGTTCGACGATGTAGGTATGTGGACCATAACAGTGTGGCTCTGTTAGTTTTGTGCCTAGTGCCTACGATTTCAAAGTAAGTCGCCGCGCCGCTTGGCGCGCGGCGCGCTTAGCTACTCGCGAAATGATGCGTTGCCGTTCCTCATCGCTGCGACACCGATGAAAAGTAGTTACCACGGCTTCGAGTCGAAAAGATGTAAGTACCTACCTACCTAGAATCTTTATTACGCTATACTTAGTTTAGCTATTATGCGATAGGTAATTTGACTTAAAACAATATCTTTCATTTGAAAGAGATCATTGAATTTGAATTGAGTTTATTGGTTAAATTGTTTACAAAATTGAAATCGATTCGTGGGAAGATGTTTTTATTTTAATTTTAAAAAATGTTGTAGGTACCTACTACCTAGTTCATCAGCTTTCACGCTAGGTAATGTTTTGTGTTAGTACGAGTATTAAGTGGCCTTGATGTAACGGAGAACGTCGAACAAGAAGTCATCATAATCATCAAAAGCCCACTAAATGTTCCCACTGCTGGGACTTGGGGCCTTATCTCGCAAGGAGGGAGTTAAGGCCATAATTCACCACTGGCACCATCTGGCTCAGTGCGGGTTGGTGGATGACACATGACTTTGAAAGATTCTAGGTACTTACATGTCGGTTTCCTCACGTTGTTGATGTTTTCCTTCACCGTTTTAAGTTAGCGGCATTAAGCGCATGACTTCGAAAAAACAGTGGTGCATGTGGGATTCGAACCCGGGCTCTCCGGATCGGCAGGCGCCGCGCCGTTCTCCCAACTAGACCAGCCGTAAGCCGTAACTTTGGCAAAGTGCCATTCACCAACTTGCACTTTGCCAGGGTGGTGGATTATGGCTTTTACTCTCTTCTTGCGAGAGAAGGCCCAGCAGTGGGAACATTTGGTGAGATGTTTATGCGAAGTGTCCTTGATTCTGACTACACGCACCTAAATAATTTAATAAATCATTGCTTTGAATTACTTCAATTCAAATCAATTATTTAGTTATGTTTCGCCAAAGTTACAATAGACACCTACCTACCTAGGTACCTACGCATTTACCAATTTACTTTTTGTTTATCTCTTATCTTTATTATTTGGTAGGTATTCGGTTTATTAATGATGAATAAGTATTGAACATCGATATAAACCAAGTATTGATGCTTTTGGCGTGATGTAGGTACATACCTATTCTCTTCCCCGTTCTAAATGATCGCGCATTTGTAAGTAACCTACTCCTCTCGACCGGCGCCGGCGTGCATTTGCGAGTACGTGCGCCGTCTCGACCGGTGCGCTTTTGTAAAGTACCTACCCCTGTCGCGCGCGACGTTGCCACTTGTACGCTTGTACTAATATTTATTCTGTGACATAAGTCACGCACACAACTAACGTATTTGAATGAATCTAGTACACAGGATAATTTTTGCGACGTTGCAGTTCTACGGAAACCGAATGCAACTCACGCACACAACTGACGTTAGTGAAAGAATCTGAGCACAGGATGATTTGGATTGAATTGCCTGATACAATTATTTAGTTTGTTAGAAATTTTTTTTTTTTTAAATATGCGAAAATATTGTTTTTATACCGTTTGTATGATTACTGGTCAGGAACCCTACCTGTGTGTTAATTTAATGTCGGGGCCGAAGCGCCACGCTGTATAGTGTATGGCTTGGAACAAAACATAGGCTTAGGCATACACATCTTTTAGCAGGCAATATTTTTGTCCCGAAAAAATAACGGGAACGGAATCAATGCGGGTAAAATTGCAGGGCACTACTAGTTCTAATATTAATAGGATGCCAATCTTTGTATATTTTTTTTTTAATTTAAATCTGTTCGTAAAATATGAACGGATCTGACTGAAATTTTAAACCGACAGAACGAACTTAACTTAACTTATATTTTTGGTGTTTCTACGCTAGAGCGGTTTATCTAGAAAAGTAAATAATCAAAGCACAATACATCGCGCCAACTCGACACGAATCTTCGCCCGCTAATGTAGACAAGAACATCGCCTTGGCCCGAATACGATGTTTTTGTCGCGCCAACACGTTACGAATGGGCGCCACCAGCCCACCCACTGTACCACTGAACCCTGCGCAACACCCACTGTACCACTCAGGCAACGTATTCCACAGTGTAGACGTTCTTGTCACAAAAGCAGAGTCAAATCTCTTCGTTCGTGTCTTTGGAACATCAACCATGAAACGATGTCGCTTTATTGAGCTACGAGCATTCCGATAAAAAAGGACAATGTGGGATAAGATCATGCAAATCAGTTACACTTTGGACAAGTTGCAGAAGATGACGGCGACCTGCTCCCGACGCTCGCACGCATTCAGGATCTCGCGGATTTGACGATGACGATTCAGGAATTAACAGTACACTAACGGAAAATTAAATTCAAGAACAGGCAACCCTGTAAATTTGGCGGCAAACGACGCCGTCTTGAGACAAAGTTATATGTATTAAAAATTTATCGTTTACTTCTTTAACTAAATGGTAAATGTAAAGGTTACTTACCGATATCAGCTAATATTTTTAGTTGTTTTCAATCGTCCTTGGTAATTTATGTAGACTTTTATAGCGCAAATATTCAAATGTCACAAAACCGCGCAACGTCATTGTTGCGACAATTAAACCGACAGGACGAACTTAACTTAACTTATATTTCTGATGTTTCTACGCGGAGCGGTCTATCTAGACAAGTAAATAATCAAAGCACAATAATACATCGCACCAATTTGACATGAATTGACATGAATCTTTGCCTGCTAATGTAGACACCAACATCGTCTTAGTCAGAATACGATGTTTTTGTTACGCCAACACGTTACGAATATTCGCCTCATAGGTTAAAAAGAACAGCATTAAAAGAACGGATACCTTTTTTATATTATTGACCTTTAAAGCTTAAGTACCCCATCTTGCCACCCTATCCTCTATGGAATATTTTTCCTTCTTGATTTCGGCATAGCTCTCAAAATAAAAGTGACCTTAATGACGAATACGTACCACGCCGCTTCCAGCTGGTATACCAGATCTGCATTAACTTGTTTAAAGAACAACGATAGGTACAGGCTTACGGAATACCTAATATAAGATCTGATAGATTTTAAATATAAGTTTGGTCGCAAGAATAATCCTACAACGTCAAAGTCAAAGTTCTTTATTGATAAATGTACAATTTACACGTCAATTAATAAAAAAAATAAACAAAAGAAAGGGCATACAAATTGTATAAATTATCAAAGTTTGAAATTATCACTTCACAGAATTTTAATAACAATTATTAATTATCGTACAGAAAACTATCACGTATTATACGAGTAGGTATAACAAATATGTTTCAAATACAATTGTACTGATAAATGTCAATTTTTTCAGATTTTTATAGGAACTTTACCATCACTCTTTAAAAATTCGCTGTAGCTATAAAAAGTTTGATCGATAAGCCAGCACTTTAATCTGTTTTTGAAGGTGCCGAAACTTGGGGCCGATATAACTATTTTGGGAAGAGTGTTATAAACTTCCGGTCCCATAATGTGAGTTAACTTTCGTGACCTCGTGAGAGAATGTGGGATAACATCCAGCTTGTCCGCGTTGTGTATGTTACGAGAATGTCACTACTGTAACTGAGAATGCACCGTGGCGAAGTAACACGCACGCGAAACATCCGCAGACACTACTCGGGATACTCGTCTTAGCGCAAAGCACGCACTGCTAACTTTAGCACACATCTTGTCGATGTGATGTTCCCACGTCATGCTGCGATCAATCTCGAACCCCAAAAATGTAGTACTCAATCCTAAGACCGCTTAGCGAAACTATTAACGGTTTTGTATGGTGGCCCGACAGACAAAAATGAATAAAATGCGTCTTTTTTTAATTTAACATAAAACCGTTGGCACTAAACCACGAGTTTAAGCCGTCAATTACAATATTCAATCTATCTTCTAATTCCTCTATTGAAAGAGCTGTTACTACGGCAGTTAACCCAATGCATTTAAGCAAAAAAATGGAATAAAAAAACAATAAATTATGTAGTTTGGGGACTATAAAGGATCGATAGAAAGGTGCATTCTGAGCATATATTCCAATTTGAGGGATTCTGGCATGGGCAGCTCAAGGTCATTTCGATGAAAACGCGTTTAATTCGATATCTCGATAACTGTTAGTGTTAGGCAAAAAATTGTTGAGATCTTTTCTCTTTTAAATTAAATTTACTAACTTTTACATTAACAACTTTTCTTTTTTTCATCAATATTTTTCAAGTTATTGCTTCCGAAAGGCAAAAATTTAACTTTTTTTCCTCCCTTTCGCCAAGTTCTCGAGATATCGAATTAAACGCGTTTTCATCGAAATGACCTTGAGCTGACCATGCCAGAATCTCTCAAATTGGAATATATGCTCAGAATGCACCCCCCCTATCGATCCTTTATAGTCCCCAAACTACATAATTTATTGTTTTTTTTATTCCATTTTTTTGCTTAAATGCATTGGGTTAACTGCCGTAGTAACAGCTCTTTCAATAGAGGAATTAGAAGATAGATTGAATATTGTAATTGACGGCTTAAACTCGTGGTTTAGTGCCAACGGTTTTATGTTAAATTAAAAAAAGACGCATTTTATTCATTTTTGTCTGTCGGGCCACCATACAAAACCGTTAATAGTTTCGCTAAGCGGTCTTAGGATTGAGTACTACATTTTTGGGGTTCGAGATTGATCGCAGCATGACGTGGGAACATCACATCGACAAGATGTGTGCTAAAGTTAGCAGTGCGTGCTTTGCGCTAAGACGAGTATCCCGAGTAGTGTCTGCGGATGTTTCGCGTGCGTGTTACTTCGCCACGGTGCATTCTCAGTTACAGTAGTGACATTCTCGTAACATACACAACGCGGACAAGCTGGATGTTATCCCACATTCTCTCACGAGGTCACGAAAGTTAACTCACATTATGGGACCGGAAGTTTATAACACTCTTCCCAAAATAGTTATATCGGCCCCAAGTTTCGGCACCTTCAAAAACAGATTAAAGTGCTGGCTTATCGATCAAACTTTTTATAGCTACAGCGAATTTTTAAAGAGTGATGGTAAAGTTCCTATAAAAATCTGAAAAAATTGACATTTATCAGTACAATTGTATTTGAAACATATTTGTTATACCTACTCGTATAATACGTGATAGTTTTCTGTACGATAATTAATAATTGTTATTAAAATTCTGTGAAGTGATAATTTCAAACTTTGATAATTTATACAATTTGCATGCCCTTTCTTTTGTTTATTTTTTTTATTAATTGACGTGTAAATTGTACATTTATCAATAAAGAACTTTGACTTTGACGTTGTAGGATTATTCTTGCGACCAAACTTATATTTAAAATCTATCAGATCTTATATTAGGTATTCCGTAAGCCTGTACCTATCGTTGTTCTTTAAACAAGTTAATGCAGATCTGGTATACGAGCTGGAAGCGGCGTGGTACGTATTCGTCATTAAGGTCACTTTTATTTTGAGAGCTATGCCGAAATCAAGAAGGAAAAATATTCCATAGAGGATAGGGTGGCAAGATGGGGTACTTAAGCTTTAAAGGTCAATAATATAAAAAAGGTATCCGTTCTTTTAATGCTGTTCTTTTTAACCTATGAGGCGAATATTCGTAACGTGTTGGCGCAACAAAAACATCGTATTCTGACTAAGACGATGTTGGTGTCTACATTAGCAGGCAAAGATTCATGTCAATTCATGTCAAATTGGTGCGATGTATTATTGTGCTTTGATTATTTACTTGTCTAGATAGACCGCTCCGCGTAGAAACATCAGAAATATAAGTTAAGTTAAGTTCGTCCTGTCGGTTTAATTGTCGCAACAATGACGTTGCGCGGTTTTGTGACATTTGAATATTTGCGCTATAAAAGTCTACATAAATTACCAAGGACGATTGAAAACAACTAAAAATATTAGCTGATATCGGTAAGTAACCTTTACATTTACCATTTAGTTAAAGAAGTAAACGATAAATTTTTAATACATATAACTTTGTCTCAAGACGGCGTCGTTTGCCGCCAAATTTACAGGGTTGCCTGTTCTTGAATTTAATTTTCCGTTAGTGTACTGTTAATTCCTGAATCGTCATCGTCAAATCCGCGAGATCCTGAATGCGTGCGAGCGTCGGGAGCAGGTCGCCGTCATCTTCTGCAACTTGTCCAAAGTGTAACTGATTTGCATGATCTTATCCCACATTGTCCTTTTTTATCGGAATGCTCGTAGCTCAATAAAGCGACATCGTTTCATGGTTGATGTTCCAAAGACACGAACGAAGAGATTTGACTCTGCTTTTGTGACAAGAACGTCTACACTGTGGAATACGTTGCCTGAGTGGTACAGTGGGTGTTGCGCAGGGTTCAGTGGTACAGTGGGTGGGCTGGTGGCGCCCATTCGTAACGTGTTGGCGCGACAAAAACATCGTATTCGGGCCAAGGCGATGTTCTTGTCTACATTAGCGGGCGAAGATTCGTGTCGAGTTGGCGCGATGTATTGTGCTTTGATTATTTACTTTTCTAGATAAACCGCTCTAGCGTAGAAACACCAAAAATATAAGTTAAGTTAAGTTCGTTCTGTCGGTTTAAAATTTCAGTCAGATCCGTACATATTTTACGAACAGATTTAAATTAAAAAAAAAATATACAAAGATTGGCATCCTATTAATATTAGAACTAGTAGTGCCCTGCAATTTTACCCGCATTGATTCCGTTCCCGTTATTTTTTCGGGACAAAAATATTGCCTGCTAAAAGATGTGTATGCCTAAGCCTATGTTTTGTTCCAAGCCATACACTATATATTTTTCAAAGGACATTGTTCAAAATGGACTATCCGTGGACAAAATGTTCTTGATAATTTGATTTTGGCAAAAAGTTTATTAATTATTTTAATTACTAATTAATGCATTATTTTAATACCCAGATTGATAAACTAAAAGTTCATTATAAAAGTATTTTAATGTTTATTTCCGACTTCTCAAACTTAATTGCCAGCTTTGAATGATGTCGATATTTTTCTCAAATAATATTGATTTCTGAAAATCGATAGAAAAAGTCATCCAATAACAATTTTGGCCCTCCGATGGTACAAAATGTTGTCAACGTTCGCATTACTTATGGGAAATATGAGTAAGTAGTCTTTCTGCTACTACAAAAAGATAATATTCTGATATCAACAACTTTTCTTTTTTTCATCAATATTTTTCAAGTTATTGCTTCCGAAAGGCAAAAATTTAACTTTTTTTCCTCCCTTTCGCCAAGTTCTCGAGATATCGAATTAAACGCGTTTTCATCGAAATGACCTTGAGCTGACCATGCCAGAATCTCTCAAATTGGAATATATGCTCAGAATGCACCCCCCTATCGATCCTTTATAGTCCCCAAACTACATAATTTAATGTTTATTTATTTCCGTAATTGCATTGGGTTAAGTTACTACTAAACATAATTATAAATATCAAAGTTTGGATTGATTGGTGACGTCGGATCGGATTGATATTTGGAACATAGAGTCTGGAATATACTTTTATTACGAGAAAATAACGACTGCTAAAATAATTATTTTTGCCTAATAGATTAAGAGTAATTTGAATTGAGTCAAAGGAAAATATTTCGGAGAGAATAACACGAATAGGTACACTGGTGGCGGTGGAAACTAATCTAGACATACGGCAGTGTGACCAGCCAAGTTCATTCCAGAAAACTGGCGAGCCGCACCATTTGTCATATTACACGAACCATTTGGAGCTACTTTTGTTCTTTATATTAACATTTAAATGAACTACCGATCTGGAGCTCCTGGGTTCAAATTCCACGCGCACCACTATCTTTTCGAAGTCATGTGCGTAATGCCGCTAACTTAAAACGGTGAAGGAAAACATCGTGAGGAAATCGACATGTACCAAGATTCTTTCGAGGTCATGTGTAATCCATGAACCTGCACTGGGCCAGCGTGGGGGATTATGGCCTTGACTTTCTCCTTGCGAGTGAAGGCTCCGTGTCCCAGCTGTGGGAACATTTATAGGGCTACTTATTTATAATAATAATAATAATAATAATAAGCCCCCTAAAATCCCACCTTACGTCCGGATCGAACACCAGATCACGTGGGGGGCGGACACGCATACTAACGAAACTTATGTGGCTAACAAGGAAAGGGTAACCCATCGACATGGAGACAAGAAGTAAAAGATTACGTATAGGGCCGCTGCCCGGGGGCGATCGCCGGGGCACGTCTGTAGCTGGCCACAGGCGTGACAGCATGCTAGCCAGTGACTCCCGGCTGGGCGGCTGGGCGGGAGTCGGGGACGCGGGGGGTAGGGGAATGTCCTCAAGGACTACAGCCGAGTCTGAAGGCGATCAGGATAGTAGTAGTAGCTATAGTAGATCCGCTACACCAGCTGAGGATGTTTCGCAGGAGGCACTTGCCACACAACCTGCGACCACCAAAGCCGGTAAACCCAGAGTTCGCATGAAATGGAGCGACGAAATTAACCTTTTTATCATGCGAACATACTTTTACATAACTAAACTTGATACAGACCGTACCATGTACTGCAAGAAACTTCACGACCGATTCTGCATAGAATACCCAGATTTAAAAGTTTCCGCTCAGAGAGTTGCCGATCAAAGAAGAGTTATAATGAGAAATAAATTACTAACAGATGAAACTATCAACGAATTAAAACAGGAAG
Organism: Ectropis crepuscularia; assembly: GCA_963693475.1. NCBI lineage: Eukaryota > Metazoa > Arthropoda > Insecta > Lepidoptera > Geometridae > Ectropis > Ectropis crepuscularia. The sequence goes on along the minus strand of OY856339.1, from coordinate 31,676,799 downwards.
TAACCGAACAACTAGCTAGAGAAGAAATAGATCAGAGTCCTACAGGTGCAATTAGCACGACAAATACCAGATCAAGTAATCAGGTAAATCAAAATCAACGCACAATAGACTATCTTCTAAGTAATTCAACAACCCAACAATCCACACAACAAGCATCAGTATCTCAACCGGACAGTTTATCTACCCAATGGCAACACACTTCAACTCAAACAGCCTCCATACCCAATCTTACAAATATTACGCAAAATATAAACGAAAATCAAACCTCGCAAATTTCTGAATTTGATATATCTACCCAAGAAATAACTGACCAATTACATTCAACTCTGGTAAAATACACAGGTATAGACCCTGAAGTTCGACCTAAACTTCCAAAATTAAAAGAAAATAAAAAACTCTACCAGTTATTAGACATCTTCAACACGGAGATTTTAGGCCAATTTGTTAGTATTGACTCAGATATCAACACCATACACTGTCTTATATACTGTTCCGCTTAAGTCATCTCCGAGAAGTTAGGATACAAAATTACAACACAGGATATACCAGTACAACAACAAAGCAAAAACGTTAGTAAGCCAGCGTGGCAATACAGAATTGAATCAGATATTAAACATTTAAGAGCAGACATCGGCAGACTAACTCAGTATATAAATAATAACAGATCTAGAAAAGTAGTTAAAGCAGTCGAGAAAATCTTCAATAAAACTCAAATACATTCAGTTCATGAAAGAAATAATACTAGGCCAGAAGAATTTTTAGATACGCTTAAACAAAAATTAACACTAAAATCAAAACGGTTATCTAGGTATACGAAAGCTTTGCAAAGAAAAGAACACAATAAGCAGTTTAATAGAAATGAGAAAGGTTTCTACAGGACACTTAAAAAAGAAAAAACTGATAATATAAACAAAACGTTGCCAAATGAAAGTGAACTCAATCATTACTGGGCAAACATCTGGAAAAAACAAAAAGATCACAACGATAGTGCTGTTTGGTTAAGCGACGAAGCAACAAGAATAGAAAACATAGGAATAATGGAATTCACAGAAGTAAGTAGGGATGATGTAGAATCAATAACTAAACATTTAAAAAACTGGAAAGCAGCCGGTATAGATCATATTCACAATTTTTGGTTTAAAAAATTTTTCATGCTGCATGACATACTTGCAAAAAATATCACAGATTTAATTAAAGGTGATCAAGAATTACCTAAATTTATTACAAAAGGCGTAACATACATGCTGCCTAAAAGTGACGACACTACGAACCCTTCACAATACCGACCTATTACCTGTCTCCCCACTATTTATAAACTCATAACATCATGCATTACACGCAACGTCAATAAACATCTACTAGAAAATAATTTATTATTTGAAGAGCAAAAAGGTTGTAGACGTAATCATAAAGGTTGCAAGGAGCAGCTCGTAATAGACTCTACAATACTGAAACATACTCATACACACAAAAGAAATCTGCATATATCCTACATTGACTATAAAAAAGCATTCGACAGTGTCCCACATTCTTGGTTGATCAAAGTTCTTGACTTGTATAAAATTAGCCCTAAAATCATAAATTTCCTGAAAAATGCCATGACTAGCTGGAGAACGACGTTGCACGTTTCTAATGGATCCACTTCTATTAGGACAGATGAAATTGCAATTGAAAATGGCATTTTTCAAGGAGACGTATTCAGCCCAGTATGGTTTTGTCTTACACTCAATCCACTCTCCTTCCTTCTTAATAGTACAGCAAATGGTTATAAATTGAATTCAAACACTTCCATAACACACTTAATGTATATGGATGACATTAAATTGTTTGCCAAATCAGATAAAGACCTTAAAGAGCTAATAAATATTACTTCACAATTTAGCAAAGACATCCATATGACCTTTGGTCTAGATAAATGCAGAACTCTACACATGCATAAAGGTAAATCTGTCAATTATAACAGTAATACTATAAACTCTGAGGATGAAGAACTTAACACGTTTGATAGCATGGACACCGCAGAAACATACAAATATCTAGGCATACAACAGTCCAGTAATATCAATCATATTCAAATAAAAAAAGATCTCTCTGGAGAATATTCTAAAAGATTAAATTCCATTTGCAAAAAACAACTTTATTCTAAAAACTTATTCAAAGCCATAAATACCTATGCAATTCCCATATTAACATATTCATTTGGAATCGTTAAATGGACACGCACTGACATTAACCGATTAGAAATCCTAACGAGAACCACACTGACCAAATATAATTATCTACACCCCAAATCTGCAATAGAACGTATTTCTGTTAAAAGACATGAAGGTGGTAGGGGACTGATTGATCTAACAGTACTATGGGAAGCACAAGTGCGCAGTTTAAGAGAGTTTTTCTACTCAAAAACATCTAGTAATTTACATTCAGCGATCACAGACTTAGATTGTAACTACACCCCATTAAACCTTTCTAATATTAACATCCAGTACAAAACACCGCAAATTCATAAAAAAGAAAAAATAGACCGATGGCGTTCGAAAGAATTGCATGGCAGACATTTACATGACTTGGAACAACCTCATGTAGATGCTGAAGCATCAAACAAATGGCTGAAGCTAGGTTGTATGTTCCCAGAAACTGAAGGTTTCATGATCGCGATTCAAGATCAGGTTATTAACACCAAAAATTACAAAAAGTTTATTATCAAGGATCGTACTGTTCAAAACGACAAATGTAGAAAATGTCATCGCGTGTCCGAAACAATACAACACATTACTAGTGCCTGTCCATCTCTGGCACAAACAGATTACACTCATAGACATAACCAAGTAGCCCATATTGTACACCAGAAATTAGCAATTAAACACCAACTCATCCCGTCAAACATAGTTCCGTACTACCAATATAACCCAAAACCTGTTCTGGAAAACCAGAGACACAAGATATACTTCGACAGAGCAATTTTAACAGACCGAACCATACACTATAACAGACCAGATATAACTGTAATAGACAAAATAAATAAAACCACTTACTTAATTGATATAGCTGTACCCAATACCCATAATTTACAAAAAACAATCACGGAAAAAATTCACAAATACACAGAGCTGAAGGAGGAAATCATTAGATTATGGAACATCAATACAGTGTATATTGTGCCTCTGGTAATCTCCAGTACTGGAGTCATCCCTAAACACTTAAAGCACTACCTACAACAAATTGGTTTACAAAGCAACACATACATGACTATGCAAAAAGCAGCTATTTTAAATACATGCCGAATCGTTCGGAAATTCTTGCAGGACGAATTAAATACCGACGAAAGTCCTAACTATGAATTCCACTTGGCTTAGGCCCGTGGCTTTCATTGTAATACCGACACTCTTCTAGTGTTGAGCAAAAGAAAATTTCAAAATAATAATAATAATAATAAACTCTTTATTAAAAGACCACACAGAGTAAAACACAAACAAAACAAAAAATAAACTTAGTAACTAATGGGTGAGACTCTTAATTGGCGGCCTTATTGCTTAAAGCAATCTCTTCCAGGCAACCTTGTACGGAAAAAGGATATAATTTGTACAAAAATGGCCCTTAACTTATTTAGAGATGGTCAGAAAAAACACAACTTAGGTACACATACTTAACAATCTATAGCAAACACTGAATAAACAGAAACACAAAATTATGTACATAATATGCAACACTCATATACCTACATACAATTTACTTGTTACTTAAATTATACATACATAAATATAATTTACACATACATATATACATATACAACTACAGATATACATACATACAACTACATATATACATACATACACAATAAATATAAACAAAGATGGAATAGTAGCTATAATTCAAGATAGTATGCCTTCACGCGAAGCTTGAATACGTCAACAGAGGGTGCACGTTTGATTTCGAGGGGCAAGTCATTCCATAACTTCACAGCCTTGACTGTAAAGGAGCAAGAATAAAAAGAAGTGCTGTGCTGAGGAATATCCAAAATAAGGGAATCCGATGATCTTAGGGGTCTAGTCAGGAGGGAACTTCGAAAATTAAAACGCTCTTGTAAATAGCGAGGGGAAGAAGGATTAAATAGAACGTTATAAAGAAGGGAAAGTATGTGGACATCCCGGCGACGTCGAATGGGCAGCCACTTGAGCTTAGCGCGAAACTCAGACACGTGGTCATATTTGCGCAAACCAAAAATGAACCTTATACAAAAATTTTGAAGGCGCTCAAGTTTATCCAGCAACTCTTCTGTGAGGTCTAAATAGCAGACGTCAGCGTAATCCAAAATGGGAAGCAAAAGTGATTGTGCAAGCGCAGTTTTAGTGGTTGTTGGCAGAAAATTTCGTAGCCTACGAAGAGATGTATTTATGTATATATGTATTTATGTATGTAGATGTATGTATTTATGTGATGTAAGTAATTACTGTCGCGAGGGAACTTGGAATTTATAGGTTCCGGACCGCGTCCGGAGGAGGGAGGGGCGTCACTGTACTAGTGACAGCGAGTATTTTATCAAAAGGCGGAAGCTACGCGTGACTACAGCGCTTCTGTATCGCGGTGTCTACGCGTATACGCGCAGTAGACGCGCGGTTGTTGTAAATACAAACTTATTATAAGTACTTACATACATAGAAGCACCTACAGAACAAATATTTGCACTGGGTGGAGATCGAACCCACAAGCCTCGTCTTTGCAGGCAGACTTTCTACCAACCTACCTTCTGCATGACCAGGGTTAGGGTGCGCTTCCGCCTCAGTGGAGGAGCGAAAATCGTTCCCTCTTGCTCCACCTCACGCGATGTCTCACTGTCGAGCCTCTTGGCTACGATGGAGGGGAGCGAGAGGTCCGCCTTCACCCCAGAAATTTTACTTGGCTATATCAGTCGAGCAAACTTCCCAAGTCCTGTGTTGTAGAACTCTGTATATTATTCTCACATTGGTACAGAATTAAAGGAAATCTTGATCACACTTGACATCACACCACATTGGAATTCCATAAGATTTAAATTTAACATTTGAATGAATAATGAGTTGGATATCTATGTTTATGAATTAAATCCTATTAGGTAACGAGTTTTTACGCATATTCAAGTGGTTTGTATTTCTATATCTATACTAATATTATAAAGAGGAAATATTTGTTTGTTTGTTTGTAATGAATAGGCTCCGAAACTACTGGACCGATTTCAAAAATTATTTCACCTTTGGAAAGCTACATTATTCCCGAGTAACATAGGCTACGGCAGATGGCGCTGCAGTTGATATCTAGGTTATTATTCGAGCGAAGCCGGAGCGGGCCGCTAGTTTACTATTAAATAGGTAGGTACAGCATTTTTGTAACTCAACCGTACAATTAAGAATACAAATAAGAGGGGCTTCCCTCCTGTGGACCTTCCGTGTGGTTTCTGTGGAAATCGACCTGTGATTTCATTTCAACAATGAAATGAAATCACAGGATTTCATTTCAACAAAAAGTAATATCGTTTCTTTTTACGCTGACAAGGTGGCGACGACACCCTACTAACTCCTACGACGGCTAATTCATAATGGCAAATGGCCTGTGGTTACCGTCCGTCAGTCTGTTTTAGCAAAAAAAACACGAGAGGTTACAGGCAGAACCGTTAAACATGTGTTACTCAGTCCGTGATAAAATGTATTTAAGCAAAGTAGGCGTTATAATTATTATAGATTACGCAAAACGTTTGCAGTGTCTTTGTGTGTCGCTGTAGGTACAGTGGCGGGCCGCGATGTCATCCCTAAATTGGACTTATGAGGTTAGTTCCTAAATTGGACATATTTATGATGGTTTTTTAGCAATAAGTCATGGCTGGTCTAGTGGGGAGAACGGCTACTCCCGATGCGGACCGCCTGGATCGAATCCCACGCGCACCACTGCCTTTTCGAAGTCATGCGCGTAATGCCGCTAACTTACAAAATGGTGAAGGATAACATCATGAGGAAACCGACATAGAATCTTTCGTGGTCATGTGTCATCCAACAACCCGCACTAGGCCAGCATGGTGGATTATGGCCTTGACTCTCTCCTTCCGAGATAAGGCCCCAGTCCCTGCTGTGGGAACATTTAGTGGGCTGCTTTGGTATGGCTTAGGTGAAGTAATTACTGTCACGAGGCGAACCTGGAATTTATAGGTTAATAGTAGTGGGTTGTTTACTTGTTTATGTTTTATAAATATTCGTAGGTAGTATAATATACAATTGTGATACCCACTGACAATCAAGTTATGTGTTAAAATTTAATTATGATGGATAGAATAGAATATCTCTCTAACTAAACTGTGGAAAAAAGGAGTGAATAGGTAGATAATTTCTAGATTAGTGTTTGAATTATTGGACCACTTCAGGCGAGTTGTTGGTCAAACGCGAAATTATGTGTTCTAATAATTAATTTAAAAAAACAAAAACTCCCGATAAAACAAAAACTCACTTCAATCTTATACCTTTAAACGAGCAATTCTTGTATATATGTAACTAGCTGAACCCGCTACTTCGTTCGCGTACGTTGATCTTGCGACCTTATTAGTACATTAGCATAGCTGGGCACCGTTAATCAAATAGTTAACTTCGTTAATCGTTAATCCGTTACAAAAAAAGTTAACTTCGTTAAACGTTAAAGCGTTACATTTCGTAAGAATTAACGGAAGTTAACGTTAATCGTTAATCCGTTAATATGCGTAGTGGATTTTTATATCGTTGCGTTAGTGAACTTATAAAACCTGTTGGTTTAGGTTCTGGAAGTTAACAGGTTAGGAAAAAACCAAATACTTGTAGAGTTTAATTTTATTATTGAAGTGAAAACTTCTTTAGGCGCGCCGACACAGATTTTTCGTGGGCTGTGAATTGAATTCTAGCGTCATGCTCGGGTATAATAAGAAATCTTCGGGTAAACTCGGGACCATGGCTATTGGCCACCTAGAAATGCGTCAGTCAATGGGAAATGCTGAAAGGGCGTGGCCTGGCCATCATGGCATGGCCATCTAGAAATGCATCAGCCAATAGGAAATGCTGGTGCTTTTCTAGATGGCCATACCATGATGACCAGGCCACGCCCTCAAGTTACACCCATGTAGTTTCCAAGGTAAGCTATCAAATTCTGAGTTATAAGTTTTCACTTCTATCGGCAGTTTCTATGACTGCAATTTTTTTTATTTAATGTAATGTGTAATTTAATCGTCGGGCATAATGCGCATAGGTATCTATTTCCCCTCATGAACATTAACATGTCGAAGTTCTCGTCTGAAAGCGAGGCTCGCTTTGGTGTTAAAATGTCTTTACCCGTGGATAGCAGACGTTCAACTGCAGCGTTTGAGAGCTGTTTTCCAAATTTCAACCCAATCCTTTCCCGTTCCCAGACGTTCTGACATGATGAAACAACAAACATTACAACATCCAAAAATTGCCATTTATAATATTAGTAAGATGTTAAACACTGGAATTTTCATTGTATACCTCCATTTCTTCATTCTTATACATTGATTTGTTCATTTTATTTAACTTTTCTTTGGTTAGTTGAAATGAATTAAAAGCAAGTTACAATCATGCGCGGCTCCAGGGGGGGGGGTCACGGGGGACATGACCCCCCCCAAAATCATATACCAGGCCACTCAGAAAGTTTTTCAAAAAAAAGTTTTTATGTATAAGACACTTGTTATTATTTTGAAAACTTCGATTATTTAAAAGTATAAATACAACTGTTCGATTTTCAAATTTCCCTCCGCATTTTTTTGAGAGCCAATATTTTTTTTGTTTTATTAAAAAACTAGCTGTTACCCGCGACTTCGTTCGCGCGAAATAAATACTAAGGTAACCAGGCAGTACCTATTTGTATACCAGATACATTTACAGTTACTAAAAACAGCTTATAACGAAACAAAAATTGCTAGAACAAACATTTGTTTGCTTCGTGTCAAGTACCTATATGTATACAGAGTTTCATGGTTTTATCTTCAACGGTTGGGAACTTCCATATTGACATCTATCCCCCATTTCAACCCCAATCTCACCCCTCTACATTTCGAAATTACGAAATTGATAGAACACACATTCGTTTGCTTCATGTCAGGTGTCTATATACAGAGTTTCATGGTTTTATCTTCAACGGTTGGGAACTTCCATATTGACATTCATCCCCCACTCCAACCCCAATTTCACCCCCGTACAGTTTGAAATTACCAAATTGATAGAACAAACATTTAATTGCTTCGTGTCAAGTGTCTAGATACAAAATGTGATAACTTTAAAAATGACGAATTTTCATACAACCGTTCATCCCTTGTTTCACCCTATTAGGGGTTGAATTTCGCAAAACCCCGTCTTAGCGAGCGTCTACGTGCTAAAAGAAACCTCCATGCAAATTTTCAGATTCCTAGCATTTGTAGTTTCTGAGATTTTTTGATGAGTGACCTTTCGGTTTTATATATATAGAAGATAGATGGACCTGCGTCGAGAACATTAGCACGAAGCTATGATTTTTTACGATTTCAAATGTGGCTTAAAACCTGACGAGTCATTTGATCGACTTCGAATTGGTTTTATGGATGAAGGACCTTTAAAAGCAACCATCTACCGCTGGTATAGCGAGTTCAAACGCGGTCGTTTTACTTTGGGGGATGAACAAAGGAGTGGTCGTCCTACGACGGCTGTCACCGAAGAAGGTGTAGTGGCAGTAAAAAAATTAATTCAAGAAAACAGACGCATTACGTACGAAGAGATTCAGCATACTCTGCAGATTGGTTCAGGAAGTGTTCACAAGATTTTGCACGAACACCTTCGCGTAAGGAGGATAGTTTCCCGCTGGGTGCCGCACAACCTCACCTAAGCTTAGAAGCATGCCCGTGTGGATTGGTGCCGTAATATGATACAAAAATTTGATGCAGGCTCGTCACGGCGCGTTTACGACATTGTGATAGGTGACGAATCCTGGATTTATCAATACGATCCAGAAACAAAGCAGTCGACAGTTTGGCTGTTTAAAAATGATCCAACACCTACGAAAGTGAAGCGATCGAGGAGCGCAAGGAAAATTTTGACGGGGTACCTAATTTCAATTCCACTTCGAGACCAAAGCAGTATCAACGCCGAATGGTCCAGCATAAAATGCTTGCCAGAAGTTTTTTCTGCAATGAGAAACAAGCGACCGAACACCGGGCACCGCGGGGTCCTTCTTCACCACGACAACGCGCCCGCGCACTCTGCGATCAAAACGAGGGACTTCCTGGACTCCACACCGGTCAGAGTCTTGGGGCACTCTCCTTACAGTCCTAATTTGGCTCCGTGTGATTTTTGAAGTGAAAACTTCTTTAGGCGCGCTATAGACAGAATTTTCGTGGGCTGTGAAATGGATTCATCAATCGTCACGCTTGGATATGATAATGGATCGGATCGGATATGAAATCTTCGGGTAAACTCGGTAAAAACGGCCAGGTAGGTACCAGGGTAACAGAAACAGTAAAGAGTTTCGATTACCTACCTCCAACAGCCCAGCGTTTATCTCCAGATACCAGGACAACAGAAATATAAAAGAGTTGCGATTGCCCCTAGGTACCAGTACCAGGGCAACAGAAACAGTAAAGAGTTGCAATATTTTGTACAACTTCGTTCCATCAGAATGTCCCTTGACACCTCCCAAGTATTTCGAAGTGAAAACTTCTTTTGGCGCGCAGGCGCGCTTTTAGACAGATTTTTCATGGGGTGTGAATTGAATTCTAGCGTCACTGGCGTCACGCTCGGGTATGATAAGAAATCTTCGGATAAACTCGGGGCCACGCCCATTGGCCATCTAGAAATGCGTCAGCCAATGGGAAATGCTAACGCATTTCTAGATGGCCATGCCATGATGGTCAGGCCACGCCATCCGGTACACCCGTGTAGTTTCCAAAGTAGGCTTCAAATTCTGAGTTATAAGTTTTCACTTCTATCGGCAGTTCCTATGACTGCCTAATTTTTTTTTTATTTCCTAAAATTAAAAATCAGCGCAAAGGGATACAGTTTTCATCGCCGGAAGACGCGCTAACAGCGTTTGAGAAGGCCGTGGAAGGGGTGTCCGCGGAGGACTGGAAAAAATGTTTTGAAAATTGGTTCAGACCCATGAAACTTTGTATAGAGGCTGGTGGAGAGTTCTTTGAAAAGATTTAATAAAATTATTTTATTTCATACATTTAGTTTCTCAAAACTTTTTGAGTGTCCTACGTACATTAGACTAAAAATAAAATAAAAAAACAAAAGGAGTATCTGCTAGAGTAGTACATAAACTATTTTTAAACGCGGGAAAACAAATGGAGCGTCAACTACGCGGGTAAAATCGTGGGGCGCTACTAGTAAAGTCTTTTTTACTCGATTTTTATTGTATTTCTACTCGTGACCCCCCCCCCCCCCCAAATCTGAGTCTGCGTACTGGTGACCCCCCCCAAAATTCGAGGCTGGGACCGCGCCTGGTTACAATACAGATAAACGATCGAAAAAGTATGATAGAATATATCGGGGAGTTCCGCACTAGCTATGGATTACTATAATCTACTTGGTTTACTAGGGATGTGTGAAATATTCAACTAAATTGTAAACGTCAGTCAAATTCGAGTATGTCTATGCTCAAATTTTCAGCCAAAAAGAACTCGAGATTATAGGAAATATGACTTATGATAACAAAATTATATTTGTTTTCATATAACGTCAACCGATCATGCCACGGGCTAAAATGACGCCTCAATCCTGCCAAAATTGCAGGAACCCGCCACATAATATGGTCGCACTGCGCCCAGCACTTTTCGTTTCATACTTGTCTGAACCTGTTTTTTGCGCCGCGCCGAGGTGCCGTGCGGTAAATAGTAAGCATTGGATTAACGATTAACGGACTTCTGCATAATTAACGGAAGTTAACATGTCCGTTAACATTTTTAAAAGTTAACTTAAAAGTTAATCCGTTAATCAAAATGTTAACTTCGTTAATTAACGATTAACGGATTAACGAGTTAATGCCCAGCTATGTACATTAGTACTTACGTAAAAATATTTGGATGGGTGGCCATTACACAAACCGTGTGAATTTGTTTTTCCACACAAAAATATATTTATTCGAGTTTAGCAACTTCATATTTTATATTTTAGCAAATCAAACATAACTACTCGTAGTAAGGTTGTGGAGTATCGAACAAAGCCGTACTGAGCGTAGTGTTAAGTTTGTAGGATTTTTATAGGATAGGTACATTACGAAGGTTCTGTAGCTGATGTGCGTAATCTGATACTTACCCAGTTATTCATTTTTACAGGGTGATAGCCTAAGTAGGTGATAGAATTATTAGCCGATGTGATATTTTAGACTCTAAGCCGTGTGTTTCAAATGTCAATCTAATTGGTAATGTCGTTCTGTCGGTTATATTTGTTTCGTTAGGGCCCATGCTTTTTCCGAGATGATAGGTAGGATATGAGACTATAAACTATCTGTGTTTCAAATATCAACCAAAGTTCTTATGTCAATGGTATGCTAAGTGATACAAGCTCCCCAAGTATTTCCTGTTAAAGTGGGTAAAAATAGGTATATTTCGATTTAAGGAGACCTATAATTCGTTCAATTCAGTGTTCAATTCACTTAAATTAGATATATCGCAAGATATCAATGCTATAAAATTAAAACATGACTATTGTAGAGAATGATTTATTAATTAATTATCCACAATAGCCGACCATCCGTCTTGTATATAAGATGAAGGCAAAAGAGGCAGATTCGCAGTCATCCTAGTGATGTCTCGCCCTTCTTCAGTTTTTGTCAGACCAATATCTTTTGCCTTTTTCCACACTGCTTTATTGTAGTGAAAAAAGCATCCGGTCACTACCGCATTCAAATTTACGTTCCGAAAGGCATTGATTACTCCCACAGAAATCTAGATAATAAGGTACTAGAAGTCTCATGACCGCGTGACATTGTCGCCGCACAGGTGACTTGTAGGCCACCAGTGCTCGAGTTGTAGTTTAGTCTTCTTCGAACCGGCAGGCGTGAATCATCTTTAAAAACTTGTGTTATGCAGCATAAACAACTGTGAAAGTTCTTCCACAACTTGCAATTATACCAATAATGAGATTATAATATTTCACTGATAGGTATTTTATTTTATTTTAATTGTATTTTTTAATAAAATAAACGCAGGAAGCGATCGTGAGTTAGTGCTGTGACGGTCCAATTTTACTTGCCCAAAAATAAACGATGAAAATTTTATTTTAAGTTTTACATTTTTTTATCAATAAATTAACATAACATATCGATAAAAAAATTGTACGCAGTTAACACCCATACGTAAAATCTTTTAATCCGCGGTAAACATTACTTCATAATTCATAAATTAATAACAAAAGTATATACATACTAGCTATAACACGCGATTGTTCGTCCGTGCAAAATAAATATTAAGGTAACTGAGGCAGTATTTATAAATAAAATATTAAATAAATAAATATTGGTGGACAATTCTCACACAACATCAGTGGCGGCTTTACCCATTGCGCGGCCCCGGGCGGCAGTTCTTTGCGAGGCCCTTTGACTTTCGTGAAAAGTATGTGTTGCGAAAATAGGTCTGGTTGTTGGGTTTTAGGTAGGTACCTATTTGTCATATTTGCCGAGAAATGCTAAAGTTCTACTAGTTGGTTCATAGAAGTGATGAGTGAGAGATGAGCGATAAAAAATGAGTTTAAAAATAGTTTACACTAGCAGCGGGATTTTTTCCCGGGATAAAAATGTAGCCTATGTTATATTCCAGATTATAATCCGGCTATGTTCCAAATTTCATTCAGCCATTCATAACATCAGTAACTAGAATAGGATTTATATATTTACAAAATTAACAAATACAGAGATGATACACGTTAAATAGTTATTTGTTGTACAAGAGTGCAAAGTGGCTTTTTAACCGCGTGCTCAATTTTGATGACCGAGCAAGCGAAGGATTCTAAAGTTGAATCACGAGCGTAGCGAAGGATTCAAAAATTTGAATCCTGAGCGTAGCAAGGGAATCAAAAGGGCACAAGGTGAAAAATCTTTGCACTCGAGTATTATCTATTCTATGCTCGAGTGTAACACGTAATTTTTCATCCCCCCCCTAGCGAGGAAATTACTAAACGCTTTGCGCATTTTCAGTTTCAGTCGATTCTGTTGGCGTTAAATAAACTTCTTGGTCGCTAGAATCACTTATTATTATGGTATTTCGGTTTTTCAATTGTATTCAATTTTATAAGTTTTAAACTTAAGTTTATTTAGCCATTAGCCATGGTTTTAATAATAACAATATGACGTGAAAATATGGAGAGTTGACCGATTGAGGTAAGGAGTTTCATGTGTACATGAAAAAGTGTCCGCCCAAAGGCATTAAATTATAGTAGCGCTAAATTTGCATCAGGGTACATTTTAAAGGAAATTAATAAACGTACTATTCAGAATTCATGAAAGATAAATATTGGCAGTCATAGGCACTGCCGATAGAAGTGGTAAAACTTAGAATTTGATTTTTACTTTGGAAACTACGCGTGTGAAACCGGAGGGCGTGGCTATGAGCATGGCCATCTAGAAATGCTGACACATTTTTAAATGGCCAATGGGAAAGGCTGAGGCATTTCTAGATGGCCATTGGCTATGGTCCCGAGTTTAACCGAAGATTTCTTATCATTCCCGAGCGTGACGCTAGAATTAAATTGACAGCCCACGAAGAATCTGTCTTTGGCGCGCCAAAAGAAGTTTTGACTTCAAAAATATATTGTACCTACATGTTTTCTCAAAGTAGTAATTATTTATTTGATGTTACATTTACTACATTATTTTGTACTGCACAAGTAGTTGAAATTATCTATTAGTTACTATTTTAGTAGTCAATCCTACTAATATTATACATATGAATGTATGGATGTTTGGATGTTTGTTGCTCAATCACGTCCTAACGTATGAACGGATCGGGCTGAAATTTGGAACACAGATAGATTATAGTCTGGAAGAACACATAGGCTACTTTTTATCCCGGAAAACAACGGGAACAATGAGAATGGGAACTTGGCGGGTAACACCGCGGGGCGCTGCTAGTAATATTTAATTATTTAACTCGGCATACTTCAATTCGATTACAATTGATTCATTCATAGCATTTCATAATGTTTTGCCATTTGAAATAACATTCTTTACCTCTATCCTCCATACGTGAAAAGAAAATTGCGCGCAAAGCATTTAAAAAAAAGTACACCAAAGAGGTTCCGAGTATGAGTTTTTAACAAATTAAAAATAAATGTATGATGAATTCGGCACCAAGGAGGTAAAAATAAATAGGTTAAATTATGTTTTGAATTCAAAACCTCAGTACACACGATGTTCTAAATTCAAATTTACTTTAACCTCTAGAGGGTAAAAACGACTTTTGCGCCCTGATATCGAGGAGCAAAAGTACTCTTTCCGAGCTGGTGGGATGAAAATGTTTGTTTGCGGCTTTTCTAAGACTAACATCTTTAATTAAGGCGCAATAAATCTTTGTAGCGAATGAGCTACGCTATTCATCATGTTTGTCTGTATGTATGTCTGTCTGTCCGTCCGTATGTCACAGCAAGATTTTTATGTTATTTTTATGTTTAATGTTGATGTCTCCAATGTAACTTTTTATATAGGTACTGAATAATTTACGCGAGAGAGACTTCCAAAGTGGCAAAATGTGCCCTCCCCCCCTGTAACTTCTAAAATAAAAGAATGATATACCTAACTAAAATAACTATTAATCCACATTACCATGCAAACTTCCAACGAAAATTGGTTTGAGCTCGATCTAGTAAGTAATTTTTTTTAGTACGCCGTCGATTAAAGTTACAACGGACTAAAAGAACTTATGTAATAGGTATCTTGTTGCCACGGAACCCTTCATGGGCGAGTCCGACTGGCACTTAGCCGCTTTTATTGTATTGAAAGAATAGCAGGGACGGAAAAAATATAGTTGAAATGTTATGGTGTCTTTGTTCCAATTTTTTTTAATTTGCTTGTGTTTTTGTGCGAGGCCCCTGCAAGAGCGAGGCCCCGGGCGATTGCCCCGTTCACCACTGCACAACACCATCTGACCCTAAACTAAGCAAACTAAAACTTATATGATGGCGGCCAGATAGCTGATATAATACTTATATAATTTTAAATACATACTTATTATACATCGAAACACCCAGACACAGTGCAAACATTTGAATTCATCACACAAATATTTGCACTGGGTGGGAATCAAACCCACGACCTTCAGCTTCGCAGGCAGAGCTACTACCCACTAAGCCACGAGGCCACGAGTAAGATTTAGCTATTGTAAGCTTTTATTTTTAAGACTTTATTAGTCTTCATACAAAATCAGCGAGCAACACGGAAGGGAGTAGGCATACACAGCGTTTCCCCTCTGTCAAAGTACAAGTCCGCGTGGACCATGGAGTTTGATAATATACTGTGGCGTGGAATACACTGAGGGCGGGGCTAGATTTGTGAATGGTGCTTTATTTTTTATGTGTTAGTGATTTGGCTTGTGTGAGTACAGTCGGCAATGGATCGGTACATGTATGTTTTGTATGTATTAGTGCGGCTTTGCGCTAGTGTGCAATTTTCCCCTCCCGCAAGAAATGAACAGAAAGATTTGAACAACATTTTTGACGTGATAACGTCTTATAATTCGGTGAAGCCGGCTGCACGCCCGCAAAACATGACGTCATGTAACGTTACCGTTAGTTCGTCGTCAGTGCCATGCGGACGAAGCTGAGCGCTGAGGGCGCCACCCGCCGAGTCGAGCGGTATCAGTACTCGCGCTATCAGCGTACTGATTTCTTAAGACGTTGTCACGTTTAACTATCGTCAGTAAATCGACTTTACAGACAACCATTTTTTTTAGCTAAGGCTACTTCCCTTCCGTGCTTGCGCGGAAGATTGAGTTGCTCGATGTACAAAATATACAACAACCTTTGTTTTTCAGCTATAGCTAAGCCCATGTGGTGTCAAAATTACATAGTTCAGTTTTCGAAATAATAGTATACCCCGTGTGACTCACTTATTTTATAGGCATATTGACTTTGTTGTAGTGTAATACACCTAATTAATAAAATCAATAATAACCTTTTTATCGAATGTTAAAATTGGAGCGTACTTTGAAATATCGATATGTATTAATTTTTGTCAAGCACTAGTGTATAAATGTGAAAAATTGTTTATTTTTCAATGTATTAGTAGGTTCACTGATAAGCGTTTATGGATGTGTGTGGTGCAATCACAGACCGAGGTTGATAATGTGCAGCTGTTGGTGTGTGAGTGGATCTCTATTTGAATACTACGCGCATGTAGTAGTGATCGCGGGGTAGGGGAAATGTGGCGACAAGCGTTTTGCAAGTAATTTGAGAGTAATTTCATGCATGAGAGCAATGCCATTTCTATTACCTTATTATTTAGATTTCTGTGATTACTCCCAATTCGAAATCACATTTAAATTTTTTAATCTGTACCCCGAGCACATCACGAATTATAGTGAATAAGGCGATATAAGTGGTTTCTTGTTTATTTGGTAAAAGGGCATACAATATGGGAAAAATATTTGTAGTTTCTTCCGTACTATCAACGTCCACATGAATTGAGAATAATTGATAGAATGGTTTGGGAACACATTTGAAGGTTCCGTCACCAAAAAAAACCTTTCCTTGGTCTGCATAACTTTTAATATTCCTTTTCGAGAACTCGGACGAGAACACGAGCATTTTATCGTCGTCTGATAACTCGTATTCTGCGATCAAAAAGTCTTCCTTAATAATTTTTGGCACCGTAACTTCGCCAGATTTTGAAAATTCGGTTTTTTGGACGTCAAGAAAACTTTTGCGGTGCCTGTATAGGACATCTTTCACTGAATTATAAGATCTACTGACACTGTTAGAAGTAGACGGTACTTCTTGCAGTGTTTGTTCATAAATCTTTTTTATGGATGACATGTCTTCGCAGACCCTTTGCTTTGCCATATCCAGCAAAACGTCTCCTTCCATTTTTTCGTAATCTTGCTCACACTTGTGCAGACTCTTCCTAATTATTTCGGTATTTTCTTCATTTAGCGTTAGAGAAGCACTACACTCATGTCTCTTATAGCAACGCCAGAAAGACGTTCCGCTGGAGCTGTTTGACACAAAATTGTACCGATAGCCATTATGCAGAATAGCATTTCTATTCTTTTTATTTTCTATGAAATGGATTTTTTCTTTGTTTTCCATTTTATTTTATTTTACTAAATAAGTACGTAAGACACGAAAAACAATCATCAGCTAGAAAAAGAAACTTCAAAGTGATAATTGTTTAAAATTATTCCAGATTTGGGAACTACATCGTATGCAGATTGTTCTTTTGTCCAAGAATTACATATTATGTATTTATTTACAATAAGCTCTTTTTGTTTTAAAAAATTAAACCGACTTCGAAACCACAAATAGGCACTCAAAAGCAAAAATAAGTTGATATAATTATTATAAGTGTTTCTCAGTCATCCATCCATCAAAAAATATGGTGGTCGAATTAATCACCTCCTTTTTGGTAAAGTCCTGGAATTGATAAAATCTGAAAAAAATAATTAGATACATTTCCTAGGAAATCTATACATTTTGTGACTGAGAATCGGAAATGTATTAGAATATTCAAGATAGCCCGACTCGGAGCACCCTGACTCCTCCTAGTCTTGTCGCTACTACCCCTAAAGTGTATTAAAAAAATGCGGGAGCCAAAAGCTCAAGAGGGGTTCTGAGTGGAGCGAGCGGGCGAGCTAGCGGGAGCTCACCCAGAATCAAGTCAGACAGACAGACAGACAGAAATACTTTATTATGCACACTAACATATTAATACAGTGAAAAAACAATAGCAAATAAAATAAATTATAACTAGTGCCATAAATGGCGGCCTTATCGCTTATAGCGATTTCTTCCAGGCAACCATTAATAGTCAAAATATGAGAAAGCGAAAAACAATTTGAGGATATGGTGCGAAAGTAACAGCAAAAACAATACTACTGTCGTCATTTATGCTAGCAAAACATATAAATAAATAAAAAATACTACATAACAATATCATAAAAACATATACCTACCTCTGATATATGTAGATATTCATGATAAATAAAAAATAAAAATACATACATAGATAAAATAAACATACATAATAATAAATAATACAAATAACCAAATGACAGTGACCAACAGAAACAATTGAAAAAAAAAAAAGAGAAAGAATGAAAATCTGAATAGAAAAAAAAAATTATAATAATAATTAAGGGACCAACATAGAGAGATAGTCTTTCTTGATCTGAGCCTTGAAGGACTCCACGCTCTGCGCCCGCCGGATACCCACTGGTAGTGCGTTCCAGAGAGCAACGGCCGTCACGCAGAACGAAGATCCATAGAAGGAGCTGGAGTGAGACGGAGCGGACAAAAGAAGATTATTAGACGACCTAAGGTTACTAGAGTGAGTATCACATAGAAAAATGAAGCGAGAGCTAAGATAAATACATTAAATAGATATGAATGAATATATAATAATATGAATATATATGATAGAATGAGAGGTAAATAGGATTAAATAATAGATTATACAAAAGAGAGAGTATATGTGTATCCCGGCGAAGTCTGATTGGGAGCCACTCGAGCTGTTTACGAAATTGAGAGATGTGGTCATACTTTCGAAGACCAAAAATAAATCGTATACAAAAATTTTGAAGACGCTCGAGCCTTTGAAATTGTTCCTGGGTTAAGTTAAGATAACAGGCGTCAGCATAATCCAAAATAGGTAATAGGAGAGACTGTGCTAACGCAACTTTAGTGGCCGTAGGTAAAAAATTTCTTATTCGTCTCAAAGACGCAGCTGAGGCAAATAACTTACGCTTGACTGATTGTAATTGAGGATCCCAAGATAGACAATTGTCAAAGATCACACCAAGATTTTTGACTTGCGCACTGTATGAGATTGTAACACCTCCAAACATAAGTTGAGGTAGAGTAGCCCAATCTATCTTCGAAATTAACCTACTACAAGTCTCAGTAATAAACCCTAATTGGACATTCTAACAACGTGTGTTATTACAAAAAGTATTATACATTTGCTGTATATTATATACAATTTCTAGGAAATGTATAAATTTCCCAGGATATTTTTGTCTTAAATAATTATTAAAACCATATTTTATACTGTTCCTAAATAGCATCGATCGAAATTGTATACTTTACCGGTTACGGTATATTAGTTTGAAATCTGAGGTTGAACTAATGTACCACTTTTAAATATCATTGTACGTCATATCGATATTAAGTCAATCTGATAAAAAGGCGTAGAGATATGTGGTCAAACAGCTACTTAAGCCTAACGCGATGTAGTCATATCGAGATTTAGTCTTAAATCTATTTAGTCGTATCGGCTATCTAGTCATATCGAGATTTAGTCCTAAAGCTTCTAACCCTTTCTACCGTTTATCTTTATAATTTTATAAGGCCCTTTCCAGATGGGCGATAGCGCTTTACGGAGTCGAAGATGATTTTTCAAATAAACATAGTCCCCTGCGTGATACGTCACGGGGCGAGCGTGGTTATCGTAATAGGCTTTGGAAGACTGTTTTGATTTATTTATGTGTTCTACAGCTTTATCTCTTGTGACCTTGAGACGGTGTTGCAGCATTTTAATGTAGTCGGGATAAGTGGCGTCTGAGAGAGGTTCATAAATGGAATTGGGAAGGGTAGCTTTGTGACCGAAAACTAATTCATACGGAGTGAAGTTGGTCGTAGAATGTGTTGCTGTGTTGTAAGCTAACATGGCTGTATAAACATATTTGGGCCAATCGTCTTGATTTTCGGATATGTATGATTTAAGATATTCCTTCAATGTCGAGTGGCTTCTCTCTAATGCTCCTTGCGTCTGAGGGTGGTAAGGAGACGACCAGAGTTGTTTTATTTTAAGGAATTTACATGTATGTTTAAACATTTCTGCCGTGAAGTTTGAACCTTGGTCAGTGAGAATAGTTTTGGGTATGCCAAAAAGGGAGATGAAGTGGACTAGGCAGTCACTGATTTCTTCAGCGGTAGTACTACGAATAGGGTAAGCTACTGAATATTTGGTGAGGTCGTCTTGGAGAGTGAGGATGAATCTTAGTTTTGCGGAACCGGATTCAGGAAGCGGACCGACTATGTCAATGGATACTCTTTCAAATGGGGCTGTAGAGGTGGTCGTAATTTGCATAGGAGCCCTGTTAAGTTGACGGAATGCTTTATTAGTTTGGCAGGAAGTACATTTTTTCATAGTTTTCAATTTCAGTGCGCATATTTTTCCAATAATATTGCTCACGGATTCTGTTGAACATTCTATTTGATCCGAGGTGTCCCGCAATAGGAATGTCATGATTTTCACGTAGTAATTTTTGTACTTCTGTGGGGCTAGGGTAGTATATTTTGCACAGAAATCTAAATAATAAGATAATAGAAATGGCATTACTCTCAAATTACTTGCAAAACGCTTGTCGCCACATTTCCCCTACCCTCGCGATCACTACTACATGCGCGTAGTATTCAAATAGAGATCCACTCACACACCAACAGCTGCACATTATCAACCTCGGTCTGTGATTGCACCACACACATCCATAAACGCTTATCAGTGAACCTACTAATACATTGAAAAATAAACAATTTTTCACATTTATACACTAGTGCTTGACAAAAATTAATACATATCGATATTTCAAAGTACGCTCCAATTTTAACATTCGATAAAAAGGTTATTATTGATTTTATTAATTAGGTGTATTACACTACAACAAAGTCAATATGCCTATAAAATAAGTGAGTCACACGGGGTATACTATTATTTCGAAAACTGAACTATGTAATTTTGACACCACATGGGCTTAGCTATAGTTGAAAAACAAAGGTTGTTGTATATTTTGTACATCGAGCAACTCAATCTTCCGCGCAAGCACGGAAGGGAAGTAGCCTTAGCTAAAAAAAATGGTTGTCTGTAAAGTCGATTTACTGACGATAGTTAAACGTGACAACGTCTTAAGAAATCAGTACGCTGATAGCGCGAGTACTGATACCGCTCGACTCGGCGGGTGGCGCCCTCAGCGCTCAGCTTCGTCCGCATGGCACTGACGACGAACTAACGGTAACGTTACATGACGTCATGTTTTGCGGGCGTGCAGCCGGCTTCACCGAATTATAAGACGTTATCACGTCAAAAATATTGTTCAAATCTTTCTGTTCATTTCTTGCGGGAGGGGAAAGTTGCACACTAGCGCAAAGCCGCACTAATACATACAAAACATACCTGTACCGATCCATTGCCGACTATACTCACACAAGCCAAATCACTAACACATAAAAAATAAAGCACCATTCACAAATCTAGCCCCGCCCTCAGTGTATTCCACGCCACAGTATATTATCAAACTCCATGGTCCACGCGGACTTGTACTTTGACAGAGGGGAAACGCTGTGTATGCCTACTCCCTTCCGTGTTGCTCGCTGATTTTGTATGAAGACTAATAAAGTCTTAAAAATAAAAGCTTACAATAGGCAAATCTTACTCGTAGCCTCGTGGCTTAGTGGGTAGTAGCTCTGCCTGCGAAGCTGAAGGTCGTGGGTTTGATTCCCACCCAGTGCAAATATTTGTGTGATGAATTCAAATGTTTGCACTGTGTCTGGGTGTTTCGATGTATAATAAGTATGTATTTAAAATTATATAAGTATTATATCAGCTATCTGGCCGCCATCATATAAGTTTTAGTTTGCTTAGTTTAGGGTCAGATGGTGTTGTGCAGTGGTGAACGGGGCAATCGCCCGGGGCCTAGCTCTTGCAGGGGCCTCGCACAAAAACACAAGCAAATTAAAAAAAATTGGAACAAAGACACCATAACATTTCAACTATATTTTTTATTTAGAACTTTTGTTTCTGATCCTTAATAATGTAGTACTTGTAGTAGGTACTCTATCGAATTATGAAGTCCTGAGAGTTATTGCCACTAAACCTACTACAGTTGCATCTACTGAAAGGATTGTATTTATTTTTCGAAACTTAAACACTTAAAACAATTTTCGAGGAATTCGAAGACACAAGATCAGCTTTCCGTCCCTGCTATTCTTTCAATACAATAAAAGCGGCTAAGTGCCAGTCGGACTCGCCCATGAAGGGTTCCGTGGCAACAAGATACCTACCTATTACATAAGTTCTTTTAGTCCGTTGTAACTTTAATCGACGGCGTACTAAAAAAAATTACTTACTAGATCGAGCTCAAACCAATTTTCGTTGGAAGTTTGCATGGTAATGTGGATTAATAGTTATTTTAGTTAGGTATATCATTCTTTTATTTTAGAAGTTACAGGGGGGGAGGGCACATTTTGCCACTTTGGAAGTCTCTCTCGCGTAAATTATTCAGTACCTATATAAAAAGTTACATTGGAGACATCAACATTAAACATAAAAATAACATAAAAATCTTGCTGTGACATACTGACGGACAGACAGACATACATACAGACAAACATGATGAATCTATAAGGGTTCCGTTTTTACGTTTTACGGAACCCTAAAAATAGCGTAGCTCATTCGCTACAAAGATTTATTGCGCCTTAATTAAAGATGTTAGTCTTAGAAAAGCCGCAAACAAACATTTTAACGTGTATCATCTCTGTATTTGTTAATTTTGTAAATATTTAAATCCTTTTCTAGTTACTGATGTTATGAATGGCTGAATGAAATTTGGAACATAGCCGGATTATAATCTGGAATATAACATAGGCTACATTTTTAACCCGGGAAAAAATCCCGCTGCTAGTGTAAACTATTTTTAAACTCATTTTTTATCGCTCATCTCTCACTCATCACTTCTATGAACCAACTAGTAGAACTTTAGCATTTCTCGGCAAATATGACAAATAGGTACCTAAAACCCAACAACCAGACCTATTTTCGCAACACATACTTTTCACGAAAGTCAAAGGGCCTCGCAAAGACCTGCCGCCCGGGGCCGCGCAATGGGTAAAGCCGCCACTGATGTTGTGTGAGAATTGTCCACCAATATTTATTTATTTAATATTTTATTTATAAATACTGCCTCAGTTACCTTAATATTTATTTTGCACGGACGAACAATCGCGCGTTATAGCTAGTATGTATATACTTTTGTTATTAATTTATGAATTATGAAGTAATGTTTACCGCGGATTAAAAGATTTTACGTATGGGTGTTAACTGCGTACAATTTTTTTATCGATATGTTATGTTAATTTATCGATAAAAAAATGTAAAACTTAAAATAAAATTTTCATCGTTTATTTTTGGGCAAGTAAAATTGGACCGTCACAGCACTAACTCACGATCGCTTCCTGCGTTTATTTTATTAAAAAATACAATTAAAATAAAATAAAATACCTATCAGTGAAATATAATCTCATTATTGGTATAATTGCAAGTTGTGGAAGAACTTTCACAGTTGTTTATGCTGCATAACACAAGTTTTTAAAGATGATTCACGCCTGCCGGTTCGAAGAAGACTAAACTACAACTCGAGCACTGGTGGCCTATGTGCGGCGACAATGTCACACGGTCATGAGACTTCTAGTACCTTATTATTTAGATTTCTGTGATATTTTGTCTCGATATATATCTATTTGTATACCTGTGTTATGGAACAAGTGAATTAAAATGTTGTAGAGTTTTGTATATGAATGCTTATCGAATGGATTTTTGAAATCAGACATACTAATTTTCTCGATTGGTCCTGATTCTAAAATTAAATGGTTTCGAAGATTTCTCAGGGATCTGTAGATGTCACTATAAGATGAGTTGTGAAAGTGATGTACTTTAGTAAATAAAAAGTAATATTCTTTGTTGCTGACGGAAAGAGATTTGTATGAGAAGCGACTTCTTTCAGAATTTGTAAATGATTCAGGGTCGCCGGAAATTGCTAATATATCTTGAACGTAAGGGATGGATTCGTCAAGATCAAGTGACCAAAATTTTATTAGAACTTTTAAGCAAACTGTCATTGTGTTCTATAATTTTGGTGTTATATGTATTGTACAGTCGTAGGAATTTTCAAAAATTGGTTATAGGCATCCGCAGGGTCAGGCGAGTTTGGCGGAAGGTCAATTATTTCTGGATTTGCCTGTTGCGGTATTTGATTTAAGCCGCTAGAAGATGGCTGAGGGTCAGAGTCAATGCTAGGGTTAGCTTCTGCATTTCTCGGTAATGGTTCTGGAGGACATGCCGTCTTGGGAGAGTCGTTTGGATTTGGTGTATTTAAAGAACTAAAGTCAACAGGGTCGTTATTATAAGGGCTTAGGATGTCGGGCCCAAGATCTATTAGATCGTTATCTGTGAAATTTTCAACACGTTCGGGTTGCAAGGGATTTACGGGATATCTAGAAAGAGCATCAGCAGCTGAGTTTAGTTTACCTTTTCTACATACTATGTCATATTCGAATTCTTGTAGTTGTAGACGCCAGCGTTGTAATTTGCTGCTAGGGTCTGTGTGATTAAATAACCATTTTAAGGGCCGGTGGTCTGTTACTACAGTGAATTTACGTCCAAAAAGATACGGTCTGAACGTTTTGCAACCCCAAACTATAGCTAATAGTTCTTTCTCTGTTGTGCTATAATTAGTTTCGCATTTGTTTAGCGTTCTGGACGCATAAGCTATGGGGTGGTCCTTTCCTATAGGACCTTGGGAAAGGATCGCTGAAATGGCGTTGTTGGATGCGTCACATGTTAGATTAAATGGTTTAGTGAAATCTGGGTAAATAAGGACAGGCGCAGAAATAAGTTTGTCCTTGAGTTTCTCAAATGCCAATTGTTGTTCATTTGTCCACTCAAAAGGGACGTTCTTCTTTAGTAGGGAAGTAAGAGGTTTCGAAAATTTTGAAAAGTCTGGTATGAACCGTCTGTAATAGGAAATGAGGCCTAGGAAGGATTTTATATCTTTGGGACACTTAGGAATTGGGAAATTGTTAACTGATTTTATTTTATTTGGATCGGGTTTCAACCCGTTTTCAGTGATAACGTGACCTAGGTAGCCGACCTCTTTTCGTAAAAATTCACATTTGTCGGGTTGCAATTTAAGGTTGTAGGATCGGAGTCTGTGAAATACGGCTGTCAAATTTTGGATATGTGAGATAAGATCGTGGGAATACGTGACGATATCATCTAGGTACACGAAGCATCTCTCGCCTTGAAGGCCAGTAAGCACATTGTTCATAAGACGTTGGAAAGTGGCAGGTGCATTTTTTAAACCGAACGGCATTCGGTTAAATTCAAAGTGTCCTTGTGGGACGCTGAATGCTGTCTTACATGCGTCTTTGGGGTCCATCTTGATTTGATGAAACCTAGATGCTAGGTCAAGGGTTGAAAAATATTTTGAATTACCTAATTGGTCAAGAATTTCGACAATGTTCGGGATTGGATAAGTTTCGCCAATTGTGTTATCGTTCAATTTTCTGTAATCAATTACGATGCGCCATTTGGTTTGGCCGGATGCGTCTGCCTTTTTCGGAACAATCCAAATAGGGGAGGACCAAGAGGAAGTAGAAAACTGAATAATGTTTTGGTCCAGCATTTTATTTATTTGAGATTTTACCTCTTGTTTATGAATTTCAGGGAACCTGTAGGATTTTACATTTGTTGGTTGGTCTGGCGAAGTACGTATTTCATGTCGAGTTGCGTCGGTTGAAGTAAGTATGTCATCAGGTAAATGAAATATGTCGGAGTAAGTTGAACATAAGTCGTAGAGTGCGTCACGTTCTTCGGGATTCAAATGTGAAACTCGAAGTAACTTAAGTACTTCGTCTGTTCTATCCAGGCATGTTTTGTTGGCGTTACATGGTTGAGAAAGTTCGTTTTTGAATGGATGTAGAGTGAGCTGTAAGTTAGAATTTAAAGTGACTGAGTCTTCGGAAGTATTCAAAATAGTTAGGTTAACTCGGTTATTGTTTTTTACTTTTACAAGGCAGTTTGAAATGAAAAGTGTGTCGTTTATATGTTGGTCGATGATAAGGCCTTCTTTTAATTCTGGATTTTTCACAGTACATTCTACTGTAATTTCGGATCGAGATGGAATTTGGTAAGTGGGGTCTGTGAAGTTCATTTCTAAATTGTTATTCCCTAGCTTAAGAGTTTGCCGGTTATAGTCAACAGAACATTGGAAGTGGCTGAGCAGGTCATTCCCTATTATTCCGTCATATGGCAAATCCAAATGGTTGATGACGTGGAATGTATAAGAGTATTGTTCTCGACCAAATATGAGGTTTAGGTCAAAGTTGCCGATAGTGGGCATTGGATTTTCGCAACTGTCTATTCCTTTTAATTTAATTATTTCGTTTCGCAGTTGTTGTTTATTCTGGATTGAGTCATTTTGAATGAGACATACGGATGATCCGCTATCGACAAGAAACGAGAGTGGTTTGTTTGAAGCAGAAGTTTGGACGAGTACATGAGGTAAGGATATTTTATTTGAGATACATGATGCCTCATATATTTTGCACTCGTTAGATGGGACATTGATTTGGGGCTGGTTACCCTTGTGGTTGTCCTTGGAAGTGGTTTTTTGGACTCTGATTTGGGGCTGGTTACCCGTGTTGTGGTCCTTGGGAGTGGATTTCTGGACGCTGATTTGGGGCTGGTTACCCGTGTTGTGGTCCTTCGGAATTGAAGTTGAGACGTTATTTTGGGGCTGGTTACCCGTGTTGTGGCCTCTGGATATAGAAGTGGTGTCATTATTGTCTAAGGGGAAGGTTGGTTGTTGACTTTTGGGTCTCACGAGACATACTTCCGCGAGCCCATTATTCGTTTAAATGGTTGTAATGTTGCCCGTTGTTTTGGTCGTGTACATTTTCGTCAGAATTTTGTTCATGGTTATAGTCAGTGTTAGTTTGTCCATAGTTTTGTTCATAGTGTTCATTAGTGAAGTGTATTATCGTCTGGCCGTTCGGCGATGCGCACGCAAAAAATGTACTCTGATTTAAATAAATATCTTTTACCGGGAAACATCACATTAAACTAATTAAAAACTACATCGAAGTGCTGCCAGTGATTAAAGTGACACAGTGACTCGTGAAAATTAATACTTACAACCATACTATACCATAAGGAACTATATTAATCTCCGAACACATATTCAAATTACAAATTATTAGCCATCTAAAAAGCGCGCGACGCGGGACGCCACGAATTCCTGGAATTGCCAAATTCCACTGCCCCTCGCCCCCCGCGCCTCCGCGTCGTCATATCACGGGAGCGCAGACCACGCCGCACGCACACATGCGTGCCCCGCATTCACATTAGTCACCGAGTATCAACAGCGAACAGATTTTATAATGATTAATAACATTACTCGCCGAACGCTGATTGTTTCTCAAGCTCGTCCGAACCTGTGACACATCGATTATAAAGCTAGAGCATGTTCCGCAAAAATTACAGATATACGTGGGCTTAGAATTCAACTATGACCTAGGCTGTTTCTATATTAACGAACATTTCCTAGAAATTCTTTATAATGCAATATCACGAATACTAATCACATAACTACATATTTTTGATGTAAAATTTCAACAATACGACTACACTCTTTGTTGAATCATTAATTATATGATTACCAAAAGCTACAAATATGAGATGTTGTGCAGCTTGTTCCGTATATATAAGAATAAACGAGTTACTTCGATGCACAAAATGTGGTGCGCAATATCACTCGACATGCGTCGGGATTAAAAAAGATATATACCGGAACAAACTAGATGATATTGACCGAGCATGGATTTGCCCGGAATGCAACAACCAAAAGCGGCAAGGCCGAAATGATGATGTCCCAATAAGATCATTACGTTCACAGACAAAAACAAGCAATAAACCCAACTCTACTATTATAACCAGTCCCAAAACGCAAACAAGCCAAGATGCAAATACTTCTACTAACCAAACTAGCGACATTATAGACACTTCTCTTGACGAATACATGTCGGAAAATCGATCCGTTCCAGATAATACCATAAATTCTGACCCGGAGATATCCACATGTAATGGAAGCACGGAGACTACCTTGGAACAGATAAGCAAACTACTACACATAAAACTAGATACAAATACAACCCGGATAATGCTACAGATAAGTGACGTGAAGTCCTTTATTCAAAAAGAAATTCAAACTGCTGTGTCGAAGCTACAATATGAAATCACAGAGCATAAGAAAGATACCGCCATGAAACTTCAGGAGACAAACACAGAAATTGAAAAACTACAACATAAAATTAGAATGATTGAGAAAGAAAATGCAAAACTAAAAAGCGATGTAACAGAACTAAAATTAAGAATAGATACTCCTTACAGAGCCACGCACACTAACAATAATAATAAAAAAATTGTACTGTACGGACTCTTAGACCACGGTGAAAATGAAAACGAACTACACAATCGGATAATATTGATTTTCCGTGACATATTAAATATAAACTTATCTGGCCACATAGAAGAGCTGACGCGAATTGGCAAAAAAGGACTCAAAAGACCGGTTGTCATTGAAGTCATAAGTAAAAATATGACAAAATTCATTCTACAAAATAAACAATACTTCAAAAATACTGAACTGACGATCTCAGAATATCTAAGCGAACACAATATAAAAGTAAGGAAAGAGCTCAGAGATATTCTTATAGGCGAAAGAAAAAAAAAATTGGCAGTCATAGGAACTGCCGATAGAAGTGAAAACTTGTGACTCAAATGTTTTCACTTTTAATTGAATTGTCTAATTTATTTACCACCTTGTCAGAAGACAAATTATTTGTTAAACCGTCGTAGCATCGTAGGTCTATGTACATTCGCATAATTTCAACACCGCCAGCTAAATCGATGGTTGCGCCATCTAGTTTTATACCAACGTAATTATACAGAATATTGCAACTCTTTACTGTTTCTGTTGCCCTGGTACTGGTACCTAGGGGCAAACGCAACTCTTTTATATTTCTGTTGTCCTGGTATCTGGAGATAAACGCTGGGCTGTTGGAGGTAGGTAATCGAAACTCTTTACTGTTTCTGTTACCCTGGTACCTACCTACGTTTTTACCGAGTTTACCCGAAAATTTCATATCCGATCCGATCCGATCCGATCCATTATCATATCCAAGCGTGACGATTGATGAATCCATTTCACAACCCACGAAAATTCTGTCTATAGCGCGCCTAAAGAAGTTTTCACTTCAAAAAGGGAAGGTACGCTGTGATCAGAAATAATAAACTATACATAGAAGGCAAAGAATATATAAAATATCAAGAATCAAATAAGAACTCTCAACTCTCCAAATACGTAAACTGCTCACTTGAACCCATAAACACAAATTACCAGCCACAAGAATCCCAAATTGCTGATGCCCTAAGAACACAAAGCAGCGAAGAAAACAATATCGAGCTACACACCAACGCGGAACCCAATAATGAAAATATAAATGTAAGAAATCCAAGCCAGGACAATATACCTGTAATGGATTTGACTACACAAACAAATAAAAACTTCACAGCCCAAAAGCCAAATAAACCCAGAGACGTATCGCAGAATAAGACATTTCGTTAACAACTTTAACATAATTTTTCAAAATGCTCGAAGCATAAAAAACAAAACAGATGAGCTAGAGAGCATTACAGAAGATAACAAAAATATAAATGCCATATGTATATCGGAAACCTGGATTTCGAATGATCAAAAAAATGCTGTAAATGTACATGGATACCAGTTTGCGGCAGGTTACTACAGAAAAGAACATCCAGGCGGCGGGGTCGCCATTCTGCTGCAAAACGACATCGAATACAAAGAGAGGGAAGACATAACGAACTTAACCATTGAGTTTGTAGTAGAAACCTGTGCTATAGAAATACCTAAAGTGAATGTTGTACTAATCCTAGTATATCGTAGCGATCGTGAAATTGAAACATTTTTTAAATTCCTAGACAAATTACTTTTAAAAATCGAACCACTACAACTTAAAAGACATATTATAATTGGTGGAGACTTCAACTTAAACAAAAATAACCAAAATCACAAAAATCACTACCAAAAACTAGAGAACCTGATGCTTGAACATAACCTTCATCAAAAAATATCCGAACCAACAAGAGTCACTAACAAATCGTCCACATGCATAGATCTATTATTTACCAACTACAGAGTTGAAAATCAGTCAGGAGTAATGGACCTTGGACTATCAGATCACAAAGCACTGTATTATAATTTCTCATCAAACTTAACTAACAAACCTCAAAAAACTTTTGCTAAAAAACGATTATTCTCAACCCAAAATATTACATCGTTTAAGAACGCATTCTCGTCCATAAACTGGGGACAGATAATAAATAACACTTGCGATATGAACACAAATTACAACAATTTTGATGCAAAATTAAACTATCTGCTCAACAAACATATACCATACAAAACAATAACCATCAAACCAAACAAAAAATACAAATGGTTAACTGTAGGAATAAAAAAGTCATGTCGACACAAGAGAATATTGCAAACACTCGTTAATGAAACAAATGATGAGGTATTAATGAAACACTATACTAAATATAAGAAAATATTACGAAATAGTATTAAAACATCAAAAAGAAAATGTTATATAAAAGCTATAGAAAAGTCAAACAATAAAGTAAAAACAATGTGGAACGTTATTAAAGAAACCACCAATAAAAAAACAAGAAATAAAAACAAAAATATAAAAACTATCAAAGAAAACGACCTAGAAATTGAAGATCCACAAATCATAGCTAACCTGTTTAATAAACACTTTGCAGCCATTGGCAAAACACAACCATCCCACATTAGTACAAACAAAATAAATCAAGAATCAGTATACAGCACTAATTCAATGTTTCTAGCACCCGTTACTAATAATGAAGTGCTTAAAATAATCAGGAACCTCCCAAATAAAAAAAGCTGTGGAGTGGATGACATCCCTCCAACGCTTATTAAAGAATGTGCTCAAGAAATAACCCCATTACTAACAGCTCTAATAAATCAATCAATAACTGAAGAATGCTTCCCTGATAAATTATTTATTTGTTTATTTATTTATTTATTTATTTATTTATAATCAGTCAGAACGGCATATCGCCAATTACACTAACGAGATATAGCTAATTAAATTTCTAACAGAATTTTAAATGAAAATAAAATTGGAACAATTTATGTCATGCTAATTAATTACACATCTTAAATAATCAATCGATGAATAGTCAAATCAAAAAAATTAAACTAAGTTATGAATTAAAAAAAAAAAAAAAAGATGTCCTAAATTAAATGTCAATATTAAAAATAAATTAAATAGCGATACATACAAATACAATGAATACTCTGTAAATTAATAAGTATACAAAACAAGAAATTCACATTACTGGAAGGTGAGAGTCCAGAATATTAAATTAGTACTCATTATATTCGTTCACAGAACAATAAACATTCCGACATCAGTTCCCTCCAGTCGTCGTTAAATACATCGCAGTTCGGTTTCACATCTAGCATAGCATTGAGCGCACCAAGAGATCGCGGCACCGGTGACGTAGCATGCGCTACCGTTCTGCACTTCGGAACGGCAAATAGCTCGTGCCTTCTACCCCGGAGGTACTTATCGGGGACAAATAAGGCACATAACTGGCTACAAAGATCCGGCGCATCGATTTTTCCACGAAGTATTTTGCACATGGTTTCCAGCTGGTCGTGGGAACGTCTAACTTCTAAGGAATTGTAACCCAGTGTTCCAAGAAGAAATTTCGTAGGGTACATGAACGGATAATATCCATGCAGGCGCTTGTACAAATACCTGAGGAAGGCCTTTTGAACCTTCTCCAACAAAAGGGTATACTTGTCTTCATGCGGATGCCAGACGCAGGCACTTGCTTCCAATTTGCTACGTACCAACGCACCAAAAACAAGCTTGATAGCGTCTATATTGCGCATATCTCCAGCGTTTCGCAGCACAAAACCGAGACGTCTGTAAGACTCTTTTGCCACTGTGACTATATGGTCATTAAACGTCAGCTGCCGGTCGAATATTACTCCCAGATCTTTAACCGAAGTTGCCCGAGTAATTGGTTGTTGGCCTAGCGTATACTGGAACTCGATTGGGTGTCGCATTCGGCCGAAAGACATGACGTAGCACTTTGAGTCATTTACCGCCATCTCGTTCCTGCAGCTCCATCTATGGGTAGAATCAATATCCTCCTGCAACTTCAAACAGTCTGCCGATGTACTAATTTCACGAAATATTTTGAAATCATCGGCATAGAGAAGACACTTTGAGTGCTCTACAACTGCAGGGAGATCGTTGATCATGAAGTTAAAGAGCAAGGGCCCAAGCACCGATCCCTGACTCACTCCAGAAGGCGTGTGATAGAGTTCGGACTCGTACAGACCGTGTCGAACGTACTGCTGACGGTTCCGTAGGTAATCCGCAAAAAATTTCAGCAGCATTGGGGAAAACCCCAGGCCACTTAGTTTTTGCAGCAAAATATCGTTATTAACTCTATCAAACGCCTTCCGGAAATCAAAATATACCACGTCAACTTGCACTCCACGGTCGAGTCTAGAAGATATATATTCTACGAGTGTTAAAAGATTTGAATTCACCGATCTTCTAGCTCTAAATCCGTGTTGTTCATTACAAAGGTATGGCTCCGACTGACGAAACAACTTTTTATACAGTACATGTTCAAAGACCTTTGCCACAGTCGGCAATATAGCTATTGGACGATACTCTTCAACCAGGACCTTGTTAGAGGTTTTCGGGATGGGAGTGACTCTGGAAACTTTCCATTCCGACGGGTAGACACCCTGCCGTAGTGCCATATTAAATAAATGACAAAGCGGAGAAGTCAAACAGGACAGCCCCTCCTTAAGGACCCATGGAGGAATAAAATCAGGTCCAATGGAGCCGCAAGGCTTCAGTTTTTGGATCCCAACAGCCACATCCCACGGAAAGATTTCTGGTATATGAATATAATTACTGGACAACAATAGGTCTTGATTTGAAACATTCGCAGCATCCAATATTGGTGACACCGGCAAGAAAACACTGGAAAAGTACTCAGCGAACCCCGCAGAAGCCAGCTTGCCCTTCAGCACATTACCCTTGAACTCTACGATAAGCTCAAACCCACCCTTTGAGCGCAGACTAGAGATATGGCGCCAAAACATCCGCGGACTCGCTTTTATGTTTTGTTCCATAGTAGCCATATAACTGTCATACGCGCCTGATACGCGGGTTTTGAGGTCCACCCTTATGTTGCCAAATTAAAAATAGCCAAAATAAAACCTATACCAAAAAAAGGCGAAAACTCAAATGACATCAATGGGTACCGCCCAATATCCCTATTACCTGCAATATCCAAAATATTTGAACGAGTGTCTAATCAAATGTACGCATTTCTTGAAAAATACCAGTTATTGAATAAACACCAATATGGATTCCGCAAGAACTCGTCCACCGCACTAGCAGTTTACAGCTTCATACAGCAGGTTTTAGATATTTTAAAAGAAAAACAATACGCAATAGCTCTTCTATTAGACTTGACAAAAGCATACGACAAAATTTCACACGATATTCTATTACAAAAGATACATAGAATAGGTATAAGAGGGAAACCGTATAACTGGTTAAAATCATATTTATCAGATAGGAAACAATTAGTTGAAATACATCATACAACAACAAATAGTACCATATAAATAATACTGTCAGATACAAACACCCTAAATTGGTCCATACCTCAAGGAAGTGTTATAGCCGGCATACTGTTTTTAATATTTGTCAATGATCTTCCAGATATCATAGAATCTCCATGCGTGCTATTTGCTGACGACATATCTCTTCTATTTAAATGTCCCTCAGACACCAAAGCTCTTGAAAAAATATTAGAGATACACGAAAATGTAAACTCCTGTATCTCATCACATTGTCTTGAACTAAATAAAACTAAAACGAAATTAATTCAATTCCACCCATCGCAAAGAAAACCAATAGACCTCTCTATAATTGAAAACGCACTAAATACAAAACAAGTACAGTCGACTACACTTTTAGGCATGACCCTAGACACCCACCTAAACTGGCATAATCATGTAAAGAAAATAAAAAATAAAATATCACAGTTCACATACGGATTGTCAGTATTAAAGAAAACTACAAATATCCATTCCGCCAAAAGTGCATACTACGCATACGCTCACTCGTGGCTGAACTACGGCATTATAATTTGGGGCAACAGCTCCGATGCAGGTGAAATTTTCGTCATGCAAAAGAAATGTTTACGAATTATAATGAACATTCGTCAACGAGATAGTTGCAGACCTCATTTTATACAACAGAAAATACTAACTCTACCTTGTATGTACATATTAGAGGCTGCAATAGTATATTTGTCAAACAACACCCGAACCTATTCACTTTCAACGCAAACACTCGCAGAAACCATCAAATAGTTGCTCCGGAGCCAAAGCTAGAGATAGTCCGTAAAGGCCCTCATTACATGATGTATAAAATTTTTAACCACCTGCCGAAAAATCTACGAGAGGAAACCGATTCCAAAAAATTCAAAAAAATACTTAAAGACATTTTATTAAAAAAGTGCTACTACAAAATAGACGACTTCCTGCATGACAAAATGTTTCAAAGTCACCGATCTAACAACCTCTGCACATTTAATGATGTTACATAAGTTATATAAGATTTTTTTTTTTTTTTTACTTTACTCAATTATATTATATAAGAAACTTTTTTACCATACGCAACACCCTATGCACAGGGTATAATGTGTATTGCATTGGCACACCAATGTACCTACTCATTGTAAAGCGTGTAAACTTAAATAAATAAATAAATAAGTATTGTCATAGAATAGATAATATAGATAGAACGGACACTCCCCACCCCCCGCCAATTTCAAGCTTCCTCCCCCTCGCGGGCGCGAGGCGGACTCAACGAAGGGTTATTATATCGGACGATAATTTTCTATGAGAATACGACCATGATGCTGTATTATTTAACAAAATGGTACCAAATTTTTCGTCTATTATACGAAACAAGAATAAGAGATTTTTAATTTCATAAGAATTTCTACAAAGATTGAATCATTTTTATAAACTGTGTTAAGCTATTCTGGTTAGAAGTACGCGCCAACACTGAAGTCCTGTGACGAAATTATTAAACTCGTTGTTTTTAAACTGCGGCTTTCGTTGTCAGAATTGAATTGTCAGAATACACTTACCCAAAGAGAAATCTTTGGGTAAGTGTACTTAACTAAAAATCAATTCGTACATGGTACCTTTATTATCTCCTATTTTGTTTTAAATCTTCTCCCTTCTGATTGTTGATGAAAGTTATATTTACCTACATTAAAGATCGAACACTAACTAGGTAAGATTGTAAGCCACAGGCAGGTGAACTCACGGGTCACAACTATTCCATAAAATAATTTAGTAACCCTAGATGACACGCACACATGCGTAAATGTGTTCGAACGACATATGCGTAGTTGTGTGAGTGTAGGTATGTCGACTTCACCGTTTGTTTGGAGTTTAGGCCGAGTGTCCGGGGTGTGGTATTGTGTTGTCATTGTCAGCTACCCAGTTGACTCGAGCTGGTTGAGGCCTGAATGTTTGTTGGTTAGGGCACTGTTGGAATGGGGGAGAACTTTGTTGACCTTTAAATTTATTGTTATTGTACTCGCGTTTTCTGCATACTTCAATAGTGTGACCCGGGATCTTGCAATATCTACAGATTTGACTATTTCGGTCAAATTGTCTAGGTGCTTGAGATCTGACATTGGGATTAGAGTTATGGGAAA
Organism: Ectropis crepuscularia; assembly: GCA_963693475.1. Taxonomy (NCBI): domain Eukaryota; kingdom Metazoa; phylum Arthropoda; class Insecta; order Lepidoptera; family Geometridae; genus Ectropis; species Ectropis crepuscularia. The sequence goes on along the minus strand of OY856339.1, from coordinate 31,640,895 downwards.
ATTGGAATTTTGGGGGTTGACGTAGAGTTGAAGGCGGGCTGCGTTTATCGAAAAGTTTCTGAATTTTCTCTTCAGAAACAGCGGCGTTGATGGCTTCGTTTAGAGTTGTAGGTTCTTTGCACCTTACTATATTAGAAATTTCAGGCTTAAGGCCGATTAGAAAGGTGTGAAGGGCTAAGTCTGTAGCCGCAATACGACCCGCCAGTTCAGATTTTCTCTTATTCGAAAGCGTTCTTTCGGTTAATAACTTTGATAGACATGTTTCGACACGCAAGGCAAACTGACTAACTGCCTCGCTGTTTAGCTGCCGGCATTCTTGCAGATCAGTCATAAGGTGAGCGTAATGTTTTTTCTTTTAAATAAGTTACGGTGGTCTAGTCGGGAGAACGGCGGCTGCCGATCCGGAGACACCGGGTTCAAACCCCACACGCACCACTGTCTTTTCGAAGTCACGTGCGTAATGCCGCTAACCTAAAACGGTGAAGGAAAACATCGTGAGGAAACCGACATGTACCTAGAATCTTTCGAAGTCATGTGTCATCCGCCAACCCGCACTGGGCCAGCGTGGTGGATTATGGCCTTAACTCTCTCCTTGCGAGAGAAGGCCCCGAGTCCCAGCAGTGGGAACGTTTAGTGGGCTGTTGATGATGATGATGATTGACTTAAGTCGTCCCACGAATCGAACTCTTTTATTGAACAGGCTGATTCGGCTTTGCCCTCCAGTTGTGACAGAATATATTTAAATATTATAGGTTGTTGAGAGTCTGTCGCCAAGTCCATAGCATTTTCGCAATTTGTGAGAAACGAATTTAGTTTCTCTCGCGAGCCGTCGAAGCATTTAATAAATTGGAACAAGGTTCCGATTGGGATGGTATCGGGTTTCTGATCCCTAGTAGTCATTTTGAAATATTATAATACAAATAAACTAAGCTGAAAATATAGTAACTTCGGTGTAATAGGCGGCCACTGAGTTGTATACAATAAGATAAGAACTTTGCAGTCACTTCTATGAAGTGTTCTGTCTGGTTATAATTACAAAGGCACTTATAGGAGTAGTTATGTTATAGTAATAGGTAAATTATGTAGATCTTCTAGAGAGTTATTCCTTGGGAAACACTTGAAAACAGAGGTCAAAAGTTATCTTCAGTTGGGACTTACAGAGACATGTAGAGGTAGAAAACACACTGGATCATATTCACTTAAGCACAACACTTAGAGACCATAGCACAACACAAACACAAAACGCAGGGACGCGATGTAAGATGTAGGGACCAGACCTTAGCTTAGGTCTGTCTGGAATTCGGATGTAGAGTCACGAGAGTTAAGGAAGGGCTTCTCGTGATTTTTGACGATTTCGTTTTGTATAGAATTTAGGAATGGAATTATTTTTGAGTTCCACTGGCACTGTAGCACTCGCGTGAAGGTTACTGGTTAGAAGCCCGATCGGAGACGTATTCCAGGGATACCTTAACTTTCGGTATCCCACCGCTGCCACCAAATTGTTATCCGGACTTTGTCCGAATGGTTTTAAAAAAAAGAAATTATTTGAACTGAAAAGACTTTTATTTGAATTAGACAATAAATTGGGCTTAATATAAAATGCGAGTGTCACGCGCGGATGATGGATGGGAACTGAGGTACTTTCTATGGGGTGAAGCTGTCTGGAACTGAATATGCTTACAAAGCAGTAGAATATAGTGACTAAGGGCTATCCTATACATAAGGTATATATAACAGTGCGCACCTTTCACTCAGCTGATCGTCAGCTGTTCAAGAATTAATTTATAGATTTGTCGAAAATTAACGGCTTGTTATTCCTGTTAGCGAGTGTACGAAGATCAATGATTTGGTACGATTTTCTGAAAAAATAAAGTTGGCAGCACTGGTGATGGACAGTTTTTACGCGTAATTTCCGTTAAATATTTTTCTTACAGTTTTAGTCTCACATTTTTGTCAGTTCGGTCGCTCAGCAAAATTTCTATCTCCAATCAATCGATATAAGCAGTCATTGATGTCTGCTCGTCGGATCAAATAGCTATCGAGGCCGAGACTACTTTGGGGTCTCTACTTTCTGCGACGCTTTTGTATCTTGTCGATTTAGTCCAGGAACTTTGTCGCCTGAATGTATGGAGTAGTATGCGTTAAATCCGGTAGATCTGCTTTTTTGCAGACTTGTTTATGATGTTGGCCTAATGATTGTCCCAAGTTTGTGACCTCGAGCGACGAACGCAACTTTGTCAAAAATCGAAAAAACCGCGAAAAAATCGTAAATTTTTCAAATTTTGGCGATTATAACCCTAAACGACTAGTTTTTGTAAAAACTTTCTTATGGCATTTATAAAGTAGACTAAATTTGCTACAACATAATACTAGAATTGTCTCTGTACACCCAATAGTTTCTGAAAATAAGTCTTTCAAAGTTTATCATTTTTTTCGTACTTCGCAATTTTTAGCAATATTTTAACTCCTACTTGACCACTTTATGGCACAGTTACTGCGGTTTTTAACCCCCGACCAAAAAAAGAGGTATTATAAGTTTGACGTCGAAGTCTGTCTGTCTATCAGACACACACACATACAGGTCTGGCTCTCTATGTATCTGTCTCTGTGTGTATCTGTCTATGGCCCTGTAGAGCTCAAACGGATGGGCCGATTTCGATGCGGTTTTTTTTATTTGAAGATACATTTTTGTGTTGATGTTTTGAGCTATTTTTGGTTAACATCGATTCAAGATGGCCGCTTCCACCAAATGGCGTACCAAATATTTCATCACAATCTACCTCAATATGGGTATCAAATGAAAGGGCTTGACTAGTAGAATACTATACAGTATAACAAATTTCAAATCACAAAATGGCGAATCACATACATTTTTTTTCACTAATAACTTAATATGGGTATCAAATGAAAAGGCTTGACTAGTAGACTACTATGCACTATGACAAATTTCAAATCCATGATGGCCGCAATCACAAAATTACGAAATAAGTTTCTTTTTTCACAACTACCTCTAAATGGTATAAATATAATTTTTTCATAGTGTATAGTAGTCTACTACTAGTCAAGTTCTTTCATTTGACACCCATATTGAGGCATTAGTGAAAAAAAATTTATGGAGTTCGCCATTTTGTGATTTGAAATTTATTATATTGTATAGTACTCTACTAGTCAAGCCCTTTCATTTGATACCCATATTGAGGTAGATTGTGGTGAAATATTTGGTCCGCCATTTGGTGGAAGCGGCCATCTTGAATCGATGTTAACCAAAAATAGCTCAAAACATCAACACAAAAATGTATCTTCAAATAAAAAAAACCGCATCGAAATCGGGCCATCCGTTTGAGCTCTACGGTGCCATAGACAGATACACACAGAGACAGATACATAGAGAGCCAGACCTGTATGTGTGTCTGTCTGATAGACAGACAGACTTCGACGTCAAACTTATAACATCTCTTTTTTTGGTCGGGGGTTAAAAACCGCCGTAACTGTGCCATAAAGTGGTCAAGTAGGAGTTAAAATATTGCTAAAAATTGCGAAGTACGAAAAAAATGATAAACTTTGAAAGACTTATTCTCAGAAACTATTGGGTGTACAGAGACAATTCTAGTATCATATTGTAGCAAATTTAGTCTACTTTATAAATGCCATAAGAAAGTTTTTACAAAAACTAGTCGTTTAGGGTTATAAACGCCAAAATTTAAAAAATTTACGCTTTTTTCGCGGTTTTTTCGATTTTTGACAAAGTTGCGTTCGTCGCTCGAGGTCACAAACTTGGGACAATCAGTAGGCCAACATCATAAGCAAGTCTGCAAAAAATCAGATCTACCGGATTTAACGCCTACGGTAATGTATAAAGTTACTGTACTAATTTTACGTAGCAACGATAATTATGTTGATATTATGTTGAACATTCACACTTGATCCTTGAGGTAGTCTCTTAATAAGGCGACGCTTAACGAGGAAAATATGCAGTCTTGTCTGTTCCATGCCAAAAAGAGAATGCGATATAGGTACCCTGCTATGTCCGTGCATGGTGGTCATGCGTTTTTCCTACATGGAATAATAAATAAAAAACAACAACGGATGTGATACTTCCGGAAGAATTATTTCGAAATGTGAATCAAGTAGAGGACATTAAATTTGGTAGATGAAATTATAAAGATGATTAAGGAAATAATAAAATATTTCTGAATGGTGGGTGTTTCAGTTTTTGCCATGCCTAAAAATATTTAAGATCCGGGGCTGAATAAAGTCACATCCCTCGCTAAATAAAGGCGTACTTGAATCTAACGGCACTGGAATGATGTAGTCAGGACGTCAGGAGGGTGAATTAATAACTTAAACAATTTAATATTTTATTTTCAAAATTATTGGTTTTAATCTGTCCTTCGAATGTCTCAAACGCTATATGACGTCGCTGGCTCGTGTAAACAAAAAACTTGGTCATTGTTTTCTATTGATATAAATAATTATTTCAGTAATTGTTATAGAATTTGCGATATTCTGTAAAACAACAATAAAGAATCTGCCTGTGCGAAAGATCTATTCATTTTTAATCTTACAGAAATCGTATTTATTTTAGTCTTAGTGGATATTAACTTCGGATCTCTTCTTGATAATTTCAATCGTGAAATTCTCATTTTTATATCAGTTGGCATTTGAAGCCTTAATGTACCCGGAGTTTTCATACTTGTGAAATCAACACACACTTCAAATTTTGGGAAATTTGGAGAAATCGGACATCGGTAATCCTGGTTGTCTTGACGACGGTGTTAGTTCCCATTTTGGCCACGTGCCATTAGATTATTGAGCACCTATGTGACAATTTCCACGTCATACTTCCAGTATGACGTTTTTACGTCAGCCTATCCTCACTTAAGCATTGGTATGTAAATCGTAAAAATGTATGAAAGTCACCGGAAAATTTCCTCGCACAATTGAGGTTCTTTTTCTTATGCTTCATTTATTTCACAACGTAATTTGCGAATGGATTACGTAGATACATAAATACTTATTCTTGTCTTTTGACCGTTTTCCGTCAAACCATCAGATACTTCAAATTGCTTGTCATAGCGTAGGGGAGACAGGGGTAGCTCTGAACACTTTTTATTATTTGGGCTTATACTAAATATTAATTATTTATCTGGACCCATGAAACTAACGCGCTCTCCATATTTCTCAACCTCTATTTTGTTCATATTAGCTCTAGCCGCGGGGCACATTTGACACCTTTAGGGACATCTTTGAAAAACAAAGAAAAATTAAAAACTATGTAGTCTAGAATATATATTAGTATTTTACTATTGAACATAGGCATTTATAGTACCATACAATCGTTGACATCGCACAGCACAGCTCATTCGACATCATCTTAATTCACATAACTTTTCTTTTTCTTTTATTTATTTCTACCTTGATCACTATTACAAGAAACAATTCAGCCAATTGACTACTAATTGACTACTTTTTGGTGTATCAAAAATTGAAGAATGAAGATGAAACTTAAAAAATACCTCATGATGGCAAAGTATTTTGGTTGATTAGGTCCCGTTCTACTAATCTTGACTAAAATATTCAAAAGTCCCCCGGTAATTTTGTATCAAATCTGCCCCAACCCTATCTTTCATAAATAAAAAAATGTTTGTCTGTAAAGTCGGTTTACTGACGATAGAACGTGACAACGTCTTAAGAAAATACTGATGGAATGGTAGCATTTTTCGGTTTTTATTTAGTAAAATAGTTGTTTTATTATTATTAAATTAATATTAAGTGAACTTGTTATATGAGTATTGAATTTGTTGCACCGTAAAACATAAGCAATGTAACAGAGTGTCGGAGATTTTAGCGTTAGAAAATGCAAAAATCAAAAAATATTTATTTATTTATTTTCTAACTTCTAACGACCTCTGCTCAAAATCGCCCAATCTCCCCTATTTCGATAAAGAAGCAAAATATTAATTACTAGCGGCCCGTTCCGGCTTCGCTCGGATCATAACCTAGATACTGTCTGCAGCGCCATCTGCCGGGCTTATTTGTGAGCCTATGTCAAATTGGAAGAATGTAGCATTATATTGCTAAAAAAATTTTTTAAATTGGCCCAGTACTTATTGAGCCTATTCATTATTACAAACATACAAACATACAAAAATAGGTACAAATCTTTCCTCTTTATAATATTAGTATAGATTATATGAATTTGATATTAATTACATAGTGTTAGCAATATTAGTAAGGACAATGCCCACGTCCCATACATTGAAAAACCTGGCCAACTTTTTTTGATACTGAAAGTGTTTAGAGATGAATAGTATCTAATTAGGATTGTTAATGCTTCTATAAACGTCTGCTGTTGGTGTTTTTCATTTCCTAAATACCAAAAATGAGTTACAGTTAAACCAAAAGTAAGGTTATGTTTACTGTCAAAATATTTTAGAATTATGTTTTCTTTTGGATTAGAACAGAAAAGAAAAGAAAGAACTACGGTATTGTCTTTCAAAACATATTTCTTATCAGAATAAATAGGAATAATAGTACTTCTCACTACCAACTGATTACCATAAAATAGTTCTCGGATGGAATTATCATAGGGTAAACAAGCCTTAAACTAATTGAGTGCAGGGCTAGGTCTGATGATGTAGACTTGTCTTCATGTTCTAATAATTTATGACACAAAACAGTGTGTCTTGTCAAAGGCAAGCATGTTTTCTTGCTTACCATCAGGCACATGTTTCGCTCATCCTATCATGGTTTCCTGAAAAAATACTTAAATCAGTGTAGATAATACTGTTCACCGATATCTTTCTACTGAATCTATATTCAAACCAATGCAAGAGAGGATAAATAAAATATATTGTTTGCTATCATATAATTATATTTACATTTAATAATAACTTTATATATTTAATAGCCCAAAACTACTTCATAGCTAAAATACTCTGCTCGTGGATTTATGTGGTCCTGGTGTCTGGCCATCCTAGAAATCTCACGAAGAACTCTGCAATGCAAGTACAGCAGTACTGAAAGATGGCTGGTTCTGCTGGTTGTCCCTATCATTTTCAACTAAAATATACATATTATATCTATTTTATTTGCTTCAGCTTGTGTCTGTCTTCTAAAAGCAACTCAGGGTTTTAAAATTGGTAATTGCAGAGGTTTTGTAGCAACTTAGCGCTATCCCCGTATTTCCTGTAGAGTATGAACACTTCATTCGCATAGAAATATTGTCACAGAAAGGAATATCTTAATTGTGATTTAAATATTTCATTATTTTGGTATTCGAGACAGTGGTCTTAGAAGGTTCATAACAATCGAAGGTTTCCATCAGAAAACACAAGCAAGCCATCACAACAATATATGGTTTTATGTAATTATTACCACAATTATGTAAATAATAAGGAGCACTGAATCACATAATTCCCGGTTTTGTTAAAACCAATTTAAACAAGAAGAAAACCAAAGTTAGGAAGAAACCATGCATTTTGCTTGTTTACTTTTTTTTTATTTGTCAATTTGACATTGATCTTTGACCAATTTGGATTTGGTGAAAATTGCATGCCACCTTTTTCCTCGTTTACATTACCAAAAAAAGCTTTGATAGTTTCTTTGTCGCCGTATTTATATATATCGTTATTTAAATATGTAAAAGTAGTAAATAAACGTCATTGTGAAAGAAATTGATATACATAATATCCATTTTCAATTTCAATCTAACGCGGATCACTAAAACGAAACGCAGGTACCGTTTCGTTATTGCAATATTTTACAAGTCAGCTTTGTTGGTAAATGGTAGGTTTAATTTAAACAAATGCAAATTATTTTATTTTGGAATGTTAGAAAGTTATATAACTTCGCACACGAGTACAACAAAAAATCACCAATTTTTTAATATATAACTCGTATGTCTACACGACAACTATTTTAGCGGGTCAAAAATGGGAATAGAATAGTATTCTATTCCCTATTCTAGTCTTTTCTAGTCTTATTGAAAGAATAGTAAGAATACCGAAATGCACTCTATGACAACCCTACAATTCCGGGTTTGATTGGTATATAGTCTGTGGCTTGATTGTTTTGGCGGGAAACAATCAAGCTCTTGTTTTTGCTCGAAAAACAGGTTAATAAGAAAAATCATATGCAGCAACAAGTCTAAGCTCTAAGCGAAAGGTTTAAATTAAAAGTACTAGTACACCGATAAACATCTAAGTAAAAGTGATAATTGTAGGTGTACATCTGTTACTGAATTTAAGGTACTGTAAAGCGTTTTCTTCAATTTTGTAATATTTTACAAAATTTACTACTTCAGCTGCACAAGGCAGCTGTGAATAAGTTGGTATGATGAAGTATTGATTTCGAAATATAATGCTGTAGACTGATCATAGCTGTTTCATTTATGGACTAATTGTCTTCTTAATTTAGAATAAATTAGGTACTTAACAATAGTTAATAATGATATAGTTTCATTTACGGTGGCTATTTTATCAATATGCCACGAATAATTCGTTTTGTAACTTGTGAAATATGTGGACACAGAACCATGCAAGTAAAAGGAAAAAAACGGAAATTCATGGCAAAGTTTTCGATAGATGAAATACGGTAAGTGTTAAATCAGTTGTACACTGTTAAAAGTGTACGTTTTATAGTCATCATTTATTGTTATTGTGGATAACTACTAGTGATGTACCTCAAATGTACCTTAAATCAAAGAGCCTTGAATATCGATAAATTTGAGACACACATCAGATCAATGGAAGAAATAATAAGAATACCAATAATCAGGAGAATAATTTGCTTCGTAACAGTTACCTTAATAAGTACCTATATCCACATAGTATATTCAAAAGTAATATTATGTTAAGCTGAAATATCAGATTTAAAAAGTAAAGGAGACGGCCCATTTTCCATGGGCATTTGCCCCACAGAAAAAGTGCAAGAGACTTGACCAAAATTGGATCATTGTATAGGATTTTTAATATATATTTAGGAACCGTTTATGTTTTTATCCTGCATAGCGGGGTTAAAAAGATATCAACGAAAACTGAATAGGTTCGTATTCGCTCTAAGAAGATTAAGGCAGGTTGTTTCTGAAAAAGCGTCGTTGTGTGCCTACCATGGGTATGTGTCATCTGTACTCAACTATGGGCTTGTTATCTATGGTAACTCGGTGGATATTGCAAAGGTCTTTAGAGTACAAAAAAAATGCATAAGAGCCGTCTGCGGAACGCGTTCTCGAGCTCACTGTAGGCCACTGTTTAAACGGCTTGGAGTTCTTCCACTGGCCTGCATGTACATTAAAGAAATGTGTCTATTTGTGGTAAAAAACAGACAATGTTTTGAAAATTGTCAATCCAATCGACACGACAAATTAGTGTTTCCTGCAAATTTCAGATTAGAACTTTGCCAACGTAATTCATACTGTATGGCAGTAAAAATTTATAACCAGTTACCTAATGAAATTAAAAAGCTAACATATTTCAAATTCAAACACAAATTAACAGCTTATTTGCTGGATCACTGCTTTTATGGTGTTAATGATTATCTAAACTACAGGAAACCTTTCAATAACCAAGAACCTGTTTAATTTAAAATAAATGACTTTGTTCGTTGACAGTAACTTGATGGACATTATTACTTAAATTGACAAATTGGACATAAATAATAGTTTTGTAGTTTTGACATTGTTTTTTCTTTTTATTTGACATCAGAAATTGTATCTCGTTTGAACTGAATGCTGTTGATTTTGTAAATTAGTGTTGTCCAAGTAGGAAAAGCTAAAATATTATTATGCTTACTTTCAAATCATTTGCACGCCAGAAATGGCAGATTGTAAGGAAACACCATATTACTGTAATAACATCTCCTCTACCTACATTCTTGGCAAATAAATAATTATTTCATTTCATTTCATTTCATTTCCGGTTTGAAGGGCAATGTTTCCAGAGAAATTACAGGGCTTAGAGATATAACAACTTAGATCTCTGGGTGACGAGCGCAGTGCAGTGCTAGGTAATGATTTGGGCTCTTCATGTTCCAATAGCTGCGTGTCACTGTGCTGTTATGTGGAAGGCATGTTGCTTACCATCAGGCACATGTCCTGCTCGTCTCGTCACTCTTTATTTAAAAAAAAAAAAAAAAAAACTTCAAAGCATCGTCTCTTTGCCTATAAAGGTGAATGTTTGGTCGCGGGGGGCTTTATCGTAGCAATGTCTACTCATTGTTTGTTTCAGGTAATCATCGATATTGTAAATCTTGATAGATATTTGCATTATGTATTTGCGTCGTAATAATAATTAGTAGGTACCTGCATAGGTAGATGGTACATACCTATGTAGTGTTTAGTAGTGGTAGGACTCTTGGCAGAGTCCGCCTGGGGAGGGAGCACACCTTTGCCAGTTATTCTACCGCCAAGCAGGAATGTGCAAACATTACTGTGTTCCGGTTTGAAAGGCAATGTTTCCAGAGATATTACAGGTTACAGGGCTTAGAGATATAACAACTTAGATCTCTGGGTGACGAGCGCAGCGCAGTGCTAGGTATTGATTTGGACTCTTCATGTTGCAGGCGTGTTACTTACCATCAGTAACATGACCAACTCGTCTCGTCACTCTTTACTTTAAAAAAAAACCTAATTGTGTATTGCTAAAATTATTCATCACAGAGGTGATGAATAATTTTTAACAGACTTAAAAAAATTTGAGGAGAAGGTTCTCAATTCGGTTGTATGCAGATTTTTGAAGTGAAAACTTCTTTAGGCGCGCCTAGACAGATATTTCGTGGGCTGTGAATTGGATTCTAGCGTCACGCTCGGGTATGATAAGAAATCTTCAGGTAAACTCGTGACCATGGCTATTGGCCATTTAGAAATGCGTCAGCCAATGGGAAATGCTGAAAGGGCGTGGCCTGGGCATCATGCCATGGCCATCTAGAAATGCATCAGCCAATAGGAAATGCTGACGCATTTCTAGATGGCCATGCCATGATGCCAGGCCACGCCCTCTGGTTACACACGTGTAGTTTCCAAAGTAAGCTATCAAATTCTGAGTTTTCACTTCTATCGGCAGTTCCTATGACTGCCAATTTTTTTATGTAAGTATGTTACGCGGTAGCTCCGCCAATGAGAGGGTTTCCGACGAGACAAAAATAGTTCCACCATACGCACTAGATGGCGTAGTGTAGATTTGGCAAGATCTGTCTATGCCATACTCTCAAAAGTGTAATCATAACGAAACCCCTCCCCATTTTTAAGGAAAAAATCGAATCTAAATTATTTGTGATAATTTAATTAAAATTTTAGAGGTTTCGTAAACACATCAATTATTTGTTTTAGAAATTAAAAGTATAATTTTCTTCTTAGCTTAGCTGATTAGTTTGGTATGTCTACCTTCTATAAAAAAAACGTAAATACGTGAAGGAATTTCATACTAAAACAATTTTTCTTTTCTTACCTTTTGTGTTAAATTCTTAAAATATTGGGAATAAAAATAGCCAATTAAGGCGATAACGTAATAAAAAACCGTTACTGATCACAATCCATTTTCTGTAAAAATCTTTAGAACGCCCGAGGCAATAGACACCAACAAAGCCAAAGTAGAAGGAAAATTCAAAGATATAAAGAGCAACACTAATACGACAATATTTTATCCACAGACTAAGTAGAGAGATACCCTCTCGGCTGAAGGACTGGTATCCATAGCCAAGAATCTATTTATATAAAAGCGAAAGGTCACTCATCACGAAATCTCAGAAACTATAAATGCTAGGAGTCTGAAATTTTGCATGGAGGTCTCTTTTAGCACGTAGGCACTCGCTAAGACGGGGTTTAGCGAAATTCAACCCCTAAGAGGGTTAAAACAAGGGATGAACGGTTGTATGAAAATTCGTTATTTTCAAAGTAATCAAATTTTGTATCTAGACACTTGAAACAAAGCAATTAAATGTTTGTTCTATCAATTTTGTAATTTCGAACTGTACGGGGGTGAAATTGGGGTTGAAAAAGGGGATGAATGTCAATATGGAAGATTCCAACCGTTGAAGAGTTTCATGGTTTTACCATGAAACTCTGTATATAGACACTTGACACGAAGCAAACGAATGTTTGTTCTATCAATTTCGTAATTTCGAATTGGGGTTAAAATGGGGGATGAATGTCAATATGAAAGTTCCAAACCGTTGAAGATAAAAACATGAAACTCTGAATATAGACAGTTGACACGAAGCAAACGAATGTTGGTTCTAACAATTTTGTAATTTCGAACTATATGGGGGTGCAATTGGGGTTGAAATGGGGAATAAATGTCAACGTGGAAGATCCCAACCGTTGAAGATAAAACCATGAAACTCTGAATATAGACAATTGACACGAAGCAAACGAATGTTTGTGCTATCAATTTCGTAATTTCGAACTGTATGGGGGTGAAATTGGGGTTGAAATGGGGATGAATGTCAATATGAAAGTTCCCAACCGTTGAAGATATAACCATGAAACTCTGTATATAGACACTTGACACGAAGCAAACGAATGTTTGTTCTAGCAAGTTTGTAATTTCGAACTGTACGGGGTTGAAATTGGGGTTGAAATGGGGGATGAATGTCAACATGGAAGATCCCAACCGTTGAAGATAAAACCAGGGTAGCGATTCTGAAACCATTCGGTTGCATCCGACACGGAATCTCATCTCTCGGTCTTTGTCATGCTAAACAGATAAGACAAAGACCGAGAGATGAGATTCCGTGTCGGATGCAACCGAATGGTTTCAGAATCGCTACCCAGAAACTCTGTGTATAGATACTTGACACGAAGCAACCAATTGAAACCCAACCGTTGAAATTTTGCCCTTTAAGCACGTAGGCGCTCGCTAAGACAGGATTTTGCGAAATTCAACCCCTAAGAGGGTGAAACAAGGGATGAACGGTTGTATGAAAATTCGTTATTTTCAAAGTTATCAAATTTTGTATCTAGACACTTGACACGAAGCAATTAAATGTTTGTTCTGTAAATTTTGTAATTTCGAACTGTACGGGGGTGAAATTGGAGTTTAAATGGGGGATGAATGTCAACGTGGAAGATCCCAACCGTTGAAGATAAAACCATGAAACTCTGAATATAGACAATTGACACGAAGCAAACGAATGTTTGTGCTATCAATTTCGTAATTTCGAACTGTATGGGGGTGAAATTGGGGTTGAAATGGGGATGAATGTCAATATGAAAGTTCCCAACCGTTGAAGATATAACCATGAAACTCTGTATATAGACACTTGACACGAAGCAAACGAATGTTTGTTCTAGCAATTTTGTAATTTCGAACTGTACGGGGGTGAAGTTGGGGATGAAATGGGGGATGAATGTCAATATCGAAGTTCACGACCTTTGAAGATTTAAAACCATGAAACTCTGTATATAGGCACTTGACACGCACCAAATAAATGTTTGTTCTAGCAATTTTGTAATTTCGAACTGTACGGGTATGAAATTGGAGTTGAAGTGGGGGTTAAATGTCAATACGGAAGTTCCCAATCGATGAAGATAAAAAAAGCTCTGTATATGTATATAAAACTCTGTATATAGGCACTTGACACGAAGCCAATAAATGTTTGTTCTAACAATTTTGTAATTTCGAACTGTATGGGTATGAAATTGGAGTTGAAAAGGGGGATGAATCTCTCTTAAACTTTCACACCTAAACAACTGAATCGATTTTGATAAAATTGTGTGAAGTTGTTTTATTATAAGCTGGTTTTAGTAACCGTAAATGTGTCTGGGTATAAAAATAGGGTACTGCCTGAATTACATTAGTAATTATTTCAAGCGGACGAAGTCGCGGGTACCAGCTAGTAAATCTATATATATATATAAAAGCGAAAGGTCACTCATCAAGGAATCTCAGAAACTATAAGTGCTAAGAATCTGAAATTTTGCATGGAGGTCCCTTTTATCACGTAGGCGCTCGCTAAGACGGGATTTTGCGAAATTCAACCCCTAAGAGGGTGAAACAAGGGATGAACGGTTGTATGAAAATTCGTCTTATTAAAGTTATCAAATTTTGTGTCTAGACACTTTACACGAAGCAATCAAATGTTTGTTCTATTAATTTTGTAATTTCAGACTGTACGGGGGTGAAATTGGGGTTGAAATGAGGGTAGAATGTCAATATGGAAGTTCCCAACCGTTGAAGATAAAACCATGAAACTCTGTATATAAGCACTTGACAGGAAGCGAACGAATGTTTGGTCTAGCAATTTTGTAATTTCAAACTGTACGGGGGTGAAATTGGGGTTGAAATGGGGGATGAATGTCAATATGGAAGTTCCCAACCGTTGAAGATAAACCATGAAACTCTGTGTATAGACACTTGACACAAAGCGAACGAATGTTTGTTCTAGCAATTTTATAATTCCTAACAGTACGGGGTTGAAATTGGGGTTGAAATGAGATAGATGAATGTCAATATGGAAGTTCCCAACCGTTGAAGATAAACCATGAAACTCTGTGTATAGACACTTGACACGAAGCGAACGAATGTTTGTTCTAGCAATTTTATAATTCCTAACAGTACGGGGGTGAAATTGGGGTTGAAATGAGATAGATGAATGTCAATATGGAAGTTCCCAACCGTTGACCATGAAACTATGTATACAGGCACTTGACACGAAGTAAACAAATTTTTGTTCTTGCAATTTTGTAATTTCGAACTGTATGGGGATGAAATTGGAGTTGAAATGGGGGCCGAATGTATCTTACGCTTTCAGATCTAAACAACTGAACCGATTTTGATGAAATTGTATACAATTGTTTTATTATTGAAGTTAAAACTTCTTTAGGCGCGCCTAGACAGATTTTTCGTGGACTGTGAATTGAATTCATTCGTCACGCTCGGGTATGATAAGAAAGCTTCGGGTAAACTCGGGACCATGGCTATTGGCCATCTAGAAGTACGTCAGCCAATGGGAAATGCTGAAAGGGCGTAGACAGGCCATCATGGCATGGCCATCTAGAAACGCATCAGCCAATGGGAAATGCTGACGCATTTCTAGATGGCCATGTCAAGATGGCGAAACCACGCCCTCCGGCTACACCCGTATAGTTTCTAAGGTAAGCTATCAAATTCTGAGTTATAAGTTTTCACTTCTATCGGCAGTTCCTATGACTGGCAATTTTATGTATTATAAGCTGTTTTAGTAACCGTAAATGGGCCTGGGTATACAAATAGGTACTGCCTGAGTTACCTTAGTATTTATTTCGTGCGGACGAAGTCGCGGGTAACAGCTAGTTTAAAAAATATTTATTTTGTCTTTCATCAGGTTTACGAATTTGTTTTGAAATTTGGATGTTTTGATATAGTTTTCATTCGAATAAAATGCGTACATGGATAAAATAGTTTATTATTTATTACTAGAAGTCGTGCTTTCGCAAATTGAATGAATTGAGTCCCATTATGCCTAACGCTTTTGACAACAAACCGAAAGACCTACAAGCGCCTCCTATTATCATTTTATTAAACCATATCTTTTTGTCTCGTCGGAAAACGGCTCATTGTGAAGCGATGTAGTCACATTAAAATTTAATTAAATAAGTTAAAATATCCACAAAAAGCTGAAATTAAGCAAATTTTAGTTTATTAGAATATTTCGAAAACCGCTTAACTTATTTAATTGATAATTCAATGATATATTTTTTCCAAAATCTCGCTGCCTCATAAGAACACTGTACTCCAACAAGAGCGCGAATTGCCGTTTTTCGGAGATTGAGGCCTGCCAAACCACACAGCTCGGTTCTATAAGCAAGTAGGGAACTATGGCGAAATTACAGGTAGGCAAGTAAGGCTTAAGTTTTGCTAGACCGTTTTGTCATGGGCATGGCAGCTGGGCACGAACGCGATAAGCTGTTCGGCAAAGACCTGCAAGATCTAACTCTCAGCGCGGCCGTGGAGCTGGCCGAGAGTGTCCGGTGCGCGCGGGAGGGGGCGGCCCTCGCCGCGTGCGCGCCGCTGCAGGAGGCCGGCGTGCACAGCATCTCCAGGAAAGAAAAATGCCACGCGTGTGGTTATGAAAACCACAACTCGTCTCAGTGTCGGTTCAAAAACTATAAGTGTAAGGCCTGCGGTAAAAAAGGCCACCTACGCAAAATGTGTTCTAATCCTAAGTTAAAGCACATCGAGGAAGGTCAGAAGGATAATAGCGATAACGGTGAGTTATTGTGCAATATTAAGTGCTCGCGGGACACCCCTATGACCGAAACGGTGAATGTCGGTGGTGTTAAGTTTGAGTTTGAGGTAGATAGTGGTTCGCCAATAAATGCCATTTCTCACCTAACTTACAAAAAGTTTTTTAATAGTTTTCCATTGTCTCGAACTAGCAAAAAATGCAATAGCTACACGGGCGATAAACTGCAAATAACCGGTTATATCACCGTCCCCGTCTCGTACGGCGGCAGTGCGCGTGCACTGGATATCTACGTGATACGTCACGGCGGACCGCCGCTACTGGGTCGTAGTTTTTTGTATGCGTTCGGACTGGAGATCGCGCCCGCGACTAACAATGTATATTATTGCGACATAGATGATGACCCTCGCATCGCCGAGTTAATCGACAAATTCCCACCTTTATTTTCGGGCAATCTAGGCTGTTTTAATAAATATGACGTCAAGTTATACCTAAAACCAGATTCAATGCCAAAATTTTTCAAAGCGAGACCCGTAGCTTTCGCTTTGAGAGATAAGGTAGATAAGGAACTCGATCGATTAGTGTCATTTGGCGTTTTAAAACCAGTCGAGCACTCGGAATATGCTTCTCCCATAGTTCCCGTGTTAAAAAATGACGGGAATGTAAGGTTGTGTGCAGATTATTCGGTCACTATAAATAAACAGCTGGTCATAGAAAAATACCCATTGCCCACTATCGACGAAATATTTTCGAAGTTGCATGGCGGTAGGTATTATTCAAAGGTTGACCTTTCTATGGCCTATAATCAACTTTGTTTATCGGATGATTCGCAAAACCTGACCTGCATCAACACGCACCGGGGTTTATTTAATTTCACTCGTTTAGTGTTCGGATTGTCGAGCGCGGCCGCCATATTTCAAAGGGCGATGGAATCTATCCTCGCCGGCTTGGAAGGGGTCCTGGTATTCCAGGACGATGTTCTGTGTAGCGGAAAAACTAAGGCTGAAAATCTAGATCGGGTACATTTAGTCCTACAACGATTACAGGACGCCGGGTTAACGGTTCAAAAAAACAAATGCGAATTTTTAAAGACTGAAATCCGCTACCTGGGACACGTCATCGATGCGCGCGGCATTCGCAAGTCGAAAGAGAAGGTCGCAGCCATCGTGAACGCTCCGGTACCTACTGACGTGTCACAGCTGCAATCTTTTTTAGGGCTCGTTAACTACTATCGCAATTTCATTCCCGGTGCTTCCACTATATTAAGTCCTCTGTATAGTTTACTAATAAAGAATGCTAAGTGGGAGTGGACGTCTAATCATACGGATGCATTTACTCGAGTAAAAAACATTTTAGCTTCCGATCAGGTTTTGACGCATTTTGACCCCGACGCCAAAATTTACTTAACCGTCGACGCTTCTCCGACGGGCCTCGGTTGTATTCTGTCGTCGTTAGGTTCGGACGGGCTAGAGAGACCGATTTCGTTCGCTTCCCGGACTTTGACCCCTGCAGAAAAAAAATATTCACAAATTCAAAAAGAGGCAACAGCTATTATTTTCGGTGTCAAACGTTATCATCAATATCTGTACGGACGAGCTGACCCTTTCGTTCTCCGCACGGATCACAAGCCTCTTATCACTATATTCGGTCCGCATAAAGGAATACCAGAAGTATCAGCTAACCGGCTGCAGAGGTATGCGATCTTTTTAGGGGCATATAACTACACGATAGAATACGTGAAGAGCGCTGATAACAGCGCCGATTTCTTATCTCGCGCGACGCCGCCGGCCACCGGGCCGGCGCCGGCGCCGGCCGCTCCAGAACGCGCCGCCTATGTTAATTTTGTCGTAGACGGAAGCCTTCCGGTGACATTAAAAGAATTACAGGACGAAACTGAACGCGATGACGTCCTAAAAAGGGCCATCGAACACGTCCAACGCGGTTGGCCTAGAAAGGTTCGAGATCCCCGTCTGAAACCGTATTATGATTGTAGACTACAGTTATCTTTAGAAAACGGTTGTTTAATGCGGGGTCATAAGGTCGTAATTCCGAGCCGGCTCCGCGATAGGGTGTGCGCCGAACTGCACAGCTCGCATTTCGGCATAGTGAAACTGAAAGCAGCCGCCCGCGCGCGGCTCTGGTTCCCCGGCGTGGACGCGCGACTGGAAGCGCTCGTGCGCGCGTGCGCCGTGTGCGCGCACCTGCGCCCGGCGCCGCCGCGCGCGCCGCTCGCGCCCTGGCCGTTCCCTCCGCACGCTTTTCATAGGATACATGTCGACTTTTTAGCGGTTTTTGGAAAAACCTATTTGGTAGTCGTGGACGCTTTCTCCAAGTGGATCGAATGTTACTACATGGGTACTAATTACGGGTCTAAAGCGGTCATCAATAAACTAAACGAGCTATTTTCCCGAGTCGGCGTTCCAAACACTATCGTGAGCGACAATGGCACATCTTTTTCTTCGAAGGAATTTCACGATTTCTGTACTTCGAATGGAATACGACAGATTTTTTCTCCCGCTTTTAACCCGATTAGTAACGGTCAAGCGGAAAGTATGGTAAAAGTTGTAAAAAAAGGTATCAAATCGATCGCCCTTTCCGCGAAAACAAATTGTGTATCGGAAGAAAAAATCTGGAAATTTCTCTTCGACTACAGAAATTCCAAAAATAGCACCACCGACATGTCTCCGGCGGAGGTCCTGTACGGCCGGCCCCTGCGCGGCCGGCTCGACCTGCTGGCGCCCGCGCCCGCGCCCGCGTCACCGACATCCTCACCTGACCTCTCTCGCGTGCTGTCCAAACAGTGCTCACAGGTTAAATATTATAAAGGTACCGAGCGGCCCGCGTTCAAACCGAACGACCTCGTGTGGGCTAAAAAATTCACCAGGAACAAATTTCATTGGATCAAAGGAGTTGTCCAAAAAGTTTTAGGTAAAGTCGTGTATTTAATTTACATTCCTGAGCTGAACGCGTCTGTTAAGAAGCACCGAAATCAACTGTGGGCGAGAAATGAAAACACAGATCCTCCGACATCACACCGGGATCCCAGTTCAAGCTCAAATTCAACAGAGGATGCGGAGGAGGAACCCACCTCGAGTGATGACGCATCGAGTCCGGAGCAAGCGAGCTCCGCCGCCGGCGCCGCCGGCCGGTCGCCCGGCACGCCGGGACCCACCGCCCGGTCGCCCGGCACGCCGGCCGCCGCCGTCCGGTCGCCCGGCACACCGCTTATGATTGAGGGCGCAGTCGCCGCCGCCGCGGCCGCTTCCCCGCCCCGCACGCCGCGCTCCCCGCTGGTTGTGACCCCGCGCGTCACGGAACAGTCCCCGTCGTTCCTCACGCCATCCGCTAACGTAACACCAGCCCAGGAACCTGTGTCAGCTAGGTCTAAGCGTCAACGACCAGATGTAAATTATAGAATAATGTTTTAGATTGCTTACCTAATAATTGTTTATATAATTGTTTATATATTTGTTAACACGGTACCTAATGCCAATAAGGACTGATTAGTCTCCATTTAAAAAGGGGAGAATTGTTATATATGTTTGCATAAGGCGCGAGCTGCGCTCGCGCCACCCTTCCAATGTGTAATAAATGAGTACGCTTCTAGCCACCTGTTTCACTGCACGTCCCGTAGCTCCTAGTAACATCAGCATACACAACAAGTTTTTAAGTTACGGCTGGTCTAGTCGGGAGAACGGCGACTGCCGATACGGAGACCCCGGGTTCAAAACCACGCGCACTACTATCTTTTCGAAGTCATGTGCGTAACGCAGCTACTTAACTTAAAAACCGGTGAAGAGAAACATCGTGAAGAAACCGACATGTACCTAGAATCTTTCGAAGTCATGCGTCATCCACAAACCCGCACTGGGCCAGCGTGGTGGACTATGGCCTTGACTCTCTCCTTGCGAGAGATAGCCCCGAGTCTCAGCTGTGGGAACATTTAGTGAGCTGTTTATGTTTAAATATAAATATTTTTTTTAATAATTTAATTCACGACTATAGGTATTCATAAACTGGGTATCATCAACATCAACAGCCCAATAAATGTTCCCACGGCTGGGATAGGTAAACCTATTTGAAAAAACAACAGCCAATTCTCACGAGATACGAGATCTTACATATATAAGACAGTCTTGAAGAAGGAAAACCAGGGGGAATGGTCTTCAAGTTTTTTCCCAGTAACTATACTTCTAAGCACCGAGTCCCAGGACCCCAGAGAAATGAAACAACACAATAACTACACAAAAATGTATTTAGTCAATCTGATGGTCGCAATAACATTGAACTCGTCGTATACATGTGTCCGCGCCGCTCATATTGCTTCTACCGTCCGTTACATAAATACGTACTCTATTGTATACATGCGTGTCCACCGGCGGCGCGGGGCAATCGCAATGATCCGCGCCAAACTTTAACATTCAATTAAATTTTTTCGTTTATTTCTCGTATACTGTTTCAGATATTCTGTTTTAGAACACATCAACTTAATTATTACTAGCGATTTTCTTCCAAACTATCACTAAGTCGAACCGAGACACGGAAACTGTTGGCTACGACCGAGCCGGCGGCGAGAGAATAGGTATAATGTTTACTTACGGCTAAACGAAATATAGTAAAATATAAGTGCTACGAAAACTATAGCACCGCGTAAAAATATATCTTGTTCTGATATTCACAACTCCTCGTGTTCAAAGTTCATAAACTGTGTATCGTCGATTGTCGATTGGATGTGATGTTGTATAGCAGAGCCGAATATTGCGTGCGACAACTAACAACCGCAGCTACTAAACGTATAAATTGCACACAAGTCGCGCCGCCGCCCACCCTCTACTCTATAGCGATGTACGTACACACAACACAAAAGGGAGCGTTATGCTTTCATTATTAATTTCTATTAACTTTGTCTATAAAGTTTCATAGGATATCTTACACTCTTGCGACACAATTTACATCTTTAAAAGATAAAATATGACGACCATCTTTACTATTATAACAGTGGTCTTCAGACATTTTTTTATTTATTTTGCGGGTTTCTCCCGTGTAACACGATCGACGCAGCCCAAGGTTCGACTGCATTCATTTACGTAACATCAGTCGAGTTGGACCGACCACATCATATAGACCCTTAGACGTAAATAAAAATGAAAACAAATGCAACTTGTATTACACGATTATTAAACCGTCATACTGGGAACAGAGTGTTTTTTTTCTTCACTCATAGGTCGTGTTTGATAATGTGAAAATTGATTTTACTTCTAAAGTAGTCTTATTTTTATTTGAAATTTTAGTACATTTAATTGTAGTGACGTGAAACGTGTCACTGTCTCAGATCTCAGCCTGTGTGTGTTGTATCAGTGTGAGGTGAAGAGGAGCCCGCAGGGGCGGCGGGGCCGGGGCGGCGACGCACACTAACATAGGACACTAGTCAGCACAAAATATCTGAATACTTACAATTAAATATTACACTATATCACTTACAAACTATCGTATATTTATATCCACCGTAGAGAAGATTAATTTATCATGAACGAATACAAACGAGATCCCACCGATCGATGTCACGAATTCCATGTAAAATTACTAATACTGCCGAAAATAATTACTTTTTTAGAAAACAAAAATATACATTCACTGGATAAAATAATACTATATAATAAAACGTTCGGTAAAATATAGAAAACGAAATACTGAGCGCCAGTCGTATAGTTTAAAAATATTAATACAAATAAAAATACGTATTTGAATTACATGTCCGTCCAAAAATACGATCGCTACATTAAAATATAGTATGATGCGTAATGCAAATAGTATACAAAGTCCTAGTCCTAAGGCGTAGAGCCGGGGGGAGCGCCCTCGCGGCCGAGTTAGTATATCTGTAGTTCAGCTACTTAATGTAATTATAGTATGTAATGTAAATGGCAATTCTGTGGAAGCTGCACAATCCAGTGTCACCGCGCCCCTGCAACAACAAGCACGCGGTTATCCGGCGCTCGGAGTACAACTACAGACATAACAACCTTCACATTTATAACAATAATAGGTAATTAGTAGGATGGGGTAGGTTGCTACCTGCGTGTTTGTTATTTTAACACGCAACAACGATGGAATATTTCGATTTTGAATGGACATAAGGAACTTTTTTAGCGGAGAACGCACAAACCCGTGTCTTTGCGGCGCAAAAAGTTACAACGTTAAGATCTCTCCACATCAAGATTTCTTTTAAAACCTCATCTATAGAAGGCACGAGTCCGTTTCTTTTACCTTTCACCTCAGGAAGCATGCTTCCGATACGACCAAGATAGTGTGCATCATCCGGGGGTCTACCGCCTAACGAAAACGCTTTGACGCTTTGACATTGCAGTCTCTTATCTTCTCGCTTGAAATGAAAGAGACGGCAATGTCAAAGCGTCAAAGCGTTTTCGTTAGGCGGTAGACCCCCGTGCTATCATCCACATAACAATGAATGTTACCTAGTCCTAACATACCCTTATTGTGCAAAATAAACAGCGTGGGCGACAACACAGAACCCTGAGAGATCCCAGCATTCCAGATCTTTCTACGTACCAAATTTCATCCAGATCCCATCAGTAGCTTTTGTTTGAAAGAGTAACAAACATTAATACACAGTCCAAAATAATACCTAGTCTGCCGTATATTTGTCACCCAGAGATACATGCAGTGATGATATAAGGGCATTTTCATAAATATACAGGTATAAAGGTCATAACAGTTATCAGAAGAAAAAAAAAATGTCTTTTACTTTTAAGGTAATGACATTCTTCCTTCACCATGTACTTGGTTTGGAAGTCGGCCCTCGGAGAAAAGTAGAAGATGAACATTAGTAAAAACTCTGTGATCTGGATAACGATCAGCATTTGGGTATCTCTGACGGTAGAGTCTCGAGTCAGCACTAGCATTACATCTGCATTCCCCATAAATGAGGTGCATGTTGGCATATTCCTGTGTGGTGTACACAGCCATAGTGTCAATACACAATCACACGTTAATCCAGTAAAAAGCGAAGGTCGTCGTAGAGAGATCGTTACCGTCCTAATCCAAATCACAAGCAAACAAGTCCAATAAACGAAGCCAAAAGTAGTTAGTACACAAAATAACACGATCGAATACGAAAAGATGCGTAATAAACGAAGGAAAGTAGCGTACTGATCTGTATTGCGTGTGCCAATACGATAAAGCGGCGTCACTATCTGTCTCGCTCACACTTTATGTGATGTCTCACTCCATCACGTTCAAACCACGCAATGGTTTTAAGAAACGCTTTGAGTTTACTAGAATCACTTTTAGTAAAGTCAAAGAAATTATTCAAAACCGACTTTCATTGAAAAAATATTTTTTGTACCCGATCTAAGAAATAATGTAATAAGTGTTATACCACTTTAGAATCCTTATTAAGTGCGCTAACTTTTAAAGTTACTTGCCAGACTTGGGTGGTAAAATTTTTTGTCAGGACCGTCAGTTAAAGTAGAGCGAAAAACTGATTTTTTCAAAAGGTGGTTCTGCAAAACATGACATCTTCTTTCAAGCTGGAGCAGTTAGCTCTGATTTTAAGGTTACAAATTACAGAAGAACTATTCAGGATGAAATAAGTTAAAAAATGGCAAAAAGTAAAGATTTGTAGCTACAGGAAAGTAAAAACTGTTACAGGGTGGTACATTTTCCCGAAGATTTTTTTTTTTGCAATAATTTAAAAAATAAAAGACATATTTTTTATATTTTTCTGATGACTGTTATGACCTTACCTATCATGCAACTTTGGCTTGACGTCGACCTTTGGGACAACCTGTATATACTTCTCTTGGCACTTGCCTCTTTCCGGCACATTCCTTTTTTTGACAGTTTTCATATATTTTTTTTTTGAAAATGCCCATAAATCATCTTATATCTCTGGGTGACAGCCATGAGGGGTGGGCGATTGATTGGGCCGCTCTTATCTCTTTGCCTGGTAATTTCTCTGGAAACATTACTCTTCAAATCCGAAGACAGTATATTAGCACATGACTTCTTAGCGATAGAATAACTGGCAAAGGTGGGATACTTGCCCAGGCGGACTCTGCAAAGAGATCTACCGCTACAAAATAAGAAAAATGATAGGTGAATTACTTTTAGAGCTAAAAATTACGCTTTGGACAAAAAAAACATACTTAATCGTTTTCTATTTAGAGTGAGACACTTCTTCCTGGTACCCCATTGGGGCAGGGTCTGGTTGCGATGTTAACCTCACGACCGATGTTGGGCTCTTGGGCTCACGGACCCAGGAGTATTTAGGGCCAGATGTCCGGCCTAATAGCGCCCCTTCGCGGTGGCCGCGTCAGGACTTAGCGGTTACATGTGGTTTTAGTGATGGCTCTCTTTGCAAAGTCCGCCTGGGGAAGTGCCACACCTTTGCCGGTTATTCTACCGCTAAGCAGTAATGTGTAAACATCACTGTGTTCCGTTTTCAAGGCAATGTGTATTACAGGGCATATAAATTATATCTAGGGGGCGAGCGCAGTGCAGTGTTAGGTAATGATTGCCTCTTCGTGTTCCCATAGCTGCGTGTCACTGAGCTGTTATGGACAGACAGGCACATGTTCTGCTCGTCTAGACTCACTGTATACTACAAAAAAAAATAGTGTGATTAAGAACGCACCGCAGAAGTGAAAACTAAAATAAAATAAGTATTAAAAACTATCGAATAATTGAATATAGTAAAAACAGGTCACGAGTGTCAGCAGACAGACAATAACATCTGACTGTATCTTTCTCGCTCGGGCACACTCGGCGGTCACGAGTTTACCCGAACGAATCTTAAACTTCCGAACATTACGATACGATCAGATTTTTTTGTCGGTTGTGAATGCACAACCTTCAAAAATATCTGGGCGTGGTGCGCTAAAAGAAGAAATTTTCACAAAGTGCTGGAGGGAGGGAGAGTATGGTCAAAGAGATGAATGTACCTTGCGTGCGTCCCCTAGGGCGACAGGTCCTGGTGCATGGGGTCGTAGCCCATGGAGCCGTCGTAGGGCGGCTGCGCCTGGTCGTACCCGGGCGCCGGCAGCGAGTAGCCCATGGAGTCCTGCGTGGGCGCCGGCGACATCATCGGCGTGGCCGTGCCGCTCGCCGCGCCCATGGAGTACGGCGACGCGCCCGCTGCGACAACCGCCCGGTGAGACCCCGCCTGCCCGGCTGCCCGGCTGCCCGGCTGCCCGGCTGCCCGGCTGCCCGGCCCGCACGCTAACTCTGACACTCTCGATAACTCGTCCATGCGCGAACTACGATCCACTAGCTTCAGCGTTAACGCAACCAATTCGATGTCGTACGATAATTTGAATACATTTTGAAAAAACACGGATAATTTAGATGATCACTTTGACGTTTCTCAATCACACGAAAAAAACCGTTCAAGTACGCCGTACGTAATTTTTTAACAGAACATATAACTAAATATACTGTGAATAGTTAAAACGTCTACCTGTCACCGTTATTAGTATCGAGCAAGAAACGATAAAAAAATCAAGCTTGTTGTATGGGAGGGCCCTTAAATATTTAGTTTGTTTTTAGTATTTGTTGTTATAGCCGCAACAGAATGCGGCAACATGCAAAAACGCTGGCCGCCTCAGTTAGAATCGTTGGCTATTATGGTGAAGTTATGCTGATTGCTGATTGGTCCATAAGAGCCTTGATGTTATGTTATCTGATTGGTTGATAACTCAACAACATTGTCCTTTTGACATGTGGTCTTAAATTTACTCAGAATGTCTGTTACAATTAGATTACAATCTAAAGACGTTAGATTATAAACTAACCTACTGTAAGATTGTTATCTCGTGCGTCTCGCGTTTCTTACTCTTTATATCTCTATCACAAATACCTCAAACCAACAAGGTAAAACTAGGAACCAATCACAATAAAGATCGTTTTGTAACCCAAATTTTAGCCAATAAGAGTTAACTACATATTTTCAATGTTACCAAAGTAGCTCGTATTTTTGAAAAACCCTAATTTTTTTCAGTAAGCTTGAGAAATGTCATATCCAAAATCGAAATATCCGTGTTTTCACGAAATCCCTTAGCTTTTGCAAATCTTCCTACGACACATACATTTGCTACTGACGGTCACTAGTTTTCGCATAAATATTACTTTTTATCGCGTGCGTTATATATTTGTATGAAAAAAGAGTACTACCAAGATGTGGCACTTGATGACACGTTACTTATTTCAATCGAAATCTAATTAACGCGATCGAGTACGTAAACGCAAGTGAAGAATTTATTATTGAGTTCGCAGAGTTAGCGTGCCCCTCGTGTTTCATTTATAAACATAACATACGGATAGTTGTGAACATGACTAGTGGATAAATTCCTTCACCTCACTGTTTATTGGGCCTATAAAATTACATGTAACGAAATATAGTTAAAAGTTTTCAGTGTACTAGAGTGTAATTAAAATATGCAAATGTAAACAAATATGGCGGATTGCATACTAACGTAAGTCCATGGTAACTGTATATATTAGTTGCAGATTCGTGTCATATTTTTTTACAGTCTTTGTATAAAAAAATCATGAGTGGAGTGAGCGTGTTCCTTTGCAACTATCAATTGAAGGTTTTATGGTAATTTATCCAGATAAATTTAGGCACATCAGTGTAAAGTTAATCCTGTAATCGACCTACAGTAATAAAGCAAGATTCTGTATTATCTAGTGTTAGATAGCATTTGATCACTGCAATTATTATAAGAATAGTAATGATCGCGGTAAATATGAATAATATAATCGCAGTAAGGAGTGTAATTTACTGTAATATGCAGTGGGCCTGGCGTCGGGCGAGCTAGCGTCGCGTCTCGCGCCGATCCAGGGCAAGTCTGTGTGCGGAAACAAGGCCATGATACTCACTGCCGGCTGCCACATATACACTGCGCAGGGGACAGCGCGCGCGAGCTCAGTGCGGGGAGCGCAGCCCGCGATGGACACGAAACTAGCGACGTTACAGAACGCCTCGGCTGCATTCCCTGCACTTAACTCGCGCACCTACGTTACGACTACACTTGCGCGTTGTGGAGATGGAATGAAAGATACTGGAGACTAGCGTAGGGAACTTATACAATACATACAATAGAAAAACGACGCGGAAAACCTACAAAATAAAATATGAATAAAGATAGTATTTTTTACGGAGCGCGCGTAGTCGTCTTGATCGATGTGGGGGTAAGCTAGTTATAGACTTGTAGTATTCGGTCTACCATCCTGTTTCCTTCTTGAGGCATCAGCAGTTTCATATTAGCCCATATTCTAAATACACATTTTAAAATTACAAGTATTTTATGATATTATCGCTATTTTAATTATTACACTAATCATAAAATAATTAGCAAAATTGCAGAATTTTACCAATTTTTATAAAAACAAAATGTGCTTTCAGAATGGGACTTGTTGGCTGGCCGTTGACCTTGTGTCTTCTAGAAAGGAACTCAAGCATGAGCAGCAATATAGTTGTTCGATACAAAGCGCACCAAACTAGAAACTAAAACTAACCCTAACATGAATTACAGGTCATAAAATGTACCGCTAGCACGAACCAACATCGACAAATATCGTGATCGCATCGTAACAAAGATGGATGCTATGTAGCAAATCTGAAAGATTCGGTTTATTCCTGAATGTTTCTTGTTACAAAAACAAAACAATTTCGACGAGCGTCGGTCTAGATGTCTAGAATGACCAAGACGGTCTAATCTAATCTAATCATATTCGACGGAAGACATGCGCCGGATGGTAAGGGCGTAGTACGATTGCGTCGTATAAGATTTTTGTAGAAGTTGGTTCATGGCAGGGCCCGCCCACGCGTGGCCCGGCTAGTGATAGTTACCGGCGGCTTTCTTCGCGGCGTACAAGTTGGCCTCCTCCTGCGCCTTGCCGATGTTCTTCTTGTAACGGATGCGTTTATTGCCGAACCAATTGGACACCTGCCGAATAACAAAAAAAACTATTAATATTTTTTTATAGCCTGTTATTTTTTATTTATTATCTACTACCTACTATATTGTAGTAACTGGAAGAATAATAATTTATATTCGCATCACGAAGCGATCCCACAATAAAAATTTACAGCAACACGACCGACACCCCCGTGTTGCTATCCACGAGGTTACACATATTGCCGATATAAATTAAATTTAAATTATTTTTTGACATTCACTATACCCATAAATAAAAGTAATAGGTACATTACGTCAAAGGAATAAAATCATTGTATCAGTTGTTAAACATAAAATATATATATTTTACATTAATAATATTTTTTTTTTTTTTTAAATTGGCAGTCATAGGAACTACCGATAGAAGTGAAAACTTATAACTCAGAATTTGATAGCTTACCTTGGAAACTACACGGGTGTAACCGGAGGGCGTGGCCTGGCAATCATGGCATATCCATATAGAAATGCGTCAGCATTTACCATTGGCTGATGCATTTCTAGCTGGCTATGCCATTGCCGGCCAAGCCACGCCCTTTCAGCATTTCCCATTGGCTAACGCATTTCTAGATGGCTATGCCATTGCCGGCCAAGCCACGCCCTTTCAGCATTTCCCATTGGCTGACGCATTTCTAAATGGCCAATACCCATGTTCCCGAGTTTACCCGAAGATTTCTTATCATACCCGAGCGTGACGCTAGAATTCAATTCACACTCCACGAAAAACCTGTCTAGGCGCGCCTAAATAAGTTTTCACTTCAATAAATATTCCAACATTAGACCACTTTAATGTGGTCACGTGATCGAGTGACGCTTCTTGGCGTGGCCATCCGGATTTAACACGCGTAAAGTGACCGAAAAACATGGCGGAAGATGGAGATGCGCACAAAAAATGTCAATTTCGGGTTTGTGGGATTATTTTTAAAAGCCGTTTTTGTTTTCAATGCCTTAATTTGTTATTGCTTAATGATAACTTTCAGCGTAGGTATGTAGGTAGGTTCAACGCAAGATGTGTATTATTAATAATTACCTCCTGAAGTTATGGGTGTCGAAAGTCGAATACGGGGGGGTGTCGGTTTGCGCACGTATCGGAAAAAATCACTGTGATAAATTTTCTCTAACGCGCCTAGAGAAGTTCAAAATTTAGGAAAAATATACATGTTTGGACTTCTCGTTCAGAGCTCAAAAATGCCTTGTTGTCTTCTCTGTCTGTTTCTTATGTTTTGCTAATTTGTGTTGGTGTCATAGTAAAGTAAATAAACGGCGGTATATGCTACTATGCATTATATAAGAATTGTCCACTATTTTTTGTATTACCACCCTTTCGACTTAATATACTTTTTAAGCATAAACTAGTATAATATTTGATGTCACTTTATTGACTTTAGATAATAATCTAACATAAAATAAATCGTACATTTTATTGTCATGCAATTTGAGATAAGAAGCGTAAAGTTAGAAATGTAATGGTTAGAAATCGAATGATTGCTGAGGTGGTTAGGTCTTGAAGCTTGGATTTCGTCTCCTTTACTATAGAATGTCTGCCGATTGGAGTTATGAGGTCATGTCCATACTTGAAATGTCACCTTTTTCAAATATCAAAACATAAATTAAATCATTCATATTTGATATGTTTCAGGACGCCGTGTCCATGCTGTTATCCTTGGAACCTTTTAAAACGTTCAGGCAACGTGTCGGACAAGACAGGATAGCCGGAAAGGTGAGATTAACAATAACATTGTCTATATTACACACTACGCAATTTATTGTTTATTTACCTGTGTCGTGGGTGTGGGAGACAAGTAGAGGATTCGATCCCGGTCGATTTTTCTAATTCCGGGATTGTCTACAGTTGATCCCGGGATAGTCCCAGGATTGTACTATTAATGGAAAGTCTTAACAATCGTATATTTTCTCCGAACAAAAAGAAACAAATTTAAAACAAAATTCAGACACTCGACGAAATTTTATAAGAAGCATCACATTTAAATCGTGTAGATAAATAAAAGTAAATTGTAGGTTTTGGTTCATATTTCAAAAATCGTCACACCGATTTCTATAAAATGTATTTGGGGCCACCTTTAAACTATGATTTAGGTACCAAGCAAAAAACAACCATTGAAATTGATTCACAATTGGCGGAGCAATCGCGTACCATACACATCTGCAAAAAAAAATTGGCAGTCATAAGGACGGCCGAAAGAAGGGAAAACTAATAACTCAGAATTTCAAAGCTCACTTTGCAAACTACGCGGGTAAAACCGGAGGGCGTGACCATAACCATGGCCATCTAGATCATCCTAGTTTTTTTTTTATAGCATAGAGTGACGAGACGAGCAGGCCATGTGCCTGATGGTAAGCAACATGCCTGCCACATAACAGCACAGTAACACGCAGCTATTGGAACATGATAGTCCAAATCATTACCTAGTTTACCCAAAGATTTCTTTCAAAGATTTACAAACGTGAGGTTTGAACTCAATTCACTGACTGCCCACGGAAAATCTGTATGTGGAGCGCCAAAATATGTTTTCACTTAAAAAAAACGAATTGTCAAAAAAACGATCCTTCTTTTTTTGAAGTCAGCCAAAAAGATATTTTTAGTAAAACATATCGAAAATAATCTTTTATTATCTTTTTTTTTGCACGGACATAGAATACAAGTATTTAAGTTTTAAATCTTCATAAAGGCGGGGGTTGTGCACAAAATTAATGAAGAAGGGATTAAAACTTACACGGCGTGAAACGGGAATTTTTATACAGTTTTACGCATAATCCGTTACCTAAATGAGCTGTTTAAATAAGATGGCTGTCAAAAAGTCAAATCAAGGCACGTGTTTCGTTACACACACATTTTTTTTGACTTTTAATAAACATCTCGATCCCGTAAATCCCGCGATTCATTAATCCAAAGATTTTCGGGACTAAAATATAACTGTGATCCCGAGACCCGGGATCGAATTCTCTAGAAACAAGGTTTCTAAAAGTGAAGTAATTCTCAAACTCATATGCACTTTTTACTAACCTTCTATAATAATTGTAAAGATTGCACAGAAAATGTTTTAACTGTAGAATACAATTAATTTAATTTAATTTTCGCCTGCTTCTAATCGCGAAAATGAACCTTGCTGCCAGAAATTATTATAGTGCTATATTAGAATTTTTGAATTCCAGAGGAACACTACGTTGGAGGACATGGAGAAGTATCTGCTGAGAATAGGCGTCCCGCTCGAGAGGTTGGACACGCTGTCCGTGATCCACATCGCCGGCACCAAGGGAAAGGTAGGTCCACTCATAATATGTGTGCACGTTGTTTTACACCCCGAAGGAAAAACGACGGGGTTTATACGTTTCTCTCTGTGTGTGCGTGCGTGTATGTGTGAGAGGGTGTGCGCATGCGTGTGTGTGTGTGGGAGGGGGGGGGGGGGGGATCGCAGCTCTAGCTCACTGACGGATGGACTAGTTTTGATATTGATTTTTGCAGTTGAACAGTGAATTACGAGTGTTGTTAGCAATTATGTGAAATACTGGCCTAGATTGCCGCTGCTACAAATTGGCGGATTACATATTCCTGCACAACTTTTTCAATATGGGTATCAAACGACCTTGACTAGTAGAATCCACTATGATAAATTTCAAATCCAAGATGGCCGCCACCTCAAAATGACGGACCACTTTTTTCACAACTCTCTCAATATTGGTATCATATGAACGGTCTTGACTAGTAGAATACATGAAAAATAAAAAATAAAAATACCGCAGCATAACACTTGGGTAGGCAACTACGCGCGAAAAATCGCGGGGTGGTACTAGTAAAGGTCTCCCTAAATTTAAAGCTGCGACCGCTCCTGCTGACGAGAGATAATCGCAGGTAGCATTACCATGCTACCTACATTACATATTTTGCTACCGCAAAGTCGTTTATGCGCAATATAAGAGCCCCCATGTCTATGCGCAGGGCTCGACGTGCGCCATGTGCGAGAGCGTGCTCCGGCGGCGCGGGCTGCGCACCGGGCTGTTCACCGGGCCGCACCTGCTGACGCACCGCGAGCGGCTGCGGCTGGGGGGCGCGCCGCTCGCGCCGGCGCGGTTCGCGGCCTTCGCTCAGCGCGTGCATTCTCTGCTGCGCGACACGCAGGCAACCACATACACAATTCTCATGTTTCAGTGTTTCACATCCGTAATCAAGGGCAGATCCAAGAATTGGCGCCAGGGGGCGGTCACATAATCATGGTCAAGCCAAGGCAACAAGAGCGTGCGTGCGTTTTAATTAGTGGTCTGCCTAGGTTCTGCACCCACCCCATGAATTCCCCCTTCCCCTGGATCCTCCCTTGTCCGTAACTACAGACTACTACGACTGAGACAGGTTGCTTGGGGTAAAGGCGAAATATAAAATTATATACTGACGCCCGGTTACAGTGGCGTCGCTAGGCGTGGGCGAAGTGGGCCCTCGCCCGCGGCCTCACGCTTATGTAAAGGGGGCTTCTGCCTCGCAAGCACTCCTAAACATACTTTTCCATGTTTAGTAAGATTTATTTTACTGTGTAGGTCTTGGGAACGAATGAAAAGGTGGCCTCGCTGATGCGACTTTCCCAAAGCCTTTAGTAATGCATGCCGACGCCAATATGCCCGCTTCGACTCTCTCCGGGTTGCCTATTTACAATTTCAGAAGTTTTCAAGTTTCAATTGTATAATTATTCCAGATAGCAATTGTTCCAGAGGATATCACAGACAAAAAACAATAAGCAGTACAAGTGATACAAGTGATCCATGAAACAACACAGAACTTTGAAGCCGAAATCTAGTGTCAATTTCAGGAGGACGGAAGCGGCATGCCGGATTTCTTCTCGTTCATGACGTGCATGGCGTTCCTGCTGTTCCTGGAGGAGCGAGTCGACGTGGCCGTGGTGGAGGTCGGCTGCGGCGGCGCTTACGACGCCACCAATGTATTACGGTGAGATTTCCATCTACGTAACTCTTAGGAAATAGTAAACAGGGCTGGCGCTACGTAGCCTTCAAAAATACGGATGGCAGCTGCGAGTGGTGTGGAACATATATCGATCTGTTAGCCCAAGTCATGTTTACCTGACTATTTGTCCTGTCGACAGTCTACTATCTCCTAAATGCAACATTGAAAGTGACAACATTTACAGATCTCCAGCGATTTTAATCGATACGTCTACCGTTTACGATAAAAAATCCAAAAATTCAATAAAATCCGGTTAAGTACCACTTGATGCTTCTGCATCAATTGGTTCTGCAGCTGTACTAAGCATTCATTGATAAGATGTTTTCTGAAACATACGATCTACGTCCTAAACCCAATTGAGTGGAATTGAATTGACCGATTAGTTGGTGGACGTAGCCGAATGATAAAAGAGGTGTTCCAGGAACGTTTGCGCGGTTGGCATCACGTCGCTCGGGCTGGACCACACCGAGTACCTGGGCGCCTCGCTGCCGGAGGTGTCCGCGAGCAAGGCGGGCGTCATGAAGCGAGGCTGCCGCGCCTACACCGCGCCTCAACCCGCGCTCGCACTCAACCCGCTCATACAGCGGGCGAGGGAACTGGACGTACGTACACCGACACTAGCGTCGGTTCACACATAAGCAGTCCACTAAATGTTCCTACTGCTGCGACTCGGGACCTTCTCTCGCAAGGAAAGACCCAACGGGCCAACCAACTAGCCCAGTGGGGGTTGGTGGACCCTATCGACTAGATCAGCCGTAGCCATAGGCTAGACCGCTTATGACTTCAACGTAAATTAGTAGCACTACTAATACTGTCAACGCGACGATAAATTTGATTATTATTACACTTTTATGCGAAAACTATTTTACTGATCATCATGAAACTTATTCTGAGTATTAGAACTAACACAGGCTCCATTTTATACCGGGGAAATAACGGACTCTGGTATTACGCCGGTGAAACGCGGGCCAATACATGTAAATATAGTATGTATCGGTATTTTAATTTGTTCATGTGTATCATCTTAGTTTTTACAGAGCAGTTCCAATTTCGCAACGGCGTATGCTCCGAGATTTTAACCCTTTGAAATCGGCCTTTAAGCCTTTTACAGGCGGAGGGGTCCCCCCGCTCCCCGCATTTTTCTAAAACACGTCAGATCGGCGAGACTTTGCGTGTGCGCTCGGCGTGCGTCCTTGCGCATTATTTTATACCTAGTGATCGATTAGTTCTATCTAGGCTGCTTTGAGTTACTTTATCATAAAGCTATTGAAATAAGCTACAAAACGATGTATAATTGTTTTCCATTTTATTTTTATTTTATTTTACACAGATTTTTCTTCGTACCTGAAGTCGAAAAAAGTTATACTTTTGAAAAAGTGGGTGTTTGTATAGAAAATAAAGTGTTTTATGTATTGGTGGTTATGTTTTTTATAAACAGCTATATTTACCCCTTATAAATCGAAACTAAAAAGTATATGCTTTCATACTAATATTTTGATATTTTCGACTCGGAATCAAACTCAACAGAACAGAAATTGCATGCCGGTGCGGACCGGTTTTTTCAAAAATTTCGTGTGGTACCATTTAGGTATCTAGGCTTTATGTATAAACACCAATCGATATAAAATATATTCAGAAATCTTATAAAAATACTAGTAGAACCGATAATTAGAATAATCTATACTCAATTAGGCAAAATGTGAGGAACGACAATTGAAAATTTTGCCGCCATTTTGTGAGCAACGGGACATTTTTTACTCGATTTTGTATCAAAATCTAAAACACATTGTACTATTGTGAATATGAAAAAAGCTTCCTAAAGTCTCCTAAAATGTATTTTAAAAAAATAACTTACCAATATATAACCGGAAAACAGAGAAAATCCCAATTTACTGCACCCACAACACTAACTATTTTACGAAAACACCGGACGCGTCATGGCGCCAAACCGCTCGCGGTCGCACTGTCGATATTATTACAAAAATGTTCGGAGTGAATGCAGTTCTCGGTCTCGTTTTGAAGCTAGATTCAATAGGTCTTATGTCTATAAAACAGTTATGAGAATATCAACCTTCGCCTGAACAAAATAAGGTTCAAAAGAAGCAACGGTCTTACTGGGACAATTGTCACAGTGCGATCTGTAGTGACGCAAAAAAAATCTGCATGGGATGGAACAGTTATGGGAATATCAACCTTCG
Source organism: Ectropis crepuscularia (assembly GCA_963693475.1). NCBI lineage: Eukaryota > Metazoa > Arthropoda > Insecta > Lepidoptera > Geometridae > Ectropis > Ectropis crepuscularia. The sequence continues at coordinate 31,605,592 of OY856339.1, read as the reverse complement.
CTTGAACAAAATAAGGGTCAAAACGGCTTAAAACGGTTTTACTGTGACAATTGTCCCAATCCGATCTTAAAGGGTTAAATGTGTAAGGGTCTAACTATAGAATATAGATTATGTTCGTGTTCCAGTGTCCACTGAGCGTGGTGCCCGAGCTGTCGTGGCACCGGTTCCCGGCGGGGCGCGCGGCGCGGCTGCCGGCGGACGTGCCCTCCTACCGCCAGAACGCGGCGCTGGCGCTGCAGCTGACGGCCGCGTGGCTGCGAGCGAGACCCGACCACGACACACCGAGCCTCGAGCACCACATGCCACACCTCGACCACCACATGCCGTACCTCGAGCGCCACATGTCGTGCGAGGCGGCCGACGGGCTCACGCACTTCCGCTGGCCAGGCCGCTACCACATCGTCGACGAACACTACGCCAAGTTCTACCTCGACTTAGCGCACACCAAAGAGTCTATCGAGGTGTGCGCGCAGTGGTTCTCGGACCATAGTGACAGGTGCGTGGAACGACTACATGAATTACACGATTTTTTTATGTGAAACCTTTTTTGGAGCACCACATACAGATTTTCCGTCGGCTGTGAATTCCAAACACGCGATTCAATTTGGAAACACGCGAGCCGCGTAGTTTCCAAAGTGAGCTATCAAATTATGAGTTAATGGTTTTCACTTTTTATCGGTAGTCTCTATATGACTGCCAATTTTAAGTATTAAAATGCAAATAGCGACGCAAGAAAAGCCGAAACTCTTCCTGCGTCGTTAATGATATTTAATCAGTATAGAAACTGGCTATGACTCTTTCTATTCTATTCCGTATATTTATTCCATTGCTCTTTAACCCAGTTGTTACGGATATCCTTTTTTTCGGAGGATCTTGCTGATTTTTTGTATTCGGTCTAATTATAGGTTTACTATAAAAGGAAAAATAAGTAAAAAAATATAGGTGTTACGGAAAACCTGAAAAATGGTGTTTGATATACGGAACGCTAGTAATATGTACTGCTATACATCAGATGTACCGTAAATATATATCTGATTATTTTTTAGCAGTGTAGGTAGGAAATAAAATACAAATTACTCTATAAATAGTCAATAAGTTATTTTATCCTCTAATTAATATCATATTACGTAAGTAGGTAAGTAGTAAAAACCTCAAAATAATTTACTCAGTACGTGGAGCTCATCAATTAGAGGTAAAGAAGAAAATAAATTATCGAAAAACAGATGAAAAGGTGCCTTGTTGTCTATTTTGCGAAGAACACCGTATTGCAAAACTACACTTGTACCCAATCCAAGCTTCTTGTAGTCACTGACATCGACTCCAGATTGTCCTTGGTATGACAGAAACCAAATGACGTATCCAAGACGAGTTGCTCTCACCCAAAACTCATATTCTTATGGGTTTGCCTCAGATGTACTATTTACAAACAACGGTGGGTACCCCCAGCCCACCGTAGTATGGAATCATTGCTTCATCGATGCTATGATTTTCATCAAATGGAGCATATGCTAAAAATGATGCATTCATAATTTCAAAAAGGGGAAGCAATTTTGCAAATTTATCATCAGCTTTCAAATTGGCATTGTCAGAACATTGCAAATGGAAAATTTGAAAGTAAATCTGTCTCTATGTAGCGAATTGAAAAACCCAATACATGTATCTTCTCGGGACTACAACATTTCCACTGTACAGAAGTATACCAAAGTAACATTTAATTTCCCTAACTGTATCACATTTCCTTCTTCGTTTTTCTGCGTAGCATAAAAATTTGTGTAGTCAACCATCATTTTTATTATTTCGTCATCAAAATGGATCATCCAGCTTAGGGCGCTTAGCCAGCTGAGCTCAGAAGAGGTAATTGTCTGCTTCGTCATCATCATCTGATGATTCTTAACCAGCTATTTCGACTAGGCAAATTTTGTGGTCACAAAATTTTCATCACCCGAGTCATTTATCTGTGACGTCACCGGTACAATTTTCCGGGGGGGTAATTATAATCGTGTTAGGCACCGGTAGATCATCGTCCCACTCGAACGCTTCGATAATTTCATACAGACTCAAAATTTTGGTCTTTGACCTAAACCACCAAAACACAGTCACTTATATTACTATCGTTTGATATACGGAACATCAACTTTATAGTCAAATAAGTGACGTGAATCGTAAGAAAATCTATGAAAATATTTCCTTATACTAAAGATAATACTGTAATTATTCACTTATTAACAAAAATTACCCAATATTAAATCAATTAATAATATCTACTCACCTCGTAACACTTATGATAAATATTCACGATTTATTAACGCTTATAAATTTTACATGTCCAACTCAGACTAGAACAAACCACGTCTATTCGACAAAGGGATCATACAACTATCACAAACAATAAACAAAGAAATTTGAAACCACCCCTATTTTGTGTAATATTTTGTATTGTTCATTGATCCGTATATCAAACGCTAGTAACAAGTGGGTTAATAAACAAATCTTACAAAGTGGACGGCGCAAAAAATATCTAGTAATGAGAGATAGTACTTAGTGAGAGCATCCCATTCAAAAACCGATCGTATAGTAGAGTACGATAGTGTTAAATGCAGATTGCTGAGAAGAGTGGAACACTAACCTCACAATCCTATGAGGCACATAACTAAGACATTTATCTAACACTGTCTATATATCTTGTTTCAGTGGAAAAGACAAAATCCTTGTCTTTGGCTGCAGCCCAGATAGAAGAGTTGAAACTTTTTTCCCATACCTTGGGGTTATACCATTTAAAACTATCTATTTTGTAGAAGAGTATGAAGGAATGGTCGAGAAGTACACATCACTCTGGAATAAGACAAGCCCCGGATCCAACATTGTGGGGTTAGACTGTGTTCAGGATTTCTTAGATACAATAAAGAGATACAATGAGAAACCTGACGTTCTAGTCACAGGGAGTTTATTACTGATTAGAGATTTGTTGTCTATTTTAGATCCAAACTGTACAACCTGCTAAAAAAAATAAAGTTTTGTGGAAATAACTAAAATTCAATGTATTTATAACACAACAAAATAATTATTTTACCTTATAATTATGTTATCCCTTATTGAATTTGCTTGGATTCCCTATTCCCCATTGACTATGTACCTACTTGTTTGACTAGCTTAGGATGCCTTGTTTAAATCAACACTCTAAATCTTTTTATCAGAATAAACACTGCATTTTCAGTGTAAACTCGCATCGTCTCGCAAATTATCACTGAAGTATGATTCTATAGGTCATACCTGAGCAAACATATAGGTGGAACGATTTTAGGATCTGATTAGAGAAAGTTAATGGTGCCTTTGCTTGGTAAATGTTACCATTTACACAAGGCTACTCTTCAGCTCTTCACTACCAATACAGCCATGATATCACTATAGAACATGCAGAACAGCTACAGTGGATGTTTCAATTGCCCAACAATAGAAATGCAAACACGCCGAAATAACTAACGATTGCGAAAAATCTGTAGTGGTAGGACTCTTTACAGAGTACCACCCAGGGAAGCATCACACCTTTGCCACTTATTCTACTGCCAAGCAGAAATGTACATAGTAATGTGTGAAGGGCAATGATTCTAGAGAAATTACCGAGGAGAGAATAGAAACGATCTTATATCTCAAGGTGACAAGCACAGTGCAGTGCTAGGTCATCATCATCATCAACAGCCCACTAAATGTTCCCACTGTTGGGACTCGGGGCCTTCTCTCGCAAGGAGAGAGTTAAGGTCATAATCCACCACGCTGGCTAAGTGCAGGTTGGTGACTTCGAAAGATTCTAGGTACATGTCGGTTTCCTCACGATGTTTTCCTTCACCATTTTAAGTTAGCGGCATTACGCACATGACTTCGAAAAGACAGTGGTGTGTGTGGGGTTTGAACCTGGGGTCTCTGGATTGGCAGGCGCCGTTCTCCCGACTAGACCAGCCGTAACTTCCTAGGACCAGTGCTAGGTAATGATTTGGATTCTGTAAGTTCCAATAAGTGTGATACTGTGCTGTTATGAGTGTGTTGCACTATCGGGCATATGTGCTTGTTGCACTATCAGGCATATGTGCTTATATCACTCTCTACTATAAATGCATCTAATACACACACATTATCATCTTTGTCTTAGACAGGTCTCATTTCTCAATTCTTTTTTAGGGTTATGCTAATCCTCGAATGTTGAAGGTCTGTAATTTATTGGAGAATGTGTGCCGCTGGTGTGGCTTTGCATGGCAATTTGGCAATGCATGCCACGGCATGCTCTCACAAAAAAAGCCCTAGGTGTCAGCGTCTTCGAGTACCTGGGAGACGGAGATGCCGCATCGTTCGGCCAGCTCCACCTTCACATCCTCGCTGGGGTACGGGTTGGAGAGGTGCGAGTAGAAGTACTCATTCAGCAGTTCCAGCGCCTGCCTGGTGAAGTTGCGGCGCTTACGGCGGCTGTCGAGGAAGCTGCGAACACCGGAGATGTTACCTGGGATACGGTAATGCCGCACTTGCGGGCCAGCTCCTCTTTCGCCTCTTCGCTCGGGTAGGGGTTGGAGAGGTGCGAGTAGAAGTACTCGTTCAGTATCTCCGACGCTTGCTTGCTGAAGTTGCGGCGCTTTCGGCGCGCGTCCAGGAAACTGCAAGCGGTAATGGCACGGTCATCGATCTTTCTTTTTAGAGGCCAAAGTTGAGCTGGGTTACTTATATGCTATGTGATTTTTAGTTTTGATTTCTAGTTTTGTGTACATTTGTAATTTGAAATCATCGTAACATTGCCATAACATTGTCATTTTGTGAGGACAACAATTACCAATAAATGAGAAAACCAAAAGATTGCAGTCAATTTAGGGAAACCCGAATTTGATCATCATAATTTTCTACATATTTGCCAAATGTTGATGTTAGTATTTGTAGCACTTAGTACTAACATCAAAATTCTGGAAAAAAAAATCCAACAGTTTTGCACACACAATTAAAGTCCAGCATACATTAATATAGTTTCTACTATTTTTTGATGCGTTATCATGTCCAAAAGAATTTTGAATAGTTAGTCTCTGCAAAAATGAATTTAGCAAATATGTAGGCAGGTTATAAATAGAACGCAACAGTGTGGAACTGACCGTGAGCGCAGGATCATGACGGCCTCGCAGGTGGACTGTTTCAGCTGCATCTGGATCGAGCTGAACTTCTTGTGGATTATCTGCACCATGCGCTCGATCTCCTAAAATACAAGAAACTTGTGACTTGCATTTTCTGGCTTAGCATATTATTAAAAAACAAATATAAGCAGAATTCAGCAGATATAAAATATTGTCTTGTAAAGGGTTTTATATTGAAAATATGTATTGTTAGGGGTGGTTTGGAGCTGAAAGAATGAATTAGAAATTTTCTAAATTAGGAGCCCAAAAGATGAGTGGCATACTCACACATGATGCGAGGAATACTGACACATGATGTGAGGCATACTTACACATGATGTGAGGCATACTCACACATGATGTGAGGCATACTAACACATGATGTGAGGCATATTCACACATAATGCGAGGCATACTGACACATGATGTGAGGCATACTTACACATGATGTGAAGCATACTCACTGGTACATGAGGCGAGGCATACCTTAGGCGTGATGGGGCGCGTGCGGCTCTGCTCGCGCAGCAGGTTCATGACGTGCGTGGTGAACTCGTTGCACGCGTTCTCGTACTTGTCCAGCTCCTGGTGGTAGATCTGCCTGATCTGCGCCAGCTTGGCGCGGTAGTCCGAGTGCTCGATCGCGTTATCTGCGTGCACAGACACACCGCTCTCTGTACATAAGTACGCTAACCACTATTGGCCACCTCAATTAATTACTTAAAAAAAATATTGGCGGACTATTCTCACACAACACCATTTAGTTTTTTTTTTTTTTTTTTTTTTTTATAGCATAGGGTGACGAGACGAGCAGGTCATGTGCCTGATGGTAAGCAATATGCCTGCCACATAACAGCACAGTAACACGCAGCTATTGGAACATGATAGTCCAAATCTTTACCTAGCACTGCACTGCGCTCGTCACCCAGAGATCTAAGATATTATGTCTCTAAGCCCTGTAATTTCTCTGGAATCATTGCCCTTCAAACCGGAACACAGTAATGTTTGCACATTACCGCTTGGCGGTAGAATATTTGGCAAAGGTGTGGTACTTCCCCAGGCGGACTCTGCTAAGAGTCCTACCACTACTAAGTTTTCAGTAGTTTACCAATGGGGACCAACTGGGTGTCTTTAAATATAGAGTAAATAAATAATATTTCTCACACAAAACCATCTAGCCTGGGTGTAAATAAATAACATCTGTCACACATAACCATCTAGCTCCTAAGGAAACCTTGTACTAAGGGAAGTTATTATACATAGAAACACCTAAACACAGAACTAATATTTTTGTAATCATAACACAAATATTCGCACTGGGTGTGAATCGAACCCATGACCTATGGGTTCACTAGGCTAGTCAAATATGTATCTTTTAGGCAACATTGGAGCTGTGTAAATGCTAAAATTCTAAGCTATACATTTTCACTTCTGTACAATTTTTTTTAAATTATTTGTAGCTTTTTGAGATTGTTCACAACTATGTACACCAGTGATAGCACCGACCTAGAGCCATAGTTTAGAAGCTTCAATAGCTTTCTATAAATCATAGTAATATCAGTAGTACAAAATTGTTTTACCCCACTCTCCAGCCGCAGCGGAAGCCGAAGCAGCTGCGCCGGCGCCGCCGCCCTTCTCTGGGCCAGCAACACCCTCCGCAATCAACATGTTATCCAGCCGCATCAGCTGTGGATCTGGGGGCTCCTCCTCTTGTGTGTTCCGTAGGGACAGGACTGCCCATACAATATAGATTTTATTAGATACATTCAATGTTACCAGTTACATTTTTAAATAAGAAAAGCTCCCCTCATTTAAAATCAGAAACATAAGCAGCCCACAAAATGGTGTCAGTATTGGAATTTTGAGCTTTTCTCTCACAAGCATAATTAGGGCATAGTTCAACAAGAAGTCCAATGCAGAAATGACCGTAAAAATTCTTAAAAGATGCCAGTTTGCTCACAATGTTTTCCTTGACTAATACCAGTGGCAATGAGACACTTGTACATCTGCACATGAAACCACAGCATCACTGTTGTGAATGACATGTTCTAGCTTCTACCCACTAAGTACTCATGGCTTGCTCATTTAATAATTTTGCAAAATAAGTTCATTCAGCACATAAATGCTTAGGCAAGATTAGGGTATCAACTATTTTATTTTGTGGTGAGTATAGGCAGCTCTGAAACAATTTATAAAGGTTTCACACTCCTTACTAAATATGTTAATTTTTATTTCAAGTTATTGTCATCCTTTATCATCAATGTATAAATTCAAAATCAAAACAATGTAATATCACAATTTAGTTTTACATTTTGAGCACAGAATCTACAGAGAAACCTGTTTGACCACTTGGCATCTCAACCTTCAAACATATTTCGAATCTTATTGAATATATTTCAGTCATGTGTTACTTGTCCATGTATATGCTTACCTGTTTTCTCTTTTATTTCACATAACACTGAAAAGAGAGCAGGCTTCATTCTATGACAGTTTAACGTATGTTTTCTGGCCTGTGCCTCGTCAAGACTTTGGTCGGTAATATTCATGATCTGTTGCAAGATTTCGCCGATGTCCTGCTTCCGTGCTTCGCCCTCGCCAGCCGCCGGAGCGCCTTCGCCTCCGGGTAAACCGTAGCCCTGCGGTCCCATCAGACCGCCGCTGTGCGCCATCATTCTATTCGGATCATCCATTTCAGCTTCACCTCAATACATAAATGTTTTTCAACTTATACTAAGACCGTATACTGTTTTGTACGTTGATTTTGATGGATATTTAGAAAATAAAATCTAATAAAAATACAATAACAACACTTCACTGGGGCAAAAAGCCACAGCTTCGCCCTCGTTCGCTAATCAGCAATAAAATGGCCGCTCCTTTGTGCTGTCAAAACTAAAATATTTGAAGGGAAAACAAAACGAAAACTATTTCTATCACGTTTTTTCTTGTGTGATTTACGAAGAGTATTACCAGAATGAAAGAGACAATGTATCAATTGTTGATGCGTGCCAATAAATTTGAGAGGCATGTTTGGATCGAATATAATGCGTTCATAATTTTTTAAACACCTTTGGCAAGCCTGTATTTACGATATTCCTAAAAAAACGCTCAGACTAACCTATTCTACTCAAAGGAAAAAACACTGTACTGATACTAACTAATCATTTTATTTTTAAAATTATGGACACCATAATATTATTATTATAATCAGTCTCTAGGTTTGTAAAAAACACAATTTGCTGCTGCACCAAAGCAAAAAAAAAATACTTTGAATTTGCCAAGAACTTGTGAAACTGAAAACTATTTATTTTTATGCTGTCTCTTTTACACTTCAACAAATCTTGTTATAGTCGTCCTTTTCTAATGCTCCGTTGTGATTTAAGTAATGTTTCCTGGGTGCATTGTCCTGGGTCCTAGATCCTTTTGTGAAGGGAATGACAGATTCTCGATTCTCGGATTCTGTCTCTGCTGTCAGATGTCAGATTCGTCGGACAAAGTCACAAAGTTGAAAGTTGGTTTCGTCATAGATTTCCACGCGATCAAAACTTGATCACCGGCTAACCAGATGTAGTAATATTTAATTTAAGCCAGCTGTGCCTAATCCACGATTAAATGAGAAATATTCTCACTGTAGTTCTTAAGTGTAGTGCTCTTAGTTATCGCGTATCCTCCTTGCGCAGTCAAGTTCGACTTTCACACAGTCATTATTGGGGGAGCAATAAGCTTCACAGAAAGATCAAGATCCCGAATCCATTGAGAGAGAAAATCATGGCTGATCCAAAGATTGAAGAAATCCTGGCGCCACTCCGCGCTCTTGTGAAAGAACAAGGTGATTTAGTTAGAAAACTGAAGCAAGAAAAAGCTCCAGAAATTGATGTAAAAAAAGCCGTGGCTGAATTAAAAGCGCGTAAAAAAGTTCTGGAGGATAAGGAACTGAGTCTGGCGCCTACTGAGGAACTATTCGACCGCGCCAAAATGGAAGATTTAGTGAAAAGACGATTCTTCTATGACCAGTCATTTGCTATCTATGGAGGCATCACTGGTCAGTTTGATTTTGGTCCAATGGGATGTGCGTTGAAGAGCAATATGATTCAACTTTGGAGAAAATATTTCATTCTCCAAGAACAGATGTTAGAAGTTGATTGTTCAATATTGACTCCTGAGCCTGTACTCAAAGCTTCTGGCCATGTGGAGAGATTTGCTGACCTCATGACAAAAGATATTAAATCTGGAGAATGCTTCAGGCTAGATCACTTGATCAAAGCTCACTTAGAGAAAATCAAAAGTGAGAAAAACACTAAAACGGAACTGAAGGCTGAAATTGAAGACATCTTGGTAAAGTTGGATGGCATGACGGCAGATGAGATGTCAACCTTGATGAAGAGGTTTGACATGAAGTCTCCTGTCAGTGGCAATGAGCTCACACCACCTATTGAGTTCAATCTTATGTTTAACACTCAGATTGGTCCCTCTGGACTAGTGAAAGGCTTTTTAAGGCCAGAGACAGCTCAAGGTATATTCGTAAACTTCAAGCGGTTACTGGAATTCAACCAAGGTCGTTTACCATTTGCTGCAGCTCAAATTGGAAACTCCTTCAGAAATGAAATCTCTCCTAGGTCGGGTCTCCTCAGAGTACGAGAATTTACCATGTGTGAAATTGAACATTTCTGTGATAGTAAAGAGCATCCTAAGTTTGAAGTAGTAAAGGACACACAAATGTTATTCTACTCAGCTGACAACCAAGAACAAGGCAAAGCAGCAGAGATTATGACTATTGGGGATGCTGTTTCTAAGGGCATAGTTAACAATGAGACCCTCGGTTATTTCATGGCTAGAATCTACCTTTATTTGATAGCTGTAGGCATTGACCCTAAGAAGCTGAGGTTCAGACAACACATGGGTAATGAGATGGCTCACTATGCCTGTGACTGCTGGGATGCAGAGATCCTATGCAGCTATGGATGGATAGAATGCGTGGGCTGTGCTGATAGGTCTGCCTATGACTTGACCCAGCACTCAAAGGCAACTGGCATAAGACTTGCTGCTGAGAAAAAACTTCCTGCCCCGAAGCAAATTGAGGTCATTGAGGCTGTTCCCAACAAGGCAGCTATAGGCAAGGAATTCAAGAAAGATGCTAAAGTCATCAATGATGCTCTTGCTGCATTGGACAATGCTGGCCTTGAACAAATGCAGAATACACTGGAAAGTGATGGAGAATACTTGCTTTCAACTCCCAATGGGGAATTCAAACTCACACCAAACATTGTCAGTGTGAAGAAAACTCAGAAGACAGTCCATGTGGAGGAAATTATTCCAAGTGTTATTGAACCTTCATTTGGTATTGGCAGAATCCTGTACTGTATTCTAGAACACAGCTTTAAGATGAGAGAAGGTGATGAACAGAGAACCTATTTCTCTTTGCCTGCCTCTGTTGCTCCTATGAAATGTGCTGTCTTGCCTTTGAGTGGTAATGCTGAATTTCAGCCATTTGTGAAAGAGCTAAACCAAGAGCTCACTATGGTTGATGTGTCCCACAAAGTAGATGACTCCTCTGGCTCAATTGGCAGAAGATATGCTAGAACAGATGAACTAGGTGTTCCTTATGCTATTACTGTAGACTTTGACACTGTCAAAGAGCCTCACTCGGTAACACTTAGAGAAAGAGACAGCATGGGTCAAGTGAGGCTACCATTGACTGACGTACCAACAGTTGTGAGGGATCTCTCCAACAGTAAAGTATCTTGGGCTGACGTAGAAAATAAGTATCCCAAGTTTGAACAGCAGGAGAATGTGAAAGGCGCCGCAGCATGATTGCGTCATTTGTTTGTACAGCTGCATCATGAATCTTGCACATAATATTTATTTGTTAGCTAAGCTTGATATCTGAAAATGTGTTGTAACTCGTTTATGAAACATTTTGATGAAATATAATTTCTCTGAATTAAATATCTTGATTGATTTCTCACTCAACCTATATTTTTGTAATTATACCTTAGCATAAGCAGCCTATTAAATGTTCCCACTGCTGGGACTCTGGGCCTATTCTAGCAAGGAGAGAGTCAATGCCATAATCCACCACACTGGTCCATGACTGTGCGTGTTTGTGTATTAAACATAATCTCGAAAGATACTAGGTGTAGCTAGGTACATGTAGATTTCCTCGTGATGTTTTCTTTCACCGTTTTAAGTTAGCGGCATTACGCACATAACTTCGAAAAGATTGGTGCAAGTGAGATTTGGGCTCCGGATCGGCAGTCGCCGTTCAATTATACCTTATAATTTCATAACTTTACCGGTATCCAAATTGTAGATTCAAGGACGTTTAAAAAAAGTCAACGTCCTTGTATAGATTTCATTTAGCGCTAGTAGCTTCCTTACTATTAGTACATCTACTGTTAGTACATGGATTGTACATTCACTTAGAGCACGAGCGAGAGTTCTCTCGCTCCTCTGCGAAGGGCCTTAGCCCTTCGCAGAGCCCGTCGCAGGGCCGAGCCACCGGATCGCATCCCGTCTTCACCTAGAGGGCCTGTATCGATGGGAGTTTAGGGATGCCTGGGACCCCATCTAAGGATAAGCCTTCCCGAGGCGGTAACCTGTGGGGTGTGGGGGTTTTAGGTTTTAGTATACTTTTAGTTATTAGGGACACCACTTTGCTTTGTCGTGCCGACACACCTGTCATGTCCCTGCACGGCGCGGCGGTCGGTGCGTAAATGTATTTCCCCCACAAAAAAAAGGTTTTCCAGAAAAATAGATAGATCAAATTTTTATATTTTTACACCTATCTAAAAAAAACTTGGTCCGTTATTTCACGGAACTTTCAAAAGTGACTAGTTTGAACTTTCACCGATTAGTTTTAAACGCCTGTTTCAGAGCCATTATTCGGTTATAATAATTGTTTAAATTCGAGTCTGCCCAAACTCTAAGCTATCTGACTCGCTTTGATAATAGACCAAGAGCTCATGCACCCCAGACCTTCGTTATTTTATAAAAGCTGAACGTTTGTCAGAGTATGCTCCCAACACAGTCAAGAACGATGGCCCATGATGAAGTTTGGATCATCCTGGCTTTGGCAGATAAACGGTACTAAAGGTGTACCGATCTAAATTTGTCAAATTATAAAGTCTGATATTTTGGTAATACCTTCAGAATATTATTAAAAATTACACCAATAATTGCTAGACACTTAACATCGTGGTAAGCACTTGCCAGACACCCATGTTGTGTTAATGTTCATGCAATTGTAATTCTACTTGCGCCATAATATGCGCGCTTATTTTTAAACATAATATTTGGGTAACAATTAGCAGCCTAATTATAAAATAAAATTATAGCCCACTAAAAGTTCCCACTGCTGGGACTTGGGGCCTTAATACCATTTATTTGCCAAAGCCAGGATGACCCAAACTTCTTAATGGTCCATCGTTCTTACCTGTGTTAGGAGCATGCGCTGACAAGTTTTCAGCTTTTATAAAATAACGAAGGTCTGGGGTTCACGGGCTCTTGTTCTATAACTTTGATTAGCTCTGCCGCGCGTGACGTGAACTTTGATCAAACAACCAACCCGAGAATACCGTAGACAAGGAAAGAAGAAAGTCAACACCATGAATCTGTATACTTCGTAGCTGGATCGAGTACTGCCTCAGTACTGCCGATTTATCGTTCACACAAATTACACTGTAAGTACTAGTAATAAGATTCATTTTTCTGTTTCTCAAGTCAAAGTAGAAAATCGAGCCCGGTGAGATAGCACGGTAGTAGTGGTTTGTCCTTGTCTAGCATGTTGCCATTGCATAATGAAATTCGCTTTGGTAGTAATTAGTAGATACTTACATTTTGAAATTAATTGTCTAAGTAGTACATTTTACTTAGATAATACGCTAATATCGTAACCTGTTTTTTTGACATAGATTAGACTTTCTTGACGAAAATTACAATGAACATAATACTACCAAGTGAAAAACGTTACGTAGGTAGTAGTATTAGCGTAAATCTATAAACGGCAACACTGTTGAGTAAACAAAACAAAATTAATATGGCTGCTTCATAATCTTCATATTGTTTGTTGTAATCAGTTACTAGTGCACATTGCGTGTTTCCAGCTTATTTTTTCTAGAAAATAATTTAATATGGTGTATTTTTGCTGCGTAAGTAGTTGCAAAAAGGAATGGCATCGCGGTTGCAGCTTAACTTAACACAGGTGAGCAATTAAACAAGGTTTTAAAATTGTAGGGGAGTAGGGTGTCCATAAATACAGCGTTGTCGATTTTTCAGTTGTCAATCTGAGATTTATTTCAATGTGTGCTTAGCGAAAGATTTTTCTACTGATGGTAAACTAAGACAAGGTACCTTGGACAAGAGATAATGTCTTACCACTTATCATCCGCGGACCACGTATAGGGAATAATAATAATAATAATAAATAATAATAGTCAAGTTTTACATTAAATAAAACTTATATTATTGAGCAGAGACGATGCACAGCATCTATAGTGAGATTGCGCTGTTCTTCTTTCTGGCAACACACAGGAAATACGTCACACTTCTGGTAACTTTAGTCTATGGAAATGGCATGATGCTACCTAATTTCCGGTTTTGGTCACCTGAGCTTGAGCTAAGGCGATGTACCCTCATAGAAGTCTCTCACTCAACAGGAGGCCTGAAAGGGATGCTGTGCATCGTCTCTGCTCAATAATATAAGTTTTATTTAATGTAAAACTTGACTATTATATCGGCATGTGACGATGCACAGCATCTATAGTGAGAGATGTGTTTATTAGCTCCTGGTGACCCCGGCGACGCTATGTGTAGAAAAGAGTAAAAAATAAGTTAGGCAGATAATGCATTTTACAAACAATAAAATATTAACTTTGCATTATAGCTATTAATAATTGAAAATCATGTTTATATCATGTATGCAATTTCTGGTTTCTAACCAGGAATTTCTCGAATCAAATGATTCGGTATTCACTCAGATGAAATAGTTAGGAGGCATTACCGTTGAATTAAAACTTCCACGAGAAGCCTTCATATTGGCATCTGAATAAATTATCATTACCCAGTTACCGGCAAATTGACACGAAAAGGGAATTATTACCATCAGCTGTGTGTCTATCTTTCTCAATTCAAATTTTCTTATTCCAAAATAGGACAGACATCTTTGACAAGACTTTCCAAAAGTTTCCCAACCTGATTGAATATACATGTCTCGGTGTCAGTCTTTGAACCAAAAAACTGGTCATGATGTTACGGCCTTACCATCGCCAACAATATGTTTTGAAGATGTTCTAAAAAGAGTAAGTAAGGTCATGCATTAAACATATTTAATAGAGTCACAGACGTGTGTATGACCTGGTGCCTGATGCTGAGAAAATATACAACTATGCATGCGATACTTCAAACGGAGTAATGATACACGATAGATTATTGTATAAATATGTGAACATGTCATTTGGCTTCCAACTTAAGTTGTGTCGCAAAAGGCTTTTGTCAAGCTGTCTAGGCTAGCTAAGAGTTTTTCCTTTTATCTATTAAGAAAATACTTCTTATTTCAAAACTTTTCCTTATAAAACATGTTTGTTTAGCAAATGAGCACCCAGATCAGTGTTGTGACTGGTTATGCAATTGTGCTAGATACCTTCCCAACGAGTTTAGATCCGCGAGTTTATAATTATAGTTGAAATTAATAGCTGCTCACTACTCTATGCAAAGGCCATAAACTGGTACATAAGTTTTAGGAGTTGAATCTCGCCATCTCGTAGGTTTCATTCTACTTCGGACCTAGACTCTAGTAAGTTAGTTCAATTCCGTAATTCTATAAGTATATGTGGAGGAGTCCACTTCTACAATCCACGTCTATTAGGACTTAAAATAGGCGGGTCAGACCAATAAGGGTTCGGCCAGATTGTACTGTGAGAACTATGCGGCGGTGCGTGCTGGCACGGTCCGAGGACATGACCCCCTTAAAAACGTTTAACTTAACTGGAACGGCAAACTCACAGGCAAAATCGTGTGGCGCCACCAATAAAATCTTTTGTACTCCACATCTTGTCCTATTATTGGTGCCCCTGAATTATAAGGCTGCACCTGCGCTTGGCGCGTATTTTTTCGCAGACTTCAAGTGATGTTCTCTGACGTGAAGATTCCGATACGGTGGAGGAAATACACGCGCATTATGAAACATTGCCGTTTTATCCGAGTGAGTTTTGGTGACATAATCCCTCATAATTTTGGTTGATGTACATTGAACTTCAGAGACGCTGAAACTAGAGCTGGCCATAGTAACTGCCATTCTGATATATATATTTCCCTCGGGACAACCCGTCGGCAACTAAGTTTAGTCTGCCTGGTAGGTTACTCTCCAGGTGGCTAAGAGTACACTCAAGAAGGTGCATCAGTTGGTAGGTTAGGTCTTGTAGAGCAACGGGCTTCCTCCCATCCCTACGCCGCAATCGTTCGCTTGTCTGTCTATAGAATTACATGACATTCTTACCTTACCTTACATTCAATTTGTGTATGAAGTGGGATATTATGCAACACCAATGGAGTTGAGACTGGTCTCACCTGCCATATATCAGAGAGCTTTTAACCGTTGTCTGCTGCATCGGCGGCCAAGATTGATACAAAATCTGTTGTAAGCGATTGTTCGGCTACATTGATTCGTTCCATTTTAGATCCGTTCTTACTGCTGGTGGAATCTGCATCTGCTGCAGGGTAGATTTGTGCTTAGGATCTCCTAAGCGCCTCCTCCCCAGTTGTTGCATGTGAAGACAGTGCAACCGACCTCGGGGTGTTTCGAAAGCTGTGAAGTTTCAAAAGCTCTGCAGAATCTAGCTTTCTTTCAGAGATGATTTGTCCCATTGCAGCACATAATTTCACCTTTGTACGATAGTCTGTACAGGGACCGGTTTGGTATTTTGACGCGTGTCGTAAACCAGATCGAGGTATTCAAATTTCAGGAATCGAGATGGTCGCAGGACCGATTTCTCATAGTTTATAGACCCACTAAACACACAGTACCCACATACCTCTGTTCCGATGAAACAGCGCCGTCCGATTGGAGAGAGCGGCGCAGTTCTTTTGGCGCACATGACAGTCCGAATGGAAAGCTGGTTATTTGGAGAACTTCTTGCTTGTGTATCAGCTGAAGAAACTTCCGGTGGGCCTCTGCCATGAGTACGAGTAATCCAGTGGCAAAATCAGTTAAACAAGCACAGGCTTGGAGATAATAGCATTTAACGCTTGCTGAGGGGCCTACGGAGCCCGGAGTCACTGCCTCTGATAAGATCGAGAGGACAGCCTCCTTGAAAGTTGTGTGTAGGGTTATACAAGCACAGGCTTGGATATAATAGCGTGTAACGCTTGCTGAGGGGCCTACGGAGCCCGGAGTCACTGCCTCTGATAAGATCGAGAGGACAGCCTCCTTGAAAATTGTGTGTGGGGTTATACAAGCACAGGCTTGGAGGTAAATGGTAGACGCCTGTAGTAGGGCCTACGGAGCCCGAGGCGTCTGCCACTGTCTCCGATACGCTCGGGAGACAGCCTCCTTCAAAATTCCGTGTGAGGATGTGCTATTAATTTGCGGTCATGCCCTTTCTTTCCTGACGGATTCTCCGTCCTTTGCAGCGTTCTTGACAAGGAAGTTATAAGTCACGCTAACGGCGCGCTGTGTCAGGGTTTTGAAGTGAAGAACTGTTTTTGTCAAGAAAAGCAGTAAATTTAGGTCTTGGGCCTTGACCGGAACTTCTTACGTCCTTGTTTTCGGCTAAACCACAGCGAAATCCGCTCATCTACACTACCTGTGTTTTTCAAGTAAGTCTGTCATTGACGAGATGCTTAGTACTCGGGGAATTTTACGCAGATTTCCTCAAATAATTTTGTTGGTAATTTCTATCATGATATGCTCCGACAGTTTTCCGCAAATAGTCTGTACGACTTCCTCACAAATTTTGAAATACATACTTTGATGTGAAGCTTAACAGTTGTGAACACAGTCTAAATACACATACATTGTGTGACACTGTTGTAAAATATTGCGAAAATTCTAAAATGAAAGGATGCCGAGTTTTTATGCAAACCTTCCTGAAGAGTTTTAATGGTGATTTCCGTCAGGATTCGCTCTTGACAAATTTAATTACAATCGGCTCGTTTTCCGCAAACGACAAGTACAACCTCCTCACTAGTTTTGTGAAGCTTTGAAGTAAGGATTAATCGGTAAACAGTGTTGAAAATATTATTACGTGTTAGATAGGCATTATACAGTCTTACTAACGCCTTTTTCTTAGTATCCAGGCAATCTCTAGCCTTTAAAAGTTGACCAAGTCGGTCGTCAAATTTGATGTTGATAAAACTGGGGGTAGCAAAAGTTGACTTTGGCCATAGGTGTACCCGACATCTTTCTCGGATGATTATCTCAAATTATTTCAGATTTTGTAGGCGGTTCAGTCCAGTAAAACCACATCGAGTTTCGAAAGAATGTCTCGATTGTTGTCTGGTCTGTTCCATAACACAAACGATCTCGGACTTTGTGGTAGAAAAAGTTACTGTTCAGAAAAGATAGCGGGCACCATCCGTTCACTAATCCACGAAAACTCCGGAATCGCTCGTACTTCATCAAGAAATTTACAAAAAAAAAACCGCTGTGCATCTCACTTACCTGCTTCTCTTCATTACCTCTGCTCTTTCATAGTAGTTTGATGAGGCCAGCCGCTTGTGACCACGCGGCGGTGGTTCATCGTACGATAAGCCCTGCCGCTTACTCCGGCCCAGACTTGTCCTCGGACGAAGCCTGCCGTTAGGGAGTGTGCGACACTCGCTCATCCTCGAGGCCCACTTCCGAGGCGGGCGAAGACAATCTATTTCTTACCGGTACCGCTAGGTACCCGTTTCAATCACTGCAATTGGAATCACTAATTGCACTTAACGCTTGATCAGTTATTTTCACTTTAGTATAGCACTCGCGCGACACACTAGACAAATAAATGACCATAATCAGATTAAACTATTCGAATTACCGAAATTTTCTCAAAATCAGTGAAAGTTTCGGCTTGAGTTGTTGCTTCAACGAAAGAATACGACGCTATGAGGGTACATCGCCTT
This sequence comes from Ectropis crepuscularia, assembly GCA_963693475.1. NCBI lineage: Eukaryota > Metazoa > Arthropoda > Insecta > Lepidoptera > Geometridae > Ectropis > Ectropis crepuscularia. Next base: position 31,587,359 of record OY856339.1, on the reverse strand, counting down.
AGCTCAAGCTCAGGTGACCAAAACCGGAAATTAGGTAGCATCATGCCATTTCCATAGACTAAAGTTACCAGAAGTGTGACGTATTTCCTGTGTGTTGCCAGAAAGAAGAACAGCGCAATCTCACTATAGATGCTGTGCATCGTCACATGCCGATATAATAAGTGGTTTCGATGCTCACATGAACGTTTAGCAACACAATTCCAAGAAGCTCTCGAGACGGGTTCTCTTCCCAGTTTCATGACCACCGGAGTCACCTTCCTGCTCCATAAGTCTGGTAGTACCACGGAACCAAAGAACTACAGACCCATAACGTGCTTACCTACCACCTATAAGCTGCTTACATCCATTCTGAGAGCAAAAATTAACGCGCATATAGTCGCGAATAACGTTTTGGCCTCCTCTCAGAATGGATGTAAGATTGGGTCCCGTGGTACTAAGGAGCTGCTCCTCATTGACACGACCATTTGCCAACAAGTCAAACGTAACAAAGGAGCCCTCTCCGCTGCTTGGATTGACTATAAGAAGGCCTATGACGCGGTGCCCCATTCGTGGCTGAAAAGGGTTTTAGAGTTGTATAAAATAAACCCAACTCTAAAATCTTTTCTAAGCAAATGCATGGGACAGTGGGTGACAGTCCTTCGTCAACCAGGTAGCGTAGACAGCTCGTTTGATTCGGAGGACTTGATAAGGATTGAAAGAGGCATATTTCAGGGTGACAGTCTGAGTTCGCTATGTTGGTGCTTAAATCTGAATCCTCTCAGCACTCTGTTGAAGGATTCAGAGTTAGGCTATCGTCTTCGTAGAGGGGGTGAGGTTATATCTCATTTGCTGTACATGGACGACCTCAAACTCTTTGCACCGAAACGCCAAGACTTGTTGGGGCTATTAAAAACCACAGAGGTTTTTAGTAACGCCATCAAGATGGAGTTCGGTGTCGACAAGTGTGCGGTCATGCATGTACAGCGAGGGAAAGTAGTAAATTCAGAGAATTTACAACTTTCCGAGACAATAACTCTCAGATCCCTCTCCGAAGACGAGACCTACAAATATCTCGGTATGTCACAGTCATTGGGTATATCAGCAGATGACATTAAGAAATCGGTGAAGGAGCGCTTCTTTTGCCGGCTGACAAAAGTACTCAAAAGTCTTTTGTCAGGCGGTAATAAGGCGCGAGCCTTCAACGGTTGGGTAATGCCTCTGCTGATATACTCTTTTAGCATACTGAGATGGACTCAGACTGAGCTCGACGCCCTGGATAGAAAGGTCCGTCAACTGCTCACAACACACCGCATGCTACACCCGCGCTCGTCTGTTATGAGACTGTATATCCCGCGGAAGTTGGGGGGTCGAGGCTTTTTAAATGCCAAGAACCTTCACAACCGCGAGGTATGCAGTCTTAGGGATTATTTCCGCAACAACGAGTCCAGGATGCATCGCGATGTTGTGGCAGTTGACAGGAGCCTCACGCCTCTTTCATTGGCAAACGAGAACTGGCACAAACCATCGGTGCTCAGCACTGATGATCGCAAGGAAGTATGGAAGAGCAAGGAGCTGCACGGGCGATTCTATCGGGCCCTGACGGGACCCGATGTGAATCTGCTCGCTTCGGTGAACTGGCTACGCTTCGGGGACCTCTTCGGAGAAACCGAGGGTTTTGCCTGTGCAATTGCAGACGAAGTTATCAAGACGAACAACTACCGGAAATACATAATGAAGGACGGTACGGTCGACATTTGTCGGGCATGCCGCCGTCCAGGCGAATCTCTTCGTCATGTTATTTCCGGTTGTTCGCATCTTGCTAACGGCGAGTACTTGCACAGACATAACCTAGTAGCCAGGATCATCCACCAGCAACTTGCTCTTAGATACTGCCTTGTCGAGTCCGAGGTGCCGTACTATAAGTACGCACCTCTGCCAGTTCTCGAGAATGGTCGTGCGTTGCTCTACTGGGACCGCTCTATCATCACGGACAGGACTATTGTCGCCAATAAGCCTGATATCGTGCTGGTAGACCGGTCTCAGCGCCAGGCTGTGATCGTCGATATCACCGTACCACATGACGAGAACCTCGTGAAAGCCGAGAAGGACAAACTGAGCAAGTACCTTGACTTGGCTCACGAGGTTACCGCCATGTGGGATGTTGATTCGACGATCATAGTCCCAATAGTCGTGTCGGCAAATGGCCTTATAGCGAAAAGCCTCGACCAACATCTCAAGAGGCTTTCGCTAGACGGTTGGATCAAGGGTCAGATACAGAAGGCAGTCATCCTAGACACAGCGCGCATCGTCAGGAGGTTCCTTTCTCTGCAGCCCTAACCACCGGTAGCTTGGGCCCTGCCCCGCTGCTGGCGGCACCCTAGTTTTTAAGTTTTTTATAATGTTTATATTTATTTTATATGTATTGTAAAAAACTTAGGAATTAAGAAAGAAAATAAATAAGTGAATAATAAATAATAATAAATTTATTTGTCATAAATACATGTACAAGAAATCTGCAAGAAGAATCGGGTAAGTATTCACTTACGGATGAGAGTGACTATCCAATAGGGTAATTTGTATAAAAACTCATTCAGATAATATCATCAGAATATGAGTTGTTTTTGCGAACATAAATAAGTACTTACCTAATATCTATACACCTAATAATACAGTAGGTTTGGGTGCGTCTGTACAATGAAGCGAAAATAGTTCAGATAACAATTGAACAACAAAATTTAAGCAACCGCTAACATTAATTTGTATTGTATTTTATGCTTCTAGGATACCTAAGGATGAACCAACCACCATGAATGAATACTAACACGGAGCGATCGTTCAATTTGTAAATATTATACTTAAGAGATTATATCAATAAATATCTACTAATACATCATCATAATAGTTTTATTTCTTAATCGGTCAAAAATTAAATCTAGGTACCTTTATACTTAGTCAGATTACCATGTAATATACCTATCTTTATAACTCGTACCTACTTATCTAACTCGTGCATAAAATATTTATCACCAATAACAACTGGCAATCACTCAGCAGTGGGTACTGCTGAGTGTTTGTAAGCATTTATTTCTCTTGCCCAATAAGGAAAGTTATTTAATCAAGGTTGTATTTTAGTGGACCAGGGTTATTACGGATGCGGCTGCGGATTATTTGAAGTTCAAATCCGCGGATGCGGATTTTGGGGCTTTAAAAGGATAATTATTTATATCTTAAGTGCATAAATAACTGAAAATCAACTAAATTTTACCCAACTTTTTATTTATTTAATCATATTTTTAGAACTAAATTCCACAAGATTTTAGTTTTACTTATGACACAACAACTTCGAGTTTCATAATAAACAATCTTTGTTTAATAATTAAACTGGAAAATTGGTAAATTATATGAAATAAATAGCAATGTTGCAGCCTTCTCAGCTTCCAACCTGTTTCTTAGTGGATTATAAATATATTCAGGGCCGCCGTAACGCAGCGTGCAAGGCGTGCGCCGCACGCGGGCGGCACGGCCAGGGGGGCGGCAAATCGAGAGACTAATAACGTAATTCAAAATTAAAATTATCAAAAATTATTTAACACCTACATTGATCCAGCAAATGCTAAATTATTTAGCTCTACAGTTTCAATTTGCTACTACGTCGTTAACCCGCTACTTCGTTCGCGTGCACAGGTGTTGTGGGCGTATTAGTAGGACATAAAAGCATTTCGATAGGAGTCCACGCAGGAAAAACGAACACAGATTTTTGCTTTTTTTATAAAAAAAAAGTATTTTTAAGACTTATTTATATTTTTTTAAATTATTTTTTGTAGTCCTAACCGGACTACAAAAACAAAATGGATCAAATAACAAAAATTCCACCAGAGCCAAATATCCGTTCTAAATCCAAACAGCCGTACAATTATCAGCCTAGCCCATGTACTAACAATTCAGTTGACCCAGTGACCAGGCCAGTTTTAACACTATCAACGCCCTAGGCGAGATTTCTAACGGCGTCCCTTTCCTGATGAACGCGTGGGAGGAAGGGGCGCTGCGCCGCAAGTCCAGGCGCCCCTTTGTATCCGGCGCTCTGGGCGGTCGTCCTAATGCGCCCTACTCTAACGCCGTTACTGATATTTGACACTTGCCTAGCCTGTTCATTTAATTTAGTTCCACTGCCTGCCACCTGGTGCAGAAACTCCCTAATATGTCAAAATGGCGACGGCAAATAACAAATTTGATGTTGAATTTTTCAAAATTACCCTTTTTTGTACGTGGAGAAAATGCATTTGCGTATACCCACCTGGGGGAGACGGTCTGTTAACGTCGGATTCCACACCATGGGTGGACATGGTGTCTCTACCGACTAGCCTCCACAGGGTTCCGTTTGCCGCTGACGGCGGGAACACGGGACTATTCTCGCATTCTTTCGCGAAATTGCGACTTGCACGTTTCGGGGCCCTCCTATGGAGCACAACCCATCACTGACGCACATGAGTCCAGGATACGCCGTGACCACCTCCGGGACCAACCAGTAAGTGGGTGCCAGACGACTCCGCGTCTGGACACCTTAGGTCTGACACCCTGCAGCTCCACCGTGTTTGCCATGTAACACTGTCGCCCCCGTCAAGGCCGCGGTGGGCAGCGAGAGCGGCGCACCGTAAGCCGCAATACCAACGGTGCTCTTCTGCGGCATCCACCCCACAGCCGCGATATTTCAACGTCCCCAACAAAGCCCCGGCCCGGAGCATTCACACCTCTAAAACCAGTCTAAAGTTGTACGGCGTATGCGTATGATACGCGTACACCGTACAACTTACATGGCCGCATCGTCGTCGGTTTGGTGGCAACGCCTAGACGAGCGGTGCCACCTCGAGATTTTTAGCTTCACTATGGATAACCAAGCCACGGCTACTGAGCCCCCCACCTCGGGTTAATATAATGCGGTAAAACCCTACAGGAGGGTTTCAAAATACAACATAACCTAATTTAAGGGGTCCGAGTCGCGGAGTCACGTCTTGCATTCGACCAACGACCCTGGTCTACCACCGGTGACCTTGTGGGCCTGTTTTGCTGGACGCACATCACCGAATTTAGCTCTAGTGATGCGCTGAAAACCAGCGGCGCGTCACTGGTCCATCACCGATATACTCGAACCCAGGATACGCCGTGATCACCTAGGGACCTACCGAAAAGTGAGTGCCAGACCCCCCACGTCTGGACACCCCTACGCCCCCCCGCCGGTTCAGCTCTGTGGCTGCTTACCAGTTTTCAGTTGCATCGGAGGACAGGAACAGCGGTGCACCGCAATACTGACAGTCCTCTTCCTCTGCAGCCCCACCGCGTTCGTCGTCTAACGGTGGTAACCCGGTCAAGGCCATGAGAGCGGAGCATTGTAATACTGACTATCCTCTCCCGCTGCGGCCTCCACCCCACAGCCGCGATGCCCACCCCTCAACATTGTGGCGTACCTCAGTTGCACCGATGCCCATACACCGTGCAACCTATGGCCGCATCGTATCTCTCAAACGTCGATTTTGGGCGTTTTTTTTCGTTAGAAAGCGACTTTACTGTGTTGGTAAAACCACCCATGTTTGGTAAATATTGATTCAAGATGGCCGCTTCCACTATATGGGTATCAAATGAAAGGGCTCGACTAGTAGAATACTGTACAAATTTGAAATTCAAAGTAATCGAGAGATTTTTTTTTTAATTTTGTTCTTGTTATGGACAAAACTAAGAGTAAGTAGCCTTGGGGCGGCATAATCGGTATTGCACGCGGGCGACGAAACAGCCAGCGGCGTCCCTGGGGGTGGAGGCCGCAGCGGGAGAGGATAGTCAGTATTACAATGCTCCGCTCTCATGGCCTTGACCGGGTTACCACCGTTAGACGACGAACGCGGTGGGGCTGCAGAGGAAGAGGACTGTCAGTATTGCGGTGCACCGCTGTTCCTGTCCTCCGATGCAACTGAAAACTAGTAAGCAGCCACAGAGCTGAACCGGCGGGGGGGCGTAGGGGTGTCCAGACGTGGGGGGTCTGGCACTCACTTTTCGGTAGGTCCCTAGGTGATCACGGCGTATCCTGGGTTCGAGTATATCGGTGATGGACCAGTGACGCGCCGCTGGTTTTCAGCGCATCACTAGAGCTAAATTCGGTGATGTGCGTCCAGCAAAACAGGCCCACAAGGTCACCGGTGGTAGACCAGGGTCGTTGGTCGAATGCAAGACGTGACTCCGCGACTCGGACCCCTTAAATTAGGTTATGTTGTATTTTGAAACCCTCCTGTAGGGTTTTACCGCATTATATTAACCCGAGGTGGGGGGCTCAGTAGCCGTGGCTTGGTTATCCATAGTGAAGCTAAAAATCTCGAGGTGGCACCGCTCGTCTAGGCGTTGCCACCAAACCGACGACGATGCGGCCATGTAAGTTGTACGGTGTACGCGTATCATACGCATACGCCGTACAACTTTAGACTGGTTTTAGAGGTGTGAATGCTCCGGGCCGGGGCTTTGTTGGGGACGTTGAAATATCGCGGCTGTGGGGTGGATGCCGCAGAAGAGCACCGTTGGTATTGCGGCTTACGGTGCGCCGCTCTCGCTGCCCACCGCGGCCTTGACGGGGGCGACAGTGTTACATGGCAAACACGGTGGAGCTGCAGGGTGTCAGACCTAAGGTGTCCAGACGCGGAGTCGTCTGGCACCCACTTACTGGTTGGTCCCGGAGGTGGTCACGGCGTATCCTGGACTCATGTGCGTCAGTGATGGGTTGTGCTCCATAGGAGGGCCCCGAAACGTGCAAGTCGCAATTTCGCGAAAGAATGCGAGAATAGTCCCGTGTTCCCGCCGTCAGCGGCAAACGGAACCCTGTGGAGGCTAGTCGGTAGAGACACCATGTCCACCCATGGTGTGGAATCCGACGTTAACAGACCGTCTCCCCCAGGTGGGTATACGCAAATGCATTTTCTCCACGTACAAAAAAGGGTAATTTTGAAAAATTCAACATCAAATTTGTTATTTGCCGTCGCCATTTTGACATATTAGGGAGTTTCTGCACCAGGTGGCAGGCAGTGGAACTAAATTAAATGAACAGGCTAGGCAAGTGTCAAATATCAGTAACGGCGTTAGAGTAGGGCGCATTAGGACGACCGCCCAGAGCGCCGGATACAAAGGGGCGCCTGGACTTGCGGCGCAGCGCCCCTTCCTCCCACGCGTTCATCAGGAAAGGGACGCCGTTAGAAATCTCGCCTAGGGCGTTGATAGTGTTAAAACTGGCCTGGTCACTGGGTCAACTGAATTGTTAGTACATGGGCTAGGCTGATAATTGTACGGCTGTTTGGATTTAGAACGGATATTTGGCTCTGGTGGAATTTTTGTTATTTGATCCATTTTGTTTTTAAAAAAATAATTTAAAAAAATATAAATAAGTCTTAAAAATACTTTTTTTTTATAAAAAAAGCAAAAATCTGTGTTCGTTTTTCCTGCGTGGACTCCTATCGAAATGTTTTTATGTCCTACTAATACGCCCACAACACCTGTGCACGCGAACGAAGTAGCGGGTTAACGACGTAGTAGCAAATTGAAACTGTAGAGCTAAATAATTTAGCATTTGCTGGATCAATGTAGGTGTTAAATAATGTTTGATAATTTTAATTTTGAATTACGTTATTAGTCTCTCGATTTGCCGCCCCCCTGGCCGTGCCGCCCGCGTGCGGCGCACGCCTTGCACGCTGCGTTACGGCGGCCCTGTCCACCCCACAGCCGCGATGCCCACCCCTCAACATTGTGGCGTACCTCAGTTGCACCGATGCCCATACACCGTGCAACCTATGGCCGCATCGTATCTCTCAAACGTCGATTTTGGGCGTTTTTTTTCGTTAGAAAGCGACTTTACTGTGTTGGTAAAACCACCCATGTTTGGTAAATATTGATTCAAGATGGCCGCTTCCACTATATGGGTATCAAATGAAAGGGCTCGACTAGTAGAATACTGTACAAATTTGAAATTCAAAGTAATCGAGAGATTTTTTTTTTAATTTTGTTCTTGTTATGGACAAAACTAAGAGTAAGTAGCCTTGGGGCGGCATAATCGGTATTGCACGCGGGCGACGAAACAGCCAGCGGCGTCCCTGATTATATTACCCAGCTCCACTAAATAATTGTTCGCTGGGAACTCTAGCTGGTGGATATGACAAATTTATATCTGGATGCTAATTTGGAGAGAATTTAAAATTCACAACGGATAGATCTCCATCAATTTCACCACTTCGTCGGTTGCCGAAAGAAGTTAGCAATTACCAAAACAAACACGAAGCTCATAGCTTACATGTAGTTGCTTGTTGATGTAAATCCGTAAAAACTCGGGATTAACTGATGCGATGGATGTGCATGCGAATGCAGATGTCTTAATTAATGCGAATGTTCCGCATTTGCGAATGCGAATATTCGTAGCACCGCTGGTGTGGACACCCTATTAGAAAGGGATGTAGTACTACTTTGATGCCTTTCAGTTGGCTCGTTTTGATAGAACAGTGCACAGTCCAGTTATAGTATACGTTCATGGTCAACACAGAGAGTGCGAATGAGACGCAGCTAACAGCCGGTCAAGAGAACGGCCAGCGTAACTAGACCTCTATGATTTTGGGAATTACATGACATGAAAACAAAACAATTATTTTAATTTTACGTACCTCAAAGAGAATGAAATACTACACATACCTATGAGTGAAAAGTGAAATATTTTTTCTGATAACTGGAACTTTTGTTCCCAATCACTTTATAGAACAAGTAGATATTTGATATTTTTATCGACTACTAATACAAAAAATCTTTTTTAACACGCTTTTATTAGCTTCACCTGTATGTATGTAACCGACCCCTTTGAGCTCGATTTTGTCCTACTTTTTAAACATAAACAGATCAAATGGGCACAGTTCTGGCTAGCGATTCTGATCCCAGTCCGATTGATCCGACGCGGAATCTCATCTCTTGGTCTTATTTGTTTAGGGGTTTAGAATGATAAAGACAAAGATTGTCATTCCGAATTTAATCCGTTTGGATTGGGTTTAGAATCAATACCCCGGTCACAATCTTCGTTTGACCGTGCACCGATTGATATTTGCCCGAAATTACCTTATTGTGGCCAGAATTCAGAAGTAATTTACAACTGTTTGGGTTATTTTCTCTATGCCTTACAGTTATTGTTGACCTGGTTATTTCATGGAAATTGCACACAAAAATAAAACGAAAAATATATGAACATAATTATTTATTCTCAAGACACTTGAACGAATTCCTTCCTAGAGATTTAGTGAACATTATCTATGCCGACGCTCCCGCGAGCGGTCGCGGCGGCGCGCGCGGTCCCGCGAGCGCTCGCGTGGCCGCTCGCGCGCGCGGTCGCTGCGCGCGCGCCGGTCTCGCTCGCGGTCGCCGCGGTCCCGCTCCCTCGACCGCTCTCTGTCTCTCTCCTCACGTTTCGGTCTTTCTTTTGGATATCTGTAAAAGAGGAGAAAATCTGATTCAACTTCTTTTTCATTTCTATAATTTAAGTGGCATGAGTGTAGGTAGGAGTCTTTCTTTATTACAGTCATAATTGATAAAAAAAATATGATAGAAGTGAAAACTTATAACTCAGAATTTGATAACTTACTTTGGAAACTACGCGGGTGAAACCGGATGGCGTGGCCAATGAGCATGGCCCTAGCTTTGGCATTTCTAGATGGCCAATGGCCATGGTTCCGAGTTTGCCCGCAGATTTCTTATCATTCCCGAGCGTGACGCCAAAATTCAATTTACAGTCCACGAAAAATCTGTCTGTGGCGCGTCAAAAGGTTTTCACTTCAAAACCTTTTGGCATATCAACGTGTCTTTTTGTATTGAGACAGGCTTATTCTTGGCTGTGAAGTGCCGTGCTAGACAGTGATTAGAGCTCTTTATGATCAGATAGTTGAGTAGTGCTGTTATTATAGTCGTGTGCTTACTATAACATACACGTTTTGCACATCCCGTCACACAGATAAACCAAGCCATTTCTGACCTGGAAACTCAAAATGTCGCCATTAGTATACACTGGACACAACATATGTGCGCTATACTACTACTTCCCCTTTGTTAGTAATGACATATCGAGTTACTAGTTTTTATCCCAACAAAATAACGAAGTTGCGTGTAATACGTCAACAACGGGAGTACCAATCTTCTAGCTCTAGTGGGAGTGGGTCTGTGGGTAGTAAGTGACCTGTCGTCTCCGTAGTCGCGGCGGTCGCGGTCGTCGTGGTCGCGGCGCTCCTCCCCGCGGCCCGGGTGGTAGGCCCCCGCGGCGCCGCCGCCCGCGCCGCCGCGGAACCCGCTCACCGCCGGCTGCGGAGGCGCGTTCTGTCTGTTGTGTTCCGCCAACCTATACCGCGTCATGGATGGATTAGCACTTATCACCAGACATTGTTTTAAAACAGACTTGATCAAGCTCTAACTCAATTTCTGATGTTTCGTGTCCGCTGGACACTCGCATACGCGAAGAGGCGAAACGTGAAACGAAACAAGTTTTTAATTTTGCAATATGTATTAATACCATATTGACACTCTAAGAGTCTGGAAAAGCCATAAAAGTACCTTTTGTTCAATGACTTCATTCTTTTTCATATGAAATTGTGGGCTCTTGATCTAAACAAACCCACCATATCAAACCATAACAAACTATCACCATAGATGAACTAACTTAGCTTACTAATACAACACAACACAACGTAAATATCATCACATCAGCATGTATTCATCACACAACATACATTTCATTACATCATTAGTTCATTAGCCTGTATTCGTCCACTGCAGAGGACGGCAGTTTTTGTAGGTTTTTTATAATTGTACCTTCTCCAGAAAGCTTTATAGTAATCCCATCCTCAACTGCCACTTTTCTATTTTAAGTTGTCCAAGAGCCCTCATAATTTTGTCTAAACTTACTTAATCTGTATGTCTGTTTTCAATTAGCCTGGATCACTACATCAGTTGTAATATAGTTTTAGAAAACTAAAGATTATGATATGTAAGTACATGATATAGTCATAATTTATTTTGTGTAAAAACAACACTATTGGACCACAACATCACTTCACGTCAGGGAGATTGTGGTCAAGTGCAATTATTATCAGTAAAAAATCTTTTGACTTTGGCCACATGAACATCAAATGCAAGACCGGTGAAACGAACCAAGCTAAAGTATATATTTACATGCCTCTAAGTGCTATTCTTATTCTACAATATTACTAAAATCCATCTGGGGATGATTTGCATTAGTCTGGCTCTGAAACAGAAGACTAATCATTTTGCACATGGCTTACAAAGTAATTAGCAAATGATAATATGGTGGTAGTAGTAAGTAGGTATTCTCATCATTAAAATTTTGTATGAATAAGTGAAACTTTTTAACTTTACTTTACTTTTTTTTTCTAAGCTCAAATTATTTTCATAAGTAATTTATAAGAATGAGCTGCCATTAATGAAGAATTGAAACAAGCAAAGTATCACAGTTTATGGTTCCTACACAAATTAAATTTACCAACAAGCCATAAAAAGATATTAAGTATCATCAGTTGACAGTTTTTCACTTTTCTCTTTAAGCATGTATTGCTTTAAATGTTTATGCCTTTGAAAATTATTTATAATTGAATATTATATTGATCTGTTCTACTTCATTAAACAAAATTAAAAACATCATTGAAATGGACTTCTGCTTATTAATTCATACTTTCCGTTTTGCATCTCAATTTTTGCAATCTGAGTCTGCACTAGATGGGTCCTACTGTCAGCTATCTCGGTGCAAAGCTATTCTTTTCCATAGAAACTCATGGATGAAGTAAATGTTGTATTAGCTAAGAGTTAACAAATTCGTACATACTTTTGCTCAATCTGCTTCTGTATGGGCACTGGTATCCGGGGGAAGAGCGTGCTGAACCAGTCCAGCTTGCTGAGCATCTGGCGCACTAGCGCGCCGATGGTGCTGGCGCCGCCGCCGCCGCCCGCGCGGGGCTCCACCTCCTCCTCGTCGTCCAGGTACTCCGCGTACCAGTCGAACAGGTCCGCCGGGGGCTGCGTGTAGCGGATGTACATGAAACCTGCAACATGCATCAGGTTAGTTTGTTTGACGGGGTCTTTTCCGCACTTAGCCTCTGTTGTAGCACTTGTCTGTAACACGCATGAAATAACATCACTCCACTACACAACAATGTTACGTTATATAGAAAACGGCAGGAAGTGGGGACAGAAACTTAAATCTGAGGATAGGCCTGAGTGGCGAGCCATTGAAGAGGTCTACGTCCAACAGTGGATTAAGATGACAATGAGCTGCCTATCACCTTACATATTGTTGTTCTATTATCACAAATTCCAAGTAATGCAGCAGCAGAATTTTGAGTGGGTTATTTAGTATTTTTCCATTTGTCTCTATCCAGTGCTATGTCGTACCAGTTTCACTGTTTGTCTGTTTTCGTTGCGGGTAGGGAGGCCTTTGCCCAACATTGGGGCATCATATAATAAAAATAGTAAATAAATAATATTTAGTACTTGGATATTTGTAGAGGAATTTTGAAGCAATCTGACTTTCAATAAACTCACCTAGCACATCATTAAAGTAAATATCTCTTTAATCTTCAAATCAGGTTCTTCTAGAATTCTAGATACACACACTCTATTGTACCACATGGTTGCTTAACATGAGACGAGATGGAGGTCAAGTGCACATGTAAGTTAAAAAACTACAGAGGGTTACTAATGTAAATCAATACATAACAATAGTCATACCTACCGAGCGCTCTAATGTATGGTGAGTCTGAGTGTGTCAGGAGACCATTGACTTGTTTCCGGGTGAGGCGCAGAGTGTATAGTTTGTAGAGGAGGCAGAACGCTGTGGAGACGATGCCGCCGGCGCCCACACCGCGGACCTGCGCAGTGGAGTATCCTCATATACAATATGCAGATTAAAAAGATCTTACTATTACATGCAAACAGTACAGAAATCTGCTTTGCTAATTTGACATGGAACATGTAGATATATTTAGTCCAAAAAGAAAACCTTCTGTTTCTGAAACCTAGTAAGTAAGTGAGGTAGTCCCAGTTGTCCCATGCAATGTCACTGACAAACACATCACTTCCTCACCAAAACCTCAATTCCAGTATACAACTGGAACAGGTTGCCCGAGGATGTTATTTCATCAAAATCATTGAACTCTTTCATGAACAAACTGGCCAAATCGATAGCAAAAGACAATTTCATTTTAACACCCAATTACCTATAATTTGTTATTTCAACATGGAGATACAGAAATATCAGCTAATGCTGTTTGCCTCTTACTGCATAATATGAATAAAAATATACCTATTAACATTTTTATGACAATATCTATTAAAAATATCATGCAAAAGAAGACACTCAAGAGAAGTAGAAGCAACATACTCACGCCGCCACACATGCCAGTCTGGCCAGCCGTCTTGCGGCTGCCGCGCTCCCACGGCTCCAGGTGCTTCACCTGGTAGTAGATCTCATCTACCACCTCATGGTATGTCTTCAGTTTGAACAGGTGCACTGTTGATAACAGACAACACTTTAATATTCATTTACTTACTGATGTTTAGAATTAAAATTGACATGTGTGGAGTCTTAGTACATTTCAGTTATGTTAACCAGGGTTTTGACAGGGTAATGCTTTTGGTTTCTAGATCGTAGCCATGGTAATCGCCAATCTGAACAAACAAGGCCAATACATAGGAACAGACTAAGATTTTGAACTAATATACAATTTAAAGATAAATGAAGAGTGTGACTGTCAGTTATAAAATATTAAAATTGAAGATCCGCTGCGTTGTTTCGTTTGCTTACCTACCTTTGAAGTAGCTAGAGCCCTGAATATTTGCTAAGATTAGAGGGTTCAGGTTCATAGTCTGTTCATTACCCCATATTGGTAATACGTTGTGCTGCTTGCCCGTCTTTGCTGGCTTTTGTTGATTGTACTCTAAAAATCAAGAAATATTAGTGACAATTCGCTTCTACTTCGCGATCTTTCAACATAGGCACAAACACGTACCTTCGACGTCAGTCATAATTATATACTTAGCGTGAAATTCGTGTTATAGCGTAACAGTAATCCCAAGGTAGTTCGTACGTAACTTTACAAAAACCTATTGCAATACAATTTTCTAAAATTAAAAACAACACAACATTCAATAAACACACAACGCAATGTACAATGGCGGCAAAGAATGAACAAAGAACGAAGTAAACGATGACACGATAAGATGAGTGATCGCATGAACATAAATTCATTTGTTCATTTCCATTTGGGAGTAGAGGTGGGCGATTATGAGATATACTAATGAAATCATTCGATTATGAGAATGTCTCGAGATTTCTCGATTATGACAGTTTGTAATTACTAATTAGTAGCCAGTCACGCACGCACGGTCGCTAGTCGCGCGCGACTCGATTTACTCACAGCACAGCCGCGTGGGGTGAGAAAGGGACAACACGATGCGGTCTCTCAGCGGGCCGCTATAAAAGAGGGACAGCTATCGAAAAGCTACCTAAAACTTACAAACAATCAATACAAAAATCGGTAAACTTACCGTTAATTAAATCCACATATTTATAAGTAAAAAATTGGCAGTCATAGGTAGTGTTGAGTAGGACATACAAGAGGCGGTACATTTGTCCCGTACATGACGTCAAGATGTAAGAGTGGCTCAACATTTTATATTGTACTACTTCAAATTATATGTCGCGGCAGTCGCGAAGTCGCATGACTTACTCTCCGTCCTCCGTCCTCACTGTTTTTTAGTATGTCATCAATCAGAGTTCAGACTGTAATTGTACTGCAATAACGCCAAATGTCATGTTTGTACTCGGAACTTCAAATGTACCTATCGCCGAACTTTAGTACGCCTCGCCTCATTTGAAGTGGTACATTGTACTGGCTCAATACAAAAAAGAGGCTACTCTTACAAACTCTTTTGTATGTCATGTCCTACCCAACACTAGTCATAGGCACTGCCGATAGAAGTGAAAACTTGTGACTGAAATGACTCAAATGAATTTATTTATCACCTTGTCAGATGACAGATTATTTGTTAAACCATCGTAGGTCTATGTACATTCGCATAATTTCAACACCGCCAGCTAAATCGATGGTTGCGCCATCTAGTTTTATATCAACGTAATTATACAGAATATTTCAACTCTTTACTGTTTCTATTGCCCTGGTACCTACCTGGCCGTTTTTACCGAGTTTACCCGAAGATTTCATATCCGAACCGATCCGATCCGATCCATTATCATATCCAAGCGTGACGATTGATGAATCCATTTCACAGCCCACGAAAATTCTGTCTATAGCGCGCCCAAAGAAGTTTTCACTTCAAGTGTCACGTTTCACACCACCGGCACCGTAATACAAACAAAAGAAACCAAATAAACCTATGTCGATACTACTAAAGTCACGGAAGAACTGTCGTCGACTTCATGAAACACGATTAGTAGTACTAATTACTAATATCATTCGATTATGAAAACATATTAGTTACTAATTCGATAATCGATTATCAACATTAGTTATACAAAATAAATCGATTATGCCGATCATTCATAATCGCTCACCACCTTCGAGCAATGTTGTCATTGCTCGAAGCTCACCGCTATTTGGGAGTGAAGAAATAATTATTGTGAGGAAGTTACCGGAACTGACCAACATAATGACAAAAAAGTGCATCGAATGAAAAATCAAATGTTGCCATTTAAAACAGACGTCAGTGCACACATAAACACTAGGTTTTCCAATGCTTTTTTTAACCAAAAAATTTCAGCGTAGTGATTCTAGATTTTAAAACCTTTCGGTTCGGGGTTCTCTATTGTCTGTGCGGGCATCTCTCTACAATGTCTGTGCTGGTGAAACTAGTGAACTCTGTGCTGGCTGGTGTCACAGACTAAGTAGAGAGGTTGGTGTACTACAAGCTACAAGTGTACTATTTTCAAGATATTCAAAGATAATTTTACCTTTTAAGGTGGGACCGCACTGGGCGACGCGACGAGACGCGACGCGCCGCGGCCAAATCGTCACAGATCACAATATAGACTCCGCGCCACCACTCGTGACCGTTGGCGAAAGGAGCCACTGTCGTATTCCACAATGACAGATGAAACCTATGATATTATAGTGGCTTAGTTCAATAATTTCGCCAAAGTACTTCAGTGATGGCACGGAGTCTACTACTAGCACAGATAAGTAAATCTTGAAGCTGCCGTCATTTTCGAGATATTATTAAATGTCAGTGTCAGTGAATCAGTGACAAACATTACTGTTACGAACTGTGTTGCCAAACGATACGAGTTAATACGAAAGTCCATGCGTATCATCCTTGGAGCAATGCGGTCGTCACCTATAAATGCAATGCAGGTTGAATGCTGCGAACCCCCTTTATCCCTGAGGCGTCAATATCTGTCTGATAGGTTCTTTACCAAACTAGCTCAACAAGGTAATCACCCCCTAATTGCAAAGCTGGAGTACTTGGCATCACTATACCATCCTCAAAGGTTATTAGGTGATGACATTCCATGCATACTTCGCAGCTATATGTTTCTATGTCGCCTTCCTTACCCTCTTGTACAGTATCCCATCCTGCCCCTATATTCTACGCCCTTTGAAGCGTTAACTTTCTTACCCAACAACATCATCATGAACTTTGGGGTGGACAAGGACACAGTAGAAGCTAACAAAGAGTTTAGTTGGAAAATTGAAACTGAGTATAAAGACTGGCTCAAAATATACACAGATGCTTCTAAGTCCCCCTACTGTCCAGTTGGTGCTGCGGTATGGATACCTTCTACAAGTATAATCTTGAACTTTAAGTGCCCATCTGTAACTTCTGTCTTTACTGGTGAAGCTATAGCTATCCTTGAATCCATCAAATTTATTATATCCCATAACCTCAACAAATCTTTAATTCTTACAGACTCTAAGAGCTGCCTCCAAGCTATCCTTTCCAATCCATTCCGAACAAAAACCAAATTCCCCATTATCCTGAAAATCCGAGAAGCCCTTCTAGAATGTCTCAAACATAATATCAACATAGTACTAGCATGGATACCTGGCCACTCAGGCATTGATGGTAATGAGCATGCAGATGCCTGTGCCAAAGATGCTGTATTATCTGGCTCTCTTGATTACTCACAAATTCATACTCATGATTTGTGCACCATACTGAAACCTATGATGCATAAATGTTGGAACCAAAAATGGCAAACATCCAAAAAAGAAAAGGGTATATTCTATGGTAACCTACAACCAGAAATACCCAACAAACCTTGGTTTTATAAAACACAAAAAATAAACAAATCTACCATCTCCACAATATGCCGTCTTCGCTTGAACCACTCTTGTACTCCCGTCTTCCTAGCCAAGCTCAGGATAAGGAATCACTCTATTTGTGAATGTGGTTTGGATGAGGGAAATGTGGATCATATATTCTTCAGTTGCCCCTTGATGCTGTATTCCTTATATGATGTCATCCCCCCTGAAATTCCCCGTCCTACCTCCCTTAAATTCCTCCTCTCCCTAGTTAATACTCCTTTTGTACATATTTTATGTAAATATATTAAAAATAATAAAATAAAACTATAGTTTGTCTTTACTTGTAAATATTCTAATATGTATAAATAAATATATGGGTGTGTTGTCATGTACTTGTTAGAGTGTAGTGTAGTGTGTAGTTAGAACTAACTCTTTTCTTTTTCAGAAAAGGGGGAACACAAAAAATTCACCAAATACATCGAGCAAAAATTTACCGTCCAAAAGCACTATTGCCTACACCAATCTCTACGTTTGGCGGTCTATCTTTCTACGTGACATTGGCGAAATTGTGAGGCTAAACCACAATAAAAGCCAAAAAGCAAAAGTTGAAGTTGAGTTAATACGAGGACTAACCCGGTGGAGGCCATTACCCCTACACGTGTTTGTTTGTTTTTATTGTATTTGTGTACTGTTTATTGGACTTTATTTGGTAAGTGATATATATAATAGTAGCTAGTAGAAGGCAGGGACAATGGAAAACGTTTCCCTGCCAGAAATCCCCCCAGATCCTCCCGATCCCCCTAATTCTATGGAAACAGAAACCACGATGACTCCAAACCTTTTAAAGAGGCATCTAACGTCTCAGCCAGACCGATCCGCATCTGTAAAAAAGAATGTTACGAACCCAGACGCAGCATCCGCGTCTATACAACAAATATACGTCCATCCTGCCATGTCTATACTGGGTATTCAACAGTACGAACATATTGACGCCGGACCGTTTATAGTACATGTCTCGAGAACAGAACCTGATCCAACCTTAGGTACAGTAATCAGACCAATGAAGTTCGGTAAATTCTTGCATACAAACAAAATTGACCATGTCTGCCAAGATGGGGTTAAGAAAGTAGGTAGGAATAAGATATCCATCCAATTCATGAATGCTGCAGCCGCCAATAAATTCTTGATCAACCCTATCCTAAATATCGGCAAATATGAGGCAAGTATACCAACCTATAATGTTACCCGAATGGGATTAGTGAGGGGTGTCCCCGTAGACTGGTCCATGGAGGACTTTGTCAATTCAATCCAAATCCCTGGTAACAGTTACGTTCTAAAAGCAAGGAGGTTAAACCGGAAAAACAAAGTTGAGAATATCATTAATTGGGTTCCTACTCAGACAGTTGTTCTCACATTTAGGGCTCAACAACTTCCAACTAGGATATTTTCATTCTATTCGTCTTTAACTGTAGAAGCTTATCAGTACCCTACCATCCAGTGTAACAACTGTCTAAGATTTGGACACATAAAAAGTCAATGCCACTCTCAACCTCGATGCTTTCGATGTACTCAACCTCATAGTGGAGACAACTGCGTGGTGCAAGAGTCAGAGGCTTCATGCCTGTACTGCTCTGAGCGCCACTTCTCCACAAGTAGATCCTGCCCAGAGCAAGAAAGACAACGAACAATAAAAATGAGAATGTCAAGAGACGGGATCTCATATCAAGAGGCTAGCAGTCAAACAGCTAAAATAAATAGAAGGTTTAGCCAAGTTGCTGGAAGTGTATCTGTTACCCAAACACATGCCTCTCAACTCCCACCCTCCACTGCCACACAACCCCCCCCATCCTCCTCACCTCAATCATACAGAAAGACGGTCACCCACACCCCTCGTCCAAAAGCTCCCCTTGGAAAATCATATGACCACATTGCCCACCAGAACATCATTGCCCAGGGTCCTTCCTCAATCCCCAATGGATATTCTCTGGAGAGAGCACAATCCCAGCCTCAACACCCAACACCAGACACGCATCAACTTCTTACCCAACTCCTCACAATAATCATAAATATGATAACCCAAGATCCCAATTCCTTACCGTCCAACGTAGCCCATATGATCTCCCAACTCTCATCCTTAATAGGTCACCATGGATCTATGCACCATAGTGCAGTGGAACAGCAGGAGCCTCCGTCGGAAGCTTCCTGACCTCCTTCACCTTATCAACAAGTACAGCCCTGTCTTGGTGGCCGTCTCGGAGACGTGGTTTGTCCCTGGTACTCGATACCAAGTCCCGGGATTCTCATGTCTTCGAAGCGACCGTCAGGATGGTACAGCTGGCTGTGCATTATTTGTTGATCTATCCCAATCATTCTCCCAAATTCCCCTTCCCCCTCACAGTCCCGAAATAAACGCTGTCGCTTACGTGCGTTCAATTCCTCCTTCATATCCCTATATATCCCTCATCCCTCCTCACATCTCATACCCGATATCCTTCTGATCATATCCTCTGTCCCGTCTCCAGTTGTGGTAATGGGAGACTTCAATGCCCACCACACCTCCTGGGGTTCCTATCACAATGACTCTTTTGGTCGGCTACTGTATGAATCTTTGGAAGAAGTAAATTTGTGCATAGGGAATGACGGCACTCCTACTCGAAGAGTTCTACCTACTCAAAACCCAAAGTCTGCAGTGGATCTTACTCTCTGTTCTCCTGGTCTGCTTCCCTCCCTATCTTGGCAGGTCCTCCCTCTCACCAGTGGTAGTGATCATTTTCCTATATTAATCAGCCTAGGTCTCAGGGTTTCCCATCCTCCCTCCCCTCCACCACTTTTAAAATATAGATTGTCTGGAGCAAATTGGGACTCTTATTCTTCGCACCTGGATCAAAAACTGACATCTCTTCCTAACCCTACAGAAGTAAATCCCATGGTCTGCTACCAAAAACTTGTAGATGCCATAATATCTTCTGCAGAAGAATTCATTCCACTCAAGAAACCCAGAAACAATCTCCTCTCCCCTCCCTGGTGGGATTCTGAATGCACTAAGGCAGTTCACGATCGCAAATGCTCAGAAAAAAACTATAACAGACACATGACCACTGAAAATTTTCTCATTTACAAAAAGACAGCGGCTAAATGTAGGAAAACTCTGGGAAGTAAGAAGAAACAGGGTTGGTTTAACTTCTGTGAAGGACTATCTCCAACAACTCCATCAACCATTGTGTGGAAGCAAATCCGCAAGTACAGAGGCTCGTATAGAGATAACAACCCCTCTATCAACGATCCTGATTCTTGGTTGGAGGCGTTTGCTGACAACTTGGCTCCTCCTTTTGTGCATCAGAACCCACACCATTCCTGCTCATCCCATTCCCATAACTCTACCACCTATTTCGACTCACCCTTTTCATTCGAAGAACTGCATTTAGCTCTCGATGGGTTAACCGACTCTGCCCCTGGAATAGACGGTATTCCTTACTCCTTCATTACTAGGGCTAATGAGGTTACAAAAAGGTACTTCCTGAATCTGGTGAATTTATTTTTTGACCAGGGCTATATACCAGATTCTTGGAAAACTCAAATTATTGTTCCTATCCTTAAACCAGGTAAAAATCCTGCAGATCCCAACTCCCGCCGTCCAATAGCCCTCTCCTGCGTAGCTGCTAAGATTACTGAGATTCTTATAAAAAATAGATTGGAATGGCACATAGAAAACAATAGACTTCTTCCAAAATCCCAATTTGGCTTTAGGAAAGGAATGAGCACCATGGACAGTCTCAGTATACTCACTACCGATATCCGAATCGCAATTAAAAAAAAGAATCAGTATGTTGTAGCAGTGTTCCTAGACATAGCATCTGCATACGATAATGTCCAGCTTCCAAGACTCAGGAACAAGTTGTTACAGCTGAGTGTTTCGGAGAAGATGGTACGCTTCATTAGCTGCTTTTTGAATGAAAGAACTATCCTAATTAAAAACCAGAATACCATGCCTATGTCTAGGAATATCTGGAAGGGTCTCCCTCAAGGTTCGGTCCTAAGTCCACCTCTATATAGCCTGTATACAGCCGACCTTGAGCTGACTGTCAACCCTTTTTGTAACATCTTACAATATGCTGATGACATTGCACTATACTACACTGGAGAATCTATAGAAGAGGCTGAGAATGCTCTAAACCCTGCCCTACTGTACCTAGAAGACCATTTAAATGATATTGGGTTGTCTATTTCTCCTACCAAAAGTAATTCTATTGTTTTTACAAACAGAAGATCTGTCCCCAATTTGAATCTAAAATGCAACAATGAACCTATCCCTCAAAAACACTGTGTAAAATTTTTAGGCCTATTGCTAGACACCAAATTAACAGGTGTCCCACATTCTGATTATGTTGCATCTAAATGTGAAAAAAACATTAACATTCTCCGCTCTCTTTCTGGCGTATGGTGAGGCTCCCATCCATTCTCTCAAAAGCTATTATATAACTCTATTATTCGCAGTCACTTTGACTATGGAGCATTCCTACTGGAGCCTGGTAACAAATCTGTCCTGAGTAAATTAACATCAATACAAGCTAAATGTCTTCGCATTGTCTTAGGGGCTATGAAAACTTCACCTACTAATGCTATCCAAGTAGAATCTGGCGACCCCCCTTTACACCTGCGAAGACAATATTTAGCCGACAGATTCTATAGTAAACTCGTTCAGAATTCAGACCATCCTCTGTTGCCATAACTCCAAGAACTACATAGACTGACGTCCCCTCTTGATATAAGAATGCAATCTAATTTGCCATGTATTCTTCGTAGCCTCGTTAAATTCTCTCTCCTCCCCTTCCCTACCGCAAACTTCCCTCTTAATCCCTTATTTACAACTCCTTACCATGCCATAACATATAGGCCATCTATTATACTGGACTTGGGCATTAGTAAAAACACAATAGATCCTAGCAAGACACTTTCTAATATAATTGACAACAACTGGAATGACTGGTTCCCTGTTTTTACTGATGCATCTAAATTATGTAAAAATGGAGATGTAGGTGCAGCCGTTTGGATTCCAAGATACAGTATTGCATTAAGATATAAGTGTCCCCCATTGGCATCCGTCTTCACTGGAGAAGCAATAGCTATACTGGAGGCCATACAGTATGTTTCATCTCATTCCATCCCTAAAACCATCATCCTAACTGACTCAAAAAGTTGTTTGCAAGCTATTTTGGCCAACCAATTCAAAATAAAAACAAAATTTCCTGTAATCCTTAAAATTAGGGAAGAACTTTTTAAGTCCCATAACCTTGGTCTAGAGATAGTATTAGCTTGGGTACCTGGACATGCAGGTATCCCTGGTAATGAAAATGCGGACTTCCATGCCAAACAAGCTACAATCCATGGTAACAATGACCACTTCCATGTTTTTGCCCACGACCTTTCCTCTGTATGTCAACCCCAACTCCTTGATTCCTGGAACACTGAGTGGCAGAAATCCAAGACCATGAAAGGAAAATTCTATGGTCAAATCCAACCCTGCATCCCAACTAGACCCTGGTTTTACAAATTTAAAAAATTTGACAAGCATGTTACTTCTGTACTCTGTCGCCTAAGGTTGGGCTTTGTTTGTACCCCAGTGTTCCTGGCTAAAATAAGAATTAAAGACCACTCCCTTTGCGAATGCGGATTGGCTGATGGCACAACTAATCACATTTTCTTTGAGTGCAACAAAAATCGCGGTTCCTTATACGACCTGATCCCAGATGACCTTCCCCGTCCTGCCTCCTTTTCCAACCTACTCCCCCTAGTATACTCCCCTTTTATTTATGTACTTAATAAGTTTATCAAAATTAATAACATTAAATTATGATTATGCACAATACTATATCCTGGTAAATATTTTATTAATAATGTACCTATATATTTGTCTGTGTATATTTATATCTATGTTGTGACGTCATGTGTTTATCCCTTTCAGTAGATATAGTCTAACAATCAGTAAACCTACAAGAAGCCTACCGACCAACGGCCCAAGTCTACATAACGCTGCGCCTTCACCGATTAACCTTGAAAAGATTGTACCTGCAACTACACACAAGATACTGGCGAAGTTGCGGTCACGCCGCATACAGAAGCCAAAGATAAAAGAAGATGAAGATGAGTTAATACGATTTAAATCGTATTTATAAGATCTTTTTGGCTCATGTACGATGTACGATTGCAAAGTCAAAGGCAAAGTACGCAAAATATACGATCTTTTGAATGGAATCTTACGAAATTAATTTGAAGTGAAAACTTCTTCAGGCGCGCCTCGACAAGTTTTTCGTGGGGGGGGGGGGGGGTAAATTGATTTCTAACGTTACGCTCGGGTATGATAAGAAATCTTCGGGTAAACTCGGGAATGCCAAGATGGCGAGGCAACGCCCTCCAGTTACATCCGTGTAGTTTCCAAGGTAAGCTATCAAATTCTGAGTTATAAGTTTTCACTTCTATCGGCAGTTCCTATGACTGCCATTTTTTTTTAGTGTGAAAAGTAAAACAAGATGGTCGAACAACAAAAGAGTTAATCGAACTGAACTTCTTAAATGTAGATTGCTTTATGAATGCATACCGGAATATCTCTACGTAGTTCCTTTATAAATATATAGCGTTTTAATGTTAACACAGTCGATATATAGTTAAATTGTGGTATTATCTTGTCCATTTGGCTATGCAACCAGTTGAAGTTGTTTTTGATCAAGTTTCGGAATAAACCTAACAGTTTTCTAATCTGAAAAAGTTTGATATAACTATATCTTAATGCCATAATGTTTCATCCTATATAAAGTGAGGCATATGTATAATGCGACAGGATGAGCAGAACATGGATGGTAAGCCATAACAACCTAGCGTCACGCAGCGTTTGAACATGATTTGGACTCTTTAAGTCTAAATCATTACCTAACACTGCAAAGCGCTCAACACCCATAGATAGTTTAGTAGTGGTAGGACTCTTTGCAGAGTCCCCCTGGGGAACTACCATCTTTGCTAGTTATTCTACGGCCAAGCAGTAATTTGCAAAACAATCACTGTGTTCCGTTTTGAAGGTCACAAAATGTCAAAGCCCACTTGGCCAGTTTTGTTAATTTTTTTATATGGCAGCATAGAATGAATGAATGAACGTATAATTACTTATCTGTACTAGTAGTATATTGTGATCTGTGACTATTTGGCCGCGGCGCGTCGCGTCGCGTCGCGTCGCCCAGTGCGGTCCCACCTTTACCTCAAGATTCTTAAGCCGCCTATACATACTGGCCGAGTGGAGGCCAACGCCAGTGTGTGGAGGGTCGTTTTGTGATGACTCGCGTCGCTCGCCTCGCTGGCCGAGTGACGGCAAGTGGCCAGTGTGTATAGGGCTGTTTTTGTGGGTGACCCCACTATATTTATTTAATTCATGTATAATTTATTTAACTATTTCATTTACACTCCACACTACAGTTTCAATTTATTTATAATATTTATATCAATATTATTAGTTTGTATTTATAGTTAATAGTTACGTATATATCAAATAGCCTCGTCCTTCTATTGTGCAGTCGGGCAAGCTATTTTTAGAACATCGGATGCGCGCGGGCGCCGCGCCGGGCGATATTACCCCGCGCCGCGACCCGCGCGCTGGACCCAAAAAGTGAAAGAGATATGCTACCTGCCCGGTAAGGGTGCGGTGCCGGCCCGGTACCGCACCGCTGCCGCGCCGCAGTCGCTACTTACCACCCCAACGTGACACCTGTTTTCTATGTTTATAATTATGTTCCTTTATTCTTTATTGACTTTTAACGATAATTATTACGTGTAACTTGTATTATACAATACAGTTTTAAATAGTAGTGGAATTGACGGCTTTTCATTATACTACCAGCACCCCATTCACTACAGTTTTGTCTCGACTCGTCTCTCGTGACCGGTGTCGGTTTTTGTGCACAAAACAAAGGCACTCGGCGAGTAGCGTCCTGTTCTTCTATTGGCCTACCTCGCTTTTGCCTGCGCTGGGCCAGTGTGTGAATGCTACGTTTTGTGTCGTGCCGTTTTGACGGCGCACGCGTTGGCCTGCGCTGGGCCAGTGTGTGGATGCTACGTTTTGTCGACACTCGCGTTGGCCTCCATTGGCCCAAGTGTGTATAGGCAGCTTTATGGTTCATGACTACTATAGTGCCAATAGGCCAATTATTTATTATTATTTATGTGTTCTAAGCATTCTAAAATTACATTTTAAAAAGAGATTTCATGTAATAAAAATATAATAGGAGGTACTTAAATAAAGAGGTACTTTACATTCAACGTTATAATACGAGGGTCAAACTGAAAGTTCTTAGAACTGGCCACTTATAAACAATATAATAAAAAAATAATTCTATAATTTGAAAATAGAACTCTTTGCTAATATTACTGAGTATATACTTCATTCATTTGTCATTTGTTTTACGATTTGGCGGCAAATTGAAAATTGTCTGTGTCACGTCAACATGAATTTAACACGAGAAAATTTTCGTGCAATGATTTTTTATGACTTTCGATGTCATTTAAGTCAACAAGAAAGTTATGATAGACTACGATTGGCCTTTCACGATGAAGCCCCATCTCGTGCGACTGTTTACAACTGGTTTAATGAGTTTAAACGTGGTCGCACTAATCTCACTGATGATTTACGTGAGGGACGGCCTTCTACGGCGACGACTGAAGATAACATCTGTGTTGTGCGGCGTATGATAGAGACTGACAAAAGAGTGACCTATCAGCAGATTCGGACAAGCTTAGGCATCGGTATGAGTCAAGTGCACAAAATCCTACACGAACATTTAGCGGTCAGGAAGCTTTGCGCCCGGTGGATACCTCATAATTTGACTGAGGCTCAAAAACTCCATCGTGTGGATTGGTGCCGTAAAATGATTGAAAGATTTAACGGAGGTGACTCAAATGCTGTGTTCGACATACTAACAGGTGACGAAAGCTGGATTTACTGTTATGATCCTGAAACCAAAAGACAATCTGCTCAGTGGGTGTTTCCTTTCGAGGAGTTGCCAACTAAAGTGAAGAGAGATCGAAGTGCGGGGAAAAAAATGGTGGCCTCGTTCTTTGGAAGGATAGGTCATTTCGCAACAATTGTGTTAGAGGATCAAAAAACAGTTTCTGCAGAATGGTACACTACCAATTGTTTGCCACTTGTCTTGGAAAAAGTTCGAGAGAAACGACCTCGCAGTAGGATCCTCCTTCACCACGACAACGCCTCATCGCACACCGCCAAGCGAACGATCGACTATTTGGCGACATCAAACGTTGAATTACTGGGTCACCCGCCGTATAGCCCCGACCTCGCGCCTTGTGATTTTTATTTATTTTCAAAAATTAAAGAAAAACTTAAAGGAAAGCGGTTTATGAATGCTGAAGAAGCGGTGGCTGCGTATCGCGCCATTGAAGAGACCCCTAAGGACGAATGGGCAAAGTGCTTTTCCCAGTGGTTCCATCGCATGCAGCGGTGTATTGACGTGAATGGACAATATTTTGAAAAAATATAATAAAACTAATAACTGGCTAATGTAATCAGTTTTTGATTTTCTAAGAACTTTCAGTTTGACCCTCGTAATATAGTTTGCCTGTCATATTTATATCATAGTCACAGAGTAAGTAATCACCAGTAATCACTACGTTATAATCATAGAAGCAGCTCGCCCAGGCTTCGCACGGTTATAGTTATGAATTATATATTATAGTTACGGATAGTTACGAAGTAACTATTTTCTGATCTGTGGCACGGGTAACTCGGAACTTAGGTAGGTATAGAACAATAAAGTAGCCAAGTGCGAGTTGGACTCGCCCATGAAGGGTTCCGTTGCAGCAAGTAACATAACATACATAGTACACATAGTTCTTGTAGTTCGTTGTAACTTTGATCGAAGTTTTAATAATAGTGTGTATTTATGACGTACTAAAAAAAACTACTCATCAGATCGAGTTCAAACTAATTTTCGTTGGTAGTTTTCATGGTAACGTACATCATATATTTTTTTGTTTTTTCATTCTCTTACTTTAGAAGTTAGAGGGGGGGGGGGGGACATACATTTGACCACTTTGGAAGCGTCTCTCGCGCAAATTATTCAGTGTAGACAAAAATTATATTAGAAACCTCAACATCATTTTTGAAGACCTATCGATAGACACCCCACACGTGTAGGTTTGATGAAAAAAAAATTATTGAGTTTCAGTTCTCAGTATGGGGGCCACCCCTAATTTTTTTATTTTAAACTGTTGTAAAAATCTTAATGCGGTTCACAGAACACATCTACTTACCAAGTTTCAACAGTGTAGTTCTCATAGTTTCGGCAAAAAGTGGCTGTGACATACGGATGGACAGACAGACAGACAGACATGACGAATCTATAAGGGTTCCGTTTTTACGTTTTACGGAACCCTAAAAATGTAACTTTTCAATGTTAGCAGACCTTGTTGTAGTAAACTGGCTACTATATGGCCCCCATCACACAAGCTTTGCTTAGTTTGGGGTCAGATAGTGTTGTGAGTGAATTGTCCACCCATATTTATTTATTTATTAGATGTTGTGGTAATTCAGGATAATTGACTGGGATTATGGGTCTTCCCTCGCAAGCAGAGAGAGTGAGAGTCAAGGCCATCATAATCCACCACACTGGCCCAGTGGGAGTTGATGGATGAAACATGATCAATAAAAAATCTTGGAACTTGTTGTTTTCCTTCACCGTTTTTTTTTAATTAACGGAATTACGCACATGACTATAAAGACAGTAGTGCGCGTGGGATTCCAACGAGGGGCTCCGAATCAGTAGTTGCTGTTGTCCCGACTGGCCGTAACACTCTCATGACTAAACCATACCATAGCATATGCAGCCCACAAAATGTTTACACATTAGGGACTCGGGGCTTTCTCTCGCAAGGAGAGTCCAGGCGAATCAACGCGGGTGCGGGTTGGTGGATAACATATGTTAGCAATATTAGTAATTTATGTAAGTTCTTATTGAAATAATAGTAAGAATACCGAAATGCACTCTATGGCAACCCTACAATTCCGGGTTTGATTGGTATATAGTCTGTGGCTTGATTGTTTTGGCGGGAAACAATCAAGCTCTTGTTTTTGCTCGAAAAACAGGAAAATAAGAAAAAAAATAAGAAAAATCATATGCAGCAGCAAGTCTAAGCGAAAGGTTTAAATTAAAAGTACTAGTAAACCGATAAACATCTAAGTAAAAGTGATAATTGTACATCTGTTACTGAATTTAAGGTACTGTAAAGCGTTTTCTTCAATGTTGTAATATTTTACAAAATTTACTACTTCAGCTGCACAAGGCAGCTGTGAATAAGTTGGTATGATGAAGGATTGATTTCGAAATATAATGCTGTAGACTGATCATAGCTGTTTTATTTATGGACTAAATGTCTTCTTAATTTAGAATAAATTAGGTACTTAACACATATGACCTCGAAAGATTCTAGGCAAACGTCGGTTACCTCACTATGTTTTCCTTTAGCGTTTTTTTTTAGTTGGCGGCATTACACACATAATCATAAACGGCCCCCTAATTGTTCCCTCTGGCTTAGGCAAATGGCAAGGCAAAGACAATGTGGAGTCTATTACTAGCGGTAGGATCCCAACCGACGAGCTCTAGAATTAAGTTTGAAATGTGCCCAACTCCCCCCTTTTTTCCTTTTCTTCTCCTACTCCAAGAAATCTGTAAAAAAAATTGTATTGACAAAGATCACGGACCCCGGAGTCTGTGGAGTAGATATTTAAATTAAAAAAAAAAATAATGTTCCCTCTGCTCGGGGGCCTTCTCTCACAATGAGAGAGTCAAGGCCATAATTTACCATGCTGGCCCAGTGCGGGTTGGTGATGACAAATGACTTCGAAAGATTCTAGGTACATGTCGGTTTCCTCACGACGTTTTCTTTCACCGTTTTAAGTTGGCGGCTCACGAACATGACTTTGAAAAGACAGTGGTGCGTGTGGCGTGTTTGACTAGACAAGCCGTAATATTTTATTCTAGATAATAGATACAGTCCATTTGTACAGAAATAGACTTTTAGAATCTTAGATTTCTTAACTCTGAAAACATTTAAGAAATTATATGGGATACTTGGGCAATAGAGGAAATTAAGTACTTTCTCAAAATACTCTATTCAAAGGGACTTAGCACCAGTAGACCGTTCTTGTGTATCTATCTAAGTCATTTGGCAATCACATTTATGAGATAACGTCTTTTTTCAGAAACCGTCGGTTACCTATAAAAAAAAAACAATACCTAGGTATATCCTACCAAATTCTTGCAAGTAAGCCTAAGTATATGTTTAAGCAAAAGGTAATAGGCTTTTTAGTTTTCGGAGATATCGTCACCGTTGTGTTTGTACACTTAGGCACGATGCAGTATTTAAAAGTTTTATTTGACATACTACCTTCTGTTGTGTTGAGCTAACGACTAACTACGAGCTGCGGCAAACAGCAGCCTGGGCGCTGCGTCGTTCGCGAGCTGATCGAGACTTGTGGCGTCACCGCGATATTTGGCCGGCCGCGCGTATTTTAAAATAGGAAGGAAAAGCTTCATAACTTCGTCATTTGTTGAGATATTTAATTAAAATTTAAAAACACTGGGTTTTATTGTAGCGTTAGTGTGATTATTTAAAAATAAAACTAAAAAAATGGAAAGATCCTTATTGAATACTAGCTGAACCCGCTACTTCGTTCGCGTACGTTGATCTTGCGACCTTATTAGTACATTAGTAGTACTTACCTAAAAATATTTGGATGGGTGGCCATTACACAAACCGAGTGAATTTGTTTCTCCACACAAAAATATGTTTATTCGAGTTTAGCAACGTCATATTTTATATTTTAGCAACATCAAACATACTCTTCGTAAGGTTGTGGAGTATCGAACATAGCCGCAGTGTTAAGTTTGTAGGATTTTTATAGGATATATTACGAAGAGTATGTAGCTGATGTGCGTGATCTGATACTTACCTACTTATACATTTTTACAGGATGATAACCTATGTAGGTGATAGACTTATTAGCCGATGTGATATTTTAGACTCTAAGCCATGTGTGTTTCAAATGTCAATCTAATTGGTAATGTCGTTCTGTCATATATATTTGTTTCTTTAGGGCCCATGCTTTTTCAGAGATGATAGGTAGTATATGAGACTATAAACTATCTGTGTTTCAAATTCCAGCCAAATCATACCTTTACATAATATACATATAATACTTCGTAGTAAGATAACATTTTACTCAATTTTAGAAAAACAACGGTCTACTTTGGTCACCGAAGCTTATTAAACACTAAATTTAGTACAGTATTTGGATTGAAATAATATCCGAAAGAACAAAAACTGACTTCAATTATTATCATTTCACGTCAACTAACTTCTAATAGTCAAGTAAAAAGTTCACTCGACTAATTTTTGAAGCCATAACTACTTCATCCAGATAAATAGATACTGGTGAACAATTCACACACAAAACTTTGACTTTTTCCACCGCCATTGTCCCAGCCATAGGTACTCAAACCGGAGTGGCGCGTGACGATGGCAAAAGACCTGACGGCATGACTTTTGTGCCTTGGAAGTTAGAAGTTGAGTCAGCCCCTAGTGTGAGACGCAGCTTGCGTCGATACTCTGGCACCATCACATCTTCCAGAGATTCATAGTAGGGCCAGTGCAGCGGCTTATTTAGCTGAGCGTCTCAAACGGCGAAAATTTGCAACCCTCGGCAGTGGTTTTATATTTATTCAATTCAATTCAATTCAATTCATTTATTCGAACCATAAATTCATAAGAACACTTGGTAACGTCATTAACAAAAAGGCATAGAATCCGTGTACATAATAAGATAAAATAACAATGTCAAAATGAATAAAGCGGCTGTAAAGGAGCCTCGTCAATCAAATGCAGCTGTAAAAAGGCTTTGTCAAAGACAAACTAACAAATAATGAATACATACAGTATACAGATACTACATGAGTACAAACAATGTTCCATCAAAAGTTTTATAAATGTATTATTTTACCTTATTACAAGATTCCAGTTTCAACACATTTCTCTTCCATACGTTACTATCTTTAACAAAGTCATCTATATTATAATATGCCTTGCTCAATAGGTAGCTTTTTAAAACGTTTGGGGCTGAGACATCGTGCCTGTGGGGGCCGGGAGCTCACCTCATCGTTAAAACCCTTTCCGAGCACTTGGCTGACGCAACGCGTGACCAAAATGCTGGCGTGTATTTCCCCCAACGCATAAATATTGCCATTCAGCGTGGTACTGCCACCAGCATGCTGGGCACGCGTCCAACTGGTAGTGGGCTTAAACATCTTGTTATCCAGTTTTTGTTAATATTAAAAAAACCGCCTCCCTCTTTTCCATATAATAAAACCGGACCCTATTACTGGGATTTTGCTGTCCGTCTGTTCGTCCGTCCGTCTGTCACCAGAATGTATCTTAAGAACAGTGATAGCTAGACAGTTGTAATTTTCACAAATGATGTATTCATTTTGCCGCTGCAACAACAAATACTAAAAAAGTGGCCAAGTGCGAGTTGGACTCGCCCATGAAGGGTTCCGTTGCAGCCAGTAACATAATATACATAGTACACATGGTTTTTTTAGTTCGTTGTAACTTTGATCGAGATTTTAATAATAATGTATTTATGACGTACTAAAAAAAAACTACTCATCAGATCGAGTTCAAACCAATTTTCGTTGGTAGTTTACATAATGTACATCATATATTTTTTTTAGATTTTTCATTCTCTTACTTTAGAAGTTAGAGGGGGGGGGGGGGACACGCATTTTACCACTTTGGAAGTGTCTCTCGCGCAAATTATTCAGTGTAGACGAAAATTATTTTAAAAACCTCAACATCATTTTTAAAGACCTATCGATAGACACCCCACACGTGTAGGTTTGATAAAAAAAAATTGAGTTTTAGTTCTCAGTATGGGGGGCAACCCTATTTTTTCTTTTTTATTATATTTTTTGTTCAATTCTTAATGCGGTTCACAGAATACGTCAACTAACCAAGTTTCAGCAGTGTAGTTCTCATAGTTTCGGCAAAAAGTGGCTGTGACATACGGACGGACAGACAGACAGACAGACAAACATGACGAATCTATAAGGGTTCCGTTTTTACGTTTTACGGAACCCTAAAAAAACAACATACAATACATTTTTAAGGGGGGCTCCCATAGAACAAATTTGATTTTTTACCATTTCTCGCTCGATACTATTAATGGTGACAGGTAGACGCTTTAACTGTTCACACAATATTTCGTTTTATGTTATCTTTTAATAATTAATGATTAAGGAGCCATTTATTTATTTCGCCATTTATTTGGTAATGGTACGGAACTCTTCGTGCGCGAGTCCCACTCGCACTTGGCCGGTTTTTTAATATCTAATTTAGAATTGATGTCACGTACCTAGGTCACTTACCAA
Source organism: Ectropis crepuscularia (assembly GCA_963693475.1). Classification (NCBI taxonomy): domain Eukaryota; kingdom Metazoa; phylum Arthropoda; class Insecta; order Lepidoptera; family Geometridae; genus Ectropis; species Ectropis crepuscularia. Next base: position 31,554,580 of record OY856339.1, on the reverse strand, counting down.
CGTGTTTTTATTCGCTATAAAAATAAAATTGGCAGTCATAGGAACTGCCGATAGAAGTGAAAACTTGTGACTGAAATGACTCAAATGAATTTATTTATTACCTTGTCAAATGACAGATTATTTGTTAAACCATCGTAGGTCTATGTACATTCGCATAATTTCAACACCGCCAGCTAAATCTATGGTTGCGCCATCTAGTTTTATATCAACGTAATTATACAGAATATTTCAACTCTTTACTGTTTCTATTGCCCTGGTACCTACCTGGCCGTTTTTACCGAGTTTACCCGAAGATTTCATATCCGAACCGATCCGATCCGATCCATTATCATATCCAAGCGTGACGATTGATGAATCCATTTCACAGCCCACGAAAATTCTGTCTATAGCGCGCCCAAAGAAGTTTTCACTTCAAAAACTTTGACTTTGACATTAGAAAGGTATTGTCATATTATTACTTGACGAATGGCGGATTTAAATGCGATGTGTGTACCAGGGATGAGACTGACTCCGTTTTGTCGGAACTTCCGATTACTACACCTTCGGTTCTGATTTCGGCTTCGAAATTTTTAAAAAGGAGGTTACAATCGGAGGTAAGGTGTATAAATATTGCAAATAATCCCCTATAGTAAATGGAAATACAAAATCGCAACTTCCTAAATCAATTGCTCGACAATGTTTATCGTGTCCACGTGTTTGGCAAAAAAAAACCCAGTAAAAATGTCATTCCTGCCACCACTTCTAATAATCCTGCCTATGCCTCCGACTTCAAATCCGACTCCAATAAATAAAATTTTAAAACTCCGATTCCCCCTTCGGTTCCGGCAAAATGACCTCCGTTACATCCCTGTTGTTTACAGTGTCACAGATTACTTCGAAGTTAGTATGTACCGAACTTATTATTACCGTTATTATTTAATTTCTATGTAATTTGCAATCCACCTGACCAATAATTTTGATGGAAATATATAAAAAATATGTTCTTTCTAACAAAATAAGAATTAACGAAATTGAACAACGCAAACATGAGTTACAACCAAATACACATTCTGACTTTCACCCCTTCCTGCAAGAAAACCGTGCAGAATTTGAGGATTAAAAGTAGACAGCTACCATCTACTTAGTATGAACTTAAATCATGTCAAGTTTCATTTGAATTGAATCAGTAGTTTCGGCGTGATGAGAGTTCCCTATACAGAAAGACAGACAGACAGACAGACAGACATGAAAGAAAAAAAATGCAGTTTCGCCATCAGTATCGACTATGGAGTGCCCCCAAAATTTTTTTTTTCAAAATAACTTCAATGTACAGAATTCGACCCGCTACAGTTTTATTATAAGTATAGATCTAAAGAGAAATAAAATAAAATGTAGTTATTGGTAGATTTACTTATCTAATAAAATTCAATACATACATATTCATATACTTTACAATAAAAAAAGATAATTATAATTAGTTCATTGATAATAGAGCTCCAGGTTCATCCCGTCGTGAATTTCATCTGTATAGAGAAGCTAAGAAAATTCATTCAAGCATTCAAGCAAGTATTTAGTACATATTATGTAAAGAAAAACGTTTGATCTAAGTGCCTGATCATTGAATGTACAGTTAATTTTAAATTTGAGACTTAGGAGATTTGCTCTTTTTGATCTAGGCTTCTAGGCTAATGAGTACTTCCTAATCCAGTCATTTAAGATTTAAAAATACCTGAATTTTTGTACCTACATGTTATCAGAAATGTATGAAAAGTAGGCATTGTATACAATTCCGAAGATATTTCGGACAGGTATAAAATACAGGTTTAAAAATTATTTAAGACTTACATATCCTGGGAAATGTATAAATTACTCTTTGGGGAAATAATGTGGATGCAGACAGCCTCTTTGTCTCCCAAAAAATGTATCTGTATCCTGGCTAATATAAAAACTCCCGACAAAGAAATAAATAACTTTCACAAACCATATTTTATCAAATTCAAAATACTCTCTCTTACTTCATCATATAGTTTAGAATGTTGTAAATTTGATAGAAAATTCTTCGATTTCCTAAATAAATATTAATAAACTTTGCAGATCAACCTTGGAAGACTCCACGAAACATTATTCTCTAGCTCAATATACGCAGAAAATTGTTGAACTTAACTTACTTAACTAAACTTAATCCCGGTTAGAAATGCATAGCGCTGGCCCTCACGCGATGGCTGCGCAAAATTTTTTAATTGTTTATAATTAATTGAACAAAAATGTTTTCTATTTTTTTCTATTAAATATCAGTAGATAGATAGATAAACTCTTTATTGCACTAAATAAACAAAAAAAAAAAACAAAATCTAAGAAACAACAACTTAAAAAAAAAGAACATTTAGTAACAATCGGCGGCCTTATCGCTAAAAGCGATCTCTTCCAGGCAACCGTGGTATGGAAAATTATATAAATAATATAGTTTAAAATAAATTTTTTTTTTCCAAAAACTCAATTATAGATTGTGGATAAACCAATTAATTTTATTATGAACTACCAGCGCCCTGCAGTTTTACCCTCTTAGTTCCTAATCCCGTTATTTTCCGGGGACAAAAAATAGCCTATATTTTAGACCATTATTTATCTGTGTACCAAATTTCATCCAATTGCCCTCAGTACTTTTTGCGTGAAAGAGTAACAAACATATACCCAGGTTTATAATATTTGTATGATCTTTATGTCATGTGTATGCTAATCCATAATTTATAGCGCTCGCACCGACACGGCGATGTACGCGCCCACGACGCGGGCCCTATAGCTGCTTAACACTCTGCTTGCACAAAAGCCAACATTAGGTTTATTAAATAATTACTTATGTGTATGTATTGATTTTTGTACTGATTAAGGTGCTCGTCAATATTTTATGTGAAGTTTGTAAAATTGATATTTGTATTTTGCTATATTTTTTAAGATGACTGCATGTGCGTCTTGGCTTTGCTGTAAGCGCATGCTAGCAATTGAAATGTAAAATAAAATAAATAAATAAAACAAGGTCGAGTTGTTTTCATGAAAAATTAGAAAACAAAGTGATACATTTTAATCTTCTAATATCCCAGGGTGACAAGCACTGTGTAGTATGAAAGAATTTGTATTCCTAATAAACACTCCACTCCAATCCACTTGGCATAGTGTTGTTATGGGCATATGATGAGGCAACATGCCTGCATGCATGCTATGTAGAATGGATCTAATCCACAAAGTGACTTTCATACAAGTATGTTACATAATTATAATATAGATGACTGTTAAAAAAAATGGGACGATCTGGATCTTTTATCTTTTCACTCTTAGCTATAAGGTCGCCAATTGCTACTTTGCTTTTAAGTTTTTTTACATTGTTAAGTGCAATAAAGAGTTTATCTATAGATAGATAATTGTTTTCAAAGCTAATGTTCTTTTTATGAGATATTTAAAAACAAAATTGCAGCTAGAGCTGTTCCTGACAAATGAGATTTTTCATTGAGGAAGTCTTATTTTGTACTTGTCAATGAGGATCTTTATTATGAATTTAAACAGCTCTTAATCAAATCAAACACAATTAATTGACAATTATATTTTAAAAGTATTCCGATTTAATTCATTCCTTTCCCATCATTCAGATTCTACCCCAAATTAAAAGGTATTGTAACTATTTTTTTTTTAAACAATACACACAATCTAACCTTTTGGAAGAATTAATAATGACTTTATTTGTTTGTTAATCAATGCAATAGAAGCAATCCTCATATGTAGGCAAGTACACATCCTCATATGTAAGCCAGGGGTCGGCAAGTAGTTTAGGTCCCCACCTGACGTCTGGTTACCGCTGGAATTTATTAAAGATGTCTTTGTACTCAAGTCACATTGGAATGCGTGAATCGCTTGAGTTATAGCTCACAGCAATTGTTAACACGGGAAACCAACTGAGTCACAAGACCAGTCAAGATAAATTAGGAGAATAAATATGGCTTGTTTGCTTATTATGTTTTGTTTAGTGATTTTGTATACTAATGGGCATGGTAAGGTACCCACTATTGGACAAGCGAATATTTTACTATTTAGTTCTAGATACCTTCAACAAACAGGACAAAATGAAATTATTGTATTCAGCTGCTGCAACGTTTTTAAAAAGGATACAGTCAGATAGTTTAATGTGGTCTTTGAAGACTGTGTACCACTTCTTCAGGACAATTTTGTCGTATCTTGTACCAGTTTGAGCCGCTATCAACTTCTTCAGGTCACCGACGGTGTCGTCAGGATTGCATTTTACTCTCACTTTTTTTCCAAGACGGTCGTTACACGTTACTTCCAGCATTTTCTGATGCAAATATTGACGAGGTTAGAAAATAAATTCGTTCAAAATAGTAAGAAGGAAGAAGGGCTCCGAAGACAATTAATATTTAGCCTTGCCGGAGTAAGAAATAGTTGTTCTTGTTTTAAGTGGAAGATTAAATCCGCAAAATTATGTATTTTCTTTTTTGTAAATAAACAACGCAACTTGCACAAAACAGAAATTCATCCGAAATCCGAACCACAGACTAAGTAGTAAGTTAGTAAGTAGGTACCTAATAAGTACCTAATACCTTGCTAATACCTAATTAGAGAGAGAGATACTCTGTGCTCTATATAGTCTATAGTTTGAGTCGTATCAGAACAGGGGGGCACAATAAGTGACGTCACGACTTGCGGAAATGAGATAGTCTAATTATCTATCACTTGTGAAAAAAAGAGAAAGAGGTACTGATTTTCCGTCCTTATCACCGTGGCCGGCTTTTTCTCTGGCTAAATTACAAATCTGACATGGCGTTGCCACACAAAAGTCTGTTCAAAGCTCAGACTTGGATTTTTTATGTTATATTAAATATTGTGTGTATTTAAAGAAGATTCAAAGCTTGTTTGTGAAAGACTGTTAAAAGATTGGTGATATTTGTGTTAAACAATGTGCGTTTTGTAGTATTATAAGCTGCAATAGCCTCTGCAAAAGAAAAATCAATGGAATCTCATTTTACACGTAAGTAGACAATATTTGTTATGACGACTTGATAGAAATTCATATTAATGCCTTCTAGATATCTACGTGAATTAAATTTATACAATAACGGCAGTATCTAATCCAAAATTTGCAATATATGTAAAATGTAAACATAACCTAAATAACAAAACAAACAAAAAAGTGTGACCAGTTATTTCTTACAAAATTACCCATGAAATATACAAGTCGGTACATAATTGACAGTTTATTTACTGACCATTTACTAATAATACGTACTAGATTTTGCCTGCGGATTCGCATTTGTTAGTTTTTTAAGTGAAAACTTTCTTTAGCGCACTACATACAGATTTCTCGTGAGCCGTGAATTGAACTCAAACATCACGCTTGGGAATGAAATAAATCTTCGGGTGAACTCGGAGCTATGGCCACAAATGCGTAAACATTTTTAGATGGTCATGACGTGTTACCATGGTTACCATTATACATATCTAGTCTAGATGGTCATGACGCTTATGTTTCTACTCTACCACTGCCATTCCAACTCTTGTTTTCTGGAGTAGGAATTGCATCAAACTCCCATTAACTTACACTATCTCATCTCGCTAACAAGATAGCATCATGCTTTTAGTATAAACCCTACTCACTACACCTACTTCATACCCACTCTATCTATTGTGACCTATTCTATTATCTATGACATATTCTATTCTAGTGATCTATTGTGTATCACAAGAGACCTATCTATTGTGTGAGTAGATATGAAGCTCTAAGCTTTCAAAATAAAAGATTATTCATACACATTTTCACCTCTCATTTAACCCTTTTGTTTGAACTTTTACAGAAATAATTATGCAACTTAAATGTATCACTAGATTTCTGGTAATAATTTGGGTTGTTTTATTTATTCAAATTAATTATTATTTCGCAGATGTGCCGTTCCGAAGAAGAGGATAAAATATTGTGTGAATAATAAAGCAATATTTTTCATGAAGTACAGATTATCAAATAAATCAATCATTCTGAATTACCACAACATCTAAATAATAGTAGCCTGTCTACTACAACAAGGTCTACTAACATTGAAATGTTTTATACCTAAGTTCCGAGTTGCCCCGTGCGAAGCCTGGGCGAGCTGCTACTATGATATAAATATGACAGGCAAACTATATTTTTATAACGTTGAATGTAAAGTACAATTTGAAATAAATGTTTTATTGCCCTGTTTTTGATTAGGTATTTATTTAAGTACCTCCTATTTTAGTTATATTATATTAAACCCCTTTTTAAAATGTAATTTTAGAATGCATAGAACACAGGCTGAATTCATCGAACTATCGCAGCACTACCCTTACCTAGTGGAATATTTTCTTTATGGCAATACTTTTTGAGTATTGAATTGAAAATTGAATTGAAATTGAATTGTAATTGAGAGAACGAGAAGCACTATAGTAGTCAGGAACTTTGTAACTCTATATTGTATTCCATACTCTAAGTATCAGAAAATCAGAATCTGTCAACAAATCAACAAAACCTCAAATCACAGAGTCACAGATTACAGCACTAATGGAAACGGGGCTGCCAGCCATAGAAGAAATGTCCTTTTCCTCGTACATCATTGACGTTTCAATATCGTTGTCGTAAGCGTATCGTGCTTAATAATGTGCAGCTAAAAGTCTCGTATTTTGGCTGTCATACCTCGTACATTGAGACTCCTCTTGGTTAATGACTTAAATCACATCAATGCATACTAAAGAAGCAATAAATAAAAATTCACGATACCAACATAGTTTTAAGTTTGAACGTTTCAAGAGTAATAACGAAACGCTATTATCAGTTTGACAGCTACGTTTTTTACTTCCGATAAAGAAGATTACCTTTAAATATATATTGTATTTTCAGCTGTGCATTCACTGCATTTTTTATTTGATAATAGAAAATAATGTTTAATATTTGAAAGTATATTGCTATAAATTGTTTACAAGAGCGTTCTTGAGATCAAATCAAATCTAATAATGAACGAGTCGACAGGAAAAACATTCCAACTGTCCACACGTCATTTGACAACTGACGTGCGACCCGTCGTTTTAGTAGTATTTCGTATTTCAGTCAGATTTCATTTTTAGTGAATGTGCTTGTGATTGTAAAGTGCAAAATGCAAATTCCAAATGAATATGTGTCCACTGCTGAGGATATAGCAGATCAGGTAATATTATGCTCTTAAGAACGACCCAGTGATATCGCAGAGGTTCGGGTCCAAATTTATAATTGGCTTCGTGCATTGGATGGGGTTTGTCACGTCACCGAACTTTCTTGTTGGCGCTCGCTTATAAATTGAAAGAAAAATAATATTCTTGAATTATGTAGTATTTTTAAAAAACTGCTTTGCTGCCAAGTGTCGTGTCGTTTTTATTTACCTTTGTTTACACAACAAGAGTGTGCGGGAAACTTCGGTAAATGTTATGGCAAAACAACCTGTTTTACTTCTGATTCTGTTCCAGCTAAAGTTATATTAATTAATGTAATTTCTGAATCTCTGGATCGTGGCAATTGGTTAAATACTCAGCAGGTAGTTACAACATAAGTAGTGTTTTTTTTTACGAATGAAAACTTCTAGTTGTGAGTAGGTAGCTATTTTAGAAATGAACGTGTGTATCAGCAATACATTACATTGAGATTCTAAATAATATAATAATTATAGGGTTTGTTTAATAATGTACCTAAACTCTAATAAAATTTTGATTAATTAGATCTTCTAAGTATTCATTTATCTACTGCCTTGCCAGCATGACTATTTTTCGGAATAATTAACTCTAAAACCAAAATAATTTGATGTGTAGTTGTGCAATACAAAAAAACTTCTTTGTAACAATAAATCTACTTAAACTAGTATATTTGAACCCATCAGGCTTCTCTGCAAATAATCAAATGATTTAAAATGTCAAGTCATGTAAACTTGCAGATATTATAGGCTTGAGCTTTTCATTATTAATTCATACATATTTTTTGTAAGTTGATTGTTGGATGGTATAGCTGCTACAACAACTTTAAGAAAACTATAATAATACTAGCGACCCATTCATTTAAATACTATTAATCGAAATAAAAACTATCCTATCTCTCAAGTTGGACCAGACTGCTCACGGTGTGCCAATTTAATTTAAAATCGGTTAAGTAGTTTAGGAATCCATCGCGGACAAACATCGTGACAGGAGATTTATATATATTAAGAAGATATGAGTATCAGAAATTATTAATTACATGACTGTGAGTATGCTCGTTATTATTTCTATTTTCATTTAAGAAATCTAAAGGCAGTTGTGATCTTTACCACTTTACTGAACTTTATTACTTATTTAATAGATTTTTAATTAAGAAAAAAGCTTTACAGTTTAAAAAAAAAAATCTCCCCTGGGGAGATTTCTCAATCTGTTTTTTTTAATCTTAATTCTTCAGAAAGGTCTGAAGACAGTTACAAAAGAATGATTATAATATTTTTAATACAATCACGAATTTAACAAAATAAAACAATATAAATTATTGTCATTCTTTCTAGAATGCTTATTAAAAACGTCAAATTCAAATTTCGTCGTAAGTTTTCACTAGCAATGTTAGTCTCACTTGTCTGTGGGAGTGTTACTTTCACTTTTAGTGTACCATGTTATCTGTAATAGGTACAAATAATAGGACTTACCATGTTGTTGGTTTAAATCTTTTTACAATGTTGCACATTAATTAAGGGTTTCCTATGAGCGGGACAATAATCATAAGACATTTCAGTGAAACATGCAGAAAATCACTTTATACAGCTTGATCATTTTATACAAATAACAACAATATTATTAGGTATATTCTGGATTGGTCATATAAAAAAGTATTGTTATTGGTTTGGTACTTGGTACACCATATTTTGAACAATAATAGCTTTGCATTTGACTGATGTTAAATAATTGACAGTGTGATCTATGATGGAGCATGCTGATGCTTACCTAGATGAAACCAATTCAATCTTGACTTGAAGCCGTCAATATTGTAACCATTAAAAAATAACTCACTCAGGCAACACTTTCCACAACCTAGGCATTGTTAATATGGAAGTATGCACAGTCAATCTTCTTCTTTATAGTTTTTGAAACATCAACCATGAAACGATGTCGCTTTTTCAAGCTATGTGTGGTCAGATATAAAAAGAGGCAAAATGTATTAAATCATGCAAATTAGTTGCACACTCTCCAAAATGTATCTGATAAAAAACCAATAAGCAACTTTAGGGTAATGTTCAAGAAATTTGGTATAAGAAAAATCCAAGCATGTGTTAGTTGAAATTCTGTTTCTGGGATTCAAAATAAACTATTTTATTTATTGTGATTTAAATTGTTGGTTCACCAAGAAACCAGTTCACAAGAGGTAAGAAATCTAATAAAAAAGTACAAAATGCTATCATGATTTATTGAAACAATTATTTTTATCAGTAACTAGCGGCCCGCTCCGGCTTCGCTCGAATAATAACCTAGATATCAACTGCAGCGCCATCTGCCTTAGCCTATGTTACTCGGGAATAATGTAGCTTTCCAAAGGTGAAAGAATTTTTGAAATCGGTCCAGTAGTTTCGGAGCCTATTCATTACAAACAAACAAACAAATATTTCCTCTTTATAATATTAGTATAGATAAGTATGTGAAGGCAGCATAAATAGTATTATTTTCATACTGAGTAAACAGACATACGATGTTATTACATGCTCTCTTGAGTTGTACTGATTAAAGTTCATTCAGATAATTCTAGATAGGTACCTATAACTCGATATAATCAGAATATAATAGATAAAAACTTGTAAAATTCATTATGCAACCTGTTAGGTATAATAGGAATAGGACATGTATGAGAGTTATTGAAATAGTCTATTCCAGCGTTTCTCAATTGCCGGGTCGCGACCCGGTACCGGGTCATGAAAATAAAATACCGGGTCGCAACATTCCATTCAGAAATGAATACCTACCTAGTTTTGATTGTAAGTGAGATAGCATTATTGAACAGGAATAGCACGGTAAATCCTAGGGTTCTGGGTATAGACACAGCATTCAAAGACATATTTAACACAAGACAGTACTGATAGATTTTTGGTAATTTTGTCGCCAAAAATTCACAGAACTGGCTCATCAAGCAATAACTTTTGCCACAACATAAATGTGAAGCTGGGGTTGCAACTCTAGTTTATCTTAAAAAATGGTTGTCTGTAAAGTCAGTTTACTGACGATAGTTGAACGTGACAACTTCAACTACGCCTTAGAGCGAGGTGACGCCGCATGACGTCATACGGCGAGGTAACGGCGTTAACGGCACATGACGTCATGTTTTGCGGGCGTGCAGCCGGCTTCATCGAATTATAAGACGTCACGTCAAAAATAAATACAGAAATCGACTTGAAGTAGAATTGAACCTTCGGATAAAACTTTTGTCGTTTTCCACGAGCTTAGATTCATTAGTTAAACATTAGCAGCAGCTCCAACTTTCTCCTACTCCAACTCCAACTTTGCACTAAAATTTAGCCGACTAAAAATAAACAATAAATACGTAGAAATATGTACCTAGCTCCTACATTGTATTTTTTTATAAATATACATTAATAAAAAAAAATTAATAATAATGTGCATTATTTTACCAAATGTCCAACCCGACGGGTCACGAAGGGGCAGTGTGCAATTTACCGGGCCATCGCAGAACAATGTTTGAGAAACACTGGTCTATTCTATTGCAATAACTGTTTTTTTATCCATTGAATAAATAAATAATTGCAAAAAACTAAGCAAAGCTTGGGCCAAAAAACCAGTTAGCATAATAGATGATAATGGAATATACTGTAGCGGAGAGGTTAATACCCAGCATTGGGATAAAGACTGCTGTGGATTAAGGTGGTGGGCTATTTGCCATGGCAAAAATCATGGCAGAGAGAGTCAAAAAAAATTGGGGCATGGCAGTGGCTATTAGATTATAATAAATAAATAAGTAGTGTAGGAAACCATCCGGTTAGCTTAAAACGATCCTCCATCTAGAGACTCTAGAATACAAATATAAATGACAGGAACTACACAGGTAAAATTGTGGTATGCTACCAGTCCATAAATAAAATTGTTTCTATCTTTTCACTGTATTATAATTATTATTTTTTCTATCAATTCTACACTAATGTTATAAAAAGAATGCTTATTTTATATATGTTAGGAATTACGGTGAGATATATAAATTTGGATTTAATGAACTTGAGTCTGATTGAACAAACTATATCACATGTGAGCTACCCGTTGGCTTAATTAAATATGTAAAAACCATGTTAATTTTAATGTGTAAAACATGGTGTTGTTGGAATGTAACATTGTAATGTTGGAATTTATAATTCCAAGAAAAAAAAAAGTTAAAATCCATTGACTCCATAACAAAGTGCCACTTGAGAGTTCCAATAGATAATTCAACCCAGAAGGAATTACTATAATCCGTTAGTTAACTCTCAATAATTGTAATGATATCTTTACATTCAGGTAATTTACCTTTCCATATTTTATTGTTCAATCACGCCAAAAATAACTGGAATAGGAAAAAGAGCTTTTAATATATGTACATACTCGTACTTTAAGCCAACATCATATCTGACATGATATCAATGATGGATTAATAATATTAAAAAAAAATTATAAGAGTTACAAATAAATTATCCATGTCACAACATCATAATAATCTAAGTAACACCATATAAACTAACCTAACGTAATATTATAATCTCACGCGTTTTATGACACCTACAGTTTTATTGTGACCCGACGGTGTTTGTAATTTCACGGTGACATCTACAGTGTGCTAGCAGCGCCCCGTGGTTTTACCCGCGTAGTTCCCGTTCCCGTTATTTTACCGGGATAAAAAGCCTAGGTATGTTCTTCCAGACTATACCAATCTGTTTAAAATTTCAGCCCGATCCGTTTCGACGTTCGACGTAAATTACTCAAGCAAAGAACATTCAAACTTTCCCATTTATAGTATTAGTAGGATTAATTAAACTTAAATCTACCTGGTAAGGTTTGGAGAGTATAAAATCATATTTAAATTGAGTCAACGGGTAACTCACGTGTGAATTGGTCGGCTCAATTCGATTCAAGTTTCGGCCGCGTCCGGCGGCCTTTTTCAAGGTGAGTGCAAAGAAGAGAGTAGGAGAGAGTTCAAAATTCAGTGCCAAACGGGCAGCGATCACGCGCGCGCACTCTCTTGAAAAAGGTTCCAGACGCGGCCGAAACTTAGGTCGGATTGAACCAACCATAGCATACGTGAGTTACCTGTTGACTTAATTAAATTTGTAACAACCACGTTAATTTTAATGTTTATTTTGTAAGGGGCTCAATCACGATATAATTCATTGTTTCACGTTACTTTTCACGCTAGAAGCATACAATTGAAGTGAGATTTCATTTCTTATCGCGTGCGTGTCTTTGCTCCTCTGTCCTTGCTCTTCTTTGCGTCGGTGCGGCTGCTGCGAGGCATACGCCATACGCAGGCAGTTCGACCCATCGGCTCAGCTGAAACGCTGTACGTGACAATATGCAATGTCTAGAATACTTATATACTAAGTCTCGTGCAAAACTCGTTTTGAGTATTTGGGTAGAAACTTAGAAAACATTACTTTTCGTTTAAGGCAGTTTGTTATTTATCCGTTAGTAGCTGAGCGGGAAAACTTCGTTCCTCCAATAAGGCAATAAATGAGCAGATTTATGGGTTTGACGGCTAGACTGATGTAATTTTTTAATTGATGAATATTTTTAATTTTTATACATATTCAGGATTAATTTTTATATATTATATATGAAGACAAATCCAAATAACACAAAAATCTTAAAAATTTGTTTAGCTGTTTCGTTCCACTATGGATATATAACCTAGATACCGACTGCAGCGCCATCTCCCGGGCTGATTTGTGAACCTAAACCATCCAGGGCTTCACCCTAACGCATACAAATAAAACATTCAAATCGGTCCAGCCGTTTAGGAGAAGTTCTGTGACATTATATACGTAGGTACAGTAGAATTATATATAGGTCGATATATTTATTTTCTGCGGAAAATCAAAAATCAACTTAAATTTTAAATTAAATTCAAGCATTTCACCAAATCAAAAATGAAGCAATCACTATGACATCGAGGTAAATTTTAGTTGTTTTTTGTTAATATTTCTAAAACCAATACACCGATTTCCAAGGACGTCTAAAAAATTTCGATAAAATTAATATAACATACTACATACTACGATCTACCAAACAAAACAAGAACCATCGAAAGGGGTTTGGGTAAAGTTGGCGTCGTTTTTTTTTTTAGTGGCCAGAGATCCGTTATCACTTTCTTGTAACAATAAAATACCCTGTTGCTATCTGTGCAATCAGATTTGCTCTAAGTCATATCGGAGCTGAGCTATGGCCTGTCAAAGTTATTTATTTTTTGGATTTTTTGTATGGACAAGTGGCGTCGTTTTTTTATTTTAGCGGCCACAGATCCGTTATCACTTTCTTGTAACAATAAAATACCCTGATGCTATCTGTGCAATCAGATTTGCTTTGTAAGTAATATCAGAGCTGAGTTATGGCCTTTCGAAGTTTTTTTTTGGGTATTTTTAAATATATTTTATTTATATATGGGCGCCATTTCCGTTAGCGGCCAAAGATCTGTTGTCACTTTTTTGAAACACTAGCTTACCACAATTGTATTCGTTTAATCAGATTCGCTGTAAGTCATATCGGAGCTGAGTTATGGCCTTTTAAAGTTTTTTTTTTGTTTTTCTTAAATGACTAGTGGCGCCATTTCCTATAGCGGCCAAACATCTGTTATCACTTTTATGAAACCCTATTTTTACTTAAAGGTACCTGTGCAATTAGATTTGCTGCAAACTAGTGGCGCCATTTCCTATAGCGGCCAAACATCCGTTAACACTTTTATAAAACATTATTTTTACTTAAAGGTACCTGTGCAATCAGATTTGCAGCAACCTATATCGGAGCTGAGTTATGGCCCCTCAACGTTTTGTTTTCTTTGTATGGACTAGTGGTGCCATTTCCTATAGCGGCCAAACACCCGTTAGCACTTTTATGAAACATTATTTTTACTTAAAGGTACCTGTGCAATTAGATTTGCAGCAAACTATATCGGAGCTGAGTTATGGCCCCTCAAAGTTTTTTTTTGGTTTTCTTTGTATTGACTAGTGGCGCCATTTCCTATAGTGGCCAAACATCCGTTAACACTTTTATGAAACATTATTTTTACTTAAAGGTACCTGTGCAATCAGATTTGCAGCAAACTATATCGGAGCTGAGTTATGGCCCCTCAAAGTTTCTTTTTTGGTTTTCTTTGTATGGACTAGTGGCGCCATTTCCTATAGCGGCCAAACATCCGTTATTACTTTTATGAAACATTATTTTTATTTAAAGGTACCTGTGCAATCAGATTTGCTGCAAACTATATCGGAGCTGAGTTATGGCCTCTCAAAGTTTTTTTTTTGTTTTCTTTGTGTGGACTAGTAGCGCCATTTCCTATAGCGGCCAAACATCCGTTAGCACTTTTATGAAACATTATTTTTATTCAAAGGTACCTGTACAATCAGATTTGCTGCAAAATATGTCCCCCCTGTATGGCCCCTTTTATATGAGTTAATTTTAAAAAACTTTGAGGGGCCATAACTCAGCTCCGATATAGTTTGCAGCAAATCTGATTGCACAGGTACATTTAAATAAAAATAATGTTTCATAAAAGTGCTAACGGATGTTTGGCCGCTATAGGAAATGGCGCCACTAGTCCATAACTCAGCTCCGATATAGTTTGCAGCAAATCTGATTGCACAGATACCTTTAAGTAAAAATAAGGTTTCATAAAAGTGATAACGGATGTTTGGCCACTATAGGAAATGGCGCCACTAGTCCATTTAAGAAAAACCCAAAAAAAACTTTAAAAGGCCATAACTCAACTCCGATATGGCTTACAGCGAATCTGATTAAACGAATACAATTGTGGTAAGCTAGTGTTTAAAAAAAGTGACAACGGATCTGTGGCCGCTAAAATAAAAAAAACGACGCCACTTGTCCATACAAAAAAATCAAAAAATTAATAATTTTGACAGGCCATAGCTCAGCTCCGATATGACTTAGAGCAAATCTGATTGCACAGATAGCATCTGGGTATTTTATTGTTACTAGAAAGTGATAACGGATCTCTGGCCGCTAAAAAAACGACGCCACGAGCCGATACAAAAGTACCCAAACCCCTTTGATTCACAATTGGCGGCGCTGTCGCGTATCATACTTACAACAAAACAACCGAATTGAGAACCTCCTCCTTTTTTGAAGTCGGTTAATAAAGAGAAGATAATTAAATAGATAATTATAATAAGTTACGGCTGGTCTAGTCGGGAGAACGGCGCCTGCCGATCCGGAGACCCCGGGTTCAAACCCCACACGCACCGCGCACCGCTTGCGAGAGAAGGCTCCGAGTCCCAGCAGTGGGAACATATAATAGGCTGTTGATGATTGATGATGAATTATATAGATAAATAAATAAATATTGGAGGACAATTTACACACAACACCATCTGACCCCAAACTAAGCACTTGCTTGTACTATAGATACATATAAATGAAGTAATGAATAGTGTTAACAGTCCCCGTTATTGCGCAGGTGATCCGGAAAGGCAAGAATGTGCTGCCGACGGTGGCGCGGCTCTGCCTCATCTCCACCTTCCTCGAGGACGGTCTGCGGATGTGGTTCCAGTGGTCGGAGCAGCGGGACTACATGGACATCTCGTGGGGCTGCGGCAAGTTCCTCGCCACCATGTTCGTGGTGAGTCATCGGGATGGTCCACTCTGTAAATGTCATACATCCATCAAAATATATGCCCTGAATACCTTGAAATTGTTAACAAACCGCGTCTCTGCTTGTAGCGTGATTGGTTTACAACTACCAATCTGCTTGACCCCTAGAATTGCTACCGATGAGGCATGTTGCGGTTCTACTTATTTTGATTGTTGACAACGAATGGCGATAGGTATACACGTCCGGCGTTCAACATCTCCTATAATAGACTATAACGAAAAGAGTGAGCTGACTCTTCCCAATGATAACATAATTCCGTGCGCCTGTAGTTTGGGACGGCACATCCATTGATATTTAAATCGATGCATAGATCATTAGAGCATGTCTTCACCATCACCGCTTCACGCACGCACATCTCGTGGGGCTGCGGCATGTACCTCGCCACTATGTTCGTGGTGAGTCACCATGTTGCTGTAACAACGCAACAAACAAAGCTGTAAAGGTCATAGATCATTAGAGAGATGTCTTTACCTTCAGCGCTTCGCTTAGCTTCGGACTACATGGACATCTCGTGGGGCTGCGGCAAGTTCCTCGCCAGCTCGCCACCACGTTCGTGGTGAGTCACCATGTTGCTGTAACAACGCAACAAACAAAGCTGTAAAGGTCATAGATCATTAGAGAGATGTCTTTACCATCAGCGCTTCGCTTAGCTTCAGACTACATGGACATCTCGTGGGGCTGCGGCAAGTTCCTCGCCACCATGTTCGTGGTGAGTCACCATGTTGCTGTAACAACGCAACAAACAAAGCTGTAAAGGTCATAGATCATTAGAGAGATGTCTTTACCATCAGCGCTTCGCTTAGCTTCGGACTACATGGACATCTCGTGGGGCTGCGGCAAGTTCCTCACCACCATGTTCGTGGTGAGTCACCATGTTGCTGTAACAACGCAACAAACAAAGCTGTAAAGGTCATAGATCATTAGAGAGATGTCTTTACCATCAGCGCTTCGCTTAGCTTCGGACTACATGGACATCTCGTGGGGCTGCGGCAAGTTCCTCACCACCATGTTCGTGGTGAGTCACCATGTTGCTGTAACAACGCAACAAACAAAGCTGTAAAGGTCATAGATCATTAGAGAGATGTGTTCATCATCACCGCTTCACGCACGCGCATCTCGTGTGGGTGCGGCAAGTTTCTCGCCAATGTTGGTGGTGAGTGGACAGTGGACACTCAATGCTGTTTTTTTTAAAGGTCCCATGTTAGTTTATTCAAGTGGCCTCTACTGCCGAAAGTTGGGTTAGACAAGCAGGCGTAACATAATCTTACGGTACTCAATGAGTACTACATCCCGAACGACAGCAAGCGCAAGGTCACCTCGGACGGTAACTCAACGCTGTAAACGTCATGGACTAGAGAGAGAGATGGCTTCACCATCGCCGCTTCTCCTAGCCTTGACTGGGTAGTCCTATTAATGTTATAGATACAAAAGTTTGGATGTTTCTTGCACAATCACGTCGCAACGGCAGTACGGATCGGGTTGAAACTCGTTATATAATAGTCTGGAATAGCACATAGGCTACTTCTAGTCCCAGTAAAATGACGATAAACGATTTGGACGTTGGACTGCTATAGAAGTTCATTCAGAAGTCCATATTATTCCCTGTAGCTACGGTCACACATTTGAGACATCCACAGAATCCACACGCTAGCTTCGAATTATTCGTAGGTTGTCAAGCCGCAAGGACCGCACTCTGTTCTCACCATTGATAAAGTTCTCACATGAAGAAAGGAGCTACGCTGCCCGCGAGTTGTTTACGCGCTAGAGCGCTAGAAACGTTACTCTAAAATCTTTACCGTCTCTTGACCAATTTAATCGAGTCCTTTTCCCCCGGAAGTGTAATTTGTGAAATGAATTAGCGCCGATTCAAAACCGATGAACGTTGACTTTTGCCGACTCGAACGTCTCGAACAGACAGTGAACAACGCTCAACAGTCGGCAACGGGAAGACAATGTCTCCGATGTTACATGACCAAAGCCACATAACTAGATAGGTGTATGTATGTATAATGTATATGACAGATTGGTGTTAAAGTCTGTAACAATTTGGTTCTCTACAATATTTGCAATGTGTTGCGTGGTACTGTGGTCACTTACCTTAAAAGGTCAACAAAGCTTTTGACAAAAATAAATAATTGCGGAACTAAGTTCGCACCCCGTGAAACACCTGCGTGAAGCGTGGATCTTTCGGCGTCCGCTTGAAAGCGGCCTTGACCTGCTTTTGAGCGACGACTTTCGCTTTCGGCTCAATTCAGCTGTGGAGCTTCGCCTGTTCGCCTCTTTACTGTTACTACATAATGCTGAGTAAATAGACTATTTATTTCAGTAAATTAAGACAATATCGTTTATATGCAAACTGCGATCAGCTGAAATATTATAATAAGTAATTTAAGTTTAGGTATTCGTAATTTTTACTAGCCAGATGATCGAAGACTTCAAATGTATTAAATTCTTACCATATCTCCGGATAATGAGCGCTATCTATGTATAAGCTGTGTTATGTATGATTTGGACTCTTTTTGTTGAAATAGTTGTGTGGCACTGTGCTATTATGGGCAGGCATGTTGTTTACCATCAGGCTTGAGACTTGCTCGTCCCATCACTGTAAAAAAAATGTGACAGAGGAAGCGATTATAGCGTTAGGTCATGAATAAGAAGAAAACCTATATCCGACAGGGTCGCGATTCCCTTTTACTAATTAATTTTATTAAGTATAATCAAAACGCACAAATACACGCAGGTAGCAGGTAGGTATATCGTGGCCAGTGTTAGAGAGGTTATATCTGCAAACACGCTTTTGGCCACGTACATGCACATTTCGATGACGGTTTAGTGTAATTATGTATTTGATTTCAGTACATATGTAGATGTATCTGTCACGAGTAATTCTTTGTTTGTATTAATACTCTGGCATCCGTATTAATTAAAATTAAAAAGTAATAATTTATTTGCAGACATTGTGTAAGTGTATTCTCACAAATGTAATGTTTGTTTGGCACGCACAGAACCACGTGTTTTATCATTGTTTATATTTATGTTTATCTGCACTCTGCACGTGACATTTTTAATTCCACCAATATAATATAGTTAACGGTAAAAGGGGTTTCACGGTTTAATACTATTTTAACTTTTACGTTTATTAAAATAATTTGGCTGAATGGAATCTTTCCGTAAGTGTTGAACATAATCAGACCGTAATTTTATTCACACTTTATATCTATTCACTGGTTTCACCTAAATTTGGCAGCAAAAACCGTCACTAAATGTACCAAATTACGTACGCTTCCAAAGTTATTTACTTTACTGGGCAAATATTCGAATGGTAGTTAACATTTTTAGAAGTCGATGTTTGTATGTAGTGAATAGTGAAGACACCATGTTATACGCTATGTAAAATGATTCAGTAGGTACGAGTAATGTAATAATACAATTTCTGGGTTTAATTGTTCACAATAACAAAAACCTCTGAAAATTTCCTTATACATATCAACATCATCATCAACAGCCCACTAAACGTTCCCACTGCTGGGACTCGGGGCCTTCTCTCGCAAGGAGAGAGTTAAGGCCATAATCCACCACGCTGGCCCAGTGCGGGTTGGTGGATGACACATGACTTCGAAAGATTCTAAATACATGTCGGTTTCCTCACGATGTTTTCCTTCACCGTTTTAAGTTAGCGGCATTACGCACGTGACTTCGAAAAGACAGTGGTGCGTGTGGGGTTTGAACCCGGGGTCTCCGGATCGGCAGTCGCCGTTCTCCCAACTAGGCCAACCGTAACTTGTACATACTTATACATATAATTTTGAGCAATTCTAATTGGCTCTACAGATCCCGCAGCCATTATCACCATCACACCGACAGTTTTTTTCATCCAAAATGTCAGCTACTATAAACCTTATAAAAATGAAGTGGCACGAGTGGTTAACGATAGCCGTCTACGCAAATGCACGTCATGTTTCTTCTCACAACTTCTGCTTCAGTTTTGTTGATATACGAGTAGAATACTAACCACATACCTCACCTAAACAGTAGTGAACCTGAATTCATGTACGCACCATCTTTACGCACGTACCTAATGTCCATCGTCTCCCAGAGATAGTGCCACTACTTGAATCTATTCTGTGTCGATATATTCAACAGTAAGATTTGATCGTGACCTCTTTTATCTGCACGACTACGTTGAACGACACGTGGGATGACGGGCATTGTACTTGTACTATTTCTGAAGTGACGGATCGCCGCGACCGATGTTTATGGCGCTCAGATCCTTCCGGGCCGACAAGCCAATACACTCATTACCCAACGCCGCATTCCCTCATGACCTGCTTCATAAAAAAACAGCTGTTCTATTTATTTCTATACCTAATAGAATGTATTTCAATACCGTGAATCGCAAAAAGCAATCAAGGATCCATTGTCGCTCAATCAGTCAAGTATTGTGTAAATTGGTTAACAAATAAAATTTCTGTATGTAGGTTTGTAGGTACCCGTATTTTCTTCACTTATTGTAATGATAGCGTACCACCGAAATATTCAATCTATTTTTACGTTTCTGAAATGAGATTGAATATAAATTGTATCGGCAATCTATTCATGTCTGTTCATTATAATTCACTGATCATTTATTTTTGCATAGCATACCATGGCACCGCAGTACGTCATCCTAATAGATCTTGGACATTGAATTTATCTAGTGCCTGTTTCGCGAGTTTACTCGCCGTATAATTCCAAAGTACTTCCTAGTGGTCGTAAGGAGATGTTTAAATGACCTATTTTCCTCACATCCGTCGGCTCCCAGTCGGGTCCGGAGACTTAAGCTCGGTTTTCGCGATACGAGATCATTCATTCGTATGAGTTAGTGCCGCATTTTGCCCGCTGTTTTTTTATGGACGTTGTTTTATTTTTATAACTCGTACCAGCCAACTAACACTTCCGCAAGAATCAGACGCGATCTTGTTTTGCTCTTCCTCTCGGTTCGCGGCTTCGTGGTCTTGTGGATAGACAAAAAGTATGGGTCCTTAGTCCTGAGTACTTAGTCCTCCACCACATAACTAAATTACTCTAGTAATTGCTATAGCAATGCCAGACTATAGTCTGTCTTTGTTTTCGTTTGTGATTATACAGAGAGCACTAGAAAGGCTGTAAGCAATTTAGTTAACCGGTCTCCGGCTGACTAAATTGCCAGTATCTGAGTAGGCCAACGTCTCTACGCTGGCCTACTCAAATCGGAAACAGCGTCAAACCGCACTCATGAAAACTTTTGTAAAATTTTAAACACTTCAAATTAAATATTAGAAGCACCACGATACGCGTACTTACACCAGCACGTTGGCGATCAAGCGAAATGTGCGTCTTCGTGGATTTACTTTGTAATCTGGTTTGATTTTTATCGTAATTAGCAGCTGCCGGAAAATAACATTGATAAGCTCTTGGCTATAGCGATGGCAACAGAACTTGGCGGCGGTTCGTAAACATTACTTATGATAGTGAAGTCATTGCAACAAAGATAATAGGTATATCCATTTGACTGATCGTACGACTGGCCCTCCTTAGCGTTTTGCACATGAGTGCTGGCAAAAAAAAACCGTAAAAAAATATAAAATATGGGTTTCTGCTCAGTGAAATGGTGCGGAAAGAAAAGCAGAACATCCAGCTTCACATAGGACGGTATTCACAAGTAAGTAATTTAATGAAAAATTAGAAAAACATAACATCATCAATCTACAAAATTAAAACGAACATTAAATAAAAACGAAATGGGAACCCGTTGATGTCTTTCTTTGCATCCTGCTCTGTCCTTTGAAGTTTGCATAATTCTATCTCGTTTTGTCCGATCATTCGTGGAAAGTAGTGCACGTTACACGGATATTCGGCTAATCACAGCGCGGCATTTTACCCCATCCTGCACCAGGGGGGCCTGGTGAGTTGTGAATGTAGGCGAGATTCGTTTCATCGCCGATCAACAGGGTATCTGATATCTGTGCATAGGAAGAACACATTTTACAAAAAAAATGCATACCCTGTAGTCTATAGTTGCTATTTTCGCAAGGCAGAACAGAGAAGCGATGTAACTTGATTTCTAGCACGAGTGACCCGTTCCGGCTTCGCTCGAGTAATGCCATTTAATAAACAAATAATTTGCAATCAAACCATATTGCGACTATAAATAGAGCAATGTACTTATCCTATATCTTACTGCACACATTGTGTAAAATTGTATGAAGATTCGGTTCAGTATTTTTTGTTAGTTTTTCGCGGACAAACAACGTGACACGAATTTTATAGATTTTTTTAAAGATTTTAATAATCATGATAACAAAGAAATTTTGCTGCACATGTGGTTACATAGAATCGCAACTTAATCTGAAGTTTGCGTTGTGAATTTCCTTATTAAATAATGCAATACTGTAGTGAAACCCCGACGAAAACTGAAATATAGGATTACCATACAATGTCTCGTTCTTTCTTTACCTTTGTGGTTTCTTGCTTCGCTTACAAATCACTAGCCATGCTTACATGATGGAAAATTTTGTTTAATTTTAAGGTACTTCTATTTTTAGTTTGAACAGCAGCTTTTCTCGATGTTCTCTCCAATCTGTCTCAGACTCTGATTTATATTAATATTCGCAGTCCAACAGATAAGAGGGCAACTAACCGTGTTTTATGAATCTCTGTTAATTGTGTATTTTGTCTAATGGTTCGCTTGTTGTTTTGCAGATAGTTAACTTATTGGGGCAAATCGGTGGATGCGTGATGGTGCTAGGAAGGTTGAAGGTGGACATCGCTTGTGGGGTCCTGTTCTTCATTGTCGTACTACAGGTAGGCGCCTGCGCTGCGTATGCGCACACTAATTCTATTCTATGCTAATGTGTTTATATTATGTACTCATTTTACGAAGCGAAAGCGCTGCTTTGTAGGTGAAGTAATCTTTGGAGCCGATGCTAGGTACTACTTTGGACTGATGTACCGATTGGAGCGATAGTAAGCATGTTAGTAAAGATGAAGCGGGCGATTTATTTTATATAATTTCATCATCAACAGCCCACTAAACGTTCCCACTGCTGGGACTCGGGGCCTTCTCTCGCAAGGAGAGAGTTAAGGCCATAATCCACCACGCTGGCCCAGTGCGGGTTGGCGGATGACACATGACTTCGAAAGATTCTAGGTACATGTCGGTTTCCTCACGATGTTTTCCTTCACCGTTTTAAGTTAGCGGCATTACGCACATGACTTCGAAAAGACAGTGGTGCGTGTGGGGTTTGAACCCGGGGTCTCCGGATCGGCAGCCGCCGTTCTCCCGACTAGACCACCGTAACTTTGTGTAAATTTTATATAATTTAGGTCTGCGCAAAAGAGCTTAACACGGCGCGGCGGTCTGGATCCGGACCTCGGTCCGCCGTTTTGACTATTCCTGGTCTATAAAGTCTATATCTATACTATAGCTAACGTTATAAGGATCTAATGTAAAATAATAATTTTAGACTACGATTTTAGATTAGGACTTAGTTATGAAAAGCAAAACTTGCCCTACATCGTTAATGTGGGTAATGTAAATATTTTCGATTTGCTTAACAATGTACTCTGCAACGACGCTCTACATTTATGCTAAGTAATAGTGACTACGAATATTTATGAGGGAGTCAAAAATACATTATTACAATAAAATTGTCATCTCGATAACGAGTCACATCATATTAACGTATTTCTGAGCGGCAGGAGGAGAGTTCTTCAACCGCCTAGCAATCATGTGCAAACATTAATGTGTACCCTTGCAGGACAGTGTGTCCAAGCAAAGAATAGTACATTGTTCACCGAGAGGAGAAAGTGACCGATTACCGTCGAGGGTGTCGTTTGAAGCCCGAGCCGTAGGCGAGGGCTTTAAAACACCCGAGATCGGGAATCGCACTTTCTCTCGAGTGATACATAGTGCTTTATACTACACCTACGAGGAAAATATAAAACTAAATCTTTACTAATTGAAATTTATATTGAAATTGTTGCAGTTAGTGAAGCTTAATGTAACACTTTTTGCTGTTTCCTTCAACTGCGGCGGAGTTAAAAAATCTTTATCATCACTATCACTACTTATCATTTTGATAGTTTTATTTTACTTTTCTACGAAAACTGAATCCTCAAACAACACACAAATTGAAAATGGCGCCAATGGCGTCTGCAATTTTCACATGTTCTTTTTTCAAATTGTTTGACACCATCCAACACACAGCTAGTGGCCAGTGTCATTTTGCGAACTTGGAGATAAAAACTCACTGTAAAAACTTTTTGGCTTTTGATATTTAGGTTACCAGCGCATAGTCTTAACCAAAATTAAAAAAGAAAAACCACGTAAGAAATGGATTTTCATACACTTTTCTCTCCCGCTCAGATGCGTTTTCTCGCTGCATATTTGTTCGATATGCAATGACGTACTTTCTACCGTAAATTTGATAAAGTATCAAGGTACTTTCCGAGCAGGTGTAGTGTAAATAAAGTTTTATATCTCCGGGTGTCGAGCGCAGAGCTAGGTAGTGATATGAACTCATGCTCTGGTGCTTGCTACTGCCCTGTTTCATGGCAACAGTTTTGATAACTCCGTCACTCTTTAAAAAAAACTCTGTATGATAAATAATTTAACGGCTTGCACTGATGTAAGATCTTAACTGGTTAATCAACGTAGTAATACGGAACGATTCTCTACAAAAATTAGGATGACTCTACAGCTGATTGGTAACGACATTGGTTTAGTTTTGTTTGCTGATTTACGTAAGAAAACGATTAATGCTTATAATCGTAGCAAAACAGACTTTGAAGTGTTTTAATAGAAGGTTTAGATTTTGGTTTGGTTTGCTAGATGAATAAATACCATTACTTAGCTTAAATAAGATAACTTAAGTAAGACTGTTCATATAAGATAAGAAAACTATTTAAACCACATTATAGGAGCATACAATCTAGAAATGAAATGGAAAACTACTATTGGCTTTTGATTATAGTAAGATCGAAGATTCGATGAGTGTTCCACGCCAGCAGCAGTGTTATCGACTTCTAAAATCATAAAAACTTTTAAACCAAGCTGTATCTTCTGAGCAAGCTTGTTACGTCTTAAACTTGTCATGCCAATGAACATAGACCTAGCCAGTTTTGGTTTTGATGTGTGACGATCGAAGATGTGTGCTCTACAAAATAGAGAGAGAGCAATATCAAACCTAAGACAATTTTAGTTACGCTGTAAACCCTCCGAACGAAATTCGGAAGATGACTGGGTCACAAATATACTATTCTAATTACATCAGGTACATTATGGACAAATATTTTACACGTATTTTTCGTTTTACGAAGTTACCAGCGTGCAGACGTTCGCGTAGGTATCTACAGCATACTGTGGGGCATGCCATTATTTTAGTCATGTCCGTTGTTTTAATACGGTTTTAAGGTTGAGTTTCGTGTGCGCCGATGTTCGCGTACAGCATACCTACTGTGGGACATGCAGTTCTTTTAGTCATGTCCGATGTTTCAATACGGTTTTAAGGTTGAATTTCGTGTGCGCAGACGTTCGCGTACAGCATACTGTGGGACATGCAGTTCTTGCTGCGGAACCTGGCGCTGATCGGCGCGCTGTTGCTGGTGTTGGCGGAGGCCCGCGCCGAGGGGCGCAGCCTCTTCGCCGGCGTGCCCTCGCTCGGCGAGAACAAGCCCAAGACCTACCTGCAGCTGGCGGGCCGCATCCTCCTCGCCTTCATGTTCATCACGCTGCTGCGGTTCGAGATCTCCTTCCTGCAGGTCAGTACAACAATACTACTTGCTCTAACTGGCTGCGCCAGAAACATTACGCAGAGATTTTAATTTTTTTTATATCTTTTATAGGTTTATACTTGACCGCCATCTCGCCTGATGCTAAGCGTCGATGCGATCTACGATGGAGCGTGTTTACCTAGAAGAAACCGATTCGCTCTCGATTTGAAGACACAAAGATTGTAACCAACAGATAAAAGCCACTCAGGCAACGTATTCCACAGCCTAGACACTCTTATCACAAAAGTAGAGTCAAATTTCTTCGTTCGTGTCTTTGGAACATCAACCATGAAACTATATAAATATACTCCTTACTCCTTTAGTAGTCGTAGTCTCTAACTAAGCACCACTGGCTGCGCTAGAAACAATACCCAGAATATACAGGGCTCCCGGTAATAATCAGCGTACATCCATTTAATAACATGTTATGTATATTTAAACAAACAATACCTACTTGTTCTACAACTTTTGTTAAATCTATCCCAAAAAACATTTTTGAGCTTTTTTTGTCTTCTCTAACACTGTTTGTTTAGTTCTATTCGCGTCGGCATTTCATTTATCGAGGGTTAAAGAGTGCGCGCACGCTTGCTACGAAGAGTTCGATGTATTGAGGACAAATACCTACACTTTTTATTTTGTATGGGAAAATAATATACGAATTTTTTTTAACTGTTGAACAAAAGTTGATATATTTAATGTACTTAACATGTCCTTAAAAGGATACAGGCTGATTACCAAAAACCCTTAGATTAGAAAAACAACGCGGGGTTGGAAGTCCTCTCTAGACGGCCGAAGTACGGTCTTATCACCGAGCCCATATCACTTTCTCGGTCTAATGACATTGTCGTCGCTATGTGTGCTCAAAGTTGCTCATTAATCTTTGACGTCATCAAATTATAAATCAGAAACCGCATATTTGTAATATAATAAGTAGGATTTCTGTGTCCCTACTTATATTAAGATCCCAGGGCCGCCAGACGTCACGTATTTTCTGATGAACGAAATGTGGATGATTGAGTAGTGTTAGTGTGTATTAAGAACGCATGCATACTCGCTACCTTGCTTAGACAGCAAAGCAAAGCAAGGTAGCGAGTATGCAGACAGCTCCCGGAGACGGCTCATGTGAACCTGCCACGTGATGCGGCCGTTGTTGCAGTCGCGCTGGTAGGTTTCCGCGTAGTATTGGGACAGTGGGGAACATTTTCTCGTCGTGTGGTGCCCGCAGTTCCCACGACTAACAGAGTAGGTACGTAGTTGGTGTGTGCACCATGGCAGCTATTGGTGTGGGTGGATCCCAAGACGGGTCTAACACATTTACAGTTTTAGATAAAAATTAAGACAATAATGTGATGGTGGAAGAAAGAGAGGTCCGTGCAGGAACACCGTAAGTTTTTTCTATCTGGCGGCTGCTCGCAATCGCTTATCATTCGCGCATATAATAATTACCTGGCGCGTTGCTGTTGACAAGTGATGTTCCGAGTTGCATTTGTATATGTATTAAGCATGTATGATATCTCGGTAAATATTATCAGTAAGAATATCACAGAGACAGTCAGTCTCAAAAAGATTATGGCCTCTTTAATGCGAAAAAGCTATGGAATTGAAAAAGGGATGAAATATTCGTCATTTTTTAGTCTAGAAGCTTGAAAACTACTTAGGTAAGTATTAGGTTTTTGGTTACATATAAATAAATATGACATACACAGTTTGTAAAAAAAATACTTTAAAATACAGTATAGTCACACCCCGGACACTCGGCCTAAAATCCATACAAATGGTGCAGATGACATACCTACACTCACACAACTACGCATATGTCGTTCGAACACATTTACGCATGTGTGCGTGTCATCTAGGGTTACTAAATTATTTTATGGAATAGCTGTGACCCGTGAGTTCACCTGCCTGTGTTAAGTGGCCTATAATCTTACCTAGTTAGTGTTCGATCTTTAATGTAGGTAAATATAACTTTCATCAACAATCAGAAGGGAGAAGATTTAAAACAAAATAGGAGATAATAAAGGTACCATGGACGAATTGATTTTTAGTTAAGTACACTTACCCAAAGAGAAAACATTATTCTGACAATATATTAATTAATCACTCCACATATCGCGTATTTCATTATAGGTAGGCTAGTCACAGAACATTAGATTAGGTAAAACAACGTTCATAAGTTGCATTTTAAAAGGCGTCATCACAGTTCACTAGGTATATCAGAGTATCATACACTGCACAAACTAATTATTTACATCTCATGTCAGTACAGTAAAGAACAACAACATGATTTTTCAACTCAAAACCTCCAATTCAATTTTGTAAACAAACTACGAATTGTTATTACTGTTGTGGTGGGATAGGTAATGTTGCTAGTTCCGGATTTAATTTATTCCTAATTGCTTAAAAAATATTACTTTTGTATGTTGATAAATAGTGATTTATTTATTCGCATTATAGTAAAGATTGCATAAAACTTTAAATATTGTGAGAATAGTAAGCGAGTTTATTATACTCAAATCACATTTTAAGGTTGCAAAAATCAGTTTTAATTTAAAATTAAATTCAGAAACTTAATTGACCCAATTTCAACGACAATCATAAAAAACTTGAACAAAAATAAACGAAAGTAATTTTTAGTTTTGTTTTCATATTTCAAAACTATGATCTACCAAAAAAAAAGAAACATCAAAGGACATGGCCCAAATCGTACCCTGACCTCGGCACAAAATAATTGTATCTAATCTCAAAAAAATCTAATAATTGTATGTAAATAATTATATTTTAGGAAAAAAGATTACACCACTCCCATAACCCAAATTAGTGGCTAACATGTTTTTTTATCAGTGTAGTTTTGTAGGCGTTTTTTTTAAAAGTTCACCAATACTGTTTAGTTAAAATAAAAAAATGCAATCCGATGTAATCATCATCATCATCTTCATAACATCTTAGCATATACCGCTCTTCAAGTACGCCTCATATCCCAGGCCTATGCTAGTGCTGTGCTTGTGCTAGTACTTGTCCAGATTTGACCCGGGTGTAAGCATACGGATAATTGAATACAAAGTCCAAAGTACATTACCAAAATAAGCGTATTATCATGAATTATTTTACTTACACTCGTTAAATTTGAATTCCAAGGCCACCCATCGCGAAAAGAACCTAAGCATATTCGTGCATTGTTTGATATAATATATCTTTATGACTCAGCCGGTATATATTATTTTTATATCATTAACACCAAATTATACAATATATTTTGTTCCATAAAACGAGCTTTTGACACGAACTTCTACAAAACTTCTACAGGCAAAAAAACGCAGGTTAGTCACTTAAACGGATGATGATGATAGTTTAGAATATTATTACTAATAACTTAAAATCCGAGGTACATCAAAAAACCCAGGTGTGGCACCTGGGTTTTTTCAATGTGATTTGGGCTTATGTCCTTTGTTTCACAATAAATGGAGCTATCACGTAACAAACATATAAACGAATTGAGATCCGTCTCCTTTTTTGAAGTTGGTTAAAAATGAAACTAAATCGTAGTAGTACCGGTAGTACTAGAACCGGTAAAGTTTATAAGTCAATGTCAAAGCCGTTAATTACTGAATAAGTTTTAGTTTAAAAATATCGTTCATTTTTTTTTGGAACTATCCATTCCAATAGTCAATGTACTCGTATCCTCTTACTGGTTTTAATGAACGGTTGTTGCGAAATCTTAAATAAGCATACTACTAGATGAAATCCTATATTAATTGATCACTATTGACCGACATAATATATACATGGGCGCACATAAAAGTACAGATAGTCTAATATAGAACCTCTTTCTTTTTTTTGAGTCGGTTGAATGCTAAGAAATAATCACTTACCAATAAATCTGAACGGTAGCAATCTTAGTAAAAAAATCCACTAAATTGGCAACACTATTGAGTTAGTAAATTGCGAACTATACTCCGCGCCATCACTCGTTACCATACGTTATTGGCGCCACTGACATATTTCACAACGATTAACGAAAGCCGCAGCACAGATCAGAAAATAGTTGCCGCAGTTTAATAACAACGGGTTTAATAATTTCGTCACAGGACTTCAGTGTTGGCGCGTACTTCTAACCAGAATAGCTTAACACAGTTTATAAAAAATATTCAATCTTTGTAGAAATTCTTATGAAATTAAAAATCTCTTATTCTTGTTTCGTATAATAGACGAAAAATTTGGTACCATTTTGTTAAATAATACAGCATCATGGTTGTATTCTCATAGAAAATTATCGTCCGATAGAACCCATCGTTGAGTTCGCCTCGCGTTCGCGAGGGGGAGGAAGCTTGAAATTGGCGGGGGGTGGGGTGTCCGTTCTATTTGTATTATCTATTCTATGGTATAGTATAGGGCGCCGCGTGTTTAACCGCAGGGCGGTGCTGATAATAAATGAAAATACCACCTCAGTGTTTTTTTGATAGATTACTAGTCAGAAATAGAACGTCCTTGTGCGAGTATTATTACCTTAACTGCCGACTTGTAAACCAATCATTAAGAACCACGACGGTATATCATTAATGAGTTGACATTTACCTCGTTCTACCCTCCCCCGTGACTGTCTCTCATACGCATCCACGTGGAATAATTACAAAGACTTATCAATGCATACTAAATTCTTGTATAATATTCGCATAATTTGCGTAAATTCGTCGTTGTATGACATCACTGACGACCCACATTAAAGAAGCGGTAAGAAACAGGCTTATATTTCGCTTGAAGAAAACAGGTTTGTAAAAAAGTCTAGTTTTGTAGACGCTTCCTGTAACACTAACTGACAGAGAGTCACCTTTTTGGCTGCTTATTTTTGTTCCACTATGATTCTGCACCCTGTATTATACTAATAATGATTTATTTGTTATTATACTAAAGGACATTTCTCACACGACACCAAACTAAGCAAAGCGTGTGTACTATGGGAGGCAGATAGTTGACAAAATACAGTGTCAGTGTCAAATCGTCGGTAATCCGACTAACGTTTTGCAGGGCAATGTCGGAATATCAAATTTGTCAGATTATAGAGTACTGCCTAAGAATGACCTGTGCGAGTGTACGACATAATTAAAGTATCATAACCCAGAAATGCTACATCTGAATCGGAATACGATAACATACAAATAGAGTATCCTAATAAAAGTGTTATCATGTAAATTCACACATGTTCGCTCTTGTATGGAGTACTGTTTGCTCATTTAGGATGGGTCAACCAAGTACCTGGTACCTGCTAGAGGCTTTGGATTCGATCGAGAGACGTGTCAAAAGGCTCATATACAATGACGCTCTTGTCGAAAAAAACTTGCAAGTCTTGAACATCATCGCCGCAAAGTTGCTAGCACTGTTTGTTAATTTGGAAACATTACCCTTCAAACCGGAACACTGTGCTATTTGAACATTACTGCTTGGCGGTAGAATCTATACCTACTAAAATTATAAAGATGAGTAGGTTTTTTCTACGTGCCAAACTCGAGATCTACTGGACCAATTTAACAAAATCCTTTTACCGTTGCATATGTACGTGATACCTGTGTTCTACCTATATAGGGCTGTATAGGCTATATAGACCAACGGGCGAAGCCGGAGCGGATCGCTAGTAACTAATAAAGGTGTGGTGCTTCCCTAGGCGGACTCTGCAAAGAGTCCTACCATCACAACATTGTCCGTAATCGTTTTTTTTTTCTAATTTCCAGATCGTCCAAGACCTGCTGGGCAGCATCCTGATGATCCTCGTGACGGTGGGCTACCGCACCAAGCTGTCGGCGCTGATGCTGGTGCTGGTGCTGTCGGTGCTCAACCTCTACCACAACGCCTGGTGGAGCGTGCCCTCGTACAAGCCGCTGAGGGACTTCTTGAAATACGACTTCTTCCAGGTAAACTCGTGGCTCTCTTTACGGATTTCAGGGAGCGTTCAAGTATTACATAACGCATTTTTTTTAAAGATTTTATACCCACGAGTAACGCGCCTTAACATTTTGTAACTCTCACTCTCCGTAAACAGGTAACATCCAAGTGAACATTTCTACTTAAAAGTCACCATACAAGTTGCTAACTGGGGATTTTTTTTTTTTTTGAAATGAAAACTTCTTTTAGCGCACCAGACAGACAGATTTTTCGTGGGCTGTGAATTGAATTTTAGCGTCACGCTCGGGAATGATAAGAAATTTTTGGGTAAACTCGGGACCATGGCCATTGGCCATCTAGAAATGAGTCAGCATTTCTAGATATCCATGGTCATGGCCACGCCCTCCGGTTTCACCCACGTAGTTTCCAAAGTGAGCTATCAAATTCTGAGTTATAAGTTTTCACTTCTATCGGCAGTTCCTATGACTGCCAATTGTTTTTTTAAATGGCAGTAATAGGAACTGCCGATAGAAGTGAAAATGTATAACTCAGAATTTGATAGCTCACTTTGGAAACAACTACGCGGGTGAAACCGGAGGGCGTGGCCTAGATGGCCATGGTCCCGAGTTTACCCGAACATTTCTTATCAGTTCCGAACGTGACGCTAGAATTCAATTTACAGCCCACGAAAAATCTGCCCCCTTCCTCCGCCAAATTGCGTTACGTAATTATTGAACGGACCCTAAGACGTCGTCGTAGCTACCACCGTATTGGTCGTCTCAATGTTATGGTGCTCAGGCTACAGAAGCGTCCCCAACATACAACATAGTCAGCCAACATCAGATATAAATCAAAAGTAATAATTGTTCTACATACCGGCTACAAGTAGGCAGGTGTTACGGTGTTAGATCCTCCCCGTTCAGTCCGTAGGGCACCCTTTTCCAAGATGGGAGGCGGTTCCTTGATCTTCCCTAGCGGCGACAGCATAACCCGAGGTCGCACAGTCTGAGGTGCCCTTACACTAGTCGTACGCGATATAGTACTCGATAAGTACACTAAGATTATGTTAGTAATGCCAAACTTTCTGCAGTAGACCAATGGGCTGCTTACCCACACGAAGAACTCCGACTCAGGAGATGGTCCTGAGTCGGAGTGCTTCGAGTAGGATCTGGGTCCTATGTAACCTAACCGGTCCGATTTGGTTATTTAATAAGGTGGACAGTGGAAACTAAATATTTTCCAAGGAACACCCAGGTGGACAAAGGTGAGCCATTCTAAGAAAAAACTTTCCATTGTTCACCCAGGTGGTCTCAGGAGGTGGCCGGTAGGTAAAAGCCAAAGTACGTTAGGCAGAAGGCGCCACTTTAGGTGCAATTCCAGTTTGGTCTGTTTAAAAAAAACGGTTCCTAAAGCTAGTAGTAATGTATTATTTTGTTGTCCCAACAGACGCTATCAGTGATCGGCGGCCTGCTGATGATAGTGTACCTGGGCCCGGGCGGCGTCAGCATGGACGAGCACAAGAAGAAGTGGTAACCGCGGCCGCGCGCGGCTCCGCAGTGCACAGACTCTGGTAGTACGTGAACGTGGCGCGGAGGCCGCCGGCCGGTGCTGCCTGGGGGACGGGCTACTGACGTTGTGAATACCATACTGACCTTGGAACGGGTAGCTCTTAGGCTACGGGCACGAAACTAGCGATGGAAGAATGATGGCGGCGACGTCTACAAAAGCATAGCGCAGCACCACAGTATATTAAATCATACAGTCGTTCGACGAAGGCGTCTAGACTGGGCAATCGTGCGGGGTGAGACGCTCCTGCATTGCTTACAGTACAATGTTAGTATTGCAGGAGCGCGGCTCAGGGCTGACGTCTTCCGTATATTTTAATTTTACTTTGGTGCCACGTTTTTAAAATTGCGACAACTCTACCCGTGTCTAGACATTATCGGCGTTTCTCCCAAGATCAAAGGCGATGAACTACTAGTAGTGGTAGTATTTCTTTATACTGTGGCAGTACCTTGTCGCGTACAATACGTCTACGCCGTCGCCATCGCTCGTCCGTCGCTAGTTGCGTGCCCGTAACCTTAAGGTCAAATTGAAATAACCGAAATGGCGGCTTTTTCGCGTGCCTGTGGGTGTCAATTTTAACCCACATCAATTTCGTTAAGTTAGCTTAGTTTACAATCTTTGTTAAATGAATTTATAATAATTTTTGTCATTCATATTTAATATATTTATTAATGGCACAAATAAATTGATAGCTAACTTAACCGAGCTGATTATAACTGTGACATGGTTGTGTATATCGACGAGTGTATATAGAGACAGGCTTCTCCCTCGAAGCACCGGCCGTCAGGCCCCCACAGTATCGGTGTTAAGACTAGTCGGCGACAGATTTGCGACCACACTTCCATATCCGTGATTTTTTTTATATGTGAAACGTTACTGACACTTGTTTAATTAATGTTATCAATTTACACACGCATAGTGACTTGCTGGTAGTATTTTTAAGACTTATATACTTCTGAATGACTGAGCAAGTGCTAAACCTAACTCCAGGTTTATTTGTAGTCCTATTAGGTTAGCTGACAACATTGAAGGTGATCTTGTCTCATGTATTTGTGTGACGGTCACGCACTGCTCTGAATGTCTATGGGGTTTCCACACTTAGCCAACCACGTATAACCTTTTCAACTCCTCATTTAAACAGTCGGAAATCTCCGTCGTCAATTTTTAATACATAAGTACATCTTACAGAAAAGAACTGTATTTTCATAACTATTTTGTATGTAGTGTGTTGTGAACTCTGAAGCTTTTCCGAGTACACATAGCTGCCGTATAACATGACGGGGTGTTTGTATAGAAAGCCGGTTGTTATAAGACACTAGTTGTTGTAATCATGTTATATTGCACCTGTGTGCGTTATTAATATTAGTTTCCAAACCCGCATAAGTGATATATTGTTATGGCGGTGTGTAGTTTGCATGTATGTGTACGGACTCGACTGACGATTGCCGTTTCTCTATTTTTTCTTAATTGTTAACGAAATTCATTCCAAATTATTCTATATATTGTGATGTCGGTGTAAATAATTATATTTTGTACTTATTGACTGAGGAACCCAGGTGTTTTCCTTTAAATGTATTGCTTTTTGTTTTGTAGTCAATCTTCAAATGCCGGTGGCATCCCCATAATCACTGGTCTTTCTTGCTTTACTTTTTCTTTTTTAGATAAAACAGATTATGTTATATTGAAAGTATTTAAAAGACAAATATTTTTGTATTATTACTATTTTTTTATTTATTTCCTTAAGTTGCAGTTCGGTCATAAAGATAAGAAGTTCCCAATAAATTTTATTACATTAAAACAAACCCTTTGTTTAATTTTAATGTTTTGTTGCTCTGACACATTGGCTTCCCAATTATGTTAATTGTTAGTTTGGCTCCCTCTGGACTAACACTTGGAAGTTGTTGTTGGTCCTTTGTATCCTGTCATCTACTGAATAGTCCATTTTTATAGCATATGGTAAGCTACACAACTGCTCATTACAGCACAGTTAAATCAGGAATTGTAAGAGTTCAAATCAAAACCTAGCTCTGCACTCTGCACTGTGCTAGTCACCCAGAGATATCAAGATGATTTATCTCTGTGCCATGTAATTTCTCTGGAAATATTGGCACATTGCTTGGCAGTAGAATAATTGGCAAATGTGTGGAATTTCCCCAGGCAGATTCTACAGAGTCCTATCACTCCATGCTGTAACTTCATCTGACAACTGCAGTACTGTAACTTATCAAAAAAAAATTACTTTTCTATTGAATAAAGTTTAAGGATGTTCATGTGGCATTTAATTGATGCTATTAATATTATGGGTTGTTTTTTTATGATTATCATTGATATTCTTAGTGTTTGAACACAAATTGCCTAATGTTAATGACTGTGTTTATGTTTGGATGTTTGTTGCTCTCTCATGTCAGAACAATTTTATTTGTCATGCAGAAATTAATAAATTTGAGACAGAATACACTAGTACCATTTCTAAATACGAAGTAGTTCTTAACTCTACATAGTCGAAGTTACAGATTATACTATGTAATACACTGGACGTGGTAAAGCGATTTAAAGTTTATTTTTTGAAAAAAAAGGCACCTTTAAAATTAATTACAATTGTATATATTAAATAACCATAATTTAACTACTACAAATATTGTGCAACCTATTCAGCCTTAGACACCTCATACTCCTTACCCTCTATATATTTAAACACCTTATTTGCTAGAATTCTATATTTCTCTGCGTGTGTACTGTCTGGTAATGCGTAGATCGCCGGTTTCCCGCTATTTATACACTCTGACATATTTTGGTCTACTTCGAAGCTCTCGATGATTTCGAGGCCGATCTCGTCTGCGGTCTTCTTGGTCTCGTTTCCGAAGACAAAGTTCTTGGCTCCGCAGCTCTGGCACTTGGCGTGAGACATGTTTTCCACCATGCCAATGATGGGGACTTTGAGCTTCTCGAACATGTTCACTCCTCGTCTGGTGACCTGCAGCGCTGCCGACTGCGGCGTCGTTACTACTATTGCTCCTGCAGAAGAGTTCATATGTTAAATAAAAGAATTTTGACGGTTTGATTGAATTTCGATAGGAAATAAGGCTGAGAATCAATTCAGTAGGTCTTTACGTATCCTGCCGCCGAACCGCCAAACTATAATGGTTATTTGCCATTCTATTGTTTTCTCTTTAATTTCAATCGAAAATAAGAAGACAAACGGATAAAAACATCGTTCCAGCTTAAAATTTTCTAGTACTGACAGTCTAACCCGCTGGCAATAAGCCGAGAATTGACACGTTTGATGGCGGCGGGCGGTGTATTTACGAGAGAGAAAGCAATGCCTATGCCGTTTTGGTAGACCTCAGGAGAAGAGTACACTCACCGTCGATAGGCAGGTTCTGCGCGAGCGAGAGGTGCGTGTCCCCGGTGCCGGGGGGCGTGTCCACCACGAGGCAGTCGAGCGGGCCCCACGCCACGTGCCGCGTGAGGCGCTCCAGAGCCTGCATCACCATCAGGCCGCGCCACACCACCGCGTTCTCGCCCGACACCAGCAGGCCCATTGACATGCTGTCCAACAAAGCTCTCTTCAACACACATCGACAACAAACACTTTTATAATATAAAGTGACGGAAAGACCAAGACACGTGCCTAATTTTGAACACATCACAATCTACATCTATGTTTTGTACTGGCATGATTAATATTATTAATGCCAATGTATGGATGTTTGTTGTTCACTGTATGGATCGGGTTGAAATCTGGAAGACTGATAGATATTTTCTCAAACCATAATGGTTTGGAAGAGCACTACTTTTTATCCTGGAGTAATAACGGAAACTACGCGGGCAAAACCGCGGGGCGCTGCTAGTTTCCAATAACTATAGTGTTTGTAAAAACTTTATTAGAAAAAAAAATATTCCATATAATCAAGTCCAAAGATTATTTTTGTAACAGCTGTACAGCATGGTGCCATAGTAACAGCTTTCAAATTATGCCAATCAGCTTAGTACTATAAATATTCATCACACAAATATTTGCACCAGGTGGGAATCGAACCCATGACCTGTGGTTTCGCAGGCAGACTTACTACCAACTAAGCACTAAGCCAGCAACATGTACATAATACACATAGTATTGTACAGATACATACTTACCATTTGACACCATAGTTCAACAGAGGTTCAATCAGATTGTCGTCATTGAGCATGGGTTCTCCGCTGATGTTCATCATGAGAGGCACGGAGGGCCCAAACACGTCTGCATCCAGGAGCCCTATCTCTTTGTCCGGCTCTATCACTTTCATGGCACATGCGAGATTCACTGCAAAACATTACATAAGGTTATCTGTATCGGTGTAACCTCTACCACTAGCACCAGTAGTAATACACAATCCATACAAATAAAATCTTCACAATTTGAATATTCTAATCTCAAAAATTACAATTGATTAAAGTTTTCATTATATTTATATTGATGGTGGACATTTCATACACAATACCATCTGACCCCAAATTAAGCAATGCTTATACTAGGCCAGATAGCTGATATAATATTAGTACTATAGTTTTAAATACATACTTATTATACATAGAAACACCCAGACACAGAACAAATATTTGTATTCATCACACAAATATTTGCACTAGGCACACAATCAAACCCACAACCCTCAGACTTGCCACTAACTAGGGCAATCAATTGGATTTAAAAATCTTTTTATACCTAATTTTTTTTTTAAATCTTAAGTCACTGTTTTGTGGTATAATAAAGTTCTTTTGTTTTGTAACTCAATCTTCTATAGACTGTAATAAGCTATATAATAAGCTAATTAATATATATCTTACATCAAATAAGATTTTACACATCCAACAATAATAATTACATACATAGAACAGAAGGAAGATAATATTGAAGAATTTTTTAGATAATTAATGATGACAATGTAACATTGTTGTGATAAACCAGTGTAGTTAAACTCAAAACAAGTAAAATATGAGTACACATGAAATTGTTACAGACAAATTTTCAAGACAATATGCTAAAAGTGTTTCCAAGACCATGATGTTAGGCATATTTGGTTAGAATGTGATTTCAAAGGAAAATAGTTACACTTGGGATTGCCAATAGAAGTGAAAACAACAAGGTATCAAAAGGTCAATATTGGTAACAGTGTCGCAAATATGAATGTTTTTCCATTTCAAGAAATGCCCAACATGCCTAGATACACTTTCAAAGTTAGAAAATGGAATATATTTTCTTAGAAATAAATTGATGAATATCATGGAGTAAAATAAATTCCAAACAATTCAGATACACATACAACACTTATTTCAAAAAACATTACCTCAAAGTCAGGTGACCATTAAATTTATCAGGCTAGAAAAAATAGGCTTGTGATTTAAAAGGACTCCAGACCCAGATAAAAAGTATGTAGCTAAAGTACTGGAAATTGCATTATAGTCTTTAGATGTGGCTTTGAGATGGTAACTCTGAATTCCATATTAGTGTAGACTTGTGTTGCGGAACTCAGTAACTCAGTACTGATTGTAAGTTGATGTGTCCATGTTTATGGGTATAGTGTGATGTATGTGTGGGTACAAACCTGCTGTAGTAGTCTTGCCTACTCCTCCTTTACCAGATGCCACAAGAATTATGCTTTTAACTCCAGGCAAAGGCTTCTTTTCGGGCAAACTGCGACCCATCACTTTTGCCCTGTGTTCATTCAATTCTGAAGCACTGTGCTTTAATCGAACAGTGGAGCAGCACGGCAATACCTAAAAGTAAGATGAAGTAATCAGGCATATTTTTTTTAATTGCTAGTACCTGAACTTATAATTTAACAATGTTAATTACTTAGTGAGGCAGATAAATATATTATGTTTTCACAATGACTAACATTATGTATCATCAATCATCAACAGCCCACTAAACGTTCCCACTGCTGGGACTCGGGCCTTCTCTCGCAAGGAAAGAGTTAAGGCCATAATCTACCACGCTGGCCCAGTGCGGGTTGGCAGATGACACATGACTTCGAAAGATTCTAGGTACATGTCGGTTTTCTCACGATGTTTTCCTTCACCGTTTTAAGTTAGCGGCATTACGCACATGACTTCGAAAAGACAGTGGTGCGTGTGGGGTTTGAACCCGGGGTCTCTGGATCGGCAGCCGCCGTTCTCCCGACTAGACCAGCCGTAACTTATGTATAATGATGCTTTAAAATTATTTGTATTTTAGTGGATGAGGTGCTAATAGGTCATTTTAGGATAAGTTTAGCCATTAAATTTACAAACTAATTCACAAAGATCGAGTCAAAAAAATACCATTTACATAAAAAACAATGTGATATATTATTTGAATCTAAAGTGCGTAGGTATATATATTTAATCATCAGTGATGAATTTTAAAATATAAAATAAGAAGACAGGAAATAAGTGAAGGTTCTAAACTTAGCCAAAAAAATACCACATAACTCGGAGTTAACTCAATACACATTGTGGAAAATTCGGTCAAACACAGTCTATAAGTTTAATAGATCACTTTGGACGAACTCTTTTACAATTATAAATGGTCATATTGCAGCGAATAGATACATGTCCAGAACTCAGCAGAAAAACGAATTTTAAAGTTAGCTACTACTTACTGCGTTCGTTCTAG
Organism: Ectropis crepuscularia; assembly: GCA_963693475.1. Classification (NCBI taxonomy): domain Eukaryota; kingdom Metazoa; phylum Arthropoda; class Insecta; order Lepidoptera; family Geometridae; genus Ectropis; species Ectropis crepuscularia. The sequence continues at coordinate 31,514,825 of OY856339.1, read as the reverse complement.
AAGTAAATGCATGGTAGTAAATCCGTTGAAACACTTTCTGTACGTTCATTTTGATAAACGTGATCGTGTAATATTATATTATTAGAAATACAAATCTTTGCAGAACAGAAAAGCTAAAAAGCTGCCCAAATAACTCGAATTACAATACAATTAGCGACAGTGTTGCCAGCAAGATTTTTTAAAATCCGCCAAGTCAGTTGTGAATTTCCGTCAAAAATCCGTTAAATATTTTTTATGAGCCAATAATAACCGTTTAATTTCGAAAAGTTTATATTTGCAGGTTCATCAAATTTCAGTGTCCCATTAATATTATAAATGTTTATGATTGGATGTTTGTTGCCCAATCACATCGTAACGTTTGTACAGATCGGCCTGAAATTTAAAACACAGATTAAAGTTTGGAAGAACACATAGGCTACTTTTCATCCCGGGACAACCAAGGGAACGGGAACTATGCAGGTAAATCTGGGGAGCGGTGCTAGTAATAATATATACCTAAACATTGGTGTCCGATTGCCGGTTGCTTAGTAGCAGTGAACCTCCTACCACGCGATTTTTTTTAGCTCCGTCTTATACCCATAAGCCTAACCCCCGTAAGCCCGTAACCTAACACCCGTAAGACTAAAGATGGGGGTTAAAAATCGCGTGATCTGGCTTCACTGCGTAGCAGTTACAGTTAGCAAAGGCAAGTGCCGCTTATAAACAAAGAAAAGTTTGTGTCTGGATTACAAAAGAAGTCTTTGATCAACCTTATTGTCATCAAACATATTATTCGTTCATATTAGGTGCTTACTTTACCGTTTGAAAAACACAACAGTAGTAATTTATTGATGAAAATGTGAAGTTTTTATTTCCGTTAAATATCCCGTTAGCCGTTAGAAAATTATTTTCCCGTTTTCAACGTACCCAAATGCGCTAGATATGACGGGAAATCCGTCAAGTTGGCAACACTGATTAGCGACTTGCGACTTCACCAATTCACCAAACGACAAACGACATGAAAAATTGGAAATTAAATTTGAAGTCCGACATGACTGACAGCTGACAGGAGACAGAAAATGACAGCTTCATTTTTCAATTTACTTTTTTTTTACTTGATTGCCATTGAAACTTTTTTTAAATATGCTAATAACATAAAATAAAATAAATAATTGATATGTTTACGAAACGTCTTTTGAATGATCACAAATAATTAAAATTAGACTTTTTCCTTGAAAATGGGGAGGGGTTTCATTGTGATTACACTTCTGAGAGTTTATGGTAGAGACAGATCTCGCTGAATCTACATTATCGCCGTCTAGTGCGTACGGTGGAACTATTTTTATCTTGTCGGAAAACCCCTCATTACAGAATTTTGTCAGCACTGCACTGGCAAAGACAACTTTTATTACAAACAGCAAAAAGTTACCTCTTATCTGGGTACAATACAGAGTTTCTATTTATGTAGTCGTTTTGGGAATTTTTATCTTTGTGGACCAATGATATTAGAAACTATGGATTTTAGGTCAGCGTTCAAAAACGGCCCCACTCAACAACAGACCAAACGCCAGACGCCAGCTAACTTTACGTCAGTCGTTGTATGACTTAGCACCTTAACGGTTGCATTGCGTACTGTATGATGGCGTTTTGCATCGATATCCTACAAAACTTATAACAAAAAAGTGAAAAGAGAGATGGTAAATCATATTTTCAGTAAGTTTTTTTTAAAGAGTGACGAGACGAGCAGGACAAGTGCCTGATGGTAAGCAACATGCCTGCCACATAACAGCACAGTGACACGCAGCTATTGGAACATGAAGAGCCAAAATCATTACCTAGCACCGCACTGCGCTCGTCACCCAGAGATCTAAGTTGTTATATCTCTAAGCCCTGTAATTTCTCTGGAAACATTGCCCTTCAAATCGGAACACAGTAATGTTTGCACATTACTGCTTGGCGGTAGAAAAAAAGTACATGATTATTCTGTAGAAGAAAATGTACATGATTATTCTGTCAATTTAGGGGCGTTAATACTCCAAAAAGCAATTTATAAACAATTCTTTAGTATACTTCAATTCCAAGTACCTACGTAACGTGTCCAACAGGGATTGCCATCCGGAAAAACGAATTTGATATTCCGGTGGTGAGATGATTCGGAGTGTGACTCTAGATCATTATATATGATATTTTTCATCCTGGTCACGTCTCACCAAATTGTAAAGATTCGCTTCACATTTTATTTTGAACTAATGATCCTGGTTGCACGGCACCAAGATGTACTGGATCGGAGAGCTGGATTAGAACTCTCTTTGCCTAAACAAAAATGTATATTGAATATAATTAATGATAGTTAAAGAACCTAAATAAAGATAAGATAAATATATGTATTGTTAAGTTGGCCAAGTGATTCTGTGTAGTAGGAATTATAAGACCCACGTTGTATCTGCATTACCCGTGGACCTACGAAAAGACCGGTTTACCTATATGTTCCTAAGAAATCAAGAATCGAGGGAAACCAGGGTAGCGATTCTGAAACCATTCGGTTGCATCCGACACGGAATCTCATCTCTCGGTCTTTGTCATGCTAAACAGATAAGACAAAGACCGAGAGATGAGATTCCGTGTCGGATGCAACCGAATGGTTTCAGAATCGCTACCCAGGATCATTAGTTCAAAATAAAATGTGAAGCGAATGTTTACAATTTGGTGAGACGTGAAAAGACACGTTTTAAAAGGTTTGTAACATCTGGATGCGGCGAAGTGCGCCATGTAAAAAATCAGTATGGCGCACTTCCCCAACTATATAAATTTGAGCTTAGAATATTAAACTTGCTCAAAATATATAAATTTTACTAGATAGGAGTGATTTAAAGTCAAAATATTAAAGCAAGATATTTAACTTAGAATGACAGTGAAAATATAATGGCACGTGTCTCAAGCTCACATGACTAGAGCCGTGTGTGACTCTGTGACTATACCTAGAACTACTTTTTCAGATATTTGTTTTCAAGATATTTGTGGTAGGCGCACTTGTCCGGTAGGCGCACTTTGCCACCTTCACCTTAACTTTGATAAATACCTAGGATCCTGAAAAGAAGGTGTTAATTCTATCTACAAAGAGAGTATCTATAGAGTAGGGTTGTTGAGGAATTGATTATGAGGAAGAGGAGAAGGAAGAGGAATTGTCACGCGCAAATTGAGAGGATGCGGATGAGGAAGAGGATATTTTTGTGAGGAAGAGGATGCGGATGAGGAAGCGGTAGAGGAAGCGGATGAGGAAGAGGATGATGGAAATTATAAATACTAGACACATACATTCATACAAAAAAAAATTAGAAGGGCATGTTCCAGTGGACCCAAATGAGGATCCGTATCGTTTTTAGTTGAGTATGCAGATTTATAGAGCTAAGAAATCCTTAACAAACAGTGTAAAAATTTTTGTTCTACGGCAAAAATTGACGAAGTTATGACCGAATTACTAGCGAAGTTCACCAAGTGGCCGTCGCGATAGCTGTGACGTCATTGTGACGGTCGCCGCCAGTTAGCCGTTAGCAGCGATAAGGCGCGCAGTGTTTTGTTTCTTTAATTGTGACTTTAAAACAAATTTAGTGTCCGATTTGTGTGTAATTCACTTTATAAACTATGTATAAATATTGTATAGTGCCAAAATGTATAAACAATTCTATTAAAACGCCAGAAAAACTATTTTTTAACCTGCCGAAAGACCCAAAACTTCGTAAAAATGGTATTCGGTTGTAAAAAGAGATCATAAAACTCCACCCTCTGCCCAGGCTACAAGACATTGCTGTGAAGATCATTTCGATGTGAGTACCTACATAACTATACCTATAATTTGGTTGATATTTATTAAAATAAGGTGGTACCTACTAGGTATTAAGTGCAGTGTACCTTTCTATTTATCTTATTTTAAGCTGCTGTATTAATAGAAACTGTAATAGTATTGTGTATAAACCTACGTACCTACCTATTTGCCCGTTCTCATTTCTATGTAATATTCCAAGGTTAAAGCACAGAAACGTACTTAGGTAAAAATCAAAGAGTGAATGATATATTATTTATTTTTAATCATCTACACAACAGCGGTGCATTTATGTATCTGCCTCAGCTATGCCTTACTGTTAGAAGCAAGTACATTAATATATCCTACTAATATAACACTCGCATAAATTGTAACACAGGTAGCGCAGTCCGCTTGGTCGAACATAACCGATTACCAAGGTTTCAATCATCATCATCAGCGGGGCTTAACTAGTATTTTTATATTTCAGTTGGAAGAAGATATGGAAAATTACGTAAGTTCAAGATGGTTGGAGGAAAGCTTAAACTGAAGAAAGGAGTTTTGCCTCATAAGTTTGAATGTCAAAAGCCTCAAAAAAAGAAAATTGACCGACCAGGTTATAAGAAAAGACAAGATATAGAACTAGTCGTTTTGGAGAAAAATGGCAACATGGAACAAACAATGTTTGCTTCAGCGGCTCCTGGTTAGTTGTCACCGTAACACCTATCTAAGAACATGCACCAATCAAACCCAAACCCATAACTGAAAACTGCATCAAAATCAGACAAGTAGTCTTGGAGAAAAATGGCGACATGAATTGCACAAACAAACATCCTCTCCTCCCCCCTCAAACGCATAGACCGTCTGCGTTGCGTCGTGGGTCGTGGGTGAAAAAAATAAAACAGAAATAAAATATATGCATAAAAAAAAAAAGGTGTGTGCTTAAGACCACACGGCAGAAGTGAAAACTTCATTAGCTGATTTTTGTATTAGGTAGGTATGTCGTATTATAATAAAATATTATGGATCGTATTAGTTGAATAAACGAGTAAAACAAGCCAGAAATTAAAGTAAATATTTATTGAAATTTTATTTACATACAAAGTAGCTGTTACCCGCGACTTGATAGACATCTCCGGGGGGGCTCGGGCGTCCCCGCAGTCTCCAGACTAGTTTCCCATTGATGTACTAGTGTTGTGTGCTGTGACCGTTGGTCAGCAGTGTGTAGCCTCGTTCCACTTCCGTTTTCCCACCGACATTCACTCTCAAATAACATGAACAGGAAATTTAAAAGAAACAAAGTTATAAAGCGGCTGCACTCCTCGTCACTCAAAGTGCACCTCACGAATATTCGAGGTCTGCACTCCAATATCACCGCAGTCCACCACCATCTAGAGACTGAGCAGCCGTCGCTCATGTTTCTTACGGAGACGCAGATAGGATGTCCGTCGGACGTGGCGTACCTAACTTATCCAGGATACACCCTGGAGCACAAATTTCGGCCCCGTGCTGGTGTGTGCCTGTACGCCCGTGACGACATCTGCTGTCGGCGTCTCCGTAATCTTGAGGACACCAGATTCTCTGTTCTTTGGGTGCTGTTGGACGCAGGCATAGACAAAGTTGTATATGCCTGTGTCTATCGGTCGCACAGTGGGGATCAGGAGACAACAAGGCTCATGGATTATTTAAGTGAGGCAGCGGACGCGGCTCAACAGAAGTACCCTTCAGCCCAATTGGTGTTACTGGGGGATTTCAATGGTCATCATAAGGAATGGCTGTACCCATACCGGGATACCGACCACGCTGGGCAGGAAACGAGAAAGCTAGCTTTATCGTTAGACCTAACCCAGCTGGTCCAAGAGGCCACACGGGTACCAGACGTTGAGTCGCATACTCCTTATTGCTTGGACCTTCTGCTGACAACGGATCCAGACCGATATTCCGTGGCGGTATCTTCGCCTTTAGGCAGCTCCGACCACTGTCTGGTGAAGTCAGTATCCGCTTACCATCCACCCGATACTTGCCCCAGTGGCAACCGGCGGCTGTGGCGATACAAGTCAGCAGATTGGGATGAGATGCGATCTTTCTTTGCGTCTTACCCATGGCAGTCATTGTGCTTCACTTCAGGTGATCCGTCAGCTTGCGCGGATGCTGTGACTGATGTAATACGAATGGCTATGGAATATTTTATTCCATACTCTGACGTTCTATCATCCAGCAAAGCTCGCCCTTGGTTTGGATCTCAATGTTATAGTGCAGAAGCATTTAAACATGAGACCTACCTAGCCTGGGTTGAAGCTCGACAGCGTAAGACGAGAGACGTACACCAGAAGAAAAAGGCGTTTAACAAGGCTGCCAAGGCATGCAAAAAGACCCTTCAGAGGGCTCGTTTTGACCATATTAGTCGAATAGGGAAAAAACTGGCTTCGTACCCTGCGGGCAGCAAAGCGTTTTGGTCCCTAGCTAAATCGGTCGAATCGAACTTCTGCCGCTCCTCACTGCCTCCAATGCTGAAACCTGATGGGGCGCTGGCTCACACGGCGATGGAGAAGGCAAACTTGTTTGCATCTCAGTTTGCGGAATCTTCACGTCTAGATGCTGGTAGCGCGATACCTCCTGCTCCACCAGGCAGTTCGTCTTTAATGTCGGAAATACACATTCGCCAAATAGAGGTTCGTAAAGCGCTACGCAATCTGGATGTGAATAAAGCCAGTGGCCCGGACGGAATTCCTGCTGTAGTATTGAAGGCTTGTGCGCCTGAGTTGTCTCCTGTACTGACGCGCCTGTTTAGACTCTCTCTCCAGACTGCGCAAGTACCGAAATCATGGAAGGTTGCTAACGTGCAACCTGTGCCCAAAAAGGGTAGTCGTGCTGACCCTGCCAACTACAGGCCCATCTCGGTCACGTCCATACTCTGTAAGACTATGGAACGTGTCTTAAACCGCAGGCTCCTGACGTACCTAGAATCTAACGACCTCCTTAGCGACCGGCAATACGGGTTTCGCCGAAACCGGTCTACTGGGGATATTCTAGCGTACGTCACTCACATCTGGAGTGAGGCCATCGATAAACACGGAGAAGCACTTGCAGTCTCTCTGGATATATCGAAGGCCTTTGACAGGGTTTGGCATGACGGCCTTATAAGCAAACTTTCTGGTTTTGGTTTGTCTCCTGGGTTTGTTGCGTGGATATCGGACTTCTTGAGGGATCGATCCATACGAGTCGTCATTGATGGCTGCTCGTCAGATCAAATGGCTATCAATGCCGGAGTCCCTCAAGGGTCGGTACTCTCTGCAACGCTCTTTCTGCTACATATCAACGATCTGTTGAAGCCCGGTATCTTTGGGTACGCAGACGATAGCACTGTTGTAGAGAGTTACATATCTAGCGCGAGAGCCAGTGGGCAGCAAACCCAGTTACTGAGAGAGAGTATGATCGAGCGTTTGAACTTGGCCCTTGAGGCAGTCTCTGAATGGGGCGATACCAATCTGGCCAAGTTTAACGAAGAAAAGACACAGGCGTGTCTGTTCTCTGCAAAAAGGAGTCCATTTCAGCAAACTCCTTCTTTTCGAGGTGTATCCGTGCCGGTTACCGACCATCTCGACCTTTTGGGTGTTACCTTGTCATCTACGCTCAACTTTGGCTCTTATATCGAGTCCAAAGCTAAATTAGCTGCCAAAAAACTAGGTGTCCTCTCAAAGGTGCGAAGGTATTTCAAGTCTGAACAGTTGCTTACATTATATCAAGCACAGATTCGCTCTTGTATGGAGTACTGTTCGCACCTTTGGGATGGATCGGCTAAGTATCAGCTCGAGGCTCTGGAATCGATCGAGAAACGTGCCAAAAGGCTCATAGGCAATGATACTCTTGTGCGGAAACGACTTCAAAGTCTTGAACATCGCCGCAAAATTGCTAGCTTATCGGTTTTTTATCGGATACATTTCGGAGAGTGCGCGACTGATCTGCATAACTTAATACCACCTTGCCCTTTTTTTTATCGGACTGCTCGTAGCTCGAGAAAGCGTCATCGTTTCATGGTTGATGTTCCAAAGACACGAACAAAGAGGTTTGACTCTACTTTTGTGATAAGAACATCTAGGCTGTGGAATGAGCTACCTGAGTGGATTTTCCCCGATAGTTATAATCTTGGTGTCTTCAAGTCGAGAGTGAATCGGTTTCTTCTAGGTAAGCACGCTTCATCGTAGGCCGCATCGTCGCTTTACATCAGGCGAGATGGCGGTCAAGTGTAAACCTATTATAGTTAAAAAAAAAAAAAAAAAATAAAAAAAATAACATTGTCCGCAAAAAGGTTGGTGAGTGTAATAGGATTTTTGTTACCGACTTTCTCCTGTTCCGTCGATTCCACATACACTACACAGTCTCCACTACGATTTTCTGGGAATAGTCTCTTTCTCTTATAAAGGGGTTTTCTAAATAGTTTGTAAGAAACATTTTCACTTGGATTTGGCTTCAGGGCATTTTCACAAAAATGTATACCCCACAAAAAATTACAGTATTTTTTAAAAGTATTATTTTTGAGCTTGTGTTTGGTCTCATTATGATGGGAAATGTATATATTTTTGGAAGCACTGGAATGTTATGAGATTAGAAGTAAATAGTGTAAGATATACTAAAACATAATGGAAAGTCACGTAAATTAATATCAGTTGTGTGACTATATTCTGGAGCTAAAAAACGTTAAAAACCTTATGATTTTTTGGATAATTTTGGTGTCTACTACTTATAAATTGCACATTTATTATAAAAAAACTGTCAATATTTGCAATTTTGAATTTACTTTCAACAATAATTCAATAAACTCATCAGTTGTGTGACTCTTGGTACTTTCTTACCCTTAATTATCATTACTTTTCATTTTACTAGATATATTTTAAAGGAAAAGGTACAAAATACTATACAAATAAATCATTTTGCGTTCTAGAGAGTACTTTAACTGACTTAAAATATAAAATTAACTTCTTTAAAATATATTTTAGTTGTTTGAAATTAAGGGACAGTCACAAAACCGAACACCAGAAAACGGTAAGGGTGCATTTACATGATGTGTTAATAGTACAGTAGTACACAGTATACTTAACACAAGAAAATTGATCTTTAATTATTTTCTCATATTTATTTTTAATTATTTGCTTTTTAGCCTTTGTAAATTTCTTTTCAACTGGGATTTATATTCTTCTGGTCGTTCTATTTTTAATAAGTGACACTTATTTGTTTCGATTACAGTACAATACGATGATGATGATGATTTATACCTAAAACAAATGTTGAATCTTATAAAACTTACCGTCAATGTATTTTTCAGTTATAAAATAGCCAAGATATTTTTCAGTTGTTTCATTGCGCATTTTTAATTTATTGTTTGACGTTTGTAACAGTACGATATCGAAAATTCTTTTAGCACTGGTAGGACTCTTTGCAGAGTTCGCCTGGAGAAGTGGGGAAGGACCGCTTTACCAGATATTCTACCGCCTGTTTGGCGGTATTTTGAAAACACGTGTTCCGGTTTGAAAGGCATTTTTTTTGATATTACAGGGCATAAAGATAAGGCATTTTTTATCTTTGGGTGACGAGCGCAGTGCAGTGCTAGGTAAAGTTTTGGATTCTTTATGTTTCCAACAGCTGGGTGTTATATGCTGTTATGGGGTGACATGTTGCTTACCATCATGCACGTGTCCTGCTTCTCTCGGCCACTATTAAAAAAACTAATTCTTCAAAAACGGGTCTCAAAAATTTTAAGAATTCTGCAATGTAAACTGGGCTTTAGATGTTCAGAAATGTAGTGACTTTCTGTTCCGCTTATATGTGACCGCTCAAATAGTCGCACAACGGAAGTCACATTTTGGTGTCCTCTGACACATAAAAATCGTTTAAAAAATAACTTCAATGATTATTTATACGAACTTTTGATTAAATTAGATACAATAATATTTTCAAACTAATTGACTAAAAACCACACAGTAAAATAGATGGGAACAAGACAAATTATGGTCACATCCCTGAGTGAAAAAATTGTCATGCACCGGCTTGTGAGACACGTGTCCCATTCTCGAGCAGTTGTAAAACCACTGACGGTTATATTTTGTTACATTCAAAAGTATATACAAATGTGTTGCCTACAACGAAAAAAAATGTTGGTACTGTAATACAAATATGATATAAAATTCGGTCACAAAATGGAATGTTCCGGAATGATCAATATTTTTGAATTTTACTTTATTTTGTTTTAACAACTAATTTATTTTTTATATGTAAATCTGTTTCTTATAATATTACGGAAATCATGTACATGGATTATATAAACCACAAAAATAGTATCCTCCTTGAAAAAAAAGTTAAAGACAGCGATTATTGTGCGTAAGAACCAGTTGGGGACAGCAAAAAATTTACCATTTCGGAATAGTTTTTTTACTATTTTAGGTTCAAGTGTTGTATTTATTCTTAAAAATTGTTGTGACATAATTACATAATATTCTGTTAATCTACTCGTGAATAAAAATTATATTATAGTGAAAACTATTTCGTAAGTAATTACATTTGAATTCGAGGGACAGGCCTAAAACAGGGGGGTATACATTTTTGTGAAAATGCCCTTCAATAGTTTTCTTTTTCTGGTCTGTTCGACGGGGTCACCCCCGTCGCTAGCGACGCTCATATTTATTTATACTATTGACTATATGTATACAAAACTAAATATTTACACGAAAGAAACGATATATTTACACAGCAAAACTAATTAATTTGATTGTGAAAATTATAAAGCACCCGTCGTGTTTTCCCGCCCAAACAAAGTTTGCAAACAAACAAAAAAAAAAAGAGTTGGTAGCCGTCAGTGTTGCCACTATGATTTTGAGCTTTTCGCCAAATAGTTATGAAACAAAGTCGCCGGTTTTGATTGAATTATTAAAGGAATAACAGTCTGGAAGAATACATAAGCTTTTTCCTTCTCCAACCTTCTACACTACACTAGTATATTCCCCTTTTTCGGTAACACGTCGTCTAAATCCGCTAAAAGGTTTTAAAAATTCGCCAGTTTCAGCGACAAAGTCGCTAAAGTGTCAACACTGGTAACCGGTAGCGAGCAGCGAGAGAGAGAGAGAGAGTATCTATTGTCCCATGTCCTCCTCTAACAATTATCTTTCTCGGTCTGGCACGTTTGTTGACCACATTATCTTTCTCGCTCTAGCATCCCGAGCTTACCCGAAATTTCTTATCATATCCGAGCGTGATGATCACGTGATCATAAATCCATTTCACAGCCCACGAAAATTCTGTCCATAGCGCGCCTAAAGAAGTTTTCACTTCAAAAATGTTTTTGCTTTATATTCAAGTCATCCTACCTAAGTACATACTGAACGAACGATTTGTAACAAAACGCGAGATGGCAAAAAAACAGCCATGACATCTTATATTGTATTCTGTCATACCTAGATCAGCAAGTGAGAGAACCATGCACTAAATAAAGCGCAAGTGGGTTAAAAAATCATTCGCGAAATGATCTACATATGAATGAACGAAAACAATTATTTCATTTACATTCGATAGTATAAACACTACTCTTAAGTTCTGAATATGTCCCTGTACCTCCTACACTTTACATTCGGTTTATTACATAGGCAGGTGTAATAAAATGAATGTAAAGTGTAGGTACAGGGACATATTCAGAACTTAAGAGTAGTGTATATTCTATCGAATGTAAATGAAATAGTTGTTTTCGTTCATTCATATGTAGATCATTTCGCGAATGATATTTTAACCACTAACTAACAAATTAAAGATTACTAATAAGTACCTACGTACGTAGATAAATAAGCAGCATCCTTACCTTTGTAGTTTCCAACCACGGATTTCAACGCTGGTGAACTTGGAATGATTACCTAGATAATCAAATACCATAAAAGAATCCACTTTTGGAAGATTATCTGACTGAGTTTGCACAAAACCCGCTTCTACTTTATTAGTACTCATATTACTTATGTACGTTTTATACTTAAGTATCACAAAATTACACTCCAACAACACTTTATGTAAATAAATTGCCAAATATTAGGGACCAACCGAGTCGCGCGTCGCCGCTGCTACGTCGAATGTGCCGGCCGACCGGCCGGCCGCGCTCGGTTCCGTCACAGTGACGTCACACGCTCCCGCGTGCATTGAATTTTAGCGACAGGAACGGTATATGTTTATTATTTAATATCTTCGTAAGTAATGGTCCGATTTGGATAATTCAAAAAGATATATGATCCTTATGTCATAAAGAATAACGTGGATGATAGATCTATTGAATTTGCTATAACTTTACTGATCCTCATTATGAATCTAAACCATTCTCAAAACATACACAATAAAGAATCATCCAAATTGGTCCAGCAGTTAAGAACGAGTTCATTAACACACACAACACACGCATAAAAAAAATGATGAGTGAATGATACAATTTTATTTAGGAATCCCATGAGAACTTGCCATGGATACGCGACGCGCATGCGCAGTGAAATTCCTCATAAATTCCTCTTAAATTTTAAGGAAGCGATAGCAGAAGAGGATTTTTTTGTTTTAATTTATGAGGATGCGGTAACGGTTGAGGAACCCAAAATATTGCGGAACTTCCGCATTATGAGGAAGCGGAAGAGGAATCCTCAGCAACACTACTATAGAGTGTAGTTGTTTGGATTATAAATCTAATTCACAAAACAAGAGGTTTGAGATTAATTGTTAATTAGAGATTAGAGGGTTAGAGATTAATAATTGAAAATGAAAACATTTTCAAAAACCGTTCACCGTTTACCATAAATACAAATTAAATAGTTTTAATTTTATAGGCAGGCAGGCGTCTGTCCATAGAAATAAATAGCAAACTTCTTTCTACTACAATCGAAAAGCTTGTAGATGAATATTAGTTTAGTATATTATTACTTTGTTTATTATTAGTTTTTTTTGTTATTATTGGCTTAAACCGCATTAGTCGGACTCCACGAGGATGCCCACGCTTCATCATACTTCATTCAATAGTTACTGCCTGAGTTACCTTAGTATTTATTTCGCGCGGACGAAGTCGCTGGTAACAGCTAGTTACATGATATATTCATGAATAAAAGTAGTATGTAGCGTTGTGTAGTTTTCATTGTATTTTAGTTTTAATAATAAAGGCTTTATTTACTAAAGGCTACAATATTTTTGTAACAAATGTTCGTTTTTTAATAATATTATATAGGTACCTCTCAGATTTCAAAATGTGCTAGGTTGGACATTTTTTTATAATATCAAACTGAAAAAAAGACATCACTGTCGTTTTGGTATTTATGTCAAAATCATCAATTATCTCTCAGTTCATCTCATCTTGTCTTTGCCGTCAAGCCGTCATCTGTCATTCAAATCTTTCGTTTGGGTTTTTCATTTTCAGAGATGTCGAGAAATATTTGCAATTTACTTTCGAAATACATAAGAATTCTTTGCGACAAAGAGTGATTTACAGATTTTATGTAATCATGGCAATCTGTTTACGTACGTTTTCGCATAAAATATTGCCAATAAATGGAATCGTATCGACAAAAAATCACCCAAACCGGTTAGCTAGAAAAATCCCGACAAGGGCGCAATTTCTTGAAGATGTGAGTATTTATCCCATTTCTTTATAATTACTGAACTATATCAGATACTGACACAATAATCTACTATGAGAATCATTCTTAAAAATTGGAAGGACCTACATTTTTCCTCTTGACATTGAACCAATTAGTGGTGTGTAGATTATTCTGAACATAATATTCACGTGTTATTACTTAGATACGAGTAAATTTAGACTCTAAAACTATTGCGATATAACAGAATATTGCTTACTTAGTTCGATCGAGGAATTGCAAGAAATTACTTGGCATTGTTATCATGCAACTGATTGATGATATAACCACAAATGTTGTTTTTCAGTTCCTGAACCAGCGTCGCATATCTAGCTGTCAACTGGCTACTAGGACTCTATCAGAGAACAACATTGATGATCTTTACCTTCATGAAGTCATTAACAATCATGGTAGAGCTCAAAGATGCCACAAACTATCACCTTCTGGTTACTTTGAGGATGTACAAGATATTAGACAAAAGTATTACAAAGATGGGCTTGAAATAAAGCATTTAGGCTTCACTAGTGATGACTATATTGAGCAAAGATTGCCTGCTTACAGTTTTGATGTACCAAACACTAATATTAGTGACATAGATTTAACTAAATTAAATAATGATGTAAGTTTGATTTTTAATTTCATTGTATGGAATACTCATTTTCAAATATTTAAAGTTATATGTTTTTTGTAATGTATAGAGAAATTTAAATTTGATTTCATTTCAGACATTAGAACCAACTTGCTTATCTGAGTTTGAACGCAATGCTATAGCGTATTGCCAAGGAACAAATGCACCTGCAAGAAATCCTGCGGCGGAGCCCAACAGAGATGGAAGGCCTAGTGAAGAGCAGTTGCAGAAAGTGTATAAAGTTTTATCTGACACTGTGAGTAAATGTTTTTATGTAAATAATCATCAAAAAATTTAAATAACATAAAATTAAATTGTTTTTATGTTATTTTTTACATTACAGAATATTCATATTCTTGGAACTACTATGAGCATGAACAATACAGAAAAGTAATTAAATTAATAAATTCTTATAAATTTCTATAATTTCAGATGCCCAATTTATTTATTCAACCCCTGGATTACTCCATCTACCACCCCAATATGGTGTTTGTGAACAATATTAGAGGGACCACTACTGTGTAAGTGTTTGCAACATGGCATCAGAAATCTATACTAATGTCAAAAAGAGTGATTTTGTATATATTTTTTTGTAAATTTGAGATGATCTCTAGACCCAGAAAAATCATTTCTTATAAGTACTAATAGCATTCTGTGCTTGCACTCTCATAGTTCTGTTATTTTTGTTGAATAAAGAGCAGCCTTCATGTTTTTCCTAATTATCTATTTATGCACCAAATTTCATCCAGATCCCTTTAGTAGTTTTTGCTAGAAAGAGAAACCAATACCTACATACAAACTTATGCATTTATAATATTAGTAGCTCAATGTGAACTGAGTTGAGGTGGCCCAATAGTGTACTATGAAACATACTGAATAGATGGAAAATGTGTACATAAATCAAAAAATATTTTTTTGTCATTATTTCTGAAACTAGAATGCTATTATACTGTAACTGAATTTTTAAATGATAAGGAAATTAATTGGAATACTAATATTTTAGACATTGTTTAACATGAAACTTTTACAATCTTTAAACCTTATTCCATTAATATCTCAATAGATATTATTATTCCATTATGAAATTTGACATTCAACTGACATAAGACCAAATAATGATATATTGTATCATGATGAATTAGTTTGTACTGTATTACATTTTGACATTCTTTGAGTATTTACATGAATATTATAAGTAACGACATTTTTGATTTTTTGATTATATACATTTATTGCACTTTATACATTCTTTGACATTCCTCACATGGATGAACTGCAAGATCTACTAATGCAAGACCTTAGACCCTGGATGGACATATTGATCAAACTCAAAAACACAAGACAATATCCTGATGAAACACAAGACGTTGGCGAAATTGTGCTCACCAAACATTATCTCACACAAATATATATCACCAAATAGAACCCAGAAATGAATCGAAGATGAAGAATCAGATGACATAAATAAAAACCAGAAATTAATAGAAGATGAGGAAGAAGAAGACTTTAATCAGCTGACTATTATTTAAAAAAATTTTTTTTTTTTGTTTTTATTTAAAAATTAAGACTAACAAATTGTCTTGCCAGACATATTGCATGCCTCTCGCAGAGGCCAGTTTGTATGGGGCAACTTTTAAAATGTTTTGTATTATCTTATCTTACCTACAAACAGCAATAAAGATTTTTGTATTTGTATTTGTAGAATCAAAAATATGTTTTTTTTTATAGTTTAGAGTGGTGTGAGGAACAGGACATATGCCCGAGGGTAGGTCTCAACTGCGCTCGTCACCCAGAGATTAAGATATTTCATCTCTATACCCAGTAATGTCACTGGAAATATTGATCCCTTCAAACCGGAACAGTAATGTTTGTATATTACTGTTTGCATGCTTTGTTAATTTCACTTATATTTACTTTTTCAACAGAGGCCTGTTCCCATATGTGAGGCAAGTGGCTCTCCTGAGGACCATAGGCCATCTGAAGTTTGCTTATGTTAAATTAGAAGTGATGAAGATCACACAAAATCCTGAGGACTCTTCTGTCAAGTGAGTGTGCTATGTTTTACACTGGTATCTGAAAATGTTTTTCTTTTCCTTCTACTTCAGCCCATTATCATCTGCACTTGCCTCAATCCTTTGCTAGTCTCATCTATGCATGACCTGCAACTGATTAATAATTTATACTTTTTAGATTAAATAACAAAAATCTAAATATAGCATAAGAAATGCAAAGTTTGCCTAAAAGTTAAACACTTAACCACCACTTATGGTGCTAGTTGATGAGTATTTCACTGTATTTTTTTTTTATTTGTTGTATCACAATAAAGAGTTTTCTATCTATCTATCTAAACATATTGGTACAATTAAATATTTGCAGTCAGTCCCAGGTTAAGTAGAATGCAAGTAGTGTTCTACAGATGTTCAATGGAGTGACTTAGAATCATTAACATATATTATATTAACTTAGAATTAAGAACTGTCATTGTTATGTGAAATATAATTTAATTTTAATTTAAAAAATAAAGGGAATTAATAACTATACTCACGAATCCTGATATTGTGTAGAAACTTTGTTTTTGTTTTATAAAGTTAGTTAAGGTGCGCTTATACGGGCAACTAAAATTGCTCAATTCCAATCAATACTCGTCAACTATGACGTCACGATTACATCAAGCAATTTACGGCAACGGCAACAAGCATCAATACTGCGCAATACAATATTGAGCGATATGGCGCAACTTCATCAACTAGGCGCCACCCGACCTCTCGCTCTCGCTGCGGAAGCAAGACGGCAAGCCGCAAAAGAAACAAGTGCGAATGAGATATGTACAAAAATTGCTAGGAATTTCCATGCCCATTGGATATTCGTCAATTCGTATCTGCGACATTGTGCGATATGACATATCTGGAGGAATTAAAAGCAATATCGCCGAAATAATTGCCGCAATTGCTCCATTAATTGCTCTAGATCGGTCCATTCGTGTCGCCGAGCAATTATTGCCCTCATGTAAGCGCACCTTTAGGAGTTTAGGAATAAACCTATGAAAGTTTTTGTAAAAGGGACCTATATATAGCTTTTAGCCTCAGATTGTTTGTATTGTTAACTAAATATTCAAAAACTGTAAAGACTTAAGCTTAAATTAATCATTAGTAAAAAATTAATCACTAAAAAAATGTGTTGCTACACACAAAACTCGAGAATGGATTGACCAACTTAGGTTTTTTCACATTTTATTTTTCTCATTGAAGACAAGATAATGTTCACATGCAGGTGAAAAAACAAAAATTACAAGGAAAATATCAAAAATACTCCTTTTATTTCCCTATACAAACCTAAATTATTTCATATCAATCAATGTTTTTTATTGGACTGTGGCAGACTAGTTTTGACAGAAGGGAGTCTGTAGCAGTTAGTCAATCATAAATATGTTCTTGTTTAAATTCTGGTCTATATTTATTTTAGAATGCGATGGCGCATCAGGGGCATATCTGGTCTGAAAGTGTTCTTCATGTTCTGGAAGTACAAACTCTGGGACATGAAAAAAGTCTTCAAAGATCAAGAGCTGTAAGTTACACTATTGTTTTTAATTATTTCTCTAGGTACGTACTTAGGTTAAGTGAAAAAAGATTCTAGTCAATCCTACCTACTAATATTATAAGTGTCAATGTTTTTTTTTTACTTTTATAGGTTTACACTTGACCGCCATCTCGCCTGATGTTAATGTTTGGATGCTTGTTGCTCAATCACGTCGTAACGTAGGAATAGATTGGGATGAAATTTTAAATATATGTAGATTATAGTCTGGAGAGATGTTTAAACATTTAAAGATACTCTTTTTGAAGCTTTCCTTGTCCTCTGTAATAAGTTCTGGCAGTCAAGTGCAAACCTATTATTAATCAAATAAAACTTTACATACAATAGTTAGTGTTTACGTGAAGTTAACATAAGCTATACTGTAAGCTATACTGCTAATACTGTACATAAATATATCAAGTTGGTGAACAGTTAAGTCTGCTTCTGATACTGGCAAAATTTAAAGTTATCTCCTTTATGCATTACTAGCAGCGCCCCACGTTGATACGTGGCATAGTTCCCGATCCCGTCGTTCCCGTTATTATTCCGGCAAAAAAGTAGCCGAACATAGGCTACTTTTTTGCCGGAATAATAACGGGAACGACGGGATCGGGAACTATGCCACGTATCAACGTGGGGCGCTGCTAGTAATGCATAAAGGAGATAACTTTAAATTTTGCCAGTATCAGAAGCAGACTTAACTGTTCACCAACTTGATATATTTATGTACAGTATTAGCAGTATAGCTTACAGTATAGCTTATGTTAACTTCACGTAAACACTAACTATTGTATGTAAAGTTTTATTTGATTAATAATAGGTTTGCACTTGACTGCCAGAACTTATTACAGAGGACAAGGAAAGCTTCAAAAAGAGTATCTTTAAATGTTTAAACATCTCTTCAGACTGGCAAAATGTCATCAGTATCTCTGGTGTTGCTAGTACTTAAAAAATAACTGTTATAGTTTTCTGTCTATTGGTTTCTAGATTAAAACACTTTTATGGTCAATTTTATAGAGATACAATTGCATAACTAAATAATTCTTTGTTTCAGGTGGTACGATGGATTCTCCACATTTTATGTGGGTGGAGATGGTCTCATACATAAGCATATCTGTGACAAGGTAAATACAATTAAAATACTGAAAAGATATTGTCAAAAATAACAGGTAGTAGGTAGGTACTAGGAGATAGGAGACCAGGGTAGCGATTCTGAAACCATTCGGTTGCATCCGACACGGAATCTCATCTCTCGGTCTTTGTCATGCTACAGATAAGACAAAGACCGAGAGATGAGATTCCATGTCGGATGCAACCGAATGGTTTCAGAATCGCTACCCAGATGTTAGTAATGAAAATGAAAGGAAAGGAAAAAAATGAGAGAAGTTTTAAGAGGTTAAATCCTACTATCTTATCCTACTAATTCTACTTATATTATAAACTAGCAGCGCCCCGTGGGTTTACTCGCGTAGTACTCGATCCCGACGTTCCCATTATTTTCCCGAGATACAAAACAAATGTCAATGTATGGATAGTTGTATGTTTGTTGGTCAATCACGTCAGAATGGAAACGGATCAAGGTGAAATTTGGAAAACAGATTATCGTCTGGAAGAACAGATAGGCTACTTTTTATCCCGGGTAAATCACGGGAACGGGAACTACGCGGGTAAAACGGTGGGGCGCTGCTAGTTTGTATTATTAGTAGGATGTCAATGTTTGGATGTTTGTTGCCCAATCACGTCGTAATGTCTGAACGGATCGGGCTGAAATTTGCAACATAGATAGATTATAGTCTGGAAGAACACATAAGCTACTTTTATCCTGGGAAAATAACGGGAACGCGAACTACGCGGGTAAAACCGTGGGGCGCTGCCATCTTTTACTATTAGTAGGATGTCAATGTTTGGATGTTTGCTGCTCGATCACGTCGTAACGTATTTGTTTGTTTTCAGGTTATGCCAGACCAAGATACAATCATAGACGACACAGAGAAGGCTCCTATTGCAGCAAAGATCGCACTTCTCATCGGCCTCATACCCCGAAACTATCTATCTGATGTTTCGCCTTACTTTAGCGCCTCGTCAGGGACCGCTGACACGACACCTTTGCCTTTCAAAGTCTTAGAATAGCACTGCTAGTTACGATCGTGGAAACAAAACAGTGCCTCGAACTAAACTTGAAACATCCTCAAATGCGGGTACATCATCAATGTTGCCATTTGCACATCTCTACCATTCTGTGGCAAAGAAAATTCTAAAGCAATTTCAAGTTTCTTGTAATAAACTTCGATGTAGTAAGCTGTAGAACAAAATGACGTGTGTAAAGTTTAGGCAAGAATATATCAAAAAAGCCTCTGTACATCAACACTAAGATTGTGATTAAGTTTTGATACTTTATTGTTATTTTATTTGTAAATGGTAGCTTTCATGAATTTTTATCATCTATGAAGTAGTATCCATTGGGCAAATAGAAAATTAATATGCTGTGTAGTTAGTGAGAAAAAAAACGCGAAAACCTTGTATAGAATGTTATGTATTGTAATAATAAATTATGTCATTTCAATCAGTGTATTATTCTTCTTCTCCTACTGTGATTGATAAGATCACACACTTGTCCCGTTCTGTTTTTGACTGGTTAGCGTAATTGTTACATAAACATGTTTGCGTGCCGAATGTGACGAGAGCACGGCCGCGCTCACATATTTTGCTTAACAAGAACAAAATTAAAATTTTTGATTCAACCCCTACTACCTCGGATTTGTGATCTATACAACATTCTACTAGTCAACCCCTTTCATTTGATACTCGTATTAAAGGGAGTAGTGAAAAAGAAATGTATTTCGCCTGTGGTGGCTGCCATCTTGGATTTTAAATTTGTCATAGTCCATCCGTTTGAGCTCTACGGTGCCACAGACAGACAGACAGCATCGACATCAAACTTATAACACCCCTTTTTTGGTCGGGGGTTAAAAAGCCTCCTAACGCGGTAACACGACTAAAATTGATATGGCGTCCGAGTCGCCGACATCGTCAAATTTTAGTGGATTTTATAACACGGTTTCTAAGATTGGAAAAATGCTCCCTGTTACCCAACGGATTGATATCGACACGGAATCGAACCTCTCGGTTTTTGCCTTTTCCGTTTAAAATGATGGAGACAAGGGTAGCGATTCCGAATGGTTCGGAATCAAAAAGACAATCCCTGTCTCTGTCATGCTAAACAGATAAGACAAAGACCGAGAGATGAGATTCCATGTGCAACCGAATGAATTTTGAATCTCTACTGAGTATCTCTCTACTTAGTCTGTGATCGCTACCAAGGATTGTCATTCTGAATTTGAATCGTTCGGATTGCGTTGTGAATGGTACGCATTTGGTTTCGGTTTCAACAAGGTTTCAACGAATCGAAGGCCCGGTTTTCATGGAGCAGTTTTCAACCGCGCCAGCAACGGGTGACGTTTTTGTTTCAAACACACGAGACCGCTGATTTTCGTGGCCGCCGCGGGTGACATTTTTGTCCGCGAGCGGGAGCCGCGCGGCAACCGCGCCGGCCGCGGGTCGTAGTAGTAAAGGGTTCCCCTCGCGCTATCGTTCGCGGTGAAATTGACTGGCCAGCCCGCATAAATAAGTGTGTCCAAGTTGTGTGATGTTCTCAAGAGTTTGTTACCATTACATAAAAAGATCAAGCAGCCTGGGTAGCGATTCTGAAACCATTCGGTTGCATCCGACACGGAATCTCATCTCTCGGTCTTTGTCATGCTAAATAGATAAGACAAGGACCGAGAGATGAGATTCCGTGTCGGATGCAACCGAATGGTTTCAGAATCGCTACCCTGATTCTTTAGTTGTGTGTTTAAAGTGGACATCATAATTTTATTATTATACTGATATACTCTGATTCATAACTCAATCGGATTGTTCTCGACACGGAATCAAACCTCTGTCTTTTTTGTTTAAAATTACCGAGACAAAAATTGTCATTACGAATTTCAATCGCGGAATTAACTGGTCCTGCCTCAGACCAACTATTCAAAGGGTCCAGCCCACCGCGCCGCGCCGTTTGCATAGTGTCTAAATAAGTGTTTCCAAGTTGTGTGATGTTCTCAAGAGTATCACCATATTACATAAAAATATCAATCAACATGTTTTTTTGGTTGTGTGTAAGAAATGGGACACCATATACTGATATACCCTGATTCACAACACTATCGGATTGTTCTCGACACGGAATCAAACCTCTCCATCTTTATCTTTTTCGTTTAGAATGACAGTCGTTCGGCTTGCGCTTATTCTGATGCTTGTCTATCTTTTGACGGTCGTATCTTTTGAATCGCATCACGTAGTGATTACTTACTCTGTGAATCGCATGTCGAAAGAAGTAATTTTTTTGGGAATAAATAAAGTGTTATTCCCTACTTACGTTCATAAAGTTATCGAGGCTCTTCCCAATATGTAAGTATTTTTATAGTTCTTGTAAAATTATCGAATGTTTATGGAATTCCGCAGCTTGATACACTTATCACACTTACAAAGTTAGTCCATATTTTGTATTGTGGCAAAATTGGGTTAGAGACTATAATTTCTAACATAAAATGTCTTGATGCATGCCGACGTAGCTCGCAGCTAATAGTTACACCATGGGTGCGTAAAATTCGTTTAACTAAAATGTACAAGATTACAAAAATACATACAACCGAACACAGAACTCCTCGTATTTCGAAGTCGGATTATGTCTTATCTCAATATATTTGTATAGCAAATAAAATTCTTAGCCAGCTGTCTACTGTTTGACAACAAAATATTATGGCAACTGTATTGCCTGTCAACGCGACGATTTGGAGTATGGCAATATTAGACCACAGATCATATTAGACTACGAAAATTCACAAAAGCCAAGATTTTTCAGATAAGATTTTATAAATAAAAATAAATATTAAGTAGGGCATTCTAAATTGTAATTAAAGATTAATGATATTATATCTCATTGCACATTAGTAATTTGTTGAAAATCTGTATTTAATCAATGTTGAAAGCTTTTCCTGAACTGCGGTGTTTGTTGTCATTGTTTCAAGGAAGAAATCGCATTGTTACTGCAGTGCTAGCAAAAGAAGTTTAATTTGCTACATCGTTATATATCTCGCCCGATTCCATGACTACGGTGAGTCATAATATTTGTTTTGCTGCATAACGGTTCTTTGGGAACTTTTCTTGGGACGAAGGCTGCTATGTCTATCATCTGTTGGGGGTCATTGTTCCACTGTAGGCCGTCGGTCGAATTTAATTGTGATTAGTTGTCGCGTACAGCGGCGCAGTGCACGCGTCCTCAGCCTCACTCGCTCGATGGAACTGTGCCAAGTCGGTCGCCCACGTAACTCAGTGCATTCATACGCCCAGAATACACTCACTATAAAGTCATTGTGTTCTTGCTGATAACTTGTGCATTGTGGAAGATAACTATCTTACTTCAGCATTGTGTTTTCTTCTTTTTATGTGATGTGTTGTGCTTCTTTATTTATTTGGATTGTTTGAATGCACATGCAATCCTTGTTTGAAGGTAAGGTTTAGTTGAAAGTGTTCTTAAATTTAAAACATGCTCTGTATATTTGTTTACAGAAAGAATCTTGCAAACAATAATTCCTTCCAGTACTCCAGTAGTGACTGACCTTCTTGTCTAGTTTTGTGTAATAAACTTCTAGAGAAAAAAAATTAGATAGGTGCTTATTAAATATTATTCGATATTGTTACTTGATTTCTATGTGAAGTACTAAAAGTTTCTTTATTTATTCAACACAAAAAATTTTGTGAATCATAAACAGACACACCCTTTATTTATTAATCTAGCAAAAAAGTAGTGTGGCATCCGCCTCTGGTAAATTGCACTCATAAGTGAATCATTGACTTAATAAAAAATATGTGATTCTTATGGAGTGAACCTCAGCAAGTCGGTAGATATATCAAATAAAATATTCAGCGATTACCTCCAATGTTATATGGCTAAAAAAAGTATATTGGTACAAATATTTCATTTACCTATATCCTGCCTACTAAGTGTGGGTCATGTTATACAGTTAAATGTATATCAGAGTATCTGGGTTACCAGGCAATTAGCAAGTGTGTAGGTTGTCCTGAACATACTGTATTAACTGCAGAGACTTTTTTGTGTTTCCTTTCTAACTTAAAAAATTGTAAGAAACACAAATCTGATTTATTCACAAATGATACTTCCAATGAAGAGGTCACAAGTTGTGAACTACACAGTTAACTTTTCTGGGGTAATGGGTAAGTTGTCTGTATCTTTGTTTAAGGTGTCATATAATAAGTAATATTTTTTTAAGAGTTGTTTTTGTAATGAGAATTAAAAACTGTCTGTCTGAAGTTTTTTCATTTACTTTGTTTGAAAATGTTTGGAATCACAATCTATCCCTAGGATATCCCAATTCACATGAAATATAATACACAAATGATAGAACCTGGAGCTTGTTTTAAAATAAATTTGTTGTTGAAAACTATAGTATTTAGGTACAGTAATGACACAAATGAACCTAAGTCTGTGCAAGACCTTGCTTAATTTGAAATGCTATTGGAGTATCATTAGCCTGTCCTAATTTACACAGCCCATCCTATAGTCTTTTCTCCAACTAGTCCCTGCTGCCTTACTTAAATCATAGCAAAACATAAGCAGCCCACTGTTTTCACTACTGGGCTTTTTCTCACTAATAATCTGTTGGTTTCCTCACAATGTCACACCCTGGACACTCGGCCTAAAATCTATACAGACGGTGCAGTTGACATACCTACACTCACAAAACTACGCATATGTCGTTCGAACACATTTACGCATGTGTGCGTGTCATCTAGGGTTACTAAATTATTTTAGTAAGTTAAGTACACTTACCCAAAGAGAAAACTTTATTCTGACAATATATTAATTAATCACTCCACATATTTCGCGGATTTCATTATAGACTAGTCACAGAACATTAGATTAGCTATAACTACGTTCATAAGATGCATTAAAAAGCGGTATCACAGTTTACTATATCAGAGTATTATACACTGCACAAACTACTTATTAATTATTAACACATCATGTCAGCGACCAGTAAAGAGAAAGCACATGATTTTTCAACTCAAAACTCCAAATTAAATGTTGTAAACAAACATTACGAATTATGCTAGTTCCGGATTTAATTTATTACTAATGCTTAAAAGAACATTACTTTTGTATGTTGATAAATAGTGATTTATTTATTCGCATTATAGTAAGGATCGCATAAAACTTCAAATATTGTGAATTTGCGCCGAATAAACAAAAATCGGTTTCAATTTTAAATTAAATTCAGAAACTTACTTGACCAAATTTCAACGACGATCATAAAAAACTTGAACAAAAATAAACGAAAGTAATTTTTAGTTTTGTTTTCATATTTCAAAACTATGATCTACCAAAAAAAAAGAAACATCATAGAAGACATGGCCCAAATCGTACCCTGACCTCGGCACTAAATAATTGTATCTAATCTCAAAAAAATCTAATAATTGTATGCAAATATATTTTAGGAAAAAAAATTACACCACTCCCATAACCCAAATTAGTGGCTAACATGTTTTTTATCAGTGTAGTTTTGTAGGCGTTTTTTTTAAAAGTTCACCAATACTGTTTGCAATCCGATGTAATCATCATCATCGTAACATCTTAGCATATACCTCTCTTCAAGTACGCCTCATATCCCAGGCCAATGCTAGTGCTGTGCTTGTGCTAGTACTTGTCCAGATTTGACCCGCGATGTAAGCATACTGATAATTGAATACAAAGTCCAAAGTACATATCCAAAAATAAGCGTATTATCATGAATTATTTTACTTACACTCGTTAAATTTGAATTCAATTCCAAGGCCACCCATCGCGAAAAGAACCTAAGCATATTCGTGCATTGTTTGATATATATCTTTATGACTCAGCCGGTATATATTATTTTTATATCATTAACACCAAATTATACAATATATTTTGTTCCATAAAACGAGCTTTTGACACGAACTTCTACAGGCAAAAAAACGCAGGTTAGCCACTCAAACGGATGATGATGATAGTTTAGAATATTATTACTAATAACTTAGGTACAAAAACCCAGGTGTGGCACCTGGGTTTTTGCAATGTGATTTGGGCTTATGTCCTTTGTTTCACAATAAATGGAGCTATCACGTAACAAACATATAAACGAATTGAGATCCGTCTCCTTTTTTGAAGTTGGTTAAAAATGAAACTAAATCGTAGTAGTACCGGTAGTACTAGAACCGGTAAAGTTTATAAGTCAATGTCAAAGCCGTTCATTACTGAATAAGTTTTAGTTTAAAAATATCGTTAATTTTTTTTTGGAACTATCCATTCCAATAGTCAATGTACTCGTATCCTCTTACTGCTTTTAATGAACGGTTGTTGCGAAATCTTAAATAAGCATACTACTAGATGAAATCCTATATTCATTGTTCACTACTAACCGACATAATATATACATGGACGCACATAAAAGTACAGATAGTCTAATATAGAACCTCTTTCTTTTATTTGAGTCGGTTGAATGCTAAGAAATAATCACTTACCAATAAATCTGAATAGTAGCAATCTTAGTAAAAAAATCCACTAAATTGGCAACACTAGTGACTAGTGACTTCGTAAATTCCGCGCCATCACTCGTTACCATACGTTATTGGCGCCACTGACGTATTTCACAACGATTAACGAAAGCCGCAGTTTAAAAACAACGAGTTTAATAATTTCGTCACAGGACTTCAGTGTTGGCGCGTACTTCTAACCAGAATAGCTTAACACAGTTTATAAAAATGATTCAATCTTTGTAATAATTCTTATGAAATGAAAAATCTCTTATTCTTGTTTCGTATAATAGACGAAAAATTTGGTACCATTTTGTTAAATAATACAGCATCATGGTCGTATTCTCATAGAAAATTATCGTCCGATATAACCCTTCGTTGAATCCGCCTCGCGTCCGCGAGGGGGAGGAAGCTTGAAATTGGCGGGGGGTGGGGAGTGTCCGTTCTATCTGTATTATCTATTCTATGACAATGTTTGAACTATTGAATCCAGTAGGGATGACAAACATTTGATCTTGCAAAAACACTCAGAGGTGCAGACAAGAGTCGTACCTATGACCTCAATATTGTGAAATAAAACATTCAATCCTATAAGCCAACATCGCTTTTTAAGAGAGACGAACTTCTTAGCATTCCATGCATTCACCATGCGGGTGCCGGGTCCATCGTGTGGCAGAGAGAGAAATCTCGAATAGACCCCAAGACTTGTGACTCGGGGTAGGTTTCAAAGGGGGCCCCTTTTGGTGACGTACGTTAACACTCACCTTCACTACTCGTATTTCTCTCCCTGCCCAGCCAAATCCGATATGATCCTACCAGTGCAGCTTTAGATACTCGTTCTAGTATAGAACTTACTGCACTTCTGGACAAGCCAAGGTCTTTAAGCAGGTTATAGAGAGATTTTGCTGGTATACCTCTCGCTCCTACTTCTACAGCGTATAAATTAACTACATAGCCATTTTTTGTTAATTCATTTTGAAGGTCGTAATACTTATTTTGTTTCATCGCGTGGTCTGGATGACGAAACACCCACATCCTCTGGGATTTTGTAGTGCTTTTCATACGTGTCCATTAAAATAGTCCAATCAGGTGCTGAACCCAGGATTGAGTAAGGCTTGTTCTTGGAGTTTGAAGTTGAGCCCTCTTTTACAAAGTTAATTTGTCTTTTGTTTATCGTCAATCCCTTTTGGGCTCTAGCTACCGAAAGGCTTACGGCTTCAGGTATGATTTCAAGTACTCTGTCATGGCATTTAAAGTACTCTGTCATGGCAATGTAATATTAAGGGGTCATTACTCACAGCTACTATTACATTAAGGGGGGGGGGGGGTATTATCATTACACATACATATTATATCATAACTCCATCAAATTTCAAGGTAGTCTCCATTTTAGGTACAATTCTACTAATATTATAAATGTCAATGTATGGATTTTGGATGTTTGTTTCTCAATCATGTCATAATGTATGAATGAATCATGCTGAAATTTGGAATAAAGGTAGATTATAGTCCAGAAGAACACATAAGATCTTGTTTATTCCAGAAAAATAATGGAAAAGGGAATTACGTGGGTAAAACCGCAAGACGCTGCTAGTATAGATTTATTAGCTTATGCTACTCGCCTATCATGAATTAGATTAAAATAGAATGTTCAGCTGTTTAAACAGCAGTAGGTTAGTCGACAATTCCAGTGTTTATCTACACAAGAAGCTCGCCAGGTGCACTATGTAACTCAATTGGCTTTGTATTTAACCTACTTCTGACAACTGTTGCTATATCTGTTGCACACACTGCACCCTTTTGTTTGTATAAGCTTTTGAAAACAATAGGGTCAAATTAAAATCTGTTTTGAGAAGGTTTAGTGTATTTTACCAGTTATGACTTATGGTGCCAAAGTTTATGAAGTAGACATGTCCTATAGTGCAGACCGTTGATTGGGAAACATGGCATAAAAAGCCTTGAAAAATGATGAAGAGATGATATATGTAAGAAAACCAGAGGAAAGGGCTGAGTCAGGGGAATGGCGTATATCTAGCAGTGGACTAGGATAAGTTAATGGAAGCACAATAAACAAGCAATTGTATTACATCTAAACATTAGTTGCATGGTCTGACATGTTTCTGTCTTGGTTAGATCTAGGCTCAATATTTTTTTGAGGTTTCAGTTGTGTGCATTTAACTTGAGTATGATATCTTGAAGTTAGATTTGGGTTCTGCACTGTCTGCACTAACCCAAAATCTGATAGGTAGAAGAGGCTAATTATAGGAGACCAGCTGTTATATGGACTTGTAAAAAAAAATAGCTTTCATTTATTCCATTAGAGTATGAATAGAAAATATTTACACAGGAAAAATCCCAGGAAGGAAAAAGATAGTGTATTTTAGGGGTGCCTATTAAAACGCATAATTTTTTGTTCCTAATTTATTTTGTCATAATGACTGTAGCGTAATGTATAGTGTCATAATCATTAGATCTCTTAAAACACTAAGAAGCGGCACGCGCCTTTCTACGATGGCAATGCAAAATCAGGTGACGTCTCCTGATTGAGTCTCAGTTGCAACAAGAGCCACAGGTTGAGTGGATGTTCACTGTTAATTCAAAAAAATCCGATATAAGCCGTAATAACGCCTTATTGTGCTTTTACAAGGTGTACAAACAGTTCAAAGACCAAGAACAAGTTTCATGGTATCACTTTTCATGCGTAAGTACACAAAATCATTAATTATTTCCATAACAGTTTAATAATTATTTCATCTAAAATTATATTTCTGTTGCAAACAATTTTACAATTTGCCATTTCTAAAAAGAGACAAATATACATACAGCGTAAGAGTGCAACACGACCGGCGATTTATTAGTTCCGGCTATTTTGTCTCTTTCACGCCAGTGCATTCGTATGTCTTTCTATTCTTGTCGAAAAAAATATCTAAACAAATGTGATTTATAGCTATCTCATTTGCAACTACTGCCTACTTGTCAAGATGTCTTTGTCTTTCGTTCAAACGTGTCTCACGATGGAAGTGAAGCTATCTGCACATTGCGGATGCTTGTGTGAAATTTTCGCCACATTATGCTGTCTTTATATTAGAGCGTACCTCATCTTTCTTTACTTAGTTATATCAATGGTCATAATGTAACTTTCGCATAATCATTTTTTGGCGTTTTGTGTTTTAAGTATAACAATCTATTGTACTACATTTAATTCGACTATTGATGAGACGCATAATAGTTTTTAGGCATTTTTTTATTTCTTCTAATTTTTTTAAGGTGCTGTTTAAATCGCATATTTTTTTTCTCTAATTAACTTTATCATAATGAATGTAGCCATAATATATAGTGTCATAATGTGACTTTTGCATAATCGTTTTTTGGCGTAATGTATTTTAATATAAAACTCTATTGTACTACATTCCATTCGACAGTTGCTCAGACGCATTTAGGATTTTTTAAATTATTTGTTGCGCTACGTAATATATAACCAGGTTACATAGGACCAGATCCGACTCGGAGCACCACGACTCCACCTAGTCTTGTCGCTACTACCCTTAGAGTGTATTAAAAAAATGCGGGAGCCAGAAGTGGCGCTCCACTACGGAGGTCACCGGCTCGCTTCGCTCGCCACCTCTCCCCTTCGCTACGCTTAGCCTCGCATGGCTCGCTCCTTTCAGGACCTCCCTTGAGCTTCTGGCGGGAGCCCACCCGGAGTCAAAAAAAGTGCACCATATGTCTTAGGTGTACGTACGTGTTTAAGTCCTAAAAACGTTATGCCTACATTACTACCTACATTACGAATAATAAATACTGGTGTCAATGTACCTACCCGCATTTTACACTCCCACGTATTTTATTTAAATAATGCTGCTACAGGCCGCTCTTTGTTTTAGTTTGGCGCCTTTTAGTTAGCCGTTTAAAGTTTATGCCGTTGGTCATTATGTTTAAGTATTGTTATGCCTTTCTCATTGCTCTGTGTGCCTTTAAACATTATGCTATTTATGGTTATGCGTCGAAACATTATGCTAAGTTTTCTTTATGCTATATACGGTTATGCGTTTAAACATTATGCTAAGTTGTCGTTACGCCATATATGGTTATGCTACTTAGCTTATGCGAAAACAGTTATGCGTTTAGTTGTTATGGTAAATTAGGATTAGTCCTAAAAATGTTATACCTACTTAAATTAGTACAAAAATTGTTATGCTATCACAAATTTATAGACCCGTATTTTAGTCAGTCAGTCAATGCAAGGCTAAGCCTAGTACAAAGATATGGTAGATGTATAAATATTTGTATAGATGTTAAATTGATAACTCCTGTGTAACTGTGTATAAAATAATAAATGTTGGTGGAGATTCCTCCCAACACTATCTAGTATCAATTAAACAAAGCTTGTTCAATGAGAACCAGCTATCTGAGTCAATACTTATATAATAAAACTAGCTGGTACCCGCGACTTCGTCCGCTTGAAATAAATACCAAGGTAATTCAGGCAGTACCCTATTTTTATACCCAGACACATTTACGGTTACTAAAACCAACTTATAATAAAACAATTTCTATTATCAATTGAGTAAAAGTTAACCAATTAAATAAATGTAACACTTTATATCGACAACTGTTAGATCTTTCTCATATAAAATTTCAGAAAATAATGCCCTTCAACGGCTTAGCTCCGTCTACTTATAGCGCCAGCCCCTCTAAAACTCTTTTGAGATGGCGGGTAGAAGTGAATGGTATTGCACCGGCGCCATCTACACTAAATTTTGTCAGTCACACCCATTTCTTTAAATAATCGAATACTTGTTCTTTTATATGACACATATTTAGACTCAAATCCCAGTATTAAACATAATACTATAGTGAAATATACTACAAACAAAATACAGGTGATAACATTTCATACAATTTTATCAAAATCGGTTCAGTTGTTTAGGTGTGAAAGCTTAAGAGACATTCGTCCCCCTTTTCAACTCCAATTTCATACCCACACAGTTTGAAATTACAAAATTGCTAGAATAAACATTTATTGACTTCGTGTCAAGTGCCTATTTAAAGAGTTTCATAGCTTTATCTTCATCGATTGGGAACTTCCATATTGACATGTAACCCCCATTTCAACTCCAATTTCACCCCCGTACAGTTCAAAATTACAAAATTGCTAGAACAAACATTTGTTTGCTTTGTGTCAAGTGTTTACACAGAGTTTCATGGTTTTATCTTCAACGGTTTGGAGATTTCATATTGACATTCATCCCCCATTTCAACCCCAATTTCACCCCCGTACATTTCTAAATTACGAAATTGATAGAACAAACATTTAAACGCTTCGTGTCAACTGTCTATATACAGAGTTTCATGGCTTTACCTTCAACGGTTGGGAACTTCCATATTGACATTCATCCCCAATTTCACTCCCGTACAGTTCGAAATTACGAAATTGATAGAACACACATTTAATTCTTTCGTGTCAAGTGTCGATATACAGAGTTTCATGGTTTTATCTTCAACGGTTGGGAGCTTTCATATTGACATTCATCCCCCATTTCAACCCCAATTTCACCCCCGTACAGTTCGAAATTACAAAATTGATAAAACAAACATTTCATTGCTTCGTGTCAAGTCTAGATACAAAATTTGATAACTTTGAAACTCACGAATTTTCATACAACCGTCCATCCCTTGTTTCACCCTCTTAGGGGTTGAATTTCGCAAAACCCCGTCTTAGCGAGCGCCTACGTGCTAAAAGGGACCTCCATGCAAAATTTCAGATTTCTAGCATTTGTAGTTTCTGAGATTCCTTGATGAGTGACCTTTCGCTTTTATATATATAGATTGTAATTACATTATTATGAGACCTTGAACAAATATCTGAATTCATTACACAAATGTTTATCCTAGGTACAAAGTACCTACAGTTCTGCAGGAAAACTTGCTACCAACAGAGCTGTAGAACCAGTAAATAAAATGTTGCCCACATAGTTATTATATTTTTTAGGAAAAACAATCAAAATACAAATGTCGAAATAGTGCAAATAAAGCATGACAGCCGGAGATGTTTTATTCAAAATATTTATTGTATAATCTGCTGCTGCTGATGATGATGGCCATCTCAGTGATTGTTAAGTTTTAACAGTAAACTAAATAAAAAAAGTTACAGTTGGTCAGCAGAGAGACCCCTGGTTCGAATCCTACGCGCACCACTGTCTTATCAAAGTCATGTGCGTAATGTCGCTATCTTAAACACGGTGAAGGAAAACGGCATGTTTTTAGAATTTTTTTATCATGCGTCATCCCCCAAACCGCACTGGGCGCTCGTGGTGTATTGACTCTCCTTGTTTGGATGCTTTGACTCTCCTAGCTGGGTAACGCCCCGAGTTCCAGCAGTGGACACATTTAGTGGGCTGCTTATGACAGTCAAAGAGACATTTAAAATCCTTTTTTAACCAACAATTACTGTCTCACTGCTGGAGGAAGATCTACCCAAATTCCCGTCACTTTGTCTCATTCTAAGTTGCTATCTACATTACAATTTACGAAGCAATATCTTGTCCAGGTGCTACCGACCAAGAGACTGAGTGAAGCCAAGCCGCGTGCAATAACAGAAGACTGAACCTGACTGAGCCATGTCCTAAGCGAGGATGTCCAAAGTGCTGAGTGCGCTCGGTGGAGCGCTGCCCGACGAGCGGCCCCTGCTCTCGCTGCAGATCGTGGAGACCGTGGCCAAGTGCCCGACCGGCTACTGGCCCGTCAGCAGGACCTACGACGAGGACGCCGACGCGGGCCTGCTGCGACAAAATGGACTCTTTGGGAAGAAGCCCAGCCACTATATTTGCCTGTCCAAGTCTGAGGGTAAGTGCTCTGAAGTACTAGTTGTTGGTTATAACCATCATCATTTATTGTTTTATATTATAATCAACTATCGGGCCATTCCGGTTTCGGTCGGATGTTGTCATATAAAGCCCATTAATCGAAATAAAAACCATCCTATCTCTCAAGTTGTACCAACACATAAATCCGAACTTTCGTGAATGTCGGATGACTTGATGAAGAGTTCAATATTAACAAACACCATGACACTGGATTTTTATTTACTAAGATTAGCAACTGGAAACTTGACCAAGATTTTCTTCAATTGAAAATGCTTATTTTGCTAGAGCAGCAGAAACCGTTTCGCAGAATCGATTTGAGGAAATAATTTAATAATTTGCTCAAACTACGTCGCCGCTGACGGAATTGTCTCACTTCTCTTCACTCATCATGTCTTTTTGTACCGTTAGTAACGAAAATTCTTATGACAAGGAAAATAAATATCCATTCGCATTTATAAAATAATAACTTCACTTCTTTAATGTTAAGAGGTTTGCGATAAGATTGTATGTATTTTATGTATTTTTACGACACTCATTTGAACTAGAGTAGTGGTACTACTATGTGAGATTGGTTTTCAATCAAATCGAAAGCAAATTGCTGGAATATAGATGGTTGACCCAATGGTGGTTAATTTCGATGGTTTTAGTTACAGATCTAAAATAATAAATTAAAGGTTTCCACTATATCCGAACCCATAGGGCGTGCAAAATCACCACATAAAGACAATAGGGGTTAGGGTTGGTTTGCTTGCTCTCGTTTTGAAATTGCTCAATTTCTAATCGTTAATTACGTAAACTCGTTAAAACCCAGACTTATTATTTTCTTCGTATTGTTGTTTACCAAATAGAAATGATAATTTCATATGAATCTATACTAGGTGTTGCTAGTTGTAGTAGTTATGTAGTTGTATCACAATAGGTACATAATTATTTTGTACAGTGAAGAACGAAGCAACTGCCTATAAAATAGAGTTAATAATCCTACTAACATTATAAATGTCAAAGTTTGAATGTTTGTTGGTAACGTCTGAACGGATCAGGTTGAAATTTAGTACACAGTCTAGTACAACATGCTACTTTTTATCCCGGCAAAGTAGTGGGAACGGGAACTACTGCTGCTAGTAAATTAATAAATCATCGATGGATGAGTATTTTTGTTGGTGCGCTTTTGATAAAGCTTCAAGCTTAAAAAGACGAAACATCCAACCAACTTTGATCCCCCTTTTCAACCGTTTGATGCAAAAAGTAGTCTATATTATTTCTTAGGCTTCAGTATAAAATAAATGAGAGTTGTTGAGTGTGTGAATGTTTATTTTAGTGTATGTATGTAAAATGTTTGGCTGTATTATGTAAAATTTTATAATTAACTAGCTGAACGCGCGCGCGTTGCTGCGCCATCTATCGAAAATTGGTCGTACCAATTCAAATTTTGTTCAAATTCGGTTACTTTGTAGGTTCTAATGACGCAACCTTTAACATATGACAAATGCTGTCACGCAACGAAAGCTCTCTAAAAGCAATATTTTTTCCCCGTTTTTGTTACATTTTTCTTTCATGCTCGGCTCCTGTTGATAGTAGCGTAATGTTAAATACCCTATAGCTTTCCTCGATAAATGGACTATCCTACAAAGAAAGAATCTTTCAATTCGGACCAGTAGTTCCAGAGATCCTTGCGTTCAAACAAACAAACAAACAAACAAACTCTTCAGCTTTATAATATTAGTATAGATAATGTAATTAATATTCAATAATAGTAATGTAAAATGTAATAATTAATAGGTGTAATGACTGTTGAATAGGTATTTATAATGTAATGTGACGTAATTAATTTTTTATCCATGTAAATGAGTCTTACGTTACTTGAAATAAAGGAATTTTAATTTTTTAAGTAAAAAAAAAAATATATAACATGCTTTATACTATTTCTCTCCCTAATTTCATTTAGATTGTTGAGTAGTTCAATAGTTTAGACGTGAAAGTCTAACAGATATACATAGAGTTACTTTGGCATTAGTGGAGATTATTTATCCGTGTAACAATAATAATTTAGAATACTCAGAAGTTTATAAGGTTGCTTTTTATACCGACATTGGCTCCGCACAGCCACTGAGTATACACGCCGCTGGCAGCGAGATCGGTAACCCGAGCTCATTGATTTTCCACCTGATTAAACAGTTCTAATCCGGGATCCGAGTTCTCCGTGCTTAAGTTACGCTAATCCTTACAATGTGCGATGTACTGGCTGCCTACACGTGTAGGGTGCGCTGTACGTTGCACACAATATTATGGCTTCCATTGATACCAGAGGAGATAGTCTTTGCTCGATTGATATGGGGTTCGTTGAGTTATCGATCTTGCAAAACTATGTAATCATTTTTGAATTTTTGAAAATGTATACTATTTGTATGCTCTTTTGTTTTTAGACAGGAGACCACGACCGGAGACCGTGACAGGCACTTGACATTATGGGCGCCAGGTCGCGCCGAGATCGCGACACATGTCTCGCGACACGTGTCTCGGTCTCCTGTCGCGGTCTCGGCCCGAACTGCCGCCCCTACAACAGGGTACAATCCTCAAAAAAACTAAGTAGCCCGTTAGTTAGATTGCCAAAAAATATTGTACACGTATTTTTTCTTTTGTTTCACAAACAAAAAATGACGAAGATACAGCGCTTCGAAGTTTCGTGTGACGTCACTTGTGAGTACGATTTTTACTCACGAGTGACGTCGCGACCCCCCACTCTCGAAGTTTGATGGTCTATTTCTTTGACGATTTTTAATATTATGAAAAAACAAAAAATACGTTTCCAATATTTTTCCATGTTCTAGCTGACGGATTAATTAGGATGGTGTATTTTTGACCCAGTCCGGTACCCTATTCCATAGTGTCAAGTGGCTGTCGCGGTCGCCGGTCGTGGTCTCCTGTCGCGGTCTCGCATCGCGGGCCCAGCGCGAACTTGTAGATAGATAGATTAACTCATTATTGCACTTAACTAAAAAAAATAAAGTAGCAATTGGCGGTCTTATCACTAAAAGCTTATCACTTGTACCTGTAATTGTAAATTTTTATACCTATAACACCATAAAACCGGGTTTGCGTAGAGGCATTTCATCAACGAAAAAGAAAAGATTGTAGATATAGATTATCAACTATGCCTGAAAACCGTGTGTTTAGCAATGGTAAATATTCTTTACATAGTTCGCCAGGGGAAGTATTACACCTTTGTTAGTCTACATTCAAGCAGATAATAACAATTTTTCCAGATAAATTACAGGGCATAGAGTCAAATCATCTTATATCTACTTATACATGGGTGACAAGCCCAGTGCAATGCCAGGTAATGATTAGGACTCATGAGTCCAAATAATTATTCCAATAGTTGCGTGACACTTTGTTATTAATACATCAATTAATCCAATCGACATTGACAGAACCTTAGATTTGGACAAAATATTACGTTAAAATCACATCACGTAGGTACATAGATATACATTTTCATAAATAAATCTAATAGATGGCTCTATTAGATTAATTTATGAAAATGTATAGATTTTCCAGTTACCTATTTAGTTAAAGAAAGTAACAAAGCCCATAGAGATTGACTGATGAGAGCACAGTACCCGCACGTACAGTCAATGTGGGCTGAAAGGTTAGTTTAGTTATCAAATCAGTCGTTCAATGCGCCCATGCTCGACTCTAAATCATTGGACAAATTGCATATTTCCTTTTTATTCAACTCATTTGTAACTTGTGTCATTTGTAACTCATCGCTGCGAACCGTCAGACCACGGACCACTGTCCCGCATGTCTACAGTTCTACAGTGCCCTAACACCTGCACACTCATTGATATTGATCGAAAGCGGACATTTATTAGTATTTACTACGTAATTAATTTAATTCAAATCAGTTATAAAAATGCGTTCACTTGTTAGACAAACATTTTTAACCACTAACTTTAAAATCAAATTAAAAATTAAACTCATACAGTCAACTAATTTCTGAAATTAAATCATATATGTGTGGTGGTAATTGATCCATGCAGCAAAAATAGCCCACTTTATGTTCCCTCTGTCGGGATTAGAGGCCGCCTCTTACAAGGAGAGTCAATACCACAATCTACGACGCTCGTCAAATGCGGCTTGGCGGATGACGCATGCCCTCGAAAGATGCATGCCTTCGAATATGCCTGTTTTCTCACAATATTTTCTTTAACCGTTAAACTTGCTCAGTCGGCGGTAAACTTAGGGTTCGAAATTCAAAACTATGACCTCAGTATTGTGACATCGAACTGTCTCGTCTCTAGGTCACCTCGACCGAAAAAGCTTAAGCTAAGTTATATATGTCACTGACCCAGTACAGAGTAGGTACAGGGCAAATCACGTTGTAGATAATAGTTGAATTTCAAGGTTTCATTTCTCTAATGGCTTCGATTCGGTTATGTCGCAGTAATTTCGCCAGTGCCCAGCATTTGATTAAAGTCGAAGTAATTTATACCTTAAATCCCTGAACGACTAACCCAACGCCGGCGGCCCGTAAGCCGTAACGTCCTTTACGTTACGGCTTACGGGCCGCCGGCGTTGGGTTAGAATGTAAAGAATATTTACCATTGCTAAACACACGGTTTTCAGGCATAGTTGATAATCTATATCTACAATCTTTTCTTTTTCGTTGATGAAATGCCTCTACGCACCGTCCACCGTGAAGGGACACGGCAGGTGTGTAGTGTGTAGGGCTCGACACCATGACGACGACAGACATGGTACCGACTAAAACCCCCACAGATGTCTTCTGCATGGCCAGGGGTCAGGGTCACAGGGCAACTTTTCGCACTCCAATCTATATCTACCTACCATAAGAAGATAAGAGATACCTACTAAGAAAATATACATATTTGCTACAATATAGCCTAATGCAAATAATGTTATTCCAAAAACGATAAAACTTCCATTGTGTGTTAGGTTCGTTATCAAAAAATAGCACAAAGGGATCTATCTAATTTGCATTCTCGCTAAAGTACACGCTGAAACATAAAATATAATAGATTTACGTTATCGAAATAGGCCGTGTGTGAAATGAATCGAACCAAACGTGGCTACGGCGAAATTATAGAGGGTTTATCTATAGTTCAAACAAGTAGATGTATTTAGTTGTAGACTTAGACCCAAGTCGAGGTCATACCGTCTAAGGTGCCCTTGCACTAAAATCGTTGAGAAGGATAGGTTCGTTGGGTCCCCTGCGGCTCCTTCGCTGGCACAATGTTCGATAGACGGGAGAGGCTACTATAGGCCAAACGCCTAAGGTTCCTTAAAAAAAAATGTAGACTTATAATTTGTATCTAACAAACGTTGTTAGTATTGGGAAAACAACACTATGTTTCGGTTTTAAGGGTCTTTTTTATTAACTTTTACAGGTTTACACTTGACCGCCATCTCACCTGATGTTAAGCGACGATACGGTCTACGATGTAGTATGTGTGTACCGTGTTTACCTAGAAGAAACCGATTCACTCTCGAATGAAATTAAAGGTAATAGAGATAAAACATCTTATAAGTATCTCTGATCCAACTTGAAATATAGGATAGTTTTTTCGATAAATAGTCAAATATGACAATATTCGTGCGAAGCCGGAACGAGGCGCTAGTGTATGTGTATATGTATATATATCTACGAGTATATCTATAAAAATCAATGCAACTATTCGTTGTTAGTGAACTCCTCCTAAACGGCTGGGCCGATTTGAATGTTTTTTTTTGTACACGTTTAGGTAGGGCCCTGGATGGTTTAGATTCACAAATCAGCCCGGCAGATGGAGCTGCAGTTGGTATCTAGGTTATTATCCGAGCGAAGCCGGCACGGGCCGCTAGTGTATGTATAAAGATAGTAGGATTAGAGTCAATAAAACCTGTGCATGCTTTCCACGAAAGCCTTGTTTACAGCGATACAGATCGAAGACAATACACCTTTCACATTCAACACTGAAGCACCGTTCTTTCACAAAACTATCGAATTGTACTCCACTGTCTCGCTTGAAAGGTCGAAACACGACTCTCCATTGAAACACAAGTGGGTCGCGTCAGATAGCCATCACAATCTACTGAAAGCTTGTAATCGTGAAGTTCAAAGCCCTTTGAGGCGGCTGCGTCTGTCGCGCCGAGCTAACTGAACTGAGGGTCTTAATTAAGTATCCTCATATTTTTTGAATGAATCAGTCTGTGAGTTGGACAGATTAATTTTGGTAACAGTAATATACGGAGCTGAGAAACGACAAAGAAATAATCTTCATGTACAATGTGACGTTTCAATATCAAATATTAAAGTTATTCAAATATTTATTGCATCGTATTTACGAGTATTATAAATCCTACTAATATTATAAATGCGAATGTTTGGATGAAGTGTGGCTCAATCACGTTGGAACGTATGAACGTAACGGGTGGAAATTTGAAACACAGTTATACTATTGTAACCTGGAATAGTACAAATAATGCTACTTTTATCCCGGGAGGGGAACGGGGGAACTACACGGGTAAAACGGGGTCCTGCTAGTATCGATATGAAACGTTGGCCAGTCCTCGTTTATTGGTAAAGGCAAATAAAGGCATAGTCCCTACTTGTAAAACTCGTTTTTGGGCGACATTGCTCTATCGCTTGATCGCATGATCGAGATAACTCGATTCATGGCTGTCTATCGAATATTCTTGAATCGTATTTCATCGAAAAGGTACGAAAGCTATCTTACGTCTCCGTTATCGTCGCCATGTCAACTCTGGCAAATCGGCAAATCATCAAATTCATTCGATTTTCATTATTCTGTTTTGGTTTGGTAGATCATACTTCAGAGTATATACATATTATACATATTTCGATAAAATTGATATGGGACCCCAGTCCCATATCAATTTTATCGAAATCAATGTAGGTAGTGGCGTAATGGTTTATCACGTATCAACAAAAATATAAATTTGCTTTCCGAGATGATATTATCGTTTTCTCCGAAATTCCGCTTAACATATTGAACATTTGATTTCACTAAATTATTATTGTCGAGCGTCTGAATTTAATTTTAAATTATAGTCGGTTTTTG
Source organism: Ectropis crepuscularia (assembly GCA_963693475.1). NCBI lineage: Eukaryota > Metazoa > Arthropoda > Insecta > Lepidoptera > Geometridae > Ectropis > Ectropis crepuscularia. Next base: position 31,474,641 of record OY856339.1, on the reverse strand, counting down.
TTTTTTTTTTTGGAAAAAAATATATTCTCCCGTATAAATGTGTGAAGAATAGAGAGTATTTATCTATGTAATTTCACAACTTCTTAATTAGCTGAAAGAAATAAATTGCAACATTCAAAACCGGATTCGTTTAAGTCGTGTCCTAAGTATAATGCGTACAGAAATATCGCGCGCTCACTTTCATCGAGTCATTTCATTGAGTCGGGAGGAAGGTCGCGCCGATCATTTCGATCGTTACTCAATCGTCATAACAGATTGACGTCGACGCTCGACGCGCCGTAGATCGTAGATCAAGCGGTAGTTGACGCCGTAACGGCCCACCAATCCAGCCTTCACGCTATTTGAAGTCAAGGACTACCTACTGCACTTGGCTTGAAACAAAATCCATTGAAACATTTTCATAATTGATCAGATAAATGACTTGTCAGATAGTTTTGAATGAATAATTTTTAGAAGAACAGAAATGAATGATAAATGGATCAATTTATATGTCAAACTAGCACGCCCCGTGGTTTTACCCGCGGAGTTCCCGATCTCGTTATTTTTCCGGGATAAAAAGTAGTGTTTGTTTATTACATAATATGTGTTCTTCCCGACTATACATAGACTATGTTCCACATTTCAGCCCGATCTGTTCATACGTTACAACGTGATTGAGCAACAAACACCCAAATATCCAAACATTGACATTGATAATATAATATTAGTAGGATTATTGACATTGACTTATGCTTGCTTACCAATTTCTGTAACAAAGTGAGACATTAGCGCAGCCTTTGGCCAGTGTTCCTTTCTAAAAGAAACCTATGACTCCATAAAGTCAAGAATATTGAATACTATAGTTTTTACCCAAAGATAGGCTCGTGCTTGACCTCCATTTAAACTTGGCAGACCTAAATCCTACATCTGATGTTCTGACGCTTACAAAGGTGAAACGTTTATCTATGTTTTTGCAGGCTACCAAGTGAGGTTTATCTTTGTTTTTACATAAAACGCTACCAAGCATAGCATTACTTCTCCCCTAAGCTGATAGCTGTATTAACCTCATGATCTTTAGTTGCGACTAATTAAGCCCATCATTTGAAACGATGCCGATGACTGCTAAGAAGCTAATTTGACATAGGTTGATTGCACTCAAGCGTGTTTAGAAATGACTAGCAGTGCCCCGCGGGTTTACCCGCCTAGTTCCCTTTCCCGTCATTCCCGTTGGCCTAGCCTAGCCTATGTGTTCTTCCAGACTATAATCTAACTGTATTCCAAATTTCACACTGATCCGTTCATACGTTACGGCGTGATTGAGCAACAAACATCCAAATATCCAAACATCCATACTTTCACATTTATAATATTAGTGGGATGGTCGTTCATATACGGTTACACCTCATTTTGGATACGTCTTGGTCTTTTTTAATCGAGAGTGAATCGGTTTCTTCTAGGTAAGCTCGCTCCACAAAATGCAAATCTGATCAGCCGTTACGGAGCAACGTGGGAACAAACATACACACTTAAAACGCACAAAATGTCACCTTTATAAAAATAACTAGCAGTGTCCCGCAATTTTATCCTAATGTTAAAATCCCATTATTTGCCTCCCATTATTTTCCTGGGATTAAAAGTATGTGTGTTATTCCAGATTATACTCGTACATATTGTATGTGTATCAAGTTCCATCCAGATCCCTTCTATAGCTTTTGGTTGAAATAGTAACAAACTACATACAATTCATACATATGTATAAACTTTAGCAATTATAATATCCTACTTCCTACTAATATTATAAATTGTGCGTGTAGCTATTTTTTAAATATATAAATGTCCAAGTTTGAATGTTTGTTGCTCAATCACGACGGAGTTTTTGAACGCAGAAACAGATTGAAATTTGGAATATATGTATAGTAGTCTGGAATAACAGATATTTTATGCGCATTTTATCACTGGAATATGTCGAGAACGGGAACTGCGGGATGCTGCATGCTGCTTGTTTTAAATCATTACTTTAATAATGACTAATAAAATCAGTATACATATCATACAAATGGTAACGTATCCTCATAAAACTTATGACATCAAATCATTCAATTTTGTTGTGCGTTTTTCCTCCGTTTTTCCCCTAGTTCGAGTATGAGTCATCAAGTCGTGTCCAACACATAATTTAAATAAATGAATTTCGGCCAAAACTAAGCGAAGCTTGAACTATGCAGGCCAAAAAGATATAAAAAATATTTTCGAATAGATCAACATCAACATCAACAGCCCACTAAACGTTCCCACTGCTGGGACTCGGGGCCTTCTCTCGCAAGGAGAGAGTTAAGGCCATAATCCACCACGCTGGCCCAGTGCGGGTTGGTATTGGTTGGTATGGTTCGAATAGATATGTGAACAAATACTAATATTCATCGCACAAATATTTGCACTGAATGGGAATCGGAACTAAAAACCTACGGCTTCGCAGGCACACTTATTCAAATCAAAAATCAAAATCAAATTCAAATCAAATTTATTTCAACTAAAATAACAAATAATTATTACCCACTAAGTCATTAGGCCAGCCATTTAATTATTATTACTTATTAAGTAACCATCTAAAATGAGAGATAGAAGGATTGTCGTACTTATCTCTTCAATTGTACGTAAAACAGTATAATTGTCTCCTAATCCATTATTTCGCAATGCCGTACAAAAATCATGCGACAAGGAGAAATGATCGAGGGTTGCAACCCCCCTCTTCGACTGTACTTAGTTGGACAACTTACAAGTGACGGTATAGAGCTGAATCTTATTACTTTATACCCTTCTATCATCCTACATAGGTCTCCTGGTGGTTCATTTACTACGTAAATTTTGTTTACGGGCCTGTAGTCTATTGATAGCTTGGTAGTAGGTACCTCATGGGTAAAGCTTGATCCATCCAGGGGCGGTCGCAGCTTCAAATTTGGAGGTGCGTTCGTTCACTAATAGTAGGTCAATACCTAGTCACAATATGTCGAGTAAAAAAGATTTGACTAGTCGTTCCAATTGCATTCCTGAGGTAATTAATAGCCTATGTACTAAGATATTTTGTACATTTTTAGATTTCTCGTGACCCCCTTCGAACCGTCCCTGGATCCATCTCGGGCCACATTATCGCACTGCATCACGCAGACTTAAAAATAAATGTTAGTTTAAATAACAATGAGTCATATTGCTTAATTAACAGTGAATCATATTTGTGACTGTTGCAGGAAAATGTTTTCACTTGGCTTTGTAGTTTCCTATCACCTACGTATTTAGCAAGTTGTATAAGAGTTGAACGGTCCTTTCGATTCAACGCAAACGCCGTCACACGGGCAATAAACGACGACCTTGAATAGGTGGGAATGTTAATAGCATGACAACGTGAGAAATAATACAGAACAAAAAATAGTTATCGCGATTTCATTCAAGTTACTGGAAAATCCCGAAGGTGTCGGCTTTGTAGCGATGATAGATCAGTGGAACGCTCTACTCGTAATTACAGCGCTATAACTAATTCAAATACGTAATAAGATTCAGCACTATGCCGTCACTTGTAAACTCTTCAACTGAGTGCAGTTGAAGAAGGAGGGGGGTTGCAACCCCCCCTATATATTTAATTTCAATACCTCTTCTAATCTATTATTCCCCAACGCCGTACAAAAATCATGCGACAAGGAGAACAGACCGAGGGTTGCAAACCCCCCCCCCCCCCCCCTCTTCAACTGCGCTCAGTTGGACAGCTTACAAGTGACAGCATAGTGCTGAATCTTATTACTTTATACCCTTCTATCATCCTACATAGGTCTACTGGTGGTTCATTTGACTGATACATTTTGTTCACGGGCCTGTAGTCTATAAGTAACAATGAAGACAATGAGAACGACTTCTTTTTAGGAATACATTTTTATAGTGTATTGTTAGGGTTCCGTAAAACGTAAAAACGGAACCCTTATAGATTCGTCATGTCTGTCTGTCTGTCTGTCTGTCTGTCCGTCCGTATGTCACAGCCACTTTTTGCCGAAACTATGAGAACTACACTGTTGAAACTTGGTAAGTAGATGTATTCTGTGAACCGCATTAATATTTGAACAAAAAAAATTAAAAAAAAGAAAAATTAGGGTTGCCCCCCATACTGAGAACTGAAACTCAAAAACTTTTTTTTCATCAAACCTACACGTGTGGGGTGTCTATCGATAGGTCTTCAAAAATGATGTTGAGGTTTCTAAAATCATTTTCGCCTACACTGAATAATTTGCGCGAGAGACACTTCCAAAGTGGTAAAATGTGTGTCCCCCCCCCCCCCCTCTAACTTCTAAAGTAAGAGAATGAAAAATCTAAAATAAAAATATGATGTATATTACCATGTAAACTACCAACGAAAATTAGTTTGAACTCGATCTGATGAGTAGTTTTTTTTAGTACGTCATAAATACACTATTATTGAAACTTCGATCAAAGTTACAACGAACTACAAGAACTATGTGTACTATGTATATTATGTTACATGCTGCAACGGAACCCTTCATGGGCGAGTCCAACTCGCACTTGGCCACTTTTTTTCTTTTTAACTTCATAAATTAAGTGAATTTTTGATGTCTTATTTTTATTCTTCTTAAAGTTCCTTTTCTTTCGATAATAGGTTTGCACTTGATCGCCATCTCGCCTGATGACCTCGACCTAGCGTGATAAACTGACCTAACCTAGAAAGAGCGCTGAGGCACTGAGCTATTCTAGAAAAACGTGTTGTTTACCGTCAGGTTCATCTCTTATACGTTCGGTCACTCCATAACATTAAAAAAAAACATGGCCTTATGGTGGTTGCCTGAATGAGATTGATATTTGTTTTTAAATCTCATGCAGTCTCTTGAACACAATCCCATTGTAAAGTTTCAATTAGTTTCTGTCACAATAAAGAGTTTTCTATCTATCTATTGTGTTACGTTAGTGCATACCAGGGTGCCGAGGCGGTGACGTACCGCCTGTTTCCGATGCGTCACTGGAGCCTAATGTCACCCTGCGCGGCGGCGGCGGCGGTCCCACAAGGGCGCCGGCGGTAGGCGGTGTCAGGCTCGTGGTTGTACGCGAGAGCGGTCCCGCGACTGACCCGAGCCATGCCGGTGAAGCCTGTGGGAGTTTTAGTCGGCAGCGATTCAGTAGTTGGAAAAGTAAGACCGAGGATCGGGCTGAGTGGCGTATTATAGGAGAGGCCTATGTCCAGCAGTGGACGAACACAGGCTGATGATGATGATGATTCAGTAGAACGGTAGAGGTCCCCGGAAAAAAAAGTCGTGCCAGAGTACATGATAGACAAAAATAAAAGAGTACATGATAGACAAAAAAAGGCAAATTTAGGTGTTGCCGACAGAAATGAAAACTTATAACTTAGAATTTCATAGCTCACTTTGGAAACTACGCGGGTGAAACCGCAGGACGCTGGTACTCTTAATAATACATTTTCAAAGCATGTCCATCTAGATAAGTCTTGTAAGCATGGCAATCTAGGTTAGTATTATACCTAAGCATGGCCATCTAAATAAGGCTTCTAAGCATAGCCATCGAGAAATACGTGACGGTGACGCGAAATCGGTATTTTTTCTTCAACAATAAAGTGTTCAACGTGCCTAAAGAAGGTTCAAAAATCGTCATATTATATAGTGTGTTGTCGCAGGTGTCCCCGGGTACGTGATGGACGGCGTGGTGGTGGTCGGCGAGCGCGAGCCGGCGCCCGCGGGGTTCAGCGTGGCGGGGCGCGCGGGCAAGCGGCGCCTGTGCACGCGCGTGTCGCGCCGCGCGCCGCCGCTGCCGCCGCGCCCGCCGCGCGCGCCGCCGCCCGTCACCGACGTCATCGTGTGCTCGCGCATGAGGAGCGCGCCCGCCGGGTTCATACTGGCCGGGTTAGTACCTAACTAGATCACTGAGGATGCTCTACACCGGTGTTTTTAATTACAGCAACAGAAATGGGCAAAAACACCACGGCTTGTGGTCCAACATCTAAACGACATCGGGTCGACCCTGACGAAGCTGGCTGTTTTTCCTTAAATGCTATGCTGCTAAGCTGCGAGGATGCGAAAGCTAAGCACAGAAAATCGACAGTCTACAAGACAGACTGAGACAGCAGTACCGCCTACTAATCTGTCAATAGCTATACCATTTTTTGTCCATCCATTTTGTCCATTGCTACCCCATCCATATACCTAGTACACACATAAAAGGTAATATGCCTAGTTCCCGTCCATAGCACGCATCCTTCCTTATAAAATCTTTGCTTAGTTGAACTTGTTTCTTCTAGTCCTAGGTATGCTATATAGCCCAATAAATGTGACAGTTGGATATAAAACCCATCCATAGCAACGTAGCATAGCCCATATTTGGGTGGAAAGCAGCCTTAAATCTCGATAAAACGCTCTCACTGTATCGCTTTTATTATTTGGAACTTCTTTGAAGCATTTAACAACGCAAATAAATGCGTGAGTATGCAGCTGCTGCTGCTGGTAATCTGCATGCTAAATATGTATGTATAATACAATCTTGCCATTTTTGATACCGGACTGCTTGTAGCTCGAAAGCGTGACATCGTTTCATGGTTGATGTTCCAAATACACGAACGAAGAGGTTTGACTCTACTTTTGTGATAAGAACGTCTGGGCTGTGGAATACGTTGCCTGAGGTTTTTTCCCGATTGTTTCAATCTTGGTGTCTTCAAATCGAGAGTGAATCAGTTACGTCTTTGAAGAGTTAAATATTTTCCGTCAAGCATGTTTCCTGGCATTACGCACAAACACACATGACTTCGGAAAGACGGTGGTTCGCGTGGAATTTGAACCTGGGGCTTCGGATTAGCAGTTCCTGTTCTCCCGACTAGAAAACTCATACCTTTTAACCTATTATACACTTTCAAAACGCTATTTGTTCAAGGCAGCCTTACTTAGTTTTCCAGCGTTTCATCTACGTATAGAGTGAGAGTGTTGTAGTGTAGTGATGTTGTATTGTTGCAGTGAGATCAACGGCAAAGTGGTGTGCTACAAGGTGAGCGGCGGCAGCGAGGAGTCGTCGCCGACGCACGCGCCCAGCGACTACGAGAACGTGGTCTCCAACGTCACGCCCGAGGCCGCCCGGAGGTCAGTCAGTGTGTTCTGTGAAGGGCGGCCATTGATTACAAGGTGGGGTGCTACAAGGTGAGCGGCGGCAGCGAGGAGTCGTCGCCGACGCACGCGCCCAGCGACTACTAGAACGTGGTCTCCAACGTTACGCCCGAGGCCGCCCGGAGGTCAGTCCGTGTGTTCTGTGAGGGGAGCCATTGATTACAAGGTGGGGTGCTACAAGGTGAGCGGCGGCAGCGAGGAGTCGTTGCCGACGGACGTGCCCAGCGACTACGAGAACGTGGTCTCCAACGTCACGCCCGAGGCCGCCCGGAGGTCAGTCCGTGTGTTCTGTGAGGGGAGCCATTGATTACAAGGTGGGGTGCTACAAGGTGAGCGGCGGCAGCGAGGAGTCGTCGCCGACGGACGCGCCCAGCGACTACGAGAACGTGGTCTCCAACGTCACGCCCGAGGCCGCCCGGAGGTCAGTCCGTGTGTTCTGTGAGGGGAGCCATTGATTACAAGGTGGGGTGCTACAAGGTGAGCGGCGGCAGCGAGGAGTCGTCGCCGACGGACGCGCCCAGCGACTACGAGAACGTGGTCTCCAACGTCACGCCCGAGGCCGCCCGGAGGTCAGTCCGTGTGTTCTGTGAGGGGAGCCATTGATTACAAGGTGGGGTGCTACAAGGTGAGCGGCGGCAGCGAGGAGTCGTCGCCGACGGACGCGCCCAGCGACTTCGAGAACGTGGTCTCCAACGTCACGCCCGAGGCCGCCCGGAGGTCAGTCCGTGTGTTCTGTGAGGGGAGCCATTGATTACAAGGTGGGGTGCTACAAGGTGAGCGGCGGCAGCGAGGAGTCGTCGCCGACGGACGCGCCCAGCGACTACGAGAACGTGGTCTCCAACGTCACGCCCGAGGCCGCCCGGAGGTCAGTCCGTGTGTTCTGTGAGGGGAGCCATTGATTACAAGGTGGGGTGCTACAAGGTGAGCGGCGGCAGCGAGGAGTCGTCGCCGACGGACGCGCCCAGCGACTACGAGAACGTGGTCTCCAACGTCACGCCCGAGGCCGCCCGGAGGTCAGTCCGTGTGTTCTGTGAGGGGAGCCATTGATTACAAGGTGGGGTGCTACAAGGTGAGCGGCGGCAGCGAGGAGTCGTCGCCGACGGACGCGCCCAGCGACTACGAGAACGTGGTCTCCAACGTCACGCCCGAGGCCGCCCGGAGGTCAGTCCGTATGTTCTGTGAGGGGAGCCATTGATTACAAGGTGGGGTGCTACAAGGTGAGCGGCGGCAGCGAGGAGTCGTCGCCGACGGACGCGCCCAGCGACTACGAGAACGTGGTCTCCAACGTCACGCCCGAGGTTACCCGGAGGTCAGTCCATGGGTTCTGTAAGGGGGCGTAAGGTCAATGTAACAAAAAACAATGAAATGTTAATGTTGGCACGATTTGCTTTTTTCTAAGAATATAACAGCTAAGCGTCAAGGGGACTCCTTTCTTCCCAAACTATTATATCTATGTTCCATATTGATACATATGTTGTCAAGCTACTCGGGGTAAAATTGAATAAAAAAATATTTTTTTTTTAAGTGAAAACTTCTTTAGGCGCGCCTAGACAGATTTTTCGTGGGCTGTGAAATAAATTCTATCGTCAGATCGTCACGCTCGGGTATGATAAGAAATAAACTCGGGACCATGGCTATTGGCCATCTAGAACTACGTCAGCCAATGGGAAATGCTGAAAGGGCGTGGTCTGGCCATCATAGCATGGCCATCTAGAATTGCATCAGCCAATGGGAAATGCTGAGCAAACCTATAATTGTTAAAAAACAATCTTTGTGAGGGCCAAAATAAAGTAAATTCATGATCTTCTTTCTTACCATTGATTTTCTGTGACACACTATCCTCTTATGCTATAATTAAATTAATTATCATTCACAAATAGATACTTATGCACTAGTTCGTCATCGTTACTTTGTAAGATCCAAACCTCCACATTCTATGTTATCAGTCATTCAACTAAACTGTTGCAGTCTAATATTAAACTATAAATGCATGCATTAAGGCGCGGCCCCACCGCGGTGCATGCTGTGCACGGGCACGCGGCGCATTTTAGCTGCGTGTATTCATTTGTTTGACAACGTGGGTCTACGTTTCCACTGGAGTACCTACACGAAGACCCACGACTATGTTTACCGTGGCACGGCGCACGGAGAGGCTACACACATGCACATGCCACTGCAATCTACGGACACCTGCTTCACTGCGGGAGGCGGGACGGGCGGGGAAGCAAGCAAGCGACGCCTGCGCCCAGTCTTGCCAGAAGGTTACTTTTGTAACCTTTTAGGTGATTTTCGAACTGCATTGGTTACTTTTAGGTTACACTAATGAAAAGGTTACTTTTAGGTGATTTTTCGGAATTTGTAGAATTATTTTTTTACATAAAAGCAACTTGAAACGGAACGCTCGTTTTAGAATTTTTCATGTTGGTCAGCTTCGTTAGCAGTAGTAGAACTAAAACTATAGATCTAGAACAATCATCATAGGGGATAGGGGTATGAGAACTTTGCCAATAACTAGGGCAGTTAATTTTATTTCTCAGGATCACTACATAGTTAACACACCGAGCTGTACATAGTCGTGGGTCTTATTCGCGTACTCCAGTGGAAACGTAGACCCACGTTGACAGCGTTGAGCTATGTAACCGCCTATTCGAGCAAGCCACGCGTGTATCAATGACGTCAATTCATGCGTAGCCTCTCCGTGGGTTGCAATGGACACAACCACATACATTTTCTTACAAAGCGAAGCTTAATACACGTGCGTAGCCTCTCCGTGCACCGCGGTGGGCCCGCGCCTTTATGAGATCACAATAGTAGAGCTATTGTGCAACAATGCAGTTTACTATGCGATAAGCAACGTTTATAAATAAACATGAATTACGGTGTATGTGTGAGCTGCATAATGTATCCTGCGTATACGTGGAAACAGAGCCGACTTGTCAACCTTCTATTGTGTATTGTGAACGTGATGGTAGATTCGACCTACTTGCATTAAACCCTCTGAAACTTTCATCTGAAATAATACATGCTTCTTTCATTCCGTAAAGTTAGGCAGGTAATAATTATAATTATTTTTGCTCTGGTTGGAAAATCTGTCCAGATTTTCCAACTGTCGGCCCTAGACAAAACCTCTAGCTACGTTCGTGATGTCTGCAGAAGCAGCCCTCTAAGTGTTCCCATTACTGGGACTCGGGGCCTTATCTCGCAGGACAGAGTGAAGGCATATTCCACCGCTGGCCCAGTGCGCGTCAACGAATGATACGTGACCGCGAAAGATTCTTGGGAGATGCCGGTTTCCTCACGGTGTTAAACCTTTAAAGCCAGTTAGGGTGATACAATTTTATTTGAAGAAATACTCAGAGGTGTTCGAACCTACGACCTCGGGATTGTGAAACGCACGTTTTAGACATAAGCCAACATTAAGGTTGGCATAATATTCCGAAAGCAGGTAGAAAATGTTGGGTAGATATTTGAGGCAAGCTGAAAACTTGTTACATACCTCTCCACGGAGGTGAAGACATACCTGGTGAGTAGCGGGGCAAAATGAATCCCTCAATTTAAATCAACTGGCAGGTAGAAAGTCCCACCAAAATAATCTGTCGTTTTAGAATCCCTAATAGAACTTCTATAATGAGTAATTATTGACAAGTTAGCTATAATTTTAGAAAGCGTAGAGGTTTTAAAACTGTCAAGTCAAGCCCTTGTTGGAGAAAGTTTCTCATTAGAATAAAAAACTACATCCTGATCACGGAAGCAGCAATGCCACTACGTTAAATAATATTTTAACGTAACTACAGTTAGTGTTACGGGATATTAACCATGGGTATAAGGTAGAGCTTAAAGATAAAACAGTTTGGACGAATTGTGTTCTAAATAACAAAAGCAGTGATACACCGAGTGTTTTTTTAACCAAAGATCGGATTGCGCTTGGCCGCCGTCACGTATCCATTGGGAAAGACCCACTCGGGCAGTATATCGCATTGATTCTGTACGTGTAACGAAAGTGGATTCAAACTGCTTTATTTAAGTTTTTGGATCGTCAACCATACACCGGTGTCGCTGTTTCGATTTTCTGGATGTCCGACTGAAAAAAAAAGTCAGATTTAACCTAACGTAATTGATAGTTAATACTACCTCTATAGTGTAGTAAACCACTGTGATATATATCTTAAAACAACTTTTGAAATAACTGCAAATCGTTAACTTTATGTTACATGAGCCAGCGGTGGAATATGCCCACTAACAGCGCCCTGCGGTTTTACCCGCGTAGTTCCCGTTACTATAATTTTGCCGGTTTCAAAAGTAGCCTATATGTGCTATTCCAGCTACATAATATAGGTGTTCTAAGTGTTCCAAATTTCGACCCGATCCGTTCAGAAGTTTTGATGAAATTGCACAACAAACATCCAAAATGTGATATTCTATTATTCCTATAAATACCTATTACAAAAAAAATACAAAGTTTGGATGTTTGTTGCTCAATTACGCCGTAACGTCTTGAACGGATCGGGCTGAAATTGTGAACATAGATAGATTATGGCCTGGAATAACACATTTGCTTATATTACGGGAAAATAATGGGAACAAGAACTGCGCGGGTGAAACCGCGAGACGCTGCTAGTTTATAATATTAGTAAGTACGATTAAGAAACTTGATCGCCGTGCATCTCAGATGCGCATGCATCTTTCATCGTAGTCTCAACGGTATCGGATTTCTCCGAGCGGCCAAGAAATTTAATGCGCAGTACTAGATAAGACTGCGTGTTGACCCAAATTCTGTTTATGTCATAGTAACATTGAGGAAGACGTAAACTCTGAGACTGACTGATTTATGTGGAAGGAAAACATTTGGTCCACAAAATGTATTCTACAAAGCGAAAACAAGGCATACCTATTTATACGGGATCTACGAGTATAGTTATCCTCAAGCATATATGTACATTGCATGAGCGGCCCATTTGTACCCCCATAGCTGAGACTCGGAGCCTTATCTAACAAGGAGAGGGTCAAGGCCATAATCCACCATGCTGGCTGACTGCGCGTTGGGAGATGCTTCATGTCCTCGCAATATCTTACTTTGGAACATGTCGGGGTCTTCTCGATGTTTTCTTTCGGTGTTAGAGCCAGTGGTCATAATAAACTTGTACATGGAAAACACTCGGAGCTTCGAACTCATGTACGACGTACGCCCCTCACTCTAAACGATCGCGCCACCATATCATAAATATTGGTAAATATTAGAGTACTTATTTTGTGGTAACTAATGTTGTTATTATTTTGTAATGTTTTATTGATTTTTCGTTACATTTGATGTTAAAGAACGAATGCTCTATATAGTACGAGTATGAGTACCTAGTACCTAGTCAATTATTTGAACTCGAAACTCATCAAAATAATTTTGGCGCGGTTTGTAATGAAGTTTAACGCATACCTACAACATGCTATAGTCTAGACGCACAAAAAGATGGTAGACGGAAGATAATAATATATCACCTCAAATCATGTACCCTTTGATTCTAAATTCATAGTGTCTCGAGTCAATCGTCTTATGATTCATAGTGTATCACCTATACTCTCTAAAATACCACTTACCTTATCTTGTTTTAAAGACCAAGTGAATCAGATGTATTTGTCTCAGTTATCACTTAGTTGAAATCGAGTCATATTTAAAGCTGTTACTCATCTTTAAATCGTAGCTACTAAATATCTATCTTACGAATATATCCCCATAAGTAATACATACATGATATTTATGGAAGTACAATGGATCTTCCACTCGTTATTTATTTTGTCCTTGCTCGTCTTCCTATGTTTCGTATCGCCTTACCATCGTTCGATTTCCTGAAAGAATCGCTGAACCGCTACTTTATTTTTCAAGTTTTGTTTTCAAACAAGTGCAAGAAACAGTTAATTTACCTGCATTAACACAGTATAAAGAAATACTACCGTACTAATAGTAGTAGTTCACCGCCTTTGATGTCGGAAGAATCGCCGATGTCTAGATATGGGTCAATACAACCGAAAACTAAACCGCGCTCACGTAATACAAACAATGTAATGTTGGCAACGGCGGGAGCGCGCTTCACGCGGCTCACCCCGTCTAGACGGCTTCGTTGAACGACTCTATGATTTGCTATATAGATAGATGCATCTAGACCAGACGGTATCTAACCATTGCAATCTAAAAATGCCCCTAAGAGTCATATCTTTCATTTACAAGCGTTACGTTTGTGCTCGCCACATTTCAGTAGTATTCACAGCCCACGAAAAATATGTGTGTGGGTGCGCAAAAGTTTTGACTTCAACAATGTTGGTAATGTTCTGTGTCGCAGAATCAGATGACATAAATAAAAACCAGAAATTAATAGAAGATGAGGAAGAAGAAGACTTTAATCAGCTGACTATTATTTAAACAATTTTTTTTTTTTTGTTTTTATTTAAAAATTAAGACTAACAAATTGTCTTGCCAGACATATTGCATGCCTCTCGCAGAGGCCAGTTTGTATGGGGCAACTTTTAAAATGTTTTGTATTATCTTATCTTACCTACAAACAGCAATAAAGATTTTTGTATTTGTATTTGTATTTGCAGAGTGCGGCCGGTGCCGGAGCGGCCGCCGAAGCTGTCGCCGCTGGTGCCGGAGCTGGCCCAGCTCGGCCTGCAGCCCGCGTACCCGCGCATCGAGGAGTTCTCCTCCGACCACGACTACGAGGCGCTCAGCCCCTCCTACAACATCAAGCCCTCGCGGCCTGCGCCCAGGTACTATCTTATACCTTTAAACGAGCAATTCTTGTATATAAATATGTATATATATATAGAATCAGGATCTCGGAAACGGCTCGAACGATTTCCATGAAATTATGTATGCAGGGGGTTTCGGGGACGATAAATCGATCTAACTAGGTTTCATTTAAAAAAAATGCATATTATGCGCGTTCTCTTCTTTTTTCAAGTATTCTTTTTTTAAGAAAATCTAAGAGTATCTATGTATTTTTAGTATTTAAACCGAGCAAAGTTCGGTGACCCAGGTACTTTTATTTATGTGTGGGGTCTTGTTCGATCTTTATAAACGGCTTGAGGGTAGTTAGAGATTCCCTCCGATACTTGCGGCTGCGACCGTTGACCGAGAGTCACACGTCGACGACTGAAGCAGCCTAGACCTCTCAAGAAGACCTCGCGAAGCCCTGGGGATTCACCATTCAAATCAGCAAGGAGATCTCATGAGGTCCCTAATTTGTAGTGCCCTAGGTAGGCAGAAGCCGGGAGCAGTAGAGTGTTCGGGGGTAAATGTTTTTTTATTTTGTTCTTGTATTGAAGTGTAATGAAATTATCAATACATGTCGTCGTCCTTAGGCCGCCGCCAGTGTCGCCGTGCAGCGCGGCCGGCGCCGGCGCCACGTCCCCGGCGGCGCCGGCGCGCAGGAAGCAGCCGGCGCCGCTCCCGCGCGTCTCCAACTACCAGACGCTGGGCGGGTACAACGCGCTCGAGGGCGTGCCCTTCCTGCTCAACCCCAGGCTGCGCGGCCTGCCCAGCGACACCCTGGTAACTAACGTTTTAACCCAAAAAAAAGGGGCGTTATAAGTTTGACGTCGATGTCTGTCTGTCTGTCTGTCTTTGTGTGTGTCTGTCTGTGGCACAGTAGAGCTCAAACGGATGGACCGATTTCGATGCGGTTTTTTATTTGAAGGTTAATTTTCGTGCAGTGGCTTGCTATGTTTAGTTAATATCGATTCAAGATGGCCGCCACCACAAAATGGCGAAATACATTTATTTTTTCACTACTACCTCAATTTGGGTATCAAATGAAAGGGCTTGACTAGTAGAATACTAAAACACTATAACAAATTTCAAATCTAAGATGGCCGCCATCACAAAATGGCGAAATACATTTCTTTTTTCACTACTCCCTGAATATGGATATCAAATGAAAGGGCTTGATCAGTAAAATGTTGTACAGATTACAAATCCGAGGTAATCGGGGGTAATTTTTTTTTTTAATTTTGTTTTTGTGACTTCTAACAATATATTATAGTACTAGCGGCCCATTCCGGTTGCGGCGTTGATATTGTCATTTAAAGACTAAACCTTTCGTTTGCCGCAACGTGGATCCGCGTAGTCTTATTATACTGCCGGAACGCGGATCAGCGACAAAACGACTTCACGCGATTTTTTGTATTTTTCTATAGTATTTAACAGCAGATTAAGCTGAAAGTTCTGTGGCAAGTTCCTATTGAATGGAGTAATCTTCGAATACATTCATTTTGTTCGTCATTCGCTCGAACTGTTTATGAAAAGTACCGGAATTCTTCACTATCTTCCTGAGTCTGGCGCGTAAAGTGTTTTCCTAAAATATTTCATAATGCTATACTATTAATAGTAATCGGGTACACAATATATCCAGTTATAAAGTTAAATAAAGTAGAAGACAAAATAAATAAAATATTTTATTGTATATGTGTTTTACTGAAACACTAACGACTTTTCCGTCTCGTAAGAAATAACGACGTATAGTAAAAACACGACAATTAAAAATCTAATAAATTATGCATAAGTTAAATCATGGTTAATTTGTCTTTCAATCTTTCAATTAATACATCAACGTAAAATGTACGACTTATATTTTTGATGATATTTGATCTTGAAAACGCGGGTATCGTGGCGGCGCGGCTTTTGATATTTCTCGGCACGGAGCTACACCGCTTATGCATTATGCGCGGCATTTGAAAGGTTAATCGAAATATAAACTATCCTATCTCTCAAGTTGGACCAGCCGCCTGCTCACGGTGTGCCAATTTAATTTAAAATCGGTTAAGTAGTCTAGGAATCCATCGCGGACAAACATCGTGACAGGATATTTATATATATTTACTAGCGGCCCGTTCCGGCTTCGCTCGGCTATTGTCATATTAAGACTATTAACAGAAATAAAAGCTATCCTATCTTTCAAGTTGGATCAAACTGCACACGGAGTGCAAATTTGATCAAAATCGGTTAAGTAGCTTAGGAGTCCATCGCGGACAAACATCGTGACATGAGATTTATATATATATTAAGATAAGATATATAATAGGACCATTTAATGTATTAAATGTCAAACCATTCTGAGTAGAGCCTACTTGTGCACAATCGCATTTATACATTTGAAGACGAAAGAAAGAAGGTGTTAGATCCTAAGCGTAACGAGCTCAAGAATAGGCCTTCTTCAAATAATACATATGAATATGATTATGTAGAAGATGGCATCCTAACTTGCTATGACTGTTCGCGAACTTTCACATCAAAAATAGGCTACATAAGTCATCTGAGAGTATACCGCCCACGCTACATGTACTAAAAAACCAGAAGCATCATCATCATCATAAATGCCAATGTTTGTTGCTCAATCACATCGTAACGTATGAACGTATCGGGCTGTGGAACACGGATTATAATCTGGAAGAACACATAGGTGCCTTTTTATTCCGGGAAAATAACGGGAATGCAAGTTTGCTATAAAACATGAAGAGTGTAGGTACTCTAAAAACTCTAAATAGGTATTGCATAAAGAGTATCTACTGTTCATAGAGATATTTTGTGTATTCATCCGTAAGTTATGGGTATGTCCATTCAGAGCATTACCATCCTTAAAACGATGTCTGTTGTCTGAGCGTAGTATTTCGTTTCAGACGCAGCTGCCCGCCATCAAGCGGCGCACGCGCTTCGATCTCGACCGAGAATACACCTACAACTTTTCAGTGGAACGACAGTGCGAGACGTGAGACACGACGACTTTAACTTCAGTAACATAAGGTATATTATTAAACGTCACTTCAGTTGTACTGGAATGACCTTGTACCGTGACTGGGAGTGAATTGAATTGAGAATTGAACGGTCACGATTTATGATTAAATTTGCTAAAACTTGGTCTCGACGAATCTTATTTGGATGATGTATGTCCACGAGTGAAATGATTTCTAAATAACTATCTCAGACGAACGCAAAGATAAATAAACTCTTAATAACAATTAATACAAAACAATTAAGAATGAAGGAAATGCTTAAAATTTTAGCAAGTGCGACCTCATCGCGGTCAAAAGCGGTCTCTTCCAGAATAGTTTCTCAAGTAATTAGATTAACCATGAGATGATATAGAACGTAACATCATGATAAGATACACTGTCTCTATTCACATTAGTACTGGTGCGACTGTGTTGGGATAATATTATGTTATTGAGAAAATTTCGATCTACATTATTTGTAGCGATTTTTCATGTATGTGCAGTTAGTAGCAGTTTGAAATGCATCCTAAATGCATACATTCCAAATGAAATTGAGCGAAGTATCGTGGAAATTCGCGATCGGCGATTCATCCTCATATGACAGAAAAAGTTCTAACCGTTTCAAAGATTACATTATACAGGAATATGTAAATGTCGCTCAACTTGTGTTTTTGAATTATATAATTTTTTTAAAGAACTAGAGTTCCGTGTACTCTTCAATTGGTTGTTTAATTTTTTTGACGATTTTTGATCGAAATCACTATTTATAGTGTTCTGATAGCAACAAAGCCAATGTAAAATAGCGTGAGTAATTACTGATAGACTGTGAAATTGTCTGAAATACTGAAAAATGTATCCATTTTAATCGTAGGAATGGAGGTACGCTGGCTCCAGTACCTGTAATACTAATTCTGACAATGAACGAGAAGAGTTTTTCATATTGTATCGAATTTACGACAGTGCTGCTTTAGAAAACAGCTGTACCTAAATTAACGCTGTCACAAATTTCATACAAATTAATAATAAGAAATTTCGTTGCCAACAATCAAATCTTGTACTAAGTGTACTTTAAATTTAAAAGGTAAATTAAAATTAAGATTTCGTAATCGAGAGAAGCTCATGTAATACTATTGATAAGAATGAATATCGATTAAGGTAAAATTATATTCTCGCCTGTCGCCTCTATAAATTACATTAAAAGAGTCCACGTACACCCTACCTGACCAGGCCTTTTACCGCGTTACTAAATCGCCTTTGGCTTTGCTATTACCCTCTCTATACTTTAAATTGAAAAGAAAAGAGAGCAATTTTAAACCTAAGACCTATTTTCTTGGGAGTAGACCCCCAAGGAAGTGACTGGCTTGGACTCATTTCTGGTGCAGAGCGGACCCACCATACGGCGGGGCAAAGCAGCCAGCTAGCGTTTAGGGTACCTTTGCACCAGGCACAGTTATTTTAAACAATGTAAGTTTATTGGCTTGATTGTATATTTTATTAATTAGCACTTGTAAATCGAATACAATTTACAAGCTAAATAGGGTCCTTTAAAGGTTAAAATTGTTAACTGGGGTAGTCCCAGTGGAATTATCATATAGTGAGTTCATCATTTCATTCCTGTATAAACATCCTAAACATTAAAAACTTGGTTGTGTATAATTCATTGTCACTTCATCAAATATTGTCAATTGTATTATTCTAGAATTTCTTTTGAAATATTATAATTCTATATTGTATAAATATGTGGAAAGTACGTCATGATATACCATCATATTAAATGTATATTGGACATGTGGCAATGGTAACCATATCATGTATTTTGTAATTATGTACACATATTTAGTATTAGCCATATTGGTTAAAATACCCATTGAAGTAAGTAGAGATTTTGTTGTGTATCACCCTAACGTCTATGCAAAATAAAAGAATTACTTCTTAATCCAGGATGGACGAATATGTTTTTAGGGTGGGCGTATTTTGTCAGTGACATTTTGATTTCTTTTTGTGTTTGTTTCTATACAATAGATGTAATACACTGTCACATGAACACGTAGTAGAGGGGTTAGGTTTGGCGTCAACCGTTTAGTCTCGTGTGAGACGCGGCGTGGGTCGGACGTATGCGTACGCTCAGACTGAGGGCAGGTACTGATGAGACAGAATACCAATGCTCGAATATTCTCTGTAGTATTAGTGAACACCACATACCAGTTTTCAATTCATAGCATATTCTTCCGAAAAACCATCGCAATGAAAACAATGTTTGTAAAGGGAACAAAAATAAAAGACTTGAGGGTACTTGTTGGTAGGGTAATGAACTTTTGACACAAATTCGGTATGAAGGAAATATTCAATGGTTTTGAGTAGAGTTACGTAGATTACGTGTACTAAAAAAATGGGGCGTTGTAATTACCGTTCGGAACAAGTTTTGGGATGTTGTCAAGTGATGTTCCCACTGCTGGTTTCGGGGGACCTTTCACAAGGATAGAGTCGAAGCTACGTGTGGGTTAACGTACGAAGAGTGTTCTCGAAAAATATCTTTCTTGGGCCGTGCCTGTTTCCTAAATATGTTTTCCTTCACCGTCAAAGACAGTGATGATGACAAATTTGTACATCTCGGAAAACTACTCAGAAGTGCAATCGGGCTTGGAACCGGCGACCGGAGGGCGGAGGGTCTGGCTGCTAGGCCACTACGGCTTCCAAGTAATAAGTATGTTGTTACATACATTTAACAGACTCCAAAGGGCATTTTTGTATGGACAGTATTTTTTTTTGCAATTTACGCCGTACCAAAATATGTTCGAAATGGTGAGCATTGCTATCCCTTACCGTTTTATACGTATATTCTACGTAACTCTGTACATACTAGGGTGTATCCGCTGAGGCCTTGATGGATGAATGGTGCGTGTTGTATCAACCACATTACATGGTAACGACATTGTAATATAAACTACTGTTTAACCGACTTCAAAAAAGGAGGAGGCTCTCCATTCGGTTGTATGTTTTTTTTGTATCTATGTATGTTACGCGCTTGTCGATACGATAAACTATTTTAGTGATTATTTTTTGTTTGGTAGATCATACATAGTTCCGATGGTGGCCCCATATCAATTTTATCGAAATCGGTGCGGCGATTTTAAAAGAATGAACAAAAAACTAGAATTTACTTTCATTTTATCTAGACTGCTTAGTGATAGTTTCTTATAACATTTGGTCGAATGTCTGAATTTAGTTTTAAATAGAAATCGGTTTTTGTTTTTTCGGATGATTAAATTTCTAGTTTCACAGATATATTCTAATAGGGTTACCGGGCGCAAGCCAGCCAATTAAACTAGTCAACGCAGGAGAGTGAAAGTAATATAAGAATGCACCAAGCAATGCAAGTTTCCCAATGAACGTGGACCTCAACGAAGTACTCACAGTAGGATTCATTTAAACACGGCTCAACGCGTCTTTTTTGGTGTCTCTAAAACAATATCGACTATAACATTCACACAAAGAAATATACAAAAACGATGTCTTTTTATAATATTAGTATACGTAGATGAACGAGCACGGTAGTAAGTCATATACAATTAATATATACTATGTATAATTTTATTATAAAGTTGTATATTTGTCTATTACTTATTAAAAAGTTCTACAGACGCGAATGTAAAATCTGTTCCTATGGGATAGCAGATAAAACAACGGGGAAATAGTAATGCAACTATACAATTATTTCACTTTAATATCCATGTTATGTTTCTAGTATAAACGTTATTCTAAATAAATAAATGTTAGTTGAAATATTTCACACAGCACTATCTAGCCACAAACTAGGCAAAAGTTGTGCTACGGCAGCCAGATAGCTGATAATAATATATAATCCTACTAATATTTTAAATGTCAATGTTTTGATATTTGGATGGTTGTAGCTCAATCACGTCGCAACGTCTGAACGGATCTAGTTGAAATTTGAAACAGATATGGAAAAACACATTGGCTACTTTTTATCCCGGGAAAGTAACATGAAACTACGAGGGCAAAACTGCGGGGCTCTGCTAGTACATGTATAATTGTATAAACATACGTATGAAGTGTAGTAACACCCAAACACAGAACAAACATCCGTATCCTTCACACAAATCTTTGTCCAGGGTGGAAACCAAGCCTACGACTCAACAACCACGCAAGCCATGAACGAGGCCATTCAATATTTAGAAAAGTTATTTGAGTGTGTAATGCAATGTATTTATTGTACAATTTATGAATAAAATAAATATATGAATTTCCGTATTGGTTAGAAAAATTAATGAAATAATATTAATACATTTTACTATTATGATTGTGAAAGTTTGCGATTATGTTAGGATCTGTTAATACTGAACTGTGATTGCTGCATCCCATTGGGCAGTTAAGTTTATGGTCAAATACGAATACTATCTGACTAGCAAATGTATTGAAATCCATTTAACCCCTATCGTACGTAAAATAAGCAATATTTTCCAAACATTTGCTACAGTTTCCTCAGATTGATAGTGTTCGTATTGAGCGGGTGAAACCGTAGGATGTAACTATATTTAAAGTTATGCCGCCCAATATTTTAAACAAACCTGTTTTTTGTCAATTCTTTGTACATATCTTTTAGAGTTTTGGACTGTTGACGTGTTCTTAATTAAGATGTGACCAGCGCCTCGGCAGAGATGAGAGCCACCGCTCGCTGCCTTTGGCTGCTCTGGATTTGTAAAGTTTTTATTTTGATAGTTGTGCCTGTATTTTAATGTAATGCATTGTATTTGTTTTAATAAATAGAACAATATATTTATGTTTAATCGACTTTAAAAAAGGAGGTTCTGATTTGGTTGTCTCTTTTTTATAGTAGGTAGTGTTTTGTTTCACAAACAACCGGCGCACTTATTTGATTGGACTAAAACTGTTAGGTGTACAGCCCCGTTGAAAACATTGTACAGTATAGTAGAGTATGAGTTTACTCGAAAACAATACGCGTTTTACCGTCGGAGCCTAAAAACATGACTTTTGTATGAAGAGCTCCAGCGCTGCTAGTCGCGCTGTTAATTTCTTCATACAAATGTCAGATTTACGCGTTCACGGTAGACGCGGCTTGTTTTCGCCAAAACTCGCAAACAGCGTACAAGCCATAACTAATCGTGACCTAAAACTTGTTTTATTTACCATCCGACGTGTCCGTCGCGTCAAACAGCCATGTGGTTCCCTAGTCATGCAGAATGAAGTGAAAATCGCGAAAGTATACAACTTGTATGTGTCTCTATTTTGCTGTAGCGCATAAGAATAGAAAGCGTCTAAACTACTTTTAGTCCTCTCAGAGAAGTTTAGATGGTATTGCGCCATAGACATCAATATCTATGAGTAAAAAAATCGTCTAATTTATGTAAAGTAAGATGTAGCAAATATTATACTGATATTATTAATTACGGGATATTTACCGTTGTTGGTGGAGCAAGTCCCCGATATTTAGATGCAGTTTAATGCACCATTTTTTGCGGGTGGACTCAATTGATATCCGGTAACAAATAATACTGGTGCAGTTATTTATGAATGAAGGTGTTGTGAGATCGGACTTTGATGTTAATAAGACTCGTATTGTTCCCGAGACCGACCAACCATATTGAAATGTTGTAATGTAATATTTGAATGTTTAATTGTATCCCCTAATGAAATTATAAGTTAGCTAAACTGTTCTACGTCTCAAATGTTTGTCAACATTACGCTTCACTGATATACATATTAGCGATACTTGTAAATATGTTTTATATTATGCGACTAGGTAAATTAGTTACGCGCTTTTCTACGCACTATAGATTCGACGATAAAATAAATACGTTTAGAATTATTATGGAGAAATTAAATTATTGACTGAATGTAGTATGTGTTCTCATTTATTACAAAAAGCCTTCTACGAATTAATAGCTAGGGAATGGTAACAGCACCGCAAAAGGATTGCGGTACAAATCTTTAAACTTCCTAAGATCAAAAAAACGCTTAAAGATAAGATAAGCGTGGTAAGGTATGTTTTTGTTTTGCGTTGTAGATATCGTAAATAGTTTAATACAGTCGATGCGATTGGATCGAGAATCTTCGAATCCGAAATTAAACTTCAATTTCGAAGATTCTCGCTTTTCAAGGTTTAACATTTTGCTTGAAATTATTATTATGTTATTTATTATCTTTATGAAATTATTATCTTTGTTCGTAACCAAATAACAGGACAAATAAAAAATATTTAAGGGGTAAATAAAGAAAACAAAACATTTTAACAAAAATATTTTATTACAAAAAAACTGTCGCACAAAAATTATTACAATTTGTTTTCACTTACAATCACAACAAAACGCTTAAAATAAATTATTTACTCATAAATATCCAATTTCAGTAGAATTTGCCAATAATTATGAAAAAAAAAACAAATTTACTTTGGCACTTCAAAAATAATTCGATATTTACCAGTCTATTAAAGTTTAATGTTGTTTAATAGTCAATATTAAAACATGTCTTTCTAGAAAACTGAATCAGAAATTTAACAACCACAGCACACATTGCTAGGAATAATGTATGAGTAATAAGGTAAATAAAATCAAAGGTATTTTACAAGACACAGATGAAACAATCTTCTACATTTAAACCCCTAATTATTTATTACGTCCACCAAAATAATTATTCATTAGCCACATCATACTATTTAGCATGGAGTTTGCTTTAACCCTTTGTAGTGGCAACTGCGTTGCCACCAGCATTTTTTTTAAATTTCGCGGAATGTGAAGTGTTTGAAGAGTTTTTTTTTTGAGAATTGGCAACTTTATAAACCATAGATGTGGAAAAAAATTGGTTTCAATGACAGATGTCATAAGTGTCATTTGGGAATACTTTGAATCCGAAAATTTGGGCTAAAACGATTTTTTTTTTATAAATCTAACTTCATCTCGGAATTCTGGTACTACGGTGGCAAGTTTTTTGTATTATTTTGATAATTTGGGATCTCTCGAGCCATATTAGGCTATATTATTAGCAGTCTCATGGAAATATTTTTGTAAAATGGGTTTTGTTTAGGTGGCAATATAGTTGCCACTGCCTCCAATTAGATATAAATTTTACGATTCAATTCTTGTTTGAAAGTTGATTTTATATGAATCAATAATAAATAAATGATAGAAATATCTAAATTGTTCTTACACGTGATTTCTTGTTCTATTCTGGATTGATAGTTTGTTTTTTTCTGTGAATATATAAGTAAGTATTTTCCAGAAAATTTTGCATTTCACTTCCAGGCAGTGGCAACTACGAGTATGTTGCCACCGCATTAAAAAAAAATCAAATTCGCAAAAAATCAAAATACCCTCAATTTGTATTCCTTAGCATATTATTAACAACTCCTACTGGCGTGCACGTTGCTACCACCTCTAGTTTTCTCTTCCTTATAAAGGGTTAATCATCAAAAACAGAAAGAACCAAGAAACATTAATATCCATTTATTAGAATACCTTGCCGCTTCCTTTCCCGATACCTTGGTGTTTAAATCGAAAATTAATAAGTAACTATCTCCTAGGAATACATGTCGCATCTTCGACCACAACATCGGTTTTCACCAGGCAAGTTTATGGCCAAATGTAGACCCAAAAAATTAGAAAATTACACATCGCGAAACTATTTGCCAGTGTGACTGACGCGGTTTTCTGTAGTCCAGAAATATTGAATATAAGGCCAAAAAGATAAAAGTTTCCTCTTTGTACATATTTTGTACAGTTCGATAGATTGAGATCAAAATTGGTGTAATGATCCGATTATTTGACGGAGTAATAAACAATATTAACCAACACCGCTACAAGTGTGTAAAAGTACAAATTTTATTTTTTTATAACTCATTTTCCTTATCTGGCTTAAAAGATAAACAAAGCAATAGTGATTAACAATTTGTGGTAGGATTATAAATCAAAGCGAAACTATTGGTAAATCATTTGCAAAGTTGCCTCAACCAAAATTGTTAAGTGTGGCGGGTAGTTTTACACTACGTTTGTTTATCTTTTATTGTGAGGCGGTTGTCCAGGTTTACGCAGTACAACGTAAAAAAGGTACGCCTTATACTATTATGAAAAACTTTTATTGATAATGGACTCTATTATTATACACTGACATGTAAAAAAAAATATATTCCATTACATATAGTCCAAAGATAATTTGTATGGAACAGCTGATTGTTTTTCGCGCGGTATCTGTGTAGGTCCCATGGTAAAAGTTAATCAAAATTGTAACTAGCGTCCTATTCGGCACAGTACACCGCCTCTGAATAACCTTGTCTTGTAAATGTCTTTGTCTTGTATCACAATATATTTAGAAGTTTTCGATCTTACTCTACTGAATAGATTTGACTAAAGGTAATTTATCGTAACATTGCGTCACACTTTTAAGTCGTAACCTATTTATTTATCCAGCGACAATATAAAAAGCGCAAAATTTTACAAAATATTCGACATTCAAAGGTACAGTTTGTATTATGCTATAACTTGTATCACGGGTAAAAAGGCTAATGAGTTTGGTCAGCCGACTAAGGAGGCGTTTTCAAAGTGGGTGAAAAAAAAGTCAAACTATTATTAAACTTGACGTTTAGCATATGTTTTCATGTCGTATTACAAATTTCTCAAACAAAATGACAATACGTTAGCTACCTGTGCTGCATATCAACTATTTTTAACGTGTAGTAATTTAAAGTGTAATTTGTACTTGAAGGAATTGGGGGAGATTTTTGTCTAGCAGTGGTACAAAAAATAACATTTTTTTTTACTTTCGTAGTGAAAAAACTCCTCAACAAGTAGGTACGCGTTTGCACAAAGACAGCTAATTGGAGTTACGACTTCGATCCGTTCCACGGAGACGAACTGAATATTTGAGGTTTGAGGGCTGCAGCGGGCTGCTGTACATTACGAGTACATGGAAACACCTCGCTGCCCGTCTGTAGTGTTGACTTACTTAAAAATAAATATACTTTAGGCGGATATTCGTTTTGCAGCATGCACCTTTTATGCCTTTTTAGTTTGCTTTATTGTATAGGGCACGTTGTGCATAAAGGTGTTTTTAGCGTGGCGGTCCAAGTTTAACGATAAGAGTGCTATAGGGTTGTATGGATGATTCGATTTGTTCAATATATTCAAGATAAGATATAATAAAGTCACGGGAGGTAGACAGTGTCAGCTAGCGAGTTGTTTCAGTGAATACCAACATAATACAAGTGAACATTTCCCTCGGAGCCGGACCGGTGCACAGTTTCCCTAGCCGAGAGCGCGTCACTGCGCGCCGGGGCCGGCGGGGGCCGCGGCCGGGGACAGCTGCTTCTGCTGCTCCAACAGACGCTCCAGGGGCGAAGGCCCGGGACCCGACCACAGGGACTGAACGAAACATTACCTCAGATTAGTTTATTAGGTAATAAGGATCACAACTCCCAAAAGCTCTCTAGAATGTAACTTGGAATGAAATAAACAATAACTAATTATAGTACATTATGATATAAGTGCGCTAAGTTGATAATTACAGCCTCTGCTAATTATAGCTCTCGCCTTCGGCTCGAGCTAGCAATAACGCCTCGGCTGTAATTATCAAAGCGCACGTATGTCATACGACGTTTTATAACATATTTGCGAGGAAATAAATAAAACTCTTGACGACATTTTCAAATAAAAACAATACAGCGAAAAAAAGGGCGCGGAGTACTATTTACTTGTTCACAGATTTAGCAATACGCGCGCATCGGCGCCTTTTTTTAAACAATGGCACAGAACCAGCCAGTGTGCCATTAGTAAATTAAATTAATATTTTTGTGTTTTGTTACAGATACATTGTTGTAATTTATGGTCAAAATTAATTAAATTAACGAATTAATTCTCTATTATATTTTACCTCTCAAAGTTAATTTTATTCATAAAATGTTGACCACTTTTCTGACATAAAAACTTTTTACTAAGATTAAAAAGATACCGTTCGTTTTAGACGGAGCATATAAAATATTAAACAATACATATGCACATTTTTGGTGTACTAAATGTAATAGAATACGACAACATTTTAGGGTCTTTTTCAATTGTCAAAGTGCTTCTTACTCTATTGTCACATTGGGCCTTTTCTTTTTTTGAGTACTATAATAATATCACTATCATTTAACTATTAGTAAACAATAGAAGAATCTTGCGAGGTCATGATTGTGTCATTCACCAACTCGCACTGGGCCAGCGTGGTGGATTATGGCCTAGACTATCTCTCCTTGCGAGAGAAGGCCCCGAGTCCCAGCAGTGGGAACATATAGTGGGCTTACTTATGCTTATGTTAATAATTTTACTATTACTTTAGTACAAGATTGATCTAGCGAAAAGTAGTAGAGGTACACGATACCTGCGGCGGGTGGTTCTGCGCGGGACCCCACGCCGCAGAGTTGGGCGCTCCGCTGAACAGAGAGTACGTGTTCCCCGGCGTCTCCGCGGCGCTGTCCATCTGGAATACATCAATTAAATTAAATTATTATTTATTTGCCAAGAATGTAGGTAGACAAGATGTTACAATCAAACGGTGTTACACTCTGCCATTTCTGGCGTGCAAATTATTTTTAAGGCAAGTATAATAATTTGATTTTCCTACTTGGACAACACTGATATTCAAAATCAAGAGCATTTAGTTGCGAAAAATAATTTCTGAAAAATAATATGGTAGGCCCGGGATGTGCCTGCCTATAAAACAGCATAGAGTCGCTCGGCTATCGGAACATGAGTCCTAATCATTACCTAGCACAGCACTGCGCTCGTCACCCAGATATGTAAGATGATTTATATCTTTGCCATGTAATTTCTCTGGAAATATTTCCCTTTAAATCGGAGCACAGCGATGTTTGCTCATAAGTTCTTGGAAGTAGAATAACTGGCAAAGATGCTGTATATATAAGAAGGGCGGGGGAATGATCAATCAATACGTTGATTGGTGATTCCCCTACTCCCAGTATCTGTCCGATACTGGGTTTGGCAAATGGTTTCGGGAGTAGCGCAGGTCGCAGTGATCCCCTAAACAAGGCCAGTGGACTATCCTTCTCGAGGTTGCCGCCTGTTACTTGACCGATTACCCTCTGTAATTGGTATAACAAAAACCTCTGGCCGAACCCCATTTCTTTCCCAATGCCCTCTCCTTGTCCCAAATTCCCCCCACCATATCCCACCATTCCACACACACTACACAAGCACACCACATATACACCACATACAACCACTCATTTAGGCACGCAACCACACACACACATACAGATCACAATCACGCCTCATTTAGAAAGTACACCACCACACTCAACTACACTCAGACACACTATACAAGCCCACACATACGACCGAACCGTGGCGGCCTATATCCACAACTCCGGCCCACAAGGCCCTGGGGCACCAAATACCCCCAAAAAGTTGCGCCACACATACCAAGGGCAGGTTGTGTGTGAGTTTTAAAATCCAGCTCAAAAACCCTAATGATGTCGGCACAACGAAAAAAGATTTTACCCCAGGAGGGTACCACTGGCTCAGCCAGCGGAGAATCCCTCACCGAGCCCAGCTCGGTCTGCCCCTCGTATTCTGGGGGGGGCAACGTGTGCTCTCAACCAGGCTCCAGCCTGGATTTATCAGGCCTCATGAAGGCAATCCCAGCAACTCAACCCTCAGTCAAGTCGCCGTGGACTGTAGTCACGCATAAGCGTCCCTGCAAAAGGGAGTCCACCCACGCGAAGGCTGACACCCAAACCCAAGGGCAGAAGAGCAGACCAGAACGCGTTCGCCATAACAGGCGCGCGAGAAGGAAAGCACTTCAGCCTAACAAACCCAAAATCATCGCAGCAGCGGAAACGCAGCGCGAACCCACACCATCCACCTCTACAGGGGCGGGACCACCACCGCCACCACCACCACCAGTTCCCAGCCAATCGGGGAAGAACAGGAAACCGAGAGGTGCTCGCGGTAGACGGACCGCTGCGATGGCTCCCATTCCTGAAAAGGAACAGCAGGGGAAAGGGTCTTCGACGGACGAGAGAGCTTCATCGAAGCGCGCTCGCCTGGACGAGACCCAATCTCCCAGAGGGGACGCCAAACGCGCGAAGACCGACCCAAAAACAAAACGGACGGTGAGCTACGCAGACGCGGCTCAATCCCACCTGAAGGTGGTGATTACTACCGTCCCGCAGAGGGACCTCTCGCAGACCCAGGCAGAGGCGGTGAGGGTAGCTGTTGCTCGCAAAGTTATCCAAACCGCACTGTCTCCATCTTCCTCGAGCGCGCCCGCACCGTCTTTCCGCGGTCGACCCTTCCTGTTGGACGGGGCGTTAGCGATGTGGTGCGAGGACGCGAATTCGCTCAGCTGGCTGGAAGAAGAGGTGAAAAACATAGAGTCACCAATTCCTGACACCACCCTCACGGTCATCAGGCAGTCGGACATGAAGAAGAGGCTCAAGGCTGGGCTTCTAATTCATACCAGCATTACCGACCCTGCCATACTGCAGCGAGTCCTTTGTGCCCAGAATCCGTGGTACAATGTGGACTCGTGGCAGTGCTACGATATGACCGTGGACGACCAACCACAGGACGCTATGGGCTCCGAGGATAAGGTAGTGCACCTTACCCTGGGAATACCTGAAGACCAGAAACAGACGATCCTGGACCGAGACCGCCGGGTAGCCCACATTACGGGGAGTGGGTACATCCGCTTCTTCTCCACAGTCGAAGCGAAAACGGCGGAAAAACAACCCGCAAAAACAACCTCAACGAGTGAGACTGAGGCAAAGGAGACGTCGACTCCGGAGCCCTCAGCTTCCGCCCTCAAACAGAGTTTGAGCGAGGTGGAAGTAGTCTCACCGTTGCCGAGTGAGGGGTGCTGCAGCAGTGACGAAGATGGCGTCCTGCGAAGCCCATAGCCCCCTCAAGTTCATCCAGACCAATCTCCAGCACAAG
This sequence comes from Ectropis crepuscularia, assembly GCA_963693475.1. Classification (NCBI taxonomy): domain Eukaryota; kingdom Metazoa; phylum Arthropoda; class Insecta; order Lepidoptera; family Geometridae; genus Ectropis; species Ectropis crepuscularia. Next base: position 31,444,784 of record OY856339.1, on the reverse strand, counting down.
CAGATAGCGGCGGCCACTCTACGCAGAGTGCTGGAGAAGAACAGCAAGACCGTCGCCATGATCCAGGAGCCCTGGATCAAAAATAATAAAATCTGCGGTCTCAGTAACATCGGAGGTAAGTTAATGGTAGACACTACTGTTGAAACCCCAAGAACATGTATTTATATGCCTAAAACAACAACAGCCACTTTGCTTAACCAATTCTGTTCTAGAGACCTCACAGCAGTGAGACTTACTACAGAAAACCAAACCGTCTTAGTACTAGCATCAGTGTACCTGCCGGGTGAGGGGGATATTCCCCCAAAAGAACTGGCCGACCTGGTACAACACTGCGAAGAACATCACTGGGAGCTGATCGCATCCGCGGACAGCAACGCTCACCACTCGCTGTGGGGAAGTAGAAATACCAACAAAAGGGGTGAGTCTTTAGCCGAATATTTATTCCAGACAAACCTCAACATTATGAACAGGGGTACGGAACCTACTTTTGTAAGCTCTAGGTACCAAACTATCATAGATATTACACTGGCAACCAACGCGGTGGCTAGCCAAATCGAGGGATGGCACGTATCAAACGAGCCATCTTTTGCGGACCACCGCCGCGTTTGTTTCCAACTGCGATATAAGTCAACAGACCCTGTTCCATATCGTAACCCCCGTAAAACCGATATAACAAGGTATACAGCATTATTAAACAAAACATTAGGAAACACACACCTAACTGACACAACACTTTGTACAAACAACATAGAAACGAACGTACAATTGCTAACAAAAACACTATTGGATAGTTACAAACTGGCATGTCCGGTGGTAAAATCAAACAACGTAGGTAAGGGTTCTTGGTGGGGGCCAGAACTCGAGAGACTACGCCATAAACTAAGGACGCTCTATAACAGGGCAAAAAACACCAGATCCATGGTGGACTGGGACAACTACAAAGCTGCACAAAAGCATTACAAGAGGCGAATCAGGTTCCGCAGAACGGAATCCTGGCACAACTTCTGTAATAGCATAAATTCAACAAACCAAGCCGGAAGAATAAAGAAAGTTCTAGCCAAAGGCGAGCTCAACCTCCCGGGCTCCCTAAAAAAGGAAGACGGCACTTACACAAACACAGACAACGAAACAAGTGCAGTACTTCTGGAGACTCACTTTCCTGGATGCCAGATCACAGGAGAACCAGAGTGGCCAGAAGAAAACCACTGCACACCAACAACCCAAGAATGGGAAGTAGCAAATAAGGTAGTAACCGCGGATAGAATAAAATGGGCACTTAAAAGCTTCAAACCTTTCAAATCCGCAGGGCTGGATGGTATATTCCCAGCGTTACTACAATGGCAACCAAACCAGGTAACAGAGCACCTTTTACCAATTTATAGGGCCTGTATAGCCTTTAAATATATCCCGAAAACATGGAGGGAGGCGAAAGTAATTTTCCTACCAAAACCCGGTAAGGAGGACTACACGCACGCCAAATCGTTTAGACCTATTAGCCTAACGTCTTTCCTTCTAAAAACGTTAGAAAGATTAGTGGACCGACACTTAAGAGATGGGGCACTAAAACATAAACAACTGCATCCTCAGCAGCACGCATACAGAAAGGGTAGATCAACAGAGTCAGCATTGCATATGGTTGTGCAAAAGATAGAATCGGCTCTTACAAACAAACTTTCAACACTTGCAGCCTTTATAGACATAGAGGGGGCATTTGATAAAACAATGCACAACAGCATAAACCATGCTCTATGCAAACTCAAGGTCGAACCAGTGATGAGGAACTGGATCACCGAGTTGGTCAGTAAAAGAGCAGTCCAGATAGTGATGAACACTACCATAAGGGCAAAGGTAGTAAAAGGATGCCCCCAGGGTGGCGTCCTATCACCACTATTATGGAACACAGTAGTAGACAGCCTCCTAAAGACGCTAAATAACAGAGGGTACACTACTATTGGTTATGCGGATGACCTCACTATACTGATTAGCGGAAGCGCTGAAAATGTGCTTTGTAAGTCCATGCGCTCGGCTCTTCAGATTGTAGAGAAATGGTGTGGCGAACATCAATTGTCAGTAAATCCGAAAAAAACAGAGCTCATTCTTTTCACCAACAAAAGAAAGTTACCAGAACTACAACTCCCAAAATTATTTAATACCAAACTCACCCTATCATCGCAAGTGAAGTATCTGGGCATCATCCTTGATAATAAACTGAACTGGGCGAGTCATATAGATACAAAAATTAAGAGGGCCTGTCTAACTTTTTGGCAATGCCGGAGACTCATTGGGAGAAAATGGGGTCTCAATCCAAAAATTACACTGTGGTTGTACACTTCAGTGATTAGACCCTCTCTGACCTACGGATCAGTTGTGTGGTGGCCCAGAACACAACTGACCACAATAAAAGCCAAACTCCAAAGTCTGCAACGCCTGGCAAGCCTAGCAGCCACTGGATGCATGAAAACCACACCATCAGCCGCTTTGGAGTATCTCTTAAATTTGAGACCTCTACACTTAGTCATACAAGAGGAGGCCACTGCAGCCGCCCTGCGACTAAGAGCTCATGGACTGTGGAAACAGGGTACAGAAACAGAACACACAAAAGTTCTGAAACGGGTGCTGAAAGAAATACCACTTCTCGAGGCACCCATGGATAGAACAATATGCCAACACGTCTTTGATCGAAGATACAATATCCAACTTAATGCAGAATTAAAAGATAGCTCTGGTAGCAGAGAAGTAAGGATATACACAGACGGCTCCAAAACCTCACAAGGTACAGGAGCCGGTGTCTTCTCAAATGATTTAAACATAAAAATATCAACATCACTAAGTAAGTTAAACACAATCTTTCAAGCCGAATGTATCGGTATCACCAGGGCGGCACAGGCGATCGCAGCCAGAGATGTCGGGGACTTAAACATCAAAATTGTCTCCGACAGCGCGTCAGTGCTTCAAGCCCTAAAAAACAACACTATAACCTCTGTCCTTATACTGGAATGTCACAATGCACTCCAATCCATAACAGGGACGAACAGAGTAACCCTGCAATGGATTAAAGGACACAGCGACTCACTAGGTAATGATGCAGCAGATGAACTGGCCAAGAGAGGAGCAAAGGCAATAACATACGGTCCGGAACCTTTAATGCCTATACCTCAGGCCCAAATAAAATCATGGCTGCAGGAAAATACCGAAAAAGCACATTCAATGGAATGGAGAAACATTGAAGGTTGCAGGCAAACAAAAATTGCTGTTCCGGTAGCAACAAAAAAATTTGCCCGCAACCTTATCAGACTGAGCAGGGATAAGATCCGTAAAGTCATAGGTACTATGACTGGCCACTGTCCCCTTAACAAACACTTATTCAATTTAGGTGTAACAGATAGCCCTCTGTGCAGAGGATGCATGGAGGAAGAAGAAACGCCACAGCATGTGATTGTGGAATGCAGGAGCGTGGCGGATCAACGGGCAGAATTCCTCCACTCCCCAGCAGCAGTCCCGGAGGCCTTCAACAACCTGAATAGGTTGCTTGCCTTCTGGGATAGCCTGGGATGGTTGGAGTGATAGGGAAGTATGAGCCACGCACAATGGCCCACTTTGAGAGGCTAAGTGCGGAAACAGCCCCGTCAAACTAAACTAAACTAAACTAAAGATGCTGTATTTCCCCAGGTTCAGATCCATTATAATCAACGTTTGCGATAAGAATGTCTAGGCTGTGGAATGCGATGCTTGAGTAGGTTTTTCCCGATGGTAACAATCCTCAAGTCGAGATTGAATCGATTTCGTCTAGGTAAGCACGGTCAATCGTGAAACGCATCGATCGTCACTTTATACCGGGCGAGGTAGAGGGCAAGTGCAAAGCAATCGTAGTTAGAAAAGTTCACCCGAAGACTTCTTTCATTCATGACGCTTGAACTATCGATATAAACGAATGCATGTGCCACGAGCACCTTTAAATTGGTAATAAACTGCGTCTCTGTGTGCATCGGAAGTGGTCTACAAACAACCAATCTACTTGACCCCTAGAACCGCTAGCGGCGAGATATGCTGTGGTTCTACTTATTTTGGTTGTGACAACGAATAGTGATTTAGGTAAAAATGTCCGGCGTCTACAGCTTCCTGCAACCGACTAGAACGTAAAGAGTGAGCTCACTCTTTCCGACGATGACATGATTCGATGCGCCCTGAAGTTTGAGAGGGCACATCTTTATATTGAGATTGTTGGCTTGAACTCAATTTACAGCCCACGAAAAATCCGTGTGTAGTGCGCTAAACAAAGTCTTCACTTCAAAAAATATTTAAGAATGTAACTTACCTTATTTTGTTCCAACTGGGCGCCTTCCAAGTCGCTCTTCGGTTCGCTGAAGCCCATCCGCTGGCCGAGCTCCATGTTCCCCCCGAAGCCGACGCCCAGGTCCATCAGCTCCTTGTCCTGGTAGGGCTTCTGCGGCGCGAGCGGCCGGTAGCCCGCGCCGAACTGCGGGTACATGCCGGCGTCGTACGCGGCCGGCGGCGCGAACGAACCGAAGCTGCTCAGAGACGAACCAAAGTTCGCCGACGTCACCAAGCTCTGCAACGTCTGCATCGGCTGCCCTATCGTCGAAGGCATGCTCATGTACGGCTGGTTCGCATTCATATCTGGCTTCGGAGGCCCCATATTATTTTGCATCGGATTGTACGATATGTTTTGATACGGGTTCGGCATGTTGTTGTTCATCTGAGGAGTGAAGTACGGCTTCATCTGGTTCATAGGTCCGGAGTAGTTGAAGTTGGGGGCGGGGTTGTCCGGTTTCCACCAGGGTGCGGGCGCGGGCGCCGGCGGGGGCTGGTAGGGGTCGGGCGCGGGCGGCGGGGTCGGCCACCCGGCGCGGGGCTGCGGCCCGAAGGACGCGGGCGCGCCGCCGCTACCCCCCGGCTTGAAGCCGTCGTCCCGGAACTTGTTGTCGCTGAATTGGTTCTCCTGCGCCGCCTGCCAGTACCGGTACTGGTTAGCGAACCGCGGCGGCAGATCGTTCAGGAAGTTCTTCTTGTCCCCGGACACCGGGTAGTTGTGGAACTTGTGCCCGTCCTGGAACATCTCCTGCCGAGAGTTCTGCTTCTGCAGCGCCGCCGTCCGCACGTCGATCTCCTTGGGGTTCACCACGGGCAACCTGATGCCTTGATTGCTCAGCCCGGGCTGGTAGCTGGCGCCGGGACTGTACGTCGGCGAAGGGTTGTAGCTCAGGCCGGCGTTCTGGATGCCGTAGTTCTTTTGGAAGGTCATCCGAGGCTCGTTGAAGGTCGGCTGCGCGGCGGCCGGCCACGGCGGAGACGACGGGACTTCCTGCCGCTTCGGCTGGTACGGCTGGGATTGGGAGTTTTGGCTCAGCTTCTGTTCTTTCTTTTCTTCCTTTTCCTTCTTCTCCGGTTCGGTGTTGACCAGATGCGGATACCCAGATTTATCTTTTAACGAGAGAATGCCCCCGGTCTTTCTGCCGAGCGGTAAGTTGGCGAGGGATTTGATGGGTTTCGGTTGAATCACTTTTGGTTTTTCTTCTTTTACCTCGGTGCTGTCAGCCGTAGAATCGGGTGTAGGCGGGGGCGTTACGAATTTTACCTGAAATAGCGAATTTGGCTTAGGCCCTGGATGGTAAAAGAAAACACAATACTTCAAGAGATACTTCAAAGATAATGCATGTTTAGTAAATATTATGTAACAAACCTGTTTATTGGTCTCCTCCTGTTTCCGCATGATGGCGGCCATGGCGATGTTGACGCGCGGCTTCCGGAGTTCCTTCTTGTCCTCACACTTGCTGCTGTCTTCGCTGCCCTCATCCTGTGAAAAACTCTGCCGTTGAGGGAACAAAAGCAAAGCAAAATTAAACTTGTTTAACTTAGCAGGTTACTGACAACAGAATTGAGAGATAAAAATAATACGCAATCCTATGAGACGGACTGCCGATAGAATTGACAACTTTTAACTTAAAATGTTAGTATTTACCAGCAATAACATTGCACAATATATCACCTACATAGCTACAGATACATATGTATACTATTATTGCGCACTACTATTGTACTATTACATTTCACCCATCCAAATCTCAAAAAACATTTAATGCGCACTTCTCGTTCCGTTGCTCAGCCGCCTCTCAGACATTACCTACGCCGCCACATTAAAACATCGGTGACGCGAATACATAAGATTTTCTCCTAGCCCAGTGCTCCATGCGAGTAAAGAAATTTTCACTTCAAAAAGTGTTAGAATTATCCTGTTAACATTATAAATGTCAATGTTTGGATATTTGTTGCTAAATTACGTCGTAAGGCATAAACGGATCGAGCTGAAATTTGGCACACAGTTAGATTACAGTCAGGAAGAACACATATGCTACTTTTTATCCCGAGAAAATAACGAAAACTAAGCGGTTAAAACCGCAGTGTGTCATTGACAAGGAAGTCAATGATGAGGCCAACGTCAACATACCTGGTCGTCCTGAGTGAGCATCGCTCGCTCCTCCCGCGCGCGCTCCAGCGAGCCCTGGGGCTTCAGGATGCCGGCGCGCTTCTCGCGAACTGTACAACGAAATACCCGAGTTTTAGATTACAAGGATTTTATTGTACATAATTATTATGTGTAAAGGTAGCGGTTCGCGCGGAGACCGCGGCCGGCACTTGATATTATGTAATTGTATGGGCGCCAGTTCACGCCGCGACCGCGACACGTGTGTCGGTCTCCTGTCGCGGTCTCAGCGCGAACTTGTACCTTTACGGTTAATACCCAAGTCAAGTCAAAGTGTGTCAGTGTGGGGTCGCGCCAAAAGAAGTTTTCACTTCAAGATTATTATTTTTTTTACTTTTTTAGGTTTACACTTGACCGCCATATCGCCTGATGTTAAGCGACGATGCGGTCTACGATGAAACGTGTTTACCTAGAAAAAACCGATTCACTCTCGATTTGTAGACACAAAGATTATAACCATCGGGGAAAACCCACTCAGGCAACGTATTCCACAGTCTTGACGTTCTTATCAGAAAAGTAGAGTCAAATCTCTTCGTTCGTGTCTTTGGAACATCAACCATGAAACGATGTCGCTTTTTCGAGCTACGAGCATTCCAATAGAAAAAGGACAAGGTGGTATTAGATCATGTAAATCAGCCGCACACTCTCCGAAGTGTATCCGATAAAAAACCGATAGACTAGCAATTTTACGGCGATGTTCAAGACTTTGAAGTCTTTTTCGCACAAGCGTGCTGTTGCTTTTTTAAAATTTAATTATCTATAGTACGATCACAAGAAAAATAACGTTGGTAACACTGGTCACGGGTCACGGGCAGTTTTTACGCGTCACTTCCGGTATACATGTATATTTTTCTTACGGTTTTAGTCTTACATTTTTTTTCAGTTCGGTCACGCAGCAAAATCCAAGATACTTAATTGGTTACTTACTTAAGTTCCTTACGGCATACGCATGGAACTTCGTTCCAATAAAAACGTTAAGTAATGTTGAGAGGTGAGATTTATCTCCGAAGTCCTAAAGCGCTTGTGATGTAGTGGAGTGTCAGACCTATCTCTCGGAAGTCCGAGGTTTTTGTGATACAATGTTAAAGTGGGCTTGCGATGTGGTGGAGTGTCAGACTTTTCTCTTACAAGTCGAGGTTATTCTGATTCATGTTAAAGTGAGCGTGTGTTGTGATGTAGTGGAGTGTTATTACCTTTCTCTCGGAAGTCCTAAAGTGGTTGTGATGTACACAACCTAAACGCTAGCACCCCACGTGTTAGCAGTGCCGGCTTTAGGGTGGGGCGACGGGGTCGGTTGCCCGGGGCGCCGGATACTACAAAGGCGCTGGGAAATCTTAACCTAGGAGCCCCCCCCCCCTCCTAGGTTAAGATTTCCCAGCGCGGGGGGTGTATTTCAACGTCCCCAAAAAGTGTAGTGTTGTCCTTTAGGGCGCCTGAGGTATGGCTCACCCGGGGCGTCTAGATGGCTAAGGCCGGCCCTGGGTGTTAGTACCTTTCTCCCAGAAGTCCGAGGTTATTGTGATTCATGTTAAAGTGGGCTTGTGATGTAGCGGAGTGTCAGAGCTTTCTTTTAGAAGTCCAAGGCTATTCTAATTCCTGTTAAAGTGGGCTTGTGATGTAGTGGAGTGTTAGTTACCTTTCTCTCTGAAGTCCGCCTCGGAGATGACGGTGGGCGGCTTGAGCGGCGGCGCGTCGTCGTCGCTCTCGTCGCCGGAGCCCCCGGAGCCCCCGGAGCCCGCGTCCCCGCCGGCCGGGGCTCCGCGCGCCGCCGCCAGCTCCGCCAGCGCCGCGCTCAGCTGCTCGCCGCCCGCCGCGCCCGCCGCGAACGATACCGACCCGTCCTCGCCCACCCTGCGACATTCATAACACTAAAAGTTGATACAACTTAATATTTGGAATATTATGTGAGCTGCCTGCAAATTTTAGGTAAGCGTTTGAAGCAAGCTGAAAACTTGTCACATAGCACTACTATTATACCCAATGGCGGATGCAATCATGTGCTCGATGGTAAGCAACACGCCTGCCTATAACAGCACAATGTCACGAGCTATTGGAATATTAAGAAGCCAAATCATTCCTAGCACTGGACTGCCCTCGTCACCCAGAGATATAAGATGTTTTATCTTTATTCCCTGTATTTTCTCTGGAAACATTGCACCTTTAAACCGGCACACAGTGATGTTTAGATATAACTGCTTGGTGGTAGAATAACTGGCAAAGCCTTACATTAAATAAAATGTGTTTATTTTTATTTTTCTGTAGGCGCTTCTCAATGTATTTGTTGGGGCTAATGGGCGTTCAAGTATTACATAGGGCAATTTAGGCGACGGGGGTTTCTTGTGAAACGTTTAAGTCTATCACGGAGATATTTTTTTATTTAAAAAATACACTAAACATTAGCGTGGTCATCACATCGGTGACGCAAGCCTATAAAATTCTCTGCTATCAAAAAAGTAGTCAACGCGTCTAATGACGTGTTCACGTGTTAAAGGTGTAAACGTAAACTTCAAAGAGCTGCAAGGCAGAGTATAGTGCGCAGTAGTACAGCGTTATCTTCAGCAGCCTGTAAAACACACAGAGTACTGACGTGCAGGTGAGGTGCTGCGGCGCCATGTCGGCGAGGCGCGCGCCCAGCGCCAGCAGGCGGCGCGCGCGCTCGCGGGCCTGCAGCGCCGGCTCCTCGGGCAGGCAGCGCGCGCGCTCCGCCGGCGACCTGGACGGAAACAACTTATCACTGCTACAATCAACACACAAAGGCGCAGAAACTAAAATCAAAGTATCCATTAAATATACGCACACTCTTCGGAATGACAACAACATCAACAGCCCACTAAACGTTCCCACTGCTGGGACTCGGGGCCTTCTCTCGCAAGGAGAGAGTTAAGGCCATAATCCACCACGCTGGCCCAGTGCGGGTTGGTGGATGACACATGACTTCGAAAGATTCTAGGTACATATCGGTTTCCTCACGATGTTTTCCTTCACCGTTTTAAGTTAGCGGCATTACGCACATGACTTCGAAAAGAGAGTGGTGCGTGTGGGGTTTGAACCCGGGGTCACCGGATCGGCAGTCACCGTTCTCCCGACTAGACCAGCTGTAACTTAAATCCAATCGATATGTATCCAATGTAAAACCGGTAAGCTTTCAAAGGTTGCAACATTGCGGTAATGTCCAAGACTAAAGTGTTTTACGAACAAGAGTTGTGACACGCACGAATCCACCCCTCCCAAAAATGCGAACAGTACTCCAAACAAAACCGAATCTGTGCTAAACGAATAACATAATTATGACTTTTCAGTTGTCGATCACTTCTTAATCGATCGAATCACGATATTTACGACGATCAATTTTAGTACCTACGAAAATTAGGGGTCATACTACGGATCCAAACCTGCCACGCTAGACATTGAAAAAATAAAGTAGCCAAGTGCGAGTTGGACTCGCCCATGAAGGGTTCCGTTCCAGCAAGCAACATAATATAATATATATATAATATAAGTACACATAGTTCTTGTAGTTCGTTGTAACTTTGATCGAAGTTTTAATAATAGTGTATTTATGACGTACTAAAAAAAAACTACTCATCAGATCGAGTTCAAACTAATTTTCGTTGGTAGTTTACATGGTAATGTACATCATATATTTTTTTTAGCTTTTTCATTCTCTTACTTTAGAAGTTAGAGGGGGGGGGACACACATTTTACCACTTTGGAAGCGTCTCTCGCGCAAGTTATTCAGTGTAGACAAAAATTATATTAGAAACCTCAACATCATTTTTTAAGACCTATCGATAGACACCCCACACGTGTAGGTTTGATGAAAAAAACATTTTTGAGCTTCAGTTCTCAGTATGGGGGGCACCCCTAATTTTTGTTTTTTTTTTAAACTTTTGTAAAAATCTTAATGCGGTTCACAGAATACATCTACTTACCAAGTTTCAACAGTGTAGTTTTCATAGTTTCGGCAAAAAGTGGCTGTGACATACGGACGGACAGACAGACAGACAGACAGACAGACAGACATGACGAATCTATAAGGGTTCCGTTTTTACGTTTTACGGAACCCTAACAATGACTATACTCTTATTTTAAGCTGGAGTAATTAGTTCGCTTATTGGCTCCTTCTGATCGTGTCCATGACAATTAGCAGAATTTGATTCGAAAAGACTGGGTAGTTTCTTAATACTACTCAATTACTTAATAACTCAATACTTATATATAAGGCGCCACCTGGTGCGTACATGAGGACATGCACGTTATCAGGATGGTCGAGTGTAAGGCTATATAGTAATATAATTGAATGACTGCTGGGATATATAAATAGGATTTGAATTGGTCACATGTCACAACAGATAAATAAGTAATTGTCCAAAGTGATCGCTAGTTTTAATCTTCAATACTCCGTCCTAAACATATCTATAGTTTAATTGATGACTATTACAAAAAGGAAGCATGTTATATTTTGTTTAGTCAGAGGGGCTTTCTTCGTATCTAGAGAAAGATGTTGGATGTAAAATGGATGATTAGATTTTTTTATAGCATAGAATTACGAGCAAGACATGAGCCTGATGGTAAGCAACATGCCTGCCACATAACAGTACAGTGCCACGCAGCTATTGGAATATAGATTTATTTTATTAGCTGTTTGAAATATATTAAAATAAAATTTGGTTTATATCAATAATATTATCGGATGATTAAAGGTGTGTTTGATTCACTTCCTGAGTTATTAGCCTACATTATTATGTTACAAAGTGGTATGAATATGAACTCACTCGGTGCCCTCCTCGTCCGGGTCGACGGGCGGCACCCTGGCCCCGTAGGTGTCCCACGTGGCGTGGTTGGGGAACTTCAGCTTCTTGAGATACCCCTCTAGCGGCAGGAACCCGTGCAACTCCTCGTCTTCTGGCAACGGGACCGTCGCATCTGAAATACATGTCTGGCATTAACAATTTTGCGTCTTATAGTGAGTAGCATAAGCTGCATACTAAATGTTCCCAGGTTCCCACTACAGTCACTCGGTGCCTTCTTATACGCGTGTCTGCGATAAATCGATCTAGATAGGTTTCATTTTTAGAAATCGTCGTTTTATCCGTGTTATCGGGCAATGAAACTGAGCAAAGATCGCTCATCCAGGTATTGATGCATGTACGTTTACACAAACACATATAATTTATTCTCCTGGTGGGCCTAGGTTACAGAGTTCTTGTACATATGGTTATTGTTTGATTGATTCACTAGGTCTAGCAGAGTTTGAAACAAGGGCCTAAATTGGGATCATCTGTACTTAATCATCACATAAATAGTGAATCGAGTGGGAATCGTTCTCAAGATTCGGGTTCCCAAGACTGACTGCCGGCTGAGGCACGAGGCTCGTGCTGTCTCAGTAGGTCAGTTACTCGCGGCTGCGGAAGAATTCGAGAGCGTACTGGGGCCCATTAGCACTCGACGCTTGGAGGAAATTACCCGGGGTGTGTTAGTGCGTAGGACGTCGCTTCGGTGAGGGAGAGTCTCTCATAACCGCTGGCTCCCTTCAGGGTATTACGTAACATATGACCCAGAGTAAATAAATTGGTAAACAGGGACTACCGACAAAAGTGATAAATAATCTGTGTTGAACTATTTAATTATTGAATATTGTTAAGTGCAGAAAACCATAGGTTTGTTATCTATTGGTTAAATTTTATAAGAAAGTTACGACACGTATTCGAGAGGGGAAAGCGACTGTCCGAAATACGGCTAGCGCTGTGGGTTAGAGCGAGAGAGTAGGAGCCTACCCACCGGTGCCGCATACGTGAGAAAAAGGGAAGCCTGACAAACGTGCCGTAATTCGTTCCGTACGGCGGATCCAGTTTTGGCGCTAGGGGGTCACAAAGTCGTTTACAAGACACAAGACCGTGCGATAAGTGCAGGCATGCGTTGTAATTAGTGGTCCACCTATGTTCTGGACCCAGCCCAGGAGGGGTCAGTAATTACCTCCATGACTCCCATGTAACGGCTAACTCACTTGGCGACCGACTGGCGACGTTGCCAAGTAGCCAGCGTAGCCAGAGTCGATCGCTCCGCATGCGGGTTGTTTGTATGCCTATGGCCTATGCTCCGTCACTCAATCAGTCGCCAACGAGTCGCCACGTTGAACGCAAGTCGTATTGAGAGCAAAAAGTCGTTCGATACTGAGAGATTTATCATATAAATTATTAGATAAGAAATGTATCTTATTGAGACGTTGGTAATAATATAATGACAGTGCAGTAATTTCCACGTCCATTTCTGAGGTTGAGCGCGTGCGTCAGCGCCGGCCACAGCGCGGGCCGCGCGCGCCACGCCACTAATTAAAACGCACGCATGCACTTATCGCACGGTATTCTGCCTTGACTACGACTTTGTGACCCCCTAGCGCCATAGCTAGATCCGCCGTGCGTAACGCATTACGACAAGTTTGTCAGGCTTCCCTTTCTTTAAAGCATGCGGCACCGGTTGGCAGGCTCATCCACTCCGAGTCTAACTCACAGCCGTATTTCGGACAGACGCTTCCCCCTCTTACATACGTGTCGGTAACTTTTTTTTGTAAAATTTAAGTAATAATGTAATGTTTAGATGCTGCGTCGTCCTGCGGCCCCGCTGGTGAGTTGTGCTAGTAGGCGAGATTGGTATCATCGCCGATCACCAGGGTATCTAATCTGTCTTATAAAGTGTAACTATGATACTCACAGGCGGTGGGGGCGGGCGGTGACTGCGCGAGCAGGTTGAGCGCGTGCGCGAGCGCCGGCCACAGCGCGGGCCGCGCGCGCCACGCCACTAATTAAAACGCACGCATGCACTTATCGCACGGTATTCTGCCTTGACTACGACTTTGTGACCCCCTAGCGCCATAGCTAGATCCGCCGTGCGTAACGCATTACGACAAGTTTGTCAGGCTTCCCTTTCTTTAAAGCATGCGGCACCGGTTGGCAGGCTCATCCACTCCGAGTCTAACTCACAGCCGTATTTCGGACAGACGCTTCCCCCTCTTACATACGTGTCGGTAACTTTTTTTTGTAAAATTTAAGTAATAATGTAATGTTTAGATGCTGCGTCGTCCTGCGGCCCCGCTGGTGAGTTGTGCTAGTAGGCGAGATTGGTATCATCGCCGATCACCAGGGTATCTAATCTGTCTTATAAAGTGTAACTATGATACTCACAGGCGGTGGGGGCGGGCGGTGACTGCGCGAGCAGGTTGAGCGCGTGCGCGAGCGCCGGCCACAGCGCGGGCCGCGCGCGCCACGCCGCGCTGCCGAGCGCGCCGCCGTGCGCCGCCGTCCACTCCAGCCAGACCTTCACTGACAACCACACCACACGTTATTAAAAGGATTTAACCTCATTTTTATATAGTTTTTATAAAGATACCAGTTAGTTTGAAATGTCATCTACTACCTACTGAACGTAACGCGTTAAGGTGCAGGTTCGCGCTGAGACCGCGTCAGCCTCTTGACAGTATAGTTTTGTATGGGCGCCAGTTCGCCCCGCGACAAGTGTCTCGTCGCGGTGGCGGCGGGAACTGGCGCCCATAAAAAGCTATATTGTTAAGAGCCTGGCGTTTTCTCTTGTCGCGAGAGAGATCGAGATTGCATTCCCTAGCCGTACAGTGTTCTTTCTAATAGAAGTTTCTTGACTTTATCAATAAACGATGTTTAATTAGTAATGGCTTTGAAACTGTAGTGTGTATGTATTGACGCGCAGGTAAGGCAGTGTGTAGTGTGTATGTACTGACGCGCAGGTAAGGTAGTGTGTATGTACTGACGCGCAGGTAGGGCGCGCGCCGGCGGCTGCTCGGCGCAGTAGGCGGGCAGCAGCAGCGCCAGCAGCGCGCCGCCCGCGAGCGCCAGCGCGAGCTCGGCGGCGCGCCGCTCGCCCGCCGTGGCCGCCGCCTCCGCCGCGCACAGCGTCAGCGCCTCCGTCGACTCCACCGCCCAGATCAACACCACCGCCATCTACGAACGAAAGCTAGTTAGGTGGTGGTTCGCGACGAGACAGGAGACCGCGTCAAGTCTCTCAAGTCTCTTCGGTGCCACCACCTAAAGGTAGCGGTTTGTGACGAGACAGAGACAGGAGACTACGACCGGACACCGTAACAAGTGTCTCAGTCTCTTAGGTGTCACCACCTAATGGTGCCAGTTCGCGACGAGACACAGAAAAGTTGAATTAGACAGGAGAACGCGACCGGCACTTGTCATTTAGCTTAGGGGCGCCACAAAGCACACGCTACAGACATGCGAGACCGGTTGACAGCGAGACGGTTATCGCCGTGGCCAAGTAGCGTCTCGTGTCGCGCACGATAAGCAGTTGTCTTATTAAAAATGACTACTTTGTCTGACGAATACTGTGAAACGCTGATTGAACCGACCAGATAACCACCCCCCGATATCTGTAAGAGTCTAGTCGTGTATCGTATCTGAAAGGGAGCTATCCGATCGATTCAATCAGCGTTTCACAGATTTTTTTTTTTTAATAAGACAGAACTGCTTGTCGTGCGCGACACCGTCTCGCTGTCTCCGGTCTCGCGTCTGTCTTGTGTCTCTGTCGCACGCGCGAACCGGCGCCCTTACAAAGCTAGCCTGTCGCGGTCTACTGTCTCTGTCTCTGGGCACAGTCGCGACGAGAACCGCCACCCTTACATTCCCTCCTCATTCAAGAACCAACAAGTCAAACAACTACCTACAGTAGAAACCACTTACTCTGACTCCGCTTGACCAACCGCTGAATATGACCCCAAAAGAACTTTTTGAATGACAGTTGGCCTCTAGGGCTAAGGGCAATACAACTTTTATTGACGTGTAAATAGTACATTTATAGGGGCTAAGAGCACGTACTTATGTGGTAAGATTTAGTATATAAGCAGATGACAGCGGTAGAGCGATCAGTCTCTCGCCCCGCGTCACTTGTGTATAATTAACATCAATATAGTCAGCAGTTTATACAGTGACGTGGTTTCATTTCCTCTCCAGTACCAGTAACACCTACAGTGGTGACCCCGACGTGATCCAGCCCGACGTGATTCAGCGGTGGTTACAGTGGTGACCCCGACGATTGAACAGTGAGTTAAAGAGAAGATTCAGAAGATATTTTGTTGGTGTTACTGCGTTAGTAAATTGTTTTTGAACAATGTTTCCGCACGCTGCACCAGTAAGTGGGCAAGTGGGTCAGCAGGGCGTGAAAGACGAGCGAACGAATTCCGCTGATTGTGCCCTGGCCGCTATAGGTGTGTCAACGAGACTTCCAGATTTTTGGGTTGACATGCCGCGGTTATGGTTGGCCCAGTTTGAAGCAGTGATGGCATCGCAGAAACAAGGGGATGGAGGAAAGTTCAACATGGTTACATCAAAAGTGGGGAGAGACTCATTCCAGACGCCGGTGAACAACAAGTATACGGCGCTGAAGGACCGACTGCTGCAGGTCTATGAGGATAGTGCTGAGCGACAAGAACTTAGCAACAAGAACAAAATTATAGAGAACACCACGTGCTACGACATCGCTGCTGTGTCCGGGAGTAACGAACAGGTACCCCATTTACCTCTCACGGAGCTGGTCAGGCAGATGAGGATGCTGGAGTTAGAAGCAACATCACTACGCAGTAAGGGTAAAGGCCAAGAACGCGGAAGAAGCAGAAGCCGCCAAAAATGGAGCGAAAATAGGACTGGTTCGCGGAAGAAAAGGGCACCAGGTGATCCAGAGTGGCTGTGCAGATCCCATTTCCGGTTTAAGAAAATTGTTATGCGATGTTAAACAGCCGTTAATTGGAGCCGATTGTTCAAGGAATTTTAAGCTGACGGTAGAAAATTAGTACAGAGGATATAGAAAAATAGCAATTATTACGCGTTTGGTATTTTCGATTACGAGATTGACCTTTGGGTTAACTGGCGTAGAACAAATAAATATTGGTGTCGATGACAGAGGTAGTAGTAGTAGTAATAATGCTGAGCAATCAGTTTTGCTTGGATACTTAGATAACATAATAAATTGGCTCGAAAAATGCAACCTGGCATAAAGAGCATTTGCGTAGGTTATTTGAAGGTTTACAGATATATTACATGGAAGTTGAAATAGGTAAATGTATGTTGAGAAAAGTAAAATAGATTTTTTATGTTACGAAGTCTCGGAAAATGGAATAAGTCCTTTGCCTGACAAAGTCAAGGTTATTCAGGACTATCTCAAACCGGAGACAGTAGAGTAGTTACGCAGGTTTTTTGGGTATGTAAAATGTCATTTTACATACCAAACGCTGCAAGAGTATAGAGAATTTTTGATAGAGATTGACAGACAATGTGCAAAGAAAAGAGACAATATGGGCTACTAAAGAGGCAATTAGAGCGTTGAAAAGTAAGGAAAGCTTACAAAATGCTGCCAAGCTATAGGACCCGGGTCCAGGGGCAAGGTTCTTATGACAGACGCGTCAGACATTAGTATAGGCGCGGTATTGCACAGAAGGAAAAGGGTCTTTGGAGAACCCTCGATTATTTTTGCAAAGAAGCCCACGAAATCCCAGAAAAAGTACTGTGTATACGACAAGGAACTTCTGGCGATTTATTAGGGTATTGTATATTTTAAAGATTGGATTGCAGGTGATATGCGTCACGTAATAGGAAATATAAATCAATAGTCATTAGTGCAAACTAGAACGCTGAGTGAGCAAAGCGTTTTCGATGTCAATATGCCAAGGTTAGCACGGAAGGAAATGTGCATAACAAGCAGAAAAAACATGTGACGAGTTGATAGTTATTTTATAATGTAAACAATTTGTGATATAAGTAGATATGTTTTTTGGGTTGTTATCTTATGTTATTAGCTTATGTTTTTCTCCTTTTTTAAGAAAGGGGTGTATATAGGGGCTAAGAGCACGTACTTATGTGGTAAGATTTAGTATATAAGCAGATGACAGCGGTAGAGCGATCAGTCTCTCGCCCCGCGTCACTTGTGTATAATTAACATCAATATAGTCAGCAGTTTATACAGTGACGTGGTTTCATTTCCTCTCCAGTACCAGTAACACCTACACATTTATCAATAAAGAACTTTGACTTTGACTATTAATGAAATATGTGTATTCTAAACAACATGACGTAACAACATATTTTAGCTAACTTGTAGAAAAAGGTAATGGTAATTATTAAACTTACATTTGGCAACACTTTTTGAGTCTTTTCATTTGTTTTATTTGAAGGTTATTAGGGAGAAAATGACCACGCTCTGCTACCAGAAATTGTAGGCTAAATTACGCAGACCAGCCTGGGAATCCACCCCTATCTGATCGGATCGGTAATGAAAACGAGAAAACAACCACTTAAAACTAAAGAAGCTCTGCTACCACCTAATATAAAAACAATTGGGATTTATATTAAAATCTATAGGAATAATAATAATAATAATTAAGACATTAAGAAATCGGTGAAGGAGCGCTTCTTTTGCCGGCTGACAAAAGTACTTAAAAGTCTTTTGTCAGGCGGTAACAAGACGCGAGCCTTCAACGGTTGGGTAATGCCTCTGCTGATATACTCCTTTGGCATACTGAGATGGACTCAGACTGAGCTCGACACCCTGGATAGAAAGGTCCGTCAACTGCTCACAACACACCGCATGCTTCACCCGCGCTCGTCTGTTATGAGACTGTATATCCCGCGGAAATGGGGGGGTCGAGGCTTTTTAAATGCCAAGAACCTTCATAACCGCGAGATATGCAGTCTCAGGGATTATTTCCGCAACAGCGAGTCCGGGATGCATCGCGATGTTGTGGCATTTGACAGGAACTTCACGCCTCTTTCATTGGCAAACGAGAACTGGCGCAAACCATCGGTGCTCAGCACTGATGATCGCAAGGAAGTTTGGAAGAGCAAGGAGCTACACGGGCGATTCTATCGGGCCCTGACGGGACCCGATGTGAATCTGCTCGCTTCGGTGAACTGGCTGCGCTTCGGGGACCTCTTCGGAGAAACCGAGGGTTTTGCCTGTGCAATTGCGGACGAAGTTATCAAGACGAACAATTACCGGAAATACATAATGAAGGACGGTACGGTCGACATTTGTCGGGCATGCCGCCGTCCAGGCGAATCTCTTCGTCATGTTATTTCCGGTTGTTCGCATCTTGCTAACGGCGAGTACTTGCACAGACATAACCTAGTAGCCAGAATCATCCACCAGCAACTTGCTCTTCGATACTGCCTTGTCGAGTCCGAGGTGCCGTACTATAAGTATGCACCTCTGCCAGTTCTCGAGAATGGTCGTGCGTTGCTCTACTGGGACCGCTCTATCATCACGGACAGGACTATTGTCGCCAATAAGCCTGATATCGTGCTGATAGACCGGTCTCAGCGCCGGGCTGTGATCGTCGATATCACCGTACCACATGACGAGAACCTCGTGAAAGCCGAGAAGGACAAGCTGAGCAAGTACCTTGACTTGGCTCATGAGGTTACCGCCATGTGGGATGTTGACTCGACGATCATAGTCCCAATAGTCGTGTCGGCAAACGGCCTTGTAGCGAAGAGTCTCGACCAACATCTAAAGAGACTTTCGCTAGACGGTTGGGTTAAGGGCCAGATGCAGAAGGCAGTCATCCTTGACACAGCGCGCATCGTCAGGAGGTTCCTCACTCTGCAGCCCTAACCACCGGTAGCTTGGGCCCTGCCCCGCTGCTGGCGGCACCCTAGTTTTTAAGTTTTTTATAATGTTTATTTTATATATCTATTGTAAAAAACTTAGAGATTAAGAAGAAAAATAAATAACTGAATAATAAATAATAAATTTTTCAGGGTGACAGTCTGAGTTCCCTATGGTTCTGTCTAAGTCTGAATCCTCTCAGCACTCTGCTGAAGGATTCAGAGTTAGGCTATCGTCTTCGTAGGGGAGGTGAGGTTATATCTCATTTGCTGTACATGGACGACCTCAAACTTTTTGCACCGAAACGTCAAGACTTGATGACGTTATTAAAAACCACGGAGGTTTTTAGTAACGCCATCAAGATGGAATTCGGTGTCGACAAGTGTGCGGTCATGCATGTACAGCGAGGGAAAGTAGTAAATTCAGAGAATTTACAACTTTCCGAGACCATAATTCTCAGATCCCTCTCCGAAGACGAGACCTACAAATATCTCGGTATGTCACAGTCATTGGGTATTTCAGCAGATGACATTAAGAAATCGGTGAAGGAACGCTTCTTTTGCCGGCTGACAAAAGTCCTTAAAAGTCTTCTGTCAGGCGGTAATAAAGCGCGAGCCTTCAACGGTTGGGTAATGCCTCTGCTGATATACTCCTTTGGCATACTGAGATGGACTCAGACTGAGCTCGACGCCCTGGACAGAAAGGTCCGTCAACTGCTCACAACATACCGCATGCTACACCCGCGCTCGTCTGTTATGAGACTGTATATCCCGCGGAAATGGGGGGGTCGAGGCTTTTTAAATGCCAAGAACCTTCACAACCGCGAGGTATGCAGTCTCAGGGATTACTTCCGAAACAGCGAGTCCGGGATGCATCGCGATGTTGTGGCAGTTGACAGGAGCCTCACGCCTCTTTCAATGGCAAACGAGAACTGGCGCAAACTATCGGTGCTCAGCACTGATGATCGCAAGGAAGTATGGAAGAGCAAGGAGCTGCACGGGCGATTCTATCGGGCCCTGATGGGACCCGATGTGAATCTGCTCGCGTCGGTGAACTGCCTGCGCTTCGGGGACCTCTTCGGAGAAACCGAGGGTTTTGTCTGTGCAATTGCGGACGAAGTTATCAAGACGAACAATTACCGGAAATACATAATGAAGGACGGTACGGTCGACATTTGTCGGGCATGCCGCCGTCCAGGCGAATCTCTTCGCCATGTTATTTCCGGTTGTTCGCATCTTGCTAACGGCGAGTACTTACACAGACATAACCTAGTAGCCAGGATCATCCACCAGCAACTTGCTCTTCGATACTGTCTTGTCGAGTCCGAGGTGCCGTACTATAAGTACGTACCTCTGCCAGTTCTCGAGAATGGTCGTGCGTTGCTCTACTGGGACCGCTCTATCATCACGGACAGGACTATTGTCGCCAATAAGCCTGATATCGTGCTGGTAGACCGGTCTCAGCGCCGGGCTGTGATCGTCAATATCACCGTACCACATGACGAGAACCTCGTGAAAGCCGAAAAGGACAAGCTTAGCAAGTACCTTGACTTGGCTCATGAGGTTACCGCCATGTGGGATGTTGATTCGACGATCATAGTCCCAATAGTTGTGTCGGCAAACGGCCTAATAGCGAAAAGTCTCGACCAACACCTTAAGAGACTTTCGCTAGACGGTTGGATCAAGGGTCAGATGCAGAAGGCGGTCATCCTCGACACAGCGCGCATCGTCAGGAGGTTCCTCACACTGCAGCCCTAACCACCGGTAGCTTGGGCCCTGCCCCGCTGCTGGCGGCACCCTAGTTTTTAAGTTTTTTATAGTGTTTATATTTTATTTATATTGTAAAAAACTTAGAGACTAAGAAAATTAATAAATGAGTGAATAATAATAATAAAATCTATGACACGGTACCTTGGGTAACCAGGTTCCGCGTACGTAAAAGTGTATGCCTAAACTTCCCCACGAAACTAACCCCTGTTCCCAGTGTCCGAAATGTATAATAAATAGGTACGATACTTGTCAAATGTACGGCCTCCTCCGATACACTGTCTGCACTGAAATCCTTTGGTTTTCACAAGCACAAGTTCGTTTTCGCGACCGCGCGTGTTAAACGAAGATCGTCTGTCCGGGACGCTTCTCCAACAGGAATCAAACGCGACCGTCGCATGTGTCCGTCCGGGACACTTATTCCAAACCGAATTATAACGCGAACTCGCGAACAAAACAAATCAATTCGCGGCGTGCATTCCTTGTAAAGGCGATGACTGAACAGTATTATTTAAAGCAGAATGATAACGCGACCGCGCGTACATTTTCTCGGCAACGCCCTATCGAAACAGAATGAGGTTAGACTCAAAAAGTGTAGCCACTGTGTAAAATAGGCAAATGTAAAATGTACCTTTATGAGGGTCATTGACTCAAAGCTGTCTGTAGCTATGAGGGTGGTAAGAGATGAGTTCAACGATTTCACCAGAACTTCAGCGGTGTCCAACCTGTTAGGAAAAATATGAACAATCAAATTACAAGCCAAAGGGATAAAGCATCTTATAACAATGCAACGAGCGGAGTGCAGGGATAGGTAGTGGTTTGGACTCATCATATTCTAATAGCTCTATGCTGTTATGGGCAAGGGTGTTACTTTTGTGTTGAACACGGTTCCACTTCCACTTCCCGCCGTGCTGATTAAAAAAAAGTCCGTGCTATTTATTACATTTCTCAAATAGGTACGAAAAGATTTTAATAAGACAAAAATGTATATTAAACTCCATCAACTCGACTCAAAGTAAAATTTTCGGCATGCCAATTTCAGAAGATGTAATGGCCGGTGTACATTATTCCCGTCCAGCGATCGAATTCAGCGCTGGTTTTCTTACTGGAAAAATATAAACCGGCACTGGAAAGCATTGGCACTGGATTGATGCTTTCCAGTGCCGGTTTACATTTTTCCAGTAAACAATCCAGCGCTGGATTCGATCGCTGGACTGGAATAATGTAAACCGGGTATAAAGGACAACTTCAATACATAGCATTATTAAACAACCTTCTTGTAAACTTGTTTGAACAGTTTTTGGGTGAAAAAAAAACATAGAACTTGCATCATGGTCACCTAACGCTTTTCGAAATATATTTTTTCCTTTATTTATAGCGCCATATGCGTTTTTAGCAAAGTACGTTAAGTTTAAGTTCCCTCTTCTATTGGCATTCCCTATGACTGCCAACGATATATATTTTTGTTAGGTATATAGTGTCGTAACTCACTCGTCTCCGGTGTGTATGAAGTGCAGCGCGCGTATCAGCTCCGTGACGTAGGCGTGCGCGTCGAGCCGCTGGGGCGCGGGCGGCGGCGCGGCGCGCGGCGGCGGCGCCACGCCCGGCAGGACCGGCGGGGCGGCGCTGGAAGCGAATAGTGTGCTACAGGAGACTGGGAATGCGAGACTTATTCTAATACACATAAAGAATACAATCACATATCAACTGCAACATCGAAATTCATTATTTTACTATAACTAATTTTGATACAAAAAATAAAAAATAATAGCATAATGACTACAAAAGCTATCTAATTAGTCCGTGAGTACGTACTGGTACGTACGTACGTACTTGTGGTGCGTCTCTGCGGCGGCACGCAGCGTGCGCGCGAGGTTGCTGGGTACGTACTTGTGGTGCGTCTCTGCGGCGGCACGCAGCGTGCGCGCGAGGTTGCTGGGTACGTACTTGTGGTGCGTCTCTGCGGCGGCACGCAGCGTGCGCGCGAGGTTGCTGGGTACGTACTTGTGGTGCGTCTCTGCGGCGGCACGCAGCGTGCGCGCGAGGTTGCTGGGTACGTACTTGTGGTGCGTCTCTGCGGCGGCACGCAGCGTGCGCGCGAGGTTGCTGGGTACGTACTTGTGGTGCGTCTCAGCGGCGGCACGCAGCGTGCGCGCGAGGTTGCTGGGTACGTACTTGTGGTGCGTCTCTGCGGCGGCACGCAGCGTGCGCGCGAGGTTGCTGGGTACGTACTTGTGGTGCGTCTCTGCGGCGGCACGCAGCGTGCGCGCGAGGTTGCTGGGTACGTACTTGTGGTGCGTCTCTGCGGCGGCACGCAGCGTGCGCGCGAGGTTGCTGGGTACGTACTTGTGGTGCGTCTCTGCGGCGGCACGCAGCGTGCGCGCGAGGTTGCTGGGTACGTACTTGTGGTGCGTCTCAGCGGCGGCACGCAGCGTGCGCGCGAGGTTGCTGGGTACGTACTTGTGGTGCGTCTCTGCGGCGGCACGCAGCGTGCGCGCGAGGTTGCTGGGTACGTACTTGTGGTGCGTCTCTGCGGCGGCACGCAGCGTGCGCGCGAGGTTGCTGGGTACGTACTTGTGGTGCGTCTCAGCGGCGGCACGCAGCGTGCGCGCGAGGTTGCTGGGTACGTACTTGTGGTGCGTCTCTGCGGCGGCACGCAGCGTGCGCGCGAGGTTGCTGGGTACGTACTTGTGGTGCGTCTCAGCGGCGGCACGCAGCGTGCGCGCGAGGTTGGCGGGCGCGGGCGGGAAGGGCGCGCGCACCAGCAGCGACCGCACGTGCCAGTACAGCGCCGCGAGCCGCCGCGCGCGCCGCCACGACACCAGCGCCAGCTGGTTGTACGGCTGCCCCGAGTGCACCGACACCACCAGCGCGTGTCTGCGGGCACGCACACCTCATCATCTGTCACACTAGCTTAGTTTAACTGGCCTATATAAAAAAACTGATGTGGTTATTGGTCGTTTTCACAACAATGTGTACCCCTCTTCTCACTTCACCAAATATGGATCATTCCATTCTGTGACCGGGTTTCATGCGAAATTGGTTTTACAATCTAATCTATCTGTCTATTAGTTTGTTTCGAAACAAATGTTACAACAACTGTAAAACACATTTAGTATAAAATTCGAAATTAAATATTGATTGTGCATAAGTTATGCACCCAATATATTTAGATCAGTGTAGTGACTCGCCTGTAGAAGGTGTGCGCGACGCGCAGCTGGTGCTTGTAGCGCGCCAGGTCCCCGAGGTGCACGAGGCAGTGCTGGCAGATGTACCGCGCCGCCGCGGCCGCCGCGCGCGCGCCGCCCGCCGCGCCCGCGCCCGCGCCCCACCCCTCCACCCAGCCCAGCAGCGACGCTCGCCGTCTGCGAACAACAACATTACAAGATACTATGGGCCCGGTCATTATTACACCGAATGACGAAAACCAACAAAATTAACTTTGCGGTCGAAATTTTGGCGAGATTTTTGACCAAGCTGTAGTGACACTGTTGTTTGAAACAATGTTGAGGGTTCTTCTGTTAGTAAATAATTTACTCAGCAATGTTACTTCTATATATCAAGAGCATCATTTTAACATGAATATAGAGTATGTAGTGACACTGTTGTTTGAAACAATGTTGAGGGTTCTTCTGTTAGTAAATAATTTACTCAGCAATGTTACTTCTATATATCAAGAGCATCATTTTAACATGAATATAGAGTATGTAGTGACAATGTTGTTTGAAACAATGTTGAGGGTTCTTCTGTTAGTAAATAATTTACTCAGCAATGTTACTTCTATATATCAAGAGCATCATTTTAACATGAATATAGAGTATGTAGTGACAATGTTGTTTGAAACAATGTTGAGGGTTCTTCTGTTAGTAAATAATTTACTCAGCAATGTTACTTCTATATATCAAGAGCATCATTTTAACATGAATATAGAGTATGTAGTGACAATGTTGTTTGAAACAATGTTGAGGGTTCTTCTGTTAGTAAATAATTTACTCAGCAATGTTACTTCTATATATCAAGAGCATCATTTTAACATGAATATAGAGTATGTAGTGACAATGTTGTTTGAAACAATGTTGAGGGTTCTTCTGTTAGTAAATAATTTACTCAGCAATGTTACTTCTATATATCAAGAGCATCATTTTAACATGAATATAGAGTATGTAGTGACAATGTTGTTTGAAACAATGTTGAGGGTTCTTCTGTTAGTAAATAATTTACTCAGCAATGTTACTTCTATATATCAAGAACATCATATTAGCATGAATATAGAGTATATTATAACCAGGGCATTTTGTTGTGGGGGCACATTTTAATAAATTTAGTACAGCTATTTAGAGACCTATGTCCAGCAGTGGATTAGGATAAGCCGATGATGACATCTTATAATATCTTAATTTACCAGAAACCAAGCTTTACGATAATAGTGTGGAGTGTAATGTTGTAATAACCTGAATGGCAAGTCGAGTTGGAATGTGGTACAGATCTGGTGCAGCAGACAGAGGTAGAAACCAGTGGCAGCCTGCAGCACCCACGAGAGCATTGCCTGTCCCTCACTGCGGAGAGGATTCTGAAAAACAACATAATGAATATTTAAGTTGGTAGTGGTATAGTACATGGTACACTAGCTGCACCATGTAGTTAACCACTAATTTTACTGGGATAAAAAGTAACAAGTAAAATGTTAATTTAAGTACCTACATATTTAATTTCATTCAAATCTGTTCAGCTATTATGTAGACATGGGACCAAACATGCACTCTTACAATCACATGTTTTCATAATATAAATAATCTAATCAAACAGTAGGTAAACTTAGCACTAAATGGTAACCTTAAGAAGAAAAGTAGTTGTTCTTTGGAAGAATTCACTCTACCCTGTAAGGTTGGAAGTTTGTGACTCCTGTGTTTGTGGAGCATAATGGAATGGCTGAATGGATTGAGTTGAAATTTGAAATACATTTAGACCATAGTCTAGAATAGGACATAGACAAGACAGAAGAGGCAATAAACAATAAGAGAATAGGGAACAGGAATTAAGACGGTAAAACTGTATAGTATTGTTAGTTTGCCATATTTTACCATTAGATATTAAAATATAGAATAGGTTGCTGTGTCCATACCTTCCTGTCTTTAGAGATTGCCTGCAAGGCCTCAATCTGCTGCTTGAATCCAACATTCCAGAGGTCTTGCTCAACTTTTTTATCCAGAGCATAATCAAGATCTAGAACTAACACTTTCTGATATATCTGAAACATAAGAAAAGGTATATTTGATCAAATAAATCTGATATATAAGAAAACAAGGTGTTTTTGATACATTTTATCAAGTTCTTTTTCACCAAAATACCTTGAATTAGGTTTAGGTAATAGTAATTTAGGTCACAATTAAATAAAATTGTATGTAATGTTTTCAGTTTGAGTACCTACATATCAGAAAAAAAAAACAAAAACATATTCATAGTGAATTAAAAAATAACACTACATTTTAATATTTAAACAATTAAAGATCGTTTAACATAGATCTCAGAAAACTCAGTCCAATTCACTGGTACTAGAGTTCAATTTTATGGTAAGACTTTACTGTTATTTTGTGGGAGTCATATAGAGTTATAACATTAGTTGATACCCATAGTATAGTTCATAAGATTGATTAGCTGAAAAAAATAATTAAAAATGGAACTTATTACCTTAAGATATTCAACAAAAATAAAAATTCTTTATTACAAGGCCATAGAACACAGAATAGAAATAACAAAAGACTATTGTTATTTCTATGTTTATTTTATCACAGTTGTTGACTATAATAATTTTTAGAATATCTGCAGTAGTTTACCTCCAAACAGTTAAAAAAAAACAGGGTGTATGCATCTATAACATATGGTGTATGCATATCACTGACTTAGTCCCACTATCATTCATATAAATAACCACAAATGCTCGCCCATTCATTTGTTAAATGTGTGTACCATGAATAGTGCTAACACTCAATGAAATAACTGAAATTAATACAAATACCTTTTGTAATTGCTTTTGTGTTGTCCAGAGATTACGCTCTTGAAGCATAGATGTTCCACTTTTAAATTTTGATATAGTTTCCTTCAGCTCATCCGCCTCCCTAGAATAAATAAGAAAAACAGATATTTACAATTTAGAAAGGTACAAATAATAGTAGCCAAATTTCATCTGGACTGATATTCCATACTGGCTGAGTTACTAGCAACTACAAACATTCATGATTTAGTTGGTACTCCATGGACCAAGCATCGGATCATGGTTTTGTTTCCCTGGTTTTTTTTCTGTGCTATAAGTATTTATTTACAAATATATAAAACAGTTATCTGGCTCCAATAATACATGTATTGCTTGGTTTAGAGCTAGTTAGTAGTGTGTGAGGAATTTCCACCAGTGTTTGTTATGCTGCACACTACTAGCAAAGCCCATACCATTCTCACACCACATATGTTTTATGACAAAACATAATAAGTAACAAACATTGTTGTTTGCTAATCCAATGGGTACATGACAAAGCACTACAATGACTGTAAATACTTGGACAACAAGGTCAAGGGATTATCGATGGATATTCTTGATACGATAAAGGTAGAGTATGCCAAGCAACTTTTACTCTTCAACAGTTACGGATATTTGTATCGTAGGAACTACGGAGACGAACTTGAGGATGTGAAATATAGGTTAGTGGTCGTGTGCGTAAACAATAACTTATTACCTCAACATCTGTACAGCAGCGTTTAAAACCATATTGATAGAGGCTTAGAGCCTCAACAATCGTCATAGCATTAGGAAATAATGAAAAATTAAAACTCTGTGTATCGAAAAGAAAATTCTAAAAACAAACGAGTCCGTGCGTTGTCATTGTCAAAATAACAACAGCTGACAGGCTGACACAACATCACTACTGTCATGGCTCACGGAGTCAGAGCAACAGCAGTCTATTGCCACTTCACAGAATTTTAGGCACCTCTCTTTTATGGACGAAACAGATTACGAGAAGACGAGCTTTTGCGAAATTCAACCCCTAAGAGGGTGAAACAAGGGATGAACGGTTGTATGAAAATTCGACATTTTTAAAGTTATCAAATTGTGTATCTAGACACTTGACACGAAGCAATTAAATGTTTGTTCTATCAATTTTGTAATTTCAAACTGTAAGGGGTTGAAATTGGGGTTGAAATGGGGGATGAATCTCAATATGGAAGTTCCCAACTGTTGAAGATAAAACCATCAGGGTAGCGATTCTGAAACCATTCGGTTGCATCCGACACGGAATCTCATCTCTCGGTCTTTGTCTTATCTATTTAGCATGACATTGAAATTACAAAATTGATAGAACAAACATTTAATTGCTTCGTGTCAAGTGTCTAGATACAAAATTTGATAACTTTAAAAATGTCGAATTTTCATACAACCGTTCATCCCTTGTTTCACCCTCTTAGGGGTTGAATTTCGCAAAAGCTCGTCTTAGCGAGCGCCTACGTGATAAAAGAGACCTCCATGCAAAATTACAGATTCCTAGAATTTGTAGTTTCTGAGATTCCTTGATGAGTGATCAAGGAATCTCAGAAACTACAAAACCTTTCGCTTTTATATATATAGAAGATGATAACCTTATTAGTTACACCAAGAACTTAAAACTAAACTAAACAAATTACGAAGAATATGCAGTAGAAATCCATAGCCCTATCTTACCTTCCGATTTCTGCCTAAGGAATTTGAACTATTACCGGTTTCGTGTTTTCTGAGAGATACATACATTCTATTACATTTGCCAGCCAGCGTGTATCATTTTCGATAAATAAATTGTCTCACTATTAGAGTCGGTGGTGAAACGCGGACTTATGTCCGATAGACGATGTAAAAAAAAAAGATTCGTCAATTTACTATGTAACTGCCAAACACGTCTAACGTCAAAATATTTATTTTTCTGATTATTCACTTGTGCAGATTTTCGTCGTATGTGGAAGGAAAAACGAAAAGTGACTAAGTGACTCTCTGACTTTGTTACCTTGTGCCTGGGCTCAGTATTTACCGATTTGTATTTCTAAAGTTATATTATCGCTTTGATATGGACACTATGGATACCGATATGCCAACTGCAAGACAGAAACTTGTAAGAAATCCTATTTCCCTAAAATCGTAAGATGAGTCACAGAATAAGTCATGGTGCAATAATCTCTATATGTTTTTCCAGGAAGATGCAGAGATTGTTTACGGGCATCGTAACTGCCAAACGAACGAGGTTAAGTGGCTATGTTTGAACAATATTTACCAAAAGTTTCACCGAAACGGCATCTACGACATCGGTGGCACATGTATCAAAGATGTCCCGGATCATTGGTTTACGTTCAAGACCGAGCAAGTCGGTAATATCTTCCTCCTCCACTTATTTGCCGGCAACAATATTGAAGGCAATTATACAATTGGTCTCAGTAGTGGAAATGAACTTGTATTGAATAAGAAAAATAATATTGTCTATCTTTCTGAGACTCTGAAATACACATGCTATAGAGTAAAAGACAGGAAATGCCATGTGTACATTACCACCTACAGTTTCTCAGATTTAGATGTAGAGTTCTTAAAGGACAGAAAGCTTTATATTTCTGTGCAAATAGACGCTCAAGCTTTAAGCATGAGTGTTGATGTAGTAAATAATATTAAAGCACAGCATGACTGCCGTGCTCTCCTCATGGATCCCACTGGGGCAGACTTCATTATTGAGAGTGAAGAAGGAGTCCAATTTAGAGTCCACAAAATTATTATGATGAGTCACAGTGATGTATTTAAAGCTATGCTGAAAGATGATACTGCAGAGAGCCAAAATAGTTTTGTTCGGCTGGTTGATATAGCCACAGATGATGTCCGAGCCATGCTAGAGTACATATACACAGGAACCATCAATGACATTGAGAGTGTGAATTTCAGCAATATATTGATGTTGGCAGACCGCTATAACCTCAGGGGCATGCGGGAGCTGTGCAACCATGCTCTGTCACAACAGCTCTCTACTGACAATGCCCTGGACATCCTCCTGCTGGCTGACATGTATGACTCGGACAGCCTCAAGCTCACCGCACTCAAGTTCATCAAGAGAAACAGAGATGCCCTCAACAGCTGCACCTTCAATGAAATCAACAACATGGCTCTTGTGCGAGAGCTATGCACATATTTGGCATCATAATTTTTGAGTTCACTAGTGCATCATTTGTTTATTCACTAAATTAGCTACATTATAGGTTGATTAAGTCTAAATAATTAATAAAGTAAGTAATTTTGTGATAATTTAAAAATTGTGCTCTTTGGCATTTATATTGAATCAGTGAAAAATACTCTAAAAATTAACTTCTCAAAAGTGTTAAATAATTATTGTTATAAAAGCTGTGAATATTTTTATACATTTAATGTTTGTTTTTATAATTTTATTTGGAGTTTATTAATATACCTCATCGCAACCTAACTCGCTAGTCTTGAATTATTTAGACGACTACACCTAATCAAATGAAAAACATAATACAGAAAACGTAAAAATAAACTTTATTTAATTTTATAGAAACATAACTGCTCAGTTAAATAGGAGTAAGTCGAATAAATACTATATTATTATTTAGGTAGTATTAGAGATGTGGTAGTGGGGTGGATATAGCGCGTCGCGCGGCATCGGCGGGGGCGCCGCGGGCCGCGCCCCTGCGCCGCTCGCAGCGAGCGCCTCGTGTTACTAAATCATTTTGGAATGTTACTGGAAGTCTTCGTTTCTGTGGCAAACAAACATTTTACTCAATTAAAATGTTAGTTCACGTCATGGCCGAGGGAGGCTACACCAAGCGGATTGATGGGTTTAGCCGGTCCTCCTTTCCGTCTAGGCAAAACTTGTCAAGTCTGTTTTAACAGATCTTCTACATGTACTTAGCATGACACAATTAGCGTTACTACTATAATTGAGCGATTATGTACATTAACTAGGTAGTAAAGGTGAATGATGAAGCTGGTCACGGAGTCCAGAAACCGGCGGCGCACTCGCGGCGGGAACGGTTCACATGCAGGAGAAGCAAGAAAAAAGGCCGATATTTCTCTTAACATTTATTAATATTAGTGGAACCCTTACACGAACGAGTAACGTATAAATCTCCAGTAAAAAAGGAAAACGCGATGTGAATAATGAGTGCCTAATGAATAACTTGGATATAAAAATAAAAACATACATGAACCTTATTTTAAAGTTTGTATATTTTATAAGCTACAATTACATTAGATAAACAATCTTACCACTTTAATGTGAATGTGGAACTACAATACTTATGAATCAAAGACACATAGTTACATGTACTATGGGTACTCTCACTCTCAACCTAGTATGTGAATTTACTGAATCTAAAAATATTAAAAGTCTGTTGTTGGCAACATTAAATCCATTGCTGAAACTATTTAGTAGCCAACAATGCCACTAAATACAAAAATATAATCTAACTTTACCTCTACATTCTAAAATACTATGACAAGTGAAATTATAATGTAACTTTCAGTGTTCTTGTCAACTTAGCAACTAGGCATCTAATGATTGGACCGATATATCCGGATCGGTTGAAACCGTTGATGAAAGCCCGTGACAAATGCATCAAGATGTCTTGGGACGCGTCCTAACCTGACTGTATATTGGCATGTCCCGGTTCACCAACACGTTGTGATACAGAGACCCGCCCCGGATTGCTCAGATTAGTGGAACAGTAGGAGACACTTCAGACAAAAGCTCATACAAGCGTGAAGATTATAAACGGGGTTAAGAGACGGCAACACAAACATTCATAATGCGACATGAACTGTGAACTGAGCAATAATGACAGTTTTAGGTTAGGAAGAAAATTAATGATGATACCAAAAAGTAGAGGTACATTGAAATATGTGCTTCTCTTGGTGTCAAATCAACAAATGAAATGCTGTAATTCATAATCGCAATATGGGAAGTGTTAGTGTAACATTCACACCAATGAGGGGCAGATGCGGGTCTCATCCCACTGACACAATATTTCTAATGCTATATACATAATTTATTCCTGTAGTAGAAGCAAAATTTAGCACTTAATTTAGACACAAGTATAGCATAATGATAACATGTACAAATATGCCATCACTTGGTTGCTTCAGATAAATGCATTAATTGGAAAGACAATCAAATCTATTTAACGTTCCACTGATAAGCTACAGAACACTCTTTTACTGATGTGACTCACAGAAAGAGTACAAAGTTCGATAGTATAACAATCTTATAAAACTCCATCACAAGTGATTAACTGATCATTTAGATTTCCAACAGCACAAAGTGCAGTTTTGTTTGAGGAACGTAGAGACGTAACAGCTATTGATTGAAAGTGTCATTTAGCCTTGGATCTTTGTTCCGGCCCTATCAGTAAATTGTGGAGTAGAGCTACCACTTGTCGAAATTTACTCATATTTATCTAAATCAGATATAAGTTACATTATTGATGAATAAACTCAGTTAAAATGAATAAGTTATTACTGATACGATCCAGATAAAAATGTAGATTTTGATGTTAGGACAAAATCTTTGTCCTGTAGGGGTGTTACATATAGTAGTAGCCCTAGGTGTGCGTCGAACGTGCACGAGTAAGTGTTCGACAGTGGGATGAGACGGCGAGAGGGCGCGCTAGGGGCGGGTGGCGGGAGTCGGAGAGGGCGCGTCTGCAGTTCTAGGTCGGTTCCGGCGCGGTCGGCCGCAGCCCTAGCGTTTACCGTTGTTGTACGAGAGGCTTCGCAGCGGCGCCTTGAAGTTGGCCGCCGCCTGCTGCTGGATCTGGTACGCCAGCGGGTGGATCTTGAACCCGTACAGTCTGCAAATAAAACACGACATATACTTTCATCTTGTAAATGCCTCTCAATACATACAAGCGAAACTTGAAGATCGGGGTGATATCGAGCTATGGGGGAAAGGTCTAAGTACAACAGGTCAACAGGGGACTGGTATAGATAAATGATGATGAATGGGAGAGGCGTACATCCAACAGTAGCCTGGTATAAGTAGATAAAGATGAACGGGGAGGCAAACGTCGAACAGGAGACTGGTATACCTAGGTAAATGATGATGCATCAGAGAGGCGGACGTCTAAAAGTGGGTTGGTATGGTTAGATTACGATGAATGGGAGAGGTGTTTGTACAACAGTGGACTAGTATAGACAGATGAAAATGAATGCGAAAGATATACGTCCAACAGGGAACTGGTATAGGTAGAAAACAACTGGGAGAGGTCTACGTAAACAGCAGACTGGTATAGGTAGAAAAACATTAATAGAAGATGGGTAAGTTTAACAATGGACTAGGTAGTTTGCTAATAATGAATCGGGATGAGTAAGTTTAACAAAGGACTATGCGCTTAGACCACTTACCTAGGCACAAACTGGCTGGCCGGCCTCTTGGGGCGGTACTCCGGGTGCACCATGAACACCATGTGCGGGAAGCCGGTGCCGAAGTACGCGCCGTCCGTGTGGTGGTGGCGCGACGACTTGGGCGTGTACACGTCCATGCAACGCGGGCAGTACAGCTTCACCATCGCCTCGCCGGGCACGTCCGACAGGCCTGGGGACAATACTCGTTACATGCATTAGCAGCCCACTAAATCTTCCGACTGATGAGACTCGGGCCTTCTCTCACAAGGACAACTGTCCTTGCACGACCTTGTCCTTGGACAACTGTCCTTGTCTTGACACGGTAAACAGGTTGTAGTGGTAGGACTCTTACCAGAGTCCGCCTGGGGAACGACCACACCTTTGCCAGTTATTCTACCGCCAAGCAGTAATGTGCAAACATCACTGTTCCGGTTTGAAGGGCAATCTAAGATCTCTGGGTGACGAGCGCAGAGCAGTGCTAGGTAATGATTTGGACTCTTCATGTTCCAATAGCTGCGTGTCACTGTGCAGTTATGTGACAGGCATGTTGCTTACCACCAGGCACATGTCCTGCTCGTCTCGTCTCTCTTTATTTAAAAAAAAAACTTTCCGTGTTGGGGGATGGGACGTGTTCAGGGTCTAAGCGGCAATACTGACTCCTTGAGTGTCTCTTGCATGTACACTATGAATGAAAGACTGTCAAGGCCATAATCCACCACGCTGCCGCTGGCCTGTTCGGGTTGGTGGATGTCACATGACCTTGAACGATTCTAGGGACATGTCGGTTTCCTCACGATGTTTTTTTTCACTGTTTTTAAGTTAGCAGCAATCCTACTAATATTATAATTGTCAATGTATGGACGTTTGAATATTTGGTTGCACAATCACGTCTTAACGTATGAACGGATCGGGTTGAAATTTAGAACACAGATGTGAATTATTGTCTGAAAGAACACATAGGCTTTTTATCCCGGGGAAATAACGGGAACTACGCGGATAAAACCGCACAACGCTGCTAGTAATTTCACAAAAATTATAAAATATGTAAACAATATCCATTAAAATACATTCACCCTCATCCTCAAGAACAGAATGAAATCTTCATCAGCCAGGGTTATGGGGGAGGCGCTGGGTCCTGAACCCTAACAATTGATGAAGCCCAGGGGCTAACATATGAGTCAGTAGTCGCCATTAAGATTTAAAGTTAAGCCACACCCCGGACACTCGGCCTAAACTCCAAACAAACGGTGAAGTCGACATACCTACACTCACACAACTACGCATATGTCGTTCGAACACATTTACGCATGTGTGCGTGTCATCTAGGGTTACTAAATTATTTTATGGAATAGCTGTGAGGCTGTGACCCGTGAGTTCACCTGCCTGTGGCTTACAATCTTACCTAGTTAGTGTTCGATCTTTAATGTAGGTAAATATAACTTTCATCAACAATCAGAAGGGAGAAGATTTAAAACAAAATAGGAGATAATAAAGGTACCATGTACGAATTGATTTTTAGTTAAGTACACTTACCCAAAGATTTCTCTTTGGGTAAGTGTATTCTGACAATTCAATTCTGACAACGAAAGCCGCAGTTTAAAAACAACGAGTTTAATAATTTCGTCACAGGACTTCAGTGTTGGCGCGTACTTCTAACCAGAATAGCTTAACACAGTTTATGAAAATGATTCAATCTTTGTAGAAATTCTTATGAAATTAAAAATCTCTTATTCTTGTTTCGTATAATAGACGAAAAATTTGGTACCATTTTGTTAAATAATACAGCACCATGGTCGTATTCTCATAGAAAATTATCGTCCGATATAATAACCCTTCGTTGAGTCCGCCTCGCGCCCGCGAGGGGGAGGAAGCTTGAAATTGGCGGGGGGTGGGGAGTGTCCGTTCTATCTATATTATCTATTCTATGGTTAAGCTGAAGATACATGAGATTGTTTTACCCTAACCAGTGCATCATCACTCGCTCTAGGTCGCGCGGTTTTAGCCTATAGCTAGACCGTTCCTCCCAGGGAACAAGTGCCAGTCGGTTGTCGGACGCACGGCTGAGCGCTCGCGCAACACGTTTCCCGCGCATATTGTTATTAGATATGTCGACAACCCTCCGCGCTAGACAGGGACAGGGTTACGCGTTAGAAAGGGCGCAAATGTTTATTTGAAAATCGCGACAGGTATTGCGAGCTGAATTGAACTTTGTTGTGTCCCAGCAAGAGTCGCTATTTATATAATTGTTTTCGCTATGTGAGTGTTCTGTATTTGTACTAATATTTATTATGTGCCCTCACGAATCTAATTATTTACGTAACGATACAATTATTTCAAGACAGTCATTAAAAATCGATAAGGACAGCTTTTGTTTCAGCGAGACTATACGTCCGACTTTTTTTATACATCCACATTTTCAAAAAATGAAAGGCCTGTTTGACATTTCTTTGCAACATAACTAGTGATGTAACCTAAACTAAATGTAACAACATAACCATAAAGTGATGTAAAACACTGTGTTATTATCATTTTATTGTTTTCTTTGTTCATTGTAGTCTTTCTGAAATGTCCCTTTATTTTTTTGCCAACTTTAGTTAACTCGTTACTTAACTTAAAATAATGAAACTTGCAAAGAGTTAAACAAATATAGACTCAATCTATTACAATTTCGGTTTAAAATCAACTAGAAGAGGCGGGTTAAAACTTACCAAGAGGCAGCATGGGCTGGCATTCGCAGTAAACACGAGGGCAGTGTCCAAAGTCACCAGATTGGAATTTCTCTAACATTTGGCCAATTCCACTGTAAAATAAAACAGAAAAGTTGTCAGTTTTAATTATTTTGAACAAATTTCGACCTTATATACTAGCAGCGCCTCGCGGTATTACCCATGTAGTTCCCGGGATAAAATGTAGCCTATGTGTTATTTCAGACTCCAATCTAATCATAATATATATAAATCTCCTGTCACGATGTTTGTCCGCGATGGATTCCTAAACTACTTAACCGATTTTAAATTTATTTGGCACACCGTGAGCAGTCTGGTCCAACTTGAGAGATAGGATAGATTTTTTTTCGATTAATAGTCCTTATAATATAAATTTTCGGATATAATAATAATATAATTTAATAATATAATATAATTTTCTTATTTTTAATTTATCGGATTTCGTCATATTATGACGAAATCCGAGCGAAGCCGGAACGGGCCGCTAGTTGTATTCTAAATTTTAACGCGATCCGTTCAGAAGTTCCAGCGTGATTTATAAAGTTAGTAAGATGATGTACTAGCATCTGCCCGCGACTTAGTCCGCGTAGAATTTAGAAACCAGTTTTCCCTCCGGAACTACATTTTGCTTACATTCAAATTGTTTATTATTATTAAAAATCGACAAAGATATATAGATCATCAAACTTCCAGAGCGGGGGGGTTTTTTTTAATAAGGATTGTACGCTATTGTTTTATTCATAATTTGGGGTCCCCCATTAAATATCAACAATCTAAGCACCCAAGACAGCCGTATGGTTTTTAGTTCAGAGAGAAATTGGTTTGTTATCTAGTTGCCCATATGAGCCACCACAGTCAAAGAGCCTAACTGTTTGATCAAATGGCTGAATGTCATTTAGGAAGATGGTTAAACGGCACTGTTTAATAAAGAGGCTAGGCTGTTGATTGAACGGCTGGATAAGCTATTTTAAATCTCAAATATTTGGGTGTTTGTCACTCAATCACGTTCAAATCAGAACAGCTGAACAGATTGGGTTGAAATTTGGAACAGAAGTAAATTATGATAAGTACATAGGAAATCAGTTGAATAGTTTTAGAGTTTATCTCCAACAGACAACAAAGTTAATCTATTTACAATTTGTGTATAGATAAACCATTGACACAAATATTATGATTTGAAAGATTTTAATATGAAAACTAATTTATTATTACACACTTTAAATAAATACACGGTTAACTTACGTTACGGACTGGACTGACTATATCAAATGTGAATTACCCATGTATTTATTTGAAAGATTTTATGTATTACTAGCAGCAGACAGTGGACAGTGGAAGACAGCAGACAGTGGACAGTGGAAGACAGCAGACAGTGGACAGTGGAAGACAGCAGACAGTGGACAGTGGAAGACAGCAGACAGTGGACAGTGGAAGACAGCAGACAGTGGACAGTGGAAGACAGCAGACAGTGGACAGTGGAAGACAGCAGACAGTGGACAGTGGAAGACAGCAGACAGTGGACAGTGGAAGACAGCAGGCAGTGGATGGAGACGTATAGCCGAGGATAGGGCTGAGTGGCGAGTCTTTGGAGAGGCCTATGTCCAGCAGTGGACTAAGATAGGCTGATGATGATAATGATTACTAGCAGCGCCCCGCGATTTTACCCGCGTAGTTCCCGTTATTAGTTTCGATAAAAAGCAGCCTATGTGCTCCTCCATACCATATGTTAATTGTGTTCCCAGTTTCAATTTAATTCACTGAAGTATTTCGACGTGATTAAACAACATTCAAACTTTCGTTTGAAGCGTTTATATTAGCATAAACATTTTTAAAAAACGGATCATATTTCTCACACAGCTCTATCTACCCCAAACTAAGCTAAGCTTAGTTACTGTACCAGTTAGATATACTACCAAAAATAAAAAGTATGTTTGATTGTATCAGCTGCCTGGTTTCTTCCAGCTATACATAGTTTTAGGTCTATACATCATGTATAGAGGTAGTGTTGTGTGAGGCAAATTTGACCCTGGGGTACGTGGCTCAGGAACCTCCACAAGGTGCACCCTGGGCGTCATAGAACAACTTGGCTAGGTGGCATTTTGTTGTGTGATGGGGAATCTCGGCCGGCCCTTCTACCGCCTAACTAAATCGGCTATGGCTGTCTCTATCATTTCAAGCGAGAAGAAAAGAGAGAACAATGTCAAAGCTAAGACAGTTTTAGTTAGGCGGTGGTCCCTCTGGGCTAGGAACTTCAACACGCGCTCCTCTCCCTTTGAGCAATGCGCATAGAGGTTGGGGAGAGGGACTGGAAGCCCTGGGAGAGTTACTCAGCTGATATATTGAGCAACACAATTCCTAAGTCTTCCAGATGAGGGTCCTCCACGAGCACTCAGATTAGCTGAGTGTTCAGTAGCAGGACAAAGGCCGCGATGGGGCCATAGAGACGAAACCGTGGTGGTGAGGGCGCACTTCTCGCTGCCGACCGTCTTAGCCGAGATGTTCGATAGCGAGAAGTCGTGTGGGGCAGAGGAGCGAGAGTTTTATGCCTATCGCTCAATCACTGAGGAGGAAGTGGACACGCGGCGAGTCTGGAGAGCTGCCGCTCTGGGCTCGCATCCTGTCCCCAAACGAGGGCCTGGGGCGTCGGACGTTTTCGGAGGGCCGTCCGGCACCCCACGAAGGGATAGAGGCCTTCGAGAAGGTAACGTGCCGGAAAGCAGAGATGCGTCTCTCCATGGTCTCGAGCGCGACATTCCTACTGTATCCCTTCCGGGTCCACCTGCCGCTGAACGGTGCGTGAAGGCATATCCCTCCAATAAAAAAAACAACAAGACAAGTAAAAGTGCTCCTCTTTGGAGGGGGTTCCTCTGGGTTTCTGCTTAATTTTTAGGGTTCCGTAAAACGTAAAAACGGAACCCTTATAGATTCGTCATGTCTGTCTGTCTGTCCGTCCGTATGTCACAGCCACTTTTTGCTGAAACTATGAGAACTACACTGTTGAAACTTGGTAAATAGATGTATTCTGTGAACCGCATTAAGATTTGAACAAAAATAATTTTAAAAAAGAAAAATTTGGGTTGCCCCCCTTAGAACCGAAACTCATAAATGTTTTTTTCATCAAACCTACACGTGTGGGGTGTCTATCGATTGGTCTTCAAAAATGATATTGATGTTTCTAGAATCATTTTCGTCTACACTAAATAATTTGCGCGAGAGACACTTCCACAAAGTGGTAAAATGTGTCCCCCCCCTCTAAGTAAGAGAATGAAAAATCTAATAAATCAGTCTAATAAACAAACAAATTATTTTAAATAAATAAGATTAAAAAAAGAAATAACACATGAGCACATTGATCCCAGGAAAATAACAGGATAAGAGATATGTGGGAGTAACCACAGGGCACTGGTAGTTAGTTATACATTTTACCGATTCGTGAGGATGTAGCGAGCGTGGATTAGGCCATACAGTATTTCGGAGGCCTGCTCCACCAGATCTGATTGATTCGGGTTGTCATCTAGGTCATCGTCTGAAAGTTAAAAGACAAATACAGATATAGTTTTATACTTATTTTCCTTTAAAAATTGAATAAAACAAAGTGCTAATCACAATCATAATTAATTATAATTTCTTATCTTGATGTGATTTCAATGTAAACATTAATTAAGGCTGCATAATTTAAAATGGTATTTCCCCAGACGATCTCTCCAAAGAATACCACCACAAAATATATAGCTACCACCAAACAGTGATGTGAAAACGTGAAAACATTGTACGTTCCAGTTTGGAGGACAATGTTTCCCGTTAAATTATAGGGCATAGAGATAAAACATCTTAATCACAACATAAGGATCTCTGGGTGATAAGCATATCGCAGTGAAAGGTAATAATTGGATCTATTCATGTTTTAATAGCTGCATGTCACTGCTGTTATGGGTAGGCATATTGCTTACCTTCAGGTACATGACACACTCGTCTCATCACTCTGTACTATAAAAAAAATATTTTTAACAAGATTTCCAATAAACAAAATATGAGCACATATTGAGCACATACTACACAACTTTCCATTGTTAAAAATTTAAACAAATCACAAAGTTATACATTGGTTATATTTTGATTATTGGCCATCATATTAACTCAGAGATTACTTTAGGGTGATTAAATTAGAAACTATTAGCTGATAACATTACATAGGTAACATCAACAAACACTTAATTTGTTCAAAACTTGGGCAGTGAACTAATAAATACAGAACAGACGCACACTGTGTAATTGTGTATCTTATATTTAAAAGCTTACAACAGCATTTTGGACAATTTCTAGACATTTATTTATTGGGTCCAAAATAAGTTCATTGAACCAGTTCAGAATGCACATAAAAATGTGTCAATTTTCAAACTCACCAGGTTCTAGGTCTAAGATCATATCTAGTGCTTGTCTGTAATGAGGGACCTGCTCGTTCAGTCCCGTCAAGTTAAACTTATCATTTATGTAATCCTCGTCCACCTAAAACAGAACAAATTGGATCAATATTGTATTACTATTATCATACAAAACTACTAATTTCTGCATACGTTACCTCGCAAAAAAACTCGTTCCCCCTTAGCCCACAGAACCAGGAGATCCATGACACCTCTTCCGAGCTGCTCATTTTCCTAAAATCACAAGTTTTTCATAATTTCAACCATAAAAACCAAACGCATTTTAAACCCACACTGTTGCACCAAAATTTAACATATTTGTACGTTTCACCTGTTATTATTATTTTTTCAGAAAATTTCTTGTTTGCAGTTAACAATTAAATGCAATTCGAGAGCATTTATTCGCGGAAATATTACAAATAAACGGAATTATAGCCAGAAATTCAACGCAAACCTCACCTTTTCGTACCTTGATTAGCCACGCTTGACGGGAGGCAGTCCTGCCTGTGAAAGAAAGAGAAAAAAAATCAAAATTTGCATTGTGTGGGTGACATCACAGAAAATAAAACATCATTATAATCTGTCTACCATAAAACGAACTCATTCTTTTGAGATGTTCAATCAAAATGATTACCGTAGATTAAAAAAAATGTATTGCCAGTATAAAGACTTCCTAAATTTAACTTTTTTTGTTTAATTCTGTAAATATTATTTGTTTTTTGTTGCTCGCTGGTTTTTTGAAACACGTATTTTACATTTCTAGTGATTAACAG
Source organism: Ectropis crepuscularia (assembly GCA_963693475.1). Classification (NCBI taxonomy): domain Eukaryota; kingdom Metazoa; phylum Arthropoda; class Insecta; order Lepidoptera; family Geometridae; genus Ectropis; species Ectropis crepuscularia. The sequence goes on along the minus strand of OY856339.1, from coordinate 31,403,554 downwards.
ATGAGTCGCCATTTAGCAACCATCAACCATCCCCAATGCTATAAATAGCCATTACGAACAAGTTCACAGATCAGTTGAACAAGTACATTGAAATAGAAATAGAAATAAATTTTATTGCTTAAAACCGTGTACATTGATAGTGTTATAAAAGTTTGGTATCAACAGTTTGTCCTAGCGGACGTGCAACATATGGTAGTTTTTTATCTTATAATTAAGTAGGTAATAGATTAGTAGACAATAGTTAAGTGAGTACATAGGTACTTTCCTTATTATCTGTTTAACACATAACTACACGAAACAAATGATTAAATTCAGGCTAAGTTACGTTATACAAAATAGGTATGACAATCGATTACAGTTATATTAGTCTTCTAAATACTTCTTTTTAATATGATTAGCTGCAGTAGATGCATAATATTCTTCCAAGTCGTAAAAAGTTTTATCATTAAGCCAAGTTTTCAGTGTGAATTTGAAAATATTGTTTGAGGTTATGGATTTAATATGTATTGGTAGGCTATTAAAGATTTTAATAGCTGTGTTAAAAGTGCTTCTGTGAAACATGGCATTATTGGATTGTGTTACACGAATGTTATATTTATCTTTTGAGCGTAATATGTCTGAGCGAGAGTTTGTTCTTTAATGTCTACTCTTTCTACAATAGCCTAAGTATTACTTACTGGTTTGCGTAACATCAAAATGTTATAGATTTTTCTGGATAGGTACTGCCTTAGAGAATAAATATATATACTCTAAGGGTACTGCTATCAAATGAATGATAAAAAAATTGTCAAATTCAGAGAAATTAGTGTGCTAAGCCCTTGAGTCAAAACACATTTTTATGTTTCATTACTTCAGTATGGATAAATAGGAAAGGTTTGTTCGTACCACGAATACGGTTCGTCACGAACTACATTCGAGGATATGGAAGCAGTGGCGTAGCTAGGTGATCAAGGGCCCTGGGGCAAATAAAAAAATAGGGCCCCACTGCCATGTAAACTGATCAGGTTTTATCAAATAATAATATGAAATATACAATTACTTTAAAAACGCTAAGCTACTTAAGCTCTTTTTTGTGCACTGCAGGGCAGGTATTAATTTTTTTTATTTTTTTTATTCAAAATTGCTACTCCACAGACTCCGGGGTCCGTGACTTTTGTCATTTAAAATCTTATTTATTTTTACATATTTCTTGGATAATCAGAAGAAGTAAAAATATTAAACAGTAATAACATAAATTACATTTAATAGGCACCTTACATATGTAGGTTTGGCTAATAAAACGAAATAGAGAAGATTCAATGGTTTATTATATAAAGGTCGGGCCTACCAACTGACTACATAACAATTATATTTCCAATTTTTTTTTCTAGCTTTAGTTTTCGCAAAAGTTTCAATGACTTCGTTTAAATCCAGGTTTGATGCGGTTTTGTTTTCAATTGCTATTAGCGATAAATGAGGATGATAAAGGAGTCGAGTTTGCCTCATATTATTTATTTTATAGGTTTATTTTTATATTATTTTTAATTTGCTAAACGGCCTTTCAGCTGCTTTAAATGTGACAGGAATTGTAAACAATGGGAGTAAGTAATAAGAATTGTAATAACATTGCTGTAAATACTTCCGTTAGGTCGTATTCTAGCACTCCATATCTGCTCATTATTTCCTTACATAATTGGTAAACAGTACATGCTTGACTTAGTTAAGGGAAAACTAGGTGGTAAATATCAATAAATTGAAGTGACAAGCTAGTAACTATTATATTTGAATATTTTCTTTGGAATTCATCACACTTTTGAAATAAAGTTGCTTCATCAACATGTAATAAAAATGTTGGTGTTAGAAAATCGAATATATGACAGACTGCACTCATACCAATAAAACGTGTATTTAATTGAGATATTAATGTGTCCAGTACATTATTGAAAATCTCCATTTTAAATATTTTTTCTCAGTTCGGAAATCGGCGATCAGCAGCTAATTCATGAAAATATTTTTTAACTTTTCTTTTCCTTTTTTCTTGAAAATGGGTATCAATACCATATTTTCTTGGAGTTTCACTGGCTTTACACTTGAATAATTCGAAATCATTTCTATAAATTTGCAACTTTGCTTTGGTCTCTGCTAAAACTTTACTTGCCTTTACTTAAGTTTAACCTTTACTTGTCTATAAAGCCACGTTGAGATGTACCTTTCCCTTTCCTTGTCTTTCCCATCCTATCCGTTCCTATTTACGTAAGTTTGGAACGCTTCACGTAAATATTTACGTCTTTTAAAATTTTCCCGCTTTACGGCATTTAATTTATTTCCAAATTATTTTTTAAGCGTTCTCGAAAAAAATCTGAACTAGAATTCACAATAAAACGCACATCGATGAATAGTAAAACGCACATATCACTATCCGTCAAATTACCATCTATATTATTGTACTCTATTTTTAACCGATTTCAAAAAAGAAGGTTCTCAATTCGGTTGTGTGTAATTTAGTTAATTCCCTAGGCATAACTTTTGAATTTCTCTCAACTGAGTTGTCATGATTAAAGTGAGGTTGCAAATATTTATTTTGAAAATGGGAGAAATTTCCAAAAGTAACTTTAGTTCGATCGAGATTTCTGGTAAGGGTACGAGGGCCCCCTGAGCTTGAGGGCCCCGGGGCACTGCCCCGCCTAGCCCCTGGGTAGCTACGCCACTGTATGGAAGGTAATGAGCCGTTTTCCGACGAGACAAAAAGATATGGTTTAATAAAACGATAATAGGAGGCGCTTGTAGGTCTTTTGGTTTGTTGTCAAAAGCGGTAGGCATAATGGGACTCAATTCATTCAATTTGCGAAAGCACGACTTCTAGTAATAAATAATAAACTACTTTATCCATATACGCATTTTATTCGAATGAAAACTATATCAAAACATCAAAATTTCAAAACAAATTCGTAAACCTGATGAAAGACAAAATATATATTTTTTTAATTTATTCTTGGCTATGGATACTAATCCTTCAGCCGAGAGAGTATCTCTCTACTTAGTCTGTGGATAAAATATTTTCGTATCAGTGTTGCTATTTATATCTTTGAATTTTCCTTCTACTTTGGCTTAGTTGGTGTCTATTGCCTCGGGAGTTCTAAAGATTTTTACTGAAAAGGGATTGTGATCAGTAACGGTTTTTTATTACATTATCAACCTAATTAGCTATTTTTATTCCCAATATTTTAAAATTAAAAAATACACTTTTTACACTATACTTTTTCCCTGGAAACGGGTAGGGTCTCTAAAGGGATTACACTGTTGAGAGTACAGTAGAACTCCAATTATCCGAACTCCGACTATCCGGATCGCCGATTATCCGAATCACAAAAAACGGTTGAAGACCGCAAAACAGCTTACATTGACGGAGATGTTTAAAAAACAATGATTTTTATTTCTAAACTTGTACATAAGTACATTTTATTTATATTTAAAACATGTGAAAATTTCATGTTTCTTTCATTTAATTCAATAAAAAAATAGTGCAATATCAAAACGTAGCTTTTATTCTCTCCAATGGCAATTTTTTTTAAAAAAAATCCGATTATCCGAGTATCCGGTCCCCATTAATTCGGATAATTGGAGTTCTACTGTATATGGTAGAGACAGATCTATCTGCATCTCGAACAATCGCCATCTAGTGCGTCCGTTGGAACTATTTTTGTCTCGTCGGAAACTCCCTCATACGTTGAACATTATTGTAATTTGTATTCCGTTCTCTACGATTCGGTGCGGTGACTCAGCAGCGAACCGCATCAATTATTGTCAATGAGGCGATTTCATTCACAGTTCTAATAGGGTACCGGACAGTAGTCACAAAAAAATCTGAAATTAAGTTAGTTAGTACATTTATGAAGTGAAATAACCATTTAATTAAAATTTACACGAAGGAATACTGATTTATAATTTTAATTCAATTAATAAAGTTTAATATTTCTAATGTTTTTCATCTGTTGGCCGCCGTAAACGAAACACCAATCACAGCGCGTGACGTCAACTGTGTCTAAATAACAGTATTTTGTATAGTGTATTTGCGAATTTTACGATTCTTTGCCGTTTTTAAAGTATTTAAAACTATTACAATTGAGGAACAGTAATTAAAACAACACGTTTTAACTATGGAAGCAGGTTATTTGAAAGCTGACTGCCGAAATCTCCCAAGAGTGGATATGTTCATGGCACAGATTACAGAAATAAAATTTTTATTTATTATTATTTTTATTTATACAGATTTTATTTCTGTAATCTGTGGCCACAAATTCTGACTTCTGTGCTGCTGAATTTAGAAATGTTAAAACATCTATGTAAGTATTCATGCAAAATGTCCAAGGAATAGAAAGTTTCATATAAACTTTAATCCCTTGTTTCACCTGTTATTTGTTTCCAGTATAAAATAACGGAAGAATTATTTGCACGCAGTTTTTTACGATTTGACAATGACATTTCAATAACATTGACAGTGACAGTAAATGGTATTTGACAGTTAAGTAATGGTTTTTATTTTTTATCTTCTGTGGAGTACAAAAATAAAAAAGCAGTTTCCCTTGAACAGCAAGCTTTATAAAATTCTACGTTTTTAGGGTTCCGTAAAACGTAAAAACGGAACACTTATTAATTCGTCATGTCTGTCTGTCCGCCCATATGACATAGCTACTTTTTGCCGAAACTTTGAGAACTACACTCGTTGAAACTTGGTAAGTAGGTGTATTCTGTTAACCGCATTAAGATTTTACAAAAAAAAGAAAAAATTAGGGCTGCCTCCCATACTGAAAACTAAAACGCAAAAATTTTTTTTTCTTCAATTTTTCACCGGTGGGGTGTCTATCGATAGGTCTTCAAAAATGATGTTGAGCGCGGGAGACACTTCCAAAGTGGTAAAATGTGTCCCCCCCCCCTCTAACTTCTGAAGTAAAGAGAATGAAAAAACTAAAAAAATATTTGATGTACCATGCAAACTACCAACGAAAATTGGTTTGAACTAGTCCTGGACGTGCTCCACGTTAATGTGTTTGACTAATCTCAACAGAAAATTTAACTCGACAGCTTATTTAAGGACTTCAAGGTAGTTTTTCAAATGGAATGGTTCCAAAACATTAACTTTGTATTTGTAACAATAAATCTCATATCTCCTGTACAAGCGAATATTCCTTAAACCAAGTTTTCCAAATACAAAAATCTTTATTGCTGTTTACAGGTATGATAAGATGATACAAAACATTTAAAAAGTTGACTCATACAAATTGGTCTCTTCGAGAGGCGTGCAATAAAGCTGGCGAACCAATTTGTTTTAGTCTTAATTTATACGATGAAAAAAAAATTGGCAGTCATAGGAACTGCCGCTAGAAGTGACAACTAACTTGAAACTCAGAATTTGATAGCTTACTTTGGAAACTACGCAGATGAAACCGGAGGATGGAGCCTGGCCTGGTCATCATGGCATGACCATCTAGAAATGCGTCGGCATTTTCCATTGGCAGATGCATTTCTAGATGGCCATGCCATGATGGCCAGACCACGCACTTTCAGCATTTCCCATTGGCTGACGCATCTCGTGATGGCCAATGGCTATGGTCCCGAGTTGACCCAAAGATTTCTTATCATACCCGAGCGTGACGCTAGAATTCAATTCATAGCCGACGAAAAATCTGTCTAGGCGCGCCTAAAGAAGTTTTCGCTTCAAAATCGACATCATTCTGGTCAAGGGTCGAGTCAACAAAGCGCTCGAAAAGGCCTTTGAAAATGAAATCAGCTTCCGCCCCCATGGCCATCCATGTCACAACCTTACAACCTCAAAGAGCTCAAATATACGACCACTTCCGAGAGTTGCATATTTTCACCGTTTAAGATTTTCAATTTTAGCCACTGCACCGACCCTACTATGTGACTCTGGAAGATGTTGTGGTGGTTGTGTTATCAATTGAGTAAAAGTTAACCAATTAAATAAATGTAACACTTTATATCGACAACTGTTAGATCTTTCTCATATAAAATTTCAGAAAGGAATGCTTTTCAACGGCTTAGCTCCATCTACTTATAGCGCCAGCCCCTCTAAAACTCTTGAGATGGTGGGTAGAAGTGAATGGATACCATTCACTTCTACCGCACCGCACCGGCGCCATCTACACTAAATTTTATCAGTCACACCCATTTTTTTAAATAATCAAATACTTGTTCTTTTATATGACACATATTTAGACTCAAATCCCAGTATTAAACATAATACTATAGTGAAATATACTACAAACAAATACAGGTGATAACAGTTGATACTCTGGTATCAAAGCAACTTGCGTCACACACTAGGGGCCGACCCAACTTCGTGGGCTGTGTATGAAGATCATCGTCGCGCTCGTAAATGAGAAAACATGTTCGGTTCAACTCGGGACCATGGACTCATAGATGGCGTTGTCGTATCGCTGTGTTTACTATATTCAATTTAAAGGTGTAAAGGGAGCAGTTAGAGGTGGGTTATTCGGAGATTAGTTTTTAGGGTTCCGTAAAACGTAAAAACGGAACCCTTATTGATTCGCCATGTCTGTCTGTCCGTTGGTTTATATTGGAAGTTCAGTATTATACTTTACTGTATTTAAAGGTAAACAAAAATATTTTTTTATTAAAATAAAAGTTTGGATAAGTACATATTTCTTATTTTAGTTTTCACTTCTGCCGTGTCCTAAGCATACACTTTTTATTTAAAACTGAATATAAATTATAATTATGGACATAAATGTGTAATTTAACTTGTACAATACCTATTGATAACGCAATGAAATATTGTCTCTAATCCCAATAATTTACAAGAATTTTATGAATACAAAAGTTACGAATAAAAAATAATGTAACTATTTCCCACACTGGCCATCGTAAAAATGCAAACTGTGCATGTGCGTAAAGAGGATTTGTGGATGAAGGTGTAAGCAGATGTGATTGTGTTTTGTCTCACTCACTTCGGTGGCCACTTCTCCATAGGTGCGAGTGCTTTTGACAAATCGCGATCGTTACAACCATAAAGATAGGTCAACCTCAATCGGCTTCTTTAACGCTATTTGCACGCAGTACCACGTTGAGTAGTGCATGCATTTTGACCCTTTCTGTAAGAGAATAGAGCACACTTTCTCGTACTTTACTGTAATTGTGCTTGGTAATCCTACTGCGTGAGCACTACATGTATATTTCTGAGAGCTTCTGTCATCTTCTGTGTAAAGACATATTTAACGTTCCATAATACGCGGAAATGGCCGTTTCGTTGCTATGATGTGTACGGTAATAGATATATACGGCGAAATGTGAAATAGTCTTGTGCTTATTCGGACATCGTTGGGTCCGTACCGAAATAGTACAGTCGGAAAAGTGTACTAGTACACTTTATTAGTACCTAATAGTACCTATTAGTACCCGGTCTTTGTATTACTCTATGACTATGACGGACGTAAGGAACTGAGGAATAACAGCTACGTAATAAGAATAACAGAATTTCTGTCGGCTACAGAATAGTGTCGCGAAAACACAATAACAGATTTTGACAAGTTGAATCGCAGCTTCAAATAGATGTAATAATATTATGGCCACCAACGTATTACAATGTACATAGTTTGATTTCCCTTCATACTTTAACAGGCTTAGGACTGGCACTCTACAATAAAATATAGTAGAAATGGCGTATTTAAAAATCAAATATGTACAATGATTAATTTTTTTCAATGGTTTTTTAAAAAATGTTTTTTTTGTATTTTTTTTTAAATTGTTTTTTGTATTTTTAATTGTATTTTTTTATTATTTTTTGTATTTTTTTTATATGGGGACTTTACATATTTCCTTGTAAAAATAAAACTTGAGACACTTTTGATGGCTTGAGTAGCCTCCGCCTGTCGTTAATGAGTAAACCCGCGCCCGAGAATACTCGTTCACACGAAACTGACGTGGCCTGGATACAAAGTCTTTTCAACACCAATTGGTATAGGTGTGGGTATACCGTTTTTCGCGAGTGCCACCATTTAAGAGGGTCATCTCTTCTACTAATGTATTCTTCTTCTGTGTATTTGTCCAGTTCTCGGATCCCTGCGGCAATCGCGCTTGTTGGACGAGATAGTCTTTCATCCTCGGCGTCAAAGTCATCCCAAATACTGGGTTCCACGTCTTTCTTGGGTGGTTGGACTTGGTTAGCTTGAACAGCTGGTTCTTCACTATTATTAGACACTATTGGCAGACTTATTGTTGATAGTCTGCGCCTCAACCCACCCAAAGCACGTTCATAGGATTCTGGAGTTCGGAATCCCTTTTTTTTAAATCTTGGGTCCAGAATACAGGAATCGGTGTACAATACATTCGATTCCAACTCATAAAATCTGCTTAAAAGTTGAGATTGTAATTTTTCGAGTAAACATTTTATTTTTACCTCATTTTCCTTAGATAGTTCTTTAGCCACATGTTTACACATCAAGTTAGTAAATATTAAAACTTTTGATAAACTAACATGTTTCTCTGTGCTAATTTCCTTTGTTATTTCATAGAAAGGCTTAAGAATGGGAATCACCTTTTCAATTATCTCCCAGTCATCATTTTGGAGGCTCAGGTCACTCCTAGTTAGAGCCAAAGTGCTGATAATAGCATCTTTCATTTGAGCAATCCTAGCTAACATTTCATAGCAGGAATTCCAGCGAGTAGGGCATTCCTGTTTCAGTTTTAGGAGTGGTAAACTCATCTGTTTTAATATTGCCTCTAGTTTGCTTTGGGCTGTGTAACTGCGTTTAAAATACTCCACAACAGCTTTAACCTTGACTAACACATCAGACATTGATTTGATGGCGTTTTGTACACACAGATTCAAGCTGTGAGCAAAACAAGCCACAGGTCGCCATTCGCCCAGTCTTATAGCTGCTTGAATATTAGAGGCATTGTCGCTAACAACACAGGTTACTTTGTTGGTAATTTGCCAATTTTGCATAATTTGTTGTAAAAAGGCCATCAAATTTTCACTTGTGTGTCTGTCGTTGTAGTTGACACAGCCCAACAAGACAGACTGCATCTCTGAATTTTCATTTACGTAATGCGCCGTTACTGCAATATAGTTTTGCGTAGCGCTGGATGTCCATGCATCGGTACACAGACATACAGCGAACGAGTCTTTCAGTTTCTGCTGAGCAGTTTCAAATACCTCTGTATAATATTTAGGTATCAAGTTGTTTGATAGTGTTTTTCTAGTCGGCAGGCTGTATCCAGGACATGTAGACACCATCTCCAAAAGTTTTCTAAACTCTGGTTCGTCTACTAATCTAAAAGAATGATGGCCTTTGGTTACCATTGCAACAACCTGTCTGTCTATCTGTTCAATTTTACGTGTGGATGGTGGTTTTCGAACAAAGTTGGTTATTAACCCACTGGACGATGGCATTCCCGAAGGTTGTGACGCTACCACAGTCCCTTGTCCTGTCCCTCTGTCTGTCCCTTGACTCCCTTGCACAGATGAAGTTGAAGTGGTTGGTTGAGCTGGATTTTGTACATTTTGGAGAACTACGGATGCCGGTTGTCGTTCTACATTTAATGAAATGGTAGGATGTTTGGTAGTTAAATGTCTTTTTAAAGTACCTAAAGAACCACTTTTTGTACTGAGCTTTATCGAACAGTAGTTGCATATTGCTTCATTGATTCCCTCTCTGTAGTGTAACCAAAGAAGGCTACGTTTAGCTCTCACAGGCGGCATTTTTAGCAAAATTAGTAAGCATAAACAAAAACAAGGTTAGATAAAAATAAGTAGGTAAGTACATGCAACGAGCACACAGTGTATGAAACGCACTTTTAACGAGAGTTGGTTTAAAAGTGTCACTATCGCCAAGCCACAAACAAAATGAAAGTCTTTGAAAACAAATATTAAAACAAAAAGAAAGCGTCCATCACCCGCAAACAAGCAAAACGTCCAAAACTCACTTTTCAATTCACTCAATATTATAATAATATATTAACGGTAAGAAGACACAAGAGCACAAGACAATCATGAATAACAATAATTCGGGCAAATTCAAAACGCTATTATAATGACCTTGGCTGCGCAGAAACGATTTTAAGGTCTCTTTGGTGGATCGAAGGGTGCGCGGGAGGAGTTCAGCGAAACGCGTGCGTTTTAATTGGTCCGTTGTTTCCCGCTCTGTGTGTTGGCCCAGATGAGGCCATAGTTACTATGGCGCAGATACCTATGGCAACCACCACTACAGTTGCGTGGATTATTAATAGCCAATTTGTTTACATTATCATTGGTTATATTTCGTTATCCTGTTTTACTTTGTTATTAAGTTATTATTATATTGTTTCAAAAGTTTTGAACAATGCCGCGTAATACTAGTCGCATTAGAAAAATGGTGTCTGATGTATTATATGAATAAAAAATCCTCCAAAACAAAGGAAAATTTTCAAAATGGTCGCATATGATTGGCTGGCCTCGTGGCTTAGTGGGTAGTAGCTCTGCCTGCGAAGCCGAGAGTCGTGGGTTCGATGCCTACGACTCTCGGCTTCCTACGCAGTGCAAATATTTGTGTGATATATTAAAATGTTCGCACTGTGTCTGGGTGTTTCTATGTGTAATAAGTATGCATTTAAAACTATGTAAGTATTATATCAGCTATCTGGCCGCCATAGTACAACCTTTGCTTAGTTTGAAGTCAGATGGTGTTGTGTGTGAATTGTCCACCAATATTTATTTGTTTTTATTTATTAATAGCAGCGACCCGCGGTGTTACCCGCGTAGATGCCGTTCCCGTTGTTTTTTTTTTCAGGATAAAAAGTAGTCTATCTAGGTAGAAAAGGTGTCAGAATAGAAAAGTCTAGTGTTTCAAATTTCAGCCCGATCCGTTCCTACGTTAAGACGTGATTGAGCAACAAACATCCAAATATCCAAACATCCATACTTTGATATTTATAATATTAGTAGGATTATTTATGTTACAAGTACATCTGTGAGCACTGTAAAACGCATCGTGAAAGAAAGTTAGGATACAGAATTTTTGACGGCATTTAGAACATCTGACAAAAAAGAGTGATAGCAATTTTATAATTTGATTGATCAGTTTTTGATAAAAAAATTATTCATAATTTTATTTAACGGAAAAAGAATTAGGTACCAACTATGGAAAAGTTACTCAAGAATCTCAAGGATGACATAAACTTTTGTGGTTTTGTAAGAAGTATTTAAAAAAAAAAGTATTAGATTATTATACCTAACCAAAATAAAGTAGGTACTTACAAGTGATTTTTTTATTTGAGAATACTTTTAACTAGAGACTGTTTTCAGTGAATGTAAGGCATATGCATAATTTAAGCATTGCATAAGTAGGTATTGTTGAGTAGGTATTAACCAGAATTTATTACATTGACCATTAATTATGAACGGAAGTGCTGCGCAAACTTTCTCCTTCCACGCCACTTTTGGGTCAACTTGTTTGCAGGCCACTTGTTTAACTACGAACTACGATTGTTATGAATTATCTAGCTACTCAAGGGCTCTATGAAATTAGTGTCTAACACGAACGCGAAATTTCTGAAATCGCTAAAGCGTCAATGATGCCTATATCTGTCTCATTTGTCGCTTTTGCGGTATAATGCTTCATTCTAGGACGCGACGCGGCAAACGTTGGCGATACTATTGTACTAATAATCGACCTGTTCACTGTAAGATGACCTCTCCTGTTATATTAGCTCTATGAAGGCAGGGACCATCTTATAGTAAACAGTACGCACGTACGCTGTCACGTTCACTGTAAGATGACCTCTCCTGTTATATTGGCTCTATGAAGGCAGGGACCATCTTATAGTAAACAGTACGCACTGAATCTGTCTCATTTACTCGCGTAATTGCGGTATAATGCTTATTCATTCTAGAACGCGACTCGGCGAACGTTGGCGATACTATTGTACTAATAATCGAACCGTTCACTGTAAGATGACCTCTCCTGTTATATTAGCTCTATGAAGGCAGGGACCATCTTATAGTAAACAGTACGCACGTACGCTGTCACGTTCACTGTAAGATGACTTCTCCTGTTATATAAGTTCTATGAAGGCAGGGACCATCTTATAGTAAACAGTACGCACGTACGCTGTCTCGTACACACTCTGTCCCGTTTACTCGTGCAGTAGCCGTATAATGCTTATTCATTCTAGGACTAGACTCGGACATCGGACATTGATGAATATAGTAGAGTGTACTAATAGTCCGATTAGGTACGAATAAGGATTGTCGTTGGGTAACGTAACTTTTAGTACAGTGACAAGTAACATAACCTAATAGTACCTAGTACACGTACTACACAAGACTAATGTGAAATTACTGAAATGGAACATGTGTTAGATATGAAATACCGATATTTCTGAAATTTTACTCTCAACTCCTCAAGTTGGAAATAAACGCCCCTGTGATAACTCTCTGGCTTTTTCAACTTTCAACGACAACATTGTATCATGACATGATGACTAGCGTGTGTCGCCAATCGCCATTATTGTCATCTACTGAAATCCTAATCAAAGAGAATGTAATATACTATCCTAATATTATGAGCCATAATTGCAGCAGTTGTTTCATCATGGATAAATATTGTGATTTCAAAAAACAGTAATTAGGTACTCGAAGCCTGACTTCGAATCGTCGCCATAATCAAATAGCGCCAATACTACCGTCAAAATAAAGGACGAAAAAGATGTCTTGGAACATCAACGACGTGCCGCATCGTCAGTGTGGAAAAGGAGCTCCTCACGTCCTCAGGCCTTACTCTATGGTCGAAGACTGATTTGTAAAATCCACTTCATTCATTGTTCTTTGAAACACGATAGTGATAATAACTAACAACTACTCTAAGATGTTTGCATTTGTGGTAAACAGTACCTATGTGGTCTTAGAAAAGAAACCAAACCTAAAAGTTTATTGCTCTAGTTAATTGTCAGCTTTGTCTCAGAGGTGCTAAATAATGATTGGAAATTATGGATTCCTGATCATTTTCAAGGTGAACACACAAATAATCTAGATTTACACAGAATAGTGTTGAAACTAGCTGCCTTGAAAATTGTTGATAACCTACGATTATCTACTACCTATCGACTATGAATTGAACTATCCCAACAAGTACTCAAACAGACCAGGAAGTACCGGGCTCATCCAATGAAACCTACACAACAAATAATTTAGTAAGAGATGAACTTCTTAGCATTCCATGGATTCACCGTGCAGGTGCATGTCCATCGTGTGGCACAGAGAGAAATCTCGAGTAGACCCCAAGACTTGTGACTCGGGCGTAGGTTTAAAAGAGGCCCCTTTGTGATGTATGTCAACACTCACCTTCACTACTTGTATTTCTCCCTGTGCCCAGCCAAATCCGAAATGATCCTACTAGTGCAGCTTTAGATACTCGTTCAATTAACTTTTTTGGTGTTAATAGTTTAATTCATAATTGAGATAATGTCTCCAGAAATTATAATAACTGTTAAAATCAGGACATGCCTGTAGAATGTTAATTTAAAACAAGTACCTACTTATATATTTACATTATTAGTTTACTTACTATGTGGTTAGTATCAATTTATTATGTATGTTTACTGTTCCCACATACAGTATTTTTGATTTGGTATAGCAATATACTTTTGTTGTGTGAGGAATGTCAAACCATTTTTGTCAAAAGATAAGTTGTAGCAAGGTATCAGAATGGAATAAATAAAAATTAAGTTGATATAAGTAAAGAATTTATTAAAACCTGTGTTCTTAGCCGCTATTCACAGTTTCACACCGGCACAACATCATATCATGGGTAGGTATGAATTTGAGTTAGACAACTACTACTAGTTATTCTATTAGGGCATGACTACAATAGCTTCTCATCATTCGACCAGCAGCAAGTATGTTTGGATGGTTTTCTAGACGCTTTTGATATTTTGTTGCGGAGGCCAGAATTTCTTCCTGGATAATACTTAGATAGTTGAAATATTATTTTTATTGTGTTAAATACATACTTATTATAAATAGAAACACCCAGACACAGTGCAAACGTTTGAATTCATCACACAAATATTTGCACAGGGTGGGAATCAAACCCACAACCCTCGGCTTCGCAGGCAGAGCTACTGACAACTAAGCCACGAGGCCAGTCATTCAAATAATTTATTCTCATGTCATAACATCAGAGAATGTGGTGAATAATAAATAAAATGAAATGAAAATAAAAAGCCTTTATTGTTTCCTTTTCTTTTTACATTTAACATATTATTTGTACTTAAATTAGTTTCTTAGTTTAAGTTAAGGACCCCTTTTGGGTATAGGCCTCTTCCCATTCTTGCCAATTTTTTCTGTCTTTAGCTCGGTTGAGCCAGTTTGATCCTGCTGTATCCCGGATATCATCAACCCATCTCATTTTAGGTCTCCCGACTTTCCTTTTTCCTCGTGGGCCTAACCATTTGAATGTGGTGATTAAAGACACAATTTACGGCTTCATTTGGTATATTTATTATTGAAGTTTTGAAGAATTAATAAAATTTACATTTTTATTGTGATATGTACATAGAATAGATGACAATAACATATCACATATGCTTACTATTTCACATAAACATTTCATATCTTCATTCTTAAATTATTACATAACTTATGCTTCACCCATGGAACATTTAACATTTACCTAGCCTATAGCACTCCGAAACTACATACATTTCCAAAGTTGAAATTAGTCCAGCAGTTCCTGAGTGTGTTCAGACATACTTTTTTCAATTTTTTAAAATTAGTATAGATTGAATGAACTCTGTAGGTATTTCACTTTCAATTACAAAACTTTTGATAGCAGTTTAATATGTTTTTCATCACTTTTAATTAACAATTGTATTGAATCATAAAGACACTATGATTGGGGATTTCTTTCATGTATATATTGTATATGGGCATTTCATTTACATTACAGTTATGGTGTAAATTAATCTTGCAAGAACTGGATCCTTGGATACTTTTGTGAGAGACACAAACAACATTGTTCCATTTTAA
The DNA here is from genome assembly GCA_963693475.1 of Ectropis crepuscularia. Classification (NCBI taxonomy): domain Eukaryota; kingdom Metazoa; phylum Arthropoda; class Insecta; order Lepidoptera; family Geometridae; genus Ectropis; species Ectropis crepuscularia. The sequence goes on along the minus strand of OY856339.1, from coordinate 31,388,532 downwards.
TTAGCTTCCATCATAGATTCTGCAACTGCAATGCAGTTATAAAGAGAATGTCAATCAATGTTTTGTTTTACTGTATTGATTTTAGCACAGTTAGTAGAGGTTACTTTTCGCATTATTATTCCATTCCGGGACAGGATTTTCAGGCATCTTGCCGCCGAGCTCTTTCTCTTTTCTAATAATAAGACATGCTTCCATTTATTAAAAAATAAAGAAGTGAATTACGAATTACCACTAAAACAGATTTGCAATTAAAAACAAACAAAATGCGCAGTGTTACCAACTCCTGAAAATATTTATCCCTAAGCCTAAATTTTTAACACAGGTTTATGGAGAAAGATATATTTTTTATATTTGATATGTTATACTTATATATTGCTTTGAATATTTTACCCCTAAAATTGACACATTTACTTGAAAATCCATCTTAGTTTTTTTGCTAAATTGAAAACGAATACTTGTACTGAAAAAATATATACCATAAGGAAATCACAACAAATAGGAAAAACTAGTAGGTTATGTTCCTCAATTTAAAAAACAATGTTTTTTTTAAGTAATCTTGTAACAAATCAGAATTATACAGAAATTTTAATTATTCAAGAACAATGCAATTAATCTTAATCATTTATAGATAGATAGGTAAATAAACTCTTTATTACACTTAAATTAGAAAGAAACATCATAGTACAGAAAAAGATCTTAGAATAAAGTAGCGATTGGCGACCTTATCGCCAGGAGTGATTAATTCCAGGCAACCGTAGGATGGTAAAAAAGAAAGTAGTGATGGAAGACTGTACTCCCCCAGTTAGGAGTATATAGACGTACATGATACTAGGGATGTTCCGATTAGTCGGCGACTAGTCGGTCGGTTTATCGGGTTAGTATCACGTCTTGGCCACGCTTCCTTAGGAGCCTTCGTGATGACGCCGGCATACATAAATCGATTCTGTACCTATGGCTAAGAGGCAGTGGAGGTCGAGGCGCTCGCAGGTGGAATGGCCACGCCTCCCGCAGCTGCGTTCTTTACCTGAAGGCTGGCTAGGCGCGACGTCGCGCACCGTCCGGCCCCAGAACAAAAATGCTTCCTTCCCTCGTCCAACATTTTGTGACGCCAAAACGCTGCCGAGTCGCCATAAACAAGTCGTGCCGTGTCTTTGTTAGGAACTCAGATAATGTTACTCCCGAGTTCTTAAGAGAGCTCTTGGCTGACCAAATTCTATCAGGTAGGACAACATCTCGCAGTTTGACCAACATGGGCCTCGATTTGCCTTCTGCTGCACGCCCCATTCGATGGCATCTAGTTATTTGTGACGGAGAGAAACTTAGTATACGCTTTTTTTTCTTGTTCTTCAGGAAGGCCATGTATCAGCAAGATTTTACGCTGTGATCTATTCTCTTGTTGATCGATATGCTGTGCCAGAATAGCTATTTGCTCCTGCAACGCTCGGAAAGTGGCAACAACAAATGCCTTAAAGGAGATGATGTCAGCAGTCAAACTCGCTGAGCTGTGCGGAGATGATCTAGTACCAGGCAGCTTTACTTCTATTGTATCAAGTCTCTAATGGAAAGTGGCTATCAGCTCATGGAATGACTGTTGAATTGCGTCCATTTGGTTGTTGTTATGTGAAGGTTATATAAGCAGTGATAACGAAACAATTCAGAAAGCAAAACCTTCTTTCAAAATTTTCTTAGGGTCTTTTTTTGGGTTGCTTTTTTGTTTGCCGAGAGACGTCACCGAGACATTAAAATTGACGACGTGAAAAAATATTTTTTTTTAGTATAGGAATTTTGTAAAAAAAAATTGGCAGTCACAGGAACTGCCGATAGAAGTGAAAACTTGTGACTCATATGTTTTCACATTTAATTGAAATATCTCATTTATTTATCACCTTGTCAGAAGACATATTATTTGTTAAACCATCGTAGGTCTATGTACATTCGCATAATTTCAACACCGCCAGCTAAATCGATGGTTGCGCCATCTAGTTTTATATCAACGTAATTATACAGAATATTGCAACTCTTTACTGTTTCTGCTGCCCTGGTACTGGTACCTAGGGGCAAACACAACTCTTTATATATAAATATTTCTGTTGTCCTGGTATCTGGAGATAAACGCTGGGCTGTTGGAGGTAGGTAATCGAAACTCTTTACTGTTTCTGTTACCCTGGTACCTACCTGGCCGTTTTTACCGAGTTTACCTGAAGATTTCATATCCGATCCGATCCTATCCGATCCATTATCATATCCAAGCGTGACGATTGATGAATCTATTTCACAGCCCACGAAAATTCTGTCTATAGCGCGCCTAAAGAAGTTTTCACTTCAAAAAATGTCGAGCTTAAGCATAGTTGAGTGCTTTCAAGTTCGAGAAAAAATAATAGAACTCACGGAGAGAATGACTTCCGAGATATGAGCAATACTTGGAGGAACCTAGGTAAAAAGGTTGCCGCAACTGTCAGTTTAATTTACAAGATTTTATTACAGCTTTCATTTTGATCCGGAGGTTTAAATCGGATCCAGGTCTGTGTATTTCGAAGGAGAATCGGTAAGTTAATATTTAATGAAACAATTATTTTCTGAAGAGGGGATTATAAAATTTTTAGTTCTTCAGCTCTAGTGTTTTGGTCTGCAAGGTTTGGAAGTCAGTCTATGAGCAAGGCAGAGCAATGCTCGTCAGATATTTGTTACTTAAACCGAACAAGAATCTGGCTCAGAAACTTTTCTTCCGGACTTTCGGGGCAAAATCCTGATTTTATTACTGAGGACGCATCCGGACACAAGATTTTTAGAAATCCACCAACACAGAACACTATGCTTGTCCACCAAGTTAGCTGTGTATTTCCATCAAAAATCCGTTAATATTTTTATTTGCCAATATTAACTGTCAAATTTCTAAAATTATACATCAGCTTTCAGTATCTTATAAATAACACAAAAACGACAATATTGATACACAATCACGTTGTCACGTATATGCATGGAAAACAGACATCTTTTCCCCAGGAAAATAAAGGGAACGGGAACTACTCAAGTAAAACCATAGGGCGGTGCTAGTAATGTATATATTGGTGGACAATTCACACACAACACCATCTTACCCTAAACTAAGCAAAGCTTGTATGATGGCGGCCAGATAGCTGACATACTACTTATATAGTTTAAATACATACTTATTATACATATAAACACCCAGACACAGTGCAAACATTTGAATTCATCACACAAATATTTGCACTGGGTGGGGATCGAACCCACGACCCTCGGCTTCGCAGGCAGAGCTACTACCAACTGAGCCACGAGGGCAGTCGATATAAACATTGGTTTCCGATCATTTAGCAGCAGTGAAGTCATACCACGTGATTTTTTTGAGCCGCGTCTTACGGGCGCGACCCTAAACGTGACGTTAAAAATAACATGATTTCGCTTAGCTGGTAGCAAAGGTAAGTCCCGCTCATAAACAAAGATAAGTTTGTGTCTGGACTACAAAAGAAGTCTTTGATCGACCCTATTATCATAATATAACATAATTCGTTCCTATTAGGTACTTGCCTACCTTACGGTTTGAAAAAAGCAATAAACATTTATGGACGAAAATGTGTAGTTTTGGTTTCCGTTAGATATTCCGTTAGCCGTTAGAAAGTTATTTTCGCTTTCTTAACGTACCCAAATGCGCTAGATGTGATGGGAAATCTGTTAAGTTTGCAACACTGAAATAACCTCAATAGAAACGCCACCTTCTGTGCTTTGCTCAATGACAGATGACAGTTACATATCATTCCATAAAGACCCTATTCATGACTTTTTAATTGATAACATTTGTTATTTTAGTGTTATTTATTGAAGGTTTTGCATGGCAACATTGAACGAATGATTGAACGATAAATTAGTTATCTGTGCAGGCATTGAATGAACGAACTGCATACAAATAAGCGCTGCCATAAAATAAATGTCAGTCTAACCTAACATATTTATTGTACTCGTAGTTATATTATGTACTTTCTATTACTTCAAGATTTAAAACTTATTGTTTTTACATCTTTTCAGATCGGCGAGAAAGTCTTACGGTGATGACGCGATAGGATACGTACAACTTCGGCGTGATTCTGACATGTGTACTATTAAATGTAAGGTGTGTCCAGAACACAAAGTTCATTCAAAATTGTACGCAGTGACTATGATAGTTGACGAAAAACAAGGTAAAATTGTAAGTGTACAGTGTCATGATTGTGCTGCATCAACTGGGGGCTGCAAACATGCTGTAGCTTTTCTGATGTGGGTCCACAGGAGAAGTGAGGAACCGTCCAGTACTGAAGTGCAGTGTTACTGGAAAAAATCGAAACTGGCTCAAGTTGGCACTAGTCTCAAGTTTATAAATTCGAAGGATCTGTCAAATGAAAGAAATCCATGCTCTACACAGACTACTCTGCAAAAAAACATGCTGGAACAATTTCTTGAAGCAGCGGCAAATCGAGGTGTTACAAACTGTGAATTATTGAAGTATAAAATAAACAGAATGGAAGATTACGAGAAATTGTCACTTCACTATTTAGTTTTAGAATATGGTGGTGATGGTGATTATGACTTATTTTTAAATAAGATTTCACAGTATTTTATCGAAGAAAATATTAAAAGAATTGAACAAAATACTCGGGCACAATACAAAAACAAGTTGTGGTATGAACTGAGATATGGGCGTGTTACAGCTTCAAGAGCTTACGAAGTAAGCAAATGTCATACCACAGATGGGTCTTTAATCGCAATGATAATGGGAGCCAAAATTCCTGACACAAAAGCCATGATGAGAGGAAGGAATTTAGAAAACAAAGTGAAAATAGCAGTGGAAAAGAGATTAGGTAAGAAAGTGAAGGAATGTGGCTTATTTATTTCCTGTCAATACCCATTCATTGCTGGTTCACCAGATGGTATTTATGATGATAAATTTTGTATTGAAATAAAATGTCCTACCAGTGAAAAAACATACAAAAGTTATTTAAAAGATAATAAAGTGGCAAAAAAATACATGGTACAAATGCAAATCCAAATGTTTGTGACAAATTTGAAAAATTGTTACTTTTGTGTTGCTGATCCTAACTTCGAAATCACCAACCACGTGGAAATGTTGTTAGTTCATTATGATGAAGCTTTAGTTAAGCACTATATATCAAGCATATGCCAATTTTGGAAAAATAATGTATATCCTATTCTGTATGAAAGTAGAAAATAAAATTTGATTTTCATGATCAGCTATGTTTTATTTGCTAAAATTTACAGTAAATACAATATTAAAATAGTTATTGTGGGTTATCCCTACGAGATAGACACATACCATGAGCTTTTTTGTAGACCTTTTTAGGTGTACAATACTGCAGTACATTATTTTTATCTATCTCACAGGGTTCAGCCAGGGTTTGCAATTTAAGCGCAAAAATTGTGTTTATTAATGACATCGTTTAGATTTTTTTTTAATTATCAGTGTCTCTACTGTACTATGCATGTATTCTACACAAAAACCTTCCTCTTAAATCACTCGTATCTATTAAAAAAGCCCGCATCAAAATCTGTTAGGTAGTTGTAAAGATCTAAACATACACAGGGACAGAGAGACACGGGAAGTTAATTTGTTTTCAGGCCCTGATGGCATTCCCTACATAGTGTATAAAAAGTGTCCATCAGTCCGTAAACATATCTTAAATATATTCAGTAAGATCTGGTCAGGAAAGCAAATCCCAAAATCATTTGGAAGAGCAATTTTTGTCCTGATTCCTAAAATGCAAGAAGTAACTCATCCAAAAGACACCAGACCGATAGCCCTAACCAATACAATTTCTAAAAAAAAAAAAAAAAAAAAAAAAAAAAAAAAAAAAAAAAAAATTTTTTTCAGTATATTGCAAACAAAAATGACCACATTTATGGCTAGCAATAGGTATTTCAGGCCCAACCACCAGAAAGGCTTCTTGCCTGGTATTTCTGGATGCCTGGAACACAATACATTACTAACGGAAAGTTTGAAAGATGCCAGAACACATGAGAGACAAATAACAGTCTGCTGGATAGACCTAGAGAACGCATTTGGTTCCGTACAGCATGAACTTATGTTATTTGCCCTAAAATGGTATAACTTTCCTGCTGTAATTATTGACATAATTAATTCATATTATAATCACTTAAAATTCGTTATAGCAGTAAACAAGGAATACTCAAAACCACTTAAATATAATGTGGGACTATTCCAAGGGTGCTGCTTATCACCAATAGTATTTAATATAGTTATAAATATTCTAGTAGATAAATTAATATCCCGTGAGAAGAAATGGGGCTACCGGTTTAAAATCAACAATAAGTACACTGAGTCAATTTTAGCCTTTGCGGACGACCTTGCAATACTTACACGAAATCCCAAACAGTGTCAAGAATTGTTGAATGATGTTGATGAGTTCTGTACATGGACGGAGGGAATGAGGGCAAAACCAAGTAAATGTCATTGTTTATGTCTGGGTAGACGAAATACCAAATATACTTCTTACGATCCGGGACTCTCCATAAGTGGCCAAAGAGTTGCCACAATTGCAGAGGCAGTGCCTTTTAAATTTCTTGGTAGAAAGATAGACTACAAAGGGCGTACACCATCATTAGAGGTAGTTGTTGGAAATTTCATGAATGACCTCAATAAGGTAGACCAACAGCCTATTAGCAATATCAAAAAAGCATGGATATATGACAACTATCTCACATCACGTCTCACTTGGCCTTTCCTAGTATATGACATCGGTAAAACCCTCCTCGCAAAACTAGATGCTAATGTCATAAAGATATTGAAGTCATGGTTTGGATTGGCACATCCGGCTGATCCCTCTACTCTATTTAGGGATCACAATAGTTTTGGCCTGAAACTAAAAAAAACATCCGAACTCTACAAACACCTAAGAGTTACAAAAACGCATGTTTTGGGAAAGTCGAAAGACGAATTAATCGCATCTCTCCCAAAAGACAAAAGCGCTTCGGACCTTGAATCTAGACTTCAATTCCACAAACAATTTATGGCAGGCGCGCAAGTAAATACAGCTGGGTTGGGTACGAGAAAGAAAAGGGAAGACCGAGACATGGTAAAAACCTTTCTACAACAAGACGAAAATGATAGTTACAAAGTGCACGCTATGAATTTAGAAATGCAAAGTGAGTGGTTAACCATAGGTGAGTTTTGTATCCCATTAGCTCTAAAGTGGCGCACCTTGCTATATGACTGGTCTCCTGCCTTATTAAAATTTTATCTGAACGCTTTCCAAATGACCCTCCCTGACCAGAGTAACCTGGTAAGGTGGGGAAAAGCCTCTGAAAAATGTTGCTATACTTGTAGTGAGGCGATATGTACAGCAAGGCACATATTGGTGGGATGCAAGGTGCTCCTTAATAGGGGTCATTACTCACAGCGCCATGACAGAGTACTTGAAATCATACGTGAAGCCGTAAGCCTTTCGGTAGCTAGAGCCCAAAAGGGATTGACGATAAACAAAAGACAAATTAACTTTGTAAAAGAGGGCTCAACTTCAAACTCCAAGAACAAGCCTTACTCAATCCTGGGTTCAGCACCTGATTGGACTATTTTAATGGACACGTATGAAAAGCACTACAAAATCCCAGAGGATGTAGGTGTTTCGTCATCCAGACCGGACATTTTCCTTTTTTCTAGGGCTACGAAACGCATAGTCCTGGTAGAACTTACCGTACCGTGGGAAACTAATATACCTAAAGACCACGCGATGAAACAAAATAAGTATTACGACCTACAAAATGAATTAACAAAAAATGGCTATGTAGTTAATTTATACGCTGTAGAAGTAGGAGCGAGAGGTATACCAGCAAAATCTCTCTATAACCTGCTTAAAGACCTTGGATTGTCCAGAAGTGCAGTAAGTTCTATACTAGAACGAGTATCTAAAGCTGCACTAGTAGGATCATATCGGATTTGGCTGGGCAGGGAGAGAAATACGAGTAGTGAAGGTGAGTGTTGACGTACGTCAATATAAGGGGCCCCTTTTAAACCTACAGCCCGAGTCACAAGTCTCGGGGTCTACTCGTGATTTCTCTCTCTGCCACACGATGGACCCGGCACCCGCACGGTGAATCCATGGAATGCTAAGAAGTACGTCTCTGTAGTGATACAAACATATATATTCAATTAAATTGACAATAGATTTTATTTATAACTAGCTGGTACTCGCGACTTCGTTCGCGTGAAATAAATACTATGGTAACTCAGGCAGTACCTATTGTTATACCCAGACACATTTATGGTTACTTAAAACAGCATATAATAAAACAATTTCATACAATTTTATCAAAATCGGTTCAGTTGTTTAGGTGTGAAAGCGTAAGAGACATTCGTCCCTCTTTTCAACTCCAATTTCATACCCATACAGCTCGAAATTACAAAATTGCTAGAACCAATATTCGTTTGCTTCGTGTCAAGTGTCTATATACAGAGTTTCATGGTTTTATCTGCAACGGTTGGGAACTTCCATATTGACATTCATCCCCCATTTCACCCCCGTACAGTTCGAAATTATAAAATTGATAGAACAAACATTTAATTGCTTCGTGTCTAGTGATATATAGATACAAAATTTGATAACTTTGAAAATCACGAATTTTCATCCCTTGTTTAACCCTCTTAGGGGTTGAATTTCACAAAACCCCGTCTTAGCGAGCGCCTATGTGCTAAAAGGGACCTCCATGCAAAATTTCAGATTTGTAGTTTCTGAGATTCCTTGATGAGTGACCTTTCGCTTTTATATATATATAGATGTAAAAATCACGTGATTAAAATAGTAATTAGGTGTAATAAATATTGGTGGACAATTCACACACAACACCATCTGACCCCAAACTAAGCAAAGCTTGTATGATGGCGGCCAGAGAGCTGATATAATACTTATATAGTTTTAAATACATACTTATTATACATAGAAACACCCAGACACAGTGCAAACATTTGAATTAATCACACAAATATTTGCACTGGGTGGGAATCGAACCCACGACCCTCGGCTTCGCAGGCAGAGCTACTACCAACTAAGCCACGAGGCCAGTCAGTATGAGAAATCATTACAAAAATTGTATGCAAATCTAAGTGGTTTCCTAAGTATTAAAAAACCTTTTATTTAAGATGACACAAGCGAGAAATACAAAGTGAAAAGAAGTACAAAATATTGTTATCAATTGAGTAAAAGTAAATCAATTAAATAAATGTAAGAATTTATATTGACAACTGTTCGATCTTTCTCATATAAAATTTCAAAAAGGAATGCCCGTCAACCCCTTAGCTCCATCTACTTATAGCCACAACCCCTTCAAAACTCTTTTGAGATGGCGGGTAGAAATGGATAGTTTCACACTGGCGCCCTCTGTACTAAATTTTATCAGTCATACCCATTTCTTTAAATAATCAGCTACTTGTTCTTTTATATGACACATATTTAGACTCAAATCCCAGAATTAAATATAATACTATAAGTGAAATATACTACAAACATTACAGGTGACAACAATATGTTTCAGTTTCAAAGAAGCCACTGAACAAAAATAGCTATTTAAATCAGTATGTTAACATTAACTTAGTTATAGACATTAAATAGTAAAGTACTAACTAATAGTGTTTAACATAATCTGGTGCCTGTTATTGGGATGTATATAATTTAAAAGACAATGCTACTTTGTAAGTTGATAAGAGCACATGCTATTATCATGCAATAATCTAGCATACTTATCAACTTCGAATTCACAACAGAATGTGGTTTCAACATAGAAAATTCCCGGATTCTACGAATGACCCTTTCAATGTGAATCCTTAAACTTGCAATCTGTTTTGTTTTTATGGCTTCTTGCTTGGATAACTTTTGACCTTGACCTAGACTTGGGGGTCTCAGTAAATGACATTTATTTTCAATTAGCATTTGTTCTATGTGTTTGAAACCACGGTCAGCTAAAACCCAGCTTTCAGGTTTTAATTGTTGTAGAAACCCACACTTTTCTACAAGTAATGTGTCACTTATCCGTCCTCCATACCCTGATGATATATAATTTATTAAGCCGTTAGGTGTACTTGATACTAAATATTTAATTGTATTTGCTTTCTTATATTCAGACCATGTTAGAGCTTGATGTAGTGGCTTTGAGGGTTTCGCTATTTCAATTTCAAAACAGTCTATTAAACAGCTTACTTTATTGTAGCGATGTCTAAATGCTATTGGAAGACATTTTTTAATATTTTTTTTATCTAGGTCTACAATAAATGGTTTGAGAATGCTAGAGATTATTGGGATATTCTTCCGAAATATTTTGCCAGCATATGATTCAGATGTTCCAAATTGATCTGCAAGTTCTGAGAATGTTGTATTCAACCTAATTTTTTTTAAGCATAGTAATACATGCTCTGTAGGTATCATGGTATTTGTATGTATCAAATCAACCAAAAAATAACAATCATTAGGTATGCCGATATATAAACGAGGTTTGGTTTTAATTCTTTTACACATGTCATTTATGGCTTGCTTTGCCTCGCTTTCTTTTTCCATTTTAGAATATTCTTCATTTAAGCTACTGCTATCCGATGGTAATTTAAACTCTAATGACTGGACTGAAGGTGATGATGGCTGATATGATGATGATGATGGGTTGTTCTGTGATATGTCACTATCAGAACGATCAATTAGTTTTCTAATAACACTAGGACCACTAGGCATAGCTGGCTTTGAATGTTGTTCTACTTTGAAGGGAGATGTTGAAACACTTGTGGTCAATGTTTTAAATGGTGACACTGCTATATCTTGAGATTTATGTTTGGTTTGGGTATACTTGCTTCTGAAATATTTACTTTTTACAAAAGCTTGTACACCTTTATCTTGATAGTTTGATTGATGTTCTACTGCTACAACTTCCGTTTGTAAATCTGAAAGAAATGAACAGTTCATTATTTTTCATCAGTAAAAATAGGTATACCGACCTACCCAAGTTCAATATTGAATGAATACTTACTAATAGGCAAAGTGGTGTTTTCATTTTCGTTACTACTGCTCAATTTACTATCTTCTAGGGCTTCTTGTATTAGGGCCAATCTTTGCCTTTTCATAGCAGCGGGTCGAGGCATACTAGTTGATGGGAAACTTCTTTTTCTATTAGTTTGACATTGAAATATTGATGGAAGACATCCTGGTTTCATCATAATTTTATTTACATAACCCATAATTCGGTATCTCATGTAATTTTCCATGTCATTCGGTAGCTAAAACAAAAAATCCAAAGTAAGTACTTACATAATTAATAGCATCTAATATTCCACCGCCTTTAAATATGAAGTGTTCGCAGTGTTATGTACCTATTTACCGTAATGTAAATTTGTGTACTTACATCAAAGTGATCCTCGCAGAAGTAAATCGGTGAAGTTACAGACATTCCATCGAAATTTCGTCTTGCTAGTTTCAACCATTTTTTTCGTATATCTGCTTTTCGTGGCACATCAATGAATAATTTAGCTGGTGTGGTTTTACTGTTATTACTACACTGAGGAACTACACACGTACGATATCTTATGTGATCCATTATAACATTAAAGAAAGAAAACAAAAACAACACTTTCCACTGAATAACTGTGTTTATTTACAGTTTGAAACACGTATGACGTCACACGCTCTGAGATCACGTGACATACCGTTTACGCGGCAATTTAAAACTATTATTTTTTACACACTATCAACACTATTTTAAGTACTTAAAAAGTTATATTTGTTTAAAATAAAAAAATGTAGGGCTATATTTAGCCATTACGATTAATTTTAAGCACTTTTTGAAAGTTTTTGTCAAGATAGGTGTAGGCTCCTCCCAAACTTCAGGGCGCACGAAATCATGTCAACGTTGGGAAGAGCGAGCTCACTCTTTCCGTTCTAGTCGGTTGTAGGAAGCGATGTACGCCGGTCGTTTTTACCTTACACTGATTTTGATCATTTTGAACATAAGAAAAAAATTGGCAGTCATAGGAACTGCCGATAGAAGTGAAAACTTATAACTCAGAATTTGATAGCTTACTTTGGAAACTACACGGGTGTACCGGAAGGCGTGGCCTGACCATCATGGCATGGCCATCTAGAAATGCGTTAGCATTTCCCATTGGCTCACGCATTTCTAGATGGTCATGCCGTGATGGTTAGGTCACGCCCTTTCAGCATTTCCCATTGGCTGACGCATTTCTAGATGGCCAATGGCCATGGCCCCGAGTTTACCCGAAGATTTCTTATCATACATACCCGAGCGTGACGCTAGAATTCAATTCACACCCCACGAAAAATCTGTCTAAAAGCGCGTCTGCGCGCCAAAAGAAGTTTTCACTTCAAAATACTTGGGAGGTGTCAAGGGACATTCTGATGGAACGAAGTTGTACAAAATATTGCAACTCTTTACTGTTTCTGTTGCCCTGGTACTGGTACCCCTAGGTACCAAACGCAACTCTTTTATATTTCTGTTGTCCTGGTATCTAGACATAAACGCTGGGCTGTTGGAGGTAGGTAATCGAAACTCTTCACTGTTTCTGTTGCCCTGGTACCTATCTTTTTAGGTAGGTCATAACTATCAGGCAAAACTTGGGGAAAACCCACTCTGGCAACTCATTCCACAGCCTAGACGCTCTTATCACAAAAGTAGAGTCAAACCTCTTAGTCCGTGTTTTTGGAACATCAACCATGAAACGGTGCCGCTTCTTTGAGTTACGAGCAGTCCTTATCATATCCAAGTTCCGTATCCATATCCATATCCGAGTTCTTATCATATCCAAGCGTGACGATTGATGAATCCATTTCACAGCCCACGAAAATTCTGTCTATAGCGCGCCTAAAGAAGTTTTCACTTCAATTATGCCTTCCTGTGCGTTCAAAAAGTTTTCTTATCATTCTAGAAACTCAATAAATCAAATGGAATTATATTTCATGCGTCCAATGGATTCATGATCACTGATTACAATCGTAAGGTAATTCACATGTAAGGTTTTTTTGAGTTTCAGTTCTAAGTATGGGGCACCCCAAAATTTATTGTTTTTTTATATTTTTGTGTGAAAATCTTAATGCGGTTCACAGAATACATCTACTTACCAAGTTTCAACAGAAAGTACCTACATAATATTTTATACCTTGTTTAGTTTCGAAAAAAGTGGCTGTGCCATACGGACGGATAGACAGACATGATGAATCTATAAGGGACCCGGTTTCCGGTTTTGCCATTTGGCTACGGAAACCTTCGATCAAATATACCCTATCGAACAAATTACCTATCGAAGAAATTACCTTCGATCAAATTACCCTATTCGAAGACGGAAACCTAAAAAGTGTATTTAGCCGGTCTAAAAACATCGAACTCTTCGTAGCAAGAGCGCGCGCTTTTCAAGTTTTCAACGTTCAATAAGTGAAGTGCAGACGCAAATCGGGCTAGGTGCTAGAGACGACAACAATTGGGATATGTTAATGAGTTTTAACAAAAGTTGTAGAACAAGTCGTTTGGATAAATATAGAGAACATGCCCTTCAATGGATGCAGGCTGATTTTCAGTAACCTTGTATAATTGACAGGTATATTTTTTGCATCCTGAAAACGTCTCGACGTAATTGAGAGAATCTTAGATTTGGCCAAAATATATTTAAATTAAAATAGGTGTCAGGTGGACGCTGGACGCCACGTATTACAATATTTTTTTATCAATTTTTTTGCCTTGTTTGATACTTATATGGCGGATGACAGTCATGACTTCTAAAGATTCTAGGTACATGTCGGTTTCCTCACGATGTTTTCCTTAACCGTTTTAAGTTAGCAGCATTACGCACATGACTTCGAAAAGACAGTGGTGCGTGTGGGGTTTGAACCCGGGGTCTCCGGATCGGCAGGCGCCGTTCTCCCGACTAGACCAGCCGTAACTTGCGTTAACCAGCGTGGTGGATTATGGCCTTAACTCTCTCATTGCGGGAGAAGGCCCCGAGTCCCAGCAGTGGGAACATTTAGTGGGCTGTTGATGATGAAACTTATATAATAGAAATAAATTAAAAGTAAAACAGCATGGCAATGCATAACTTTCATTTTTGACTGACAAATATACATTTTTTTGAAATATTCATAGATACAAAAAGACTTTTGTTCACTCACTCATTTTGAATGAGTCATTATTCATCACAATATACCTTGAATGCTTTTTACTTACAAATTAGTGCTGTACTTTTAGAGCTTATTTACAATATTTTAGATAATTGTTATGGATACAAGCACTATATTTTTTAGTTTGAATACTAACATAACAAAGCATTCTACACTTTATTCTGACATCAGTTATTATCACAACAGTGAGAGCTAACTTATGATGTAGTACATACACTATTTCAGAACAATCCTTAAAGTTGTGGTTTATGTACAAATTTTATAATGTGTATGGCACACATAGCATTAATAAATAAAATAAAAAATTGAGGTTTTTGCATTAGAGCATCAGTCAACATTGTGTGATGAAGGGTGTATGTATTTCAGCAGTTGCTTTACCAGGTCTATGTCCTCCAAGGAGTGCCAGCTATCAGTGGCCATTACATCAGGGTTCAACTTTATGAAGTCAAACACTTTAAATGTTAATTTGTCTAACTTATATTTTTTTGCAATGACTGCGGTGCTCACGGCATTGTTAACATCAATCTGTTCACCCAGAAGTTGTTGAGTCAGAGCAAAGAGCTGTCTGAATTGCAACCCATCTGCTATTCCTAGAAGCATCAGGAAATCTCTTTTGTACAAGTTGTTTAATGTACCAGTGTACAAAAACTCTATTATAATTTCCATGGCTTCATCGGACACGTCCAAAGTTAACTTTGGCTCTGGATTTAGCAACTTCATTCTCAGGATGGGGCTGTGTGCAGCTAACAGCACCTTGTGTACTCGGTACTCTTTTCCAGAGAGAGATACGAGAGTCAGATCTTTGGTGTCTTGTTGTGCTATCAAACTGCTAAGATCATGACGCAATTTGATTGTCCTCACAATGTTTTGGTCCAGTTGCAACTTAGTGTGCTGTTGTATTGAGAATGGCACAAGCAGTATACTGCCTTCTAGAGCAGTAACATCATCAGCATCAAAGCGCAGGGTCGTTATAAATAGATTTTCATCTTTTCGAGTGGTTCTGAATGTGAACTCGGCTTGAGGTCCATAAGCAAGAACTATTTTCTCATCATTGTTTTTTATTTCACTGCTCAGAGTGATTGTTTTGGGAAGAGTCACTGAGAAGTTGCTCGGTTTCCGGGGCAGGACAAACAGGTTGAGCAGGTAGTTATGTCCGTGGCACAGGGTTGTGGTGTAATAGAACCAGTAGTCGGGTTCCTCTTCAGTGTATGTCCCACCTATATCATAGGTGCCTGTGATATCATATGTGTTGTTTTTCAATTTTTCAGAGATGTCATAGAAGCACAGATCTGAAGCCTTGTCAGTAGAGCAATGGTAAAGTGTGGAAATGTAGCCGTCACTTCCCTGAAAAATGTTAACATTTATTGTGAAATTCCATTTACAAATTGCAAAATACAAATACTATAGCACATCCTGCAGTATTTCATATCAATCCACTTGGTAAATCTGTCAGCATATAATAATATGAAGAGTAAAAAGCCTTGACCAACATCTTAATTGAGAGGCTCTTGCGTGATTAAAACAAGGGTCAGATGCTCTCACATTGTCAGGCTCCTCACTCTGCAGTCCTGACAACAGGTACTTAACCTGCCCTGCTGTCCGCAGTAATCTATGGTTAGGTTTTAATAGGGTGTTATTAAGTATTTTAATCAAATAAATGACTGAGATAATAATAACAATGTATAAATAGGTGCAGAAGGCCACCTTCTTTCAGAAGGATCCTTGACACAGTGAGCATCGTCAGGAGGTTCCTCACTCTGCAGCCCTAACCACCAGTAGTTTGGGTCCTGCTCTGCTGCTGGGGGCACCCTAGTTTTTAAGTTTTTTTTAAATGTTTTATACTTATTGTAAAAAAACTCAGACTAAGAAAATGAATAAATGCGGGAATGTCTAACAATGCCCCCTAATACAAGCGTACTTATAAAACATACCATCATACACTTTTTGATTAGTCATAGATGATCAAGATATAAGTAAATGCAAGTAAATTAAATACTCAATTGGGCACTGGAATCGTAATAAGCATTTTACAGGATGAACATACACATCACGCACCAAAAATAACATTTAGGTACCAACTACATAAAGCGATAATAAGTAACAAAGTATTTGTGTTTATAGTTTGTTTTAACGACGGAATATGGTTACCTTGTGACGCCACCTGCGAACCGCGCTGGCATCCATTGCACTTGGTTTATTTATTTTACCGGAGATACGCCTGCAGCTCCACCAGACCTTCAAATAGCAATATCTGGGAAAAAACCGATCATCGATGAATCATCCGCGTCAAATGTTACAACACATTTTTCCGAGTAAGTATTGTAAACGAGATAGTTATAAATATGTTATCACCTTAATCTATTCACTCACTTTTTAACGAGGCTTCTTATCATTAAAACAAAAAGGCCGGAAATAAATTCAAAATTCAAATCTGCATTTCGCCGAAGGATAAACAAGTGCGACACGAAAACAAAAAGTTAAAATAAGTTAAAATTAAAAATGACAACCACATCACAGCTATTGTCAATGTCAAGACCACAGATCACTAGTCAAGACTCAAGAACATTTTTTTTTAGTTGAAACTTCCAAAGATTTTACGTTTCTTCTCAATGTTTCTTCTGATTATGTTTTCGTACGAAATGAAATAATGTACCCATTGAACTCTTAAAGTTTCATCAAAGAATGTACCTAATTTACATTCTGTTTGATTTACATTTTTATTGTATGTCTGCCCGTTGATTTGTTCCTGCTAATCTCAATCTAAGCGATAAGGCCGCCAATTAAAATGTCTAGCATAAGTTATTTTTAAGTTTATTTTGTGATACGTATTGTTTTTTGTATGTAAGTATGTCATTGAACTCTTAAAACACTAAGAAGCGGCAAGCGCTCATCTACGATCACAATGTAAAATCAGGTGACGTCTCCTGATTGAGTCTCAGTCGCAACAGGAGCCACAAGTTGAGTGGACGTTCGCTAACCATTCAAAAAAATCCGATATGAGCCGTAATAATGTCTTATTCTGCTTTTGCAAGGTGCACAAACAGTTCAAAGACCAAGAACAAGTTCCATGGTATCACTTTTCATGCGTAAGTACACAAAATCTTTAATTATTTCCATAACAGTTCAATGATTATTACATCTAAAATTATTTTTCTGATGGAAACAATTTTACAATTGGCCGTTTCTAAAAAGAGACAGATATACATAATAATAATAATAAAATTCTTTATTACACCTACAAAACAAAAATACAATTTTAAACTTAAACTAAGACTAAACAATAAAATAACAAAAAGGAATATAAGTACATACTAAGTAACTGAATTTCGAATTTAACCTTGTTTAATTTGATAACAATATTGTGCAGTGTAAGGGCGGCCTTATTGCTTAAAGCAATTTCTTCCAGACAACCTTTGTATGGAAAATAAAATATAAGGAAGTTATGAATTGCAGGTGGTGCTGTTAGACAGCAACATATACAAATAGGTAATAATTTTATTATACACTTAAATATTATAATCGATAAGTATAACAAATAAATACACAATTTATTACAGATAATCATATTAAATACATACATATACAAATAAATATACATATATATATATATATATATATACAATTCAATGTACCAATTAAGAAGAGGAGAGATAGTAATCATATACAAGATTTTTAAATATGGAAACGGACTTAGCTTGTCGAATTACTAAGGGTAGTGAGTTCCACAGTAGGACAGCCTGCACGTTGAAGGATTTGGTGAAAGAAAGGTTAGGATGTGTGGATGAGGGAATTTGCAGTTTAAGAGCCCGGGTCGATCGAAGGGGACAGGATTTGGGTTCGATGAAATTAAATCTGTCTTTCAAATACGAAGGAGTAGCAGGATTAAAGAGGATTTTAAAGAGGAGGGAAAGAATGTGAGTATTACGGCGAAGGCGGATAGGTAACCACTTCAGCTTTTGACGAAATTCAGATATATGGTCATACTTACGTAAACCAAATATGAACCGTATAAAAAAATTTTGAAGTCTTTCCAGTTTGTCTAGCTGCTCTTCGGTTAAATCCAGATAGCAGACGTCTGCGTAGTCCAATATTGGGAATAAAAGAGATTTTACCAGCGCAGTTTTAGTAGTAATAGGGAGGAAATTTCGCAGTCTCCTAAGAGAAGCTGCAGAACTAAAAACTTTCCGGCTCACCTCCGCCAGCTGAGGACCCCACGAGAATTGCCTATCCATTACGATGCCTAGATTCTTAACGACTTCACTGACAGGAATAGGAATTCCGTCGAACATCACCTGGGGAAGACGGAACCAGTCTACCTTCGAAATCATACGGGAACTCCCAATAATGATAGTTTGTGTTTTTTTGGGATTAACAGTAAGGCCGTAAGATTTGCTCCAGCTCAAAATCATTCCCATATCGGTATTGATAGCCTCAATTGCTTCGTGTAACTGTTCTAACGGAGCCTGAGCATAAATTTGTAAATCATCTGCATAGAGGTGGTAAGAGGACGTCAGGTGCTTTGAGATGGAATTTATAAAAATTGCAAAGAGAAGTGGTGACAGCACGCCGCCCTGAGGAACACCGGCAGAGACACTACACCATGATGAGTAGGAGTCGTCAATACGGATACGCTGCCGGCGTCCATACAGGTAACTACGAAACCAAGCAATTGCCGATGGAGATATGTTAAGAGAACGCAGGAGTGCCAACAAAATGTCAAAGTCGACATTGTTAAAAGCACTGCTAAAGTCTAGTAGCGAAAGCACAGTTAGGCGACGATGACCAATGCCATCCCGTATGTCATCAGTGATTTGTGTAAGGGCAGTGACGGTACTGTGTCCAGCACGAAAACCTGATTGGAAAGGATTAAGGAGATTATGTTTGGCGAGGTAAGAGGAGAGTTGCTGGTGTACCAGACGTTCAAGTACTTTGGAAAGGAAAGGTAGGATGGATATGGGTCTGTACTCGGAAAATGATACATACAGCGTAAGAGTGCAACACGACCGACGATATGTTAGTTGCGGCTATTTTGTCTCTTTCACGCCAGTGCATTTGTATGTCTTTCTATTCTTGTCGAAAAAAATATCTAAACAAATGTGATGTATAGCTATCTCATTTCCACCTACTGCCTACTTGTCATGATGTCTTTGTCATTCATTCAAACGTCTCTCACGATGCAAGTGAAGCTGTGTGCACATTGCGTATACTTGTGTGAGATTTTCGTTACATTATGCTGTCTTTATATTAGAGCGTACCTTATCTTCGTTTACTTAGTTTCATCAAAGATGTATGTGTGGCTTTTAATAAAGAGTTTTCTTATCTTAACTTATCTCCGAAAGGGCTGGACCGATTATGACTTGGCTTTCACTACTAGAAGGCTGATGTTCTAATGCATAACTTAGGCTACTCCTATTTCTGGAAAATAAACAGGGTTCCACGAAATGGACAAAAAACCTTTAAAACGCGTGTGAAACCGCAGGCACAGCTTGTTTTGCCCGTAAACCGACTTTACAGACAGCCAGTTTTTAAGGGTTTCGTTGGATCCTCGTTCCTCGAGATACATAATTTAGTGATAGTATTTAGTTATTACTTTTGGGCATCGGTATAATAAACCACCTTGAAATTGGTAATAAACTGCGTCTCTGCGTGTATCGTAAGTGGTTTACAAACAACCAATCTACTTGACCCCTAGAATCGCTAGCGGCGAGATATGCTGTGGTCTGTGGTTCTACTTATTTAGGTAAAAACGTCCGGCGTCCACCGCTTCCTGCGTTCCTGCAACCGACTAGAACGGAAAGAGTGAGCTCACTCTTCTCTCACGGTAACTTGATTCCGTGCGCCCTGAAGTTACTGAGGGCACAACTTTGTATTGAGATCGTTGCTTTTGGTCATCTAACATATTATGTGTCATCATAACTCGCCATGTCGCCATCAATGTGTCTAAAATCTAGAATGTTGCCATTTCATTTTCAGCTGCAAAAAACTAGAACAAAACAATCCACGTTTTCAGCCCTATAGACATTGACAAAGTCAATAAATAGATGTTGACTATGGGGTATGGAGGGTTAAAAAAATGTATTATTTAGACAAGCGCCATCTTTCTTCTTGTCTCAAAGTTTTCGAAGATGCCTTATAAATGAAGCTTAAAATCCTAACACCAATTTATTCATCATCATCAGCCTATCTTAGTCCACTGCTGGACATAGGCCTCTCCCATGGCTCGCCACTCGGCCCTATCCTCGGTTATACGTCTCCATCCACTGCCTGCTATCTTCCGTATATCGTCACTCCATCTAGTCTCAGGGTGTCCTACGCTACGTTTACCGATTCGCAACACCAACTTATTAAATAGTTTTAAATCTATACCTAGTAGAGTTATTACTTCTAGATTCCACTCTATTCTATTACATAGACCTAAATTCTATCATGAATGAGGCTGATCGTCACGGTCGGCAGTGAAATACGATCGAAGGAACCAAGGACCGCAGAGTGTTCCCGAGCGAGAAAGAAACTTAAAATTAACATTATTATGACTATACATAATAATGTTAATTTCTGACTTGTTTCACATTTATCCTACTAATACGATGCATAATAATTCTACTACCTATATACCATTGCTCCAATACCTACCTTAGGTTACCTACCTACCTTACCTACGAGGTACCATATAAATTACCGCATTGGCCGTGTGTACTAAGCACACCAATTTTTCTTTTTTTAGTTATTACAAACCCATTTGTAGAATACGAAAATAAATAATTTGATTTCCATATACCTACTTAATTTAAAAAAAAAACAGAGATATAGTAGATAGACATACTCTGCCAATCCGGAGCCCCGGATTCAAATCTCACGCGCACCACTGACACTGGAATGTTTCGTAGACCTGCGTTATCCACCAACCCGCGCTTGGCCAGCTCTCACCTTGCGCACCACGTACAGATTTTTCGTAGGCTGTGAATGAAGTTCATCGTCACGCTCGCGCTCGTAAATGATAAAAATCTTCGGGTGAACTCGGGCCATACCTAATTTCTCGATGGCTATGATGAGACGACTAATCTAGATAGCCATGCTTACATTACTCGTGCTAATCTGTATGGCCATGCTTAGTTGCTTAGTAGACTTATTTATATGACGATGCTTTGTAGGTTTATTCCAGACTAGGAGCGCCTTCTAGTTCAACCCACGTAATTTCCAAAGTAAGCCATCAAATTCTGAGTTATAAGTTATCACTCCTATCGGCCGTCCCTATAACTGCTAATTTTTTCGTCTATTCTATTGGACTAAGTAGGAGAAGGAAAGGAAAACAGGGGGAGTAGGCAACATTTTGTAGTGGTAGGACTCTTAGCAGAGTCCGCCTGGGGAAGTACCACACCTTTGCCAATTATTCTACCGCCAAGCAGTCATGTGCAAACATTACTCTGTTCCGGTTTGAAGGGCAATGTTTCCAGGGAAATTACAGGGCTTAGAGATATAACAACTTAGATCTCTGGGTGACGAGCGCAGTGCAGTGCTAGGTAATGATTTGGACTCTTCATGTTCCAATAGCTGCGTGTCACTGTGCTGTTATGTGGCAGACATGTTGCTTACCATCAGGCACATGTCCTGCTCGTCTCGTCACTCTTTATTTAAAAAAAAAACATTTCCAACGTAATCATAGAATAGATAATACAGATAATACGTAATTCCAGTGCTTTTTAGTCCTATTTTCTAACTCGCCTCCTGCCGGCTTAGCTTCTCCATCCCGACTGGGTTTTAACTCCCGACATCCATGTTGGTCAGTCTCAAATGGTATTTCGTAATTTTAGACTGTTCTAAAAGTAGCAGTTTGACAGCTAGGTCATTGATAAGATAACAGTTAGATGCGACATGGTCTAGGTTAGGATGCGAGCACACCGGGGCGGGTTGCGCAGGGCTGGAGCGCATGCGCGCAGCTCACCGCCCGGGACCGTTCCGGGATGCCTCGTGCTAGTGTTGTGCTATGCGTTTTATTAAAAAGAAATTGGTTTCCAGTAAATTAAGAGAGTACTGAAATATAAGTAACCTCAACGCCTGCAGCGCCTGCCTCAAATCTGAGAGCACTTTCGGGTAAAATACGTAAATACTTTGTGCTGCAGAGTGCCTTTGTCACTTACTCTACCGAGCAGTAATGTGCAAACATCACTGTTTTACGGTTTAAAAGGGAATGTTTCCAGAGAAATTACAGGGCATAGAGGTAGCAAGGTTAAAACGAAACTCTGGTCTGTCCATACATTTTTCGAGTGTAAAAGATATTTTTATGTGTAACCGTACAATCTATGTGAAACAGTCACACAACATTGGTGCTAAAAATGCTGGTTGGCTTAGAATTATTTATAGGGTCCGTTCAAATATATAAATAACTCTAGCTGACGTGGTTCGTTAACGTTTCAGCAGCCTAACTTGTATAATGTAGTATGTACTCCCCAGTCCGGAGTCCCAGTGGTGGGTACATTATTTACCCACCACTGGACTCTGGGCCTTCTTTCATAAGGAAAGTGTCAAGGACATACTCCACCATACTAATAGATGCTAATAGCCAAGTCATGCTTCACGTCGGAACATCTAAACGGATCGGCTTTAAATTTAGAAGACAGTATTACCACAGTCAATTAAATCATACATTATACAGTAGTATTTCTTTATACTGTGGTATTATTGTGTTCCAAATTTAAACCCGATCCGTTTAGAATTTTAGATGTTCCGACAGACAGACAGACAGACAGAAACTCTTTATTATGCACACTATATAGTAAATTACAAACACTTAAACAACATCCGACGTGAAGTATGATGACTTTTTTACCGTTTAAATAACTTTTCGATTTTTAAACAGCTAGAATCGCTGGATAAACGGGAACTGCGCGGGTAAAACGCGAGACGCTGCTACTGTACAAACGTACATAAAAAGTTTATTTAGTAGGATTTCTAAAATAGCTCCGTCCCCAAACGTTCATGTCCCCGCCCTACGCTGCAGTATTTTCAAGGCTTCAAGGGCATCTGTCAGTGTGATGCAAGCCGTCGGAGCGGCGCGATGTGAGTCCCGCAATGGCCGCGCCACGCGAGCCCCGCGCCGACACCGTCGAGCTCCTGCCCCTCAAGTCGGCCCTCGTCAACAACAACTACAGAGATGAGGAGGCCTACTTCCCGCCGCCCCCGGTCTTCTCCAACCCTTCCACTTCTAATCTCTACGACTACACGCTGCTCTCGAAACGGACGCCGGCCTCCAAACGGTACTCTTTTGTTTGTTTTTGAAAATCGAATCGAGAGTGAACTAATTTGTTTTTGGTATTGCATTCTTGATTCAATCTTTTTTTTTCTGGATCAAACATCGAACATTTTGTTGGTGTTTTGCTTACAAATCTATCGGCACATGAATAGCAGGCGTCGTTAGTTTATTTTAGAAAATAGAATTAAAAATAACTAGTTTTTTGGAACGAAGTTCCTTATCGCGCTTGAACGGATAGGAGTTCTTTGCCGAGATAGGAGCTAGAGCTAAAAAGTGTAATTACACCTTTTCCGAAAAAATTCCGACACTTTTTTCCTACAATTGCAGCGGTGCATGAACTTCGTTGGGCTCTACGTCTAATTCATATTACATAATTATAAAACGTGTTTAGTCCTCTTAAAATTATGCCTTGCTCTCAATATCAACTCCGAAATCCATAAGTTAATAATTTCTGTTGTTTTTTGACAGTTTTTTTTCTATTTACATTTTCTACATTACAAAAACTGTTCTTCATTTTAAAGGGCGCGTTAATACTGAAAATTTAATTACTTTTAGATAAGTGATTCTTTTACGGCATCAACTGATTTTTTTTGGTATTACATAAAATTATTCAAACGAATGAGGAAAATGTGACCTTTCCGGTTCAGTATAGGTAGGTAATATGAGATGTTGATATTTTGATTCCTCTAAGAATATAATCAATGATAATATATTTCTTTTTGATATATCCTACTAAATAATCTATATATATATAAAAGCGAAAGGTCACTCATCAAGGAATCTCAGAAACTACAAATGCTAGGAATCTGAAATTTTGCATAGAGATCCCTTTTAGTACGTAGGCGCTCGCTAAGACGGGGTTTTGCGAAATTCAACCCCTAAGGGGTGAAACAAGGGATGAACGGTTGTATGAAAATTAGTGATTTCCAAAGTTATCAAATTTTGTATCTAGACACTTGACACGAAGCAATTAAATCTTTGTTCTATCAAATTTGTAATTTCGAACTGTATGGGGCTGAAATTGGGGTTGAAATGGGGGATGAACGTCAATATTAACGTTCCCAACCGTTGAAGATAAAACCATGAAACTCTGTATTTAGACACTTGACATAAAGCAAACGAATGTTTGTTCTATCAATTTCATAATTTTTAACTGTACGGGGGTGAAATTGAGGTTGAAATAGGGGATGAATGCCAATATGAAAGTTCCCAACCGTTAAGGTACAAGTTCGCGCGGAGACCGCGACAGGAGACCGAGACCGGAGACCGCGACAGGCACTTGACACTATGGAATTGTATGGACGCCAGTTCGCGCTGAGACCGCGACAGGAGACCGAGACAGGTCGCGGTCGCGGTCGCGGCGCGAACTGGCGCCCATACAATTCCATAGTGTCAAGTGCCTGTCTTGGTCTCCGGTCGCGGTCTCGCGTCGCAGTCGCGGCGCGAACTTGTACCTTTAAAGATAAAAACCATGAAACTCTGTATATAGACACTTGATTTGAAGCAAACGAATGTTTGTTCTATTAATTTCGTAATTTCGAACTGTACGGGGGTGAAATTGGGGTTGAAATGGGGGATGACTGTCAATATGTAAGTTCCCAACCGTTGAAGATAAAACCTTGAAACTCTGTATATAGATAGGCACGAAGCAAACGAATGTGTGTTCTAGCAATTTTGTAATTTTGAACTGTACGGGGGTAAAATTGGGGTTGAAATGGGAAATAAATGTAAACATGGAAGATCCCAACCGTTGAAGACAAAACCATGAATCTCTTTATATTGGCAATTAATTGGCACGAAGCCACTAAATGTTTGTTATAGCAATTTTGTAATTTCTAACTGTATGGGGATGAAATTCGAGTTGAAATGGGGGACGACTGTATCTTACACTTTCATACCTACAACTGAACCGATTTTGATGAAATTGTATGAAATTATTTTTATTAAACGCTATTTTTAGTAACCGTAAATGTGTCTGGGTATAAAAATAGGTACTGCCTGAGTTACCTTGGTATTTATTTCGCGCGGACGAAGTCGCGGGTAACAGCTAGTAATTGTATAACTATCGGCATTTATATCGTAGCCGTAGATCCACGTAGTGATTTCGTAGCGATTGCACGTCTACATTCGTAGCTGCAATGGAGCACGTGGGCGCTACAATCCTCTTAGAATGCCATTCATTGAATACAAAGAAATCAGCTAAGAGGGAGTCGCGGGCACAATCAACACGTACATCATACTACGAGTAGGTATACTAATGAAAAAACTACATTCACTTTGAAATTCACAACACAAGTCTTAATAATTATTCATTTGAATACCTTCTTTTTAAAAAATATGTAGGCAAGGTAATTTTAAATTTCTAAAGAAATATGAAAAAAATATTTAGATAAGTATATAAATATATACTTATAACTTAAAACGGTGAAGGAAAACATCGTGAGGAAACCGACATGTACCTAGAATCTTTCGAAGTCATGTGTCATCCGCCAACCCGCACTGGGCCAGCGTGGTGGATTATGGCCTTAACTCTCTCCTTGCGAGAGAAGGCCCCGAGTCCCAGCAGTGGGAACGTTTAGTGGGCTGTTGATGATGATGATGATGATAAATATATAAAGTTAATACGAAGTACGAGGATAAAGTTAATTAAAATTATCATTTATCAAAGTAAATTAAATCATAGTTTTCCAGCAGATAGTATTAAGCCTAACTGCAATAAAAATATTGAAGTACTTACTAGCGGCTAAAAGCCATAACTTTTATCGTTATTAAAGTAATAAAACTGTAAAAAAAATCTAGGCTGTCTAGTTGACTCTTGAATTACTAGACGGCTTTGAAATTTTCTCATCTCACAAGTCGGTTCGGTATAAATAAAAAAGTGGCCAAGTGCGAGTTGGACTCGCCCATGAAGGGTTCCGTTGCAGCAAGTAACATTATATACATAGTACACATAGTTCTTGTAGTTCGTTGTAACTTTGATCGAAGTTTCAATAATAGTGTATTTATGACGTACTAAAAAAAAACTACTCATCAGATCGAGTTCAAACTAATTTTCGTTGGTAGTTTATATGGTAATGTACATCATATATTTTTTTTAGATTTTTCATTCTCTTACTTTAGAAGTTAGAGGGGGGGGGGACACACACACATTTTACCACTTTGGAAGTGTCTCTCGCGCAAATTATTCAGTGTAGACGAAAATGATTTTAGAAACCTCAACATCATTTTTGAAGACCTATCGATAAACAACCCACACGTGTAGGTTTGATGAAAAAAAAATTTTGAGTTTCAGTTCTCAGAATGGAGGGCAACCCTAATTTTTCTTTTTTTTTAATTTTTCTGTTGAAATCTTAATGCGGTTCACAGAATACATCTACTTACCAAGTTTCAACAGTGTAGTTCTCATAGTTTCGGCAAAAAGTGGCTGTGACATACGGACGGACAGACAGACAGACAGACAGACAGACAGACAGACAGACATGACGAATCTATAAGGGTTCCGTTTTTACGTTTTACGGAACCCTAAAAAGTGGCCAAGTGCGAGTTGGACTCGCCCATAAAGGGTTCCGTTGCAGCAAGTAACATAATACACATAGTACGCATAGTTCTTGTAGTTCGTTGTAACTTTGATCGAAGTTTTAATAATAGTGTATTTATGACGTATTAAAAAAAACGACTCATCAGATCGAGTTCAAACCAATTTTCATTGGTAGTTTGCATGGTAATGTACATCATATATTTTTTTTAGTTTTTTCATTCTCTTACTTTAGAAGTTAGAGGGGGGGGGCAGACATTTTACCACTTTGGAAGTGTCTCTCGCGCAGATTATTCAGTGTAGACAAAAACTAAATTAGAAACCTCAATATCATTTTTGAAGACCTATCGATAGACACCCCACACGTGTAGGTTTGATGAAAAAAAAACATTTTGAGTTTCAGTTCTCAGTATGGGGGGCAACCCTAATTTTTTTGTAAAGATCTTAATGCGGTTCACAGAATACATCTACTTACCAAGTTTCAATAGTGTAGTTCTCATAGTTTCGGCAAAAAGTGGCTGTGACATACGGACGGATAGACAGACAGATAGACAAACAGACATGACGAATCTATAAGGGTTCCGTTTTTACGTTTTACGGAACCCTAAAAAGTGGCCAAGTGCGAGTTGGACTCGCCCATAAAGGGTTCCGTTGCAGCAAGTAACATAATACACATAGTACGCATAGTTCTTGTAGTTCGTTGTAACTAGGGCATGGCGGTATTGGACTTCTGACAAAACCGGTATTTTTTCGGTATTCAAATTTTTAAAACCGGGATCCCGGTTTTTCGGTATTTTTTCGGTATTATACTTCAGCTGTTCGGTATAGTAAATCTGATACATACCTACTTAATTTAGCATTTCAAACTCTAAAGTTAAACAAATATCAATACATACGCATAAATTTTAAACTAGTTTACGCTCGTTAGTTTTAAACGAAAAATTAAACCAACTCCAAAACAGCACTCAAAAGCGAAAAATAAATTAATGTAACTATTATAAGTCCAACTCACTCATCTATTTGATGTCGTAGCCAGTCAAGTGAAAAAGCTAATACTTAGGTAGATGTTATGTACCTAGTAAGTAGTGCAATTACTTGTAGGTAGATAGTATTTATGAATTGGTATGGCTGGTACCGACCTCAAACAGATGAGTGAGTAGCGCTTAAAATAGTTATAATAATTTATTTTTCGCTTTTGAGTGCCTATTTGTGGTTTTGAAGTTGGTTTAATGTTTTGTATAAAAATAGTTGATATGCATCACAAGACCAAAATAAAAAAAAAAATGATTTACCCCCGACTACCTCGAATTTGTAATCTGTACGACATTCTACTAGTCAAGTCCTTTCTTTTGATACCCATATTGAGGTAGTAGTGAAAATAATAATGTAATTCGCTATTTGTTGTGGCGGCCATCTTGGATCGGCCAAAACTTGTCAGTGTATAGTATTTTACTAGTCAAGCCCTATCATCTGATTACCCATATTGAGGGAGGTTGTGAAGAAATTTTGTATATTTTTTAATAAATTTAGATACTTTGTGGAGGCCATCTTGAATCGTTATTAACTAAACATAGCTAAGAACCACCGCACGGGAATTAACCTTTAAACAAAAAAACAGCATAATCGGCCCATCCGTTTGAGCTCTACGGTGCCACAGACAGACACACACAGAGACAGACAGACATACTGACAGACAGACATCGACGTCAAACTTATAACACCCCTTTTTTGTCGGGGGTTAAAAATACTTTATGTTACTCTTTTTAGTGCAAAACAAGTTTTTATTAATACATTTAAACTATTTCGTGTAAACCATGAAAAAAAAATTACGTAAGACTGCCGCTCATCAAGTTTACAATCATAAAATGAATTGCAATTGATTATTGATTGTTATTTTCGTAGTCTAGAGCTGCCTTATGGGTTTTATTTATGAATTTAATTTCTTTATTCAAAATACCGAAAAACCGGTATTTGCAATTTCAATACCGGTATTCAGAATTGCCTCAAATAGTCCGGTATTACCGGTTTTTCGGTAATACCGAATACCGGTATCCATGCCCTAGTTGTAACTTTGATCGAAGTTTTAATAATAGTGTATTTATGACGTATTAAAAAAAACGACTCATCAGATCGAGTTCAAACCAATTTTCATTGGTAGTTTGCATGGTAATGTACATCATATATTTTTTTTAGTTTTTTCATTCTCTTACTTTAGAAGTTAGAGGGGGGGGGGGCAGACATTTTACCACTTTGGAAGTGTCTCTCGCGCAGATTATTCAGTGTAGACAAAAACTAAATTAGAAACCTCAATATCATTTTTGAAGACCTATCGATAGACACCCCACACGTGTAGGTTTGATGAAAAAAAAACATTTTGAGTTTCAGTTCTCAGTATGGGGGGCAACCCTAATTTTTTGTAAAGATCTTAATGCGGTTCACAGAATACATCTACTTACCAAGTTTCAATAGTGTAGTTCTCATAGTTTCGGCAAAAAGTGGCTGTGACATACGGACGGATAGACAGACAGATAGACAAACAGACATGACGAATCTATAAGGGTTCCGTTTTTACGTTTTACGGAACCCTAAAAATACTAAGTAGTGGACATTTCTTACGCAATACCATCTACTCGTAGCACCAGAACTAGCCAAGCTTGTACTTACTATGGAAGCCAGATATTAGATAGATGTCTCAAATTCATCTTTAGCAACGCAATCCCCCAAATAAGAAGTCACCCGAAAATAGTATTATTTAGCCTACAGACCGTCTAAAAGTCAGCAGGTAGGCTAGATTCTCCACCATGCGGACGTAAATGAAACTCTAAACTAAAAAAAAAAAAACTAATGTAATTGTAAATCACGGATATCGGTATTGTAACTACATACCTTCTATCAATATACGAGTAAATACCCAGATACAAAACAAACATTTATTTTCATTATAAAAATATTTGCATTGGAAGGGAATCGAACCCACGCTTCGCAGGCAGACTGGCTACCAACTATGCCAGCCAACTAGAGTATGATTCTTTATTATCGGATCAGATCTTAAATGAACGGGTGAACCCTCAGAGATTGGCTAGTTTAGAAACCTTTATAGGTCATAACGTCCCGATCCCAGCGTCACTTCATAATGATATCGCGTCGTGTCTTGCTTCCATTAAGTGAACTGACCACAAGTCATCCGATGCGAGAACTGCTGCTACGTCTGTGGCTCTCTTCGTCTTGCCCTAATTTATATTGCCTTCGGGATAGTCTATTTATTTTTTCTATTGTTGGTTTTTTATTTGTGCCGTATAAACGTAAACGGAAAAACATACATCGAAAAGCTGAGTATTTAAATAAATTCCCGCCATCAACTAGGTACCTATTAGAGAAAAACAGTGAAAGCAGAAAATTACAAATTTATTCTTTAAAAAAAATTTTACTATTCAGTCAGCCGTAACTTACTAGATCAGGCGTAACTTACTAGATCAGCCGTAACTTACTAGACCAGCCGTATCTTACTAGACCAGCCGTAACTTACTAGATCAGCCGTAACTTACTAGACCAGCCGTATCTTACTAGACCAGCCGTAACTTACTAGAGCACCCGTAACTTACTAGACCACCCGTAACTTACTAGACCAGCCGTAACTTACTAGACCAGCCGTAACTTACTAGACCAGCCGTAACTTACTAGACCAGCCGTAACTTACTAGACCAGCCGTAACTTACTATCATCATCATCATCAACAGCCAACGAAACGTTCCCACTGCTGGGACTCGGGGCCTTCTCTCGCAAGGAGAGAGTTAAGGCCATAATCCACCACGCTGGCCCAGTGCGGGTTGGTGGATGACACATGACTTCGAAAGATTCTAGGTACATGTCGGTTTCCTCACGATGTTTTCCTTCACCGTTTTAAGTTAGCGGCATTACGCACATGACTTCGAAAAGACAGTGGTGCGTGTGGGGTTTGAACCCGGGGTCTCCGGATCGGCAGTCGCCGTTCTCCCGACTAGACCAGCCGTAACTTACTATACCAGCCGTAACTTCAATAATATTTATTTATTGTGTGTCGCAGGCTGCAGTCCCGCGCGGCCCAGCCGAGCCCGACGCCGCTGCTGACGCTGTGCGGCGCGCCGCCGCCGTCGCGCCGCCGCGAGGAGCTGGCCGCGCTCGCCAACCTCCGCAAGAAGGTGGCGCCCGCACTCCTCACACCAGACAAGTCAGTACTACTCTTCTTGCTTTCTTTCTTTTGTAAATTAGTTCGACACTCATTTGTATTTTCACTATGACAGGCTATTCACAGCTTATTAGTTTTATTTGACATTGTTTTTTGGTATTATTTTATTGTGTGGACAGATTCTGTATCTTCAATTGTAAGTGACGTAACGAAGTGTTCTTTTGAAATAATGGTTCGAGTAAATAAAAATAAAGTGGCCAAGTGCGAGTTGAACTCGCCCATGAAGGGTTCCGTTGCAGCAAGTAACATAATATACATAGTACACATAGTTCTTGTAGTTCGTTGTGACTTTGATCGAAGTTTTAATAATACTGTATTTATGACGTACTAAAAAAAAACTACTCATCAGATTGAGTTCAAACTAATTTTCGTTGGTTGTTTACATGGTAATGTACATCATATATTTTTTTTAGATTTTTCATTTTCTTACTTTAGAAGTTAGAGGGGGGGACACACACATTTTACCACTTTGGAAGTGTCTCTCGCGCAAAGTATTCAGTGTAGACGAAAATGATATTAGAAACCTTACCATCATTTTTGAAGACCTATCGATAAACACCCCACACGTGTAGGTTTGATGAAAAAAAATATTTTGAGTTTCAGTTCTCAGTATGGGGGGCAACCCTCATTTTTATTTTTTTTATTTTTTTCTGTTCAAATCTTAATGCGGTTCACAGAATACATCTACTTACCAAGTTTCAACAGTGTAGTTCTCATAGTTTCGGCAAAAAGTGGCTGTGACATACGGACGGACAGACAGACAGACAGACAGACAGACATGACGAATCTATAAGGGTTCCGTTTTTACGTTTTACGGAACCCTAAAAAGGTCGCGTCCGCACTCCTCACACCCGACAAGTCAGTGCTACTCATGTAGTGCTCATTATCGTCACTCATTTGTTTCACTATGACAAAGCCTTTTTAATACTGGTTTTTATTGACAAGGCTCTTAACAGCTGATTAGTTTTGACAGTAAGACTAGTGAAGCAACGATACTATTTTTTATTTGACATTATTTTCTGGTATTATTTGGTTGTTTACCGACACATATTATATAATATCCTTAATAGAAAGTGACGTAATGAAGTGTTTTTTTGCAATAAGGGCTCGAATAAATAAAAAAAAAGGTCGCGCCCGCACTCACACCGTCACACCAGACAAGTTAGTACTACTCATTATCGTCACTCATTTGTTTCACTATGACAATGCCTTTTTACAGCTTCATCTAATTGAC
Source organism: Ectropis crepuscularia (assembly GCA_963693475.1). NCBI lineage: Eukaryota > Metazoa > Arthropoda > Insecta > Lepidoptera > Geometridae > Ectropis > Ectropis crepuscularia. The sequence goes on along the minus strand of OY856339.1, from coordinate 31,356,105 downwards.
AAGGCCCTTTTACAGCTGATTATTTTTTTTTGCGCACCACATACAGATTTTCTGTGACCTGTGAATTGAACTCAAGCGTCACGTTCGTAAACATCGGCACATCGGTCTTTGTTTTTTTGGAGCCGATAAATTGTATTATGTACACAGATCTTTAATTGTAAGTGACGTAACCAAGTCTTCTATTGAAATAATAAATAAAATTCGAATAAATAAAAAAAGGTTTGCCCGCACACTTGATGCCCGTCAAGTCAGTGATTAGGTACTCATTGTCGTCGATGTCGAACTCGGTGACTGGTCAAGAGTTCTAACCGCCCTAGGCGCTCCTGACGCGCCAGATGTGTTACAATTTTTTTTTCCCCAAACTAAGCAAAACTTGTGCTGTGGACGCGAGATAGTTGATATAATACTTATATTATAGTTGTATGTACATACTTATTTTATACATAGAAACACCCAGACACAGTACAAATATTTAATTCAACACACGAATAACTCGGTTTCGCAGGCAGAGTTACTATTACTACTACCCCCTAAGCGATGAGGCCAGTCAATTATTAGGAGATCTAAGCTTTTCAGGTCACACTTTACAGCATATTTAGTTTTAGTGTTTTGTCTCGGTCTAGTTGAAATATGTAGGCTATATGAAATACATAATGTGTTCGCTATGGTGCTAGAACGGGAAGACACGATTTCAGCGCTCGCGCCCATTATCCTCGCGTTCTAGGCTGACTAATTAGACAAAAGGTTAATCAGGCCCAGGTTAATTTTAGACTGTATAAAATGACAATATTGTAATAAAACTGACGGTGATTGCAAAAAACCTGTTTTTTTTTCAGTAACATAAAAAAAAAGTTATAATATTTTTTTAATTATCCGTGTTTTCGTAAAATCCCTAGGACTTTAGCAAAAAATCGGTTTGTCAAATCATCCTACAACATAAAATTCGTAGTGGTAATGTGGTACTTCCTCAGGGGGACTCTTTGCAGAGTCCCCCTGAGGAAGTACTACATTTTTGCCAGTTATTCTACAGCCAAGCAGTAATGTACAAACATTACTGTGTTTCGGTTTGAAGGGCAATGTTTTCAGTGAAATGACATGGCATAGAGATAAAACATCTTATATCGCTGGCTCTCACGAGCGCAGTGCAGTGCTAGGTTAAAATTTGGACTCTTCATGTTATAGCTGTGTATCACTATGCTGTTGTGTGGCAGGCATGTTGCTTACCATCAGTTCAGGCACATGTCCTGCTCGTATTGTAATTAATTATATACCTACTACAACAAAAAAACATGTAATATAATAAATATATTGCTACGCTCAACAAGAGCTAAAAATCAAACAGCGAAATGTCTCGACGACCTTATCGTCTACTGTCTGGTAATAATAAATAAATTACCCCTTTTCAAGACGATAAGGTCGCGAAGACATTTCGCTCACATACAGTTAACTTATCACTTTCATAAATGGCAAACCAGCAACCGTTGACGTCAAAAATTTGCCATTTCTAGGGTTGCCAGTCCAGAACTTATTCTTCGTCTGGCCTTGAACTGGAATCTTCGACGTGTACTAGAATGAAATGTTATGTAGTGTCAGCCAAATAAGAGACCTAACATTTTAGTTTGAATTCTTGCCAGTTTTCTTAATAACATGCGATTGTAGCTCTTTAGACGTTGTCGTGGATAGCGTTGGTTTAGCGGAACGGTTTTGCGGCACGCACCCCTACGTGCGAAATGTCTGAATTGGTAATTTGTTTCTTTACCCCAGTTTAGTTTGATAAGTATTTAATACTTTGTCGGCTTACAAAGTGATTTGCAAATTTTTCATTGCGACAATCACTTCATTTTGTGAGCTCGTTTACCCCGAATAAGTTTAGGTAAAATGCCTACTTTACATTTAGTTAGCTAGTTTTAACGAATATTGTTTTTATACCTTTTATCCATGGTTTTATGAAGCAACATTTCAAAAGCAATATTTTCTTGATTCTCTTGTGTTTTATAATGGGGTTATTGCTTTTTATACTGTAGATTGTTTTTCATTTAAATATGTATTTATATACCTACTTTCAAATAGCATACTCATTTTATTTAACCAAATTTTGGAAGCGTTATCTATTTCCAGATTCAGATTTCAGGTAAAATTTGCAGATTTGTAACTAACTCTCTGAACTTTACAAAACACCTAAGTATTGGCTCTATAAAATGTAAGGACGGTGTAACATAACAAACATAGAGTAAAACCGTTTTTTTTTTAAATAATGATAAATAATAGATATAATATATAGAGCACCGGGGTTGCCATGTTGGTCACGTAACTATTGACAAAGTTCATTACGCACTACAAAAAAGTGTGAAGTAGACATTAAATCTGGTAATCCCTACACTATCTAATGTTCGTGTTTTTGAGTTGATAATGTTTTTTTTTCACTAAGTCAAAATTATTTGCTTAGAATCTAACATTTACAACCTCATTAAACATTTCTTTAAAAACGTGGCAAGTGGCACGTTGATACGTAAAGGTTCGCCTGCCCTAGCATAGAGAGACGACGAGCAGGACATGTGCCTGATAGTAAGCAACGCGTATTTAACAGCAGTGTGACGCAGCTATTGGAATCTAAAACGCTCAAATCTTTATCTAGCTCTGCACTGAGATCGAAATTTATCACTGGAAATTTATTGCTGTTCCAACCGAACTATTTGGCGATATACTCATTGTAACTTTTTAATAGTATAGAGTAACGAGACGAGCAGGACATGTACGGTATGGTATACAACATGGTTGCCACATAACATCACAGTGACACGCAGCTATTGGAGCATGGAGAGTCAAAATTATAACCTAGCACTGCTCTGCGCTAGTCGTCGTCCAGAGATAAAAGATATTTTATCCCTGCCATTTAACTGGAAACATTGCCCTTTAAACCAGAACACAATGACGTTTTCACATTACTGCTTAGCGGTAGAATAACTGGCAAAGGTGTACTATTTCCCCAGGCGGACTTTGCAGATTCTTACTTAACTGAACTTCTTCTAGGTAAGCGTGCTCCATCGTAAACCTCATTGACGTTTTTCATGGCGAGATGACAAGCAAGTCCGTATATATTATCAATTAAAATAAACATACATTTTGCGTCACTTCTCCCTTGGACGCTTACGTTTATCAAGTTATTCAAAACAAACTTCCCCATGGGCTCTTCCGTATAACAGTGTATCGATGTTCAATATGTTCACAGGTACTTCAACAAGGCCAACAACAACGAACCAACGAGCAAGGATGGCAACGAGATCGAGGAGCTTGATAACAGACCGAAGCTGCTGCAAAAGGTAAGAGTTAAATCAACTCAGCTAATAAGCACTTACTTGTAGCCCAGGATCCCTGGTCAACGGACGAAACGACGGATCGAAGTAAAACCGGAGTAGGAAAGTCGCGAGTTTATTTCGAAATTACGTTTTCGTAGCAAGAGAGCAGGACGTCTACTCTCTTTCTACGAAAACGTAATTTCGAAAAAAAACTCGCGACTTTCCTACTCTCGTTCTACTTCGTTTTGTCCGATACAACATTGTTTGATGTTTAAATGTTCTAAGCATAGTCTAATTAGTGTAAGCTTAGAACATTAAAACCGATAAAGTCGACGGGTAGAAATATACTTAATCGAAGTAGGAAAGTCGCGAGTTTATTTCGAAATTACGTTTTCGTAGCAAGAGAGCAGGGTAGCGATTCTGAAACCATTCGGTTGCATCCGACACGGAATCTCATCTCTCGGTCTTTGTCTTATCTGTTTAGCATGACAAAGACTGAGAGATGAGATTCCGTGTCGGATGCAACCGAATGGTTTCAGAATCGCTACCCTGGTCTATTGGAACGAAGTTCCTTACGGCAGCCTTGGAAGAGATAGGGATTTTGCTGCGCGACCAAACTGAAAATAATGTGAGAAAAATAAATAACGGAAGTGAAGCGTGTCTGACTGTGACTAGTGTTGCCAACTTTATTATTCAGATGATGGTACCATTTAAATAATAAAATGAAGCAATACTTTTTTCGAAAATTGTGTTGCTTCTATACCCATTATCCGATGAAACTTCGTTCCTACGTGGTGTTCCATGACAACACATCTTGTTTTTTTGCACTTGATTACTACCAAGCTACCACAATCGAGAGTTTCATACAGGAATTTGTTGGACGTCTCATCAAAATGAAGCTACTCAATTCTCACTACAAAAATAGCTTGATAGTACTTACTCTAGTGCAAAAATTGGAATATTAGTGAGCCCTAGTGTCCGCTTCAGCCTCTGGGGATGATGAGAGTCTGCTTCTCCTCTCGGTCCTCCGCCACCACATGAGATAATTTATTTATTTACCTAATCTGGAAACATTGCCCTTCAAACTGTAACTCAATAAATTTTCTAAATTACTGCTTGACAATAGAATAACTATCAAAGGTCTATAGAATAACTTCCGCAAGCGGAGTGTGGAGTATACAAAGAGTCCTACCATTTAAAATATTCCTAACATTAGCACATATACCTTTATGAAAATAGTTACTAACTACATTGTCATTAGTAATCAGATTTAGATCTTTGATTAATTGGGCAAATTTTGGCTGATGTTCTTGCCTACTTCAGCTCAAGCATGTAATATGTTGGTTTTTATAACTGTACTTAAGTTGCAAGTAGGTAAGCATATAGTTTACATCTACATCTATGCATGCAAGTTTAAATTGACATAAATAAATTAGAAAGTAAACCCATGTGAAAACGGACGAAGAGAGATGAATTTTAAATAGACCTACACTTTTTACGGGACCACAAAACTAAATTTCAAGTGCGGTTACACATTACCCGAGTTTGATTATACTCGTACGTAGGGTTCATACGGTTTTAATGAAATCCATTTCAAAGAGAAGGCAAGATCCTTTTAGCAACATCAATTCATCAGAACCCGTTGGCCCTTATCGCTTGACTACGCTCGAGTTAACAGCCTTTTAGATAATAAAAATTACCATTTCCTTTGGGAACGGAGATCTGCCGGCGCTTCTACCGCCTAACTAAATCGGCTATCGCTTTGCTAATGCTGTCTCTATAATTTCAAGCGAAAAGAAAAGAGAGAGAAACATCAAAGCTATGACATTTTTCGTAAGGCGGTAGACCCCCGGATATAAAGCCGTAGCGTTACTAATTTAACACAGCAATCATGTAGTTGAATACAGGCGCCACAACCGAATTATGTTATACAAATATGACAGCCTTCGTATGAATTCAGTTATATCTGTTGTCCTATAGATAAATTGGTCGAGTGATCTGTTACGGGTCGGGGTCCACCCGTCTGTCAACTCCAATTACAGAAAAGGTCAAATGGTCATTCAGAGCTACATATAGATCTACATATACCTGAGTTGGATACGAATGCTACAGGAATAGTTAAAGTCAAAGTTGAGTACTCTTTATTTATAAATGTACAATTAATGTGTACGTCAACAAAACAAATAAAAACAAAAGAAAGAGGACAGAAATAGTTTAGCAGGAGAGCATTTTCAAAGTGCAAGAATATTTTTTTAAAACGGTCACACATTCTTCGAAATGATTTTCGAAGTACGTATAAGTACGTTTTTTTTGTAATTATAAATTAACAATGTTCTAGAACTATTTTCAACTCTTTTATCTTTATCCTAGCTTTATCTTCGCTTTCTAAGAACTCGCTGAAACTTTTATAATTTCAAGGAAATAGCAGGCGCCCTTCCTTTTTGGCGATGAACCAACAACTATCTAATGAAGTGAACAACAAACAACTGTATTGTAAATCGATGATGTCGCATTCGTAATAAAATCGATCTTTGCTCTCTGTTTTCTTTTCGCTTGAAATGATAGAGACAGCAATAGCAAAGCCATAGCCGATTTAGTTAGGCGGTAGAAGGGCCGGTCGTTTTGTAATTTCGCGGCACCGACATGTGTAATAGCCAAAGACAATAACCCACTTGACTGATCGTACGACTTCCCCTCCTTCGCCGTTTAGTAGCACGATTGCACAGTTCAGCACAATAGGAACCCGTTGATGACTTTCTTTGCATCCTGCTCTGTCCTTTGAAGTTTGTATAACTCTCTCTCGTTTTGTCCGATCATTCATGGAAAGTAGTGCACGTCACACGGATATTCGGATAATCAGAAGCGCTGACAAGCGCGGTATTGAACCTCGTCCTGCGCCGACGCTGGTGAATTGTGAATGTGGGCGAAATTCGTGTCATCGCCGATCAACAGGGTATTTAATCTGTGGTAATAGCTGTATATCTACAGCTGTACAGTTAACATATTGTGATACATGAATGCTGTTTGATACTAAAGTTATAAGTTTTCACTAGGTGGTACTGTCGACAGTTTCTATTTTTAACCGACTTCCAAAAAAGAGGAGTTTAACAATTCGGTTGTATGTTTTTTTTTGTGTGTTACTCGATAGCGCTGCCAATTGTGAATCGATTTTGATGGATCTTTTTTTGTTTGCTAGATCGTAGTTCAAAGGTGGTCCCATATAAAAATCGCTGTAGCGGTTATGGAAATATGAACAAAAAACTAATAGAGCAAGATCCCAGAGCCGCCAGACGTCACGTATTTTCTGACGAACGAAATGTGGACGAGTGAGTAGAGTTAGTACGTAGGTACTAAGAACACATGCTTACCCGCTAACTTGCTTAGACGGCCTATTTTGAGATATGAGGCAATAAAGGTATATAAAAACACAGCTTACTTCACTTATTTTCTGACAAATGATTTTTACGTATATTATAGGAAATATCCTTAAAAATAAGGCCCCATTACTCCCACACACTTTCCGTCGGCCGTTTTCCTTAACAGACGCTTTAAAACTCTCAAAATATGTGGCACTGCACAATGTGGCACCGTACAGGTCAAAGGAATGGGTAGATTTCGATGCGGTTTTCTTCATTTGAAGGTTGATTTTGGTGCAAGTGGTTTTAGCTATGTTTGATTGATATCGATTCAAAATGGCCGCCTCCGCAAAAAGGCGGACAAAATGTTTCTTCACAGCTTACCTTAATATGGGTACCAAATGAAAGGATTTGACTAGTAGAACACTATGCACTATGACAAATTTCAAATCCAAGATGGCCGCTACCGCAAAATGGTGAAATTTATTTATTTTTTCACAACTCCCTCAATATGGGTATCAAATGAAAAGACTTGACTAGTAGAATGTCTTGAAGGCCTTTTCCTTCTGTCTGCGTCTGTTAAGGAAAACGGCCGACGGATAGTGTCTAGGAGTATTGGGGCCTTATTTGTAAGGATGTTGCCTATAACATACGTAAAAATCAGTTGTCAGAAAATAAGTGAAGTAAGCTGTGTTTTTATGTACCTTTATTGCCCCATTTCTCAAAATTGGCCGTCTAACAAAGTTAGCGGGTAAGCATGTGTTCTTAGTACGTACTAACTCTACTCAATCGTCCACATTTCGTTCGTCAGAAAATACGTGACGTCTGGCGGCTCTGGGATCTTGGACTATAAAACTTGCTTTCACATATTGTGACGATATACCTATAGTGCATTCCAGTAAGCTGTGTAGAAAACCAAAACAAACCAAAAAAAAGGTGATACCATAACATAAACATCGTTTAATCTTAGTATTTTTATGAAATTGCCCTAAAATATTTTTCACAAATAGGATTCGACTTTATTGCGATCCTAAATACCATATACTTAGATTTGTATTGATCAAATAATTCTATACTATCTTATTTTAAAAGTTATAGAAAGTAATGGTAGAATGATAGAAATATGATTTTAAGTACTAGCAATTTGATCTGTGTTTCTCAAACTATCAATGTTGCATTCAAGACATTTATACTTCTTTTCATCAAATTATTTTTATTAAGGACGCGCCTATTTTTCTAACATACCCCTCTCATGCCCATATTGCAAAAATGCCCATTTCCATTATTTTCGAGTATGGATTAATTTTACTCTATTTATTTTTGTCATTAATTTGGAATTTTTAATTGTAATGTAATTTGATTTTAATGTAATGTATTATTTGATTTTTATTGTAATGGGATCTTAAATTGACGTCTGTTTTTTTTTAATTATTGTCTTGTATTGGTAATATTTGAATATCTTGAATATTATGACATGTAACTACTGGTTATCAATAAAAGAGTAAGAGTATGACTAAATAACTCCGAGAAAAAGGTTTCTTGTGTCGTAACGAGTTGAGAGAAAATCGCAAACCTCTATATACGTGTTCCAAATTACGCTGTTTACTATCAAAAGCTTGTATAATTTTCACTTTAAAATGCCATAAATTTTGTGTTATTTTGATCGAAACTTTTGTATGTGTTTCCAGAATATTATCATAGTGTTATGATCAGTTTTGGGTAATACGAGGACAATTTGAACGAGATTTTATTATTGTTAAAAATAAAATGCACGTTTTCATATAAGGAAACATCTAAATTACTTTTCTAAGTCACTGGTTCTAGTGTTACATTCTTCTCCGAACTCAAATGCTTTGCCTTTCCTTTTTTTACGTGGGGGAAATAAATGTACGTATGCCCGCCATACTCTCATTATGAAATGAGAGGAGATCTCCATCTACCCTCATTTGGGCTTCAAAAAACGCAGGGTGACCAACACTACACACAACACTAACCATATCAGGTTTCTCCAAACTCAGTGCGCTATGCACACATTTATTTATTAGATGATTCCGCGACGCCGATAACCGTAAACCGGGTAGTTTTCGATTATTGGCATCGTGGTCATCGCGTCGTAGTTGAACTATATACCAATGTTTTTTTATTTTCCAATGCTTCCCGAACCATTCTTACGTAGTAATGACATTCGGTAGATAGAACCTTCGGGTCGTGGATGTCGATCCAATGACCAGTTTTAGCATCAATCAAATGTTCAGCAATTGCAGATTCTTGTGTCTGACGATTTTTTACAGCGGCAATGTGTTAATTGTTCCAAGTCCCAGCAGTGGGAACATATATTTGGGTGTTTATGATATCCATACATATATATTTAGCCTTGTTTTGCGACGAAAATTTAAAAGGGAAAGCAATGAAAGATACTACAAACTATCTTGTAACACAATGGTTGAGAAATGCTGGTCTGTCATATTGAGAGTGACATTGGTTTGTTTACCTTTTATTCACAGAGATTTGGAATGAGGTATAGTGACAGATTCGTATGAAAGTTGGCCGAGTGTCTGAATTTAACTTTAAATTGAAGTCGGTTCTTGTTTTTTTGAAGAAAATAGATTATTTTGTCTGGTATAAAACAGATATAAGAAAAAATAAAAATCGTCAAGGTCAAGCATTGTGATGTGCGAGATCTGTATTATAGTGTACTTGTAAACATATTTGAAGCGGCTACCTAATCTCAGCGGCTCACCGTCGGAACTCAGGGATGATTAAAGCGATTGTTTTGCGGCTTGATCCGAGTTAGAGGGCTTAGGACGAGCGGGGCAATTTCGGGAGCGAGATTACGAACAAATCATGCATCATGCCCCAGCTGTAGAGGTCGCATACATATTTTAGCATTGTGTAGAGGTGTAGACTACAGGTTTGTGCAACTTACTAAAAGGTATACCACCTTTACCGTGGTCAACCATTATCGCATTAAACATATTAGCATGAAATGATATTAATGTGAAGTGATCTGTGAACACTAAAATACCTTTATTCTACTTTTTAACCGTCTTCAAAATAGGAGAAGGTTTTCAATTTAGTTTTTTATCTTATGTATGTTGTATGTTTGGCGATATCTCCGCTCAGCTTTCTGTGTTTGGTAATAAAAACACCACTCTAATACAATTTATTATCAACATGATAAATTAACAAAAGGTACCTACTTACCAAGGTATGCACAATATTTACAAATAATAAAAAAAACACACTCCCAACAAATCAAACACGCCCTAAACGACATAGAGACAGAGCGCGCGGGGGTGCCTGTTTATGCGACATCACAAAACGACCCAATTGTAGTTACTGCCCGATGCACCAAGATTATGCTGGACGATAAGATCCTAGAGATGACCAAGACCATCGAAGGGAACTCAAACGTCAAAGCTGGTTGGGAAAACTGGGAGGTACCGAGAATACAGTGGGTCAACGGAGTTCCAGGATGTGGAAAGACAACATGGGTGATTAGACACTTCGACGTAGGCAAGGACGCCATCATCACCACAACAACTGAGGCAGCAAAAGATCTAAGAGAAAAGCTATCGCACCGTATCGGAAACTTGGTTAAAACCAGAGTGCGAACCATGGCTTCTGCTCTGGTAAATGGTTTTGGTAGGGAAAGTTTCAGTCGCCTCATGGTGGACGAAGCTCTCATGAACCATTTTGGAGCCATTGTGATGGCTTCAAGGCTGTCTGGTGTTGGTGAAATTGTCCTCATTGGAGACGTCAATCAGTTTCCTTACATCGACAGGGAAAATCTCTTCGAAATGAGGTATCACCGCCCAAACCTGGTAACAAATATCAGCCAGGAGTTGCTCTGCACACATCGAAACCCAATGGACGTCGCATATGCGCTGAGGGAAATATACTCCGGTATGTACTCCGCAGCACCCCGTATAAAGTCCCTAGAGCAGAGAAGGTATAAGGGAGCGCAGATACCCAACAAACAAACACCCTCTTTTTAGTTCACATTCAAGAGGAGAAAGAGATCCTGACAAGCGAGGGTTATGGGTCAGGCAAACCAAGGTTATGGGTCAGGTACCGGGTCACGCATCCTCACCATCCATGAAGCTCAGGGACTAACATACGATTCGGTAATCGCAATCAAAACCAAGGCAAACATGAAGCTGCACGAGAGCATGCCCCTATGCGGTTGTTGCAATCTCACGGCACACGGGGACCTTCACATACTACGCTGACGACACCGACGACGCCATCGGTCGGTTCGTACGGCGAGCGTTGGCTGCATCACTGAAGACCATCCGAGAGTTTAACCAACAGATGGCCATCAGGGACAGAAATACAGCAGTAGTGGATGCTCTGGGCCGGGAGGAGGCGGCTAAGGCATTAGGCAAAGAATCACAGACGAGCACTAGAATTAGGTTTGAAATGTACCCAACTCCCTTCTATTTTCCTTTTCTTCTCCTAATCCACGAAATGTGTAAAAAAAAATGTATTGACAAAGATCACAGACCCGGAGTCTGTGGAGTGTAATTTAAATAAATAAATAAAAAAACTCGACGAGTTCACTGCCGCGCGCCAGGGTTCCCAGAACGCTGGCAGCATTGCCCCGTTGGATGGCGATACTTAGTTTTTGGGCGAAGTAAGTGTCAGCTCTGAGATCCCCTGAGTCGAGAACCAACCGCTTCGACAGTTGTTTGGAGAACTTCTTCATGTCGGACGACCACGGGCCCATAGTCTCCACAGCCAACGCAAATAAAATCATAATTTGCGCTGAGCTGGGAGTATTTCCGTTGTTTAAGGAGCTGTACCTGTTCGGCCGCAGCTCCGACGGCTTGAGCCGAACTACTGACATGAGACGGAGCCAGGGTGTCCACACACGTGGCGTCCCATACTAATGCCCTACCGAGACACAACGGTACTAACGTGGCACCAAATAATTAAAATTTAAAAGTTGTAAATTCTATTGTTTAGGTACGGAGGTCTCCTCCAGGTGAAAGGGTAAATGCAAAAAAAATAAACTTCCCTTTCCAAAAACAAGGTAGCTAGCTACACAGCATTTAAATAGGCCATTTGTGGTCTGCATAAAAAACTGCAATTGTAGAATAGACATAGGCATAGACAGAGGCATAGGTACATTTCACCTCTATTTACCAAAACAAAGGCCTTTATGCAGATAATAAGCCTTTATAAAAGAGAGGGTGCGAAGGGTGAGTCCTTGACCCGTTTGCGGAAATGTTTTAGTGACCTTCGAGCCGCGGGCGCCGGGCGCAGCCCTCCGCGGCCGATCAGCTGAGCTGTCACCGCCGTCTAATATAAACGGAATTTACGGAAACCTTGGGAGGCAGCCGCCGTGTTTACGGGAAAATGTTACTTAATAACACTACGTTTTTGTCGGGAAATTGCCTTTATCAACAACATAATAATACATGTTCACGCAGTACCTGTGTTGAGGCGATAGGGTCGCGTTCTATTCATAACTTATTTTGTTATGTAATAATAGTTTCTTGGCAATGTCCGCCTGGGGAAGGATCACACTTTTGGTAGTTATTCGACCTCTAAGCAGCGATCTGTATAAATAAGTTACCATGTCGGTTTGCAGGCCAATGTTTCTAGAGAAATTATAAGGCAAAGAGACAAATCATCTTATATCTCTCGGTGTGATTTTAACAAAACGAAAAACTGAGTAAATCCTGCACTATTTTTTTAGCTTTTATAGGTTTACACCTGACCGCCATCTCGCCTAATGTTAAGCGACGATGCGGTCTACAATGGAACGTGTTTATCTTAAAGAAAATGATTCACTCTCGATTTGAAGACCAAGATTACAACTATCGGGAAAAACCCACTCAGGAAACTCATTCCACAGCCTAGACGTTCTTATCACAAAAGTAGAGTCAAACCTGTTCGTCCGTGTCTTTGGAATATCAACCATGAAACGGTGCCGCTTCTTCGAGCCATGAGAAGTCCGAAAGAAAAAAGGGCAAGGTGGTATTAGACCATGCAGATCAGTTGCACACTCTCCGAAGTGTATCCGATAAGCTAGCAATTTTGCGGCAACGTTCAATACTTTGAAGTCTTTTTCGCAATAGAGTGCCTATGAGCCTTGTGGCACGCCTCTCGATCGACTCCAGAGCATCAAGCTGATAGTTAGCCGATCCATCCCAAAGGTGCGAATAGTACTCCATACAAGATACTATACACATTTAAATTATTCATAAGCCGATAAAGATATAGAGACAAACAAGATCGAATCCACTACCTATTAGAAGCGTACCTACCTAGCACACTGCCAACATTACAACTCCGAATGGTAATTCTTATACGTTGTGCCAAATAAACGCTAACATTTTGTTAGGCGTAGCGTAGATCAAGCGCTCGAAATGGTTCCAAAAAGGTTTTTGAAAATGAGATGGGTTCCCGACCCTCATGGTCCCAATGTCTGTGGTTGAGACATTCAAGAGAACCAAACGATTCAAATAGAGTTAGCTTAGTTTGGGGTCAGATGGTGTTGTGTGTGAATTGTCCACCAATATTTAAAAATATTTATTTTAAAATTTAGTTAATTCTTGTTTCAATTGAAGCCTAAAGATTATTTCCATGAGGACGAGGTTGTTACTATTGTTTACGAGGTTGCCGTTGAAACCAGCGAATCATTTTGCCCCGGAAAAGCTGATAAATTAGAAGTGATGATAAATTAGGGTACCTACACTACCTACCCTTTCGTGAGCTTGATAGATGAATTTGGCCCTAACATCTAAGTACTTACATACGTCACTATGCTCGACCCTAATAATGCTTTCTGGAATTAATATAATGCCTTCATACAAGTTTGAGGGGATGGAAGTTGAATGTGCTAGTTTCTGTAGCTATTCTTTATCTAGATTCTAGAGGTACCTACCATACCTATTGTGGATCAACGGTTTTTTGAAGTGAAAACTTCTTTTGGCGCGCCTAGACAGATTTTTCGTGGACTGTGAAATGAATTCTAGCGTCACGCTCGGATATGATAAGAAATATTCGGGTAAACTCGGGATCACAGCCATTGGCTATCTAGAAATGCGTCGTTCAATGGGAAATGCCAAAAGGGCGTGGCCTGCCCAACATGGCATGGCCATCTAGAAATGCGTCAGCCAATGGGAAATGCTGGTGCATTTCTAGATGGTCCTGCCATGATGACCAGGCAACACCCTCCGGTTCCACCCGCGTAGTTTCCAAAGTAAGCTATTAAATTCTGAGTTTTAAGTTTTCACTTCTATCGGCGGTTCCTATGGCTGCCAATTTTTTATAGTACCTATAGACTATAGAGTGATGGGTCGAGTAGGACATATGTATATGCTTGATTGTAGGCAACACGTCTGCCCGTAACAGCGCAGTGTCACGCACCTATTGGAATATGAAGAGTCCAAATCATTACCTAGCGCTGCGTTCGTCATCCAGAGGCATACGATTTTATTTATCTGTAAGCCCTATAATTTCTGCGCGGTAACATTGCCCTTGAAATCGGAACATAATGATATTTTCACATTACTGTTTGGCGGTAGAACTGGAAAAGATGTGGTACTTCCCCAGGCGGACTTTCCTAAGAGTTCTGACACTAAGTTTTAGTTTTGGTTTAGCTTTGCTTATAGCTACAGATATATTGCTATTACGAGTGTAGATGATGAGAACTCACAAGATTTCAAATACAAATACAAAAATCTTTATTGCTGTTTGCAGGCAAGATAAGATATTACAAAACAATTTAAAAGTCGACTCATACAAACTGGCCTCTTCGAGAGGCATGCAATAATTATGTCTGGCAACCTTTAGAAACCTTTTCTGTTGGTCTGAATTTATACCACCATCTAAAAACCACCCATTTCACCCTTCTACAACTACAACTACTACTACAACTTCTAAAAACTGTCTAACGTGCAGGGCTGATTAGCCGCTGCGCCATTCTGATGCTACGCCGCTATGTTGTGCGTGTTGGTGACGCAAATCTACAAGACTTTCTCTTGCGAAAAACTGCTAAACGCAGAAAGAAGTTTTCACTTCGGTGTCGGTAACGGTAGCAGTGTCGCGTGCTCAATTGTTTTTGTCACGTTTTTCCCATTTCGAAAAATGCTCAACACGCCAATGTTTTCTAGGCCACAGCTTGTTTACTGTCGTACCTATGACCGGAGAAGTTTTATTTATTCATATCACTGGGTAGCGCATTATTATTTATGGCGATAATTCTCTTATTAGTACTAAATATTGAACACTGTAGAGTTTTAAATATCCGAAAAGATGTCAAGAATGTAATGTACATTTTGTAATACCTATAGCATATAGACAAGAAATCGAAAACTAAAAAAATGTAAAATATAAAAAAAAAAAATTGCGCCAGAATTTTTACGTATTTTGATTATAATAATATTTTAATCTGGAGTATGAATTTGAGGGTCGAGCTTAGTGTTTTGTGAGAGGTGCCTGCAATATACAAATACAAATTGATGATGAAATTCATTTCTGCAAATACACTCCAATCATAGTACCTAATTCCGTAAATGCAGTACAATAAACAGTAGAAAACTGCGAAGTAGCAGATACATTCACATCTACTTCGTGTCTCCACGTCGTTTCGATGACCTCATTAAATCCCGACGATAGCCAATTTCTCCAGAAGTGGACCATAAAAATCCAATATTTCACAAGAAAATCTCCCCACGTTTCGTCGCCATTATTTGGAGCCAAGTCCATCCGTCTTTTAATAAGTATAAAAAAAAGTTTCCGTTTTCCGCTAATGGGACAAGCTTTTCGTTTCAAAGTTGGCCGTGTCCGTCAGGCTTCAGTCGAGAGCTTCCAGAGAGTCCATTTCAACTTTTTACGTAGCTTTTAGCTTTCATCGCGACTGTGAGTTGCAATTTGAACTTGAGCTATTAATATCGCGCTGAACGAGAATAAAATCATGTCATATGGTTGTTTCAGCCCTATTTAAGTTTCAGACGCAGGCGATCTTTTTATTTGTTTCTTAATTTACACACCAATACTCGTAATAGTAGTGGTAGGACTCTTGGCAGAGTCCGCCTGGGGAAGTAGCGAAGTACCACACCTTTGCCAGTTTTTCTACCGCCAAGCAGTAATGTGTAAGCGTTACTGTGTTCCGGTTTGAAGGGCATTGTTCCCAGATAAATTACTGGGCTTAGAGATATAATATCTTAGATATCTGGGTGACGAGAGCAGTGCAGAGCTAGGTAATGATTTGGACACTTCATGTTCCAATAGCTATGGTCACTTTGCTGTTATGTGGCAGGCATGTTGCTTACCATCAGGCACATGTCCTGCTCGTCTCGTCACTTTTTAATATAAAAAAAGCCTACGTGGCTTATGGCTAAGGTCAGTAACTACCTATGTACAGAGACCTCGTTAGGTAGCATTTTAAGCGTCGGGGTTAAAAACACTTTGCACTCGGCAAAGTGTATGGAAAAGCTGATTGAGATGGTGCCACAGCATGGTAGCTTACAATGACGCACTCGTGCGCAAAAAGACCTGTTTAATAAAAATTGATTCAGCTGTTTTGTTAACTGCAGTAGAAATCTTAGACGCAAGATGGTTGTTTGCTTTACTTGCCAATGTGCATGACTTCAAAATACTGAAGGAATCTAGATAGAATATGGTACATAGATGAATAATAATAATGGACTGAAATCACACATGGGATAATTTTTATTCCGGATAAAAACGGAATCGGTAACCGTGGATGAAACCGCGTAGCGCTGCTAGTTAAAAATATGAATACTAGTCACATAAATGAGGAAAGAAACTCTAACAAATATTCGCTACGTAATGTAGGCCAGAAGGGTAAAACTTAAACTTAGAAAAAGCATATTCGTAATCTTCATATGAGGGAAAGTTATTTAGCTTTGAGTGAGCCGCAGTTCACTCTGGTAACGAGGGCGAACCACTCACAACTCCACCGCTAGACTCAAGATTCCGACCTCAGAAGGCTCTCTGGGAACTGCAAAGACCCTGATTCACTACGACTACCCAAACACAGTTACCGCAGTCATCATCCTTGGGTTTTGTACATCAACTGATAGAGATGCGCATCTTCACAGAGTACGCCATTAAGCTCTCGTAATAATAACTCCAACAAGTAATCTACGCCAACATAAACCGTTTACAATTTTTTCCCACTGCTGAGAGAAGAGAGTCAATGCCATACACTACGTTGGTCATGTGCGGTATGTCACATGTCCACGAGGGGTCTATATGTGTGGTAGCATAACAATTTTTGTACTAATTTAAGAAGGCATAACGTTTTTAGGACTAATCATAATTTACCATAACAACTAAACGCATAAATGTTTTCGCATAATGTTTACTAGCATAACCATAAACAGCACAACGATAACTTTCCATAATATTTAAACACATAACCATAAATAGCATAATATAAAAATCAATGCCACTTTTCGTTGTTATTGAACTCCTCCTAAACGGCTGGACCGATCTGAATGATTTTTTTTGTATACGTTTGGGTAGGGCCCTGGAAGGTTTAGATGCACAAATCAGCCCGGCAGATGGCGCTGCAGTTGATATCTAGGTTATTATTCGAGTGAAGCCGGAGCGGGCCGCTAGTATAGCATAAAGATAACTTAGCATAATATTTAAAGGCATACATTGAGAAAAGCAGACGGTACACCTAAGAAATGTGCACTTTTTTTACTCCGGGTGGGCTCCCGCCAGAAGCTCTGCGGCCAGTCCTGAGTGTCCTTCCTGCGCTCCACTGCGGAGGCTCACCCCATTCAGGACCTCCCTTGAGCTTCTGGCTCCCGCATTTTTTATATACACTCTAGGGGTAGTAGCGACAAGACTAGATGGAGTCGGGGTGTTCCGAGTCGGATTTGGGTCCTATGTATCTTGGTTCTACATTGAATAACACAATACCTAAATAAAAAATGCCTAAAGACTATTATGCGTCTCATCAATATGCCTAAAGACTATTTATTATGCGTCTCATTAATAGTCGAATCGAATTTAGTGCAATAGATTGTTATGCTTAAAACACATCATGCCAAAAAACTATTATGCAAAAGTTGCATTATGACACTATCTATTATGCTACATTTTTTTTTTTTTTTTTTTTTTTTTTTATTCAAATTTGCTACTCCACAGACTCCGGGGTCCGTGACTTTTGTTATTTCAAATCTTATTTATTTATACATATTTCTTGGATAATTAGAAGAAGAGGAAAATAAGGGGGGAGTTGGGAACATTTTAAACCTAATACTAGTTAGTGCTCGTCTGTTGAGCCGATCACTACCGGTTGGGATTCCGCTAGTAATCGACTCAACATCGATTCTTTGCCTTATTGCCATTTGCCTAAGCCGCCTCCTCCCGGCCGAGAGCCTCCACTACGGCTGAATTTCTGTCCCTGATGGCCATCTGTAGGTTGAACTCTCGGATGGTCTTCGGTGATGCAGCCAACGCTCGCCGCACGAACCGACCGATGGCGTCGTCGGTGTCGTCAGCGTAGTACGTGAAGGTCCCCGTGTGCCGTGAGATTGCAACAACCGCATGGGGCACGCTCTCGTGCAGCTTCATGTTTGCCTTGGTTTTTATTGCGATTACCGACTCATATGTCAGTCCCTGAGCTTCATGGATGGTGAGGATACGTGACCCTGTGCCTGACCCATAACCCTGGTTTGTCAGGGTCTCCTTCTCCTCTTGAGTGTGAACTAAGAAGAGGGTGTTTGGTAGGGTGTTGGGTATTTGCGCTCCCTTGTACCTTTTCTGCTCTAGGGACTTTATACGGGGTGCTGAGGAGTACATACCTGAGTATATTTCCCTCAGCGCATATGCGACATCCATCGGATTACGATGTGTGCAGAGCAACTCCTGGCTGATCTTTGTTACCAGGTTTGGGCGGTGATACCTCATTTCGAAGAGATTTTCCCTGTCGATATAAGGCAACTGATTGACATCTCCGATGAGGACAATTTCACTAACACTAGACAGCCTTGAAGCCATCACAATGGCACCAAAATGGTTCATGAGAGCTTCGTCCACCATGAGGCGACTGAAATTCTCTCTTCCGAAACCATTTACCAGAGCAGAAGCCATGGTTCGCACTCTGGTTTTGACCAGGTTTCCGATACGGTGCGATAGCTTTTCTCTTAGATCTTTTGCTGCCTCAGTTGTTGTAGTGATAATGGCGTCCTTGTCCACATCGAAGTGTCTAATCACCCATGTTGTCTTTCCACATCCTGGAACTCCGTTGACCCACTGTATTCGCGGTACCTCCCAGTTTTCCCAACCCGCTTTGACGTTTGAGTTCCTTTCGATAGTCTTGGCCATCTCAAGGATCTTATCGTCCAGCATAATCTTGGTGCATCGGGCAGTAACTACGATTGGGTCGTTTGGTGGTGTCGCATAAATCGGCATTCCCGCGCGCTCTGTCTCTTTCTCGTTCAGTGTCACGAAGCCATTTTCTGCACTGTAAGCTGCCATATACTGTCCTGTCATAGTTCCCTTGATGACCCGGGAAGTGACATTATTGTAAATGGCTGCTTCAGCCTCCTCGAGTTTCGCCTTTAAGAGGCTTTCACTTCCTAGCCTATAGGACTGCATGATGTTTTCGCAGGTCTTGAGGTTAACTCGTCTTGTCGCTCTCAGTGTGGCTATGAATTCGATGAAGGCGTTACGTGCATGACTTCGCGGCTCCGAAGCCAGGACATAGCGGGGCGGTTCAACCTGTCCCATGTCGGCTCTCGTTCGGCTCAGTTGTTCTTGTGAAGCTGCGTTGGGGGTCCTTGACGTCAAGGGGGGTGATGAGTGGGATGAGATTCGGAGTATGCTCCTTGCTGCTGCGTTGAAGGCAGTCACGAAGGTCGTGTTGGTGCCTTGGCAACCGTTTTGATTGGCTGCGGCTTTTTCCGTGGCTGCCCTCTGCTGTGCTCTTTCGGAGCCGGTTTGGATGGTCGAACTAGGAACCGGATGTCCCCAGCTGTCAGTTGCATTTGTTTGGTCGTGCGAAGGGACTCTGAGAAAGCTCAGATTTTCTCCCCTATCTTCATATACGACTACCTCATGATGTTTAGAGGCCTCAATGCAACCCAGCCGGTCTGCGACTCGCGCTCTTGAGTATTCGATTGCCATCGCATCCACGCTTATCACCCGGGGTGTTTCACCTGCATTTCTGCTCAGATGTGCGAGCAGCGCACTTGCCTGTGTGAAAGGGGTCCGGCCTTCCGAGTACTCTATTAGTGCAATCGTTTTGTTTTTCGATCGCACCAACCGAAATCGGTGGCCGTCTACCTCACACACTGGCATGGCGTCGTAAGTTTTCCGCTTCATTGTAACTTTTGCGGTACTCCCATTGAGCAGGCAAGACAATCCAGGTGACAAACGGGCTCGTTTCCGTTCCCAGGCGAAGCAAAAGCTTATTCCGAATCTTTCTTTGTTGCTGTCCATGAAGAGAGCCACTCCGCGGATACGGATCCCTGCCTCTCCTCGGTCTGCGTTCTCCAGTAGTTGTTGGAAAGAGATACTTTTCGAGGAGTTATGTTGGGCGGGAACCTCATTCCACGTGGCGTCCACGGACAGCAGGTCAGGGTGTGGTGGCGAGGGGGGGCGTGTATTTGAGATTGTGGAGTTTCTTTTGGCCGCTATGCGGAATGAGCTCTCCATGAAGGACAGGAGCCGTGTTCTGTTATCTGGATTTGCTAAGATGTTATGGAGATCCGAGACAACCAGCCTTCTGTCGATCATAGATTCGAGTTCATGTCTTGCGGCCATGAATCGGGGACAATCGATTAGCACGTGCCAGACCGTTTCGGGTTGGTCGGGGTCACACTCGCATGCAGGACTGCTCTTAAGCTTAAATCTGTACAGGTATTCTGCTATTCCTCCGTGTCCCGTCAACGCTTGTACCTGGAAGGGAGTCAATTTTATGGTTCTTATCATTCGATATGCGTTTGCTATATCGGGGAGGAACGTCTGGGTGACTTTTCCGGTGTCCGAGGTCTCATATCGATCTTGCCATTTCTTGACCGATTCTTCGCGGATTTTGCGTTTGACGTAGGACAAAGGGATCCCCTCGTAGTCTCTGGGTGATTCCGTGAGAGCTGCTGATTTGGCTAGTTCGTCAGCTCTTTCGTTGCCGACGGTGCCCACATGCGCTCTTACCCAGAAAAGACGAAGAGATCTGCCTTCAGCATTTATCTGTCCAATGTTTTCCTTTATACACTTTGCCAGGGGGTGACTCGTATTTGGGTTACTTAGCAGTTCGAGTGAAGATCTGGAGTCACTCAGGACATTGACTTCTGGGTCTTCGCTCATTAACACCATTTGAGTTGCCCGGCAAAGAGCATAGAGTTCCGATTGAAAGACTGTGCATTCGGAGTGGAGCTTGAAGGTCGAGCTCTTGACCTCTTTGCCGTTCTCCCACCATGTTAGAGCAGCTCCAACTTTACCCTCAATCTTACTGCCATCAGTACATTATTATGCTACATTCATTATGCCAAAGTAAATTAGGACAAATAAATTATGCGTTTTAAATGGCACCCGTCCACGAGAGACATCTTTCTCGGAACACGTCATTTTCCTCATATTGATTTCTTTTTTTGTTAAACTGAGCGGTAATAACATTTGTAGGTACATTTGTACATAAATTAATGTTCAATGGTGTAGTTTGTATCTACTCTTGTTGTACCTACGACCAAACCCTTTTAGAATCTCGGGCGTTCTCGATATTGTCCTCGATTACTATTAAAAGTACTATGAGAAAGTTTCGATGTTTGGATGTTTGTCTTCAATGACGTTGGAGCTTTTGAACGGATCGGGTTGAAATTTGAAACACAGGTAGATTATTGTCTGGAATGATACGATACTTTTCATTAGACGAATTCTGAAAAGAGACATAAATTACGATAACGGAAACTAATAACAACGCGTACCGCTGCTAGTAAAATATTACTATTTTGTAAAAAAATATGATTGTTCTGTAGTGGCTAATTATTTGGCGAGCGTCCATAAGATACTCGCATGTTAGAGAATACGGTCCCATGAGGTTTTGTGGAAGCTGCCTACTTCTGGCGCGGTTTTTCTCATAACTTTTGCAATTACGGCCAGGGCTGCCGGGCTTCCGGATTTGTTTACTTACTCGAACTCTGCCCGGGGAAGGGCAAATATCAAATAATTCTGGCACAAAGATAATAAATACGATATAATAAGATAAAGATACGGGTAGTATTATTATCTTTGTACCAGAATTATTTGAAACTTGAAATAAATAAAATATAATTTTATTTTCTCCAAAAGTACAAAAGCCAAGTTCAATTCAAAATCAGAAGTAAATATAGTTTTTTTTTTTTTTTTTTGTGAAATTAACTAAACACGCTATTGCAATGATTCAGCGAACGATGTTTCAGAGTGATCGATATGAAATAATTATCATTATCATCGATATATGCTAATTTTAGATTTTTGTTGATTTATCGAACACCGATTAACCGATTTCGATAAAAATTTAGATATGAAACCATCTCTGATTGAAATTGACATCAATTGAAAAATCAAATAAAAAAGAATCAACCAAAGTCGGTATTTTATTGATCGTTCCAAATTCGTTAATTTTTAGGTTTGGAACGTAATATGAATATTTCTTGTCATAATTAATTTTTTTATATCATTTCGAGTACTTGCCTAACACAATAAACATTACTTGCTAACCCTACTTTATGCAAAAATGACATAAAACAAGAATCTGTGACGAATTTACAACAAATTTATTCACCTCTGACGTTTTTCATTTGTTTTTTTATAACATGTGACGAGTTTCCTTTTTGAATGTATGGAGAATACAAATAGTGACGAATTAACTTTGGGACGAATCGCCTATAACCCTTCGAATTGTATTCGAATATTTATTATCATTTATGTTTCTTTCTATAGCTGCAGCTTTTGAGTCCCAAGATTTAAGTTTAATTTATCATTCTTAATTGGGCTCATCGGCAAGCTTTTCTACTTGCGCGTAATTTTGATAAATAAAGTATCTATGATAAATGTACAAGATAAGTACTTACAATATTTGTATCATGGTATATAAGTATACTACTATGTAGGTAGGTATGTATGGTATCCAAGTATTAATCCAAGTGGTAAAAATATGTTCGTTATGGACAGAACTATTGAAAATAGTTTAATTGGACCACTTATATTATGTAGGTACATAGTTTTTAGAGGTACCTACCTACAATAATAATTCTACCACAAGTTTTATAATATTCACGATTTATAGAATGTGTCAAATCTATTTTCTACTTCCTAAATGATTGAGGTTTATCTTCTTTACTCGTATTAAATTTTAAACTGTGTCTCCAACACAAAAGTTTCCAAAGGTAAGTTAGAGACATGCAAGAATAAGACGAATAGATATAGACGAAATGATACTCCAAGTATTCCGAGCACGAGCGTAAAACTCCGAAACTTAGAAGCAAGTTTATAACGAAATTCCGAAATTGCACCGGGTGGCGCATGCATGTTAGATGAGCGAAGTTGGAGCACCCTCGCGATGAGGAGTGCTCACTACTTCATTTATAGAATTGAATTTTGGAAATGCAATTTCGAATATTAAACTTAGAATGCTAGTATTACAAGTTTCCGAGCTTTTTAAATGGAATTAGTTTAAAAAAATTACGCCATAACATTGATATAGTATTGAGATGGTTTGTTTTACCAACTGACCAGTTTTTTTAGCATCTAGTCTGACTCCGGGGTATTCTAAGTCCGGGGTTCGTGGTGGCCTTTGTCAATTGTGCTCTTTTTTACATAATTTGACGTGACAACGTCTAATAAATCGATGAACGCGGGCTGCATGCACGAAAAAGTGTTACGTTATGTCCCGTTACGCTCATTGTCCCGTTACACTCATTGCACTCATTGCAGCATCTGTCAATGTTTTGTTATGGTGTTGTCACGTTAAACTATAAGAACGGAAATAGGAGGAAGTACATGTAAAGAAAGTAACATTTTCACTATGGGAACATTAGCGCTCTAGAGTCCGATTTTCCTATTTTCTAAGTTGCCTCCTCCCGGCTTAGAGCCTCCACCACTATTCCCACCTAATGGTCATCTGTAAGTTGAATAGTTGAACTCATGGAGGGTCTCTGGTGATGCAGCCAACGCTCGCCGCACGAACCGACCGATGGCGTCGTCGGTGTCGTCCGCGTAGTATGAGAAGTCAACTGACCAAAGACTGTCCCCAAAGTTGAAAGTCGCACATTATGCTATGGAACGAGCTATTCTCGGAGAATCGGCTTATATCCAGCATAGGACTAGGATAGGTTGACGATGATGTTTTATATAAACTACCTAGGAATGTTTGATCATCACTGTATTCCGGTTTGAAGAGCAAAGTTTTCAGAGAAATTAGTGAGCCAAATCATTTAAATTTTCGGGAGACGAGTGCAGTGGTAGAAGTAGGATGTGATCTGAATTCTGCATGTTTAAATAGCTTCGTGGCAATGTGTTATAATAAACAAGCGCGTACCATCAGGCAAACGCTTTGCTCGTTGCAATAGGAACAATACGGATGAATCGAGAATTAGAAGTAAGTATACATTTGACAGATTTAACGATATTTTATCTATCACCTTTATTGGCTTCGTGGTAGAATTGTATTAAAAGAGAATTGTTAAAAATAAGACTGTTTTCTCGTGTTAGTGTTGCATAAATAAAATTTAACGTAGTATTTTTGTTCGTAGGTTTACGATATTTTACGTCGCTATAGGGTACAGTTAAATCCTACTCAGTAGGGTTTAGCTTAGGAGCCTAGGACATAAATAAGAAATAAATTGTATTATTTTGTTTTTCTGCAACATAAGAAGTTCCTGGTTGTTAGCGAATAAAAAAAATCATAAAGTGGAAAATACTTTAGTTTGCCTCATTATATTTTGATATGAAAACCATGATAAGGAAACGAAGAAATGTAATGTACTTAAATAAACAAAAAATAGTGACGAGACGAGCAATACAGGCGCCTGATGGTAAACTTGATTGTCCGTAACATCATTATTTTTGAAGTGAAAACTTCTTTAGGCGCGCTATAGACAGAATTTTCGTGGGCTGTGAAATGGATTCATCAATCGTCACACTTGGATATGATAATGGATCGGATCGGATATGAAATCTTCGGGTAAACTCGGTAAAACGGCCAGGTAGGTACCAGGGCAACAGAAACAGTAAAGAGTTTCGATTACCTACCTCCAACAGCGCAGCGTTTATCTCCAGATACCAGGACAACAGAAATATAAAAGAGTTGCGTTTGCCCCTAGATACCAGTACCAGGGCAACAGAAACAGTATAGAGTTGCAATATTTTGTACAACTTCGTTCCATCAGAATGTCCCTTGACAGCTCCCAAGTATTTCGAAGTGAAAACTTCTTTTGGCGCGCAGGCGCGCTTTTAAACAGATTTTTCGTGGGGTGTGAATTGAATTCTAGCGTCACTGGCGTCACGCTCGGGTATGATAAGAAATCTTCGGATAAACTCGGGGCCACGCCTATTGGCCATCTAGAAATGCGTCAGCCAATGGGAAATGCTGAAAGGGCGTGGACTAACCATCACGGCATGACCATCTAGAAATGCGTGAGCCAATGGAAAATGCTAACGCATTTCTAGATGGCCATGCCATGATGGTCAGGCCACGCCATCCGGTACACCCGTGTAGTTTCTAAAGTAGCCTTCAAATTCTGAGTTATAAGTTTTCACTTCTATCGGCAGTTCCTATGACTGTCAATTTTTTTTTTTCGAAGATTTGTGCCATCTTCCTGGACAAGAGCTCTAGGTATTATGTTTTAGTATATTGGAAACGAACTACAAAACACACTTGCAATATTAATCGACATTATTTCATACGACACCGTCTACCGTTACAAAAGGCACCTTCTATCCTGATTTACCAAGCTTGTTTATTTACGCACAACTTGAGCGTGGGTATATAAGCAGCCCACTAAATGTTCCCACCGCTGCAACTCGGGTCTTTCTCTGACGAGGAGGTCAGCCCATAATCTCGAAAGACTCTAGGACCATGTCAGCTTCCACACGATGTTTTTCTTCGCCGTTTTTTAAGGTAGCGGCATTACGCACATGCCTTTGAAAAGACTGTGTTGCGCGTGGGATTCCAATCAGAGGATCTGGATGGAGCAACCGTGACTTCCACTACTATGTGTAATAACTAAGTCTGGTATTGCAGTTAGTCTACTGAGTATATTCCACTGTGGCAATGTGGCAACACGTCGCGTGCCGAGTGGCACTTAGCTAACCTTATTATTTTTATATAGAACTGCACATTTGCATTGTACAGCCCGGGTATAGGGGAATAAGGCCAAATGTGCACTGCGATAAAAATATCGTAAGTTTGTGTGTACAGAAGTACCTATGTTCATAATAGTGCAACTGGATTTTTATGCCCTGTGTTTTATTTTTGTAAAGAGCCGTTTTCAGAAGAAGAAAAAATTGTAACGATACTATTTGTTATTACGAAATTATTATCACTTATATTTATACAAGTTTTCAAAATATATAAATAAGGCTAGGCTACTACTAGGCTGCTACTAGGCTGCGCCTGTATTTTGGGCCACCAGAGCACTCTCTGGGTGCAAAATACAGGCGCAACGCACAACGGTTTATTACAATAGTCTTAGAGCTGACCGCGTTATACAGAAACAAGTAATAACTAATAAATAAATGCAATCAGGCATTTACATAATTAATGTGTGTGAATTGTCCACCAATATTTATTTATTTAATTATATATGGTTGGTCTTTCTCTAGGCTCTAGAAAGAATATAAAAAAATAAGAACTGTCTTCTCTTTCCCCTTTTTTTTGTTCAATAAATGTCGCGTATAGTATAGACATGAAACGATGAAATTATGCAAACCAAGCCAATGCTATGATTGAATTGAAAGCTGTGAAATAAGTATAAAATAGTTCCAAATTGGGTCCTAGATGGTGGTAGTATTTTTTTAGTACTAAATTACCATCAACTATTTGCTTATTACGTTTTATGTACAAATTTCACGGGAACAACAGATTGCACTGTGACACTGTGTAAAAGTAAATGAGGAATCAAAACAGGCATTTAAATTTCATTATGTTATTCGTGGCTATGTCTGTTTTTCAAACGTAATCGGTCAAAATGAACGTCAATTATCTCAATTGGTTTGACTTATGTAGATTTAGAGTATTTTTGCTGAAATCAATTTAGGTGTAAATTTAGGTGCCATCTATTGTAATATACTAGCAGCACCCCGCGGTTTTACCCGCGTAGTTCCCGTTCCCGTTGTTTTATCGGGATAAAACAACGGGATATGTGTTCTTCCAGACTATAATCTAACTGTGCTCCAAATTACAGCCCAACCCGTTCATACGTTAGGACGTGATTTAGCAACAAACATCAAAACATTGAAACTAACAATATTAGTAGGATATATTTGCAACAATTTTTGTCTCGTTTGACAACGGCTCTTTGCGCTCATGTAGTTTTTTCCGGCTCGGGCATGACCCAAGACTTGGTCCTGCGTTTCTATCGCCTAAGTCTTTGGCTATTGCTGTCTCTATCATTTCAAGCGAAAAGAAAAGAGAGAGAGAGAGAGCAATATCAAAGCTAACTCAGTTTTAGTAAGGCAGTAGACCCTATGGTCTGAAGGTTACTGCGGCAATTCACGGCCATGGTCTTCGCTATAGTCGACGCTAACTTGAGACAAATTATTCTATTCAAAGACGCTTACAGGCGATGTTTACAAACCATTTTTTCACTGGCAGTTCTATGCACTAACTCTACACTACATTTCGAAAATAAATCCTTTGCTATTTGTAAGTCGAGTATATTCCGCGCATAAAATTCAAAGAATAAAATATCGCAGTGTGCAATTACCCTAACCCCGAGCTCTGAATGACTGGCTAATGAGCTTTTTACGGCCACTGAAATTGAGTTATTGCCTTTTTACTACGCGTTCTGTATGTTCCTTAGTATGTTAGTTTTGTTTTATGGACTGGATCCAACGAATTGATGTTATCAAAGGTGATTAAAAGAAAGCGGCGATCCGGGGGAGCTTATAAAATGTTATCAAAGGTGATTCAAAGAAAGCGGGGAGCTTATAAATTATTTCTGCTCAGGGCAGAAAGAACTAAGGTATGCAATTATGATATTTTTGAAAGCAAGTTTGAACGTACCGTAGTAAACTACTACTACTGGTAGTATACTCGTAGTAATATAATTTGGGTTTACTGTGTAAGGAGACGATAAATTATTTCCAACTCTACCTATCAAACTATACGTAACTTTTTTTTGTTCGTAGAGAAAATGCACATACCTATTATACCTAACTTCAATTAACTTGAATTAACATAGGCTACGTGCTTTGCAGAATAATTTACCATTTCAGGGTAGCGATTCTAAATCCATTCGGTTTCATCCGACACGGAATCTCATCTTTCGGTCTTTGCCTTATATGTTTAGCATGACAGAGACGGGGATTGTCATTCCATTCGGATGACATTTAGAATCGCTACCCTGAAATCAGTTATTTAAGCCGCTGGACATTATTAGTAAATAAAATCTAGCATACTCTAAAACACTCTTCGGTTTATTCATATTAGCTCTTCATGGTGACTTCACAAGCATTAAGTTTTGGACTCTTCATGTTCCAATAGCTGCGTAACCACAGAACAGATATCTGTTCTGTGTGCGTAACACTGCGCTGTCATGGGCGTCTGTTCGTTGTGTTTCCCATCAGTCAAATGTCTTACTCGTCCTCGTCTACTTCGTGCATGTTACTTCGCCACAGTGCATTCTCGGTTACAGTACGGCACCGAGCTCTACACGTGTCCTGCCGACGGGGAGCGTGCGCTCCGCGTCCAAATACGGGCCATACGTGCCATCGTTGGCGTATCGCAATGCACATCCGTCAGACCATTTAAGAGCTTGGCATACTTACGTAACCTGTTATCTTGATCTACCAAGTGGCTGTGTATGTCAGAAATAATCTAGAATCATGCAACACGCGAGGAGAGAGACATTCTTGCAATATATGCAACGCCGACTAGCTGGATGCTATACCACACTCTCTCACGAGGTCACGAGTGATGGCAAAGTTCATTTAAAAATGTAAAAAAATTGTCATGGGTCAGTACAATTGTAATAAAACATATTATACTTATACTCGTCGTATACAGACAGATTTCGTACAATAATAATTATTATAATACAGTGAAGTGATCATTTCAAACTTTGAAAATGTAAACAATTTGTATGCGCTTTCTTTTGTTTTTATTAATTGACGTGTAAATTGTACATTTATCAATAAAGAACTTTGACTTTCTACAACTAATAACGTGTAATTTTAAATAGTAAAGTGTTATGGTCTATTCGTCCCTGGCTCCCTGCATGTTTTTGTTAGAAAAGGTCTGACGTAATTTAAAAAGAAATAGAAAGAAAAGCATTAGCCCAATTTATATTCCCATCCCTGGAACTCACCTTATCTCACAAAGAGAGGTTCACTGCAATAATCCACCATTCTAGCCAAGTACGGGTTGGTGGATTAACTAAAGTCGTCGTTGCAACTCCTCTGATTTCCACACGATAAGATTAGTTGGTCTCACGATTGATAACTCGTACATCTTGTACTTTCGCACTTGTATAGAAACTCAGAGGTGCAGATGAAATTGTATATACGACCTCAAGATTGTAAAATTGGACGACGTCCTACCCACTAGGCTACGACAGCTTTTTTTAGGCCCGCAGTAAATTCAACTTGAAAGTTCGGGTAGTCTCAATACCATTACCATAAATAGGTGCTTCAGCATATACGAGTACTTACCCCAACCGTAGGTATTCAATGTTGGTCTAAGCTAGAAAGTTATGTTCTTGGCTCAGGTCCAGACAGGTCACAGTAGGTAAAATATACATACATATTTAATACCTGCCGTTCCACATTTTACGTTGACTCCACAGAATGTATTACCTGTGGTACCTGGAGATATGGCACAGGTAGCGCGAGTAAACAATTTTATTTTATGAGACAGCGTGCTCTTGAATAATGCGGACGAAATATTATTTAGGCAGCACGCAGTACTTGGCTGGGTATTTTGAAGACGAGGAGGTTTTTGGACGTGCCGTTGAGCGAGTTTTAAAGTACAGATACGATTAGTATAAATGTTGCTAACTCGTTAAAGCTGGTGGTTGTTAAGCCGCGGGCCCAGTGCCTGATTAAGAGTTCTGACCGCCCTAGGCTAATTATAAGGATGCGCCCCCACCAGAGGGTCTACCGCCAAACGCAAAGTGCTTAGCTTAGAAGTCTTAGCTTTGGTATTGCTATCTCTTTTCTTTTCGTTTGATATTATAGAGATAGCAATGGTCAAAACCAATTTAGTTTAGCAGTAGAAGGGCAGGTATCTTACGGTCGGCCTAAAAAGTACCTAGTATATTAGTTTTCGACTTTGTTTCCTAGTGTACAAATTTAAACCTGATTTATACCAGGGCTTTTTTGAGGAGGTACGCAAGAGCCTACAGTACCCTCAAAGGATTCGAAAGTATACCCCGGGTTTCTCCGGCAGTGATTTGGTGACTGATTCGCGAGAGCACTCTCACACTCGACAGCGACCTTATCGCTGACTCTATCGTAGAGCTGTCACTGACCCTGTCCCGGGGGACAGAACCCTTGCACACCAACCATGCAACGGAAACCAGCAGTACTTTAGCGTCACCTTTTCGGGAGGGCCACCACCTCACCTTCTGAAATAGGGTGCTGAATGGCATTGAACGTCCGACACCTCAGGCTCTCTAAGTGGAGATGGTGTAGGTACGAGCCAGAGAGGCTCGCTCTCGTCACCACTTCCTCCTTCGCGGACAAGCGAGAGTCCACCTCCTTCTTGCTCCTCAGCTATCTTCATCTGCGACTTCTGCAAGATAATGATTCCTCAAAAGGAGACCACCGCCTCCCATGACCTCTCACTGCTAAACATCTTGGCTAAGGTAGTAGGCAGTAAGAGGTCCGCCACTTCTCCCGGGTACATCTTCAATGCGTGTTGATCGGTGTGATCTGCACAATTGCACCGGTGACACACCAGCCTTTCTACCGCCTAACTAAATCGACTTTGGTTTTGCTATTGCTGTCTCTACAATTTCAAGCTAAAATAAATAAGGTACCGTCTGATGCACCCGTGCCCTCACTGAACCCACTCAGCGTTGGCCCTGAGACAGTTCGCTCTTCAAGTTGACGCAAATACGCCCCAAACTTCCATCTGATCAGCTGATCTGCTGTCAAATACCGAAATATTACAGTGTCAGCTTGCCCGCGACGGACACGCCCCACAGCCACACACCACAATATTAGAGGCAGAGCTTGCAGGTGCAGGTGAATGTGCCCGTCAGAAACCACGGAAATAGATGGCCTCCAACTTGTGAAAAACCACCTTTAGGCCGATGCTCCTAATCCTGGCTACCACTGTCGCCAGCACCGCCACCTCGTGAAACCTCCGCCCTTCTCACAATAACCAGCGTGCCGTTGCCATAATAAACGACACCGATGCAACGCAGTTCGCAAGTCGGCCTACTACCACCCATACACTGTGGATATTCCCAAAATCCGTACAAAACGGTTTGAATCCATTTTTCTCGTACGTACAGCTTTAGAGTGGTATAAGTTGCCGGCCTCCTTGTTCCCTGAAAGATACAATCTAGAACCTTTCAAGGTTAGAGTGAATAGGTACTTTCTAGGTCAACGTGCATCATCTTCGACCACACCGTCGCTTACCATCAGGCGAGTTGGTGGTCAAAAGCGGACCTACACGCGATAGGAAAAAAAAAGTTAGCGCTGCTTATTTGTAACCGAACAACCGAAGCGCCACAGGGGTAGCGTAGGAGCAAACTCCTGTCGAACCCCACGTGACATGAGGATAAGCTCCCTCCCTTTCTAATGTTGGGGACATCACCTCTCTGTGAAAGAGGTAGTCTCTTACGATGCGCCATAGATATTGGGCTACTCCAGCACTTCTGTTGTGGTTGTGGTGTGGTGGATTAGGATGTAGAACGCGTTTACTATGTTAGGAGACCGTAAACAATACGCTGCCACTGGAGCACACCTTCCTTCGGACCTTCGGACGAACGGCGTCGGTCGTGGAGAGGTCTTTCTGAAACCTGAACTGTCCCTTCGACAAACCCAGATGATTTCAGCGCGCCCCTCCAGATCCTCGCGCCCTAGGCTGCAGCCTAATTAGCCTAAGGGTTAATCAGGCCCTGCGGGCCGCAGCTAGTTTTGTCACAATTCATAGAGATGCTTAAACCGATTTTTATTGGACGTGATGATGGCTTATAAATCGATGCTCCGGTAGCTGCGAGACACTGCTGTTTTGGGCAGACATGTTGCTTACCATCAGGGACATGTCCTACTTGTCTCGAGACAAGTAACAATTTAACGTCGTATAAAGGTTAAGTAAACGTTATCTGAATACCATACATCGCTATAATAAAGTCATACTAACGTTATAATAACGTTTACTAAACGCGAAAATGGCCCCAGTTATACGACCTAAATGGTCGTATAATGGTCATACAGAAAGCTCGAGCCAACTTCGTTAACGTCATTCGACAGTCGTACAAATGTTATGTGATAACCACTTTCGTCGCGCAGTAGTCGCATCCTAACTTTTCGTTCGAAGATTTAATTTAGTGTAAAATAAAAACATACTACAACTTACTGCAACTGGGAAATAATAACGTGAGTGTTATTTAATTTTCATATCTTGCTTACTTTATCTGTCTCTCATGCTATTTAGTTTGACTGGGAACTGAAGTTTTATGATAATATACCTATGTGAATGCTATTCTGATTTTCATGCCCCCTCGTAATTTTGTGTTACAATCATATTTTCATTACCAAAAATAGTTTTATTTTTTTCTAAAAATGTCTGACTGTTGCTTTTGTCGCACACTTACCTCTGTACGACCTGATAATGATGATGATGGTCGCCATGACAGCTAGCTATTAGAGTTCCTCAAAAACATTAAAACCATTTTCGTATTGTCAATATTCACCAAAATTTATTATTTGTAAATCTATTTCAGGAAAGAACACTTCATAGTGCAGTGCGGTGTTTCCGTAGGAAAAATTCATCAAACTTCCGTAAATATGGCCGTCTAATCATTATAAAGTCAAAACCTGACTTAAATGCGACTGCAAGTTTGATTAAAGTTAGGACAGGACTTTAAACGGACATCATGTTATATAAAGGTTATATTTGAGTCGTCAATAAACAACCCAGTCATTTAAGAGTATTTAATTGACCGCTGTAAAACCAGGTACTGATTGTTATATAAACGGCACTATGAAAACGTCTATATAACATCCACGTTGTATAAATGTTGTATAAAGGTTTTCCAAAAACATAATTTGGTGTGTTCAAAACGTTTATTGGACTATAACGTTAGTATGACTATTGCGTTGTCGTACAAACGTTTTAGCTAAGACTGTAATATAACGTCGTATCGTTTAGTCTCCCCAACGTTGCTAATACCAGTTTACTATGACATATTCGTCGCACGACTAATTAGTTGCATTAAAGACATCTATAGGACCTGGTAGTCATCTCATTACCATTGTAAGACTGCTATCCAACTTTAGGTCGTACAAGTCAAGACTTATACGACGTATTTGTTTGTTGGATATCGTTACTTTATCTTATAAAAAAGTTTTATTTATAGTATAGAGTGATGAGACGAGCAGGAGATGTGCATGTGATGGTAAGCAACATGCCTGCCACATCACAGTAGCTATTGGAACACGAAGAGTTCAAATCATTACCTAGCACTGCACTGCGCTCGTCACCCAGAGATCTAAGATATTATATCTCTTAGTCCCTTGGTACTTCCCCAGGCGGACTCTGCCCAGCGTCTTACCACTACAAAATAATACATACCATCTGGAGATCCGTGTTTTAAATAGTTGTGTGTGTATCAGGTGCTGGCGAGCCGGCCGGTGAGCATGGTGGTGCAGTGGAGCGAGGTGCGCACGGCGTGGCAGGACAGCGAGTTCATCACCGAGTGCCTGTGCTGGCACAACGTCTACCGCCAGCGGCACGGCGCACCGCAGCTCTACATGGCGCCCGAGGTGAGCTGCGTGGTGCAGTGGAGCGAGGTAGCACGGCGTGGCAGGACAGCGAGTTCATCACCGAGTGCCTGTGCTGGCACAACGTGTACCGCCAGCGGCACGGCGCGCCGCAGCTCTACATGGCGCCCGAGGTGAGCTGCGTGGTGCAGTGGAGCGAGGTAGCACGGCGTGGCAGGACAGCGAGTTCATCACCGAGTGCCTGTGCTGGCACAACGTGTACCGCCAGCGGCACGGCGCGCCGCAGCTCTACATGGCGCCCGAGGTGAGCTGCGTGGTGCAGTGGAGCGAGGTAGCACGGCGTGGCAGGACAGCGAGTTCATCACCGAGTGCCTGTGCTGGCACAACGTGTACCGCCAGCGGCACGGCGCGCCGCAGCTCTACATGGCGCCCGAGGTGAGCTGCGTGGTGCAGTGGAGCGAGGTAGCACGGCGTGGCAGGACAGCGAGTTCATCACCGAGTGCCTGTGCTGGCACAACGTGTACCGCCAGCGGCACGGCGCGCCGCAGCTCTACATGGCGCCCGAGGTGAGCTGCGTGGTGCAGTGGAGCGAGGTAGCACGGCGTGGCAGGACAGCGAGTTCATCACCGAGTGCCTGTGCTGGCACAACGTGTACCGCCAGCGGCACGGCGCGCCGCAGCTCTACATGGCGCCCGAGGTGAGCTGCGTGGTGCAGTGGAGCGAGGTAGCACGGCGTGGCAGGACAGCGAGTTCATCACCGAGTGCCTGTGCTGGCACAACGTGTACCGCCAGCGGCACGGCGCGCCGCAGCTCTACATGGCGCCCGAGGTGAGCTGCGTGGTGCAGTGGAGCGAGGTAGCACGGCGTGGCAGGACAGCGAGTTCATCACCGAGTGCCTGTGCTGGCACAACGTGTACCGCCAGCGGCACGGCGCGCCGCAGCTCTACATGGCGCCCGAGGTGAGCTGCGTGGTGCAGTGGAGCGAGGTAGCACGGCGTGGCAGGACAGCGAGTTCATCACCGAGTGCCTGTGCTGGCACAACGTCTACCGCCAGCGGCACGGCGCACCGCAGCTCTACATGGCGCCCGAGGTGAGCTGCGTGGTGCAGTGGAGCGAGGTAGCACGGCGTGGCAGGACAGCGAGTTCATCACCGAGTGCCTGTGCTGGCACAACGTGTACCGCCAGCGGCACGGCGCGCCGCAGCTCTACATGGCGCCCGAGGTGAGCTGCGTGGTGCAGTGGAGCGAGGTAGCACGGCGTGGCAGGACAGCGAGTTCATCACCGAGTGCCTGTGCTGGCACAACGTGTACCGCCAGCGGCACGGCGCGCCGCAGCTCTACATGGCGCCCGAGGTGAGCTGCGTGGTGCAGTGGAGCGAGGTAGCACGGCGTGGCAGGACAGCGAGTTCATCACCGAGTGCCTGTGCTGGCACAACGTGTACCGCCAGCGGCACGGCGCGCCGCAGCTCTACATGGCGCCCGAGGTGAGCTGCGTGGTGCAGTGGAGCGAGGTAGCACGGCGTGGCAGGACAGCGAGTTCATCACCGAGTGCCTGTGCTGGCACAACGTGTACCGCCAGCGGCACGGCGCGCCGCAGCTCTACATGGCGCCCGAGGTGAGCTGCGTGGTGCAGTGGAGCGAGGTAGCACGGCGTGGCAGGACAGCGAGTTCATCACCGAGTGCCTGTGCTGGCACAACGTGTACCGCCAGCGGCACGGCGCGCCGCAGCTCTACATGGCGCCCGAGGTGAGCTGCGTGGTGCAGTGGAGCGAGGTAGCACGGCGTGGCAGGACAGCGAGTTCATCACCGAGTGCCTGTGCTGGCACAACGTGTACCGCCAGCGGCACGGCGCGCCGCAGCTCTACATGGCGCCCGAGGTGAGCTGCGTGGTGCAGTGGAGCGAGGTAGCACGGCGTGGCAGGACAGCGAGTTCATCACCGAGTGCCTGTGCTGGCACAACGTGTACCGCCAGCGGCACGGCGCGCCGCAGCTCTACATGGCGCCCGAGGTGAGCTGCGTGGTGCAGTGGAGCGAGGTAGCACGGCGTGGCAGGACAGCGAGTTCATCACCGAGTGCCTGTGCTGGCACAACGTGTACCGCCAGCGGCACGGCGCGCCGCAGCTCTACATGGCGCCCGAGGTGAGCTGCGTGGTGCAGTGGAGCGAGGTAGCACGGCGTGGCAGGACAGCGAGTTCATCACCGAGTGCCTGTGCTGGCACAACGTGTACCGCCAGCGGCACGGCGCGCCGCAGCTCTACATGGCGCCCGAGGTGAGCTGCGTGGTGCAGTGGAGCGAGGTAGCACGGCGTGGCAGGACAGCGAGTTCATCACCGAGTGCCTGTGCTGGCACAACGTGTACCGCCAGCGGCACGGCGCGCCGCAGCTCTACATGGCGCCCGAGGTGAGCTGCGTGGTGCAGTGGAGCGAGGTAGTAGAGGCATGGCGTGGCAGGGTCATCAAACTTCCGGAATGACGGGTTGCGACTTCACGTCTTCGTAAAAATAGTACAATAAACAGTTACTTTGAGCTTCTAATGCCTCGGCTACATTAGCGGGCTACGGGGAATAGTGTAGTGTCATGCCTATTATAGTGCAAAGATCCCAGCGCCGCCAGACGTCAATTATTTTCTGACGAATGAAATGTGGACGATTGAGTAGCACTACTCAGTTGTATGTACTAAGAACGCATGCCTACCCGCTACCCGCTAGCTACTTACCGCTACTTAAACGACCAATTTTCGGATATCAGGTATATAAAAAAAAATTACTTACTTCACGTAAATTCTCTTAACCGATTTTCACATAGGTTATAGGCTTAAAAATTTGTCGCCAATACTCCCGAACACATTCCTTGTGCTGTTTTGCTTTGCTTTGTGTACATGTTTTTTATGATAACAAAATATGAAATACGTGCGCAATATTTTTTGATGATCCAACTGAGGGACTAATTAGTCCCTTTTGATTATGTACGGCCACAGAAATCTAAATATTATTTAGATTTCTGTGTGTACGGCATTGGTTCCATACAGTTTCAATACCTCTTCTAATCTATTATTCTGCAACGCCGTACAAAAATCATGCGACAAGGAGAAATGATCGAGGGTTGCAACCAGGGGGGGTTGCACCCCTCGATCAATTCTCCTTGTCGCATCGACTGTACTCAGTTGGACAGCTTACAAGTGATGGCATAGTGCGGAACCTTATTAACCTACATAAGTCTCCTGGTGGTTCATTTACTAATTAAATGTTGTAGTTCGATACTACCGATTACTAGATTGCTACGAATCATGCTACAGCTAACTTGCTCGATGCTACGTATCACTACGGCGTAGAGTGCTACGCCGCATTGTAAGCTCACATATTGGAATCCGTAGAGCTAATACATTAATGTTTTAGCAAATATAGGTACATGCATAATATGTACTTTACTATAAATTTTAACAGAAATTGTAATTATTGTGTTCAAAAAGAAAAAATAATGTTTTTTTTAATACGAAAACACAAAAACAGATTTAGATTTAAAATTAAACTCAGACTTTCGACTAAATTTCATAATACATATTTGTGCAATCAACAAGACACACTGTTCCAATGAAACAACGATTATGTCGTCCTGGTGAACAATTTTAATATGTTTGTTTATATTTCAACAACCGCTGAACCGATTTCGATAAAATGTATACGGGACCACTTCTAAAGTATGATACCATTAAATGTAAAATAAAACAAAAATCGGAAAAAAAAACAGCGCGAACTGGCGTCCATACAATTCCATAGTGTCAAGTGCCTGTCGCGGTCTCCGGTCGCGGTCTCCTGTCGCGGTCTCAGCGCGAACTGGCGTCCATACAATTCCATAGTGTCAAGTGCCTGTCGCGGTCTCCGGTCGCGGTCTCCTGTCGCGGTCTCGCGTCGCGGTCTCAGCGCCAACTTGCACCTTTACTCAGAATTTTATAGCTCACTTTGGAAACTACGCGGGTGAAACCGGAGTGTGGGTGTGGTCATTACTATGGCCATCTAGATCATCGGAGTTTACCCGAAGATCTCTTTCATTTACGAACGTGACGCTTGAGATTAATTCACAGCCCACGGAAGATGTAGGTGGTGCGTCAAAAGATGTTTTCACTTGAAAAAAACCATAGCACTGAATTGAGAACCTCCTCTTTTTTTAAGTCGGTTAAAAACACAATTACAACGCAAACGTATAAACAGAAGCATTAACTAGCCGATGAGCCCCAATCTAAGCTGAACGTCGTGTCGTGGGATTCCGTAAGTTTGGTCTAGACTAAATACTTAAATATAATTGAAATATGGATTTTAGCAGAATTATTTAATACTAACAGCGCCTCGGTAGTTTTACCCTTGTAGTTATCGTTGACGTCATTTGCCCGCTATGAAAAAAACATTGTGTGATATTTCAGACTATATTCTAATTAGGGAACAAATTAAAAAAAAACTGTTTTTCCGCAGTTGTGCGACTACGCACAGGCGTGGGCGAACCACCTGGCGCACACGAACAAGTTCCGGTACCGTAACGACCGCGACGTGGGACAGAACCTCTACCAGCGGCCCGTCAGCGCGCTGCAGCCTGACGTCACCGGTACGTTACCCACTATAAACAAGTTCCGGTACCGTAACGATCGCGACGTGGGTCAGAACCTCTACCAGCGGCCCGTCAGCGCGCTGCAATCTGACGTCACTGGTACGTTACCCACTATAAGCAAGTTCCGGTACCGTAACGACCGCGACGTGGGACAGAACCTCAACCAGCGGCTCGTCAGCGCGCTGCAGCCTGACGTCACCGTTACGTTACCCACTATAAATAAGTTCCGGTACCGTAACGACCGCGACGTGGGACAGAACCTCAACCAGCGGCTCGTCAGCGCGCTGCAGCCTGACGTCACCGTTACGTTACCCACTATAAATAAGTTCCGGTACCGTAACGACCGCGACGTGGGACAGAACCTCTACCAGCGGCTCGTCAGCGCGCTGCAGCCTGACGTCACCGTTACGTTACCCACTATAAATAAGTTCCGGTACCGTAACGACCGCGACGTGGGACAGAACCTCAACCAGCGGCTCGTCAGCGCGCTGCAGCCTGACGTCACCGTTACGTTACCCACTATAAATAAGTTCCGGTACCGTAACGACCGCGACGTGGGACAGAACCTCTACCAGCGGTCCGTCAGCGCGCTGCAGCCTGACTTCACCGGTACGTTACCCACTATAAACAAGTTCCGGTAGCGTAACGACCGCGACATGGGACCTCATTTATCATCTTGATCTTCTTCCTCCCCCTAGGGGGGAAGTAGGTATCGGCCTCGAGGTTTAACCTCCTTACCGGAGAAGGACTCAGGCACACTCAGGTGCCCGGGAGTTTGTGGGCCCGCCTCTTCGCTGGGCAGGCCTCTTCTGCCCTTACGCGGATATATCACGCATCTCGGGCTATGGAATTTCGTTGAAATTCGTCTATGTGTGTGTCCGCTATCCGTGTAGACGTTTCAGGATGGCGGACATTGCCCTTGCAGCCGTACTGTCCGGGTCAGCCCCGGACGCAACTGCCGCACAGGCGCCGCTCAGGGCCTCCCAGATTATAAAACTGGGGGACCCGAGCAAGGCGGCCGTAGATGAGTCCGCCAACAGGCGGGGGGACCGCGGGGCGAAGCCCGGCGGTGTTGTCGGCGGCGCCGGACCGGCCGGCCGCGGTACCGGGAACATAGGGCGTTCCGCGGTCCGCGGCGGCGTCTCGGCGCTCGGTGGCGGCGGGGGACCCTCCCGCTGCCCGACTCCCAGCTCGAGTCGGAGTCTGGGTGTCGAGCGCGGACGAGGGGCCCAATCTTGTTGTGTGCGTGGCGTGCAAGCGAGCGCGCTTTCGCGCTCAGCTTGCTTAATGCGCGCCAGGCGCGCTGCGGTACGCGGGTCACGCGGATGGGCGCCGGCAGCACCCCGCGGACCCGGCGTAGTCTGGGTGCATGTTGTCCCTGGGATCGGGGAGGGTTGTAGGCCCTCTTTGCACCGCGGCGGGGACCTGTCCGCCGCAGGAGAGAGCCCTCTTCTTTGCGCACCGCGTCGTCTTTTTCGCTTGCGTCTACGACCTCCCTGGCCTGAGATAGCCTGGGGTGTAGACGCAGCGGGAGCGGCCCGGGTTGGAGGGCAATGTGCGCGCCAAGCGCTGTCGCGTGGCGCGGTGGCGGCAGGTGTGCGGGGCGTATTGACGCCTCGCTTTTGAGATGGGTCCCGGAGCGGTTCGCCCGGCTGTGTGGCCGGGACCGCCGGGGACCCGTGGCTCGAACTCTTCTTGTTCTTCGGGCCCTCTACGCACCGCGGCGGCGATCCATGTGCCGCCGTAGGAGAGAGCCCTCTTTGTTGTGGTTCCAGAGGTGTTTTTCGCATGCGCCTGCGACCTCCCTGGCCTGAGTTAGCCTGGGGCGCAGGCGCGAGCGATGTTCCTTGCTCAGTCCGGGTGGAAGGGCCGACCGCGTGCCAAGCGCTATCGCGCGGCGCGGTGACGGCCCTTGTACGGGGCGTTTTGTTGTCTTGCTTAGGCGGTTCCGGAGGCCCGTGGTTCGGGCTCTTCGTGTTCACTGCCGCCCGTGCCTGAGTCTCGTTCGGGTTAGGAGGGCGCGCGCCAGGAATGGGAATTTTCCTGCGGCGCGCCTCGTTCCGGAAGACTCGGCACTGGCGGCTGTTGGCAGCGTGTTGCCCCCGGCAGTTAACACAGTGCAGGGGGGCATCCTTGGGGCGGGGGCAGTCCGTCCCCGCGTGGGGTCCACCACACTTGACACACCGCGGCGTGCGGTGGCAGTTGGCGGACGCGTGGCCGAAAAGCTGGCACCGATGGCACTGCGGCACTATGGTCCGGCCCCTCCACGCCTCGATGGTGATCCGAGGCATGTTGAGGAGCTCTGTGACGCAGTACAAGGCGTCCAGCTTGTCGTAGGGCATCCTGTCGAGTTGGAGGTAGAAGATCTTCCGGCGGGCATTCGGCCTCCGTGGAAGAGCTCGGCAGTACGTAGCCGGAAATTCTAAGTCCTGTAAGGCTTGAAGGACTCGGTCCGG
This sequence comes from Ectropis crepuscularia, assembly GCA_963693475.1. Classification (NCBI taxonomy): domain Eukaryota; kingdom Metazoa; phylum Arthropoda; class Insecta; order Lepidoptera; family Geometridae; genus Ectropis; species Ectropis crepuscularia. The sequence goes on along the minus strand of OY856339.1, from coordinate 31,315,306 downwards.
CTCTGTGTTTTCGGGTAGCCCCCAGAGGGCTACCTTAACAGGCTTGTCTTTCTCGAGTGCGTAGTAGTGGAACTCGCATCGCGGGTTCCTCGCCCGCTCCTCGACCAAATGGCGCTGGATTGCTCGGAATTCTTCGTCGGACTTCGGGAAGAATCGTAAGCCTTGTTTATAAGGCCTCACATCTGGTGTGAAGCCTAGACGTTTTCTTATCGCGCCGATGTGGCCCTCCCAGTTGTCTAGGCGGTCCACGATGATCGGCGGATGGTTGCCGCCGGCCTTCGTCCTGGCGGGGTGTGCGGGGGGCTTCAGCGGGGAGTGCGGGGGGGATGGCGTGTCCCTCCGCGGGGTGGGGGAGGCTGCCATCTCCGAATAGGACGGCGCTGCGGACGGGGTGGGTGACGGCGGTGGCGACATGTCATCGTCACTGTCCAATCCCGCGTCGGACGCAGCACCATCCTCCATAATGGGCCGTGTTGGGCCGATGTTAGTTGTTGTCAGCGCGGCGGAGTTCGCCGGCGCGGGAGACATCGTTCCGGCGGCACACGCTGGCTCGGTGGGGGTCACTGGCCTGGCGATACACGCCGGCTCGGCGGGCGTTGTCGGTCCGGTAACGGTTAGCGGACCGGCGGTGTTCTCCAGCCTTGCATTGCGTGCCGGCTTGGAGGGCAATGTCGTTCCGGCGGTACACGCCGGCACGTTTGGGGTCACCGGCCTGGCGATATACGCCGGCTCAGTGGAGGTTGACGGTCCGGGAACGGGCCCCGGACCGGTGGGAGCCTCTAGCCTGGCATTGAGTGCCGGCTTGGAGGGCAATGTCCGGTCGGCGGCATACGCCGGCACGTAGGGGGTTACCGGCCTGGCGATATACGCCTGCTCGGTAGGTGGTGTCGGTCCGGAAGCAGGTTTCGGTTCGGTGGGTGTCTCCAGCCTGGCATTTAGTGCCGGCTTGGAGGGCAATGTCCGGACGGCGGCATACGCCGGCTCGGTGGATGTCACCTGCCTGGCGCTTGAACACGCCGGCTCGGTGGGGGTCACCGGCCTGGCGATATACGCCGACTCGGTGGGGGTCGTAACCTCCTCGTGGGTCACAACACTCACGGAGGTCGTTGGTTCGGTAAGGGCCGTAGGTGCGGCGATCACCTGTACGGCGGGTTTCTTGTTGTATTTGGCATCTAGTTTAGCTTTCATTTCGCTAAGTACTTGCGGCGTGGGTGCGTATTCGTCCTCATACTCTTCAAACTCGTACTCGTCACTGTCGCTTGACGGAGGGTCAGGGACGTATTCGCGGTGCTCATCCGCCGCCGTTTCTTCGAAGTAACAGATCAGTTGTTCCGACCACTGTTCTACGTAGGACGTGAATTGGTCCTGCGTAATGGCTTTCCAATTTCTATTAAACCAATCGACCCACTCGCGGTTGATCGGTATGGTGGGATTTGATAATTCTTTGGAAGTGAAATAGCCCGGACAAGGATCCGGCCAGGTGAAGAATCTCGCCCACTCGCCAAACATCGGAACATTGTAGGGCTTGATGGCGGTTTTTCTCCTCGTTTCTTCCATGGTGTAGGATGGCTGTTTGTAGTGACTGTATTAAACAGTTGCTTACAAATGCAGGAATGATTTTCATATATTGGCTTGTCGGCCAATCACAGCACCGCACTCTGCCTCGCTTTGATTGGTCGGCGGCTCGGGCGTCCGAGTGTGTATGTTCCGCGGCGATACAGACCCAGCCAGGTGGAACCCGTGCGGGAAGCCCAGCTAAGCCGATCGGCACAACGGAACACACTCAGGACGCGGGAACGGAGCCGCGGACCAGACGACGCGGGGGGTGCGGGGTGCTGGGGGGGGGGGGGGGGGTGCTTCGGGCGGGCCGCTGGCTGTCCGCCGCTTCTTCACGAAGCGGGTTCAGCAGAGCGGAGGCGCCAGATGTGCGGAGCACGATGCGGTAGTAAATTTGCAAAATCTAATACATCCGGCTCTTTTTGCTGTCAGACTGATCGTAGCTCGAAAAGCGACATCCTTTCATGGTTGAAGTTCCAAAGATTCGAACGAGGACGTTTAACTCCAGTTTTGTGATAAGAACGTCAAGGCTGTGGAATGCGTTGCCTGAGTGACTGTTTCCGAATGGTTACAATTTTGGTGTCTTCTAGACGAGAGAGAATTTGCTTCTTCATAGGTATCTGCCATTGTAGACCGCATCGTCGCTTAACATCAGGCGAGACGGCAGTGTACGACAGAAACCTATAATAGTTAAAAAAAATACCCACATAAAAATATCTTCACCTTGTCCTTTCTAGCATTATTTTTTGTAATTAATAAATAAATATTGGTGGACAATTCACACACAACACCATCTGATCCCAAACTAAGTAAAGCTTGTATGATGGCGGCCAGATACCTGATATAATACTTATATAGTTTTAAATACATACGTATTATACATAGAAACACCCAGACACAGTGCAAACATTTGAATTCATCACACAAATATTTGCACTGGGTGGGAATCGAACCCACGACCCTCGGCTTCGCAGGCAGAGTTACTACCAACTAAGCCACGGAGCCAGTCAAATTATTATTTCATGGCAAACAAAATTTTCCTTTACTTTATCCACAACTCACGGCTCTCTATTTTCACTCACTTTATTAAGTTAGGGCTGGTCTAGTCGGGAGAACGGCGACTGCCGATCCGGAGACCCCGGGTTCAAACCCCACACGCACCACTGTCTTTTCGAAGTCATGTGCGTAATGCTGCTAACTTAAAACGGTGAAGGAAAACTTCGTGAGGAAACCGACATGTACCTAAAATCTTTCGAGGTCATGTGTCATCCACCAACCCGCACTGGGCCAGCGTGGTGGATTATGGCCTTAACTCTCTCCTTGGGAGAGAAGGCTCCGAGTCCCAGCAGTGGGAACGTTTAGTGGGCTGTTGATGATGATGATGTTGATCCACAACTCAGTGACACAAACATATGTGGTGGTAATGTTTCAGGTCAGGAAGTGTCGTCTTATTGGTACGCCGCGGTCAGGCAGTACAACTTCTTCAAGGAGTCTGATGTCCTGCATGCGAACGTCAACGCAGGTCAGTTCCGTACACACATCGTTTTATTTTGATTTTATTCTTACGAGTGGTTCATTTCATTTTATTCTGATCTATACTAAAGGCCGATTTACATCAGACGAGCGAATGCTCATTCTATCCCCACTGTATCAAATTCATTTGGTGTAAACAAACGTAGACCATTCTTTCGTTGTTTTGTCTGCGTTCGCAAAGATTCTATGGAATAAATAATATGGAAAACGCTAAGAACGATCTTTCGTTTACACTAAAAGATCGAGAAAGAATGCTCTTGTTCCAGCTCTAGCTCTATGTTCGTTCAGTTTAAATCTGCCTTTATAGGTAGCTGGAGCGGCTTTTTGTTTGAACGCTCTAAATCTCAGGGCTACGGGACGGATTTTAAAAATTGTTTCACCGTTGAAAATGTTCGTGATATTTACTATGTACCGCAGGCGAAGCCGGAGCGGACCGCTAATCCTACTATCCTACTAATATTATAAATGTCAGTGTATAGATGTTTGGATATTTGTTGCTCAATCACGTCCTAACGTCTGAACGGATCAGCCTGAAATTTGGAATACAGATAGATAATAGGCTGGAAGAACACATAGGCTACGCTTTATCCCGAAAAAACAACGGGAACCGGGAACTACGCGGGTAACACCGCGGGGCACTGCTAGTCCTACTAATATTATAAATGTCAATGTATGAATGTTTGTTGCTCAATCACGGTCTAACGTATGAACGGATCGGGCTGAAATTTGGAACACAGATAGATTATAGGGGCGCGTCTTCGTGGATTGCGCTACCTATACTCGTGATGGAATCCCTATAATACGTCACCACATATAGTTCATTACATTCAATCGATACGTTTTCCAACAGCCAATTTATCTTTTAAGGTGTCTGCGTCATCAATTCAGTTTGGTTAATTGCAGGGCACTTCACACAAATGGTGTGGGTATCGACGCGTCTCTTCGGCGTGGGCAAGGCTCGCTCCAGGGCCGGCAAAGTGATAGTGGTGGCAAACTACTCCCCGCACGGGAACATCTCGGGACAGTTCGAGACGAACGTTCTGCCGCCCCTGCCGGAGAACTTCCCCGACCTGCCGCCCCCGCCCGAACACTGACGATTCTCATTCCGTGGCAGACGACTGAGGATTGATGGCACCTTCTTGAAATAATTACAAGTGTGGACTATGTCATATCCGCTGACTGTAGTGTAGAACAGCATAAGATTTGGGGATGGCTGGGTCAAAAATAAACCATTCTAATTAGTCCGTCAGGTAGATTGTAAAAAGTATGGGACACGAATTTTTGGTTTTATCGAATTAATAATCAACAAGCATAATAGATCATCAAATTTCCGGAGCTGTGATGCTCCGAAGGGTAGTGACGTCATGTCTTCGTAAAAGTCGTACAATGAAATGACGTCACTCACAACTATACCTTTGTCATTATTGTTTTTGAAACAAAAGTGAAAATGCTTGTACAATATTTTTTAGGAAATCTAATTAACGGACTAATTATTTTAGTCATCATGACTACAGTAACTATAACCTGAGTCCTCACATGCGGTTTAAAAAGACGGGGAGTTAAGACCTAAACGGGGATCGGGTGAGGTGAGGGCAGCAGGGGAGCGGCGAGCGCCCTCCTCCCGCACCTCACACGTTCCCCGTTTTCGTCTTACTTCCACGCCCTTGTACCCCAAAGGCGAGGACTTAGTTATACTGATAAAATTCTGAATTCTATGGAACTAGCAATAGTCGGCGGAAGGAAACGAAACTCTACATTGCGTAATTATTACAGAAAAGGCGAGTGGAAAAGCGATTTTGAATGTGAAACGTTAGGGATATAAGTATTTTGAGAGAAAGATATGAGTGGGCAAAATAAGTAGGTACTTAAATGATTCGACAGAGAATAACAAAATTAATTGTGGACAATATCTGCAGATTGTCATAAAACTCTTAAAAGCGAGGGGCAGTAGTAATATTTGAAACTGAAGAGTTTGTTTGTTTGAACCTTTGAACAAACCAGTATCTACAATTAAATACCAATCGGATGTAAAAAATCTTTCTGCATATATATCATTCTGTAGGAATGCCCAGTTCACAGGGACGTCAGAAAGGATCAGTTAGTCAATCAAATAACATATAATATAACGTAGATCCAAAGGGTGTAAGATAATATTACGTAAATTTATTGAGAGGGCAGTGAGTGACTCTAAATACATTTAGCGAACAAAAAAATGTACTTAGCTCAAAATCAATATTACACTTTGATTAAATATACCACTTAGTATGCGTAGTCAGTACTCGATTTTCTAATTGTGAAATAAAATCGGACACATAATTTTCTTAGGCTACATTTCCTACAGAATAAGTAGGTAGTGTCCATGCGTTGCATAATTGATCTATCAACTTTCGGTAAAGTTTACACAGTCAATTGATATTTATTATTAGGTAATGCTATTTGTTTTCTTCATTGAGCGACAGTCAGAGAGCCAGCCATTATAACCAACACGACGAATCTACAAACTCCGTGCAAAAGCAAGTGTGTGTACGATGTATGGTGACTTGGTGACCATTATTGTGTCAGTCCTGAAAAATATTTCAAAACAATTTAACCAAATATCAAATAATTATTGGAATTTTACAAGAACCAAACATATTTACTTAGTACTATTTTACACCCTGTATTTGATATTAAAGTAATACATATTGACTCAATCCGGTTGAGTATAACAACACTGTAACGATAACATCAGTTAGATATTAATAAATACCAAATTAAGGAAAAAAAATGGAATTAGAAGAGTACAAAAGTTTCGAGTTTATTGAAAGTTTTACGGAAGTTTTTGAGTCAGCCACGGCGTAGTAACTATGGTTATTGTAGAAGTAGATATAGATAAAGCTTATGAGATACCAAAACAGAGCTGAAGTTGAGTTTTGATACTATTTTGAGTTGAGGTAGTTGAGGTTGCCTGCAACAACGCTTTTAAGATGCTACCAGAATAGCAATGAGGAGTTTTGAGAATGGATATTATTGGTAATCAGCCTGCATCCTTTTAAGGGGATGTTAAGTACATTCAATACGTCAACTTTTGTTATACAGTTTAAAAAAAAAAGTTTTTTTTTTCTTTTACAAAATAAATAAAAAGTGCATTTGCACGGTCTAAAAGTATCGAACTCTTCGTAACAAGTCGTAACGAGAGCGCGTACGCTCTTTAACGCCCAAAAAATGATGTACCGAAGTGAATAAACACTAAAAAGTCGCTAAACAGTACAAAAAAGGGCAACATATACAATATTTTTTTGGGTTATCTATTAAGTTTTAACGAAAGTTGTTTGTTTAAATATACAGAACATGCCCTTAAACGGATGCAGGCTGGTTACCAGTAACCCTGTAGATAAAATCTGTTAGGTAGGTATAAATACTTTTATCTTTTCTTGAGCCATTTCCATGATGCAAATTGACCTGTCAAAGATAGTTCTCAATTTCGCCAAGTGTGGCGCCAATGTTTCGTTTTGTTGAAGACATTTTACAAAAAAAAAGAAGAATTTAACAAGAAGCATTGGTGCCATAAGTATTTGGCGAAATTAGGATAAGGTAATATAGGAAATCTCTTTTTTTAAAGCGTACAAAAGAAACTTAAGAATATCTTATGCTAGACATTTTAATTGAGAACTTGAGAACTGTATCTTTGACAGATTTATTTGCATCTTGGAAATGGTTATTTAAAGGTGGCGTTAAATGGTTAACTTTGTCGGATGTTTTGTCAGTGTCAATAATTTGAAATAGTTTTTTTCAGTAATGCACTTATATCTGTCATTCTAAAAACGCCCCCTTAAATTATTGTATTAGTATATTCGGGACAACAATAAGGCCTAAATTTGTTATTTGACGTCAAGGCCTAAATTTGTTTTCAACAAGAAAGAAAAAACACCAAGTGGAAGAGTTTTGTAATCCTATGATATTTCTAGCTACTTTTCAATTTATTTACATATAGGTACATTATACATAAGTACTTATTACACCAAAACGTAAGAATTTGTCCACAACAATGTCCAATTTAGCTTTGAGCATAGATATTAAAAAAATAAGGTTGTTTTGCCCGAGCTTGGATTTATAGCGTTAGGAAATAGTCGCAAGCAATTAATACAGTTATACGTACAATGCGAAGTTTTAGAAACGTTTTAAATAGGTTACCTTTCGTGCCATAGAATATTTAAATAATAATTAATTATAGTTGGTGCTTTACAAGTCAATGTTGGAGTTAACATAAAATTTTACCCATGGCCCCTTGTTTTGGGTACGTGGGTATCTGGGTATTCACTATCACCCCAGCCATTATGAGGTGTTTTTAAGATGCAAATACAACTCTCGAAAATAGTTATTTTTGCCATAAAGTTAGCGTTAATGTATTATTTTGTAAAATTTATACAACACGCGAAACATTGGCGCCACCTATGGCGAAATTGAGAACTTATCTTTGACAGATCTATTTGCATCTTGAAAAGGACTCGAACTATCATTACAAGTAGAGCTAAGCGTAATAATTTACCGAAATTGATGACATTTAAAAATTATGTAATGATGTATTTAAATTTAACTAAAACATTGTTTTAAAACACGGTTGTTCACAACACTAATCATTAATTACGGGGTGTACGACAAACAAAAACGGTACCGAGAATATGGTGCACGATTACCGAGTCGAATTATCTGGGTTTAGTCCCACCATAAAACCGCAGCAAAAATCCCGTAGTTAGTGACGATAATGAGGTATTTTCATAATGCAATTTAACCTGATGATATACAGGTAGTTCTCAATTTTGTCATGAGTGCCGTCAGTGTTTCTTTTATTGAAACTTGTCTAAAAAACTAAGAAAACGAAACGTTTGGCGCCACATACCTACGGTTAAATTTAGAAATATCTGCCAGATACATTTGCATTCTGAAACCGCTTCATAGTAGCTTTTAAATATTTCTAGTTTAGTTACTGGGTTAATAAACATATTTAGGCTACTTAGAATAGAGAAACTACAAAAAGTATTTGAGTACGTCGAAATCCATATCTAGATGGCTGTCTCTGTTGTAATAGATAAGTATGACGCTAAGCTAACGATAATGGCCTCTCCATACTCAGATGTCAGGGGTCAGATGGTGTTGTGTGAATTGTCCACCAATACTTGCAAGCTGAGGCCGCGAATAAGCTGCGAAACACTCTTTCTCTTTCCGCGAAATACGAGGGCGAACGAGGGATTCAGAGCAGTTCGAGGTTTCGTGACTAGTTCGAGGTCTTGCGCTTGCGCCCGAGTGTGGAAAGCGCATCGTATAATCAGTATAATCGCGATTCAGCCAATGTTAGGGTTGAGCTTTGATTATATACTTGTACACGTATATAATCAAAGGGTATTTACCGCTAAAGAAATGTTTTAGTTATTGGAAGGTTATTGGTCATACTTAGTGAGACGTTTTTAAAAATCAAATATCTGTTACCTGTCAAAAATGTTCTTCTTTTCACTTAAGGTGGAGCCAATCTTCATTTGAAAATGAAATATTGGTGCCATCTTTGGCCAGGGTAGCGATTCTGAAACCATTCGGTTGCATCCGACACGGAATCTTATCTATCGGTCTTTGTCATGCTAAACAGATAAGACAAAGACCGAGAGATGAGATTCCGTGTCGGATGCAACCGAATGGTTTCAGAATCGCTACCCAGATTTAGAAGTAACTTTAACAGGTATATTTGAATTCGGAAAACATCGATGCGGTCATGACGTGTGTACGTAACGGTAGCGTATTTGTTATACAGGCAGTCGACACATACGTCAATTATGCATAAATATCTAATAATATCATTTTAGTTGAGATACCTACTCTTTGACAACTTTTGTCTAACCAGAAATGTTTCGCGAGGTAATGCGAGGTGTTTAACAGCAAAACGAAAGATAAAGCACATTTAATAGTTAAAAAAGACCTGAGATATAAGTGTTCTGTGTTAGAGATGGTCTGTTGAATTTTGGTATAGCGCAGAAGGGCAGAATGCGTAGGGACCTACTAACCTAAGCCGCCTGATTTTTTTACAAAGGGATCTATCACGGACGTTGGTCTAAGGTGGTCTCTACTGCGTACCGAACTTTTGGCTTGTACAAGAGGGACTCTACGTAAAGTTTCATACCTATATATGCCTAAAGTCCTCAACACATTCTATATACCTACTGACTATACTTACTGCTTATCGTACTCAGCATAATATGTTCCTATTATTTAGATATTTGTGAAGAAAGGGACTAGTGTTCAAAAAAATAAAGACCCGTTCTGATGCTTGATCTTCTCTCAATATATTCTATTCTAAGTACATAAAACATTGCATAAAGATGCCAAGAAAGTTTTTAACAACACTAGGTATTAATTCATTTACTTATGTTTTATGGATTCTTTCAGGTTCATTCCAAGTTACACTAAAGGGTCTTCAACATAAATCATCAAAATGGGTCTATGGATTTTTGAGAACTTCAGTGTTAGCATAGGATTGAAAGCGAAATTTACCTTTTTCGGTACTATGACCATAAGTATAGGTTGAAATTCAAAATGATTTTGAATTCTATGGATTAGAAAATAAGATAGCAATTTAGTTAAGTGTTTAACCTTTGGCTCTTCCTTTGATTTAGAAACCCCGTCTTCCCAATGGTTGATGAAATGTACAATTGTTACTTTACCCATGTTGATGAAAATTATAAATTAAGAAAATGTTGTGAATGATATCCAGAAATAAAATATATATTGGCATTGAGATTACGCTCCGAAGTAAGAAAATTATAAATATTGGATAAATGAAATGTTTGCGAAAACTCATTCAGTACCTACTTATATTTTTTTTTTACTATAACCAGAAAAATTATGAGATTGAGAATCTCATAATTTTTCTGGTTATGCCAATGGCCAATGTTTTGTAGTTTTGATGTATTTTGTTTTTGTTAAATTATTTGTTTGTTAGTACTTAGTGTATTCGTTAGTGAAGTCACGTACCAATAACATTGTCTCATGCTTTTATACGCCAAAGAGCGATATTAGAGCGAAACAAATGTACGCGCGAGTGTACGAGTGTAGGCGCAAATCAAAATACCTAGGTATATCATGGACGTATAAAAAAGTTTCACACAAAAAAAAATTTTTTTTTTATACGTCCATGGCTAATTTATAAAGATCGAAATTGGAACAGTACCTACAGTAATTTTTTGAAGATTTGCAATTATTTTTATGACTTTCATTATTGATTTGAAATAATGAGTTAAAACACATTAGAAAAAAAGGTTGTAAGTCAATAAGTATTTAGTTTTATTTTTGTAAAAAAATAACATTATTAATTAATATATTATAGTTCAAATTAGTTCTCAAGATTTTACATGTACGTAGGTAGGTAATGTTTGGGTAAAAATGAGAGAATTTTTTTCTAAGTATAAGAAATTGTAATTTTAAGGTGTAGCTTCACTATAAGAGTAACTTGTTTAATTCTAACTCAAGGTCCTAATTTGTTGTATTTAGCACTGACACAACGAATATCTACTGCCTAACTTATTAAACCAGGTACCAACCATCACAAAGTTACTTGGATAAGGGGAAGTACCTATATTACATGACCTGTTCTGAAGATAAGTGGGTGATCTGGACGAAGCTTGGTCTTTTGGTGAGATTTGCGTCATGTAGTCAATATCATTGTGCTCTCGAAATCTTGTACTTTTTCGAGCTATATTCAAATATGGCAGCGTTTAGTGCTTATTTCTTACTACATGGAATTTAGAGGGTTAATGGGGGGCATAATATGTATTACTAGTGGTAGCCGAGGGGGATATAAAAATGTGTCATGGAGTGTGTATATGTCCCCTAACATATTTGCAACTTAAATCTACTTTTGAAAAATCTTTGCAGGCTTATTAGGAAATAACACGCTTTACAGCTTTTAGTTATAAGTGCATTTTCTATTCTATATCTACTAAAGATAAGCTAGATTTAGACACTTGTATTCTATTAAGTTGTTTGTTGACTTTGGTGTATTTAAAAATTTTATTTTAGGAATCATGTTTTGAGTACTTACTTACCTACAAATTTTTTTTAATGTGCCAAATCTGCATAATGAAATAAAATGGATTATGCATACAAATTCTTGAAAAAAAAAAAATTGTTGTCTGTAAAGTCGGTTTACTGACGATAGTTGAACGTGACAACGTCTAGTATTTGTGTTAAGGGCCATCTAGGTAAAACATTCTGAAGCTTTTTGAAAAGCTGTTCAAAGCGCCATCTCTGGGTACATCATTGTACTAGCACTAGTTCTTAACTTCATATCGTCGCTTTTCTAAAACATGGACAGACTCCTTGAACGTAATACACATTTCACTCACTAGATGGTGCAAAAAGTAATAAGGCGAGGTAACGGCGGTAAATATTATCTAATCTATGGCGGTAACGTTACATGACGTCATGTTTTGCGGGCGTGCAGCCGGCTTCATCGAATTATAAGACGTTATCACGTCAATAAAGAAGCTTGTGTTATCTAGTATTCTCACCAGACTAAACAAATATTAAGGGCAGGTAGCATCAGCAGCCTACTAAATATTACCACTATTGGGACTCCGAGCCTCCTCTCATGAGGACAGAGTCAAGGCCCAAATCCACCACACTGGTGCGGTATGCGGATGACGCATGATCTCAATGGATTCTAAGAAACGGATGGTTTTCTCACAATGTTTTTGTCACAATTAAAGGTCACAAGTAAAGGGAAATAACAAATTGGTATATCTGCACTTGATAATATACTCAGAACCGTAGACAGAATTCAAACAAAATACTCTCAAAACTAATTAATTGTCACTTGTGACATATAGTTAGTTTTATAACAATAATAATATGATAATAAATATAATAACAATATGGCCTAGTGGCATTGAGGATTCATGTTAATAAATTGGACATATTTTCACCTAACTATTACTGATATCATTTTAATGCATATTTTTGTAATATACATATTTTGAATTTGTTACAGTTTTATAAATTGCTTTAATAACATAATCTCATGTATTTAATAAAAACTGTCAGTATTACAAAAGATAAAAATAAAAATCTAGTTAAATATTATGTTGTTAAGTTTAGCATTTTGTATAAATTAATATAGGATGTTCGTAGGTTGTGTAGAAACATGTTTAATGTTCATTATAATTGATCAATGGCTGTGAATTGTTACTGTTATATTAGATTGATATAGCTTTGCAATATTTTAGTTAAATAAATGATTTTAAAGTTTAGTTTTGTTTTAATTAATTTGTATCTATCCATACTACATGAATTCAGAATAAGTAATTTGTATAAGTATAAGTAAGCTTTGATTTGCATAATTAAATTTTGGGTATTTTAAGAAGATTCTGATTATCTTCAACTTCAAATCTAATCATGTGGTTGGGACTATAAATAAACATACTCAAAGGCAAATAAGCATAAACTATTATAAATATATCTTGCTGGGCTGATATGACTAGTCTCCGGTGTGTCGCTGTAGATGCGTGTGCTGCTATGCACGTAATATATGTTTCTTCCGCAGCTCATTACGAATGTAGTGTGCATGAGTTACTACAATACAATTTAGACTGATATTATTAATATTATCTTTACACACTCTTTTCTGTGAAATAGCTACCCCATGTGTGACGGTTGAACTGGCCCCCAACCATATTTATGATATTCATGTTGAAGGATGCATACATACAGCAGAACAAGCAGCTCAAAAAGACACAACAGATAGATGTGGTGTAGATGTCAAAAAAAAAATTGCCTGGCTTGTTTTAATAGATTTTATCAGACAATGCCTACAATATCAAAATAATTTTATACAAAGTTAGTTTTTAAGTTCCCATAGGTTTGTAAATAAAAATGAACATTTTTACAATTCAATAGTGAGACAATAGTTGTTGACTATGAACCTGGTCAATGTTATTAACATAAAATAAATACTACATTTAGCAGCAAAATATCAATCACTACTTTTCTATCAACAGCTAATATTCTCATTTCAACAGGTAGATTTAGAATGTAGTTAGCAGAAACAGTATAAAATGTAGAGTTTGATAATATTAGCATTATTGCAAAATAATACTTCTTTCTTAGATGCTTCCAAATGTGCATGGAAATTGGGATCATTTTGTTTTACAGTAAAAATCTATTATATTGATGATGGTTTAGGTAACAGGCCAGTAAGAGAAAACTACAATGTTATTGCAAATTTAGATTTATTTACCTTACAAATACTTATCACTACGAAATAATCATCAGTTCACTCAGTCCATCTATGTTTACAACTAGTACACACGTAGTAGAGTCTCATCTCCTCCTCAGCGCGCCGTGTCTGTCCCTGGAAGAACACTGCTTCGCGCTGGTGGCACTTCGGACACGTGTGGTCTTTCGTACGAGGCAGCGTCGGGTCGCTCACCACGTCTGGATTAATGTGCGTAAGTTCATCGACTTCGTGCATAATTTTGTTTACGTACACACAGTTGGAATCAGCCAGTTGCTTGTAATCACAATTTCTACAAGCGTATAGGAGAACTTTGTTGTTTTTGTCTTCGCGCGGGTACAACATATTATTGCATTCCTGACAAAATTGTATACCGACGTAGCCAGGTCCACCGTCTTTTCTAGCTAAATTCATAGTCATTTTGTCAGACCAGTGGATTCTTTCGGGATTATATTTAATTTCTAGAAAAATCACTATGTAAACGCAACACAATTCCAATTTCCAATTCACGAATCAGTCGAATCACGAATCACGAATAAACACCACAGACTAAATATAGAGATACAAGTCGCAGAAATGGCATTGACATATCAAATGAGTTGTCATTCGATTAGACGACAAAATATTAAATGAACGAAATGAACGGTTGCTTGGTACGTCCGGTGTTTTAAACACCAAATATAACTGGCAATCCTAAAATTATTTTTTTTAATGTTGTCATTCCTGTTTCAATCGAGCCCGTGGTTGGCCAGTCGGCTCTCGAATTTCTTTTCCCACCCGTAGCCGATTCGTGTCGTGCTATCGCAATGGGTAAGGAGTAGTTTTGTGCGAAAAACGTTTTATTTTATTTCCTAAATTAGTTTTTGGAATGTGGAATAGTGTAATTACCGCGATAAAGATGTAGGAGTGTTTATCTTTATTTCATAATTACCGTAAATCGCGACATAAAAGTGCATGCATAGGTGTCAGCCATGGCGGAGACATGTTTTTCTCGTGGTGTAAAATGAATCTATTTCCATCAAGTCTCAGTCGCGCCGGTTGTGAGGTGTTTTATTAGTTTTCCCCGTCGCGATTATGCGGGAAGATGACTTTATGTCGATTTCAGTGAATTGTAAACATAAGTGATAACCGGCGGCATCGTAATTTCAGGCAAACCCAGAGGTATCCGCACAGCGCGGAAGCACGTGAACCACCGCCGTGAGCAGAGATGGGCGGATAAGGAATTCAAGAAAGCCCACATGGGAACGAGATGGAAGGCTAACCCCTTCGGAGGAGCATCTCACGCCAAGGGTATCGTCCTGGAGAAAGTGTAAGTACGTTTCTCCAATTTACCATTTTATGTTTGGTGTGTCGATCATTGCTTTGGAATGTGTTTTTAGTATTATCTGGAAGGCGCAAACTTTTAGTTGAAGAGTATGTCATGAAGAGAGAAGATTTTGTACTCAAAAGTTGGATGTGTCCATTCGTGGTATTATTCCTGTGAATGTGTTTACATATACTACAATCACAGGATAATACTGCGAGTGGCGGCAACGCCTCGACGCTCCTTGAACCGTTTCGGGTTTGAAGAAAATCGACATGAAGATGAATACTAACGACGTACGTGCCCATCCGAAACCGCGGCGTATCGATTTTACGTGTTTAGAAAAATAACAAGCGGGTTCAACGAACTTGCATTGAGGTTATACGCATGTATGGTGTTTACATTGGAACTGGTTTACTCTCGAAAGAAAGCTAGACAGTTGTTTGCACAGTTATCTAAATTCTGGTTCATGTGGTCATTGATTTGTGAGCTACTTTAATTTGACCACTCATATTATAACTACCCTGCTTTGTTAGTGTACTCTGCTAGTGTACAATCACAGGATTTCTCAGTTAACACTTTCAGAATTCTCATGGCCTGTTTTAACTTGACTGAAGAACTTAGAATAGAATTTTAAGACCTGTTAATGTAATTAGGACGTCGATAATTATAATACCACATGCTAATACCACTATTAAAAATCACTCCTAAAACTAAATGTAACTTGTAAACGGGATAGTTCCCATTACAAGTTTGTGGTTCAAATATTGTTTATTTTTCAATTTTAGTTACAAATAACAGTTGATACAGTTATTTTCATTCCTTACAAATTTGAAGTCCTACAAGAAAATAATGAAAGATTTTGTTCTACAGTGGTGTTGAAGCCAAGCAGCCTAACTCTGCCATCCGCAAGTGCGTCCGTGTCCAGCTCATCAAGAACGGCAAGAAGGTGACGGCATTCGTTCCTCGGGACGGTTGTCTCAACCACATTGAAGAGAACGATGAAGTGCTAGTGGCGGGATTCGGTCGTAAGGGACACGCCGTCGGTGACATTCCCGGAGTCAGATTCAAGGTATGTTTGGAAATAGCAGGAATGTTGAAACAATTATTTGGTTTTGTCTGGATGGAGAGTAGCCGAGGATGGGGCTAAGTGCCGTGCCAGAGCAAGCCATGTGAGAGGTTTATGTCCAGCAGTGGACTAAGATAGGCTGGTATGATGTGTATGTGTGAATGTTCTTATTGAATTGTAGTGTTGTAGAGAAAGTCTGGAAAATGGAATATAACTGTATGCAGTATATGATTCTATTTATTTTAAGGAAATGTGATATTATAGTGGTGTACCTGTTGTTTTTACATCTGATCTACAGTAGATAGGATTAATGGCCATGAAAGATGGGGAATGAACCAGCAAATTGATCATAAGCTGCAGTTTCATTGTAATGTCTTGTTTGTAGTGGAAGGTATAATTATTGTTGTTTGTCCACAGGTGGTGAAGGTGGCCAACGTGTCTCTCCTTGCTTTGTACAAAGAAAAGAAGGAAAGGCCACGATCATAGACTACCAACTGCACTGTGATAAGGTAATTATTTGAACAACCAGAACAGCTAATGTCAAAATGCTTAGCAACATATCCATCCTATACTTCAGGATACTTTAAAATACTAAAACATTGAGAACACACTTTGAAGATGGATAAATGATGATAAACTTGATAAACTTTCAATTTGGTACATTAAAAATTGTTACCAAATGTTATATTTCAATACTTATTTAGCTATCTTGTCTTAGATTTTTACATTTTATAGACGTTGAAAAGTGTCACTTTCTAATTCTTTATTAGTTACATTCTGAACAACTTCAATGCTACACTTAGACATCTGATTACTATATAAATTCGAAATGATGTTAAATTATTTGCTACTCCTGATTGCCATGACGTTCATACTTTATCTGATTTTACTGTGTCCTTTCATAAATATTTTATTTTAAATCATTATGCTGATTTGGGAATATTTTGTTTCAGTGACCGCTGGGAGATGTTGTTTTTAAGTGTACATTTATAAAATGTAAAATCTAGTGCATAATAAATTTTGTGTGCGACCAATCTTCTTGTTTATCATTTTTAGATTTTTACACCCTGGACGTCTACGAAATACGTAATTTCGAAATAAACTCGGGACTTTCCTAATCCGGTTCTACTTCGTTCAAATTGACGCATTTCGAAATTACGTTTTTCGTAGAGAGTAGACGCCCTGATATTGATTCTGTGCTAATCTGAACATTGTTATGGTAGTACAGTCGAGGTAGACATAAAACTAGCCTGAAATAGAAAAAATTCCGGGGAGCGATTTTTTTTTATGAAACGTCGGGGAGGGTTGTTGGAAGTATAAATCTCGATTTTCTAACTTATCCCGGTAGAGGGTTCGCCACCATCTTGTTTTAAAGTTTTTGTGAAATAACTCGTTCATTTTCAACTTTAGAGCAAAAATGATGGGCACCAAAGTTGTTGGAAATTTAATTTCTCACAAGTTTGTTTCATATAGTTTTTACGCTAGGATCAATATTTGCAGAGTTATACTATCAAGTTTATCAAAAAAATCGTAATGGGTGCAATTTTATTTTCTTCAACTTTGGTTCTCGCACATTTTTTACTTATTTTATTTTTAGTATTTGTTGTTACAGCGGCAATAGAAATACATCATCTGTGAAAATTTCAACTGTCTAGCTATCACCGTTCTTGAGATACAGTCTGGTGACAGACGGACGGACGGACGGACGGATGGACAGCCGAGTCTCAGTAATAGGGTTCCGTTTTTACCCTTTGGGTACGGAACCCTAAAAAGTGCGAGAACCGAAGTTGAAGAAAATAAAATTCCACCCATTACGATTTTTTTGATAAACTTGATAGTATAACTCTGCAAATATTGATCCTAGCGTAAAACCTATATGAAGCAAACTTGTGAGAAATTAAATTTCCAACAATTTTGGTAACCATCATTTTTGCTCTAAAGTTGAAAATGAACGAGTTATTTCACAAAAACTTTAAAACAAGATGGCGGCGAACCCTCTACCGGGATTAGTTCGAAAATCGAGGTTTATACTTCCAACAACCCTCCCCGACGTTTCATAAAAAAAAATCGCTCCCCGGATTTTTTTCTATTTCAATGTCTACCCCGACCGTGCTATGGTACAACTTTATTGATTTTGTTAACTCGAGCTGCTAGCTATTTCAATGTTTGGAGATGAAAGAGAATCAGTATCGCGAAACAACAAGTGCTACGTTTCTCATTTTACCTTAGCCTCTGAAAACACTTTAGATATTTTACTAGCCTTTTAAATAAACTTATTCTAATGCTCACTTAACATCAGCATTGTTTTCAAAATGGGTAGTGTGAGCAATTTACACCTTTGTTTCTCATTCTCTATTCGTAGTAAACAGTGAGGCGTAACTAATGTAGGTACTTACACAGGCCAGACCATGCCGTGCTTCGTAGCCATGCGGTCCGCGATCACGCAGGCATGCGAACCACGTGGCTCTATTGAAAGGCGCGCGTGCGCCAACTTACCCCATCCTCCTGAAGCGTGGGGGTGGCTCCAAAACGTAATTTGTTTAGGGTGGGTGGCCTACTACAAAATTCATGCCTGATGAAATTAATGAAGGTGGATTGAAATATTGCGGGTGCTCACGGAGATCCGCTGGGGAGCCGGAAAAGGGGGTACCTACCGATCAAAAACAATACTTTATTTGGAATAACATTACATATCACGTCATCCATTACCCAAGTTCTTTCGGTCAAAAAAATTGCGTTTCTGTCAAAGACTACTGATGAACATTTGGAAGTTGAGAGGCATAAACAAGCTCGGTCGGGTATGTCGGTGACTTTAATTCTATGACGAATTATTTCATTGCGGATGCAATCCCTAGAGAAATCCCAAGAATAGCCTTTTCCATAACTCGATGAACGACTTTGAGCTTACGGAGCATTTTCACTATTAACGTGGACAATGTTTCAGCACCGTAGGTAGTGACAGAAGGTCGTAACAAGTAGGACGCACTGGTTGTACACTTATGTTTTGAGATTTTGTGAGATGGGTGACGTCGTGACGTGAAGACTACGAAGTTTTCCAAACCCTGCCCAGCCCAACTGGTTTCTTATCATGACATCTCAAAGCTACACCTACCTAGTTCGAGCGTATCTATGCACAATTTCGAGAGTGGCAATGATTTTGTGTCCTATGTCAATGGAGAGTGGTTCCATTTACGGCAATCGGTCCCGGAGCAACGAATCTATGGACGTGGCTTTGGTTTAGTCCAAATTCATCATTGGGGCTCCGTAGCGAGCGGCGCTCGGCGCCCCTGAGGACCGCTGCGCCCACCACCGCACCAGGACGTCTACTCTCTTTCTACGAAAACGTAATTCCGAAATAAACTCGCGAATTTCCAACGTCGATTCTACTTCGATCCGTCCTTTTGTCCGGTTAAATGTTCTAAGCCTACTACTCTAATAGAGCTAGAACAAGAGCATTCTTTCTCGATCTTTTAGTGTAAACGAAAGATCGTTCTTAGCGTTTTCCATATTAGATATTCCATAGAATCTTCAATCTTTGCGAACGCAAACAAAACAACGAAAAAATGCTCTACGTTTGTTTACACCAAATAAATTTGATACAGTGGCCTTTAGAGTATGCTTAGAACATTTAAACGTCAAACAATGTTGTATCAGACGAAACGAAGTAGAACGAGAGTAGGAAAGTCGCGAGTTTTTTTCGAAATTATGTTTTCGTAGAAATAGAGTATGTAGAGTGTAGACGCCCGACGCCCAGGCTTGCAACGCGCAGCCTCTACGTGTTATTACATCAGGCGTATGTCTTGCTCACCCCGTCACTCTTTTCTTAATACATATTATAAAATCCAGTGTTATGTCTGTTGTCAGTGACCTCTTAGGAGGCTTTATGTATCTATCCTCTATATAAATGCAAAGCCAATTTGGAATATTTCCACAGTATTAATATTGCTAGCTAGGTAGGTAGGTACCTAGGTAGCAACATACAAGCCTAGCTACTCTAGCTCTGCGAGGCCATATTATCTGGCCGCCAGGTCGGACGCTTCCGAGAAGGGACGCGCAGAACGTTAGGCCGAGTGGGCTACCTCTATTTAGGGCTCCATATTGCGGAGGCGATACAGGCTAAGGAATATTAGTAATAGAGGCCAGCTAACGCCAATTACTAAGTATGTAACTGGTACATGTTTTAAGGCAATATACCTAAGCATTGGGCCTCAGAAGGCCTATACTACCAGCCTGAGCGCAGAGGTCGAAAGACTAGGTATCTTAATCGAACCATATCCTATTGCCTATGCGTGCTCTAGCTACTCTTCCAATAAAAACAGGGAGATGTAATAAAATAACCATGATTTATTGCTAAATATAATTTCATTGCTCTGTTTTGATTACATAAGGTACATTTTGAAAATAACGCTAAGTTTAACATGTTAGTTAAATAATTTTCTATAACTACGCTTGCTGATTACTTCTACGAGGCAAGATTAATCTATATTCGTGGGATTGCCTTTACTTTCGATTTTGTAAACTGCTTGCTCTGACGTCGAATCTGTATTAGCATTTTCGTTAGGAACCTATCTTTCATACAAAGTTAAGTATATAGGACGTACTTAACAAAATTAAAAAAAATAGTGTTTTTTAATTTAATTCTAAATTGAAAACAATCACAGTGTGACATTAGCGGAAACACTAAATACAAACAGTTTCCACTGATTTTATAATTTTGTTTCGATTTATTGTTGATCAACAACAATAATATCTAACAGATAACAGGCACATAGGTAAGTATAAGAATGTGCGAGATAGCGACTATATTAAGCTTAGATATTAGATAAAGGAAAAAAAATTGCGGGAGTGGAAATAAAGTGTTACTATTGGTAGGCGTTTTCCATTTATACACGAGCTGCCATTAAAACTGGTGTAAGACGTATAGAGTAAGATCCCAGAGCGCCCAGACGTCACCTATTTTCTGATGAATGAAATGTGGACGATTGAATAGAGCTAGTAAGTAGGTACTAAGAACACATGCTTACTCGCTAACCTGCTTAGACGGCTTAACTTACAAATGGAGCATGAGAATTTAAGTGTAGGTAAATTATTATTTTGGAGTTGTTAAGCAAAACGGCTGGCGGAAAGTGTCTGGGAGTATTGGGACCTTGTTTTTAAGGATATTGCCTACAACATACGTGAAAATCACTTATTAGAAAATACGTGAAGTAAGTAATGTTTGTATGTACCTTCATTACCCCATATCTCAAAATTGGCCGTCTTAGCAAGTTAGCGAGTAAGCATGTGTTCTTAGTACTTACTAGCTCTATTCAATCGTCCACATTTCATTCATCAGAAAATAGGTGACGTCTGGGAGCTCTGGGATCTCGGACTAGTAGGTACCTATCGTTAACATATTTTAGGTATGTTTTGTACATACCTAAAATATGTTAACGATAAGACAGAAACTCATCGTGCCTTTTGTCGAGCTGTACTGTGATTTAAGACAGCAATAGCAATGGTATACAACGGTAAAACCTGTTTCAATCTTGCAATACCTAAATCGTAAGCAAACCCATCCAAAATCGTCAACATCCAGTGCACCCTAACTAACCGGAAATTACGTAATATGTATCCACAGACAGAGCACACATCTACAGAGCTTTCATAGACAATAAATAACAGGGGAGTATACCCTTGGCGTAATTTTGTTAGGTAACGAAACGAAATTCATTTTTGTTGAGATTGTATGGAATTTAAGACAGTACACCTGCTTTAGCATGTGCCAATGTAGCATTAGCCAATGTAGAGTACATCGATATTGTTCTAAATTGCATACGAAATAAATTTAACTTGTACTGAAATGAAAATTTCCTGGCTAAAATAGATTTTGATTAGTATACGTCATTGTTGATAATTTGACATATTATTTCATCCACCTGTCATTATTATCTGTCACCCTGAAAACGGATCATTCCATGAGTGTTGTAATGCAACTCCAAATGGTGGATTATCATTAGAACTTGTACAAAGTAGGTACAATAAATCCATTTATGTAGCAAAGAAAAATGCTACTACCGACTCGACGTCAACGTTTCGAGAAAATGCACGTGACGGATATATCGCTTCATTTCGATACGCTTAAAGTTAGTGTCTTTTCTTAAGATTTTGAGGGTGCGAAATAAACTGGTGCTTAACAAAAAATAAAGCTATATTATCTTATATTCATTACATACAATGTATATATTATTATTAGAGTATTTATTAGTTTTAAAACATGATCTTACGACATCTGAATCCTTATTCAGTCTATACCATACTCGTGTTTCGAATAGATTCGAGTCTGAATAACGTTACTCGCTCATCTCAAGTATCACATACAAATTTACACATCATCCAAAAATACCAACGAGTGTCCGACTCTTAACATCACATCACAGTTAGCGAGACAATCATTATTTTAAGTGCATTTTTACATTTTCTAGACCATCTAGCTAGCATGGAGGGTACCAACTCGGTTTTATTTTAAATTTTAAATATTTATATTAATTTCTCGCTATTTATATTAAGCTCTAAAAATAAAAGTTACAACTGGAATTATAAGTTTTAAGTTACGCCTGCAGAATTGGACCTATCGGTCTACAAAGGCGAGAAAGATATGACGAATACTAGCGATGAACGAAGGAAGTGTTGTACCGACCCCACATTATTGCCAAGGGTAGGTGAATGAGGTATTGGTGAGGTCCAGTGACCACTGACGAGGAAAGACGACTGTGGAAAGGTCCACCCTCCATGCTCCGCTAGATACAACATGGCAAAAACGTGATCGAGACAAGGACGGATCCAGTGGGATGGGTTCATGATTTGAACCATATCAGGTCTACTACGAAAACAAACTCCGAATGATCGGATCCGACCGACAGCTGAATCGGATTGTAGCTTACCACGAAAAACAGTCAGATCGATACATCTCGGTCGGAAGTTATAGATTTAGGTCGGATGATGGTCGAATCGAACGAAACGGCCGATCCTATCAACCGACAGATTATCTTTCGAGGTAGGAAAAGTCCATAAGTTCGGCCGATATTATCGTTTGTCGGTCTTCGTAGTAGGTCTGCAGAACCTGGCGAACTAATAAAACCGCATGCACGCACTTGTCGCACGATCTTGTGGCTTGACGACGTCTATGTGCCCCTCCCCCCTGCCGTCAAAGTTGGATCCGCCCTTGGATCGAGTTGACATGCTTTCCTACTCGCACGTATTTACACTAGGTATTACACTAAATAGTTTGGAGTGGGATGCCATGAAATTGTGATCACAATCCAAATTTTGCAATAAGTCGTTGGTCTGCATCTATCTACAAGCGCCTAACTGTTTTATACAATTCGATATTTGAGGTACATGCAACAGCGTCACCACAGGCCAGCGTAAACACGTTTCTGCACGGGGAAACTACGATTCATAGTAAAAGTGTCGGAGATACATTTCACAGAAAGAGTGGACAAGACTGTAGGATCTGTAGAGAGAAGAAGTCTTCAGGTAAGTGTTTAGTGTGTACTAAACAAACTATTATTAGAGATTTTATCCCCTTTAGGGTAATGTTTTTTACAAACTGTATGTTATATTTATTTGTATGTAATCAAAATCCTAAAAATAAGATTCATTGACAAACTTACAACATCTTTTTGCATTAAAAATTGATCTATGTATTTTTTCAGGCTAGATAGATATCCTGAGAAAATACATGTAGACTACATAGGTTCATTAGTTTAAGAATGAAATTATAACAGACAATTATTACTTTCGCATTTCTAATATTTCTAGTATGTTAGTAGCAAAGTAGGGATTAAAAAGTACACCATAATAGTACATTATGATATAAGTGCGGTAAGTTGATAATTACAGCCGAGGCTTTATTGCTAGCTCGAGCCGAAGGCGAGAGCTATAATTAGCAGAGGCTGTAATTATCAAAGCGCACGTATGTCATACGACGTTTTATAACATATTTGCGAGGAAATAAACAAAACTCTGACGACATTTTCAAATAAAAACAATACAGCGAAAAAAAACGCACGGAATAATATTTACTTGATCACAGGTCACAGCACAGAGTAAGTAATCACTATGGATCACAGATTAGCAATGCGCGCGCATCGGCGCCTTTTTTTTTTAAGCAACGGCACAGAACCAGCCGGTATGCCTTACTTACTTTATTGCCGGTACTTTATTATTAATGAATAATAAAGTAAATTAATATTTTTGTGTTTTGTTACAGAAAGATTATTTATGGTCTAAATTAATTAAATTAACGAATTTAATAATTCTTTATTATATTTTACCTCTCAAAGTTAATTTTATTCATAAAATGTTGACCACACTTTTCTGACATAAAAACTCTTTACTAAGATTTAAAAAGGTACCGTTCGTTTTAGACGGAGCATGTCTCTCTACCTAGTCTGTGGACGTAGCATTTTGAAACCGTGCGTTTTACATTACACATTACAGCACTAGTGCGTAATAAGATACATTACGATACAGAAATTGGTCCAATAAGAGACCCTTTACGAGCAAATATGTTATAAAAACACTTTGTTTTCCAAATACAACTAATAAATTTCGACAATTATTGTACTTTTATTACACAAGTTGGTCGTAAGGAAATTATTTGATTGTTGTTAATATAAAAAAAATGTGCAATTATCGCGTGTTAGTTCACTCAGTTTACTTAGGTGCTTCGATATCTCTATATCCCTTTTTTAGGGTTCCGTAAAACGTAAAAACGGAACCCTTATAGATTCGTCATGTCTGTCTGTCTGTCTGTCCGTCCGTATGTCACAGCCACTTTTTGCCGAAACTATGAGAACTACACTGTTGAAACTTGGTAAGTAGATGTATTCTGTGAAACGCATTAAGGTTTGAACAAAAAAAATTTAAAAAAAGAAAAATTTGGGTTGCCCCCCATACAGAGAACTGAAACTCAAAAATTTTTTTTTCATCATACCTACACGTTTGTGGTGTCTATCGATAGGTCTTCAAAAATGATATTGAGGTTTCAAAAATCATTTTCGTCTACACTGAATGATTTGCGCGAGAGACACATCCAAAGTGGTAAAATGTGTGTCCCCCCCCCTCTAACTTCTAAAGTAAGAAAATTAAAAATCTGAAAAAAATATATGATGTACATTACCATGTAAACTACCAACGAAAATTAGTTTGAACTCGATCTGATGAGTAGTTTTTTTTTAGTACGTCATAAATACACTATTATTGAAATTTCGATCAAAGTTACAAGGAACTACAAGAACTATGTGTACTATGCATATTATGTTACTTGCTGCAACGGAACCCTTCATGGGCGAGTCCAACTCGCACTTGGCCACTTTATTTTAAATACGATAACCGTAACTATGGTAATATCGAAACCGTACAGAAAATGTATTCCACGCTGGCTGCTGAGTACACCCAATGAGTTACATTGTACACCTCTATTGTTAGTATTCTAGTTTAAAATGTAGCTAATATCTAAGATTATCTTTGATGTGCAAAATATATACTTTTCTTAGCTAAAAGAGATTTATAAATCGAAAATTCTCGAAAGATCTAGATAATAGTTACCGTGTTATGATAATGCCTGTGATGTAGTTTTACAAAATATTGTGGATCTCGGTCTAGCTGGTTGGTCTTAATCGAACCATGTGTCGCCCGAGTGGATGTTATCAGATTGATATTTTTATAAATAATTCTACACGAAAATTAGTGTAAGTATTCACATTCAAAGATAAATAATATCTGTGCTAATTTGAACATTTATATTTGAAACTTTCATGTAAATTCCATAAACGCCATCCAAACACAGTTTCCGATGACTTCAAATAAAACGGTTTATACTTTTTAGTATTTTCTGCCGATTGTTCATAGATTGATTCAATTTTACATAACATTATCTGTTATAGAAGAGACCAACCACCCAAAAAGAGGTTAACATCCATCACAAAACGAGGAGTCACCGAGGACATCCTGATTCGATGTCGAGAACATTTATTACTATACGTTAGCTACCGTATGTTCAATACACCTTCACTTAAAACGTTCCCACTGCTCGAGAGGCAGTCGGGAACTTCGAACTGATATTTAGAAGATTTGATAACCGTTTCGCTATGTACATCGATAAATTCCTGCGACATTACGAGTATGTAGTTACATGGAAAATCTCTAATCAGCCGAAAGGATCCTTTTCGAAAAGAATTATAAATATTTTACATAAAAATAAAATCCTTTTCTATTATACAAAATACGAACAACTTTTACTAAGTAAACCTCACAATGAGGCGTTTTCAGAATGACAGATAAGTGAAAAGATACGTCAAAGTATTGACATTGACATAAGTTTATCAAATTTCTCCAACAAAATTAAACGATAACGCCTCCTGTGGCTCAATGTGTTTTTTGACAAGTTTTTTTTGTATGAATACGTCTCATTGAAAAAAAATTAGTTTCAAACGAAAACCACGTTAGTTTTACTGGTACACATTTTTATTAATTCCTGTGTAACTCAGTTGCGATGTAGCAGTCCAATTCGGCCGCATCCGGCGGCCTTTTTTAAAGAGAATGGAAGCGCACGACAGCTTATTTTTTGTGATACTGGACAATATCACACGTGAGTTACCCGTGACTTAATTAAAATAAATTTCATACGTTTATTTGAGTCCAAAGTACGTTTCCGTTTGACGTTCACAATGACTCGCTTTTAATTTTCCTGTAGTAAAAGTTATTCTTAATTATAAGTAGAATGCAAACCTCTCGGCTCAGTAAAGGTCTTCTGCGTAGCTCTGAACATTTACACATTCGACTTATCTTATCGTTCCAAATTTTGCTATTAACCTTTTCACAGAATAGTTCTTTGTAAAACTGCAGTTCCGAATCAGCCTGTTCGACACTAGATTAGTTCGCGAGTTGCGCAGTAGCACGGCTCGGCTGTGTCGATTCTGATGGAAGTTAGAGCGAGCGCCGGCGGCCGCGGACGCTGCGCCTGCTCTCCAACAGGGAGCTGTACACACGTGCTGACATCTGTCATGAGAAAAAAAAAAAGTTATATTTTTGATGTGAACATTTTTTAAGAGGAAAAATAAATAATTATTTAACACGTGACACTAATCGTTGTATATAAGTATTGTGATTGAATCATTTTTCATAGCATTGCATAAACAGTCCACTAAATGCTCCCATTACTGGGACTCGGGGCGTTCTTTCGCAAGGAGAGTCAAGGCCAGTCCACTACGCTGGTCCAGTATAGATTGGTGGATGACAAATGACCTGACGATGATTTCCTTCACCGTTTTAAATTTCTAAAGTGTCTTACTTTAGGGCGGTGTTGGGTGGAAGCGGTGCAAGATCAGAGTCGTATAAGTAGGCTGTATATAACCTTTAAGGTAAGCAACGCAACTATAACGGTAAAGTGCCACAGCGTAACATGAACATTCACGTAAGAAGGTTTTTTAACGAAAGGACAAAGCCAGCCAAGTAAGACTACCCATCGTCTTGATGTACGCGACGTGGGCGCAGAACTGTGTCCACCAGTACAGCGACTGGCCGGGTAACGCTCGCTGTGATACTGACCGGCACGCGCGGGCGGCGAGGCTAGGAGTGCGCCGGGTAGTCCATCGTCTTGATGTACGCGACGGCCGCGCAGAACTGCGTCCACCAGTACAGCGACTGGCCGGGTAACGCTCGCTGTGATACTGACCGGCACGCGCGGGCGGCGAGGCTAGGAGTGCGCCGGGTAGTCCATCGTCTTGATGTACGCGACGGCCGCGCAGAACTGCGTCCACCAGTACAGCGACTGGCCGGGTAACGCTCGCTGTGATACTGACCGGCACGCGCGGGCGGCGAGGCTAGGAGTGCGCCGGGTAGTCCATCGTCTTGATGTACGCGACGGCCGCGCAGAACTGCGTCCACCAGTACAGCGACTGGCCGGGTAACGCTCGCTGTGATACTGACCGGCACGCGCGGGCGGCGAGGCTAGGAGTGCGCCGGGTAGTCCATCGTCTTGATGTACGCGACGGCCGCGCAGAACTGCGTCCACCAGTACAGCGACTGGCCGGGTAACGCTCGCTGTGATACTGACCGGCACGCGCGGGCGGCGAGGCTAGGAGTGCGCCGGGTAGTCCATCGTCTTGATGTACGCGACGGCCGCGCAGAACTGCGTCCACCAGTACAGCGACTCGCCGGATAGCGCGCTGCCTCCGAGCGCGTTCACGAACTCGATCGTCGATAGCAGAGACGGTGGGTTCACCTGCGTATCAAACACCATCAGGAACAATTTGCAGGCAATCAGAAATCACTTGTTAATCTATAAGTATTTAAAAGGCATTGTTCTTCAGATGGTCATATACTTTTTTATCACTTTTTATGAGAATAAATCAGCTCCAATGACTACCATTTTCTTAAAGCAAAATCGTATTAGTTTGTTCTCACTAAAATTTGGGTTGGAATATCTTAAAACAAATAAATTACGCGTCACGTTGTTTGCCCGCAATGGCCTCCTAAACTACTAAACTGATTCTAATCAAATTTGCACACCGTGTGCAATTTGATTCACTAGTATCTTATATTGTTTTCTCATATTTATGTATTGTTTTGTAAATCTTGACTATGTGCTGGTAACAAATGATTCTTATATCGTTACCTTGATGATGACGTAGATGAGGACGGGCGTGAGGTCATCGGCGGAAGGCGCGGCACCTTCGTTCAGTCCCAGGACCGCCATTATTGACGTCACGCAGCGCATGATGCACAACAACTAGGAACGATACACAAATTAATAATTAAGAAAAGATGAAGTGTTTTGGGACACCAGATAGGAATGAAGTTCCTTCGGATAATTGCAAAAGAAACTTAATTTTACTATATGTATAAAATATGGTACGATCATCTATAATATAAAGTTGGCAACACTGGTCACGAGCAGTTTTCAAGCATCACTTCCGTTATATAATGTTTCTTACGGTTTTAGTCTTACATTTTTGAAGTGCAAACTTCTTTAGGCGCGCCTAGACAGATTTTTCGTGGGCTGTGAATTGAATTCGTCACGCTCGGGTATGATGAGAAAGCTTCGGGTAAACTCGGGACCATGGGTATTGGCCATCTAGAAATACGTCAGCCAATGGGAAATGCTGAAAGGGCGTGGACACGCCGTCATGGCATGGCCATCTAGAGACGCATCAGCCAATGGGAAACGCTGACGCATTTCTAGATGGCCATGCCAAGATGGCGAGGCCACGCCCTCCGGTTAGCTAACACGTGTAGTTTCCAAGGTAAGCTATCAAATTCCGAGTTATAAGTTTTCACTTCTATCGGCAGTTCCTTTTGAGTTTGGTTCAATCCAATACGGGTTTAACTGCTCTTCCGATCCATCTGTACTCTTACTTACTGTACTCTGTAAGAGTACCCACTCTTTAGATATAAAGAGGCACTGTTACATAAAACACTCCGTAAAGTTTTCTGCAAAGGTTGAATTATTAGATAACTCTAAAGTCTAAACGATAACTTGTGTTCCGACGAGTGCATGGCAGTGCTAATAATTTTATTTGGACTCTTCATGTTTCAATAGCTGCGTGACACAGTGCTGTTATGCATGTTCTGCTCGTACCGTCTCTCTATACTACAAAAAAGAGGGTGTTACGTAGATGATTTCTCAGAGGTCGGTACCCACCTTGTCTCGCGGGCTGCGGTAGACGGGCAGGTGTCGCAGCAGGCGCGCCGCGCGCGGGAAGGGCGCGGCCCACAGGTGCGCGGCCGCCACGCCGGCGCGCGCGCAGCCGCCGCTCGCGCTCAGCCGCCGTATGTGCTCGCTCAGCACCCTGCATCAGACATTCATTGAAGTGAAAACTTCTCTTAGCGCACCACATTTTCCGGATTTACACGGGATTTTACAGATTTTCCGTAGGCTGTAAATTGAGCTCAAGCATCACTTCGTAAATTAAAGAAATCTTCGGGTAAACTCGGATGATCTAGATGGCCATGGCCACGCTCTCCGGTGTTACCTGAGTAGTTCTGCCGTGCCGTTAGTAGTTCCGCTATCAAATTCTGAGTTTTTACTTCTATCAGCAGCCTCTGAGGCTGCCAATTTTTTATTCCACACTTTTGACGTGAATCATCATCATCGGCCGCAAGACGTCCACTGCGTAACATAGGCCCCTAGATTTCCACAACGAACGGCCCTGCGCAACCTGCGGTTTCCAGCGACCTTTGTGAGGTCATCTAGTGGGAAGCCGTCCAACACTGCGTCTTCCGGTTCGTGGTCGCCACTCGAGAACCTTTCTTACCCATCGGTTGTCAATTCTGCGAGCGATGTTGCTTGCCCATTGCCACTTCAGTTTTCTGACGTGAATACTTTTCCAAAATTGCTTCCATAGGACAAGTCAAATAAACGAATGATAATAAAATCGGGGGATACAAATTGATGTTGTAGCTTCATAATTATCATCTCTATCTTATGATTATTGCATTTATATGCAATTACATAATTAGATACCTAATAAAACAAAGAATTCATTACACTAAGTGTGAAATGTGACACATTGCGCGCGGTGGAAGGGTAAGGGCCGCCATTTTGTGTACGTATTCTCGTCCAACAAACGGCCGTGTCCGTGACACGTACACACCTACACTTTCACACAACATCGTCAAGCTCCACATTTAGCTAAGGTTTTAGTTATGGAAGCCAGATAGCCGATATAGTTAAAGCAGGCCACTTGTTGACAAGATGCAAAAGGCCCCGATTCTAAGCAACGGGAACATAAAGTGAGTAGCTTGTGCTTATGTTTTACGGAAGATGGCAAAGGCTGCTATGCGTGCATGTATACCTTTTTTTCCGACCAGGTTTCTAACCCAAAAGCGTGTAAACAAGATTAAAGCCGTCACTGTATGACATAGGGCAAATTACGAGTACGCAGTGCAATGACTTCAATTCTAGAGTGCATCGATTTCTTCTAGATAAACGCGTAGGCCACATTATCGATAACATCAGGCGATATGACGGTCAAGCCTGAGTCTACCAATGGTATAACCCAGCACACATAGTCAACGATAACCGACTTCTGATAATATAAAGACGTGTCTCACTGGTCTCTGGCGATGTCTCCGTCTCCGTTGGGGAACAGCACGTGCAGGTAGAGGCGCGCGAAGGCGGCGCGCTCCACTGTGATCTCCGCCATCTCTAGCACGGTCGCCGTCGCTCCTATTACCAAGGAACAAAGTTTATTTTACCACTCCTTTTTTTTAGTCCCTGTCTCAAAATCGATAGGGTGTTATAAGTTTGACGTGTCTCTCTATCTCGATAACATATTCTTTCACAAGTCCCTCAATATCGTACATTTTTACGAAGTATGTATGATACATTTAAAATCCAATATTCAACATTTTAAATTTTAAGCTTTAATTAATTCTTGCTAAAATTAGAAATTATTCATGTGAAGTTATACCTATTTCATTAGATTAAACATCTTTAGTGAATATGTTCAGAGATTGGGACCATTCACGTTGCAATACTACTTCTACTGCCTCATGCTAAGTAGTACTGCGTTATAATTTGTTGGCATATTGCTCATTAGAACGCGCAAGTATTACGAGCAAGAATTACGAATCAGATTAGGAAAAAAAGCTTAATTCACGGGGTAAACTGCATGTTATGTGTAATCGGTAGATGGAACCGTGGAGCTGCACTCCACTGACTCCACTTAGTTGACAAAGCTTGTGGCAATGCTCACCTTCCCAGGAGGGATCCGCCTTCACCTCGGCCGTGATGGCCTTGATGCTGGCGGTCAGTCTTGTAGCCTTCTCATCCATCAGCTCGCCACCTGCACACGATATTAGACAACCTTACAATCAAACATCAATAACACCTCCATTCCTCGTTAACGTTTCATAGTGTATGTCTGTGAATTCGGTAAGTACTAACTTGTATGTTTTATCAACTAAATAAATTTTGTTTCATTGACATACAAAATCTCTTTTTAAAATAATAGTTTTAAAAAAAACACGATTTTAGCACGCACTTTGGATTTAGGTTACGTGATTATTTTTTTCGTATCCCATTCAGCAAACCCTTTCATTTAATACCCATATTCTAGGGGTGCATTTCAAATAGCCTGCCCGCCATCTTGGACGCCCACCATATTAGATTTAAGTCGTGTGACTATTTTTTTCGTATTCCTGAT
Organism: Ectropis crepuscularia; assembly: GCA_963693475.1. Lineage (NCBI taxonomy): Eukaryota > Metazoa > Arthropoda > Insecta > Lepidoptera > Geometridae > Ectropis > Ectropis crepuscularia. Next base: position 31,283,393 of record OY856339.1, on the reverse strand, counting down.
AGCAAACCCTTTCATTTGATACCCATATCATGGGGGTGGATTTCAAACAGCCAGTCCGCCATCTTGGGGAGGCCGCCATATTACATTTGTAGTGACGTTTCTTAGCTAGTCATGTATTGTCATCAGAACTCAGAGCGTCAGCAAAATTTCATCCTAATCGAAGAGTGGGTCATATTAAGATTCCAAGATTTTCTTACATACATAGTTACAAGTAAAGCTACTTCGGGGAGGCCGCCATATTGGATTTGTTATGACGTTTCTTAGCTAGTCATGTATTGTCATCAGAACTCAAAGCGTGAGCAAAATTTCATCCTAATCGAAGACCGGGAAGTGGGTCAAATTAAGATTCCACGATTTTCTTACATACATATACATATGTATAGTTACTAAGATTCCAAGATTTTCTTACATAATATGTAGTTACAAGTGAAGCTAATAAAAGCGTGTTAAAAACACAGTCCAGGACAGGATTACAGCATAATTAGGCAAAAACTCAGAATTTAGAGCTCACAAAGTTTTGCGCGTTCGGTGGTTAGGGCGATGCCGATGACATTCTTTTTACCCGACTGAAAGAAGGGTTGTGTTTATCGCGCGTATGTTATATGTTTGTAAATTTCTTTATTTCCATGTATCTTCCAAACAACTGGATATACCTTGACAGTAAGATATCGTTAGATTCTTCTCGATCACCCATGTGCTCTTAGGTAGTATGTTGTATCAGATAATGTTTTTACAGTCGAGTTTTTGTTCAAATTAAAGTTATTGTTGTTGTTTATTATTGTAGAGGATCATTTTTTTTTTAATTTAAATTATCCACTCCACAGACTACGGGGTCCGTGATCTTTGTCATACATTTTTTTTTTACATATTTCTTGGGTTAGAAGAAAAGGAAAATAGGGGGGAGTTGGGCACATTTCAAACCTAATTCTAGTGCTCGTCTGTAGAGCAGATCACTACCGGTTGGGATTCTACCGCTAGTAATCGACTCGACATCGAGTATTTTCCTGATTGCTATTTGCCTAAGCCGCCTCCTCCCGGCCCAGAGCCTCCACTACGGCTGCATTTCTGTCCCTGATGGCCATCTGTAGGTTGAACTCTCGGATGGACTTCGGTGATGCAGCCAACGCTCGCCGCACGTACCGACCGATGGCGTCGTCGGTGTCGACAGTATATGAAGGTCCCCGTGTGGCGCGAGATTGCAACAACCGCATGGGGCGATTACCGACTCGTATGTTAGTCCCTGAGCTTCATGGATGGTAAGGATGCGTAACCCGGTGCCTGACCCATAACCCTGGTTTGTCAGGGTATCTTTCTCCTCTTGAGTGTGAACTAAAAAGAGGGTGTTTGGTAGGGTGTTGGGTATTTGCGCTCCCTTATACCTTCTCTGCTCTAGGGACTTTATACGGGGTGCTGAGGAGTACCTGATTATACGCGACCCTCAGCGCATATGCGACGTCCATTGGGTTTCGATGTGTGCAGAGCAACTCCTGGCTGATATTTGTTACCAGGTTCGGGCGGTGATACTTCATTACGAAGAGATTTTCCCTGTCGATGTAAGGCAACTGATTGACGTCTCCGATGAGGACAATTTCACCAACACCAGACAGCCTTGAAGCCATCACAATGGCTCCAAAATGGTTCATGAGAGCTTCGTCCACCATGAGGCGACTGAAACTTTCCCTACTAAAACCATTTACCAGAGCAGAAGCCATGGTTCGCACTCTGGTTTTAACCAGGTTTCCGATGCGGTGCGATAGCTTTTCTCTTAGATCTTTTGCTGCCTCAGTTGTTGTGGTGATGATGGCGTCCTTGTCCACATCAAAGTGTCTAATCACCCATGTTGTCTTTCCACATCCTGGAACTCCGTTGACCCACTGTATTCTCGGTATCTCCCAGTTTTCCCAACCAGCTTTGACGTTTGAGTTCCTTTCGATGGTCTTGGCCATCTCTAGGATCTTATCGCCCAGCATAATCTTGGTGCATCGGCCAGTAACTACAATTGGGTCATTTTGTGGTGCCAAACAGGCACTCCCGCGCGCTCTGTCTCTATCTCGTTCAGTCTCACGTAGCCATTTTCTGCACTGTAAGCTGCCATTTACTGTCCTGTCATGGTTCCCTTGATGACCCGGAAAGTGACATTATTGTAAATAGCTGCTTCGTCCTCCTTGAGATTCGCCTTTAAGAGGCTTTCACTTCCTAGCCAATAGGACTGCATGATGTTGACGCAGGTCTTGAGGTTGACTTGTCTTGTCGCTCTCAGTGTGGCTATGAATTCGATGAAGGCGTTACGTGCATGGCTCCGCGGCTCCGAAGCCGTGACATAGCGGGGCGGTTCAACCTGACCCTATATCGGCTCTCGTTCGGCTTATTTGTTGCTGTGAAGCTGCTTTGGGGGTCTTTGTCGTCAAGGGTTGTGATGAATGGGATGAGATTCGGAGTATGCTCCTTGCTGCTGCGTTGAAGGCAGTCACGAAAGCCACGTTCGTTCCTCGGCTGCCGCTTTGATTGGCTGCGGCTTTTTCCGGGGCTGCCCTCTCCTGTGCTCTTTCGGAGCCGGTTTGGACAGTCGAACTTGGAACAGGATGTCCCCAACTGTCAGTTGCATTTGTTCGATCGTGCGAAGGGGCTCTGAAGAAGCCTATCTTCCCCCTATCTTCGTATACGACAACCCCTCCCCTATCTTCGTATACGACAACCTCATGATGTTTAGAGGCCTCAATGCACCCAGCCGGTCTGCGACTCTCAATCTTGAATATTCGAATGCCATCGCATCCGCGCTTATCACCCGGGGGCTTTTTTCGGATTCAGAATTCTCAATACTGATTCCAGTTCCGCTGATGTGAATGGTGGGTCTTTTTCGGTAAGTCCGTTTCCATCGTTTGCTCCCGTAGCTCTGTATGACACGGTTGGTCTGTGCTCTCAGAGTCGTCGGGATATAATGTTTTGGCAAGTAGTTCTTATGATAGCTGATAGTTGCGGGGATAGTGTTACCTACGGTGTCTCTTAGGAGTGTTTCTTCCTGTCTTGTCGAAGTTTTTCTCATCACTCTGTAGATCTTGTCCCACATACTTTCTTTCTCCTGATTCGTGCAAAACTCCTTCTAGCTTTCCGTCTGAGCTTGTTTGACTTTTTCCTTGTAGTTTTGCCGAGCAATTTGGTACTGTTCGACTACAAGTTCAACTCTGTCAGGGGCGGCATTTCTAACCCTTCTCTTTCTTCTGAGATCTTCTTTCTTCAGATTTTCGAGCGTTTTAGTATACCATTGAAATGGCGAAATTCGGCGAGTTTACCAATGGAATGGTGTATTCGCAGACTTCATGTATAGTTGTGTAGCTCGTAATCATCGACTCAAGTTCTAGTGGACTTTCACATTTCTCGACTGACTCCGGAGAGATATTTCTTTCTTTAAGGGAAGATTTTAGCTCTGACATAAAGTTTGGCCACTTTGCCTTTTTGGTGTTGTATTTACGTGTTGTTATTGGCTTCTTTTGTTCGAAAGGCTTAACTAGACGCAAAGTGAAAGTGATTGCGTTGTGGTCCGATGTTGTAATACTTTTGTCAACCTCCCATCCTTCCATTTTTCCCAGAAGAGACTCGCTGCACGTTGTTACATCTACTACGCTTGTGCAGAGTTTGCCTTCCCTGACGATCTCGAAGGTTGGTGTATCGCCGGAGTTGAGAATGTACAAGTCATTGAAGAAATAGCTTACAGTTTCTCCTCTTTCATTTTGAGATGTGCTTCCCCACCAGTGGGACCATGCATTCACGTCACCAGCAACAATAAGTCTTTTGTGGCTAGTTTTTCGCTGAATACTTTGATCCTGCTGAGGTAGGGGTCGACTTTTTGGTCTCATTCTAAGTAGACAGAAATCACTCTCAGTTTTAGGCGTATACCGACCAAGAGGACAGCTGCTTCCGTTTCGGTAACAATTTGGGGGTCATGGATTACATCCAACCTGTCGCCGAAGACTATTATGGCTGCCTTAACTGGTTTTTGCCTATTTAAACTGCACTGAATGCAATGCGAGTTCTAGGATATTGTTTCATCACGCCTTTGTTTCGCACATAAGGTTCTTGAACAAGGGCCAACTGAAACTCTCCTTTCTCTCGCGACTTTCAGGAGTTCTGTCGTTGCATTGTGGGAGCGCTGCAGGTTTGCTTGGATGAAACGCAAACCTGGTTCGCCTACTCTTTGGGAGGCTGAGCCACGTTCCTCATGAGTGCCCTTAGCAATAAGATATTCGGGACGGCATGTAGAGGATGTTAAAATCTAAAAACGAGAAAATGTTTTTTTGGACACGAATGAGTGTCCAAATAAATGTGAGTGTTAAAAGAGATATCAGATCTAGGGGGGCGTCCATAAATTACGTGAGGTGTTTATGGGGGGGAGGGGGTCGAATCAAATCTCATCTAATCTTACGTTGGAGGGAGGGGGGGTCTCGCCAAATATCACGCAATTTATTTTCTTTGAAACAAAAAAATATATACTATATTGGTCCCTTTTAATCCAGATTGTACATGCTTAGGTAAACGTAACCGTAATACGAACGCCCCTCGGGCTGGATCTACGCCATCGGCGTCGCGACATCACACAAAAAAAATAATTACAACAACGAAACCATATCTTCTTTCTTCTTCTTATATATATAAAATTCTCGTGTCACAGTGTTTGTTTCCTTACTCCTCCGAAACGGCTTTACTGATTTTTACCAAATTTTATATGCATATTCAGTAGGTCTGAGAATCGGCTACTAGCTATTTTTCATACCCCTAAGTATTAGGGGTTGTTCACCCCAAACATTTTTTTTTAATTTTTAGCAATTTTTTTTTGTTTTTATTTTTTATAATGTGGCGTTAAAAAATACATACAACCCTACATTTTTACCCTTTTATCACCAACCCCTGTTTTTTTAGAGCCAAAAGATTTTAGTAATTCAATCATTTGGCAGTGAACTCCTAAACGACGGGACCGATTTGAATGTTTTTTTCTGTGTGTGTATTCGAAGATGGTTTAAATTCAACAAATATGCCCGGCAGATGGCGCTGCAGACAGTGTCTAGGTTATGTCCGAGCTAAGCCGGAACGCGCCGCTAGTTTTATGTAAACGACAATGACAATTGATATCTCTCAGGCATCAAAATAAACTAATTATGGAGTATTTTTATTTGTTTCATATGTTCAAACTTTGAAAACCATTTTGTGGGTCGCGAAACAAAAATATAAATGAATAAGTACTCAAATAGAACACAAAGAATAAAACAATATAGCGTGTTTAAGTAAGAAACCCACATCTTAAAAAATCTCACGTGAGATTGGGGGTGGGGGGAGGGGTTTGAATAAAATCTCACGACATCTCATCAGAGGGGGAGGGAGGGACAGAAAATTAAAAAAAAGACCTCACGTAATTTATGGACGCCCCCTAGTTGATAGCTCATAAAATTTTGAACGACGTTTGTCACTTAGGTGTATACGGCTAGGTGTAGGTACCGTGGGTGCCGGCGTGCAGCCGCGCGAGGCGCCGCAGCGCGCTGCCTCGCTCCAGCTGTTAGTTAGGATGCTAGGTGTACGGTACCGTGGGTGCCGGCGTGGTGCGAGCCGGCGTGCAGCCGCGCGAGGCGCCGCAGCGCGCTGCCTCGCTCCAGCTGTTAGTTAGGATGCTAGGTGTAGGTACCGTGGGTGCCGGCGTGGTGCGAGCCGGCGTGCAGCCGCGCGAGGCGCCGCAGCGCGCTGCCTCGCTCCAGCTGTTAGTTAGGATGCTAGGTGTACGGTACCGTGGGTGCCGGCGTGGTGCGAGCCGGCGTGCAGCCGCGCGAGGCGCCGCAGCGCGCTGCCTCGCTCCAGCTGTTAGTTAGGATGCTAGGTGTACGGTACCGTGGGTGCCGGCGTGGTGCGAGCCGGCGTGCAGCCGCGCGAGGCGCCGCAGCGCGCTGCCTCGCTCCAGCTGTTAGTTAGGATGCTAGGTGTACGGTACCGTGGGTGCCGGCGTGGTGCGAGCCGGCGTGCAGCCGCGCGAGGCGCCGCAGCGCGCTGCCTCGCTCCAGCTGTTAGTTAGGATGCTAGGTGTAGGTACCGTGGGTGCCGGCGTGGTGCGAGCCGGCGTGCAGCCGCGCGAGGCGCCGCAGCGCGCTGCCTCGCTCCAGCTGTTAGTTAGGATGCTAGGTGTACGGTACCGTGGGTGCCGGCGTGGTGCGAGCCGGCGTGCAGCCGCGCGAGGCGCCGCAGCGCGCTGCCTCGCTCCAGCTGTTAGTTAGGATGCTAGGTGTACGGTACCGTGGGTGCCGGCGTGGTGCGAGCCGGCGTGCAGCCGCGCGAGGCGCCGCAGCGCGCTGCCTCGCTCCAGCTGTTAGTTAGGATGCTAGGTGTACGGTACCGTGGGTGCCGGCGTGGTGCGAGCCGGCGTGCAGCCGCGCGAGGCGCCGCAGCGCGCTGCCTCGCTCCAGCTGTTAGTTAGGATGCTAGGTGTACGGTACCGTGGGTGCCGGCGTGGTGCGAGCCGGCGTGCAGCCGCGCGAGGCGCCGCAGCGCGCTGCCTCGCTCCAGCTGTTAGTTAGGATGCTAGGTGTAGGTACCGTGGGTGCCGGCGTGGTGCGAGCCGGCGTGCAGCCGCGCGAGGCGCCGCAGCGCGCTGCCTCGCTCCAGCTGTTAGTTAGGATGCTAGGTGTAGGTACCGTGGGTGCCGGCGTGGTGCGAGCCGGCGTGCAGCCGCGCGAGGCGCCGCAGCGCGCTGCCTCGCTCCAGCTGTTAGTTAGGATGCTAGGTGTAGGTACCGTGGGTGCCGGCGTGGTGCGAGCCGGCGTGCAGCCGCGCGAGGCGCCGCAGCGCGCTGCCTCGCTCCAGCTGTTAGTTAGGATGCTAGGTGTACGGTACCGTGGGTGCCGGCGTGGTGCGAGCCGGCGTGCAGCCGCGCGAGGCGCCGCAGCGCGCTGCCTCGCTCCAGCTGTTAGTTAGGATGCTAGGTGTAGGTACCGTGGGTGCCGGCGTGGTGCGAGCCGGCGTGCAGCCGCGCGAGGCGCCGCAGCGCGCTGCCTCGCTCCAGCTGTTAGTTAGGATGCTAGGTGTACGGTACCGTGGGTGCCGGCGTGGTGCGAGCCGGCGTGCAGCCGCGCGAGGCGCCGCAGCGCGCTGCCTCGCTCCAGCTGTTAGTTAGGATGCTAGGTGTACGGTACCGTGGGTGCCGGCGTGGTGCGAGCCGGCGTGCAGCCGCGCGAGGCGCCGCAGCGCGCTGCCTCGCTCCAGCTGTTAGTTAGGATGCTAGGTGTAGGTACCGTGGGTGCCGGCGTGGTGCGAGCCGGCGTGCAGCCGCGCGAGGCGCCGCAGCGCGCTGCCTCGTTCCAGCTGTTAGTTAGGATGCTAGGTGTAGGTACCGTGGGTGCCGGCGTGGTGCGAGCCGGCGTGCAGCCGCGCGAGGCGCCGCAGCGCGCTGCCTCGCTCCAGCTGTTAGTTAGGATGCTAGGTGTAGGTACCGTGGGTGCCGGCGTGGTGCGAGCCGGCGTGCAGCCGCGCGAGGCGCCGCAGCGCGCTGCCTCGCTCCAGCTGTTAGTTAGGATGCTAGGTGTACGGTACCGTGGGTGCCGGCGTGGTGCGAGCCGGCGTGCAGCCGCGCGAGGCGCCGCAGCGCGCTGCCTCGCTCCAGCTGTTAGTTAGGATGCTAGGTGTAGGTACCGTGGGTGCCGGCGTGGTGCGAGCCGGCGTGCAGCCGCGCGAGGCGCCGCAGCGCGCTGCCTCGCTCCAGCTGTTAGTTAGGATGCTAGGTGTACGGTACCGTGGGTGCCGGCGTGGTGCGAGCCGGCGTGCAGCCGCGCGAGGCGCCGCAGCGCGCTGCCTCGCTCCAGCTGTTAGTTAGGATGCTAGGTGTAGGTACCGTGGGTGCCGGCGTGGTGCGAGCCGGCGTGCAGCCGCGCGAGGCGCCGCAGCGCGCTGCCTCGCTCCAGCTGTTAGTTAGGATGCTAGGTGTACGGTACCGTGGGTGCCGGCGTGGTGCGAGCCGGCGTGCAGCCGCGCGAGGCGCCGCAGCGCGCTGCCTCGCTCCAGCTGTTAGTTAGGATGCTAGGTGTAGGTACCGTGGGTGCCGGCGTGGTGCGAGCCGGCGTGCAGCCGCGCGAGGCGCCGCAGCGCGCTGCCTCGCTCCAGCTGTTAGTTAGGATGCTAGGTGTAGGTACCGTGGGTGCCGGCGTGGTGCGAGCCGGCGTGCAGCCGCGCGAGGCGCCGCAGCGCGCTGCCTCGCTCCAGCTGTTAGTTAGGATGCTAGGTGTAGGTACCGTGGGTGCCGGCGTGGTGCGAGCCGGCGTGCAGCCGCGCGAGGCGCCGCAGCGCGCTGCCTCGCTCCAGCTGTTAGTTAGGATGCTAGGTGTACGGTACCGTGGGTGCCGGCGTGGTGCGAGCCGGCGTGCAGCCGCGCGAGGCGCCGCAGCGCGCTGCCTCGCTCCAGCTGTTAGTTAGGATGCTAGGTGTACGGTACCGTGGGTGCCGCCGTGGTGCGAGCCGGCGTGCAGCCGCGCGAGGCGCCGCAGCGCGCTGCCTCGCTCCAGCTGTTAGTTAGGATGCTAGGTGTACGGTACCGTGGGTGCCGGCGTGGTGCGAGCCGGCGTGCAGCCGCGCGAGGCGCCGCAGCGCGCTGCCTCGCTCCAGCTGTTAGTTAGGATGCTAGGTGTAGGTACCGTGGGTGCCGGCGTGGTGCGAGCCGGCGTGCAGCCGCGCGAGGCGCCGCAGCGCGCTGCCTCGCTCCAGCTGTTAGTTAGGATGCTAGGTGTAGGTACCGTGGGTGCCGGCGTGGTGCGAGCCGGCGTGCAGCCGCGCGAGGCGCCGCAGCGCGCTGCCTCGCTCCAGCTGTTAGTTAGGATGCTAGGTGTAGGTACCGTGGGTGCCGGCGTGGTGCGAGCCGGCGTGCAGCCGCGCGAGGCGCCGCAGCGCGCTGCCTCGCTCCAGCTGTTAGTTAGGATGCTAGGTGTAGGTACCGTGGGTGCCGGCGTGGTGCGAGCCGGCGTGCAGCCGCGCGAGGCGCCGCAGCGCGCTGCCTCGCTCCAGCTGTTAGTTAGGATGCTAGGTGTAGGTACCGTGGGTGCCGGCGTGGTGCGAGCCGGCGTGCAGCCGCGCGAGGCGCCGCAGCGCGCTGCCTCGCTCCAGCTGTTAGTTAGGATGCTAGGTGTAGGTACCGTGGGTGCCGGCGTGGTGCGAGCCGGCGTGCAGCCGCGCGAGGCGCCGCAGCGCGCTGCCTCGCTCCAGCTGTTAGTTAGGATGCTAGGTGTAGGTACCGTGGGTGCCGGCGTGGTGCGAGCCGGCGTGCAGCCGCGCGAGGCGCCGCAGCGCGCTGCCTCGCTCCAGCTGCTCCAGGGCCCGCGCGGCCGCCGCGGCGCGCGCGCACCACGCGCAGTCCGCACGCGCCGCCGCGATCTGACTGCAATCACAAACGAAACACGCTTTATTTACTTTACAATATTAGCCCCCCATTTATCTAGGGACACGGTATCGAATAGAAAGTATCGATATAGTACTCATGAGTGGTACCAAAAAAAAATGGCAGTCATAGGGTCTGCCGATAGAAGTGAACACTTAAACTCAATCTGATATCTGAGCTAAGTTTGGATAGCGTCGCGACCGCGTGGCGGCACGGTGCTGCGAGCGGGTATACAGGGAGTCCTCGCATGTACTCACTTGGCGAGCGTGTCGCGGTGGAGGTGCAGCGCCGCGCGGCAGGAGGCCAGGTAGCCGGCGTAGGGGCGGCGCGCGGCCAGGTCGGCCCGCAGCGCGCCCGCCAGCCGCGCGCCCTGCGCCGCGTGCGGCCGCAGCGCGCGCGCCACGGCCGCCGCGCGCGCCGCGCCCGCCTCGTCCACGCCCGCGCCCGCGCCCGACCCCAGCGCGCGCACCCACTCCACCACCGCCGACATGCTGCACATCTGCACAACACAACCCTCCATCTACCATGACTGTGTACGACAACTAACGTAGTCGGACACATATTTAATTAAGTAAACAGGATATCTGTCTGCGTCTTAACGCACGCAAGGAGACAATTCACAATGTCACGCACATCATGGAGGCACTTGAGACTCACACACACACACATCAAAGCTTGAGATCTTTCTCCCAGCCGTTTTACAGGAGACAGGCTGAGACTCCACCAAAGCGGAGATGAGATGTTTTTATAACAACCAAAAATATTCGTTATTCACACATCTCGTCTCTCCTCAACGCCAGTGTAGACCACTAAAAACGTCTCTTCTCGTCTCCGCTTCTTTGGTGGAGTCTCAGCTTCAGCCCTAGACCGGCCCAGATACAGTCAGAAGGCGCACTGTTCAGTATTTATGCCAGAAATACCGTCTCGGGGCCCATAGCGAGAATTAAAAACAAATTAAATGCCGTTATACCGATTTTAAGATTTACTCCTTAGTTGCAAACAAGGTACCTAAAATTACTCACCCAATTACTGCTCCCGGCGTCGTCCAAAGTCCAGTTTGGTTGTCAGGAAGAAGGAAGGAAGGGAATTTGTAATACCAAACCAGACGATATCGAGGCGACCTCTCGAATTCCCGTTCCAGCAGAAGCAACGGTCCGGCGTTGTAGAAGCGGCCAATCCAGTAGCCACTTCACAATTAATAATCCAGCACTAATCCCGTAGCGATATATTACAGTTAATAACGTATTCCCGCACAATTATTAACACTTTAAACCAGATTATATAGAAAACGCGCCTTTTCGTTCCAGCGAAAAACCGACAACGTCACTTCACAGCCGGCTGTCAAACCATAGATCCGCTATGATTTTTAATGTTGCCCGATTATACGGAACAAAACCCCCGACCAATTGAACTCCTGTTCAATTTTAGAAAACCAGTATTTAGTAACTAGTATTTAGTAAATAGTATTTAGCAGTATCCAGACCTCAAATAAAAACGAAATTCCCAACTTTGACCCGAAAGTGGAAATCAAACCAAAAAAAAACCTTTACCAAAAATAGCAATAAAATTAAATAAAATTTTAACCATGAAAAATACGTATATCTAATAAAGAGGCAGGCGTGCCAGAGAGGACACCGCGCGCTGAAGTCTGGAACCAGAAACCAGAATCTCCGCCACGCGGGGTGTGCCATCAGTACCAGATATCAATTTTAAAATACGTCCCCTACGCCAGAGTAGGGGGGCCAAATTTGCCTCTTTTAATACTAAGTCCCCTTCCCGAGGGGCCTCCGTCCTATCTGTCCATTTTACCCGTTGTTGCAACAGATGCAAGTACTCGGCCGACCAGCGCCTCCAGAAGTCTTGACTTATTTGCTGCAATAACTGAAAACGGGACAGGCGTCCGGGGCGCTCATCCTTCCAGGGATACTCCGGCAACGCGGTTAAAGGCTGACCGATCAAGAAGTGACCCGGCGTCAAGACTTCTAGATCGTTAGGGTCAGGCGAGATTGGACAGAGAGGACGGGAATTAAGCACTGCCTCCACGCGGCATAGTACCGTGACTAACTCTTCCCAAGTTAACACGGTCTCCCCGATGACACGGCGGAGATGGGTTTTAGCAGACTTCACCGCAGCCTCAAAAATTCCTCCCCAGTGAGGACAGGCCGGCACACTAAATTGCCAGCTGATTCCCCGCTGGGCGAGAGCCAGACTTAAACTATGATTACCAGAATTTAAAAAATTATTAACTTCGCGTAAATAATTCGCCGCCCCTCGATAATTTGTGCCATTGTCCGAACGTATTAAAGAGGGTACTCCTCTTCGCGCTACAAAGCGATCCAGCGCCGCGACAAAGGCCTCCGTAGACAGCGCAGAGACCAGCTCCAGGTGGACTGCTTTGGTGGCCAAACACACAAAGACGCACAGGTAGGCTTTAACGACCTTGGCGTTACGCAACGTCGATGACTTGACCGAGAAGGGCCCAGCGAAGTCCGTTCCGACCCCGTCGAACGGCCTCGAGGGAGAAATCCTATCCGGAGGAAGATCTCCCATCATGGGCTGCATGGTAGACGCCTTGAGCCTATAACAAGGGACACATCTAAACAGCACCTTTCGGACCGCCCTGCGAGCCGACAAGATCCAGAATTCACGCTGCAACACAGCGAGAAGCGCGCCACATCCAGCGTGCGCGTTACCGATATGCCGATCGGTGATCAGCAGGTCCACCAGAGGACCTCCTTTCGGTAGCAACAGGGGGTGCCTGCTGCCGTACGGCAGGTTGGCTTTCCGGAGCCGACCTCCTACGCGCAGAAGACCATCCTGATCTGTGAAAGGGTTCAACTTAGCGAACGCACCCTTCAAGCGAGCGCGACCGCAGCGCAGCGCCTCAAGTTCCGTCGGAAACCTCTCACCCTGCACCAGCCGAATGAGGTGCAGCAAGGAACTCCGACGCTCCTCCACAGTGGCGATCTGGTCACTCCTCCTCTGACGAGGGTGACGACAGTTGTGGATGAAGCGTTTAATCCAGCTAGTTACCCCCAACAACTTATCCAGCTTGCTGTAACGACCCGTCAACCAGTCAGGGTCTGGGGGCACTTCCGCCACAATCGCATGCACGCGGACTCCGGGCATCTCCGCTCGCTCCGAGTCCGCGCCGAGAGCTGGCCAGGAAGCTTCTGGCTCCCGCAGCCAGTCCGGACCCCACCATAATGGGTGATCAACTAGCTCCGGCGCGGAACAGCCGCGCGAAGCACAGTCAGCGGGGTTCAACTCACCCGGGACATGTCTCCAAACAATGTCCAGTCCAATGTTTTGGATTTGGGAAACCCGATTTCCCACAAAGGTCTCCAAAGTGTGAGGGGCTGCTCTTACCCAGGCAAGCACGACCTGACTGTCGGACCACGCATAGACATTCCGGATGTCTATCGAGGTGGACAGTTCCTGATATACATGCTTGAGCAGCCGAGCAAGTAATGTGGCTCCGCTCAATTCCAGTTTCGGAATGGTGAGTCGTGTCCTGATAGGAGCTACCTTGCTCTTCCCCAATAAGAGCGTGACATTGACGTGGCCTCCAGCGTCAACTGTACGCAAGTACACAGATGCGGCATAGCCCAGCTCGGACGCATCACAGAACCCGTGCAGGCTGATCCGGCTACAGCCTGGTGGCAGAATGCGACGGGGCAACGCCACTCGATTAACCGTTTCGAGGTCAGATATTAAACGAAGCCAAGTGTTAAGCGAGTCTCCAACCAGGGGGACGTCCCATGAGACCTTCAGAGTCCAAAGTCGCTGTAACAGACACTTGGCTGCGAACAGAACCGGACTGATCCAACCGTTTGGATCAAACATCCTAGCGATGGTGGACAAAACCGTCCGTTTTGTCCACGCGCGTGTGGCTTCCAGTGCCACCCGAAAGGTGAAGATGTCAGCAACCGGTTGATACTGCATGCCCAGAACCGCAATCCCGTGCGGATCGTCACCTTCCTCGAAGAGCCCCGGATCCTGCTGGTGATCGTCCGGGATACCAGCCAGGACGTTGGGGTCGTTAGAGAGCCATTTCCGAAGCTCATAGCCTCCAGATGCGAGAAGCTCTGTAAGCTCATCCCGGAGCAACAGAGCTTCCTCCACCGTCTGCGCACCAGTGCAAACGTCGTCCACGTACAGGTCGCGTTCCAGAACTGCGGCTGCACGTGGGTACCGAGCCCGTTCTTGCTCCGCCAACTCCAGCAGTGAGCGGATCGCAATGAAGGGGCTTGATCTCAACCCATAGGTGTTGGTGTTCAACTCATACACCATCATAGGGTCCTGAGGACTTTCCCGCCAGAGGATCAACTGGAACCTCCTGTCCTCGGGGTGTATGACCGTTTGTCGGAACATCATACGGATGTCCGCTCCCAACACCACCTGATGCCTACGGAAATTCAGGATGATGTCTACAATATCCCGATGTAACTTCGGTCCAGCGTGGAGGCACTGGTTCAGTGACACTCCTGTCGAAGTCGGAGCGGATCCATCGAACACCGTCCTGAGTTTGCCTGTCGACGCTTTCAAAACAGCGTGATGAGGCAAAAAGTAGTGGTCCATGGTCGACCAGTCGTCGCGAGCCGGAGACATGTGGCCCAGTGCCTCATACTCCCTCATGAACTCGATGTACTTTTCCCGAAGTACAGGATCTCGAGCCATGCGTCGCTCCATGGACCTGAGCCTTTTTTCGGCCAGTGATCGAGACTGGCCCAGACGCGGGGGGTTATCCCGGAAGGGCAGCCTAGTCTCCAATCGCCCAGAGACCATTCTCCGAGTGTGAGCCTGATAAAAATTCTCACACTCCACGTGCTCGGGATCCAGCCGAGACACGGTAGGCGGCTCTTCGATCTCCCAGAACCTCTGCATGATCTGAGCGAGGGCCGTTCCCGTAAAAGAAGCCTGATTCGACTGCTGCCACTCATCCACCATTCCCAAAATGGCGTTCCCGTAGATGGTGGGCAGCGCCATCAGCGAAGACTGATCCAGCAGTCTAGGCTTGCCGTTCATGATGTAACCCAGTACATCAGAACCCAACAAAAGGTCTACCGGACCCGCCATCCCGAAGCGGGGATCCGCCAACCTGAGACCCTTAGTACAGGACAAAAGATCCGGATCTATGTCCGCCTGAGGAAGCCAACCGACAACCGAATCCATGACGGTGGCCCTGACCGCAATCCTTTCCGAATAGGAATGTACGGACGAGAAGGAGAGGCGGGTCTGTCCAGCCGACCGCACCTCTGTGTTCCCGACTCCTCGCAACGGAGTCGGTGACGGAAACCTAGCCAGGCCCAGGCGATGAGCAACCCGGGTTGTCAGCATACACCCCTGGGACCCTGTGTCCAAGAGCGCTCGTATCCGGACGTAGTCGCCTCTTGGACCCCAAACCCTTAACCAGAGGGTGGGCAGCAGGACCACCGGTTGATCCTGTGCCAAGGGAACGGAGGCTAGTCAATCCCTCCGAGGCCCGTCCGAACCCGTCGGACTACCGGGCCCAGCCCAATATGGCTGCCGAGTCATAAGGGCCATCGGAGGGGGGGCATATCCAGCTGCCCTGCCATACCGAAAGTAGGGCGGGTGGTATTCCAGCCTCGGATGTTCATGGAGGGGAGGCGTGTACGCCCTCCATTCCATCGGTCGCGGATCCAGCGGCGGAGAAGGGTAACGCTGGGGAGGTGACCCCAGTGGTGACTCCGGTATCACCCTTCCATCCCTCCAATTCGCCCGCGTCCGCGCGGGCTGTGACCGAGGTGACCGAGCCACGTGAAGGACGCCCCTCGTTGGGCTGCCCGGTGCTGCCGTGAGTTGGGGTGGAGGGGGTGTGCTCCACGCTGTAGCCACTTCATTGTTGTACAATGCGTGGCTCTGCGTGGCTCTGCGTGGGAGCGCCCCCGCCCGTGGAGGGCCCCCTCCCTGAGGGCTGTCGACCAGCACCATCGCTCCTGGTGCACAAGAGCTGGTGGTGTGGTCCCCCACACCCAGGACACGGCCATGCCGTGGGGCAGTCATTGTACAAATGACCCCCCAGGCACCCGTAGCACCGACGCAACTTCCGAACGATCCCTCGTCGGTCGGAATTCGTCCTCGCAAGCAGGGCCGGACACTGCACCAGCGCGTGAAGCTGGCCACAGTTCGGGCAATCCTGCTCCGACGCAGTCGTCACCGTCGCCGTCCGCTTTACCCCACCCTGAGTGCGGGGATTGGTAGGTCGCGGTCCTGTTCCGGCAGGGCCACGAGCTGAAGCGGCGGGCTGCGCCTCCTGCGGCGCCGACTCGACCATCCTCGCCTCCCACTCCAGGACCCGAAGCAGCTCCTCAAACGTGGGGAAGACCTTCGGGTCGCCGTGAAGGCCCCTTTCCCGCTCGAACCGGGCGCGCAACTCCAGCGGCACCTTGCCCAGCAGAATGTGGACCAGTAGAAACGACCAGTGTTCTACTGGCAGTCCCAAGCTGCGCAAGGCGTTGTACGCCACCTTCACGGGCGTGAGGATTAGCGGCCTCAACTGAGACCTCTCAGTCACCTTCGGCAGCCCCAGTATTTGGAACACGTGAGCGTCGGCGAGGAGCCGAGGGTTTTGGAACCTCGTATCCAGCAACTCCATCGCCGTGCCGAAGTTGTCGTCGTCCAGCTCCAGGTGCTGGATCAGGGAGAGTGCCTCACCCTCCAGTGACGTGCGGAGATAGGCCAGCTTCTCCGCCCTCGTCAAGTCCGTGCGTGAATCTACGAGAGAGGCGAACATGCTCCGGAAGCCGCTCCACTCCCGCAGGTTCCCTGTAAACCTGGGCAAGTCCAGAGTGGGAAGGCGTCCCACTACACCCGAGCCCGCATCCCTGATGACGGGTCCCGAGCTCGCCCTTCCCTGACGAGACCTCTCCAGCTGGCGAACCCTTTCGGAGACCTCGTCGTACACATCCAGGATGCGCCGCATGTCCGCGTCAATCCTCTCCATCTGGTCCTCAGGTGGAGGCGGCCTTGCATCCCGCAGCAATCCTGTGCTCCTCTCAGCGATCTCCAGGCGCCTGTCGAGGTGTTCTGCCCTGTTTAATAGCGCCTCCTCCCGGTCTCTCCTGCCGACCAATCCTTGCAAGGATTCAAACCCACGGAGCTGGTTGGCCAAATCCGAAGCCATTTTTAAATTTAAATTTAAACCAACCTAAAGTTCGGACAATGTCACAACAAATATATCCGCAACCTATTAAACCGGATACCACTTAATACTAATTTCCCGACAGTTTGGGGAGAAATTATAAACTGGGCACCCCCAAATATCTGGCCTACCCGATATATTTTCCCAGAAAACTAAAACAAAAAAAGGGGTATTTACGGCTAACCGCGCTCTGTCTACCAAAAAATGTTCAGTATTTATGCCAGAAATACCGTCTCGGGGCCCATAGCGAGAATTAAAAACAAATTAAATGCCGTTATACCGATTTTAAGATTTACTCCTTAGTTGCAAACAAGGTACCTAAAATTACTCACCCAATTACTGCTCCCGGCGTCGTCCAAAGTCCAGTTTGGTTGTCAGGAAGAAGGAAGGAAGGGAATTTGTAATACCAAACCAGACGATATCGAGGCGACCTCTCGAATTCCCGTTCCAGCAGAAGCAACGGTCCGGCGTTGTAGAAGCGGCCAATCCAGTAGCCACTTCACAATTAATAATCCAGCACTAATCCCGTAGCGATATATTACAGTTAATAACGTATTCCCGCACAATTATTAACACTTTAAACCAGATTATATAGAAAACGCGCCTTTTCGTTCCAGCGAAAAACCGACAACGTCACTTCACAGCCGGCTGTCAAACCATAGATCCGCTATGATTTTTAATGTTGCCCGATTATACGGAACACGCACATTACACCTGATAAGCCTGAAATGGTATTGTAGTGCCTCCATGATGTTTGCGGAATGGTTCCGTTTGGTAAATCTCGAAATAGATTAGGACCTACCGTTGAACCCTGAGGAACACCTGCAGAAACAGATATGCTGGTGGACGAGAAAATCATGAAGTATGATTGAGAGATTTGAAAATAAATTAAAACAAAGACGAATAAAATAACTAACAGTTTCACTGTGTCTATTAACCTATTAAGCCCGACTCGCGACGCGGCCGGCGTCGTGACGTCACACAAAAAATCATAACTAAAAAATGAAACCAAATTTTGTGTGTCTGTAAACGACAATGTACTGATAAATATTATCACCTATCTCTTAGGCGTCAAAATAAACTAATAATCGAGTATGTTTATCATGTAAAAATAAGGTTTTAACGTCTCAAAACCGGTTTTGCCCAAATTTGGCCTCTTGGGGCTCAAGTGATTAACTTTTGTATAATCGTTAACGTGCGAAACAAAGTCAAAGGCTTTCTATAAGTCTAAATCAGAATATTTTTGGTTGTTTAGACATCTAAGGAAAAGGAATAATTAAGATGTATGGAAACTCACATTCGGCACGTACTCGCTGCAGTGCAGGTCCGGATTGGAGAGCACGAGCCTTAGCTTTCGCTTCATACTGTTAAACACTTCTGGGTCATTTAGGTCGACCAATCCTTCACTTCTGGAACAAATTACACGTTCTGAGCTAACTTAATAATCGTATCGTTTGTCATTCATTGCGTACACTGCGCACCCACTGAATGTTCCTCAATAAGGTTTTATATTTAAACTTGAAGGTTATAACTAAGATTTTGAAGTAAATGTATTTGCAATGTTTTACATGCACTTAGGACAATCATGGCGAACCCTTTTAGATCCAGCAACATGTGACAGTGTATTGTACAACCCGTGTTTTTCAAATCAAATATTTAATTGAATAGAGCAACGGGACGAGCAGGGCATGTGTCAGATGGTAAGCAACATAACGGCACGGAGTTACGCACTTATCGAAAACATCAAGAATACACGTTATTACTTAGCCCTGCACTGCTCTCATTATCTAGAATAAAATGTTTTATCTCTATTATGCCCTGTAGTTTCTCTGGAAACATTTAAATTCCAACGGGAACACAGTTATATTTGTACACTAGCTGCTACCCGCGACTTCGTCCGCACGATATATTTACTAAGGTAACTCAAGCAGTACCTATTTGTATACCCAGACACATTTACGGTTACTAAAACAGCTTATAAAATAACAATTGTATACAATTTCATCAAAATCGGTTCAGTTGTTTAGATCTGAAAGCGTAAGATACATTCGGCCCCCATTTCAACTCCAATTTCATCCCCATACAGTTCGAAATTACAAAATTGCAAGAACAAACGTTTATTTGCTTCGTGTCAAGTGCTTGTATACAGAGTTTCATGGTTTTATCATCAACGGTTGGGAACTTCCATATTGACATTCATCCCCCATTTCAACCCCAATTTCAACCCCGTAGTTTGAAATTACAAAATTGCTAGACGAAACATTCGTTCGCTTCTTGTCAAGTGCTTATATATAGAGTTTCATGGTTTTATCTTCAACGGTTGGGAACTTCCATATTGACATTCATCCCCCATTTCAACCCCAATTTCACCCCCGTACAGTTCAAAATTACGAAATGGATAGAACAAACATTCATTTGCTTCGTGTCAAGTGTCTATATTATACAGAGTTTCATTGTATTATCTTCCACGGTTGGGAAATTCCATATTGACATTCATCCCCCATTTCAACCCCAATTTCACCCCCATACAGTTTGAAATTACAAAATTGCTAGAACAAACATTCGTTCGCTTCGTGTCAAGTGTTTATTTACAGAGTTTTATGGTTTTATCGTCAACGCTCGGGAACTTCCATATTGACATTCATCCCCCATTTCAACCCCAATTTCACCCCCGTACAGTTCAAAATTACGAAATGCATAAAACAAACATTCATTTGCTTCGTGTCAAGTGTCTATATACAGAGTTTCACTGTATTATCTTCAATGGTTGGGAACTTCCTTATTGACATTCATCCCCCACTTCAACCCCAATTTCACCCCCGTACTGTTTGAAATTACAAAATTGCTAGAACAAACATTTGTTCGCTTCGTGTCAAGTTTTTATTTACAGAGTTTCATGGTTTTATCTTCAACGGTTGGGAACTTCCATACTGACATTCATCCCTCATTTCAACCCCAATTTCAACCCCGTACAGTTTGAAATTACAAAATTGATAGAACAAACATTTAATTGCTTCGTGTAAAGTGTCTAGACACAAAATTTGATAACTTAAATAAGACGAATTTTCATACAACCGTTCATCCCTTGTTTCACCCTCTTAGGGGTTGAATTTCGCAAATCCCCGTCTTAGCGAGCGCCTACGTGCTAAAAGGGACCTCCATGCAAAATTTCAGATTCCTAGCACTTATAGTTTCTGAGATTCCTTGATGAGTGACCTTTCGCTTTTATATATATAGATTAATGTTTCGCGGTAGAATAACTGGCAAAGGTGTGGCACATCCCCAGGCGGACTCAGCAATGAGTCCTACCATTACAGAACTTACTTACGGAGCGCTGCCGCTGGTAGTGGCGGGAATTCCTTAGATTACTGCACAATATGTGTAACAGTAATAACATAAAGAGCTCACTAAATGTCTCCACTCCTGGGACTCGGGTTTATTTTATTTGAAAGGTGTTCTGTTGAATTAGTCGTGAGTAGTTTTAGCTATGATTGTGAAATCGATCCAAAATGACAAAAGCACCTTAGATTTTTTTCACAACGCCCTCAATATGGGAATCAAATGAACGAGCTAGACTAGTAAAATAATATGACAAATTTCAAACCCAAGATGGCTGCCGCTACGAAAAATGGAGGTTATTTAAATTAATTTAGTAATCGTCCATAGAAGATAATGTAAACAAGCGACCTCTCGAGGTATACGGCCGTCGTGGACGACCACTAGCGCCGGTACTTGGCAAGGATCTCCTTAGATATCTCACTATGCGACCCGGCCGCGTCCGCTCGGAACGCGTCGCTCAGCTTCCGTTTATAATATTAGTAGGATAAGGTCTAAAGTTAAACGGAACAGCGCGGCGCCCGGGTATCGCTTGGTTTTATGGGAATATATAGACACTCTAGTACATGCCTACTTTATACACAAACACGCTCGTACGTTGCCGAATGAATGAAACGAGATGTTTTGTCTAATCTAACAGACTTTTTAGGGTTCCGTAAAACGTAAAAACGGAACCCTTATAGATTCGTCATGTCTGTCTGTCCGTCCGTATGTCACAGCCACTTTTTGCCGAAACTATGAGAACTACACTGTTGAAACTTGGTAAGTAGATGTATTCTGTGAAACGCATTAAGATTTTTACAAAAAAAAAAAAAATTGGGTTACCTCCCATACTGAGAACTGAAACTCAAAAAAAATTTTTTCATCATAATTTGCGCGAGAGCCACTTACAAAGTGGTACAATGTGTGTATCCCCCCTCTAACTTCTAAAGTAATAGAATTAAAAAAATATGATGTACATTACCATCAAACTACCAACGAAAATTGGTTCGAACTCGATCTGACGGGTAGTTTTTTTTAGTACGTCATAAATACACTTTTATTTAAACTTCGATCAAAGTTACAACGAACTACAAGAACTATGTGTACTATGTTTATGTTACTTGCTGCAACGGAACCCTTCATGGGCGAGTCCAACTCGCACTTGGCCACTTTATTTCATATTTGCATGTAGGTATGTATGTGTTGGAATCGAACACTAGGGCCACTAGGCGAGTGCTCTCTAGAGTCTACGCCCTGTGTTTGGGCACCGTTGGCACGGCCATATTTATGGCATTGGTCAGTGCCTCCGTATATAATATAACTAGGGTAACATAAACCAGTGACCTCTCGATGTCGACGGCGGGCACGTCGGAGACGCGGCGCTGCGGCCGGCGGCCCTTCTCCGCGGAGCACTGGCGCCGGTACTTGGCGAGGATCTCCTCGGACGTCTCCCCGCTCGGGCCGCCCGCGTCCGCTCGGAACGACTCCTCGCTCAGGGCCTCCGTCTCGGCCAGCTTCACCTCTGTACGAAACAAACTATCAAACTGTAACAAACTATCATGTGCCATATCATCTTTTTTTAACTTTTATAGGTCACTATTTATGTCACTATTTGCAGATGACAGCACAATAACAATAGCATGTCAAGATAAAGCTAATTATGAGGAAGATATCAATGCCGCACTAAATTCATCTATCCATTGGTTAAACATTAATAACTTAAAAATTAATTTAAACAAAACCAATTTCATGCAATTTACTCAAACAAAAAATTACTTGAGTAACATAAACATAAATTATCAAAATAAAAAAATTGCAGAAGTCACTACAACAAAATTTTTGGGCCTAACAATAGACATGAAATTGAATTGGAAGGCACATGTTGAGATTCTCTGCAAGAAGCTGGGTAGCTCGGCATATGCTCTGCATAGGCTTGCTCCAGTGGTAAAGAAAGAGGCTCTTCTTACATCTTACCATGGATTGGTGGCATCAGTCTTGAGATATGGGATAATTTTTTGGGGGAATTCAACTGATACAGCCTCAGTTTTCAAAGCACAAAAACGATGCATTCGTGCTATGTTCGGGATGCAAGTTACAGATAGCTGTCGACAAGTATTCATAGACAACCAAATATTAACCCTGCCATGCCTGTACATATTTGAAGTTATGTGTTTTGTAAGGAATAACCCTCATTATTTTCCTCTATTGAGTGACAAAGTAAAACGTAACCGGCGTGATAAGTGTAGACTGCTCATAGACAAACGCAAAAAAAAGATTATGAGTGACAGCATTTTTTGTATGGCTCCTCTTTTATATAATAAGCTGCCAAATGCCATAAAAGAACTTAACATAACAATGTTCAAAAGTAAACTAAAAAAAATGCTTATACACAAATGCTATTATACTGTAACTGAATTTTTAAATGATAAGGAAATTAATTGGAATACTAATATTTTAGACATTGTTTAACATGAAACTTTTACAATCTTTAAACCTTATTCCATTAATATCTCAATAGATATTATTATTCCATTATGAAATTTGACATTCAACTGACATAAGACCAAATAATGATATATTGTATCATGATGAATTAGTTTGTACTGTATTACATTTTGACATTCTTTGAGTATTTACATGAATATTATAATTAACAACATTTTTGATTTTTTGATTATATACATTTATTGCACTTTATACATACTTTGACATTCCTCACATGGATGAACTGCAAGATCTACTAATGCAAGACCTTAGACCCTGGATGGACATATTGATCAAACTCAAAAACACAAGACAATATCCTGATGAAACACAAGACGTTGGCGAAATTGTGCTCACCAAACATTTATCTCACACAAATATATATCACCAAATAGAAGCCAGAAATGAATCGAAGATGAAGAATCAGATGACATAAATAAAAACCAGAAATTAATAGAAGATGAGGAAGAAGAAGACTTTAATCAGCTGACTATTATTTAAAAAAAATTTTTTTTTTGTTTTTATTTAAAAATTAAGACTAACAAATTGTCTTGCCAGACATATTGCATGCCTCTCGCAGAGGCCAGTTTGTATGGGGCAACTTTTAAAATGTTTTGTATTATCTTATCTTACCTACAAACAGCAATAAAGATTTTTGTATTTGTATTTGTTTGTATTTTGTATTTGTAGGTTTACACTTGACCGCCATCTCGCCTGATGTTAAGTGACGATGAGGTCTACGATGGAGCGTGTGAAAAATATTTGGGGGCACTCGATAATCGAAACAAATGCTAAGACTGTTTTTTTTAAAGTGAAACTTTTATTGCATCGCCCCAAATTTTTCGTCAATCTATTGCACGACGCGTGACGGTCGGCCGCGGAGTAGGGGTAAGCTGAAAGGCGTTCGACAGAGCTTACTTAAATCGAATATATTTCCAAAATTTTTTAGTTAGTTTAGATTAGAACTTTGCCAACGTAATTCATACTGTATAGCA
This sequence comes from Ectropis crepuscularia, assembly GCA_963693475.1. Lineage (NCBI taxonomy): Eukaryota > Metazoa > Arthropoda > Insecta > Lepidoptera > Geometridae > Ectropis > Ectropis crepuscularia. The sequence continues at coordinate 31,260,037 of OY856339.1, read as the reverse complement.
GTGAAAATTTATAACAAGTTACCTAATGAAATTAAAAAGCTAACATATTTCAAATTCAAACACAAATTAACAGCTTATTTGCTGGATCACTGCTTTTATGGTGTTAATGATTATCTAAACTACAGGAAACCTTTCAATAACCAAGAACCTGTTTAATTTAAAATAAATGACTTTGTTCGTTGACAGTAACTTGATGGACATTATTACTTAAATTGACAAATTGGACATAAATAATAGTTTTGTAGTTTTGACATTGTTTTTTCTTTTTATTTGACATCAGAAATTGTATCTCGTTTGAACTGAATGCTGTTGATTTTGTAAATTAGTGTTGTCCAAGTAGGAAAAGCTAAAATATTATTATGCTTACTTTCAAATCATTTGCACGCCAGAAATGGCAGATTGTAAGGAAACACCATATTACTGTAATAACATCTCCTCTACCTACATTCTTGGCAAATAAATAATTATTTCATTTCATTTCATTAGTTACATGTCTACCATGCCAAATAACGATTCACTTTTACTGTAGTTCCATACCACACATTTTTTTTTCTCTTTCACTTCTGTGTATCTGTCTGTATGGGGAACACGTCTCACGCCGAAGCTTCTGATTCAATTTAAATGTAACTTGGCATGAGTCGAGTTCATACCTTGACGTAGGTGACTAGGTCTATGTAACTAGGTAATATGTTATCGTACCGTTTTGATGATGTCGCCCCTTCTGGCGGAACATCTTGATCTTGTGCAGCAGGTTGCCTCCGGAGCGCCGCATGTTGTTCTTCAGCTCGTCGAGGTTGCTCGCCAGCCCGTCCTCGCCCGCGCGCCGTCTGAGGGGACATCATTCATTTATCATGATATACATGTGTATGTTCTTCGAAATGTATGTACGCTTATATATTTTGAATTGGATGGTTCATTGTTTTATGTATTCGTTTTTGTCGAGACAAGGTGTATAGTATAGTAAAAAATTTAGGAAATGTCGACGAAAAAAAGTATGGTGGTACGAAATTCGCCGGGTCAGCTAGTGTCATACACAAAGTTACGGCTGATGTAGTCAGGAGAACGGCGACTACCGGTCCAGAGCCCCTGGCTTGACACCCACAAGCACCACTGTCTTTTCGAAGTCATGTGCGTAATCCCGCTAACTACAAAACGGCAAAGGAAAAGATCGTTAGGAAACCGACAAGTACCTAGAATCTTTCGAGGTCAGCGTGGTGGACTATGGCCTTGAATCTCTTCTTGCGAGAGAAGGCCCCGAGTTTCGAGCATGCTAGATTCTACGAAACCTGACGGCGGCGGCGTAGCACCGATGTTGAATATTTTACTGCAATGTATGTGATATTTAAGTACCTACAATGTATTTTTCCTAAGTTCACAGTAGATTTAAAAGATTGTTTTTAACGCGCATTGGTCTGCGTTGGACCACCAACTCGCCCAAGTACTTATGTGCTCTGACCATGAAAAGTTCTACATTGTATCTCTCAGGGGGGACAATAAGACTGGCTCATTCCACCCTTAAATTGTACGTATGAGAAAAGTGGACTCAAACTGTGCAAAACAAGTCAATTGGATCGAGACACTATTATTAGGTGCTGCACATTCTGTGTAAAAGACTATTCCGAATATGTAAATGTCAATGAAATAAGAAAAATCACCTTTGTGACTTCTCAGCGGTAGCGTCGAAGCTAATACTCTTCGGAATGGCACCAGTAGACGCGACCTTCATGGGCGGCGGACTGACTCTCCTCTCCGTCACGTTCTCGGAATTCACATCCTGACTGGAACTCTTATCGGACGCGGACTCCGCGCTATTCACCGACAGCGTACTGAGCGAGATGTTGCTATTGCCGTCTCTCTTCTTCTCTATCCGTGATGAACTGATGCTGACTATACTCGTCCGGATCTCCGATTTGACGATTCTGGACGTGATGTTGTTGACGAGGTTGGACGTTGAGATGGTCGCGGACGACATACGGGTCATCAGATCGGTGATCGTGGACCGGGACTCGGCGTCGGGGCGTTCGGTGTCGATGCCCGAGTCGAATCGTCTGTCATACTGTTGAAAAAATTGTCAATTTAGACATGGTAAACAAATTACCCATGAATAACTGAAGGTGAATGATTGAAGACTTAACCATAACCTATGATAGACACTCTCTATTGCATTTAAATTTAAAATAATCAAAAATTACAGAAAATTTTTGTTGATTTTTCTAATACCGCCAATTTCGATAAAAAATATTTTGGACACATCTAGAGTGTAATAATATGATCCGCCAAATAAAAAAGAATTTGATGATTGTCCACAATTGGCAGAACTATCGCTTCAAATACACTAAAAAAATGACAGTCATAGGAGCTGCCCATCAAGGTGAAAACTTTGGAAACTATGCGAGTGAAACCGGACGGCGTGACCATGAGCATGGCCATTTCTAGCCATCCATTAGGATGGCTAGAAATGCTGATACATTTCTAGATAGTCAATGGGAAATGCGGACTCTTTTCTGGATGGATAATGGCCATGGTCCCGAGTTCACCCGAAAATTTCTTATCATTCCCGAGCGTGACGCTGGAATTCAATTCATAGCCCACGAAAAATCTGTCTGTGGTGCGTCAAAACAAGGTTTCCCCTCAAAATTGACAGTCATTGGAACTGCCAATAAAGTGAAACCGTATAATTTGATAGCTTACTTTGGAAACAGCGCGGGTGAAACCGGAGGGCGTGGCTACGAGCATGGCCATGGTCCCGAGGTCATCCGAAGATTTTTTACTATTTTACCGTTCCCTTGACGCTAGAAGTCAATTCATAGCCTATTCATGGCACGCCAAAAGAAGTTTTCGAAAACCGAATTGAGAATCTAATTTTTTTAAGTTAATTAAAAGTGAAATGACATTTAGCAGTTACATACCCGCGACGCTGAGAGCGCGTTGAACGAGCTCTCGCTCGAGTTGAGCGAGCGGTCCATGTCGTTCTCCTCGTAGTTCTTGGACGTCGACGGCATGTCGTACGTGTTCGCGGAGGGGTAGGGGCGGTGCGGCGCGCGGTGCGGCGGGCGGAAGCTGTCGTCCACCCACTGCGACGTGGCGTCGGAATTCGCGTCCAACGTCGATTCGGTTTGGTCGCTGTCAGTGGGTACTTGTCTGGGAAACGACATTATTATAAGGACCACCTGACAGGGTATATGTATCTGTCGCAGCCAACTAGGTTTTTTTTTTTAAATTTAATTTAGCCACTCCACAGACTCCGGGGTCCATGGCCTTTGTCATTACAATTATCTTTTTTTTTTTACATAGCTCTTGGATTAGGAGAAGAAGAGGTAGCCAACTAGGTTAGTGACCCGTTAACCGTTTAATCAACAGACAAGCCGTTTATCTAGCTCCGAAATTCAAAAATTCAAAATGACGTATTTTTGCATCATTTTCAAGTCATTACTAGTCTGGAGAACGGCGAATGCCAATCTGCAGCACCTGGGTTCAAATCCCACTCGCACTCTTGTCTTTTCGAATTAATGTGCGTAATGCTAACTTAAAAAAACGATTAAGACATCGTGTGGAAACCGACATGTACCTAGAATCTTTCGAGGCCATGTGTCATCCACCATATGCACTGGGCCAGTGTGATGGTTTATAGCCTTGACTTCTCTTCTTGCGAGAGAAGTGGGAACATTTAGTGGGTTGTTTATGCTAATGCAAAGAGCGGTATACCTGTTGGCCTGTGTTTCGAAGTCAAACACGTCAGGGGGCAGAGGTACCGGCGCGGCGGTACTGGGGCTCTCCGGGGCCGAAGTGGCGTAGCACGTCATTACCTGCGCAATATCATTACATTTATTGAAACTAAGTTCCTTACGACAAGCTTGCAGGAGATACGGATTTTGCTCCACGACCAACATGAAAAATAAAAAAGATGGTCTGGAATATGTGCCACCATAGGCACTTTTAGTCGAGGATAAATCTCAAAAAACGGGAACAATGCCTGCGAAATTTCTGAAGGCCATCGTTTCACCAGAAATTACAGGGGACCGAGATAAATCATCTTTTATCTCCGGGTGACGAGCGTACGGCGTACGAGCGTACGGAGCGTAGTTGCGGCTGGTCTAGTCGAGAGAACGGCGGCTGCCGATCCGGAGACCCCGGGTTCAAACCCCACACGCACCACTGTCTTTTAGTAGTCATGTGCGTAATGACAATAGGTTTGCACTTGACCGCCACTTCGCCTGATGATGTCAAGCGACAACACGGTCTCGACTTGCGCCCTTCAACTACAATGCTGGTGTGTGGTGGAGTTTACCGGGTATCCGTTGACGAGGATGCTCTTCCTGTTCTCACTGGGGAAGATCAGAGGCTGCGCCGGCAGGTCGAGCTCGCCGCCGCGGTACAGCGCCGCGGTGGCCGACAGGTAGCCGCCGCCGGACCTACCGACAGACAAAACTCGTCTATACCTTACAAACATTATTTTTTTTAATAAAGAGTGACGAGACGAGCAGGACATGTGCCTGATGGTAAGCAACATGCCTGCCACATAACAGCACAGTGACACACAGCTATTGGAACATGAAGAGTCCAAATCATTACCTAGCTCTGCACTGCGCTCGTCACCCAGAGATCTAAGTTGTTATATCTCTAAGCCCTGTAATTTCTCTGGACTCTGGACTCTGAACTGCTACCTTTAGATAGAGAATAAATAAAAGATCAGGTTTTTCTCCACGGTTCCTTTGTACCAATCGTAAGTAGATGAGGTGTATGTTAGCTATGGCGACATAGTGATGTGCCGCGACAAAAGTATGACACTTCCACAAGAGCGATCAGACCCGTGCTTTCGGTGTAAAGCGTTTGTTCTAACTCTATACGTAGCGTATGTAAAGTCTTTGGGTGAAGGTATTCATTAAGTAAGTTTATCGATCGCTTGTTCTTCCTTCACCCCATCGGGGCGGTTAGAGGACCGGTTTCGAGGCGAGCTTCACTACCGGGATTGAGTTCCAGACCTTTTTTTTTAATATAGATTGACGAGACGAGCAGGTCATGTGCCTGATGGTAAGCAACATGCCTGCCACATAACAACACAGTGACACGCAGCTATTGGAACATGAAGATTCCAAATCATTACCTAGCTCTGCACTGCGCTCGTCACCCAGAGATCTAAGTTGTTATATCTCTAAGCCCTGTAATTTCTCTGGAAACATTGCCCTTCAAACCGGAACACAGTAATGTTTGCACATTACTGCTTGGCGGTAGAATAATTGGCAAAGGTGTGGTACTTCCCGAGGCGGACTCTGCTAAGAGTCCTACCACTACTAAACATCCCGTATATGAACATCTTACTATGTACTCTATTGTGTATGCAATAAAATTCATTTCTTACACAAACGTAAAAAACCAAGCGGTACCCGGGCACCAAACTGTTACGTTTGACTCTTTACACTAAAATAGTTTGTAAATCTCTGAAAATATGGTGTAAAGTCAAACGGAACAGCGCGCTTGGTATTGTCCCCGGGAGCTGATTGGTGTCTTACAACTCTATCACTCGGCCTGAAGTGGCCTTTACTGCTTACCCAACTTTGGGCTAGTGCAGAAGGTCCAGAGTCCTACTACTAACCTAACAGGGTACAATCCTCAAAAAAACTAATTAGTCCGTCAGTTAGATTGCTAAAAAATATTGTACACGTATTTTTTCTTTTGTTTCACAAACAAAAAATTACGAAGATACAGCGCTTCGAAGTTTCGCGTGACGTCACTCGTGCCTACGATTTTTATTCACGAGTGATGTCGCGACCCCCCACTCTCGAAGTTTGATGTTCTATATCTTTAACGATGTTTAACATTTAAAAAACAAAAAATAACGTATCCCATATTTTTCCATGATCTAGCTGACGGACTAATTAGAATAGTGTATTTTTGATCCAGTCCGGTACCCTATTGTACCGTACTCAACGAGTACTACATAAGAGACTAGCGTAAGGGCACTTCGGTTTACGCTGGCGCCGCGCCGGTATGAAAGATCATGGAACGACCAAGCATCCCAGAACAGGGTGCTCTAGTCTTAGAGAGGCCAGACACAATACCTTGTGCGACAGCTACAATCAATTACGCCCAGGTATTACATAAATTTATTGGAAATCAGCCTGCAAAAAACTTCAGCAAATTCGTTTTTGAGTACTACACTGCCTAGCCACTAAAAATACATCGATTTTATGTGAACAACGTGTTCTGTAACGACTTTGGCGTGTTTTTAATCTAATGATGTTTAGTCAAAAACATAACCTAAACAATAATGTCGGTACTAACTTTTTTTTTTTAATTTTAATAATTAACCATAGACACCATACCTGTTAGGTAAGTTCGGTTTTGACGTATGTCTCGGGCTGCCTAAATCTGGCCGCTTCACATTTCCGTTCTGAAATACAAACACAGATCTTTCAATTATCAAGAAAAACCAACCAAAAGCAACCGGAGCCAGATTACAGAAACACTTCAACATTATATAATAAGACAATACATAAAAGTTGATTGTCTCTTTGCTGTCAGTTCTTAATTAGTTCATAATACATTTCTTAAATTTTTTGTTCAGCTCTTTTTTTAAGGGGTCTACGGCAGTTAGCCTACACTGCCTGGCCAACTTTAGCATAGAAGGAGCGTTAGTTGCGCGTTAATGTTAGTAATAATTGTTCAATTTAGACAGATACAACTTCTTCCGCGTGTACAATAAGTACACACACTTTTTGGTGAAGGCTTAGATAGAGAATAAGTAAATAAGATCAGGTTTTTTCTCCACGGTTCCTTTGTACCAATCGTAAGCAGATGAGGTGTATGTTAGCTATGGCGACATAGTGATGTGCCGCGACAAAAGTATGACACTTCCACAAGAGCGACAAGACAAGAGCGATCAGACCCGTGCTTCGGTGTAAAGCGTTTGTTCTAACTCTATACGTTTGTTATATATATTGGGTTAGCGTATGTAAACTCTTTGGGTGAAGGTATTCATTACGTAAGTTTATCGATCGCTTGTTCTTCCTTCACCCCATCGGGGCGGTTAGAGGACCGGTTTCGAGGCGAACTTCACTACCGGGATTGAGTTCCAGACCTTGAAGTGTTAGGCCTGATAGACCCCTCACGGCGGACTTGGTAATGCTTTCTTCTCTCTCTCTGTAATGTTGTTGTTGAGGGGTCTTGTTCTTGGCCTTCGTCACTTGATAGAATAAGGTATCTTGGGAAGGTAAGTTTAGCAATGGGTCTTCGTCATTGGCTTGGGCTTTGCTATTTAGCTCTTGGGCAGTAAGTAAGTGCAGTAATAATTGAGTAAGTACCTGTGTGGGCAGCTTGACCGGAGCGAAGTCTTCTTGGTGCGAACGACGTCTCGGCCACGACGTATCGGATCTGGCGGCCACGGATACGCAGTCGTCGGTATCCACCTGAGCAATTACGATATTAAATATATTAATTCATTACAACCTTCCACTGTTGCACTTTTTATCGTATTATATCAAGATATTCGTATTATCTGGGTGACTTCAAGCCTACAGTGAATCGGTTTCTTCTAGGTTAGCGCGCTCCATCTTGGACCGCACCGTCATTTAACATCAGCCGTGATGGCGGTCAAGTGCAAACCTATTGCCGATATGAATAATAGTAGATTATGCTACAAGAGTGTAAAGTTGGTGATTACCGCTGAGGCTCCGAAGACGGTAATCACCAATACACACGTGTATCATACGACTTTTTCAACACACTTGCGAAATAATAATAAAAAATATTTACACAGTGAAAAAGAACTATGAAAATGTTTTCGTTTTGGTGGGAAAGAATAATCAGTTGTCATATTATGCGCGCGCAACTAAGCTACGGACTAAAAACATAAGTTTTCCTTTTTTTTGCGTGTTCTGTGTATAGCGTTTTTTATAGACACTTTATTTTTATTTTTTTCTTTAATACAAAAAAAAAACAACAGTTTTATTTTAGTGAATGTTTCATTTTATGATGCATACAAGTTAAAATTATTTATTGATAGACGAAGTTGCACGAAGTGAGCAAGCAATAGCTACATTAATTCAATTGTTCTATTGATCACGATCTTTTTTAACCGACTTTAAAAAAAAGTAGGTTTCTCAATTCGACCGTATATTTTTTTTTTTTTTTATCGATACTTTTTTAGAACAAAGCAACTCAACCAATAAAAAAAACTATAACTCAGTTGTGAGTACATAATAGTAATAAAGAAGCCACAGTTTGATTACAGGTGTCATTAATAATACATGTCTGATTGCGGTGAAATTAAAGGCAGTTTATGAGCAAGTGTGTGGAAAAATATATAAATTCCACGGTTTATATAGTTCACCTCAGTATTCCTGTCGCTGTCCGAAGCGAGCACGTCGATGCTCCACGCGGACTCGCTCGCCGTCTCCGACACGTCGGGCGCGGGCGGGTTCACGGCGCCGGTGCCTGGGAAACAATCAATAAACAATAGACTACAGGCCCGTGAACAAAATAACAATATTTATAACACATTTGCTCGTAAAGGGTCTCCTATTGCACCATCCTATTGCCTCTGCTAATTATAGCTCTCGCCTTCGGCTCGAGCTAGCAATAACTCCTCGGCTGTAATTATCAACTTATCGCACTTATTTCATAATGTACTATTATAGGTCGTATGTACCACCAGCAGACCTATGTAGGATGATAGGAGAATATAAAATAACTAGCGACCGCCCCGGCTTCGCACGCTTTGATTTGGATAAGAATTAATGATGTTTTGCTCAAAATCACTAAGTAACCCATTATTTTTCGTGAAAGTAAAGGATAACGAATAGTTATTGTAGGTTATTCCTAAGAAATAGGCACAGAATAAATATTAGTACAAGTACAGAAGCCTTACTTACCGAAAATAATTATATAAATAGCGACTCTTGCTGGGACACAACAAAGTTCAATTCAGCTCGCAATACCTGTCGCGATTTTCAAATAAACATTTGCGCTCTTTCTAACGCGTAACTCTGGCCCTGTCTAGCGCGGAGGGTTGTCGACATATCTAATAACAATATGCGCGGGAAACGTGTTGCGCGAGCGCTCAGCCGTGCGTCCGACAACCGACTGGCACTTGTTCCCTGGGAGGAACGGTCTAGCTGTAGGCTTAAACCGCGCGACCTTGAGCGAGTGATGATGCACTGATATAGGTACCATCGCGAGCTTTTAATATACATTTTTAAGGCGTACTATTATACTGCAGTAAGTATATTATTTTGATCTATCTCGTAGGGTTCAACCAGAGTTTGCAATGTAAGCGCAAAAATGTGTTTCTTAACTACGCCATTACCTCTAAAATTATCAGTGCTTATATCTATCAAATAATGCATGAATTATACATACAAACCTCTCTCTTGAATCACTATATCTATTTAAAAAATACCTATAAAAATCCGTTACGTAGTGTTAAAGATATAAGTATACATAGAGACAGATGGACAGCGGGAAGCGACTCTGTTTTATACTATGTAATGATAAGATTCAGCACTATGCCGGGATATGTAAGCTGTCCAACTGAGTGCAGATGAAGATAGGGGATTGCAACTCTCGATAATTTCTCCGTGTGGCATGATTTTGAGGAATACTGGATAATATTGTAGTTACCTTGTGCGGGCGGCAGCTGTCCGTGGTCGCACGAGTCGCCCATGGTCTCCGAGTCGGAAGCCAGCACGTCGGTGCTCCAAGTGTCGGACATTATGCTGATCGTCTCGTCGCCTTCCAGTAGCTTCTGCAAATACATTTAGATTTATTTATTGACCTAACATGTATATTTGTTTTAATAAGTTACGGTGGTCTAGTCGGGAGAACGGCGGCTGCCGATCCGGAAACCCCGGGTTCAAACCCCACACGCACCACTGTCTTTTCGAAGTCATGTGCGTAATGCCGCTAACTTAAAACGGTGAAGGAAAACATCGTGAGGAAACCGACATGTACCTAGAATCTTTCGAAGTCATGTGGCATCCGCCAACCCGCACTGGGCCAGCGTGGTGGATTAAGGCCTTAACTCTCTCCTTGCGAGAGAAGGCCCCGAGTCCCAGCAGTGGGAACGTTTAGTGGGCTGTTGATGATGATGATGATGTATATTTGTATATATAGCTAGAGACGATTGGTCAAGAAAAATTGATTGTCGTTGGGAACACCGAAGATAAATAAATGATCATGTGATCGTTCACTAACCAGATAAACCGATCAAGAAGACATATCGTCCTCAAAATTCATATGCAGATCATCCGCTCTAGATATCACCCCGATGCTGACTACGATCCTCAGACATGAGGGACCGACTATAGAAAGAGAGGTATATTCAGGCAAGCGACGTGTGGCCTATAGTCTTTCGATCGAGTGACGTCACGTCGACTGCGGTGGTACGGCGTCATAAGTGATTGTAGGGGTGCGTGGGCCAACGAGCCTCTTTTGTTTCCTAGCCCTCGGGCCTGACGGAGTCTTCGCCTTACTTGCTCTCATAATAATTATATTGTTATTTTGTGAAATTTGTTTAATTTGTCATTCCATTTTCTATTTTAATATCCCGACATTAGTATCAATCTTGATAATAAATAAATATTGGTGGTGGACAATTCACACACAACACCATCTGACCCCAAACTAAGCAAAGCTTGTGTGATGGCGGCCAGATAGCTGATATAATACTTATATAGTTTTAAATACATACTTATTACTTATAATGTAAATCCATATTTAGTACCACTATAAAGTATCCTGTCCACTAAAAAGTAGTGGCAACAAGCAGTCGGTCCGCATTATGGCAAGCGATTCCCCCGGCTTCAGAGCATTGGACGAAGTTCTGTGAACCCGGAGGAGTGTTTTTAAATAGGTGTTGTACCTTGATTTCGAATTTGCAGAATTTGTCTTCGATTTCATTCCGCGTCTGTTTGAGCAGCTTCGCTTGGGCGCTGCCCACTTGTGGGATCGGCACGTTTTGTGGCAACCTGGAGTGAATTACAATATATTTAGGATAGATACAGCTTAGGGTCCACTGTGCAAAACTGTGCGACAAGTACATGCATGCTTTTTAGTTAGTGGTCCACCACAGTACTGGACCCCGCCCTGGGGGGACCATGGCCTCATGCCATTTTTTCAAGCGTACCAATAGACGGAGATGTATATGAAAACGTCTATGGAGATGTATATGTATCATCCTCTCGTAATATAAAAAATTCGAAAATGTATGAGTATGTATGGATGGATTACTCCTTTATGCAAAAACTACGGAAGGGATCTGCAAATGAAATTAATGAATATGATAGATAGATAAACTCTTTATTGCACTTAATAAAACAAACAACTTAAAAAACAATCTTAAAATATGGTAGCAAATGGCAACCTTATCGCTAAAAGCGATCTCTTCCAGGCAACCGCGGGATGGAAAAAAAAATAAAAATAAAAAGACGGGAGTAATCAAATCAAGAGTAATTTGATACCTTACTACATAATTAAAAGTACCTGGGTGACCGAGCTTTGCTCGGTTTAAATACTAAATATACTTAGATACCTACAGATAAAAGACTCCAAGAAATAGATTTTCTCAAAAAAAACGAATTGAAAAAAAAGAGAACCTGTCTGGATTCGAACCCGGAGCTACTAATTCGTGATCGCTATGAGCGCCCGACTTTCCGTCTGAGCTAATTATGCTGTCGCGTCACGCGGCGAAATTTACCTTCACATTCTAATGTCTAATGTGACAGTTTTTCATTGTCTAAAAACGCGCAAAATATGCGTTTTTTTTAAATAAGACCTAGTTAGATCGATTTATCGTCCCCGAAATCCCCTGCATGCATAATTTCATGAAAATCCGTCGAGTCGTTTCCGAGATTCAGATTCTATATATATATATATATTTATATAGGTACAAGAATTGCTCGTTTAAAGGTGTAAATAGGATACTAATTATTGATTTAAAAAAAAATATGCAATTTGGTAAATAGATAGAAAACAAAGAGGCATTTTTTTGTCAACAGTCTGGAATAACAAAGAGGCATTTTTTTTCTCGGGATACCAAAGCGATCGGGCACTATGCAGGTGAAACCACGAGACTCTGGTAGGAGGAATATATAGTTTTAATAATAAAGATAAAAATCCAACGTACCTCGGAGGCGCGTCTCCCGGGGCGTCCCCATCGGTGACTTGCGACGAGGGCGTCTCTCGCCCGGAGATGTTGGGGCTGCCCCGGCCTGACACGTTCGCTGATACCTGCGGAATACAACACACTTATTTCAAGGCCATAGAGTCGAATTTATGATAGGACAAACTAAGTTACAAGTAGCATAGTGTTGTTAAGTACATCCTGAAATACAGAATGAGCTAGTGTTGTCTGAAATTATAAACTGAACGTTTCAAGAAATAAATTCAATTTGTTTCAGCAACCTTTTGTACACCGACACATTGAAAAAGTAGAAACAAAAATTAAATAGGTTAAACAACACTAAACATTAGTAGCGCTCTGTGCCACAATAGTAATAATCTAATAATTATGGCGACATTGTGTAAACTTGAGTCGAGAAACTACATCTTTGTGTCTTCAAATCGAGAGTGCATCGGTTTCTTCTAGGTAAACACGCTAACCATCGTCAACCGCATCGTCGCTTAACATCAGGCGAGATGGCGGTCAAGTGTAAACCTATAAAAGTAAAAAAACTACATAAAACAAATGGGTCATTTTTTTTAAATATTATGTATTTAATTTTATGTTGAAGTAATGATAAAAGTACCTGGGTGACCGAGCTTTGCTCGGTTTAAATACTAAATATACTTAGATACCTACAGATAAAAGACTCCAAGAAATAGATTTTATTAAAAAAAACGAATTGAAAAAAAAGAGAACCCGTCTGGATTCGAACCCGGAGCTACTAATTCGTGACCGCTATGAGCGTCCGACTTCGCGTCTGAGCTAATTATGCTGTCGCGTCACGCGGCGGAATTTACCTTCACATTCTAATGTCTAATGTGACAGTTTTTCATTGTCTAAAAACGCGCATAATATGCGTTTTTTTTAATAAGACCTAGTTAGATCGATTTATCGTCCCCGAAATCCCCTGCATACATAATTTCATGCAAATCCGTCGAGCCGTTTCCGAGATTCAGATTCTATATATATATATATATATATACATATTTATATAGGTACAAGAATTGCTCGTTTAAAGGTATAAGATAACGTACGCGAAAGGTGCATTTATCTATACAAAGATGATAAATCCAAAGAAAATCTTTCTTTGAAACAAATTAAACAAAGAAAACAAATTCTTTGTTTGAACGCTAGGATATCGAGAACTATGAGTCCGAATTTAATGATTATTTTTACGTTTGATAGTCCATTTATCGAGGAAGGCTATAGGCTATATAACATTACGATAATATCTATAGGAGCGGGAACAAATATTCCTTTTTGAGAGCTTCCGTTGCGTGCACGTCAGCACGTGCGCTGAAGTCCGTGACAGCGTTTATCTATCTTTTAAGGTTGCGTCATTATAACCTAAACTAACCAAATTTGATCTAAATCTGAGTTGTTACGACCAAGTTTCGATAGGTGGCGTAGCGACGCGTAGCAGGGTTCTAGCTAGCTGAATGATAAAAGTGAAAGAAGCAGTTACCATGTCAGAGAGGTTGTCGTTCTGATCCTCTGTCTCGAGCTCCAGACTGGAGGTGACGCTGTGGTTGGAGGCCGCCTCCGAGACCGCCTCCAGGTTGTCGGACGTGTTCCCGAGGGAGACCTCGTCGTGGGACACCGAGAACCTGCCCAATGAATACATACTTGTAGTTACGAAATTGCAGTGCAAAGAAATAGGTACATCATCTTGTAGTGGTAGGACTCTTGGCAGAGTCCGCCTGGGGAAGGACCACACCTTTGCCAATTATTCTACCGCCAAGCAGTAATGTGCAAACATTACTGTGTTCCGGTTTGAAGGGCAATGTTTCCAGAGAAATTACAGGGCTTAGAGATATAACAACTTAGATCTCTGGGTGACGAGCGCAGTGCAGTGCTAGGTAATGATTTGGACTCTTCATGTTCCAATAGCTGCGTGTCACTGTGCTGTTATGTGGCAGGCATGTTGCTTACCATCAGGCACATGTCCTGCTCGTCCCGTCACTCTTTATTTAAAAAAAAAAATCATCTTATATCTCCGGTTGACAAATGCGGGGGACAGTGCTAGGCAGCGATTTGAATTGTCTACATCCAAATACCTTCACGGTTAGTACCGCGAGACAACGCGACGCGTGGTAAGCAACACGCCTAGCGACAGGCGTATTGCTTACATCGGAGGCATAGTTTAACACTAGATTACTATGATCCACATCCTGATTTCCGCTGTGCGACCGCTAGACACTGTCGTCGTCGTGAAATCCTGTCACAAACAAAAATGTATGTATCCCAGTGACGTAGGAGAAGCGTGGATTCGGTTAGTGTTGTGTGTCGTGGTGATAACCCTACGATTTTCGACGACCAAATGAGGGAGATCTCCTCATTTCTCAGTGAGACAGCCGTAACACGACCCGCAATTTCTTCAGTAGTCACGTGACCACGGCCACTGTATCGCTGCGAAAACGTCGAGGTAATTTAAGAAAGATATGGTGTCATGGGACACCAGGTAGCAACGAAGGTCCATCGGATGATATAGAAGCAACACAATTTGCAAATTGCTTAATTTATGGTACGATCATCTGAAAAATAAAGTTGGCAACACTGGCACGGGCAGTTTTGACGCGTCACTTTCGATTGATATTTTACTTACGTCTTTAGTCTTTGTTCATTGCAGTCACGCAGCAAAATCACTATCTCCACCAAGCCTGTCGCACATAAGGAACTTCGTTCCAATCAATGAGTAAGATTGTGATAAGCTCTGTGAAACATTTCCATAATTTTACCTGGTCCTCTTCTGGACGGGAGCGCCCGGACCGGCCACGGCGCGCGCGGACCCCGTGTCGTCGCCGTCACCCGCCTCCGAGCCGCCGTAGTAGCATTCCAGAACCTTCGACTCGGGTACCATGCCTACAACATTCACAACCATCATTCGCACCGCGCACAAAATCAACACATTTATTTATGACGTGACAACGTCTAATAAATCGATGAACACTGGCTGCACACACGAAAAAGGATGACTCAATGTCCCGTTACGCTAACTCGTTACCCTGAAAACGGTATTTTCGGTATTTTATATAATCGAATTATCATCGTGTAAAAAGGATGACAGCGCGCGAAAGACATCAAATAAGAATACCAGAGTGGGCTGTGGGTCAAGTCAAAAACCTATCCAAAAAAAATTGTCTGTAAAGTCGGTTTACTAACGATAGTTTAATGTGACAACGTCATAACAAAACATTTATGAAATGATTGCATACAATGCAATCGAGTGGAGCAGAGATAGATACGGCGCAAGCGTACAATGAGCGTAACGGGACACATTTTCGTGCGTGCAGCCGGCGTTCATCGATTTATTAGAGTCAAAAAAGTAATTTGGAGTAAAATAACGATCACTCACCGACATAATCATGTTCCTCGACATTGGCCAGCTTAATGACCAACACTTCCAGATGCTCCAACGGACTATCGTCCTTATCCGCGTTGCCATTCAGCGGTTTATCGTCTGCAGACAGCGCCAGGGATGAGTTGGAACTGGCTGACCGAGGGAGACGAGGTTTCTGCACTTTAGCGAGGATGCTCTTCATGGTGCCATTGTCAGGTTCCTTACTCTCCGGCGGTGACGGTCTGTAAGGAGATGAGCTATTAGCTAGCTGGGCTACGGCGATAGGCATGATGACTAAGCAACTAGTGTTTTTTAGTCATTAGTTCGTCAGATAGGTTATAAAAAAATATTATACACGTATTGCACCTAACAAAATAAATAAAAAATAGTAGGTATAAATACCCTATTTTCCTTTTTCTTCCATAAATCTAAGAGATGTTTACAAAAAAGAGAACCCAAATGACAAAGTGGACAACCTCAGTCTCATCATCAACTGCTCACTCACTAAATGTTCCCACTGCTGGGACTCGGGGCCTTCTCTCGCAAGGAGATAGTTAAGGCAATAATCCACCACGCTGGCCCAGTGCGGGTTGGTGGATGATACGTGACTTCGAAAAATTCTAGGTACATGTCGGTTTCCTCTCGATGTTTTCCTTCACCGTTTTTAAGTTAACCTCAGTCTGTAGAGTGGCTAATATATTAAAAAAAACAGCTGTGCTACGCAGATTGTCGGAAGGTCGATAAAATAGGGCTTAAAATATCTTATTTATATTAGTTAAGGGTATGGTTACCATCATGAGTTTTTTGCCGCTGTCTACTGCGGACAGTACGTCTCTCATTTACCTCAATTCCCAATTCAACTATCTACACTACGCGGCTCTCGCTTCTCTTTGAATATCGCTCTCTTTACTCGGTGTTCCAACCGCTAAGCCGCCCCAGTTACCTTTACCGTTCGAGTCGCTTCCATCACTCTATAGTCGCTCTCACGTTCGTCGCTTTCGCCATTAGATTCGCTCTCACCGCTCTCCTCACTCTCGCCGCTCGGCCGTCAATGGCTGTTTCTTTTTTAACTTTAATAGGGTTACACTTGACCACAATCTCGCTTGATCTTGAAGCGATGATCGTGGCTTTAGAATCAACCAAGAAACGATGTAGCTTGGTCGAGCTACGAGCAATCCTGAGGGGCAAGGTGGTATTATATCATGCAGATCAGTTGCACATTTTCCGAAGTGTATCACTTAAATAGTACATGAGCCTAGTTTGTCTCCTGACCTCCTCTGTGCGGTCAATTGACACAGGCATAGACATTTTTGTCTATGGCTATGTCCAACAGCGCGCAAAGAACAGAGAATCTGGTGTCCTCGAGATTACGGAGACGCCGAGAGCAGATGTCGTCACGGGCGTACAGGCACACTCCAGTACATGGCTTACAGTTGTGCCCCAAGGTGTACCCTGCATACGTTAGGTATGCCACGTCTGACGGACATCCCATCGGCGTCTACGTCAGAATCAAGAGTGATGGTTGCTCAGTCTCTAAATGTTGGGGGACTGCGGTGATATTAGAGTGAAGACCTCGGATATTTGTGAGGTAGGTACACTTAGAGTGACGAGAAGTGCAGCCGCTTTTTAACTTTGTTTCTATTAATTTTCTTGTTCATGTTTGAGAGTGAGTGTCGGTGGGAAGGAGGTTACACACTGCCGACCAACGGTCACAACACACAACACAAATACATCTATGGGAAACTAGTCTGGAGTTTGGCTAGCTCACTATTTGGGCCCTATCTGCGTTCGGTCGCGGCAACCGTGCCTCGGATCCCGCTGCTCTCCACGACTAGCTTTCCGATGCAATGTATCGGTGTGTGACAATCTGGTCTTGCAGTTATGCAGCAACTGTTCTGGCTCGTTTTCCCCTAATGGCGTCACCAGACAACATGTCGGAACACGGCTGGGCCGCTTGGCGGCACGACTAAGTTTGGTGGGTGGTCATCAGCCACGGCCGAAGCCTACCACCGGCATTTTTGTCACCACCCAAGGATCACGTTAGCTAGTTTGACGGGGTCATTCTTCCCTTCTACTCCAGCCATCCCAGGCTCTATCAGAAGGCAAGCAACCTATTCAGGTTGTTAAAGGCCTTCGGGAAAGCTGCTGAAAAATTGAGGAATTCTTGATTGCCATGCATATGCATTTCACAATGATATGCTGTGTCGTTCCTTCCTCCTCCATCCATCCCCTGCATAGAGGGTTGCCTGTCACACCTATAGTAAATAGGTGCTTAATTAGAGGACAGTGGCCAGTAATAGTAACTATAACTTTCCGGATCTTGTCCCTGCTTAATCTGATGAGGTTGCGGGCTAGTTTTTTTGACGCTACCGGAACAGCATTTTTGGTTTGCCTGCATTCTTCAATGTTTCTCCATTCCGTTAAATGAGCTTTTTCACTATTTTCCTGCAGCCATGTTTATATTTGGGCCTGAGGTATGGGCATTAAAGGTTCCAGTCTATATACGTCCTTGCTCCTCTTTTGGCCAGTTCATCTGCTGCGTCGTTACCTAGTGAGTCGCTATCCTTCTATCCTTAAGCCATTGCAGAGTTACACGTACCAGCTATGTATTGGAGTGCATTGCAATATGAGGATACAGGTTTTAGTGTTTTTTTTTTTTTGGGACCATTTGTGGGTTTTCTGTACGGACGGATATGTGGACGGAGGTGACTCGGTCCCCAAAAAGTGGTGTACACACGTACCTGTGGCTGGCGAGGTGGGGCACCGCGCCGCAGTAGCTCGGGTTCCTCACGCTCACCGCTCGGCCGGCAGTGGCTGGTGTAGTGATGTACACACGTACCTGTGTCCGGCGAGGTCCGGCGCGCGCCGCAGTAGTTCGTGCAGCCGCGCGCGGTACTCCGGCTCTGTCTTCAGCAGCAGCGCCGCGAGCCGCGCCGCGCACGCCGCCCCGCCCGGCTCGCTCTCGCTGCTCGACTCGCTGCTACTGTCACGAAACATAACATCCGGCTCGGGCCTCATTGCAGACTTGAACCATAATGTACTATACATTATGGTTCAAGTCTGCAATGAGGCCCGAGACGGAGGCGAGGGTCTCAATACAGCCGAGGTAGGTAATCATCAATACACACACGTATCATCCGACGTTTGTTTGACGTCAACACACTTGTAAATAAAATAATAATAAAAAATCGATTCAAGAGTGAAAAATATTTCGTTATGGCGGGAAAAAATTATCAGTTTTCATATGCATGCGCAACTAACAATGGCGATTAGGCACAGACTAAAGAATGAGGTTTTTTGTTTTAATGTGCAATTAATGTTAAGTTTTGTTATGTTTACAATAATAAAAATATATACCTGGACGGCACTGGCTCCGTTAGTGGCTGTTGCTCGCCAGCCGTCACGCTCGGTGTGTTGTTGTTCAGCTTCGAGGAAATCCGACGCAGGAACGACAACTAAACAACAAAAATATTAATAAGATTCAACATAAGCATCCCACTAAATGTTCCCACTGCTGGGACTCGAGGTCTTCTCTCACAAGGAGAGAGTTAAGGCCATAATCCATCACGCTGGCCCAGTGCGCGTCGGTGGATGACACATGACCTCGAAAGATACTACGTAAAAAAAAACAAATAAATCACAGTTTTCAAAACAGCAAGAGTAATTAGCGGTATAAATTTGAAATTGGAATTCCTAACCAAAGAGGAATTATTTGAGATCAAATGGTCAGTAGGACAAAACACCAGTTTCATAATATAAGGACCTAATTTATCGCGAGGGGGCGCGGGGGCAGCGGCAGGTGAGCCTCTGACGTCACACTGTCCACTAGAGAGCAGGCGCTACTAGCTCTGACGTCACTCACCAGCAGGCTGGCTTCGTGCGGGGTGTACAGCGCTACAGTAGTGTGCAGCGCCACGTCGGTCCGCAGCGGGGCGTCGCCCGGGGGCGCGGGGGGGAGCGGCAGGTGAGCCTCTGACGTCACACTGTCCACTAGAGAGCAGGCGCTACTAGCTCTGACGTCACTCACCAGCAGGCTGGCTTCGTGCGGGGTGTACAGCGCTACAGTAGTGTGCAGCGCCACGTCGGTCCGCAGCGGGGCGTCGCCCGGGGGCGCGGGGGGGAGCGGCAGGTGAGCCTCTGACGTCACACTCTCCACTACAGAGCAGGCGCTACTAGCTCTGACGTCACTCACCAGCAGGCTGGCTTCGTGCGGGGTGTACAGCGCTACAGTAGTGTGCAGCGCCACGTCGGTCCGCAGCGGGGCGTCTCCCGGGGGCGCGGGGGGGAGCGGCAGGTGAGCCTCTGACGTCACACTCTCCACTACAGAGCAGGCGCTACTAGCTCTGACGTCACTCACCAGCAGGCTGGCTTCGTGCGGGGTGTACAGCGCTACAGTAGTGTGCAGCGCCACGTCGGTCCGCAGCGGGGCGTCGCCCGGGGGCGCGGGGGGGAGCGGCAGGTGAGCCTCTGACGTCACACTGTCCACTAGAGAGCAGGCGCTACTAGCTCTGACGTCACTCACCAGCAGGCTGGCTTCGTGCGGGGTGTACAGCGCTACAGTAGTGTGCAGCGCCACGTCGGTCCGCAGCGGGGCGTCGCCCGGGGGCGCGGGGGGGAGCGGCAGGTGAGCCTCTGACGTCACACTCTCCACTAGAGAGCAGGCGCTACTAGCTCTGACGTCACTCACCAGCAGGCTGGCTTCGTGCGGGGTGTACAGCGCTACAGTAGTGTGCAGCGCCACGTCGGTCCGCAGCGGGGCGTCGCCCGGGGGCGCGGGGGGGAGCGGCAGGTGAGCCTCTGACATCACACTCTCCACTAGAGCAGGCGCTACTAGCTCTGACGTCACTCACCAGCAGGCTGGCTTCGTGCGGGGTGTACAGCGCTACAGTAGTGTGCAGCGCCACGTCGGTCCGCAGCGGGGCGTCGCCCGGGGGCGCGGGGGGGAGCGGCAGGTGAGCCTCTGACGTCACACTCTCCACTAGAGACCACACGCACGAACGCTCGAACTTCGTGTACAAGTCGCGGACTTTTACATCAACCTGTGGAGGAGGACGAAAACAACTTGATATGAATTGAACAAATAGTAAGGATTTGCGCTGCATACAGTGTATACAACTGATGGTGTGATGGCAACTCCCTGTGAACCTCGGGATCTTCGATTTCAACGTAGAAATAGTGTTTGTGGAATGCTCAGGCGATGTCACCATGGTTTTCAAGTATGTCACTTGTATGTAAGTGTGTGTGATTTTTACAAAACAAGACACAAGATTCAAGGTTTTCAGGAATCTGGCTTCCGCGCTATCCCAAAAACCAGCAGTTATCTAAGACCAACTGCCATAAGTTTGTCATAAAATAAAACACTGGTATTTAGAGAGGTATCTGGAGGATCTTCGCGATCTGCATGAGGTTGAACCGAGCAATGCAAGAAATATATGCAGGAAGTCTCGGGGTTCACTACTAAAATGTAAGCGCAGTTGGTGTTGCAGAAAGATATACTCACTTTTTGATACTTGGCGAGGCAGATCATCTGAAGGATTTTTGTGATCTTTATAAATGTAAACCGAGTGATGCAAACGATAGACACCCTAACTAAACAGGAACCCAAGGTTCAACCATTCAACCCTATTACAAGGTAAACGCAGTTAGTAGCGTCGAAGACATACTCACTTCTTGGTACTTGGCGAGGCAGAGCATCTGAAGGATACAAGGTAAACGCAGTTAGTAGCGTCGAAGAGATACTCACTTCTTGGTACTTGGCGAGGCAGAGCATCTGAAGGATTTGCGCGATCTGTATGAGATTGAACCGAGCGATGTATGAGACGGGCACTTCGACCACACCGTGAGCTTCCGGGTTCACTATCGCGGGGCAGATGTAATGGTTCAGAACCAGTTCTGTTATGATCGAGTGGAGTTCGCGCTCCGATGTTCTGAAAAGGACAAATATTAAGTTAATTTTGAAAATAAGCAGCCCACTGCTCTTCGACTTGGGGCTTTCTCTCAAGTTAATTTACTGTTTTAAAATAATTTTATTTTAAAAGTTTACATAATTCAAATCTTTATCAAAGTCGTAGGTCGAAAAAACAAAATAGTTTCATGTTTTACATTCCAAATACTTGGTTTGAATACAATTTGGTAGTAAGAAAGTTTAGGCCAATAAAAAACCGATAAGCTAACAAATTCGCAGCGATGATCAAGACTTTCAAGTATTTTTCGCACAAGGGTGATGGAGCCTTTTGACACGTCTTTCGAACGATTCCTAAATCCATCCCAAAAGTGCGGACAGTACTAAAATAAGTAACAAGTAAGTAGTAGTAAGAGTATTATAAACTTTCAGTCCCATAATTTGAGTCATCTTCCCTGACCTCGTGATGGAGTGTAATATACTATCCAGCTTGACAGCGTTCCGTATGCTGCAAGAATGTCTCACTGCTCGCTTGTTGTATGACTCAAGGTTATTTCTGACATATACAGCCACTTCGTAGATAAAGATTGCCGAAAACTTATTTGAGGAAAATAGGCATGGTTCCACAAAATTTACAAAAAACATAAAACAAAAACCTCGGGATCAGCCAGTTTCAAATAAAGCACGTACCTGGAATGTTGTTTCAACAGATGCACGATCTGGTGGACGATCCAGGCGATAGCCGCCGGGAAGATCAGCCAGTGGTCGCGCAGCGAAGCGATCACTTTGCTCGTCAGGTTGAACAGCGACTGAACGGTCCACTTCCGGTAACGCGCCACTTTCGCCGCGTACTCGGCGCTGTTCGGCTGACCGAACTTTTTGAAACGGTCCGATGTTGAAAACCTGAAAATTAGATACATTTTTGAAACTCTTTGGTCATGGAGTTTAGAGAGCTTTAGTGTTTATGGTTGAGTCGTGGTGTGGTAACGAGGATTTTAAGAGAAGCTATGGGTTCCGCCTTTCATGTCTTGTTCCGCGTTTTGCTCAATCACGTCAATCAGTTCATAAGTTATGTATGACGTCTGGAATAACACATAGGCAACTTTTTATCCCAAACTTTACGGCAACGGGACCTATGCGGGTTAAACTGCAGGGCGCTAAACTAGTTTAAATAATATCAAATAGGATTACCTCGATGTTTCGCAATGGATTACAACCGCCGTCGTCACGAAAAGACTGAATTAGTTTGAAATATTAGTGGGATTACCTCTCCATAGCCTTGTCGGGGTCGATGTCGAGGAAGAACTCGTCCTCATGCAGCACAGCCATGATTGGCCCCTGGAGAGCCGCCACGAGGAACTGGCGCGCCGGAGAGTGACCGTCGCGGAACACCCCGTACAGAGACGACAGCGCGCATTTACCGACCCGGAGCAACCTGACAACAATATGGCACCACTATTAAAGCGAACAACATACCAACAAAAATAAAATTAAAAATTAATGTTAATTTAGCTACCAACTATCTTGGATTTAAAGTTTGTTATTTATATTGTACTAACTCTTCAAGCTCTTTCATTTCATACCCATATTGAGGGAAAAAATATTTTATCCGACATTTTGTGGAGGCAGCCATCTTAAATCTGATATTAACCAAACATAGCTGAGAACCACCACAAGGAAACTGGCTTTCAAGCGAAAAAAAAGGTATCGAAATCGGTCCATCCGTTTGAGAGCTATGACGCTAGAGACAGATGTCGAAGTCAAACTTATAACACCCCTCGTCGTCGTCGTTATACGGCAAGGGTTAAAAAGAGTACTAAAATTTGGTTGAAAATGATCCAATACTTTATTTTTATTCTCCTAATCGAAGATATGCCAAAATAGAACCCAAAAGATAAAAGGTCCAAGTCCAAGTAAGCCAGTGGAAACAAGCCTGATGGCAGCAGTAGTGATCTCACTACAAGGTACTTAATCTGGAGTAAAGTTTTGTAGTGGTAGGACTCTTGGCAGAGTCTGCCTGGGGAAGTACCACACCTTTGCCAGTTATTTTACTGCCAAGCAGTAATGTGCAAACATTACTGTGTTCCGGTTTGAAGGGAAATGTTTCCAGAGAAATTACAGGGCTTAGAGATATAATATCTCAGATCTCTGGGTTTCAACCGCAGTGCAGTGCTAGGTAATGATTTAGACTTTCTTGTTCCAATAGCTGCGTATCACTGTGCTATTATGTGGCAGGCGTGTTGCTTACCATCAGGCATATGTCCTGCTCGTTTCGTCACTCTATGCTGTAAAAAAAATACCAACTATACTAACTACCAGTTAAGACTCACTTCCGAGGATCGGTGGACGGCACCATCTGATGCTTGATAAGGCTTCTTAGCACTGCAAAGAGCCTCAACCTGTCCTCATTGG
Organism: Ectropis crepuscularia; assembly: GCA_963693475.1. Lineage (NCBI taxonomy): Eukaryota > Metazoa > Arthropoda > Insecta > Lepidoptera > Geometridae > Ectropis > Ectropis crepuscularia. The sequence goes on along the minus strand of OY856339.1, from coordinate 31,236,223 downwards.
AGCGACAGCTGCCATATAGTCCTGCTACCAAGGCAGAGGGAAGTGATGGAGGCATGTGGTCTTCTCCTAAGAGCAGACACAAAGCCACTAGATGGGGAGTTTCTCTCAGCCATCCTAGTAATTCGCCGAGAGCCGACGCTTCCTATAAAAGACAAATTAATAAATTATTAAGCACTGTCGTCGAAGCCTGTGTTAAAAATAAAATGTACAGATGGATCATACACCTATTTGATGCTTTCAGTAGTATCTATACTAATATTATAATGCTTTAAATACTGGTTGGAATTGAAAGATTCTTTTTCTGTTAGTCTGTGGATAGTCCATTTATCGAGGAAGGCTATTTAACATTACGCTACTATCAACAGGAGCGGAGCATGAATGAAAAATGTAAAAAAAAACATTACTTTTTGAGTGCTTTTGTTGCATGACAGCATGTGTCTATCTTTAAAGGTTGTGTCATTAGAACCCAAGGTAACCAAATTTGTTCAAGATTTGAATTGGTACAACCAATTTTCTATAGATGGCGTAGCAATGCGCGCATGGTTCAGTTAGTTCAACATATTTATGTGACCAGTCCAGTACCTTAAGGCCAGTGAAGCATGTCCACTTTTTAATTAACATGCACTGAGATGCTTTCAGCCTTGAGAATTCACCCATCTAAACTAAGTAGCTTATACCTTCCCCTCCTTTCCTTTTAGTGAAATCAGATTTTATTTTTCAGAGGAAAGTAATGCTGTGTTCAAATTCAAACCAACAAAGAAGATATAGTGTCCACTAATATATTGTATACACATTCGCTTATTAATTTTACACTTACCCAAAATGGAAACATAATGTTAAGTGTCGGTGAGGATGGAATGGCAGGGAGTAACAGTATTAATTTTATCTAAAAAAAAATATTATGCAGGGAGTGATGAGTCAATATTAGTTTTATATCTGATATAATTTCTTAAATAATATATGTGTATTTGTAGAATGATGTTCTTTGATGACTAGCAATATCGCAGAATGGGACTAAAAATAAACTAAGATTTTTTTTAACCTACTGGTAGTTCGATAAGGTAGTCCCATTTATTATATTAGTAGGATAGCTATATCACTGCTGGTGCTGCTACAAGGCCAATCAGAGCCAAGAACCAGAAGACAGAGACATGGAGAAAATACATAACACCATCAGCCCTCTGCAATACTTGCTTTGTTAGCTCTTTATTCTGTTACCAATCTATATGATTATATAATATTATTATAATATAAAAGCGAAAGGTCACTCATCATCGAATCTCAGAAACTACAAATGCTAGGAATGTCAAATTTTACATGGAGGTGCCTTTTAGCATGTAGTGCTCACTAAGACGGGGGTTTTGCAAAATTCAACCCCTAAGAAGGTGAAACAAGGGACAGACGGTAGTACGAAGATTCCGTAATTTTCAAAGTTGAAATCCACAGAAACCATTATAATTAAATTTGATGCACAGATAGACTAGATCTCAAAAAGGTCAAGCATGGGTTAGTTTTTATTACAGAAAAAGTGTTGAAGGGGTCGAAATGGGGATGAAAGTTTACATGATAATTCATAATTGTTGAAGATAAATCATAAAACTTCTTACATGTGATGTGAAGCCAATAGATGTTTGTTCTAGCTATTTGTAATTTCAAACTGTACAGGGATGAAATGGGGGTTTGAATGGGGGATGAAAGTGTTATGTGGAAGTTCATCATTGTTGAAGATAAAACCATGAAACTTTGTATCTTGACACTTGACGGGAAGAAAATAAATCTTTGTTCTGGCACGTTTGTAAGTTCAAATGGTACGGGGATCAAGTAGGGGTTAAAATAGGGGATGAAAGTTAATATGGAAGTTCATCATTGTTGAAGATAAAACCATGAAATTTTGCAACTAGACATTTGCCACCCAAACTAACATTATAAATATGAAAGTAACTCTGTCTGCCTGTTGCGCTTTAACGGCTAGACCATTGAATTGATCTTGATTATATTGTATTAAAATGTTTTAAAATAAGCTGTTTTTAGTAAATGTAAATTTGTATGGGTGTACTGCCTTAAACTACCTTAATATTTATTATGCGCGAATGAAGTCGCTGGTAAAAACTAGTCTAACATACAATTTGATTATAGTCTGGAATGACACAGGCTACTTTCATCCTGGATGAAGGATTTTTCAAAATTCTACACGGACAAAGTCACAGGCAGATACTGGTAGATAACAAATTTGATTTTTTGCATGCCACAGATGCTATGTTTAGTCACTATGTACTTAACTGCCAAAACTAAACACATACTTAGCAAATAACATATCTTGTTATAATTTCATCATCTAAAAAGGGGGCGGACAACAACTATACTACAAAACATGGATTACCCTACTATACAAACATGTATATTGTATATCTATTCCATGCACTGAGAATACCTACTATACAAACATGTAGGTATATCTATTCCATGCACTGAGAATAGAATTTTAATAAAATGTGCCAGAACATCAAAGTTGTTATATTTGTGAATCATTTTAGAGAGAGTATGTAAGTGGGTAGTAAATAACTTTCACATCATAGACATCCCAATTTTTTTCAGATTTCTTTTCCCAGGCTAGGCTAAGCTTTGCTATTCTTGGGTATATGGACAAAATTTAATAAACAGCAAGGAAGTACTCACTTTAAACTTTAAGACCTTGTACACATCAACAAAAGTCGCCCTTTCCAGTTGGCTCGCCCTTTGGCAAGCTATGATAGAATCTTGTTCGTTCCTCGATGTAATAAGATTGGTGAGGTTCTGCCGCTGCATAGAGCACACCCAGGAGACTTGTAGCAGTTCCTGCGCCCGCTTTTCCACATCCTCATTCAACTTCTGCAACAGCTGCCTCTCGGAGTTTATAAAGATCTTCTCACGACGGAGCTGGTTTGCCAGCTCCGCAATGTTCATACCACCCTCTGAGGTAGACTGCATCATTGTTATACACTATTAAACCCTTTCAACACATATCTCGCGCAAAAATAATAACATAAGTAGTATTTTCACGTCATGAAATATTACGGAAACAAGTTTTTTGACACTTTTCACCTCATTGTTTACCACTGATTTTATAGGAATGAGTGTATGTCTAGATTAATTACTGATTTTTCTCAAAGAAAGCTATACTTAGGAACTACTAGAGACGACCAATTTTGCATAAAAATGTCTTTCTCTCAGATATTTTCCTCAATTTGGAAATTCTCTGCGAAAAGCTGATGCGCAATGAGTGAATGAAACGAACGACTTGTTGATTGTTTAGCCTGTGAAAATGTAAAAAAAAAGTGTTTTTTTTTAAATAACTTTACCATAATGGATTCTTGTTACATAATTTTTGAAGTGAAAACTTCTTTTGACGCGCCACATACAGATTTCTCGTGGGCTGGAATTGAATTCTAGCGTCACACTCGAGAATGATAAGAAATTTTCTGGTAAACTCGGGACCATGGCCATTGGCTATCATGGCCACGCCCTCCGGCTTCAACCGCGTTGTTTTCAATGTAAGCTTCTGAGTTGTGAGTTTTCACTTCCATCAGCAGTTCCTATGACTGTACTTTTTTTTTATACACGTGGCCTGGGAAACATTTTATATACATAAACTATTTCCCAGGTCATGTGTATCAATAAAGAAATACATTTCATAATTTTATTTATCTTTGTTTCTCTCGTGAATGCACAGTTTTAATTCAACCAATACACATTTCTGAAGAAACATACTATTACTCAATTAGCAGGCAGTTAGTAGGCAATAGAGCAGGTAATTGAAGGTTTAATAGAACGATCTGCTCAGTTAGCTGGAGATGAAGCGCCATCAGCCCCTATTATGACAAGATGACCTGCTAATAGAAAACATTATCTCATAAAGAACAAAGTTGCAAAGAATTGTACGCGGAAGAAAAGCTATAAATGAATGCTATAAAAAGTATGGCATATGGCGGGATTGGGAAAGTTATTGATTATTGGTGGCAAGACTTTCAAAGCACCTCAAACAACTACAAAATGTTTTGTATGTATAAGTTTTTGTGTCAAAACTGTTGCAATAATATTTACTAAAATATTATTTCAAACTTTTAAAATGTTACTTAGTTTCTAAGTAACCTTCTTTTTTGCAATAAAACTATCTAAAATTATTTCAAGGTGATTTTTAGTTTTCTCTTAATATCTAATTGTCCGATTCCCAACCCAAAACTACTGGGCAAATTAAAGCCACAGCTTTTTATTGCCCATACAAATGTATAGAAAGCTTGCGCGTTTCGGATACACACAACTGAGATGGGAGTGTGCTGTGTATCATAAACGGTACACACTGCTCATGCCAATGTGTATCCTAAACGATACACATGGCGATGAGCGTGTTAGAAATATTTGACATTGATAAACGTATTTTTATGACAAATGATTACATTTTTACGCCAATGGTGGAACAGAATCAAAAAGAACGAATGGAAATGGCTCAATGGCTGCTTGCGAAGGAAATAGAAGAAAATCCTTGGATTGCTGCGCTATTCATTTGCAATTTTGTACATAGAATTATGTTATTTGTTATCTTATAAGTATTTAAATGATAAAATTGGTTCATCCTTGTGGTTATAATGTCAAATAGTACAATAGAAGGGAAACTCAAGGGTTTACAAGAACGTTTCGAAAATGAAATGCGTATACGGAGAGAAGGTGGCTTCAGTAATCAAGGTGGAATGGGGTCTCCCAGGCCTGGGGGCGGCCGCAGGATTAAACCTTGTGAGTATCATTACAGCAACCTGCACTATCGAATGTATAGTTCAAACACTATTCCTTGCTAACTCCTAGAATTCACCCAGTTATTTGGTTTAGCGTTCTGGCTCATATTTTCAATTTATACGTGTATTTTAACTATTCTGCGGTTTTTATTGATATGGAACATAACACTTTGGTTAAATAAATAGGTCCCAAACAAAATGTTTTAAAGTGTTCTTTGGTATTTGCAAAGGTTATAACCATACCACACTACATTGAAATTTTGACTGTTTCTTTTATGGTTGTTGTTTCCTCTTCTGCTCATCTTCTCATTGTGTTCAAAGTATTTGCATAAATTGGTATTGAGTTATTGTGGGTGTAGTTTGGGCCTTTAACATTATTTTCATGCAATTATGATTGTGTATTGTTTTTACTATTATTATTTACTGGCTGGAAGTGGTATGTTGATGAGTGTTGAACTGTAGAGTATATGCTTGTACTAACTGACCCTGCGAATGTTTTACCACACTCATTTTCAACCTAATGATATGACAAAGTGATTTGATACTTCATGGTAATGAATATCAGTTAAATTGAATATCAGTTAAGTAGATGACAGTCGAGTGTATACCTATCAATGTTGTCATCATGCCATTTTGTGTTTGAGGAGTTTAAAATAATGGAATTTTATTTTGTTTAGTTTATAGTAGGATTAAATAATAAGTAGAAAAAAAAAATACTTTGCCCATGATGAGATAATAACCAACTTGTTTTGGCCTCTTTTGTAAAATGTTTACAAAGTTTGCTGAAAATGTAAATTTATGCTTTTATATATTTACACTAGCAGACTGTTCCAGATCCGTTCAGATATTGTCATATAAAGACCATTATTTGAAATAAAAAATATTTTATCTCGCAAGTTGGACCAATTTTCTCATAAATACAAACTCTTATGAATATTGGATGACTTGGTGAAGAATTCACTAGGAACAAACATCATGAAACTGGATTTTTCAATATTAAGATAAAAAGGAACATATTTGAGTCTATGTGAGCTCTATTGTCAAATTGAGACTTGTTCTGTGATGAATTTAAATAATTTCTCTAGTAGTGTGCATTCTTGTCTATTCTTTATGTTTGTCTGGCTGACCATTGTCATTTTTGCGATTGCCTGCAAAGCCGAGGGTCGTGGGTTTGATTCCCACCGAGTGCAAATATTTGTGTGATGAATTCAAATGTTTGCACTGGTCTGGGTGTTTCTATGTATAATAAGAATGTATTTAAAACTATATAAGTATTATATCAGCTATCTGGCCGCCATCATACAAGCTTGCTTAGTTTGGGGTCAGGTGGTGTTGTGTGTGAATTGTCCACCAATGTTTTATTTATTTTGATTTTTGTTACTTGCATGTATATTCTTTCGAGCTATTTTTTGACTCGCTACTATGAAATGTATAATAGAAAATTAGCTTAACTTTAATTTCCTTGGAGAGGTTGTCATTTAATGAATGTATTGTTATTTTTTGCAGCATTGCCATTCCCGGGTAAAGAAATCCAAAGATCGCCACAAGCGACTGAGACTGAAAGTAGAATGCAGGAAGTTTATAAGGTATTTTATTTGCATGTGACTTTATTTTTATAAAATTTTGTAAATTTAAATGAGATACTTGCTCAAGATAAAAGTTTTTTTTTTTTGGGATAATTCTAATTCAGGGTGGGGGTGATTGACTTGCACTGACGTCCCACTAGGGGTGGATTATGCACTTCCCCCTGGCCAGTCTACCCAAACCAGCCTAGCTCTTTAAAATAGTGGAGCACAGCCTTGGGTCGCTGGCATTCTAGTTTCACTCCTATTTCATCACATGCTGTTTCTCAACATAGGTACTTGATTTGGAGTTCCTTCAAAGAGTCCCGATTCTAATCTTATACTTTTTGTAGCCTCACAGTGTAGCAGCATTTGCTCCACAGTTTAATTTTCCCACAAACAGCCTGTGTAGGGACTGTTTGGGAGACTGTCAGTAATCTTATTTTGTGAAGATGGTAGTGAAGAACTCAGTGACCTGTGATCAAACCTATCATCAGACGGAGATCTGATCTTGATAGATTTAGGAGTGTATTAGTAACTTTTCTGTCTATCAGTGGGGGCACTGCTCTCTTGTGTTTACACTTTATGGATTTATATCATATCATAGCAATAAATAATCGTATGGGAATCCCTAAAAGTCTCTCTTACCAAGAGAAAGCCCTGAGTCCCATCAGTGGGTACATTTAGTGGGCTGCTCGTGCTAATGGCGATTTAAATTATTATATAACAACCAGTTCACCCTGGCTTTGCCAGTGGTACATAATAGCCTATATCACTCAGGGATCACGTACATATCCCATGGTGAAACATTTTTTAAAATCAAATCAGTAGTTCCTGAGATTAATGTATTCAATCAAAAAACCTCTTCAGCTTATAATATAACTTCGATGTTTCGGAAGCATTACAACCGCTGTGGTCATGAGAAGACTTTAATAATGAATAAAGTTGTTGATTATCAGGTGAGTGGGAAGCTGACCGTGGAGGGAGTAAAGTACTCATCAAATATTGATGAGCTGCAACACTTGGGGGAACTGGGCAGCGGCACATGCGGCCATGTTGTCAAGATGCTGCATAAGTCCTCGGCTGCTGTCATTGCTGTCAAGGTAATAAACCCACATGACTCACATGAGGTGTGATTTCAGGTAAGGTCTATGTACCTGATGGAATTTAAAAATTTTGAGAAGAACAAATTTAAATAAGCTATCTTTAAACACGTTTCCAGGCTGACAAGCCCATGCAGCCCTTTGAGACCAAGTCCAAGTTTTGGTGGAGAACGAAGATAATTATCTAAGCTTCCTTTAATATTCTATGTATAGTTTTATCTAGACATATGGTAGCATGTCAAGGCAAATTCAAGCTAACAGAACTGGCTAGCGTGTGTATTATTTCACAATGCATTTGGAGCAAATTTTGACTCCCTTTTAACTAAAAAGTCTATTTCACATAAACATGTCAAATTGTTTATACACCGAGAACTGCAAGACACCATTATGTGCTCCAAATTTTATAACCCCTGACCAAAAGGTCAAACATTCAAAAATCGTCATTTTTCACTGACTGACCCATAGACAAAAATTCTAATATGGTTCCAGATAACTTAACCCAACTGCCTGAATAAAAAGGAATAAATCCGAATCTAGTAGTTTTTGTCACATTACTTCAATATGTCAATTAATTGAATTAGCAGTTATAGTGCCTCCAATAAAAAAAAAATTGGCAGTCATAGGAACTGCCGATAGAAGTGAAAACTTATAACTCAGAATTTTATATCAGATAGCTTACTTTGGAAACTACACGTGTGTAACCGGAGGGCGTGGCCTGGCCATCATGGCATGGCCATCTCGAAATGCGTTAGCATTTCCTATTGCTGATGCATTTCTAGATGGCCATGGCATGATGCCGAGGCCACGCCCTTTAAGCATTTCCCATTGGCTGACGGATTTCTAAATAGATAATAGCCATGGTCCCGAGCTTACCCGAAGATTTCTTATCATATCCGAGCGTGACGCTAGATCCAATTCACAGCCCACGAAATATCTGTCTAGGCGCGCCTAAAGAAGTTTTCACTTCAAAAATGAGCAATAAGAATCGATAACAGCCGGTATGTCGTCACAGCGGGTTCCTCTTAGTGAACTGTGGGTGACTAGGCCTCGGCTACTAGCCCCTCCCCGCCACGTCAATGCTCATGTTGGCTTTACCTTCAAGCCGACGACGATGCGGCCACGTAGATTGGTTGGTGTATGGGCACTAGCACATGTTGAGTGTCCGACATTGCCCGGGAAAAGACCGCTGGTATTACGGTGCGCCGTTTTTGCTGTTCTCTGCCGAAATGTGGTAGGCGGTGGGATCACAAATCTGACCCGTTTCGAAGTGCCGTTGCGTTTAGAACCTAGGTTCTAGGGGGTATGGCCTATGCTCAGACGCGGGGGCGACTGGCACCCACTTACTGGTCGGTTATCTTGAGTTTAGGTGCGCCGGTGACGGGAATATGCCCCAGAGAAGTCGAATCGAGAGTCGAGATTTAAGTCGATTGTCTGATTTTAATTTGAAATTGAAGTCTGTTATTGTTTTTTTGGAGTAAGATAAATTATTAAATGTAACATGTTTCGAACAGCAAATGCGTCGTTCTGGCAACTCGGAAGAGACGAAGCGCATCCTGATGGATTTAGACGTGGTGGTCCGGTCGCACGACTGCCCGTACATCGTGCGGTGTCTCGGCTGCTTCGTGACGGACGCCGACGTATGGATCTGTATGGAGCTGATGGCCTCTTGCTTCGACAAACTTCTGAAGAGGGTCGGTGCGCCAATACCGGAGACCATTCTCGGGAAGGTCACCGTTGCGGTAAGTACACTACTTTCTTAATAAAGTCCGTTTCAAATGTTTATCCAACTTTTAAGGACCGAAAGTTAATGTCGCAAAAAAAAATTCGATGAACCGCATACAAAATTATTTTTCTGCAAAGAGTCCTACTAAAAGCTGCAACTGCACCTTGAGTCCGAATATTGAAAGCGACGTATTCGTTTCGCAGACAGTGAACGCGCTGTCGTACCTGAAGGAGAAGCACGGCGTGATCCACCGCGACGTGAAGCCGAGCAACATCCTGCTGGACGAGCGCGGGAACGTGAAGCTGTGCGACTTTGGCATCAGCGGCCGCCTCGTCGACTCCAAGGCCAAGACGCGGAGCGCCGGCTGCGCGGCTTATATGGCTGTGAGTACACTTATACAGTTATACACTACAGGCCCGTGAACAAAATGTATGGGTCAAATGAACCACCAGGAGATCTATGTAAGATGATAGAAAGGTATAAAGTAATAAAATTCAGGACTATGCTGTCACTTGTAAGCTGTTCAACTATAAATAATGTAATGTTTGGATATTAGTTGTTCAATCACGTCGGAACTTTTGAACGGATCGGTTTGAAATTCGGAGTACAGTTGGATTAAAGTCTGGAGCCTATGTTTCATATTGGCTATTTTTTATTCCGGGAAACGGGATCGGGAACTAAGCGGTTGAAAGCGCTCCTGATTTATAATATTAGTAGGATGTGTTATAATGTGGCTCAGTTGGTAGTACTAGTAGCTCTGCCTGCGAAGCCGAAGGTCGTGGGTTCGATTCCCACCCAGTGCAAATATTTGTGTGATGAATTCAAATGTTTGCACTGTGTCTGGGTGTTTCTATGTATAATAAGTATGTATTTAAAACTATATAAGTATTATATCAGCTAGCTGGCCGCCATCATGCAAGCTTTGCTTAGTTTGGGGTCATATGGTGTTGTGTGTGAATTGTCCACCAATATTTATTTATTTATTATTTATTTAATGTAATGATGTTGTTTCCCGCGCAGCCCGAGAGGATAGACCCGCCGGACCCGGCGCGGCCGGACTACGACATCCGGGCGGACGTGTGGTCGCTCGGCATCTCGCTCGTGGAGCTGGCCACAGGGGTATTCCCCTACAGAGACTGCCAGAACGACTTCGAAGTCCTTACCAGAGTGAGTGGCTTAAACACTTTTTAAACCCACATAGGGTTTATCGATGATTTATTTAAGGGAAAACTTTTTTTAACGCTCCATACACAGATTTTTTCATACTTCGTGAATGAGGCTGATCGTCACGGTACGGAAGTAAAACGAACGAATGTTCGGGAGAACTCAGGGCCACCAAGTGTGCCAGAGCGAGAAAGATAGTCACCTGCTGCTGTCTACGTCCTGTCATTATCTTTTTGAGGTGAAAACTTCTTTTGGCGCATCACGACAGATTTTTCGTGGGCTGTAAATTGAAGCTTAGCGTCACGATCGAAAATGAGAGAAATGTTCAGGTGAACGTGCTAGAGCGAGAAAGATAGCCCTTCTGCAGTCTGTCTCCTGTCATTGTTTTTTATTTTATTCTTAACCGTGAATTCTAGTCCTTCAGCCGCATATGTCTCGGTAGTGTCGCCGTGTTTACTGTATGGAGTATATTTTGCAATCGTTTGGGCTGTGAATGAAGCTTAGTGTGGTAGAGCTGGTCACGGGCGTGTTCCCCCTACAGGGACTGCCAGAACGACTTCGAAGTCCTCACCAGGGTGAGTGGCTCTTCAACTTAGGCGGTACGCTTTTGGCAGGAGTGGTCGTGGTCGTCATTTTCCTTCGTCAATGACTGCACAATTCGCTGCTATTCGCTTCTAGCAGCCGCCTTTCTGTGCACACGTGCAAAGGATCATCCACCGCGGCCCTGATCTGGTCCGTCCAGAGTGGCTCTATCGATGTTTCATTTCATGTTTGACACTATGTGATAAGAACGTCCAGGCTGTGGAATGTGTTGCCTGAGTGTGACCTGCCTGAGTTGGCCCGAAGGTTACGATCTTGGTGTCTTCACATCGAGAGTGAATCGGTTTCTTCTAGCTAAACACGCTCCATGATATACCGCATCGTTGCTTTTAACATAAGGCGAGATGGCGGTTTAAGTTTAAACCAAACCTATATAATAGTTAAAAAAAAGGATGAAAACTTTTTTAGCTGGGTAACTGTTTAACTATTTGGTTGGGGAAATTTTTATTGTTTAGCATCGCTGTTATCCTAATGTGGCGTTGTGGCCACCGGGTTGTTCTTCTACCGAGATTGTCGCAACGAGTTGCCTTTGCCAGTTATTCTACCGCCAAGCGGTAAAGTGCAAACGTTACTGTGTTCCGGTTTGAAGGGCAATGTTTCCAGAGAAATTACAGGACTTAGAGTATAATATCTTAGATCTCTGGGTGACGAGCGCAGTGCAGTACTAGGTAATGATTTGGACTCTTCGTGGTCCAATAGCTGCATGTCACTGTGCTGTTATGTGCTAGGCATGTTGCTTACCATCAGGCACGTGTCCTGCTCCTCTCGTCACTCAGTACTATAAAAAAAAACTAATTCGAGGTCTTTACCAGGGTGTTCTGTCGATGATTTATTTAGTCTAGTTAGATTTATTTAGTTACTAAAACTTATTTAGTCTTTACACCGTTTGGTAGGGTAAAATTGAGGGAGGTAAATATATTGAGAAAAAAATATCTAATCGGCCATTTTCTGGCCGTGGCCGAATTGGATCGATTTTCTTGAAACATTTCTGGGAACACTCCCGACTAATTCACATTCAAACAAAAAATCTAAATCGGTACATCCGTTCGTGAGCTTCGATGCCACATACAGACACATACACACACAGAGAGAGAGAGACGTCAATCTTATAAGACCTCGTCGTTTTTGCGTCCGGGGCTAGTAAGGATTTAAATGCAACGGCAGTATATGAATGACTTGGTTTCAGGTGATAGTGGACGCCCCGCCGCAGTTGCCAGAGGACAGTAATTTTTCGCCCGAATTTAAATCTTTCGTTTCACAGTGGTGAGTATCAAATCACTGTCAGCAGGTCTACTACGAAAACAAACTCCGAATGATCGGATCCGACCGACAGCTGAATCGGATTGTAGCCTACCACGAAAAACAGTCGGATCGATACATCTCGGTCGGAAGTTATAGACTTAGGTCGGATGAGGGTCGAATCGAACGAAACGGCCGATTCTATCAACCGAAAGATTGTCTTTCGAGGTGGAAAAAGTCCATAAGTTCGGCCGATATATCGTTTATCGGACTTTGTAGTAGGCCTGCAGTTTATAATAAAATATTGTATTGTGCATATTTATGTCGATTTGCTATTCCTCTTTCTTTAGATTGTAGCAAAAATAAATACAGCAATATCATACGTAAGATCGTGTTAGTTTAGCGGTAGTCCCCTAGGTTCACACATCCCCTAGAATTTACGGCCTGTGCCTAGTTGTTTAGTATAAGTAGCAGCTTGTTTACTCTGGAGTACGGCAACTGCCGATCTGAAGACCCTAGTTTGTTCCACCACTGTCTATTCGAAGTCATGTGCGTAATGCCGCTACCTTAAAAACGGAGCAACAAAACATCGTGAGGAAACCCGTTCCTAGAATCTCTCCTTGCGAGCGGGTACCGCGACGCAGCAATGGGAACATTTAGTATGGGTTGGTTGTGCTTTATAACTCCTTATTTTCGGAAATTAGGGAAACACGTAGATAAATGTGTCGCGATTACTGTAACATAAAACATTATTATTATTTTTGGTAAGCATTGTTGGTACCGTCCTATTCAGAGCATTCTATGTCATCCCCAGCCTAACAAAGAACTTCAAGCACCGGCCGAAGTACGCGAAGCTTCTCGAACACCCGTTCGTCCTCCAGTCCACCAGGAACACGGTGTCTGTCGGCGACTGGTACGCGTCGCTGCCGATATCTGCGGCCGCGGCGGCAACCAAGGCGGGCTCGGTTCACTCGACGCCGGTGCACGCGCCCGCGCCCGGCAATGGACACGAGCCAGTGAGGAACTTCGTCACGGCGCAGCATTGGACGCCGGAGCAAGCCACGCCTACGCCGGGACGGTGAGTGATCGTGATCATATTCCTTTGCTTGGTATAATTACGAGCGGCCCACTGGGAACGCATACCAAGTCGCGCCCGGGCGCCGCAATGTTTGACTTTAGATCTTATTTCCATATTTTTACAAATCATCGGTTTACTTTAGTATGTACTATACGTTATATAGTATGTACGTCAACCGATAAGTCACGCGTCACACGGAGGCACGCGGACGCCGCTTGGTGCGGTTGGCGAGCGGCCATTGTGGGCCGCCCGATGCATTATGGATATAACACCTCGTATATATTTTTTTTTAAATAAAGTGTGCCGAGACGAACTGGACATGTCCCTGATGGTAAGCAACATGCCTGCCACATAACACGCACATAACACAGTGACACGCAGCTATTGGAACATGAAGAGTCCAAATCATTACCTAGCACTGCACTGTGCTCGTCACCCAGAGATCTAAGTTGTTATATCTTTAAGCCCTGTAATTTCTCTGGAAACATTGCCCTTCAAACCGGAACACAGTAATGTTTGCCCATTACTGCTTGGCAGTAGAATGACTGGCAAAGGTGTGGTCCTTCCCCAGGCGGACTCTGCCAAGAGTCCTACCACTACAAATCTATCATACTTTTACAACCACGTAGGTTACTTTTCTGCATTCAGCTACCAAATCATAACCTAGCACTGCACTGCGCTCGTCATCCAGAGATTTGAGATGCTTTATCTCTACGCCGTGTAATTTCTCTGTAATACAATATGTGTTTGTTCATCATCATCATCATCGCGATTAATCCCGGTTACAACCTTAGCTTGCGCTTTGGAGCCCAGGGTCCGCTTTCCTACTTTTACTTCTCCATTTCGCACGATCTTCGGCATCCTTCAGTGTGAGACCATTGGCACGCATATCATCCCCCACGACGTCAAGCCAGCATTTTTTGGGCCTTCCCCTTCTACCGGGTCCCGGCGGAGGTGGCATAGCTAGGCATTTATTCCCCACATAACTTGTCGGTTTTCGTAATACGTGGCCATACCAACGCAGGCGACTTTCTTGCATTTTGTCTGCTATGTCACGAACATGAAGGCTTCCGCGGATGCGGGAATTTCTGACGCAGTCCTTCCGTGTCACTCCACACATCCAGCGCAGCATATTCATCTCCGTAACACGCAGTTCTTGCTTGTGTCGCTCAAGCACAGGCCACGTTTCACTGCCATATAGAAGGACAGGCCTAATGATGGATTTATAGACCTGTCCTTTCAGCTTAACCGGCATTTTGGGGTCGCAAATGACACCAGTCACCTCGCGCCACTTCGCCCACGCTGCTGAGATGCGTGCCTTGACGTCGTGATCGATGTCTCCTGACGCGTGGAGTACAGATCCCAAGTATCTAAACTGGTCCGTACGCTTGACTAGGTCTTCGTCTATGCGAACGGAAGCGGGATCTGTAGTATTACAGGCCAAGTACTCTGTTTTCGCCACATTTATTTTCAGACCACCGTTTTCAAGCAACTGCTTCCACCCATTTACACGTCGCACCAGCCGCCCCTTATCCGAGTCCACTAGCGCAATATCGTCAGCATACATGAGCAACCATGGGGGTTGTTCGTGCGCGTCTCTGATGTTGTTTGATATTTCGTCTAAAATTACGCTAAACAGAAGGGGACTGAGAACGTGTGTGTTATTGTATAAAATACGTATATAGACATACTGGTTGTGTGTTTGTGTAGAGCGCGTTGGACGAGCGGAGTCGCCGGCGCGGCCGGTACCAGCTCGCAGCCCGCGTCGCTGGAGGCCGCCTGCCCCAGCCTCGAGTTCTACGTGCGCAGGAAGTACGTCACCCACACATATACTTAGGAGAGTGGCCAACTGATCTGCATGATCTAATACCACCTTACCTTTTTTTTCTGCCGGACTTATTGTAGCTCAAAAAAGCGACATCGTTTCGTGGTTGATGTTCCAAAAACACGAACGAAGAGATTTGATTCCACGTTTGTGATAAGAACCTCTAGGTTGTGGAATGCGTGAGTGAATCGGTTTCTTCTAGGTAAGCACGCTCCATCGTAGATCGCATCGTCGCTTAAGGGGGCGCCTAAAGCCAGAAAACGAAAACAGGACATTTTTGACGCCGCTCACTGAAGTTAAGAAACTAAAAACTATGACAAAAAAATATTGACGTGTGGGTACAATCAAGAAGAAGCACAACAACCGAATAGAATTTTAAAAATCGATCAGAGTTTTTTACAATAAAAAAATAAAAATGACACCGAAAAAACCCGTTTTAATTCGAGTACTCGAAATTATCAGCGATGACCCCACATTATTTTTTAGTAATAAAATTCCTATTTGTACGTTCTAGTAAAGTAACCGAACACTTTTTTAAATTTATGTTTAGTTATTGAGTAATTAAATAAAACTTGGTCAAAATTGGACTCCTGATTAAATATTGATTTTTCCTCCAAACTGTGTCATGCTATTCTCGACTTTATGTACATCACATTAAGAAACGCGTCGCGCGGGTGAAATCTGATTTTTTCCTGGCTTTAGGCGCACTCTTAACATCAGGCGAGATGGAGCATTGGTTATCTAGAAATGTGTCAAGCCAATGGAAAAAGCTGACGCATTTCTAGAAGGTCAACGGTCATGGTCCCGAGTTTACACAAAGATTTCTTATCATTGCCGACAGTTGTTGACTTACGATATTTTTTAAATTAATATTGTGCGAAACATTGTTTGTTAAATGGAACATTTTTTATACTGTAAAGTTTTTGCAACGAATATTATGCGATTAAAACCCGTCAAGCGGCAGGGAGCCCATATGGGCTCGGCGCCGGATATGACTCATCATGTGAAAAAAATTGTTGAAAAAATTTTATAAATTCAATTTTGAGGTTAGTTTTCACAAAACAAATCATAAGTGAAGCTTATGATCATCTAAACATTTTTGCGGCAGCAGTATAAAAAAAAACTATGAACTAGTGAAATCAATTAGTAGAATTTAGAATAGAACCCAGATACCCAACTGCAAAGCTTTACCAAGACACCAACTTCATGTCCGTACGTCAGCTATACGTTCTAGCGGTGGCATTACGGTTCCACAGATCAGCTTTGGATACAACATCGCACACTAAGAAAAATGAAAAACGGCGACGAAATACCTGGACACTGCCCAAAACAAAATCTACACACGCCCAAAATGCGTATTCATTTAAAGGTCCCTTCATTTACCAGCATCTGGATAGAAAACTGAATATTCTTGAACTTTCGCGCTTCCGGTGTAAAAAAAAAAATTACCTCGTGGCTAATGTCTCAGGGAAACGACGAATGCCTAAAATTATTAAATATGACAAAATAACATCATGGGACCTGATTTCCAGTAATTGTCATAGTTCTCATACTACCAAAGACTCACGTCCTGCCTCTAACAATATATAATTTATACCATCCAGAGCGTTGTTTTCGATGATAGAATTGATTATTGGGTCCCTTGTCACCCCAAAAACTGAACTCGTAACTAGCTACAGTTTTTTATTTTTATTTTTTCTTTTACGGCTGACCCTATCGATCCTGGCTACTTTCCAGATCTTGAATTTTTTTTTTTTTTTTATTCCGGTTAAATTTTCATAGATGCAACTGGCAAAACTCAGCTTTAATATGTATTATTCTTAGTATATATATTAATCTTTTTTAGAACTTCCATTTACTAGCCCAAATATCTATTATGAGAGTATTTGTATGTTTAATGATTGTTAAGTATTTACGAAAGCATTATACCTTATTTGTATCTAAATGACGAAATTACAAATTGGTATCCGTTTTAAAAACCTTACACTAAATTAGTTTCAAATATCCAGAGTAAAGCCGCATGAAGAACCTATACCACTGTTTCGCACGCACACTAACGAGGTATCGGTCGCCGCCGCCGTGCGCCCGCGTCTAGCACAAAAAATATTCTACTGAGTCGGTGAGTCGGACTCACACGCGCTGTACCTATAAAATCGCCACAGCGATACATACATTTACGATAGGAATTCTTACTGTGAATGATATTAAGATTTTAATGATTATATTAGCTTAAATTATATAAATAGGCAATATATATGTAGTTGGTATGGCTTATACATATATGTAGTTGTATTGGAATAAATACATAGAACATTTACTTGAAATCATCACACAAATGTTGGCACTGGGCGAGAATCGAACCCACGGCCCTATTATTTTGTGTTAGTATTTTGTTGTAGCACTTGTGCAATAATGGATAAGTAATGTTTATAAAGTAGTAAATAAATATATACATTATACATAGAAGATATATTATGTATTTATATTCATTACACACATATATTGGCACTTGGCGGGACTCGAACCCTATTATTTATAGTGTTTGTATCAGGTCTGAAACACATTTTGGTATTATTATACTAAATTGTTTAATTCATTGTAATTTATTGATTCATAATTTTGGTATTTTTGGTACAATAATACTAAATACTACTCTCATAATTTTGTGTATATTTTACCTAAACTATCATCACCTATCGAAATTAATTCTTATAACTATTTTTACATTGTTCTTTATTTATAATATTATATTTAATTTTTTTTTTTTTTTTTTTTCCTTATAGTAGGTACCGTTCTATTTATTAAGCCTTACTATTATTCACATAATTACTTACATATACATCGAGTTAAATGATAATAATAGGCAACATTCACAAAAGATTTTTATTTAAAAACAAGACAACATGCATATAATTATCACACCACAGCGGTACCTACGCTCACATTTATCCTCACACGACCTACCACATTAACGCACTCACTCATCCATACACATGTATTTGTTCTGCACACACGTTTTCCCGTGCATTATCGTAGGTGTATAGCATTCATTTAAACTCACTCCTTTGAAAAAGAAGCAGACCCACATATTTATGTAGGTACCTATCTAAAAATGTACTTTGGTTTCTGATGTAAACGAGAATGTTGGGTCCTAACGTTTTATTGTTTTGATTATTGTTGCTTTTTACTTATTTCGCTTGAGTTAAGATTAGTTTTGTAATCTAGTGTATGCTTCTGTCTCTTTAACACCTATTCTGTATAAGCAATTATATTTTTTTTTAGATAAATTTTAAAATAATGAGGGTACTCATAATTTTAGAAAATTGTTTATTTGGTTTTCATCTTATTTTCTTTTATTTCAATTGTTTTCTAATATGTATCTACTAATTGCAATAGAAAGAGCCTGGACTCCCACAACACAGGTCACCCTAGTGTGGGGTCCAGTGCACACTAACACTCTATTCATCCGTACCACCTATTGTTTTTGTATATTTTCATGTGTTTTTATATTATGTATGTTTTATTTTGGCACAATAAACGTTTTCATTTTTCATTTTAATTTGTCTTAAAATGAGTCTCAACTGTGGGGTTAATTGGGTTTAAAGTGATGTTTTGTCAAAAATAGTTTATGAAACATTAGTGAGCCCTCTGTGACAGTGGCGTGCGTTGTTGCAGGACGATAGACGCGTGCGCGTCGCCGCCGCCGCCTCCCGCGCGCCGCGTCTCCGCCGACAACAGGCTCCGAGCCTCGCCCGCGGTGAGTACCCAGATAACAGCATAACCGCATAGATAGAAAAAAAAAAATATTTTCAAAAAGCACAAATGAAATGAAATGAAATTTATTCCACACAAAATAGAGTACAATTTAAGATGTTATTAAAATTAATTAAGCGATCATTCTATTTTGCCAAGATCTCTGGCATATGGAATTATAATTATTGTTTTTGCATAAATTATATGTCAGTTGAGAAATTATACATAGGTAATAAAGAAAGAACTATTATCATAAAATTCGATTCAACATTTTCAATAGTTTTTAACATTGAGTCACATGCAGGTAAATGGTTTGTGTGTGTGTTTTTTTTTTATACAATATCAATACAAATCGCATACCTATGGAATTATAATAATTACAATAATTAAAAACACAAGGAACGTAAATTAAGTTCTGTAACTTAATTTATAACAAATTAGCTCGTAAAGGGTCTCTTACTGCACCAATTTCTGTATCATAATGTATCTTATTACGTACTTGTGCGGTAATGTAATGTAAAACGCATGGTTTCAAAATGCTCCGTCTAAAACGAACGGTACCTTTTTAAATCTTAGTAAAGAGTTTTTATGTCAGAAAAGTGGTCAACATTTTATGAATAAAATTAACTTTGAGATGTAAAATATAATAAATAATTGTTTAATTCGTTAATTTAATTAATTTTGACCTTAAATTACAACAATATATCTGTAACAAAACACAAAAATATTAATTTACTTTATTACTAACGGCATACTGGCTGGTTCTGTGCCGTTCTTTTTAAAAAATGCCGCCGATGCCCGCGCATTGCTAATCTGTGAACAAGTATAAATTATTCCGTGCCCGTATTTTTTCGCTATATCGTTTTTTTTTAGAAAATGTCATCAGATTTTTATTTATTTCCTCGCAAATATGTTATAAAACGTTGTATGACATACGTGCGCTTTGATAATTAATTAATAATGTATTAGCAACTTAGCGCACTTATATCATAATGTACTATTACGTTCCTTGTTTCATAATTGTTCCATTATTGTTCATACGAAATATAAAATCTTATACTAATTTACCTTTCTCTATCTCTCTCGCCCCTCTGTCTCTCTCTCTCTATTCACATCCTCTGCCCCTAGTCCTCCCCTTGTACGCGCTTCAAGCGCGCGATTGTATCGCGTTTTACATGCTTTTGAATCTACACAAACGAAAAAATCTACGGCGCAGAAACGCGCACACGACGCGCGTATACCTTAATATTACACGAGCCATCTGCCCTCTTCACATTTGATAGTACAAATAATACCGTATCCCATATTTGTTTCATAATCTATCTGACGGACTAATAATTAGAAATGGTATATATATAATGGTATATAATGGTATATATATAATGGTTTTGACCCAGTCATCATCCCAATTATCTTCTTAATATATATAAATCTCCTGTCACGATGTTTGTCCGCGATGGATTCCTAAACTACTTAACCGATTTTAAATTAAATTGGCACAATGTGAGCAGTCTGGTCCAACTTGAGAGATAGGATAGTTTTTATTTCGATTAATAGTCTTTAAATGACAATATCCGAGCGCAGCCGGAATGGGCCGCTAGTTGTAATATATTAATTTCCTCGTATATTTCTAGGCATGTACTATGTATCATCAATTTCTGTTCCACAGAGTTCGGGCAACACTAGTCCCATAGTCCTGCAGAGGTTTTACCATCAGAACCAGCAGAGGAGATCCAGGGTAGACTTGCACTCGACGCCCCGGCATAGAAGGTCAGTTGCTCTTTGATGGAAATATGTTTTCAGCCGCGTTTAAAGCAATTTTTCGGTTTGGTTAGAAATTCTTATGGGTTCGCATCATTGATATGGTAATGATGGAGCAGTGTAGCGGATCGTGCGCGTTAGGCTAAGAACTCATGGAGCGATTTTCACCACGGTTGCGGGCCCGCAGCTTCCGTAGAATACAGATATATGTATGAATAAAGTGGCCAAGTGCGAGTTGGACTCCCCATGAAGGGTTCCGTTGCAATAAGTAACATAATATACATAGTACATATAGTTCTTGTAGTTCGTTGTAACTTTGATCGAAGTTTTAATAATAGTGTATTTATGACGTACTAAAAAAAACTACTCATCAGATCGAGTTCAAACCAATTTTCGTTGGTAGTTTGCATAGTAATGTACATCATATATTTTTATTAGTTTTTTCATTCTCTTACTTTAGAAGTTAGAGGGGAGTTACACACATTTTACCACTTTGGAAGTGTCTCTCGCGCAAATTGTTCAGTGTAGACAAAAACTATGTTAGAAACCTCAACATCATTTTTGAAGACCTATCGATAGACACCCCACACGTGTAGGTTTCTTAAAAAAAATTTTTTTGAGTTTCAGTTCTCAGTATGTGGGGCAACCCTAATTTTTCTTTTTTTTTGTAAAAATCTTAATGCGGTTCACAGAATACATCTAGTTACCAAGTTTCAACAGTGTAGTTCTCATAGTTTCGGCAAAAAGTGGCTGTGACATACGGACGGACAGACAGACAGACAGACATGACGAATCTATAAGGGTTCCGTTTTTACGTTTTACGGAACCCTAAAAAATGAAAGCACAGGTACGCGTTTTACGCTCGCTCTGGGCGCGGTTGCTTGCGGCTCCCCGCCACACGGGTGGGCATCGCCCGGGCCGCGGCCGAGCGTGCTCTGCGGTTGTTTGGCGTTATTTATTTATAATCACAACTAAAACGATTTACAAAAAAACAATTACATTAGTTGACAGATTTGCATAGGAAAACACATTATGCCATCAAACAAGGTTTAACAATGCTGAAAATCCAACAAGTTCAGTTATCATTAATAGTGTCAAGTCTTGCACTTATAATTACTGGACCCTAAGGTCACGTCATATTACAGCAAAAAATAAACTAAATTAAGTTTACATGTCAGTTATACAAATAGCGACAGGCATTAGTTGGACCTCTTGTGATCGTTAACCACCCGTCTTGCGATCATCGTCTGCGAAACTGGAAAAAACGGTCTCGTGACTTTTGAAATAAAATCGTAGTTCCGCGGCGGGCGCGGGTGAAAATCGCTCCATGAGTTTTTAGCCTAAGACGCTATTTGGATGGGTGAAATCTTGTGAGTTCAGGTCGCCGATATGCGTAATAGCAGTATATCTGTAGATATACAGGTGATGTATTGTCTAACATTAGTTCTGTTTAATACTAAACTTCTAAAAAAATCGGCAGTCATAGGGACTGTCGATAGAAGCCCTTTGCCAGTTATTCTACCGCCAAGCAGTTATGTGCAAACATTATTGTGTTCCAGTTTGAAGGGTAATGTTTCCAGATAAATTACTGGGCTGTCTCTAAAATATCACATCTTAGATCTCTGGCTGACGAGCGCAGTGCTGTGCTAGGTAATTATTTGGACTCTTCATGTTCCAAAAGCTGCGTGTCACTGTGCTGTGTGTGGCATGCATGTTGCTTACTATCAGGCACATGTCCTGCTAGTCTCGTGACTCTTTATTTAAAAAAAAATACTAATAACCCTGCCATAAGAAACTTCGTTCCAAATGTATCTTTCAGTACATTGACCTTATAACTACTTACTGCTTAGAGAGAGCCAAAGTCTAACAAATTGGCAGTCATAGAATTGAAAACTATAGCTCAGAATTTGATAGCTCACCTTGGTAACTAGGCGGGTGAAACCGGAGAGCGTGGCCATGACCATGGCTATTTAGGTCATCCGAGTTTACCCGAAGATTTATTTCATTTGCGAACGTAACGCTTGAGTTCAATTCACAGCCCACGGAAAAACTGTCTGTGGTGCGCCGAAACAAGTTTTCAATTCAATTATCATTAGCGTTCACTTCTATCGGAAGTACCACTTCTTTGCCAATTATTCTACCACCAAACTGGGTAAAGTTTGAGCACACATTACTGTACTGGCGAGAACAATTTCCAATTGTGAGGTCACGGGTTCCGAATCCTATCTGCACTAATGTTTTTGAAGTGAAAACTTCTTTAGGCGCGCCTAGACAAATATTTCGTGGGCTGTGAATTGGATTCTAGCGTCACTCGGATATGATAAGAAAACTTCGGGTAAACTCGGGACCATGGCTATTGGCCATTTAGAAATGCGTCAGCCAATGGGAAATGCTGAAAGGGCGTTTTTTTTTTTTTTTTAACTATAATAGGTTTACACTTGACCGCCATCTCGCCTGATGTAAAGCGACGATGCGGCCTACGATGAAGCGTGCTTACCTAGAAGAAACCGATTCACTCTCGACTTGAAGACACCAAGATTATAACTATCGGGGAAAATCCACTCAGGTAGCTCATTCCACAGCCTAGATGTTCTTTTCACAAAAGTAGAGTCAAACCTCTTTGTTCGTGTCTTTGGAACATCAACCATGAAACGATGACGCTTTCTCGAGCTACGAGCAGTCCGATAAAAAAAAAAGGGCAAGGTGGTATTAAGTTATGCAGATCAGTCGCGCACTCTCCGAAATGTATCCGATAAAAAACCGATAAGCTAGCAATTTTGCGGCGATGTTCAAGACTTTGAAGTCGTTTCCGCACAAGAGTATCATTGCCTATGAGCCTTTTGGCACGTTTCTCGATCGATTCCAAAGCCTCGAGCTGATACTTAGCCGATCCATCCCAAAGGTGCGAACAGTACTCCATACAAGAGCGAATCTGTGCTTGATATAATGTAAGCAACTGTTCAGCCTTGAAATACCTTCGCACCTTTGAGAGGACACCTAGTTTTTTGGCAGCTAATTTAGCTTTGGACTCGATATAAGAGCCAAAGTTGAGCGTAGATGACAAGGTAACACCCAAAAGGTCGAGATGGTCGGTAACCGGCACGGATACACCTCGAAAAGAAGGAGTTTGTTGAAATGGACTCCTTTTTGCAGAGAACAGACACGCCTGCGTCTTTTCTTCGTTAAACTTGGCCAGATTGGTATCGCCCCATTCAGAGACTGCCTCAAGGGCCAAGTTCAAACGCTCGATCATACTCTCTCTCAGTAACTGGGTTTGCTGCCCACTGGCTCTCGCGCTAGATATGTAACTCTCTACAACAGTGCTATCGTCTGCGTACCCAAAGATACCGGGCTTCAACAGATCGTTGATATGTAGCAGAAAGAGCGTTGCAGAGAGTACCGACCCTTGAGGGACTCCGGCATTGATAGCCATTTGATCCGACGAGCAGCCATCAATGACGACTCGTATGGATCGATCCCTCAAGAAGTCCGATATCCACGCAACAAACCCAGGAGACAAACCAAAACCAGAAAGTTTGCTTATAAGGCCGTCATGCCAAACCCTGTCAAAGGCCTTCGATATATCCAGAGAGACTGCAAGTGCTTCTCCGTGTTTATCGATGGCCTCACTCCAGATGTGAGTGACGTACGCTAGAATATCCCCAGTGGACCGGTTTCGGCGAAACCCGTATTGCCGGTCGCTAAGGAGGTCGTTAGATTCTAGGTACGTCAGGAGCCTGCGGTTTAAGACACGTTCCATAGTCTTACAGAGTATGGACGTGACCGAGATGGGCCTGTAGTTGGCAGGGTCAGCACGACTACCCTTTTTGGGCACAGGTTGCACGTTAGCAACCTTCCATGATTTCGGTACTTGCGCAGTCTGGAGAGAGAGTCTAAACAGGCGCGTCAGTACAGGAGACAACTCAGGCGCACAAGCCTTCATTACTACAGCAGGAATTCCGTCCGGGCCACTGGCTTTATTCACATCCAGATTGCGTAGCGCTTTACGAACCTCCATTTGGCGAATGTGTATTTCCGACATTAAAGACGAACTGCCTGGTGGAGTAGGAGGTATCGCGCTACCAGCATCTAGACGTGAAGATTCCGCAAACTGAGATGCAAACAAGTTTGCCTTCTCCATCGCCGTGTGAGCCAGCGCCCCATCAGGTTTCAGCATTGGAGGCAGTGAGGAGCGGCAGAAGTTCGATTCGACCGATTTAGCTAGGGACCAAAACGCTTTGCTGCCCGCAGGGTACGAAGCCAGTTTTTTCCCTATTCGACTAATATGGTCAAAACGAGCCCTCTGAAGGACCTTTTTGCATGCCTTGGCAGCCTTGTTAAACGCCTTTTTCTTCTGGTGTACGTCTCTCGTCTTACGCTGTCGAGCTTCAACCCAGGCTAGGTAGGTCTCATGTTTAAATGCTTCTGCACTATAACATTGAGATCCAAACCAAGGGCGAGCTTTGCTGGATGATAGAACGTCAGAGTATGGAATAAAATATTCCATAGCCATTCGTATTACATCAGTCACAGCATCCGCGCAAGCTGACGGATCACCTGAAGTGAAGCACAATGACTGCCATGGGTAAGACGCAAAGAAAGATCGCATCTCATCCCAATCTGCCGACTTGTATCGCCACAGCCGCCGGTTGCCACTGGGGCAAGGATCGGGTGGATGGTAAACGGATACTGACTTCACCAGACAGTGGTCGGAGCTGCCTAAAGGCGAAGATACCGCCACGGAATATCGGTCTGGATCCGTTGTCAGCAGAAGGTCCAAGCAATAAGGAGTATGCGACTCAACGTCTGGTACCTGTGTGGCCTCTTGGACCAGCTGGGTTAGGTCTAACGATAAAGCTAGCTTTCTCGTTTCCTGCCCAGCGTGGTCGGTATCCCGGTATGGGTACAGCCATTCCTTATGATGACCATTGAAATCCCCCAGTAACACCAATTGGGCTGAAGGGTACTTCTGTTGAGCCGCGTCCGCTGCCTCACTTAAATAATCCATGAGCCTTGTTGTCTCCTGATCCCCACTGTGCGACCGATAGACACAGGCATATACAACTTTGTCTATGCCTGTGTCTAACAGCACCCAAAAAACAGAGAATCTGGTGTCCTCAAGATTACGGAGACGCCGACAGCAGATGTCGTCACGGGCGTACAGGCACACACCAGCACGGGGCCGAAATTTGTGCTCCAGGGTGTATCCTGGATAAGTTAGGTACGCCACGTCCGACGGACATCCTATCTGCGTCTCCGTAAGAAACATGAGCGACGGCTGCTCAGTCTCTAGATGGTGGTGGACTGCGGTGATATTGGAGTGCAGACCTCGAATATTCGTGAGGTGCACTTTGAGTGACGAGGAGTGCAGCCGCTTTATAACTTTGTTTCTTTTAAATTTCCTGTTCATGTTATTTGAGAGTGAATGTCGGTGGGAAAACGGAAGTGGAACGAGGCTACACACTGCTGACCAACGGTCACAGCACACAACACTAGTACATCAATGGGAAACTAGTCTGGAGACTGCGGGGACGCCCGAGCCCCCCCGAAGATGTCTATCTGGCCTGTCATCCGGTCGCCAACCGGCAGGATAGCGCATCCCGGGATTTTTCGCTAGATGGCGGGGCAGCCTTTCATAAGTGGCTAGCTCACTACTTGGGCCCCCAACTATCTGCGGTCGGTCGCGGCAACCGTGCCTCGGATCCCGCTACCCTCCATGACTAGCTTTCGGATGCAAAGTATAGGTGTGCGACAATACGGTCTTGCAGTTATGCAGCAACTATTCCGACCCGTTTTCCCCTGATGGCGTCACCAGACAACATGCCGGAACACGGCTAGGCCGCTTGGCGGCATGACTTAGTCTGGTGGGTGGTCACCAGCCTCGGCCGAAGCCTACCACCGGTATTTTTGTCACCTGATTGGCACCACCCAGGGACCACGTGTGGGGTTTTCTATTCACAGGTGTTTCCCCACGGACGGAGGTGACTCGGTCCCCAAAAGACAAAATCGTCCTCGGCGTGGCCTCGGCATCATGCCATGGCCATCTAGAAATGCATCAGCCAATAGGAAATGCTGACGCATTTCGAGATGGCCATGGCATGATGCCCAGGCCACGCCCTCCGGTTACACACGTTTAGTTTCCAAAGTAAGCTATCAAATTCTGAGTTATAAGTTTTCACTTCTATCGGCAGTTCCTACCACTGCAATTTTTTTTTTCAAGTAATGTACTAATTTCTCGTCACCGGTTTTAACGGTAAAGTAAACCATCCCCACATGACCTGCGAAGTGGATTTTGGCCTTGATGATGGTCTGAGTGCCATCTGTGGAACGGACATGAGTGAGAATCTACTGTCCCTAATGTATTTTCAGGATGTTATTTGAATCATGATATATTTTATTTCAGTTTAAGTAGAGAACACAGCGCCGGTAGATCTCCGGAGCCGCCGCCGCGCATGAGCAGGCAACATCACATGTTAGGACATGAAGGTAAATTGTATTTTCAACCTTACGCCATTTGTTATTGAACTGACAATTACTTGTCAGTTCCCATACTGGGAGATTTTGTCTTTCCCAGGAGAAACAAAGTCTCGTAAAATCGTTGAATATATTAGCAGTCTCAATATGCATGGTGACTAATAAAACTAATAAATCCATCAGTTAGATTTTTTATAATTATTGTAACGTGTTTTATCTTTTGTTTTACAAACAAAAAATGACGAAAACACAGTGCTTAGAGGTTTCAAGTGACGTCATTTCTTTGTAAGATTTTTACGATGATGTCACAATCCCCCACTCCGGAAGTTTGATGATTTACATCTGTGTATCTACCAGACGAACTTAATTAAACTGGTATATTTTTTACCCTGATCTTAAGTTACGGCTGGTCTAGTCGGGAGAACGGGGACTGCCGATTAGGAGACCCCGGGTTCAAACCCCACACGCACCACTGTCTTTTCGAAGTCATGTGCGTAATGCCGCTAACTTAAAACGGTGAAGGAAAACATCGTGAGGAAACCGACATGCACCTAGAATCATTCTCAAAGTCATGTGTCATCCACCAACCCGCACTGGGCCAGCGTGGTGGATTATGGCCTTAACTCTCTCCGTGCGAGAGAAGGCCCCGAGTCCCAGCAGTGGGAACGTTTAGTGGGCTGTTGATGATGATGATGATGATTTTTTACCCAGACATTATCCCAATTGCTTCAAATATTTTGTTTAGTCGTATTCAATGGAGTGATTCGATCGTCATATTTAAATTAAAAAGAAATATGTTATGAAGTCAAAAATTATCGATTCACCCCACTTTTAAGTCACCGAGATTGTAACCATAACTACTTACAATAGGGTATATAGTTGAATGTTTGTTTCATTGTTTGTTGCAGCAAATGGTAGCATGGAGCTAGAACCCCCGCCGTTACACGAGCGGTTACATCCACCCTCACCCTTACTACTTAATGATAGGTAAGTGGCGTCTCAGTAGCTTACATATAAAATGACTTGTATTTATTTAATCGCCCATAAAATGATTCCTTATAGTCCGAGATCCCAGAGCTCCCAGACGTCACCTATTTTCTGATGAATGAAATGTTTTTTTATATGTTACTTGGTGTTAAGTTTATTTGTGATATGTAGGTACGCAGTTTATTTCATGTGTTTTTTTTTTTTCATTATCACGTGTAGGTTATCGGAGCCCCGAAGCCACAGTCTGACGCGCGCGGAGCTCCGGAACGGGCTGCGTGAGCCGCCCCTCAAACATGACGACCAAGGTAACTCTCCTCTCCCTTTCACTCTCTCACTCTCTCCCTATTTCTTTCACACTCTCTCCTCCGGGCACCGAGTAGCGGGTGATTTTGAAAGGTGACACGTAGTCGCGCGCTTGAAATCAATCCTCATTTTGTTAGCTTAATTTAAAACAAATCACTGCGAAGTTTAATAGTGCCGATTGTTTTTGACATTTGTTGTAATTTATAAATATTTAAAAAAAAAATTATCTAACAGCTGCTTATTAACAACTGACTGTAACGGAATAGAAATTAGCTTACGTACGAATCTAGGTAACGTATCTACTTGCTACGTATGTAATCTGATTCAAATCTGTTCAACCGTTGCTGAGATACATGGTAATAAACATACACAGTTACACGTTTACTAACACGCAAACAGATATTTGAACACAATCCAAATAACTATCTAGCACTGTACTGTACTCGTTCCGAGGTATATACGATGATCTCTTTGCCGTTTAATTTATCTGCAATCAATGTGATTGACCTACAAATATCAAAACTTTCACATTTATTAAATGAATTAATTAAAATTGTCAGTAGTTTGTCTTTTTGACCTCATAACTCAATACAAAAAGCGCGCGACTACTAATGCACTCAAAATATCACATTTTATTAAACCACAATCACATTGGCATGGAGTAAACTTTCAAAATCGCCTTGAATTTCCTATTTATTCCATATTGCACCGTTCTCAAAATTGTACTTCTCTGTATGTAGGTAGTTCCGGATTATTTTAAACTTCTGACTTGTATTATGCGTAGTGTTGTACCTATCAGAGTTTTGGCGGTGACGAAAAAAAATCAAATTTAAGCTTGATCTCGTGCTGTCATGGTTTAATTTGCCGTGGCACGTTCCATTTGCTTGATTTCGGAACTTTTTTCGTCATCGTCAAAAAGGCACTAGTGGGTTAAGTACGGGTTTTCGCGAAAGGTAAAAAACATACTACAAACTTACCTAATTTCAAATTTTCTATGAATTTAATTTTTGTGTTAATTTTTGTTATTGTTTGTATGTTATCGGTATTTACTTCTGGCTTCGGAATGATTCGTACTTACGCCATCGAAACCATACCTCCTTAAATTTCTACCAAAATAAGTTACCGATTTTTCGAACAAGATTCCTATCTATAATTTTGATATTAATTTAGTTATTTATTTGTTTACTTCCAACAGATAGAACAGTCGATAGTTGACCTCTAGTGTATATGTGTATTGTATGTATTGATATTGTGTACTTACGTAACGAAGGGAGCGGCCAGCCTGCGGGGGCGCGGGGGGGGGGGGGGGGGGCCGGGCGCTGCGCTTGTGTATCGGGTCGCACTCGCGCGCTGAAACGTGCATCATGTCGACTGATTGTATTGGAACCTATAAATTAAAGGTTTAAGCAGCCCACTATATGTTCCCACTGGTGAAACTCTGGGCCTTCTCTCGCAAGGAGAGAGCTGAGACCATAATACACTACGCTGGCCCAGTGCGGGTAGACAGAACAAATATAAACCCACTTCATGTTCCCACTGTTATAATGTTATATTAACAAAGCCATATTTGATTACTGACCAATAAGACTTTATTTAAACTATGTCACTTTATCGACGTTGAGTTATCTAGTTTCTGGAACAAATTGAAACCTTAACGCCATCTCTTGGCGTAATTAAACGGTTTCAATAAACAAAAAGATGCGTCAAAGATGCAGGTGAAATTGAGTACCATCTTTGACAGGTATATTGCATCTTGAAAACGCCTCAATGAGAACTATCTTAGATAAGTTTTTGCATTCTTAAAATTCCTCCTAATTGCGGGTTGACGATTGATACGTGTTGAACGATTGATGTGTGTGAAAGATTTCTTTAGCATTAGTAATACAGTGGGCGTTCAAGTATTACGTAACGCAGTTTGGAGAGGAGGACACCCCCCTCCAAACACGAAAGGTTAGGGGTTACGTTGTGAAACTTTACGGTGCGTCATGGAGGTTTTTTTTTACTTCAAAATAATCAGGAAATTAAAATCTCTATAGTTCGTAACTTGTGTGGTGACTTTGAAGTAAAAACGATCACTTGGATGTTACCTAATAGAGAATCGGAGAGTGAGAGGAAGGGTGTTAAAAATGTTAAGGTGCATGACGAACGGGGGAGTGGGGGGTAATCTTTAAAAAATTGCATAACGTGAAACTTGAACGCTTCCGCAGCAGGGGGGTTTAAAATAAAACAGCTAGTTTAAAATAAAATTGCAAAAATGTGACGTCACATTAGTTATGTCTCACAAGTGTGACAAGGAAAGGAGAGGGCACAAAAGCCATTAAATTCGTGTGACATAATTTATGAATGCCCCCTAGTGGGTATACCAATGGGAACATGAAGTGGGATAGATAAAATAGATATGGTAATTAAATAAAGCTTAGTTTCAATACAATCATTCCACTTATCCACACGCCATTCTCACATGTCTGTGATCCCTCATTTGTAAATACCCACTCTATTTAGACACGTTCGATGTACAGGGTCGCGCGGAACGCCTGTGCTGAGCCGAAGGGGTCGCTTTCAAATCATCTTGGACATTTTTTATTATATAATTTTAGGAATTTACCCTGATAGTTACCACGGTAGGCAGTAGAACACATGTTTAAAAAAAACGCTCTGTAAGATTCAGTTTAACTTTGGAATTTAAAACACTACGATTGTATTTACTAAGGGAGACCTAATCGGTCATAATCTATTTGTACTTAAAGATATAATCCGTAAGAACATCTAGGCTTTGCAATACTAATAATGTAATAATATTGGTTTTTGCCCATGGATGCAATCTCGTGTCTTCAAATCGATAATGAATCGGTCTAGGTAAGCACGCTCTATCGTTGACCGCATCATCTATTGACATCAGGTGAGGTGGCGGTCAAGTGCGAACCTATTATTGTTAAAAAAATGTATGAAACTGAATTTTTTCACGACTTTGTTACCCCATAACAATTGTTTAAACATGAGAAGAATGCGACACTCTGAACTCAACACAGGCGACCTCTGCATAAATAAAAGAAATTCAACACGCTTTGTCTCTCTCTTACTGGTAGATATTATCGCATGAGAAAAAGGGATATTAAAGCAAGTTTGGTCTCTACAACAATATCGAACGTTTTAAACCAGAAACAGTCTAACACACAAAACGTATGGAGTATATGTGTGCTTTAGACTGCTGTGCTTCGCGATTAAGCTTCTGCTTAGAGCCGAAGCTATAAGCAAGATATCTGTATTAATCTGTAGAAAACACTTCTTATTAATACAAGTTAAAACATCCCATAAACGAAAAACATGATTTTGTAAAAAGTATTGTCTTCTATATTGTCTAAGAAATTTTTCACTGCAACCAAATAAGAGAAGAACCATCAGACTCCATACTCACTTATACCTTATCACTTATACCGTTATTGGATGTTTCCGAAAGGGATTAGAATCGATACAGATTTGACTGTTACAGGCGATGACTAAACGAAATTAATTAGTTCGTCAGTTAGATTATAAAAAAATATTGTAAACGTATTTTTTATTTTTTTTTACAAACAAAAAATGACGAAGAAAATTTGTTTATAAGTTTCGAGTGACGTCACTTCATAATACGATTTTTACGATAAAGTGACGTCACAACTCACTCCAGAAGTTTGATATTTCTGTCGATTTTTTATCATTTGATAAAAAAATACGTGTATTTTTCTTTAATCTACCTGACGGGACTAATTAGAATTGTAGAGGTATATTTTTGACCCAGTTTTCATCTGAATTACTGAAGAGAAATGTGGGGGTTGCAAAAAAATATCTTTTCAAAAAAAAAAATATTGCCCTGGATATGAATACCTGTAAGGTATTCCTTAGACATCTAACGACAATTCTAGGTATATGACGGTTTCGTCACGATGTTTTATTTCCACGAAAATTTTGTCGAAGGCAGCTGACCACATTATTGAATGGAGAATAATAACTAAAAATTTGTAACGAGTTTAATCTAGCGTATTATAATTGGTTTTAAAGCAAAAATTGGTTGAATCAGTGCAAATTCAAATGAGACGACCTTTTTGTCCTTGAAATATAAAAAATGTAATGTCTTATGTATTCGATTTTGATCCCTTTTATGACCGTGATAGACCTTAGATTTTTCCAACTCTATCTTACACCAATATCTTACCACAGTTAAAAAAATTAAAACATTATCAATGCCATTATCAAACTGCTTTTTATATTTATTTATAAATTTTATTTAAAATGTACCTACAACTGTAATTGATGTACAATCTGTATTTTTGTTTGGATTCAAAGAATTTCTTATGTTCGACTTAGTTAAATTCAAATATGTGCCCTAATACCGGGTAAAAGCGTACATTTTCTTTCACAATTAAGAAATTCTTTGAATACGTCGTTACCTGTGCTTTGCCGCTGTCCTTGCCCACATCGCCTGCCCATTGACGCCACACGCCTAGCTATACTAAACACGACTCTAACACCTGGCTGATTAGGTTCATTTTAGCCTCTGCTGAAATTGAAATAGAGAAATCTGAAGAATTTTGTCTGGTCACTTCATTTAGATTCATTGTATAAAGAAAAAATGTTGATCAATCGAGTCTTTAAAATTCTAACATGATCACGTTATCTTTTATTATCAAAATTATATAACTTTATATTTTGTCATCAAAATTATTAAAAAGATTTAAGTTATGACATTTATTATGACTGACTGAGTTATTTTAATAATAAATTAACTTAGAAAAATATTAGCCTAAACTTCAAAATGTGTAATTTTTTTTTTGAATCTTTAATAATTCGTATGAATTTCTTCATTTCAAATTAACATGAAGTTGTCCATGTTTGAAATTTAATTATTCTTGAATCTTAACATCCCCGTGGAAAAAAAGTGATCAGATTTGAACAGCTTCGCGAACAGCAGGTGTGAGGGTCTTCGTTCATCATCACCGGCCATCATCATCCGGCTTTACTGCCGTGCTCTTTGCTTCACACTAACGGGGGAATCGGCGATGACGTAGCCATTACTGTCGAGAAATTTGTTCCTCTGCTGTTGATCCAATGAGATATTTGCTCTGAAAAAAAAAACATAATCTAGACAGTTTGTTTCTTTATGAATGCTCTTTCTCAATAGAAAGTGACTAAACACAATTTCCATTTTTTGTGTCACACTCTGAACCGTCAATAAAAGTCACCCACTTCTTTAAACAACCCTGTAATCGTAAAAAAAGACAATAAATTGCGATTTTTATTCAGACTCAGACAGTACATTCTAAGAGATGATTTCTACTATGTACAAGCTAAAAAGACTCATACGCTCAGCTCATGGTAGAAAGCGTGCAGAAAATTATTTGAACGTCATAAAACAAACTGAAAAGGGTAATAAAATGGCTATATGTCGTCCGTTCCGATTGAGTGCTTATTTCGTCCGCGCTTCCAACGATATGACGAGTGGAAGCAAAGAGCAGGGTGCGGTGGGGAGGGGTCGGTAGCGCGGCGGTGGGCGGGGCGGGGGGCGGGTGCGGGGGGCGGGTGCGGGGCGCGGGTGTAAGCGCGCTCGTGGTCGCAGGCTGGCTGCGCTCCCTGGCCGGGCTGGTGAAGCGCCGGCTCAGCGGTTACGTCAACTGGCATCACGTTGCAGCGCGCCGCGGCAGCCCGCGTCATCACCACAGGCCGCACAGGTGCGTATAACGCGAACGATACTTTATCAGCCCTCGCTTTACTAACTATAGGCGCGAAGTACGCAATACTTTATGATCCCTCGATAGCTAAGTGCGAGGACTAAGCAAATCGGAACACGAATGAGACTAACAACTAGAGATATGGGCTAAACAGCTTGCGCAAAATTTTATGAGCTCTCGGTAACTAGGTACTGGGCTAAACAGCTTGCGCGAAAATTTTTGAGCCTTTGGCAGCTAGATGCAAGTACTAAAAAGCTTGTAAAACTTTATGAGCCCTCGACAGCTAAGTACTAAACAACTCGTAACACGCATGAGCCTGCAGTAACTAAAGAAAAGGGCTAAACAGCTTGCGCAAAACTTTATGAGCAAAGGCAGCTAGGTATGAAACTGCTTACAAAACTTTATGAGCTCTCGGCAGCTTGGTACGAGTACTAAACAACTCGCAATACTTTAGGAGCCCGCGGTAACTAGATATGAGGGCTAAACAGCTTGCGCAAAACTTTATGAGCCTTTAGCAGGTAGGAATGAGTACTAAACAGCTTAAAAACTTCATGAGCCGTCAGCAGCTAACATGAGGACTATACTAATCGCAATACTTTATGAGCTCTCGGCAGCTAAGTATGAGGACTAAACAATAACTCATAATGCTTAATAAACAAATCATGAGCCCTCTGTAACTAGGAATGATGACTAAATTAGTCGCAATACTTTATGAGCCCGCTGCAATTGGTACGAGACAAAACTACTCGCAATTTTTTATACGCCCGCGTTAAAATTATTTAATTGTTTAGCTTACTGTAGCCGAACGTTTCGCCTTCGTAGACTGCTTCAATAAAAATAAATCCAAAGCCAAATTTTAGATCAGATATCGATTCTCGATAAATCAGAAACATCTTTCTTGGTAAAATATTGCATTACATAAACATCACAACCTCAAAAATCTATGTAAGTCCAATGAGATGGGCGTTTTCTTTTAGTGTGCGTGTGTGTTTTTAAAAGGGCATGTTTTATCAACATTTTTGTAGATTTAGAAATATGTAAATGTATGGTTATAACTGTTAATTATATGTTTGTCGTCATCATCATTATCAACTGGACGTAGCCCTCTCCTATGATACGCCACTCATCTCAATCTATTGCTTTTCTTCTCAACCTTGTTGCTTCCGTAGGTATATCGTGAGATCGTGACTCCGTCGAATTTCAGGGCCTCCTACGCTACGGTTATCGTAATGTGTTAAAGCTTTATAAAAAAAATTGATCTGTGAAATCCTGATAATATAAGTTGTTATAGTTTTTGCTGAGGGTGTCCTGTCGTTTTCTCGCCTAGCATCGTGTAGAGTCTCGATTAAAAGACAAGAAATTGTAACGTCTGTATTTCTATTTTTAACCGTGTTCATTTATTATGTTTTTGTAGAGTGGCTGTGCTTGTAGTGAGCTATTTTAATAAACCATCACTCATCAAGGCAACAATACGGCCGTGTTATGGAAGATCTTTCTACATTTAGTTAGTACCTCAGACCTTCAGAATCTCGGCACGTGTATTATACACATGCCGAGATGATACACGTGCCGACAACACAAGCCGACTACAAGCCGACTATAATAGTCGGCTTTAAGCTGCCACTGCTCTTCACTATTATCATTAACTAGTAGCACTCCGCGATTTAACCCCCGTGGTTCCCGCTCCCGTTAACTTTAGCGATGAAAAGGAAACTACACTAGACGTACAATCTAGCGTTGCACAAATTTTTGAAGTCTTTTTTATAGTACATAGCCTAGGTATTCTTCGAGACTATAATCTATGTTCCAAATTTCAGCCCTATCCGTTCGTACGTTGCGTCGTGATTGAGAAACAAACATCCAAATATTGATATTTAAAATATTAGTAGGATATTTTCTGTTCCCTGTTATCTATGGGTAGGTTTTTTTAATGAGGTATTAATGAACTTTGGAGAATTTTAGTATGAAAACTGACGTGGTTATGACACTTTTTAAATAAATACACGGGTAACTCACGGTTGATATAGTCAGTCCAGCCGGACTTAAGTTTCGATCGCGTCCGGGGATCTTTTTCAAGGCGAGTGCGCGCGCGTGATCTCACCTCGTGTAGCACTGCGTGAGTGACCCAGCGTGAGAATGATCAAACGTGAGTTACCCTATTGAACACCTTAATCTATACTTTTTGGCTGCCCAATTTAATGATTCGGACTATTTCACGCATCTCTTAATGCGCGCGTGTACAGATTTCAGTGCACGCTTCAGAAAAATGACCATTTTTTTAATGAACAAAAGCTTTAGTTTTGCAATCACTAAAATGTTTATTTAGCTAGTCTTGAAATTGGTTCAAGCAAATATAGACTATCCTTTTACACCTTCGATTTAAAATCGTCTCGTCTCGTCGTGCCCACCGGCGAGCAAGCGCCGCTATTGGCGAAGTTGCGTTATTATTAGACCGGTCCACGAGGAGGAAACCGCCTTGAAAGAAGTTAAAATGAGAAATTTGGTGAGTTGTTCAATGTGTTGTACTCGTTCCAGATGGGGTGACAGCGAGAGTTGGAGCGTGCCCGCGTCCCCCCTCCCGCCCCGCGCGCCGCCCCCGCGCCCCGCCGACTAGCGCCCGCCGCCTGCACCGCGAAGACCTCTCGCTGCTAACCTTCGCCTAACGACACCGGCTTTCACTCTATTGCTGTCTCTGTCATTGCAAACGAAAGGAACAGAGGTGGCAATAACAAGGCTAAGGCAGTTTTAGTTAGGTGGTAGACCCTCCGACCACATCTACCGCTGAACTAAACCGGCTTTCACGCTGCTATTGCTGTCTCTGTCATTGCAAACGAAAGGAACAGAGATGGCAATGTCAAAGCTAAAGCAGTTTTACTTAGGCGGTAGACTCTCCGACCACACCTACCGCCCGGTTAAACCGGCTTTGACGCTGCTATTACTGTCTCTATCCTTTCAAACGAAAACAACAGAGATGGTAATATCAAAGCTATGGCAGTTTTGGTAAGGCGGCAGACGCTACGGCATCAGCAGACAGTTGAGTTGCTTCCAGAAGAACATTCTAGACACAGTACAAGACTAACGTGGTCGTTACATATTTTTAATTACTTGACGGGTCATTTTACTATAGTACTTATTTACGATTCTATAAAAGACATACAGACAAATATTCATTTTAAGAAATTTAATGGCAGTTTTATAAATATGAACAAAGAACTAAAATTAACATTCATTTGTCTGGATGACTAAAGGCCGGTTTGCATTTAGATTAGTGCGAGTGCGAGTGCGATTATGAGTACGAGTGAGTAATCGCGACTGATTACTATGCACTCGCAATAATCAATTGGTGTCCACACGTGTTTGCTGCTAATCACTCAACACCTGCACTACTTACTCGCACTCGCACTAATCAAAATGAAAACAGGCCTTTAGATTGATGGCTTCTTACGAAATTTGGTCGAGTGTCGTAATTAAATTGAAGTTAGTTTCGAAGAAAATAAATTATGACTCCCGTGGAACCCGTGGAAATATTGCCTAAAAGTACCCGTTACCCGTGAATTTATTAAAAATGTGTAACAACCACGTTATTTTTCATACTAAAAGGAACTCTTATATAAACTCATCTGTACCATACATATTATTGGTGAATACTATCCTACATTATTATAAATGTACTAAAATGTAAAATTGTAAACTGCGTGTATATTATAGCGACTTAATCGGGCGTTCGGGACGTGTAGCTGTCTCGCTCTTGCATTTCGAACTTTTGTAAAGATTTAAAATTCGCCATTCTGAAAATAAACAATTACTTTACCATTCTCGTTCATTACTAAACAGTGCAATATAAACATAAGAAGTTAACTGCAATAGGTCCATTTATAAAAAAAAAATACGTTGCATTTTTTTATTAACTTCCAACCAGCTTAGCACAGCTTTTGAGTGGAATAAGTTGCCGGCTTCATTGTTCCCTGGGAGATACAATCCTAGGTTTTTTCAAGGTCCGAGTTAATAGTTATCAAATAGGTAATCGTCGGGAACAACGTCGCTTACCATCAGGCGAGTTGGTGGTCAAACATGGACCTGCTATGTGCGATAAAAAATAAGATAGACTTCCCTATTCAGGCTTCTGCATCTGAATAGTCTGGGTTTTTAATAGGTCTAACTGGGCTCTTAGTAAATAGGTATCACCTTTTTTTAAATTCAATATTAAATTCTTATGTTTAAAAAATAATAATACACTCACGCATGCTATATATAAGTGTCTAGTCCTTCTAAGTTTCGACCGCGTCTGACGGCCAAAATGCATTTGGGGGTTGAGTGCCAAAAAGTTGTAGTCACGCGCTTATACTCTCCTTGAAAAAGGCCGCCAGGCGCTGCCGAAACTTACTCAGACTAGACTAGACTGGCTATGGGACACGTGAGTTACCCGTCTGTATTTATTGAAGTGATAACTGGTTTTGACGCACCACATACAGATTTTCCGTGGGCTGTGAATTGAGCTCAAACGTCACGTTCGTAAACGAAACAAATCTTCGGGTAAACTCAGATGGTCTAGAATCTAGATGATCATGGTCATAGCCACGCGGGTGAAACCGGAGGGCCGGTTTCACCCGCGTAGTTTCCAAAGTGAGCTATCAAATTCTGAGTTATAAGTTTTCACTTCTATCGGCAGTTCCTATGACTGCCAATTTTTTTTATGTGTAATACGTTAACCACGTTAGTTTTCGTGCCTTTACAAAGTTTGAAATGCGCGAGCGACTACACAATGACGTGTCCCAAGCGTGCGTTAAATATATTTATTTTGTTGTAAATAGCGACGCTTATGTATATAGTTCAGCACAGCAGTATTACTTTGTATACAAGCCTATATATACTTTTAGCTATGTATTTGATCGAAAGATTTATTAACCGCAGCTTTTGAGATGATGAAACTGAGTGAAGTGAGAAATGTTTCGGGCGTGCCTCAATATCATGTATTAATTCGTATCGGTAAAAATATGCTTGTATGCGCATTTTACAGAGTGAGACAGACTACCTATATTAAGACGAAAGGGACGCAAGGTGTACTCATCATCAAATAATTTTTAATTTTATCAACTCTCGAAAGCGACATCGTTTCATGGTTGATACTCCAAAGACTCGAATGAAAAGTTTTGACTCCACTTACGTAATAAGAACGTCTACACGTTTGGATGCGATCCCTGAGTGGGTAATCTCCATTGATTGTAAACTTGGTGTTCCGGTCTCTATATCTATACATAAATAAAATTGGTATATATGTATGTAATATCAAATTAACTGCTTTTAACTAAGTTCAAATGAAAGTATATACTATTCCCAAAAAAACTATTTTTAATTTTTTGTCGGTCTTTCTGTTTTCATCGGCTAATTTCCGAAACAGCTGCACCGATTTTGGTTAAACTTACACTACCTCTTAAGGTTGCTCCTACTTGCGGAAAATAATAAGGGTTCCGTGAAAAAAAGGGCAAGCCCTTAAAACGCGAGTGAAATATAAACACAGCTAATGTAAAAAAAAGTATTACGCATATTTTTAAATGTAGCGCTGTAGAATGCGCGTACAAGTAAATGAAAGATTGGATTGAGAATAAAAACGTACGTCGTTCTCTGTGTAAAAGTAATTGAAAGCGATGGTGCCATCACTTGCGTTAACTAGTCTATTGAATGAGCTGCCTGTGAATGTTGTAGATAAACAGAAATAATCTTTTGTGAGCTACATGTAGTCTCGGTCGAAATGTTTGATAGTTTTTTTAAAGTCGAAGTTTCGTCTTATAAATGGAAATCGTCTCATACCTCATGACTGTAAACGCTTACTGTATCTAAGGCGGTTACAGATTTATATGCATTGTGTGCAGTTTTAATTTGCCAATATTGTTATCGATTTAGACTCAATCTACACAACGTTACGCAGTTAGAATCATTAAGCAATTAAATTTTATCTAATTTGCAAAACATGGGTCGTACACAATTATAATAACATTGTTAACAACATGATGTTGCTGAAGCTATATGGTTTTACCGCGTATTTACCTAATACCATACAAATATATTTGAGTACGTGTGCCTACCCATGTGCGTGTTCGTAAACCTTTTAAAAATACTATATAGGTGCCGGCAAACAAGTTGACCCAATGAAGTTACGTCGCCCTGGTATAGGTGCCGGCAAACAAGTTGACCCAATAAAGTAATATAACCCTGGTATAGGTGCCGGCAAACAAGTTGACCCAATGAAGTTATGTCGCCCTGGTATAGGTGCCGGCAAACAAGTTGATCCAATGAAGTTAGCTGCGCAGAAATGTTTTTAAAGTCTCTTTGGTGGAAGTGTACATGCGCGAACTTTCCTCTTCCACATCAATTTTGGGTCAACTTGTTTGCCGGCCGCTATACTAATATAATTACGGAATATTTCCCGTGGCTATATGGTGAAGCGAGTCCCAGATATTTCGGTGCAGTTTAATGCATCATGTTTACCCGGGAACACGGTGCAAGAAACCGTGATAAAGATCCCGGAACTAATAATTCTAGTATTGTGAACCACCGTGATAGCTTTGAATAGCCTTTTAAAAATGCCTTTACCACAATCTTTTAAAAATGCCTTTACCAATTCGAGAGTGATGCTTTACACTCATAATTATAATATCTTTAACTGTGTTACCAGTCAATAACTAGCTTCGACATCCAAATCACCGTTGCTTAATGTAATGTGAAATATTTTATAATAATATAATGATGAGTTTAACAAACCGAGCTCATGACGTTACATCCAATTTACTTGTATTAACATTGCACAGTTGTCGCCGACATCGTGACGCGATAGCCATGACGCCGTGACGCGATAGTCGCTCATAAGCCAGAGAGTTTACCGCCTAACCAAAACTGGCTTAGCTTTCTAGATATTTTATTTTAGCTTAAAATTACAGAAACAGCAATAGCAAAGCCAAAGCAGATTTAGTTAAGCGATAGACTCGCTGGAGTTGCTTATAAGCCGGGACGCGCTAATCAAACGTGACGCCAAGATGCGGAAATCAATCATGTTTACATGACGCGCTATCCATGCCTGTTTAACGAAACAAATACAATCTCGATTGTAAATATTGTATCATACAGTACACCATAAGCGAATACACAAAATACAAATACAATACACAAATTAGGTTTTCTTTTGTAACAAATAGATTTAGGTGTTTCCGCTTATAATTTTTTAAATTGTATAGTTGTATATTTTATTTTTTAATTATTAATGACCAAATAAAATTGTAAAGCTTTGGTATTGTGTAACGAGAAATAGTAAAAAATGTGGAAGTTGTATCCATATAACCTCAGTGTTAATTTAAATCATTATTTATGTCTCATTTTAGTAGATTAAAATGATAATTTATTAAGTCAATCATATTTCTAAATTGATTTTGATTGATTCATTTAAAAGTAAAATTGAATTTACCAATAACAAGTAAACTGAAAAAAAAAATCGCCTTGTCAACTTATTCACTCCTCGTACGGATATAAATATACATAACGCTTGTTTTCGTCTTAGCTTACTGCTTTATTTCCAGCTATGTGGACTAATATAATTTTATTGTGTCAAACCATACAATGTATTTATCTATATGTAAATTAAATAGTATCTAAACAAAGTGTCACAATAAGGTCCAATGATAAAAGGTTTAATTCTAATAATCAAATAGAACTTTTTTCTTGGAACCTAATATTAAAATCTCAAAAAAGTGTGTGTACTACTTGTTGTACGTACCCATGAAGTTATTTAAAAAGTATTACTACTGTTAGCTCCTGCGCTTGCCCAAAGTTGGCTAGACAGTAAAGGCCAACTTCCATAGATCCCTTTATAAAAACGCGTAACTAACTTCAATGGTTGAATTTGGGTGTCGCCTTATCTCTTCTATGGTGTCGCTGCGGGTAAGTAAAAATTCACTCTAACAACGACAGTTCTCAGCCAACTTCACATCGACATGGTTAAACTCATTGCATTTTCATGTCGTTTTTGAAGTGAAAACTTCTTTAGGCGCGCCTAGACAGATATTTCGTGGGCTGTGAATTGGATTCTAGCATCACGCTCGGGTATGATAAGAAATATTCGGGTAAACTTGGGACCATGGCTATTGGCCATTTAGAAATGCGTCAGCCAATGGCAAATGCTGAAAGGGCGTGGCCTCGGCATCATGCCATGGCCATCTAGAAATGCATCAGCCAATAGGAAATGCTGACGCATTTCTAGATGGTCATGCCATGATGCCCAGGCCACGCCCTCCGGTTACACACGTGTAGTTTCCAAAGTAAGCTATCAAATTCTGAGTTATAAGTTTTCACTTCTATCGGCAGTTCCTATGACTGCAATTTTTTTAAATGTCTGTGAGCGCACAATCGTTACAAATTCACAAAATTCATTTTCATAATATTTGTATAAATGAGCGCCAAAAGCAGTATGTATAGCTTCAATAATAAATCATTTAAGTCGCTCCATATAGTTTTCAATCAATAATTAATAAAAAATTCTATGAAGCAAGTTTTTGGAATCAGTAAATACTCGTATTTTAAATATTGATCCCGTGGAAAAAGTGGCTAATTCTTTTCTTTGCAATAAATTATTTATTATCCTCGTGATTATTATTGACGTATTAAATGTTATTATCTAAATTTCTCGTTACTCAAAACCATCAAGATATGAGCTAATTTCATGTCGGATAGTTTCTGTGTTTTATTTAATAGTTAATTATTAAGATAATTTAATTTACGTGTATAGCATCTGTGCAGAAACTGTCCGATTCGAACCTTGTTCTGTAACGCTATAAGATGGTAATAGAATGAAGCATCGCGTATTGCGCTGGGCGGAAAGGGATCCGATTTTTCGTATCGATTCGTGTACGAAATTTATTCGACACTATTTTGATATTTGGTTCTTTATTTCACAGAACAGGACGTCTACTCTCTTTCTACGAAAACGTAATTTCGAAATAA
The DNA here is from genome assembly GCA_963693475.1 of Ectropis crepuscularia. NCBI lineage: Eukaryota > Metazoa > Arthropoda > Insecta > Lepidoptera > Geometridae > Ectropis > Ectropis crepuscularia. Next base: position 31,193,192 of record OY856339.1, on the reverse strand, counting down.
ACTCGCGACTTTCCAACTCCGATTCTACTTCGATCCGTCGTTTTGTCCGTTTAAATGTTAATAGAGATGCTAATTAGAGCATGCTTAGAACATTTAAACGTCAAACAATGTTGTATCTGACGAAACGAAGTAGAACGAGAGCAGGAAAATCGCGACTTTTTTTTCGAAATTACGTTTTCGTAGAAATAGAGTAGACGTCCAGCTCTATTAGATATCTCACGATTACTCAAAGTTTTATGGTTGGTTCCGTTGTAAAACTATTTTTATTGATAAGTTAATCACGACTATTTCAACTACGCAAGCGTCTGCGTTACAATGTGTAAGTTACCGTAAAATTGCAATCACCGTCAGTTTATAATATAACGCGTGAGATTATAATCTCATTGTAGGTTAGGTTAGTTTGTAATCTGACGGTTTTTACAATTTAACGGGCACATGTATAAATACCGAAGAAACAAAATTAGGTTTTTGGGCAAACAAAACAAAATAAATATTTTTATAGATAAAAATCGGTCCCAATATAGAAACAAAGAAGCGCCCTCTAGTCCGCACGCCACGCTTCACGCAAACTGATCGATAAGATGAAGATTTTATTACATTTAAGCAACGATTAACTTCATTTATTTTATTACGAATAGTTATTATTGTATATTATAATAAATGCGGATCAAATTTTACATCTTGTTTTATTTTACATGAGGGAATTCCTCGTTAATATTAAAAAAAACTACATAATTTTTGTCGTAAATAAATAAAAATGAAAAGTCTTATTAAAACAAAAACTGTGTCTATAGAGTCCGCCATGTATGCGCTGTCACGTACAGGCTCAGGCGTACTCTATAGACATAGTATTTGTTTTAACGAGACTACAACCGACTTTTTTTATAGGTACGTCCATGCTTACTATTACTTTAAATAGAAAAGACTAGTTACCCGAGATTCCGTCTTCGTACAATTTTAGATTATAATGTATAAATTCACTGCTTTTTTCAAACTGGTAAAAATGTAGAGTTGTTGTCTTACTTTGTGTGTTCATAGTTACAACATACAACGGGGTGTTTCTATGTTTTACTCGTTACTGAACCCTCGTACTGAAATTTCATAAACTATCTGTGTACCAAATTTCAACAAAATCTGGTAAGGCGTTCCGATGTTACACTTATACTTGATTCCTAAGGAACTATACATGTTTTCGGGATAATAAATAGCCTATTTTGTTACGATCTGTTTCAATTGCAACATAATCTAGTCAGGCGTTCCGATGTGACATTTAAAGCCGGGTCACACAGAGGCGATCCGAGACGGGATTTTTTGTAATGTTCGAATTTGTACCTATGCAACCTGACACACAGCAAGCGGGCGCGATCCCATACTCGGATACGATCCGGATCGCTATCGGATCGCCTCTGTGTGACCCGGCTTTTATACTTGATCCCTAAGGAACTGTGCATTATTTCGGGATAAATTGTAGCCTATGTGTTATTCTAGACTATAAGCTATCTGTATCCTAAATTTCAGCTCGATCCGTTAAGCCGTTTTGACGTGATTGAGCAACAAACATCCAAACATTGATATCCTACTAATATTATAAATGTCAATGTATGGATGTTTGTTACTCAATCACGTCCTAACGTATGAACGGCTCGGGCTGAAATTTGGAACAGATAGATTATAGTCTGGAAGAACACATAGGCTACTTTTATCCCGAAAACAACAACGGGAACGGGAACTTCGCGGGTAACACCGCGGGGCCCTGCTAGTGTATGATATTAGTAGGATTATCTTTACTCCAGCCAATAGAGCCTTTCTATCCCCATTTTTTTTTTTTTTTGTAAATAAAAAAAAATTCTAACCTCATTTACCGTGGGCAGGTCTTGATAATGTCTACGCATATTATTCTTAGTCGATGGTTGTTATGATATTCGATGCACATAAAATATGGCAATGGTGGGTGCTGACATTGTTGTGTAGTTTGTATTGTCCGGATTTGGCAACGCGGGCTACGTAGACCCCTCGATGTGACACGGGTTAGCATCGGTTAAATACAACGATTTTTAACAACCAGCTACCGTACTTATTCTTATTCAATAAATAAATAAATCAACCAGCATTAAAACACAATTAAAATGAAAATAGCTTTATTTCAGAAATAAACAAATCAATAAATAACAATTTGTGTGAATTAAACACTTACGAGATACTAGGTACGTACGAGTAGTTAATAAATAGTGATAGGTAGGTATACATTCTATGTCAAAGTGCTGGGAATTGGTAAAAGAACAATATGAGTATGCGCAACACCTATCTAAAACTAGGATTGCACTGGAGATGTGCGAGGTAGCTTAGAGCGGCGCGCGAGCGAAATTAACCAATAGTAAAACTTGGTTATCCTAGCAGCATTGGTGTATATTTTGAAATTTTCCTTGCACACCTCGCTGCATGTTAATCCCGCTCCTTCACCGCCTAAGCTAAGGCTTAATAAAATCACACCAAAAGGGCAGTGTCATTGTAATGCGATTTAAAACCGTAAAGTCATTTCTCAAGCGATACCATGTATTAAAACAATTGTTTTAATACATGGTATCGCTTGAGAAATTTTACAAGTCGCGCGCCCGCCCTCGACCCATCGAGCACTCTGATGACTCCTACGCAACGAGATGTTACATGTTATAATGCGTACACGCGTTATAATAATGACTAGAATGTTCCAAATCGAATTACAATGAAACCGTTCGTCGATGCTCCTTTGTGTGAGTTGAATCTAATAGTAATGACCTTGCTATCAAGGCCGGTTTTAGTACCTACTACCAGCGCCCTTGGCGAGATTTCTACGACGCCCGAGAGGAAAGATGTTACACAGCTAACAAAGTAACAAACGTTAAGTTCCAAGTGAAGTGTCATCAGCACATACGAACGCAAATATAGCTCATATCTGTCTTTCTAAAAACGCTTAATTAAGTATGTCTATTTGTATGTATTTCATGAAGTGTGTCTAGAAATTATAGTTTTAATATTTTTTTGGTATATGCAATTTAGGAAGTTAATGCAATGCATGCAAATAAACTAATATTATTTCAATTACGTTCTATGTTCATTATTTTTTCGTGTGAAATCGAACAGAATATTTCCAGCCATGAATATTTTCATGCCATTAGACAGGCGTGAATAGGAGCTGATTTTTCTGTTTTCATATAGGTATTTACTAAATACTCAAGTTATTCTAGTAAGTACGGATTATAACCATGTGCTTTGTAGAACTTAAATATTTCAAAAGTATAGAACAATGAGATGATTGAGATGTGTTCAGAATGACAGATATGAGTAATAAGTGGATGAAATATGTCAAATTCTTGATATTGTCATAATATTATGTTTATCAAGTTTATTTAACAAAGTGAAATATTAACGCCCCAATATATTTAATATTTATATAATTTTGTGCAATTGAAAACTATTTTTGACATGTTTTTTCTTTGCATTCTGAAACCGGCTCATCTATGAAAGCTAAAACTTAAACTACACGTATTTCGTGGTGCTACAAACGTCACAAAAAATAAAAACATACATTTTCAAAACATCATAAAAAATAAATAAGAACTCTATCTAATCTAGGCACAATTTCAAAAATTATCACACCTGTAACAGGCGATAAATTAAAAAGTTTCCTACGAACTATTAGGGTTTACGAATCAAGTGTAGATATTTGTGTTACAGCATAACTTTGATAACATAATCCTACGTCACTATAGGTATGAGTCAAGTGTCAGTATCTTATAGTACATTCAGTACCACTGGTACGCTATGACATCATCACGGACCCGTAACGCTACACGCCACGCACGCCAGTAAGCACGCCACGCGTACTTGGAACAACTACAGAATAATGGTGGCAGTGTATAAGATAATATACAAACCTATGTATTAAATGTCGTAGGATGATTTGATAAACCGATTTTTTGCAAAAACTGATTTCGCTAATATATAAAAATAATAATTAATTAGATAATCGCTGATATTTCTCAATCATACTTAAATAAATAAGGGTTTTTGCAAAAATGCTGGCCGCTTTGTCATTACTCATTACCAATATTTTATTATAGTGAATTCCCTAGAGCTGTTTTTTTGCAAAAACTCGGTTTATCAAACCTTCTTACGACATAAGTAAGAGTAATGTATGTATGATTCATAGAAACACCGATTTTCCTATAAACCATAAATATCCACACAAAATTATACAAGTGTTATATCAGCTATCTGGCTACCATTGTAATATAAGATTTGCTGAGCTGGGGCTAGTTATTGTCGTGTGCAAAACTATAACACACTAATGTCGTCGCTATCTTCCCGCAGACGTCTCTACAAACATTTTGAAGGATATTTGGAAGCCAAATGTTTTAAATAGAGCTACGAAAAATATAGCTTTCATCTTACAGTCGAATACAGTAAAAATATAGCCGTCCTTGTCTATTTCACATACATATTTATATGACAAAATGTAGACCCTTATGTATATGACAAGATTCATTCTATTCCTACAACAACGACGCGTTTTCATCAGAAAAAAGTGACTAACTACACACTAGGTCGCGATAGAATTTTTAGTACTGAATGAGCCCCAACTATGTTGGATTATTTAATTTTGTGTAAAATATACCTAAATTTGTTATAATTCCCATGAACAACAGAATGTTCCATGATTATAGGATGTTTAAAACGTATACATCTTAAAATTAATGGTAAGCATAGCAAGCCACAACTCATCAAGAATGACAGTTTATATATTATATAATTTCTCAAGATATACTCAATCAGACTATTTGACATAGACAGAACCTTAATTTTGGACAAAAATGTTTAAATAGTGTTAGGCGCGATATATTGTAATTTAAATTCTATTTTGTTATTTGTAAACGCTTCAGCATAAACTGAATCTTCTAAGATCTATTTAATACAAAACAATTGCAATTCCACAATAAATAAAACAACTACTTACATTCTTTGGTTCCATTATAAATAAGGCGTCATAATAATAAAATAATGAATCGATAAAAAGCTTACATTCCGTTCACAATATTAATTTATAAATTGTTGAAAACTATTAATTAGTTAAGTGCAACAAGTTAAAATACAACCTTTTGAATTTAATCTTCCAATTACACAAAACAACGTTATTGTTAATTTGTTTTCTCTATGATAAGCAACAAAAAACTTCTTTAACCTTTTCAGTTGCTGAGAAATAATTTCATTAGAGTTTTCCAAACCAATAGACTTGCAGAAAAGACTTTGATAATGAGATGTTTTGAGAATGGAAAGCCCCAGCTTAAAAAAAAATAACAAGAAATTTTCAATTTTTTTTGTGTCTAACGGCAGCAGCGGTCACGCACATGGACGCTACATGAAAAAGGCCGCCATACGCGGCCGAAACTTAGTCGTTTCGGCCGCGTATGGCCGTCTAGACTGACTATTTTAGCAGACTTGAATCACCCGTGTATTAATATAAAATGTGTAATAACCACGTTAGTTTTCATGATAAAATTTTGATTAGTTTCCACTATGTGTCTCAAACGTATACACCGTTTTCGATACGGTTTTAAAGTTGACGTGCTCGCGATGATTTTTACTGTTCTTAGCTATAAGCTATAACTCTTGCCGGGATAATCATTCATTATTTCTTAATGTTGTTTTTGTTTTTTAGCCGGGCAGATTTACGCCAATACAGTAATTTTAGCCTGCCCTACTACAATTTACAAGGTCTAACTACATATATATCGGAATAAGGGCTGAAGAGTCTTTCGCCATTATATTCCGTAAGAAAGTTACAAATTTGTTTTAACATCTCTCGAAATCATGTCGCTCATGACACGTGTCTAGCTTGACAAAAATAAACTTAATGTCATTTATTGGTGACGGCGTTACTGAATTATCCAAAGACGTCAAATGTAAAAGACACAGAAAGGCTGCTCGGAGACCTGATAAAAAATCATATTTACATGTGTTGGTGACTAGTGTAATGATTCGGATTATAATATCGTCTTGTATCACCATTCACGCACAGAACATGCCATAATATAAATAATTTAATAAAATCGTCTGCAATCCAAGGATTAATTAAAAAATACACGATTTTCACCGCGACGAAATCAGACTGTTACGTTCGGGTATACTAAAATATTGTAATGACGTTACTTCATTCACTTTCTCTTCTTCTCTCGAGCGATTTCCACTTGAAAATGATTTCTCGCTCACTCGCTTTGTTGATCTTTTTGCGTAGCAAAAAAAATTCTTCATCTATGGAATTATCAAATATTATGAAAATCATTTTAAAAATTATGACATTTATTTCAATGTATAAAATCAACAATAATTAAATAATTTCTATAAATATTTATGTGTACATATCAGCTTATTTTTAGCTCAAAGTTCTTGATTTTTTTTTGCCAAGCTATATCTTGTATATCTACAATTCTACATATTTATCTAAAGTGTGAGATTACCGTAGCAGTATTTTACGGGATATTTAATACGCATTATTTTATTTTATTCTTTAATTTCAATGAGGCATTTTCAGAATTCAAATAAAGAACTCTGAATTTCAAATATAGTTCTTGATTTCGCCAAAGGTAGCGCCAATGTTTCTGTGGATTTTTTAACAAAGCCTAATCTATGACAGGTATATTTGAAAAGCCCTCATTAGACTTATTATGATGTACGCACATAGTTATTTACGAAGCATTAGTGTGAGTTAATGAGCATTTCATAAGTAATTTCGGAAGTAAATTAGCACTTATTTTTGTTGTGCAGTTTATCTGCTACAGAATTTATGCATTTCACATTTTAGGGTATGTATACAATATGCACGTTAATAGATATCAAACGTTAAAGTGACAAAAAGTACCGCTTATGAACAGAACGTTCTATTTAGCGCAAGTACGTAAAATACGTACACAAGTACACAACATTACGTACGCAAGAACGCAACGTTTGCGCATCGCGTGTGCTTACATCTAAATACACTATGAGACGACAATCCCATCACTTACAGTAACATCTAAAAGCAGGGACGTTAAACGACAAACTACCGTCCGCAGAAAAAACTCTCAAAATATTTTAACATAAAATAAATATTTTGAACAATTCAAATCAACAACACAAGTGCAGCCTATTCATGTATACCTGACACAAAAGATAAACATGGCGGCGACCAATCAACAATAATTTGAAAATAATAGATGTCATTGGCCGTTAGTGCACTCTTTTGTTTTCTGTAATGTCAGGTATAACACAAACAGTACATTCACATTAAAAAAATATAAAATCGAATAAACCTAACAGCCTCAAATCCACTCGCTGACTCATCAGTAAACTTCTGACTAGTAACGTCCTCATTTCAACATTCCAATTCCATATTTCTACATGTAATCATAATAAATTGATTTAAAACACTAATCTGAACATTCCCAATAATAATCATTAATTGCAATTGTTTGGTCAACCAATTGAATTGATTGACGGCGAATTTGAACACTAATGACTAAAAGTATAAAGGTAAAGGGACTTATTAAGGATGGCGGTCACGCCAAATAAGACTTTGTTTAGGAGTTGAATAAGATTGAAAGATCATGGCAAATATCAAACGTTTCTTAATGGAGTCACACTTGAAATTATAAGATTTAACAGGTATTTCATATAAAAAAGGCAACCATATTACACATTTTGGAAGGTCTCATCTGGCTTTAGGATTGGTTTCCATATTACAGATATGTAATCTGAGGAAATTTTTAGCCAACAAATGTGCGTAGAGAGTTGATTGCATTTCTATACCGTTTATGCCAGTTTTACAGGAAATCAACAATTGGTAAGTTTTTACACAATTTATCCTGAAATAGCGAAACCACTACTTACAATTTTCTTACACAGAAATGAGTTTTTTGCGTCAACCAACGTCAGCCCCAAAAATAATAAAATCATTCAAGTTGCTCAGTACAAGGCGTCCCTATGACCTTTATCAATTTAACGTACCTTTTTTGTTTAACCCTACACATATAGTTAAGGCATTGTTATCAACATATTTTATTTACTATACAACAAACTTAGAAAATATGCAATTTTTTAATTTCGCTAATTTAGCTAATTTTAATATAAATATGGCCCTAAGTATGTTGAACAAAGCCATTGAGCATGTAAAATTTAGATTGACTAGGCAGTTACTAGAGAATATAGATTAGGTAGGTACACGGTAGATATGTCGGTTTCGTGTGATTCTAATTACAAAATCTTAAATATTCATTGACTAAATTACTTATCTGTCTACTTAAAATTACGAACACGCGGCGAACGTTTTTTGGGGTTCCCTACGCAGAATACCTGTAACTACTAAATCTAAATAGTCGCGTTTTAATGATTAGAAAAACCTTTGCTATGCGACTAGCCCAGATATCGTTTTTCCATACAAAAATACACTTTAGACTCGACTGGACGTGACGCTGGCCGCCAATAGCAGAAATTGTTCATCAAAAACGAGACCCTGTCAATTTATTACAATCTGCGCAACCCGCCAGAAATTGAAAGATGTGTTAAATTTACAATCATATTTCGCAAGCAAATGTAACAAAGAATCATATAGAGAGCTCCATAGAAGATACATCGGTAGTTCTGCCATTCTACCACCAAAATAAAATAGTGCTATTGTTGTCTCTTTCATTTAAAGCGAAAATAAAGAGAGAGTAATAGCGTACCCAAAATATTTTAATTGGGCGGTGGAATCGAGGCGGTGACGTACAAAACGTTAACAATAATGGTGTATAATTTACCAATTTAATTAAAATAAATAACAGCGTAAATTTCAGATAGGTCTATCGGCTATCGTCGTTTACCGTATATTCCAGGTAGCGATGTAAAGGTTTTAAACAGCAATGGGGTGGTCAGTTCTACTTACAAATTCTACTGCTAAAGGCGGATTTAAAACTTCTATAGTTCACTATCTTGTAACTACTCATATAGACTTACAAACTACAATTAGTAAATAGTGGTAACTAACTATACTTTATACTAACTAAGTTACGGCTGGTCTAGTCGGGAGAACGACGCCTGCCGATCCGGAGACCCCGGGTTCAAACCCCACACGCACCACTGTCTTTTCGAAGTCATGTGCGTAATGCCGCTAACTTAAAACGGTGAAGGAAAACATCGTGAGGAAACCGACATGTACCTAGAATATTTCGAAGTCATGTGTCATCCACCAACCCGCACTGGGCCAGCGTGGTGGATTATGGCCTGAACTCTCTCCTTGCGAGAGAAGGCCCCGTGTCCCAGCAGTGGGAACATTTAGTGGGCTGTTGATGATGATGATGAACTATGCTTTGCTAATCGGCCTTCTCGTGAAAATCGAATAAAAATAAAAACAAGCAATCGCTAACTACGCAAGTATCGAAACCAATATTAAGCCAGGGGCGTAAACGTGTGCACATTCTGTATCCTGTGTCAGTTTAAAGCTAGCTGTCACATGATTTCAATTTGCCTTTTTAAAAAGTATTTGACATATAAATTTGCATCCTAAAAAGGTTTCAATTCTGAGCTATTGGTTTTTCTAAAACACACAAACATTTATTTGTGATATTGAATGCGTATTATCTCAATTTACTCGCATTGACGTGCGAGAGGGAATAACACGAGAATATCATTTATATCAGATTTCCAAGAAAATAGCACTTTACTAATAAGCTGTACCAACATTAATGATGCTGTATACTTAATGTGAACGCCACCCCATTACCTTTTTAATCAAACGTTTGTCAGAATTTCAGATGAATGCAAAAACCTATCAAAAATAGTTCTAGTTCTTAATATTATATATATATTTTAATTAATAATGTATCATTTTGATAGATAGATTTGAAAGGCATAGGTACATATACGTCAATGTTAACAACATGACATATTTTTCCATCTGTCATTCTGAAAACGGCGATACTTGACTTATTATGTAGACGAAGTATAAATAAATATATACTCTTTTAACGTCGTATCAACACTGAATTAACGGAAATCTATAGAAATAGTTGAAAGTCATTCTGATCACATAAAAGATCAAATTAATGTATTTGGAATTACAGACACTTCAGTCTAATTTATATTATGTATTATGTAGCCGTAAAGCTGTAAAAACCGACAGATTTCAATCTCACTTGTTATTTTTTAAACTGACGGCAATTGCAATATTACAGTGAGGTATTTGTAATGAATGTATAGATATACCACCGTAAAATTGAAATTTCAGTTCGTTTACATCGTGTCGATTGTAATTTAATGGCTTGTACAAAAATACGGTGACATTAACATTTATTACAGTTTACAAGACGACGTTAACGAAAATGCCAGTCATTTTACTTCGTCTAATGAAAACATTTTTCTTCTAAGCCTTTATACAAATTCGTGTACACTAAGTAAAGAGATAGCTACGTGTATTAATTACAAGCATAGAATAATAACGCCTATAAACCGGGGGGTCTACCGCCTAACGAAAAACGCTTTGACGCTTTGGCATTGCCGTCTCTTTCATTTCAAGCGAGAAGAAAAGAGACAGCAATGTCAAAGCATCAAAGCCTTTTTCGTTCGGCGGTAGAAGCGCGGGTCCGCGCAAGAAAAGTGAGACAAATCATAGTGCCACATTGGCTTAGTCCGTTCGAAACTACCATCAGTTGTCAAGGTCAAGCGCTAGTGCAATTGACAATTAAAAACATTTTGATGATTTGTGTGGTCCTTCACTGTAGGATTACATTACCTACCACGACAATAATGTTTTGTTTGGAGAACTTCGTAGGTATTGCTTGTGCCGACATCATTCTGCATTTTGCCTCATTTAAGATGAACCGTTTGTTTGAAGGTTTTCGATTTAGGCGTTATTAATCTATGGCTACAAGGATATCATCGCCGCGTGCTCGCTCCGTGATTCGTGTTTCGTGCACCGACCGTTGGTTAACTCTTACAAGATGATTCCTCCACGTAGACTCGGGCGAGTCTTGTGCTGCGACGCCCTCGCAGATGCCCGACCATTCACGACATATTCAGTTACTTACGATTACGACAATCTGGAACAGACACAATTAACAAATTAGGTACTTTATTATTACTTAATACATAAATGCGTTGGTACCTACTTACCACATACCTATGTTTTTGTAGTGGTAGGACTCTTAGCAGGTCCGCCTGGGTAGGTACACACTTTTGCTAGTTATTCTACTGCCAAGCAGTAAAATACAAACATTACTATGTTCCGGTTTGAAGGGCAATGTTTCCCGATAAATTACAGGGCTTAGAGATATAACATCTTAGATCTCTGGGTGACGAGCGCAGTGCAGTGCTAGGTAATGATTTGGACTCTTCATGTTTCAATAGCTGCGTGTCACTGTGCTGTTATGTGGCAGGCATGTTGCTTACCAGCAGGCACATGTCCACCTCGTCTCGTCATTCTTTATTTAAAAAAAAAAAGCTCGTTTCATCGTAGGCTGAATCGTCGCTCAACATCAGGCGAGATGACGGTCAAGTGTAGGTAACTCATATGAAACTTACAAATGTCTTTATTCCCACGTACTTATCTTCCAAACGGCTGGATGGATTTTGATAAATAAGGTATCACTAGATTCGTCTCAACCACCCAAGTGTCCTTAGATAGTATGTAATGTTTATTACTGTTGATTTTTTGTAGTCGGGTATTTTAAATAAAAGTTTTTAATCTGTAAGATTTATAATCTGTACTACATTAATTTCATTTCAATTTACCCATTATTATGTCAAAATAAATCTGCCCCACTCGACGACGTACGAGTTACGCTTGACAGTGTAAATTGACCGGGACATACAAAATACGCGCGAAAAACTGGAAGAAGTTAATTCACGAGTAAGTCACTTGTCCTATAGTCAGTCCAGTCCGACTCCAGTTTCAGCTGCGTCCGGCGGCCTTTTTTCATTGGCTTGTTTGACAACGGTCATGCCCGTTTACTATCCTTGAAAAAAGCCGCCGGATGCGGTTGAAACTTAAGACGGACTGGACTGACTGTAGAACTCGTGAGTTACCCGTGAATTAATTGAAATATGTTTAAAAACACGTTAGTTTTCATACTAAAAATTAAAGAAAATTTTGTCTTGAAATGAAATCAAATTGAAATTAGATAAAATTAAGAATTTGATAGCTTACTAACTTACCTTGGAAACTATGCGAGTGAAACCGGAGGGCGTGGCTATGAGCATGAGCCATCTAGAAATGCGTCAGCAATAAGCCAATAAAAATGGCCAATAGTCATAGTCCCGAGTTTATCCGAAAAAAAATCGTGAATTTTTCCGACCAAATTTACTCTGTAAATCATCGGATTTACAGAGTAAATTTGAATGTTGATGATTATGAAATCAGAGTAAATTTGATCATTGGTTCCATACAGTTTTAATAATTCTTCTAATCCATTATTTCGCAATGCCGTACAAAAACCATGCGACAAGGAATAATGATCGAGGGCTGCAAGCTGCAACCCCCCCTCTTCAACTGCACTCAGTTGGACAGCTTACAAGTGACGGCTTAGTGCTGAATCTTATTAAGTTATATCCTTCTATCATCTTCATCCTACATGTCTCCTGGTGGTTCATTTGACCCATAAATTTTGTTCACGGGCCTGTAGTCTATAATAGTGTTAACGGGCGGCGACGGCGGGCGGTTACCTGAGGAGTGGCGCTAGTGCGGGCGGCCGGCCTTGCCCCGCTGCGGGCTGCCGGGCGCGGACGCGACGAACGGGGCCAGCGCGCTCGCCGCCTCGGCCGGGCTGCGCTTCAGGAACTCCGAGATGTGCTGCACGATCAGATCTATCGCCACTGCAGACAACACTACACGTTATTACCGAACTCAGTAAGGTCGCGAATGGTGCGAGCGCGTTTGCCACACCGGCAGAGATGAGAGACAGATATTTTGGGATAGGTAAGGAGCTCAAACATATTTATCGCCGCAACTAGGTACCAGTACTGTAAATTCGACATTATCACTCATATAATAGGGTCATGAACGGCGCTCGCAGCCTCGACAGTGCAGAGACGTGATGCACGATCAGATCTATCGCCACTGCAGACAACACTATACGTTATTACCGAACTCAATAAGGTCGTGAATGGTGCGAGCGCGTTCGCCACATCGGGGATGAGGGATATGAGGCTCGATAATTTTTGTCCCTACTGCCATTGCGACAAACTCAACATTTTCACTCAGAATCATAAGGTCGTGAACAGCACCTCGAAATGTTTGCCCTTTAGGTAGTCGGAGACGTGCTGTTCAATTAGATCTATCGCCACTGCAGACAATACCTACTCCACATTATCACTCAGCATAGTTTGGTCACAGTAAAGAACAGTAAAACATCTTCATACAAACGTGCCGCTCTCGGCTTGAATGTGTGCGTGTGCGCCGCGCGCCGTGTCGGCACGCGATTTCACGCACACGCTAGCATAATATATGGCGCGCTATGGCGGCGACAGTAGGGGCCGTGCAGCGCGACTGTGAGCACGTCCGTAAGTTACATGACCGCTCGCGTTCGTCAACTCTCGCCGGCCACTTACCATAATATTAATAATTATAACGAGTATCATGACTTCAAAAAGGGGAAAAAGATATTGTGGTGTTTTCGGGTGCCTCAATAACGATTTCGCAAACCCGGATTTATCATTCTTCATGGTTCCTACTGAAACAGAAATGTAAATACCTACTTATTATACTTAAATCTTATTAGAAAATGTGGTAGGTATTGTATTATTGTTTATTTCACAGTTTATTTGCTTTATTAATAGCGTAGCCGAGTCAACGAGCAGGGCATGTGCCTGATGTTAAGCAACATGCCTGCCACATAGCAGCACAGTGACACGCAGCTATTGGAACATGAAGAGTCCAAATCATTACCTAGCACTGCACTGCGGTCGTCACCCAGAGATCTAAGATGTTAAATCTCTAAGCCCTGTGATTTTTCTGGAAACATTCCCCTTCAAACCGGAACACAGTAATATCTGTACACATGGACGAAAATCTAAGATTTTGTATCTCTAAGCCTCATAATTTCTCTGGAATCATTGCCCTTCAATCCGGAACACAGTAATGTCTGTACATTACTGATTGGCGGTAGAATAACTGGCAAAGGTGTGGTACTTCCCCAGGTAGACTCTGCCAAGAGTCCTGCCACTATAAAAATGATTAAGTTACCTTATTTATTTGAATAGAGTACCTATAGATGGAAATATTAAACAAACGCAAAGCGGCTCTGACCAAAAGATGGATCGTCACATGTATGGCAGCATTAGCAATGTACTTTATGCTTTGAACAATTAGGTTGCTTTTCCTAAAAATTGCAAATGCAAAGGCGGCTTTGAACAAAGAAAAAGCCGAACATTAGTTTCGCCTTTCGGCATCGCCAATATCATTCACAAACATACTTTAGATACTGTGCAATAAGGTATATTTTACTTTTTGTTTAGTTCATTTGACGATGATTTTACAAAGGATTCCGAATCTTTTTTGAATTTTCAAGCGAGTCACGCGACCAATAGTAGAAACTATTTTCTCATCTGTTGCAATTGTGAGTGCTTTACATACCTAGTCAGGTTTGTTTGTACATTAAGCATATGGTAAGTAAATAAAGGCAATTTATAGCAGGTGCGCAAGTAAATACAGCTGGGTTGGGTGCGAGAAAGAAAAGGGAAGACCGAGACATGGTAAAAACCTTTCTACAACAAGACGAAAATGATAGTTACAAAGTGCACGCCATGAATTTAGAAATGCAAAGTGAGTGACCATAGGTTAACCATAGGTGAGTTTTGTATCTGATTCTGATTCTGACCCGGCACCCGCACGGTGAATCCATGGAATGCTAAGAAGTTCGTCTCTCTAATAAATGTTACGTGAATAAAGGCTTTTTATTTTTACTAAATGTATAAATTGGTAAAATATTCAATCATAATATGCTTTTTGTTGCATAAATTTAGATCAAGTGCTGCTTGTTCGAAAATATTAACTAAAAGTAAAAGTGACAACCCTGGGGATGAACGCAAGAGTAGGCTAAAAACTCGGCGGGCGGCCTTAGATAACCTACTGTTATGTATTTACTGTGGTTTGGTCGAGAATGGTGCGAAGGCGCTCGCCACCTCGGCCGGGCTGTGCTTCATGAACTCCTAGATGTGCTGCACGATCAGATCTATCGCCACTGCAGACAACACTATACTGTTTAGAGTAAACGGTAATTTCTAGCATTTTATCGCGTCAGATTGTCCAAGATTAGGTACTCAGTATGATAAGGGATCTCACTTTCTCGTACAACTACACATTATTATTGAACTCAATACGGTCACGAATGGTGCGAGCGCGTTCGTCATCTTCACGGGGATGAGGGACAGGGGGATATACAGGGGGATGAGGGATATGGGTCTCGATCATTTTTATCCCCTCTGCCATTGTGAAAAACTTAACATTATCACTCATTTCATAGGATCATAAACGGTGCTCGCAGCCTCGACGGTGCTGCGCTTTAGCACAATTAGGTCACGAATACCGTGAGCGAGTTCGCTACATCGGCGGGGATCAGGAGTAGAGAAATAAAGACCGATCATATCTATCGCCACTGGACACAATACCTACTCAACATTATCACTGCAAAATTAGGTCGCGAATGGTGCGAAGACGTTCGCCACATCGGCAGGGATGAGGGGTAGGTAGTCAGGGATATGGAGCGCGATCATTTTGTCGTAGTAGTTGAGGGATATCGTCATTGTCCAACTACTAGGTACTGCGGCATATGGAGCTCGATCATATTTATCGCATCAATATAAATCAATGGATGTGCCGTCCCAAACTTCAGGCGCACGGAATTATGTTATCGTTGGGAAGAGTGACCTCACTCTAGTAGGAAGCGGTGAACGCCGGACGTTTATACCTATCGCTATTCGTAGTCAATGAGCCTCAAGTCGTAAATAGAGCCGCAACATACATACCTCGTCGCTAGCGATTCTAGGGGTCAAGTAGATTGGTAGTTGTAAACCACTCACGCTACACACTGAGAAGTTGAGTCGTGAATTGCACTCGCCATTTCAACAGCGTTGCGCTTAAACTTAGAGACGTGCTGCTCGATCAGATCGCCACTGCAGACAGCACTCCACACTATTACTACAGTATCAAGAAATACTAATATGATTTAATTCTGATGTGATATTATTACCTACTAAACTAAATAACGGGGATGAGGGATAGATTACTATGGAGCTCGATTTTTCCCGAGTAACATAGGCTACGGCAGATGGCGCTGCAGTTGATATCTAGGTTATTATTCGAGCGAAGCCGGAGCGGGCCGCTAGTACTCAATAAAATTAATGAAGAAAAACCTCTCATAGTCAACATTACCTACTCGTATTAAAAATTTTGGACATGTTTTTCATTGCCAACTTATGATTTGTGACTACAATGGAAATTTATTTCAATTGAAATTTTATAATTATTTATCGTCACTGCGGCAAATTCGGCATTATCACAAATAGGGTCGTGAACGGCGCTCGAGCTTCGGCGGTGCTGCGCTTTAGGCAATCAGAGATTAGCTGCATGATCACATCTATCGATTGTCCACAATATTACTTGTTTCAATAACCTCCACGGACCTTTTTTGGGTTTTGCCTCTCGCCTTACGGCTGGTCTAGTCGGCAGAACGACTACCGATCCGGAGCTCCTGGTTCGAATCCCACACGCACCACTGTATTTTCGAAGTCAGATGCGTAGCGCCGCTAACTTAAAAACGATGTAGGAAAACACGGTGAGGAAACCGACATGTACCTAGAATCTTTCATTCGTCATCTATCAACGCACATTAGGCTAGCGTGGTGGTGTATGACCTTGAGTGTCTCCTTGTGAGAGAAGGCCTCGAGTCCTAGCAGTGGGAACATTTAGTAGGCTGCTTAGGCTAGGTTTTACTATACACAGAAAGTGCTTAAATCTTCAATGAAACACGAATAGGGATGCAAACACTTTATTAATCATAATACATTTATAATAACACTAGGTTCAACACCATTCTTAATGGAAATATACATATATACTTAATACAATATTCAAGATTTACATGTACTTAAATTATATTATAAGAAACGTTACGAAGAAAATATGTCACCGTTTAATCGTAAACATCGTTATATTACAATCTCACTAGCGAGATAGTAATCTGTCGAAATATTGTGAACCGCCACATACTGTTTCCAATTTTACGGATTATTTTTTGGTCATTATCTGAACGCTTTCCAAATGACCCTCCCTGACCAGAGTAACTTGGTAAGGTGGGGAAAAGCCTATGAAAAATGTTGCTATACTTGTAGTGAGGCGATATGTACAGCAAGGCACATATTGGTGGGATGCAAGGTGTCCTTAATAGGGGTCATTACTCACAGCGCCATGACAGAGTACTTGAAATCATACGTGAAGCCGTAAGCCTTTCGGTAGCTAGAGCCCAAAAGGGATTGACGATAAACAAAAGACAAATTAACTTTGTAAAAGAGGGCTCAACTTCAAACTCCAAGAACAAGCCTTACTCAATCCTGGGTTCAGCACCTGATTGGACTATTTTAATGGACACGTATGAAAAGCACTACAAAATCCCAGAGGATGTAGGTGTTTCGTCATCCAGACCGGACATTTTCCTTTTTTCTAGGGCTACGAAACGCATAGTCCTGGTAGAACTTACCGTACCGTGGGAAACTAATATACCTAAAGACCACGCGATGAAACAAAATAAGTATTACGACCTACAAAATGAATTAACAAAAAATGGCTATGTAGTTAATTTATACGCTGTAGAAGTAGGAGCGAGAGGTATACCAGCAAAATCTCTCTATAACCTGCTTAAAGACCTTGGATTGTCCAGAAGTGCAGTAAGTTCTATACTAGAACGAGTATCTAAAGCTGCACTAGTAGGATCATATCGGATTTGGCTGGGCAGGGAGAGAAATACG
The DNA here is from genome assembly GCA_963693475.1 of Ectropis crepuscularia. Taxonomy (NCBI): domain Eukaryota; kingdom Metazoa; phylum Arthropoda; class Insecta; order Lepidoptera; family Geometridae; genus Ectropis; species Ectropis crepuscularia. The sequence goes on along the minus strand of OY856339.1, from coordinate 31,175,186 downwards.
AGTAGTGAAGGTGAGTGTTGACGTACGTCAATATAAGGGGCCCCTTTTAAACCTACAGCCCGAGTCACAAGTCTCGGGGTCTACTCGTGATTTCTCTCTCTGCCACACGATGGACCCGGCACCCGCACGGTGAATCCATGGAATGCTAAGAAGTACGTCTCTCTCTCTGTCGAAGTGAAACCGTCAAATTCTGAAACTGTCGGTGATTGGTCGGTCTTACAGTAGGACGTTCGGTGTCTGGGTTACCCAGCGTGAGTTTATAATTTTACATTATATCGTATATTTAAATTTGATAACAAACGAATTGACTTATAAAAATAAGTATGGTGGCGCAGGGCACATGACGTTCAACCCACCAGTGCGCGAGATGCGTTCCTTTGAATACCGTTTCATATTTCGACGGTTTCACTTCGACACATTAAAATCTACCGAAAAATAATACGTTAAATTGTAAACAGTATGTGACGGGTCACAATATTTCGACAGATTACAATCTCGCGAGTGACACTGTAGTAAACGAAGTTTACAATCTCACGGAGACAGATATATTTGTGCACTAAGTAAATAAATTGGGACAATCGCGTCTTTCGTAAACCATTTTAATAAATGCAGTTATTCGAATCAATACATTGGGACTTCTAATGAAAAAGGCAGGATCCAAAATCAATACCAAAAGGAAAAAGGATAAAACGAAATAACGTTAATTTTCCTTTTATTATACGTATCATTTTTTTTTACTTGAGGCCTAGGAGGCCACAGCGTGCTATGTGTTTAATGTCCTGTTTATGGGGCAGTAAGGAAAAGGGTCCGAAGGATAGTCGTGACGGATTTACGGAATAAGTAGTGGCGAGCCTAATTTCCCGCTTTTAGGCGGAAGAGATGGAATACCGTAGTGTTTTAGCAGATTTGGCTCCTATAGGTACAACGTACAACTGCATTAATTCCCGTAGTATAGTAGTACCTAAGCGTGGGTGGTTCTCCACTCTAAAAATAAGGACAGGAACTTGAAATACTTTTAGATTCGATACAAGGAGGTTTCAGGTTTAAGCTATTATGTACTCGGGTATTTTTTAATGGTGGGACAAATTGAAAATGCATAATTCAAATTTAATGGATTAATTGACATACCGTCCATGAAAATGGAATTATATTAACAGGGCGATACTCTGAAGTACGTTTTTACAGAATACTTACAAACATTTGTTTAATCATAATAAATGGGGACTATCATATCTACACATAGTTTATACTTTCGCGATCTGCACTCATTTTAAAAATACAAAACGTAATCTTGATATCTTTTTAATGTTTTAATGATTGAAATGAGGTAATTAATTACTTCAACATTTTGGTCGCGTTGCAACGGCCACGGCTACGAGTATACCACACGTCATCTCACCCTGGCCGTGGTCGTTTCTCAGGACCTTGGCCGTTCGTCACTGTGAGAGGACGTTTGGTCTCCTCGCGGCCATGGTCGTTGTAAAGCGGCCAAAACTTCGAGGTTATTAAAAAAACGTCCTATATGCTTTCAACATAGATATGATTGAATATCGCTAACCTTGGATTTTTTGTAAACAAGTTGTATAAATTAAATACTAATGAATTGCGGGCAACACTACAACACACGCTTACCACTAATTATTCAGTTCGAACAAATAATACTTCAGTCTATTTCTGGATCAGTAATTCGAGTTACCGTTACTAAATTCGTTATAAAATATACATGCGTCCTTACATGATGTTTAAACAAGTTCTTATATTTGTTATGGCATGACTGTATATGTGTAAGCCCGAAAGAGAAAGTTAGGATCTACTTTGCAGTGATGTTTCGAGCTTTATAGATATGTTATTTTAAATTGCGTATGGGCATTTTTTATGCTACTGCAACAGCATGTTTTCCGTACAAACATAATTCCTTATTTTATCCAAGAAGATGTAACTAGAGCGTTAATAAAAATATTTTATGAAATAAGGAAATGTGAGCGTCAATAGCTATTATGTTAATACCTCGGACACTCGGTCGTGGTTCCATGCAAATGCTGAATTCTAACTACCTAGAGTACAGACTTGTTTGACGTTATACAGGTGAGGTGTTTGTGTTTGACACCATAAAATTGTAAAAACCGTCAGATTATAATCTCACGCGATAGATTATAATAATCTGACGGTGTTTACTAGTACTTAGTACTAAAGCTACCCCTTATAATATTACAAACACGAAAGTAACTTTAGTCTGGTAGATACAGACCTACGCTTTCACGCCTAAAATATAGACATGATTTAAATGATATTGAGTACCTACAGTCCTACATCTAAAAAAGGATGTGGGCCATTTTTTTTTAATAGAAAATAGGGATGATAGTTTGTAACGAAGTTTCGTCGAGTCATTCATGTTTATTATATATCATAGTATATTTGTTTTTATCATTAAATCTTATTTGACAAAAATAAATTATAGTGACAAACAAGTAAACCGCAAGTTACAGCTAATTTATTATAGTTACGTTTCATAGAGACAAAATAAGCAACCAGATTTATATACGAGTAAGAACTAAAAAAGAAAATGCAACTATGGGGCTCTTAAATTCGTTACAAATGGTTAGTCACACTACAGATATTATATAGGTGACTACGTTGAAACAAAGTTCTTCTAAAAACCCTATAATACAGTGGTTGATTGATTTTTTTACCACTCCATAAAATTTAAAACTACAAATCAATTAAAACAAAATGGAATGGATCCACGAGTCTGTTGAGAAATTTATTTAATTTATAACAAAAAAAAAACATATTCATAATTTTACTAAAACAAACATCAAAAATGATTGAGTAAATTTTTATTATCAGCTTTTCTTCGAAATATCTGCGCTAATCTGCGGGTCTTCTGGAAACACTCTACTGGCAAAAAGAACTGTTACGCTTTGAGAGGGCATTTATACCAGATTGCTATAGGATTTATTCTGTGAATTTAAATAAAAATATAACGATATCTGTAAAAAGTGCCGCTCGAGCGCTTCCACAGCACAGATATATTCAACCCAGGCGAAGTTTTTCGTCTATTTCATAACGATGTGCACATGTTGAATGTTGTTTGTATTAACATGAAACCAGTCCACAATTTCTATAAACAAATAAAAAGATATATAGATAATAGAAAGAAGAAAGAGTAGATAAATATAATAAGTAGAATTCGTGCAATTTTTTTTTGTGCGTTAACATAAGTGTTGCTATTCATAAACATCTATAATATATAATAAATAAATAAGGACGACCTTTAAGTTTGCATTTTCAGAATGCAAATATAACAATCAAGAGTAATTCTCAATTTCGCCAAAGGTGACGCTACCATTTCAATTTGTTAGAGAAAATTGATAAATTTATTTGACATATTTATCACTCAAATCTGTTATTCTGAAAACGCTTTATTACATATCATCCGTATTGTATTATTTGACTTCCTTGTTCATTAACGTCATATTGTACGTGTACATGTACGTGTTTTATATTTATTTGTATTTATTTGAATCACAAAAAAGAGGTTTCTTCTATATGTGTAATCTACTGCAAAGAATACAACAATTATATTTAAGAACAAACTTGCATCTCAAACCCTCTTATGATTTAAATAACTTTTATAATAAATGCATACAACAAGTCTACAGTTAAAATTAAAAAACAAAAATAAACACGCAGAGAAACAGATGGTTTCTTAAAAAATCTAAAAAAGGAGGTTAAATATTTCACATTATGGCCTGTTTTCAGAATGTCATGTATGACTGGCAGGTGGGTGAAACAATATGTCAAATGTTTCACTTTGACATAATATGCTAATAAACTTTCTAAAACAAAATGAAACATCAAAAGTACCTGTGGTGCAATTGAGGACTATTTTTCACAGGTTTTTGTATTCATCTGTCGTTTTTTAAACGCCTCATATGATAAATAGATGGGGTTTTATTACAGGGTTTACCACAAAATATGTACGACTCTGTACGCTGAAGGACTTTTTTTGATCTTAATTAATTCTCGGGTAATTCACGTATGATATGATCGGTCTAGTCAGACTAAGTTTCAGCCGCATTTAGCGGCCTTTTTCAAGGAGAGTGAAACTGTAACTCTAATGCCTGAAACTTAAGCCGGACTGGACCGACCATATCACACAGAAGTTATCCGTGAATTAATTTTAAAAATGTGTAACAACCCTACATTCGTTTTAATACTAAATACTCCTATTCACTTATAATAAATAACAGAAATTATTGTGCAATTAATCAGTAAATAAAGTATAGTAATAGTAAATATAGTAATGTAGCCACATAATGACATAATTAGCCCTGGAGTCTCGAAAAAGAATCGTTTTTTTTTGTAAATGTTGCCGAGTGTGCTGGGCATTTTTGGTGCTTGGCTGGTTTTCTTTATCGCAATTTTCGTCCGATAGAAGATAGTATTAGATGTCCAACAGGGGCGTGCCTTTTCAGATTTCGGACGGGTGAATTGCGAACCCATGAATATTAACAAAACGTTGCTCGCTTATTGCCGAACTATACAACTTTAATTGGGATGACGATTGGATCAAAAATATATCATTTTAATTAGTCCGTCAAGTAAACCATGGAAAAACATCGGATACGTGTTTTATGTAAGTATTATCAAGCTATTAAAAATCCGATAAAGATATATAGATAGTTCACCAAACTTCCGAAGACGGGGGTTGTGTCGTCACTTCTTCGTAAAAATCGTACCATGAAGTGACGTCACTCGAAACTTCTAAGCATTTAGTACTCTATCTGGCGGACTGATTAGTTTTTTTAGTCATCATATCTAATAAGTAGAATTAAATTTTTGGAAATCACGCAATTTGACTATCGGTCTATTAGTTTTTTAGATATTTTTTTTTTCAAATAATCTTAATTTTTTTACATTTTTCTTACTCTAATGCTTTGTATAAGCTTCAGCCTTAGGAATAAAATATAATGATAATAATAACATAAAGTTGGAACTAAATTTCAGGAAGAAACAGTAGTTTGTACTACAGTAGCCATTAACATTGGAAGAATTATGTTTACCTTAAACCAAATGCAGATTTCCGGGAACCTACCGTTTAACAAAATTGCTTACTTACATCTCTCGTTACGTATCTTACAACTTGAACTCAACACCTTCCCTTACAGACAGTCAAAGCCATAGTTAAATACGCAAGCCAAATGAGGGTCGGCGGATAGCACATATCCTAAAATCATGTCTTTGGAATGCCAATTTCCTTCACTGTTAAGTCAGTGGTGAGGACATATTTGTACATATGCATTTGGAAACATACGCAGAGGTGGAAGCGAGATTCGTATCCATATTTATATTTAATTTAGTCAACAACACACCTCAATAGTAGTAGTAGACGACTACAGGACGTCTACTAAACTCTCTCTTTACGAAATGTAATTTCGAAATAAACGTCAAATAATGTTTGATCGGACGAAACAAAGTAGATCCCGAGTAGGAAAGTCGCGAGTTTATTTCGTAACAGGGTACAATCCTCAAAAAAACCAAGTAGCCCGTTAGTTAGATTGCCAAAAAATATTGTACACGTATTTTTTCTTTTGTTTCACAAACAAAAAATGACGAAGACACAGTGCTTCGAAGTTTCGTGTGACGTCACTTGTGAGTACGATTTTTAATCACGAGTGACGTCGCGACCCCCCACTCTCGAAGTTTGATGATCTAGATATATATCTTTGACGATTTTTAATATTATGAAAAAACAAAAAATACGTGTCCAATATTTTTCCATGATCTAGCTGACGGACTAATTAGGATGGTGTATTTTTGACCCAGTCCGGTACCCTACTACGTTTTTCGTAGAAAGAGAGTAGACGTCCAGGCCCGTGTCAAAAATTGATGGGTCCTTTGAACCACCAGGAGACCTATGTAAAAAGATAGAAGGGTATGAAATAATAAGATTCAGCGCTATGCCGTCACTTGTAATCTGACCAACTGAGTTCAGGTGAAGAGAGGGGGTTTCAACCATCGATCTTTCCCCTTGTCACTTGATTTTTGTTCGGCGTTCCGAAATAATGGATTAGAAGAGGTATTGACAGATCGCAAGGTAAGCAATTCTATTAGGCGGTAGACTCCCAGCTCTATTGGTAAAAACATAATAAATTAAAAACTAACTTAAAAATACAAATAATTATTCATCAATCGGAATAGGTGCCAATACTCATCAAAACAATATTTTATAGGTACTTTTCATTAGTCATTTTTCTAAAAATATTAATATACAAAATAAACTGTACCGTTGACAGATTTCCGGTTTCAATTACAAGTTATATAACAGGCACAATTAACCACTCATCTATATCTTTTGCGAGTCTTATCTTTTTTTACAAAATCGCTTAATGAATAATTGCTTGATGATAACTTTCAACCTACCTTCCATCAAATTTCCTTTAAAATTAACGATTTCTGCAAACAGAAATAAATTCAAGGTGAGCGGTTAAATTGTGCCTATGGGTGTAGTTCTTCTTGTCCATTTTTAGACAAATGAACAATAACAATTTTTATGAGAGCTGTGAAAATACGGGAATCACTACAAGTGTTCTGTCAGGGGGCGTTCATTGAGTATGTGGTTGAATCTCTGCTAGTCATAGTTTGGGGAGAGAGACCATAGGAGATATATATACTCGTAGGAGATGAGAGATGACCATAGAGAACTTATTAGTAGTAAAATAAACTACAAAATCACTACACGTCATTAACAAACGCCCCCTTATGCTAATATTATCAATTATGGTATATTGACTGTGATTATATATGTCGGGGTGATTCACCGATATTTCGATGCAGTTAGTGTGTTTACCCATGAACATGGTGCTTGAAACTGAGAACTCACTTCAATATATAACCACGGTAAATATCCGTACTAATAACACAGGTATAAGTAATGGACGACCATGAAAGCTTACAAGGTCTTCTGTCTCTAGTTCAGGTTCTATGTTGATTAATATACCATCAACAAAAACGCTGAGTTTTGCACCAGATCTCCTACCCACACATACATAAAAAGTTATCTTATTAATACACACATGCAGTGACTAAACCGTAGTCTGTACTAAACTTTACATGTAACAATTTTGATTACATTTTCATATTTGTTTTAGTTTACCTCAGTTATGCCATTGATAGAGCTGAGTAGTGTATTATAGGAGAGGTCTACGTATAGCAAAGCACGAGAATGGCTTGATTATGAAGGTAATGTAAGTAGAAGGTGACTTTTTCGACTTGGTGCAAGTTTTAAGTAACCGATACGAACGCTTGTTCGTTTTTTTTTTCCGATGACGCAGCATCGGACTTTTAAAAGTAGGTACATTCAGAAAACAAATTACAGGGCATAGTGATAAATTGCCTATGAGGGAAGACAGCAGTGCAGTGCTAGGTAATTATTTGGACTCTTCATGTTCCCATAGCTGCGTCATACTGAATGTGTTACGGGCGCGCGGTTTGGTTACCATCACCATCAGGCACTTGTCACTTAATTACAAAATTAAATAAAGCTAAAAACAAGTTGATACCTTCATAGCTAACGTTTATACTCCAAAATTTTAGCTATTTTTCAAACGAGTATACATTTATTGAGTAGGCGTTGGGTATGGTTTGAAAAATAGGGTAGGAACGTTCTAGAGTTTAGTATAAAGTTCAGTACAGACCAGCGTTTCGATCGTATTTCTGTTAGCGCTCAGCGACCGATCCGGCGTCACTCGCGCCACTACCGACTGAGCGTATCCTCTGAACTCCCAGATAACCTCCTCCCATTGGTCTCCTCTTCGTGATGCGTTCCGTTGCACGCACCATTCGGCACCTTCTCGGGCACCGGCCGCTTCTTGTACATTATATCCCAAATGTGGTGCACGATTAAGTCAATAGCCACTGCAACAACGGAGAACGGAGTTTAATACGGAACGGTAGGCAGCTACGTAGGACATAGCCGCTGCAAGAAGGGATTGGGGGGTGACCGTTGCAGTGGCTATGACCTCGTGCTACTTACCGCCATTAAGAATTACACGAATATCTTCAGTAAACGTTTTTTTTGTATCACAAAACCCGTGAAAACGAAAACGCGACAGTTGAAATTAACGTCGTAAGGCGACAATTTAAAACTAGGGCGGGAAAAGTTTAATTCAAATCAAAGCTAACCATTTTATGTTGCTACAGTAGGGACTCGGGGCCTTTTCGCGGAGCAAAGCCCTTGAAAAAAATACCGGTTTTACGGCGCGCCTTTCTGTCTGTCCGCTGGGGGTTGAGGCCTTGCGTAGTCGCCAAAGTTAGGCTGCAGGGGATGAGGAGTGTCACTATATCGGTGCCTATCTCCCTGTTCTCTGTAACCGGATAGCCGGCGAATTATCTGGCCTGTTACGAAAGAGCAAGCGTAATGGAGTCTGTCATACACATTTCATGTGGTGGTGTCATGGGTGATTTGATGGGCCGGTGATAGGATATGGGCCCTGAGCTGGCCCCGGAGACTGGCAGGCCACGTCTGTTCACGAAAAAATTCGAACACGTCCCCGTGTTCCCGCTTGTTGCGGCAAAGGAACCCGGTGGAAGTTTTAGTCGGTATAGATGCGTAATGGGTACACGCTAATGCATTTCCTCCAAACAATAAAAAAAATTAATTTAAAAACTCAAAAACCCGACTGCGTAAAAAATTAACCAAACTACGTAGTTACATTTTTAAAAAAACTGAAAAGAATATTGAAAAGAATAAAACAAGCACTTAAGATTCTAGAAATCTGTGCTTGTTTTATTCTTTTCAGTTTTTTTCTAGGTCTAGAATTCTATAAAATATGTTATTCAATTAATACTATTGAATTATAATAAAAAACATTACAACTGAACAGTCGGGATCCACTATTATTCAACATACAATCTCATTGTTCAATGGATCCGGACTGTTCAGTTGTAATGTTCTTTTATTAGAATATATTTTATGTAATTCAATAGTATTAATTGAATAACATATTATAGAATTATAGACCACTAGAAATCTAAGTGCTTGTTTTATTATTTTCAGTTTTTTAAGTATGTAAGTAGGTACGTAGTTTGGTTCACTTTTTACGCAGTCGGGTTTTTGAGTTTTTAAATTATATTTATATTATACCTTTTAGTTATGAACAATGTTATGAATGTTATTAAGCTCAACATAATATGCATCTTTTGGTTTTTGACCAAATGTCTTCGTTTCTACTGATATAGGTAATATGTAGGTTTTTCTACTGCATGTAATTCGTTTTGTGTAAGTACCTATATAATTGTAGATTTTCGACTGAAGTTGAGTACTAAATCGTTTGAAGTTGGAGATGGGCGACCGAGGCGGAGCAATCCGAGAGCGGTTCCGTGTTCCCACCATCAACGGCAGAGTTGAAACCCCATGGAGATTTTAGTAGATAGGGGCACCATATCCATACATGGTATAGAGTGCAACATGACCCGGCCGTGTCTCCCGGGCGGGGCGGTAGGGTATACATTTCCTGCACGTACGAAAAAAAGGTAGTCCAATATACCTACCTACTAGATACTTTAGTATATAATGCCCATCCACATTCACACGTACAGTTAGTTATACGAAGTTTTCTGCTACCTAAAAGCCTATAAATGTGAGAATGGTTGTTACGCAACTTTAAATCGATACACATCCTAAACGATCAGCCAAATCGAAAAACGTTGAGAGAAAGCTAACATTTATCTTTAAATACCTATTCAACGATACCCGTCTTGACATAGTTTGGTGATTTTATTTTTTTTAATTTGGACAATATATTGGATTTACACTAATGCCATGTCTTTAGTGTCACTCGCCAGACTAAGAGGAATCGATTAACGTGTGAATCATAAAAATCAGCCCAGGCGTTTGGTCTGTATAGTGCTTCAAAGGAACATACATACATACATATATAGACTGTTAAACACATTACCACTCCTTTGCGTCGCGCAGTCGGGTAAAAAAGGCTAGTAGAACACACATATCTTGGTAATACGTAAAAACAAATAAAACCTACATTAATACATAATATAAAATACACAACAGTTAGCAACATGGCACAAAGTTTACTTCAGTAGAGCTACCATACCTGAGCAACAGTCCTTACGTAGAACGAAGACCCAAAAAAGGAGCCTTGACAGTATGAGGACGAATTGACAAAAAGGCCATAAAATATAACCATAATTAAAATAAATCTAATTACGAGTACAACTTGCGTTGATACATTATTTTCACTAATCATCCCATCGAACCCATCAAAGAATTTGCCACAAGTGTCGAGCGAGTTACGTCACTACGTACATAAAAATAAACTCACCTAAATTGTCTGCGCCTCGAGGAATGATGACGTCAGCGAACTTCTTTGTCTGTAATATGAAAAATTGTATATCAAAAAGTGTTACATTCGAGTACAGTTACACATGCCACGGTTGCCAGGAAGAGAACGATTTTAGTGATAAGGTCGCTAAGTGCTACTTTACTTTGTTTTATTTTAAATCATGTGCAATATGGAATTTATCTATCCGCTAGCTGAGCTTCGCGTTGTGACCCGCAGCATACTTGAGCTATTAGTAAGGTTTTTTACCCCCCGTTATAGATAGTGCAATCCACGAAGACGCGCCCCACCAATTTTTGGTTTAGGGGATCGCGTTTGCTCCGAGCGTCAGTCGCGATTAGTCTATTCATTGTAGTGTGCGTGTGCATTCATAGGTAATTAGTGTGTACCGATAACACTCAAACATTGACGGAAGCTTGCGCACATATACTATAAACGGTTAGGAGGAATAGTGGGGCGCGTCTTCGTGGATTGCACTATCTGTAGCTGTTGCCAATAGACTGCAAGAGTGCAATGTGCAATATACATACTTACTTTATAAACTCTATTCTCACCTACAAAATATTGGGCTAGTTCATGCACGTACCGGACGTACGTAACTCGCGTGCGTACGTAACTCTCGTGCGTACGTAACTCGCGTGCGTACGTAACTCTCGTGCGTACGTAACTCTCGTGCGTACGTAACTCTCGTGCGTACGTAACTCTCGTGCGTACGTAACTCGCGTGCGTACGTAACTCTCGTGCGTACGTAACTCTCGTGCGTACGTAACTCGCGTACGTACGTAACTCGCGTGCTACGTACATAACTCTCTCTCCCTCGAGATCTCCTGGCTGGACAGGAAGAAAGCGAAGAGGGAACAGCGGCAGCCCAAGGCCATTTAGACTATTATGAGGCCCCCTAGGCCACTAAGTACCACTAAGCCCGGATGGCCCACGTTTTATCTATATCTTAGGTGTGAAAGCGTAATAGACAGATAAATAGATACTCTTTATTGTCGACAACAAATAAAAAATTACATTTTTGATTCTTGGAGTTGGGAATTTTTGAAAAATGTATTTAAATAACATTTTTTTTAAGATACTATCCTTATGAGAAAAGTCCCCGAGTGTCTGCAGTGGATCATTTGCATAAAGATGTCTGTTTGTGCTTAAAATATAATAGTGGAATAAATATAATTATGTATTAATAAAAAATAACTTTATAATATATTCTCCGAGCTGGCTAAACGTCGCGTCGTCAGTTTTTCTGATGTCACAAATGTTCACAAGCGACAGCTACCGCTTACCATCAGGCGAATAGTATGCTTATTGACTCTCCTAAAATAAAAATGGGCAGTCATAGGAATAGAAGTGTACATTTATAACTTAGAACATTAGTAATAAATAGCAATAATTTTGAATACGTCGGTGACTGAATTCGCAAGATTGAAATCATTCAAAAAGCGTCTAACGCGCACGTAGTAGTAGGACTCTTTGCAGTTGTTCCGCCGCCAAGTAGCAGTGTGCAAACATCACTGTATTCCGGTTTGAAGGGCAATGTTTCTCAAGAAAATACAGGGCTCAGAGATCTTAGTTTTCGAGGTGATGCCATATTAATGATTTGTACTTTCACTATTCCAGTAGCTGTGTGTCACTGTGCTGTTATGGGCAGCCATGTTGCTTACAAGCAAATTACATGTCCTATTAGTCTCGTCACTCTAGAAAGACAAAATAAAGGCTGTGGAATGCGTTGCCTGAGTGGGTTTTCCCTGTTGATTACAATCTTTGTGTCTTCAAATCGAGAGTGAATCGGTTTCTTCTAGGTAAGCACGCCCATCGTAGACCGCATCGTCGCTTAACATCAGGTGAGATGGCGGTCAAGTGTAAGCCAATAAAAGTAAAAAAAAAAAAAAAAGACAAATCAAAAAAAAAATTCTCACTCCAACAGCAATATAACGTCGGTGTGTGCTGTGGAGCATGCACATGCTTCACAGCGCAACAGCACTGTTGCGCTGTGAAGCCACAGGAAGTATTAGATCAAGAGCGGGACTACTTGAAGGAACTCCAAATCAATTACGTGAACGCATTACATCTGACGAAATGGGACTGGAACTAATATGCCAGCGACCCAATCCTTACGCAACCGCTTTCCCCATATCAAAATACGAGTATGTTCAACACGGCTAAAATGTCCAGTTCAAAAATCAATACTCACGGGTAGGCAGAACTCTTCGAATGCGGGCTTGACGAAGTTCATGTACTGGTTGAGCACCTGTTCCAGATCCCTGCCTCGCTCCATGATGTCGCGGGGTACTGCGGGCAAAAAATTAATTAAATATATTTTGAAGTGAAAACTTCTTTAGGCGCACTATAGACAAAATTTTCGTGGGCTGTGAAATGGATTCATCAATCGTCACGCTCGGATATGATAAGAAATCTTCGGGTAAACTCGGTAAAAACGGACAGGTAGGTAACACCAGGGCAACAGAAACAGTAAAGAGTTTCGATTACCTACCTCCAACAGCCCAGCGTTTATCTCCAGATACCAGGACAACAGAAATATAAAAGAGTTGCGTTTGCCCCTAGCATAGAATAGATAATACAGATAGAACGGACACTCCCCACCCCCCGCCAGTTTCAAGCTTCCTACCCCGCAAGGACGCGAGAAGCCCTCAACGAAGGGTTATATCGGACGACAATTTTCTATGAGAATACGACCATGACGCTGTGTTGCTGTGTTATTTAAATTTAGGTACCAATTTTTTCGTCTGTTCAACGAAACAAGAATAACAGATTTTTAATTTCATAAGAATTTCTATAATATACTAGGATTGAATCGTTTTTCTACTGTGTTTTGATAAGTTCACAATTTTAAGTTAAGATTAAGAGATTTTTGATTTCATAAGAATTTCTACAAAGATTGAATCATTTTTATAAACTGTGTTAAGCTATTCTGCGTAGCGATTCTGAAACCATTCGGGTCGGGCTGATCCACGGAAACTGGCCTCTACCGACTGGTTCGGGCAATTTGCGATTCTCAACGCCAATTCCGATTACTTTTGACGTTTGCAACCAACAACCAGCTGTTTTCTAATCGGATGGGATTCGGACAGCTTTTTTGTCGTGGATAGCTAAATACGATTTTCAGATTATTGTATTTACTTGATTTTTCTCTGTTTTTCTCAATATTTCTGTAAGATTATGGACAGTAAACGAGTTTTTAATAACTTTAGTGTGTAATATGTGTTTAGTTTTTGGAATTTTGGGTTATGAAATTTTCAAAGTTGGCAGTTTGTGCTCAAAAGTATTGCTAGAAATAGATTATTGCCACATTTGATTTGTTGATATTGTTTATTTTTTGAGATGAAAATATGAAACATGTTTGTTGTTTGAGCAAAAAGCCAAGAAACCACAAAGAAACATTGGAGATACGAGACATCACGTCAAACAACGATATAACAGCAAGAGCGGAAACAACTTTGGCCCCAGTGGTCAGTGGTGGTCACAAACATAGTCGGAGCTAACTAAGTAAGAAGACCGTGTGATAAGTGCGTGCGTCTATAATATTACTTAGTGCCAGCCCAAAAGGGGTGACCCACGAACCCCTCTGGTCCTTGTACAAACAGTATTTTCGTACCTATCTGTTCGACTTTAGTTCTATCTATAGATGAAGAAAAGGTTACTTAAATGTACTTCTGCCAGAACTTATTGGTCCCCAATCCCTATAATGACAACGCAGACCCCGTAGGTGTATATAAAAGTAGCACCTTGCCGGTGTACGGCATGTGATTTAACAAACATTAAACTTACTTAGATATAGCTAGATATGTGGGACAAAATCCCTAAAGTTATAGGTACTATGACAGGTAGGTAGGAGTTTTGGTTCAGATGACCGATCCACTTCAGGTAGTCTTCAGTTTGATGACAGACTTCTGGCATATGTGCAGTGAAGATGTAGGATTATTGATTCAGATGATCGGTGGAGTGTAGATACTTTTGTTAGTGGTTACTTTTAGATATGTTATATATAACTGTAATGGACAAACACTATGAAGCTATTACTTTTTGTTGTTATTTGGTTATTTCCAAACAAAACAAACAATAGTTCCGTTGACTTTGACAACATCAACAGATTGACAAATTGAAGGTAAAACGAAAAATGTAAAGTATGATTTATTGTGTTGCAGATGCAAATTTCCAGAGGTTATTGTTCGATTTACTCGTTTAGTATACAAATTCTATGTAAAAAAAGTCATTCAAAACCACAAAATAAACCCGAAATACAGTTATTTGACGATTTGTATATTCCTACCATGAGTTAACTTTTCTACCGAATTTGTATCTGTATTCGAAAACTAGGTGGGATAGCTTGTCTTTGGTCTGGCCAAAAGACATTCCTACGCCAATCCGATTGGCGTTGTGAATCGCAGATTCCGAACCATTCGGTAGCGGGACCGCTATCGGATGAGTCGGTTCGGGTGCAACCGACTGGTTTCAGCATAAGCAAACTGATTGTTGATGAAAGTTATATTTACCTACATTAAAGATCGAACACTAACTAGGTAAGATTATAGGCCACTTAACACAGGCAGGTGAACTCACGGGTCATAGCTATTCCATAAAATAATTTAGTAACCCTAGATGACACGCACACATGCGTAAATGTGTTCGAACGACATATGCGTAGTTGTGTGAGTGTAGGTATGTCAACTGCACCGTCTGTATAGATTTTAGGCCGAGTGTCCGGGGTGTGCCCCTAGGTACCAGTACCAGGGCAAGTTTTCACTTCTATCGGCAGTTCCTATGACTGCCAATTTTTTTTAAATAATTTAAATATTTTTTGAAGTGAAAACTTCTTTTGGCGTTCCACAGGCAGATTTTTCGTGGGCTGTGTATTGACCTGAAGCGTCACGTTTGCAAACGAAAGAAATCTTCGGGTAAACTCGAAAGGCTGACGCATTTCTAGATGGCCTTGATCATGGCCACGCCCTCCAGTTTCACCCGCGTAGTTTCCAAAGTGAGCTCACTTTGGATCAAATTCTGAGTTTTCACTTATATCGGCAGTCCCTATCACTGCCAATCTTTTTTTTTTTGAGTATTTTTTTGTAATGTAATTTTTTTGTGCGCATGCTCTAACTTCTGCCATATTTTTCGGGCACTTTACAAATAAATAAGAAGTACGTAATAGACTGAAAAAACAAATTATTAACAAATATTGTACACATTTTTTTCTTTTGTATTACAAACAAAAAATCATGAAGACATAGGACTTTGAAATTTCGAGTGACGTTACTTCATTGTCCGATTTTTACGATGACGTGACGCTCGCTCTGGAAGTTTTATGATCTATATCACGGGGGGTAAACCTCATACAAATCTTATGTCATTTTTTTTTTCTTTTCGCTATGTCATTTGAATTTGACAACCAGACTAACAAAGCTGACACTTCTGCTCCCCGCGCTTTACTTCAGTAGTCACAATTTGATTTCATGCCAACGTCACTTCTTGTATAATTTAAAAGAGTTCTAGGTACTTAGTCTGTGAATTACAAAATTCCACGTTAGGGATACCTATAAATTGGACGGTATCGGTTTATCGATTGTCATTGTCACTAGATCAAATTCATAGTATTCGTTTGATAGTATTGAAACACTATCGCGTGTTTTTTTTAACACGGTCTGTTCTATGGTTGTAAATTTAAAATTTGTCACATTGTCTTTAACCGTGTTTTTGTCGTCATTTTTGATATGAATACTTTTGGTTCACTACAGACAGATTTTTCGTGGGCTTTCTTTTTGGATTGAATTCTATCGTTACGCTCGCAAATGATAAAAAATCTTCGGCTAAACTCGGTACCATGGCCACTGGCCATGTTTTTTTTTTTTAAATAAAGAGTGACGAGACGAGCAGGACATGTGCCTGATGGTACACACACACACACACTAACAGCAACATACCTGCCGCATAACAGCACAGTGACACGCAGTTATTGGAACATGAAGAGTCAAAATCATTACTTAGCACTGCACTGCGCTCGTCACCCAGAGATCTAAGATGTAATATCTCTAAGCCCTGTAATTTCTCTGGAAACATTGCCCTTCAAACCGGAACACAGTAAGGTTTGCATATTACTGCTTGGCAGTAGAATAACTGGTAAAAGTGTAGTACTTCCCCAAGCGGACTCTCCAAGAGTCCTACCACTACTAGAAATGCGTTAGCATTTCCCACTGGCCATCTAGATATGCGTCAGCATTTCTAGATGGTCATGATCAAGCGACGCGACGCCTTCCGATTTCACCCGCGTAGCTTACCTACAAAGTAAGCTATTCTGAGTTATACGTTTTCACTTCTATCGGCATTTTCTATGACTGCTATTTTTTTTTTGAACCATGTTCAAGCAAAAACACAGAGATCAAAGGTAAGTAAGGACTGCAGGAAAGAAAATTGGCCAAGTGATTCAATGTTTTTTTATGGAATAGTTTCATTCACTGAGTATTAAACGGTATTTACACATAGGTCAAAAGCAAAATTTAGACTTTTTACAGCATACAAAATTAATAAATAACCCACACACAGAGAGACATTTCAAAATGTGAAACCCATCTCATAGCCCAAATTTTGTAATAGGTATCGATGTTTGACTTAGTCACTTAGTTTCGATATTACGATAAAATTATCACATTATCGGGCATCTCTATGACACTATTGGTATACTTTTTTTATAAAATTATCTATGGGCAATATGACGTTTGTGTGTTGATCAAAATAATTATTATTGTTTACATTTTCGTGTATTTTTGTTCTTTATTAGGTGCAAATGTTCTTTTCGCACCTTTTTACCTAAGATTTATAACAAGTGTATTGTACCAGGCTGCAGTTACTTCGGAAAATACGTCTGTTACATACGTTTCCACATTGAAAAGAAAAACACTCCAAATATGACTTATATCCTGTGAAGTGGTGATTATTTTGCTAAAAAACTGTTGCGGAACTTAATCAAGATGATTTCCGACGCTAACATTGGACTGGCACTATCGTAGTTAATATTAAAAACAAAAAGTTTATTGGTGCCTACGGCTCAAAACATTTTTAAAAGAAATTGTTCAAGAAGAAATAAATGTATCAAGCCAATTTGCGCTATATTTTTCTTAGAAACTGGTTCCTTTTAGGCGTAAAAAATTAAATAATGTATGATGTATACCTACCTACTGGCGCGAATGCACGAGTTGGCAAATTAGATCCTTGTGTTGATGCAGTTTGTTTAATTAAAAAAAATTAAAAAAATGGCGCCATATCATTTTCAGCACAGATAAAGTGAATTTAGTCTAGTAACCATAGACCAATGTTCCTTGTTCCCGACATGTCCGTCTGAGAGTATCTCTCTACTTAGTCTGTGATCTATATCTTTGTCGATTTTTAATAATTTAAAAAAAACAAAACGCAAGGTCACGTCAATTTATTGTCAATGCGTTTCAGAACAGAACAAAAAAAATGTTACTGCATAGTGCATGCTTTCCTTAGTTTGAGACTAAGATGGCTTTGTGTTAAAAAGTGTACAATTTATAGATTAATTAGCTGCATCCCACAATATGAGAAAAAAAATAAAATTAGCCTATTTGTTGTTCCAGGTAATTTGCTTACCACATATTTAATTCCATTAAAATCTGTTTAATTACCACAGAAATATGTGTGAACAAACATACACACTACACACTACCACTTTTATAATATTTATATGATACAGGTATTACATGTTACCAATAACTAAATGTTCAAGTTAAAGGTACAAGTTCGCGCCGCGACCGCGACGCGAGACCGAGACCGGAGACCGCGACCGGAGACCAAGACAGGCACTTGACACTATGGAATTGTATGGGCGCCAGTTCGCGCCGCGACCGCGACCGCGACCGCGACCTGTCTCGGTCTCCTGTCGCGGTCTCAGCGCGAACTGGCGTCCATACAATTCCATAGTGTCAAGTGCCTGTCGCGGTCTCCGGTCTCGGTCTCCGGTCGCGGTCTCGCGTCGCGGTCGCGGCGCGAACTTGTACCTTTACAAGAACAAAATTAAAAATTTCATTTTAACCCAAACTAAACTACTTTGGATACAAAATTTAAAAAAAATATTTAGCCCAAACTACCTTGGATTTAAAATTTGTACAGTATTCTACTAGTCAAGCCCTTTCATTTGATACCCATGTTGAGATTTGATTCCAGGTGCTCCGGATCGGCAGTCACCATTCTCCCGACTAGACCAGCTGTAACTTACCTCTCCTTGCCAGCCTGGTATCGGAGTCGGTGTCAACAAACAGTTTCATGTGGAACAGCTCCCTGACTTCCGGGAAGTAGAAGACCAGGATTCCCTCGATTAACACCACGTCAGCCGGGTAGATTGTGTGTGACCGGTGTGGACTGTGAAGAAGTATATAATTTATAAATTAATGATCTGCACCGTACAGTACAATCTACAGCTAAAAGACTACTAACTTTAAAGTAAACAGCACATTTAAAGGCTTAAAGTTTTAGCAACACAGTGTTATAATTTCTAACATAACATTTGGTTCTCATCATTACTTTACAAGTTTGAGTCAAGGAATATATCTTTTATAATAGTCCAGTAACTTTATACATTACCAGTATGAGTTAAATCCGAATTTTAAAATTAATTAAAATTTTAAAATATAAACTACTAGCGGCCCGTTCCGGCTTTGCTCGGAGCCTATGACACTCAGCAATAATGTGGCTTTCTATTGGTGAAAGAATTTTTAAAATCGGTTCAGTAGATCCCGAGATTACCCCTTACAATTTAACAAACACACAAACTTTACTTCTTTATAATATTAGTATAGATGAAAGACTTATTCTCAGAAACCATTGGGTCTACAGAGACAATTCTAGTATCATATTGTAGCAAATTTAGTCTACTTTAAAAACGCTACTAGAAAGTTTTCTCAAAAACTAGTTGTTTAGGGATGAAAACGCCAAAATTTTAAAAAGGAACAATTTTTTCGCAGTTTTTTCGATTTTTGACAAAGTTGTGTTCATTGCTCGAGGCACAAACTTGGGACAATCATTAAGCCAACATCATAAACAAGTCTGCAAAAAAGTCAGATCTACCAAATTTAACGCTTCCTACTCCATACTTTCAGGCGACAAAGTTACTGAATTATAAGCATACTAGCAGCAACTATCAGCTTCACCAGCAAATCATGTACGTTAAACTGGATTTGGAATTTTTAATTGCAGCTAGATGTCAATTATAATAATACAAATTTCACAATCTGGTCAGTCTCTGAAGTGGTTGAGCAACAAATGTCTAAATAAGTCAAACAAACCTGATGGAATTTGTGATATAATCGTATTCAGGAACTTCGACCTTCTTCCCTGTGAGGATATTTTTTAACACATCCAGTAATTTCTTATCATCGAATGCATCGGGATGGTCAAAGTTGAACTGGCCTCGCTCTGCTCGGAGCCGTTCAGCTGGGGTTAGCGTCCGGTAGAAGGAGTCCTGACTGATGCAGACCACTCTCCTCTCTGTTTGTTCTTTGTGCTGCTGTCCGAGCTTTTCCATGATGCGTTGGCATACTGTCGACTGTTCACAGAGACATTTTATGAGTGTCACGACAAATCATTAAATTATTGAATTTAATTAATAAATGTTCCCTTTATTTTTCCGGGATAAAAAGTAGCCTATGTGTTCTTCCAGACTATAATCTAACTTTATTCCAAAGCCTGATCCGTTTATACGTTAATGCGTGATTGAGCAACAAACATCCAAACATCCATACTTAGACATTTATAATATTAGTGGGATTTACTTAGTCAAAATATGCTGTTACTATATTTTTATTCAGATGGAAATTTACTGGACTTAATATTATATGTATAGTTATTTTTTAATGATCATGTATGTTAGTTTTTTTAAAGTGTGATTAGAGAAACTAAAGATCTTGTTCTGCTAATTTTCATGTGTGAATTGAACTGTGGTTTTAACTGTAATTACTAATTATACACTTTTATTGGACTCTCACCAATATCATGTCAATTCATGAATTTTATTTTTAATGTAAGCTTTCAAATACATATTCAAAGAACATATTTTATGATACAAAACATTTTAAAAGTTGACCCATACAAACTGGCCTTTTTGCATTACAATTGCATTTAGTTTCATCAGTCACACAATAGAATTAATCATATTTATTTATTTTTTTATACACAAACAGTTTCAATTCATGACACAAACAGTTATATCACTGAAAACAAAACAATCATAACTATGTTCTACAATTAATTTAAAAAACATTCAGGTAAAACTAAGCATTGAATGTGACAAAGACCTAGAGGTAGAAGAGGCTATCAGAGGCTGACTGTCAAAGGTATCAAATACTGTTTTGTTTTTCAAACAATGTTTGCTAGGTAGGTATTGTTGTATTCCGTCATGTTATGAACATCTAACAATGGAAATTACACGAAGAGGTTATGTATACATGCAGACACATTATAATTAAATAGCATAATTTTGAGTGAACCTGATCATGATATGGTGTACAACAAATATAGGGTCAGGGTCAGGGTTACTTATGTAACAGTCTTTTGGGGCCAAAAATCGATAAACAGGCGAGACGGACAAGTCATGCTCACCTTTCCGCTAGCTGTACCTCCTGCTACACCGATCAGGAATGGCGTTTTGCTCTCGAAGCCATTGACAGATGAGTAATCTGCCGATTTCTCAGCCATTCTTTGAGTATAAATAGGTCTAAATGTAAATTTTGCACCGAAAACTCCACTGCACACTTTTGCACGGCACCTTTGCAAAATACCTGTCATAATTGACAAAGACATCTTGAAACAGACAATTGCACAAAATGACAGTTACATTGATTTGTATACCTAGAATTTTTAATCCGTTTCACCTTTCATCATTACCACTCGCAAAAATATTTAAACAGAAAAAAAAACATGTTAAATAAGTTTTTTTGAAGTGAAAACTTCTTTTGGCGCACCACAGACAGATATTCCGTGGGCTGTAAATTGAGCTCAAGCGTCACACTCGTGAAGGAAAGAAATCTTCGAGTGAACTCGGACCACCATCCAGGGTAGCGATTCTGAAACCATTCGGTTGCATCCGACACGGAATCTCATCTCTCGATCTTTGTCTTATCTGTTTAACATGACAAAGACCGAGAGATGAGATTCCGTGTCGGATGCAACCGAATGGTTTCAGAATCGCTACCCATGGCGCGTTACCATGGTTACCATTAGTGCCTGTTCACACCAATGCAATGAGGCGTTTTCCATATTTCTATGCAAACGTAATTTCGAAAAAAAACTCGCGACTTTCCTAGTCTCGTTCTACTGCGATTCGTCCGATACAACATTGTTTGATGTTTAAATGTTTTAAGCCTATTCTAATTGGAGTAGGCTTAGAACATTTAAACGGATAAAACGACGGATCGAAGTAGAATCGGAGTTGGAAAGTCGCGAGTTTATTTCGAAATTACGTTTTCGTAGAAAGAGAGTAGACATCCTGTTTGCTTCATTTTCGAAATTCATAAACAAATTTCGATACGTTATTCATTCACTCTTTATTCATTTGTTTTCGAAATGAATCATTAAACAAACTCGGCAGACTGCAGAACGGTACCGAAAAGTGGGTAGTTTACCGATTGCCGCTAAAAAATGCGCGTGCACACAGTGTGCTTGCCACACCTCTCGCCTCATCGTGAAATCGCTGAAAAATCGACGCAAAAATCGCCTGTGTTTTTTATTGTGGGTGACGAGATGAGCAGGGCCTGTACCCGGTGGGAAGCAAAATGCCTGCCAACAGCATAACAGCACAGTGACACGCAGGTATTGGAACATGAAGAGTCCAAATTATTACCTAGCACTGCACTGCGCTCGTCACCCAGAGATCTAAGATGTTACATATCTAAGCTCTGTAATTTCTCTGGAAACATTGCCCTTCAAACCGAAACACAGTAATGTTTGCACTATACTGCTTGGTGGTAGAATAACTGGCAAATTTATTTATTTATTTATTTATTCATTCGCGTACATGGGTATAAAGAGATGTTACAAGCTTACAAGTAACAAACAAAGCATGTTATGTTAAGAACTCCACATTCTACCTTTCGGCATGCGAAATTAATAATAATTTTAAAACAATGTAGGTAGACTTGAATAAAATACAAAATCGTCAGTCAGCAGCCAATGCCGCGTGAAGGCGAGAGGTGTGCCGCAAAGGTGTGGTACTTCCCCAGGCGGACTCTGCCAAGATTCCTGCCATTACAAAACAGTAGCTGTAACTGTGTAAACAGGCACCAACACTAACGCATACGGGACGAGCAGGCCATGTGTCACACAGCTATTGGAACACGAAGAGTCCAAATCACAGGCAGGACAGGGCCGTCTTTCTCCTATTAGAGGCCCTGGGCACATCGAGTTAATGATGACAAAATTAAGGCATTTTTTAAAATATTAAAATCAAGAAATAGACCACGAACTTACACGTAGATAAATATGCATAGGTTTAGCTTTATTGTTGGCTTCTATGATTACGTAACCCTGATTTTCAGACGAGTTTAGAAAGTATCTATCGGTTATCGGTTGATAATGAAGTAGAGATCAGGGGGCCCTGAACACGTGTCCTTTGTGCCCAATTGAGAAGAGGGGCCTGAAGGCCTGATTATTAGGGTCCAAATCATTACATAGCACTGCACTGCACTCATCACTCAGAAATATTAGATGATTTGCCCTGTAAATCAAAACATTTAAATATATTCAAATGCCACTACAACAAAAGAATCAAATGATACGTTATATTAGTAGGCAACAAACATAATTTTAGCAATAGTAAATATTAACAACTTATTACGGAGATACGTAAATACAGTGATTGTGAGACGTTTTCAAGACGCAAATAAATA
Organism: Ectropis crepuscularia; assembly: GCA_963693475.1. Taxonomy (NCBI): domain Eukaryota; kingdom Metazoa; phylum Arthropoda; class Insecta; order Lepidoptera; family Geometridae; genus Ectropis; species Ectropis crepuscularia. Next base: position 31,151,914 of record OY856339.1, on the reverse strand, counting down.
TACCCGCCAAAGATAGTTAACAATTTCGCCAAAGATGGCGTGTGTTATAATAGTATTTAAAATAAAAATGAATAAAATAATTGTTTTATTTATGTATCAAAATTAGTCGCGGGGCGCGGGGCCCGAATGAAGGGTAAAATTTGTGGATAACATTTACAAATTTTTCCATAGACACATTAGTATTAAGTAGACCCCCGGTAGACCGGGGGCTAATATTTAGTACGGCTGTAACTACGCACTTTTTCCTGTTTAAATAGTATCTTTTCAGCCTGCTTTAGAGGCACGCTATTTATTTTTGAAGAATTGCTTGAAACGCATAGGGGCCCTACGGCATAGCCTGCAAGCTGGATAATAATTTCAGCTACTGTGAGTGCTGCTTTCTCAGGATAAGATAACGTAAGCGGACAAACACCAACCTAAAATTATTTTGATGAATCTACGTAAAATTTCGAAATAATTCAACATTGGCAGAAATTAGTTGATATTACACCCACAACACTATCTAGACCCACACTAAGCAAAGCTTGTGGTTACTATTGTATTGATTGCATGAACTCTTTAATATGTAACAAACAGTTTTGTTAGGTTAAGAGATGATTCGAGTAATAATAGTAATAGATTATAATATATTTTGTAATATTATATTACTGGATAAAGTTTCCACAAATGATGCGGTCGAGCTTCCCACTTTTCATACTACTACGCAGATAGCAGATATCGTTGTTACAGTTTTACACTTGAGCGTATTGTTATGGGTAACTCAATTTTACAAAATACAGGATACTATACACCTTTGTGTTCAGTTATATTGTGTTTCGATCAAACAATAAAACAACTTATTCTTTTACAAAATTTATTTGAAAAAGGAATGTATTAATTAATAGTAAATTGACACAGTGATAACATACATAGGTATTTCGAGTAAATGCTTACCTTAACAAGCTTGCATACAAGCATAACCATGGAAAAATTATTACATCAAAAATACAAGTAACAATTAATATTGTAAATCCATTCGAGCTCATAAATTCGAGTTCTTAGTTTAAATACTTGTGTAACAAACTTTTTGTAACAATTATGTAAGTATTTGTGATACCGTGTAATGGGTAGGCAAAGAACACACTTGGCTAACCATTTTAGTAACGCTATTTTGAATCACGTCAAATGCGACAACTTATGGTTTCAACCGAATCCTTAAAATTATAAATTAATATTAATTGCAACAGATTGGTGATGTACGCAGAGGTATGAACCACAGACTAAGTAGAGAGATACTCTGTATGAACCGATTAAAAATATATTGCATCATATCGCAGACCAGCCCTCGCTATAATGTAGGTTTTATTCAAAATCCGTCTAACAAAAACAGGAAAAAACTTCACTGGTCCACAAACGGTTTTATGCCTGGAAGATTTACAAACCCTACCACCTACCACCTAACTAAAGCTGTCTTAATTTGGAAAATGGCCGTTCTTTTCTTTTCACTTACAGAGACAGCAATAGCAAAACCAAAGTCGATTTAGTTGAGCGGTAGAAAAGTAGGTTTAGGTTGAAGAACCTCCTTCGATGTATTTAGTTTCTAATTTTCTTGTCAGCCTGCCTCAGAGCCGCGGCCATGTCGAGTTGCTTGACACGCAAGCGCGCCCACACGGTGTAGTCCTGCAGACCGACTATCTGAGCTGCCATGAGCGCTGCGCTCTCCGGGTAGATGACCGTCGAGCAGCCGAGACCGGACGGCACCGACAGAGAGGACCAGATGTCCTGGAAATGTTTTAAAGTTAACATTTTATCAATGGCATAATTTGGTTACACTTAAGGTAAGACACCAAGATCGTAACTATCAGGAAAAACGCACTCAGCCAACACATTCCACCCAGTCTAGGAATTAATTACAAGTTAATGGTAAAAAAGAAGGTGTAATTCGAGAAATGAAAACAAAAAAGAAAGATACGAAAAATTAAATCAACATAAAATATCACTAAGATCTTGGATTGTCATGAGCTACTCGTATGTCAATAAGATAATATATGTGTTCCAAATCTCAACTCAATCCGTTCACACGTTCCGAGGCTTAGAGTATATATAAGTACTTTAGTTATTTATTCTCTAAGTTCCGAGGTGATTGAGCAACAAACATCTTAACTTTCGCATCACACTTATATTATAAATGTCAATGTGTAGTGTTTGAATATTTAGATGTTTGTGGCTTAATCACGTAACGTATGCGCGGATCGGGTTCGGGAAATTCAGATCACATATAGATTATAGTCCCGAATAATAAATAGGCTACTTAATATTATCCTGGAAAAATAATGGCAACGAGAACTATGCGGGTAAAACCGCGAGAGGCTGCTAGTTTATAATATTAGTAGGACTAACTGCACCCCACGGCTTACCCAGACTATTGGTAGGTCTCATAGCCAAGAATTTTGCATACTTTGAATATCACATTTATTTATGTGTGATAGAAAGCCTAATTAATATATTTAACCACATAGTTTAAAATACGAAACTTTATAATGTACCTTGTACCTATTATTATGTATAAATACTGTATTTCAATCCTACCTTACAGCTCTTTTAAATCGGTTTAGTCAGTAGCTGAGGCGAAACAGACCCAGTTACTTTCGCATTTATAAGCCCAGAATATCCATAAATTATGTAGTTGCACTTTTTAGTACCTGTACAAGTTTATCGGAAGGCGGCGGGCAGTTGATCACCGGGTACGAGGTGTTCCCAGACAACACAGGTCCCAGACCGTTGGAGCGCCCGGCGACGGCGATGAATACCAGCGCTCCGTGCGTGTCTTCATACTGCTGCATGATGCGCAGGGTCTCTTCCGTGGCCTTGTGCGCGGAGGTCACACGCAAGTCTACATCTAGACCAAGCTCACGAGCGGCTATGGCAGAAAACAATGAAAGTCAGTGAAATTATAACAAAATGCACTGCAACATTTTAATCTCAAAAATAATAAAATGGAAGTACAACTAGGTGGCCTTCAGAGAAAGAAAAGCTGCGATGACAGAAGCAATGAGGAGAGTCTAAATCAGCACAGACAGAGTTTAGTTTATCATATTTTTCGTTTATGACTTGCAATGTTACCTTTGGAAATCTTCAAGCAATGCTCCTTGTCAGCTGGTGAGCCCATAAATATTACGACTTTGTGGTTCACGGTAGGCCTCAGATGGTCAAGTTGGTCCTTAATCCAAGTGAAGTTGCGTTTTACGGTGTCTAAATCAGCTGCAGTTACATTGGTCAGGTTTCTATATACCTACAAGAAAAAAGAAACATGACAATCATTTCTTGACTTGTATTGGCAGATTAAATGAGAAAATACCAATTAAAGCACACATGTTTTGTTGTTTTGTCTATATGGTAGAACTATATGATGGCCGAACTATTTTAAATTAAATTACCTGTTTGTCTACCATCAACCTTTTGTCTCCAGACGGCCACAACCTCCAAGAATCTGAGTCGATGACATCAGCCAGTAAGATATTCCCTGTGACACAATAATAAAAGGTTTATTAACAGAAAACGGACAAATGAAATAGCGTCAGATATATTTGTAAAATTAATTTTTACCTTCAGTATCAACACCAAACTCAATCTTCATGTCAATAAGGGCACAGTCACGGAGTCCCCATGCCTTCTCCAAAATTTCAAACACCAAAATAGTTGATCTTCTCATAAAGTCAACCTCATCTTGACCTGAAACAAACAATTTCAAGTTATTTGCTGACTTAGGATTTGAGCAATCTCCAATAATGCAGTAGAATTATTTGACTTCAATCGCTTAAGTTTACCATTTGTAACTTACCAATAGTAAGACCATTGATGTTCCATTTAGCACACACGATTTGCTCCTCAGACCATTGCGGGTCATGGTTGGCATCATCTTTGAAGAAGGTTTCTTGCTTGGGGGGTGTGAACCTGAACCCTTCCGGCACTCCTGGGTTCCTCTTGAGGAAGGAGCCTGTAGCTAATCGCCTCGTCACCCACTCAATGGGGATCATTTCACATTTTTTGGACACGAAAGAGGTGGGCGATGCCATTTTTACAAATGCGGTTTTGATACCTGAAAATAATGTGCGTTTTCGATATATTTATAGTTGAATATATTTTATAATGAAAATAATGTACGTTTTCGATATATTTATAGTTTAATATACAAGACGCTGTGTGACGTTGCGATATGTGTTTAAGCCTAAGTGTACTATCGCACACGTAGAAACATTAATTGGACCTGATTCCCACTGAGTCGCAGTAACATGGCTGAAGCCGTTAGTATTAACATTGAAATTAAACGATACGTTATTAGCGTAATAGTATCTAGATAAAATGTTTACCTAAAAATACTGTACTTCATTATCCATTCACAGTATGCCTATGAATATGTTACATGAAACTACATTGAAAAATCGGAAACTCTATCCTCCACTTGGCAACTATAAATATCCCGTAATTCATTTTAATGATAGCGTAAAATAATAATGCATTATACGCATACCACATCATCGTGCAATCGCTGTTGATTACGTTAATATTATAGGCCATTGCTGCCCTACTGCAGAGCAATAAGGTCATCTATCCTGAGCAGCTCGAGATAGAATTAGATGGAGTGCCCTGGTCTGCGAGCCCAGGAGTCTAACCCCAGTAGTAAGGTTCACCTCGGGACTGGTAAGGAAGAACAAGCGACCTGGGCTGCTGCTATTGTAATTAATCTTTTTGGTGCGCATCGATGTCGTCGAGTCGTCGCGCCATCTTTTTCGGCGTTTCTTGGGGGGTCGTGTGTATAGTAGAATCCAGAGTGTAAACAAGGCGCCTTTGCCCTGAATGGGTCCAGCCAATGACATAAGTAGATGTCCAGCCCAATTCCATTTCAGGCTAGCTGCTTTCTAAGTTACGTCTTTAGTTTTCATGAGTTGAGTGTGGTGTGCTTCTACTAATGTGATAGGTGAGTCTAATATGCTACGATTCATCGCTCTTGATGTTGGTAGGAACCTCTATCATTAATTCTGAGCTTTCTATAATATGTGTGTACTTGGGCATATGCCTATTTACCTCCCAAGTTGGTATGTATATTTAGATCACAGATATCACTTTCAACAAACATTAGACATCATTAGCAAGAATCGTCATCAACAAAACCATTATTATTGACATCAGCGTGACCTATTATCATTATTTTTATTATGAAAACTTTATCTTGCGTAATAATTACGGCTGCGGCAATAAGTCCAATGCTTTACAGCTTTTGTAAAGAAAGAAGTTTCTTTTCTTGAGAAAAAAAATATTCTTTACTTTTATCGATTGCAATTTATTACGCCTGTTGCGTACCTACTGTGTACGCAGTGAAAACGATGTGACCTTTATTAATATTAGCGATATTTCATAATAACAATATTATGTGGCGACTATCTGTTTGTTGTTTGCTCGCTGAGATCATTACGAGGTCAGACAAACAACTAGTTGAATGAAATTATTTAACAATGTTACAAGAGAATTATTATTATTATGATTATGATTATGAATTTCAAAATGGAGATAAAACTGGAATGTATAAAACAATAGTTGAGGCACATTTTTTATTTCAAAATAGCTTTCGGAGAAAATGAAGCGATGTGGCAAATCACACTTTTATAGAAAAATGTTTGCATGAGCAGCCCACCATGTGCGGTCCGAAGGGAGGGGGGGGGTTACAGGGGACATGACCCCCCCCTCCCAAAATCGTATAAGTTAAATTAAAAACCTACAAAAATTCAAAATATCTAATAGTACATACACTATTTTCTAATTGGAACGGCAACTAAGCTGGTAAAATCGTTGGGCGCTAATAGCAAAGTCTTTTTACTCGATTTATCGTATTTCTACTCGTGACTCGTGACCCCCCCACCCCCCAAAATCTGAGGCTGTGTACTGGTGACCCCCTCCAAAATTCGAGGCTAGGACCGCGGCTGCAGCCCACATACATGTTCCCACTGCTCAGGGTCTTCTCTCACATAAATGAGAGCCCAGGCCACCACAATGCTGGTCGAGCGTGGGTTGGAGTATAACGAAACCACGAAAGATTTTAGGAACATACCGGTTATCTCACTATGTTTTACTTATATTCCGAGAGTTGGTAGCAATTTTTGGGCAGATCACACGGAGGTTCAGACCTGGCTGGTGATTAGCGGGGCAAAATGAATACCCACATATTTCAAAGTTGTGGGTATCTTTTAATCCCAAAAAATATGCTTCAGGCAATATGCAATTTTCATATGTTATAGTTTAATGTTAAAAGAAGACCAAATAAAATAATCTGGACGATTTAGTCGGGGTTTTGACATTGCCAAATGCGTTCAGAAATATTTTGCAAACGATTATAAAAAACGTACCTATTTGAGGCAATTTGATTGAACAGGGTATTATTTATTTAAAAAATAAAAGTTGCAGTTACTTGGGGAAAGACGCTTTTTACATACTTTTCCAGTTTCCATTGTGTGAGAAAAAGATTCAATTGTTGTATACTGTATTATAAGAAAGTGGCTGGAGTCTCACCGGCTATCTGGAGTATCTCAAAAACTTTAGCATTGGTTTGGTTTGAAATTGCGGCCTTTCCCTCCAAATCGTGAGCTTTGACACCATCGCCGGCTGTGATCCTGTCCTTGTTGACCAGCAGGCAGTGGTCAGCGAGCCCGGGAAGGTCGAATACTTGCTTTGTTTTACCCTCGATAATGAGGCCACCCAGCTTGTAACCGCCGATTACTGTAAAAAAAAAACAAACTAGTTATTATCATGTTTTTACTACACATAGTGCGACATGGTACACAAAATAAATTAATTTTCTCCGAAAAATACAAAGCCGATTTCAATTTAAAATACCAAAAAAATTAAACACTCGACTTTCATAAATTTTGTGAAACAAAAATAGACAGACTGTATAAATACCAATAAAATAGTGAGATTTCGGAACCAATAGATAGGTATATCAACGATGTATGATTTAGTTTTGGTGATTTTACAAAAAACTGCTAAACCTATTTCGATAGGTACCTATGAACTATGAAGTATAACGTGGCCCATTACTATTATGTATTCTATGATCTAGCCAACAAAAAAAAATCACAGTGGGTGGAGCTATCGTATGACATTCACACAAAATATACATACAACCGAATAAGAACTTCTTCTTTTTTTAAATTTAGAATGTATGTAAATCAAAAATACCTAATGAAAAATATTGAAGTAAGTACCTTCCAACTAAATTGGTGCATATAATAATATCTGCTAATAATGTTAGTGCATATAGATGCACTAACCGAAAAAAAAAATGCCTTCATCGGTGAAATTATTACCTACTTTCCACTTAAATTGGTGCGTAAGGTACGAAACGTAGATGAGCAATGATGAACTAAAGTTTTTAAATGTACCTATCTAATAATATTATTAACTAAATTAATAAGATGCCATGGCGTGTTAAATAAAGTGTAATCGTCCAAAAAAATAATTTGGAAAAAGTGAAATTATCAATAACATAAGCAGAAGGCCAAAAGGGCCCCAAAAATGTAAATGGGGCCCTTTTCCTTTTCTTTTATCCATGGTCCGAACCTCATTTGCACGATTGCCATGGTAACAGCGTAAACTAATTGGGTCATAAGTCATAAGGTCATATTGATTTTGGTATAGCGATCTGTGATTTTGGTCTTCTTTTATGTTGTGCGTAAATTACATTGTCGGTATGACGGTATTTAATATCTAATTATATAGTAGGTGCCTAACAGTTACATAACCAAAATACCAAATAAATCATTGGCAGTCGGGGTCTAATTTATTATCAAGGTCAAAACATGAGATTTTTTGCGCGTACGCATTCCTCACATGGTCATATAACCCTACAAAAATTACGTAGTTGAATATCCAAACATGCCAAAAGTAAACAAACACTCTTAAATTTTGTCGCATTATAGAAGTTGGATGAATTAAAAAAATTACCTTCGTTCGGTTGTGCCATTTTTGTGGATTATTGGATGTAGATTTGTTCGTGAGAAGGCGGGTCTTCAGCTCTGAGGGGCTCGCGCGATGACTCCACAGCAGGTCGGGTGCCTTTTATAAAGTATTGTTATCCAGTGCTCGAACGAAATACCCACGTGTTCTTAGTCTTGGTCGCTTGACGCAAACAAGCGTGGATTGATAACAGGTTCTACTTGAAATAAATAATCTTGATTCATTATTGCTCAACTGTAAGATCATCAATAGTTATATCAGCTGAATAAATTATTGTTTGAAATTAGTGCTTGAATGCTCTATCCTTAGTATACATACCTACATAAATATTTCTCATCTAAAAGATTACAAAATAATACACGATCAAACGATCATATTTATTGTAGTTTCAATATGCGGTGACAAAAAAGGGTTCTCTGTAAAGTCGTTTTACAGACTGTAATTTTACGTAAAAAAGTACTTAATTAATATTACATGCGCCAAAAGTCACAAGACTCGCTTAGACCGATCGTACCAATCTATCGCTTGTTCCGTGCTCTCGCATACACGCACAGCTCAGCCAGAACGTGAACAGACATTTTTTTCGACGACTGGTGGCTGGCGGCTGCACGTTTACAAAATTGGCGGGAAAACTGATGTAAAGTTGCGTAAGTGCGTTGTTTATGCTTCGGCTTATGAAGTGCGCCTCGCTTGCACTCGTTTGAGCTCATTATTCTCAAGAGAGTTTTAAGACGCTTCTAATGGTATCGTTTGTTTATTTTACTCAGAATTTAATAGCTCACTTTGGAAACTATGCTGGTGAACCCGGAGGGCGCTGCTAGTCTGGGATAAATCTTCAAAGCATTGTCGTCTAAATAAGTCTTCTCGGCATAGCCATCTAGACTAGATGTGTAAATTAATGTGTAATGGTCAATTCACAGCCCACGAAATATCTGTGTGTGGTGCGCCAAAAGAAGTTTTCACTTCAATAAAAACGATTACCTAGGTACTTATAAATTGAATATAATAGTAAACACAGCGACACGACAATCGAACAGACGACAGAAGACGAGACAGCAGTAGCTGACTACCTTTTTCGTTCAGGCACACTAGGCGGTCCTGAAATTTAAAAGTTAAAAGCTAAAAAAAGGTTTCACCTCAAAAACCCTTTTCCCTTTCACCCGACAAATTTGTTATAATGCCACGTTGTCACGAATATTCCAAAATTAGTAAAAGTATCTGCCATTTAAGTTCTCACGAAGTTGGGCAGGTATAGTGGCTGGCAAACAAGTTGACCCAAAAGTGACGTGGAAGGGGAAAGTTCGCGCATGTGCACTTCCATTCGTAATTGGTCATTGTTAGTGTTCAAACTTAGGTTAGTATTAGTACTCACCAAAAATATGCATTGCATTCACTACTAACAGCCTCTTATTGTCAAATAAAGAAGCAAAATCACTTGTACTTTATTTTGTTTAATCACTATAAAACAAAGTCGCTTCCCTATATAATTATGAGTAAATATTTTTGTATTTAAATGCTCCGCTAACACGAGTTAAATTTAATTATAAAATATCAAAACTATTCGGCCGTAGTATAATACACGATATACTCCATCTCTTTCACGCTCAAAACGTCAGTCAGAAACGTCAATTCAAATTAAAATACGGGTTCAATTTGTTTCTTGTTAAATTAACTTGTCGCTCCGTTACGACGTTACGAGAACTACGCGAACTTACGAAGTTTGTTTATTAGTTAAACTATAACTTGCAGGAGTTATCCTTCGAGTTTTAAGACAGGTGAGTCTCTTTGTTTATTTTATTTTTACCTAAAAATGTTTCAGATCAGGTGTTTTTATAATCTTGCTCGAATTATAAAATCGTCTTGTTTCCTTTTGAATTTCGAAGGCCTAGAGGCGCTTCGTGTTTTGGTTTGGTTATCTTAAAATACCACATGGTTAGCGTCCTCATTTTACTTAATTTTTAACAAATTTTGACACCTGTTTTTAGAGATTCTAAACATTTCTCATTTGTTTTTTGTGTGTTACAAATCAGCTTGTCTGCGAGTTGTTTGGATAGGTTAGGTCATCATTGGCCTTTGGTTTCGACGACTTTAAATCCATCTATGTTACTACTATTCTGTTAGTTGTTGTAAATTACATTTTATGTTGTGTTTTTTATATTGTATGTGAATGGCGTAAACAATTTATCTTTTGAGTGTCATTTCTGAATTAAATATTTTATTGGCGCAGTGTAGTTAGTTTTGTTTTGCGGTCAGTTTTGTAGGGCTTACTAAAGGGTGAAAAAAAACACTTTGATTTTTATATTGGGATTGGGACAAAGGAATTTCTAGGGTAGCTCACCTCTGTCTTGCCACCCCCAGCTAAGCCCAAAAAATATTTAAAACTCACTCATTTTACTCTCTCTGCTTTACTAACTCCTTAGACCAAATTGATTGCTCTTTATCTATGGATATCTGGGTATGTATGGGCAAAGTAATTTGTTCCACAAAATTAATATACAGATTGCTACTAAGTTTTGAGGAAAAAAGTTGTAAAATAAGAATACAAATTTAAATGAAAAATAAAAAAAACTAAATACAATGATATATGCATGTGTTTGTTTTAATTTTAAAATATTGTTTCTATAAATAAGTTAAACAAATGATTGCCTTACTCATGGTTCATTACATATTATAATTTACAAACTGTAAGTTTCCTCAACAATGTATTTGAAATAATTGTCATTATTATATATCATGTATACATATTGCCATTTGTTAATAGAGATGATACAGATATTTGTTTATTCAGTAAATTGATGCCACTCTGTTTAATGCAACTTGAATAAACTTAACATTAACAGGACATGTGAAAATTAAAAGTTAAATTGATTGCAACTTTCAACACTAAATGATTGAGACACACACAGCTGTAAATAATAATATAAATTAATGACAGCATAAGTTGTAACTGTAACTAATTAAACTTGCAAAAAGTTAAACAAATATAGACTCAATGTATTAGAATTTTGGTTTGAAATCAAATGAAAGGCGCCTGCACCACTGACCTGGTTAAGCTCAATTTATGTTTCTACTGTTGGGACTCTGAGTCTTCTCTCACAAGGAGAGAGTCAAGTCCTTAATCCACCATGATGACCAATAGCAGATTGACAGACGACACATGTCCTCCAAAAATATAATCTTTCTTGAAATACATTAGAATTATGTTTTCCTTAAAGCCATTAAAGCCTGTGGACAAACTAACTAGAATTAATAAATAGCAAAGGTGTGGTACTTCCCCAGGTTTGGGTCACTCTGCAAAGACTCCTACTGATTGGCTATGGCAATGCAATTTGTTATGGCCACCTTTAAACTGGGCGCCTTATGGGGCAGATAATGTGATTGTTGATTAGTATTTCCTGTGATTTGACTTTCTTATTTATAAACGTAAATATTGTACTTTGACTTACATAGATACAATACATGTTTTTGAAGTTTTAAATAATATAAAAAAATTGTGAGTGGGCAAGTAAGGCTCCTGTCGATAAGCAACATGGCTGGCCGTAACAGCTTAGTACCGGTATCTATTTGAACATGAACAGTCCAAATCACTGTCTAGCACTGTCTCGACACTCCAGAGATGTGTGAGGTGGTTTATCTCTTTGTGTTATTAATTTTTCTAAACTATACATTGCTTTACAAACCCCAAACAGTGCTATATATTTGTATAACTGATTGGCGATATAATAACATTGCGTAATCCCATACTAGTAAATATTTTTGTATACAATTTTTTTAGAGCCTACTAACATTATACACGAAAAAGTTTGTTAGTATGTATAGATGTTTGTTTTTTTCTTTCGCACATAAACTACTGAAGGGATCTAGATGAATTCAGGTACATAGATAGATAATAGTATTAGTAAAATAATAGATAGACAAAATTTATCCCGGGAAAATAATGGGGTTAGGGACTATGTGGTTGAAACTGCAAATCACTGCTAGTATTGTTATAAGGCTTATAGTATAGATAAACTTATTCAAGTTGCATCAATAAGCGATCCACATAGCTATGTTATTGGCCCAGTTAGACGCATTGTCTGAGTCCAGATTGCTACTTAGAAGTTTGAATCTTAACCATTGATAGTTGAGGTTTATTTTCCATTGAGAAATATTTGCTAAAAGTACCTAGACATTTTAGAAACTTGTGCAAAGTTGGCAATCATTTAGTTGAGTCGCTTTGCAATTTTTTACTGGAAGAATAGGTATTCAATAGCATGAGCGGAAAATGTTTATCGTGTATTGAAATGTTCCTTTTTTATTGGATTTTGGTTACTTTATTTTTAAATAGTTTTTTTAAAAGGCTAATTGTAAACGAAAATAAAATTACATTTTAGTAAACATTTAACTAAAAATTAGGGATGGGCCGAATTTGGTTTGAACCGAATACGAACTTCGGCCAAACATTCGATAAAATTAAAAATTCGGCCGAAGTTCGGCCGAACTTCGGTTCAATTTCGCCGCAAATTTTTACTAAGTTAGTACCTACCTATGCAAAGATTTCTAAAACTCATTATTGAGATCTTCCAGTTTCATTGTGTGTTTTGACTATAGTGCATTCCAATAAGCTGTGTAGAAAACCAAAACAAACCAAAACAAAGGTGATACCATAACATAAACATCGTTTAATCTTAGTATTTTTATGAAATAGCCTTAAAATATTTTTCACAAATAGAATTCGACTTTATTGCGATCTTAAATACCATATACTTAGATTTGTATTGATCAAATAATTCTATACTATCTTATTTTAAAAGTTATATAAAGTAATGGTAGGATGATAGAAATATGATTTTAAGTACTAGCAATTTGATCTGTGTTTCTCAAACTCTCAATGTTGCATTCAAGACATTTATACTTCTTTTCATCAAATTATTCTTATTAAGTACGCGCCTATTTTTCTAACATACCCATATTGCCCATCATGCCCATATTGTGAAAATGCCCATTTCCATTATATTCCAGTATGGATTAATTTTACTCTATTTATTTTTGTCATTAATTTAGAATTTTTAATTATAATGTAATTTGATTTTAATATAATGTATTATTTGATTTTTATTGTAATGGGATTTTAAATTGACGTCTACTTTTTTTTAAATTATTGACTTGTATTGGTAATATTTGAATACCTTGAATATGACATGCAACTACTCGTTATCAATAAAAGAGTAAGAGTATGACTAAAGAACTCCGAGAAAAAGGTTTCTTGTGTCGTAACGAGTTGAGAGAAAATCGCAAACCTCTAAATACGTGTTCCACATTACGCTGTTTACTATCAAAAGCATGTATAGTTTTCACTCTAAAATGACATACATTTTGTGTTATTTTGATCGAAACTTTTGTATGTGTTTACAGAATATTACCTCATAGTGTAATGATCAGTTTTGGGTAGTACGAGGACAATTCGAACGAGATATTTTTTTTATAAATAAATACTGGTGGACAATTTACACACAATACCATCTGACCCCAAACTAAGCAAAGCTTGTGTGATGGCGGCCAGATAGCTGATATAATACTTATATAGTTTGAAATACATTTTTATTATACATAGAAACACCCAGACACAGTGCAAACATTTGAATTCATCACACAAATATTTGCACTGGGTGGGAATCGAACCCACGACCCTCGGCTTCGCAGGTAGAGCTACTACCAACTAAGCCACGAGGCCAGTCTTATTTAATTATTGTTAAAAATAAAAGGAACGTTTTCACATAAGGAAACATCTAAATTACTTTTCTTCTAGTGTTACATTCTTCTCCGAACTCAAATGCTTTGCCTTTCCTTTTTTTACGTGGGGGAAATAAATGTACGTATGCCCGCCATATTCTCATTATGAAATGAGAGGAAATCTCCATCTACCCTCATTTGGGCTTCAAAAATTGCACGGTGACTAACACTACACACAAGACTAACCATATCACCAGGTTTCTCCAAACTAAGTGCGCTATGCACACATTTATTTATTAGAGGATTTCGCGACGCCGATAACTGTAAACTGGTTAGTTTTCGGTTATTGACATCGTGGTCATTGCGTCGTAGTTGAAATATATACCTATGTTTTTTATTTTCCAATGCTTCCCGAACCATTCTTGCGTAGTAATGACATTCGGTAGATAGAACCTTCGGCGCTTCTACCGCCTAACGAAAAACGCTTTGACGCTTTGATGCTTTGATATTGCTGTCTCTTTTCTTCTCGCTTGAAATGAAAGAGACGGCAATGCCAAAGCATCAAAGCGTCAAAGCGTTTTTCATTAGGCGGTAGACCCCCGGGTCGTGGATCTCGATCCAATGACCAGTTTTAGCATCAATCAAATGTTCAGCAATTGCAGATTCTTGTGCCTGACGATTTTTTACAGCGTCAATGTGTTGATTGTTCCAAGTCCCAGCAGCAGTGGGAACATTTATTTGGGTGTTTATGATATGCATACATATATATTTAGCCTTTTTATGCGGCGAAAATTTAAAAGGGCAAGCAATGAAAGGTACTACAAACTATCTTGTAAAACAATGGTTGAGAAATGCTGGTCTGTCATATTTTGAGTGACATCGATTTGTTTACCTTTTATTCACAGAGAATTGGAATGAGGTATAGGTAAGAGAGATTTCTAATGGTTGGTTATTAATGTTATTATTATTGTTTAGAAAAGTAGTTTAATTTTTGTTTTTTGATTAAGTAAGAGAGATTTCTAAGACTAGTTGAGTAGAGCAGTAAAATTTTGTTTTATGGCTAAGAAAGAAAGATTTCTAAGGCTGGTTTGGTTAGTAAGAAGAGCGGTTTAATTTTGTGTTTTGATTGATTAAGTAACCAAAGATTTTTGAGACTGGTAGTTAAAAATACCAATTTAAGTTTTTTGTTTGATTACTTTTTCTAATTCAAATAAATGACTATGAGTATATCAGACTTATTTTATTTCACTGTTACTACAGATATGTTATTTCATTAATTTCTATTATGATAGTGCAAGTATATTTAGTGCAGAATATTCGTCATTTTAACCGAAATTCGGCCGAATGACGAAGTTCGATTCAAGCTGCCGAAGTTCGGTTAAACCGAATGTAAAACGAATTTCGGCCCATCCCTACTAAAAATGTAAAAATCCCCAAAAGCAGTTGTTTCAAACTTTAAATCACACATATGATTTCAAGTACAGCAAATACGCTTTACGCATAAGCTAAGCTTTATGCTAATATTCCTACCCAAAAAAGTTGCTAAGTTCAGAACGTCTCAACCGATTTTGGTGAAACGAAGCTAAAACGCTACTGACTAATGTTCCTTTCAAACAAAAAATAAAAACAATCATAATCGGGCCGTCCGCTCGGGAGCTACGATGTTACAGAGACAGAGATAACAGCCCGTCTTTTTGCGTCGGTTTAAAAAATCATCGTTCAGTAGAAAGTAAAATCTATTGAAACCATTACATAAATAAACCTTCCCAGAATACATAGAAAAAACGACACCGTTTCATGGTTGACGTTCCAAAGACCCGAACGAATGTATGCGTATGCGTGTTCTGTGGGTGGTTAATCTGACTCCTGAGTCCTGTTACCCTCACTTGTACTCTATAAATGAAACTCTGGAATTTGGTAGACTGCGTTTATTGGCGACGGACAAGTGCACAGTACAGAGGCGAGGGAACGACTGGTGCGCCGTGTGGATACTCGCTTGGTATAAAACAAAACTGCTGATGCGGTGTGTCCACACATCGCCACAATTCTATGGCTATGATAATAACGTCTAGGCTGTGGAATACGTTGCCTGAGTGGGTTTTTCCGATGGTTTACAACCTTGGTGTCTCAAATCGAGAGTGAATCGGAGCGTGGAGCAATGATGCAGTCTACACCGCATCCATCGCCTAACATAACTGGTGACCGCCAGCTTGGGGGGGGGGGGGGGTGTCACATAGTCGTGAAGTACATGCGTACGTGCAGTGCAGCCCCGGGGGGGAGGGTCGTGATCCCCATGACTCCCCCTGGATCCGCGAGTTCTCTCTTAATATTATTATTATTCTATGATAATGTGTGTCTTACTCTATTGTTTAGAATAGCTTTTCTTATTCTCTAATATCTTTTTCATATTGTTTGATTTCTGTGTGTAAATTAAGGGCCATTTCGCTGTATTATCTCCTGTCCATGCACGGTTGCCTAGAAGAGATCGCGCTTAGCGATAAGCCCGCCAATGAAATAACTTGCTTACAAGACTATTTTTTCTTTTTTAATTTATTTATTGTACTTTGTGGCTTTCAATAATGAGTTTTTGTATTGTGGCGGTCAAGTGTAAACCTATAAAAGTTGAATCGCGCTCTGAGTGAATTTTATCTGGCGCAATTTCAGTCCCGTTACGATCTTTGGAGTCGAGGCATTTAAATAAATAAATATGAGCTCAAATTACAAAAATTTGTAACTCAATTTAAGAATCTTTGAAACTGTTATTTGGTCCTTGGTACTAGATTCGAATCTTACGCGCTAATTAATTATTATCTATTGACCAGAGATTTTGGAGATATTTCCTAGTACAGTACCCGGCGATAAATATTGCACATCGACACCTGGAAAGAGACAATCGGCCAACTTCGGCTTCGTAGAGCGTCATCTCTGTAGTACGAAATACAAACAGTGCGGTATCTATTAGGAGCTGTTAAAACAATTTTAATTTGCTTCTTTTAATAATTCTTTTTATTCTTTGTATAAAATACACCAATAAGTGTTCTATAAGTGATGGCTTTAGGTTTGAGTAAAATAAAATAAAAAAGTAGCCAAGTGCGAGTTGGACTCGCCCATGAAGGGTTCCGTTGCAGCAAGTAACATAATATACATAGTACACATAGTTCTTGTAGTTCGTTGTAACTTTGATTGAAGTTTTAATAATAGTGTATTTATGACGTACTAAAAAAAAACTACTCATCAGATCGAGTTCAAACCAATTTTCGTTGGTAGTTTGCATGGTAATGTACATTATATATTTTTTTTAGTTTTTTCATTCTCTTACTTTAGAAGTTAGAAGGGGGGGGGGGGGGCACACAATTTACCACTTTGGAAGTGTCTCTCGCGCAAATTATTCAGTGTAGACAAAAATTATATTAGAAACCTCAACATCATTTTTGAAGACCTATCGATAGACACCCACACGTGTAGGTTTTATGGAAAAAAAATTGAGTTTCAGTTCTCAGTATGAGGGGCAACCGTAATTTTACTTTTTTTTTGAAAAAATCGTAATGCGGTTCACAGAATACATCTACTTACAAAGTTTCAACAGTGTAGTTCTCATAGTTTCGGCAAAAAGTGGCTGTGACATACGGACAGACAGATAGACAGACAGACACGACGAATCTATAAGGGTTCCGTTTTTACGTTTTACGGAACCCTAAAAATATGTTCACATTATGTTTACGTATTTAATTATTTTGGAAAATTACAGCTGTAGTGTACATAATAAACACCATTGTACCTATTGTTAAAGTGAGACATTGTAATAAAAATAATAATAATTCTTATTCTCAATTACTTCCATTTCACTATCTGTGCTCTCAAAGAGGTCAATATCACTGTCACTATCAGCCGTATTTATCACTAGTCTATCAGTGTAATTGTCTAAACCGTGTTTAATGCTTTTATATTCATTCTCACATTTGATTGTGTGAATTCAATTGGACTAAAATCCGGATGATACGGTAGCAATCGCAACACAGTGTGCCCATGTCCGGGAAGTACTTTGTCCACGGAAAACTCTGTATACCTCCTTGTGCTGACATAATTATAATGGCATAAATCTGGGTTTTTGTTAATTTTGGATCAACTGGAATTTCGTGTCTGTTTAACCAGTTGATCATTTCCTGTTTAATGATAATGACATACGGACATATAATCATGTCATAGCCGTATTTATCACTAGTCTATTAGTGTAAAAGTCTAAACCGTTTTTAATGTTTCTATATTCATTCTCACATTTGATTGTGTGATCGCAAACCTTTTTCCACTCTTCAGTCCCGATCATGTTTACTTTTTCAGTCAATAACGTTTTTACTTTAGTTAAATTGATACCCACATTTCTAGAGGCTACACAGCCTTTTAGTTGAGACCATATTTATATTTTCAATTGGATTAAAATCCGGATGATACGGTGGCAATCGCAACACAGTGTGCCCATGTTCGGCAAGTACTTTGTCCACGGAAAACTCTATATACCTCTCCTTGTGCTGACATAATTATAATAGCATAAATCTGGGTATTTGTTAATTTTGGATCAACTGGAATTTCATGTCTGTTTAACCAGTTGATCATTTCCTGTTTAATGATGTTTGAGTTGGGGGGTCTTTCAACATATTTATTGTTGTGATAGGGTGCGTTGTCGATAACTAGAACGGAATCACTGGGTATATTTGGGATTAATTGATTAACCAGTCATTTCTCGTAGTTATCGTTATTCATCTCATTGTGATAGTCACCTGTAGTATCCGTGGATTTATACGTTAAAAAGGGACCGGGTACAAAGCATTTTTCATTTCCCGCATGAACTATTATCAAACGTTGCCCTTTTGAAATTGGCTTTTTTACTCCTTTTTTCTTATCATCACTCCAAGATTTTAGACTACAGGCCCGTGAACAAAATTTACGGGTCAAATGAACCAGCAGGAGACCTATGTAGGATGATAGACGGGTACAAAATAATAAGATTCAGCACAATGCCGTCACTTGTAAGCTGTCCAACTGAGTGCAGGTGAGAATTCAAAAGTGCAAGTAGAGTGGGTACATTTTGGTCATTTGTTTCTGTACGGCATTCTTACCATCCAATAGATCCATGAAAAATGATGAGAAATCGCGTAGTGCCGTACAAAAATAGTGATCCACGATCCACGAAGTCGGAAACATTATTGATAATCCGGAAATTTTGAGGGAAAATTTTGTCATTTGATACTGTACGGCATCGGTTCCATACAGTTGCAATACCTCTTCTAACCCATTATTCCGAAACGCCGTATAAAAATAATGGTCCAAGTGGAAATGATCGGGGGTTCAACTTCCTCTTTTCAGTGATCCGGAGAGGTGATTTGAAAAAGTACGGCATCGGTTCCAAATGATTATCTAGCACTCAAACGGACAATTAAAAATAATGCCGTCTAAAAATTACTGTTCATTTGAATGTTCACCGATAATTACATTAATTTCATCGTATACTTCATTTATAAAGGTGGTAGGTCAATTTGATCCTGTACGGCGTCTTATTTTTCTACATGACATTGCTAAAAACTATTGTTGTATAATAATGCCGTACAAAAGAAAGTGTTCTAAAAAAAGTAACAGAGGAATACAAAGCATGCAAGTTTTCAATTATTTGAATAACCATAGATTAATTAACTATAGGAATCTTCAACATATTATCATTGTTTTAAATAGTATTCAAGTAAATAAATTGGAAAAAAATAATGCCGTACATTTTAACCCTTAATCAAACAAAATATGTACCACTTAGTTAGAAACTCAGAAACTCGGAAAGCATGTACTTAAGGGCAAAAACTATTGAGATTTTTATTGTAGAAAATAAAATTTTACACTTTTTGTTCCAAGAAAACTTTTTTGTGAAACGTACCGTTTGCGATTTATGGCCCATTTAAATACCGGTTTTTCTATCACGGCCGATATCTCTTGAAATATTAGATTAATCAATGAAACGAATTGAACTATTCTTAAAGATCAGTTTATTCTCTACAACTTTTGTGAAAAGCTTTTTTTTGTAATGTCCATACTTTTTGATTTATAAGACGTTTAAAATCTCTTATTCCGCCAAAAATATTATAAATCAATGAATTGTATTAAAATAAACAATAGTTTTGTTTGTGGTCGGTTATTAGACGGTTTTTTCAAGATGACGCTTAAAGATCCACCTGAATCTGTCAACATTTTGTTATTTTATGCTCAGTAAGTGATCATACACCTTATAATAAATAAATTGGGAACGAAAATTTGTAAGTTAAATTATATTTTTACTGGCCTTTAATATGAACTTTCAGATTTGTACGGCGCACAGAGGGGTATTTGAGACATCTAGCTGGCCAAAATTATTTATCGCTCTTAATCAATTAGAAATGGTTCAGTATCTCATAAAACCTTAAATACAAGTGTATAATTTTCAAATAGATCACTTTTATATTTTGCTGCTACCCATCGATGCTTCATTTCTGATTTCATGCGTGCAAAATTACGACTTATGTGAAATCAAATAATTTTCAACATATTCTAATTGGTCGTTAAAATTGAGATCATTTTGTGATCTCATTAGACCAAATATCTCCTTGCGAGTCATTAAAGTACTTCCAGATGGTCCTGAAATAATAAAAACTAAATTAAATCAAAATTTCATATTTTTTTTTACATTTTTAAGTACGATATCTAAAATCGCTCCAGATGACGGAGTAGGAATTAGTAGGAACCAATTTTTTCTTTTTTTAAAAGTAGAAAGTCTATATATTACGAATATATAAAAATTATAGCCGGGTAATGCCGGGCACTAAAACAAAAAGCCTCGTAAAACTAAATTTTCTTGAAAATATTAGGGAATTAAACAGGTATTTTTTCAAATGACGAAAAATAATATAATCCCGTCACAAAATTAAATATTTTAAATATGTAAAATAAGTCACTTACTAGCAGTTTCAGAATCCATAGCCAATTTTGGATTATTCACAACACAACATAAAATAAAAAATAGTTAAAATTGAGTTTTAAAGCACGAATATTGAAAATAAACAACCGCTTCGAGCAATGTCTCAATTTCAACTGACTATATCTTGTTAAATTTGGGGTGGGTAAAAAAAACAACAATAGGGTTGGGTCGCCCAACTACCTGGCTCTTCTAGGAATGCATTTTTTTTTACCTGAGCGTAATTCTGAGAAATGTAATTTTGGCCGGCTAGATCATGTAAATACTCCTATGTGCGGCGTTAACTTTTCTTAGTCATACATTAAATTCAAATAAATTATCAGAATGTCGTTAAAAAATCGTACCAACTATCACCCTAAAGTACATTTCGTCATATGCAATGTTCTGGAGGTTTTTTGCCATTTACTGACTTTTGGACTAACAAAAATGTCCGGCACGTATAAAATTTGTATCTATGGACAAAATACTTTCGGAATAAATTAATTTTACGTTGTGTCAAATCACCTCTCCGGATCACTGAAAAGAGGAAGTTGAACCCCCAATCATTTTCTCTTGGACCGTTATTTTTGTACGGCGTTGCGGAACATAAGAAAAATAAGTTACGGTGGTCTAGTCGGGAGAACGGCGGCTGCCAATCCGGAGACCCCGGGTTCAAACCCCACACGCACCACTGTCTTTTCGAAGTCATGTGCGTAATGCCGCTAACTTTAAACGGTGAAGGAAAACATCGTGAGGAAACCGACATGTACCTAGAATCTTTCGAAGTCATGTGTCATCCGCCAACCCGCACTGGGCCAGCGTGGTGGATTATGGCCTTAACTCTCTCCTTGCGAGAGAAGGCCCCGAGTCCCAGCAGTGGGAACGTTTAGTGGGCTGTTGATGTTGATGTTGATGTTGCGGAATAATGGGTTAGAAGAGGTATTGCAACTGTATGGAACCGATGCCGTACAGTATCAAATGACCAAATTTTCCCTCAAAAATTCCGGATTATCAATAATGTTTCCGACTTTGTGGATCACTATTTTTGTACGGCACTACGCGTTTTCTCATTATTTTTCACGGATCTATGGGATGGTAAGAATGCCGTGCAGAAACAATTGATCAAAATGTACCCACTCTACTTGCACTTTTGAATTCTCACCTGCACTCAGTTGGACAGCTTACAAGTGACGGCATAGTGCTGAATCTTATTATTTTGTACCCGTCTATCATCCCACATAGGTCTCCTGCTGATTTGACCCGTAAATTTTGTTCACGGGCCTGTAGTCTATTTCCCTTTAGTGTGGGATGTATGTATGTAAGACTCATCCATGTAGACGATATTTTTTCCTCTTTCGCGAAATTTGCGCATTTTATTGAGATATTCCATTCGTTTAAGGCTTACATCGTGCTTTTCCATTAAAACTTTTCGATTGTCTTCCATTTTAGTGAACCGAAATCCCATCTCGTGAAGTATTTTTCTCAACGTCTTTTCAGACCCATTGTAATTAATAGCTTCACATAATTTAGCTTTTAATGACTTTATTGTTGGCAGTTCATTAAATCGTAAGTGAAAATCATACACCATTCTTTGAACAACATCATAATCAAAATCGTCCATATCCAAACGAAATTGCTTTTTTGGTCTCCCTTTTTTTGGAGTGCTAAACTTAATTTCAGTAGAATGTGTTTCAGTACTGACTTCGTTTAATATATTGTTCAAAGTTCTTCTTGAAATTCCAGTGGCATTTGCAACTCGCGCTTGAACCTTCTTAAAATAACAACTTACAGTTTTATCTTCATTTTTTTTAAATCTGTCAGCTTAAAAATATTAAAAAGGTTAGAAAATATTTATAAACATTGTAGATAATTTGGCGTGACTGACCTCGTAAAGGTTTCCCTTTTTTTCCTAAAGATGCCATAGTACAACTTTAAATTATTTAAATTTGGGGGTGTTAACAACTCTATATATATTTTTTTAACTGGACGCGACCGCACTTGAACAACTGACAAAACGTCACATAGGTAGTGTGTGACGAAGAGAATGGTCTACGAAGCCGAAATCAGCCGACTGTCTCCCTCCAAAGGCCGATGTGCAATACTTATCGCCGGGTACTGTAGGTACCTATGTGAGTGAAAGTTAAAGAAACGCCACTACAAAAAACTTTAAAAAAATTTAAACTGCGCTTTACAGGCACAAAATTATAAAAACTCTTTTGAGCAAAAAAATTTATACATATTCTCTTCGATTCCCAATTTTGAGAACAGAAGATTTCTGTTTTTTTTATAACACTAAGTACTATCCATTTTCCAATTATGAATCGTAAGAAAATTAATGGGGTACAGCATGCTTCCAAAGAAAATGTAAATTATTCAACTTAGAAATTTAATTGTCTTTTGAAACACTACTCTATAGCAGAAAAGAATTAACTACTTTTTTAGTAACGTTTTTTACATACAAATCTATAAAAGGATATTTTGAAACGATGCCGTAATTGGCGACATCCAGGTGTTTGGAATCTATGTGACAATGTATAAGTTTTGAAACAAATATGCAAGATACATTATAACAAATCTGTAGGCCTCATAACAAAGCTCAAAGTCGCACAAAGAGCTACGGAAAGAGCTATGCTCGGAGTCGCTTTGCACGATAGAATCCGAAATGAGAATATTCGCAAGAGAATGAAAGTAGCCGACATAGGTCAAAGAGTAAGCAAGCTGGCAACGGGCAGGCCACATCACTCGCAGAACCGACAACTGATGGGGAAGAAAGGTTCTCGAGTGGCGACCACGAACCGGAAGATGCAGTGTCGGACGGCCTCCCTCTAGATGGACAGATGACCTCACAAAGGTAGCTGGAAACTGCTGGTTGCAGGTTGCACAGGAACGTTCGTTGTGGAAATTTAGGGGGGACGCCTATGTTCAGCAGTGGACATCTTGCTACTGATCATGATGATACAAGATACGCAGTCGGGTAACAAACAAGAGAGGTTAAATACCATACCATAAACGCCCTATCAATCGTATCTCTAATAGATTGTCCCGTATTCCATTACAACATTGTTATGATGTAACTAGTCAAGTACAGTATAGATATATTATTATGTATTATATTGAGTAGCAGCGTTGTGCCACTAGTTCATTTGAAACCTACGGACTGACACCGTGTCGTAATCAGGCGAAAGTAACTGTAGGTCGAGGTACTTCGATCTTACTACCTTAGGATTAGATGTCATTGATCATTAATAGTTATCAGACGAAAAATAGATGATTTGAAATTGGGTTTTTTTAGTATCTAACGTAGAAAAAACTATCTAAACTACTACCCATTAGATTGCGGTCGTGGGTTTTTTTAGTACTTATTAAGCTGTGGCCAAAAGTTCAAACTACCTACTAGTCTGCCATTTGGTCTAAGCGAGAGAACGGCGACTGCCGATCCGGAGCCCCGGGTGCCCCGGGTTCAAATTTGGAATCTGGTACATAGGTAGATAGTGGTATGGAATAACATAGGCTATTTTTTATCTCTGGAAACGTTCAAACAGGAATATACCGCTATTTCGCGCCAGTATAATTGGCCTATTAGGTGTGGCACTTCCCTAGGCGGACAATGCAAGGACATCAACAAGCAAGAGGGTGAATATCGGGGACTGCCCCGATATTGCGTCACAGGTTCATGTACCAATCACCATCCATTCCATTTCCGTGTTTATTAGTTTATTACTAACAGTGAAGGGAACCATCGCGATAACTTACCTAAAACAGTGGTCTTTTGTATGCTGAAATGTTTATACTAGTTGAGCTGAGTTAGTACGTACGTTAGTAGCTGATCTGTAGTTTATTTGAGTTAGTAGACACTAATTTATTAAAAAGGCGAGAGTTTGTGTGTTCGACAGTGTGTTTGTGTAAATATTTGTTCCCACACATCTCTTTCACGAACGGATTTAAATTAAGTACGTAGTGAGTACATTCCCTGGCTTTATTATTAATACATAGGCTACTTTTTATACCGCTTAAGTTAGTGGTTGTTAAGCCGTGGGTTACACTGCGAGATCCAGGTATAAGTACTAGAATATACTCATTACTCATGGTCCGACCGTCTAAACGTCCCTAATCTTTTTACTGTGTTCTGCTGTTCTGTGTTTGACCCATTTAGGGATAGATTTGTTGATTATTTTGTCAAAGATAGACTTACGCTCATAGATATAGATAGATAGATAAACTCTTTATTGCCCTTAATTATAAGACAAGAAAACAAAGATATACAAAAAAAATAAAAAAACATTGGCGGCCTTATCGCTAAGAGCGATCTCTTCCAGGCATATAGTATAACTAATGTAAACTCTTTGCTTGCTATTGACTGCCACGTCTCGTATCAAGTGATGTAAACGACGATGATGGCGGCGAAGTGAAAACCTATTATCTAAAAAAAATACAGAAGTTTCTTAGACAACCTAAAACAAACATGAATTGAATATGTTACCTACTCTTATCATAACTTAAATACCTAATCAGTTTTTTTTTATTTGGCATTAACGACATTAACGTGGTTGTAATTTTAGACATCGATTGATAAACTAAACTTCGAGACGGTCACGTGTTATTTTTTGAAGTGAAAACTTCTTTAGGCGCGCTATAGACATAATTTTCGTGGGCTGTGAAATGGATTCATCAATCGTCACGATATGATAAGAAATCTTCGGGTAAACTCGGTAAAAACGGCCAGGTAGGTACCAGGGCAACAGAAACAGTAAAGAGTTTCTATTACCTACCTCCAACAGCCCAGCGTTTATCTCCAGATACCAGGACAACAGAAATATAAAATAGTTGCGTTTGCCTCTAGGTACCAGTACCAGGGCAACAGCAAGTTTTCACTTCTATCGGCAGTTCCTATGACTGCCAATTTTTTTTTTTAAATATTGTCCACTAGCAGCTCCCGCCCGTATCCCCGTTCCCGTTATTTAATCGGGATAAAAAGTAGCCTGTGTTCTTCCAAATGATATCTATCTATGTTTCAAATTGCAGCCCGATCCGTTCAGCCGTTACATAACGAACAAACATACACATATCCAATCATGACATTTATAATATTAGTAAGATAGGATAGTAGGAAGTAGGATTTGTTGATAGAATCGAAGCCCTCGTGACATAGGCGATAACACGCGCGTTCATTGGATGCATTTTCTGTGTGTTGAACTGTGCGTGTTTTCTATACTTACAAGATAATAGTGTTTCAAACAACGTTAGAAGCTTAGAAGGTTAGAACAGTGTGTTATTCGCCTTAGTGAAACGACTGCCACATTTCATAATTGTGAGATAGTGAGTTCGAACTCCGTCTTCAACTTGTATCTTTCCATTTGTAGATTTACAATTTTGTAATAATTACTTTAATGGGCGAAGAAAAACTTTGTATGGAAGCAGACATGTTCCAATATGGAGATGTCTGTGTCTTTCGCCAATTTGAAATTGGTCAGCGTGTTTTTTTATAATATAGAGTGTCAAGACGAGCAGGATATTTGCCAGATGGTAAGCAACATGCCTGCCACATAACAGCACAGTAAGACGCAGCTATTGGAACCTGAAGAGTCCAAATCATTACCTAACATTGCACTGCGCTCGTCACCCAGATATTATACCTATTAAGATGTTTTATATCTATCCTCTGTAATTTCACTGGAAACATTGCCCTTCAAACCGGAACACAATGCTGTTTGCACATTACTGCTTGGCGGTAGAATAACTGCCAAAGGTGTGGTACTTCCCCAGACCGACTCTGCAAAGAGTCCTAGGTACCACTACAAGAATTTATGGCCTTTACACATTCCTTGTCTATACCCAGAGTCCCAGCAGTGGGAAGCTGGGAACACAAAGTGGGCTGCTTATGGCTACGTAATATTGACAATGATGTTACTATTTATGTTTCCATTTTGTTTAAGTTCAGATAAAACCGATTTTCAGACAATCGCACGATGTTTTAAAAATAAATTTTAGTTTTATCTTACTGATATTGTTAATGAAAAAGTTTGGATGTTTGTTGTTCAACGATGTCGTAACAATTGAAATTATCATATTGAAATTTGGAACACAAATTATATTCTGGAATAGGATACCGGACTGGGTCAAAAATACACCATCCTTAATAGTCCGTCAGCTAGATCATGGAAAAATATTGGACACGTATTTTTTGTTTTTTCAAAATATTAAAGATCGTCAAAGATATAGAGTATAGACCATCAAACTTCGAGAGTGGGGGGTCGCGACGTCACTCGTGAGTAAAAATCGTTGTGAAACAAAAGAAAAAATACGTGTACAATATTTTTTGGCAATCTAACTAACGGGCTACTTAGTTTTTTTTTAGGATTGTACCCTATGGGTACTTTTTGTCTCGGATAAATTACGTAAACTGGGACAACAAGGGCAAAATTGCGATACACTGTTAGTATATTATCCATACAAAATTATATCCTATAGATAGATAGATATATTAACTCTTTATTGCACTTAATAAGTATTCAAAGTTACATAAAACAGAACCTATAGAGCAGGGGTCGGCAACCTATTGGCAGCCATGGGTCACAAGCCACATAAAACAAGTTTATAAAACCGGGCCGCACTTCTAAAAGTTTTTAAATTTTTACACCCCATGCGTCATCCATCAACCCGCACTGGGCCAGCGTGGTGAATTATGGCCTCGACTTTCTTTGCTAGAGAAGGCCCCGAGTCCCAGCAGTGGGAACATTTAGTAGCCAGGCCAGGGATAAGCCTATTTGCTAAATTTTATGTGGACAAACTCGCAGTCAAACATAAGTTTAAAATATATTTACAAATATACCATCTTCCAGTTTTAAAAATATACTTAACTTATAAATATCGTGTCAATATCCAGATTATTACAAGTGACAATTATATCTCTTATCTGTGTTATCGCTTATGCGTGACCCCTTGGAAATGTACGAAGTCAGGCGATAACTGACCCCCCCGGGCTCTGACGACACAGTGCCTGTCCATTGCTAGATATTGTTTTCATTTCGCTATCAAACGCCTCGACAGCGTGTAACTATTTGACGCTCATTTCGTCAGTTATTTTGGTAATTGAGATAAGAGCTATTTATTGCATCGTTGTTGGAGTGTTTCGGAGTTCCGAGCCGAGACGCAGCTGGTCAGTGGTCTAGTTAATTCAGTTTATGAATGTGAAAAATTTGGTAGCGATCGGGACTTGTGTAACACTCGAAGATTGGCGTCAATTCAACTGGTAATATATATACGCCTAAAAAGCCTTTTTTAACAGACTTCCAAAAAAGACGAGGTTCTATTTTTGCCTGTAGGTACTATACTCATGTAATATTCTTTTTTTTTTATATCTTTAATGGGTTTTTTTTTTCGGAATCATCGTAATGCTTGACGTGAATAAATGAGTATGAGTATTTACAAAAATGGACCAATATTTAATTCCATTCAATTTGTTTATTCGATACGTATTATACGTAAAAAAAATTACATTGCTTTTGAGGTTTGTGGTAAAGCTCAGGCGATAATTTAGCAATTTTAACATGAAAGTGCTCATACATTTTTGTCATAAACATTGTTACGGTTGTAATAATTCTGCTAGTATGATGGACACGTCTCCAACTGGTAGTGGGCTTGAGCATGTTGATCTTTATCGATCCATGATGATTCAGATGTTCTAAATGTAAGTCAGTTTGTACCTATTTTTGTGTAGTTTTTTTTTTTTTTTTTATAGCATAGAGTGACGAGACGAGCAGGTCATGTGCCTGATGGTAACTTTACCAGTAATTGTATCGGAAAGACAGTAAGAGCTTTGTTTTTAATATTTTACAAGAGTCCTTTGTCCCCATTCGTGGAAGTAGAAATATTTTGTTTAAACCAATAATTCCGACTCATTAATTTCCATAATACCAACATTACCCTCCCCTTAATAGCAAACCAAAGAGTTATCATTTTACTTATACTTTATCTAAGGACCAAACCTTTTCAATGATTCAAGCAAGTAATTAATAATGCAAGCCAAATAATAAACTAGCTGACCCCGCAAACGTTGTTTTGCCTTAGTGAACAACCCTTGTCACTTAGGGGTATGAAAAATAGCTAGTAGCCGATTCTCATACCTACAGAATATGCATATAAAATTTGGTTAAAATCAGTAAAGCCGTTTCGGAGGAGTAAGGAAACAAACACTGTGACACGAGAATTTTATATATAAGATGTAAACTTAGCTCCAATGCTAAAGCTGAATACGGGTATAATTTTATCATTTATTTTTAGCTTTAGCTATTTTACATATTGCTTATTATTCGTTTGAGGTTTTTGCACTCATATTTTTGGGGTTTTAAGCAATGTCTAG
Organism: Ectropis crepuscularia; assembly: GCA_963693475.1. NCBI lineage: Eukaryota > Metazoa > Arthropoda > Insecta > Lepidoptera > Geometridae > Ectropis > Ectropis crepuscularia. Next base: position 31,122,887 of record OY856339.1, on the reverse strand, counting down.
ATATATTTTTAGATATTATTATACACGAAAATACCGGTCGCCAGTATGTCTAGATGCTTGATCAGTTTAACCCCAAACATATGCATGTCTAAGTTTTAGAATTAGAATTAACCTTTTGTTTACTTTTGTGCAACAAATATATAGTGCACATTTCTTTCACAAGAATTCTAGCCCCAAACCAAGGAAAGCTGATTCTACGAGAGCCAGATTTAATAACAATTCCGTCTCATTAATTTCCATAATACTAACATTACCCTCCCCGTAATAGCAAACCAAAGAGTTTTCATTTTACTTATACTTTAACTAAGGACCGAACCTTTCCAATGATTCAAGCAAGTAATTAATAATGCAAGCCAAATAGCCTTGCACTGGAATATAGATAAATGTAAAATTAGCTCCAATGCTAAAGCTGAATACGGGTATAATTTTAGCATTTATTTTTAGCTATAGCTATTTTACATATTGCTTATTATTAGTTTGAGGTTTTTGCACTCATACATTTGGGATTTTAAGCAATGTCTAGATATATTTTTAGATTTTGTTATTCACGAAAATACCGGTGGCCCGTATGTCTAGATGCTTGATCAGTTTAACCCCAAACATATGCATGTCTAAGTTTTAGAATTAGAATTAACCTTTTGTTTACTTTTGTGCAACAAATATATAGTGCACATTTCTTTCACAAGAATTCTAGCCCCAAACCAAGGAAAGCTGATTCTACGAGAGCCAGATTTAATAACAATTCCGTCTCATTAATTTCCATAATACTAACATTACCCTCCCCGTAATAGCAAACCAAAGAGTTTTCATTTTACTTATACTTTAACTAAGGACCGAACCTTTCCAATGATTCAAGCAAGTAATTAATAATGCAAGCCAAATAGCCTTGCACTGGAATATAGATAAATGTAAAATTAGCTCCAATGCTAAAGCTGAATACGGGTATAATTTTAGCATTTATTTTTAGCTATAGCTATTTTACATATTGCTTATTATTAGTTTGAGGTTTTTGCACTCATACATTTGGGATTTTAAGCAATGTCTAGATATATTTTTAGATTTTGTTATTCACGAAAATACCGGTGGCCCGTATGTCTAGATGCTAGATCAGTTTAACCCCAAACATATGCACGTCTAAGTTTTAGAATTAGAATTAACCTTTTGTTTACTTTTGTGCAACAAATATATAGTGCACATTTCTTTCACAAGAATTCTAGCCCCAAACCAAGGAAAGCTGATTCTACGAGAGCCAGATTTAATAACAATTCCGTCTCATTAATTTTCATAATACTAACATTACCCTCCCCGTAATAGCAAACCAAAGAGTTATCATTTTACTTATACTTTTTCTAAGGACCAAACCTTTCCAATGATTCAAGCAAGTAATTAATAATGCAAGCCAAATAGCCTTGCACTGGAAAATAGATAAATGTAAACTTAGCTCCAATGCTAAAGCTGAATACGGGTATAATTTTAGCATTTATTATTAGCTTTAGCTATTTTACATTTTGCTTATTATTAGTTTGAGGTTTTTGCACTCATATTTTTGGGGTTTTAAATAATGTCTAGATATATTTTTAGATATTGTTATACACGAAAATACCGGTGGCCAGTATGTCTAGATGCTAGATCAGTTTAACCCCAAACATATGCACGTCCAAGTTTTTGTGCAACAAATAAATAGTGCACATTTCTTTCACAAGAAATCTAGCCCAAACCAAGGAAAGCTGATTCTACGGGAGCCAGATTACTAAATAGCTAATATATTGCTTACATAATCGTAAATGCCTACTTTTACTAATAATACATCGATACACCCAGATATAGGACAAATATTTACCTGGACATATGACATGTTTTATCTCTTTGTCCTGTAGTTTATCTGGAAACAATACCTACCCTTCGAAATGAAACACAGCAATGTTTGCAAACTACTGCTTGGTGGGAGAATAATTGGTATAGGTGTGATAGTTTCCCAGGCTGACACCGCAAAGTGTCCTACCACTACATAATTACTGCAGGAAAATATAAAACGAAAAAACTGAAATCACACAACATCTTTCTATCTTTGACATCATAATTGAACTTCTTTCAGGGGACGCTTCAATATTTTTTTCCATCATACAGAGTAGAATCTAGCTTTGCCAATTTTATAGTAAAATGTCAAATCATTGACGCCAAACGAAAATCATATGACATGGATTTTCCTTTGACATCATGATTTAACTTCTTTGAAGGGTCGCTTCTACATTTTTTTCCACCAAACAAACAAGTATTTGGTTTGCTTTGCCCAATTAATAGTAAAATGACAACGTGGGATAAACAATTGACGTCAAACAAAAGTCATAAATATGACATTTTATTACCTTTGACGTCACCATTGAACTTATCTGAAGGGTCGCTTCGATATTTTTTTCCATCAAACAGCAGAATCTAGCGCATGTTTTGTTTCGCGGTTATCAAAGCAATTGTTATGCTGTTGACTGCGAAAATATGTTTACATTGACATATTTAATCTTAAACGCCGGAGGGGTCGTCGTTAGTTGTTGCTCCACCCGCGATACGAGACACTGCCTTTTTATAAATTAAAAATAGATTGTTAGAGACCTGGTACCTAGCAGCTAGCTGGTTCACCGCTCACAGGTAACAAACCACAACTTGACCTTTTTTGAAATTATGCCATCCTTGGCGCACCACACGCGGACTGTTTCGTAGGCTGTGAATGAAGCTGATCAAAAGGATCGGAAGTGAAAGGCTCGATCGGGGGAACTCGGGACCGCCGAGTGTACCTCAGAAAGATACAGTCATAATAACTTTAATTTCCGACTTGTTTCTTATTTATCCTACTAATACGATCCAAAATAATTCTACAAAATATTATTTACTACTACCATAAAAATTACCTACCATTGCCGATTAAGCTCTCTACTTAGTATGTGGATTATGCTTTCACTTCTGCCGTGTGTATTAAGCTCACTTTTGTTCTAATTGTTAGTTGGAAGAAGAGGTTCGACTCTACTTTAACGCAGTGTAGTGCTAGGTTGATCTAGAAATGTTGACACATTTCTGGATGACAATGACCCTGGTCCCGAGTTTACCCGAAGATTTCTTATCATTCCCGAGAGTGACGCTAGAATTCAATTCACCAGCCCACGAAAAATCTTTGTGGCGCACCAAAAGAAGTTTTCAGTTCAAATAAAGTTATTCGTATATTAGTTAAAAACCCGCAGGTGGTAGGCCACTAACTGAGAAGGCACAGAATGTGTAGGGCTCTACTAATCTAAACTTACGCACCTAGAGCATAGGTACTCTAAGTGTATATTTGCTGTAAATTTACCGAATTGTGTCGATTCTACGTACCAAAAACAAAAGTAAACTCACTAACGGAAATAAACGTTATTGCGTCTCATCTAATTTCTATGTTGTTTGAAAGTAGAGTACTAACATCGTTATCTAGTTGTTTTGTTTAGTCGTTAACAGTATCGATACAAATGAAGACTAGATTAGACAAAAATGTATTTACTGGACGTTTGTAATTTCTAGTAGTTTTGTATAAATATAAAGCATATCAATATAAATATGTGTAGTGTTGCTAGGCGTCGGGATAAAGCCGGACATAGCCTTTTTGTTATGTCCGGCTAAAACATGCGGTGTTCAAGCAGACGCAAAGAGTCCCACCATTTTGCCCCACCAGGTGCTTACCATCAGGCGTATGTCCTGCTCGTCTCATCATTCTATACTACAAAAAAAAAAAACACATTAAAATGTGAATGAACTTTGTTCCGTCAACTAATATTAGTTTATTGAGTGGATCTTCCGAATGACCCTTTTTTAAATGAGACAAACAATTTATTAAACAGGATTTGAACATAATATTTTGTCCAAATTTGAAGTTTTACTAATGTCAGTTGGATTAATTGACGTTTAATTTTGCCAAATTAAATAAACAGCCTAGTGACAGACGGACTTTACTTATCTAGAATCTACTTATTTAGAAGTCCCGTTTTATCCTCTGGTACGAAACCACAAAAACACGCTACCGCACTATACCTATAGTGCACAGTTAGGATTTTTTTTCTTCTGTAATCGGATCTTGTTAAATATCTTCTTAAAATGTTACCCACCTAAATAAATATAAGAGTTTCAAAACGGCCTAAAAATATTTTTATCACTTTTTAATACTTTTATAAGTTGTTTTCTAACTGACCGCATAACACCATATTTCGTTTCAATACTCAAATAGCCGATGTTGTTTAATAATAATTTGAAGTGGAATTGTCTGGACACGACTGCCGCATGTCGGATGATCTTTGGGCTAAAGATCACCGCATAGTGGGAGCCAGATAGTAAACATGTTGCGGTAGACCAACTAAGGGATAACGGGACGACTTCGATAAACTGCTCAATGATTATAATATAATAAGCTCGGTCAGGATAGAGACAAGTAGAAATAGGGAAGGGTAGGAACAAGGGTAGGGAAGACTTTGCTCAGCTTTGGGACATTTCCAGCTCTTCATTTGTTTTCACAAATTTAGCGATAAAAGATACTATTGTCATTCCCCATCCAGTAGATTTTCCTAGTATGAAAAAAATATTGGATGTTTTTCTCAGCAATGAAGATTTGGCGCCTGCTTTCGTGAATATTGGTTGTGTTGGTGAAGATTTCACCGGGAACTATATCATGACGCTGAATTTTTATAAATTAAGATTTTCAGAGTGCTAGTCGAAATTATTCTCCCATAAACTATTCATGTCCAGGTAGTATGGTCATGAATGATTTATTGTTATGATGAAATCACTTCCAAATGTTGCATAATCTTCTGGGTTACTACGTGGCGTATAGACAGATAACTCGCCTTAATGGGTACGTTGCTAACGTCAATCATTTATAGACAAGATGCTGTGGTAATGTAGGTACATATTAGCGGGAATGATCGATTTCACCGTCGCGATGTTGTTGGTTCGAATTCCGGCTGCACTACTGAATGTTTTTCCAAGGGAAAACGTGGAAATTTGTCTTCACTGTGTTTTACGCCAAAGAAAAAAAACGTGAAGAAACCAGCATCTTTTAAGATACATCCTTTGAAAACATGTTTGTGTCATTCGTGCGAACACGTTTTACGTTAGCGTCGCCTAAACACTTGCAAATGTATGAAAGATTTGAATATCGAAATATTATTGGTGGGTGGGGTATTCTTGACCTAACACAACACTTTTGTCTACCCAAGCAAAATCAAATAAAGCTTGTACTGAGGGAACTAGATAGCTGATGTAATATTTACTTAATTGTAAATAAATACTTGCGGAAACAACCCAGAAAAAGATTAAATATTTGTATTCACCGTACAAATAAAAACATATTTGTTTTGGTCATATCTAGGAATCTGTGAACAGATTACTATAAATGGAGTTGCGTGGCCAATCAGTAATCCCTAGCGGACGTCCAGTAAACCGAATATTTGATACGAATTCTTGCACATTTATTACAATACCTTCTTCCTATTGATTCCAGGCAATCCACACAACACATTAACCATGGACGGTCCGGCCGGGCCTTCTCCATGTCTGACCGCCACAGATCCAGCGATGGAGAGACTACAAGACTCAGCTGACAGCTGTCAGTCCAACTGTCAATGTGACAAGACACAGGGAGAAGTCAAAGTGAGGAGCAAGAGGTACGGGAGAGGGGCAGTAGAGTCAGGTAAAAAGTACAATTTTGTTGCTTGTGTCCATACGCAGAATTTTGCCAAATTAGAATGATATTGTATGAAAAAAATTATTACCTTAGTGGTTTTTATTTAGTTCAAGTAACAACAAGGAATCGGGTCGCACTGTTTTAAGGGACTTACGGCAGTTAGACTCAGGTAGCATCCACAACCTGCTGAAATTTGGGTTACCGCAGAAGGCGCAGGACCCTTCTAAACTCAATCTTACTATACTTATGCAATACACCATTGAACGAATTACTAATAGGCGAGATTGGTATCGGGGGAGTAAGGGGCAGTGAGGGGCCTATGTACAAGTCGATGTTTAAGAAGTTTGACGGTAATTATGACAGTCAGATCAAAGTGACAGTTCTGCTATGCATGCGAATTAATAATACTAGTTTTATATCGGCGTTACTGAAACTGTTCAATTTTATCTATATTACTTGGTTATACGTACGTTGATAGATTAACCAATAGAATAAACATACAAATCTCGATAGATAAACTGCCGAGGACGTTCACTAGCTTATCGCACGCGACTGACCTATTAGAAATATAGGCCAATATGTGACCCAGTTCTGATGTCATGCTGAAGTTTCAGCGGTCAGCATGGAAACCTTGATAGCTTGGAACTGGCCTCGTGGGTCAGTTGGTCGATCAATTGGTTATTGAGATCTCGCTGGGGCGGAGGTCGTGGCTTCAATTACCACTAATAAATAAACCATACAATAAATAATGGTTGACATTCCTTTATTACGTGGAAGAAATGCAATTATGCTTCTCCTTCCGCCTAAAGATAACGGTCGTACGAGGTATGATAACCAAGAACGAGATAAGTTGATGAAACTTGGACCTCTTTATTCTTGTCTCAATGTACGAGGTATGAAAGGCAAAGATTATTATGTGTAAAAAAATATCCGGGTTTTGGGCTCCAAAATTCGGAGCTTTCACGAGTCTTGGCCAGGTTGCCAAACTTTGGAGATGGCAGAATTATGTCGGACTCGACACTACGAGTGGGACTACCCTTACCGACTAAGATTCCACAGAGTTCCCACATATAATACTTATATAGTTTTAAATACATACTTATTATACATATACATAGTTTTGGGGAGGTAGGGTTCAGGTGTGGAGGTAACCCCCGGGGCTGGGGCGCCTGGGAACACTCCCAAGAGAGCGAAGCTTGATTTATTGATTATATTGACAGACGTATTAAACTTTTAACGCATACCAGTAATGTCTCAAACTCTCATGATGGCTTAAAGGCTTGTTTTAGCTATGGTGTGATGTGACTGTTGCGTTCCACAACTATGATCGAGAAAAGAAACTGCTTGCAGGAGTTCGATTATTGGTACATTCGGGACATAGAAATTAAAACCTAAGTCTGAGGTTTAGTATAAAACATTAATATATATTTTTTTTTTTTTTTTTTTTTTTTCCAACGCGGGTAGTTGCCTTTGCCACACCTAATTTATTTTGCTCTTAATTAAAATTTAACAATGAATTGGAAATCATAGATATAATAGTGTAATTATATGTTTATTTGAGAAATAATTTTGTATTACCTGCCTGGGAGTGTTTTCCTTGTGATTAAACAACACATATATAGTTTTCACAATAATTGATCACTGTTAGCACTGATAAGGTTATGGAAGCTGTTTTGAAAACCCAGGAGCAATTGCAGGCACTGTTTTTGCAAAAAATGGAGACATTCCAGATGGAACTCCAGCAGACTCCCTCTTCAGAGAAAACTTCATCACTTGCTGAAGAGTTTAAAACTTTCCGTGAGTATGTTATGCTGGCAGTGAAATCTTTGCAAACACAAATATCTTTGCTTGCACGCGATATGGATAATCTGCAAATGAGAGCTCGGCGTAAAATGCTACTGATACATGGTGTACCTGAAGAGAAAGGCGAAGACACGGCAGTCAGCATTATTCGGGTTGTTCATCAGAAGCTCAAAATATCTGAGTTTAATGCCACCAACATTAGCAGTTGTCATCGGTTGGGCCGGTCTCCAGGCTCCGATAGGCCACGGCCGATTTTACTAAAGGTGAGCAACCTTGTTCTACGACAGAAGATCTGGTTTGCTAAGAAGTCGTTGAAAGGCTCTGGAGTAACACTGTCAGAATATCTGACTAAATCCAGACACGACGTTTTTATGACAGCCCGAGAACGCTTTGGAGTGAACAATTGCTGGACTCGAGACGGTTTCATCATGATACTCGGATCTAACAACGCGCGGCACCGTATCACTAATCACAAAGAGTTAGAAAAAGTTGTCCAGGATTTGTCTCCTGGTTCAACAGCGTCGCCGCTTCTTCATGCAAAGGGCAAAAAACCGGGAGCAGCAGCTGCGCCGGTTGTAGTCAAGAAGCCCATTGCTAAAAAGAAAATTGCTTCGAAACAGTAGTTTTTCTGGTTGTAATGCTGATTCCGTTCACTGTATGTATCTGTTGCTTGATGTCTCTTGTAATGTTGTTTTTATGGTTCTTGTCTTGTAGTATTAATTCCTTTGTAAGTACCTGATAATTTGCAAAATTGGAAACAATAGCGAAAAACAAAGGTAAACATAGGTTATGGAATTGGGTATTTTCAAAGATAGGGTATTTGCCAGGGGGGCACAATAAGTGACGTCACGACTTGCGGAAATGAGATAGTCTAATTAGCTATCACTTGTGAAAAAAAGAGAAAGAGATACTGATTTTCCGTCCTTATCACCGTGGCCGGCTTTTTCTCTGGCTAAATTACAAATCTGACATGGCGTTGCCAAACAAAAGTCTGTTCAAAGCTCAGACTCGGATTTTTTCTGTTTTATTAAATATTGTGTGTATTTAAAGAAGATTCAAAGCTTGTTTGTGAAAGACTGTTAAAAGATTGGTGATATTTGTGTTAAACAATGTGCGTTGTGTAGTTATTATAAGCTGCAATAGCCTCTGCAAAAGAAAAATCAATGGAATCTCATTTTACACGTAAGTAGATAATATTTGTTATGACGACTTGATAGAAATTCATATTAATGCCTTCTAGATATCTACGTGAATTAAATTTATACAACAACGGCAATATCTAATCCAAAATTTGCAAAATATGTAAAATGTAAACATAACCTAAATAACAAAACAAACAAAAAAGTGTGACCAGTTATTTCTTACAAATTTACCCATGAAATATACAAGTCGGTACATAATTGACAGTTTATTTACTGACCGTTTACTAATAATAGGTACTAGATTTTGCCTGCGGATTCGCATTTGTTAGTTTTTTTATGTGAAAACTTCCTTTGGCGCACTACATACAGATTTTTCGTGAGCCGTGAATTGAACTCAAACATCATGCTTGGGAATGAAATAAATCTTCGGGTGAACTCGGAGCTATGGCCACAAATGCGTAAACATTTTTAGATGGTCATGGCGTGTTACCATGGTTACCATTACCTATACATATCTAGTCTAGATGGCCATGACGCTTCAATTTCTACTCCCACTGCCATTCCAACTCTTGTTTTCTGGAGTAGGAATTGCATCAAACTCCCATTAACTTACACTATCTTATCTCGCTAACAAGATAACATGATGCTTTTAGTAGGTATAAATCCTACTCACTACACCTACTTCATACCCACTCACACAAGAGACCTATCAATTGTGTGAGTAGATATGAAGGTCTAAGCTTTCAAAATAAAAGATTATTCATACACATTTTACAGAAATAATTATGCAACTTGAATGTATCACTAGATTTCTGGTAATAATTTGGATTGTTTTATTTATTCAAATTAATTATTATTTCGCAGATGTGCCGTTCCGAAGAAGAGGATAAAATATTGTGTGAATAATAAAGCAATATTTTTCATGAAGTACAGATTATCAAATAAATCAATCATTCTGAATTACTACAACATCTAAATAATAGTAGCCTGTCTACTACAACAAGTTCTACTAACATTGAAATGTTCTATACCTAAGTTCCGAGTTGCCCCGTGCGAAGCCTGGGCAAGCTGCTACTATGTATGATATACAGTATATGACAGGCAAACTATATTCTTATAACGTTGAATATAAAGTACCATTTGAAATAAATGTTTTATTGACCTGTTTTTGATTATTTATTTAAGTACCTACCTCCTATTTTAGTTATGTTATTACATAAAACCTCTTTTTAAAATGTAATTTTAGAATGCACAGAACACGGGGTGAATTCATCAGACTATCGCTGCACTACCCATATCTAGTGGAATATTTTCTTTATGGCAATACTTTTTGAGTATTGAATTGAAAATTGAATTGAAATTGAATTGTAATTGAAAGAAGGAGAAGCACTTAGTAGTCATGAACTCTATAAATCTTGAGGTTAAAAATCTTTGGTATTTGCTTTGCCTGACAGCTGACACTGACACAGAATTAGTCATTTTCATGTTCCAATAACTGTCAAAGTCATTGTCATGGTTGGTTGTATTTTTTATTTTATTTTGTTGTTGTACAATGTACCGTAAAGCAAGTTCTATACCAAATTCAATTTTACTTAAATTTTATCATGCTTTGCCTTGATGCTTTTGCCTTATCATGCTGATATAATTATTTGTTTGTTATGTTTGTTTTCTGATTTTATTTTAATTAGTTTTACCTATGTTGTTTAAATGTAAGCTAAGTGGTGTCTATATCTAATTTGTTGTTCTAGTTATTGGTTTTAAATTGTATAAATAATATCTCTTTACCGCACAACCGGCAGGTGGTAATTTGATTATTTAGGAAATCTTATTTTTGTATACTTTAAATTATTTATTTAATATTTATTAACTATTTTGTATATATATTATTTTATTATATTTGTTTATTATAGGACAATCTTATTTATGTAGAATGTTAAATAGTATATTTGATAATGATAACAGTCATGACGAATTTTTACTTTCAGGCTCTCTCACTGAGTCTAGCAGTAGTGAGGATAGTACTGGTAGCCTTTCACTCTCAGAGTACTTAACAAGCAGTTTTTCAGATGTCCCACGAAATTTCAATGTCATTCATATAAATGCACAGAGCATTCCGTCATCTTATCCCGAAATGCTGGCTTCTCTTGATCAGAGTAACATACACGCAATTTTAGTCTCCGAAACTTGGCTTCATCCAAATCTTCCTACGTCATCTTATTCTTTACCTGGCTTTATTCTAATTAGAAATGACCGCACCAGTCGCGGTGGTGGGGTGGCTATTTACTTAAAAGCTAATATACCTTTCTCTATTCTGAGCCAGTCGCCGCAACCGCCCCCTGCGAATGGTGGCGAGCATCTTCTTATTGAAGTTCTCCTCTCCAATAATAAAGTTCTTCTCGGAGTCTATTATTGTCCGTCCAGTAGCATAAATTATTTTTCCTCTCTTGAGACCATTCTATATAATTATATTCCATCCATGGAATGATTGTATTCCATCATTATGGGTGATTTTAACACTTGCCTTGTCAAAAAAGATCACCGCAGTTCGACACTCGAATCTCTTGTAAAATCTTATAACCTCCATATTCTTCCTTTAAGTACTACACACCATTTCCCCAATTGTGTGCCATCTCTACTTGATTTGGCGATAGTTTCCTCACCAAATAATGTTGCAAAATATGGTCAACACTCCGCTGATAATTTTTCTTATCACGACTTAATCTGGCTTTCTTATAAACTTCGGCCCCCAAAACTAAAACCTCAAATTCTTCTGCAGCGCAATTTTAGTGGCATGGACAGAGAGGCTCTCGTGGAACACGCGAAAACCGTGGATTGGGACTCAGTTATCAATGCTGATTCAGTGGATGATCAGGTTACTGTCTTTAACTCTCTGATCACTCGGCTCTTGGATGTTTATGCTCCAATACGTGCTATCAAGATCAAGCATCTTCCCGCGCCTTGGCTAACAGACGAGATAAAAACCTTGATGCATAGAAAATCAATAGCTAAGTCCAAATATAAATTTTGTCCTTCTGACGACAATCAAGCCAGATACGTAAAGGCACGAAATCGCTGCAATAAGATGTGTAGGGATGCAATACGCCGCCATATTCATACCTCAGTACATAACGAAAATCCAGCAAAAGTCTGGAAATTTCTTAAATCCATGGGAATTGGCAAGTCTCGTTCAAATTTCACATCTGATGCCATCGACTATGATGCGCTTAATCGACATTTTTCTACTGCTTCTGCTATGTCAGCTGCAGAAACAAATTCAACGCTCAGTTATCTTTCTACTCTGCCAACTCCTGATTTTGATACCTTTCAATTTAATCGATTTACTGAGTGTGATGTTAAGAAGAGCTTCATGTCGATATCCTCCAATGCGGTTGGCAGTGACAGTATAAGTCGGAACATGCTTTTGCCCATCCTAGACATTATCCTTCCCATCCTTTGTTCCATTTTTAATAATTCTATAGATAAAGGAATTTTTCCTTCTGCTTGGAAAGACGCACATATTTTATCGTTGCCAAAAAAACCAAACCCCACATCTTTTTCTGAATTTCGCCCAATTTCAATCCTTCCTTTCCTATCCAAAATCCTAGAGCGTCTTGTCCATAATCAGCTTAGCGTTTTCCTTAACAGGCAAGACCTTTTCAACCCTTTGCAATCCGGGTTCCGTCCAGGGCATAGTACTGTGTCTGCTCTTGTTAAAGTCACTGATGACATTCGCTTGGGGATGGATGACGGTAAGCTTACTATTCTAACCCTGTTAGATTTCAGTAATGCTTTCAACGCCGTCAACTTCGACATTTTACTTGCACTATTACGCTCCATTAACATATCTCCACCAGTAGTCGATTGGTTCCGTAGTTACCTACAAGGACGCCGGCAACGGATTCGTCTTGAAGAAACCTTTTCTTCTTGGTGTAATACAACAGCCGGTGTTCCACAAGGCGGCGTGCTATCTCCTCTTCTGTTTGCTATTTTTATAAATTCTATCTCTAAGTATCTTACTTCTTCCTACCACTTATATGCAGACGATCTTCAAATTTACACTCATGCTCCTCTCCATGAACTCGACGTAGCGATTGCAATGACTAATGTTAATCTGGATTGTATCTGTAAATGGAGTAAGTCCTTTGGTTTGAATGTCAATCCTACGAAATCTCAAGTGATTGTAATAGGTAGTTCGTATTGGGTCTCGAGAATTGACTGGTCACTGATTCCTCATGTAACTTTTAATGGTGTCATAATACCATTTAGCGATTCAGTCAAAAATCTCGGTGTAACACTTGATCAAACTTTATCTTGGGATAATCACGTCAAAACAATAAGTGCTAAGCTATATGCGTCAGGGGGTTCCCTTAGACGCCTTCGAAACTTTTTACCCACTGCCACTAAAATTGCCCTTGCACAGTCTCTACTTTTACCTATCCTGGACTATGCCGATGTCAGTTTCCTTGATCTTAGAGAAGACCAGCTAGATAAACTTGAGCGCCTTCAAAATTACTGTCTGAGATTCATATTTGGTTTACGGAAATATGATCACGTTTCTCATTTTCGCGTCAAGCTCAAGTGGTTGCCCATTCGTCTGCGTCGTAATGCTCACATTCTTTATCTTCTATACAATATTCTCTTTAATCCTTGTACCCCGCGCTACCTAAAAGAACGGTTCACGTTCTGGCAGGACTGCCATGCTCGGCCGCTGAGGTCAAGATCCAACTTGACCCTAAAGCCCCCACCAGCACGTTCCGAAACTTATTATGGAAAATCCTTTGCCTTTCAGGCAGTTAAATTGTGGAACGAATTGCCTGTTGCAATTAGAAAACTGTCATCGCTAGATTCTTTTAAAGCTCATGTTAAAAATTATTATTTATCGAAGCTGTAGTCACAACCTCACATATTATTATAATTTTTTTTTTTCTACTGATAGGCATATATCTTATATGGCTATATATGCTTTTAATACGTGTGTCAAGGTTTGTTTTTCTGCTGACATGGTATGTTTTATTATATTGATATTTATGAACAGCTATTTATTTATTTATTTATTCTATATTTATTAGTATATTTTACAAATATTGTACGTATTAGTATGTAATCCCTATTAGTATGTATTTATTAATTATTATATATATTTATAGGTATATATATATATATGTATTATATATTCTACTGTATGTCACTACATTTATTCGTTTTAATTCTATTTAGCACACCCCGCTTTTTATTACTTCTAAAAACATTTCCATCCTAAGGTTGCCTGGAAGAGATCGCTTTTAGCGATAAGGCCGCCGATTGTAACACTAGTTTTTATTGCTCTGTTTCTTTTATTGTATTGTTTTGGTGTGTACAATAAAGAGTATCTATCTATCTATCTATCTATAATATACCTCATTTAAAAATGTTAATTCTGGCAAACAGGTTGGTTACACTTAGGCCCAATTTTCACGGAGCGGTTACCAACCGCGCCGGCGCGCGGGCGCGGCGCCGCGACCGGCGACGGTTTTGTTTCAATACTCACGCAGGTTTTCTCGGTTTCTACTGTGGAAAGCTACTGCGCAAGAACCGCGCGCAGCCGCCGCGGCCGGAAACCGCGTCGTGAGTTTTGAATTCAATTTTACATACAAATCTGCCGCGCCCGCGCGCGGGCGCGGTTGGCAACCGCTCCGTGAAAATCGGCTCTTATGTAGCTAAAAGCGCTAGTTACCAGAAGAAGTACCGAGAAGAAGACAATTTACTCTCGATTCGATGACAACCCATATTATCTTTTTTTAATACCTAGGGTATTCGCTTACGCTTGAATTCTTAATACCGCTTGATGTTTAGCAAATGCGTTCTCCCTGATCAGGTATGTGATGAATGTCATCAGGGATTATCCACTCGGACAACGCATTCCATCGCATTGTTTAATGGTAGGATCTTTTGTAGAGCCGGCTTTGGTAAATCACACACTTTTACTAGTTTTTATAACGGCAACCAGTAAAGTTCAATCATTACTTCCGGTTTGAAGAGTAATTCTTCCAGAAAACAATGTCACACTACCTACATATCCTACTAATATTATAAATGTGAATGTATGGATGTTTGGATGTTTGTTGCTCAATCACTGCCTAACGTATGAACGGATCGGGCTGAAATTTGGAACACAGGTAGATTATAGTCTGGAAGAACACATAGGCTATTTATCCCGGAAAAACAACAGGAACAACGGGAACGGGAACTTCGCGGGTAAAACCGCGGGGCGCTGCTAGTGTTAAATAATAAAACGTAGAAAATAAATTATAATGCTTAAAAAATAAAAGTTATTAATAAGACTTTTCGTTCTGCGTTCGTCTACCGTGAAACGGTGTAGGAAATCTCGAATGGAACTCAAGAGCAAGATAACTCGGAACTTACACGTGATTTAAGTTATTTTTTTTATTTACTTACTCAGAATGAATGAATTAACAACTATTTAAAGCGTTGATAAATTAATCGTAACGGCTCTGGATAAGCCACCGATAATATTAAACAAACAATAGCTTGTACAGGATAACACAGACAGACAGTGAATAAACGAAGACGAAATAATACAAGTTACAACTCTGTAATCTCAATTACCTTTAATTTTTTTGTTTAGTTTTGATATTATAAATTAGGATGAATTAAATAAATAAATATTGGTGGCCAATTCACACACAACACCATCTGACCCCAAGCTAAGCAAAGCTTGTATGATGGTGGTCAGATAGCTGATATAATACTTATATAGTTTTAAATACATACTTATTATACATAGAAAGAGAAACACCCAGACACAGTGCAAATATTTGAATTGATCACACAAATATTTGAACTGGGAATCGAACCCACGACCCTCGGCTTCGCAGGCAGAGCTACTACCAACTTACCAATTTACTGTAGATGTATTAATCCTACTTTAAATGCGAAAGTTTGGATGTCTACATGTTTGTTACTGCATCATGTCGAAACGGCTGAATGGATCGGTTTGAAATATGGAATAGCATTTATCACTATAGCTGAAATGTATTTGGCAACATTGGCCTTCAAACCGGAAGACAGTGATGTTTTCACTTTACTTCTTGCGATAAGATAACTGGCAAAAGTGTTGTACTTCCCCAGGCAGACTCTGAAAAGGTCTTACCACTACATATGGTTTTGTATGAAAAAAATTAGACTTGAACTGGGCTTGACTAGAAAAAAATAATAGGTACTTATTTAAATAGTCTTTCGATGTAACCCAGTAGAACCTCAGTACAGCCAACAATTAATTATAGTTCAGCGGAGATTATCATCGTCGATGTGGGTCACACTCATGTTCGCTTCAGATACGATATTTCAGATAATACACGGATCTAAGACGTGGCTTGTCTCGTGATTGTGGCGAAGAGGGAGCAAAAACGTGGCAATGTGAACTTTATTTATTTGCTATTGAAATCATCCGTTTTTCAGACATTTGTTACGTTTGTTTATCAGTGTAGAAATATTCCGCTTGCCCGTTTTTTTGTAGCCAAACATCTGACTGATAGTTAAACGAAATTATTGATTGGCTCATCATCAAACGAATACTAATGGGAATTAATGAATGAACTCTTCAAATAGAAAAAAAAAATATATAATTTAAAAACTCAAAAACCCGACTGCGTCAAAAGTGAACCAAACTACGTACGCGCATACTAAAAAAACTGAAAAGAATAAAACAAGCACTTAAATTTCTGGTGGTCTAGAATTCTATAATATTATGTTATTCTATTAATACTATTGAAATATCTACAATATTTTCTAATAAAAGAACAATACAACTGAACAGTCGGGATTCATTATTATTCGATATACAATGTAATTGTTCAATGGATCCCGACTGTTCAGTTGTATTGTTCTTTTATTTGAAAATATTGTATATATTTTAATAGTATTTCCTGCACGTACGAAAAAAAGGTAGTCCAATCTATATCTACTAGCATAGATCGTAGAACCCAAGTTTGGGACGGCCCATGCCCTCCCAAACTTCACGGCGCGCGCAATCATGTCAACGTTGCAAAGAGTGAGCTCACTCTTTCCGTTCTAGTCGGTTGCAGGACGCGGTGGACGCCGAACGTTTTTACCTATCATTATTCGTTGTCGACAACCAAAATAAGTAAAACCACAGCAAATCTCGCCGCTAGCGATTATAGGGGTCAAGTAGATTGGTTGTTTGTAAACCACTTACGATACAAACAGAGACGCAGTTTATTACCAACTTCAAGGTGCTCAGGGTACATCTATTGATTTATATCGATGCCTACTAGATACATTAATATATAATGTCTATTCACATTCACACGTACAGTTAGTTATACGAAGTTTTCTGCTACCTAAAAACCTATAAATGTGAGAATGGTTGTTACTCAACTTTAAATCGATATACATCCTAAACGGTCAGTCAAATCGAAAAACATTGAAAGAAAGCTAAACATTATTTTTAAATACCTATTCAACGATACCCCTCTTGACAGTTTGGTGTTTTTCATTTTTTTAATTTGGACAATATGGCGTCCGGTAACCGCCATATTGGATTTAAACTAATGTCATGTCTTTAGTGTCACTCGCCAGATTAAGAGGAATCGATTGACGTGTGAATCATAAAAATCGGCCCGGGCGTTTGGTCTGTATAGTGCTTCAAAGGAACATACAAACATACATACATAGACTGTTAAACACATTACCACTCCTTTGCGTCGCGCAGTCGGGTAAAAACATATATATCAGTATTTCTTCCTGACAGTATCGAACACAAATAAACTCAACATTTATTCGACATTAGGACATTACGGCCGAAGCTACGGCTGGATCTAGTCGGGAGAACGGCGACTGTCAATCCGGAATCTCTAGTTCGAATCTCACGCGCATCACTGGTTTTTCGAAGTCATGTGTGTAATGCCAGTAGCTTAAAATCGTTGAAGGAGAACAGCTTAATGAAACCAACACGAATCTAGAATCTTTCAAGGTCATCTACCAACCCGCACTGGGCTAGCGTGGTAGATTATGGGCTTGACTCTCTCCTTGCGAGAGACGGCCCCGAGTTCCTTTATGGGCTGCTGCTATGCTATTTATTTCTATTTTCTATAGATGTATAGTTAAAACCTATTTCTGCTTTGTTTCAGGTCTGACACACGAATGCGGAGTGTTCGGCGCAATCGGCACAGGAGAGTGGCCCACACAAGTGGACATCGGACAAGTCATATGTCTAGGATTAGTCGCACTACAGCACAGGTATGATTGACAAGTTCTGTGAGCCTAATTACATCAGCCAACCAAGCCAATCATAAGTTACGGCTGGTCTAGTCGGGAGAACGGCGCCTGCCGATCCGGAGACCCCGGGTTCAAACCCCACACGCACCACTGTCTTTTCGAAGTCATGTGCGTAATGCCGCTAACTTAAAACGGTGAAGGAAAACATCATGAGGAAACCGACATGTAGAATCTTTCGAAGTCATGTGTCATCCACCAACCCGCACTGGGCCAGCCTGGTGGATTATGGCCTTAACTCTCTCCTTGCGAGAGAAGGCCCCGAGTCCCAGCAGTGGGAACATTTAGTGGGCTGTTGATGATGATGATGACATCAGACAAGAGTAAAATATTAGTAAGATATTTCAATTAATTTCTATGACATTTGCTAGAATATCACGACCCGGTTAAAATCTGGGTGCGAATATGTATTCGCACCCAGATTATCTTCTTTAAACCAGTCATTATTACACAACGAATATTTTATCCATTTCCATATTCGTTTGATGCTCCCGCCGCCGTAATCTCACGTTAAAAAAACTGTAATCGAAATGATATCACTACTGAAAAAAACAGTTAAACTTAACCTACGCAACACATGAGAGAAGCGAATAACCCAGTTATCTGTCGCTAACGCCCTGCTTATCACCTTTTTTGCAGAGGTCAAGAATCTGCGGGTATAGTGACGTCAGAAGGAAAGAACGCTCAGGCGTTCAACGCACATAAGGGCATGGGCCTTATCAACAATATATTTAACGATGAGGCCATGAAAAAGCTCAAGGGAAACCTGGGAATTGGACATACTAGGTAAAACACTCAAGTCACGTTCGACTATTTTTTCGTAATTTTACGCTACGTTTTTACGTAAACCGAGGAAATCATGAGGATATAGTTCTCATGCCAGTGCCCGTGTTTCCCAATGGCTATGAGGGGTGTAGTGGCGAGAAGGGGGTGTAGTGGCAAGAAGGGGTTGTAATGGCAAGAAGGGGGTGTAGTGACAAGAAAGGGGTGTATTCCGCAAACTAGCCAGATGTAGATTAGCCGACAGAAGATATTCAGGTAAGAAGTTGTTTTTAATATATCTGGATCAATGATGTCATGCATGATGGAGTTCCTCCGGGATAAGAAGAAAAGTACTGGTTATAATTTTACGAAATTCCTCACGTATTCATAATCACTTTATTTGCAAAATTGTGTAGTTAAAATAAGATCTTAAATATTTATTCCATGGGCACATGCAGCATGCATATTTTAAAGTTGTCTATGATCATTTAACGACAAGATGTCTATACAAGGCCTGCCTATTTCAAATTATTGCCCTGTCTATGGCAAATACAGTACAACCAACGTATCTGTAGAATGTAGCAATGGCGGCACGACAGAAAAGTGTTGCCACTTATTACAAAATTTGGTAACTTCTCTGTTCATTAATACTCGAAACTCAGTACTTTCGCTTTTGGCCGTTCTGCAGATAAGTTGGTGATACTTTATACCTCTATGTTGTATCATCATGAGTCAGAAATGTCAAATTAATAAGTAATTTTATAACTAGGTGATTCCAAATGAATGGATAATGTTAAAATAGTGTCAATAGTGTCGGCACAAATGGTGTCAATGAAATAATAATGTCTATCTTAACCAAATATGAGCCCCATAAATAAGGCTGATTAAGAAAAAAATATTTTTGATCATCTGAAATTCTCGAGCTCGTCAGACTAAGGTAGGGCGAGTTAATTACATGCTAAAAAGTGTATATTCCACTAATCTGATAATTCTACAGTGACGAAAATAAAGTAGAGGAGAAAGAGAGTAGAGCAATCCAATAGGTCTCTATGACGCTCGAGTAACTCCCCATTTAGCACCGTGGGCTCCCCTACCATAAGTAGTTATGACTGTGATGATGAATATGTGAAAGTTGATTATTTGGAGACTCAGTTTATCCATCTAATTCGCGTAAAGTTACCAAGAAAACCGCCTAAATTAGCTAATGATAAAGCGTTACTTGGCAGGAGATTGTAATCTCGGGATGCCACGCGAATGGTTGCATGTCTCGCTGTGTTTATCTTCTACACCATTTATTTGTTTCTTATTCTCACATTCATGTTATACGTTTTATTTTACTAATTACGTGAGAAATTTCGTAAAATTGTTTTTCACTTTTACTCTTTTAGAACATAATTATATACTAATGCCACGATCACGACACGAATCTCCTCGAGTAGTAGTTCCCACCGCTACACGAGATTTAGTAGTCTAGTAGTCTATGTAGAGTGTTTCAGTAATGTGCAAACATTTACTGTTCCGGATGGATAATTATTGGGCAAAGAGATACCACATCATATATTTCGGGATAATGAGAGCAGTACAGCGCTAGGAAGTGATTAGAAACTTTCATGTTCACATACCTTGGAACTGGTGGTGTGGTTGTTTGGTGTTTACTATAAGGCACACGTTTTGCTCGTCTCATTATAGTAAATTAAAGATCGCGATAGAGTCCTGTCTAGTGTTTTCAATACGATACAACACCTTTAGTAAATTAACAGGTTATTTAACTATGATATGGTCAGTCTAGCTCAACCTACGCCGGATTCTGCGGCCTTTTTCAAGGCGAGTAAGGGGATGCGACCGTATCTTATCGGGCACATAATGCGCATGCGCCCTCCTTTGAAACTGACCGCAGTATGCGGCTGAAACTTTAGGCTGGCCTGACCATATCACAAGATATGGTCGGTCCAACGAATAAATTTTCCATTAATTAATTGAAAATGTGTAAGAATCAAGTAATAGACATAAAATAATAATAGGCCCGTTTTGACCTTTTACTTGAACCAAATCTAATCATTCAACCGTAAAGTGATGTAAACACACTTTATCATGTAATTAATGATTTTTTTATTGATTCGTTCAGTTTCGTTCCAAGTTACATTCTAGGGTGTTTCTCAAATATCAAAACGGGTCGTTTATTTTGACAACATAACTATGTATATTTTCCACAGTAAAGAAAGACGTTTTTAATTTAATTCACGGGTAACTCACGTGTGCTAAAGTCAGTTCAGTCCGATTAAAATTTCTGCCGCAACGCGTAGTTTTTCAATGAGAGTGCACGCTTGACTGTTGCTTGTTTACCACATTGAGTGGGTTCGCAGGTGTACCTATCGCTTAATTCTCCTGCTTTCTGCTATGCTTTGATTTGATGTAATCGGCCAATTTGATAACGCCGATGAAAGTAGACGACATCTACTTTCCGTATGCAGCGGAACTGAAAGCAGATGTAGTTGTCTGGTTTCATCGGCGTTATCAAATCGGCCGATGACATTACAAATCAAAGCATATCAGAAAGGAGAGTTAGGCGGTAAACTTGCAGTGACTATCACACACGTGAGTTAGGTACAAGTTCGCGCTGGGACCGCGACGGATACACGACGGATAGATTTGTATGGGCACCAGTTCGTGCCGCGACAGAGACACGACTCTCGCGACATGGCGCCCATACAAGGCTATAATGTCAAGTGTCTGTCGGTGTCTCCGGTCGCGGTCTCCGCGCGAACAGCTACCTTTACGTGTGAAATAATTTCAAAATGTCTAGCAACCACGTTAGTTACCACGGTAAAGATGGTAGGCCTGTTGAAAGGCATATATACCGTAGTGCTAGAATGACCGTGTGGTGGCAGGTACTCGACGTCTGCGGCGTCTGAGGAGGTGAACTGCCAGCCGTTCGTGGTTCACACGCAGCACGGAGCTCTGGCCGTCGCGCACAACGGCGAGCTCGTCAACTGCAGCAGTCTGCGGAGGATGGTAAGGATGTCAGTTAGTAGGTTGACGGGGCGCTTTATCGGGAGCGTTCAATTATTACGTGACGCAATTTTGACGTGACAAGGTCTAATAAATCTATGAACGCCGGCTTGCACGAAAAAGTGTCCCGTTATGTTCCGTTACGCTCATTGTCCTGTTACGTTCATTGTACGCTTGCGCCGCATTTACCATTGTTTTGTTTTGAAGTTGTCACGTTAAACTATCATCCGAAAACCAACCGATTTTATAGACAACCAATTTTTTTAAGATTTTCCCCCCTCGTAACGCACCTTAAAATTTTGAACACCCTTCCTCTTACTCTCCGCAAGCATTACATTACATGTCGTATTTACTTAAAAATCACCAAACAAGTTGCCAATTAGGGAGATTTTAATTTCCTGATTATTTTTAGATTAAAAAGAAACCTCCATGACGCATCGTAACGTTTCACAAGAGACCCTCCCCTCCAAATTGCGTTACGTAATACTTGAACGGTTGTCACCTTTATAGTACTAGCAGGGTCCCGCGGTCTTACCCGTGTAGTTCCCGCTAATTGCCCAAAAATAACGGGAACGGGAATTATTTTTTAACTCTGGAAAATATCGGGACCTACTAGGGTAGGGTAGGGTAGATAAACCGCAGGGTTACTGCTAGTACCTGTTTAATTTGTAACCACGTATAAAATCAGGTTGTATTACCTGTTTTGATATATGCTTTGTTGTTTTCTAGGTGCTGGGTAGAGGAGTGGGTCTGTCTACTCATTCAGACTCTGAGCTGATCACCCAGGCGCTGTGCCTGAACCCACCGGAGGGAGAGACCAACGGCCCCGACTGGCCCGCTAGGATCAACCATCTCATGAGGTCCGCATACGTCTTGTGACAAATACCATTTTTAAAGTGCAAACTTTTGTAGCCGCTTTAATCATTTTTTGTTAGGGGGAAATTTAATGGTTTTGCGTCACCAAATGTCATAATGGTCATGCTAATGTAGCGTCGGAGCGGCGGTGGAGCAGATGGCATGAGGGCGTTGGAGGGATGAATTTCTGTAGCTATACATGTGACCTACGAGTATTGCGTAACATTAGCGCTATTTATTACAAAGAAATCAAAACTACAGTTATATGTTTTCACTTCTATGGGCAGTCCCTATGGCTGCCAACACGTCCGCCCATTACAACACAGTACCACGCTCCTATTCGAACGTAAACCGTGCATACGTACGGAATATAATGGATTAATGCACTGTAGTCCTACACTGCATTATTCAATTATATTCTGTACTTGCATTATTGTGCGCAGAAAAAATATAATAATATAATAGTATTACGTGTGTTTAATGGGTAAACGGGTCACCCAAGTGTAATATGGTCGGTCAATCCGACTCGAGTTTCGGCCGCGTCCGGCGGCCTTTTTTCAAGGAGAGTGCACGTGCTAGTATTTCTGTGGTTTAGAATTTGGATAGCACGTAAAAAAAGTCACACTACGTACTTTGCGAAAATGACCCATACCTAGATGATCTGAGTGACTAAGTCTGTTTGCGCAGGCTGGCTCCTCTCAGCTACTCGCTGGTGATAATGCTGAAGGATAAGATCTACGCCGTCCGCGATCCGTACGGCAACCGGCCGCTCTGCCTCGGGAAGATCCTACCACTCGGCTCGTCTTGTAAGTACTGCCACATATTATTCGGGTTTAAATCACCCTCTAGTTATATTGGAGGCCACTGAGAAATTGTGAATACCGTCAGTTTAAAAACGCTTGAGATTAGAAACGTACATAATCTAACTTATTGTAACATAACTTCGTTAGATTATAATTTTATAATTTGGGTCCTAGGTATACTCAGACACATTAATTATAATATCAATATTTTATATAGGGCTATGCTGCATGAAATACATACATGTCATGAAAGAATGCTAAAACATTTTTAATCGTTTGACATGCAAATTAAATGTATACTCTACCAAAAGCTCAAGCCACTTTTTCTTAATATTACAGGGTTACTGGTAATCAGCCTGCATCCGTTAATTTTGTTTCGTTCTACAACTTTACAACCATAGTACAAGCTTAGCTTAGTTTGGGGTCAGATAGTGTTATGTGTGAATTGTCCATCAATATGTATATATCTATTTTGTTAAAAGTCTAAATATATATTAAAAAAAGTGTTTGTTGTCCTCTCTAGCACTGTTTAGTGGCTGTGTAGTGTTTAGTCAGTTCACAGTGTACATCATTTATCGAGTGTTAAAGAGCGCGTTCTTGTTACGGTGAGTTCGATGCTTTTAGACTGGGAAAATACACTTATTATTTTTATTTTGTATGGGTAAAAACTTACGTTATTTTATAAACTGTAGGACAAAAGTTGACGTATTTAATGTACTTAACGTCGCCTTAAAAGGATACACGCTGATTACCAATAAGCCTGTATAAAGTGATGGGACCAGGGGACCAGCCGATTTTCGCAATTTCCGACTATGTCTAAACTATGAAGTAAAAATCGTTCAAAATACCCACTATAGCATGTTCTTACTAGCTCAGTGCAGGGTTTTATCTGACCATGAATGTACCATGTAAAACATATTCCTAATATTTTCAGATGTCTACAAACAGTCGTCAGCACAGCATGCATCGGGTAACTCATACATTTCATTATAACTTAACACATTGGGTGTGGTGTCATTCATTCTTACTAACTACAACCTACACGGTAAACTCTGGACATTGGCCATGTAGACGTGCTGGCTCTGCATTTCAAGATGGCCAATGGCCATGGCCACGCCCTCCCGTTACACCCGCGTAGTTTCCAAAGTGGATCAAATTCTGAGTTATAGCTTTTCACTTCTATCGGCAGTTCCTATGACTGGCAATTTTTTAACTTTTAATTTGTTACTGAATAAAATTGTATTATTAGAGACTGAATCAAATGTTGGGAAATGAGGGTATCTCCATCATTAACTATCTTTATCATCATCACCGTCATCATCCTCTCCTTAACATCGATCTCTCTTTTTCATGCATTTCCCAGTCCTGTGGAAGTTTCATTAATAAGGTAATATTTTCACACCAGTCCAAAATAAATCATCAAACAAGTGCCTACAGTTTTGACGACATGTCATACTTTCCTTAAAGGAGGATGTTCCTAGTATGAAAACTACATTGTTATTACTCATTTTTAAATAAATAAGATAAAGATAGCCTTTATTTCTGGAACATTAACAATAAATATATATATAAATACTTATTTATTCTAATTTTATAATTATTTATTCTCCAGTTTGGGTTTAAATCACGTTTGATATAGTCAGTCCATATACTATATTAAACGTTAGTTACCCACGTATTTATTTAAAAAATTGATTGATGTTCCTTTTTTTATCACACTGCAAAAACATGAATGTAGATTTGAAATTTTCATTGAATATCAAATGGAATAATCTGAACTAAGGAATAATCCTTTACTAAAGGAAACACAGATTATGCTATTAAAATCATTATAGTTTAAAAAAAATCCTTTTTGTATTAATTAGTTATTTATAATTTTATTATTTTAGTTCCGTTTCTAGTTTCACGTTCTGGGGTTTTTCTCAAATGAGCGTTTTGTTTTTTGAGAACTTTAAAAATAATTATACATTTAGCATCCAATCAAGCAAGTATTTTTGTAAATTATTCTACCCAAACTTCAACAGACACTTGTATTGTGTGTGTATGTTGCATGGTGGACTTGAAGACTTCAATGAGAACAAACGTTGATACCAGATTTTTATATATGTTTTATATATAAGAGCCAATTTTGAAAATTCCCAATGCAGTTATGAATACGATATAGTCTGCTAGAAATTCCGGCCGTGTAGCACATGTCCTGATCTCTTTTGTGTTTCCAGTCCTATTGAACGGCTGCGCCAAGAACGGTATGGAGGAACGACCGGAGGGCTGGGTTGTGTCCTCGGAGTCCTGCGGCTTCCTCTCCATCGGTGAGTGTCACTTTGTGTATTTATAAAAAACATAGTTTATAGTTAACTAGTTTTTTTAATATATAGTATGGCCTGATGTACCCCATGGTAGCAACACGCCTCCACATATCAGCACAGTCTCTGAGACATATAATCTAGTATAATTTTTCAAGGTCAGAGTGAATAGGTACGTTAGAGTACGCTGTTGTTATTTTTTTATATTTTAAGACCTCTTTTTACACAGTGCAGCAATAAATAAATTCTTATTCAGTCTGCGTCATTTTCCACCACACTGTTGCACATTCCAACTCTCCAACTAGCCACTAATTACCATTCTAATAGATGGTGTTGTGTGTGAATTGTCCACCAATATTTATTTAATAGTAATTAGTCCGTCAGTTAGATTATGGAAAAATTTGGAATACGTATTGTATTTTTTGTTTTATCAAATAAATTGAAAATTGTCAAAGATAGATTTTATAGATCATGAACCTTCCGAAGTGAGAAGTTGTTACGTCACGTCTAGCTATAAATCATAAACACACGTGACGCCATTCGAAACGTCCAAGCACTATCAATATCTTCGTCATTATTGTTTGTGAAACAACAGAAAAAATATGTGTTCAATATTTTTTTACATTCTAACTAACGGATTAAAAGCCAGTGCATCCTCACTCGCTCAAGGTCGCGCGGTTTTAGCTTACAGCTAGACCGTCCCTCCCAGGGAACAAGTGCCAGTCGGTTGTCGGACGCACGGCTGAGCGCTCGCGCAACACGTTTCCCGCGCATATTGTTATTAGATATGTCGACAACCCTCCGCGCTAGACAGGGACAGAGTTACGCGTTAGAAAGAGCGCAAATGTTTATTTGAAAATCGCGACAGGTATTGCGAGCTGAATTGAACTTTGTTGTGTCCCAGCAAGAGTCGCTATTTATATAATTGTTTTCGGTAAGTGAGGCTTCTGTACTAATATATATTCTGTGGCTTGGCTATGTTTAGTCTGCTGAATTTAGAAACATGTAAATAGCATTAAGTAATCTAAGCATACTAAATTCAGAAGCGAGGATTGCTTGTCAAGTTAGTTAGTTTAGCGGGGCCTTTTCCACACCTAGCCTCTTTATCGGGCCATTGTACGTGACTCGTACTTCCCTTCTCTACTCCAACCAGCCCAGGCTGTCCCAGAAGGCAAGCATCCTGTTAAGGTTGCGAAAGGCTTGCCTGGCTTGGCTTGCTTTTGAATTCAGTCCATTGCTTCTAAATTTCCTTCGAAATTCAGTTGATTAACTAAGCCTTTAAAATAGTTTATTTTGGCCACAATACCAAAGTCAAAGTTTTTTATTGATAAATATACATTTACAAGTCAGGCATAATAAATTGTTTAACAATAATAATACGAATTAGGATAAATATTGTAAAAATAGAAAAAGACAAAAAAAAAAATGTACAATATAATATTTTTTTTTTTAAATCAAATACCTATATAGGTAACTAATAATTCCTAGTGTAATGTGTGGTCGCAGGCGCCCGCTACGTGCGCGAGGTGCTCCCCGGCGAGATAATCGAGATGTCCCGTCACGGCGTGCGCACCGTGGACGTGGTGGAGCGCCCGGCCGACCGCCAGCAGGCCTTCTGCATCTTCGAGTACGTGTACTTCGCGCGCGCAGACTCCATCTTCGAAGGTGAGCCCCTAGCCTTCTTACCTTATTCCAGCCTTCGCCTAACTTTTTGAAGTGAACACTTGTTGTGGCCCTCCACAGACAGATTTTTCGTGGGCTGTGAATTGAGCTCAAGCGTTACGTTCGTAAATAAAAAAATTGTCAGTCATAGGAACTGCCGATAGAAGTGAAAACTTATAACTCAGAATTTGATAGCTCACTTTGGAAACTACACGTGTGTAACCGGAGGGCGGAGGGCCTGGGCATCATGACATGGCCATTTCGAAATGCGTCAGCATTTCCTATTGGCTGATGCATTTCTAGATGGCCATGGCATGATGCCGAGGCCACGCCCTTTCAGCATTTCCCATTGGCTGACGTATTTTTAAATGGCCAATAGCCATCGTCCCGAGTATACCCGAAGATTTCTTATCATACCCGAGCGTGACGCTAGAATCCAATTCACAGCCCACGAAATATCTGTCTAGGTGCGCCTAAAGAAGTTTTTCACTTTAAAAACTCTTCATGGCCGTCTGGAAATGCGTTAGCATTTCTAGATTACATTTATTTATACAGTTTTAGTTAATAGTAAATGCGATACACCCTCCGAAATAAATACCATAAACTATTTTGGCCATTATTGTGGGTATTATACAGGCAACACTTCCATTCCTTTTCCTACCCTCAAATCTCAATTGTCCTTCCCTTTACCAGAATAAATAATACTTGTAAAAGACTAGCAGCGCTCCGCGGTGCTACCCGCGAAGTTCCCGATGTTCCCGTTGTTTTTCAGGTAAAAAAGTAGCGTATGTGTTCTTCCAGACTATTATCTATCTATGCTCCAAATTTCAGCCCGCTCCGTCCATACGTTAGGACATGATTGAGCAACAAACATCCATACATTGACATTTATAATATTAGTAGGATAACTTCACTCAGTCACAGGCAACTGAATCATCAGTTAACAAGAAATTTAACACTGCTTTTACCCACTGCTAGAACCCTGCAGGTCTTCTGCCTAACCAAGATAGTTAATAAGTACATCCTATTGTATCCAAAAATTACGTCAGGTAATTTAGTCGATATTTTGATACCCCTGAGATTTTGGTCAACCCCACCCCCTCTATTTTCCCAGTTTTCTCAAAGAATAAACATATTTTTTGCAAAAAAAAAATGACGTGTTATTTGAGTCGACCCCCTCCCCGCCCCCCTTGAACACCTCACGTAAATGGACGCCTCCGAAGTGTCACGTAAGAACAGGAATGTAACGACGTATTGTGTGTTGCAGGTCAGATGGTGTACTCGGCGCGCATGCAGTGCGGCCGCATGTTGGCGCGCGAGTCTCCCGTCGACGCCGACATCGTGTCGTCGGTACCCGAGTCGGGCACCGCCGCCGCACACGGGTACGCACGACAGGTAAACACACATTGCATTTGTGACTGCTAAAATACCCCATGAACAAACATGCTCTATCTTCGACTAGCATAACGTCGGTCTTGATGTAATAAATAATAAAAAAAATATTTCGAAACAAAAATAAAATAATTACATATGACAATTTTTACAGTATGAAATGATTTTATCGGTTTAAGGTATACATGAAACAATATATCTATAAGTATTGGTGTAAATTCTTAAATTAATTTCACAAAAACGATTACATTCTGGTCTTAATTATGAATGAATGAATGAAAACTCTTTATTGTTCACACCTTAAAATAGTACATAAAACATATAATAGGAATACAGTAAAACTAGTGAAACTAGTAATTATTTCTACATTCAGACCCTAGTCATTGCTGTAGGATACCCTGTGTTGCAATGACTAGTGCTCTTCTAATGTTCTCATATAATTATTGAAGTGGTAAAAGGAGACCATCTATAATCTATAACACACAATTATTTACAACACTGAACACAATAAATGGGCAAAAACGCGTACTCATTCAAAGAAATAACAAGTGAGTGTGTGCGCGTAGTGTATGTAGTGTGTAAGTGTGTGGTGTGGCACGTGTGTGCAGTACGAGTGAGTTTGGTGTTTACACGCTATGTAACGGTTTCGTGTGATTTGTAGGAAGCGGATGCGGTGAGCGTGTGAAGTGGATGTTATGTGTTTGTGTGGTATGACTGTGTATGTAGATGTGTGCATTTTGATTGAGTTTGTGTGTAAAAGTTGCATTAATTTGGGCTTTGGGTTATGGACAAAGCCACAGAATACTATCCGTTGTGGAAATTAAATGTTAAAATTAAAATCAAATTAGATGTAATCGCTAGTAATTAATTGCAAACTGACAAACTTTAAAGGAGAGATAAAAAACGTATTTTAAAAT
The DNA here is from genome assembly GCA_963693475.1 of Ectropis crepuscularia. Classification (NCBI taxonomy): domain Eukaryota; kingdom Metazoa; phylum Arthropoda; class Insecta; order Lepidoptera; family Geometridae; genus Ectropis; species Ectropis crepuscularia. The sequence continues at coordinate 31,093,250 of OY856339.1, read as the reverse complement.
TGTACCTGTGCTTACTACAAAATGTTAATGCTGAGGATATTTACGGGCTAGCACCGGAAACACTACGCTTTCTGCATCAAAATCTAATTACGGAACGTAATTCTTAAATATTTTAAACTCACTCGCCCCCTGTAACGCATCGTAACGTGTTTCTTAAACCCCTCCCCTCACTCTGCCTAAAAATTACGTTGCATCCAAGCGACAACTTTTTACCTAATAGTCCTCCATAATGCAGACACATTTTAGAAGGGGATGTCTTGCAAAACGTTACAGGTTTTACAAGACATCCCCTTCTAAAGTGCGTAACGTGATACGTGAACACTCGACTCGCCTGATATTAAGCGATATTAGATCAGACTACCTCATCTCTCATCATCAGGTGCGTTGTCAAATGCACTTCGACGCAAAACGTGTGTTTCCAAGCTCTGAGTTGAATAATGTATGTGCAGTCGGGGATCCCATTCATGGAGGTGCTATGCAAGAACCGCTACGTGGGGCGCACGTTCATCCAGCCGTCGACGCGGCTGCGGCAGCTCGGCGTCGCGAAGAAGTTCGGCGCGCTCTCGGAGAACGTGCGCGGGCGCAGGATCGTGCTCATCGACGACTCCATCGTGCGCGGGAACACCATCGGACCCATCATCAAGCTGTTGAGAGACGCGGGCGCGGCTGAGGTCAGTTTCAGTAACTTTTTTTAATTTAGCAATTTTTTTTTGTTATTAGGCAACTTTTTTTTTACAAAGCTACTTTTTTTTTTTTTTGTACCAACGCCATGGACCTTTGTCGTCTTTTTTACATCATATATCTTGGATTAGGAGAACAAAAGAAACGAGAGTAGGTAACGTTTTACTTCGATTTTCCGTAAGTTGAGCTGAGGGTAGTTCTGTCGGGTACTTGTGTGTCGGAGTCCGTCCATCAGTCGTAGACGCAGCTGCGGCAGCTTCGCGTTGCCAAGGCAACTCAGTTTTGGCTCTTTCATCGAATCCAAGTTAGCTGGCAAAAAACTAGGTATCCTCTCAAAGGCGCGAAGGTACTTTAAGCCTGAACAGTTGATCATGTTAATACTAAGTGCAGTTTTGTACTGTTCGCAACTTTGGGTCGGCTAAGCTACCAGCTAGAGGCTCTGGAATCGATCGAGAGACGAGCCAAAAGGCTAATAGGCAACGACACTCTTATTCGAGAAACATTTCAAAGTCTTGAACATCACCGCAAAATGCCTTTCATTCACCAGTTTAGTCGTTAGAGTAAAATGACACCATGAATGTACTATGTTTTGGATGAATAAATGATTTGATTTTTCGCTTGAGCGCTTGGCTTAGACGGAGCGAACCACTTTTTCTTGCGTGCAGCCGGGATTCACCGATTTAAATGAAGATATCCCGTATATAATTGTATGGATTTGATAATGACATAATGTTTATAAATACCTTCTTAATTTTGAATATGTCTCGTTGTACCTGCATCTTCACTTCAAATTTGCAAACCGAAAGGTTGAATTTTTCTTGTATTTGTTTTAGGATCCCTTTGTACCCATTTTCGCAAATAAAGATATTATGCATTTTAAAACAAATACACGGGTAACTCACGTATAAAATAGTCAGAACAGTCCGACTGGAGTTTCGATCGCGTCCGGCGATCTTCTTCAAGGCAGTGCTAATCGAGCTGCGAACATGCGCGCACACTCGCCTTGAAGAAGATCGCCGGACGCGATCGAAACTCGAGTCGGACTGTTCTGACTATTTTATACGTGAGTTACCCGTGTATTTGTTTTAAAATATGTAGGTAATAACCACGTTTTTTCATACTAAAGATATTATGGTTATAATAATAATGTTGTTGTTCGCAGGTGCACATCCGGATAGCGTCCCCGCCGCTCAAGTTCCCGTGCTACATGGGCATCAACATCCCGACGCGCGAGGAGCTCATCGCCAACAAGATGAACAGCTTCCAGCTCGCTGAACACGTCGGTACGTAGCGAAACCAAATAACATAATCTATTTAAAGTCTTTTTTGGAAGTCGGTTAAAAATAAAGATTTGACAGTCATAGGTCTTAAAGTTTACGTAATACATCACTAATGTTGTACAGTACGTCTCCTGTATAGCTATAAATATACTGCTATTATGTATGTCACATAATTTCACCCATCCAAAACGCATCTAACGTGCACGTCTCACTCCTCTACTAATATCGAGTCAAATTTCACCCAAGATTAATTTAGAGAAAAAAAAAACATGAAAGACTTCTTGGTGAAGGGGGGCGGGCGTATTTCCAAACTATACAACGCCAGAACGCAGCCATAGAAAACTGCTAAAGTATATATTGTAATTTTGTTTTAAAATCTGTTATTACAAACCATACAAGAGTTTTGCGTACTGATGGTGTATAGTTTGTAACGTGGATGCTCGCGTCGCGTCTTTCCATTCCATACAACGCCAGAACGCAGCCATAGGAAACTGTTCGCGTACGAGTATATTATATTGTAATGTTGTTATAAATATGTTATTACGATGCATACAATAATTTTTCGTACTGATTGTCTATGTTGTCGATCCGATGCTAAGATTTGACTCTGGATGGGCTCCCGCCAGAAGCCCTGCGGTCAGACCTCCCTTGAGCTTCTGGCTCCCGCATTTTTTATATACACTCTAGGGGTAGTAGCGACAAGACTAGGTGGAGTCGGGGTGCTCCGAGTCGGATCTGGGAAACCAACATCTACAATAAAGCTTCGCGCGCTTGTTCCAAAACATACACGATTAGTCCGTATGCGTACTGGCGCTGTATATTTTGTAACAGCATAATACTTCTACGTTACTACAAAGTATACGCGAGTATTTGCGTACTGGATTTGTATGGTTTGGAATATCTTAGTAAAAAAACTTATTTACAATCTATACGTGATTAGTTTCATACCCTTGCGTTCTGGCCTTGTATAGATTGGAAATACGCTGAAGGGGGTTGAAAAATCACTGAAAAATTAAGGCATTTTTGTATGAAACAATTATTTTCATTTAAGGTTCAAAACTAAACTTCTTCTCTAAAAGAGAAATAATAAATAGCCTTGACTCTCTCCTTGCGAGAGAAGGCCCCGAGTCTCAGCTGTAGCAACATATAATGGGTTGCTTATACTATGGTCCAATACAAGCGTTCTTCTTCCTTGACTACTTCAGAAGTTCAGAGTGTCAAAGTTGTGGAAAATAAAAGTGTTCCTACCTTCCTTCCTTTATAAACCTACCTTCTGTTAAATTGTAAATGTAATCCCCCCCAGGCGCGGACACGCTCGATTACCTGAGCGTGGAGGGTCTGGTAAGCGCCGTGCACTACAACATGAAGAGTACGCCGAGCGACGGCGTCGGCGGGCACTGCACCGCCTGTCTCACCGGCGAGTACCCCGGCGGGTTGCCTGAGGACGTCGACTGGTGAAGAGTACTGTAGCGGCTATTCTCAGGACGTCGACTGGTGATGAGTACAACACTCGATTTGTAGCTAAACTTGTAGTGAAATTAAAATGCGCTTCGGTCAGTGATCCATCTTCATAGAACAGTCGATTTTTAGCTAAACCCCTGTACTGACGTCTAAAATGCGCCTCGCTCAGTGTATAGAATCAACCATCTGTATAGAACAGTCGATTTATAGCAAAACCTATTCATGGATGTTTAAAAAAGCTGGTGATATCTATACATACATAACAAACGGTTTGTAGCTAACCTGTACTGACGTCTAAACTGTGTCTCAGCTAGTGATCCATCCACACACAACACTCGATTTATAGCGGAACTTGTACTGGCGTCTAAAAAGAACCTAGGTTGCTGATCGCTTTATAACATTCGTTTTATAACCTGTATCAGGACTTCAAAAATCATTTCTGGTGATCCATAAGCACACAGTCATTTTATCTACTAATCCATACGCACAGAACACTCGATTTATTTCAGAACGTCTATCGGGACGTCTAAAAACACCTCGGTTGCTGATCCATACGCTTCAAATACTCATTTTATAACATAATCTGTACTAGTATGTTAAAAATTATCTCGACTGGTGATCCATACGCACATAACACTCATTTTATAGCTGAACTAGTGCCCAAACGATGCATCCATAAACAAGTATTGTTTGCGGATGGATCACTAACCGAAATTTTCGAGTTGCGTAAACCTTGAGTGAATATTTGGAAGACACCGATTTAGTTTACAGTCCTGTGTTAAGCTCGCTAATATCAGCATTCATTCGACATGTGGAATTTCTTGCAATAAAATTGAATTTCTAGTAATATTGAAATAATAAACGAGAAAAATTGGGATGTTTGTTGTTCCAGAATATAATCTAACTGTGTTTGTGTAATTTCAACCCGATCCAATCAAGCATTCCGATGTTATTGAGCAACAAACATGCAAACTTTCGCATTTATAATTTTAGTGTGATACAACAAATAAGCTAGTTAAGCGATAGAATCTCCGATCGAAGTGAAAGGTGGAAAGATATTCCGTAATCTTACGCCCAATTGTGAGCTATGGTCATCTAAAACACGACGGGTGTGCATTGTAAACCTGCAAAATGCATTTTAAAGAAACTTTGATACTATGAAAACTAACGTGGTTGTTACAACATTTTATTAATTAACGAGTACTTTCGTGTGATATAGTCCGACCAGCCCGACTTGAAGTTTCAACCGCATCCCGCGGTCTTTATCAAGAGAAGTTATTTTTCATCGCGCAAGCGTTTGTCCACCACTTCAGCTGATAGAAAGCGTTGGTGTGGTCGAAGACGCAAGCTGACCTAGAAAATACCTACTCGCTCTGAGCTTGAAACGTTCTAGATTGTATCTCAGGGAACAAATGATTTATTCCACTCTAGTACATATGACGAAGGCGGAGGTGGACCTTTTGATACGAATTTTGAGAATATCTACAATGTATTGGTATAATTTGAGTGCGCTCGCGTTATAGCTTCTCGGTTAGGACTGACCTTAATTTTTACTAGTTGACTGGACTGGATGGATTGGACCGGACTAGACCGACTATATCACACTGGAGTATTTTGTTAATTAATTAAAAAAATAGATAATTTAGCGTGTAAGGTAAAGTGAGTCGTGCTGGCTGCGACTCTCGGAAGACAAATCGTAAAATTCTTTACGTCTATTTTTTATATTAGGTAGTACACTTGTACTCTACATATGTGGTAATGTATGTATTTACATTGATTAGGGTATTTGAAGAATTGATCAAATGAGGGAACTGTTACTTCTGGTAATTTTCGCTATGAAAATCCGATGGTAGTTCCGTCATTCTCATTTAATTCTTAAATAAAATTTTCGTGGTTGCAAATCCGATGTAAATCAATACAGTATGAATTTACTAGTAGCGATCTTTAAAAGTAATAAAATCGGGTTACCTCAAAACCGTTAGCGATTAAATGAGCGCCAAAATACCATTTGAGCAAGTGATACAGAATACAATGGTGTTCGTAATTGTATTCCTAACTCTTCAATAAACAGATATTAGTATTTCTAATATCTCTAATAACGTTGCGTAAATGTTAGATAATGCAGGGAAAATAGAGTTCTTCTTGTAAGGATGTAAGCCTGCCTTTGACCGTTAAATCACCTGATGGTAAGCGACAGAACCGACCTTGAAGACATTTTTTAATCACTTCAAGTCTCAGTCAAGACTATCTTGTCTTTGTTTGTCACTCTTTAGCTATACTAATGAGGAAAGTCCCTCTAGTTTCTTTTGTCTCCGCTAGAGGCGGTGGTAGGTACATTTGTTAGCGTTTACGCGACATAATGAAGACGCCAATACGCACATTGGCGTCTTCGTCCCGACTTCACCTACTATAATTGCGAACGTAACGAACATCTTAGCAATATCCTTAGATTAGTTTAGCTGTATCTTCTGCGCTTGCCCATACCATCTTTAATTAGTAAATGCAATCTGTGGCAACGGTCATATGTCTTTATAAATAAAAAAGACACTTCGCATAGTTCCAATACCGCAATCAAATCTCGAATTTTAATAGACGATTAAGTTTGTTTTTAGTTGTCTCGAATAAGAATGATCTTTTTAATTGTATCAATGTTTTTTATTTCATAAGTGTTTTTGGGATCAGGTAGGTTAGGGCCGCAAAGCTACTGAGGCAAAGAAAATGTTTTCATATACATTTTCAAGCGTTTAACCTTTGGACCGCCATCGTTATATGTGCATTCATTGACACTGCGCTTACTACGTTTATAGAAGGCAGTAAAAATTATAGAGAAATATATACATTCCGATGATTACTGTCTATTACTGTATCGTTTATCGAAACAGTGACTACAAAAAGCATTGCTTCGAGTATCATGTTACTTGAGATATATCAAAGAAACAGGACCTTACTTATCTTTTACCCTTGGCGTCTAGGGCATGGCAGTGTTTTTAGCGTGGCGGTCAAAAGGTTAAGCAAGTCTTAATATAATTAATGTTCTTTAGTTTGTTATTTGGTTTACAATATCCTCTTGCTGTTTGTGTATTAATAACTATTTTTACAGAAACTTTCAAATGGAGGCTTTTTAAACAAAAATAAATTAAAACAAAACTTGTTTTGTGGTGTTTAAATGGGGCTGTAGAAAAAACACTACGTTAATTTTACTTTAAATTATTAATTTTATAACAATTTTGGAACGCACCTTGTATAATATAACGTTTTGATGTCCCCTCACTGCCATCCAATTTTATGAACTATTTATTTGTTTTAAAATCACTCCTGAGACATTACGTCCACCATAAAGACGAGTTTTAATGATTAGATAAGAAATTTGTGCCAACATCTTTAGTACAAAGATCTGCAACTAAATAGGTAGTCCTATATTATAAAGATTTTTATGAGCATAGTCCACACTTAACATGAAATATAAAAAAAAAATACAATACACACAAAATTTAATGATAGAAGTTGATGGACGGAAATAGATTCGGCATATAAAAAATCTTTATTTTTAATATATTTGAAGGTAGATTTCGTTGTAGACCATTGTTATAAGTGATAACAGCTAAGAACCGTAATGAATACTGAAAAGCCAGGCCTTGAATAGTACATAATTACTAAGTAAATCGTCCTACCTTGTAATCTCGAATATTTTTAATTCCTGTTTTAGGTACTTTTTTGTGCCACTTTTCCTAAATTACCTACATTCCTAAGCTTTAGAATAAGTATATTGTAAAATAGAATTCTTCGAATGTTTACTACAAAGTGCCTTGTTTAGTGTTAAGATATTATTTTAGAATTATCATTATACAAAAAATGCATTATTTTGCAAATAAACGAGTTTATTTATATTTTGTTGTTTTATTTTGATTCAATACTTTTTTTTAAGTTTAATAGGTTTACAATTGACCGCCATCTTGCCTGATGTCAAGCGACGATGCGGTCTAAGATGGAGCGTGCTTACATAGAAGAAACAGATTCACTCTCGATTTGAAGACACTAAGATCCTTCGAGAAAAAAATCACTCGGGCAACTCATTCCATAGCCCTAGACGTTCAGGGTCTTAAATTTTTATTACAAAAGTAGAGTCAAACCACTTTGTTCGTGTCTTTGGAACGTCGATCACGACACGTTGTGCTTTCTCGAGCTACGAGCAGCCCGATAAAAAAAGGACAACGTGGTGATTAGCAGATCAGTAGCACACTCTCCGAAGTGTATCCTATAAAAACTCTATAACCTGGCAATTTTGTGGCGATGTTTAATTAGACTTGAAGTCTTTTTCGCACAAGAGTGTCGTTGCCTGTGCGCTTTTTGGCACGTTTCTCGATCGAATACGTTATTTTATAGTTACCAAGCAAACATCTTGAACGCCTTTGAATAATAGCCCAATAGCAACCGGCGATTTCCGCTCTTCGCTTTCAGAAAAAAAAAATTGAATTTTCCGTAAAACCAAATACCGACTTTAATTGAGAACCAGATTCAAACATTCGACTAAATTCCATAACTGGTGAAATCAACTAGACACTGTTCCAATGAAACAGCGAGTTAGTATGAATACGTCGTCGAGGTAGGCAAATTATAGATTTCTGTGGATATTTCAAAAACAAACATAAAATGAATAGTTGTATTCATCATATTATACAAGGTTACCGGTATTCAGCCTGCATCCGTTTATCTACATATTTGAACAAACAACTTTTGTTAAAACTCGATACATATCTTTAAAAAAATGTGTTTGTTGTCATTTCTAGCACTGTTTATATAGAGTTTATTCACATTGGCACATCATTTATCGAGCTTTACAGAGTGCGCGCTCTCTTGTTGCGAAGAGTTCGAAGCTTGTATTTAGACCGCGAAAATATTTTTCATTTTCTATGGAAAAAAAGTAGGATTTTTTATCAACTGTATAGAACAAAAGTTGACGTATTTAATGTACTTAACATTAAAAGGAATAGGAAGCAGGCTGATTATCAATAACCCTGTATATGTACATATTTGTACTGAGTGGGAATCGAATTCCCTTCATACAGCGTCGCAGGCAGAATTACTACCAACTAAGCCTCAATAAAACTAATAATTGTATGTAGGTAATCTAACTTCTTGTTTTATAAGCTGTAAGAAATAAAAGGCTTTTTTATTTATTTTATTAAGCCTCAATAACATAACTTTTACTGTCGATTTAGTTATGAAAAATTGAGAAGTAATATGAGAAGTTTATTACATACTCGTATACTTAGGTTGTACACTTATAGTTATTTGAAATGTTGTACCATTTTATATTTTAGGTGATTTCAGGCTTCACATTTATTTATAAAAAACAAACAGTTTTAAGTTTCGTATAATTTATATTTCAGTCGAACAATTTATACATATTCTACATTTATCAATTTTATAAACATTGATACTGGTTGCTTACAACTAAGTAGTAATATATTAATTTCTGCTTTCAAAAATTATTTCAACTAACCGTAGTACTATCATCATCTCGATACCTGCAAGGAATACTATCCCAACTCAAAACTAATCAAGTTATCAGTCAGTACATTGGTTTACTGGAGGTGCATTACAGAAAACATATGTGTTTTTATAGATTATGTGTTTGTATTTGACCGCCGTCGTGATTGATGTTAAGCGACGACGCGGTTGGAACGCGCTCACTTAGAAGAAACCGATTTCCTTTATACTTAACACACTTAAACAAAATGATATCCAGCCCATCGCAAAGGTACGAAAAGTACTACATACAAGAGTGAATCGGTGATATATTACTGAAGCTTACCAAATAACTGAAAATTCGGCAAATATTTTTAGTAGCTACCGACATTTTCTTTAAATGATCCTCCTAAACTCATGCGCGGTCCGAAGAGGGGGTGCAAAGAGCAACATAACCCCCCCCCCCCCCCCCAAATCGTATCCGTTACGTTAAAATGGGGCGCTACTAGTAGTGATTTTTACTCGATTTATATTATTTCTACTTGTGACCCCCCTCAAAATCTGAGGTTGTGTAGTGGTGACCCCCTCTAAAATTCGACGCTGGGACCGCGCCTGCCTAAACTTATGTATGATTGTAGACTGTAGACTTGGTATGGTATTCCTCGGAGGCGTCGATATATTAGGAACTAAGAATAATAAAACACATTCATTTGAGTCGTTTTCAGTATGCAAAAATTAAGCAATCAAAAATAGTTCTCGATTGCGTCATAGGTGGCGTTAATTTTTCATTTTATTTGATAAGCATAATATGTCTTATGCAATCTTGTGGCATATCCTTCATATCTGTCATTTTGAAAACATCTCCTTATGACGGAAAAAACTCGTTTATTTATATTTTTAGCTCTGAGCATATGATTACGCTCAGAGCTTGTTGTTTTACATCATTTTTAGGATATTTTCTTCATAAATACTCGTAACTCGATTTTATTAAAATATCTCCTTTGAGTTAACTCTTTTGAATCTTGAATACCCATAGTGGTAGGCTTCCTTGTAAAGTTCGCCTGGGGAAGTACCACTCCTTTTACAGTTATTTTCCCACCAAACAGTAAAGTGCAAACATTACTGTGTTCCGGTACGAATGGCACTGTTTCTAATGAAAGTCAGATTTAACTATATCAGTTCCATAGTTAAAACGGAAACTATACAATAATAGCAACGAGTTATTAGATAATAGGAACCCTATATTTAAACAAGGCCGTTAAACGAGGCGACCTATAATGCTTTTCAGCAGCGTCCGACATAAACACCACTTAGATAGTTAATATTTCTTTTGTTTTTTTACTATTATAATTTTACACATGACCACCATCTCGCCTGATGTTAAGCGACGATCCACGATGGAGCATGCTTACCGAGATAAAATCGATTCACTCTCGATTTGAATACACTAAGAGAAAACCCACTAAGCCAACGCATTCCAAAGCCTTCTTATCACATCACACAAGTGGAGTCAAATCTCTTCGTTCGAGTATTTGAAGGGCACATGTAGGCAGGCTGTTTCTTCAAGTCATATCGCTACAAGATAAGCCAGAACACTAAAGACATAGAATAGATAATATAGATACATGTGTTGCTAATACTGGTGGTTCACAGGGTATGCGTGCCCACGATGGCTTCGATGTCGTCGACCTCCTTGGCGGCGAGCTTGGTGATGTTGACCGGACCCTCGTTGGTGATGAGGACGTCATCTTCGATGCGGATGCCGATGCCGCGGAACTCCGGCGCGATCCGGTGGTCGTCTGGCCGGATGTACAGACCTGAGGGACACCAACTGATGTTATAAATATGAAAGTTTAGATATTTGGATGTTTGTTGTTGACGATGATGTGGCTGACGTCATCGAACGTCAGAACTGCTGACGCAACAAAGCTACGGGCGTGACTCCTAATCAGAGCTACGAGTGTAATCGTAGATACGAGTGCGATCCTAGCTTCATGTGTAATTCAACACGAGTGTGATTCTAGCTTCATGTGTAATTCAACACGAGTGTGATCCTAGCTTCATGTGTAATTCTACCTAGGAGTGTAATCTTAGCTACGAGTGTAATCCTAACTACTCCTGTCATCCTAGCTACTCCTGTAATCCTAGCTACTCCTGTGATCTTAGCTACTCCTGTGATCTTAGCTACTCCTGTGATCCTAGCTACTCCTGTGATCCTAGCTACTCCTGTGATCCTAGCTACTCCTGTGATCCTAGCTACTCCTGTGATCCTAGCTACTCCTGTGATCCTAGCTACTCTTGTGATCCTAGCTACTCCTGTGATCCTAGCTACTCCTGTAATCCTAGCTACTCCTGTGATCCTAGCTACTCCTGTGATCCTAGCTACTCCTGTAATCCTAGCTACTCCTGTGATCTTAGCTACTCCTGTGATCTTAGCTACTCCTGTGATCCTAGCTACTCCTGTGATCCTAGCTACTCCTGTGATCCTAGCTACTCCTGTGATCCTAGCTACTCCTGTGATCCTAGCTACTCCTGTGATCCTAGCTACTCCTGTGATCCTAGCTACTCCTGTGATCCTAGCTACTCCTGTAATCCTAGCTACTCCTATGATCCTAGCTACTCCTGTGATCCTAGCTACTCCTGTAATCCTAGCTACTCCTGTGATCCTAGCTACTCCTGTAATCCTAGCTACTCCTGTGATCCTAGCTACTCCTGTAATCCTAGCTACTCCTGTGATCCTAGCTACTCCTGTAATCCTAGCTACTCCTGTGATCCTAGCTACTCCTGTAATCCTAGCTACTCCTGTGATCCTAGCTACTCCTGTAATCCTAGCTACTCCTGTGATCCTAGCTACTCCTGTAATCCTAGCTACTCCTGTGATCCTAGCTACTCCTGTAATCCTAGCTACTCCTGTGATCCTAGCTACTCCTGTAATCCTAGTTACTCCTGTGATCTTAGAGCCTCGTGATGGTAGTGTCGTGTGTCGTCACTGACCCGGTTCGACGGTGACGACCATGCCGTTGAGCACGGGCGTGCCACGGCGCACGAGCGGTGCGTCGTGTACGTCCAGCCCAAGGTAGTGCGACACGTGATGGGGGCACAAGCGGAACGCTTCCTGCAAACATACACACATATTTTTAACAATAAATAAATATTGGTGGAGACATCACACACTACACCATCTGACCCCAAACTAAGCAAAGCTTGTACTATGGCGGCCAAATATTTTACTATTAATGGTTTGCACTTACGCAAATTTAGACTATAAGTCGAGAGAACGGAGATTGTGATGGGTCAAGAATTTACCACTCTAATTAGTCTGTCAGATGGATTTTGGAAAATATGAGACACATAAATATGTTTCGAAGTGAAAAGTTCTTTTGAACTCGTAGTTTCCAAAGTAAGCTATAAAATTCTGAGTTATAAGATTTCACTTCTATCGGTAGTTTTCCTTTGACTGCGATTTTTTTTTGACATGTAATTGTTATTTTGTTTGTTACACACACAATACACAGATCAAAATAACTAGGACGGGAGAACTACACGGGTAAAACCTCGGGGGTCTGCCTTAAGTAACACAAAGATGAAGTAAACATGGTGTTGTAATGGTCCTCTTACCCCGACGAGCTGGTGAGCGTCCAGGGTCTTGGGCAGGATGCCCTCGGCTTGGAGCCGCTGGCCGAGCAGCCGACACATGGCGTCGAACAGCTGGTCAAGCGCGGGCCGGTGCTCGCCCAGGATCTCTATCAGGCGTTTCTGGAAGTTTATCACATCACTATCTCATCATCAGCAGCAAATAGTTAATATAGATAATTTTTCAAGTGAGCGTGTTGAGAACTTTTTTCTAGAGGAAAATCTTATGGGTTTGCTTCCCAGAAATGTAACTGCCTATCAGCAGTCCCTATGAATGGCATTTTTATACCTATACGATTAAGAAGACGCGATTAAGGATTTTTACATGTTCAATTTAAGCCGTGGTAGCCAAGTGGCGTAGTGGCGAAAAGGAGGGATTGTAGTACGAATCCCGTCTCCACCTTCGAGCATTTATCTATGTGTGGATGTACAAATGCATCATCACCCCTGGTTTAACGCTGAAGGAAAACCTGAAAAGAATCCTGTATAAGTAGTGAACTTACTTGTACTGACAACACCAGCTCGTAGAGTATCCTGTGATACTTGGAGAACTTCCCGGAGACTGGCCAAGTGCGGGAGATGTCGCTGTTGTACAGCCACCGTTGGCATCCTGTGGAACATGGTATTGGTATCGATATTGTCACATCAATCTTTTTTTATACAATACTAGCGGCCCATTCCGGCTGCGCTCGGATATTGTCATTTAAAGACTATTAATCGAAATAAAAACTATCCTATCTCTCAAGTTGGACCAGGTTGACAAAAGTATTACAACATCAGACCACAACGCAATCACCTTCACTTTGCGTCTAACTAAAGGTCTCGAAAAACAGAGACCAATAACAACTCGTAAATACTACACCAAGAAGGCACAGTGGTCAAACTTTATGTCACAGTTCAAATCCTCCCTTGCAGAAGGAAACCTCTCGCCGGAGTCAGTGGAGAAATGTGAAAGTCCATTGGAACTTGAATCGATGATTACGGGCTACACAGCTAGTATACATGAAGCTTGCAAACAAACCATTCCACTTGTAAGCTCGCCGAAGGGAAATCCAACCCCCCCCATGGTATACGAAAACGCTCGATAATCTAAAAAAAGAAGTTCTCAGAAGAAAGAGACGGATCAGGAATGCCGCCCCCGACAGAGTGGAACTTGTAGTCGAACAGTACCAAATTGCTCGGCAAGACTACAAGGATAAAGTCAAAGAAGCTCAGACGATAAGCTGGAAAGAGTTCTGCACGAATCAGGAGAAAGAAAGCATGTGGGACAAGATCTACAGAGTGATGAAAAAAACCTCGACAAGACAGGAAAAAATACTCCTAAGAGACACCGAAGGTAACACTCTATCCCCCAGCTATCTGCAGAACTACTTGCTAAAACGTTCTATCCCGACGACTCTGAGAGCACAGACCAACCGTGTCATACAGAGCTACGGGAGCGAACGACAGAAACGCCTATGGACTTACCGGAAAATGACCCATTATTCACATCAGCGGAACTGGAATCAGTATTGAGAACTCTGAATCCGAAAAAAGCCCCCGGCGCAGACGGGCTATCCGCTGATATCTGTGCAGCAGCCATTTGATGCGAATGGGAGGTTTTCTTGGCGATAGCAAACAAATGCTTGTCGCTGAAATACTTCCCCAAGCAATGGAAAGAAGCGCACGTGGTCATATTACGCAAACCCGGTAAGACAGATTACACACATCCAAAATCTTACCGCCCCATAGGTCTTCTGTCCGTTCCCGGAAAAATCGTTGAAAAGCTTCTGGTAAACCGACTCCAATGGCATCTCCTCCCAACCATCAGTAGAAAACAGTACGGCTTCATGCCCCAAAGAGGCACCGAGGACGCCCTCTATGACCTGGTAGAGCACATCAAAAGAGGAGTAGACAGTAAAGACACCGTACTCCTAATCTCCCTGGACATAGAAGGTGCCTTCGACAATGCTTGGTGGCCCGCCCTCAAACATCAATTAGCGAAGAAGAGGTGCCCAACAAACCTCTACGACATGGTAAACTCCTACCTCAGCGATCGTAAAATCAAGGTCAACTATGCAAGAGCAGTCTATGAGAAGGAAACAACCAAGGGATGCGTCCAAGGGTCTATCTGTGGACCAACCTTTTGGAATGTGATTCTAGACTCATTACTACGAATGCTAGAAGCCGAGGGAGTATACTGTCAAGCATTCGCGGACGACGTCGTTCTCCTATTTACAGGCAGCCCGAACATCATCGAACAGCAAGCGAGTAGGGCGTTGAACATGACAGTGAAATGGGGTAAAACTAATAAACTCAACTTTGCAGCGCATAAAACTAACGCGATGCTTTTCACAAATAAGTTGAAGTACGAAACTCCAAACATAGTCATGTCCGGCGTCCGGCTCGATCTGGTCGAGGAAGTCAAACTGCTAGGCCTAATGATCGACCGCCGGCTCAACTTTAAAGCACATGTGAACGCCCAATGTAAAAAAGTGGCGAACATTTATAGACAGCTCGCATGTGCAGCGAAGGTGACCTGGGGATTAAATGGCGAAATCACGAGAACTATCTACGTCGCGGTAGTGGAACCCATCATCATGTACGCCTCAAGTGTATGGGCACAAGCAGTAGACTTCGAGGAAAACAAGTCTCACTTAAACGCGATCCAAAGAGGCTTTGCCCAGAAAATCTGCAAGTCGTACCGTACTGTTTCTCTGAAATCAGCACTTGCCCTTTCAGGTCTGCTCCCCCTGGATCTCAGGATACAGGAAGCAGCAAGTTTGTACAGAGTAAAAAAGAACCTCTCCCAAGATTACCTCCCACCAGAAGTGGAACTCGAGCGGAACGTAAACTACTTGGACAAACTCCATCCGTCCACGCAGACATCCGTAGAGTACGAACTTATAGAAGACACCTCCAATCTTCCAGAAGGACCTCAAATTTATACTGATGGCAGTAAGATTGAGGGTAAAGTTGGAGCTGCTCTAACATGGTGGGAGAATGGCAAAGAGGTCAAGAACTCGACATTCAAGCTCCACTCCGAATGCACAGTCTTTCAATCGGAACTCTATGCTCTTTGCCGGGCAACTCAAATGGTGTTAAAGAGCAAGGACCCAGAAGTCAATGTCCTGAGTGACTCCAGATCTTCACTCGAGCTGCTGAGTAATCCAAAAACGAGTCACCCCTTGGCAAAGTGCATAAAGGAAAACATTGGACAGATAAATGCTAAAGGGAGATCTCTTCGTCTTTTCTGGGTAAGAGCGCATGTGGGCACCGTCGGCAACGAAAGAGCTGACGAACTGGCCAAATCGGCAGCACTCACGGAATCGCCCAGGGACTACGAGGGGATCCCCTTGTCCTACGTCAAACGAAAAATCCGCGAAGAATCGGTCAAGAAGTGGCAGGATCGATATGAGACCTCGGACACCGGAAGAGTCACTCAGACGTTCCTCCCCGATATAGCAAACGCATATCGGTTGATGAGGACTATGAAACTGACTCATTTCCAGGTACAAGCGTTGACGGGACACGGAGGAATAGCAGAATACCTGTACAGATTTAAGCTTAAGAGCAGTCCTGTATGCGAGTGTGACTCTGAAAAATCCGAGAATGTCTGGCACGTGCTGGTAGATTGTCCCCGATTCATGGCTGCAAGACATGATCTCGAATCTATGATTGACAGGAAGCTGGTTGTTTCGGATCTCCACAACGTCTTGGCAGATCCAGATAGTAGACCACGGCTTCTGGCTTTCATGGAGAGTTCATTCCGCATAGCGGCCAAAAGAAACTCCACACTTTCTAATACACACCCCCCTTCACCACCACACCCTACCCCACTGTCCGTGGACGCCACGCCGGGTGCAATCTCCGTCCAAGATAGCTCCTCAAAGAGCATCTCCGTCCAACAACTACTGGAGAACGCAGACCGAGGAGAGGCGGGGATCCGTATCCGCGGAGTGGCTCTCTTCATGGATAGCAACAAAGAGAGATTCGGAATAAGCTTTTGCTTCGCCTGGGAAAGGAAACGCGCCCGTTTGTCGCTGGGATTGTCTTGTCTGCTCAATGGGAGTACCGCAAAAGTCACAATGAAGCGGAAAACCTTCGACGCTATGCCAGTGTGCGAGGTAGACGGCCATCGATTTCGGTTGGTGCGATCGAGAAACAAAACGATTGCACTAATAGAATACTCGGAAGGTCGGACACCTTTCACACAGGCAAGTGCGCTGCCACTTATATACCGTGCTCTGACACTCCTGCCACTTCTATACCGTGCTCTGACACTCCTGCCACTTATATACCGTGCTCCGACACTCCTGCCACTTATATACCGTGCTCTGACACTCCTGCCACTTATATACCGTGCTCTGACACTCCTGCCACTTATATACCGTGCTCTGACACTCCTGCCACTTATATACCGTGCTCTGACACTCCTGCCACTTATATACCGTGCTCTGACACTCCTGCCACTTATATACCGTGCTCTGACACTCCTGCCACTTATATACCGTGCTCTGACACTCCTGCCAC
The DNA here is from genome assembly GCA_963693475.1 of Ectropis crepuscularia. Taxonomy (NCBI): domain Eukaryota; kingdom Metazoa; phylum Arthropoda; class Insecta; order Lepidoptera; family Geometridae; genus Ectropis; species Ectropis crepuscularia. The sequence continues at coordinate 31,076,214 of OY856339.1, read as the reverse complement.
TTATATACCGTGCTCTGACACTCCTGCCACTTATATACCGTGCTCTGACACTCCTGCCACTTATATACCGTGCTCTGACACTCCTGCCACTTATATACCGTGCTCTGACACTCCTGCCACTTATATACCGTGCTCTGACACTCCTGCCACTTATATACCGTGCTCTGACACTCCTGCCACTTATATACCGTGCTCTGACACTCCTGCCACTTATATACCGTGCTCTGACACTCCTGCCACTTATATACCGTGCTCTGACACTCCTGCCACTTATATACCGTGCTCTGACACTCCTGCCACTTATATACCGTGCTCTGACACTCCTGCCACTTATATACCGTGCTCTGACACTCCTGCCACTTATATACCGTGCTCTGACACTCCTGCCACTTATATACCGAGCTCTGACACTCCTGCCACTTATATACCGCGCTCTGACACTCCTGCCACTTATATACCGTGCTCTGACACTCCTGCCACTTATATACCGTGCTCTGACACTCCTGCCACTTATATACCGTGCTCTGACACTCCTGCCACTTATATACCGTGCTCTGACACTCCTGCCACTTATATACCGTGCTCTGACACTCCTGCCACTTATATACCGTGCTCTGACACTCCTGCCACTTATATACCGTGCTCTGACACTCCTGCCACTTATATACCGTGCTCTGACACTCCTGCCACTTATATACCGTGCTCTGACACTCCTGCCACTTATATACCGTGCTCTGACACTCCTGCCACTTATATACCGTGCTCTGACACTCCTGCCACTTATATACCGTGCTCTGACACTCCTGCCACTTATATACCGTGCTCTGACACTCCTGCCACTTATATACCGTGCTCTGACACTCCTGCCACTTATATACCGTGCTCTGACACTCCTGCCACTTATATACCGTGCTCTGACACTCCTGCCACTTATATACCGAGCTCTGACACTCCTGCCACTTATATACCGCGCTCTGACACTCCTGCCACTTATATACCGTGCTCTGACACTCCTGCCACTTATATACCGTGCTCTGACACTCCTGCCACTTATATACCGTGCTCTGACACTCCTGCCACTTATATACCGTGCTCTGACACTCCTGCCACTTATATACCGTGCTCTGACACTCCTGCCACTTACATACCGTGCTCTGACACTCCTGCCACTTATATACCGTGCTCTGACACTCCTGCCACTTATATACCGTGCTCTGACACTCCTGCCACTTATATACCGTGCTCTGACACTCCTGCCACTTATATACCGTGCTCTGACACTCCTGCCACTTATATACCGTGCTCTGACACTCCTGCCACTTATATACCGTGCTCTGACACTCCTGCCACTTATATACCCTGCTCTGACACTCCTGCCACTTATATACCGTGCTCTGACACTCCTGCCACTTATATACCGTGCTCTGACACTCCTGCCACTTATATACCGTGCTCTGACACTCCTGCCACTTATATACCGTGCTCTGACACTCCTGCCACTTATATACCGTGCTCTGACACTCCTGCCACTTATATACCGTGCTCTGACACTCCTGCCACTTATATACCCTGCTCTGACACTCCTGCCACTTATATACCGTGCTCTGACACTCCTGCCACTTACATACCGTGCTCTGACACTCCTGCCACTTATATACCGTGCTCTGACACTCCTGCCACTTATATACCCTGCTCTGACACTCCTGCCACTTATATACCGTGCTCTGACACTCCTGCCACTTACATACCGTGCTCTGACACTCCTGCCACTTATATACCGTGCTCTGACACTCCTGCCACTTATATACCGTGCTCTGACACTCCTGCCACTTATATACCGTGCTCTGACACTCCTGCCACTTATATACCGTGCTCTGACACTCCTGCCACTTATATACCGCGCTCTGACACTCCTGCCACTTATATACCGTGCTCTGACACTCCTGCCACTTATATACCGTGCTCTGACACTCCTGCCACTTATATACCGTGCTCTGACACTCCTGCCACTTATATACCGTGCTCTGACACTCCTGCCACTTATATACCGTGCTCTGACACTCCTGCCACTTATATACCGTGCTCTGACACTCCTGCCACTTATATACCGCGCTCTGACACTCCTGCCACATACATACTGGTACTGGTTAGCTATGGTCGTTATATAGCACAAAGTGTTGTATAACTATTTATAAGACTTTATAACGAAAACACGTTATGTGAAAATCTCATAACAGCTTATATTTCAAGTAGCGGTATGCACTTTTAAAACTACATAACAACCATTGCTTGCTTTATCGCGCAACGAAATTTATAACTCTTTGCGTGCAACGCAATCGGTACCGATTTTTAGTTATTGCCATAACTGTATCGTACCGGTTAGAGCGAGTGAGATACATATGTAGTGGTATAAGTGTGAGTGAGAAAGGAGCATAGATTTATTTGATGCATTCGGTTATTGAAAAATTAATCTTATCTTGTTATGGTGAAATACGAAAATAAATAGTTTTGATACCGTTATTTGGATATGCGTAACAGCTGCGTTCCGTTATCTGAAAAACCAGTAACGACACATGGCTAGTACTGGTACGTAGTATGTCCGTCGTACCCGAGTCCACGAGCAGCATCTCCCGGTCCGCGAGCAGCTGGTTGTTGGCGACGTAGTGTATGTGCGTGGCGCGCGCTCCGCCGCCCACCACCGGCGGGAAGGCGAGGTGCTCCGCGCCTTGCAACCGGCAGCTGTACTCCAGCACCGCGTTGATGGCGTGCTCGGACACTCCTGCGATACAAGTTATACTAACATTACCGGACATTTTGTTAAGAGACTTTCAAAAAAGAAGGAGAATCTCAATCGAAGTCGATGTAAAGAAAAAGCGACAGTAATAACATAGGTAATAATAGTTTAAAAGATTAAAAAACACGCTTTTAGCACGCACAAAAAATTACAAAATACTATTGTTTTCGTATCGTATCGTATCGGTATTGTTTGCGTAATGCCGCTAACTTAAAACGGTGAAGGAAAACATCGTGAGGAAACCGACATGTACCTAGAATCTTTCGAAAGTCATGTGTCATCCGCCAACCCGCACTGGGCCAGCGTGGTGGATTATGGCCTTAACTCTCTCCTTGCGAGAGAAGGCCCCGTGTCCCAGCAGTGGGAACGTTTAGTGGGCTGTTGATGTTGTTGATGATTGTTTTCGTATCCCATTCAGCAAACCTTTTCATTTAATACCCATGTCATGGGGGTGCATTTCAAATAGCCAATCCGCTGTCTTGGATGTACGCCATGTTGGATTTAAGTCACGTGACTATTTTTCAGAATTTTCTTACATACATAGTTAGTTACAAGTGAAGCTAATAAAAGTGTGTTAAAAAGAGACACGCACATAAATTCATAAGATTTAAGGAGGGCGAAAAAGAATACATGATAAATAAATCATACATGATTCAGAAAGATACATCCAAATTGGCACATGTCGGGTTCCTCACGAAGTTTTCCTTTACCGTTTTTAAGTTTACTTGACTTCAGTGATGCGTGTGGTGATATAAGCCACTAACCAAGTTTAGTGCAAGCCATGGCCATGTTCATAGCCTGTGCTCCTATATGACAGGTCTCCTTCATGAGTTCGATCTCCGCCGGAGACATGATGACCCGCATGAAGTACGGCGTCATCTGCGGATTCCATAACTGGCCTATGCTGTCCACCCCCAGGACGTGTTAGTGTAAGTGGTATTCTGGCGTACTTGCGTTTACAAGAGCGCCGGTGGTGTACTTATTTGAGTCTACAGCAGCGGCAGTTAAAGTGTTTAATCGTATTTTTGGGTTGCAAAAGCGTAAGCACCCCACTAAATGTTCCTACTGCAGACTCGGAACCTTCTATCACATGGTTGAACCAAGTGCATAATCTACACTTACTCAGTCTGAGTTGTTGGATGACGCATGGCCTAGAACCCTAGAAAGATAACTAGGCACATATCCAGGCATGATGTTTGTCCTGTACCGGTTTTAAGTTAACATGACTTCGAAAAGGCAGTGGTGTGAGAGGCAATATAAGCTACAAACCAGGTTTAGTGCAAGCCATGGCCATGTTCATAGCCTGTGCTCCGATGTGACAGGTCTCCTTCATGAGTTCGATCTCCGCCGGAGACTTGATGACCCGCATGAAGTGCAGCGTCATCTGAGGGTCCCACAGCTGGATCATGCTGTCTGCGCGGAGGATGGACCGCACCGTCTGGTGGATCTCCGGGTTTGAGGGGTTCTCGTTGTGGTACCAGAGGACTGCTGGCTTGGATTCTGATGCTAATCTAAATAAAAAAAGTCTTATTAATACTACTAATTTATAAATAACCCTGATTAATCCTACTAATATTATAAAGTAGCAACACCCCGCGTAATTCCCGTTTCCGTTATTTTCCCGCCATATATTTAGTCTATGTTCTATTCCAGGCAATCTGACTGCGTTCGAAATGTCAACCCGCCCTTTTACCGCCTAACTAAATCGGCTTTGGCTTTGCTATTGCTGTCTCTATCATTTATAGCGAAGAGAAAAGAGAGAGCAATGTCAAAGCTAAGACAGTATTAGTTAAACGGTAGACCCGGTAGGATTTGTTCCGCCGTTCAGATGTGATTTAGCAATAACAAACCTCCAAACTTTCGCGTTTATAATATTAGTAGCATGTTGTTGCTCAATCATCACGAAACGCCTGAACGGATCGGGTTGAATTTCGGATCACAGATAGATTATAGTATGGAATAACACATAGGCTACGTTTCATGTTGATAGAATAACGGGAACAGGACGTCTACTCTCAAATACAAATACAAAAATCTTTATTGCTGTTTGTAGGTAATAGGTAAGGTAGAAATTAATAGAAGATGAGGAAGAAGAAGACTTTAATCAGCTATTATTTAAAAAAAAATTTTTTTGTTTTTATTTAAAAATTAAGACTAACAAATTGTCTTGCCAGACATATTGCATGCCTCTCGCAGAGGCCAGTTTGTATGGGGCAACTTTTAAAATGTTTTGTATTATCTTATCTTACCTACAAACAGCAATAAAGATTTTTGTATTTGTAAGATAAGATAATACAAAACATTTTAAAAGTTGCCCCATACAAACTGGCCTCTGCGAGAGGCATGCAATATGTCTGGCAAGACAATTTGTTAGTCTTAATTTTTAAATAAAAACAAAAAAAATTTTTTTTAAATAATAGTCAGCTGATTAAAGTCTTCTTCTTCCTCATCTTCTATTAATTTCTGTTTTTTATTTATGTCATCTGATTCTTCATCTTCGATTCATTTCTGGCTTCTATTTGGTGATATATATTTGTGTGAGATAAATGTTTGGTGAGCACAATTTCGCCAACGTCTTGTGTTTCATCAGGATATTGTCTTGTGTTTTTGAGTTTGATCAATATGTCCATCCAGGGTCTAAGGTCTTGCATTAGTAGATCTTGCAGTTCATCTCTTTCTACGAAAACGTAATTTCGTAATAAACTCACGACTTTCCTTCTCCGATTCTACTTCGATCCGTCGTTGAGTCCATTTAAATCTTTTAAGCCTACTCTAATTAGAGTAACCTTAGAACATTTATTTGTCCACCAATATTTATTTAGGCGCGCTATAGACAGAATTTTCGTCAGCTGTGAAATGGATTCATCAATCGTCACGCTCGGATATGATAATGGATCGGATCGGATATGAAATCTTCGGGTAAACTCGGTAAAAACGGCCAGGTAGGTACAAGGGCAACAAAAACAGTAAAGAGTTTCGATTACCTACCTCCAACAGCCCAGCGTTTATCTCCAGATACCAGGACAACAGAAATATAAAAGAGTTGCAATATTTTGTACAACTTCGTTCCATCAGAATGCCCTTTAACACCTCCCAAGTATTTCGAAGTGAAAACTTCTTTTGGCGCGCAGGCGCGCTTTTAGACAGATTTTTCGTGGGGTGTGAATTGAATTCTAGCGTCACTGGCGTCACGCTCGGGTATGATAAGAAATCTTCGGATAAACTCGGGGCCACGCACATTGGCCGTCTAGAAATGCGTCAGCCAGTAGGAAATGCTGAAAGGGCGTGGCCATCTAGAAATGCGTGAGCCAATGGAAAATTCTAACGCATTTCTGGATGGCCATGCCATAATGGTCAGGCCACGCCATCCAGTACACCCGTGTAGTTTCCAAAGCTTCAAATTCTGAGTTATAAGTTTTCACTTCTATCGGCAGTTCCTATGACTGCCAATTTTTTTTTTCGAAATTACGGTTTCGTAGGAAGAGATTAGACGTCCAGGATCTACGTGGGCTAAAAAACCGCGTAGCGCTGCTAGGAATAATGACTATGTCAGAAACAGTGACAATACCAACGTACTTGTTAAGAAACGTGCTGAAGTTGTCGACCGGTCTCGCCTCATCGACCGTGTACAGTTTCTCTGCCGAGGCGCAACCGGTCCGTGGGCCCTCCCACAGCTCCGCGTGGCTGTCCCTCTCGTGCACGAACAGAACACTCTGGAAACACATCATCATCAGCAGCCTGTATTCGTCCACTGCTGGATAGTGCCATCGCATGGGTTATTAAAGATGTGAGCAAAGTCGCATGGCGCGTTCTTTCGTTCTTAAGACAACAAAAAATATACCTTACTAAACGGACAATCAGGACGGTGGCCATGGAAGTCGGAATCCGCTAAGGAGTGTGCAACGACTCACCTGCCGAAGCAACCAGCCCTGAAAATGGATGGCGCAGCAGTGTCTTGCCTATACACTACCGTTACCGGCATGTGCGTTCGCGGTCAACATTAAGCCGTAACGAGTAGGACGTGCGCGGCGGTGTGCGCAGAAGGGTCTGGGCGTGAGCCCGCCTGGAGCCGCCGTCGGTGCAGATCTTGGTGGTAGTAGCAAATACACCAGCGAGGCCCTGGAGGACTGAAGTGGAGAAGGGTTTCGCGTGAACAGTAGTTGCTCGCGAGTCGGTCGATCCTAAGCTCAAGGAGAAATCTTATGTCGATGCGTTGTGCATTAAAAAAAAAAAAAGAACATGGAAAGGTAGGAGTAGGTGTAAATAAAACTAGGAGTTACGTTTTGTTGTTATTTCAAGTTCAGGAAAGTGACGAGTGTGGCCAATATTTTTAACTTTTTATTTAATTAAAAAACTTATACGGGATTTTTGTGTGGTGACATCGCATTTGAAAAGGCGCGAGGCGCGCGCCCCTTGAGGTGCGAAGCCGTAGGCGAGTGCCCACTTCGCCCACGCCTAGCTACACCACTGCTGCTAGACATAGTCCTCTCCCATAATACACCACTCACCCCGATCCTTGGTCTTACGTTTCCAACCGCCACCAGCCGTCTTTTATAAATAGTCGTTCCATCTAGTCTCAGGGCGTTCTACACTAAGTTTATCGATTCGTGATCTCCACTCCAGAAACCCAACTGTTACCACCTATCAGGTTTACGACAGATGTGATCAGAACCCTACCACTTCAATTTGCTAATACGCTGAGCTATATCGGTGAATTAAGTTCTCTGATGGATTACCTCATTACGGATTTAACCCCTCAGGGAAATCCCAAGTCGCCAAAAATGCGAGAGCGTTTCTGCGGTAAGTGCGCAAAGGAGGTTTTAGTCAGTAGTCGAGTCTGACATAGCCCTTGCGCGAGAGATTTGATTGAGTATTTAGGATCTGGCTCTGACTTTCGGTAATTCCATTCTCATGTTATAAATACAAAAGATCGGATTTTTTTTTTAATTTTTATAGGTTTACACTTGACTGCCATCTCACCTGATGTTAAGCGACGATGCGGTCTACGATGGAGCGTGTTTACTGTTTACCTAGAAAAAAACACTGGATTCACTCTCGATTTGAAGACACCAAGATTATAACTATTGCTCAGTTCCATTGGAACCACTGAATAGTTAAAGTTTGGAACACAGAATAATATAGCCTGAAATAGCAGCTAGGCTATTTTTTGTCCTAGGAAAATAATGGTAACGGGAATTACACAGGTAAAAGTGCAGGGCTCTGCTAGTTGAGTATATTATCTAAATTAACTAACCTTGTATGTGTCGTTGTGTGCAGGTTTTATCATGACTAGAATGGCGGAGGGCTCTAAGCAGCCAGTTAGATAAAAGAAATCAGAGTTCTGTCTGTATACGTAAGGAATTTTGTCTGACATGTACTGTTTCGGGGCTGCTGGTATCACAACCTGAAAAGACATACATTATATTTTATAAATTGCACTTACATACATTTGTTTGCATATAAAAACTATAGAGGGTATAAAGAGCGTGACAACAGCTGTAATTTGGTTGCAGACCAAGCCTTGATATTACAATGAGTAGCATTACAAATTAAAATAATAAAGTCACAAGTCTAATTGCAAGAATTACATTTTATCTTTATCTTTTAAAAACTCACATGATATAATAACACTATCGTACTGGGAAGCTACAAAGTTTGTTCTGAAATGCACTATTATTTGCCTTTTTTTTATTTGATCTGGGATATTATTATAAATTAATGTTTATTGATGCATATAATGGTCTTTTTTTAAACATTTCTATTCATACTATTTTAAACAAAAATTGGAAATTTGGATGATAAAATAAATTTAATAAGCAATGTATAATGATTTTTGACACTTTATGACATTGGTACATCAACATATTATACTGTTCACCTATATATATAAAGCCTACTATTATAATAGATGCAAAAGTTTGGATGCCTGTTGCTCAATCACATCCGAACATCTTGTGTTGAAATTTGGAGCACAGTTAGATTACAGTCTGGAATAACACATAGGACTACTTTTTATAGTGAGAAAATAACAGGGATGGGATCTACACGGGTAAAACTGTGGAGAGCTGTTAGTAAAATGAATAAATATCAGATACTGGCAGAGATGTAAAAACCTGTCTTGTGGAAGACCAAGTGCATTAGTATGCCAGACCCTACTACACCATCCTTGCTGCCAGTAGAGGACTATAGTGATTGTAATCCAATTATTACAAATATTATGTACTACTATTTATATGTATATCTGAAAGTGTGTATCATAGAATCCTCATTGTGCAAATAAGTCCCAACTTATTTATTCTTCTAATAAAAGATAATTAACCATATTCTAGACGAATTAACTCGAGCTTCTTATGTCGGTTGTTGTTTGTTTTTCTTATTATGGATAGAAAATAGGTATCAAACTTACAATATGCGTTTTGTGCCTGCTCTCCACTTCAGCCGATAACTTAGCGATAAGAGTTTCTCTTCTTTCCCTATACTCAGCCTGCGTGATCCCACAGGTCAGGTGGTCCTTAGGAATCATGTGGGGATGCGTGAAACAAGTTGGTTGGCCAAGAATTCCAGTTGGAATAGAAAACTGTGGCACAATTTTTTCTCCAGGCGGAAGCTCTGCTGTGGTCCGACATTCTGATTTTACGTGAATGAAAGCCTGTCTTAAAACTTTTTGACGGTCTCTAGAACCTACAACAGAGGAACGAATATCTAATTTTCCGAAAATAAAGATAGTTTATGTGAAGAGTATAACCTCAAATCTTACCAATATTTGAACAGATTCTCCGAAAGTGAAACATTTTAATTTATTTCCTATTGTTAAATTAGATCCACGATATGTTTTAAATTAATTTAACGTAGTTTTTTACCTGAAAGGGGATGAAAATAATACAAAACATTAAAGTGTCGACTTTTGTTTTGATTTTAGACTGACATTGGCAGTGCCTTTTGCCTTAACTTTGACTTTGACAAATCATCACAGCCTATGAAACAGAGTTATTTTCCGAGTTTTATTTGTGTATATTATTATTGTTTGAGAGATATTCATAAGTATTCTGTTACGATTTGCGAGGTTTAATTTAACACACCTAGTTAGGTATTTTTTATAAGTTTTGGTTGATATTCGAAAAGATAGTCTTTTGGGACTTGGAACGCTCCATTACACGCATTAGAAGAAATATTGGTGGCAAAGCAAAGTAACAAACTTAATCTCTGTAGCCGTTTGCAAAATTGCGGTAAATACAATTTTTTCAATGGTGCTAGTTTTTATGTTTTTATTATTACTGTCCTGGTTTACCGCAGTATGTATTTATTGCTAATTTAAATATAAAGTTACGTCTGACGTCTGACACGTATAAATGTAAACCGCATCAAGTCTCTCTTAGTCAGTAACAAACCATTGGATGTTATGTAGTGGATTATTATTAAAAGTTATATTCTTTCAAACGTTATTTGAGTGTTTTGGTGGATGGTCTCATGGATGCCTGGAAATAGCTTTGTGGAAACACCCGTATAATTATTAAATAAATGATTTAAAATGCATAATAACATGATCTAGACAACCACATGTCTCCTCAATGATACTAGCAGATCTTAGTGATCAGAAGTGTCCACAATAAAATTATGTTTACCTTTCTTACCAAAAGGTATCGTCTTTTGGGTATTGTCTGAAAAGTAAAAGAGGTTCTATTGCTAGGCTCTGTGGGCAGGAAGGTCAAGCTACGTTCACCGCTCACAGCAGTCAGTGCGGAACGGCCGGCGCGAGCGCACGTCGCTGATACTCAGCCGTCTTACGATCTCGATACCCACCTGTGCCGTAAACTACAGTGTCCGTTACAGTGTTTCATAACAGTGCTTGTTTATTTTTTCCATTCTCGAGTTTCGGACGATCCGACTGCCAGCGACTCTGCAAAGAGGTTTGTTTACGTTCTCCTTTTACATTGCAGCTCTAGTTTATTGAGGTCTAGTCGATACTATGATAGTTTTACATCGATAAATGGCGGGCCCAGTTCGCTAGTTCATTTGCATCGTTTTGTAAGCTATTCATTAGTTGTTACGGTCTGCTGCGAGGATTACTTAACACGACCTCGCGAGGTGATATTATAGAGGTTGTGAGTAAGATTTTGCTACGTCATTTAATTTGAATAATAATTAGTTGTCGTATAGGAATCTTATTAATTTTACAATTCATTTGATGGAAACTTGAATTTTTGAAACTTATTTATTTAATGAAAAATACTATTTGGTTTTACCCGTAAAATTACATATTAACTAAAATAATAATTAAAAAACTAATCTCCGAATAACCCACCTCTAACTGCACCCGGCGCAAAAGTGCCCATTATGCTCGCCGCGTTCCCACGCTGAATGGCAATTATTTAATTACAAAACATTTTTTTTCTTGATGTTGGTTAAAAACTTATTTACAATTACTTCGACATTCACTTGAGCTTTCTATGTCTCGCTTATGACGTTCGTGACCGCAGCGGTTCCCATGGTAGGTACTCACGCGCATTAGGTAATGTTAGCGTGACCTCTATCCATTGATTTTTTTTTATAATTTTGCATACGCATACACGTGCACAGAGCCACGATAGAGTTAGAAGTTATGGGCATTTTCAGTCACTAACTTTTCAACAATTTGTATGTGAAAACTGGCATTTGTCCTGAACAAGCTTCTTATGGGAACAAAAAATGTTGTTATTTTTCTTAAAGTTTTAGAGTCCTTTATCTCCTCAGGTGATCCTCAAGGCTCTCAGAGTCCTCAGAATCTTTGCAGAGTCAATAAAATTGAACCTTTTATAGCGATCAAAGCTTGAAGTTATCATTTTCCCTAAATTCCTTTGCTAGTGATCAAAGGTAATTTACCCTAACTCAGGTTTTTATAGTGAATACCTATAGGTGAAAATTGGTAATTTCCATAAACAACATTTTCTTCCATACTAATATTATAAAGATGAACTATACTAAAGTTTTTGTCTGAACGCGCTAATCTCAGGAATTATAGGACCGATTTCAACATTCTTTCACCTTGGATTTGTAGGTGATTCCTGAGCGCTTTCCTACTTCCTATCCGACTAATATTACAGATGTCAGTGTATCGATTTTTTTATATTTTGATGTTTGTTCCTCAAACACGTCGTAGCGTATGAACGGATCTGAAATTTCGAATACAGCTAGATTGCAGTCTGGAAGAACACATAAGCTATTTTTATGCCGGGGTGTAGCTAGTAGGCTATACATTACGTACCACGAGTAGTTGTGAATTTAGGTGAAAATTGGTCAATGGTCTAAGCCAAGTTTTATAGGGAACAAAGATGAAAACTGGTAACTACCCTACGCCAGATTTTCGTAGTGAATATAAGGGAAATGGAAAGGGTTTGGATTGCTATTGTACTATTTTTTTCCTAAACGAACTTTTCATAGAGAACCCTGAACCCTGAAAGAGAGCATTTCATTGTGAATGTTGGAGAAAATAAAAAAATATTTAACGTAAAGAGTCTTAGATAGTGAACATAAAAGATTCAAATTGATAAATATCTACCTACGCTAAAATATATTATTTATATTTAATTGGGTAAACGGGAAGCTCACGTGTAATATGGTCGGACAATCCGACTCGAGTTTTGGCGGCGGCCTTTTTCAAGGAGAGTGCACGCGCTTGATGGCTGCCCGTTTGGCACATTAATTTTTATACTAAAATACGCTAAAATAACATGCAAATACGAACATATCGGAGAAATTGATCTGCTATCAGGCGTGGTCACATTCATACATTTTGAGGAGTTCTCGAATAATAACACAATATGTTAAATAAAAATATTCTACCAGTAGCACATTGCGATTTACCTGCGTAGTTGCTGTACCACTAAATCTTTTCCCGCGTTAAAAAATAGCCTGTGTATACTCATATCACAGACTATTTTTTAATTTGTTCATACTGTATCGGGACTCGACGCTAGTATAAATATTAAATATAGTTGTAATAACGATGCATATAACAAATCACCACATTAATAACTAAATAAAATTTGGCTCAAAATTGTATGTAAGTATTCGTTTTTTTTTGTTCTCATTAAGTTGAATAGATTAGTTCTTTTCCTCGAGAAGTGCATAAAAATGCAATCAGACATAAAATTATCAATCTCATCGGCGTAACGTTAAACAAAGGGAGGGTATTATGGCCGCGCATTAACCACGGAACTGCCGACCCGTTAATGGTTTCCTCAGACACTGGCTCTCAAAATTTAACTTGAAACTTGATTAGTTTGTTCATGAACCAAGTACCACATAGGAGTCAAAAGAGGCTATAATAACCAATAATAGATCGTCTGTATTAGAAAATTATCATACACTAAATTTTTTTTTTGTAAATTATCAAAAATGTGTACCATTTGTTTGCTCCTATATTTTTTTTATCACTAATTGACACACACAATTACTAATTCGTAACTATTATTAATACACTACTTTGACTGATTGATCTGTAACGATTAAAAAAATGTTACGTTTTAATAAAATGGCGTTCGTGTTTTCATTTGAATAATTTTATACAAAGTTTATTACTTACATCATTCAAAAAACGTATTAAGTATACTAGTTTTTTCAGTTTCTGTTTGTCCACTAATCTCGGTATGATTTTAAACGGACACGTTAGTGGTTTAATATGATACGTATCACTTTGATCGGTATAAATATTAAGTAAAAAGGACGGTGTTTGCCAATGATCGAAATGTTCAGAAACTTCTAATTTAATTTTATTCTAGTGAGTAAGTACTTAGTAGATTTCAAATAAGTAATGGAACGAAACTAGTAGAAATACTAAGTAGTCAACTATCCAGACGTAATCAGTTCACTAGAAAAAGGCTATTTGGAACTCTACATTTTCGGGATAAACAGTAACCTATGTGTCAATCCAAACTATAAACTATCAAAATATTCTGATCTGTTCGGTTCTTGCAACTAAGGATCGACATTTTTGTACATGCTTGCAACATTAGTAGGATCAAAGATTTATATGCATATGTGTGGTAATTATTGTTCGAGAAATAAATGTAATTTACAAGCTTTAATTTTTTGTATTTTACAATTATTTCCAACATTCCGTAGCCCTGTGCAATGTTTACGATATAAAATAATGTATAGCCATTTAAGTATAGAAAGAAACGTCATAGGCGAGTGCAAAACTTGTGTAAACGAGAAAAGTTTGAAACACAGTCTTCTAAGCCAATGAAAGATTCTAAGTACAGCGGCACTCACAGGTTTGCCGACGGAATGCGCCTATTACAAGAGTTCCGCCTCTCAATGCGACTGCGCAAGCCCCGCTCGAAATGGCGGGACTCTGCACGTTTATAAAAATTGTGTAACCAATTTATGCGTATTTTGTAAAAAAAAAATGTAACAAAATAAATTTCTGATCTTTTGAAATACAAAGATGTCTGTAAACAACGTCGTTGTGATAAAGAACTTTTTTAATTCAATTTTGCCGTTTGTAGTGTTGAATTTTTTTTCATGTTCTTACAGACAATGAAAAAGTAGGTATATTTATATATATATGTAGACCTTACGAATTTGATACAGTTTTTCTCCCATTTGTCAGTAATACCTATCATCCTGAAAGCTCGTCATTATAAACAAATCCTTGATTATTTAATGTGAGTACAGATTAATTTAAATTTAAAAACAGCACAATATAATAAATACATTTCACTAGTGATTGAACCACAAACCCATTAAACTTAAAATCAATTCTTTTAATCATTAATTCCAAAGACTGAGTCTATTCTTTTAACCATTAACTTTGAAGAGTGAGCCGTTAACGCCCGAACTTGATGAGTTTTTTTTTATTTTTTATGTTAGATTATACGAGCACAAGTAGCTACCACTTTTTATGCCTTTGAGGGCGGTCTTAACCTTTTTCTTTTATAAATCAACGCATTGGATAGTTTGAGTTTACGATCTCTTTTATAGCTTTTAATAAATAGTAAACACTAATGGCTAAATAACGAAGTAAATATAGTTCGACATAACTTACCCTTGGTGCAAAAATGAACACCTTTTTGTGTAACGTTGTCAAATAAAAGTAATAGTTTCTGTGCTCTACAAAAACGTCTATATTATTGTCTCGAATATGATACTTGATGCATCATTAGGCTGGAACTTATCGCGGTATCCCGCAGAGAGCAATCGATAGAGTTTTTGTTTTTCTTATACATTGGACCCTATGTCGTTTTTCGCGGCCGCAAAGGCTCTACAACTATTTTTATAATGACGAAGAGCGCATTGTACTGCTCGAACTATTTACAGGATAAAGTGAATGTGAACAAAAATAAAAATGGCGGCAATAAAGTTCCTTTTTTATTCGGTCCTGGAATTCTTCTATACGCTTTGCTGGGCACCCTTTTTGTCACTATTGATACCATCTATTTACTTGAGTGGCCATCCAACGGCATTTGGTGTAAGTTAAAAACAGAAAGATTTACTTACGTAAAAGTAATTTTACTTATATAACGAATAAATAAATATTGGTGGCCATTTCTTACACACCACTATCTAGCACCATACTACGCAAAGCCTGTACGGTGAGACACAGGTAGTAGATTTAATATTATATAATCGTAACTACCTACTTACTTATGATATATTGGAAACTGTCACTCTATATAAAAACAGACATAAATATAATACATAAGTAGACATCACAAAAATAATTTTGTTAGGTGGGAATCTACACCTGACGTACGTTAGATTTACTACCATCTTACTATCATCATCTGGAAATCTGAACCAAAATATGGTATCTGGCCACTGGCCAGTTATAGTTATTTAGCGATAGCCAGATCGTATCACGTTTTAGAAGCCTTGAGGTGTCGTGTAGCGGAGTTCAGGCTAAGAGGTTTCAGCTCGCGGCAGTTCTTTCTAACTTGTTATACCGCACCACTTAAGCAAATAGCACTGGAACGCTGGCAGCACACGTTAAATCTTGAGCTATTTGTGCATATCTGGGTAATGTACCTATGTGTCAATTTTGTTGCTCTTGTCATAAAGTAATAATTGTGCTCACTTATTTCAAGCGGAATACATCGCATAGGTGCTTGCTTATAAAGAGCGTTGCAATTTTGCGCTCTGAGTGTTAGATGCTAAACTTTGCCATGTAAACACACACAAACTCTTACAAGCAAACACACAATTATTATTATAAGTAAAGATTTGGGTATCGGTAATCGGTATGTCGTTTTTTGGCTGTCGATGTGTGGCACATCGTTACAAATTCACTCTTTGTAATTTTCTTTCAAGAATCCGAAAAGAAGCACAACTTCAAAAACCTTTAACTTTGTAATAACAAGTTTCTAAAATCGTTAAACACTAACTGCTGAAACCCAGCTCCAAAAATTAGTCTGTATTACATTTAATACGGCAAGTCTTACAGTAAAAAGTAGAGCAAGACTCTTTTGTCCGTCGAGTCCAAATTAGGCAATATGTCACCATTACCTCCGCTACACTTGTGCACACATAGCGAAACCAGAATGGAACTCGTCTTTCCCGTAACCGTCTGCCAACGATAATAAAATATATTTTACGAAACAGCTAGAAAGAGCGATGACCGCCGATTAGCTGAGCTGTTTTTATGGAAGACACATCGCAGGATGTTTGTACGTGACTTATTTTATTGGATTTTTTCTGACTTACTAGTTAAAATCACACGTGATGGTTTCAAATTAAAATATTAAAAAACACAACATTCCTTTTCTGAAAAAACTCATCAACGAGATTATTTTTTTCTCAGAGGCGCTAACGATGTGTCGCCTTGGATAAGGTTCGTGTGTAAAAACCGATGGACCGACTTTTTATCACTTTGCAAAACACGTTATCCTCTATATTAAAACATGATTTATTGGGTTGGGTCGCAATTTAATTGCCTGAAAGAAGAGTACATACATGTTAGTTTTAAAAGTAAAGTATGCCAAGTAAAACATATGGCCACCTACGTTACGCAAGGTTTGATTTTAGAACTCGAAGGTTTTGCGGGTAATGTGGGCGAGGCACCCACTCGTTGCAACCTCCACGTTCTAATTTATTCGAATATTGGCGGGAATAAGTATTATTTCTGGCGGGAAGTATGGTTCCGTTTCACTTTACGGTCGTTTTATGCAGTTAAACGGAAGTTTTACTGTGGCGAAGCGGAATGGATATGATGTTGTTCGTCCACGCTCGTAAACCTCAGATGACAAACATCTTGTTCAACATTTTTTTCATAATGTGGTCATATATTTCTTTACTTTGCGCCTTGAGACTGGTTTAGTACAATTATATCATCAAATCTAAACGAGTGGAGAGATAAAAGTTAAAACGGATTATTCAGCCCAAGACAAGAAATGTTGAAACAGCAAAAACAAAGTTATTTATTAATTAAAAATATTATAATTTAAAATTAATTATAATTACATAATTTTCAAAGTAGCAATCTAAGATTTTTGGAAAACTTTGACTGTGAGGAAATTTGATGATGAATATAACCATTTTTCACATCCAGCTCGAATAGTTATTATTCTAGGTAAACGCACTTGATGGTAGACCGCACCATCACTTAGCGTCAGCTGATATGGTGGTCAAGTATACGAATAAATTCAAAAGTTTCATAGTTAAGTTAACAAGGTCCAATGGGTATATAACTCAGTAATGGCTTGAACAAATATTCTTTTAAAAGTAAATCCATTAAAAGTATGACAAAAATAAAAACTGACTATCCACAATGCCACGCACGAGTTTCGAAGGCCTGTGTGTAAACAATAAACTAACAAAGTGCTCACGAACATTCGAAATATAGTTTAGTAAATTATATCGATTTCAAGTAAGAAATAAGACCACAAAATCCTAAATATTGTCGCAAAGCTGCAGGTAGGTTTATCGAATTTTTTGTCTATATGTATAATATGCATAATTTAACAACCCCTTGCTTTTTTCTATCGGATTACTCAGTTGAGCGACATTGTTTCTTGGTTGTTGTTTCAAAGACTCTAACGAAGAGTTTACCAGGGTAGCGATTCTGAAACCATTCGGTTGCATCCGACACGGAATCTCATCTCTCGGTCTTTGTCTTATTTGTTTAGCATGACAAAGGCCGAGAGATGAGATTCCGTGTCGGATGCAACCGAATGGTTTCAGAATCGCTACCCTTAACTGTCGTACTAATCTTTATGACTTGACCATCATTTTGCGTGTATTAGGCGACAATACGGTCCATTTCTGTGCTTAACTAAAATCAACCGATTTAATAGGTGTCTAAAAGTCTAGAGCGCTGCTAACTCAAAAACGAAAACATCGAAAACATGCTGAAGGAAAATATCGGGAGGACACTGACATGCTTTAAGAATCTTTCCAAGTAATGTCCTGTGCCATCCGCCAACCCACACTTGGCCAGCATGTTGGATTATGGTCTAATTCTCTCCTAGCGAGAGAAGGCCGTGATTCCCAACAGTGAGAATATTTAGTGGGTTGTTGGTATCTATGCTAAGTCTAGAGTGAATCGGTCTCTTTTGGGTAAACACGCTTAATTGTAGACCGCACTATAGCTCAACATCAGGCGAAATAGTGGTCAAGTGCAAACCTAAAACCTATTACTGATAAAAAACATCGAAACGTTCAAAGAAACACAAGGTGTGTGATTGTCATAAGACCTCGACTCAGCCGTTCGTCGCTTGGCATTTGCAATGCAACCATGACGTCATCGACTTGGCAACTCAAGTAGGTACCTGGTACTAAAGAAGCCTGTCAAGGTTAAAATAAGATGACATTTACTTACATGGTAGGATTTCGGAACGTATAAAACATGTATCAACGGATGGGTTATTAATAAGTAAATAAAATAGGTACAACGAATATTATAAGTACATGAGAAAGTTTGAATTAGGGCGGAGAGTTCTGGTGCAAAAGAACCTAACTAAAGTAACTGATCCTATCATAGTTACATAAAAAGTGTGAGTGAGTACCTAACTTATGTAGCAATGCTAGAGTTTGAATGGTTGGGTTTGGGTCTTTGTTGCTCAATCATGTTGGATCGTTTGAACGGATCGGGTTGGCATTTTAAACATTGTCCATGTTAGATTATAGTCACATTTGTACTTATCCTCTACAGGTCCGCCCTTAACCGCCACAAAAATTTATTTAAGATAGGAAAAGATCTGCTTCTGAATATATGTAGGTATTATAATTTTTTTTCTTTTATCTTTAGTCACAGAGGGATTAAAAGGTAAAAGAAAACATTTGTCCGCAAAGTGCCGTCTAAGCACCATCATAGAACCAATCTATAATTATTATTTTAATTACTCCGACATCAGATAAATAACTTTTAACCAAACCGAAATGACGGTGCATATCTGCACAATAACTGACTGTGGCTAAGACTCTAGCTAATTATATTTTTTGTGAGCCTATAGATAGCTTCTACCACCTACCGAAGTTTAAGTAGATTTATTTGGCTGATTTAAAAATTATTATGTAACGATAACATCAAAAATTTCGTTGATTTGCACCAAAGTTCCAAAAAAATGGTTGTCTGTAAACTCGGTTTACTGACGGTAAAATGTGACAACGTCTTAAGAAATCAGTACGCTGATGGCCGAGTAGTGATACCGCTCGACTCGGCGGGTGGCGCCCTCAGCGCTCAGCTTCGTCCGCATGGCACGGAAGACGAACTAATGGTAACGGCGGAACGTTACAGTTTTGCGGGCGTGCAGCCGGCTTTATCGAATTATAAGACGTTATCACGTCAAAAAACATTGGACTAAAAACAGTGTTACAAAATTTAAAACAATTATTATAAATGATTTTATCGATACTAGGGTTCGTGTAATCGTCCTCTGCGACGATGTGGTCTACGACTAAGTTACCTCAGTGAACTCTATTGTGGGGAATATTATGATGAAATCCTAAAAATCTTAGAACCTTTGCAATAAAGTTGTTTTTATTGCACCGAGAATACACCTTCCAAATTTCCAGATCCTTTAATGATCATGGTATGTCATGATTAAGACTATATGTGCTGATTGCTACACCTCCGAGTAAAATACTGAGTTATTAATACTCTGAAAACTATTTGGTATAACCAAACCATACAAAATCCAACAAAAAATAGCCCTAAGTTTACAATTTACCAAACCATCGCACATTAAGTACGACACAATCATTGTTAGGCGTGTGAGCAGACGACAGAATCACTTAGATCCATTGTCTAGTGTCTTCACAACTTTATTCGAGCAATCTTTGAAGTGTGTAATCACGTAAAATCCGTAATTTTGCACTCACAATCTCTCAAACTGTCTGGTTACGTCAAATACTCATCTGCAAACGTAAGTTTGTTTAACGGCTAGAAGAATATTCTTGGCGGAGGTGAAAGCAGGAAGCCATTATGCAAGTATAAACGCTACTGCAGTAATTATTTATGAACGTATTACTTGCTACTGATACAGTTTCTATTGTTCTAGGTACGGTTAACCCCTTGCGATTTATTGATGTCAAAATATTTTTATTTTTATATATTTATTGGATAAATAACCATGATTTATAAAATAAATAAAAATGTAAAAACAGAGGACTCGTTAAATCCGTTTTTTAATAAAATTATTGAGTTTTGCATGGATTAACTCTACATAAAATTATCAAGTAATACTAGTTTAACTAGTACAGACTATCAAAACGAAGAATTTTAACCTATAGAACTCGTCTATACATTTAGTATTACACAATCATTAAGTAGGTACATATCCATTTAATTTATTGTGGCAATTTACACAGTAAAATAAAGTGGCCAAGTGCGAGTTGGACTCGCCCATGAAGGGTTCCGTTGCAGCAAGTAACATTATATACATAGTACACATAGTTCTTGTAGTTCGTTGTAACTTTGATCGAAGTTTCAATCATAGTGTATTTATGACGTACTAAAAAAAAACTACTCATCAGATCGAGTTCAAACTAATTTTCGTTGGTAGTTTACATGGTAATGTACATCATATATTTTTTTTAGATTTTTCATTCTCTTACTTTAGAAGTTAGAGGGGGGGGGACACACATTTTACCACTTTGGAAGTGTCTCTCGCGCAAACTATTCAGTGTAGACGAAAATGATTTTAGAAACCTCAACATCATTTTTGAAGACCTGTCGATAGATACCCCACACGTGTAGGTTTGATGAAAAAAAAAATTTTGAGTTTCAGTTCTCAGTATGGGGGGCAACCCTAATTTTTCTTTTTTTTTAATTTTTCTGTTGAAATCTTAATGCGGTTCACAGAATACATCTACTTACCAAGTTTCAACTGTGTAGTTCTCATAGTTTCGGCAAAAAGTGGCTGTGACATACGGACGGACAGACAGACAGACAGACAGACAGACAGACAGACAGACAGACAGACATGACGAATCTATAAGGGTTCCGTTTTTACGTTTTACGGAACCCTAAAAATTAGCTCTAGTTTAAAAATCCAGAGTCCACCTATTAGATTTGATCCCAAACAGATTAAACTATTCTTACTATAATTACAGGAGTTTGTAGATTTCTAATAAACTGAAAAATAAAATTAACTGGCATAATTTTCTTATTTTACTCATTAGGATTACCTTGGAAAGTATATTAAATAGAATCTAAAGCTGTGAATTTATTTCACCATATATTTGGCCTCATGAATCGTGAATCGCGTAGCTTATGAATGTTTGAATTCGTAGAATGGAACGTAAAAAGATGGCGCGATCCGCACGTCAATCGACACAGCTGATTTTAGCGAAACGTCAAAAAACTAAAACGAGCGAGTCGCATTGAAACACGTCAGTTTATTTCTATTTAATATCTTTGCGCGAAGAAAATTACTTATAATTATCTGAAAAAGTGTGCGTTCGGATGGATCAAATCAGATTATAGTACAGCTTTAATCATTAAAGTGTTGTTCGAGAATAGTCACGGATCGATAGAGGTATTTTTTTATCATGTTATGTTTCCGCGAAGTTTCTGGTATTTACACTGTATTTTGAATTAAAACATTAGCAAAAAGTGGTTCATTATAGTATTAAATTATTTTCAGGGTCAAATCAACATGGGGAAATCTAAAAATCTGATTTTAAATTTGGTAGCGACCCTTTTAACATTACCAGCAATTTTTTGCAATGTACAGCCTCCGATATTAAATCCCTCTGTTATATCGCAATCAAGAACTCCCATTGGGGACTGTCAAGCTTGCAAATTGTTCATAGAATCATTTAAAAATGGTCTAGAGCGCACTGCGAGGGGTAAATATGAGGGTGGCGATACGGCATGGGAGGAAGAGAAACTAAAAAAATCGTACAAACGCAGTGAAATACGTCTTATCGATATCCAAGAGAGAATTTGTCGGGAATCAAGTAAGCATTCAATTGAATGTCACCATATGGCAGAGAAAGCTGAAGAATTTATTGAAGAATGGTGGGCACAAAACCCGGACGACTCTGAAGACTTATACACATACATTTGTATTGAAAAACTAAAGGTATGCTGTCCAAAACATCACTATGGGAAAGAATGTACTCCATGTCCTGGTGATCATGAGAATCTTTGCAGCGGGAATGGCAAATGTAGAGGTGATGGTACTCGCAAAGGGAATGGCACTTGCCTTTGTGATACTGGGTATTCAGGAGAGACCTGTGACCGATGTGACATCGGGTACTATTTGGCATATGCTGATGAGTCCAAAATGCTCTGTTCTCTGTGCCACATGTCCTGTGCTGGTGGCTGTAGAGCTGGCTCCAATAAAGACTGCAGCGCTTGCAAACCCGGCTACATGTTCGATGCTGACGAAGGCTGCTTAGACATCAATGAATGTGACGACACTAACAAATGTAAGAAGGACGAATTTTGTATGAACTCAATTGGATCCTATGCCTGTTCAAAATGTGATAAATCTTGTAATGGATGCCACGGTGATGGCCCAGATATGTGTCGAAAATGTGCGAAGGAGTATTCTAAGAAGGGAGAGTTCTGTGTGGCGGACAGGGAGAACGAGATTGACTCGTCTGAAGCTATGACTACTACAAGGTAACTTATCAAATAATAAATCTACTGCTATCAAGAGTTTCCTGATTTGTAAATCTACTACTATTTATAAACCCTGGAGTACTTGAAGGGATTTATGAGCTTTTATTTGTAAAAAAATGTGTACTTAAAGCTATTTATTATTGAAACAAATTGAACTTTAAAATGATGAGGTTTTTGAGGGCCAACATTCATATCATCAAAATGTAGATGTCCCTCAATACCTTCTTGATAATTATTAATTGATGTTTAAGGTTTTATTCTAAAGACTACTTTGATATTTCAAAATTTCTTTTCAGTAAATGGTGGCAAAAAATGACTCCCAGTTAAATGCTAAACTCTAACTTCTTTTTTTTTAACTAACATTTCTTTTTTTGTTTACCTAGTTTTAGATTATTTTTTACTAATGTACTGACATTTTTTCCAGAAACGAAGAGCTGTAAACTTTAAGGTCCCTGTTTAGGACAAATAGGTAATTTTTTTTAAAATTCTGGTGATGGGTATTATTATATTGGTATTTGTAATAACTATTTCAATGTATAGAGTTTATAGATAGCTTTATAACTTGTTTTAGGGGGTGTAAAGTTTATTAGTTATAGGTAAAGTTATAAGTAATAAGTAAGTAGTTATAAGTATGTACATACAGGGATGAATACTTCAGGTCATTCATTTTTAAATTTGCATAGTGACATTGACATGTTACAACATGTGATAAGGTTGGCCAAAGATTGTTTGAGGTTGGCTGAATAAAATTGAGTAAAACTGTTGGACCGGTGGCTAGAATGTCTAATATCATGTGAGAAAGATTTCTATCGAAGATTTTGGTCTTATTCTTTTGTGAGAGAAGACATTGCAATGTCTTCTCTCGCAAGCAGTGGGAAAGCCTACTGCTAATGCTGTTTGTTTGTCATTTTTCAAACTTAAGTTCGTTTAGCCAACCTTTATAACTGGTACTTATTGTACATTGTTTAATGGATGTATTTAATATATTACATATTATGGTTTAGATGGGGGGTACTTGAAAAAAAAATCGATTAAGTATATGAATTGTAGAGTAGAGTATATAAAATAATTACTAACGCACTAATCCCTATATTATTATAAATATGATATTTTAATCTACTGCTTTTACTAATGGGAACAGTTTTGCCACAAAAATAATCACTATTTATCATTACTCTAAAATACTTGGATGATTTTTCTCATGCTATTTTAACATATTCTTAAATTTTAAATGCATATATTGTTGGTATCAGTTAATTTAGTGGATGAACTCAGATGTTAATGAAGTCTAAAATTATATTGAAAAAAGGAAATTCTTCAGTATCATTGATATTTTTGTGGTAAAAAAGTAATACATGTACATACATACTAATCATCAATATCAAAACACTTCTGGCACAATGAGGCGTTTTCAAGACCACCAGCCACATGATCTGCTGCTCATTGCTCTTTACTAACAAAAAAAAAGTGTGATGAAGAAACACTAGAAGTTAACTTAAAGTTACATTTCTTTATTTCTCGTACTAAGACATCTAACTTCAATAGAATAGATAATATCGTCAACGCAAGAAATTTTTACCTGAAGCAAGTTACAATGTTACTAAAATGTGGACTAACTAACTTCGGGGTATTGGCACAGATCAGAAAATAGTTACTTCGTAAGTATTGGTTCTGTGAACACGTGGTGCACGCGTTGAAAACATTTAATCACATATTTTTTCCCTAATATGCTAAAAGAAATCCTACTAATATTATCCTACTAATTATAAATGTCAATGTATGGATGTTT
Source organism: Ectropis crepuscularia (assembly GCA_963693475.1). Classification (NCBI taxonomy): domain Eukaryota; kingdom Metazoa; phylum Arthropoda; class Insecta; order Lepidoptera; family Geometridae; genus Ectropis; species Ectropis crepuscularia. The sequence continues at coordinate 31,051,584 of OY856339.1, read as the reverse complement.
GGATATTTGGATGTTTGTTGCTCAATCACGTCCTAACATATGAACGGATCGGGCTGAAATTTGGAACACAGATAGACTGTAGTCTGGAAGAACACATAGGCTACTTTTTATCCCGGAAAAACAACGGGAACAACGGGAATGGGGACTTCGCGGGTAACACCGCGGGGCGCTGCTAGTAAATTATAAATGTCAATGTATGGAAGTTTGTTGCTCAATCACGTCCTAAAGTGAACGGATCGGGCTGAAATTTGGAACACATAAGCTATATTTTATCCCGGAAAAACAACGGGAACAACGGGAACGGGAACTACACGGGTAACACCGCGGGGTGCTGCTAGTAAATAAATAAATATTGGTGGGCATTTCACACACAACACCATGTGACCCCAAACTAAGCAAAGCTCGGTGGCAAGACGAAGAATAACTTCAGAACACGTTTCAGGTACATGACTTACGTCGGTCTGCTGATCGCCACTGGCATCCTGCTGCCCAAGTCCACGTCTCTGGGCAGCCTGGTCGGGGCCATGGTGCTCGCTTACATCATCGGGGCCGAGTACTACTGCATGATCAACGGGCACATGGGCCTCGTCAATCTGAAGGACTTTGATTTATCTCAGCTGTTTCGAACGTAAAAATTGTTAAACTGTATGTAATTAATTCTATAGCAATATTGTAATGAGAACTCCAATTTAGCCTTTTTTTTTTAAAGTTTTTGTAGGTTTACACTTGACCGCCATCTCGCCTGATATTAAGAGACGATGCGGTCAATGATGCTTGCTTAACTAGATGAAACCGATTTAAGACACTAAAGTTTCTTTAATTGTTTTCTTTTATAAACTGATGAAATTATCCTAATTTAATAAAACTTATTTGCGGAATTTGGCTGGGGTAGTCAATTTGAAGATGCACTGAATTTATGAGGAGTAAAATTATGCCCCAATGCTTTTCAAAAGTAAAAAAAAATATAGTTCTAAATTAGTAAAAAGCAACAGTTTTATTTCTTACAGCGAATCTTCAAAAATGCCTAAATAAAATTTGATATCTTTCAAACTCTACCAATATCTTATCATAATAATTATGTATCTAAGTAGTGATATATAAGGAATCCCAACTAAATAAGTTTAGCATAATAGGAATGCAATACAATTTATTATTATGAATTATGTAGTTATATAAAATTACTTTCTCTTTCTTATGACTTTGAGCACCTCTATAATTTTAGTCTAATCCTTGTTTTAAGAGTGCGCCTAAAGCGAGGAAAAAATCAGATTTCACCCGCGCGACGCGTTTCTTAATGTCGAGATAATAAAGTCGAGAATAGCATGACACAGTTTGAAGGAAAAATCAATATTTAATCAGGAGTCCATTTTTGACCAAGTTTTATTTAATTACTCAATAACTAAACATAAATTTAAAAAAGTGTTCGGTTACTTTACTAGAACGTACAAATAGGAATTTTATTACCAAAAAATAATGTGGGGTCATCGCTGATAATTTTGAGTAAGTACTCGAATTAGAACGGGTTTTTTCGGTGTCATTTTTATTTTTTTATTGTAAAAAACTCTGATCTATTTTTAAAATTCTATTCGGTTATTGTGCTTCTTCTTGATTGTACCCACACGTCAATATTTTTTTTTTTTCTTTTCTTAACTTCAGTGAGCGGCGTCGAAAATGTCCTTTTTTCGTTTTCTGGCTTTAGGCGCCCCCTTAATGACGATTGTTCACCATACTGTTAACATTAATTACGGGTTTATTTACCCTGTTTATATAGTGGATAAAGTTCCCGATATTTCGTGCACGATGTTCATTGATAAACGGACAATCATACACTCCACCCTTCACCATTTGCGTCTTAACTTTGCTCCCTCCCCTAGAAAAAAAATGAACTAAGTAATCATTTCATATTTTTAAGCGGGGCAAAAAAGTTTGTACTCCTATAATGTAGTTTTTATACTTTCACGATTTAAACTTATATTGTAACGCTCCCGAAACTACGAGGTAATTCAATGATAATATGGATTGTCCTGTAATTACAATATAAGTTTATATCACAGACTAAGTAGAGAGGTTTATATCTCACTTTCCACCACTTTCTTAAAATACTTTGAAGACTTAGTACAATTTATTCGTATTGGAAATTATATTGGAGTAGCACAAAATAATCATTTAATTGTTAAGAAATTAGATAGTTAAAAAGTTAGAATCTTTTTCTAAATGTACTGTTTATTGTAGGTACGTTGTAAATATTTATTTATATGTTTCTATCACAGCCGTTTTATTAGAGCACTGTAGTGACACATCACAGTCCATACCAAGATTTTTTATTACAATAATTATTCGGATAATTAATAATTAATTAATAGCACATGATTCTGAAGCTATTGAAACTCTAAAATTTTTTGGCGTTAACATTAGCGATTACTATGTATATATTATAAAGCCTTAATCGCGCCTTTATAGCAAACTCACGACTTCGTAGTAGAGGCGCATAATAATAATAAGTCTTTAAAGTTAGATTTGCATTCACTAGAAATCATTTAAGATGTATACCAATTTTGCATTTCTATGTTAAAGTGTTTGTACATGGCATAACATGTAGCGGACAGCTGTTATTGTTGAAGTATAATCGATACCTCCAAGGTATAAACTCTAAATAGGTTCACAGGAGGTGTACTTGAAGAAAAACGTTTGGTATAATGTTCAAAAAAATAAATGGTCTGTTTAGACATTTGTTATCTGAACTAAATGAAATAACCGTAAAGTGATGTAAAACACAGTGTAATCATAATCAATTATCATCAATTTACTGTTTCTATCAGGTTCGTAACAACTTACATTCTAGTTCTTTTAAAATATTAAAACGGGCTATTCTTTTTTTGTCAATTTTAGTTCTGCTGTCTTAAGCAATAAATGTACCTATTATTTATAGTCTTTACAATGAGTTACGATCGACATTTTGTCTTTAAATTATCCTCCTGTAAACATATTGTATGATTTTAGTGTTGACGTGGTTTTACTTGGAGGTATCGATATGTTGATTTTTATAATTAATTTTGATTCGCAGCAAATCGATTTTGCTTCGTTAGTCACACTGTTATTGTTATGAATGCGGATGTTTGTTTACTCTGGTCGTACACGTTACTCAAGTATTCTGTTTAAAATATAAGCTATGACTATACCTATTCTATATGTCTGGTAGACATAGGCGTCTTTTTAGCACCACTCCGGGCATCTTAGAATATATCAATAAAACCTATGTATAATTATGAAAACGTAGTTCAACAATTTTTTTTTAAAGATATCTGAATGCGAACACCACAATAAGGGTTCCTACACAAAACTGCGATGCGATGCGATGCGACGACTCATCGGAGGAATGGCTCCCACACAAAACAGCGATGCGGCGTCGCATCGCATCGCAGTTTTTTGTGGAAGTTTTGTATGTGTGAGCGCTTGTTAGAACAATGAGTATTTAACCTTTGGACCACTACGCTAAAAAACTCTCCGTGTTTATTCTATAAGACAAGAGGTAACACACATTTAGGTTATTTCTCTTATATTATAAATATTACGCATAAAGTAATATTTCATATTGTCACACAATGTTAGAATATCATGTTAAAAAAAAAAATGTTAGTCATTGTAGCTGCCGATAGAAGTGAGAACTTATAACTCAAAATTTGATAGCTCACTTTGGAAACTACGCTGGGGAAACCGGAGGGCGTGGCCATGACCATGGCAATCTAGATATGCTGATGCATATCTAAATGACCAATGGGAAATGCTGACGCGTTTCTAGATGGCCAGTGGCCAAGATCCCGAGTTTACCCGAAGATTTCTTTTATGCGTGATGCTTGAGGTCAATTCACAGCCCACGATAACTCTGCCTGTGGCGCGCCAAAATAAGATTTCACTTCAAAAATGGTGAAAATTTCACCGGCTTTGTTCTTTTTAAAGTTTATTTTAATTTTTTCGTGAGTCTCTATTTTTCTGTCATCTATAGTCGGTAACGCACAGGCTCCTAACGCGTTTGCATGTGTGACTGCAGTCAAAGGGAGATTTTCTTTTGCTTGACTATCTTATCGGTCTTGATTTGATTGGCATAGATTAGAGTACGTCTGATGTGATACTTTGTACGGACTCAGAAATAGGGTGAATTTGGACTGTTTAATCTTTTACTTTTTAAATAACAAATTGTTTTATATACAATATTATGGTAAAAAATTGATAAAGTCACTTGAAATACGTACAAAAAGTCGTACCAATTTATTTCCTACTCGAGCCTTATGTGTGTAAATGGCAAATTGATTTGCAAAAAAACTCGTCAACTTATTGTTCAAGTCACAGCCGAGCCTCATTAATAAATCAAGTTAATGTCCGCACTTACTCGTTCCGGTTACTGTAAGCGAAAGTGGAGTTACATATTAATGTTAGGTATATGTGAATGTAAATATTGAATTTGTGGATATAAAGTGATAAATATTTATTTGTTTTGCTCAGTTTTCATTATTGTTTTAATCTGTCATGGTTGTTACTGCTACTAGCATTAGTAATTGGTAGTACTACTACTAACTGGTCGTTGTGACTACATTAATTTTGTTAATTACAGGATATTTACAATAGTTTTATGTTGGATAGTCTCCGATATTTCGAATCGTATGCGGGTAACAGGACGCACTTTACTTTTTATTTGTCTAAATACTTATTTAAACTATAGGGAAGATAATGCAAAGTGCACACGAATTTTATGATTTTATACTTCCAACCGTGTCATAGTAGAGCTAGGTTGATTTCGCAGCTAGAAAATACGTTGAGAGTATTAATGTATGACCGATTTGTAGTTTTGAAAAGGATGTGCGTGTCGCTCTGCTATTTCGCTGAATTATTTGTACATATATCTATAATTTATAGAAATATTTATTATCGTTTTTTTTTTGCTGCAATACCTACATAGGTATTTTAAGGAAAAATCATTCTTGATTAGTTATATTTTTCTCAATAAAGCGGCACAGTTCCTTAACGAACAACTGAAAGCTATTACTAGCGCAACTATCATTTAAAAAATAATGTCTCTCATTGAGGGAAATAGTAGTGTTTCCACGAGTTTCCATACAAGAGTACCAAGTTATTAATTGTACGAATCTACCAAATATATATGTTAATACATGGAACCTGTTCGTTCTAATGTTTAGCAGCGGTTTGCGTTCTTGTGAATTTGAAACCAGTTTGTGATCGTGTCATTTGAGCGTAGATAATTTGTCGCTTTTTGTTATTAACCTTTGGAACGCTACGAACATTTAAAAAAGACAAATATTTTCGTGCTTTCAGAGCCACGACTTAAATATAAACAGAAAAATACATGTTACCTTCCTAAGACTATCATAAAATAACAAAAAAATATTATTTTTGTTTGTTTGTATTACATTTGTCAGTGCTAATGTGGAATCACAAAACATATCTAATTTAGCGATGAGGTATTTAAATCCACAAAGCATTTTCCACATCTCGTTTGTTTATGTCATATACATAATAATATACATATTATTGAAATGTTGCTTTTTGAAAGACTTTAATTTTCACGTGACGGTCGAAAGGTTAAAAAACTCTTGACCTTTGTATAATACTAGGAATTATTTAAGTTTATTTTTTAAGATTTTGTATTGAATATGTAGACGGCATTGTTTGATTTAAAATCAAAATAGAGAACACAATAAAGACATTGAAACTAAAACCGTTTTTGATTTGACATTTTAGTAGTTACCTTGCAGTACCTGTCGTAGTACTGTTGCAAATTCTTACAATCTTGTTTTAAATTCGTATCTACTAGGTATATTTTTTTTTTACAACTGTTAATAATTTTTTGAACATGCGTAAAAAAATCACAATCCAATAAGTGTTTTAAAATAAAAAATCGAATGACAATAGACAGCGCTGAATCAAGTGTTTCAGGTACCTACAAACACTATTTTTACGTTATTTGAGTTTGCCATTACTTTGTTTTATGCCATTTGCCGAACGCCTTGAACTGCAACGCATCCAATAACTAAACAACAAAAAAAACGTGTTTTTCGTGTTTACGTTCTATTTTTTATTGATTAAGTATTTATTGATAAAGATGGACATTCGCGACAATAGTAAAAAAGTAGCTATCAAAGCAGACTTATTTCAACTTAAAATACGTCTCTTTCATGCATATTTCGTCAATTTGATTATAACCTAACATTACCATTAATCCGTCAGTTGCTACTCATTTTAAGTCAAATTCTATAAATTTAATTCATTTGTTCATAGTTTTTTTATACTGCTGCCGAAAAAATGTTTAGGTGATAAAGCTTCACTTATGATTTGTTTTGTCAAAACTATTAACCTCAAAATTCCTGAGGGTAGATTCAATTTTTTTTTGAAATTTTTCCACATCATTAGACATATCCGGCACTGATCTCATATGGGCTCCCTGCCGCTTGACGGGACTACTAACAAAATTTCTGTAAAACAGATTGATATTACTCATTAACTATTGATATTTCTGTTGTGTGTGAATTGTCCACCAATATTTATTTATTTATTTATTTATTCTCATTATTGTCTTGAATCTCAGTTCATTAGTAAACAATGTAACATGGACCAGAAAAATGCAAAATACTTACTTCATGAAATTTGAATTTCACGCTCGAGTGGTAACGTTTAACCTTGACAAACGAGCTATTTCTTTTTTTAAAGTTTAAATTATGTGGTTCACAAATAGAATCTAAAAAGTTCCGAACCATATAGCACGAGATATCGACAATCGACGCTATGGCATCATAAGTCGAGCACTCCCCAAGCCAATTTAGTTAGGCGGTAGAAGAGCGGCTCCCACAATGTTGTCACCTCAATAGCCGCATGACCATAGTCACGCCAACGACCAGGCGACTCTCGGCCGTGACACGGTTCTACCGGCTTTATGTCCGTACTCGATTTATCGAGACTAGCGTACAGGACATGAGAGGTTAGCGGACGAAATACAGCATCCTTTTAGGTAAAAATTGTGCGCCCATATATCTAAAAAGAGATTAGTAACTGCGCTATTGTAGGTCTAAACTTGTCCAGTCAGCAAAAAGACAGCTATCATGGTAAGTATTTATGGACACGGTAAATATAAAATTATCTCAATTTGAATTCGCTTTTTTTGGCGTATTCCTTAAAGTTCGACATTCAGAGGTCCTACTGTAGGTATCAGCTGCTAGCAGTCCTTAGGACTAATTAGGGCTTCGTCTGGTATCTACATAATATAGCCTATAGCACTCAGGGATCACGTTCATATCCAAAGGAAGAATATTTTTTGAAACCGGTCCAAAAGTTCCTGAGACTGCGCATTCAAACAAAAAACCACTTCATCTTTATATTATTAGCATAGGTAGACTATCTGTATCTATAGTGTTGTAAGATTAGGAACTTAATATTTTTGATTAGGATTTGCCGATGTTGCGAATTATTTTAAAATTATATGCTCTTTTCTGGCATATAGGTAGGTAAATATTTCTAAAACTAAATCTCCATATAATAACAAAAAAGTCCATTCGTCATGTACCCGTTTTTTAAGGTTCCGTAAAACGTAAAAACGGAACCCTTATAGATTCGTCATGTCGGTCTGTCTGTCTGTCCGTCCGTATGTCACAGCCACTTTTTGCCGAAACTATGAGCACTACACTGTTGAAACGTGGCAAATAGATGTATTATGTGAACCGCATTAAGATTTTTACAAAAAAAATGCAAAAATATTTTTTTTAGGGATACTTACTTAGAACTGAAACTCAAAAATATTTTTTTCATCAAACCTACGTCTGGGGTGTCTATGGATAGGTTTTCTAAAATTCTAAGAGCATGACAAATAAAAAAAAAATATGATGTACATTACCATGTAAACTTCCAACGAAAATTGGTTTGAACTCGATCTGATGCGTAGTTTTTTTTGGTACGTCATAAATACATTATTATTAAAACATCGATCAAAATTACACCGAACTACAAGAATTTATTTATTATGTTACTTGCTGCTACGGAACCCTTCATGGGCGAGTCCAACTTACACTTGACCGCTTTTTTAACCTAACTTTTAAAAAAATCTAAAGACGTTAGGTAAACGAAGACGTCCGTTTTCGCACTCTACCCTAAGACCTCAAATACTCTACCTACCTGCTTAATTTTTAATTTAATTTGTTCAAAATACCTTTATTTATTTCAAAATAAACATCTGCGACTAAAACAAGTTTTGTGGCTTTCTTGCGAGGATCTCACAGGCATAACCATATTTTTAGAAATTTGAATTTAATCCGTTTAATTTTGACCTTTCTCAGATGTTAAGTTTCATAACATTTATAAGTATTCTCGTATCTCTGATGTTTGTTATAAAGGTCAATCTCCTTTAGTTTTTGTAACGAATTAAAACCAGTTTATCGTATAAAGTGGACAGACATTAATTTAGTTTTTATTGGTATACCCAGTCGAGTGTAGGATAAAATAAATCTTTGTTGTCATACTCTTTCCAAGTACAGTGACTTGTGTTACCGGATTTAGTGAGGCCTTTTATTGATGGATTATTATTTTAAGCTTAGCTTTAGAATGAAGCGATCTCAGACGAAAACTAAATTTGATCTATCTAATTGAGCTATCTATATACAGAACTATCTGACGCCTACACCTATGTGGTAGGTAAACATAACTTATCCCAATCTTATCGATGAGCTCTATCAATGTAAATGATACTTTTTCAGGATGCAAGTAAATCCTTAATTTCGCTAAATGTATCGTTAATGTTTCGATTTGATTGGCGTAGGTATTTTGCAAATAAAATTCATATACACTACGCAAAGCTATCATTTTTTGTTTTAGCGATGTGTTTGACTCTCCTTTTGGTTTTGAGTATCATCCTACTAATATTACCTACTTATTAGGTAACTATAAATACGAAAGTTTGGATGTTTATATGTTTATTGCTCAATCATTACGGAACGCATGAACGGATAGAGCTGAAATATGGAACATAGACATAGACACAATATAGTGTAAAACACACACACACACACAATTTTATCCCGGGGTAATAACGGGAACGGGAACTATGCGGGTGAAACCGCGGAGCACTGCTAGTATGATCTATAAATGCGAAAGTTAGAAGTTGAGTTGATGACCATATGATCACTAGATCTAAGCCGTGACCTTTAAACATTGGCATATACCATGTGACGCGATGTTCGTTTCGTGATTACTACACATCTGACCTTCGTTCACCGATTGAATTATCCTCTGTCGCATCATTGTCAACAAAATGCGTTTATATAGGTATAGTTTCGTCTAGCTGAAAGGCCTACTTTAAAATGTACAACAGAGTAAAGGCATAAGCATAATCAGTCCACAGTCTAATGTTCCCACTGCTGGGCCTCGGGGCTAAGAGCGAGTCGAAGCCATAATCCACTACGCTGGCCCAGTGCAGGTTGGTTGGTGGATGACGTATGGCTCGGAAGATTCTATACATGACAGTTTTCCTTCATCGTTTTTTTAAGTTAGCGGCATAACACATATGACTTCGAAGTTACAGTGGCGCACGTGGAATTCGAACAAGGCTAATCTCTTTTCAACGTTCAACGTTATCTTTGTTTAGAGTTATCACGGTTGTTCACTACACTAGTCTATGTTTTCTATGTATTATGTCATGTGTACGTGTATCAAAAACTTTGTATGTCTTTTTACGAAAATTGTACCTATATTTTAAATTTCGCAAACTTATAGTTTGTGTAGAGAAAGAGACAGGCGCGGTCCCAGCGTCGAGTTTTGGAGGGGGTCACCAGTACACAGATTCAGCCTCAGATTTTGGGGTTGTCACGAGTAGAAATACAATAAATCGAGTAAAAAAGACTATTAGTAGCACCCCATTTTAATGTAACTTGTACGATTTTGGGGTCATGTCCCCTGTGACCAAAGGGGGGGGGGGGGGTCTTTGGATCGCGCATGGAAAGAGAGCAGTATTTTGTATTATTTAATTATGCATAAACACTGTCTAATCCTGTAGAGTTTTGATAAACTAATAATGTGCCTAACTAATAATAAATTAGGACCACAAAAACAGTTTATTTTACAAAGATAAAACCGCTACCGCTTACGTCTCGAAGCGCACTCACCTGTCAATCACAAAACACCCACTACACTTATGTAATGTCAGTAAGTTTGAACATGTTTTGTTGTGTGAGGAAAGTGGAACTAATGTTGTTGAATAGTCAGCTGTCTAAGATAATCATAATGGGAGTCTTCAAACAGAGCCAAGACTCTTGGAAGACAAAGAATTGTATTTTAACGGTATTCATTGCTGGCTATGAACGAAATAGATCTCTAATAGGGTATTATTTATACCGTTTTGGGTGCCTTACCTTCCGCTGCCTTAGCGGAACGTTTGCTTACCTACGTCAGCTAAAGCAAATTCTACGAGCCACTCAAAGGGTGGTAAGTGAAAAAATGTTTAGCACATAGATAGGGGTTCGTAGACGAATGTACGTGGCTATAGTTAGTTAAACATGTTAGGTAGTGGTAGGACTCTTAGCAGAGTCCGCCTGGGGAAGTACCACACCTTTGTCAATTATTCTACCGCCAAGCAGTAATGTGCAATCATTACTGTGTTCCGGTTTGAAGGGCATTGTTTCCAGAGAAATTATAGGGCTTAGAGATATAACAGATCTCTGGGTGACGAGCGCAGTGCGGTGCTAGGTAATGATTTTGGCTCTTCATGTCCCAATAGCTGCGAGTCACTGTGCTGTTATGTGGCAGGCATGTTGCTTACCATCAGGCACATGTCCTGCTCGTCTCGTCACTGATAATATATAATAAAAAAAAAACGGTTCATAGGCAGTAGAAGCTACTTGAGCTCAACAGTAGTAGATAAGTATTTTTATACAAACTGACTGACTGACGGACTCCCGTAGAGTGCTAGATCATTCCCAGAGAGCCATAGACAAATATAATAGTACAAAGATCCCAGGGTATTTATTCGTTATGCTGCCATTCCTTCATAGCGTTAATTTTGTTTTCCCGGGAGTTAGTGCAAGCCTTAAACAATTTTCTACGAGTAAAAAGCAATTTAGCGAAAGTATTTTTAGTTGGCCACCAAATTCAAGGCTATACTTGAAATGAAAAATAACAATTAGTAAGGCCACTGACATAAACGTTATGAGGCACCCACATACTAATTTGTTTGTAGGCGTCAAATTAGCAACAAAAGATTCACTCACCTTGGAAAATGAAATTATTATGCAAATCCATATGAGTCAGTACCTACCTATCTATGTGACATTATCTATTGTATGATCTCTACGAGAATGCGTGGCAAAAAATTGTAGAATGGGTAAACCGTCAATCAGTAAAGTGCAGATATATTTGTGCCCCAGTTTTAAGGAAACTATTTCCAGGGAAATCGCAGAGAAAAGCAGGGTTGTATTAAAAGGTCTGGAGGACTCGGCGCAACAAAGGAGGCCATTTGGACACAAATCATTTTTTGCTAAAGACAATTGACAATTTATTGTGAAACCAAGTAGATTCTTTGAAAATTGTACACACACAATCATGTAAATATAGGTAAAACAGTGAAAACTATTACGAGAAATAAGTGTTCACCTACTCGTCACAACTAGAGTTTTATTTTATGTAGTCTCTGAGAACAGTAATTTTTTTTTTTACTTCTATTGTTTTACACTTGACCGCCATCTCGCCTGATGTTAAGCGACGATGCGGTCTACGATGGAGCGTGTTTACCTAGATAAAACCGATTCACTCTCGATTTGAAGACACAAAGATTGTAACCATCGGGGAAAACCCACTCAGGCAACGTATTCCACAGCTTAGACGTTCTTATCACAAAAGTAGAGTCGAATCTCTTCGTTCGTGTCTTTGGAATATCAACCATGAAACGATGTCGCTTTTTCGAGCTACGAGCATTCCGATAGAAAAAAGGACAAGGTGGTATCAGATCATGCAAATCAGTCGCACACTCTCCGAAGTGTATCCGATAAAAAACCGATAGGCTAGCAATTTTTCGGCGATGTTCAAGACTTTGAAGTCTTTTTCGCACAAGAGTGTCGTTATAACTGACGTACAAGTTTCTAATACGAAACTGATAAACAGTTAGTTCAAGTTCCGCTGTATTTATAAACTGCAACCATTTCCTTTGCACTTAGGCGTCTATTTGTCCATTGCGTGATCAGGCGCCCGTCTCAATGGACAGCGCTTCCGTTCCGTTGATTACCAACATGCACCTGTGCTCGTGAGAACTTGACGACTGGGTTTTGTTTTCACGGTCAAACAGTATCTAAATATACAACAATTATTATCAATTAATGTACCGTTATATGTAATTTTGACTGATTGGATGGATAAGTAATTTCTAGTTAGCTCGCATTAATATACTTTTTTTTAAGTAAGCTAGTTCAATTGAACTCGCTAATAGGCAATGCTCTACCCTTCTTTAATTACACTACATTATAGTTGATTACCCGCAGGTAAACTCAGTGAGGTTCCCCTACTTAACTGCCTATGTTTTATTCTCTTACGTAAAAAGATAAGTATTTATTTTTACAATGTAGAGGTACGCAGCGAGCTACACATGGGTCTGAAAGTAAGCAACACGCTTGCCCATAACAGTCCATTTGGAAATGAATAGTTCAAATCACCTTTAAGTTTTGAATTTCCTTTAAGTTGGTTGCCTTGAACAGATTGCTCTAAGCAATAAGGCCCCCATTTGTGGTGCTAGTTCGTAAGTGTTTTACTGTAATATTTCTGTTTTTGTGTCACAATAAAGAGTTATCTACATATATCTATCACTGCCTAGCACTGCTTGGCACTTGTCATCTAGAGACACAAGATGACTCTTTTCTGGTTTTCTCTGTTGTTTATCTGAAAACATCGCCCTCCAAACCGAATTAGGCAGTTTCGAAGGTTCTGAATGTTTATTGCGTAGCCCATGGGCGCCGTTAAGAGCGTCTTCACTTGCATTTGCACCCTCCCTCCGTCACGTAGTAAACTACATGGAGATAAGTTACATAAATATTACACCTATAACATCAGCGGGAGGTCTATGTTTTTCTAGTCTGTGTTTGTATGATTATCTTTTGTGACCTTTCTAAGGCATTTGACTGTGTCAATCACAAGATATTGCTAAACAAGTTGGCTTTTTACGGTATTTCGGAAAATGCTTTGACCCTTATTACATCTTACTTAAGAGATCGAATTCAACTTGTTGATATAGATGGGGTTAGATCACAAGGATCGTCTCTTAAAATGGGCATTCCTCAGGGATCAATACTAGGGCCCTTCCTGTTCTTAGTATATGTAAATGATCTTCCCTTCATGACCCAAAAATTTATTTATTCCGAAATTATTATGTTTGCTGACGATACATCGCTATTATGTAAAATCAAAAGAGGTGGCTCGGAGTTGTCAGCAGTTAATGATATGCTGGCTAGAGTATGTGACTGGTTTGATGCAAACAGTTTAGTTCTGAACCCGGTAAAAACAAAATGCATACGATTTTCCCTTTCAAATGTGCGAACTGTAGAATTCAGAATTGAACTGAAAGATCAACTTATACAACTAACTGATACAGCAGTCTTCTTGGGCATCACGGTGGACTCAAAGTTACAGTGGGGTACCCATATTAATAAACTAAATGACAGGCTGAGCTCGGCGGCACATGCTGTCCGACAAATAAGAAAAATAGCTGATATCTCCACAGCTAGAATGGTGTATTTTGGATATTTCCATAGTGTGATGGCGTATGGTGTGTGTGTGCGAAATTTAAATAATGTACCTGCAAGAGGTTCACTTAGAGTTAGAAAAGTTATACATTGCCTTACTTCACTTACTGTATCCATATTCTACTCATCGAATTATCAGAATAATTGCTACCTCATCCATCGAAATGAATAGGTATGTTTATTTATGGGGAATGCCGTGAGTGGTTATAATAACTATCATTTGACGCTCACCCGTACATTATCTGTAACTACAAACCATACTCGCAGCAAAAATGAGTCGCCAGTAAACGTATAATTTCGCATTTGCACTGAGATAAGTCTATTTAAATAGATTTAAAACTATCTTCAAAATAAGAATTGGTTCTCAATTTGACTGCATTATGTAAGTAGAACATACAGTATATTTTTTTATGTGTTGTTTGAGAATTAGAATAGATAAATTTTTTTCGTAGTAGGTGCTAGTTGATTTGAATCTTCATCATAGACTTAGGGCTCCCACACAAAACTGCGATGCGATGAGATGCGACGCCGCATCGGAGGAAGGGCTGCCACACAAATCTGCGATGTGATGCGACGCGACGCCGCGTCGGAGCAATTTGCATCACATCGCATTTTTATGTGGGAGCCCTTACTCCGATGCGGCGTCGCATCGCATCGCAGTTTTGTTAAAATAGATGCGTGGGCTGCGTGGCACTGTGTTTATTACGGACAGGCCTGTTGGTTACCATCAGTCACATACACGCCTCGGTCGTTTCGTAACAATATTTATAAAAAAAGTGCAATAAACTTCAGTGTGTCAAATTTAGGTGTCGGTGTGTTCCGTAGCAAAAAAAAAATTTTGTCTGTGGTGTGTTCATCCCAAAACTTCATTCTGAAAAGACTTCATTGTCAGCCGACTTCATCATTTTAAATAAATACTCGTGCATCATTAAAAGTTCACTCGTATCATGATTTCTAAGCCCAATAGAATTATAACTTTAAAAAATCGTATAATTCAGGCGCGGTCCGAAGAGAAAAGTTACAGGGGGACATGACTGCCTCCCAAAATCATACCCATCAATTTGAAAAATCGAAAAATTTACAAAAAAAATAAAAAAAATAGTTATTTTGGCTGTTGCCACGCCACTTTTTATGGTTTACTGCCATCTAACGCCACTCTTATATTTCGTTTTTCACATAACGTGTGCAAATAATAATACAAAAAATGTATTGTGCAATAAAATAGTCTAATTTACTTGACATATTTCAACTAATAGAGGGTCTGTATTAATACCTCAATAAAACTGCCTAAACGACCGCGCCTTTTATGATTAATTGAAAAAAATTACCATGCTAAATTAAGATATGGATTGAGTCTTTTGAAATATCGTTACGGCTGTTGGCAAGTAATCTAGTATTCTATTTGCGTTACGGGATGAGTGTTTCAGGCGCATTCCTAAACGCTAGACTCGGACGAGAACTAGTCTGACTCGTTTCGCTTCCTGATCTAGCAACTAAGTGGAAACTTAGCGACTTCCTTTGTAGACGGCCACATTGTTCAACAACTAACGCAATCTAGCAGCTTGTAATGGCTATCACCCGTCTGTTTGATGGATGAAAATTATTGGTATGAAAACTTCGTTTGGCGCACCGCATACAGATTTTCCGTCGGCTGTGAATTGAACTCAAGCACGTTTGTAAATGAAAGAAATCTTCGGGTAAGCTCGGATGATCTAGATAACCATGGTCATGACCGCGCCCTCCGGTTTCAGATGCGTAGTTTTAAAAGTGAGCTATGAAATTCTGAGTTATTAGTTTTCAATTCTATCCGCAGTGTCTATAACTGCCAATTTTTTTTAAGTAAATTAGTACCGTTACTTTAAAAATTATAAAAAATGGGTTGTCTGAAAAATACTCGCCAGGATTAATTTTATTCTTTAACATTCCACAAAACTCATTCAGGTTTACTTATACTTTCTCTAAGTTCAGGGCAGACTTTGGCCATGCTTATTTCATCGTATTTGTAATAAAACTAACTGGAACCAAAATACCTGTTCATGCTTGGCAACCCAATAGACCTGGATAAAATATTGGCATATTCTTCAGGCTTAGTACTAGCGGTTTACGTTGCGTTTAACGAAAAATATGTAAACCAAAGTAAAAATAATAATATGTAAAGTTAAAAAAATATAGGTAAGTACCTAGTTTTGTTTTATAAATTAATTATTATAACCTAGCCAAGATTTTTATCAGACAACCCTTATTTTTATGAATTACTTAAAAAATAATGTACATCCATCAAACAATTGGGTGAAGAAATATTTTTCCAATAACAATAGGATGAAAATAACAAAAGAAAGGGTGAAATTATCGGAGATCAAGTTTCCCTGTCGAAAAAATGAACGCACTTTCAGAACGTGAATCGATTTGAAAACGTAATAAAGTACATAATTCATTTTCCCATCATTGCAACTTTTCTAAAAAACACAATGCATGCAAGAGAGAAAGAAAGTTTTCATTTCTTCGTGAGTTATGCATCTGGGAACTCTTTCATAACAGAAATCCGCCTCTGAGAACGGTAAATAGCGTCATTAGAGCTTTCTTTCGTTTCTTTGTTGCATTTAACATAAGAAGTGCAGTTTTGTGCACCGTAATACTACATTCACCGCTGTTTCCCAAAACTTTCATAGCAACATAAGCAGCCCCTAACTCATTTTGGCGAGTGAGCAAATTGATCTTTATTATTTTAGCGAAGATATTTGACTCCTCTTTCGTTATTTTGACTGACCTCCTGGCTTAATTGGCAGTAAGACTGCATGCAAAGCCGAGAGTCGGGTTCGATTTCCACCCAGTGCAAGTATTTGTGTGATGAATACAAATAATTGTTCTGTGTCTGGGTGTTTCTACGTATAATAAGTATGTATTTACAATTATGTAAGCATTGTATCTCGTTTCCATGGTACAAGCTTTGCTTAGTGTGGGGTCAAATAGTGTTGTGTGTGAATTGTGCACCAATATTTGGTGGAGTGGGTATTTCCTGAAGGGTAACTTCAGAGTGAAACACTTTCTTCTAGGTTAGCACACTCTATCGTCACTTAACATCAGACGAGATTGCGGTCAAGTGTAAGTGTAAACTTATAATTGTTACAAAACATATTATGTATTTTATGTACTTATCAGTACTTCGCATTTCCAAGATAATTCGTTAATCGCCGATACAAGAGTACAAAGGGAATGTAATATGACAGCGCTATGAGACAATTATACGACTTTTACGAGTGAAACTGTGATGTACCGTTGCTGGACCGTTGTAGGGCACTCACAACCTACGACACGACATTCATGCGACACGTTTTCATTTCTTATACGTTTTTTATTAATCAGTCCACTGACTGAAATATTACTTTCCAATATAAGCGGGGTAACTTTATGTTCTCACTGCTGGGACTCGAGGCTTTCCGTCATAAGTAGAAAGTCAAGGCACAGATCAGAAAATAGTTACTTCGGTCAAGGCAAAATAAAGGGAAACACTTTAAGTAGTAAGTTGGTATAAGATTTTTAATCACAGAAGTAAATTTTATGAGGTAGGTACCTACTTTAGGAATTATGACTTATGCTTTTGGTAGGTCCGTAAATAACACAAATCAAATATAATTATATTTTACATAGAGATTCGGACAAATGTATATAACTTATCCTATCTTATGACCTATTTTAGTATTCGACATACATTCTTATAATGTACCTTACAAAAATCCAGTTAATCAATCAAATCGAGTTAATGGAAGAAAACTTAAAAAATATTCTGAGTACAAAAAATAAAACACGCACAAAATAACTTAAATTATGTTTAACTACTATTTCTGGAATCATTCTGAACGGATAGATTTCTAAAAATACTTAACACCCGATCAAGCTGATTACCAATTGCCCCATAACGAGTAAAACAGAATTAAAAAACGAATTATAATTTGGTTTATAAAAAAGGCATTCATCGTGGGTGAAGCTGAGAATGATCTATGAATATTACGAGTATGGCCACTTACCACTAGACAAATTTGTGGTTTCACCGGGACCTAAGCGCGAAAAATATGTAATATGGATGTCGTACCCAGTAAAAGTCCTCTCTTTCTGTTCGCGACACCTCCGTTCCCATGCACACAGGTGAAGTGTGAAGGCGAACGATTACGTTACCTTCGCCAAATAGCCCGCCATTTGTTGGTTAGAAGAAAACTATCTTGAGGAAACCAATATGTCTCGATATAACATTTTAAAATGTCAAATAATAGGTGTAACCACAGAAATCTAAATAATATGGTAATTATTTAGATTTCTGTGGGTGTAACAAACACAATTTTGGAGTCATTAGGCAATTAGTAATGGCGTTCGTCAAATTCCCGCCCAAAAGCGCTACGGCATTCGGCTCTGTATTGCCATGTAAATATGTTGTACCTGTATTTTGAATGAGTTATGTAACATAACAATAATTGTTTTTAGCTATCCAGTGCTGGACGTAGGTCTGCCTCATAGGATGCCACTCAGCTCGATCGTCATATCTCCATCGATATAAACCATTGGATGTCCCGTCCGAAATTTCAGGCGCACGGAATTATGTCATCGTTGGGAAGAGTGAGCTCACTCTTTCTGTTCTAGTCGGTTGCAGGAAGCGGTGAACGCCAGACGTTTTTACCTATCGCTATTCGTTGTCAACAACCAAAATAAGTAGAACGACAGCATACCTCGCCGCTAGCGATTCTAGGAGTCAAGTAGATTGGTGGAGCGTAAACCACTTATGCTACACACAAGCACAGACGCAGTTTATTACCAATTTCAAGGTGCTGAGGGCACATCTTATGGTTTATATCGATGCATAATATCTCCGTTTCCTTATGCCTCCGGCTGCGTTCCGTGTATCGTCCACTGCATGCAAGCTCTGGGTGTTATTGATTTCTTTGAATCTTGGTTTTCCTGGTACAGGCTTGCTTAGTTGGAACGGGTACTGCTGCCTTTTGGATATTAAACACAAAATCCTAGAATCTTGCTAATATTATAAATAATGTCAAAGTTTGGATTTCTGTTGCTTAATGACGTCGTAACGTATGAACGGATATGGTTGAAATTTGGAACACAGTTAAATGATATACTGGAAGAACACATACCTTACTCCTTGTACCGGAAAAAAACAACGGGATCGGGAACTACGCTGATATAACCGCAAGACACTGTTAGTAGATGTACTTACTGTACTTTCACTGTTCATAGACAGTAACATAGTGTAGTGGTAGGACTCTTAGCAGAGTCCGCTTGGGGAAGTACCACACCTTTGCCAGTTCTACCGCCAAGCAGTAAAGTGCAAACATTACTTTGTTCCGGTTGGAAGGGCAATGTGTCCAGAGAAATTACAGGGCTTAGAGATATAACATCTTAGATCTCTGGGTGACGAGCGCAGTGCAGTGCTAGGTAATGATTTGAACTCTTATTGTTCCAATAGCTGAGTGTCACTGTGCTGTTATGTGGCAGGTATGTTGCTTACCATCAGGCACATGTCCTCCTCGTCTCGTCACTCTATATTATAACAAAAAATAATTGTTTGGGACTTTATGTGCTCAGTGAAAGGACTTGAACCTTTTCTTACATGGAGAGAGTTAAGCTTTCAGCTTTTAAAGATTCCATGGGTTATGGAATCCACCACGCTATCCAATTGCGTCGGGTTGGCGGATGACGTATGCTGTCGAACGATATTTTGTCTTGGAACCTGCTTGGTTTCCTCAAGTTTTCCTTCACTGTTAGAACCAGTGGCGATTCTTGTGCATATGCAGTTAGAAAAATACTCAAGAAATGCCAGTTGAAACACCTAAGTCTTGTGAAATAGGACCGTATTAGTAACAGTCTTATATCTAACAAAAATATGATTTAACAAAAAAAAACATACCCACTCAGAATACCATTACGAAATTATAACATCATCACGTCAATTTCGAGTTGATCCTACCATTCTCCGAAGTCGGCTTGCCCAATCAAAAGGTCTGAAATGGCGCGCCATAATTACGAAATGGTCGGCCCAAATATAGGAGCAGTCCTGCCTTGTGTTACTCAGCTAGGCTGCGTGGGTGCTTCAACGCGGAACTGGCTTCGCTTGGGATTTTGTGGAATTTAACTAGGTTTTAGCTTTTTAGATTTATGTTATAGCAGCGCATTTGGACAGGATAGCAGATCGTTTACAATGGTTGGAGACGATAAGCCAAGGAATGCACAGTGCGTTATGCAGATGTTCTTTGTCTAGCCTTGGACTAGTGAAGCGAACTAGTAATATTTAAATTACATTTACGTACTTATTAAATTAAACGAATAGTTAATTTTGACAAAGAATAAGGACCGTCGTTTCTGATTCGCTAACCATTTTTTTAACAGTATAGAGTGACGAGACGAGCAGGACATGTGCCTGATGTTAAGCAACATACCTGCAACATAACAGCACAGTGACACGCAGCTATTGGAACACGAAGAATCCAAATCATTACCTAGCACTGCGCTCGTCACCCAGAGATCTAAGATATTATATCTCTAAGTCCAGTAATTTCTCTGGAAACATTGCCCTTAAAACCGGAACACATTAATGTTTGCACATTACTGCTTGGCGGTAGAATACCTGGCAAAGGTGTGGTAGGTACTTCCCCAGGCGGACTCTGCTAAGAGTCCTACCACTACTAAACCTTTCCCTTAGTTACCTTAGTTTTCCTTCAAAATGTTCGCAAATTTGACAGTCATAAGGCAGGCAATTCCGCTTTCGACAGTCCCTATGATTGCATTGACTATGTTAGTGAAAACTTATAACTTAGAATTTTAATTTTAAACAGCATTGTTGTGAGTTTGCCTCCGCTTTTACGGATGTCGTGATACCAACTGATACTTGAACTTTGATTTCACCCATATAATACGCAACTAACGTGCACATAGACGTATGTATGTTTCATTTTTGTCGGTGGGTGCCTTTTGTGGCCCGTTTGTTAGGATAATTTTTGATTTTTTGTTTGTTAATTTTGTTTTGAATTTGCATTTGTCACCCACTAGATACCTATGTAGAAGTCGAAGCAATTATTTTATTATACTAATTTTAAGTTGTTTCTCGCATAAGTGAAATGTAAAGTTTCTTGCTGAGAAATAAAAATTCTTTAACCAGATTTTAAATTGAAGTCGGTTGTTTAATTTTTCGGAGAAAAATAATTACTTAAGCGATACACTTAAATTGGTGCAATTTTAAAACTCTAAAACAAAAATCTTCCAGTTCTGCTGTTTCTGTTAATATACTAACCAAAGTTATCAATTTTTACTAATTCTTCAAGCTAACATCTTTCTTGGAATAAAATTACCCTACTCACCTCCACACACACAACTACCTATCTACACAGTCACGCACACATTGTTCACGAAAAACAAAACCCCGTTCAAGGTCATCGATCACTTTCATTTTCAAATCCTTCGAGTTTACATAACCACAAATAAAAGGAAATTAGACTCTGTACACAAATAATAAGATTCAAATTTCAACTTGCATGTTTTCGGAAACCGGCTAGTAATGTCAAAAGAGTCACTTTGGTTGGACCTTCAGGTCCTGAGAACTTGTTCCGAGAATAATGTTCGGGCCTTTATAGGATGCATTTATTGAGGTCTTGTTGGATGCTTTTGAAAGCAGTTCAATGGGCGTTGTGTTTTAAAGATGAAGCTTTTATTTATTTTCTGGTACTGAGTAATGAGTTAAAAGATGCTTGAGGGCCTGCGCAGCCGACTTTTTTCACAAGTAAATGGTGAAATAAAATGTGTGAGTCTCACTATATCGATGGGCTCACTAATGTTCAGAGCATCTTGTGTCCAGAGATTTCACATGTTGTTGCTAAATATTTTAAAGCTTTCCGTGTGCGTTGAGCTATCAAATACTTTTCAGTAGTTTGTCTGGGTCCCGTGAGTTAAGGCGTAAATAAAAAAAAAATATACATTTTTATGTAGACTTACGTATTACTAGCTGACGCGGCGAATTTTATACCTCCATTTTTTTTGTCAATATTTTCTGCCATACAAACTTTGTCCCGATAATAACGAAAACATAAAACAAGGAATCATCAAATTTGGGTACAGTCATTCAAAAGTTATAAACGAAGATACACCTCGATTTTTTTTATATTTATGAACATTAGCATAAATAGGTAGATATTTATTTGTTTTTTTTTTGATATTTGGTAAATATTTCAGGGAAGGAAGCAATTACTTTTGAAATAATCTTATAATTTACACCAATACACCAATACCTTTAGATATATTGTTTATGTATACCTTAAACCGATAAAATCATTTCATGCTGTAAAAATTGTCAAATGTAATTATTTTATTTTTTGTTTCCAAATAAATTTTATTATTTTTTATTATTATTAATTTATCTGAGATCAAGCAATTAACATATAAACTATTTGTTACAGATTTCGAACGTTTGTCTCCTAATGGTATCGAGCCTCTTCAGGAGAAGATACATAAAATAATCGAGGTATGTAAACACATCTTTTGCGATTGAAATTTCTGAAACTTTTTACAATACATACATTTATTTCCTCGTGATAATTCGGTGTAGTTGTTTACTCACATGTGTGTATCAATAATTCCACACCAATTAAATCAATAAATCACTGCCACTTACTTTTAGTACTGAAACATGTTCACATTCGCCAGGCTATTTTACAATGTTTGACGTTTGAGTTTTTAAAGTAAGAAGTTCTTTAGGCGCGCATTAACAGATTTTTCGTGGGCTGTGAATTGAATTCTAGCGTCACGCTCGGGTATGATAAGAAACCTTCGGGTAAACTCGGGACTATGTCCATTGGACATCTAGAAATGCGTCAGCCAATGGGAAATGCTGACGCATTTCTAGATGGCCATGCCATGATGGCCAGGCCACGCCCCCTGGTAACACCCGTGTTGTTTCCAAGGTAAACTATCAAATTCTGAGTTATAAGTTTTCACTTATATCGGCAGTTCCTATAACTGCCAATTTTTCCACAGATTTTGCCATTTTGCAACAAATATTTTCCTACAATATGCGCACCACAAGACCCCAACATAGCCTATACTTAAACAAAATAAATCGATGTAACCTGGCTGTTTGCACGGTAATCCATTCAGAATGTACAGCATGTGTAGGCGATTATTCTTATATAACTGCATCTACAAAATGAAAAAACAAGGTATCTATCTCTGATCAAGTAGCCGTAACATTATACGGACTGCATCAAACAGCAATAAAATAAATCATAACACATCTTTTGATGTCCATAACTTGAGCTATAGCACCGCAGGAGCTCATCTTGATTGTCATCAAACAATTCGAAATTATTGACACGAAGTATTACAGTAAAGCAGACCTTATTTTTAAACAGTAAAGATGTATTTAGATTGAGAATAATTCATTTATGTACTAGTGAAAATAAGGCATAAATATGTGGGCCAGAGACAAGGTAGAGCAAGCGGCCATGTTGCTTGTCTATGGTACGGATTTATGGCGACTGTTATTTCGCGCCATTTTTGCGCTCCTTATATTTTTCTTCAATTCCGTTCCTACTTTATCTCGTGTTCATCTGAATGGTGTTTATGACCGTTCTCTCCGCGGGTTTTGTTCTAACTGGAATATTTTATTACATTGTAAGCTATTACTTTGTCAGCACAAAGGCATTCTTCTGCAGGTTCGCTACACAGATTTATCTAAGTGCGTTCATCAAAATGAAACAGGACAGTTAAATTGACCATCGTGTTTAGATGGCTGTGTAAGACTTTTATTATTTTTTCAAGATACCAAGAAAATACTTGTTCAAATTGGTCAACTATAACGACTTATCTACTACAGTAAACGTGTGAATTTTGTGAATTTATCAATAAAATCTGTATCTTCTATACCTATCTGTGAAAATACGTACTTAAAACCTCACAACACGGTTTGCTGGTTACAAAAGATAAGTTTAAGGTTTGTTTAATGTTCTTTTGGTTTGATTGGTCTTGTGGCTTAGTGTCTGTCCACGGAGCCGGAGGTTGTGAGTTTGGTTCCCACCCAAAACAAATAGGTATTTGTGTTAAATCAAAATTCGTTTGTTTATGTATGTGTGTGATGAGTGACTTCTAAGCCCATGTGGTGGTGATGTTTGCCCTTAAATTCAAGACACCATGTCATCAACAACACAGGTGTGGGTAATAATTTAGTCTTAAGCGACGTGTGGATTAATTCATTGCGTTTAAATTCACATTTGTAGAAATCCAGACGCGTTTAAATAATCTTTAGTTTTTATCATAATTTCCACAGCCTTTTATGAAACGACTCTCGTTGGATTATTGAGTAGAAAATCATCAGAGAAACATCCCTTATAATGCTGATTCATATAATATCACCTATAAGTACCTATATTATATAAGTATCAATATCCATATAAACTTGCATACCCCTGTTCAATCCCTTCAACTGTTTTTCCAAAAGTCGCCTATGTTTTATATTCTTGGGGTCTATTCTATATTTGTACCAAATTTCATCAAAATCGGTTCAGTGGTTTAAGCGGTAAAGTGAGACAGGCAGAGAGACATAAGTATGGATTTGTCACATATTTAGTTTTAAAATATATCTTACTATACTTGTGTTCTACAAGTAATAGGCACTGTAGAAGTTTTTCTGATAATATTTTATTCGCTGTAGAATAGGCGCAGGCGCAGCGAAGCTCTTTGACGGCAAAAACAATAATAGGATGCAATTTTGCCTGAGCACATGCGCATTTTTGCGTGATTATTTTTATATCTATGTTAGGTTGCGGTCTTTTGTTTATATCATAAACTTGAGAGGACTTCGCGGTTACTTGGTAGGTATAATATCATTATAACCTGGTCGTGTCTTTACACCTTTAGTAAAACAATGTGGTTAAAACGTAGTTTAAAATTGGATAGTTTAATATTAACTTTATTTAGTTTATTGAACAACAATAAACATCGAAACTTAGACATTTATAGTATTAGTTGTAAGTAGGATAAACAAGCGACGCAGGCGGCAAATAATTCAAGAAAGACAGTGTAATAAAATATTTGGAGGTATGTAAATTTATCCTTTCGAAATATGTACACATATTTCCACAAAAGCGGCATAAAAGTAACAAAACATGCGTGTCAATACACTCGTATGCACAAGCCGCAGGTGAACCCTTAGCACGATAATTTGACGTAACCACGTCATAATTACACGTAATTCTCGTAAAGCAGCCGTAATAACACGTCACCGATATGCAGAGTGAGTTTTTGACAGCTGATCTGTAAAAATATAATCCGTTCTGATGATAATTGGACTAGTGGTCACGACTCGACTATAGTTTAAGATCCGAAGTAACTTCGACCTTCACCGATCTTTTCAATGGGTGAAAATTATGTCGTAAGCAATTTAGCATGTTAAGAATGAAAAAATGAGATATCAGAAAAGATTTTGACTAGGTGTATATTTATTTTGTTATTATATTTTTTTTAAATTAAACAACTAGCGTTCATTCTTTACTTATTAGGAGTAACATAATATCGTCGTATTCATTATAAAACAGTGCATTTTTTTTAATTGAATTTATAGATTAAACAAGTAGGTGAAAATAACTAGCACCAAAATACCTGTTTATACATGGCAATCCATTATTATTATAGGGAAAAAATAGGGCGGCTGAAGGACTATATCTATGGCGAATAATAAATAAAAAAAATATATTTCCGAAAAATATAGATAACCCTACCTACGCTTGCATAACATGTAATATACTTTGAACTTACGGTTGGTGTATTTTTTTTAAGCTCATCACTACGAATGAAAATAAGTGATTTTTGAGTTTTTTTATTAATTATAGCTTTGGCCAGGATTTCTTCAAATAACCCAATTTTTATAATTCTTAACATACTAAATTACTTGTAAAATAATTTTCGTCCACTAAACAAATAAGTGAAGGTCGAGATTACTTCGGATCCTCTACTATTATACCTACACGGTAATTGTAAGCATAAGCATAAACAGCTCACTAAATGTTCCCACTGCTGGGATTCGGGATCTTCTCTCGCAAGGAGAGATTCAAGGCCATAATTCACCACGCTGGCCCAGTGCGGCTTGGTAGATGACACAAGTACGACGTGTACTTCGAAACATACTAGGTACACGTCGGTTTCCTCACGATGTTTTCCTTCATTGTTAGTGGCATTACGCACATCAATTCGAAAAGACAGTGTTGCGCGTGGTTTTGAACCCGGGGTCTCCGTATCGGCAGTCGCCGTTCTCCCGTCTACACCAGCCGTAGTAATGATTATGGTAATTGTAATTACATGTAATTAGCTGGTTCAGAGAAGAATCTTTCGTGCTTTAGAGATAGTTCCATGTCTGGCGCCAACGAGGCGTTGATTCCTCTGTTTGTACATTGCGCTGACGTCATTTAATGACCTCACCAGTTTTTGCTTTGCTGCTTTGATGACTTTTTCATAGTATACCTCTAGACCTCTAGAGAGACGGGACTAGTGGGATGTATCGCTTATGGTAAGGAATACGTCTGCCTATTACAGTACAGTGTCTCGCAGCTATTGGAACAAAAAGAGTCTAAATAATTATCTACCACTGTACTGCGCTCGTCACCCATAGATATAATCTTATATATAAAATTCTCGTGTCACAGTGTTTGTTTCCTTACTCCTCCGAAACGGCTTTACTGATTTTAACCAAAATTTATATGCATATTCAGTAGGTCTGAGAATCGGCTACTAGCTATTTTTCATACCTTTATTTATATGGCAAAACAACGTTTGCGGGGTCAGCTAGTATATTATATACGATGAGTTATCTCTATGCATTTGACTTCTGAACTGAGCGTTTGTGGACATTACATTCGAAATAAATTGATCGATGCGACGTGTGAACAAAATGCTGACGTTTATTTGGCTGAACGCGAGTTGAGTGGGTTTTCCCCGACGGGTAATCTAGGTGTCTTCAAATCGAGAGCGTATCGGTTTATTCTAGGTAAGCACACTCTATGGTAGACCGCATTGTCGCATAACAGCAGGCGACATGGCGGTCAAGTGTAAACCTATAAACTATATTCAGTAAAAAATAATAACGGCGGCGCACATTTTACCACTTTGGAAGAGTCTCTCGCGTAAACTATTCAGTTTAGAAAAAAAAATGTTAGATACCTCAATATCCTTTTTAAAGACCTACCCATAGATAAGTATGGGACACCCCCAAAATGTATTGTTTTTTTTATTTTTTTTGTATGAAAATCTTAAAGCGGTTTACAGAATACATCTACTTACCAAGTTTCAATAGCATAGTTCTTATAGTTTCGGAGCAAAGTGGCTATGACATACGGACGGACAGACAGACAGACATGACGAATCTATAAGAGTTCCGTTTTTTCCCATTCGGCTACGGAACCCTAAAAGACTTGTAATTCTAGACCAACTTTAGTTTTATACTATAGTTAGACTATTTGTAGACTATTAGTCAACAATCAGCAAAGTTTCGTCCGCACATATCGTGCCTGAGTTCTATGAATGTATGACATAACCAATTTACAATCTGGGCGAGGCACCTACTCGTGGCCGAGATAACGGTGCGTCGGTCCTCAACCCGCGCCTTTACGTAACCGACGGAACTTGGCACCGCAGCTGACGCTATTTTCTGGTTTTATGCTAAAATCGACTGTGTGCATCAAATTTGTCTTCATCAATGTTACATAATCGTTTGCATTTACTTTAGCTTCGAACCGACGTATCTAGAACGCTACCTTCTTTATTGACACACCAAAATATAATACATAGCAAAAATAAACAAAACATAGTAAAGTAGTGCAACAGTGGGCGGTCTTACAGCTGAAAGCGATCTCTTCCAGGCAACCTTAGGATGGAAACAATTTGTGGACAAGTCGGAAAATGGGGTGCGCAAATAAGAAGTACAAAAAAAAACATACAAGTACATAGTAAAAAAAATGGATTTAAAAACACCAGAATACGTGATTATTATTTTTATCTCGTGAAAATAATGAGAACGGGGACTGCTTGAGCAAAACCCCAGAGCGCTGTTAGTACTTAGTTTATGTAGAGAAGGAGAGCAGAATACCAGTGTTGTTTTAAAATTATGCACATAAATAAGTTAAATCAACACAAATGTAAATGTATTTGACACACATAAATACTATTTTGTTTATTGTTAAAGTTGGGGATCAAATTGAGCATAGATTAATTTTGGGTTATGGTTGAATTTTGTCCAATTGGCGACTAAAAAGAAACGGGTAAATGCTTCCTTAGTCGGAACACCACGGGTACCATTGCCTTAGAATTGTATTATTTAGCTTTGTTTTGTATGTTACGCTGATTCCAATGTATCAACAAATCATATGTAATACTTTATTCTGAAAGTTGGTCTCTGAAATTAAGTAGATGTTTTGCTCAACGGGATTAAATGCGGGTTGACTTTAAAAACTTGATTGTTAACTGAAAGCACTAAGTCGTTATGAGATTTATTTATTCCTCCTATATTTACGTTTCTATGCCAGTGCTTTCAACCATGCTGCATCATGTTTTATATCTTTATAGGGCTCATTTAAAGCCTCCTGTTTAAAGTAATCCGTGTATCCGTCGCCGCGGCTATCGGTCCGAGCGAAGACGACAATTAGCAATAGCGGTGTGTAAAGTTTGTTGCACCTCGGAAACGGGGTTCCGCCCCGCTCTGGGAAATTGAAACCGTTGCTCAGTTTACTAATTAGCATGAAATAATTAGCAACGTAGGTAGGACTATTTTGCTGCGTTACCAAAGAAATAATTCTCGAAAGATTCTAAGAACATGTCAGTTTTCTCACGATGTTTTCCTTTACTGTTTTTTTTGACTCAGCGCCACCGTTCTTTTTAAGTTGCGTTAAATGCAATAGAGTAGAATCGTAGGTGTAAGAAGGCTTCGGCTGGATAACATTGAGTGACGGCAAAACTAAGCCATGTGCCTCATCATTGTAAACAACGTACCTACCTATAACAGCACTATCAGACTATCGCGCACCTATTTTAACATGAAGAGCTCCAATCTCTGCCTAGAACCTACTTCACTACCACTACACATCATCAACCGATTTTGGATTAATTATTTCATTTAGTTGCCCGATGGAATGATATCAACATCAAGACATATAAGCAATAGTAAATAAAGTGGCCAAGTGCGAGTTGGACTCGCCCATGAAGGGTTCCGTTGCAGCAAGTAACATAATATACATAGTACACATAGTTCTTGTAGTTCGTTGTAACTTAGATCGAAGTTTCAAAAATAGTGTATTTATGACGTACTAAAAAAAACTACTCATCAGATCGAGTTCAAACTAATTTTCGTTGGTAGTTTACATGGTAATGTACATCATATATTTTTTTTAGATTTTTCATTCTCTTACTTTAGAAGTTAGAGGGGGGGGGGGGGACACACATTTTACCACTTTGGAAGCCTCTCTCGCGCAAATTATTCAGTGTAGACGAAAATTATTTTAGGAACCTCAACATAATTTTTGAAGACCTATCGATAGACACCTCACACGTGTAGGTTTGATGAAAACAAATTTTTGAATTTCACTTCTCAGTATGGGGGGCAACCCTAATTTTTATTTTTTCTGTTGAAATCTTAATGCGGTTCACAGAATACATATACCTACCAAGTTTCAACAGTGTAGTTCTCATAGTTTCGTCAAAAAGTGGCTGTGACATACGGACGGACAGACAGACAGACAGACATGACGAATATATAAGGGTTCCGTTTTTAAGTTTTACGGAACCCTAAAAAACAAAATCACTGGAGTCGTTGGCAAAAAATTGCAATAAAATGAAGAGATAGGATTTTAATAAACTTTTGTTGAAAGGGAAACAAGACAATAAGCTTCAGAGCTACTTTGGTTACAGATATTGGGTTTGGTTGAAAAATCTTGGGGTGATGCAAAAAGCGCAGGCTTTCAAAGATCCCTCGCGTGACAGACAAAAGAATCGGTTTATTCTTATGAAACATTTTGAAAAATAAACTCATTTGTAAACACAGTTATTACACATTTACAGTTATTCTACATTTCATAATCTATTGAAGAAGCTATAAGATGGGCCATGTATTAAAATTGTTCATCCCCAATGACATTGGAACGGCACCCTAGTAAGAGCTAAACATTCAGAACCTTTAGATAATGCATCAAACACACACTTATCTTTTTTTCCAACCTCGCCGGATGGTCAGAGCAAATGTTTGCTATCGATCTCTTGACTCTGCATTTCGAAACGAGTTTTTAAAAAAAACTGGTAGAACCAAAGATTGGATAATAGTTTCTTGCTAGAATGGTTCAGATAGCATGCAAATGGACGGGATGCCGTTTAAAAACTTCAGTCAAACCAAGTAAGATTTTTTTTAGTGAACCTAATCGTTTTTAATGAAATTGGTTTTGTCTTTAAAACTCACATACCTATCCAACAGTGAACGAATTTTAGAATCGGTCTAGTTGTTCCTGAGATTAGCGCGTTCAAACAAACAAGCTCTTCAGCTTTATAATATTAGGATAGATAAACTAGTAGAAGCTCGCGGTGTCACTCGCATAGTTAATATATTGAAGTCAAAAGTATCATATTTATATGTCCTAAAAATGTTAACGTTCCTCAACTAATTTCAAAAAAATTTTAGCTCCCATAAATGTTGCAGATATGTTTGGAATAGGTTGAAAAGCTACGTAACATCTACGTTGAACGTACGTAGACAACGTACATGCCCCATAGGAAAGACTTCAACGAGCGTTGATGTCTTTTGTTCGTAGTTAACAAACAATATACTATATACTACAATATACTAAAGTTTTAAATGAGTTTCATAATATTCACCTGATTTGGTGTTTTCGTAAAATACATAAGTACATTTGAACATTATAAAAAACAGCTCAATTTATATTTACACTATAAGTAGATACATTATTTCACACATTTCATTGCATTCGGTTTACCGCCTATAATGACAAATGCTGTCACGCAACGAAAGCTCTCTAAAAGCAATATTTTTTTCCCCGTTTTTGTTACATTTTTCATTCATGCTCGGCTCCTGTTGATAGTAGCGTAATGTATAAATACTAAATACCCTATAGCCTTCCTCGATAAATGGACTATCCTACAAAGAAAGAATCTTTCAATTCGGACTAGTAGTTCCAGAGATCCTTGCGTTCAAACAAACAAACAAACAAACTCTTCAGCTTTATAATATTAGTACAGATGGAGTACGTTAACAGGTACTCCATATACATAAGATTGAAATAGCATAAGCATCTTCTTACATTCAAACCTTCTTATATGTGCAAGCAAGGACTAAATACTTCTTCTCTTTACACCTCGTGCTAGGAAATCTATCTTCAACTATAGAGTAGATATTATTTTCATCGTGCGAAGTATTAACCTAAAGTTAGTTACATACTCGTAGTTTACTAAAATGTTGGCCAGCTAACTACATAATGCCGGTTTTTCGTAAAAAAATACTATCATTATTTTTTCTTAACACGCCAAAAAAGCATCATCATCAGCCGCAAAACGTCCACTGCTGAACATAGGCCTCCCCCTAGATTTCCACAACGAACGGTCCCGCGCAACCTGCAACCAGCGGTTTCCAGCAACCTTTGTTAGGTCATCTGTCCATCTAGTGGGAGGCCGTCCAACACTGCGTCTTCCGGTTCGTGGTCGCCACTCGAGAACCTTTCTGCCCCATCGGTTGTCAGTTCTGCGAGCGATGTGGCCTGCCCATTGCCACTTCAACTTGCTTACTCTTTGAGCTATGTCGGCCACTTTCGTTCTTTTGCGAATATCCTCATTACGGATTCTGTCGCGCAAAAAAAGCATAACTTCATAAAATAAAAAATATACGCTTTTTCTAGCCACTATGCAAACACGGTTCTAAGATTGTAATAACGAATATCAAAAGAAAAATATTTAGAAGTCATTTCTAAGAAATATCTTTAAACGTATCGAATTTCAATAATAATCTATTTTGATTCTTCTGTCGTTGTGTATAAAAGCTAAAATATGTGACCTTACTTCGAGCTAACAAACAGCTGTTTGTTCGTTTTATTTGTATGATATATTTCGTTGACCTGAAGGTCGGTCCGTGTGTACAAGGTCTGTAGACTAGCATTACAATACAATTGTTATGAACGTTAATTAACTATTTTCAGTTAATGATACAGATGAGGGAAGATTGTAATTACCTATAGTTTTTTTGTTGAGTTTGCTCGTCATCGCTTTGATTTGTCCAAGTAGGTATTACTTATTTTTGTTTCCGAGTCCTAAAATTTTATTAATCCTAGTAATATTATGAAAGCAAAAGTTTAGATGTTTGTTGCTCTATCCCGTCGTAACGCCTGAATAGATAAGGTTGAAAATTTGAACATAATTAGATTATAGCCTAGAATAACACATAAGATACTTTTCATTTTTTCCCGGAAATTTCCCGGAAAACCAGGAACGGGTATTAAGCGGACAAAACTGCAAAGCACTACTAGTGAAACATATTTAAAAGCAATGTTGGTCTAGTAGCAAGAACGCTCGATATCACAATCGTTATTTTTTTTTATTTTTTTTAACATTTATAGGTTTACACTTGACCACCATCTCGCCTAATGTTAAGCGACGATGCGGTCTAAGATGGAGCGTGCTTACCTAGAAGAAACCGATTCACTCTCGATTTGAAGACACCAAGATTATAACCATCGGGAAAAACCCACTCGGGCAACTCATTCCACAGTCTAGACGTTCTTATCACAAAAGTAGAGTCAGACCTCTTTGTTCGTGTCTTTGGAACATCAACCATGAAACGATGCCGCTTCTTCGAGCTACGGGAAGTCCGATAGAAAAAAGCGCTAGGTGGTATTAGATCATGCAGATCAGACGCACACTCTCCGAAGTGTATCCGATAATAAACCGATAAGCTAGCAATTTGTCGGCGATGTTCAAGACTTTTGGCCATAGTTTGGAATTCTGCTTACACTTTTGATTATTTTCCAATAGCAGGTATAAAAAATGGACAGCACCACCAGCTTCAATGGTAAAGGAAAGTTTAGAAAACCGGATTTTCCAATAAATATATCTTTGGAGGATTTGCGTCATCCCTCAACTCACACTTGGATAAGACTTTGACTATCTACTTAATTGTCAGAGAAGACCCCGACTCCCAGCAGTGGAAAACTCCTAAAAATACGGGCTGTGTTTGCTAAGCTGTTCACAACAATATTTATATACTCACTACTATTATAGCCGTTTCCTCTCAAGTTTGACTCACGTCCGGGTAAATTTTCAGAAAAATATAGATGTCTGTTCAATGTCGAGTGTAACTGTGTTAGAAGTATGTATATATTTATACTTTTATAAGCATCAATTTTAGCTTTCAGGATCCCAAATTAAAAGGTCTTGATTAAGACATACTTCTGACATTTTATTGTTGATAACATTTATATTTCTTTTTACTGCAACACGATTTGAAATTCTCATTCCCACCATTATATGCTACTCCAAATATTTCTTAAAATGTTATGATACGATACCATTTTTACAAAAACTGAAAAGATTGATCTGTTTTAGGCTTAAACTAGAATAAATAAAATCTTGCAGGGAGAGTTTTTTCCCTGGCATTACGATCACAATAATAATTTATTGGAATATTATCAACATGTTCCATTTTTTATGGAGAGATTATGACAGTTGCCCTTAGATGGCTCCCACTACCTTTCGAGCTAATGCAGAAGATGTAGCTACATGTTAGCAGGTACTAGATCCTACCCACCAGAGCCGTTGGACCTCCTTAATGGGATGCCAGGTCGTACCTTGTTCTTTCCATCCCTCATTTTTCATCGGTTGCAGCCAAGTCGAGGTCGTACCGTCTAAGCTGCCCGTACCTAGTCCTCGTAAAATATGTAATACAATTGAGTATGGTAAGATTACTGATGGAACTAATAATGATGGGAAAAGTGAAGGGAAAAAGACGCGCGGGACGCCGGAAAAAAATCATGGCTCCGTAATATCCGGGAGTGGACCGGCATAAACTCTGTCGAGCAGCTTTTCCGGATGGCAATAGACATACACGAATTCAAGAAGCTGACGGCCAACCTTCAACGTTAAAGAGGCACTTGAAGAAGAAGAATGGTAAGATTAGGTTAGTAGGGACCTGTAAGTTTTGCGCTAGTCCAAAGCGCGGAACATAGTAGACACCACCACATCAATATTATTAGAGGCAGTGGGTGAAGCCTAATCACTCTAAACTAGATAGATACATAGAATTTTGTAGAATACATTTAATCCAGTAAGGCTCAACTAGTTGTGATTTGTATAATTGATCCTCAGATGAGTCTGTGTCAATTTTCTCAGAACTTGAATATAATTAAGTATGGATAAGTATTTATTTAGCCACAGCGTGTTTTTCTTGTCCATGCCGTCACCGGCAGTGAGTCAGCTTCCGTCCTTTATACTGCTTGTCCATTTACTTACTCGGCCTTGGGGCGAGGAAAAAAGAATAAGCCATGTGTGAAGAAAACTTGGGAATTTGTGATTATTATTTTATCATCATTATCAATAGTTTTGCGCTATGAAGCATAACTAGCGTAATAGAAAACCTACCTATAGTTACATTTTGCTCTCATTGTGGAATATTGTTTAGAGTTATAAAGCAGAAGTTTTGAAATGACCACCGTATGTAAAATTTACAATAGGGTACCGGACTGGGTCAAAAATACACCATCCTAATTAGTCCGTCAGCTAGATCATAGAAAAATATTGGACACGTATTTTTTGTTTTTTCATAATATTAAAAATCGTCAAACATATAGACCATCAAACTTCGAGAGTGGGGGGGTCGTGACGTCACACGACAGTAAAAATCGTACTCACAAGTGACGTCACACGAAACTTCGAAGCGCTGTATCTTCGTCATTTTTTGTTTGTGAAAAAAAAAGAAAAAATACGTGTACAATAGTTTTTTGGCAATCTAACTAACGGGCTACTTAGTTTTTTTGAGGATTGTACCCTATTGTTGTTTGGTAACCAGGACTTAATCGCGATATAAGTTATTTATTATTGAATCATCTCAACGTTTTGGAAGCGTTACAACGGCCGTGGTCACAAAAAGACCGCAGTCTGAAGTCTGTAATGTGAGTTCGAAAGTTTAAAAACTGGATGTCTTATACTACCAAAGAAAGCAAGCACTATGTCAATGTAATATATATTGTTATTGAGTATGTGTAAATTTATTAATTTTAAAATTGACCCAATTATTTTAAATAATTCAGTTTCTTGGCTCAAATTGCATGATGTCTTCACCTATAATTACTTAGCCCTGTACTTATTTAAAGTTATTACTCTTTTAATGTGTTGGTGTACACAATGTTGGTGAACTGAATAAATAAATTTGTGTAGAGCACTTTTCCCGTTTCCCGGGTTCTTTGGAGTAGAATGCCTTATTAACAACCGTGTTATGAAACAGATAGATTTAAGTTAAATTCTGTCTTTTCACCTTTGTGTGCCAGCATACACTTCGAAAGTTTCAATGATTTGACTTTTTTACTATTAAAATTAACGTGGTTGTTACACATATTTAATTTGGTAAACGGGAAACTCACGTGTAAATATGATCGGTCAATCCGATTCGAGTTACGGCCGCGTCCGGCGATCTTTTTCAAGGAGAGTTCACGCGCTCGATGGCTGCCCTGGCACTGGCCAAAACTCGAGTCGGATTGACCGACCATATTACACGTGAGTTTCCCGTTTACCAAATTAAATATGGTTTGACTTTACTCAAAGATTTTATAGCTTTTACTGTACTTACAAAGTACCATATTTAAAAATGTTGTAACTACGTTCGCAGAAGTTTGAAATGGACGTTTCTAGAAAGATAAGTGTCACATATAGACATTTCCTGGAACAAACACACCCGACGCGATGCTACGTGATGCCACGCAGACGTATGGACATGCATGAGACATGCATACTGTTCTCATGCATAGCTTGAGGAGAATTCTTATTACACGTTTCATGGTCGATGTTCCAAAGACACGAACGAAGAGATTTGCCTCTACTTTTGTGATAAAAACGTTTAGGCTGTGGGATATCTTGGCTGAGTGGGGTTTATCCGATGTTTACAATCTTTGTGCCTTAAAATCTAGATAGAATCGATTTCTTCTAATTCTAGGTAAATACGCACATTGTAGACCGCATTGTCGCTTAACATCAGGCGAGATAGCGGTCAAGTGTAGTCTATATTAATTATAAAAAAGTTAACCAAGTTTTAATTTCATTAACCCCGGCCAGCTTAGAATGTTTTTTTAATCAATGAAGTTTCAACTTTGTTACAATAGCTCATTGGTCTATTTTTGGCTAATTGTCCATTGATTACCTAAAAGTGGCTTTTAGACCCTTTCTTTATGGCCGATGTAGGTGGTCTCGAAGTTATGCGCTCCTGTGTTCCGTGTTTCTTATTTTTATGCAGATAACAGCCAACTTTCTAATTGTGTTGCAAAAGAACTAAATTTTTCTACAAGTTAATTTGCAATCACGACAGTGGCTCCGCTCAGGTTAAGAAGTTATTCTGTACGTGTCTGTGGAACGGCAATTTTGCATTTTCAATCAGTATTTATTATCATACGTCGTGACTGCGAATGATTTTTTCCTTAGAAGTAATTTTATTCATGTGTCATGGTTATAAATAACTATTGGACAGACTTTCTGCCAGGAAGAGTGGCGGTAGCCTAGTGGCAAGAACGTTCCATTTAACTAGAGTTAGGTAATTGGTTCAAAACTCTTTTAGGCTTTTGAACAGTTTCACATGTAGTATGTACCTACAAGTGTGTCTAATTTAACAGTAGAACATTGTGAGGAAACACTGATAGATGACACATTGTTTCTCTTAGCCTTGGTCTTCATAAAGGCACTATATATATATGTCTAAATTGTAGATGTCTATAATATAAGTATCAACCACTCCTTTTTTGAGCTTACCCTCCTCCATACTTTAAAATCTCTCATTCCATCCTATGGTTGCCTGGAAGAGATCGCTTTTAGTGATAAGGCCGCCAATTGCAACTTTATTTGGTTTTGTTTTAAGTGACTTTTGTTTTTTTTTTTTTAGTTAAGTGCAATAAAGAGTTAATCTATCTATCTATCTATATAGGCATTACGTTGACAGACATACTCATTACTAACATGAAAGCATCAATCTCTTGTTCTTCCTCCCTCCCTAGTGGGAGAAGTCAGGAGTCGGCCTCGAGGCGACTCTCTTTGCCGAGGTTGGGCTTTTGGGCACACTGGCTCAAGGGTAGTTTGGGTCCTACAATTTAGACCCATTAGGCTTCGGCGCGGCGACCACGTCTTGGCTTTGTGGTGCTTGATTTTGTTGACTTTATCGCATTCATCACTTGCTGGTTCGGTCAGGAGAGGAAAAGTAGCACAAAAGCATGCTTTTGTTGAGCAAATACTCATTAGTAACACGTGTGTCGCAACGTTGCTAGTAATTATTATTTTATTAATAAAGCATGCTCATTTTGAGCTTGCTAAATCAATCTACGTCTGATTTGCGAGCTACCTGAAGCGCTGTTAGAAGAGGCCATGCTCTGAGCGGTTCCGAGTACCAAACATCACGTCTGTATGTTTGATTTAAGCATACTTATTTACGTGTATGCTTAAAACAAGCATGCTTATTGTTTGAAAATGTTGCAGTTGCAGAGCTTCCTAATTTTAAACAAAAAGCCTTCAATTGTTCCTTAAGACTTTCAATACATGTTGTTAATCCCTAAGACTTTGAGCTCAGTTGCGCTACTTTTTCCGTCATATACAAGTAATTTATTTATAGCAAACATTACAAATATACATTTAAATACAAAATATTGTATGAACAGGTGGTATTGGGAGTGACAGTATTACCCACACAGTATGTTCCCGCCAACTTCCACGAACAAATTTAACCACAAAAAGCAATAGTACAAATAAAAAAATTACAAATTGAATATTTCGCAGTACAATTAGATAAATCGTTTTTTTTAGCAAAAACCCTTAATTTCGCGAAAACACGAAGTATTAGACAATGATTTTCACATTTCTAAATATTACTGGAAAAAGGTAGATAGATAGATAAAAATAGAAACTCTTTATTGTGATACAGACAAATTAATAAAATTACAGTGAAATACTTATGAACTAGTACCACAAGTGGCGGCCTTATTGCTAAGAGCAATCTCTTCCAGGCAACCATCACAAAGGAAAAAAAGCCTACATACAAATACAAACAGGGACGAGTGACATTAATTAAAAAAACTATTAAACATATATTCCTAAAATAAAATAATCAATATAAACCAATAAAAAAATCATAACATTATGCTTCCATAATATTTAAAACTTACATAAATAAGTGATAACAACAAATAATTACCTATACTAAGACAATAGGAGTGCGGATATTATGAACAGTGATTCAAAAACCGCCAGAAACACGAAACAATTACAACAAGTCTAAAACAATAGTGCTACAACTTGCTTACAACTTACAACTAAGGTACGATGTTTTCAAAAACGCTGGCCGCATTATTAAGCTTGCGAAATCAATCGTTGGCTATTACGAATAAAGCACGCTGATTGGATAATACATGCACATCAGCAGTTTCCACTGTGTCACGAGTGCAATTGTTTTTCCCATTTCAAAAAATGCCTAAATAAGAACGCTAACTTTCCGTTGTAACAATGTGTGTATTTAAATTATCATCTAATGCCACTTGGAAATTTTAAATGCTTTAAAAGAAACAGCAGTCTGCTGTTTTTTTTTATCAAATACAAAGTCAAATTCATTTGCATCAGGCAATAAAAACGTGTATGTTTTGACAAGCGTTTCATTGTGTTTTTTTCAAGTGAACAGAGTTTTGTGCATCCGTGATTT
Organism: Ectropis crepuscularia; assembly: GCA_963693475.1. Lineage (NCBI taxonomy): Eukaryota > Metazoa > Arthropoda > Insecta > Lepidoptera > Geometridae > Ectropis > Ectropis crepuscularia. Next base: position 31,012,848 of record OY856339.1, on the reverse strand, counting down.
GACTACGCCTGGTGTATGACGAACCGTCACGTGTGTCGAATCAAAATGTCAATGGATACCAATAATAGTTTCTAGGGTTCCGTACACAAAAGGTAAACTGGAGCCTATTACTAAGTCTCCGTTGTCCGTCTATCATCATGCTGTATCTCATAAACCGGATAGTTAGAAAACTCATTACCACAGATGATGTACGAGTATAGAAAAAAATACTGAAAAAACGACTAAAAACAATATTTAGGGTGACATACAGCAAACGTTGAATCTTTGTTCGTTTTTGCACAATATCGATAGCGGTAAGTAGACGTTTGAAATATTCACAGAATATAGAGTTATATTATTCACTCTACAAATAATTAAATAGAAAAAAATAATATTCAAGGGAGGTTCCCTATAGAACAGACATGATTTGTTTTTATAGATAATGGTGCAGAACCCTCCGTGCTTGACTTCAACTAGGCTGTGTTTTTATAATACAGAGTGATGGAACGAGCAAGACATGCATTTTGTACAAAACATTTGCCACGCATCTATTTGAACATGACCAGTCTACGTCACTGCCTAGGACTGCACTGCGGTAGTCACCAGGAGATATAAGATGTTTTATCTCTTTGCAGTGAAATTTCTCTAAACCTTCAAAGTGGAAGACATACAATCATGTAACGATTTACGTACAAAATTAACATAACAATAACCTTGTCAAATTATAAAGCAGTTCAAAAACTGTGTGCAAAAGTTAGCGTCTTCCTTCGAGTACGGGATAATAGATATGTAATTATTTTATACATTACTAGCGGCCCGTCCCGGCTTCGCACGGGGTCAATATTTTTTGTTAAGTAGGTATGCTAAATGAAACGTACATGACCAAATTTTTCCAAATTATCAAAATTAGAAACCAAAACTTTAAAGAGTAAAAACATTAAACTGGCTGGCCTGGTGGCTTAGTTGGTTGAGGGCCGTTTTGTAAAGCGGCGGTTTAACGATCAGCCGGATTGAATACGGCTGATTAAAAAACCGCCGGAATGAATTCGACGCCATACGTCATTCAACACGGCTAGCCGTTAAGTAATAAAGCGAGAGATTAGCCGCCTCTTTCACAATTTTTAGTTCCGATTCTTAACACTCATGGCACTGCCTGACATAACAACAACTATGGCATTGAATAGGTACTGCAAGTGTGTTGCTAAATTGCTAAAGTGACAGTGGATGCTGGAGTTCGGAGGGATTGTACACAATATTATTGGAGTGTCACTTGTCACCCTGGGTGTTACTTGGAAACTATTTCGTTTCCACCGTCCACCTTGTTAAGACTAAATCGGACCGGGTTGGTTACATGAGACCCAGATCCGACTCGGAGCACACCGACTCCATATAGTCTTGGCGCTACTACCTCTGGAGTGTATTAAAAAAATGCGGGAGCCAGAAGCTCAAGGGAGGTCCTGAGTGGAGCAAGCCATGCAAGTAGCCGTAGTGTATCGCAGGCCGAGTATGGAGAAGCGACACTCAGGGCTGACCGCAGAGCTTCTGGCGGGAGCCCACCCGGAGTCAAATCTGGATGATAGACCCTTGTCTATGGAAGTGCACCATGTTTCTTAGGTGTACCGTCACCGATATCAATTTATGGGCTTTCAAACTTTATGAGAGAGGTAAAATGTTGTAAAAAAATATTAAGGAATACCGTAAGTAATCGGTCAGTTTTTTCGGATGAATGAAATTAATTTTGATTTTGTTTATTTAAATTATGTTTTTTTAAATTTGGTCACCCTATAATATAAGCAGTAATACAATACGGCTGAACGTGGGCCGCCTTATTGAAGAACGTATCGCAATGACAATGCGGCTAATCGTTGAACCGCCGCATTACAAAAAGGCACTATTTTTCAAAACGGCTAGCTGTAATGTAATACGGCGGAAACAAAATAATAATATTACCATAAATCGTAGAACCTAAGATAGGCCCTACCAAACTTCAGGGCGCACGCAATCATGTCAACGTTGGGAAGAGGGAGCTCACTCTTTCCGTTCTAGTCGGTTGCAGGACGCGGTGGACGCCGGACGTTTTTACCTATCATTATTCGTTGTCAATAACCAAAATAAGTAGCACCACAGCAAATCTCGCCGCTAGCGATTGTACGGGTCAAGTAGATTGGTTTTATGTAAACCAGATACGATACACACAGAGACGCAGTTTATTACCGATATCAAGGTGCTCTGGGCACATCTATTGATTTATATCGATGAATATTACCACAAACAACTCTCAGCCTCAACGGACACCGGGAAATTGAAGCTTCTCTCAAAGGGATTTCCCATTGGCTATAATTTTGTAACAAACCCCCGTCTCGGCATGCGGCTTGGTAAGTTTCTTTTACACGATTTTAAAGTCTTGGAACCATGTACCAACGCGGTACATGATAAAAAAGTATTCTGAGATAACAACACTCTGACTGGGAAGGATGAACGCTGTACACTCTTCCTAATTCTACATCTACCATAGATCGTAGAACCCAAGATTGGCCTTCCCAAACTTCAGAGCGCACGTAATCATGTCAAAGTTGGGAAGAGTGAGCTCACTCTTTCCGTTCTAGTCGGTTGCAGGACGCGGTGGACGCCGGACGTTTTTACCTATCATTATTCGTTGTCAACAACCAAAATAAGTAGAACCACAGCAAATCTCGCCGCTAGCGATTATAGGGGTCAAGTAGATTGGTTGTTTGTAAACCACTTACGATACACACAGAGACGCAATTTATTACCAATTTCAAGGTTCTCAGGGCACATCCATTGATTTGTATCGCTGGCATTGTACTGCCACGTTGCGCCGCGCCGCGCTACAGTCGGCGCGCCACGCCGGCCCGTCGCGTCGATTATTATTATTTCGACAGGATGGAATTTTTTAACTTCGTAATATCTTTTGAATGCAATGTCCGATTTTAATAATTCAAAAAGGAATCAGTAGGTATTAAAGCAATCTTGAATACGAAATAGTTTATTTGGATAAGAATTAATACAAATGTATGGATAACATGGTCTGAATTTGATCGGCATTTTTATCTCCTTTTAAAATATAAAAAAACAGTTGTAGCGACGTAATTACAGTAGTTAGACATATGGTCTCGCGAGGTTTTTTGTAGATTTTAATACGTTTTATAATATTGTAGAACATTGTTTTGTTCTATCATTGGTACTTTCCGCAGCGTATGCGATGAAAGCCATTTTATGGCTGTTTTTTTTATACCTTGCGTTGGTTTTAGTAAAGAAATGAAAGTAATTCTAATTTTTTCTCGTAATAAAAGTAGCCTATGTTACTCAGTGATAATGTAGCTCTCTTTTGGTAAAAGAATTTTTGAAATCGGTTCAGTAGTTTTTGAGTTTATTACATACATACAAAAATACAAAAATACAAAAATACAAATCTTTCCTCTTTATAATATTAGTATAGATGTATTGTAAGTGTTTGTTTACTTACATTTTAGCTTAGCATGTTTAGCATGCGTACACGTGTATACCTAGATGTGTCTTAATTACAGCTCAATAATCACGCTATAAGAGAAGGTTAAAGTGTAAATACGTTATGTGTAAGCACATAAGTATGTTTATTATTATGGATATTGTTCTTTAGGACTGAACAACTCTACATTTGAAACAAAAATAACAATTGGCGACCTTAACGCTAAGAGAAACTTCTTTCAGGCAACCGTAGGATTGTAAAAGTGATATGTAGGTAGGAAGGCAGTGAATATAATAAGGTGTAGGTACATAGATAGTGGTATCAAGTGTTCATGTGATGATTCACCCATATAAAAGTGACGCAGGTACCACATGGTCACCACAACGTGTGACGAACTGACGAACTATTGCCTTAGACTCCGTTGGAATGATAATGTTGGATATGTGATTAATCAGGATTCATTACTCGCCATCGCGTTACTTTGGAAATGTCTGGACATGGTAGAGAATACGGTGCTCTTAGGGACTTGCGGTAAATTCTCCAACGTAGATACATCAGCATCATCAGCTCAGTTAGTATTCCAATAGCGACTCAGGGTTTTCTCTCACAAGAGAGTCAAAGTTGGATCCCTTATGCTGCCCAATTTCGCGGGGAACATAATTATATCTCCTCTAAATATGTTTGTCTTATCTAAAACCATGATACGATGATATGTAAGATTAATTGATTTTGGTTCACAGATTCAGAAGATTACCTCACACGTAAAAATACAAGTGACAACATTGGTGTTCTCTCTATGTTATGTTACTTGTAGATAACAGAGTGTTAATAGTTTAAAAATAATCCAAAGCATGATCTGTCCCCACAAAAACTAGACGCCGCTACGAGCCAAAAAAAAGGAACCAGTCTTAACAATTCTTCCACCTTCACCGATCTAATCTTTTATTTTTTCTAACATCCTTTGATATGTCTCATTTCTAATAGGTTTTTTTTTATTGGTCGTGTCCGTTAAAATCCCTTTGTATGTAAATGTGTTGACAGGTTGACAAAGATCCAACGTCTGTTCTGATACTTCACGCCTACTGGTGTTTTGGAGAAATGTGAAGCATTTTTTAACAAGGAAAAAACCTTGTTTACATCTTCCAACAACTGTCGGCAGCCAGGGAATTTTAAATAATATGTTAGTTCACCTTTTGGCGTTAGAATGTGTCATGTTAAGTTGCTATGTGGAAAAAATATAAATCCTTTTTAGTATTAAAATTAACGTGGTTGTTACACATATTAATTGGGTAAACGGTTAAGTCACGTGTAATATGGTCGGTCAATCAGACTCGAGTTTCGGTGCCAAACGGACAGCCATCGCGCGCATACACTCTTCTTGAAAAAGGCCGCCGAACGCGGCCGAAACTCGAGTCGAATTGACCGACCATATTACATATGAGCTTCCCATTTACCCAATAAATAAATATGATATCCTTTTGATATGAGATTAGTATAATGTTGGATTTAGGTATTTATTTATGGTCACAATTCATAAAAGTGTTTATCATTTTGAAAGCTTGGCTTTGTATTTTTTATATTAAACACATGTGTGCTGAACTAGCAGCGCTCTACGGTTTTACGGGCGTAGTTCCCTTTCTCGTAATTTATATTTATAAGCCTCTGCTGTTCCAGACTGTTTTTAGGGTTCCGTAAAACGTAAAAACGGAACCCTTATAGATTCGTCATGTCTGTCTGTCTGTCTGTCTGTCTGTCCGTCCGTATGTCACAGCCACTTTTTGCCGAAACTATGAGAACTACACTGTTGAAACTTGGTGAGTAGATGTATTCTGTGAACCGCATCAAGATTTGAACAAACAAATTAAAAAAAAAAGAAAAATTTGGGTTGTCCCCCATACTGAGAACTGAAACTCAAAAATATTTTTTTCATCAAGCCTACACGTGTGGGGTGTCTATCGATAGGTCTTTAAAAATGATGTTGAGGTTTCTAAAATCATTTTCGTCTACGCTGAATAATTTGCGCGAGAGACACTTCCAAAGTTGTAAAATGTGTGTCCCCCCCCTCTAACTTCTAAAGTAAGAGAATGAAAAATCTAAAAAAAATATATGATGTACATTACCATGTAAACTACCAACGAAAATTAGTTTGAACTCGATCTGATGAGTAGTTTTTTTTTAGTACGTCATAAATACACTATTATTGAAACTTCGATCAAAGTTACAACGAACTACAAGAACTATGTGTACTATGTATATTATGTTACTTGCTGCAACGGAACCCTTCATGGGCGAGTCCAACTCGCACTTGGCCACTTTATTTTATAGAAGATTTAGTCATACATGATTAAATCATCCTCATAGTATGACAATACTGATTCAACAATAATTCTATTGATTAATCCAGCCGTTATTTTTACATTTTTCCCCCATCTGTCACTCATGTGTGTCATTGTGAAAACGTCTTTTCTAATCAATTTATGAAGTGAACATTTCTTTTGGCGCGCCACAGACAGATTTTTTGTGGGCTGTGAATTGAATTCTAGCCTCACACTCGGGAATGATAAGAAATCTTCGGGTAAACTCGGGACCATGGCCTAGGCCAATGGCCAAGTAAGCTAAGAGTTATAAGTTTTCACATCTATCGGCAGTTCCTATGGCTGCCAATTTTCAATCGAACTTTTTATTTTGCATAACTTTTTACTTCTTTAGCTAAATACTGGTTATTTTTCGCTTTATTAAAAAAACAGAATCAAAACCAGACACGAATGTATGGTTTGTTTTATTCTCATTAATTAATAGCCGTCTGATTGAACAGTCAAGTCGTCAAGGACACGCGCCCGCGCATTCCTCGTGAATAAATTAACATTAAAACGAAAACAAACAAGATAAATGTAAATCTCCTTTGTTCCAGTAACGAGCCGACCATGTGACGAGCGCCGCACGCGCAACTGATTGTCGCATCTACAACGGGACCTAGTCGTTATTGTCAGGTAAGAATTATTCTTAACCAACGATGCTAGAAAGCCAAAGAGTTCTTCTGTGAGAATTAATAATATTATTTTTACTTAACCAAAGAGACGAGGAAGAAATAATTGTATCGAAATGAAAAATTCATATTGAAAAAAAAAACTTAACTTAAGATGCTAGAAGAGTTGTTGATCTTCTGTGAGAATTAATAATATTATTCTTACTTAACCAAAGACTTTTGAGTGTTCTGTAAGAATTAATGATATTATTTTTAACTAACGTTACTAGAAGACTTGTAAGTCTTGCTGTAAGTTTTTTAACGGATCCATGGATGGAAGTTGGCCTAAAGTGACCTCCACAGAGTCCACACTCTACACCCTACCAAACTTAGGGCTAGCCATAGCACAATATTTCTTGTTCCTGACATGTCCGTCTGAGAGTATCTCTCTACTTAGTCTGTGGGGTTAGCGCAGAAGGTGCAAGGTCCTACTTACTGTGAGTTTGAGTTATATCTCTGAGTGTTTGATCTATCTATGTATATCACATGCTGCTATTAAGTTGTTTTATCAATTCGGTTTTATTTAATTTCAAATTAAATATCAAACTCCCGCAATTAACTAATTTTCATAATAGGAGTAGTAAACCAATTTGTTAGCGATGTATGTATGATACATACCTCCATAAAAAAATGGCTGTTAGAGGCATAGAGTTTCACGCTTTTTGTTCACCCAAAAAGTACATACGTCTACCTATATTTACTCAGTGTACATAGGTACATATCTATAGCTCACAGAAAGCGTTCCGTAACGATGATGAGAGTTCGATGATTTTTGTGTGCACCTAAAAAGTGCTCAAAACACCTAAAAAGTTTCTATGTTTTTTGCCAGTATTTTTTAAGATGTTTAGATCTAACCATTGAAAAACCCGTAATATAATGTACCTATGTCATTATGAATGTCATAAGATCATCATACTAAACGAACCATCAAGAATCCGCAGTCATAAAAGTTTTTCTTTGAATTCAATTCCAAGTTTGGTATTTCCTCCATGTAGATCCTTTTGCCCATTAAGTAGGCTTCGAGAAAATTCCTATACCTCGGTTATACCCGGTAAATTACGTCAATCAGTACATTCGTAGACGACTACTGAACTAAGGTATTAAATGTTAGTTTTTTTTAATGAAAATAATAGTTGACGTTATTTATTTAACTTTGCTATTACCTCTTTACCCAAAATTATCGTAGCTGTATTTTATTTTTAGTTATTAGTTATTTTCTTGTCTTTAGTTCTTTTTTTTTTTAACTTCATATGTTTACACTTGACCGCCATCTCGCTTGATATAAAGTTCTAACCATCGATATAAATAATTGTTTATATCGATGGTTCTAACTGTATTTTGTTTTTATTCCTTTTGGATTACTACTAATCAGAAGTTATTGTTGAATCTGTACTTTTAGCGGGCCATCTGGATTCCACAACGCTACCTGCGTATGGGATCCAGTGCACGCTGGCAAAACATTGTAATTTGTCAGTCAACCTTTGTAAACCCATTACTTATCTAAAGAAACGTATTTCATTGAATAAAAAAAAAAAGAAAAAAAAAAATTAATTGATCATCAGTACCACGAAGTAATTATACAAAAACTGACTGCACTTCGGTTACATCCGCGTAGTTCCCGTTCCTGTAGTTAAAAAAGAACAAATATTTGTTTTGTATTTCGTCACACAATATTTAATTTGGGTGGAAATCGAACGCAGCGAAACTCGCGGCTCTGCGGGCAGACTTAGGTACTCGTCACTAAACTACGAGGCCAGTCCTACTATAATATCCTACTGATATTACAAATGTGTAAGTTTCAATGTTATTAGAGGTTTGTTGCTCAATCACGTGGGAACGTCTGAACGTACTACTCTGTATACTCTTTCCGGGGGTCTACCGCCGAACGAAAAATGTCATCGCTTTGATGTTTCTCTCTCTTTTCTTTTCGCTTGAAGTGATAGAGACAGCATTAGCAAAGCGATAGCCGATTTAGTTAGGCGGTAGAAGCGCGTGTAGAAATTTGAAATAAAATTAGGTTATAGTCTAGAATAGTAGGTACCTACATAGGTTACTTTTTTCATAGGAAACACGGGTTTAAACCGCAGGGCGCTGCTACTTTATTCATAAAAGTGTTTGATTTTCTTATTATATCTAGTATTTTTTACAAATAATACCACATTCTCAAGCAATTTTATGAATACCCACTCTATTATCATTTTAAGAGCTGGCAGTTTAGAGACGATATTAAAGCTTATTACGCCGTAGGTATCGTGTAAGAGATGGTTTGTCGCATAATTTTGTAATATTAACCAATTAATGGATATTACATTTTATTTATGACATGGTACAAGATATATGTTTTAAATAAACTCTTTTAGGTAATTGAGATTATTATAGAAGTGCATTTTTAACCCTCGATGCAAAAACGATATATCCTATTAATATTATTAATGTCAATGTATGGATGTTTTGATGTTTGTTGCTCAATCACTTCATGGATTGGGCTGAAATTTAGAATATAGGTAGAAAATAGTCTGGAATAACACATAGGCTATATTATATTTAAGGTAACACTGCGGGGCGCATATTCCCCAACTCCAAACTTCCAAACTTTCAGACTCCAATGAATGTAAGAGAATAGTATTGAGTATTGAACACAAAATGTAGAGTATACTGTTGAAAATAACTTTTGCAGTAGTTTTAATCGCGTTGTAGCAGGATCTCCAATAAGTTACAAGTCACTTTTTCAATAGTTTATCGATATCAATCTCGTGACTGATATTGTATGCTGTTGCTCCTTCTTCTTTCCTCAAGTAAGTTTTGTCGTAAGAAATCCAACAGAAACGGTAGTTATTCTCAGAGGCAAACTTACGGGCGAGATAATAAAGACGTCTGTCTTTAATAGTCAAGTTTTCTGAGATAAACACACGATGACTTGGTCCAGGGCGTCTACCGCCTAACGAAAACGCTTTGACATTGCTGTCTCTTTTCTTTTCGCTTGAAATGAAAGAGACGGCAATGTCAAAGCGTCAAAGCGTTTTCGTTAGGCGGTAGACCCCCAGAAATCTTCAAGCTAGAGGTATTCGGCGATGAATCTGTTATGCCTTGTTATGCTTTTTGAACGACATAATAAAGCTGTCCCTATTGTATACAGTAGTAAAATCCGCTATTATAGGCTTTAGTGTTGATTTTATATTTTCACGCTCTTTTTTCGTGTGTGTCTGTCTGTGGAATCCTAGCTCCCAAACGGAGGAATCGATTAGATTGTTTTTTCTTTGAACGGTAAATTAGTAGAGAGTGATTTTATTAGCTTCAACAAAATAGGTTTATACCTTATTCAATTATCAGGTCTTGTTAGCTGCTGTAGGAATCATAGATGCTCCTGTTTACAACAGATTTTGTAAATTTAGTTAAATTGTTTCATATTAGGCAAATGTAGTTAAAGTTTCTTCCCTTACTTGACTGCATGATAGATCATGATTTTATTTAATCTCTTTATCTATGTGCGAGAAGGCCTCGAGTACCAACAGTGAGCATGAAGAGGACTTATGTATTATTTGACTTCATAAAAACCGACATTTGAACTTATAATAAATTGATTGATTGAACTCAAAATATATTTACCATAAAACACAATTCGTAAAGTAACTCCTATTCTAGCGATTCCAGAGATTTTTCAGAACAAACTTTACCATAATAGCAATAAAGATCTTTTCTCATTATCTTCAAGTCTAGGGCTTAACAAGCGTAGTCGTAGTATGCTTGGCATTATCTGCGATCAGCTCGTTAGGTCTCGGACACTTCAATAGTGGATAAAACAGGTATTTGATAAGGGTACATAAGTTTAACGTCTGGGTAAAAAGAATATCAACATTATCTAGACAAACAAAAAGACGAGTAAAAAGAAATCCCTATGGCGGCCTTTTGCGTGAAGATATATACGCGGTTCGAAATGTTTTTTTTTTGTCTTTTTTTACACGAATAAGGTACCTATTCCGTTTAAGATTTTCAGGGTTGATCCCAGAGCAAAAGTTGTTAGCACAGGCTGTCTGCGCAACCCTGACTAAATTTGCATTACCTTATGATGTCATTTCCATTTTCAACAAGATATCTTACAAAAAAAAAAACAAGTAATTTGATAAACCCGCCCACAGTCGCACGGAGCGTCAATAAACGTACGGTTTTTATATATTTTTGCATAAACAAGCGTATTTTATTGAATTCTGATGGAGTAACAAGATCTTGTTTGGGCCGAAGCGAGCGACGCTTTCTGCATACTAATAGACTAAAGGCCCGTGAACAAAATTTACGTAGTAAATGAACCACCAGGAGACCTATGTAGGATGATAGAAGGGTGTAAAGTAATAAGATTCATCACTATGCCGTCACTTGTAAGCTGTCCAACTGAGTTCAGTCGAAGAGGGGAGGTTGCAACCCTCGATCATTTCTGCTTGTCGCATGATTTTTGTACGGCGTTGCAGAATAATAAATTAGAAGAGGTATAGTCTATAAGTTGTATATTACTTATAGTAATTGACAAAGCATTATCGATATCTTTATTTCAAAACTTGACTAAAGGTTTTGTTTTAAGAGTTATTACGTTGCAAACGTTACTCAGCAATAAGACCCCCTACATACTGTCTCACTAGTTTTAAAGTATATTCTTTGTATGTATTCTTTTCTTCTGGCGTGTCATTAAAGTGTTACATTCGACTTCGATTCGATGAGGCAATACTAAAAAATTTAAAGATTTTGTCTCACGGAATTTTTGATCAGATGGTCGGAATTTGTCGATAAACAATTAGCAAACATAGTATACAATTTTGTTATTAATTATTAGCCAATTAAAAGTTAATTAATTATAAGTTTTTAAAGAAAAGCTTTCTGTGGAGAAAAGTAAACTTAACTGATTTGTTGGGTGTTTCTATTCTAGGAGAGATTCAAGGTCATACTCTGTGGTCATACTCCACCAAGTTATCTCAGCGCTTGTCCTCAAAATATGTCTTTTTTAGAACATGTCGGTCTCCTCACGTTTTTCCCGTCATTGTTATACCCATCGATGACAAACTTGTACTGCTCTTAGGAAAATACTCAAAGGTGTTGATGGGATCCAAACCTACGACCTCTTGTTAATGAAATGTTTTTGTTGATGTTTTTTGTAGTGGTAGAACTATTTGCACACTCCTCCTGGCAAAGTACCTCACCTTTGTCAGTTGTAATTCTACAGCCAAGCAATAATGTGAAAACGTCACTGTGCTCTGGTTTAAAGGGCAATGTTTCCAGTGTAATTACAGGGCATAGAGATAGAACATCTTATTTATATCTCTGGGTGAAGAGCGCAGTGCAGTGCTAGGTAATGATTTGGACTCTTCATGTTCCAATAGCTGCGTGTCACTGTGCTGTTATGGGGCAGGGATGTTGCTTACCATCAGGCACATGTCCTGCTTTTCTCATCACTCTAAACTATATAAAAAAAATGTTCTCGCCAGTACTCCACCATGACTTAATCTAGTAAAGAATACACCCTATTTGCATCGTATAGCAGTTAGCAGAAAAATCACAGCTCTATCAACTCGACTTGACATCTCAAGAACAACAAGAACCAATTGTCAAGAACCGGATCCCGCTATGTTGCCATACTCAACTGTTCTATTGCCAATTATTGCAAATAGCAATTACAATAACCGGCGCAGCTGGTTCCACCAGTCCTTTGTGACTGCGACATGCAGACATATCTTGAATCCATACTAATTTTGCAAAGTGAGACGCAAATATTGCCAGTTGTGTTTATACGTGGGAGATATTATAAAATTTTCGGAATTTGAACCATTGCGTCATCTCACCTATCTTACATATCTTATAGAAGAAGTTTGTCTGGAAGAAATCACATTTAGCGATAAGGCCGCCAATCGCTACTTCATTTCTAAACTTTACAAGGCTAAATTCATTTTTTGAAATATATGGATATTTATCCATTTCTACAGTAAGTTTATATAATTATTCATACTCTTACAAAGCATACTACTAAGGATGGGCGACAACATTTTTTTAAATAATATAGTGACCAAACGAGCAGGACATGTGCCTGATGGTAAGCCACATGCTTGCCAATAACAACACAGTGGTACGCAGCTATTGGAACACTGAGAGTCTAAATCATAATCTACCACTGCACTGCGCTCGTCACGCAGATATAAACGATGTTTTATCTTTAGGTCCTGTAATTTCACTGGAAACATTGCCCTTCAAACCGGAACGCAGTGATGTTTTCACATAACTACTTGGCAGTAGAATAACTGGCAAATATGTGGTACTTCCCCACGTGGACTCTGCAAAGAGTCCTACTACTACCAAAACATTCTAATCCTATTAAAATTCTAGTAACGAAGTTCCAGCAATAATCTGAATAAATTAACGACAGCACAATAAATTAAAAAAACGATAAATTATCGAGCCGACAGCTAACAGTAGTGTCGGATATCCAAATACAGGCGCAAGCGCACCATTATATTTTGAAAGCAATAACCCTCTGTCAAAACGACGCCCGTTCAGTTGTCAAATCTGACAGTTCGATTAAAAATATTTGTTCTAATTTAAAGGCTTGGTCAAGTGCGTAACGGACGCGCATTGCTTGGTGCTTGAGATACAATCTTATTATTTAAATTCTTGTGTCACGGTGCTTGTAACCAAACTCCTGCGAAACGGCTTGACCGAATTTTATGAAATACTAGCTGAATGCGCGCGCGTTGCTACGCCATCTATCGAAAATTGATCGTACCAATTCAAATTTTGTTCAAATTCGGTTACTTTAGGTTCTAATGACGCAACCTTTAACATATGACAAATGCTGTCACGCAACGAAAGCTCTCTAAAAGCAATATTTTTTCCCCGTTTTTGTTACATTTTTCATTCATGCTCGGCTCCTGCTAATAGTTGCGTAATGTTTAATACTCTATAGCCTTCCATGATAAATGGACTATCCTACAAAGAAAGAATCTTTCAATTCGGACTAGTAGTTCCAGAGATCCTTGCGTTCAAACAAACAAACATACAAACAAACTCTTAAGCTTTATAATATTAGTATAGATTTTGTAAGTCTGAGTAGAGATCGTGTTCTTTATACCCCTCCATGATAAGTGTGTTACTATCTATCAAGATACCTATTTTTCTGTTCAAATTTTTATTTGTGCATAAAAGAGCAATATTTGTTTTTCTACCATAAGCCTTCATTTTTGCTTCCGACCATTTTGTTTGCACACTGTACCGTAAAACTAGTTGATGTTTTTTGAAATATGCTGATGCACGGAATTATCCAACTCTTCCTTAGTGGGCTCCTTATGCATAGCAACATAACCTTCCTCTAAGCCCATACCAACATGTTCCAAGAAAGATGTCTATCGAAGACTTGCCTCATCCGTTTTCTGCTAATCTGCACCGGCTAGCGTGGTGGATTATGGCTTTCTCTCTGTTTTACGAGACAAATCCCCGAGTCCCAGCACTGGGAACACAAATTGGGCTTCTTATGCTATGCATTTTTCTATTGGACTGTTTACAACTCGAATAAGCAACATCGTTTCATGGCTTTCAAAGACTCGAACGAAGAAGCTTGACTCTACTGTTGTGATAAGAACGTCTAGGCTGTAAGCTGCTTTGCCTTAGTGGGGTTTTCCTGATGCTTACTATCTTGGTGTTTTCAAATCGAGATTGAATCGGTATCTTCTAGGTAAGCACGGTCTATCGTAGACCGCATCATCGCTTAACATCAAGCGAGATGGCGGTCAAGTGTAAACCTAAAAATAAAATGCAATATACAGACGCAAAAGGATTGTTCAAAATTCGTCCAAAAAGAACTTTTATGAAGATTGCTTTTTCATTTATTTTATTGTAGCTTAAGTTGCCTTTTTCGGGTCCACTAATGAACTCAAAATAAGTTGACGATCGGGTTCGGACCCTGTCCAGTGACCTTGGATCCAAATATAGGAATGACATCTTGTGTTGGACATGTGGAGATATCTTGTTAAAGACCTGTATTCCCAATGGGCAATGGTGAAAACGCGTTTATATTTCGGCTTAAGTTGGCGATTGGCGGCGGTGATTACCTATGTGCAAACGTAGTGGTAGGACCATTAGCAGAATCCGCCTGGGGAAGTACCACACCTATGCCAGTTATTCTACCGCCAAGCAGTAATGGGCAAACATTACTGTGTTCCGGTTTGAAGGGCAATACTTCCAGAGAAATTACAGGGCTTAGAGATATAACAACTTAGATCTCTGGGTGACGAGCGCAGTGCAGTGCTAGATAATGATCTTTTTTTTTTTTTTTTTAACTTCTATAGGCTTACACTTGACCGCCATCTCGCCTGATGTTAAGCGACGATGCGGTCTACGATGGAGCGTGTTTACCTAGAAGAAACCGATTCACTCTCGACTTGAAGACACAAAGATTGTAACCAACAGGGAAAACCCACTCAGGCAACGCATTCCACAGCCTAGACGTTCTTATCACAAAAGTAGAGTCAAATCTCTTCGTTCGCGTCTTTGGAACATCAACCATGAAACGATGTCGCTTTCTCGAGCTACGAGCATTCCGATAGAAAAAAGGGCAAGGTGGTATTAGATCATGTAAATCAGTCGCACACTCTCCGAAGTGTATCCGATAAAAAACCGAAAGACTAGCAACTTTTCGGCGATGTTCAAGACTTTGTAGTCTTTTTCGCACAAGAGCCTCGTTTCGTTTTTCGAGAGTTTCGTTTCGTTGCCTATGAGCCTTTTGGCACGTCTCTCGATCGATTCCAAGGCCTCCAGCTGATACTTAGCCGAACCATCCCAAAGATGCGAACAGTACTCCATACAAGAACGAATTTGAGCTTGATATAACGTGAGCAACTGCTCAGACTTGAAGTACTTTCGCACCTTGGAGAGGACACCTAGCTTTTTGGCAGCTAATTTAGCCTTGGACTCGATATAAGAACCAAAGTTGAGCGTAGATGTTAATGTAACGCCCAAAAGCTCAAGACGGTCAGAAATCGGCACGGATACACCTCTAAAAGTTGGAGTCAGTTGGAATGGACTCCTTTTAGCGGAGAACAGACACGCCTGCGTCTTACTCTCGTTGAACTTGACCAGATTGGCATCGCCCCATGTAGACACCGCCTCAAGGGTCAAGCTCAAACGCTCGATCAGACTCTCTCTTAGTACCTGAGTTTGCTGCCCAGTGGCTCTCGCACTAGATATGTAACTCTCTACAACGGTGCTATCATCTGCGTACCCAAAGATACCGGGCTTCAACAGATCGTTGATATGTAGCAGGAAAAGCGTCGCAGAGAGTACCGACCCTTGAGGGACTCCGGCATTGATAGCCATTTGATCCGACGAGCAGCCATCAATGACGACTCGTATGGATCGATCCCTCAAAAAGTCCGATATCCACGCAATAAACCCAGGACGCAAACCATAACCAGAAAGCTTGCTTATAAGGCCATCATGCCAAACCCTGTCAAAAGCCTTCGAAATATCCAGGGAGACTGCAAGTGCTTCCCCGTGCTTCTCGATAGCTTCACTCCAGATGTGAGTGACGTACGCTAGAATATCCCCGGTGGACCGGTCTTGCAGAGTATGGACGTGACTGAGATGGGCCTGTAGTTGGCAGGGTCAGCACGACTACCCTTTTTGGGCACTGGTTGCACATTGGCAAGCTTCCAAGACTTTGGTACCAATCCAGTTTCGAGAGAGAGTCTAAATAGACGTGTCAGTATCGGGGACAACTCAGGCGCACATGCCTTCAACACTAGAGCAGGAATACCATCTGGGCCACCGGCTTTATTCACGTCCAGACTGCGTAGCACTTTGCGAACCTCAATTTGACGAATGTGTACCTCTGACATGAGAGTCGGACAGCCAGGTGGAGTAGGAGGTGTCGCGCTACCAGCATCTAGACGCGAAGATTCCGCAAACTGAGATGCAAACAAGTTTGCTTTCTCCATTGCGGTGTGAGCCAGTGTCCCATCAGGTTTCAGCATTGGAGGTAGTGAGGGGCGGCAGAAGTTCGATTCGACCGATTTAGCTAGGGACCAAAACGCTTTGCTACCTGCAGGGTACGAAGCTAGACTGGACTCTTCATGTTCCAATAGCTGCGTGTCACTGTACTCTTATCTGGCGGGCTTATTGCTTACCATCAGGCAAATGTCCTGCTCGTCTCGACACTCCTTCATTAAAAAAAAAAGAATGAACTTGGCTGGCCACACTGCCGTGTGTCTAGATGTGCAAACGTGGGTCTAGATTGATTTATTGAATTTCTATAGTAATAGGTATTGTGGCTAAAAAACTTAAATTAGCCGGTCAGTTAGATAAAAAAAAATTGAACACGCATTTTTTCTTTTGTTTCACCAATAAAAAATTACGAAGGTGCAGTGCTTAGAAGTTTGAGCTTCGTAGTTGACGTCACGCCTATGTGTATACGATTTTTATAAAGACGTGATATTCCGAGAGCTGGTAGCAAGTTCAGGGTAGGTATTTGAGGCAAGTTGAAAACTTGTCACATAGGTCTTCTATTACTCCCCAACACGAAGGTGCCGACTTGGCTGGTGAGTAGCGAGGCAAAACGAAACCCTCAATTTAGATCACCTGGCAAGTCTCTCCAAAATGATCTTTCTTTTTGAGAATCCCCATTATTGAAGTGAAAACTTCTTTAGGCGCGCCTAGACAAATTTTTCGTGGGGTGTAAATTGAATTCTACCGTCACGCTCGGGTATGATAAGAAATCTTCGGGTAAACTCGGGACCTTGGCGATTGGGCATCTAGAAATGCGTCAGCCAATGGGAAATGCTGAAAGGGCGTGGCCTCGCCATCATGGCATGGCCATCTAGAAATGCGTGAGCCAATGGGAAATGCTGACGCATTTCTAGATGGCCATGTCATGATGGCGAATCCACGCCCTCCGGTTACACCCGTGTAGTTTCCAAGGTAAGCTACTAAATTCTGAGTTATAAGTTTACACTTCTATCGACAGTTCCTATGACTGCCAATTTTTTAAGTTATAAATACTCGTAAAACCCAATTTAAATTTCAAATACCCATCCAAACTTTGCTACAGGCTCTCGGAATATGACGTTTTTAGATTGGCAATGTTCGATGATCTAATAATTTGAAAAAACATAAAAAAACGTGTCCTATATTTATTTCATAATCTACCTGATGGACTAGTTTTAGAATGGTCAAGTCATCATCCCAGTTGTGTCATGCACATATAATAATACTAATTATTCTATGTGCATTATACATCCCAGTTGTATATTATCACAGTCATGTCCTGCTCGTCTCGTCACTCTTTAATTCCATAATTAAAATAAAGTGGCCAAGTGCGAGTTGGAGTCGCCCATGAAGGGTTCCGTTGCAGCAAGTAACATAATATACATAGTACACATAGTTCTTGTAGTTCGTTGTAACTTTGATCGAAGTTTCAATAATAGTGTATTTATGACGTACTAAAAAAAAAGTACTCATCAGATCGAGTTCAAACCAATTTTCGTTGGTAGTTTGCATTGTAATGTACATCATATATTTTTTTTTAGATTTTTCATTATCTTACTTTAGAAGTTAGAGGAAACACACACATTTTACCACTTTGGAAGTGTCTCTCGCGCAAATTATTCAGTGTAGACGAAAATTATTTTAGAAACCTCAACATCATTTTTGAAGGCCTATCGATAAACACCCCAAACGTGTAGGTTTGATGAAAAAACAAAATTTTTGACTTTCAGTTCTCAGTATGGATAACCCAAATTTTTTTTTTGTTCAAATCTTAATGCGGTTCGCAGAATACATCTACTTACCAAGTTTCAACAGTGTAGTTCTCATAGTTTCGGCAAAAAGTGGCTGTGACATACGGACGGACAGACAGACAGACGGACAGACAGACATGACGAATCTATAAGGGTTCCGTTTTACGTTTTACGGAACCCTAAAAAATAGTATTATGAAACTGGTTGCCTATGTTATGTATTTGATTCCACAAATCTTAGTAGTAATGTGTAGTAACATACGCGGCGGCCTTGCGCGTGCGCACTGGCCCGCATGAGAGGTAAGTGCCGCATCCGTTGGCACTTTGAACATTACTTTCAGTATCGTACACATACATAAAATATGCATTTATTTTTCCAACCAACTTCCAAAAAGGAGGAGGTTATCAATTCAACGTATATTTTTTATATGTATGATTTCTCGAGAACGCCCGGCCCGATTTTAATATTTCTATTGTGTGCGAATGGGTATGCGTCCCGAATGGTCCCATATAAATTTTAGCGAAATCGGCCGGGTCGGTTTTGAAATCTATCTTATATTATATATAGAAATGCTGACGCATTTCTAGATGGCCATACTCATGGCCACGCCCTGCGGTTTCACCCGCGTATGTTACAAAGTAAGCTATCAAATTCTGAGCTCTAAGTTTTCACTTCTATTGACAGTTGCTATGACTGCCAATTTTATTTTGCATAACAATAGTTTATTATTGTAAAGAAATGGTTGACGAGATAATCCGACAATATCACTTTATATTTGAAGGATAATGTTTCTAGAAAAATTAGAGGGTATAAAGTTTCTTTTTTTAAACTTATTTAAAGGGATTTGTCGCTGAGCGACCATATCGCCCTGTAAGCCAACAAATATAGATAAACTTAAATTATTAGCAATTGTTTCTTAGGCCTAAATTGATGAGTTTATACAACATAATTGCGTCATTGGATTCAGGACTGGCTAGTATCGCATTACAGTATCCAATATCTCTGATCTGATTACTATCTCTTTCAAAACACAGTCTTCTGAAACTATCGTTCCGAACACACTCCATCAATAAGGGCATAATGTCCTCGAGAACCCCACATTCATTGCAATTGGGAGATGGAACTTTCCTCATCAAGTATGCAAACTTGTTTGATGGAATATGTCCCGGGTATAAAGATAAGTCATCTTATATCTCAGGGTGACTAACGCAGTGCTGTGCTAGGTAATGATTTGCAGTCATATTCCTGTGGCTGCATGAACCTGGACTGTTATGGGCAGGCGGGTGCTTGCCATCAGGCACATGTTTTGCGTGTCCCATTACTCTGTATTTTCAAAAAGAATAGAGAGCTTATAAAAATAGGTGGCAGAAGTGGCAGCCATATTGTTAAAAATAATCTCTTCCAGGCAAGTGGCAGATGAGAGAATACGAGACTCGATAATATCGCGCGTAATATACACCTTACGCAAAACAAAGCAATGAACAACTTACTTGCACTTACCTAAAGTGAAAGTTGCCGCTACCAAAAATATATGGATAAGGTCGTCAACTATTACATCATAGGGCTCAAAATAATCTAGACCTTAAATATATACTACAGACGTATTAAATTCCCTTAACATACTCAACCAAACCAAATATAAATACTGAAAAAGTAATTCATACCTTACTGTGATATAATTACGGTTTCTTTTTATTATCACTCGGTCATTTTGCAAACCATGGCCAGAAGATAAATATCAAATCAACTTCAACCTTACCTCTATTACTTAAGGGTATGTTTTCCTTTAATTTGGTTTATTGATCTGTGTCTTGGCATTCGAGTTGTTTTTGCAATGCAACTGCTACTTGTAAAGGTATTGATGTCAATCCGACAGTACCTGTATATGTAAAAAATTGGCAGTCATAGGGACTGCCGATAAAAGTGAAAACTTATAACTAATCAGCAAAATGCAACCTGATGGTCAGATGGTGTTGTGTGTGAACTGTCCGCCAATATTTATTTATTTATTTATTTTATTTATTGGTGGGCCAGGGTTTCTACAGAGCGTACGCCATCGGTCAGTCGATCCCAGGGTCACCCTCCAACGCGATGAAAAGTCGTCTTTTCATCCAGTTCGTTCCAGGCTCGTGCCTGGAACGTTTAAAAAGATTAGACTATGAAAACTTAGGATTGAATTGTAGAGGGATTTTATTGGAGAGGGTGACCCAGCAGCAGCAGACAAATGCTATTGGATCCTTAAGAGCGCATAAGATCTCAGATGTCTGATTATTTTATTTGGCCCAAAAATAATTTCAACCAAATTGTTGAATTTAACTTTGAAAATTCATATAAGATAAAGTTCAGAATAAATATTCAACACTTATTACGATTCCATGAAATTTCTACGATAGAAAAAAATCGCAAAGTTACCTCTAATTTCTAAATGCGGGTAATACGTTGTTAATAAGATAGGTTTTGGTTAGAAAATGTATGATAATTTGAACTAGTATAAGGATATAATTGTACGTAGATTTTTTTCATATGACCATTATGTATTATTATTGCACAATTCCTTATATTTGTAAGGAGAAAAAAACCTATAACTCACGCTATAAGCCAACAAATGTTACATTATTATTTATAAGTACGCTTCGGCTGCTGAGGTAGTTTGGGCCCTTAATTATTTTTGTACCCTTTTGTGACTTTGGCTTAGAGCTTACACACCGTAAATAATAATAAAAAAGCACAGTGTCAGATAATTACTTTATCTAATAAATTTTTATTCTTAAAAATATTATTATTAAGTTAAGATATTAAAATTCACCTTCAAATGATTTTCAACTTTACTACGAACTGTTTAAAGTAAATACTACGATAATCGCCTGTGATGACGGATGGAAATAAAGGGTATTGGTCTATAAAGATTCTCGCACACTGTATAGTCAGTAAATCTATAAATTAATTTATTTTATACTTCTACCAAATACCCTACCACCTTACCGAAGGCATATAAACATGTGTAGTATAAAAAAATATCCCACATAATGTTCCCACTACTGGGACTCGGGGCATACTATCACAAAATGAGAGTCAAGGTCATAACCACGATGGCCAAGTGAGGGTTTGTTATGGCCTTGACACATGTGCTCGAAAGATGTCTCTTGGACCGTGATAGTTTCCTCGTGATGTTTTCTTTTACCGTTAAAGCCAGTGATAACAAACGTGTCCATCTGCACTAATAATGCACAATACTGGAAGATGTAAGCGGTATTTGAACCTACGCTACGTCTTAATGGGGGCTACATATTACAAAATAAGTTCGAGGGTGTGTGTATGTGCATGTGTGTGTGTGTGTGTGTGTGTGTGTGAGTAAAAAGTAACTTACAATGTTTACTAAAATGTTGATTAACTTACTTCAGTGTGTTGGTTTTTTGTGACGGTGTGTGCGCGCATCGTAGAAATTTACACGCATCATTTTCCAAAACGCGCCTAAAGTCTAATTAAAACTATACTTTTAAACTAAACATCGTTTACTAATAATCACGAATAATTACCGTGGCGAAACCGAAACCGATAACTACGGTGGGGTGCTGTTAGATAATATAAGTCATTATTTAAATATGTATAAAGTAGAGTTCGTCTAATTTACAAAAACCAAAATTTCTAAAAATTTACGTGTAAATTGTAGGTACATTGTTGAATAAAAAACATTGACTTTGGATCTTTGTCGACCGCTTGGTCAACATGATACTTTTAACCAATATCCTAGTGTTTATTTAGTTTGACGCAACGTAGGTACCTATACTTATTGCCATTTAACGTGTTCATTCCGTCATTATGATTCCGACTGATAGTAGTGGGATTGATTATCTTTGGAACTTCATCGGCCTATGGATATTTCAAATGTGCTTAGTGTAAAGTTAGTAAGATATTATGTAGTATTTAACCCTATAATTTAGTTTTGTCAATAAATCAACATTTTTTATAAATAACATTGACAATACAATAATTCGAACTAAGCGAAACATTGACTAATTATGGGAGGCAGATAGCTGATACACTCCTTATTCATTTTGTATTGTAATGTTTAGATGTGTATTGCTCAGTCATGTCGTACTCGTAAGAGCTGAATAGATTAGGTTAAAATTTTTAAATCAGTTATGACCAGGAAAGGCATATAAGCTGCTTTTTCCAAAAAAAGGAGATAAAAGTAAAAAAAGGAAGTTTTTAAGGAAATGTTAGTTTTGAAATTATTCGCGAGACGAAGTCGCAGGCACTATTAATATAATTGTGGGGTAGAGAGGTCACTGGAGCCAAATGCATAGCAAAATAGCATTGAGCGATCCAGCTAAAAAAAGATTTGTCATTGCGAGCTGAACCCACTACCTACCCAGAACTGAGGCACAAAACAGATCAAATATATTGAATGAATGTTTTTGAAATGATATTACGATGTGCGTCGACCTTTATTCCTATTAGTAAAATCCGGTTTCTAGTTTTGGAATAATGTGTCCTCTGATTTATGGATGTTTCTGGATTAGATGCCACTGTGGCTTCTGGGAACCGATGCCGATTTTATTGCTCTTGGAAATTAGAAAAATGATCGTTAAAGTACGCGTTACAATAATTATAAACTTAATGGGATGGGGAAAGATTGAATATGTACCTACTGGCTGGAGACTTTAAATCCAATAAAGAACCAAAAGGCCCAAAATTAACGCATACATACAGAAAATACTTCATAGTTTCGAACATTATAGCGTATGTAATTTATCGGCATTTTATTGAATAGGTACCTACTCGTTATGTCACGTAGTTTTAATAGCCCGTGTAATATTTTCCCGTGATAAAAAGTCTACCTAATCTGTCTGTTTTCCAAATTTCAACTCGAGCCGTTCTGATATTAGTGAATCTCGTGAAAGCTGAGAAGGACAAGCTTAGCAAGTACCTTGACTTGGCTCTCGAGGTTACCGCCATGTGGAATGTTGATTCGATGATCATAGTCCCAATAGTCGTTTCGGCAAACGGCCTTATAGCAAAATGTCTCGACCAATATCTCAAGAGGCTTTCGCTACACGGTTGGATCAAGGGTCAGGTGCAGAAGGTGGTCATCCTTAACACAGCACGCATCGTCAGGAGGTTCCTCTCTCTGCAGCCCTAACCACCGGTAGCTTGGACCCTGCCCCGCTGCTTGCGGCTATCTAGGTTTAGGTTTTTAAGTTGTTTTTTAAGCTTTGTATTGATATTGTAAACACTTAAATATAAGAAACCAAATAA
The DNA here is from genome assembly GCA_963693475.1 of Ectropis crepuscularia. Taxonomy (NCBI): domain Eukaryota; kingdom Metazoa; phylum Arthropoda; class Insecta; order Lepidoptera; family Geometridae; genus Ectropis; species Ectropis crepuscularia. The sequence continues at coordinate 30,989,354 of OY856339.1, read as the reverse complement.
ATGACTGAATAATTAGTTCTAAAAATATATGTAATAAATAGCACACACCAGTTCCAATAAATAAGGATAAAGGCACACATTAATTATGTTTAATTTAATAATAAGAGGTACATAAGTAAACTATAACATAAGTAAAGTACCTAAATAAATGTGGTACCTAGTATATATTTATGCCAATTACTTAAATTCAAGATGTAATAGTAAAGTCACATATAAAGGCAGGATAACCGAAAAATATAACCAAAATCTCTCCGATCACACTCTGAATCTCATGTTGGTTAGGCGAGATATTATGCGGTGGCAGTCTCGGTCGACACGACAGTTTACAGACGGCTCAAAAGACGGATATCTACCTGTATGCGACGTGACATACGTTGCTTTAATACTACGAGTATGAAGAAGCGATCAACCACAAAAGCTCGAAAGTGTTCGCAAGAGTGATGAGAGTGATGAGTGAGTGTAATCTGTCTCTTGGGCAAAGTCAAGTGACCAAACTGAAGAACGATAGTGGTAACGTCGTCTCGTCGAAGCCCGAGATTTTGGAGGAGACTGAGAGTATGAACAGTTATACAACTCTACGCAAGCACAACCCGTTTTTAGTATGGCTAAAGTTCCGAGAGCCAAGCTAACCCGACACTTTATGATGTTAGACACTGTATCAGATTAAGATGGATCGATAGGTACGATTGACGATTACAGGACAAGAACACAAAACATATCTTGGCTACAAAAAAAGAAACGCCTCTCGCCTTTACAGGGAGATGCTAAATCTCCAAAATTGTTCACCACCTTGCTGAAATATGTTTTCAAGTTACTGGACTGGAAAGGATATGGCATCAATGGCGAATCCATTACTCACTTTCGGTTTGCCGACAACATAGTCATTATGGCGGAGTCGCTGGAAGACCTCGGCCCCATTTTCAGGGAACTCAGAAGAGTATCCCAAAAGATAAGTCTGAAGACGAATAAGGACAAGACGATGGTCATATCAAATGTTTATCTATGTCTCACCTGTATCGGTGTCTAAGTTGTTGACGAATAAGTCTACCTGGGTCAAAAGATCCAATTAGATCCAACTTCGACAAATAGGTCCAGCGAAGAATTCAACTCGGCTGGGCAATTCTGAAAATTTCAGTACATATTTCAAATTTATATCGTCGTCTTCATTCAGTGCGTGTTGCCAGTGATGGCTTATGGAACTGATATGTGATCTTAACAAATAACAAAGCTCAAAATCACACAGCGAGGTATGGAAAGAGCTATGCTCGGAGTCTATTTACGCAATAGAATCCGAAATGAGAATATTCGCAAGAGAGAGTAAAGTAACTGACATACCTCAAAGAGTAAGCAAGCTGAAGTGCCAATGGGCATGCAGGCCATATCACTCGCAGAACTGACAAGCGATGGGAAAGGTTTTCCAGTGGCGACCACGAATCGGAAGACGCAGTGTTGGACGGCCTCCCACTGAATGGACAGATGACCTCACAAAAGTCGCTGGAAACCAGTGGTTGTAGGTTGCGCAGGACCGTTCGTTGTGGAAATTTAGGGGGTATGCTGAATATTCAGCAGTGGACGTCTTGCGACTGATAATGATGACGATGAGCCGAGAAATATAGTTGTAATGTTTATTCGTTTAGCATTCCATATATTATGTACTTCTGGCTACGGACGAAACTTTATTGAAATTGTTCACCATGGTTTATGTAAACTACGTAAAACTAGAAATATCACAAGCACATACATCATTTTGTTTATTTTGAAGGCTTCCATCGACGCGACTTTTGGGATAGATTCGAAGAATTACGAACAAAGGATTAGTTGTTGATGCGTCTGTGGTTCCTTGTCTGACTCGGCCAGTGTGAGCTCAGCATCGAGCTCGCTGTCGACAGGCTCGGTGAGCGCGTTGACGTCTCGGAGCTCGGTGGCGACGGCCGGGTGCAGCGCGCGCGGCCGCCGCGCCAGCCAGGCGGCCAGGCGGCGCGCCGGCGGCCTTGTCTCCGGCCGCGCGCGCCAGCACGCCCGCGCCAGCGCGCGCGCCTCCGCGCCCGCGTCCCACGGCAGCCGCGGCCGGCCGCCCGCCGCCACCAGCTGCACCACGCCGGCCGGCGGCAGCGCGCCGTACGGCCGCCGGCCCAGCGACACCAGCTCGAACACCAGCACGCCGAACGACCACACGTCGGCCGCGGCGGTCGACACGCCCGTCGCCAGGCTCTCGGGCGCCACCCACAGCACCGGGAACGGGCCGCGCCGGGTCGCGTACTCGCCGTCGACGGTGCCGGTCGCGCGCGCCAGCCCGAAGTCGGCCAGCTTCAGCCGGCGGCGCTCGTCCACGAGGCAGTTGGCGGCGCGCACGTCGCGGTGCACCACGCCGCGCGCCGCCAGGTACGCGAGCGCCGCGGCCGCATCGCGCGCCAGTCCGGTCAGCGCCTCGGCCGATATGTGCGCCTTCTCGTCGCTGCCGAGCCGGTCGCCGCTGTCGCCGCCCGCCGCGCAGCCGGCGAGGTGGCGGCGCGCCTGCAGGTAGCGCAGCAGGTCGCCGAAGAACGCGTGCTCCATGAGCAGCAGCGGCGGCCCGTCCACCACGCACACGCCCACGAAGCGCACGATGTTCTCGTGATCGAGCGAGGCCAGCGTGCTCGCTTCGCGCAGGAAGTCGCTCTCCTCCGCGGAGGAGGCCTCCTCTCGCAGAGCCTTGGCGGCGACGACCACTCGGCGCCGCGACTCGCGCAGCAAGCCCTGGTGCACGCGCCCGAACCGGCCCGTGCCCAGCTCCTGCAGCAGCTCCAGCGCCTCGCGGTCCACCAGGTGCTCTCCCAGCATCGAGAACACGCGCGCGCGCCGAGCGAGCATGCGCCGAGCGAACTTCGTCTCGATGTCGGTCACGTGGCGCGAGATCTTCGAGCGCGCCCATCGTGTCACCAGCGCTGCCGCGACCACGGCCGCGACGGCTGCGGGGAACCACAGGACTTCGCCACAGAAGGGCTCGAAGGGATCTCCATAGAGGATGAGGCAGTGGCTGGAACCGTCGAGGAGAGGAGCCGATCGCAGCTCGCTGTCGAGGCACTGGCGCTCCCCGCGGCTCTGCGCTGCGTGCTCGGGCCACGTGGCGACCACGCGCGGGTGCGGCTCCGAGTCCCACTGCTGGATGTATACTGTGGACTCCTTTTTGTGTAAATTCGGAACTTTCCTGTAAGTAGATAAATGAGACATTTATACCATCTCACAATAAATAAATTAGCAATTACGTATTACATCAAATACCCATTTAAGACCAAAATAGAAAACAGAATCGTATAAATGCCATCCAAAAATGTAAATTGTTGTGAAATTCCGATTTTAATTTTATTGAGCTTGTGTGGGCCGATGTAAAGAACAATTTAGCTTCAAATTATATAAATTCTTCATAAGACGACAAAATCCCAATCATCACAAAATTGTTTTCTGAACTCACTCCGGAAAAATGGCTAAAGTGTGACAACCACATACAAAAAATTGAGAACCAATATTGGAAACACGACATGAAATTTAACAAGACGAGTTGATCATAAATGTAGGAAACGAGTCAGATTCCGAGGAAAATATGGAAATTGAAACCATGTCTAGTAATGATAGTGATAGTGAAAATAATTTTTGATTTACTGGTTGAGAAACACTGTTAAATTCAATGTTAAAATTACCCATTACAAAAATTCCAATATATTACCCGGATAATTTTTTGTACTTAAATATCTTATGTGCGTCTTGTCAATTGTGCACTCTCCCGGGTTACAAAGACAATAGTAAATAATGCTTTAGAAGTATAAATGTGGCATGATCTGTTTTCGTCTGATAGCGTAAATAGTATATAAACTGTGGAATGAGTCTAGTCATCTTATTGAAATATGGTTTTATCAATCAAAAACGTTACCTCAAGCTTGACCTTCCCATTTTCTTGTCTGGGTTGTCCTGTAGAATAAATAGTAGTGCATCTAATATTCGGGCAGAGTATTGTGGCCAAGCACGATCACGCCACCTTTCTTCTAGTTTCTTGTACAATTTTATCTTATCTGTTTCGTGAGAATTATCATGATGAAATTTGCTGTCGTTTCTTTCGCCGCGCCATGAATATGACAAACTGTATGGTTTCATAAACGACGTGGTATTGTCGCCTGAACTGTATTCACGCACAATCCAGACGAAACCATTTTCTCTAGTCATATTAAGGTGATATGCAGCTTTAAGAAGTTTGGCGGCTATATCTGCACTGGCGTTGATTACGAAGACACGCACATTAGTATCAAATAAGTTTTTCAAGACTCCAGTCACGTCAAATTTAAAGAAGTTTTGAGTCATATTGATTTGTCGCACCAACAACTCTTGGATAGGGTGGGCTTGTAATGCGCGAAGCAGTGACATATCTGGAAATTGCTCTAAGATGGCCAGCCGCTTCCAACCACAGGTAGCCAATAAGTTCTGCAGCGCATCTACGATACGAGTTTCATGGGTATAGCTTACCACTGGACATTTCAGTGAAGTTTTGATGAACTGTTGTATGTCGTTTGCCATTTCATTGGTTAAAACAAAACCTAAAATATTGTTAGTTATTACCTCGCTTTGGATCCAGTGCAAAAAATTATTGAACAAGTTCTGATGAGGACAGTCAACTAATATTAATTGAATAAGGATTCTACTTGTATTAGTTAATGACGTAGACGTGTCCTTGAAATCTCCTAGTACATTCAACATATAGGTGTACTCGGTTAAATTTTTAGCTTCGCTTTTACAGAGAGCTACAACAATTCTCCTTTGATCTTGTTTGATGACTGCGGAGCTCCTCCATTTTTCGAATTCTGTTTTTTGATCGATTGCCCAGCTACAAGCAATATCTTCTGTACTTACCTCCCTTTTATATTTGTGATTTCTGATAGATATTATGTCCTCCAAGCTTGGTGAAAATTTAACAAACGTGTTAGGTAAGAAACCATCGTTGTACTTCAGTAGTACCGTCTCCTCAAGGAATGCATTGCAGTGTGGTTCTATTGAAAACCGAACAAAGTCCACTGATCTCGGGCTTTCCTGGCCATTAGTGACGAAAGAAAACAAGGTAATGTTCGAGTTGTACTGTAGATCAGTGACGCCGGATTGCATTACGGTTGTGAAGTTAATACGGTTAGAAGACATATCGATCAGTTTTTCAATGAACTTTGCATCACAAGTGTGGTTTGAGTCACTTTGTATGTATATCGTCATATTTGTCTTCGTTCTGGAAATAGAATAAATATGTTTTAATAAAATCGGCCAAGTGCGAGTGGGACTCGCGAACAAAGGGTTCCGTACCATTATCTGTGACCTAATCTTGCAAGTTACATACACTTTTCGCAGACGGCGAAAACCTCTTTTATTGTATGGGAGCCCTCTTAATCATTCATCATTCATTCATTCATTCATCATTAATCATTATAATATTTTTTTTTAAATTAATTATATTTAAAGAGAACATAAAATTAAATATTCTGTAACTAGTTAAAGCTTCAACCTGTCACCGTTATTAATATCGAGCAAGAAATGGTAAAAAATCAAGTTTGTTGTATGGGATAAATATTATTTTAAATATTTATTTTATTTTTTTAATTTTTAAATTGGAACGTATTTACTACAGACACGTGCCTTAAAACTTTCTCAAGCTTTGAGGGACAACAGGTCATTCAAACCTAGAAAGTAATAATTACTCTCCCCGTCATATATGTCATATGTCATGCCGGGAGCATGGGTCGAAGCGCAGAAGATGATGTAGTCAATAGAGTAACATTTTTATGCATCTTCCCAATGTGTATCAGCAAACACCTGACAGAGAAGTCTCTTGGAGTCAGGATACTGAGGAGACATGACGAGCGCGGTTAAAGTCATAATTAAGTTACGAAAAAAATATGTCAAGGTACAGGCACGGTGACAATTCTACAAATTCTATATGTGTAAATTCTGTAAAATAATATATTTTTTAACTAATCACAAGTTACTAAATACCTACATAAATTACGTTACATATAGTTGCATGAAAAAGAACTCAAAAATAAATCCTATTATTAATATTAAAAATTTCAATGTTTGGACGGTTTCTGTACGTGTTGTGTATTTGAACAGATCGGACTGAAATTTAGAACTTATTTAGTTAAATTATAGCCTTGAAGAACATATATGTAACTCCTTATCTCTGGAAAATAACGGGTATGGGAACTAAGCGAGTAAAACCGACGGGAGTAGCTATAATAAAATAAAGCCTATAACCTACTTCACTTTTCAAATAGAGCAAGATTTATATTGGCATTGCTTAAGTGGCAGTGCTTAAGTGTACTCGTATTTTTGTTAAACGCACTCAGTCTGTTGACTTCCCACTATCTTACACTTCGTTTAAAGGTGTAAATTTACTTCTGCAGATCTACTACGAAAACAAACTCCGAATGATCGGATCCGACCGACAGCTGAATCGGTAGCTTACCACGAAAAACATTCGGATCGATACATCTCGGTCAGAAGTTATAGACTTAGGTCAGATGAGGGTCGGATCTAACGAACAGGCCGATTCGATCAACCGACCGATTGTCTTTCGTGGCAGGAAACGTGGCCATAAGTTCGGCCGATATATGGTTTATCGGACTTCGTAGTAGACCTTCTGTTTCTCATACATACCTTTGATCCCGATAGTTGCATATACGATGTGAGTCGTAAGAAGCCCTCAAACAAGTGGAGTGAACCGCTGGTGTTTGATTTTGAGCTTTTATTTCCACTTCAACTTTTCTGCGTGGAATAAATGGTTTTTATTATTAGCACCAATGATTCTTAAGCATTTTGTTTATCTTATGTCTATGAATAGCACCAATAAAACAATAAATATATCTTTTGGTTTGATTTTTTCATCGAACTTGGTGATTTAATTAGAATCAACATATTTGTTTTTCTCACACTACACTATGTAGCCCTAAACTAAGCTAAACATCAGACGCAAGTATAGCTCGTCTCACCACCCTATCTAATGTAAAGCAGAGTTTATACGAAGCCAGTAATGCTGGCGCCAGTCCTGCAGACAAGCCAGCGTTGGCCTGGCCCCTGTTGTTTAGACGAAACCATTCATTTACGAATTTTTCTTCGGGTGTGTGTTTGAAGTTAAAAAAAATGAATTCGCGGCAAAGTTTGTTGAAAAAGAACTGGCGACACGTGTCCGCAGCGATGGCGCAGGGGTCGATGCTGGCGTAGGTCACTGGCTAGAAAAATAGACGGGCGCTCTATTCACGCCAGCGTTGGCAGCCAGCGCTGGCTTGGCTTGAAAAACTGTTTACACTAGGCAAATACCAAGCCAGCGCTCGCTGCCAGTCTTATTGGCAGCCAGTGTTGGCTTCGTGTAAACTATGCAATAGGGTGGCGAGACGAGCTCTACTATCGTCTATACGAGCTAAACAAAACGATAAAGGAGACCTCGGTATGTCTACTGCGCATATACTTCCAACTTAAACTGAATACCCCCATTATTAGCTAACAAAGAATGCTTACATGGCACGGCTGTCTATTGCGGCAAGGTTCCTTTTGTTTCGTTTGTAGAGTGTAACTAACTTGGCGTTGTAGCCGGCAGCGATCAGTGTGGCCCGCAGCAGAGCCGCGGCTGCTTCCTCCATCTTATCTCCCCACACCAAGGCAACAACAACGTTCTGCTCCTCCGATTTATACGCTAATTCGTACACTTTAATAAAAAACAAACAGAAATAAGCACATTAATTTAATCATCATTTCAAATCATTTAACGAGCTGTTGAATTTAAAAAGAGTGTATCTTTTCGGATCAATTTTCTAACGCTATGCCATCTTTTATCCATTTAGGTGACTATTCCGTAGCATAGGTAATTAGTAAATAATTAATGAACTCTTAGTTAATATATACACATATTATAAAGCTGAAGAGTTTATTTGTTTGAACGCTAGGATCTCGGGAACTATTGCTCCGAATAAGATTATGTTTTTGTTGAATAGTCCATTTCTCAAGGAAGACTATAGGCTGTATAACATTACGCTACTATTATAAGGAGCGGAGAATTAATTAAAAATTAAAAAAATACGGGAAAAATCATTCTTTTGGAGTTTTCGTTGTTGACGTGTGTGTCCTTGACAGCATATGTCTATCTTTTAAGTTTGTTCTAAACACTTTCTAAATCTGAGTTGGAACGACCAATTTTCGATTAATGACGTAGCAACGCGCGCACGGTTCAGCTAGTTATTAAATATAACGAAAAGTGATATCACATCATTTTGGAACGCCGAGCCGCTCGATAGAAAAAAGACTAGATCAAACAGATCAGTTGCACAATTACCGAAATAATTTGGGATAAAACCTGTAGACTAGCAACTCTGCAACTGAGGTTGCAATATTTTGAAGTTTTTCATGATTATCTTTACGTACTTGGTCCGTCTATGATTATCTGGCGCTAAACTGAACCGTCTTCAAGATGAACGTACCTACTCCATATTCTATGAGCTATTTACTAATAGTCAGTTACTTACTTCCTAGAAGACGATCGCAGGAATATAAGAGCCTTAAGTAGGGAGCAAAACTGATTGAACCGCTGCCGTCGTTAACTCTATAAATTAAAATGAACGACGTGTTAATTATTTATTATGTTATATTTAAATTCTAATCTTAAACACTGTTGAACACAGGACCATGTTCATCTACCTAGAGGTAGAATTAAAGTTAATGGAAACCAATAACTAGAGTTTTACCATCTAGAGTCTGCCTGGGGAAGTACTACACCTTTGCCAGCTATTTTACCGCCATACAGTAATGTGGTAAGCTTCGGTTTGATGGTAAATGTTCCCAGATAAATAACAGTGCAAAGAGATTATCTTATATCTCTGGGTGACGAACACAGTTTCAATGTTAGTTAGTAAGTTGTCTTTGTGTTCTAATAGTGTTAAGTTTGGGAAGGAAAGTTGTTTAATTGCTTGCCTTACTAGTCACGTCACATTATTTTATAAACAGTAGAGACATAATTTAGCCAAGAGATTTAAAAAAAAAATACGCCATTTCTCAGAAATCGCGGCGCGCTCTTCGCTGTTTGAGCAGTGCAAAGGAGGTTCTGGTGCGAAGGGCTACTAGAAAGACTTAAGAATATAACTTAGTTGATATTCTTAACATGAGTAATTAACTGGCCTAAGTCTTTCCACAAGGCTTCCTCGGACCACAGGCGGAGTTGGTCGCCAGAGCTTCAGGTTAGGTTTCAGCCGGTAACAGCACCACTCGTGGTGACGAAGCCGATTTCACTCAACCATCCCTTCAGATATAGAGATTTACGTAAATACATTTTCTCTACGTAGAAAAAAAAAACATTTGTGGATCGTTGTTTAACATCAGGCAAGAGTGGTACAAACCTATTCTTGTCTAGTTTTAAAAGAAGACATGACAAGAAATATTTCTAAAAAATATTTAACATCTGACCATTTTATAAGTATTACTATAAACTAAGTCCAACGTTTATAAAGAATCGTAATTAAGCAAAATCATCAATTAAAAACCTACTTACACACAGACGCCATCTACGGATACCGTGCCACGCGGGCAACGCACTGCCCCCAAAATCAACTTAATTCCGTCAACAAAAGTCCATAATTGTACAATAATCACAAACAACGGGAACCACTTCATGACTGCACTGTACGATACCAACACATTACGATGCTACGACGTATACTGACATGACGATGTAATAAAGTCTACAAATATCCTACTACATCTTCTTATATATAAAATTCTCGTGTCACAGTGTTTGTTTCCTTACTCCTCCGAAACGGATATACTGATTTTAACCAAATTTTATATGCATATTCTGTAGGTATGAGAATCGGCTACTAGCTATTTTTCATACCCCTAAGTGACAAGGGTTGTTCACTAAGGCAAAACAACGTTTGCGGGGTCAGCTAGTAATTATATATGTGATTTTTGCAAGTTTGAATGTTTTGTCGCTCAATCATTCCGTAAAGGCCGATTTAAACTGAACTAACATATAGCTAGAGCTGGAACAAGAGCATTCTTTCTCGATCTTTTAGTGTAAACGAAAGATCGTTCTTAGCGTTTTCCATATTATATATTCCATAGAATCTTTGCGAACGCAAACAAAACAACTGCTCTACGTTAGTTTACACCAATTGAATATGATACAGTGGGGATAGAATGAGCATTCGCTCGTCTGATGTAAATCGGCCTTACAATTGAATAGGATTGAATAGGATAGGAGCTGTAAATTAACAAACAAGTTTTGAAAATTTAAAGTGATTTTTTTTGGCGAAAAAATTTATATCATTTCTGTCTGTCGGTCTGTCTGTAGCTACGTTATGCATCATGTCGAAATTCAAATGTTGGTTGGTGTGATTTGAGTTCATACCTTGTATACGTATATACGACACTTTTAATCCCCAAATTGGGCATCTTATCTTGGAAGACGGGTTTTCACTCATTAACGAGTACTTCGTTTTCATTCAGTCTTTTTTTGTGTAACATTACAGTTTTTGAAGATTCTCTTGCTAATATTTCAAGATATTCGTTTTATGGTTCAGATACTATGGCCATCAGACTACAAGGATGCGCGTGGCGTTTGGAACATACTAACTGCTGAGAAGTCTGAGATGGCGTGCGCAGGGAGTGTATACTTGACTTGAAATTGCCAAAAATTTGTTTGAAATGTTCTGTGCGTTATAGTCTGTGTTTTATATTTTTATTATATCTATTACTAACTAGCGGCCCGCTCCGGCTTCGCTCGAATAATAACCTAGATATCAACTGCAGCGCCATCTGCCGGGCTGATTTGTGAATCTAAACCTTCCAGGGCCCTACCCAAACGTATACAAAAAAAAATCATTCAAATCGGTCCAGCCGTTTAGGAGGAGTTCAATGACAACGAAAAGTGGCTTTGATTTTTATATATATAGATTATTGTACTGTTGTATCATGGAAGAAAATATCTACCAACTTATCCTGTTTTTTTATCTTTGGCGTTAAATTTATTTTTCAAATCAAAATGAGTCGAAATCGGAAAATCACCAATTTAAATACAAAATTTTTTTAGTTGCCTATTGAAAACAGATGGGCAGACGAAATTGTAGCGTGCGCAGGCGCGTATTTCCAATCTATACAAGGCCAGAACGCAAGGGTATGAAACTAATCACGTATAGATTGTAAATAAGTTTTTTTACTAAGATCTTCCAAACCATACAAGGCCAGTACGCAAATACTCGCGTATACTTTGTAGTAACGTAGAAGTATTATGCTGTTACAAAATATACAGCGCCAGTACGCATACGGACTAATCGTGTATGTTTTGGAACAAGCGCGCGAAACTAACATTACAATTTGTACGTGAGCAGTTGCATTTTTTTGTTTATATAAAGAGTGACGAGACGAGCAGGACATTTGCCTGATGGTAAGCAACATACCTGCTACATAACAGTACAGTGACACGCAGCTATTGGAACATGAAGAGTCCAAATCATTACCTAGCACTGCACTGCGCTCGTCACCCAGAGATCTAAGATGTTTTATCAAGATGTTATACTGACTGATTTATTGTAGATGTTGGTTTCCCAGATCCGACCCCAACTCCACCTAGTCTTGTCGCTACTACCCCTAGAGTGTATATAAAAAATGCGGGAGCCAGAAGCTTAAGGGAGGTCTCACTCAGGGCTGACCGCAGGGCTTCTGGCGGGAGCCCACCCAGAGTCAAATCTCAGCATCGGATCGACAACATAGACAATCAGTACGAAAAATTATTGTATGCATTGTAATAACAGATTTATAACAACATTACAATATAATATGCTCGTACGCGAACAGTTTCCTATGGCTGCGTTCTGGCGTTGTATAGAATGGAAAGACGCGATGCGAGCATCCACGTTACAAACTATACACCATCAGTACGCAAAACTCTTGTATGGTTTGTAATAACAGATTTTAAAACAACATTACAATATATACTTTAGCAGTTTTCTATGGCTGCGTTCTGGCGTTGTATAGTTTGGAAATACGCTGCGCAGGCGGAAATTGGCTAGACAAAGCTAGTGACAGAAAAGGATGGCATTCCTTAGGGGAGGCTTTTACCCGAACGGGGTCCATGCTTTAAATAATTAGGTAGTAGTTAAGTAAAACAAATATTAATAAAAATTATTAAAAACTTGAATTTATAACTATAAACCAAATTCATCTAAGTAAGTATACCTAATAAATGTAATTAAATAAATAAATATTGGTGGACAATTCACACACAACACCATCTGACCCCAAACTAAGCAAAGCTTGTGTGATGGCGGCCAGATAGCTGATATAATACTTATATAGTTTTAAATACATACTTATTATACATAGATACATAATTGTATAATAAATTAATAAGTTACCGATTGTTATCGTTTAATATGTACTAAGCATGGAATCAAATAAAGCTTTATTATTATTATTATCCAGTCATTTATTTTTCTTCTTAGTCTCTAAATTTTTTACAATCTATTTATTATTATTAGTATTGAAGACAAAGTAAAATGGCTAGCTAGCTGGTAAAATGAGAAACAAACAAATATTCCGAGAGCTCTAGCAAATTTTGGGTAGGTATTTGAGGCAGCCTGAAAACTTTTCACATAGCTCTCCTATTTTTCTCCGACATGTATGTATGGTACGTACGGTGCAGACCTGGCTGGTGAGAGGCGGGGCAAAATGGATACATATTTAAATTTGTGTTTTATTTTTTTATTCAGTGAAAATGTTTGAGGCAATATGTAATTGTCATAATATGTTGTAGTTTATAGGTTAAAGAATTAAAAAAAAGCCAGATGATTGAGTCGGGGTTTTAACATTGGCAGGCGCGTCCAAATATGTTTTGCAAATAATACCAAAATGGGTTTGAGGCAATTTGAACTAAGTAAATTAAGTGTTAATTATAACTAAAAAAAAATTGGCAGTCATAGGAACTGCCGATAGAAGTGAAAACTTATAACTCAGAATTTGATAGCTTACCTTGGAAACTACACGGGTGTAACCAGAGGGCGTGGCCTCGCTATCTTGGCATGGCTATCTAGAAATGCGTTAGCATTTCCCATTGGCTGATGCGTTTCTAGATGGCCATGCCATAATGGCCTATCCACGCCCTTTGAGCATTTCCCATTGGGTGACGTATTTCTAGATGGCCTATAGACATGGTCCCGAGTTTACCCGAAGCTTTTTTATCATACCCGAGCGTGACAAATTAATTAAATCCACAGCCCACGAAAAATCTGTCTAGGCTCTGCCAGGTGATATAAATTGAGGGATTAATTTTGCCCCGCTACTCACCAGCCAGGTCGGCACCTCCTTGTAGGGGTTTAATAGGAGAACTATGTGACATGTTTTTAGTTTGCCTCAAATACCTTCCTAAATTTTGCCACCAGCTCTCGGAATAAAAGTCCAGCTGTACGCCCTGTGCACTTCGAACGTGAGACTCATTTTCATTAATATGGCACTGGCCAGAGTGAACACGATCGATGCCACCAATGTTTTTGTGTATTGTGCAGAATATTTAACCAATTTTATATACATATTAATACAAAAATGTTGCTTCGTAAATGGGTGCGACAGGAAACTCATAATTTAGCCCGCAACATCTGTTTACGCGGACGAAGCAGCGGTATTAGCTAGTATACAAACATAATACTGGACTCATTTAATTATAAGGAAGTTTACAATTACAAGGATGCCGTCATTATCATTCGTATATATTTAGAGAAGCAACAAATACATGACAAAACATTGTGCATTGTAAAAAAAAACATATCATTAAATAATTCTATTAACATTAATAGGTTAATCCTACTAATATTATAAATGTCAATGTTTGAATGTTTGTTGCTCAATCACGTCCTAACCATAACGTATGAACGGATCGGGCTGAAATTTAGAACACAGTTAGATTATAGTCTGGAAGAACACATAGGCTATTTTTTATCCCGATAAAACAACGGGAACTACGCGGGTAAAACCGCAGGGCGCTGCTGGTAAATAATAATCTATATATATATATATTAATATATGTGTATCTATGAATATATATATATATATATATATGAATATATATGAATTGCTGTTCGTAGGTCCGCTAAAACTCGACAACGGCTGGGCCGATTTGGCTGATTTTGGTTTTGAAATTTTTATGGTAGTTAAGCGAAGGTTTAAACGGTGAGAAAATATTGAAAAGTCGCGAAAAAGATAGTAAAAAACTAGAATTTCGTTTTCTCATATACACTGTTCTACATAATTTCCAGTCAAACGTTTGACATTACCAATCAAACATTTCACGTTGCCGATCAAACATTTTTTTTTTCGAGAGTTTTAATCAAAGAGTATATACGTTTTTGAAGTGAAAACTTCTGTTCGCGCCTAGACAGATTGTTCGTGGGCTGTGAATTAAATTCTAGCGTCACGCTTTCAGTTTAGTAGTTGGGTTGTTTTAGTTTAGTTAGTAGCTTATTTAGTATCAGCACTGCACCCGTGCGAAGGCGGGCGGGTCGCTAGTAAATCATATATTTATAATCTTATATATAAAATTCTCGTGTCACAGTGTTTGTTTCCTTACTCCTCCGAAACGGCTTTACTGATTTATACCAAATTTTAAATGCTTATTTAGTAGGTCTGAGAATCGGCTACTAGCTATTTTTCATACCCCTAAATGACAAGGGTTGTTCACCCCAAATATATTTTTTTTCATTTTCGGACAATTTTTTTTGTTTTTATTTTTTTATAATGTGGCGTTAAAAAATACATACAATCCTAAATTTTTACCCTTTTATCACCAACCCCTGTTTTTTAATAGCCATTTTAGTAATTTAATCATTTGACAGTGAACTCCTCCTATACGGCGGGACCAATTTGAATGATTTTTTGTGTGTACAAGTGGATTTGAAGATGGTTTAGATTTACAAATAAGCCCGGCACATGGCGATGCAGACAGTGTCTAGGTTATGATCCGAGCGAAGCTGGAACGGGCCGCTAGTATCCCTATGATAGAGTGACAGAGCGCGCAAGACGTGCTCCAACTCACGTGGCTATTTGAAGTTTTGAATTCAAATTACTGCACATGCTGCGCTCTTTACTTGGAGATATACTAAATAATATTATTTATCTTATTATATATAATATATGATATATATTATTTCCCATTTATAATTTCTTTGGAAATATTGCCATTCAGATCAATTTGTTTACAGATTACTTGACTTGACTTACTTTGACTGGCCTTGTGGCTAAGTGGTTAGTAGCTCTGCCTGCGAAGCCGAGGGTCGTGGGTTCGATCCCCACCCAGTGCAAATATTTGTGTGATGAATTCAAATGTTTGCACTGTGTCTGGGTGTTTCTATGTATAATAAGTATGTATTTAAAATTATATAAGTATTATATCAGCTATCTGGCCGCCATCACACAAGCTTTGCTTAGTTTGGGGTCAGATGGTGTTGTGTGTGAATTGTCCACCAATATTTATTTATTATTATTATTACTGTTCGATGGTACAAAAACTGGGCAAACAAATACTCCAGGCAAATCTGCCGAGAGTCATATCACTACTACTGTGTCTGGGTGTTTCTATAGTATAGATCATGAATATGTATGTAAAATTATGTGGGTATTGAATCAGCTATCTCACTCACTGCCATAGTACAAAATTGCAAATTTATTTTTGCAATATTATTTGCAAAAATACCTAAATGTATATCAATATAATTATTTAGGAATTATAATATTATTCCTCCAGGAATAGTTTCAAAACACGTGTGTCAGCTTCTATTAATAATATCAGCGGTCCGCCCCGGCTTCGCTTCTTGTGTGGCAGAGACACAGACAGCCATTGACAATTTAGATTTTTGTTGATATTTTATGTTTATTAAAAATAACTGCATAGCGTATTATCCTGCTTTTCTAAGCATTCCAAAAAACATTAGTCTTAAACGAGATTTTAAGATTTTGTGTGAGCAAGACTTGAAAGAAATCTGGTGTTTATTAGTGGTATGTTGTCGAAATAACAAACACTGTGTGGCCAATTAACACTTCGGCATTGGGGAACAACGCAGTGTGTAGGAGCCACGTAGGAGCAATGCCGCCGCCCACCGCGAGCTGCGGAACAAGGGCCTGTGAACCGAACAACGCTTCTAATGGCACCTCTGTATGTACCTATGTTAATACGGTTTAAGAAAACATTATAGCATTGTAGCCTTTGATGACCAAGCTGAATTAAGACTTAAATAAAGCTGAACTAAGGCTTTATCAAGCTTTTTCAAAGCTTTATCAAAGGACGCCTTTATCGACCTGACAGCAAAGGCAGCAATGCTTACCAGGGCAGGCAAAAGCGGAACTAGGCTAGCTCAAGGCCTTATGAAGGCCTGCGCGACCGGCAGAGTGTGTAACTGTCAAAGCTTGTACAATTCTGTATTCAGACAATGCAAGCCATTTAAATAAACTAGTGAAGACATTTTTTAATTCTCGTAAACTGATAGAAGACAACACGAATAGTTACAAAAAATGTCTGGCCAGCCAAACCATGAGCGGAGTTGGTGGTACGACTGCTTACCACGTCTCCGAGCAAAACGCAGCGCTTGTTATTTTTCGAGCTATCTAGCTTTATTCAAAAGGACTATTAAGAGGGCGCCTAAAGCCAGAAAACGAAAAAAGGACATTTTCGACGCCGCTCACTGAAGTAAAGAAACTATGACAAAAAAAATATTGACGTGTGGGTACAATCAAGAAGAAGCACAATAACCGAATAGAATTTTAAAAATAGATCAGAGTTTTTTACAATAAAAAAATAAAAATGACACCGAAAAAACCCGTTTTAATTCGAGTACTCGAAATTATCAGAGATGACCCCACATTATTTTTTGATAATAAAATTTCTAATTGTACGTTCTAGTAAAGTAACCGAACACTTTTTTAAATTTATGTTTAAATATTGAGTAATTTAATAAAACTTGGTCAAAAATGGACTCCTGATTTAATATTGATTTTTCCTCCAAACTGTGTCATGCTATTCTCGACTTTATGTATATCGCATTAAGAAACGCGTCGCGCGGGTGAAAACTGATTTTTTCCTGGCATTAGGCGCACTCTTAACTAATAAAAATGTAATTATTTAAAACATACATTGACTCGAAAATCAGCTATTATTTTGATTTCGTACTTATTTATAACAGCGGATTGGCAATTTAATTACGACCATTATGGTAGAAATATTTTTTTTTCTATGGAGCTAGCTTATAAGTAACAGATCTTAACCAAAATCAGATT
This sequence comes from Ectropis crepuscularia, assembly GCA_963693475.1. Lineage (NCBI taxonomy): Eukaryota > Metazoa > Arthropoda > Insecta > Lepidoptera > Geometridae > Ectropis > Ectropis crepuscularia. Next base: position 30,972,044 of record OY856339.1, on the reverse strand, counting down.
TTATTAAAATCTAAACGCGTAAAACAGTCAGGCAAAAAAAAATGGTTGTCTGTAAAGTCGGTTTACTGACGATAGTTGAACGTGACAACGTCTTAAGAAAATACTGATGGAATGGTACTGACGACGTCATGCATGTAACGGCGGTAACGGCACATGACGTCATGTTTTGCGGGCGTGCAGCCGGCTTCATCGAATTATAAGACGTTATCACGTCAAAAAAAACAAAATTAGCAACTTTCAAACTGTCGCCAAAAATCTGATGTTTTGTTTATTACATTATAGTAAAAAAAATATAATCAAACAAAATACCCGCGAAAATCATAACCCTTTTTGCAGTCGGTTAATAAAATTTTATACATAGTATAAGGCTATAAGGTATAGTGGAAAATGGCTACTCAGGCGATGTCTGGCGAGTATTGATAAATGAGACATGGCCCTTTCGACACAGTACACCCATGCTGCGTCACCCTCTATCGCGCACTTTACTTTATCGCTTAATCTCTAAAAAGAAACGCTTTAACGAAAAATATAATTTTACAAATAAAGTGAATTACATTCGGAACATATGACGATACAACACGCAATCCTCCGGCCACCGAACCCTTTCTTTAAGTTTATTGAACATTTTATTTTCAGAATGGTCATACATTTTATTTATCCAGATTACGCGTAAGAATATGCATTTTTGTACATCTAGCTATTACCCGCGGCGTAGATCGCGTGATTTTTGAAGCTATTCTTGTTATAAGAAAAGGTAAATAACATATTATTCTGATCACTGCGTAGCATCACACTACGCTCGTCATCAGGAGACTTAAGACGATTTTCTTTTTTGACTCGTAATATCGTAATTTTCTGTAAGATTTGCCGTTTGAACCGAAACGGCTTGATTTAGGTGCCGAGTGCCGACTTTCGCACTTAGCCAACTTTTGCAATATTCAATACAGATTGCAGCGGACTGCCGACTTTAAACAAATCCTATGTATTTGTTCGCTGATTGCCGACTTATTATAAATTTACGTATTTTTTAGTACTTTGCCTACTATTATAAACTTCGTTACTTCTTAGAGCACGATACCGACTGTGGTACAATTAAGTTTAAAAATGTTAGAGATACAAGGGGCAAGCTTTTGCGTTACTTCAGTTTTATACTTCCATGGGCACGCTTGTATTGTTTCTATTTAGAATACATTGAGATTATATTTATTTCATAGCTCAGTATATATAACCTTTTTGTTATTTAATGCGATGTCAAAGATAAGAAATTAACTTACGTCAATTAATTTTATTGCTCTCTTGTCTTTCTTCTTCTTTGCTCTCTTGAATGTATCCATTGATATACGGAAAATGAGTCAAGATGTGTGTTTTCTCAGGAATAGATTGGTAAATATGTAAAATACTTCTTATTTTTAAGGTATTAATGTAACCTCCCGACATGCCTATTAACTTGTTTACAAAACTAATTGACTAAGCTGAAAGTGACTCCCGCTCCGGCGCGTTCCTGGAGCAAAGGTTGCCCATTGCCATTCAACGTGGAAACGCGGCGAGCGTCATGGGCACTTTTGCGCCGGGAGCAGTTAGGGGTGGGTTATTCGGAGATTAGTTTTAATATTGTTATTAGTATCAATCAAGCAGACATCCGCCTGATATACATTAATTTTCATTAAAACTATTAATGTTCTTAGGGTGGACAGACGCTTTGGCGTATGGGCTACAGGCACACATTTGAGAAAAAAAATCTGCCTGGGATGATGTCGTTGGCTACTACGTTAAACAGTGGATGAAATATGATACTGTGGCAATCATGAGCTATTACGGAAGACCTCATCGAACCACAAACGTCGTAGAAGGATGGCATTCCAGTTAAATAAAATCGTCGGATCGTATAAACCACATCTTTTCCCTATCATAAAAATTCTAAAAAACGAAAGTGTTCATTGCGATTACAACGTTAGAATGAATAACATGCATTTACCAATTTCCAAAAAACAATTAAACAAGTTTAAATTAAGAGACGACCGTATAAAGAAGATCACTGATGATCATTTAACAAACAGGATCGATGTAAATACTTGTTTAATGAGACTCAGCAAAGTGCGATTTGTAAAATAAAGTTTAACTGCATTATAACCTTGTCAAACTTGATTACTAAACTATAATACTTTTTACTGCCTCAATTTTTACGTGAAATCTTCTTGACTGTACATAAATTTGGTAAACTGCGAAAATATACACGACATAATTTAATAGTCTACAAAACGCCACCGATTGCAAAAGCATAACAAAAATCGGCACTACGCGATAGTAGTCAATAAGCGATTAGTTGCATAGGACTTTCCAAAAGTCGGCAGTCCGCTGCAATCTGTATTGAATATTGCAAAAGTTGGCTAAGTGCGAAAGTCGGCACTCGGCGCCTAAATCAACGGCTTGGCTGTCTCAATTGTTTTTGAAGTGAAGACTTCTTTTGGCGCGCCTAGACAGATTTTTCGTGGGCTGTGAAATGAATTCTATCGTCACGCTCGGATAGAAATCTTTGGGTAAACTCGGGACCTTAGCCATAGGCTATCTAGAAATGCGTCATCCAATGGGAAATGCTAAAAGGGCGTGGCCTAGCCATCATGGCATGGCCATCTAGAAATGCGTCAGAGCCAATGGGAAATGCTGGTGCATTTCTAGATGGTCATGCCATGATGACCAGGCCACATCCTTCAGTTACACTCGTATAGTTTCCAAAGTAAGCTATCAAATTCTGAGTTATAAGTTTTCACTTCTATCGGCAGTTCCTATGACTGCCAATTTTTCCTTCTTTTTTTAAATGTTTGAATATACATAGGTAGGGATAAAAAACTTGAATGTCCAAATTATGATTAGAAGTAAAAAAAATATCTTACGTAAAATTTACTTACGTACTATTATTTACTCTTGCTGAGTCTGCAACGAAGGTGCATTCTAAAATTAAAATCTACAAACTGCATATTTTCGCTATAAAAAGTATGCTATCTGCCGGAACAATCTATGTATTTCAGTTCCATTCTTCCGGATCGGTTTATTTGTATGGGCCGCACAAAGCCGGCGAGTGCTATAGACTACAGGCCCGTGAACAAAATTTACGGGTTAAAAGAACCACCAGGAGACCTATGTAGGATGATAGAAGGGTATAAAGTAATAAGATTCAGCACTATGCCGTCACTTGTAAGCTGTCCAACTGAGTGCGATTGAAGAGGGGGGTTGCAATCCTCGATCAATTCTCCTTGTTGCATTATTTTTGTACGGCGTTGCGGAATAATAGATAAGAAGAGGTATTGAAACTATAAAAATTATAAATTTTAACTTTTTAATCATTAGTTTGTCGGAAAAATTTACAAAGTGCGAGTAATTTACAGAGTAAATTTGGTCATTTGATTAAGTACGGCATTGGTTCCATACAGTTCAAATACCTCTTCTAATCCATTATTTCGCAATGCCGTACAAAAATCATGCGACAAGGAGAAATGGTAGAGGGTTGTAACCCCCCCTCTTCAATTACACTCAGTTGGACAGCTTACAAGTGACGGCATAGTGTTGAATCTTAATACTTTACACCCTTCTATCATCCTACATAGGTCTCCTGGTGGTTCATTTGACCCGTAAATTTTGTTCACGGGCCTGTAGTCTACTACTTAAGATACTAATATCCTTGTCTAAGAAACTGAAAAACGAACTTCATTTTAAATTTGGAATGCTCGTTTATAATAAAACTAGCGGCCCGTTCCGGCTACGCTCGGATAATAACCTAGAGGCCAACTGCAGCGCCATCTGCCGGGCTGGTTTGTGAATCTAAACCATCCATGGAAACCCTAAACTTTAATAATAAAAATAAATGTTTATTTTTATAAAACAGTTTTAAATTTGCCCAGGGCCGGATTTAGAGGTGTGGAGGCCCCGGGGCAGAGCTTCGTTGGAGACGTTGAAAGACCGAAGTGTCTGTTGTGGAGGCACCCCGTATGTGGAGGCCCCGGGGCGTATGCCCCGTTTGCCCTCCCATAAAGCCGGCTCTGCATTTGCCATAAGCTCCGGGAAATTTTAACAACAGTTTAGAGTGAAAAACATTTACAAAAAAGACGATAATTGATCAGTTATCGAGCGGGATGAAAAATGTTTAAATTACTAAAATGGAAATACAAACCTGTTTTGAAATACAAAAACAAATCAAAAAGAACTTGCTACTTTATTGTTCCAAACAGTATATTTTTGCGTGACGTAACAAATAGCCATACATACATAAATATGCTCTTTATTAGTAGCATGTTATTCATGAACTACTACTCCGTATTACATAGGTATAGCAAATGACCAATACACTGGGAAATTCCTGAGTATTTTAAAATAATACTGAGTATTGTTTATATTTAGGTATTAAGGACATATTGTAACACATCACTCGTATTATTGTTTAAAGAAGTTCTACCTCGTCACACATTTTTGTAAAGATTTCAGATTTGTTAGCTGGTAGAAAAAGCATCGTAACATTAAGCTTTCCGTTTGTTAAATGTTGTCCGCAACATTTTAGGTCCTAAAATATAAACAAATGTAAATAATGAACCAATTTTGATAAAAAAAAATGTTATTTGCTTGAATGTTGAATTCATCCACATGATTCTAAGGTATACCTGAACCACTTTTTAATCCTTCCAGTCATTATTTTTCCTTCTAAAGTTGATCAGAAGAGATTGTTTTCATCAATTAGGCTGCCAATTTTGCTTTTCACTCATTTTTACATTTATTATAATTTTATTTTAGTGTTTAATTTGATCTTAGTGCCCATTAATGTAAAAACTATTTAGTACTGTGATATAACATTCCATCATTGGGTGTGTCCATAAAGTGTCCAAGTCTAACATAACGTGTCTGGGGAAACAAGGACTTTAAAATTTTATTCTTTTTTTTCATTTAGCCACTCCACAGCCTCCGGGGTCATATTTTACATATTTCTTGGATTAGGAGAAAAAGAGGAAAATGGGGACCATCACTTACGTAGTATCGTCGCTTACCATCAGGCGAGTTGGTGGTCAAACGCGGACCTACACGCGATAAAAAAGGGGGGTGTTGTGAACATTTCAAACCTGATTCTAGTACTAGTCAGTCAGATTTCCTGTGTTGAGCCGATCACTACCGTTTGGGATTCCGATAATAATCGAGTCGACATCGTCTTTTGCCTAAAGGTACAAGTTCGCGCCGAGACCGAGACAGGAGACCGAGACTCTAGAGAGAGTTGCGGTCTCCGGTCGCTGTCTCAGCGCGAATTTGTACCTTACGCGCGAATTTTATTATTGTACCGATATCTTGTACCCGTAAGCTTTCTAATGTCGCTGTTTTCTTGTTTCAGATAAGAGATGGCGCTAGCGTGGTGCGTGCTAGCGTGCGCGCTGGCGTGTGCGCGCGCGCAGTCGAACTACGACTCACAGGCCAACAACATCGAGTACCAAGGAGAGGGCCTGCCCGAGCAGACCGTGCTCGATGGGAAGGTAACGAACTTTATTTGCTTTATTTAGGTACTTATATTAATAGAACTTTTTTCAAAAGTAAAAAAATTGTGGATAATTCAAACACAACACCATGTGACCCCAAACTAAGCAAAGCTTATATGATGTCGGCCAGAGAGGTGATATAATACCTATATAGTTGTAAATCCAGTCATACTTATTATACATATTTGACTATATTAATCGACAAATTTGAATGTTCCTCATAAAAAAGTGGTCCAAATTAATTCTTGGTATCCAGCAGTTACAATAATATGAGAAATTATAATAAGTATCGTTACTCTCCTAGTAAACTTGATCTACTTCAACCAGGGAAACAACCGCTCTGGATTCATTCGTTTCATAATGGAAACATAAAAGCTTAGTTTTGAACATTGCCGCAAAGTTGCTAGCTTAGGGGCTGTCCATTAATCACGTGAGGTTCAAAAAGGGAGGGAGGGGGGGGGAGCAAAATCACGAAATATCACAAGGGGGGAGGGGGGTATAGTAAGATATCACGTGTATTTATTTTTTCCTCAAACACGTGATTTTTAAATCGAAAATCGGCGTGTACCTTGACTCCCCGTTGCCAGGCAACGAACGAAGTCCTCGCGCATCTAGAATAGGATTATAGTATACTTTATACCAGTATTTAAAAAAAATATTATAAAAATTTAAGATTCATTGTAGGTACTAAAAATACACGTAATTTTGGTGAGGGGAGGGGGGGTTAGTTTTAAACCTCACCACGTATCACCAAGGGGGAGGGAGAGGTTATAAAATGTTAAAAAAACATCACGTGATTAATGGACAGCCCCTTATCGGATATATTTTGGAGAGTGTGCATGATCTAATACCACCTTTATCGGATTCGGATCGCTATTAGCTTGAAAAACCGACTACGTTTCATGGTTGACGTCCCACGCATTGAAATTTGAGTTTACTTTCGTAGTAAAAATGTCTGGTCTGTAGAATATATTGCTCGATTGATGCTTCTGTACGTGCCATCGTAGACTGTACGTCCTTCAACATCAGGCGAGGTGACAGTCAAGAACAAACCTATGATTGTTAAAAAGAGTAATTTTCCGGGCCTGGTACCAAGTGTCAACTACTCCTCTGGAAGTATCTCATATCTGTTTCATACACAAAAACATGTATTTACGTGAAACCTGGACCCACAATGGGAATGGCAAAGTATACGACTGCGGGAGCTAAATATTGAGAATGTACGAACCCACAATCGTGAGTTTTGTTGTTTAAATTCATCAATTTAGTAAATGTATGTAGATATATTATTTTGTTTGTATGTCTTTGTACATGGTTCCCTCTATAACGAACGCGCGCTGCTTCAATGTAACAATGTGGTTTCGGGGTTAATGAAACCCCATTGATTTCGTTTCGGTAAAATTTTAAAATGCTCTGCCCTTGTTCTGTGCGCAGATCGTAGGTCAAACCACAGAGTTCGAACAAAAACAATGTAATTGAGGCGACGTGACAGAAATACGCTTCAGAACAGTAACTGCCGCATTCTAAACATCAATCGCAGTATCGCCAGATCTGACTTTACAACTAAGCTCAACTTTATCTTGTTGGTTTCGTTGGTCGTCAGATAGTCCAGTCGGGGCAGACATTTAAATAGAAAAAAATCCGGGGAACGATTTTTTTTAAAACGTTGGGGAGGGTTGTTGGAAATATAAATCTCGATTTTCTAACTAATCCCGGTAGAGGGTTCGCCGCCATCTTGTTTAAAGTATTTTTTTTTTTCGTTTTTGTGAAATAACTATAATTTCAGTTTAATATTTCATCATATTTTATTTGATTTATCTGACAATACTATTTTTTTAATAGAAATTGTTGGCTCACTTAAGCCGAATAAATGTTTGGAATACGGCTGTTGCTTAATACTTACTTGAGCCAAAAATCTTCAAGCCATTGGTTATGAAAATCTCGTGTACCTACCTACCTTCAGTTGAAACTTCAAAATTTGCAGGGGAGCAGGCGAGAGGGCGAGACCTACAACTTTAAGAATGTGAATCAGACATTCTAGCCACTTCAGTCCACAACGACTTTTTATAAAACAACAAAACTATTTTATTTACAACTCATCGTTAAAAATACTAGTGTCCCTTTATACCTCGTAACAATATAATAGCTATTTAACAAAGCGATCTCATACATTTAGGGATACCTACTATTCCTGCCAAGACTTTAACAGCTCTTTGGTAGCGTCAGAATATCCATTTATTAATGAAGTAGGTAACACTTAAGCTGTTGATTGTGACAAAGTCCTATGTTTAAAACTTAATTTTTGTAGTTTTGCAACTGTGTAGCAAGGTTGTACTTGTTAATCTTCATATGCTACAATACGTGTGTATGTTACTAAACTCCTCTTAAACGGCTGACCCGATTTGAATGATTTTTTGTATGCGTTCGGGTGACGTCCTGGATAAAGATTCAGACCGGCTGATGGCGCCGCACTGGTGGGTCCACTAGTATATTGTAATTTGAGCTGTTTCACGGTTCGGTAGAGATGAATTTTTGTTTTGTCTCAACCTATTTATTGTATTGCATACATGCAATACATAGTTCGGGAAAAAAGTTTAAAATGTAATTCTTAAACTCATCTCCATTGTTTGGAAAAACTACGGCCGTTTTTCCGGTGAAACGACTCAGTCGGTGAAAATGTCTTATTATCAGGCGCTAAAGAATTTTTTGCCTCAAAAGTCCCTTCCAAGTTTTGATGTAAATCGTTTAATAGGACCAATAATGAGACGTTACAATGTAAGAAACTAGTGGGCAGTGACAGAGGTATGTTTTATTGTACGCGGGATGCGGCGGTGGGAGTGAGATGTTGGCAATCGGGTTATACAGGGTGTCTCAAGCAAGAACATAGCTATACGTCTCCTGTCGTTTAAAGGTGTTGTAAACTATTTATAAGACCAGTACTCGGTCAGGTAATAGAAGCTTTTTAACTAGGGAAATGTAATTATTTAGCGTAAGTATATTAATATTTTTGATTTCAATAGTTTTCGTGTTGCAGGTTTTAAGATGTTTCTGGGTAAAATTGAATGGTTAATTGAAATTTATTTACTGTAGATATGTACTGTATTATTTAATGTACACCTTAAGATTACCTACTTAAACAAGGTTGGAAAAGAATAATTTCGGTGACGAAGGAGTAACAACTAAAGTCGTAGAAAAAAACGAATTACGTGGTATGGTGGTGTTATTTGAAAAAAATAAAGTTAACAAGACTAACTTATGCCAAAAACTTGTAAAAAAATTGTATCCAAAACTCTATTTGTTTTGTGGACGACAAAGTTGAGCTGTCCAGTTTTATAAATAATAAGGTCGAATGTCCGGCGATAATCCAGATCATTCTTCCAAATTGCAATTGTAACAATTTTGCTATCCGCCCATTGCTGACAAAGATTTATCATACGGCTGTGATAGCCACAGACTACAATATGTATGGTTGTATGGATTTCTATCGGTGCCGGAGCGAACATGACGTATCGGCGCTATTATATAGATAGCCTCTGGATGGCGCATGGTGCCATTGTGCGCGAGAACACGTCAATAACTATAAAAAATAACTCAGTCTATTTGTCAGGTTATAAATTATAAATTTAATTACAGAATTTTCAAACAGTATTATGTCTAGGACTCTGTTTACAGATATTACATTGACAGACCCTGCCAATACATAATTATAGTCCCCAGAACAACATTTTATTTTTTTTGATTTAAAAATAGTTTTGGTATAAAAATATCTTAAAACTTTGTGATTGCCTTCTTTGTTACGAGTCCGACAGGCAAGAAAGATGCATTAGAAATTGTGCACGACGGTCGGTTTAGTTAGTGTATATAAAAATATACTTGAATAAATAAAGTGCGATACATCTGTGAGCCGTGGCATATGGAATTCACTCTCGCAAGAGGTGTCGTATGGAACCTCTTACGAAAACGAATGTATAGGAAACTCTTTGGTTTTATATCAAGACTTTATTCTAAATTTAAATTTCCCTCGCATTTTATTTAGTTGTCTTTTGTTTTTCTTAGTTCGAAAAATTGCGGCTCTAGATTTCACGTGACATAACTAATTGAAAAGTCGTTTTTGTTATTATTTTCTTTAAATAACTCCAGTAATAGGTTCCACGACCGGAACAAAAATAATGTGAAAACTTTCGGCGCTGCTGCGTTTTCGAATGCCCGATTCCCGGAATATCCAATATAACATAACTATGACTCCGTAAATACAAGTTTTTTTATGGTCAACTTGTGCGACGTAAATCATGCTGTACATAGAGTGTATCACCCTAAAAATGACGATATTACGTCACTATGACTCCTCCATATGAGGAAATCAAAATATATGACTTACGTTATAAGTATTCTGATTTTCCCGTACGTGAATGGACCCATGCCCCATGATAGACACAGCCGCAGGCCAATAATTAGCAATATGGATTTATAGCCACGTTTCAAACGAAACAAAACTATATATAGCATTATTTTCACATTTCGGAGCGACGTCGCTCCGGGCATCGCTATTATATCGCTTTCATAATATTATGCAGTTACTTTATGTGGTCTCTCTAGGCGTACTAGCCGTAACGATAGTATAGTCCTTTTCATAACATCGTTTCGAAAACTATAGTTGTTTTTAATTTAGATTACATTTTTTTGAAGTGAAAACTTCTTTTGGCGCGCCTTAGACAGTTTTTTTTCGTGGGCTGTGCATTTCACATAAATAATTCGCTAGAATTCATGAATTCTAGCGTCACGCTCGGCAATGATAAGAAATCTTCGGGTAAACTCGGAACCATGGCTATGCTCATAGCCACGCCCTCCGGTTTCGCTCGCGTAGTTTCCAAAGTAACCTATCAAGTTCGAAGTTATAAGTTTTCACTTCTATGGGCAGTTCCTGTGACTGCCATTTTTTTTTTGTTTTAATTAATTCTAATTTGTTTAAAATGCTTATTTAAAAACATAGATATGATTTAAGAAAACATCTTTATTACTTTAAGACATTTTTAGAAGAAATTCTATAGAATGCAATAAAAAGGATAGGTACCTGTATCATTGTACCTGCCTTATTGATCGTCCTTTGCCCTGAAATATTTTGCTAACTGTACGAATAGCCTAAGCATTAGCTAGCCAATTTATTAAATGTTGTAACCAATTATGGCTGAATATCATTCAGGCCGCTAGTTAAACGGCGCTGTTTTGTAAAGAGGCTAGGATGTTGATTGAATTGCTGATTAAACTAGTTGACTGTGACATACACATAACTATCAAAAGTATTGCCTAAAAGTATCATTTTCGCATGTGTGTTGCATAAAATAATCTTTGCAATGAAGATTTCTCATACCAGTTTCATTAACTTCCAGGTCACGAAACTGGACGACCTGAGTCCAGTCATCTTCCTGAACCGAACGAAGGCGGCCCTCAACTGCGCGGCCGGCTCTATGCAGGTTTGTGGAACGAGCTGTTAGATGTCCACTAATATACACAGTCGATGGCGGCCGACAAACTCCCGTCCACTGTCATTAGACCCCAGGTTTCGGTACAACTCTTTACGTCAAGAGGTCTATTAATATTTGGGATCATCAGAAACAGTTCAGAATAACTTGACCTTCGATTATTGAGAAATCATAATGAGTGCCAGATCGAGTATCTAAAAACAGCGGTTAATTCAGAAAAGCAGAATCGGTGAGATTGCCGCCGAGAGGAGTCTGCTGTTACTTGACCTCGGAACTCGTTGTGATTCTTCGCATTTGCAGATCAGTCAATATTTGTCAACGTCTTGAGGTTTCTAAAATAAATTAATATTTGAGTATTGAAGTATTGTTATGATTTCAGAACTAGACTTTTGTAGTGGTAGGACTCTTAGCAGAGTCCTCCTGGGGAAGTACCACACCTTTGTCAATTATTCTACCGCCAAGCAGTAATGTGCAAACATTACTGTGTTCCGGTTTGAAGGGCAATGTTTCCAGAGAAATTACAGGGCTTGAGAGATATAACAACTTAGATCTCTGGGTGACGAGCGCAGCGCAGTGCAGTGCTAGGTAATGATTTGGGCTCTTCATGTTCCAATAGCTGCGTGTCACTGTGCTGTTATGTGGCAGGCATGTTGCTTACCATCAGGCACATGTCCTGCTCGTCTCGTCACTCTTTATTTAAAAAAAAGAACTAGACTAGTTAGACTAGTTACATTACATTACATACATTAGACTAGTTCTGAAGGCGAATTTCGAGACTGCCTTTGTTACAATAACATTCCGACGTCTGGGAAATAATTAATACGTAACATACATGTACTTATATTCTCTAAAGAGGTAAATATAATGTATTTTTAAGAAGATACATTTCTTAAAACGTATAAGTACATGCATGTGCATATATTCAAATTCGATAGTCTATAACCAACTAAAGCACTGTACCTTTTAAATGGTGTAAGATTTTTTGATTTTGGCTCAGTGTTTCTGAAAATTATCTAACACATGTAAATAAAATTTTATTTAATACATTTCATATAATTTTCAGACAAAAAAATCTTCTTCTGTCAAAATAAGTGATTTCCCTAATCTAAGTAACGATTTACCTAGCGGAGAAAATAAATAATTGGTGCATTTAATTCTCTCAACATTACCTATGCCCTCATAGGTAATATCTGATATACATATTCGAAGAGCCACGGCTGTGTAGTGATAATAAGCATCATGTCATTATCATATCATCCATAATTCTATATTTACCCTCATCAGTTCATGGATAATAAAAATATGATTAACGTAGATAGTTTAGTTGGGTATGTAGTTCAGACAAATTATAAATAAATAATAAATAAATATTGGTGGACAATTCACACACAACACCATCTGACCCCAAACTAAGCGAAGCTTGTGTGATGGCGGCCAGATAGCTGATATAATACTTATATAGACTGCCCTCGTGGCTTAGTTGGTAGTAACTTTGCCTGCGAAGCCGAGGGTCGTGGGTTCGATTCCCACCCAGTGCAAATATTTGTGTGATGAATTCAAATGTTTGCACTGTGTCTGGGTGTTTCTATGTATAATAAGTATGTATTTAAAACTATATAAGTATTATACCTATCAGCTCTCTGGCCGCCATCATACCAGCTTTGCTTAGTTTGGGGTCAGATGGTGTTGTGTGAATTGTCCACCAATATATATTTATTTATACATAGAAACACCCAGGCACAGTGCAAACATTTGAATTCATCACACAAATATTTGCACTGGGTGGGGATCGAACCCACGACCCTCGGCTTCGCAGGTTTAATTGTTAAGTAGGTTCCATTACACAGTGGTTTTGTAACAAAATAATCGTAATTCCAGGTGGAGTTGAAGTTCAACGAGAAGTTCTATGGGCTGGCGTACGCGGACTTCGACCGGCACTCGGCGTGCCAGGTGACCGGCAAGGGGGCCCTCGCGTACAAGCTGGAGCTGCCTCTCAAGGGCTGTGGGACGAAGCAGGTCTCACATTATTACACTCATATGATGCAGCGGGCGTCTGAGCTAGTTTTCGTAGGCGATCAAGGGCGGAGTCATCCAGCAGTTTACACCGACGAATAGCTCGCACCTGATCAGATAGTGATCAGAAGTTACGGCTGGTCTATTTTTTTATTTTTGACGTGATAACGTCTTATAATTCGGTGAAGCCGGCTGCACGCCCGCAAAACATGACGTCATGTAACGTTACCGTTAGTTCGTCGTCAGTGCCATGCGGACGAAGCTGAGCGCTAAGGGCGCCACCTGCCGAGTCGAGCGGTATCACTACTCGCGCTATCAGCGTACTGATTTCTTAAGACGTTGTCACGTTTAACTATCGTGAGTAAACCGACTTTACAGACAACCATTTTTTTATAGCATAGAGTGACGAGACGAGCAGATCATGTGCCTGATGGTAAGCAACATGACTGCCACATAACAGCACAGTAACACGCAGCTATTGGAACATGATAGTTCAAATCATTACCTAGCACTGCACTGCGCTCGTCACCCAGAGATCTAAAATATTATGTCTCTAAGCCCTGTAATTTCTCTGGAATCATTGCCCTTCAAACCGGAACACAGTAATATTACGTATAACACGGTAGAATATTTGCCAAAGGTGTGGTACTTCCCCAGGCGGACTCTGCTAAGTGTCCTACCACTAGGTCTAGTCGGGAGAACGGCGACTGCCGATCCGGAGACCCCGAGTTCATACCCCACACGCACCTCTGTCTTTTCGGAGTCATGTGCGTAATGCCGCTAACTAAAAACGGTGAAGGAAAACATCGTGAGGAAACCAACATGTACCTACCTAGAATCTTTCGAATTCATGTGTCATCCACCAACCCGTACTGGGCCAGCGTGGTGGATTATGGCCTTAACTCTCTCCTTGCGAGAGAAGGCTCCGAGTCCAAGCAGTGGGAACGTTTAGTGGGCTGTTGATGATGTTGATGATGATCAGATAGTTGTTGTGCAGACAAGGTGAATGTTGTTTCAAGCGCCTGAAACAGAGACAGCATCCTAGGACAGTACGGGGTCAGGTTGGTTCCTCCATCGGTAACCCTGTAGTAGGCGCGCATGCAGTTCTCGTTCATAGCTTGAGATCGTCGCATGCGACGTACTACACCACTGGTGGTGGTGTATAATAGCGGTAGATTCTGGGATCTACTAATATGAAAAAAAATCGTGCTTATTTTCAACCCTCACAAATATTGGTGCTGCAGTTCCGGAAGTCGGCATTTTTTTTTAAATCCTTGTTCAAATTGGAATTATTTCAAGTAATTTTTAACATATGGGCAAACTATAACAAAACCCCTTTTTTATTTTCACGAGCGGACTTTGCATTTTCTTAAAAACTATCTAGATGCCATGCTGAATCGAATGACGCCTCAGTTATAATGTTATGACAATTCGAAAAAAAACCGACCTAATTGGTGGCAAGACTATTAGAAGAAGTTTACCTTAGAACGCGACTAATCTACCGGTTTCTGTAGGAGCATTCCGTTAGTTATTCAAGTTTTTGATATTTCAGGAGCCGCTGCGGGTGTTCACGAACAACATCGTGGTGCGGTTCCACCCCGGCCTGGAGATGGACGGGGATGAGGTCATCACCATCGTGTGCCGCTACCCGCCGCCCATCGTGCCCAAACCTGTCTTCAACCCACTCATATTCACGTAAGTTTTTCCTCTATCGACTTACTCATAGCTCGAAAAAGCTACAAAATTTTAGACCAGATTGTTCACCACTGGCCAAAAGAAGTTTTATATTGTCTGGCTCTTTTAGCGTAGCTTTTCTGAAAGAAGGTTATTGAAAAGAGGTGTTACATTGGTACATAAAAACAAAAAAACAAAATATGTGCTAGAAATGTTTTAGTGTTTTTATGCCACATAAACGTTAGACCACCATCTCGCCTGATGGTTTCCGACAGTATATTCGAAAGAGCTGTACGTTAATCTAGAAAATACATATTCGTTCTGATCTCAAAAAGTTCTAGATATAGTTAGTTAGACGGGGCCTTTTCCGAGCTTAGCCTCTTTACTGGGCCACTGTGCGTGACCTCAACCAGTCTAGGCACCAGTTTCAACAATTCCAGACAACGATTCATGAAGCACCTTATTAAGGTTGTGTTGGGTCTCTGGGTGCGTGGCTCGGGAACCTCCACGTGGTGCACCCTGGGGATCACACAACAACTTGCCTCGGTGGCATCTTGTTGTGTGATGGCAAATCCCGGCCGAAGCTGGGAACTTCCACACGCGCTCCTCACCACCTTGAGCAGTGCGTGTAGAGGTTGGGGAGAGGGACTGGAAGACTTGGGAAGGTTACTCGGCTGATGTATCGGCCAAGTAAAATTCCTAAGTCTTCCAGATGAGGGTCCTCCACGAGGACTCTGATTAGCAGAGTGCTCAGTGGAAGGACAAGGGCTGCAAAGCGGCCAATAAGGCGGAACTGCGGCTATCCCTAGCCGCGGTGTTGAGGGCGGATCTCTTGGTGCCGATCATCATTGCCGAAGATCAGTTCTAGATATAAACAAGAACTGTGGGTGAAAGGTTGAAATAGTCCGATTGATGTGGATGTTCTTCCATTGTAGCCCGGAGAAGGGTCCGCTGCCGGCGACGGCGCCGCTGGCCGGCACGCACATCCTGATGATCATCTGCGCCATCCTGTTCCTGACGCTGCTCCTGCTGGGGCTGGGCGTGTCCTACCTGTGCCTGCGCCGCCGCGCGCTGCCGCCGCCGCGCCGCCTCATCGACGACTCCTCCGCTTCCATCGTCAGCAGGGAGAGCCTGCCTGGTAATAACCAATTCAAACCAACTTATTTATTCAAATCATTATTTTTAAAGGACACTTGGTAACGTCACAATTTGTAAATTATAGATAATTATTCTGTGTACATAATAAAATAATATCAAAAATAATGTCAAATAAAAACTAATCAACTTGATAATAAAGGGACCTTGTCAATTAGATGCAGCTGTAAAAAAAGGCTTTATTCTGACAAAATACAAATTATCCAAATAATTAATACATACAGGAGGCACTTATAAGAATTTACATTAATGTCCAGTATTATTTGACCTTATTCAATAGTTCCAGTTTCGACATATTCCTTTTTCAAACATGACTGTCCTCTATAAAATTACCTACAGTGTAAGTAATATGCTTTGCCCATTAATCCCAACCACCATCAAACTATCTTGCTGCAAACTGCATTTTTATTTCATTTGAAATTGCCACGCGAAATGTCACAAATCACAAACCAAGTTTATCGCTGCAAGCGTGCTAATTTAGATTATTTTTTTAACTATGGCAACTTTAAAACCATTTTGTGCTCTCAGACCGACTATTCAAAGTATGTGCATAGTTTGATATGTTAAACTTGCGTTTACTTTATAGCAGGGCGTAAAGTAAAGTTTGCTATTGGGAAACTGAAAAGTTTGATTTAAATTTGAAACAAGTCAAACCCTTGCTAAGGACAATTCGAAACTTAACTTTAATTTTTGATTTGTAAGTATTTACTAGATGAAGAACCTGTTTTAATGAACTGTTAACAATGGAGATATGTTTACAAAGTTTTTAGATATTTTCCATTATGGATAATGGAACCTCCATTAATGTACCTCATACATATATCCAACCGTGTCACTCCGGACTTTGTTAGTTCTGCTGCTCAATTGTGTTTTGGGCAGTGGAACTCCCGAAGTTTAAACAACAAAAACACATACAACTTCAACATCCTAGATGTAGGAATGGTCCAAAGCATCTTAGCCGTGCCTATGTCGGACGTTGCTACAATTCTTCATAGGTCGGCCCGTCAGCTGTTTCAAATTGTACTATAATTGTACATAATTTAAACATTGTGTTTTTGCGAATTGGAAAACCTATGCCTTATTTCAAGAATGTTATAGAATCAGAGTAAGTCTCATGAACATACCTAATAAAATTGGTGTATCCCCAGAAAGTAATAAAAGCGTAGCAGTATTCCGGGAAAGTCCTAAATATCAGAACAAAAATTTTCAGAATTCTTCATATTGTTCAAAATTATTCATTTCAATTTCAGAAAATGCTAATGGGGAAATTGATAAAATATGTTTGACATTCCAGAGGTGAAGATCCCGCGCGCCCACCCCGTCTACCCGGTCGGGGAGGCGGCCAGCGTGGCGTCCGACACTCTGCCGTCCGACTACCCCTCGGAGACGCCGAGCGAGGCCGAGCACGCGCATGCCAACCACGCCTTCATGATGGACGACACCTACCACAGCGAGGGTAACCCGACTCACTACCGACACCTACCATAGCGAGGGTAACACGCCTCACTACCGACACCTACCACAGCGAGGGTAACACGCCTCACTACCGACACCTACCACAGCGAGGGTAACACGCCTCACTACCGACACCTACCACAGCGAGGGTAACACGACTCACTACCGACACCTACCACAGCGAGGGTAACACGACTCACTACCGACACCTACCACAGCGAGGGTAACACGCCTCACTACCGACACCTACCATAGCGAGGGTAACACGCCTCACTACCGACACCTACCACAGCGAGGGTAACACGCCTCACTACCGACACCTACCACAGCGAGGGTAACACGCCTCACTACCGACACCTACCACAGCGAGGGTAACACGACTCACTACCGACACCTACCACAGCGAGGGTAACACGCCTCACTACCGACACCTACCACAGCGAGGGTAACACGCCTCACTACCGACACCTACCACAGCGAGGGTAACACGCCTCACTACCGACACCTACCACAGCGAGGGTAACACGACTCACTACCGACACCTACCACAGCGAGGGTAACACGACTCACTACCGACACCTACCACAGCGAGGGTAACACGCCTCACTACCGACACCTACCACAGCGAGGGTAACACGCCTCACTACCGACACCTACCACAGCAAGGGTAACACGCCTCACTACCGACACCTACCACAGCGAGGGTAACACGCCTCACTACCGACACCTACCACAGCGAGGGTAACCCGCCTCAACACCGACACCTACCACAGCGAGGGTAACACGCCTCACTACCGACACCTACCACAGCGAGGGTAACACGCCTCACTACCGACACCTACCACAGCGAGGGTAACACGCCTCACTACCGACACCTACCACAGCGAGGGTAACACGCCTCACTACCGACACCTACCACAGCGAGGGTAACACGCCTCACTACCGACACCTACCACAGCGAGGGTAACACGCCTCACTACCGACACCTACCACAGCGAGGGTAACACGCCTCACTACCGACACCTACCACAGCGAGGGTAACGCGCCTCACTACCGACACCTACCACAGCGAGGGTAACACGCCTCACTACTGACACCTACCACAGCGAGGGTAACACGCCTCACTACCGACACCTACCACAGCGAGGGTAACACGCCTCACTACCGACACCTACCACAGCGAGGGTAACACGCCTCACTACCGACACCTACCACAGCGAGGGTAACACGCCTCACTACCGACACCTACCACAGCGAGGGTAACACGCCTCACTACCGACACCTACCACAGCGAGGGTAACCTGCCTCACTCCCGACACCTACCACAGCGAGGGTAACCCGCCTCACTACCGACACCTACCACAGCGAGGGTAACACGCCTCACTACCGACACCTACCACAGCGAGGGTAACACGCCTCACTACCGACACCTACCACAGCGAGGGTAACCTGCCTCACTCCCGACACCTACCACAGCGAGGGTAACACGCCTCACTACCGACACCTACCACAGCGAGGGTAACACGCCTCACTACCGACACCTACCACAGCGAGGGTAACACGCCTCACTCCCGACACCTACCACAGCGAGGGTAACACGCCTCACTACCAACACCTACCACAGCGAGGGTAACACGCCTCACTACCGACACCTACCACAGCGAGGGTAACACGCCTCACTCCCGACACCTACCACAGCGAGGGTAACACGCCTCACTACCGACACCTACCACAGCGAGGGTAACACGCCTCACTCCCGACACCTACCACAGCGAGGGTAACACGCCTCACTCCCGACACCTACCACAGCGAGGGTAACACGCCTCACTCCCGACACCTACCACAGCGAGGGTAACACGCCTCACTACCGACACCTACCACAGCGAGGGTAACACGCCTCACTCCCGACACCTACCACAGCGAGGGTAACACGCCTCACTACCGCCACCTACCACAGCGAGGGTAACACGCCTCACTACCGACACCTACCACAGCGAGGGTAACACGCCTCACTACCGACACCTACCACAGCGAGGGTAACACGCCTCACTACCAACACCTACCAGAACGAGGGTAATACGCCTCCCTCCGCTCGCTGACTTCGCTTAGACTTATAGATTACGTTCTAGGATCCTCACTTCGCTCGCTAACCCCCCTCTCCCCGCAGGCTACGAGGCGCAGGAAGCGGTGCTGGCGCGCGCGGCCGCGCCGCCCGCGTTCGACGTGCGCGTGCGCGTGCAGCGCCCGCCCGCGCCCCCCTCCCCGCCCTCCACCATCACCCTCACCGAGACGGACGGAGCCAGCCTCAGGTACCTGAGTTTGATACGTCACGTGATGTGACCTGAATTTGATGCATGCTTCATCCATATGAGTATTTCATTTAACTGTCATTTTGAAAACACCCTTATTCGACAACCGTATTTGTTTTGGCGATTCCCAAATACATATGTTTTTAATGCGGAATCTTTATTTTTTATGTGTTCTTTGGTTTCATTTATATTTTTATTTTCTAAATTGGATAGGTGGTTAGCTTGATGTTAGGCAGAAGTAACCGTCACAGTGGACAAATGGCTATTAATCATTATAAATTAAAGTTCAATAAGCTGTATGTTAGTATTTTTTTTTTGTAAAATAGTATCATGTAATTTTGAGATAAACCTGTGTGCTGTCTCAGATCACAAAGCAAATATTCACAACTACATCATTAGTAGGATTATACTATACATCAGTGGTCCGACTAAATGTTCCCGCTGCTGGGACTAGGGTCTCTCTCTCACAAGGAGTTAAGGAGTTAAGGTCATAATCCACAACGCTTACCCTCCCTCCTAGTTGGCAGATATTTTAGTAAGATTGATGTATTGTAGTTTTAATGATTCCTTCCGCCACAGACACACCACTCTGCTAGAAGAGCACGAGCGGCAAGAGTCGGTCCGCACGGTGTCGCCGGTAGCGCTGCCCCTCCCCGCGCGCGCCTCGCAGCTCCCGCCGCCGGAGCGGCCGCCGCGCCCGCCCGCGGTCTACTCGCAGGTCAACAGGGACAGACAGGTATCAACCTAACTGGCCGGTGTTAAGGCTCAAATTTGCGGCATCGAGGCTCGTCGCACCGGCGATGCCTTTGCTCTCCAGACTGTGCATCTTCTAGAAACAATTTCTAATAGTAGTAATATAGGATACACAATACTTATACATTTAGAGTTTATTTTTGTTTGTTTCTCTATAATTTAACGATCAGAAAAGTAACAATGGTTACGTGTTTCATACTTTTAACAGATTCTCCACTAATGTGTGTGACTAACTTGTGATTAAGGGTTTGAATGGCACTTTCAACTGAAAATTGCACCCATTGAAATCAATAATTTGCACACTCATACTTTAAATGTCACGTCAGTCTACAAAATAATCATTGTACCTAAAATTAATCTCTTTGAGATCAATTTTAACAACAACTTTGTCACCCAAAAATGGTTACAAAACTTCATCCATACATAATATTTATCGTAATGGACATGCAGAGTTTTGTAGAAAAGGTTGGCTTAGTCTGAAAAGCTTCTATAATAATTAATGATACTTAGGACCATTATATCCTAGAGAGTGGAAACATTCTATAGTTTTTGCATTTATTAGTTCATAAATTACATTTTTGGGCTCGATTATTATGGGCTCTCATGTTAAGTTACCTTGTGTATAGAATAGCATAAAAATACCATTTTTATATTCTCATTACTGGAACGGTACTCAACACTCGCTCTATTTAAATCGGACTTTTTTGCCTCTGGACATCATATACTATTATTTTATATATATTATATAATACTATTCATTTTAAGTAACTAACAGAAAGTTTTTAAGGCGGCCATTTTGTCGAGCCAACTTAGCTGCAGATACTTCAGACTAACGCCAACCTTGTCAATGTACTCGTCATCACTCATCGCCCCGGTATTCAGTAAAGCTCCCTCGCGCTCACTTCCCCCTCACTTCACTAACCAGGAGTGGTCGCGGCGGCCGCGGTCCCTCGCCTCCCTCAACACCGAGATGACCGACACTCACTCCGTCACAGAGGTCACCGACGGATCGCACGCGAGGATGTTCCACATTAAGGTAAGCTCCGTCTCATTCAACGGAAGCAGGAATGGTACATTTATCAGACATTTGCAGTAACATATTGGTACTAACTGTTTAGCTGCCATATTGCGCATAACTAACCTTAATAGCTCTTGCACGGGTTTTGGTAGTTATAGAATGTTATGTACCTACTGATATATATTTATTAAAAAAAATAATTGGTATATTGATAATGGGTGAGTACCGAAAAATTCCTACCGATTTTTTTTTTTTTTTTTTTTTTTTTGAGTCGAAATTTATCAAAGATGACGATCTTTGATAAAATTTTTGAAAAACGACGATTAGTACAGGAATCGTCTTCTTTTTAACTTTTTAAAGAAGAATTCTTTGATTGCACGAGGATTGTCTGAATGGTAAATGCTGAAAATTTTCTATGTATGCTGTAATTTAAATATTATTCTTAAACAGCTTCCAGCTTCCCAGCAGCTTATATTAAATTATTTAGGCATGTAGAAAGCTTCCGCCGCCTAAGTTAAACGAGTTTCGATCAATCTGAACGTTGAAACTGATCTAAGCCTTTGCAGACACCTGTAGCAATCTACTGCAAACTTTGTTATTAGTTCATAATACAAATGATATTAAAAATGTTGTATTCGCAATTCACAACCAAATTCAAGCAAGGTACATTCAACAGATGAACGTGGGTAGTGATGAAACGATACCACCTGGGTATCGATACTTTTACTCGATACCGTATCGGTCATGAGGTATCGATTCCTACTCGGTATCGCATGAAATGTATCGATACCTACTTGTATCGGAGCATATTTTCAGTATTTTCGTCGAAATTATAGAAGAAAATAAGAACAGGACGTCTACTCTCTTTCTACGAAAACGTAATTTCGCAATAATCTCGCGATTTTCGAACTCCGATTCCACTTCGATCCGTCGTTTTGTCTGTTTAAATCTTCTAGAAATCTAGAATATTAGAGTAGGCTTAGAACATTTAAACGTCAAACAATGTTCTATCGGACGAAACCAAGTAGGACGACAGTAAGAAAGTCGCGAGTTTTTTTTCGAAATTACGTTTTCGTAGAAAGAGACTAGACGTCCAGGAGTATGCGGTATGGTCATGAGTATTTATTTAAAAAAAATACTTTAATTACATTTTGAAACGCACTATTATGTTACGGTATGTATTACGTATGTTAGATATTTCAACAAATACACAATTCACAAGGTTTAAAATACTTACTTTGAAATCTTTACATTAGTAGTTGGAATATAGTCAGGGTGGGTCTTCAGGTGTTTGTGCAAATTGGAAGTATTACCACAATATTGTACGTCTTTAAAACACTTTTTACATTGGGCTACTTTCTCATTTCTCTTATTAAAATATCGCCACGCCTCAGACCTTGGTGGTCCCATTATCACTGAATTTATGTTGTTTTAACTTTTTACAAATTCAATTCAATCAATCGCAACAAAAAGAAACAAACAAGCACACGCACGCACAGCACAGATTTATTAGTGAATGACTTGAACGAACACTATGTTCACCAAGGGCCTGCCTGACACGATAATCACGTGATCAAGCCTGAGCGAAACAGTATAATACCGTTCAAAGTAGGAGAGACAGAGACAAACTGTTGAGTGAAGAGTGACCGGTGACCATGATCACCGAGTACCGATACAAGTACTTACTTTACGATACTACTTGGTACTCAGTTCTAAAGTATCGATGCCAAAAGTACTTGGTATCGAAAGAAAAGTATCGAGTAGTTACTTGTATTTACTCGTATCGTTTCATCCCTAAACGTGGGGTCTCGGGACGTTCATCACAAATCTAATGTACTTTATTTGCTTTTGGTTACTAAGAACCTTTGCAATATTTGTAGTACCTGCAAAGGGTGACTTTGACATAATGGATAACAACAAATATGGATAAATATATATACTTGAACCTGAGATACGTGAGTTGAAGTCGATCAAGCGTATTTCAGTTGGAATTTCATCCCGATACAAGCATGCGCCACAAAAGAGAGCTACTTATTACCAATCGGTTTGCAGAGGTTGCAGTAGACATTTGCTTAAGCATCCATTTCTTCAGTAGGTAAGAATTGCCAGTAATGTTAATACAATCGTATGTTGTGTAGAAGCCGCCTCCACCACCTCCAGTGATGCGCGAACGCTTGCATACCGAGGAACAGGAGGTGCTGATGGAGAGCCTGGAACCCATGCCGGAGACGCCCATCATGCCGGCCAGGTAAAAGTCTATCCATAACTACTTAAAATGTTTGATCTAGGTTTCCACCTCATGCCTAATCTAGGCATTTGTCTTATTTTACACGTTTTGGCTTTTATTTCAAGCTTTTAATTTATTCCACCTATGCCGATATTTGCTATTCAATTTGGCAAACAAAATTTTATCCACTTCCCGGTCACCGATTATGCTGAAGTTTTGCAAACATATGTAAATGGTATGACAATGTAATACTTATTATGATAATAAATATGGAGCTGATTTCATGATGGAGTTGAAAGGTGGCTCAAGGAACTTCGCAATAAAATTGCACAACCTCATCGAGTTTGGGCTCATTTGAATCATCTTCACGAGTAGTTTGTGTTTCAATGGTAACCAGATGATGAAGCTCTTGACTATTCATAAGTGTATATTGTGTATACCTATATGAAAAATAAATTGAATTGAATTGAATTGAACTTTAAGAACTTTGCAACAACGTAATCCCATCAAGTTTGCTCTAGTTTGATTTGTCTTGACGAGTATTTTTGGAGTTAGGGTCGGGTTGTGGATCTGGAAGATGGCCATTAACTCTTTAGTTAATTACGAGTAATAAAAGGCTGTTTTCAAAAAGATTTTAAAAATAAACCTTGTTTTTATTTAGCTCTGTTGCTTACCAGTAACTTTGAGATCAACATCAGTTATCCAACTAACAGGAAGCCCGAGATCACTTCCCACGTGGTAGACGACGTGTTCCTCCGAACGATCACCGAGAAGAAGACCATCGAAGACATCGAGCGGCACAAGCGGCTCGTGACGGAGTACAAGCAGGTGCCGCCGCCGCCGCCGCAGTTCGACGTCACCATCCGGAACCACACGCTGCCGGACGCGCAGTGGGAGAACTTCTCCGACATCAGCAGCGCGTCGGGCATGACGCTCACGCCGAAGATGGAACGGGTTCCGCTGTCGCTGCCGCCGCAGAAATTTATCGGTGAGTTTCATACAAGCGCGGATCCAAGGGGAGGGTCATGGGGGTCATGACCCCCCCTGGGATTGGTCTAGTACCTGGATGGACCACTGATTAATAAGCATGCATGTGCTTATCGCACAGTTTTGTGACTTGACTACGACTATGTGACCCCCCTGGAGCCAAAGTTGGATCCGCCCTTGGTTTCATAATTATGGTATTGGTGGTCGAAACTTTGCTCTATGGTGGCGTCAACCTGCTCGGTGCATGACTAACTGTCATATTTCAAATATTTGCTCCAAATTTACAGGGATAAAATACTTGACAAATTTTTGGGCAAAGTGAAATCGGTACACATGTTTACGACGTTTCTGAGATCAGAATTGAAAATGAAATTATATTATTAAAGTTGTCGAAAAGGACAGTAAAACCCGCAAGTCACGTGTTTCTTTATAAATTTAAGGGGATGTCAAATCTAAGTCAGGTAATTTCAGCTGTTAGAGTGGTTGTGTAAAAACATGACTTTCTTGATCTTAATTTTAAACGCAAAAACTGAAAGATGCTTTGAGTACTGCGTTGTTCGTTTCTGAACTGTTATGTAGGTTAGGAAAAACGTCTAGTGATCATAAATGTTCCCGTATTCTAGGCAAAGGCGGCCCGGACCTGTTCTCCCCCGAGCTGATCAAGCAGACGGCGAGCAGCGCGTACCCCGCCCCGCGCGCCCCCGCCGAGCTCCCGCGCCTGCCGGAGCTGCCGCCCGCGCGGAACCCGCTCTACCGCGAGGAGGACGACGAGGACGTGCCCGAGCCCACGCCGGCGCCGCCCGTGCCGACCAACTGGAGCGTGCTCACCAGGGTGCTCCGGACGGAGGCGCAGGATGAGGTAATAACAACTGGAGTGTGCTCACGAGGGTGCTGAGTAGGTACAGAGGCATATGACGAGGTAATAACAACTGGAGTGTGCTCACGAGGGTGCTGAGTACAGAGGCATATGACGAGGTAATAACAACTGGAGTGTGCTCACGAGGGTGCTGAGTACAGAGGCATATGACGAGGTAATAACAACTGGAGCGTGCTCACTCGGGTGCTGAGCACAGAGGCACATGACAAGGTAATAACAACTGGAGCGTGCTCACTCGGGTTCAAGGGCAAAGGCACCTAAAGCCAAGCTGAGGATAAATAAAGCCTGTTTGTATTACTTCAATACAAGACAGAAGGTACTCTCACAAAGTGTCCCCGAGCGATGTGGTTGTCATTGCAGTGGTCTGCGAGCTTCAGTACACGTCGTGTAATTCGAAGTGGGGCGTTGAATTAGTTCAATTGAAAAAAAGTGGGTACCTACACTTAGAAAAGTAAAACACAGTAATGGGAGTATCCACCCTCTTTTAAAATTCAAAGAAGATTAAAATTGTAAAGAAGGTTCTTAAAAGTAAAGGAAGTAAGGTTCGTAAAGAATGTTCTTAAAAGTAGTGGTAGGACTCTTAGCAGAGTCCGCCTGGGGAAGTACCCCAGCTTTGCCAGTTATTCTACCGCCAAGCAGTAATGTGGAAATATTACGGTGTTCCGGTTTGAAGGGCAATGTTTCCAGAGAAATTACAGGGCTTAGAGACATAACATCTTAGATCTCTGGGTGAGGAGCGCAGTGCAGAGCTAACGATGTGGACTCTTCCTGTTCCAATAATTCTGTGCTGTTATGTGGGAATGTTACTGTGCTGTTATGTGGGAAGCATGTTGCTTACAATCAGGCAAATGTCCTGCTCATCTCATCACTCTTTATTTATATAAAAAATGGTTGTCTGTAAAGTCGGTTTACTGACGATAGTTGAACGTGACAACTTCAACTACGCCTTAGAGCGAGGTAACGGCGCATGACGTCAAGCGGCGAGGTAACGGCGGTAACGGCGCATGACGTCATGTTTTTTCGTGCGTGCAGCCGGCTTCATCGAATTATAAGACGTTGTCACGTCAAAAAAGAGGGTGGTGTTCTAAGCGATGTATTGTGACCCAGGTCCTGTCGGAGTCGGAGCGCGCGCACCGGCTGACGCGCGCGGAGCGGCTGCGCTGGCGCGAGCTGATCGCGCGCGAGAGCTCGCTGCGCCGCGAGCTGGCGCGCGCCTCCACGCGCGAGGAGTTCTCCCGCGTGGCGCACGACCAGCGGTATGCGCCGCTCTACGCGCCGCCCACGTGGGAGGTCATCATCAGGATCCTGGCGCCCCCGGACAGGCCCAAGGTACACGTGCTAACCACCGAAAACGATAACACGCATCTAGCATCCAAATGAGGTAACTCCACAGTCTTTATATGCTACGGCGACGTCTACGGCTTCTTTCCGCCACAAGAGACAATAAACGATTTACACCCCAACTAGTCAACTCCACAGTTTATACATTCTACTAGCTGATCCAGTGAACTTCGTTCCACCTAAGTAACAATAAATGATTGATAAGGATTTTAACAGCTTACTCTCCGCCCAAGTGAGGTCATTTATCAGCCGAGTATCAGCCCATTTAATGTTCCCAACTGTTGAGACTCACAAAGAGACAAAAGTAAGTATAAATCCTCTCTCGACCACCACTCCGGCCTAGTTGTGGGTTGGTAGGTAACAAGCTAGGAGTAGTCCGATAGAAAAAAGGGTATAAGAGTAAAGTTTTTGCACCTTTGATACCGGTTATAAAACAGCCCTGTTTTTAGCTTAGTGAGTATTTATTCGTTTCAAAGTTTATATTTGCTACGATCCTAAAACTTTCATTTTTCCTGTAATGAAGTAAATCTGGGGTGACTGGGATTGTTGCCCATAAAGTGGATTTTTATTATACGATTTGAATTTGGTGCTTCAGTGTCTATCAATGATTAAAAATAATTTTCAAGTCATAAATCGGTTCCTCCTTTTCTCATATAAGCCATAAAACACTCATTGGCTAATAAGCGGTGTCCGGTTGCTGTGTTGTTCCGTTCGACTTTACACCTGATTGTCAGATCACAAACTACTTTAATATAAAGAGTCAAACGGAACAGCGCGGCACTCGGGCACCGCTTGGTGTTTGTCGTTTTACGGGATAACCAAGTATCGGTCGTCACCCCCCAGGGGCCGGTGTTGGTGTTTTACGTTTGTTTACGGGATAAACAAGTATCGGTCGTCACCCACCAGGGGCCGGTGTCGGTGTTTTACGTTTGTTTACGGGATAAACAAGTATCAGTCGTCACCCCCCAGGGGCCGGTGTTGGTGTTTTACTTTTGTTTACTGGATAACTGTGTATCGGTCGTCACCACCCCTGCGCTTGGTACCGATAACTGTGTATCGGTCGTCACCACCCCTGCGCTTGGTACCGATAACTGTGTATCGGTCGTCACCCCCCCTGCGCTTGGTACCGATAACTGTGTATCGGTCGTCACCCCCCCTGCGCTTGGTACCGATAACTGTGTATCGGTCGTCACCCCCCCCCGCGCTTGGTACCGATAACTGTGTATCGATCGTCACCCCCCCCTGCGCTTGGTACCGATAACTGTGTATCGGTCGTCACCCCCCCCCTGCGCTTGGTACCGATAACTGTGTATCGGTCGTCACCCCCCCCTGCGCTTGGTACCGATAACTGTGTATCGGTCAATCGGTCGTCACGTCCGTGGTGCTGGTGTTTGCTAACGTTGTCGTGTGTCCGCAGAGCCGCTACCGCAAGAAGTCTGAGTGGGAGAGCCGGTCGCGGCGCAGCTCACTGCCCACGCTCTACGAGTACGACTCCGACGCCACGTCCCGCGACCCGCAGCGCTCGCGCCGTTCCTCCTACCGCAGCGACCATCACGACATGAGGTGAACCTCTCCACTACCTTATTCATTGAGGAACTTATGGCTGTTGGCCTTAGAAGATATCTACTGCCTACCAAACTTTGCGCTAGCATAGAACACTCAATAGTAAAAACCCAAGTAATTTTCCTCCGATCAGCCGCCGTCTGGCTTACCTGATAACTGATGCTTAAAAAAGGGGTTTCTGTAGTTCAATTTTTTCCACCACACAACTAAAAGGGTCCGTCGTTCTTGTCAGTAACAAAGTTTTGTTATTTGTCATATAAAACATTTTGAAGTAGCTTATAATATCATACCTAAACTCAAATTTTTATGTGGCATACGTGAGTACGTGACACGAGCAATCCAACTCCTGCAAGCAGCACCTGTTTTCGAGTATGACACGTGTCGTCGACGTCGCACCACACGACATTATTGCGAGTAGAAATGCTTATGTGGTTTATGAGAACATAATATAATAACAGTGCCTAGAAACACGATCAGAGCAATAAACGTGAGGCAAATCATAGTGAGCCATATCGGCTTAGTCCGTTCGAAACTACAATCAGTTGTTAAGGTCAAACGCTAGTGCATGCATCTCCGGCAATTAAAAACATTACAATTGTTTGTGTGGTCCTTCACTGTACATACCCCACGACATTAAAATGTTGTTTGGCGAACATCAGTAGATCAGTACACACCTGCTGCTTATAGTGACATCAATCTGCGTTTTGCCTCACTTGCGTTTTGCATTTTGTAGTGGTAGGACTCTTGGCAGAGTCCGCCTGGGGAAGTACCACACCTTTGCCAGTTAATCTACCACCAATCAGTAATGGGCAAACATTATTGTGTTCCGGTTTGAAGGGCAATACTTTCAGAGAATTTAAAGAGCTTAGAGATATAATGTCTTAGATACCTGAGTGATGAGCGCAGTGCAGTGCTAGGTAATGATTTATACTTTCATGTTCCAATAGCTGCGAATCACTGTGCTGTTATGTGGCAGGCATGTTGCTTACCATCAGGCACATGTCCTGCTGGTCTCGCCACTCTATGCTTTAAAAAAAATGGTTGTCTGTAAAGTCGGTTTACTGACGATAGTTGAACGTGACAACTTCAACTACTCCTTTGAGCGAGGTAACGACGCATGACGTCATGCGCCGAGGTAACGGCGTTAACGGAACATGACGTCATGTTTTGCGGGCGTGCAGCCGGCTTCATCGAATTATTTTATGTAGTGGTAGAACTCTTAGCAGAGTCCGCCTGGGGAAGTACCACACCTTTGCCAAATATTCTACCGCCAAGCAGTAATGTGCAAACATTACTGTGTTCCGGTTTGAAGGGCAATGATTCCAGAGAAATTACAGGGCTTAGAGACATAATATCTTAGATCTCTGGGTGACGAGCGCAGTGCAGTGCTAGGTAATGATTTGGACTATCATGTTCCAATAGCTGCGTGTTACTGTGCTGTTATGTGGCAGGCATGTTGCTTACCATCAGGCACATGATCTGCTCGTCTCGTCACTCTATGCTATATAAAAAAAAAAAAAAAAAAAATTATAAGACGTTGTCACGTCAAAATCTTAAGATTTTTTTTTAAGATTTGAGACGTTTTTAATCTATGGATGAGAAGTAGGTTTGAGGGCTTTGGACTGAGTGTGTCGGATGGTCGCAGGTCGATGTCGGAGATGCTGGTGGAGTACGCGCGCGAGCAGGCGGACGCGCGCTCGGAGCTGTCGGCGGGCGCGCAGGCGGCGCGCTACTACGACGGAGACAGCGACAGCGACCACCCCTTCCACAGCCAGTGAGTGACCCCGCCCCCTACCACCGACAACCAATCACGTGCTAACGTGCTATCACTTCTCTAAAGCCGCCTATACACACTGGCCGAGTGGAGGCCTACGCCAGGGTCGTTTTGTGATGACTCGCGTCGCTCGCCTCGCTGGCCGAGTGACGGCAAGTGGCCAGTGTGTATATGGCTGTTTTGTCTCGACTCGTCTCTCGTGACCGGTGTCGGTTTTTGTGCACAAAACAAAGACGCTCGGCGAGTAGCGTCCTGTTCTCCTATTGGCCTACCCCGCTTTTGCCTGCGCTGGGCCAGTGTGTGGATGCTACGTTTTGTCTCGTGCCGTTTTGTCGACACTTGCGTTGGCCTCCACTGGCCCAGTGTGTATAGGCAGCTTAAGAGTTGAAGACCGAACACGATCTTAATTATGAACATAGCGTAGTATAGCATATATGTACATCCCACTTAAGGTTCCCACTGCTGGGACTCGGGGCATTCTCTCGCAAGGAGTCAAAGCCATAATCCACCCCGCTGGCCTAGTGTGGGTTAATTATTATTTCATTACTGCGTAGACGTTTCGGCAGCGTTGCAACCGCGGTAGTGACGAAAAAATAAATTAACAAAGGGTCTTCTAATTGGGGTATGAGGACATCTCCATCTACCCTCATTTAGACGTGGATACGCATAAAGGATCTACCCACAAAAAGTGAATTTCGATATATCGACCATTAACGTCTATAACTCGTACACCATTTTTTGCGGGTTGGATCCTTTCTGCGTATCTATGTACAAATGAGGGTAGATCGAGATCGCATTTCCCAATGAGACGATCCGCAATTTATTTTGTAATCTCGTGACTACGGCGGTTGTAATGCTGCTGAAACGTCGAGATAATTCAATATTAACTTACACCGTGGTTAAGTCCTATGTAACAATTGTTGCAGAAGTTAACAATATACTTCTGCAACAATCCAGAGAAATGCGTAAAGTTTACGCCGACATCCATCGGCGCTTTGCCGCGCTTATTTGAAGAGATTATCGATTTAATCTTGCTGGTCTGGTGGCCTAGTTGGTGGTAAGTCTGCCTGCGAAGCCGTAGGTCGTGGGTTAGATCCCCACCCAGTGCAAATATTTGTTAAATTATTTGTCAGTATAATGCCGATGCGGTAGGTAATTTGAACTCTTTATTTTCAAATAACAGCGTGGCACTGTGCTGTTATGTCCTGGTGTGTTGTTAACCAGCAGTCCTGCTCGTCCTGACACTACATTAATAGAAAAACATTAATGCTAGAAAACAACATAAAAAAGTTTAAGAAAAAAATACGACCAAACAGTGTTCTTGTGTTACATTTTTCATTTCAATGAATAATATTTTTCAACGTGTTGACGTGTTTTCACACGCTTTTATCTAGCCCCAAATGTAAATTGTGCCGATATATCGCGTCGTAACTGTATTGAGCTTAATCTGGTTAACATATCGAAATGTTTGTTATTTGTATACACTTGCTTTTGTTTTTGATTACCGCGGTCGCAGCGATCTTTGTGACGTGGGTATGTGGCCGCTAGCCACGAGATTGTGGGGTTGTGGTGACACGAGGTCTGTGGCCCTAGCCCTTGGCTACGGAGTCGTGGTTATGCCAGATCTGTAGTCGCTGGCCGCTGGGTCGTGGCAAAGCGAGGTCTGTGGCCGCTGGTCGTGGGGTAGAGGGATCGTTGTGAGGCGAGGTCTGTGATCAATGGTCCTGGGATGTGATGACGCGAGATCTGTGGCCGCTGGTCGTGGAGTCGAAGGGTCGTGGTGATGCGAGGTCTGTGGCCGCTGGCCTCTGGCCGTGGGCCCGTAGTGACGCGAGTTCTGTGCAGGTGGTCGCGGCACTCGCTGCACCGGTCCGCGAGCCAGCCGTCGCTGGCGCGCTCCGACGCAGAGCTGGTCGAGCACTGGGCCGCGCCCGACGTCGACGGTGACGTCACGCCCACGCCGACGCGCCGGCACATGGGTGAGATACCAACTACACTTCAGCTTGACTTACATTTAATATATGTGTTTATAAATCACCATCAGCCTTTATTATTCGGTCGCTGCTGAAACTGCGACTCTCTTAACGAAACCCACAAGGTACGGTCTTCTATAATAAGCATCCACATTCGATTTCCCACATTTCGTCACTCCATATAGCTGCAGAGTGTCTCTCTCCACGCTTGTCAGTATGCGATACGATTGAATACCATTCAGACTGCTTGTAAACGGCACTGTTTAGAAGCTAGATTGTTGATCGAACGGCTGGTTAAGCTAGATTGCTGCGACATACAATACATGGACATACAGTGTACATACGGATGAGGCCGAGTTCTGAGTTCTGAAGGTGTATTTCGTAACAATTTTTTTTAAGTGACATTTACATTCAAATGCTTACAAGATAATAGTGTTGGTACCTACTTGTTTCTACATGTATCTACATGTACCAAAGTTTGCCAAGACATCTGAACTTAATTCAAATTAACTGAGACAGAGAGACGAATTTCTTAGCATTCCATGGATTCACCGTACGGGTGCCGGGTCCATCGTGTGGCAGAGAGAGACATCTCGAATAGACCCGAAGACTTGCGACTCGGGCGTTGGTTTAAAAGGGGCCCCTTTTGGTGACGTACGTCAACACTCACCTTCACTAAAATCAGAAGAAACCTGTTTTAATCCGTATATAAAATTACTAGTAGTGTCCCGCGGTATCACCCGCGCAGTTCCCGTGTGTTCTACAT
This sequence comes from Ectropis crepuscularia, assembly GCA_963693475.1. Classification (NCBI taxonomy): domain Eukaryota; kingdom Metazoa; phylum Arthropoda; class Insecta; order Lepidoptera; family Geometridae; genus Ectropis; species Ectropis crepuscularia. The sequence goes on along the minus strand of OY856339.1, from coordinate 30,939,172 downwards.
TTTTGGCCGATCCGTTTGGGCGTTCCGGCGTGATTGACCAGCGAACATCCAAAAGTCGAAATATCCAAACCTTCGCATTTATAACATTAAAAATAATGTGCATAATTATGTACTTTTTTACTAAATATCTCATCATTATGTTTCAGGGCCTCCTGGCTTGACCACCTTCACGTCATCTGAAGTGAGGACGTTCCAAGCATCCACTAGGGAATGGCGAGACTAGATCACAGAACGAAAGACGACCAACAATTTACAGATACCCACGGATCAAATTACTTAGTTGCATAAGTCGTCGCAAGATGGCGCTTATATCAATAAATTTCAAATAAAACAATATTTTCAATCTCGTAAAAAATAAATTGATCTTACGATAAAGTTTTGCTTCAAGGTTTTCTTAAAGAAAGTGATGCTCAAAATGAAAAACATAAAGTGATATTTTCACTGCCTTATATTCGTACATTGCAATGTTAATGTTTTGAAATGATTGTATGTTTTAATCCGTCCATTTGTGACTAATTACCTGATAAAGTGACATACTAATTAATTAATTGTTAATTATAGAGTGAATAGATTTCTTATGAATATATAATTAGGTATACAGTTAATATTCAGCTTGTAATTGTATTTATCTATCTACGGACACCTGTGTACATCGTTTAGTTATTTTATTTACATTTGTACTTATCCACCATTATTTCGATTTTATTTCATTCAGTTTACATATTTTACTAACATTGTGCCAAAATAATTGCATGCTTTTAACCAATGACAAATTTATTAAAATTTTTGTAAGTAATAGACTTGTTTCGCGATCTTCGGTTATACGACATATTGAGTAGATCTCCTGTATATTTTTTTGGAATTTAGATAGAAAATCAGATATATTTAGTCTTTACAATTCCTTATTTCAACAATGTCAACAATAGCATAGTTGAAAGATTTCTGAGCATATTTTTGACTTAAAGTTTGACTTTACAATTTGAAGTCAAAAATGAAGAATCAAAAATATATAAATATGAACACATACTTACTTAATAATCGTGTTCATACAATTAAAATCTTTGTAATGTTTTAAGTACCGGTATCAGTGAAACAAGTCCCCTAGCTTCGTTAATATTTTCTGCCACTTAATAATTAGTTTGTAAATATTTGTATAAGTCAAAGGAGAGAATAAAGCCTAGCGGTGGAGGCAAGCTGGCTACTATCGTGGTCCTATAGGAACATGTTCCATCTATAGTTTTGTTTGACTCTGTGGAAGCAATTTGTACATTGTACAACTCATTGCTGTTTCGGTGGCAAATTTGCCTTTTGAATAAGATTTAAATTGATCAATTACATATCATATTCTTAACATTATAGAAGCTATTTTTGATCGATAAACAGATTAGGTACTTACGCATGGTATAGTCGATCAGACTTTCTTTTCAGTTATATTCGGTGATTTCTAAATGAAAAAAAAAAAAAAATTCACATTTCACAATACATACAATGTTACGGTACGTTGGGGAGCCCTTTTAAGCAAACATATACCTGTATCAGGAGTCCCCGCTCTTCTAAATCTTAGTACATACATTGTAAAAGGTACATAGTACATAGATTTCTAAAGGAGAGTTCGTATCCCGTCTGGCACTTCGGTTCAAAAGTAAATTCAAACCGATAGTTTTTTAGTCGAGGTAATTTCATGTAATATTTTTCCGATCCTTATTATTATCATTTGTTTTTGTATGGTTTTGTTATGAAAATCAATAGTAGTTGCTATAAAAATAAACATCAATAGTAATTACGTAATGTTTGAGCAGTCAAACGACTAATTTGTTTTATCTCACGACAATATCTTACTTTTTCTGTAAACAAACACAACTTCATTTCGTCATAAAAATGGTTTCCCTAATGATGACTCATTATTTTCCTTCAAAAGGTTCTCCTGTTATTTTTGCTTCTAAGATCGAAAGCTGTTTTTGTTACATAGATAGACGATTTTGGTCACTCCTTGCCTCTGCTGCTACGCTGCTGATGGGCTATGGATGGGGTTAGTCAAGATGAGCTCAACATAACGGTTGTTACTTTAAGATATTTTCTAACTGGAAATAAAAATAAAATAATATATTATATCTTAGACGAAAACTACAGTCCTTATAAAAACTGAGGCACTCGTATTCCAAAACATGGTAAGACTCCTTTACATTTCAGCTCATTGGAGCTACGTTTTGAGACTTATATTTCTATACTCGAACGCAAGCGTTGAATTATTTTTATTTAATAATTATTTACACAAATATTAGTCATTTTTGCTCGGAATGTTTCAAGGCGATGTTTGGAATACGATGGTTAATTATTATTGTTAATAATAATAATTGATTAATGTAAAACGAACCATTTTTCCAGTTGGAAAACCAATTTGGTGCTAAGTTGAAAGTTAAACTAATATTTACTGTAAATTTGTATTTACAGATTGGTTTATAGTTGTATTTTGATACATTTTAATCAATATACGTATTTTTAACATTTCTCACGTTTGTTTTATTCAAATCAAATCAAATCATGTTTATTGTGACAAAAATGCTTAATCTAATAATTAAAACTACATTTTTACATTTAATTTACAAATGTTTGTCACAATCCGGCCCCAGCTCAGCATAATGCCGATTGTATCCAACCGGCGCTGATCTTCCGCTGGTACCGGCGAATGACGACACGCACTATGCGGGACGTAGTTACATAATATACCAACACTAAATTACCTAGATCCCATTACACAATACAAAAATATATAACTAGAAAATACACTTATGCACGAAGAGACTAATTTAACTAACCTTACACGCCATAATCTAAAAATATACACAAATGAAGTATGATATACACAAATGAAGTATATTCGGAAGCAATCCATACGGAACTCACTGACTCGCCTATAATTTTCTACATCTATATCTATCTATCTATCTATATATATAAAAGCGAAAGGTCACTCATCAAGGAATCTCAGAAACTACAAATGCTAGGAATCTGAAATTTTGCATGGAGGTCCCTTTTAGCACGTAGGCGCTCGCTAAGACGGGGTTTTGCGAAATTCAACCCCTAAGAGGGTGAAACAAGGGATGAACGGTTGTATGAAAATTCGTAATTTTTACAGTTATCAAATTGTGTATCTACACATGACACGAAGCAATTAAATGTTTGTTCTATAAATTTTGTAATTGCAAACTGTACGGGGGTAAATTGGGGGTGAAATGGGGGATGAATGTCAATATGGAAGTTCCCAACCGTTGAAGATAAAACCATGAAACTCTGTATATAGACACTTGACACGAAGCAAACGAACGTTTGTTTTATCAATTTCGTAATTTCGAACTGTACGGGGGTGAAATTGGGGTTGAAATGGAGGATGAATGTCAATATGAAAGTTCCCAACCCTTGAAGATAAAACCATGAAGCTCTGTAAATAGACACTTTACACGAAGCAAACGAATGTTTGTTCTAGCAATTTTGTAATTTCGAACTGTATGGGGATGAAATTGGAGTTGAAAAGGGGGACGAATGTCTTTTACACTTTCCCACCTAAACAACTGAACCGATTTATCGATAGTACCGATTAACCGATAGTAAATGTGTCTGGGTAAACAAATAGGTACTGCCTGAGTTACCTTAGTATTTATATCGCGCGGACGAAGTCGCGGGTAACAACAGCTAGTATTCTATATAATTATATAAAAGCGAAAGGTCACCATCAAGGAATCTCAGAAACTACAAATGCTAGGAATCTGAAATTTTGCATGGAGGTCCCTTTTAGCACGTAGGCGCTCGCTAAGACGGGGTTTTGTGAAATTCAACCCCTAAGAGGGTGAAACAAGGGATGAACGGTTGTATGAAAATTCGTCATTTTCAAAGTTATAAAATTTTGTATCTAGACACTTGACACGAAGCAAATAAATGTTTGTTCTAGCAATTTTGTAATATCAAACTGTATGGGGGATGAAATTGGGATTGAAATGGGGGACGAATGTTACTTTTTGCTTTCACACCTAAACAACTGAACCGATTTTGATGAAATTGTTTTATCATAAGCTGTTTTTAGACACTTTACACGAAGCAAACGAATGTTTGTTCTAGCAATTTTGTAATTTCGAACTGTATGGGGATGAAATTGGAGTTGAAAAGGGGGACGAATGTCTTTTACACTTTCCCACCTAAACAACTGAACCGATTTATCGATAGTACCGATTAACCGATAGTAAATGTGTGTGGGTACACAAATAGGTACTGCCTGAGTTAGCTTAGTATTTATTTCGCGCGGACGAAGTCGCGGGTAACAGCTAGTATATTATATACGCACAATATAAAAATCAATGCCACTTTTCGTTGTAAGTAAACTCTTTCTAAATGGCTCGACCGATTTGAAGATTTTTTACGTATACGTTTGGGTAGGGCCCTGAATGGTTTAGATTCACAAATCATCCCGGGAGTTGGCGCTGCAGTTAATATCTAGGTTATTATCCGAGCGAAGCCGGAACGGGCCGCTAGTATCACACACACTATACGCAGGTACACTGGTACATCATAGCGTAGGTATATCAGCACGCAAGGTCCGTGTACTTATAAAATAATCTTCATCAAATTCCGTACAAAGTTGTCTGGAAAATATTGCTTTGAGCAAGAAAGGCCCCAATTGTTTTTAGGTTTATATTCGTGTTTTAAGCGATATTTTACCAAAGAGTTTATAACTGTACAGGCATTTTTAAAGTTTCATTAAATTTTTTACAATATTTTAAAAAGTATAATCACCGTAAGCCTGTAACAACCGTCAGATAGTAATCCAACGACGTAATATAACAAACTAAACTAGCCTAACATATTGTTACATTATAATTTCACGCGTTATATTTATTATAATTTGACGGTGGTATCAATTTTACCGTGACAGATTTAAAACAACATAAAAAATAAAAACCTAGATCTATAGCGCCGCCAGCAGCAGCGCAGAGTCGGTACAAACTGGTGGTTAGGGACTGCAGAGTGAGGAACCTTCTGACAATGTGGACTTATTATTATTATATTATTAACGAATTTATTTCCTTTCTTAAGCCTAAGTTTTTGCAATATTGAAATATATCATAGTTCAAAAAACTAAAAAACACGCTTCGGCCGCCGTGTTGGATTTAGGTTACCTACGTGATTATATTTTTCGTATCCCATTCACCAAACCCTTTCATTTAATTCCCATATCCATTTCAAATAGCCAATCCGCCATCTTGGATGTCCGCTATGCTAGAATTAAGTCACGCGACTATTTTTTTCGTATTCCTGACAGCAAATCCTTTCATTTGATACTCATATCATGCGGGTGGATTTCAAACAGCCAGTCCGCCATCTTGGGGAGGCCGCCATATTGAAAGTGTAATGACGTTTCTTAGCTAGTAATGTATTGTCATCAGAATTCAGAGCGTGTGCAAAATTTAATCCTAATCGAAGATCGGAAAGTGGGTCAAATTAAGATTCCAAGATTTTCTTACATACATAGTTAGTTACAAGTGAAGCTAACAAAGGCGTGTTAAAAACAACATAAAAACATCACATAAACTTAAGTCGCCAGCAGCAGGGCATGGCCCAAGCTACCGGTGGTTAGGGCTGCAGAGTGAGGAACCTTCTGATGAGACGATGTGGACTTATTATTATAATTATTGGAATGAATCTCCTCACACCAGGCTTGAAAGAGATTGAGATTATGCTGCGCGACCGAACTGAAAAAGAATGTGAGACTAAAACAGTAAGAAAAATATACAATGGAAGTGATACATAAAAACTGATCGTGACCAGTGAGTGTTGCAGTAAACCTCAAGTAAAATCAGTAAAATCAAGCTACATATTTTTTTCAAGTTATGTTTCTTTGACATCTATATTACCCGAAGGAACTTCATTCCTACCTGGTGTACAATGACACCACATCTTTTTTATTATATTCCGAGAGCTGGCACTAAATTTTGAGCATGTATTTGAGGAGAGCTGAAAACTTGTTTCCAGAGAAATTACTGGGCTTAGAGATGTAATATCTTAGATCTCTGGGTGACGAGCGCAGTGCTAGGTAATGATTTGGAGTCTTCATGTTCCAATAGCTGCGTGTCACTGTGCTGTTATGTGGCAAGCATGTTGCTTACCATCAGGCACATGTCCTGCTCGTCTCGTCACTCTTGATTTAAAAAAAAACCTCTCCTGCTTTTGTTGCTGCGCCACCTGTAGAAAATTGTTGCACCATCTCAGAAATCTTCTTTGTCTCATGAACAACTACTTTGCTAAAGATCATTAACATCATCAAATGCATAGTTTACGATTTTGTGAAGTTCACGATCATCATCAGCCTGTATTCGTCCACTGCTGATATATGCCACTGCGGATATAGGCCTCTCCCATAATATGACACTCAGCCCAATCTTCGGACTTACGTCTCCAACCACCACCAGTTGTTGTCTTTCGTATATCGCTGTTACTAACTAAAAGTGTAAAAGCAAAATGGTCTCTAACTTGAGTCACTGGCCATTACGGTTTTTCTTTTGTAATGATGTCACAATACAAACTTTCTTGTTTGTCATATAAGTATCTTATCTTGTAGAGTGCTACCAAGGTGTTTTGGCTCATGACCAAAGTGAGGAACTATCGCCGCCGCCAACCACAAAGGATTGCCACAAAGGATTATAGATAACAACGCCCCTATGACAACGTCATCTAAAAGGCAAATAAGCCTTGTACAATCATACCAGTAATGTAATGAAGGAATGATATGCTAAACTCATCCAAACAATAATTCACAAGTAAGGTAACAAAAGCGTGTAAGACAGTAAGTACATTATAGAACAGCGTCAGCACAGGTAAGAGCTTTCTTAACATCGCTGGTTCGTTTGAGTCAGTATCAATTCCGGTTGTTGGTTTACGGCACAAAAATAAATACAAAATCAATGCAATATGCAAAAATGATACTCGACAGCGAAATAAAAATAAAAGTGACAAATTGATCAGGTTGTTTATCCAAAAGACAGTTCATACAATTCACAAGTCTCTGAAGGGGTCGAATCAGCTTTTTTTTTATAGACTGGAGTGACGAGACGACCAGGCCATGTGCATGATGGTAAGCAACATGCCTGCCCATCGAGAAGAGGTGACATCGAGAAGAGATTTTAGACTACCTGTTTGCGATGTTAGATCTGTTTTTGCTGCCAGAAATCTAAAAATATCAGCTTCCACGAATTTATAATGAAACTGTCAAGGCTGTCCCATTCATCAAGTTAGTGTGAACGATTCACGAAAGTAAGGCGAGGGGTTCGCGAATGGCTGAACTCTATGTCGTATGGGGATATTGAAAACTTTATCATTCTGATACGTTCGGTATTGTGATTGGCCACTATCATGATCTGGCACAATTTGAGGGCTTCAATTTGAGATTGGAAACGAATTGGCACTCGTTTGCTTTTGACTTAGTCCTACTTTTTTGTCGTCTATCTCAGACGATGATATTTTTGTCACTTACTTACTTACAACGAACTCACAAACCACACCCTCTCAACCTCTCTCACACAAACACACACAATCACCATCACACTACATCTATTTCTGGAACTTGGATTAGACCAAAATAAAAGTTTTGATACCCCTACTGTGTTTTTACTTTCGTTCTCTGGCTTCCACAACACGGGCCACCAGATCTAGTGAGGAGCCGAAGGCTAAGTCTGGGAACATAATACTATATCTATATATCTTGTAAATAAAATTAATATTTTTTTATCTGTTCCCATTTATGTTTCTTGGTAAAAAAAATGTATGGTATTGTAATATCTTAATATCGGTGAGTTTTAATAAATAAAAACTTGTTTTCCAAAAATATTATTTTTTGCAATTTGACATCAGTTTTAACAAAAGTTTAGTACAAAAATTGTTTGTATAAATATACAGAACATGCCCTTAAACGGATGCAGACTGATTACCGGTAATCCTGTATGGCACATAATAATACAAAATAATAAGTAAATTGAACTCATTTTATTTAATAGGTAATAAGGGGTACACAACCGAACTACAATAATTATCAAGAACAAATAAATACTGAACATTGAGTATAGAATCACTTAGTAATTTATTAATAATGGCAAATACAAGCAAATATGAACGAATTAATAATATCAATAAGTACCTAAATATAAAACACAGCATTTTTTTACCGGTAATCCTGTATGTCACATAATAATACCAAATAATAAGTAAATTGAATTCATTTTATTTAATAGGTAATAAGGGGTACACAACCGAACTACAATAATTATCAAGAACAAATAAATACTGAGCATTGAGTATAGAATCACTTAGTAATTTATTAATAATGGCAAATACAAGCAAATATGAACGAATTAATAATATAAAACACAGTAGGTAATTACGGCTGAGGTAATAGATGGGAGTTACGGCTGGTCTAGTCGGGAGAACGGCGCCTCCCGATCTGGATACCCCAGATTGAAAACCACGCGCACCACTGTCTTTTTGAAGTTATGTGCGTAATGCTGCTAATTTAAAACGGTGAAGGAAAACATCGTGAGGAAATCGACATGTTACTTACTCAAACTCAAAATCGACAGTTTGTTATGTGACTTAGAATCTTTCGGCGTACCTAGAAGAAACCGATTCATTCTCGATTTGAAGACACCAAGATTATAACTATCGGGGAAAATCCACTCTGGTAGCTCATTCCACAGCCTAGACGTTCTTATCACAAATGTAGAGTCAAACCGCTTTGTTCGTGTCTTAGGAACATCAACCATGAAACGATGTCGCTTTCTCGAGCTACGAGCAGTTCGATAGAAAAAGGGGCAAGGTGGTATTAGGTTATGCAGATCAGTCGCGCACTCTCCGAAATGTATCCGATAATAAACCGATAAGCCAGCAATTTTGCGGCGATGTTCAAGACTTTGAAGTCTTTTTCGCACAAGAGTATCATTGCCTATGAGCCTTTTGGCACGTTTCTCGATCGATTCCAAAGCCTCGAGCTGATACTTAGCCGAACCATCCCAAAGGTGCGAACAGTAGGTACTCCAGACAAGAGCGAATCTGTGCTTGATATAATACAAGCAACTATTCAGACTTGAAGTACCTTCGAACCTTTGAAAGGACGCCTAGTTTCTTTGCAGCTAATTTAGCTTTGGACTCGATATAAGAGCCAAAGTTGAGCGTAGAAGACAAGGTTGGTTACCAAAAGCTCAAGATGGTTGGTATCCGGCACGGAAACACCTCGAAAAGAAAGAGTCTGTTGAAAATGTCTCCTTTTTGTGAAGAACAGACACGCCTGCGTCTTTCGTCCCTCGTTAAACTTGGCCAAATTGGCATCGCCCCATTAAGAGACTGCCTCAAGGGCCAAGTTCAAACGCTCGATCATACTCGTTTGAATAAACGAGATTTTTGGGAGAGGTTCGAAGGATTATGAACAAAGGGTTAGTCAATGTGTCTCCTAGTCTGAGTCGGGCGAGGCCAGCTCAGCGTTGAGCTCACTGTCCTGCGGCGCGGCGATCGCGTCGACGTCAACGAGCTCGGTGGCGACGGCCGGGTGCAGCGCGCGCGGGTGCCGCGCCAGCCAGGCGGCCAGGCGGCGCGCCGGCGGCCGCGTGTCCGACCGCGCGCGCCAGCACGCCCGCGCCAGCGCGCGCGCCTCCGCGCCCGCGTCCCACGGCAGCCGCGGCCGGCCGCCCGCCGCCACCAGCTGCACCACGCCGGCCGGCGGCAGCGCGCCGTACGGCCGCCGGCCCAGCGACACCAGCTCGAACACCAGCACGCCGAACGACCACACGTCGGCCGCGGCGGTCGACACGCCCGTCGCCAGGCTCTCGGGCGCCACCCACAGCACCGGGAACGGGCCGCGCCGGGTCGCGTACTCGCCGTCGACGGTGCCGGTCGCGCGCGCCAGCCCGAAGTCGGCCAGCTTCAGCCGGCGGCGCTCGTCCACGAGGCAGTTGGCGGCGCGCACGTCGCGGTGCACCACGCCGCGCGCCGCCAGGTACGCGAGCGCCGCGGCCGCATCGCGCGCCAGTCCGGTCAGCGCCTCGGCCGATATGTGCGCCTTCTCGTCGCTGCCGAGCCGGTCGCCGCTGTCGCCGCCCGCCGCGCAGCCGGCGAGGTGGCGGCGCGCCTGCAGGTAGCGCAGCAGGTCGCCGAAGAACGCGTGCTCCATGAGCAGCAGCGGCGGCCCGTCCACCACGCACACGCCCACGAAGCGCACGATGTTCTCGTGATCGAGCGAGGCCAGCGTGCTCGCTTCGCGCAGGAAGTCGCTCTCCTCCGCGGAGGAGGCCTCCTCTCGCAGAGCCTTGGCGGCGACGACCACTCGGCGCCGCGACTCGCGCAGCAAGCCCTGGTGCACGCGCCCGAACCGGCCCGTGCCCAGCTCCTGCAGCAGCTCCAGCGCCTCGCGGTCCACCAGGTGCTCTCCCAGCATCGAGAACACGCGCGCGCGCCGAGCGAGCATGCGCCGAGCGAACTTCGTCTCGATGTCGGTCACGTGGCGCGAGATCTTCGAGCGCGCCCATCGTGTCACCAGCGCTGCCGCGACCACGGCCGCGACGGCTGCGGGGAACCACAGGACTTCGCCACAGAACGGCTCGAAGGGATCTCCATAGGGGATGAGGCAGTGGCTGGAACCGTCGAGGAGAGGAGTCGCTCGCAGCTCGCTGTCGAGGCACTGGGGCTCCTCGCGGCTCTGCGCTGCGTGCTCGGGCCACGTGGCGACCACGCGCGGGTGCGGCTCCGAGTCCCACTGCTGGATGTACACTGGGGACTCCTTTTTGTGTAAGTTTGGAACTTGCCTGTAAGTAGATAAGCGAGAATTTTTTACTGAACAATTTGGCAATTACTCGTAGATCAAATATTTCAGACCAAAATAGAATTACGCCCCAACTTACCCCCTAAACTTTTGACCTCAGTTCCCCAACTGCCTAAATTCTCCACAGTAAATGGGACAAAGTCATATTTATGATGACTCTAACATCAAATACTTTAGTCTCATGTTCCTTGCGGCGTCCTTCGGAGCCTCTGCCGGTGCCAGATTAGATGATGACCACTAAGATGACTAGGAGCCACAGTACTAACGCAAGTGCCATCCCACATATGTATTTAATAGATTAAGGCAGTATATGTAGTCTGGTTTCCTACTTAAAAGATGGTTACTTGTACTTTTATACTTATGGTAGATTTAATATGAAGTTTTGATGGATACTTGTTGTGGTAGGACTCTTGGCAAAGTCCGCTTGAAAAAGTACCACACCTTTGCTAGTTATTCTACCGCCAAGCAGTAATGCGCAAACAATACTGTGTTCCGGTTTGATAGACAATGTTTCCAGAGAAATTACAGGGCTTAGAGATATAATATCTTAGATCTCTGGGTGACGAGCGCATTTCAGTCCTAGGTAATGATTTGGACTTTCATGTTCCAATAGCTGCGTGTCACTGTGCTGTTATGTAGCAGGCATGTTGCTTACCATCAGGCACATATCCTGCTTGTCTTATCACTGTATACTTTAAAAATAAATAAAACCAGCCAAGTGCAAGTGGGACTCCCGCACGAAGGGTTCCGTATAATTAGCAAATAAACGGCGAAAACCTCTTTGGCTTTATTCGGAATTCCATATAAGTACATCGCAATTTCCGCAAACAGGCAAAAAGTCTTTTTAATATTTTGATTTTTGCTTTTTGCTTTATGATCTGACGATGAATTTGATATCGCGTTTTATTTTTACTAGTGGCGCCATCTAGTTTGCTTGAGACGGACTAATCGAGCAAGAAACGGTAAAAAATCAAGTATTTTGTATGGGAGCCTCCCTTAAATATTAATTTTATTTTGTTTTTTGTATTTGTTGTTATAGCGGCAATAGAAATACATCATCTGTGAAAATTTCAACTGTCTAGCTATCACCGTTCTTGAGATACAGCCTAGTGATAGGCGGACGGACGGGCCGACGGACGGACGGACAGACAGCCAAGTCCTAGGGGTCCAGTAATAGGGGTCCGTTACCCTTTGGGTACGGAACCCTAAAAAACAAACACGTTACCTCAAGTTTGGCCTTTTTCCTTGTGGCTTATTGTCATGTAGAATAAATAGTAGTGCATCTAATATCCGGGCAGAGTATTGTGGCCAAGTACGATCACGCCACCTTTCCTCAAGTTTCTTGTATAATTTCATCTCATCTGTTCTGTTTGAATTATACTGATCAAAATTGCTGTCGTTCCTTTCGCCGCGCCATGAATACGACACAGTGTATGGTTTCATAAACGACGTGGTCTCGTCGGCTGAATTGTATTCACGCACAATCCACACAAAACCTTTCTCTCTAGTCATATTAAGGTGATGTGCAGCTTTAAGAATTTTGGCTGCTAAATCTGCTCTGGCGTTGATTATGAAGACATGTACATTAGCGTCAAGGAGTTTTTTCAAGTCTCTAGTCACGTCTAAATTGCTGATCTCATAAGTCACATTCATTTGTCGCACTAACAATGCTTGAATAGGGTGAGCTTGTAATGCCCGAAACAGTGAAAGATCTGGAAATTCTTCTAAGATGGCCAGCCGCTTCCAACCACAGCTAGCTAACAAGTTCTGCAGCGCATCTACAAAACGAGTTTCATGGGTATAGCTTAGCACTGGACATTTCAGTGAAGTTTTGATGAATTGATGGATGTCATTTGTCATTTCATCGGTCAGAACAAAACCTAAAATATTATTAGTTACCACCTCGCTTTGGATCCAATGTAAAACATTATTGAACAAGTTGTGCTGAGGACAGTCAACTAACATTAGTTGAATAAGAACTCTACTTGTATCAGTTAATGATGTAGACGTGTTCTTGAAATCTCCTAGTACATTCAACATATAGATATACTCGGTTAAATCTTTATCGTTGCTTTTACAGAGAGCTACAACAATTCTCTTTTGATCTTGTTTGATGACTGCGGAGCTTCTCCATTTATCGAATTCTGTTATTTGTTCAATTGCCCAGTTACAGGCTATATCTTCTGTACTTATATGACCACCACCATTATCTCTGTGATTTCTGATAGACTTGAGATCATCCCAGCTCGGTAAAAATTGAACAAACGTGTTAGGTAAGAAACCACCGCTGTACTTCAGTAGTACCGTCTCTTCAAGCAATGCATTACAGTGAGGTTCTATTGAAAACCGAACAAAGTCCACTGATCTTGGGCTTTCCTGGCCATTAGTGACGAAAGAAAATAAGGTAATGTTCGAGTTGTACTGTAGATCAGTGACGCCGGATTGCATTACGGTTGAGAAGTTAGCACGCTTAGAAGACATGTCGATCAGTTTTTCAATGAAGTTAGCTTCACATGTGTGGTTTGAGTCACTTTGTATGTATATCGTCATATTTATTTTCGTTCTGGAAATAAAATAAATAATATATAAAATTATATTTTAACCTACCTATTCTTATGCTTCGGCTACATTAGCGGGCTACGGCAAATATTCGTGTTAACGCGATGAATGTGGCCGGATACATCGTGGCATCACTTGTATTCGGGCAAAGACGGCTACATCGCCGCTTATTACCTACCTACTCCCGTAGGTATTTGCGTTTTACAATTTTGGCGGGAAACGGGTGTCAGGTTATCTAAGTGTGTTGTTTACGCTTTGTCATAAATATATGAAGTGCCGCCGTACTTGTACGTGTTTAAGCCCATTATTCTCAAGAGCGTTTCAAGACGCTTCTAACGGTATCTTTTGTTTATATTTAGTGTACCTACTTGGAATGTAAACTAAAATTTTTGACACTTGACTCGATTTTTTTTCGAGTTCTTAAGTGTTCTGAAGCTATAAGATTATAAGATTTTAAATTATACGTATAGACGTAGTGATTTTTTGTTTTAAATTTGTTGTATACAATATAACAAAGACGAAAAAACAAAAAAACTGCGTTCTATAGCCTAAATTCGACTTTTTAAAACATATTTCAATACTTCGGGACCATTTTCCCGCCAAAAATAAATAATTTTTTTTTTGTTTTCATTTTACGAAGTTTCTATGTAAATTAACTTTAATTTTGATGTAGTTTATGTCAAACTAAAGACCGGTTCAAGGAGATGCCATTAAACAAAAAAATATGGGTATACCTTCCCAAATAAAAATACGAAACAAAAACCCAACCGCAAAAGATAAGCTTGTTTGGTTTGCGTTAGTGGTCCCCAAAGGGACCAGGGAGTTTTAAGCGGGTAGTAGATGCCTTCGCCCGCATTAATGTAGACATGAACATCGCCTATACCCAAACACGAAATTTTTGCATTTTTTATATTCAGCCGAAGCATAAGAAGGTAATCACAATGATACCTTAGTATCAAATTAAGTTGCATTTTGTTTTCGATGGAAGTTAAAAAGAAAGACACCAGAGATTATGTAGGTACAGCAAGCGCACTCTGTTGGCTTCTCACTACCTACCACACATTTCATTTCAAAGGATTAGCTTACTTCTGTTTCTCATACATACCTCTGGTCTTCGTAGTTGCATATACGATGTGAGTCATAAGAAGCTCTCAAACAAGTGGAGTGAACCGCTTGTGTTCGTTTTTGAGTTTTTATTGCCACTTCGACTTTTCTGCACAGAATGAATGATTTCATGATTAATTAATAGCATCAATAAAAGCAATATAAAATAAGTATAACTGATGGTTCGTTTTCATATCAAACTTGGTGACCTAATAAATAAATACAATAACCATTAGTTCAGTTTATACATTGCAAACAAAAAAAAAAGTTAAAATTCGGAAACCATGAAGTAGGTAAACACACATAAATTGCATACAAAATAATAATTAAAGGACGGAAATCATTTAGTCATAATTAAATGGCAAAATTATAAAACAATGTCAGTGTATCAGATAATTAATAAGCAATTGATATGTCAGCGTTTTAGAAAACAAATGAGTTTAAAATATCTATAAATGTCAAAAGAAGATTCCATGTCAAAAGATTATTTTTTTTAATTCAATTACTCATTAACACTATAATAAGCCCTTTCTAGAAGGAAACATTTAAGTTTGTGCTTAAACCTGTGAGTAATTTTTGTGTCAATTAGACATTTAGGCAAATGATTATACAATATAGGTGACATACACAATACGCTTTCATTAAACAACGTTGTACAATTTGTAGGGAGTCTCAGTTTATTTTTTAGTCTCTCAGATGTGAAATTTGAGTACAAATTCATTTTTTTTTCGCACAAACATCGCACACTCGTATATCGTAGATACATGGAAGAGTTAATATTTTGAACGGCTTAAAATGTGGTTTACAAGTTTCTCTTTGGCGTAGCTTGCAAATGGCTCTAATAAATTTTTTTGAGCTTTAAACGCGGCTTGTATTTTTACGCTTCGGTATATGAAGTGCCGCGTTATTTTTTTGTTCTTATTTAAACCCATTATTCTCCAGAGCGTTTCAGAACGCTTCTGGCGGTATCGTTTGTTAACGCCAAACGCCGGACCACAAAGTTTTTTTATTTTCGTCATTCGGTGTAATATAGTTACCAAAGTATATCAAGCGGCTACTTGCCATTTGACATAAGTATAGTAAGGAGATCGCGGTATTTATACATCGCACGTAGTTCACCTTGAACTTAGTACCTTCGTTATTAGCGAAGAATGCTTACATGGCACGGGTGTCAATTGCAGCAAGGTTCCCAAAGTTTTGGTTGTATAGTTGAACTAGCTGGGCGTTGTAGCCGGCAGCGACCAGTGTGGCCCGCAGCAGCGCCGCGGCTGCTTCTTCCATCTTATCTCGCCACAGCAAAGCAACTATAACGTTCTGCTCCTCCGATTTGTATGCCAATTGATACACTAAAGGGAAAAAAACAGAAGTAAGCACGTTATTTACACATTTTGTGGGCTTCTCAGCTAAAACATATATTTTTTTAAATCGTGTCGTCAGCATAGTATTTTAAGAAATTTCCCTATATGCCTTGAATTGGCAACGACCGTATGGAGCACGCTCTTGTGCAGCTTCATATTTGCCTTAGTTTTTATGGCGGTTACCGACTGGTGTGTCAGATCCTGAGCTTCTTGGATGGTCAGCATGCGCGACCCGGTACCTGAACCATAACCCTGGTTTGTCAGGGTCTATACGCTTCTCGATTGTACACTGTGAAGAGGACATTTGATTATTTGCGCTCTTTTATACCTTCTCTCCTCCAGAAACTTAAGGGGTGCTTAGTTGTACATACTTAAGTATATTTTCTACAGCTCATATGCAACATCCATCGGGTTTCCATGCATGCAGAGCAACACGTAGTTGATCTTATTACCAGGTTTGGGCAGTGATACCTAATTGCGAATAAATTTTCCCTATCGATGTAAGGCAACTAACTAGTTGACGTCTCTGATGAGGACAATTTCATTAATACCAGACAGACGTGAGACCATCACAATGGCACCGAAATGACTTGAAATGAGGACTTTATCCACCACAAAGCGCCTGAAACTCTCTTTTCTGTAACCATTTCAGCAGAAGCTATGGTTCCCCTGATTTTGACCAAGTTTATATGTGGTATAAACCTAAACATAACATTTTTTGTATTAATTTAAGTAGGCATAACCTTTTTAGGGCTAACGATAGGTAACTTACCATAAGAACTAAACGCATTACTGTTTTCGCATAATGTTGACTAGTATAACCATATTAAAGCATAAATATAACTTACCATAATGCTTAAACACATAACCATACATCGCATAAAGATAACTAAGCATAATATTATTTAAAGGCATACATTGTGAACAGCAGACGGTACACCTTAGAAATATGGTGCACTTTTTGACTCCGGCTCCCGCCAGAAGCTCTGCGGTCAGCCTTAAGCGTCACTTCTCCATACTCGGCCTGCGCTTCACTATTGAGGTCTCTCCGGCTCGCTTCGCTCGCCACCTTCCTCCTTCGCTACGCTTGGCCTCGCATGGGTCGCTCCACTCAGGACCTCTCTTAAACTTCTGGCACCCACATTTTTATATACACTCTAGGGGTAGTAGCGACAAGACTAGGTAGAGTCGGGGTGCCCCGAGTCGGCTTTGGGTCCTATTTAACCTGGGTAACTATTTAGTAGCACAACAAATAATTAAAAAATGCCTAAAGACTATTATGCGTCTCATCAATAGTAGAATTGAATGTAGTAAAATAGATTGTTATGCTTTATTTTAAATTTAAATTTGTCACTCCACAGACTCCGGGGTCCGTGACTTTTGTCATTTCAAATCTTATATAATTTTTACATATTTCAAGGATTAGCAGAAGAAGAGGAAAATAAGGGGAGAGTTGGGAACATTTTAAACCTAATACTAGTGCTCGTCTGTTGAGCCGATCACTACCGGTTGGGATTCCGCTAGTAATCGACTCCACATCGATTCTTTGCCTAATTGTCATTTGCCTAAGCCACCTCCTCCCGACCCAGAGCCTCCACTACGGCTGAATTTCTGTCAGGTTGAACTCTCGGATGGTCTTCGGTGATGCAGCCAACGCTCGCCGTACGAACCGACCGATGGCGTCGTCGGTGTCGTCAGCGTAGTATGTGAAGGTCCCCGTGTGCCGCGAGATTGCAACAACCGCATGGGGCACGCTCTCGTGCAGCTTCATGTTTAACTTAGTTTTGATTGCAATTTCCGAATCATATGTCAGTTCCTGAGCTTCATGAATGGTAAGGATACGTGACCCTGTGGCTGACCCATAACCCTGGTTTGTCAGGGTCTCTTTCTCCTCTTGAGTGAGAACTAAAAAGGGGGTGTTTGGTAGGGTGCTGGGTATTTGCGCTTCCTTGTATCTTTTCTGCTCTAGGGACTTTATACGGGGTGCTGAGGAGTACATACCTGAGTATATTTCATTCAGCGCATATGTGACATCCATCGGATTACGATGTGTACAAAGCAACTCCTGGCTGATCTTTGTTACCAGGTTCGGGCGTTCGTCCACCATGAGGCGACTGAAACTCTCTCTTCCGAAACCATTTACCAGAGCAGAAGCCATGGTTCGCACTCTGGTTTTGACCAGGTTTCCGATACGGTGCGATAGCTTTTCTCTTAGATCTTTTGCTGTCTCAGTTGTTGTAGTGATAATGGCGTCCTTGTCCACATCGAAGTGTCTAATCACCCATGTTGTCTTTTCACATCCTGGAACTCCGTTGACCCACTGTGTAAGCTGCTCCTTGCGAGAGAAGGCCCCGAGTCCCAGCAGTGGGAACGTTTAGTGGGCTGTTGATGTTGATGTTGAAGCTGCTATATACTGTCCTGTACTATACATAGTTCCCTTGATGATCCGGGAAGTGACATTATTGTAAATGGCTGCTTTGGCCTCCTCGAGTTTCGACTTTCACTTCCTAGCCAATAGGACTGCATGATGTTTTCGCAGGTCTTGAGGTTGACTTGTCTTGTGGCTCTCAGTTTGGCTATGAATTCGATAAAGGCGTTACGTGCATGACTTCGCGGTTATGCTTAAAACACATTATACCAAAAAACTATTATGTAAAAGTTACATTATGACCCTATTTATTATGCTACATTCATTATGACAACATCCTGCTATTCGAGATAATAAATAGGGTTATTGGTAATCAGCCTGCATCCGTTTAAACAAACAACTTTTGTTGAAACTCAATACATCTTTCAAAAAAAGTGTTTGTTGTCCTCTTTAGTACTGTTTAGCGGCTGTTTGGTGTTTAATCACTTTGGCACATCATTTACCGAGAGTTAATGAACACACGCGCTCTAGTTACGAAGAGTTTGATGCTTTTAAACCGTGCAAAATACTTTTTTATTTTGTATGAGAAAAATATATATTAACTATTATAAACTGTAGAAAATAAATTGAAGTTTTTAATGTTTCTGATATCCCTTTAAAACAATACCGGCTGATTACCAATAATCCTATCTAACTGTGATACAAATTTCAACCCAATCTGTTCCAGCGTTTTAACGTTATTTAGCTACAAACATCTTAAAATTTTTTTGCAAATATAATATATTTAATTTGTATGATAAATTTATATTAGTATAATGAGTTTTTTAGCTTTCAGATGCTTATTAAAGAAAATATAGAAAGTTACTCACTTTTTTGAAGACGCTCGCAGGATTTTATGAGTGCCCAGTTTGGTTGTATGACAACCTCATCAGTATCCTCATAGTCGTCATTAGGGCTATAAATGAAAACAGTAAACCGTTAATTATGTTCTTACATTACTATTTTTCCAAATACAAAATCTATGCGTAGGTACCTATTTGCACCTAAAACAGCATGCTTTTTAAATTTTAGAATATATTATATTTTATGATACAATTTAATAGAAATCAAGAAACGAACACCTATGTACAGTCACGCAATTTAAAATTTTAATTTTCATGCAAATTTAAATTTGACCTAGAATAATAATTAAGAACAAAAAAAAATACTCCATGTTTTTTTGCTTAAAATATCAATCTATTCAACAGCGATAGCTTACTATAAATATAGTAGATAAGAACGTTATCGAAGTAAACACTACCTATGTACGAGTATATTTTACAAAGGAATCAAAAATGTCTTCAAGCAATTGTTCGGACATTGCCATGCCATCCACGGATCCACACGTGGAGCCTAGAGCTCTGCTGTGGATCCTAGTGCAGAGAGCCCAATGAACTCGGACTTTTACTTTTGACCATTCATAAGTATGCTCAAAATATTTCTTGTCTTGTTTATTTAAAATATTTAGATTAACGTTTAATTTGAAACTATAAATTTTGCATAGATTTATGAAATACTAGCAGTGACCCGCGGTATTTAATTCCATTTCCCGTAACTTTAGACGAATAAAAACTAGTCTGTGTTCTAGTCTAGACTATTAAGGGGGCGCCTAAAGCCAGAAAACGAAAAAAGGACATTTTCGACGCCGCTCACTGAAGTTAAGAAACTAAAAACTATGACAAAAAAAATATTGACGTGTGGGTACAATCAAGAAGAAGCACAATAACCGAATAGAATTTTAAAATAGATCAGAGTTTTTTACAATAAAAAAATCAAAATGACACCGAAAAACCCGTTTTAATTCGAGTACTCGAAATTATCAGCGATCACATTATTTTTTTTAAATAAAATTCCTATTTGTACGTTCTAGTAAAGTAACCGAACACTTTTTTAAATTTGTGTTTAGTTATTGAGTAATTAAATAAAACTTGGTCAAAAATGGACTCATGATTAAATATTGATTTTTCCTCCAAACTGTGTCATGCTATTCTCGACTTTATGTACATCACATTAAGAAACGCGTCGCGCGGGTGAAATCTGATTTTTTCCTGGCTTTAGGCGCACTCTTAACTATAACGTATTTATAACTCTACAAAACTAAATCCAGATCCTTGCAGTAGTTTTTGCGTGAAAGAGTAACAAACATACAGCCATCCCTCTATCTTCCCTTTCAAAATCCTCAAAGCTCAAACAAAACGATGGTCGAGCAATATCGTCCCATAGCAGTATTACCAACCATAGCAAAGGTGTTTGAGCGTATACTACATAAACATCTATACAGACAAGTAGACCCTTTTTTGTGTAATGAGCAGCACGGGTTTAGGAAAAAAAGATCGGTAGACACTAATCTGTTAGTCCTTGTAGATTATATCTCTTCTAACTTAGATCAAGGGGTGCAAGTAGACGTGGTATACTTCGACTTCCGGAGGGCGTTTGATAGGGTTAACAACGACATACTGCTGGAAAAGCTCAGTGCACTTGGTCTCACTCCGAAGTATGTCAGATTCATGGCAGATTACCTTCGTGACCGCCAGCAGTATGTTCGTTTGGGTATTTATGACTCTCTGCCCTATCACACGCGTTCCGGGGTGAGTAAGGGGTAAATTTTTGGACCTTTGCTGTTTACAATAATGATTAATGATCTCCCGACCGTCATCAAACATTCAAAATGTCTGCTCTATGCTGATGATGTGAAGCTCTATCTGGCAATAAAAAGTGAGGTGGACTGCTTGAGACTGCAGGAGGATATCAACAACATGGTTGGATATAGTTGTGGAAGCGCAATGGACCTCAATTCGGACAAGTGCTTCCAGATGACCTTCGGTCGAATGCGATGCCCAATCGAATTCCAGTATAGGTTAGGCCAAAACGTGATCTCGCGTGTTGCATCGATGAAGGACTTGGGCGTTGCATTTGATCGTGGTCTCACGTTCCATGACCATGTGGCCACTGTGGTGAAGGAGGCTTATCAGAGACTCGGGTTTGTGCTCCGGAACTCTAAAGACTTTCATAATATGGAGATTATCAAGCTTATCTTTAGTACGCTGGTCCGCAGTAAGCTTGAAGCTAGTGCGTGTGTATGGCATCGACATGAGGATAAGTACACTCTAATGTTGGAAAAGGTTCAGAAGGCCTTCCTTAGGTATCTTTACAAGCGTAAGTTTGGGTACTACCCGTACATGTATCCGACGGAATTCCTTCACGGCGCTTTGGGGTACAACTCTTTAGAAGTGAGGAGAGCACATGTCCAATTGGTAACAATGTGTAAGATTCTGCGGGGGAATGTTGACGCTCCGGATCTTAGTGAGAAGCTTTGTAGTCTTTTTGTTCCCGACAACTACCTTCGGGCCAGGAAACATGAGCTGTTTGCTGGACCGAAGTGTAAAACGGTCGCTCGTCAGATCTCGCCGATACCCCGGTCCCTTGCGGCGATAAATTCCCTCCTTGACGCAGCACCGGACTCCGATGTGTTTGCGGGTCAGTGGCAGGATGTGATGAGGGACTGTCTGTTATTTTGTGAAAAGTCATTGTACAGACGGTCAAGTACATTTAAAACTAATTTACCTATTTGAGACATAAGAATGTGGCTTGTAAGCATCTACGTTGACATTCATATTATGGCTTGATTCCTGTACTAATAGGATGATATATAGGATGTATTGTCAATGTTATTTTCAGTTTTTTTGTCAGTTGTTATTTTGTTTTCCTTTTTAATATTGACATTATCTAAGTAGATATTTATTAATCTTCTTATTATTATTTGACATTGTTGCTTTGACATGAGAGTTTTCTTTTTCTACATTAATATTATTTTTTTTGACTTTAATAACTTTTTTTTTTATTTTACTTTTTGATGATTTGGATTTAATATTTTGTAATTGTTCTTGAATTGTAATGTTTATTTAATTTTTTAATGATGTACTTTGATATATTTGAAATTAGGTTTAGTTTTAATTATCAAATTGTAATTCTCATTAGTGTAATTCGGTAAGCCGGTACTAATTGATCAAAATAAATAAATAAATAAATTCACAAATGTTCGCGTTTAGAATATTAATTAGAGATAAAAAGTGATGTACTCGTAATTCTTATGCTGTAATTATAGTAATATGGTAATGATAGTAAAAGTTTTGCAAAAACAATTATGCGTTGTTATGGTAAATTATCATTAGACCTAAAAACGTTATGCCTACTGAATTAGTACAAAAAATGTTATGCTACTAAATATAGACTATAGTACCCTTGTATGTACACTTTAGAAAGCTCTACAAAAAAGTTTGCGATGGTGTTTATTACGTCTCTCAAATGGATGACATGCCGCGTTTCTATGAGGCAGTGGCTAAACCGGGATTAGCTTCGATATAGAACACATAGCTACCTATTATAACTTTACGAGGTTCCAACTGTGCCGCTTACAACGGGAATGCGACAACTAGCATTCTTCCGCTAACCCGCCGCGGCTTGCCCGTCTTCAAAACTCGAACCGAAAGTTGTACTAATATTTACGCTGTGCCCAAAGCAACCCAAGTTTTCAAGTAGATATGGTGTTTTTAACTTAGAGGACTATATATAGTATATACATTATACAAATAAACAACAAGACGATATCTAAGTAAGTATTTATAACATTAGTTTTCCCTGTTGTATTAAGTGTGTGTATATTCAAGTTGAGAGTGAAGTGGATTCTTCTAAGTACATTCCACGGTAGATCGTCGTTTAACATCAAGCGAGATGGCGATCAAATACAAAGAAATCTATTATTGTTAAAGATATAAAACTCTGAACTAAGAGTACAGCGAAAGAAATGAATTGATTTAAACAAACCTACTTACAAACAAAAACCTCCAATTCTACGAAAACCACGCTGGCAACTGCTAATAGCAATTCCAAATCCGCCAACAGTGTTCCATAGTTGTATAATAATTATAAACAACGGGAACCACTTCATGACTGCACTATAAGATACCAACTGACGCTACGATAGAATAAAGTTAACATGTACACGTCTATGTCATGTACACGTCTTACTACATTATTGTAAATGTGCTTTTTGCAAGTTTTGATGTTTGTGGATTATGTTGTAAGACCTGAATGTGATCGAAAACAGTAATTTTTTTTTGAGAGCGCTCTATAATTTTAGTACTGATGCCCAAACTATAGATACTATTTATTTACTACTGAATCAAGAAAAAAAAATCAGTTGACATGATTGGAGCCAATCCTTGAGGTATACACAAAAATTTTAAGCCCCAAATGCGGTACTGTTTCTCGGGAGACAGGTCGAAGGTTATTATTATTTTTATTATGTATTTTTATTCGGTTATCACTCTATAAATTATACGTGTAACGTATTTTTTTGTGAAACATTACGTACTTTTAAAATTTTCCTGCTAATAATTCAAGATCATCGTTTTTGTAAATCAGATATCACGACCATCACACAAAAGAATGCGTGTGATCGTTTGAAACATACTAACTGCTGAGAAAGGACAATGCCCACGTCCCATACATTGAAAAACCTGTCAAACTTTTTTTGATACTGAAAGTGCGTAGAGATGAATAGTGTCTAATTAGGATTGTTCATGCTTCTTAAAACGTCTGCTGTTGGTGTTTTTTATTTCCCAAATACCAAAAATGAGTTACAGTTAAACCAAAAGTAAGGTTATGTTTACTGTCAAAATACATTAGAATTATGTTTTCTTTCGGATTAGAACAGAAAAGAAAAGAAAGAACTATGGTATTATCTTTCAAAACATATTTCTTATCAGAATAAATAGGAATAATAGTACTGCTCACTACCAACTGATTACCATACGTATAAACACTTCATTTGCATATAAATATTGTCACAGAAGGGAATATCTTAATTGTGATATAAATATCTCATTATTTTGATATTCGAGTTAGAAGTTTCCATCAGACAACACAAGCATACATGGTTTTATGTAATTATTACCACAATTATGTACCTACCTAAGTAATAAGGAGCACTGAATCACATAATTCCCAGTTTTGTTAAAACCAATATAAATTCCGTCACAAAAACTGGATGAGTTGTCGTTGACGTTCGATTAGGAATTAATAATATTCTTCTTATTCCTAATATTTCTCTACGCACCGCAAAGAAGCTCAAAAAATCTTCCTGGAGCAATCTCTTTTGAACAATCGGAATAATTTTACTGTGTATAAAATCCGACATTGTAACATTGGAACTGGTAATCGGAGTTTGTTGTGGTGAATAATGCATAAATATTACACCGCTTAGAAAACAAGAAGAAAACTAAATAAGTATAGGAAGAAAACAATTCATTTTGCTTGTTAACTTTTTTTGATTTGACAACTTGTCAATTTGACATTAATCTTTGACCACAAAGATTGTTTTACCTCTTTGTTTGACCAATTTGGATTTGGTGAAAACGTTTCGTTTCACAATTGCGTGCCAACTTCTTTTTCGGTTACATTGCTATAAAATGATAATTTTTATTTTCAATGATAATTTCTTTGTCGCCGTAATTAGATATATCGTTATTTAAATATGTAAAAGTAGTAAGTAAACGACATTGTGAAAGAAATTGACATACATAACATCTATATTCAATCTCAATCCAACGCGGATCACTAAATCGAAACGCAAGTACCGTTTCGTTATTGCAATATTTTCCAAGTCAGCTTTGTTGGAAAATGGTAGGTTTAATTTAAACAAATGTAAATTATTTTATTTTGCAATGTTACAAAGTTATATAACTTCGGACACGAGTACAACAAAAAATCACCGATTTTTTTAATATATAACTCATATGTCTACACGACAAATATTTTGGCGAGTCAAAAATGGACATTGTCTTTTGAGCTGATGTGCGCCGAGAATGTACTTGACTTGATCGCGATTTTAAATTAGGAAACACGAGTTTGAAATGTTGTTTGCGTTGCAGTTTTTATTATACTACTATTATTTATTGTACTGTTTCATTACAGCATTATGTAAATATTTTACTCGGCTTTATTGAGGTTACCCGTTAGATACCCAGAGATCTTGGTTTTAACCCATTAAGCCCGACTCGCGACGCGGCCGGCGTCGTGACGTCACACAAAAAATCATTACTAAAAAATGAAACCAAATTTTGTGTGTCTGTAAACGACAATAAATTAATTTAATATTATCGCCTATCTCTTAGGCATCAAAATAAACTAATATTCGACTATGTATATAATGAAAAAATAAGGTTTTTGAGTCTCAAAACCGGTTTTGCCCAAATCTGGCCTCCCGGGGCTAGACAGCTTAATAACTACATGTAGGCCAGTAAAAATAGAGTTTATGTTGTTATAAATAAGGAGACGAGCAGGACATGTGCCTGGTGGTAAGCAACATGCCTGCCACATAACAACACAGTGACACGCAGCTATTGCAACATGAAGAATCCAAATCATTACCTAGCGCTGCACTGCGCTCGCCACTCGGAGATCTAAGTTGTTATATCTCTAAGCCCTGTAATTTAATTTTAACTTTGCAATAAATTTCCGATCCAAATTTCCTTTTTAAATGAGGTTTAGGATCACTTACTGAGCATACAATTACAAAATGCTGACAGATTCAGGATGAGCTTCAAGCGCCATCTTGAATTAAAGTTTTTGGCTGATATCTCGAAAAAATGCACTTAGAGGCAAAAACTATTGAAAACAATTATAGAAAATAAAATTTTGCATCTTTTGTTGCCGTAAATCTTTTCTGTGAAACGTACCGTTTACGATTTACGGCCCATTTAATGAGCCGATTTTTCTTTCGCGGCTTTAACTCTTGAAATATTAGATTAATTAATAAAACGCATCTATTCTTTTTTAAAGATCAGGTAATTTGCTACAACTTTTACCACAAACTTTTTTTGTAAATACATTTTGTGTTATAAGACGATTCAATTTTGTTATTCTGCCAAAAATATTACAAAATAACTAGCGGCCCGTTCCGGCTTCGCTCGGACATAACCTAGACACTGTCTGCAGCGCCATCTGCCGGGCTTATTTGTGAATTTAAACCATCTTCGAATACACACACAAAAAAAAACATTCAAATCGGTCCCGTCGTTTAGGAGTTCACTGTCAAAAGATTAAATTACTAAAATGGCTATAAAAAAACAGGGGTTGGTGATAAAAGGATAAAAATTTAGGTTTGTATGTATTTTTTAACACTACATTATAAAAAAATAAAACAAAAAAATTTACCAAAAATAAAAAAAAATATGTTTGGGGTGAACAACCCCTAACAATTAGGGGTACAGAAAATAGCTAGTAGCCGATTCTCAGACCTACTGAATATGCATATAAAATTTGGTAAAAATCAGTAAAGCCGTTTCGGAGGAGTAAGGAAACAAACACTGTGACACGAGAATTTTATATAAAAGATGAATTGTATGCAAATGAACAATTGTTTTATTTATGGTCGGTTATTAGACATTAGTTTTTGTGAAAAGGAAACGGATACTGACTCTAATTAAGTAACATTAGACGAGACAATAGTAAACATGTAAGCATGTTAAAGGAGCTTGAAACTTAACAGTGAATAGAATATAATATACCTATTATCCGTATGTGAGGGTGTATATGTGTGTGTTTGTCTTATTTTCAGATATTTCAGTAATTTTGTTTTAACATGTTTTTTAATATTTTATCTTACTATTTCAAACAGCAATAAAGATTTTTGTGTATGTGTTTGTGGATATATTTGCTTCGTAAAGGGGCGTGATCAAATTTTTATTTGATATACACCCGAAACATCTGCCTGTGCGAACAAAGTAGCGGGTTCAGCTAGTACATAAATAAAGCGCTGAACTATTTATTATAAGGAAGTCATGGATAACTTAATACATATTTATTTCGAGAATATTCCTGTGCCTATTTCATAATTAATTATATTCGTGTTTATACATACCTATAGAGACGCAACAAGGATAAGTCAATTCCACTGTGTAATATAATTAAAAAAAAAAATATATTTATTCATTATGTGCCTGTCTTTTCCCAATGTTGGGCAAAAACCTCCCTACCCTATGGTTGCCTGGAAGAGATCGCTTTTAGTGATAAGGTCGCCAATTGCTACTTTATTTGGTTCTATTATAAGTAACATTTGTTTTATTTTTAAATTAAGTGCAATAAAGAGTTAATCTATCTATCTACCCTTCTTCCACTTTTCCCTATCAACGGCTAACACAGCCCAATCTTGCCGATATTCGTTGAGGTCGTCTTGCCATCGTTTCTTTGATCTGCCGCGTCGTCGTTTGCGATCTGGCTTCTACTGCGTGGTAGTTTTGGTCCAATGAGTCTAAAAAAATATATAATAAAATAAAACAAAGGTACCTATATTATTTTTATGTGATAGAGAGATATTGCGAGAAAGATGTGCTCATGTTGTTTAGCTAACACCTGTTTACAGATACAGTTCCTGTACACAAAGAGTTGAAATAATTGCTTGATAAAAGAAGACTTGTCTCTGTCATTTATAATTTATCTGAAAACATTATTATTAGGCGGGAGAGTAACTGGTATAGATGTGGTAATTTCCCAGGCGAAACTGAAGATAATTTCATCACTACATAAATATATTTGTAAATAATCAAAAAATCCTCAACCTCTCATGAATTTTAGGAAGTGATACTTAGTAAAAGTAATAAAATAATGACAAGCTTAATATTAAGCTATTTTTAAGCTTATTAATGTTATATTTTTACCACCCTGCACTCTGCT
This sequence comes from Ectropis crepuscularia, assembly GCA_963693475.1. Classification (NCBI taxonomy): domain Eukaryota; kingdom Metazoa; phylum Arthropoda; class Insecta; order Lepidoptera; family Geometridae; genus Ectropis; species Ectropis crepuscularia. Next base: position 30,911,160 of record OY856339.1, on the reverse strand, counting down.
GCTCTGCGGGTTTACCAACGTAGTTTTCAACCACGTTATTTTCTCGGGATAAAAAATACCTTTTGTGTTATTCCAGATTATTGTCTGATCTATGTACCAAATTACATCCAGATCCCTGCAATAGTTTACGCACGAAAGAGTAAACAAAATCCATCCATTAACTCTTGTAAACTTTTACATTTGTGATATTAGAAGGATTGTGTATAATCTGCGTTAATAGCTAAAAAACCACAATAAGTCATCACACGACTTTCCAAACATAAATAAGTGCAATAAACGAAATTTTAATACATAATAAGTGCAATATTTGCAAGAAATTTGGTGATTCGTAGAGATATGATACCAATGTTCGATATTTCCACAAATATCGAACATTGTATGGTCAATTATCACTTCGGCATTGGGCAAAAACGTTGTGTGTAGTAATGACCTCTCTGCATTTGGCTTTTTGATGTGGGTGAAATACATGCCCACCATGCATGGACATGGTGGGGTATCTCGGGCTCGACACCGTGAGGGCGAACATGGTGCCCCAACCGACTAAAACCACAACAAGTTTCTCCGGCATAACCTGGAGTCAAGAGTCGCGGGAATACTTTTCGCACTCACCAACGCACCTGACCCACATGCCCCTGTCCTTGTGGGCCCACCTCGCGGGAGGCATCCTCAACCCTGCATTTGGATCCAGTGACGTGCCGAAAACCAGCGGCGCGTCACCTCCTCAGAAAGGCTTATCCCTACGTAGGCTGTCAGATGGTCCTTAACATCCGACGCCCTTAGCCTTCTAGTGGAGACGGGGTGCGAGCTGGAGCGTGACCTTCAGGCCCAGTCCGCTTCCGCCGCAGTGAAGGAGGGAGAGGTTTCCAGACTTCTAACCCCAACCTTTACACGCACTGCTCAAGGGGGAGAGGAGCACATGTAGAAGTTCCCAACCTGGGCCGTGATTTGGCATCAGACAACAAGATGCCACAACATTATCACTAAATAGCATACGTTATATACCTATTATTGTATAGAATTTGCATTTTATTGGGAGAAAATGTTATAATTAAAATATTTGTAGCGGTATGACTCTTTGTATGAGTTCGTCTGGGAAGTACCACACCTTTGCCAATTATTATTCTACCGTCAATCAGTAATGTGGAAACATCACTGTCCTACGGTACGAAGGGCAATATTTCCCTTGAAATTACAGGGCATAGAGGTAAAACATCTTATATATCTGGGTGACGAGCGCAGTGGATTTCCAGGCAATGATTTAGTTTATTCCTGTTCCAAAAGCTACGTGTTACTATGCTGTTAGGAATAGGCATGTTGCTTACTATCAGTCACATGACCTGCAGAGCTCCTCTCGTCACATAATACGTCAAAATTTTAGACTAATCTTAAATAATCTAACACATTTTTTCGTTTGCGACGTCAAGACAACGTTGGATACAAACAACACGCGTATATTGTCACAATCAGTCTAGGTATTTTCCGTGCTCGGCTAGTTGCGTCAAACAGATAGTAGTACTATATAATTAAATATATTTGATTGTCTTGACAGATGCGAATGCTATTTTTCAGGTCACGAAAAACACAATCTCAAAGTCGTGACTATGAACATTCGTAGTGTTATTGACTGTTTTATGATAGCTCTAACGAGATTGGTATTAAGAATGGATTTAATGATTCTTATGGGGCGTCTAAACGGGCTATATTTTACGACAATTTGTGGCTGCAATACTGTGGCCGGCAACATTGCTAGCAATACCAGCCACACTATGCAATATTTTAAGGATGGCTCGGCATTATAGCCACATATTTTTTGGTATGTTAAAATGTTTTTATGTGTAGCCGGCGTGTGGCCGAACGATCGCCTCGCAATCGAAAATACTGCAATATATCTGGGCCATCTATATTGTTGTTCTGTTTTACTGTATATGCGCGTCCCTTTCTCCCTGCGACGTGAAGTGCTTTGCTTTGCGGACACTCTGAAAAGGTACATTAAACTCTTGAAAGAATCTCCAGTCGCTAAATACCGTAGAGTTATTGCTAATCTTGTAGTCACAGGTATTGCATTCCTCATGTTTGTATCTTGCCTTTGTATGTTTGGTCCAATTCTGTTCACAAGGAATTCGAAGTCGCTCTTAGACATTCTTGTAATTTTTCTAAATAAGTATTTATCCAGCATTAATTCCTTGTCCACGGAATCCAAAGTGTCACGCCTACTTAGGTAGGGTCGAATCCACATTCGTGTCCTTTTTTTTCGTTTTTCTGCCAAAACAATGTATAAAGGCTGCGATGAGCGTCATTGAGTCGGCCATTGTTGCTGGATTATGTGGCTCATTAAAGAGTTCTGCATCAAAGGCCATACTATTGCAGCCATATTGCAACATGTTGCCTGCAATTGATTGCTCAGCCATAAAATGCACTAAAATGTTTTTTTGATGGCTGGGCAATGTTTGCTAATAATTGCAGCCACAAATTGTCGTAAAATATAGCCCGTTTAGACGCCCCATTACTGAATGCTGGTTAAATTCTAATATTTTGATTCCTCAAATTCCAGGTTATAATTCCTACAACACGACAAAATATATAAATAAATCCGGTGGAGTTATCGCATATGTGAGAGACTCGTGGTCGGCGGTGGTGACAGAGGCCGATGCTGAAAACTGCAATTGTTTAAAAATGTAAGTAAATGACAATTTCGAGGTATACGGCGTTTATCGAACCCCCGCTTTCAGAGACATCTCTAAGTTCACTCACACGCTTAATGAAGCAATGAGTACCGAGAAAAATAGATCGTGTCTAATATTAGCAGGTAATTTAAATCTCAATATTATTGAGGACCCTTTGTCTGTAGATTGCTCCGAATATTTAAATATGGTTGCGGAGCACCGACTCCTTTCCGGGATATTCGGGTGTACGCGTGAAAAGGCTTGCCTCGATCATATATTTGTTAGACAAAGTTTTGATGCTGTAGGAGTTGTGTGCAACACAGCGATCACCAATCATAGGCTCTGCATTGTAAATGTTGCTACTACAATAAATAAACCTAATAAAAGGGCTCGCACGCAACTTAAAACCGACTATCCCGCTATAGTGGCGGATCTACAGTGCGTAGACTGGTCTTCGGTTTCGGAGATCACGGACGTTGACGAGGCTGTTGATGAGTTCCATTCTGTCCTTTCTTCTCTTATATCTAAGCACAGTAGACAGGTTCACCTGAGCCGCTCGTGCTATAATTTAAAGCCATGGCTCACGCCTGGACTTATAAGATGTAAAAAAAACCGCGACAAACTACATTTGAAATCCTAAAAACATCCAGAAAATAAAATTCTTGAGTTCACATACCGCAGACATCGAAATTTTTACAAGAATCTTTTCCACCGTATCAAAACTGAATACGAAAAAAAAGACATTCTTGAGCATAAAAACAATCCAAAAAAATTGTTGGAGACAATCAATAGCGTTTGTGACAGCACGAAATCGAAATCTCGCTCCACTGAACTAGTTGACGGTCACAAGGACACTGCCAGGAAACTTAATGAGTGTAATGCCTACTTCGCCAATATTGGGAAAAAGCTGGCAGGCCAAATACTTCGTGATAGTTGCTCTAGTGAAAGTGCTCTAGATGATTCGTATAAAGCTGAAGGCTCCACTCTACCTCTGCATTCTTTATTTATAACTCCCACAGATCAATTAGAAATCAGTAAACTGATATCTGGTATTAAGTCGGGAGTGCATCAGGATACGACGGCATATCGAGAATACTTCTACAGTGCATAAAACCTTATATATTAATTCCACTTACACACATAATTATGTAACTTGAGCCTTGAAAGTGGTAGATTTCCGGATGCCTGGAAACTGGCAGTGGTCGTGCCCATTCACAAGGATGGTCCAAAGGAAGTTACAAGTAACTATAGACCCATATCTTTGGTTAGTGTTTTTTCGAAGATTCTTGAAAAAATTGTTAACAACAGGCTGGTAGAGTTTCTTGGAGCACACGATTTCCTGTCTGAGAGACAGTTTGGTATCAGACGTGGCAAATATTCGGAGGACGCTGTTGTTTTACTCACCAACACTGTCTCTGATGCTGTGGATTGTGGACTGTGCTGCCTGACGGTGTTCCTTGACCTCGCAAAGGCCTTCGACACGGTTTCGACTTCACTATTTCTACAAAAAGCTAGAGTCAGCCGGAATCAGAGGTATTGCGCAAAACTGGTTTCAAAGCTATTTGACTAACAGCAGGCAACGTGTTAGAGTGGGGTCGTGCGATTCCTTGAGTGACACGCTTCCTGTGAGCTTTGGCATGCCGCAAGGTAACATTTTAGGACCCACCTTCTTTGCAATATACATCAATGGCATTCTGAACCTTGGTCTTGCAGGGGCTGACATTATTTGTTACGCCGATGATACGGCGGTGATCTTTACAGACAAAACGTGGGCAAATGTCAGGAATAGTGCAGACGATGGTATGCGGCTAGTGGCTAGATGGTTGAATAATAACCTTTGAACCCTCGACGCTACGAAAACCAAATTACTCGCATTTCATAAATCCCGAAAATCAAAACCTCCAACCGATTTTCATATTAGGGTGCATTCCTGTTCTCCCACACTGAGTAACAGCTTCCCCGGATTATATAGCTGCGAACCCATCTGTCGGGTTGATAGGATTCGTTATCTTGGCGTTGAGTTGGATGAGACGCTTTCCTTTAAATGTCATATTTCCAAACTTGCGGGAAGAATCCGAAAGTTAATTTACGTGATGAAGTGTATGCGCTCCTCCTGCGATCTGAAGACTCTCACGATGGTTTACATGTCACTTGGCTAATCTATTCTGATCTACTGCAGCCTGGCTTGGGGAGGTGCAGCCAAGGCCATCATGCTGGAGCTAGAAAGATCCCAACGTGCAGTATTCAAAACCATGCTGAGGAAACCCTTCAGGTTCCCCCCCTCTAGTTGTATAGGGTGGCTGCTGTTCTTTCGGTACGACAGTTGTTTATCCATAAAGCAGTTGAGTTATGTCGGACTCGACATCAAGGCCGGACATGGCGACCCTACGACTAAAACTTCCACCATTATCGCTTACGGCAAAAAATGTAGTAGTTTGGTACCGTATTTAATCAACCTCTGTATTTAATTTGTCTATAATCATTCGGTGGTTTTTGGTGTGGTTTTCGTGATATGTTGTATGTTACAATAGTAACAAACAACCATACAACATACCTTTTTATAGATACTTATATAATTACTAGCAGTGCCCCGCGGTTTACCCGCGTAGTTCCCGTTATTTCCCTGGGATAAAAAGTTGCCTATGTCTTCTTCTTCCAGACTATAATCTAACTGTATTCCAAATTTCAGCCTGATCCGTTCAAACGTTATGGCGTGATTGAGCAACACACATCCAAATATCCAAACATCCGAACATCCATACTTTGACATTTATAATATTAGTGGGATGTATTAATATAAACACACTAAATGTATTAGCAAGATGTTTTTCATTAATTCTTCTGTTTATTTCATATTGCAAATGGTAAATACACTGGGAAATTCCGGAGTATTTTAACATTAATAGGAATTGTTTACAGTTAGGTATTAATGATAATATTATGCTGTAACCTGTAACACGAGTCCCATATTATTGTTAAATCCTGAAGACTAGGTTTTTTTAAAGATTTGTTAGTTTTCTCGTTGCTCGTAAAACCGACATCGTTTCATGCTTGGTGTTATAAAGATACTAACGAAGAGATTTGACTTTACATATGTTATAAAAACGTCGACGCTTTGGAATGCGTTGCCTGAGTGGGTTTTTCCCGATGGTTACAATCTTTGTCTCTTCAAATTGAGAGTGAATCGGTTTCTTCTAGATAAACATGCTCTCTCGTAGACTGCATCCTCGTTTATCATCATGCGAGATAGCGGTCAAGAGTACACCTAAAAAAGTTAAAAAAGAGAATAATAAATGTTATGTTTGTTTGAACATCCTCAAACTCAGTGTCTTGATCCACAATGTTTAAGGTATACCTGAAGCATCTTTTAATTCATTCACTCATCAATTTTCATCCACAGGTTGGTTAGAAGATATCACTTTCAGCAATTAGGTCGCTAACTGCCGGACTACCTTTTACGTTTATTCACAACTTAGGTATGATGGAGGAAGCTGAAGCTGAAACTCGAACAGAGGTGCTTGATAATAAACTGTATTTATTTTGTATGTTTTATGTTTTTAGTTGTGCAAAATTTTATGTTTTTCTACGGAACGATGTTCCTTACACAGGCTTAGAGAAGATGAGGAGATGTTGCTGTGCCACCGAACTGAAATAAATGTGAAATTAAAACCGTAACAAAAATATTATAATTACGACAGTGACGCGTAAAAACTACCCGTGACCAGTGATGCAGCGAACTTTATTTTTCATGCTCTTACCATCACATCGACGGTTAAAAGGAAGTTGGGCATAAGCGACATTTTGGTCAAAAATCAGTTTTAAATGCCATTTTACTTAAAATTTTCCGCTCTTTCGAATGAGCTGACTCTCATAGCTCTACGATGACTTTTTTGGCGCTTATGCCCGAGCAAAAAACAACATTTCCCTAGTTATACTATTCGTAACCGACGTAAATTCAGGTCATTTTGTCTATAAAGGTGCTTGTACCCCTGCAAAAAATATCGAATCTCGATTTGTTGTCGGTAATGCTTTTTTACTTCGTAGGGGTCTCCAGTTTTCAGTTGTTTATGCCTTCTATGCTATTTCCTCAAAAAATACAAACGTTGTTTATAGCCTATTTCCATTTAGTAATTGAACATAGCTTTGACCCTTGTACCCTTTTTCCAAAATTCATTTCTATTTCACTCTGTCGGTTTAGGTCGGTGTAGTCGGTAAATTAGGTAATAGGGTATATTACCTAATTTAATGTTGATATCACGCTGTTGGTTATTCCTCACTTCCGTTAAGAATATACACACGTTTTTGTTGCTAATCCCTTATTACTTAAATTGAACGACATACCATGGTGTCGATTACAACCTACTTCCACGATCAACGATCAAAGTAATACGTCATTTATACTGTGATACACAATGAGGATTTCATTCCAAATCCGTGCTTATGACATTTGATATCACTAAAGTACACACGAAGAAGACTGGAGCAAGAGTTGACAAAGTACGAAAAGGTCGAAACAGGAAAGTCATTCTGAATTGTAGCACAGAGGAAGACTTTGTCCTGGTCAAAAATCGTGTGCAGCAACACAAGTTTCTAAAGGTGAAAACCGTGAAAGCGGGTAATCCACAGATCATCATTCGAGACGTCTTGTCTTATCACAAAGATAACGAAACGTAGTGGAAAACCTTCTGGAGCAGAATAAACATCTGCTACAGAGGGTTGATTTGCAAGAGAGCTCGATCAGAGTGCTATACAGGAAAAAAAGGCGTAATTCACATGGGTGTCATCCACTGATCGAGGTTTCACCTCGCATTCACAGAGCGTTTTTGGACGCCGAAAAGGTCTACATAGGACTCCAGACCAGTGCCAGACCATTCGCCCTTGGTGCAGTGCTCCAAGTACCTAGGTTTCGGCCATACAAAGGCAATCTGCCGGGAAAGGGATGAGTCCTGCAGACGCTGCGGAAAAAAACCCACTCCTGGACACAATGCAAGGCAAAAAAAGAAGACCTGCCACCCAAATGCAAGAACTGTACGATTGCTCATCCCAACAGCCCCAACAGAGAACTCGCTCACAACGCCTTTAGTAGCGATTGCCCTGAAAGGATAAAATGGGATGGTATAGCGCGTTCTAGAATATCTTATTGCTCAGGGCACTCATGAGGAAAGTAGCTCAGTCTCCAGTATACGGTTCATCCAAGCCAACCTGCAGTGCTCGCAACGGCAGAACTTCTGAAGGTAGCGATAGAAAGGGGAGTTTCAGTTGCCCTTATTCAAGATCCCTATGTGGGAAATAAAGGCGTAATGAAACAATATCCTGGAACTCGCGTTATCCAGTGCAGTTAAAACAGACAAAACCAATTAAGGCAGCCATAATAGTCTTCGGTGTCAGGCTGGTGGTAATCCATGCCCCCTAATTTGTTACCGAAACGGGAGTGGATGTTCTGTTGGTCGGCACAGACCTAAAACTGGGAGTAATTTCTCTCTACTTAGAAGGAACCAAAAAGTCGAACCTTTCCTCAGCAGGATTATGGTATTCAGCAAAAAACTAGCGACAAATGACCTTATTGTTGCTGGTGACGTGAATGCGTAGTCCCACTGGTGAGGAAGCACATCCCAAAATGAGAGAGAAGAAGCCGTAAACTCATTGTTCAACGAAATGGACTTATTTATAACTACGGCGATACACCAATCTTCGAGATCGTTAGGGAAGGCAAACTCTGCACAAGCATAGTAGATGTAACAATGTGCAGCGGGTCTCTCTTGGGAAAAATCATTTGGACAACAATTGGGATGGAAGGTTGACAAAAGTATTACGACATCAGACCACAACGCAATCACTTTCGTTTTGCGCCTAGTTAAACCTTTCAAACAACAGATACCAATAATAACAACATGCAAATACTATACCAAGAAGGCACAGTGGTCAAACTTTATGTTAAAATCAGTTAAAACACAGTTAAAATCTTCCCTGCAAGAAGGAAAGCTCTCGCCGGATTTAGTGGAGAAATGTGAATTTCCATTGGAACTGGAGTCGATGGTTCCGAACTACACAGCTAGTTTACATGAAGCCTGCGTACAGACCATTCCAATGGTAAGCTCGCCGGATGGAAATCCAACCCTTAAGGTAGACGGCCACCGATTTCGGTTGGTGCGATCGAGAAACAAAACGATTGCAATAATAGAGTACTGAGAAAGTCGGACGCCTTTCATAAAGGCAAGTGCGCTGCTTGTACATCTTAGCAGAAATGCGAGTGAAACACCCCGTGTGTGAGGTTGTCGTGTACGAAAATAGGGGAGAAAATCTGAGCTTCCTCAGAGCCCCTTCGCACGACCTGACAAATGCAACAGACAGCTGGGGATAGATGCAACAGACAGCTAGTTTGACCAACCAAACCGGTTCCGAAAGAGCACAGCAGAGGAAAAAACCGCAGCCAATCAAAGCGACAGCCGAAGCGGCAGACGGCCTTCGTGATTTCGTGACCACTATCTAGGCTCCATCACAATAATATACAATGTTTCACACGGCAACATCCAAAGCCATTTGATTTGGAGAAGTTAATCACACAGACTTTTAGAGATGGGACCTTCTCGCTGACAAATTCTTCGTGGGTAATCATGTTGGCTAGATTAGTAAAATACAAGTAGCTACTTTTAAAAGGAACTGCACATCATCAACTGTCAAATACTCGATGGACTCGGAGGCACCCGAGCATCGTATTGAAGTCGTATCAAAAACAAAATATCTTGATTTACCGGACTGTTATCGTACGCCCCGGCAAATTTTTGAGAGTATTTTCTATACTGTTTGTTATTTTTTTAAACGTTTAACATTACAAATACATACCAAGCCTCCTAAATTTATTCCTTAGTTAAGTGCCTACCTACAAGCTTAAGTATTATTTTTCCAAAAAATAGTAGGTTGATACCTACCAACTCTAGCCTTGATTTTTCGTGATATAATAACAGAAATGTTGTTTTGTTTTTATTTAAAACATCGTACTATCTGATTGTTAGTGAAAAGGTGACATGAAAATAATGCAAAAAAAACGAACAATCACTTTTTAAATCTACCTTAATTTAGCGTAAATTAGAATTACTTTAAACGAGATCGTGTTGGTTGTGCTACTTCATTATTTAGGAAATGTCTTTTCATCTATACTTCCTTAGACTCACGCAATGCCAGATGTTAGTTATCCTTCTTTTCCTTTACTTTCAAGCTACATTGTGTGTCACTAATGTCTTATGATTCTGTTTTTTGTGAAAGTCGACTGTTACTTGTGTTCTATTATCTGTTATACAACCACTGTGAAAAGTATCTTATCCTTCTTTTCCCATAACACTTATTGAACTGTCTAGTCTATTATACCCCTTTTCCCTCGCGACGTGAGATATCGGTATGTTGTTTAGGCTTCTTATCCATTAATATTTTATTTTGTCATTTGTCACTTACGCCATATTTCCTCATTGGAAAATTAAAAGCCATTGTTATAAGCGACAGAAACCACGTTAAATAGCAACAAATCATTGAAACTGACAATACCGGTAACTGCCCCATTTTTTTCTCATTTCATAACTGTTTCAATTTTCACGAAATGCTAATAAATAACAGAGATACGTAAGTTTTTCTAAAATTCAAAACTTTGAACGGCTCTCCTGAACATTTCACTTTTTGGCGCTTATACCGTATTTCCTTTTAACCGTCGACATGTATAATGTGTGATGTGATGATGACTGAATATGTATATTGTTATCAACTGAGTAAAAGTAAACCAATTAAATAAATGTAAGAGTTTATACCGATAACTGTTAGATCTTTCTCATATAAAATTTCACAACGGAATGCTCTTCAACGGCTTAGCTCCATCTACTTCCATCTACTTATAGCGCCAGCGCCTCTAAAACTCTTTTGAGATGGCGGGTAGAAGTGAATGGTATTCCACCGGCGCCCTCTACACTAAATTTTATCAGTCATACCCATTTCTTTAAATAATCAGATACATGTTCTTTTATATGACACATATTTAGACTCAAATCCCAGTATTAAATATAATACTATAGTGAAATATACTACAAACAAATACAGGTGACAACACGGCCCTCCTGCGCACGCTGCCAACCTTGGCAGTGTCACAGTCTGGTGTAGTCGCTGCGAACAAAATGCGCAATTTATTCATTTTATCAAAGTTAATTTTACTCTTCCAGTAATATCCACTTAAGACGAGTAATGAGTAGCTTTCCCAAGCAGTTGCGCTGCCTCATTGTCGCAACTCAAGGTACGTCACTACATTACCACATTCTCCATAAATCCACTTAAGATGCGTAATGAATAGCTTTTCCAAGCAGTTGCGCTGCCTTATTGTCGCAACTCAAGGTACGTCACTACATTACCCACATTCTCCATAAATCTTATACATACACCTTTCCCTAGCTGCCGACCGCCTGGTAACTCTAGATACGCGGCATTATTTTAACTCATAATGCTTTCTCTACCAGTTACACTCTTAGGCCGACACTAGGTACGTCAGCTTATGTCCAAGGTATTACGGTTTCACACTCAATTCAATTCAATTCAATTTATTTATTCGAACCATTATTTCAAAAGAACACTTGGTAACGTCACTTACAATTTATAAATTATAGATAATTATTACACAATAAAATACACAATAAAATAATGTGTACACAATAAAATAATGTCAAATAAAAACTAATAAGCTGTAAGGGGCCTTGTCAATTAGATGCAGCTGTAAAAAGGCTTTGTTCTGACAAAATACAAAGTATCAAAATAATTAATACATACTAACTATGCTAACGTCGTGCCTATGGTTGGCTTCAGTGGCACAGTGAGAAAATTACCAGATGATGTAAAATTGAGTTTCATAGATCACATGAAACTCTATAGACAGCTATGTTAAATGTGTCTTTATTTCTAGCTCTAGATGCAGTCTGATTATGATGATGCGGGGTCCACGCACGAGCGAGCCACGGTGGCCAACGACGTCCGTTTGACTTCAGACGAGCCTGTACGCAGCACTTCCACCGCGACTGGGAGCCTGCAGACTGGAGTATAGAGGACGTCTCCAGTCAGGAGAGGCCGTGTTAGCAGAAAACGAGATTTAAGGGATCGCGGTGGTGGGGGAAACCTTTATAAACGACCGCGCGCTCAGTTCGGTCTCTTTCCTGCCACCGGACCTCCTCTCAAGCGGTAGCTCTGATTGTTTGACCAGCCAAAGTTTAAATTGTAATTTTTATCTGTCGAGTTCATTTTAAGTATCAGTTTTTAGTTGTTTTAGTTTAAATTGTATAAGATCGGTTTGATTTCGTTTGTATTATGGTTAAGTTTCGTGTATAAATGTAATTCTGTAAAACTAATTGTGTTTTTTGTTATTTTCCCACCTCTGGTCTCTTATAATAGATTTACGCCCGACTACCTCGGATTTGTAATCTGCACACCATTCTACTAGTAAAGCCTTTTCATTTGATTCCCGTTGAGGGAGTAGTGAAAAAAATGGTTGTCTGTAAAGTCGGTTTACTGACGATAGTTGAACGTGACAACTTCAACTACGGCTTAGAGCGAGGTAACGCCGCATGACGTCATGCGGCGAGGTAACGGCGTTAACGGCACATGACGTCATGTTTTGCGGGCGTGCAGCCGGCTTCATCAAATTATAAGACGTTGTCACGTCAAAAAGAAATGTAAGAAATGTATTTCGCCATTTTGTGGGGGCGGCCATCTTGGATTTGGAATTTGTTACAGTATAGTATTCTACTAGACAAGATCTTTCATTTGATACCAGATTGGTGTAAGTTGTGAAGAAATAATTTGTCCGCCATTTTGTGGAGGTGGCCATTTTAAATCGATATTAACCAAACATAGCTAAAAATCACCGCACGGAAATTAACCTTCAAATAAAAGAACCCGCATCGAAATCGGTTCATCAGTTTGAGCTTTACAGTGCCACAGACAGACAGACAGAAAGACAGAGAGACATTGACGTCAAACTTATCACACCTCTTTTTTGGTTGGGGGCTAAAAATACCTAATAAAAAATCGGTTGTCTGTAAAGTCGGTTTACTGACGATAGTTGAACGTGACAACTTCAACTACGCCTTAGAGCGAGGTAACGCCGCATGACGTCATGCGGCGAGGTAACGGCGTTTACGGCACATGACGTCATGTTTTGCGGGCGTGCAGCCGGCTTCATCGAATTATAAGACGTTGTCACGTCAAAAAAGGAAACAATATAAAGGAATAAACATAAATTCTAGTTCATCCATACTAATATTTATTATTAAGCAAACGAAAGTCACTCCTTAGTAAAAATTGTTTAAAATGATGAGTACAATTACCGGCTTTCGGCTTGGTACACCCTATACCGATAACCCAGTATACATAATTCTTTTAATCTAGCTGTTACCAGCGACGTTCGTCTTTTGTCAGATAATAGTATCCAAAAACATCTCTCGTGATATACTGTAAGTAATTATATTATCAAAATTCATCAAGATCCGTTTAGCAGTGAAAAGCCCACAGGCAGACAAACAGTGACTTTCGATTGTATAATATTAGTATGAATGTATAAGAGTTTGTGTTAATTTCTATTGTTAATTTTTTCCATTTTATAACTGTGTTTGCTATGTACATCATCTCTTTTGTTAGTTTGACGGGGCCTTTTCCGCACTTAGCCTCTTTATTGGGTCATTGTGCATGACTCATACTTCCCTTTACTACTCCAAAACAACCTAGACCGTCCCAGAAGGCAAGGTTGTGATATGCACCCGGAACAGATAACGGAGATTAGAGGAATTCTGCTCGTTGATCCACATTCCATAAGTATATGCTGTGGAAATGTTTCTTCCTCCATGCATCTGCATAGAGGACTGTATGTTACACCTATGGTATTTAAAGGTTGCCTGGAAGAGATTGCTTTAAGCAATAAGGCCGCCTATTAAAAGTGTCATCCGTTAGTTTCTAAGTTATTTATAGTTTGTTTGTTAGTTTCTAAGTTACTTATAGTTTGACCCTGGGGTATAGGCATTAGTGGTTCAGTAGTCCATGTACAAAGATGCAGGCCTTCGCTCCTCTTTTGGTCAGCTCATCTGCTATGTTATTAGCTAGACCTGGATAAGTGGCGAATTTCTGTTTTTGTTTAGTGTGACTACCATTCTGCGAGTCAAACAGGTTCTCAAAGGACAGTAGGATGTTAGCTGTTTCTTTGCACTCTGTTGGCACACAATTGACATTGTTGGTTCACAATTGACGAGGCAATGGGTTCTGTAGCTGTGGCCTGATCAGCCACGGTGAAGCTAAGAGAAACCCGCAGTGGGACTGCTAACCAGGGCTATGGGCTCCAAGCCTTGCGGTCCTGGCAATGCAGTCAGGAAGAAGTTGCGCGGCGTAGACGGTGCCGGCCCAAATGAGACGTGCCGCGATGTTTAGTGGTATGCAACGTGACCGTAGGGAAGAGATTGAATGAGATGAAATGAGATAAGAGACTGAAGAGGAATACCGGTATAATGGTGCGCCACTCTCCCTGCCCACTGTGGCCTTGCGTAGTCGCCAACGTATCTATGATGGCGAACGCGGTGGGACTGTAGAAGAAGAAGAGTACCGATATACCGGTGTATATCGGGGATGATGGTAGGTGATGAGGCCGAGCATTTGGCCCGCCGCAGGAGACAAAGGATGTCTAGACGTGACGATGGCTTGTCCCGCGGCGGGTTCGCGCCGAGAGCGCGAGAGTATCCTGGTGTTTGCGCGGTTGGTGGGTGGCGGTGAAAGTAAAATACTGCGGAGGTTTTAGCCTGCAGGGGCACCTCATGGTGTCGAATCCGACACAAATCTCCTATTCCCTTCAAGCGGAATGAATGGTATGTTAATGCATTACCTCCACATAAAATGGTACCGTTTGCCTTTTCATTTCACAATAATACAGTTTTCCGTTAAGTAGTCGTATGCTGTAACTATTATTAATCACAGGGGCAAACATTTAAGCACCTAGATTCACACCTAGACTGTTTTTCATATGGACAACTACAGTATGTGTATTCTGTAGCGTTATCAAGATCATCAGGTTAAAGAGAAAGCCAATTTATTCTTCTACCGCAAGAACTAAAATACTAAAAATATCGTATAAACAGAAGTACTTTAAAATACCTGTACCATAAAACACATTTTACTAGATCCCAGTATTTTTACCTAGCGTTTCTTTATTATTTTTTTATAGTTCTCTTACTGATCATTGCTTTTTAAAGCAATGGATATTTTAGTAGAGGTTTTCCTCAAATAGACGCGGGTGAAACCGCAGGTCACAGCTAGTAAAGAATAAGTTAATGTAAACTCTTTGCATGGCACACAACCACGCATAAAAATACAAAAATGTATGATTGCAAATTTCAGCCCGATCACATTCAGAATTGAGTTACGCACACTCAGCTACAAACATTCAAACTTGCACTATACATAAATATTATTATGAGGTAAGTAGTGGGAAATTTGTTAAAATAATTACATTGCAGTGTTGTTGCAGTTAGTATCATTCAGCGCAGTCATGAAGTGGTTTCCGTTGTTTGTGATTATTGTTCAACTACGGACTCTTGTTGGCGGCGCTGACAGTATATTCAAATCCAGTTTTGACCTGCAAAGAGCCAGCATAATCAGGTATGAACAAGTATGTGGGTGGTTTTTTAATTGATTGTATTGCTTTAATTACCTTTTTTTTTAACAATGCTTAGACTCGGTTACAACAAAACTCTAAAATTGTCAGATGTTAAATTAAAAATCCATCTGGACATCAATTTCATAAATAATAATATTATTCTACAATTTGTTGACGCAGCTACATTATTAAGCATTTGTCTTAACAAATATATTTTTTTTTTCATAAATTAGCAGACAACCGGCGCCACCCTATTAGGACATTCTATAAATATAACTTGAACGTACCGACATCAAGATTGCCTCCAGAAGATCTTAGTATTAAAGTTCAGTTATATATGGTATATGGCCTTCTCGACCAGAGTATACGGAAACGGATACGTCGCGAAGAATGTTCCAGCTTTAGTGAGCTACAAAAAAAAGCTAGAGCTGTGGAGGAGCAACAGGAAGAAGGAGATCGCGCGAACAAAGGCAATGCAGGATCAACGCGCGACATGCCATACGGGGCCACCTGATCGGTGACACCTGATCGATCAGGGGGAGCTGGATATCGACTTCAGCACACTACTGCCACGTCGCGAATGCCACGAAGTTTACCTGCCGAGACATCGACGTCAAAGTATGATCCAGCGGTTCATATATCAGCAGAGCTGCCACGAGCCACTTCGATACAACGGGGTGCGGCCGCCGACGGCGGAGCGGCGCACTCTTCATACCTGGACATCGGTTCCAGCGCGACGACGAAGTCACGTCGTCCATTTTGCCGATATTGTAAAAAATATGGGCACTGGCGTGACCAGTGTCGAAGACTATCCGGTGAATCAGTCGAACATTTTAATAACAACGCAGTGAGAACTCCAGTTTCGTGTTATCAGTGCGGTGAAACGAATGTTACACGTGATACTTGCAAAAAGTGTAACCAAAATAAGTTTCTATAGCATAAATTCCGAAAATGTTAACGAATTGTTGTACAGTACGTCGATGGTCGATACTCGTAAAAATGTTTGTTGTGACAATAAGGTAATAAAGCCCGGAGCGACCTCACTTTCCCTTTTCACTCCGCGAGCACGACAGACAGGGCAATCCATTCTCAATATACAAATTTTAGGTTTCTGTGGTACTGCACTGGTTGATACGGGCGCTAAACATTCTATTGCGGGACATACGTTGTATAATCTCCTATTGCGCCAAGGTCATCAGTTATGTCCGGGTCGTTCACGAATAAAATTGGCGGACGGGAATGTGCGAGAAACTGATGTACTTTTGACCACACTCGATGTACGGTTGAGGGGTAGAACGATTCAGACTCCCTTTCTAATATTGCCCGAAGCAAATAATAATGAAACCTTGTTAGGTATTGATTTTTTGAAAACAGCTGGACTAGTTATAGACTTTTATAGAGAAAATTGGTACTTTTCTGATGATCCGCGAAAAAGGTATGAACTCTGTGTAGAGTCGGAGATCAATCAGGTAGCGTATGCCTCTGCCACTACTCTGATCCGGGATGAAGGAGTACATCTTCCACCAGCGGAGTGCAACTACCGAGAGAAACTCCTAACTGAAAATTTAGATATCTTCAGTCCAGGGGGAGCGCCGACGCCTTTCAACGCACACTGCATAGATATAGGAAAGTTCCATGCGCAGGATTTAACTCGATTTAAGGATACGAGCTTAAACAGCTCTTCGACTCCCGTAATTCCGTGGCGCCGACGCGGACGTCCGAAGCAACAAAATTCAAAACTAGCGCAGGAACGGGGTCGTTTTCCTACACTAGAGGGGGAGTCTGTCGCAAACCAACCCTCCGCACGGCCGCGTCTTTCCCGCCAAAGAACGGTTCCCGCGAAATGCAACGATTACCATATATAGTAATGAAGCGTCCACTTTGTCTCCTATTGGTAATTAGGATTGAGTTAGCGCCCGTATTGGTCAGCCGTAGGGATGGCGCGATCTTCCCGATGCTGGGAAGAGGGGTGAGGTTCGCCCCGCGCTTGCACATGTTGCGGGCGGCGAAGGCAGTCCGGCGACCGCTTTCTATTAGGTTGTACGATAGCCACTTGTTATTGTAAAAAGTTTAGTGAAATACAAAATTGAGTGAAGTAACTTGTTTTCTTTACGAACTTTATAAAGCATGGCCACATGTTCCATGGTACCGGTTCGCATGCAATGGCTATAAAAATAGAAGTACAATAAGCTTCCCATCAAAAAAGTTAACTGAAGATAAACGAAAACGAAATTTGGAAAACTTCGTCGAGTCTTCTCGTCACCCATCCCACAAAGTCTTAAGACAAAAATATACAACCAGTGCATTCTACCTGTTATGACCTACGGTGCTGAAACGTGGACACTGACAGTGAAAATGGTCCGAAAGCTCAAGGTCGCTCAGCAAGCTATGGAAGGGCTATCTATGCTTGGAGTTTCTCTGAGGGATTGCATCCGCAATGAAGTTATTCGTCAGAGAACCAAAGTCACCGACATAGCTCAGCGTATTAGCAGACTGAAGTGGCAATAGGCCGGTCACATCTGTCGCAGACCCGATAGCTGTTGGGGTAGACGAGTTCTGGAGTGAGACCGCGAATCGGTAAACGTAGTGTAGGACGCCCTGAGACTAGATGGAGTGACGATATACGAAAGACGGCTGGTGGCGGTTGGAAACGTAAGACTGAGGATCGGGATGAGTGGCGAAATATAGGAGAGGCCTATGTCCAGCAGTGGACGAACACGGGCTGATGATGATGATGAAGATAAACGTAGATTTATTAGGATTACAGCCGTGGATTACAGTATTTTAGTGAATTTGAATGAATAATTATTTAATTGTTTCAAAAAATAATATTATGAATCGGAATGCATGTCACTGTATTCTAATTTTTGTTTTATATTTATGTATTCTACAAGTTTAATTTGGAAATGAGATTAAGCTATATTGTAAATTTGACAATACGCAAATGTATTTTCTCATTTTTACTTAATTTGTAATTTTGAAGTTGCATTTATGCTAATAAAATTTATCTTATCTTTATCTTATCTTTGAGAAATCTTCTGATGTCCAAAGCCTACTTTGTAAATATAGTATATCCGAGTTTCTTACTGAGAACCTAAGAACCTTCGAGGATGAAAACTTGGTAATTGACTGTGAAACATAACATCTCTGTCCAAAACGATAACTAAATTGCAATGTAATTTTATTTACCAATTTTATTATTTCCATAGTAAAAAGTAAGCAAGGTTGACTCAATAAAACATGACCATATCCTTGCGTGATTTTAATTAATTTTATCTAAGTAGTTTTTAACCTTTAGGCCAAATTAAGTTTAACTATACATAAGTATTCGTTTTTGTATTTCTATCAAGTTGTGAGTAAAACTATGTGTTGTGAGTAAGAATGATTAGAATTTAAAATAATTTCATATTTTTGTTACAATACCGCATAGTTTTTAGTTTAAAAAAAACAACTATAAGAACATGAATGACGATATAAAATTTTTGGAACGAAGTTCCTTATCGCGCGTTATGAAAGGGAGCTAGACGGAAAAAATACTCACGAAAAAGTTGTAACGTTTCGTGCCTATGGCGTGATAGAATTAGAATACGATAACAAATTTCACCCATGTCAACAATGGCCGATTGGCGCAATCAGTAAGTAAGGGGTCACCAGGACTCCTATGAAGATAGGTGCCCCCGGTTCGAATCCTGGTAGTTACCGCTATACTGTTTTTGTTCTTTTTTTCTCTCAACACTCTTTTTTTTGTTCTTATTTTTCCTGAGAATAATAGTTCTTATAAAGGATCCCTCTTATCAACGCATTTAATTTAAATCTAAGTATATTCTAACAAACAATAGGTATACAAAAAAAAATTCTATTGGCGATTTATCACTACAAACTGACTCTTGCGCTTCAAAATAGATGGCGTTGCACAACTAACCCTATGAGGATTTGGTTAGAGGCTAGACCAACACTAATTTACGACCACTGCCCGAATCGACTTGCACATCAAAGTTCCTATAATTACCAATAGGTGGCGCAGAACTCAAAATTAAATTTAGCTGTGAATTGTATCCTACTCTAGTGTCATAGAAAATCTGGAGAGGTCACTACCGGTACGATAATTTTGTTCTTTTTTCCTGAGAATTTATGTAAAGTAATCATCCAGAACCGCAAAATAAACCCGAAATACAGTTATTTGACGATTTTCTTTCACTTTTGTCATTTTCTCTTCCATTTACAATGGGTTTCATCCTACTATATTCAGCTGCAGGCATCAATCACGAAACTGTTCCATTCATCCCGGATTACACTTTACGTCCTAGTTCAGACGTAGACGTTACGTTGCGTGTAATGAACTGATAGTTCAAGTTTCAAGTTATCGACAAGAACTTCGTTCCATCCGGGTGTCCCTTGACACCTCTCAACTTTTTTAATTTATAAATATAATATTTATCTGTTTAGGGATACCATACACAGTGTACAACGGACATTGTTTTCCTGCAGGCGTCTTCAAAAAAGTGAGTAACTGTCTATTATTATTTCCGTGGACGGCGTGAACAACTTGACATCTTGAGATGCATGATTTTTTTATTAGCTTAAACGCTTTCGACGTATTTTCTTATATTATGTTTGTCAAAAAAGACAGCTCAAAACAAAGATAATTTTACCTCAAGATTCGTAAAGTTCATGACTACTATTTATAGTGCTTCTCGTTCTTACAATTACAATTCAATACTCAAAAAGTATTTCCTTTTTGAGTATAAGTTAATAAAGCGATAATTTTATGAATTCAGCCCGTGTTCTGTGCATTCTAAAATTATACATTTTAAAAAGTGGTTTCATGTAATATAACTAAAATAGGAGGTACTAAAATAAATAATCAAAAACAGGGCAATGAAACATTTATTTCAAATTGCACTTTACATTCAACGTTATAATAATATAGTTTGCCTGTCATATTTATATCATAGTAGCAGCTCGCCCAGGCTTCGTACGGATAACTCGGAAGTTAGGTATAGTACAAAAATTTAACTTTTACAATGTTAGAAGACCTTGTTGTAGTAGACAGGCTACTATGATGTTGTGAGATGTTGTTGAGATGTTGTGGTAATTCCGAATCTTATACCTTTAAACGTGCAATTATTGTATAATATAATTATGTATATTTATACAGAATCTGAATCTCGGAAACGGCTCGACCAATTTTCATGAAATTATGTATGCAGAGGGTTTCAAGGAACATAAATCGATCTAGCTAGGTTTTATTTCAAGAAAACGTCATTTTATGTGCTTTTTGAGGCAATGAAAAACTCATACAATGTCATTAGAATGGTATCCGTTCATTTAAAAAAAACTTTTTCACAAACCGACATGTGATAACCAACGTTAGACAAACTCACGGGTAGTGAAACGATTATTATACAAAAAAAATATTAACAAATTGGTTATATCTCTAAGTAATTATTTGACAAACATTAATTCTATAACGTATTATTTGACAAATTATTCTTTTAAAATTTTTGTTGACTACCAAATGCTTAAAAACAAAACCAACGCTTGACAAAAATTAATTTTATAATGTGCTGTTTGGCAAACAACTCAATTTATAAAACAAACATTTAATAAATTACATAAAAACTTGATTGTAATTTTTGAATATCTAAATAACCACACCAGAACGATTAGGTTACATGGAGCCATGCGAGGCTAAGCGCAGCGAAGGGGGGAGGTGGCGAGCGAAGCAAGCCGGCGACCGGCGACCTCCGTAGTGGAGCGCAGGCCGAGTATGGAGAAGTGACACTCAGGGGTGACCGCAGAGCTTCTGGCGGAAGCCCACTCGGAGTCAATTTTCAGATTAGCACACCCTAATCGGAGCGGTAGTCAAAAGTTAATGACAGAAACAAATCAGAATTGATAGTTTACATGAACAATGTTTCGTACTTTTAAAACATTTGTTGAAAATTCTGTTTTGGGAAATGCTAAATTTGTAAAAATAATAATTTATGAAATAAAAAATTGACAAAAAATAAAATGTCATGACACATTGTCTAAGTGAAACGTTTGCCATGTCATTGATTATAAAATTATAGTTTGTAAAATAAAACATTTGTTGACGTAAGGTGTTTTTGAAATAAATATCATGCGAAACGTTGTTTGTAGAATGAAATATTTTTATATTGTTAAGTTTTTGCAATGAATATTATACGATTAGTTGGTTTTAAAGTGATGTTTTGTCAAAAAATGTTTGCAAAACATTAGTGAACCCATTAGAATACGATAACAAATTTCACCATTTTGACCAATGACTGATTAGCGCAAGAAGGAAAGGGTCGTCAATGAAATTAGGAAGCCCCAGTTCGTATCCAGTTACTCTCAATTCTCTTTTTGTTCTTATTTTTCCTGAGAATAATAATTTTTAAAAGGGTTCCCTCTTTATTAACGCATTTAATTTGTATATAAGTATTTTCTAACAATAAAAACGTAAAAAAACACTTATTACTATTATTACTTATTAATATAAATTTACAATATATATTAAACGGACAAAACGACGGATCGAAGTAGAATCGGAGTTGGAAAGTCGCGAGTTTATTTCGAAATTACGTTTTCGTAGATAGAGTAGACGTCCTGTGGTAGGTAACAGTGATAACTAACATTTGGACAGAGTCTGGGGAAAAAATGCTAACTTTCAATCAGCAGCAGTTTATATGTGGATAAGACACATGGACAATGTTTTCTGCATCTTAAACCGAGACAGACGAAAAACTTGTTTTTGGAGCATCTCAACTTGATTTGTGATCAACATTGATAGATGTCAGCATTAGGTTAACATTTTATTTCGAGATAGATTGATCTCTACCGTTCTTGGACGTGAGAGTGACAGTTATATCTGATGGTTGGTTGTCTCACTCTGTCTATAGAAAACTCACGCACACTGACCGGTATTTGCACGCTACGTCACATCACCACCACCTTTGTCAATTACAGTCGGTGTAGAGATCTTTTTTGGATAGAACGAACACCCTCTATGACGGATAAGGTGAGGACATTGTTAAATGAGTATTCTATAAAAACTGTGTAGTGTGTATACCTGTATATTCCCTTATCCAAGATGACGAGACATATATCAGGATGCCAAAAGACGTCATTCATTTCAGACTCTAGGTGTGTATGAGGTAGATTGCAGCTGTTCTTATAGGTATCGGTCAAACAAAGCATACAATTGTTGAAAGAATCAATGAATACATGGCCGCTGTAAAAAAAATCTAGACTAGACCAGTTCTCTCCACCGAACGTCATTAGTACGCAAGAATAGTTTGGGAAGCCTCAAAAATAAAAATATTGTAATTTTAACCGGGAGGATGGTTTTCCGTTATCGGCATCGTGCATCGTCGTCCTGTCATAAATAAATCTATGCATCGCAGAATGAGTTTAGAGAAAGCTGATGATACGATCAGTTTTGTGTATCGTGGTAGTAACTCTGCGATTTTTGAAGACCAAATGAGGGTAGATCGAGATCACCTCATTTTATAATGAGACTAGCCGCAATTGTTTCAGTCTTCGGTTGTGACGCTGCTGAGACGTCAAAGTAATTAAAAAAATATTTAGATCGTGACTAGGTCCTATTTAATGTTAACATAGAACAATCAAGCTTTCGTTTCTATATAGCAAACTTACTTTAAACTTAATTCCAACTTCAATATTAGAGACTTTAACAATTATAAATGAATTCTGTTTAAAATATTTCTAATCATGAATACCCATTTCAGTCTTATGACTTAATCAACTTGACAAACACTTGACCGAAATCTTCAAAACAAAAGTAGAATTAAATGATTAATAGAAACACTAAACTCAGATAGGTACTATCAAAACGTAAGTTTCAGATGATTTGAAGTTGCTTCTTGTGATACACGAGTAAATCGCTTCAAACATCCTCAATATCTGTTTATGCTAACGTATTGGCACCAACGACGTGGGCACACCCCGGACACTCGGCCTAAACTCCAAACAAACGGTGAAGTCGACATACCTACACTCACACAACTACGCATATGTCGTTCGAACACATTTACAAACAAGGTTAAAGAGCGGCTGCACGCCTTGTCAGTCAAAGTGCACCTCACTAATATTCGAGGTCTGCACTCAAATCTCACTGCAGTCCACCATCACCTCGAGACTGAGCAGCCGACACTCTTGTTTCTTACGGAGACGCAGATAGGTTGTCCGTCGGACGTGGCGTACCTAACGTATCCAGGCTATACGCTGGAGCACAAATTCCGGCCTCGTGCTGGAGTATGCCTGTACGCCCGTGACGACATCTGCTGTCGGCGTCTCCGTAACCTTGAGGACACTAGATTTTCTGTTCTTTGGGCACTAATGGACACAGGCATAGACAAAATTATCTACGCCTGTGTGTATCGGTCGCACAGCGGAGATCTGGAGACGACTAGGCTCACGGAGTATTTAAGTGAGGCGGCGGACGCGGCTCAACAGAAGTACCCTTCGGCCCAATTAGTGTTACTGGGGGATTTCAACGGCCATCATAAGGAATGGCTGTACCCATACCGGGACACTGATCACGCTGGGCAGGAAACGAGAAAGCTAGCTTTATCGTTAGACCTAACCCAGCTGGTCCAAGAGGCCACAAGAGTACCCGACGTTGAGTCGCATACACCTTATTGCTTAGACCTTCTGCTGACAACTGATCCAGACCGTTATTCGGTGGCGGTATCGTCGCCGTTAGGCAGCTCCGACCACTGTCTGGTGAAATCTGTATCTGTCTACCATCCGCCTGATCCCAGCCCTAGAGGCAACCGGCGGTTGTGGCGATACAAGTCAGCAGATTGGGATGAGATGCGCTCTTTCTTTGCGTCTTACCCATGGCAGTCATTGTGCTTCGCTTCTGGTGATCCCTCAGTCTGCGCGGATGCTGTGACTAATGCAATACGAACGGCTATGGAATATTTCATTCCATACTCCGACATCTCATTATCCAGCAAAGCTCGCCCTTGGTTTGGTCCTCAATGTAAAAGTGCTGAAGCATTTAAACATGAGGCCTACCTAGCCTGGGTTGATGCTCGACAGCGTAAGGCAAGGGACATACACCAGAAGAAGAAGGCATTCAACAAGGCTGCTAAGGCATGCAAAAAGGTCCTTCAGAGGGCTCGGTTTGACCACATTAGTCGAATAGGGAACAAACTAGCTTCGTACCCAGCGGGCAGCAAAGCGTTTTGGTCCCTAGCTAAATCGGTCGAATCGAACTTCTGCCGCTCCTCACTACCTCCAATGCTGAAACCTGATGGGACACTGGCTCACACTGCAACGGAGAAAGCAAACTTGTTTGCAACTCAGTTTGCGGAATCTTCGCGTCTAGATGCTGGTAGCGCGACACCTCCTACTCAACCTGGCTGTTCGACTTTTATGTCAGAGATACGCATTCGCCAAAAGGAGGTTCGCAAAGTGCTACGCAATCTGGACGTGAATAAAGCCAGTGGCCCAGATGGTATTCCTGCTCTAGTATTGAAGGCTTGTGCGCCTGAGTTGTCACCGATATTGACACGCCTATTTAGACTCTCTCTCCAAACTGGGCTAGTACCGAAGTCTTGGAAGCTTGCCAATGTGCAACCTGTGCCCAAAAAAGGTAGTCGTGCTGACCCTGTCAACTACAGGCCCATCTCAGTCACGTCCATACTCTGCAAGACTATGGAACGTGTCTTAAACCACAGGCTCCTGACGTACCTAGAATCGAACGACCTCCTCAGTGACCAGCAATACGGGTTTCGCCGAAACCGGTCCACCGGGGATATTCTAGCGTACGTCACTCACATCTGGAGTGAAGCTATTGAGAAACACGGGGAAGCACTTGCAGTCTCCCTGGATATCTCGAAGGCTTTCGACAGGGTTTGGCATGATGGCCTTATAAGCAAGCTTTCTAGTTATGGTTTGTCTTCTGGGTTCATTGCTTGGATATCGGACTTCTTGAGGGATCGATCCATACGAGTCGTCATTGATGGCTGCTCGTCGGATCAAATGGGTATCAATGCCGGAGTCCCACAAGGGTCGGTACTCTCTGCGACGCTCTTCCTGCTACATATCAACGATCTGTTGAAGCCCGGTATCTATGGGTACGCAGATGATAGCACCGTTGTAGAGAGTTACATATCTAGCGCGAGAGCCACTGGGCAGCAAACTCAGGTACTGAGAGAGAGTCTGATCGAGCGTTTGGGCTTGACCCTTGATGCGGTGTCCAAATGGGGCGATGCCAATCTGGTCAAGTTCAACGAGAGTAAGACGCAGGCGTGTCTGTTCTCCGCTAAAAGGAGTCCTTTCCAACTGACTCCAACTTTTAGAGGTGTATCCGTGCCGGTCTCTGACCGTCTTGAACTTTTGGGCGTTACTTTGACCTCTACGCTCAACTTTGGCTCGTTTATCGAGTCCAAGGCTAAACTTGCTGCCAAAAAACTTGGTGTCCTCTCAAAGGTGCGAAGGTACTTCAAGTCTGAACAGTTGCTTACACTATATCAAGCACAGATTCGCTCCTGTATGGAGTACTGTTCGCACCTTTGGGATGGATCGGCTAAGTATCAGCTGGAGGCTCTGGAATCGATCGAGAGACGTGCCAAAAGGCTCATAGGCAACGACACTCTTGTGCGAAAAAGACTTCAAAGTCTTGAACATCGCCGAAAAATTGCTAGCCTATCGGTTTTTTATCGGATACACTTCGGAGAGTGTGCGACTGATTTGCATGATCTGATACCACCTTGTCCTTTTTTCTATCGGAATGCTCGTAGCTCGAAAAAGCGACATCGTTTCATGGTTGATGTTCCAAAGACACGAACGAAGAGATTCGACTCTACTTTTGTGATAAGAACGTCTAAGCTGTGGAATACGTTGCCTGAGTGGGTTTTCCCCGATGGTTACAATCTTTGTGTCTTCAAATCGAGAGTGAATCGGTTTTATCTAGGTAAACACGCTCCATCGTAGACCGTATCGTCGCTTAACATCAGGCGAGATGGCGGTCAAGTGTAAACCTATAGAAGTTAAAAAAAAAAAAAAAATTTACGCATGTGTGCGTGTCATCTAGGGTTACTAAATTATTTTATGGAATAGCTGTGACCCGTGAGTTCACCTCGTCGCCTGTGGCTTACAATCTTACCTAGTTAGTGTTCGATCTTTAATGTAGGTAAATATAACTTTCATCAACAATCAGAAGGGAGACGATTTAAAACAATATAGGAGATAATAAAGGTACCATGGACGAATTGATTTTTAGTTAAGTTCACTTACCCAAAGAGAAAACTTTATTCTGAAAATATATTAATTAATCACTCCACATACCGCGAGTGAAAACAACGAGTTTAATAATTTCGTCACAGGACTTCAGTGTTGGCGCGTACTTCTAACCATAAAAATGATTCAATCTTTGTAGAAATTCTTATGAAATTAAAAATATCTTATTCTTGTTTCGTATAATAGACGAAAAATTTGGTACCATTTTGTTAAATAATACAGCATCATGGTCGTATTCTCATAGAAAATTATCGTCCGATATAATAACCCTTCGTTGAGTCCGCCTCGCGTCCGCGAGGGGGAGGAAGCTTGAAATTGGCGGGGGGTGGGGAGTGTCCGTTCTATCTATATTATCTATTCTATGACGTGGGGTAATGTAACATAATATTCATCGTGGGACAGTCTTGATATAGCAAAACTCTCACAGTTTTTTGTCAAATCTTTGTAATTAGTCTGGGTTATTTATATTCAATTCTTGTAAAGTTGTTTTATAATTTGTGGCGTTAGAGCTCCGTTTATTGGTATAATTTATTCTTCAGAATTAGGTAACATGATGTTGCTGGTTACGACTTGGCATTGTGTTGTTGTGGCCAAGCGTGTTGTCATATCATCAGACGCATGTCTTACTCGTCCCGTTACTCCATAGTAAATGTAAAAAATATTGCTGCTATTTACTTTAATTCATTGTGAAATGAAATTGATTTGGTTCAGAAACACAATTACTTTAAAAAACAGGTTATGATCTACATAATGTTCATAAAGGAATTTAGACAAATGTTCGCCGGTACCCGCAATAAGGCAACTTGTATTGTATTTTAATTGTTTGTACCTAATAAGTAAATTTGTACATACTGTGAATTATACCTCAGAAGGGGCCAAAATAAACAACCTCACATTACATTCAACACGTTTATTAACAACCACAGATTCACATATTCAAATAATCAAAACATTGTACTAACCTGTCCGCTCACGATGGGTGCTCGTTCTCAAGTGTCCGATAAGATGGCCGACCGGCCATCGGAGTGAAGTCAATACGTCACATCTGACAGTGTGCGAGTTTGACGTTGACAATCAATATTAACGTTTAACGCTAAACTGAGGCTTTGATGTTTTTAAAATGATCGAATAGCGTATAGACTTTATTTAAATATTGATGTGCAGTTCTAGTCGCGTAACAGTCGGCCATCCTATAAGAACGAGTCCCTTCGTTCTAATTAAATTTTGCAGTTACACTTTAAGTATTTATTTCCCATCTTCTCCTATTTGTAATTATTATATTATCATAAATAATTCATACCTACTTGTCCAACTATCTTATGCAATATTTCTTAAGACTCACACAATTATTTATATTTAGGTACCAAAAATTACATATTTAAGGTATTCACAATTGGATAGGTTTTATTTGCTAATCACTAACAATTCTGTTCAGTTGCAATCGTAAAATATCACTAGTGAATCATAGAGAGCTGGATCCAAAGTCATCTTACTCATTAAATTACTATAGCGCTATGGTTGAGCTTTGTGAGAGTTACTTCCTTCACACTCACAAAGTCGACCGCGGTACTTCGAGCCACTCATGGGCGGCGAGTTCATACGCCAATCCTGCCCGGCAACGAACGCACCCTCACTGTTCATGTTATGGCTGTGCAGTGTGAGGACTACTTCACTGACCAACACTCTGCACAACCGCAATGTCTTGAGCCACTCATGGGCAACGAGTTCATACGTTAATCATACCCGGCTCAATGACACTCTCACTGGGTCACTTACATACTAACTTATCATCATTACGCTACTAGTATTAGTGCTCATATTCATTGCTGTGAAATATTGAATTTAAGTAGCTAATAAAGTCGTTGCTACTTAAAGTAATATACTTTGGTTTTATTTCGCTTACTATATAAATTCGAAATCTCATGTTATCATCTTATTTATTATATTATCTCTTATAAACCAATCATCTTAGTTTTCGTCGCTTTCATCGTCACTATTTTCACTTGAGGAGCAAGCAGCAGTACTAAAGACAAGCCAAGGAAATATTTTATCTATCGCGACAACCGTTTCATACCTCGCCCCTTTTCTAGTAAGTGGTGTATCTTCGACGAGGAACCTGTCATTTGGCAAAACTTTCTTAATGCGGTACGGTCCTTTCCACTTAGCCTCTAACCTCTAGCCTCTTTTAAAAGTAACGTAAAAGAGTTTTATTTGTCAAAGCTGGAGTCACAGTACCTAATCTAATTATATTTATTATCTACCTATTCTGTCAAATCTTAAATTTTCTACTGCAATGTTATTTTTAAGAATATACATATGTTTCATCTATATCATTGCATATACTATTATTATCTTTGTATATATTATTATCTTCGTATATTCTATGTAGGTTTACTAATTTATTTTTCGTATTCATATTATTATGTATTAGTATATTTTACAAGTATCTTAAGTATTAGTATGTAATCTGTATTCGTATATAGATAATTATGTTTATTTTTAGTGTATGTAACTAAAATATTTTTGATACACACCCCGCTTTTAAAAGTATTCTTAGTAACCATTTCCATCCTAAGGTTGCTTGGAAGAGATCGCTTTTAGCGATAAGGCCGCCGCTTGTAACACTAGTCTTATTGTTATTCTCTCTTGTATAAGTGTTTTTTGTTTGTTTATGGTATGTACAATAAAGAGTATCTATCTATCTATCTAATTTCTTAGATTGGCCTGGTCTTGTCACTATAGCCCTAGCGATTCTTACCAGATCACCCTCCGAACTCTAGCAACCTTTCTTCGTTTGTCAAATTGTTTTTTAATTATTTCCTGCTTTTGTTTTATTCTTTCATTAGCGTCAGTCCTTATATCTTCTCTGGTTTTTCCCTCCGTGATTATATCATCAGCTATTTCATTTAATAATCCTTGAACTGGGTTAGACATATTTCTGCCGAACAAAAGCTCAGTTGGCGTTCTTTTGGTCACCTCATGAACGGTACTATTCATGCCTAACTGGACATCGGGGACAAGTTCGTCCCAGGTGTTGTTATTCTTCCCGTGCACCATAGAACCAAGAGCAGCTAAGAGAGTTCGGTTATACCTCTCAACTTGCCCATTCGCTCGAGGTGTGGCCACCGCGTTAAGGATGTGTTTTGCACCAATCGATCGCATGAATATCTTAAACTTCTTGCTGGGTGGAGTAGTCCTTTCTTGGCTCCCGCTGGTAGTTTATGGTGGGCGCATTCAAGACATGCGCTGACGTACTTCTTGATAAACTTGCGCATTTTTGGAAACCAAAATTGGGACCGCACTCGCTCTAAAATCTTCGCAAAACCGAAATGACCTACGTCGTCATGATTAGTTTTGAGAAGTTGCCACCTTACGCCCCTGAGTACTACCCATCTAGTTGTACCGTATTTCCACGTTCGAAACACTCTTCCATTTTTAGCCGCATACTCTTTATAGATTCCGGCAATCTTTTGGGTTTCCGGATCTTCCGATACATCCTTGATACGTTTAATCTCTTCATCAGCAGATTGGACGGTGGAGATCCAATCTTCTGCATTCACTGTCAGTATATCAAGTGTGTGGACTTGTTCCAGCTCCAGTGACACGGGCGCTCAACTGAGCGCGTCCACATGAGACATATATACTCACCTGGACGGTACTCAATATCGCAATCGAATTCTAGAAATTGTATCCACCACCTTGATATTCTAGGTATAAGATCCCTCTTGGTGAACGTTGAACGCAGGGCATTACAATCGGTTACTATTGTGAACTTTATTCTAATGAGGTATGAGCGGAATTTGTTCAACGCACAAATTACTGCAAGTGTCTCAAGCTCAAAAGAATGAAGTTTCATTTCGTTGGCTTGAGTCTGCCGGCTTAAGTAAGCTACGGGTCGCCACGGATCAGATCCCTTCTTTTGCAACAAGATTCCCGCCAGTCCGAACTTACTAGCTTACAACAAACACTTACAGTCGAAACTTTAATATTTGTGTAACAATTTTTAAATTTCGCGTGCCTTTTAGGCTGAAATTTTGCAGCACCATACCATATTATTTAAAGAACTTATTGGTAACCACAATTTTTGGCGAATAAATTACTTTGACCTTACTTTGACTTTGACTAGCATCGGTGTGAAGTTGAGTCACTGCACTATGATCATAGAGCGTTAGTATGGGCCTTTCTGAGAGCAGCTTTTTGATAGTCTCGAAAGATTCGGTTTCCATGTCACTCCACTGCCAAGGAATATCCTTCTTCAAGAGGTTCATCAGAGGCCTAGCTATTAGAGCAAAGCCTTTTACAAATCTCCTGAAGAAGCTGTCCTGTCCTAAGAATCTTCTCACTTCGTGCTGTTTTCGTGGGACGGGGGACTTGGCTGCCGCTTCAGTTTTTCTGGCTCCGGGCTTGAAACCGTCTTTGTCTATCTCAAAACCAAGAAAGTCGATTTTCTCTTGGAAGAAATGGCACTTTTCCATTTTGAGGGTTAACCCAGCCTCGCGTAAGAGACTAAGTACCTCTCCAAGTCGTTCTAATCCTTATTAGTGTTCTCCTTCATCTTGGGGCAATGAGGTGACTCATGGCCTATGTGATTACAAAGGGTGCATTTAAGTATTGGTTTCGGGCACTTAAAGCTAGGGTGTCCTACGTTTTGACAGTTAAAACATCTGATTGGTCCCCTAGGGTTATTATTAATGAATTTAGCGGCATTAGTATCAGTCCCTAGTGTTTGGTTATAAACTGGTGGCATATTATTATTAGAACGCTTGTCTCGGTTCAAATCCCTATTATATTCGAGCTGGTTACGGTTCTGAAACTTTATCGTTTTGAAAAACTCTAATACGTCCTCAGGCCTGTCAAACTTAGCCGCTTGAGCACCTACGCGTACCCCTCTATCATCGACCCCATAGAGAAGGCAGTCTACTGCTTGCTTCCCAAAAATCTTGCATCTATTTAGTAAGTTAATTTTAGCAAAATAGTACAGTTCAAATGGTTCTCCAAGGCGTGGCCCGTCTATTTAGCATCTCTGTGAGCAACTCCGCATAGTTCTCGGTGGCTGGGAATGATTCCTTCAACATCGCTTTCCATTCCGCCCAAGTATGCTTAATAGACGGCAGACCCTGGTACCAGGTCTTAGCGAGTCCAGTAAGTTTAGGTAGGGCGTAGTGAATTGTTTGCTTGTCGCTCCAATTATAAATCTCTGTGCACTCATCGACTTTGTCTAGCCAAGTATTCATTGTTTGTTCCTTGACCATTGGATCAAATTCGGGGATGACGTTGTTCAGAGCTGAGCTAGAAAACGATTCACTACCCCCCGACTTAGATTTAATAAGTACATTTAGTAGTTCCTCAAAAAGGTCGGTCGACGTCTTAGGGTTCCTTTGAATACAGTCATCATCGTTGGATCACCGCCTTTTTGAAGGAGTGACCAGTGAGCGATCACGCAACGTACGGGCGGTTTCACAGCCACCAGATCCGCTTTTATGAGATATCAGAGTCGTCTGATTTGCCCTGTTATGCAATCGCTCACGCTCCTTGCGTATTTCATTCTCGAGTACTTTGAGTCGTTCTCGCTCATGCGACAAGTCGCGTTCTCGATCAAGGGATAAGTTGCGTTCTCGCTGTCGTACTGACCGTGTTCTGCTGTGGCTCCTGCTCCTTCGGCAGCTGCGGCGGGAGTACCTGTCGCGGCTCCGACTTCGCGTCCGTCGTTTTCGTGGTGCCTCGTCACCACGATGTGTGCGGCTCCGGCTGCGTCGAGGGCTCGCTTGTCGGTCGTCGTAGCGTGGCTTATCTACAGCGCGAGCCAAGCTTCGGTCGCGCCGGGTCTCATCCGAGTTGCGATCGCTCATTCTCTGAAACTCATTTAGTGCATGTTTATTGATGTTCTCTAGCACAGGAGATCGTTAAGGGTGAATGTAAAGGATTACGAATCGCAAAACTCAACCCAAATTATATCTTTTACCTAGTTAGTTCAAATAAGCACTAGGTGTTAAGCACTAAATCGTCCAATTCTGTTTTTAATGGGCATACGCGTGTTTTTGTTTATAATGGAACACATGGTGCGGCCCGCCAGTTTACTTGAATGAACTTAGCTTGCCACACTGCCGTGTGTTTAGATCTCATAGTCACCTCTCTTTACAGTGTTGGTTTATTTTTAATGATGAACTCAATTACATATAGACACAATGGCAGCGTGAATGAGAAAAAAAAACCAAAGAAGAAGGAAATGGAAAGAGAGAAAAAAATACTGACATAAAATTATTGAAACGTGGGTAGTCAAGAAATAAATCCGTTTGCATCTCAAGAATCACTCGTGCCAATAATGATTTGGCGTTTTAGTTTTGAAGGTTTAGTGGGGATGAGCGTGGCGCCATGTATATATCTTTCGTAGTCTAAGTCCATTTCTTACAATCCAAATTCGTCTGCATAATGTCTAAATAATTCGCTGAAATTACGATTCAAATATGTACTCCCGTGGTTTCTTTTATCCGTTTATCCGTATATTTTCGCGAAATAAAGCATTTTATATTATTTGAAAGTCACAAAAACGATTAATTTGCGGTCGAGCAAGTGGGGTGGCTTGCGGCGTGAAATGAAGTTTCACGGTTCTATCCCACTTCTGAGATGTGAATTATACCTCAGAAGGGGCCAAAATAAACAACCTCACATTACATTCAACACGTTTATTAACAACCACAGATTCACATATTCAAATAATCAAAACATTGTACTAACCTGTCCGCTCACGATGGGTGCTCGTTCTCAAGTGTCCGATAAGATGGCCGACCGGCCATCGGAGTGAAGTCAATACGTCACATCTGACAGTGTGCGAGTTTGACGTTGACAATCAATATTAACGTTTAACGCTAAACTGAGGCTTTGATGTTTTTAAAATGATCGAATAGCGTATAGACTTTATTTAAATATTGATATGCAGTTCTAGTCGCGTAACAATACCAAATTATAAATAAAGAAAAAAAAAGTATTTCAGGTACCTGAGTCAATTTCCGATAACTTATTTGCCTGATGTGCCTGAACGATGGTTCACCGATGAATGAAGTGCCACGACACTTGACATTTCCTTAAATTAGTGACGCCACTTACATAAAAATTACGTAAATTCATTACTTGTAACGTCATGTCTTGTTTATAATTAACAATTTAAATACACTATGTCATAAACAATTATTACTCTAAACGACTATCGTCTTCATTTGTGAAGTCAGCAAAAGTAAATGAATCGACATTTCGGAAACAAAAATTGAAGTCGTTTAATTTAAATATTTATGTGGGTTTTTTGGACGTGTTTATTTCAACCGAAACCACTGCCTTTTTCAGTGTTTGTCAAAACAATTGAAATCCATAACATCCTATAACAAGCAAATAGGAAAAACACCTCAACTCCATCATATAGTTGAAAGGTAAGCACACACGCAACAGAAGTAAGCAAAAACACATTAAGTGTATTCACTGGTATTTGCTGTGACGAAGAAAAACAATTTAAGGAACCTATGCTATTCGAAACAGAAAAGGAAAAACACATGAAACAACAATCTGACCATTCAGTCAGTACTTCAAGCGGTAAATGAACCCAAATTTCTGTAATTTCATGTCACTTCATTTGGCGTCCAAACAAATTCAGCCTAAAAAGTCTATTACTAGAAGCGACATCAAAGTGGCCAGATCGCTACAAAACCAAGCCCAAACGACGCAGAAAAAATCGCTGATTTCAAATATGTATATAACTCATTTTCGACCAACGTGTCGCTTCAAGTGTTTCTCCTTTCCACCGTCGATATTATAATCATGTATAAAAACTGATCAAACATTCCTTTATTTAGCATAATATAAATATAATAAGTATAAAAAATCCTTATAAGATAATTCGCAATACACTGTAGTTGAATGAGGTAGGTTTATGTAATTTCAACTAACTAGAATTGATTTGTAAATATCTTTAATTTTAATTCTTTACGTAAATTACAATAAATTTTGCATTCCCTTGCCAATACAAGGGAAGCGTGCGCTCGACGCGGTTAGTAGATTTGCACTGTTCGCAGGTGAAAGGTGATCGCCGCTGCGGCCGGCCGGTGGTCTGCCGTCGCCGCCTCCTCCATTGTTCTCGCCCAGCTATGTAAATATGCAACGCTTACATGCCGCTATTTTATTTAGTATTTTATAGAAATTATTTTTCATTCTAATAAACTTTTTATTTTATTTTATTTTATTTCAGGTTACGCCACACACTCCCCTCCAGAGACCGGGTAACAGACGATATTTATTAGGGAATTTAACATGTCTTCTCGATCTGGTTACACGTTCCCTTTCAGGTGGTCTGTTCTGGTCAGGTGGTGCTCGTGGTGTAATATTAATCTTTTGCTTTTCAGGTGGTTCCGGTTCCAGTCTGGTGTCTACTATTAGTTTCTACGAGTGTGTATGCTGGCTTCAATCTATCTATAGATACGGTAAGTGGTTTTCCATTCATTAGGATTTTAAATACTTTCTCGTTTCTTTCCAGAATTTCGTGCGGTCCGGTGTAAGCTGGTTGTAGTGGGCGGCGGTGATCATCATCTCTCAGGTGAAAACGTCAAAACGTGAGTGACAGTTTTGAGGTCTTTAAATACAAATATTGACTTTTTGCAGTGTCTCGATGCTGGTTGGGGCTGTATGTTCGATGTCAATTTTCGAAGCCGTGCAGAGAAGTCAGTGATGTCTGTAGTTGTATTTGTGCTAGGGTTAAATATTTCTCCTGGTAGCCTCAATGTTTCGCTATATACTACTTCTGCTGATGATGTTTTTAAATCTTCTTTGTAGGCGCATCTTATTCCCAGTGAAACCAATGGAAGAGTTTCAGTCCAGTTTTCATTATCGTGGCAAGTTATTGCGGCTTTTAGTTGTCTGTGAAATCTTTCTACTAGTCCATTATAGGCAGGATGATACGCCGTAGTCCTTTTTAATTGAATACCTGTTATTTCTGACAGGTATTTGAATAGAGCTGATTGAAACTGTGTTCCACGATCGGTTATAATTTCGATCGGGCAGCCTAATCGTGCAATCCAGCCTGAAAAAATCTAATCTTCGGCTTATCAAAAATCTGCGATAAAAATTGATCATACCCAGGAAACGTCTTAACTCTCTGACGTTCTTCGGTATGGGGAAGTTCTTTACTGCTTCGACTTTAGTGTCCAGTGGTTTGACGCCTTCAGCGGACAAAGAATATCCCAAATAACACAGATGTTTACAGAGGAGACGCTCGAAGAGTTCCAGATATTCCGAGGGACTCGTGAGGTTCGAACGGTACAGCCCGACTATCAGAATATTAGTATCTAGAAGGTGCACCGCGCAAACATCGAAAATTTGTTCTCGCGACAAATCGCAATAGTCACGCCTACTTATTGCCTTTATGTAGAATTTGCTACGGCGGTCTGCCGCATCGGCGCGCCGGCGGCCGACAGCGCTCAAGCGCTGGCCGCGCTCGAAGCCAGCGCACCCGGTGGTTCTACCGCTAGCGATGTGTCTATCAGACTTCTCCCATTCACTCCTTATGAAGTAGTAAAGATCGTGACGAAACGTATCGCTCCAAAAAAAAAGTAGAGACGTAAACGTCTCTACCGGTCTCTAAACGGGCTATCCGCGGAATTAATTAAGGCCGCCATTGAACCGATAGCCATCCCTATGAGTCACTTGTTTAGTATGTGTATCAGGGACGGAACTTATCCAACGGCTCTTAAAAGAGTGAAGATAAGCCCGCTATTTATAGGTAAAGGAAAGAAGACAGACCCTAAGTCGTACCGTCCTATTTCCCTCGTCCCCGCAGTGAGCAAAATATTCGAGGTCGGACTTAATGCCAGACTCTTGAACTTTGTGACGGATCGTGGTATCATGTTGGACCGGCAGTACGCGTACTGCGCCGGGCGCTCCACCACGGACATGCTCTGCTGCGACCTCTCGCGCGCGTTCGACACCGCCGACCACGCTCTCGTTGCCCAAAAGTTACAACACTATGGCATTCGCGGCCCCGCGGCGGCGTTGCTAACGGCGTTCATGTCGAGCAGAACCCAGATCGTGGTCGGTGATAAGGGCAAGGTGTCATCTTCCAAGTCGGAGAACAAGATGGGCGTTCCGCAGGGGTGGTGTCTCTCCAACACTCTGTTCAGCATTCTCCTCAACGATCTACCCGCGGCCGTCGATGGCGCGGAGGTTTACATGTACGCCGACGATGTCGCCGCGGTGATCACCGCACCGACCGCCGGTCAGCTGCAGAGTGAGTTGAGAACGGTGACCAGAAGACTCAACTGGTGGTTCGGGGCAAATGGCTTGGCTCTGAACAAGGAGAAGACCTGCTTTATGACATTCAGCCTTAACGGAAGGTCGGCTAGCAGGTGCTCTGTGACAGTCGGTGACACCCCACTCCAACAGGTCGACAGTACGAAGTTACTGGTTTTTTTTTTTTTTTTTTTTTAACTGTAATAGGTTCGCACTTGACCACCATCTCGCCTGATGTTAAGCGACGATGCGATCTACGATGGAACGTGCTTACCTAGAAGAAACCGATTCACTCTCGATTTGAAGACACCCAGATTGTAACCATCGGGAAAAACCCACTCAGGCAACGCATTCCACAACTTAGACGTTCTTATCACAAACGTGGAGTCAAATCTCTTTGTTCGTGTTTTTGGAACATCAACCATGAAACGATGTCGCTTTTTTGAGATACGAGAATTCCGATAGAAGAAAGGGCAAGGTGGTATTAAATCATGCAGATCAGTTGCACACTCTCCGAAGTGTATCCGATAAAAAACCGATAAGCTAGCAATCTTGCGGCGATGATCAAGACTTTGAAGTCTTTTACGCACAAGAGTGTCATTGCCTATGAGCCTTTTGGCACGTCTCTCAATCGATTCCAGAGTCTCCAGCTGATACTTAGCCGATCCATCCCAAAGGTGCGAACAGTACTCCATACAGGAGCGAATCTGTGCTTTATACAACGTGAGCAACTGCTCAGAATTGAAGTATCTTCGCACCTTTGAGAGGACACCCAGTTTTTTGGCGGCTAGTTTAGCCTTAGACTCAATATACGTGCCAAAGTTGAGCGTCGATGACAAAGAAACGCCCAAAAGCTCGAGATGGTCAGTAACCGGCACGGATACGCCTCGAAAAGTAGGAGCCAGTGTGAATGGACTCCTTTTAGCGGAGAATAAACACGCCTGTGTTTTTCCTTCGTTAAACTTGGCCAAATTGGCATCGCCCCATGTAGAAACTGCCTCAAGGGCCAAGTTCAAACGCTCGATCATACCTTCTCTCAATAGCTGAGTTTGTTGTCCACTGGCTCTCGCGCTGGATATATAACTCTCTACGACGGTGCTATCATCTGCGTACCCAAAGATACCGGGCTTCAACAGATCATCGATATGTAGCAGGAAGAGCGTCGCAGAGAGTACCGACCCCTGAGGAACTCCGGCATTGATAGCCATTTGATCCGACGAGCAGCCATCAATGACGACTCGTATGGATCGATCCCTCAAGAAGTCCGATAACCACGCAATAAACCCAGGTGACAAACCATAGCCCGAAAGCTTGCTTATAAGGCCATCATGCCAAACCCTGTCGAAAGCCTTCGAGATATCCAGGGAGACTGCAAGTGCTTCCCCGTGTTTCTCGATAGCTTCACTCCAGATGTGGGTGGTACATCCACTGATGATGAGCTTCACTCCAGAGGTATGCCAGGAGCCTGTGGTTTAAGACACGTTCCATAGTCTTACAGAGTATGGACGTGACTGAGATGGGCCTGTAGTTGACAGGGTCAGTACGACTGCCTTTTTTGGGCACAGGTTGCACGTTAGCAAGCTTCCACGACTTCGGCACTTGCCCAGTTTGGAGAGAAAGTCTAAACAGGCGTGTTAGTACTGGAGACAACTCAGGTGCACAAACCCTCAGTACTATGGCTGGAATTCCGTCCGGGCCACTGGCTTTATTTACATCCAGATTGCGTAGCACTTTACGAACCTCCTTCTGGCGAATATGTATTTCAGACATTACAGTCTGACTGCCAGGTGGAGTTGGGGGTATCGCACTACCAGCATCTAGACGTGAAGATTCCGCAAACTGAGACGCAAACAAGTTTGCCTTCTCTATAGCGGTGTGAGCCAGCGTCCCATCAGGTTTAAGCATTGGAGGTAGTGAGGGGCGGCAGAAGTTCGATTCGACTGACTTAGCTAGGGACCAAAACGCTTTGCTGCCCGTAGGGTATGAAGCTAGTTTGTTCCCTATTCGACTAATATGGTCAAATCGAGCCCTCTGTAGAACCTTTTTGCATGCCTTAGCAGCCTTGTTAAACGCTTTCTTCTTCTGGTGCGTGTCCTTTGCCTTACGTTGTCGAGCATCAACCCAAGCTAGGTAAGCCTCATGCTTAAATGCTTCAGCATTTTTACACTGAGGACCAAACCAAGGGCGAGCTTTGCTGGATAATGGAACGTCAGCGTATGGTATAAAATATTCCATAGCCGTTTGGATCACTTCAGTTACAGCATCCGCGCAAGTTGAAGGATCACCAGAAGAAAAGCACAATGGCTGCCATGGGTAAGACGCAAAAAAAGAACGCATCTCATCCCAATCTGCTAACTTGTATCGCCACAACCGCCGGTTGCCTCTAGGGCTTGGATCAGGCGGATGGTACATTGATACTGACTTCACCAGACAGTGGTCGGAGCTACCTAACGGCGAAGATACCGCCACGGAATATCGGTCTGGATCAGTTGTCAGCAGAAGGTCTAAACAATAAGGAGTATGCGACTCAACGTCAGGTACCCGAGTGGCCCCTTGGACCAGCTGGGTCAGGTCTAACGATAAAGCTAGCTTTCTCGTTATGGTATGGGAACAGCCAATCCTTGTGATGACCGTTAAAATCCCCCAGCAACACTAGTTGGGCTGATGGATACTTTTGCTGAGCCGCGTCCGCCGCCTCACTCAAATATTCCATGAGCCTAGTTGTCTCCAGATCCCCACTGTGCGACCGATAGACACAGGCATACACAATTTTGTCTATGCCTGTGTCTATCAGCGCCCAAATTACAGAGAATCTGGTGTCCTCAAGGTTACGGAGACGCCGACAGCAGATATCGTCACGGGCGTACAGGCACACTCCAGCACGTGGCTTAAAGTTGTGCTCCAACGTGTAACCAGGGTAGTTTAGGTACGCCACGTCTGACGGACGTCCTATCTGCGTCTCCGTAAGAAACAACAGTGATGGCTGCTCAGTCTCCAGGTGGTGGTGTACTGCTGTGATATTTGAGTGCAGACCTCGGATATTCTCGAGGTGCACTTTAAGGATCAAGGAGTGCAGCCGCTTAATAACTTTGTTTCTATTTTTGACCTTGTTCATGATTGTTTGAGGGTGAATTACGGTGGGAAAACGGAAGTAGAACGAGGCTACACACTGCTGACCAACGGCCACAACACACAACACGAATACATCTATGGGAAACTAGTCTGGAGACTGCGGGGACGCCCGAGCCCCCCCGGGGATGTCTATCTGGCCTTGATATCCGGTCGCCAACCGGCAGGATAGCGCATCCCGGGATTTTTCGCTAGATGGCGGGGCAGCCTTTCATGAGGGGCTAGCTCACTACTTGGGCCCCCTACTGTCTGCGGTCGGTCGCGGCAACCGTGCCTCGGATCCCGCTACCCTCCACGACTAGCTTTCCGATGCAAAGTAATGTTGTGTGGCAATCCGGTCTTGCAGTTATGCAGCAACTGCTCTGACCCGTCTTCCCAAATGGCGTCATCAGACTACATGGCCGGAACACGGCTAGGCCGCTTGGCGGCATGACTTAAGTCTGATGGGTGGTCACCAGCCACGGCCGAGGCCTACCACCGGTATTTTTGTCAGCTGTTTAGCACCACCCAGGGACCACGTGTGAGGTTTCTATTTACAGGTTCTTTCTCACGGACGAAGCTGACACAGTCCCCAAACAGTGGGTTTGGGTTTTACACTAACACAGATGTTTCCAGAAGTCACACGCCCATCCGGTACTAACAGCACATGTAGTCACAACACGGTGCATCACATTAAAACAACACCAGGACTTCCAGTGTTCAGTACCCCACGTCGTCTCGCACCTGATAAGCTAAAGATAGCTAAACACGAATTTGATGCGATACTGATGAATGGAACCCTCAGACCTTCGGACAGCCCTTGGTCATCGCCGCTGCACTTAGCCCCTAAAAAGGACAGCGGATGGAAGCCATGCGGAGACAACCGCCAGCTGAATGCGAGGACAATTCCGGATCGCTACCCTATCCGTCACATCCATGACTTTGCTCACAACTTGTCAGGCTGCCGCGTATTCTCGACAATAGATTTGGTCAAAGCGTACAATCAAATTAGGGTTGCGCAGGAAGATATATGCAAGACTGCAATCACAACACCCTTTGGACTCTTCGGATACCCATTTATGAACTTTGGTCTGAGAAACGCAGGCCAAACTTTTCAACGGTTCGTCGATGAAATGACCCGCGGACTCGATGACTTCTGCTACCCATATTTAGATGATTTTTTAATATATTCTCACGATGAGTCATCCCATGGAAACCATCTTCGCCAGATATTTACCAGACAGAAAGAGTACAGCATGGTAATAAATACATCTAAATGCCACTTCGGCTTACCAGAAGTCACTTATTTGGGATATTCTGTGTCCGCTGAAGGCGTCAAACCACTGGACACTAAAGTCGAAGCAGTAAAGAACTTCCCCATACCGAAGAACGTCAGAGAGTTAAGGCGTTTCCTGGGGATGATCAATTTTTATCGCAGATTTTTGATAAGTCGAAGATTCGATTTTTTCGGGCTGGATTGCACGATTTGGCTGCCCGATCGAAATTATAACCGATCGTGGAACACAGTTTCAATCAGCTCTATTCAAATACCTGTCAGAAATAACAGGTATTCAATTAAAAAGGACTACGGCGTATCATCCTGCCTGTAATGGACTAGTAGAAAGATTTCACAGACAACTAAAAGCCGCAATAACTTGCCACGATAATGAAAACTGGACTGAAACTCTTCCATTGGTTTCACTGGGAATAAGTTGCGCCTACAAAGAAGATTTAAAAACATCATCAGCAGAAGTAGTATATGGCGAAACATTGAGGCTACCAGGAGAAATATTTAACCCTAGCACAAATACAACTACAACAGACATCACTGACTTCTCTACACGGCTTCGAAAATTGACATCGAACATACAGCCGCAACCAGCATCGAGACACTGCAAAAAGTCAATATTTGTATTTAAAGACCTCAAAACTGTCACTCACGTTTTGACGTTTTCACCTGAGAGATGATGATCACCGCCGCCCACTACAACCAGCTTACACCGGACCGCACGAAATTCTGGAAAGAAACGAGAAAGTATTTAAAATCCTAATGAATGGAAAACCACTTACCGTATCTATAGATAGATTGAAGCCAGCATACACACTCGTAGAAACTAATAGTAGACACCAGACTGGAACCGGAACCACCTGAAAAGCAAAAGATTAATATTACACCACGAGCACCACCTGACCAGAACAGACCACCTGAAAGGGAACGTGTAACCAGATCGAGAAGACATGTTAAATTCCCTAATAAATATCGTCCGTTACCCGGTCTCTGGAGGGGAGTGTGTGGCGTAACCTGAAGTAAAATAAAATAAAATAAAAAGTTTATTAGCATGAAAAATAATTTCTATAAAATACTAAATAAAATAGCGGCATGTAAAGCGTTGCATATTACGGCGACGGCAGACCACCGGCCGGCCGAAGCGGCGATCACCTTTCACCTGCGAACAGTGCAAATCTACTAACCGCGTCGAGCGCACGCTTCCCTTGTATTGGCAAGGGAATGCAAAATTTATTGTAATTTACGTAAAGAATTAAAATTAAAGATATTTACAAATCAATTCTAGTTAGTTGAAATTACATAAACCTACCTCATTCAACTACAGTGTATTGCGAATTATCTTATAAGGATTTTTTATACTTATTATATTTATATTATGCTAAATAAAGGAATATTTGATCAGTTTTTATACATGATTATAATATACTAACGGCTTGTTCCGGTTTCGCCCGGATATTGGCATATAAAGATTTATCGAATCTTTCAAATTAGATGAACTAGCACACGGTGTTCAAATTTAATTAGAAACGGTTGAGTAGTTTAAATATTTAAAGATTAACTAGTCGTTTAAAGTATCGTTTAAATGAAAGCGCTTTTTATGAAAAAGCGAATGTTGTGATATTGGATTTGTTTGGAGCCCTATTTTTGAAAGCACATTTGGAAGAGCTCATTAAAACTTAATTTTACTAAAAAAAGTCATTTCACAAATAGAGAAAAATAAAATAATTAAGTGCTACTCAACAAAACAAAGTTGTACCTACTTAATAATTCATATCAATAAACTGTTTATTTCTGTATTAATATTTTAAACTTATGTGTACCACATATTTAATATATACATATATAATAATAAATTAATATATATGAGACAAAAGGTTGGAAAATGATTTATTAAAATATATTTTACCTTGTTATGTGACGAAAATAACTTGAGCTACATAAAGAAGAAAACACAGATGTACAAACCTTTTACGATAATTTAATAAACATAATGAATACTAGCCTTAAACACAATCTAAAAAGAAAATAAATACCGTCGACAAGATAATTAGACCACCTACTCAAGCTTTTCTTACAAGACGAACTGAACTTCTGAAAAAAAAAAATAGAACAAAACAAATAAAGGAAGAATTGAGCATACTATTCAAGATAACTAGCAAGGCAATTGATAAAGACTACAAAAATTATAGGAACTCAATTATAGAGACCAACCTAAAATAATATAGAAGCACTAAAAGAGCTTTTAAGAAACTATCCCATAAAAATTGGATTCAAAACTTAAAAACGAAAACTAAACAAACCAGTACTAGAAAAGATATTGTAGATTACGCTACAGACTTCTAAAAAAAACTATACGAAAAAACACCAAACCTATCCTCGCTTGTTACTAATACCAGCTGCACTTTGGAAAACCCTCAAAAGAGTAACGACATTCCAGCTAGAAGTTATTAACCACATTTTTTTATTTTATTTTTTAAATATAAAGT
This sequence comes from Ectropis crepuscularia, assembly GCA_963693475.1. Classification (NCBI taxonomy): domain Eukaryota; kingdom Metazoa; phylum Arthropoda; class Insecta; order Lepidoptera; family Geometridae; genus Ectropis; species Ectropis crepuscularia. The sequence continues at coordinate 30,867,414 of OY856339.1, read as the reverse complement.
GACGAGACTAGCAGTTCATGTGCCTGATGGTAAGCAACATGCCTGCCACATAACAACACAGTGACACGCAGTTATTGGAACATGAAGATTCCAAATCATTACCTAGCACTGCACTGCGCTCATCACCCAGATTTCTAAGTTGTTATACCTCTAAGCCCTGTAATTTCTCTGGAAACATTGCCCTTCAGACCGGAACACAGTAATGTTTGCACATTACTGCTTGGCGGTAGAATATTTGGCAAAGGTGTTGTCCTTCCCCAGGCGGACTCTGCCAAGAGTCCTAGCACTACAACAGACACTATTAACAGACTTAAGCCAGATAGAAGCCCTGGTCCCGACAGAATTCAAAATGAAGCTATAAAAGCTGGCTCTGTTCTGATAGCCCGTCCACTCACGCAACTATTTAACAAGACTCTTGACACAGGGAAAGTACCGGAACAGTGGAAACGATCTGACATTGTTCTTCTCTACAAGAAGGGTGACCCTCAAGACATAGCCAATTACCGCCCTATTAGTATTCTTTCAACCATATATAAATTATTCACGTCAATCCTCCAAAGCCGACTGAATCAGAAATACGATCAATATCAATCGATGGAACAGGCTGGTTTTCGCTTAGATTTCTCAACCACAGATCACACGCATGTAATGGAACAAGTGATCGAAATGTATAATGAGTTTAACAAGCCACTCTTTATTGTTTTCATCGACTATTCCAAAGCATTCGACACGATATCCCACGATGCTATTTAGGAAGCTCTAAACAAATGTCAAATAAAGGAAAAATACGTCAAAGTACTAAAAACATATATGCCGGAAGCGTAAGCCAAGTGAAGTTGGAAAAAAGAGGCCCAGATATACTAATATGCAGAGTCAGACAAGGTGACCCAATCTCACCTAAACTATTTATAACAGTGCTACAACATGTTTTCGATGGGCAAAATTTCAATTAGTAGTCGGAATGGATATAAATATGTAAACGGGAAAAAACTTTCACATCTTCGATTCGCGGATGACATCGTTTTATTTTCTGCATCAAGCAAAGCGTTGGAAGAAATGGTAAATACTTTGAGCAGAGAAAGCGAAAAAATAGGGCTCAAAATGAACAAAGACAAAACAAAAATATTAACAAATAGCCACACAGACACTATAAATCTAAATGGAAAGACACTTGAATACGTCAACGAATATATTTACCTGGGTTAGTAAATAAAGGGCTAAGGGGAAAAAGTGGCTTAGTCCATTTTTTCATAAATTGTTTTTTTTTATCTATGGCACAAAAATACTTAGTTCATCGTATGGCTATCACAAACAAGGGTAAAACTCGCTGTGTCTCAAATTTATTTTTATTGTATTCTTAATTACAAGTGAATAACCAGCTAAGTCCATGACTTGACTAGTTCAGTTCAGTTCTTGGTTTTCTGGGCTATACGACTTTGTCGTAATTCTGCCAATGTCCGTTTCTTGAGAGTTTCGTAGAGTGCTTGCAATATAACTCTGCGCGTAGCAAAATATGGAACTAATTGACAGGCCGTCAACTTCTTATTTACGTCAGTTGACAAAAGTTTGTTTACGTTTGGTGTATTTATTAATTTCCAAAATAATTAATAGCTTGTATTATGCCGAAAGTGATTAAAAGTGCTGGCCGTGGCTGGTTCTTGAAAATCAATCGTGGTTGTGAAGAAGAACGATACAATAACGGGCCAAAAGTGCAGTTTTCCAAACGCAGAGCTATTTGACAACTAACATGTAGGGATACCATAGCAATCAAATCTCCACCTATTATCGGCATATTTTAAACCTGAGGCTTTAGGTTGAGGTGCGGCTTTGGGTTTGATTGTTTTATCGCCAATTTACCCGTGGGAAAAAATGTGTGTGCTTAACCCTTCCAAATCGGGGGTACTAAACACTCAAAAATCAAAAATAAACGAAAGGGTTTGAGCCGCGCGCATTTCTGCGCGCGGCGTGCGCACCATGCGCATTATTTTATACCTAGTGATCGATTAGTTCGATCTAGGATGCTTTGAGCTACTTTATCATAAAGCTATTGAAATAAGCTACAAAACGATATATAATTGTTCTGTATTATATTTTTACTTAATTTTACACAGATTTTTCTTTCCACCCGAAGTCGAAAAAAGTTACACTTTTGAAAAAGTGGGTGTTTGTGAAGAAAGTATATTGTTTTATGTATAGGTTGTTATGATTTTTATAAACAGTGATATCTACCCCTTATAAATCGAAACTAAAAAGTATATGCTTTCATACTTATATTTTGATATTTTCGACTTTGAAAATACCTAACAGAACAAAAATTGCGTGCCGTTTCGGACCGGTTTTTTAAAACATTTCGTGTGGTACGATTTAGGTATTTAGGCCTTATATTTATATACCGATCGATAGAAAATATATTCAGGAATCTTATTAAAATACTAGTAGAACCGATAATTAAAATAATCTATACTCAATTAGGCAAAATGTGAGGAACGACAATTGAAAAATCGCCGCCATTTTCGTAAGCCATATGGCTCATTCCGATCTAAGGTGACAAAAATCTAAAACACAATTTTTAGTGATTATACGTAAAACATATATCTAAAGGGCCCTAAAATGTATTAAAATAAGCCACTTACCAAAATATAATCACCAAACACACAAATTTACACAAATAATCACCACTTCACTGAACTACGTCGTAAATCACGCGCGGGTGTCATGGCGCCCGGACCGGCCGCTTTATACTGCCGATATTCCGAGAAATTTTTTTCAAGTGGATGCCGTTATCGGGCTCATTTTGAAGCTCTATCCAATAGGTCTTATGTGAATAAAACAGTTATGGGAAAATAAACCTTTGCCAGAACAAAATAAGGTCCGAAAGCAGAAAAAAATTTTGTGAGTCATATGTCTTATCCGATCTCTAGCGCGCAAAAATTTGTGAGTCATATGACTCCATCCGATTTTAAGAGGTTAAGACCGAATGTGAGAAACTAGTTATAAATGTTTTTTTTTTCATAATATACAAATCAAAATAGAAAACACAGTGACACAGCAGTGAAGATCAGCTGATTGTATCTTTCTCGCTCGGGTACACTCGGCGGTGCCATGTTCACCCGATCGACCCTTTCACCTAACAGCGGTGCGCCAAAAGAAATTTTACTAAATTTTTTTTCCAACGTTAGCGTGGATGCTTTTTGATCCTTAACTCTGTATTCATTACTGTATTTTTATTGTAGGTGTTTCAGAACGTACTGTCACGTGGTAATGGACAACGCATTATACCACTGCACTCAGATAAATAAAGCGGCTACAATGGGCAATGTAAAAGAAGAAAGCCAAAAGTGGCTTAAGAAAAATGAAATAGATTTCGACGATTGTAGGACATATCAAAGAAGACCCACAATACCAAGTAGAATAACTATTAAAGGAACATGGACAGGAACTTTTGCGGTTACCACCGTGATTCATCGTAATTTTAACCCTATTGAAAAAAGAAGATGATTCTATGGACTCATTAAAAGAACGTTTATGCGCCGAATTTTCAAATAGTGTTATTTATGGTCTCAATAAAAGATTTACTAGTTTAAATTAAATTCTTGTTATTTCGATGTTGGTGTAGGTTGAAAATAACAGATTTTTTTAAATGTAATAAACTATAATAAAGTTTTCCTGGTGGTAAGAGACTCGGACAGCTTGTACCAATTATTACCAATGATACTTGGTCATACTGAACCAAACCAGCACTGCAAAGGCGTTCATTACTTCGAGACATTCGTTTTTGAGTCTCAGTTGTGTAGTTACTTAAATTGCTTCCCTGAAAAATCCCTTCCCGTACCTGTTTTATGAAGTTGTACGTTCCCAATGAACGGGAAGGGAACCTATTAGCTTGACCTGGCAACATTAAGTACGCCACCAGTTGCGCGCAGACTTATACTGCGAGCACTATAAAATGACTTGACTATTTCTTCCCTACAACGGAACGCATCTGACGAACGAAAATGTCAGAGCGACGTTGACAAGTGACGTTTGTTTTTCGCGCGGTCTGTTTGTTTGATTGGATTTGTAATTTGCTGTTATTTATTAGAAAAAGGTGCTTGTTTGCTATTTTGATTTCAAGCTGATAATTGATTATAATTTACCTCAACATAGGCCTCAGTAATGAAAATTCATGGGAAGAACAGGTTAAGTCCTGGACTTACCTATTTATTTCCCAGACTGTTGGGGTGTATTAATGAAATATCGGTTATTTATTGATAATGGGCAATTTTTATAAAAAAAAATATCACACATACTTGTAGTATACTAAATTTACTTTTATATTCAACTATTTGTGTATAAGTTGATTTTCTGAGTCAGTCATACAATGCTGTCGCAACTTTAATTGCATCTACTGTAAAATTTAATGAATGTGACTAAGCCAGTTCTTCCCCTGAGCCCTTCTAATATCTTTTGAAGACAAAAACGTAGAAAATGCAGTGGAACGCCGTATTAATATAAGCTGGAAAAAGTTTTGGTTTTTAAAAAAAATTTAAAAGGTGAATTTCCCGTCCACTTAAAAAAATAATAATAATTTAAAAACTCAAAAACCCGACTGCGTAAAAAGTGAACCAAACTACGTACTCGCATACTGAAGAGTCGGGATCCATTATTATTCGACATACAATGTAATTGTTCAACGGATCCCGACTGTTCAGTTGTAATGTTCTTTTATTAGAAAATATTGTATATATTTCAATAGTATTAATACAATAACATATTATAGAATTCTAGACCACCAGAAATCTAAATGCTTGTTTTATTCTTTTCAGTTTTTTTTAGTATGCGAGTACGTAGTTTGGTTCACTTTTTACGCAGTCGGGTTTTTGAGTTTTTAAATTATATTTTTTTATTTTATACTTTTTAGTTATGAACAATGTTGTGAATGTTAATATGCTCAACATAATAATATGCATCTTTTGGTTGTTGACCAAATGTCTTCGTTACTACTGATATATAATATGTAGGATTTTCGACTGCATGTAATTCACATTTATAGTTTTGTGTTAGTATAGGTTTTCGATTGACGTTGAGTACCTACTAAATCGTTTGAAGTTGGAGATGGGCGACCGAGGCGGAGCAATCCGAGAGCGGTTCCGTGTTCCCACTATCAGCGGCAGAGTTGAACCCCATGGAGGTTTATTAGTAGATAGGGGCACCATATCCATATAGAGTGCAACATAACCCGGCTGTCTCCCGGGCGGGGCAGTAGGGTATGCGTAAATACATTTCCTGCACGTACGAAAAAAAGGTAGTCCAATATACCTACTAGCATAGATCCTAGACCCCAAGATGGGCCCCATCCCAAACTTCACGGCGCACGCAATCATGTCAACGTTGGGAAGAGTGAGCTCACTCTTTCCATTCTATTCGGGTGCAGGACGCGGTGGACGCTGGATGTTTTTACCTATTATTATTCGGTGTCGACAACCAAAATAAGTAGAACCACAGCAAATCTCACCGCTAGCGATTATAGGGGTCAAGTAGATTGGTTGTTTGTAAACCACTTACGATACATACAGAGACACAGTTTATTACCAATTTCAAGGTGCTCAGGGCACATCTATTGATTTATATCGATGCCTACTAGATACATTAGTATATAATGTCCATCCACATTCACACGTACAGTTAGTTATACGAAGTTTTCTGCTACCTAAAAACCTATAAATGTGAGAACGGTTGTTACTCAACTTTCAATCGATATACATCCTAAACGGTCAGTCAAATCGAAAAACATGGAGAGAAAGCTAAACATTATTTTTAAATATCTATTCAACAATACCCCTCTTGACATATTTCGGTGATTTTCATTTTTTTAATTTGGACAATATGGCGTCCTGAATCCGCCATATTGGACTTACACTAATGTCATGTCTTTAGTGTCACTCGCCAGATTAAGAGAAATCGATTGACGTGTGAATCATAAAAATCGGCCCAGGCGTTTGGTCTGTATAGTGCTTCAAAGGAACATACAAACATACATACATACATAGACTGTTAAACACATTACCACTCCTTTGCGTCGCGCAGTCGGGTAAAAATACTGTTTTGGACACTTGTATACTCCCTACTCTCACTTAATGGATGCCAAACATGGACGTATAATACAAAAGTAAACAAACATACATACATACATACATACATACATAGACTGTTAAACACATTACCACTCCTTTGCGTCGCGCAGTCGGGTAAAAACAAAAATAGTAGCCTGTCAAAAAGTAATGGAAAGGAGTATATTAAAAATTAGAAGACTACATAGAGTAAAAAGCAAACACATTAGACGAAAGACAAAACTCGTAGACGTCTTACATTTCGCTTTTAAAAAAGAAGTGGCGGTGTAACAGTTCAGCTGGGCTGTCCCGTAACGAATCTTCAAATATTTCTATTATACAATGTATTTGTTGGTAAAGAATGATTTAATAGTGCTTAATTGCATTGGTTATAAGTATTATTATGTTTCAATCTTCAAATGTACTGAATTAAAATATAATCTTTGTTTTGAGTATATCATCAGTAATTTAATCAAGAGAGAACATGTACTATTGTTATTTGATAATATGAATTGTTCCTTCAAAGCTGGACCCACTTACTCCCATTGCTATATCTGGTATGAATGCATGAAGAGCATACTCTAGAGAATTACATCTTGCATCGGTGGGAGTTCCAATGGATGAATTGTACTATTTATGGTTTACTAATATTTAAATGTGTTTGTTGCAGGTGTTAATATCTATTATTTGGTTAAATATATTAGAATTGCAGTGGAATCTATGCTTTGAATATATCATCAATAATTTAATCAAGGGAGAACATTAACCGTTACTATTTGATGATAATAATTAGTTCCTTCAGAACTTAATGCAATTGTAAAACCTCTCTGATATGTCTGATAACAATACCTAGAGAGTATACCATTTTTCTAATAAGAATACTTATAGAACATACCTACCTTAAGAAATTACATTTTACACCTTAATTGGTAAATCTGTGTGGCCTTCGAAGGGAATTTTTATGGATGAGTAAGATTGTTCATTCTTGAATCCCAATAGCGGAGTAAATGTTATTCATAACTTTGATTCCTTCATGATACAGCTAGTAATCTGGTTGTTGTAACCTGGGAAAGATACAAGAATAACAAAATGAGATATGCAACTTACATACAACATGCATTTCTAGCCAAAGAAGGACAATTTGGAACCATAAACAGTCTTTGGAAGCCAGTTAATACAAATACCGCTATTAGTCGATGCCTTTTTGTCAATAAAAGAAGTCAGAGGAACAGACATTGTTATGTATCAATCTAACATGTAATTGATAATGTTTCTGGATTAAAAATCTAGAGATATTTCTATTTGGAGTTGGAAACAGACAGTAGTATTTGTTTAATACCAAGTAAATTCAATTTGGATATCTTTGGGAGAACGAAATACGAAAATATATTTGTAAATTTTAAGTTTCACGCAGAGATTGGTGAACTTGTGAAACGAAATCACGCTTTGTTTTGCAAAACATATATTGATATTTTAATATCCATTGTGTCATTTAGCTTATAACAGATGTGTAACTTATAATAGATTTACAAGATAAATGTTTATCAACATAGGAACTCACCAAATTATGTAAAACAACACACACCACAGATCCGTATATCCACAAAAAATCCAGCCGTGTGTTCTCAAATATCCGGGACTTTCGGAGAGGTTTTCTCGCATTCACACTAATATGGTATTAGTAGAAATACTACTTAATTGACGAATTACACAAAATAAGATTGTTTTGTTTGCATGTATTATAATAGTTGCAGATAGGTTATTTGTTTCGTCTTCACACGTCAGCAGTCGAATCGCGAATGACTTTGACATTTGGGAATGGAGATTCAAAGTACAAACTTAAAATTTAATGTGGCTGAAAATTAGAACTAAAATATCCTTACCGTTATTAGTACTTGTTCATATTAACCTAGATAGTGGCGCCATCGTCGGGTGCATCTGTATGTTGGTGGTTTGGAATGTTCGATTCGTAGACTTAACGCGATTAGCTGAGATAAACCGTTTGGTTGAGTTTGTAGTGTTTGTAGACTTTGTACAGATAGCAGAGTTAACACGAATGGGCGGAGCCTGTTTAGCGGGAAAATCAAACGCATAAAAAGGATCGAGCGGGAATATTTTTTTTTAGTTGTGAATTATTCTTTCGTGAGTTACGTTGTGTCCATGTAAATTGTAAATTAAAATTGAAATAGTTTCAAGTTTTAGGACTGATCATTCGTACTTTAGCAGTAAAGGAATTGCAATTCTTTTTAATGCAAAGGAATGTTTCAGCAGTCTCACTTTGGAATTGGATAATGTTTGTGCGATTTACAAGCTGATTTTGAACGTAGTCGGTTGTGTCGGTCGTAGGAATGCTATCCAAATTCAATTTATTTGAGAATAAAGATAATTTTGTGGGATTGTTATTGGGTTTTGTGGGGAGATGGACGATGTAACTATACCGTACATGGTTACGGTTTTGAACACGCGTCTCGTGTTACTTTTCTTAAATTCAACACTACTTGGGTCTTGTGGCGCCCCAAGGTCGATTTTGCCTCTTAAATGGGGATCGATTAAGTCACTGGTTCGATTGATACTTTCTTCAAAGTCCTAGACAGCCCCCGAATGAACAATACGCAGGTCGTATCATTCCAGCAGGCCGGTCGATATTATTTCGCTAGGACACTGGCTGAAGGCATCAACTCGAACTGTCCCCCTAAGTTAGTCGGTGGTTACTGCTCGCTTCTCCAAGGGTTAATCTCGTTTTACAGATTAATTCCGGCTCCCCCGTCATAGAGTGGAACCCACCCGTAGGGATGATAGGGATCATAGGTTTTGTCAGTCTGATCAGCTGGTAGGTAAATTTAGTAATGCGATTTTAGCAAGGGTATTACATTTTATACCACCTGTCAGGATAAAATATACCCTTTGATAGTTAAACTCTGAGATCCGCGAATCTCTTGCAAATTTTGTATCTCTTAGCTGATAGGCCATAGTAGGATAGATTGAAAGTTAAGCGTTACGTTGATCCTAATATGTCTAAAGTATGCGATATATCAGATCAACGGAACATAGGGAATTATTAATCCTTTGTTACAGGTCAATAAATGAACGAGACGTTGCAGAAAAACAAACTGATTGTTCGATAGTCTTTATTATTTGAGTCGTTAACAATTTCACTAACAATACTTTTATAACTTTTAAAACTAAATTCCTAAATCTGTTTAAGAGTCTGGACTAGTTTATAATCCGCTCAGACGCTGTGATTGTCTAGGATCTCTATTTGAGAGAATCGAGACGTACAGAACGAGTTCAGGTACTTAACAGAGTTCCATGAATACCAATATTTTCTAGATACAATAAAATCTTGAAGACTATCTGATAATCTCCTAGGGTTTAGTTACAAACCTAGATATTGCTTCATTATTTACATCACAATTATGATATAAAAGCCTTATGTACAGGTTAACAACTAAATGTACAAATGCAATCACACAGTTTAATACATAATTTTGGATGACTCACTCAATTGAGATTTTCAATATAACTTGGAACATTTTAATATTAATTATCACTTTATGCAGAGGTCTGCTATTTTTGAACACCTTTTAATCATGCAAGTGTCATGGAAATCAGAAACCTAGCTAAGGTCGGTTGAACCCTACATCACAACTACGGTGTAAAACCTTATTTACAGGTTAACAACTAAATGTACAAATACAATCACACAGTTTAATACATAATTTTGTTTGATGGACACTCAATTGAGATTTTCAATATAACTTGGAAAATTGTAATGTAAATTATCACGCTAAGCAGAGGTCTGCTAATTTTGAACATATTTTAATCATGCAAGTGTCATGGTAATCAGAAATCTAGCTGAGATGAGGTCAGATGAACCTTACATCACAACTATGGTACAAGACTTTATTTACAGGTCAACCATTAAATGTACATAAACAAACAACAGCTTTGCTTCATTATTTACATCACATTTACGATATAAAACCTTATTTACAGGTTAACAATTAAATGTACAAATGCAATCACACAGTTGATGCATAATTTTGTTCGACAGTCTCTCTGGATTGAGATTCTCAAAGTGCCTTGAAAAGTTTAATAATACATACATTTATGCAGAAGTCTGCTAATTTTTGGACATTCTTTTAATAGTCATTCACGTGTAATGCATTCGGAAACCTAACTGAAAATGGGGTTGAAGATGTTTTAAGCTATGTCCTTACATTATCTGATTGGATCGGTTGCATCTTGGTCAGACCTTCCTAACGGAAATGGGGAACGTCTGCCAACTCTACATCGACATTGAACAGCTCAATAGAAGCTAAAACTTTCAAGGTTACATTGGAAACTTGACCTTAGAGGCTTGTCTAACAAATAGTCTATTTAACGATTTATTTATCCCCGAAATCACATTCCTTTGCTGTCGATCGGTACAGTAAAGTTCTATGGGATTTCAAAGATGTAAACTCATCCATCCCTAATTAGATGAATTCCCCCCCCCCACTTCCCTTGGATAGCTTAGTTAGTGTTATAACATACTGAGAGCTATAGGGTGTAATCTCGGCATCCCGTGTGATGCGTTCTTAACGTGGAGGACGTCAGATTCCCTATTATCCCTTGACGGACGCTGATGACTGAGAAAGGCGGCAGGGTCTGGGGCCTTTTTCCTTAGCCACGACCACTTAACATTTTAAACAAGTAAACACTGATCCGATCAGTTTTATACAGTAATAATCTACTAACTTCCATACCTACTAATTATGAACATTATTGCTAATCTTAATCTGACACCTTGTACAAAGTACATACCATATTCTCTAACTGGATATATACATTTTGATAATACATTATTATTACATAGTCTCATTGACTAGCTCAACCTTCTTGCTATTTCAGGAAACTAAATACAACAAATTAAGTCATAAGCTAATGAAACTATAATGTAATAATACAGGCGAGAATCTTCATATAAATCTACTTAAATCATCTCTAGGAATCATTGTTGTATCAATTCAAGCTAATTATTCAAATATTTGTCAAACTAGAGTTACTAGGTTCATTAGGTTAAAATCATAATTATACTTGTATTAGAACTAGGGTTCATCTCAAATCTGTCTGGGTTACAACACCACATGCGGAGAGTCCTACTACTAAATGATCACAAGGCCAAACAAAGAAATAAATAAATAAAAGATATATAAGTAATAACTGTTTAAGAAATTAATTAATTCAAGAAATAATTGTTAGATCAAAATAAAAGGTAATAAAATATAATAATAAGAATTAAAAAAGGAAAGAAGGTTGTTATAATTTAGTTAGGCGTCGCGAAGTTATTAAAATTAAAAATAAATTAAAATGACTTTGAAAAATAAAACATATTTAAATGAAAATTAAAATAACATAAAATAATTAATAATACCAAAGTGGAGTTTTACGATTTGGTCGTAGTCAACCAGGATAAATAAAATAAAGAATTAATATTAGCAAAGGCGGTTGTTACAATTTGGTGGCGCCGTGAATCCAGGATGATTATAAAAGAATTAATAATAATACCAATCCGGGTTTTTACAGCGGTAGACAGGTCATTTGGCGAGATATAAAGATAAAAGGTGGACGTTAAAAACGACACTATGGGAAAAGCCGTCAGGAAAAAGAAAAAAAGGACGGCCTAGAAAAAGATGGGTAAATGAAATACAAGCTATAGCAGGAAACGAATGGAGAACAAAAGCAAAAAATAAAGAGGTCTGGAACAAGCTGGAGGAGGCCTACACCCGAGAAGGGGTTCCAATCAGTGAAAGTGAAGAAAGTTTCGACAGTGATTAGAATGAAAATTGATAGACCAAAGGAAAAAATAGATATTAAGAAAAAAATTATATTTTGTTACCTTAGTTAAATTTAATGTTTGTTTAAATGTAATAATCATGCATGTAAAATTACTACTGATGATTGGTAATAAATGGGCTTTTTTATTTTATTTATTTATATATTTACTAGCTGACCCCGCAAACGTTGTTTTGCCTTAGTGAACAACCCTTGTCACTTAGGGGTATGAAAAATAGCTAGTAGCCGATTCTCATACCTACAGAATATGCATATAAAATTTGGTTAAAATCAGTAAAGCCGTTTCGGAGGAGTAAGGAAACAAACACTGTGACACGAGAATTTTATATATAAGATTTATGTGACGAAAATCTAAAAGGGCAAGCGGAGAAGCTTGCAACAAACTACCTTGTAAAACAAAGGTTGAGAAATGCTGGTCTGTCATATTGAGAGTGACATTGATTTGTTTACCTTTTATTCACGTAGATTTGGAATGAGGTATAGCAGTTCCTGCTGCTTCTTGCGGATACCATCGGCGTTCCAAAATATAATTCGAAAGCCTTGGCTACTATCATACATAGTGACCTAAGTGAGTGAGAATTAACGTAACTTTTTTTCTTATTATTAATTTCTGAGATTATTGTCTCCTCAAATTTAAGTTTTTTTTGAAGTGAAAACTTCTTTTGGCGCGCTATAGACAAAATTTTCGTGGGCTGTGAAATGGATTCATCAATCGGCGCGCTTGGATATGATAAGAACGGACTCGTAAAGAAACAGATGTAGAAAATTTGAGCGCAGATTAGGCATACAAAGGCACGGCGCAGCTGCGCGGCGCCCGCGTGGCTGCGCGCGATTCTTGCGCAGTAGCTTTCCGGAGCAGAAACCCCGAAAACCTGCGGTCTCGTGAGTATTGAAACAAAACAGTCGCGCGGCGCGGCGCCGTGCCCGCGCGCGGGCGCGGTTTGAAACCACGTCGTGAGAAATTGGGCCAACTCAAAGAAGCGGCACCGTTTCATGGTTGATGTTCCAAAGACACGGACTAAGAGGTTTGACTCTACTTTTGTGATAAGAACGTCTAGGCTGTGGAATGAGTTGCCAGAGTGGGATTTCCCTGATAGTTATGACCTACCTATAAAGGTAGGTACCAGGGCAACAGAAACAGTAAAGAATTTCGATTACCTACCTCCAACAGCCCAGCGTTTATCTCCAGATACCAGGACAACAGAAATATAAAAGAGTTGCGTTTGCCCCTAGGTACCAGTACCAGGGCAACAGAAACAGTAAAGAGTTGCAATATTTTGTACAACTTCGTTCCGTCAGAATGTCTCTTGACACCTCCCAAGTATTTTGAAGTGAAAACTTCTTTTGACGCGCAGGCGCGCTTTTAGACAGATTTTTCGTGAGGTGTGAATTGAATTCTAGCGTCACGCTCGGGTATGATAAGAAATCTTCAGGTAAACTCGGGGCCACGGCCATTGGCCATCTAGAAATGCGTCAGCCAATGGGAAATGCTGAAAGGGCGTGGCCTAACCATCACGGCATGACCATCTAGAAATGCGTGAGCCAATGGGAAATGCTAACGCATTTCTAGATGGCCATGCCACGATAGTCAGGCCACGCCTTCCGGTATACCCGTGTAGTTTCCAAAGTAAGCTATATCAAATTCTGAGTTATAAGTTTTCACTTCTATCGGCAGTTCCTACGACTGCCAATTTTTGTTTTTGGAATTTGGAAAGAATTTGGAAATCGAGCATCGGCAGCCCTGGGCGGATTTACGGTAGCGTTAGTTTTCATTGTGGTCACGTGCTATTAGATTCTTGTAGTACTGGAGGTACTTAATAGATCTGACAAGGCTTTGAGTGAGCTGTGAGTCGCTCATTTTCTTGGTGAAATAATATTGGTGAAATGATCTTGGCATTTATGTTGCTCTCTTTGTTTTCGTTTTAAAATTATTAACAGAACAACAGTAAATCCACTACCGTTTTAGTTCAGCTGTTGAAGGACCGGTGTGTGTGTGTGTGGATTGCGGACAGCTCTCCGGCGGCCTGCGTAACCCTGTGTGGGTAGGACGGACGGACTCTTATTATGAAATGCACAATTTAAAAAACATAAAATGACTTTAATAAACTGATCTGATAAAATAAACGCTGCTTAAGTACAGCAGCTTGCAAAATGTTTCACTAATGTGTTTATTTCTGTTTGTTTCCCGTAAGTATATTCATGGACATACGAAACGGAGGAGCAGAACGTTATCGTTGCCTTGCTGTGGGGAGATAAGTTGGAAGAAGTGGCCGCGGCGCTGCTGCGGGCCACACTGATCGCTGCTGGCTACAACGCTGACCTAGTTACACTCCACAACCGAAATGATGGAAACCTTACCGCAATAGAAAGCCGTGCTATGTAAGCATTCTGCATTTATGATAATTAATAACATAGATTTGTAGATATTTTGTAGTGATAGGTTTCTTTGCAGAGTCTACCTGAAGAAATACCACACCTTTGCCAGTTATTCTGCCGGCCAACGTAGCCGAGCCGCTTGTCGTGGAACTGGTTTCCAGTGTAAACAAATCGGTAAACAATGACACTGTTAGAGACTAGGAGGGAGCCGTCCCGCGGCGGAGCACGGCGCGGCGACGCGCCGTCAAACAGGCGACTCTCGTGACTGTAGGTATGGAAAAAGATGACCACGGCCTCCAAGTCGTTGAGAAGACTGCAATTACATTCAAGCTTGGCAGTTTAAGCTGAATACTATGGTCGATGAGGTTAGAGGTTTCTTAAATATAATTGTACAAGCCGATTACTTCGTCGATAAACGGCAAATCTAATCAGAGAGACACGCATCCTTCATAATCGGGATGCCTGAAAGTGAGTTTTCTCTCATAGCGGACCAACGGGACTTTGTTTCGTGAATAATAATAATAATAATAATATAACACTTTATTACAACAACAAATCTTAAAATAGCTCATAAACATTAATAACATTACAAATAAATAAGTTTGCAGAGTAATTGGCGGCCTTATCGCTTAAAGCGATTTCTTCCAGGCAACCGTCGAGTGAAGTGGAGAAAAGTCAATTTATACTTTGTAGTGTAGGTGGTGTCACTTACTATAACAATGGTGAAATGTTTTTTTCGCGTTTATTCGCAGCTGAGGCAGCAGGCCTCGGGCTTTAGTAGACGCGGGCGCTTGGGACCCGGCACTTTGGACTCAGGGGCGCGAAACCCGGCACTCTAAACTCAAGCACACGGAACCCAGCACTCTAGACTTAGGCGCGGGTCTCGGCACTCTGGACTCAGGCGTGGGACCCGGCACTCTGGACTCAGGCACGCGATGTGTTGAGACCTGCCTCGGGCCGCGCGACCTCAATAGCTGATGCGACGAAAGGACGAAACTAATACAAAATCAGATTTTATAACAATTTGTCGCAAAACGTACGCTGCTTGAGATTTATATAGGATAAAATGCAAAATTTTGTGTTTAACGGTTCACTGCCTTTGGTCGATCGAATTAAAATGTATTATAATATATCAGCAGATGACTCTAAGAAATCGGTGAAGGAGCGCTTCTTTTGCCGGCTGACAAAAGTACTTAATAGCTATTTGTTGTACAAGAGTGCAAAGTGGCTTTTTAACCGCGTGCTCTAATTTTTGAATCCCTCGCTACGCTCGTGATTCAACTTTAGAATCCTTCGCTTGTTCGGTCATCAAAGTTGAGCACGCGGTTAAAAAGCCACTTTGCACTCTTGTACAACAAATAACTATTAAGTACTTTTGTCAGCCGGCAAAAGAAGCGCTCCTTCACCGATTTCTTAGAGTCATCTGCTGATATACCCAATGACTGTGACATACCGAGATATTTGTAGGTCTCGTCTTCGGAGAGGGATCTGAGAGTTATAGTCTCGGAAAGTTGGTAATTCTCTGAAGTCACTACTTTCCCTCGCTGTACATGCATGACCGCACACTTGTCAACACTGAACTTCATCTTGATGGCGTTGCTAAAAACCTCTGTGGATTTAATAGCTCCAACAAGTCCTGACGTTTTGGGGCAAAAAGTTTGAGATCGTCCATGTACAGCAAATGAGATACCTCACCTTCTCTACGCAGACGATAAACTCACTCTGAATCCTTCAGCAGAGTGCTGAGAGGATTCAGACTTAGGCACCACCATAGGGAACTCAGATTGTCTCCCTGAAAAATGCCCCTTTCAATCTATGACGACAATAATGACGAAGGACTGTGACTGTGACCCACTATCCCATGCATTTACGTAGAAAAGATTTAAGGGTTGGATTTATTTTGTTTAACTATTAAACCCGTTCCAGCCATGAATGGGGCACCGCGTCATAGACCTTCTTATAGCCTATCCAGGCAGCGAAGATGGCTCCCTTTTTCGTTTGACCATTTCCCAAATGGTCGTGTCGATGAGGAGTAGCTCCTTAGTACCACCGGACCCTATTTTACATCCATTCTGAGAGGAGGCCAAGATGTTATTTGCGACAATATGCGCGTTAAAACGCCACAGATCGAAATCCTATTATTGCGTCTCGAATTTTACATGAATATTTTCATGCTTACTGAGTGTAGCGAGGGATTCAAAAATTAGAATCCTGAGCGTAGCAAGGGAATGAAAAGGGCACAAGGTGAAAAATCTTTGCACTCGAGTGTAACACGTAATTTTTCATCCCACCTTAGCGAGGAAATTACTAAAGGCTTTACGCAATTTCAGTTTCAGTCAATTTTGTTGGCGTCAAATAAACTTCTTGGTCGCTAGAATCACTTATTATTATGGTATTTCGGTTTTTCACTTGTATTCAATTTTACTGTTTTTAACCTTAGTTTTAAACTTTAAGTTTATTTAGCCATGGTTTTAACAATAACAATATGACGTGAAAATATGGAGAGTTGACCGATTGAGGTAAGGAGTTTCATATGTGTACATGAAAATTTGTCCACCCAAATGCATTAAATTATAGTAGCGCTAAATTTGCATCAGGGTACATTTTAAAGGAAATAAATAAACGTACAATTCAGAATTCATGAAAAAAAAATTCGCAGTCATAGGCACTGCCGATAGAAGTGGTATATAACTTATAACTCAGAATTTGATTGCTTAATTTGCAAACTACGCGTGTGAAACCGGAGGGCGTGGCTATGAGCATGGCCATCTAGAAATGCTGACGCATTTTTAAATGGCCAATGGGAAAGGCTGAGGCATTTCTAAATGGCCAATAGCTATGGTCCCGAGTTAACCCGAAGATTTCTTATCATTCCCGAGCGTGACGCTAGAATTCAATTGACAGCCCACGAAAAATCTGTCTTTGGCACGCCAAAAGAAGTTTTGACTTCAAAATATAATACCTACATGTTTTCTCAAAATAGTAATTATTTATTTGATGTTATTATTTACTACATTATTTTGTACGGCACAAGTAGATGAAATTATCTATTAGTTACTATTTTAGTAGTCAATAATATTTAATTATTTAACTCGGCAACTCGGCATATTTCAATTCTAATTTCAGTTCTATTTTTTTTTTTTTTGTTTTTTTTTGATTACAATTGATTCATTCATAGCATTTGAAAATGTTCTGCCATTTCAAATAACTTTCCTTACCTCTATCCTCCATACGTGAAAAGAAAATTGCGCGCAAAGCATTTAACAAAAAGTACACCAATAAATGTATGATGAATTCGGCACCAAGGAGGTAGAAATAAAATAGGTTAAATTAAGTTTTGAATTCAAAACCTCAGTACACACGATGTTCTAAATTCAAATTTACTTTAACCTCTAGAGAGTAAAAACGACTTTTGCGCCCTGATATCGAGGAGCAAAAGTACTCTTTCCGAGCTGGTGGGATGAAATAGTTTTTTGTCAGGCAGTACTAAGGCGCGAGCCTTCAACGGTTGGGTAATGCCTCTGCTGATATACTCCTTTGGCATACTAAGATGGACTCAGACTGAGCTCGACGCCCTGGACAAAAAGGTCCATCAACTGCTTACAAAAGACCGAATGCTACACCCTCGTCTGTTATGAGACTGTACAAGTATATCCCGAGGAAATGGGGAGGTCGAGGCTTTTTAAATGTCAAGAACCTTCACAACCGCGAGGTATGCAGTCTCAGGGATTATTTCCGCACCAGCGAGTCCGGGATGCATCGCGATGTTGTTACAGTTGACAGAAGCTTCACGCCTGTTTCATTGGCAAACGAGAACTGGCGCAAACCATCGGTGCTCAACACTGATGACCGCAAGGAACTATGGAAGAGCAAGGAGCTGCACGGGCGATTCTATCGGGCCCTGACGGGACCCGATGTGAATCTGCTCGCGTCGGTGAACTGGCTGCGCTTCGGGGACCTCTTCGGAGAAACCGAGGGTTTTGCCTGTGCAATTGCGGATGAAGTTATCAAGACGAACAATTACCGGAAATACATAATGAAGGACGGTACGGTCGACATTTGTCGGGCATGCCGCCGTCCAGGCGAATCACTTCGCTATGTTATTTCCGATTGTTTGCATCTTGCTAACGGCGTGTACTTGCACAGACACAACCTAGTAGCCAGGATCATCCACCAGCAACTTGCTCTTTGATACGGCCTTGTCGAGTCAGAGGTACACTACTATAAGTACGTACCTCTGCCTGTTCTCGAGAATGGTCGTGGGTTGCTCTACTGGGACCGCTCTATCATTACGGACAGGACTATTGTCGCCAAAAAGCCTGATATCGTGCTGGTAGACCAGTCTCAGCGACGGGCAGTGATCGTCGATATCACCATACTACTTGATGAGAACCTCGTCAAAGCCGAAAAGGACAAGCTGAGCAAGTACCTTCACTTGCCTCATGAGGTTACCGCCATGTGGGATGTTGATTCGACGATCACAGTAAAAATAGTCGTGTCGGCAAACGGCCTTAGAGCGAGAAGTCTCGACCAACACCTTAAGAGACTTTCGCTAGACGGTTGGATTAAGGGATGCAGAAGGCGGTCATCCTCGAAAAAGCACGCATCGTCAGGAGGTGCAGCCCTAATCACCGGTAGCTGTAGCCCTGCCCCGCTGCTGGCGGCTATCTAGGTTTCAGTTTTTATGTTCTTTTATATATATATTGTAAAAACTTAGATTTCAGAAGACAAATAAATACGTGGAATATAATTATTTACGAATACAGATTACATACTAATACTTACGATACTTGTAAAATATACTAATATATAATATGAATACGACAAATAAATTAGTAAACCTACATAAAATATACCAAGATAATAATATATGCGATGATATATATAAAACATATATCCTTAAAAAATAAAATTGCAGTAGACAATAGTAAATTTGACATTAAAGTTAACATAATTAGATTACTGTGACTCCAGCTTTGACAAATAAAACTTTTTAACATTACTTTTAAAAGAATCCAGTGATGGAGATTTTCGTATAGAAACAGGCAACTCATTCCATAACTGGACAGCCTGAAAAGCAAAAGATTTGCTATAATACATCTAAGAACGTGCATTTGGGGCATTCAGGGTCAAGTTAGTTATTGACTTCAGTAGTCTCGCCATAAAGTGAATCGTTCTTTGAGGTAGCATGGAGTGGAGAGATTAAATAAAATATTGAACAAAAGGAAAAGAATGTGAGCATTACGACGCAGACGAATGGGTAACCACTTGACCTTGACGTGAAAATGAGAAACGTGATCATATTTACGTAAACCTCATAGGACAACTAACCTCTACGGAGTCTATCATAATAGACTCCATGGGTTCGATAGGCTCGTTCACACTAGTTCGCTCGTTAGACATGCACGTTCGATAACACGCGTCCAAGCTGCCTCCGTGTGCTCGACAGGCACCGACCAGATGCTGCGCCAGAAGCAGTAGCTGCCCACCGTTCACACGTCGACTAGTTCCTTCCCAGTTTCGATACACCTTCCTTTGATCACTCTGGAAGTCGTGATTTTGCCTTCACACGCTCACATTCTCACCTTCTCTGTAGCGGCAAATAGGGTTTGCTCACGCATACATTTTCTGGTTCAGGAAGTCAATAACATTATTATTATTAACAATATTCCGTAACATTGGGTAGATAATGCTGGAGACTGATACCAGTCTTAGCGAATGCCTGTGTTACAAAACCCATGACTCGGGGACGACTGTTACCGTGACTGAATCAGATTAGCTTTGCAATAAGAGTCTTGAACTTGCTGATACGCCGTTCTATTCATACTTGCAATGTTGGTGCATCTTCGGCGGTTCGCGTTGCACGGTCAGTGTCTGGAAACTTGACACGTGCAACGCTACACGCCGCGATAACACCACAGTACAGAATAGAATGGGTATCAGTCAAATATTTGCTAGTTCCCAGGTAAGGAGCTAGCAAAATAATCAGGCCTAACGTCATAGTCAAATTTTGTTTATGTGTAGGAAAACGTGGTAAGCGCGGCCTAGAATTGAGTGCGAATCGATATTGGAAGATCGCGTCTTCCAAAGTGCTCGTCAGTTGCTCTTTTACCTGGACGGATAAGCTAGTACTCGCCAACATAACATTAATATTATTATTTCTTGCATACACAATACTGTGTGTTATTGACGATATTTATTATGTTTTCATTTCTGACTTGTAATTTGCCAATTTATGTGTGTAAAAAAACAAAATGTATATATTTTTGGCGGGAAAGTTCAATTCATGCTTTAGTATGCAGTTTGTTTTGTTTTTTCGTGTTTGTTATATCGTATACTTTAGAACATAAAATCATTGTCTTTGTGTTGGGGTGTAATAATAGGGAGCCATGTGACATCTTTTTTCAACATGCCTGCCACATAACAGCACATTGGTACGTAGCTATTGGAACACGAAGAGTCCAAATAACTACCTAGCACTGCACTGCGCTCGCCACCCAGAGATCTAAGTTGTTATAATATCTCTAAGCCCTGTAATTTCTCTGGAAACATTGCCCTTCAAACCGAAACACAGTAATGTTTGCACATTACTGCCTGGCGGTAGAATAACTGGCAACGGTGTGGTCCTTCCCCAGGCGGACTCTGCCAAGAGTCCTACCACTACTATAAATATTACTCCTACCCATGACAGTGCAGTATGACGCAGGTTTTTAAATATGAAGAGTTTAAATCTCTGTACTGCCCTCGTGCCCGGGTGCCGACAGTAGTACAGTAGTGTGATTTGTAATGAATTATCTCATTGTCTTTTGCCAGTTGTGTGTTTCGTCTCCGAATTGGAGTCGTCAGCCAAGGCATTCGGCGATAAGCCAACGGCTGGTGATGCAGAGCCAACCGCTTGCGCTATAGATATTTGTTAATTTATTTCAATACATCTCCACATTTGTACGTAAGAAACAAATAATAAGCTATGTTTAATGTTGTAAATTGTTTTTGGTGAGCAATTGCTTTTTGACAATAATGATTTATTCTTTGCAGAAAAGTCGCAGTGGCAGTAAATGCTCATAACAGTACCCAAGCTGTACACTCCACTTGTTTGAGGACTTCTTATGACTCATATCAGATATGTAACTACGAGCATCGGAGGTACGTATGAGAAGCAGAAATTAATTGACCCTTTTAAATAAGTTCAAGATAGTAACAGCCAGCAGAGTGCGTTAGCCAAACTCTGATTAGATTGTATTAGAGATTAATATTATACAAAAAAAATTGAATGTTTATACTCTTACAATATTAACATATCACTCGTATCTTTGTTAACGGTTGGGTGGCAAGTGATGTCTTGTGTGCACGCTTCTGACGAGTGGCGCGCGGTGGAAGCTACGGGGGTTGCTCTTTATTTCTAGCTGGCCTATTCTTGGGCATGAACAGTTGCCAGGTCGAGTCCTTGGGTTTGGTGGCGGGGCATCTGCTGGGTATTCTTAGCACCCTATGCTCCGCCTGAACCAAAGCTGCCACCAGCGTCTGGAATACCAGAGCTACCGGGGACTAGGGACCATTCCTTGTTTGTGTCCTTCATATGGGGGGTGTTTGCCATAGTCACCACGCTCGACAGGCGGGTTGGTGACCGCGGAGCCAGCCCTTTGCACTGATGATACCACTAGCCGTCACTAACCTGGTCAATTTAGGACTGGCTTTTAGATGGATATACCTCCATTGGATCGGTCATCAGTGCAGAGCCTCGTTAGTTGCCAGCAAGGTGCACCACGTGCAGGGGAGGTGGACATTTGACGAAACTATAATATGTAAAGCAGTTCTCCCTTAGCACTCCAATCTTAAATAAATTGACTTTATTTATTATCTATACTTATAATAAAACTGTAACGGATCGAATTCTGTGCATTGAAGATATTTTGACTTTTTTTTTGTGGGCACTCCATAGTCGATACTGAAACCAAAACTGCACTTTTTTCTTTTATGTTTGTCTGTCTTTCTGTATGTGTTTCGCGCATCACACCGAAACTACTGATTCAATTCAGATCAAACTTAGCATGATTTGAGAATATAAGGGGATGGTAACTAGTTACTTTTAATCTCTAAGCTTAGCACGGTTTTCTCGCAGGAAGAGGTGAAAGTAAGAATTTGTATTTGGTCATAACTCATGTTTGCGTTTTTTAGTTTTGTTAAAAATTAGTGTGAGTGAGTTCTGATGACAATACATGGCTAGCTAAGAAGAGTAATTTTAAGACGCTTTTATTAGCTTCACTTGTACCTACCAACTAAGTACAACTATACCTCATTCCAAATCTCTGTGAATAAAAGGTAAACAAACCAATGTCACTCTCAATATGACAGACCAGCATTTCTCAACCATTGTTTTACAAGATAGTTTGTAGTACCTTTCATTGCTTGCCCTTTTAAATTTTCGTCGCAAAACAAGGCTAAATATATATGTATGCATATCATAAACACCCAAATATATGTTTCCACTGCTGGGACTTGGAACAATCAACACATTGCCGCTGTAAAAAATCGTCAGACACAAGAATCTGCAATTGCTGAACATTTGATTGATGCTAAAACTGGTCATTGGATCGAGATCCACGACCGTTCTATCTACCGAATATCATTACTACGCAAGAATGGTTCGGGAAGCATTGGAAAATAAAAAACATAGGTATATATTTCAACTACGACGCGATGACCACGATGCCAATAACCGAAAACTACCCGGTGTACGGTTATCGGTGTCGCGGAATCCTCTAATAAATAAACGTGTGCATAGCGCACTGAGTTTGGAGCAACCTGATATGGTTAGCGTTGTGTGTAGTGTTGGTCACCCTGCGATTTTTAAAGCCCAAATGAGGGTAGATGGAGATCTTCTCTCATTTCATAATGAGAGTATGGCGGGCATACGTACATTTATTTCCCCCACGTAAAAAAAGGAAAGGCAAAGCATTTGAGTTCGGAGAAGAATGTAACACTAGAGCCAGTGACTTAGAAAAGTAATTTAGATGTTTCCTTATATGAAAACGTTCATTTTATTTTTAACAATAATTAAATCTCGTTCAAATTGTCCTCGTATAACCCAAAACTGATCATAACACTATGATGTAATATTCTGGAAACACATACAAAAGTTTCGATCAAAATAACACAAAATTTATGGCATTTTAGAGTGAAAATTATACAAGCTCTTGATAGTAAACAGCGTAATTTGGAACACGTATTTAGAGGTTTGCGATTTTCTCTCAACTCGTTACGACACAAGAAACCTTTTTCTCGGCGTTCTTTAGTCATACTCTTACTCTTTTATTGATAACGAGTTGTTGTAACATGTCATAATATTCAATATATTCAAATGTTACCAATACAAGTCAATAATTTAAAAAAAAACAGACGTCAATTTAAGATCCCATTACAATACAAATCAAATAATACATTACATTAAAATCAAATCACATTACAATTGAAAATTCCAAATTAATGACAAAAATAAATAGAGTAAAATTAATCCATACTTGAATATAATGGAAATGGGCATTTTCACAATATGGGCATGAGAGGGGTATGTTAGAAAAAGAGGCGCATTTTATGAAAAGAAGTATAAATGTCTTGAATGCAACATTGAGAGTTTGAGAAACACAGATCACATTGCTAGTACTTAAAATCATATTTCTATCATCCTACCATTACTTTCTATAACTTTTAAAATAAGATAATATAGAATTACTTGATCAATACAAATCTAAGTATATGGTATTTAAGTTCGCAATAAAGTCGAATCCTATTTGTGAAAAATATTTTAAGGCAATTTCATAAAAATACTAAGATTAAACAATGTTTATGTTATGGTATCACCTTTTTTTTGGTTTGTTTTGGTTTTCTACACACCTTACTGGAACGCACTATAGTGCGTGCTAAGAGCGTGTTTTTTTAGTTCTTTAAGCTATTATATATTTTTTTGTTTTGTTTAAAACTATATTTTGTTTTAAACTATTATTAACTATTATGTATTTTACGCGATAACAATTTCGATGGTTCTTGTTTGGTTTGGTAGATAATGGTTTAAAAGTGGTCCTATATAAATTTTATCGATCATATTTCTAAAACCACTACATTGATTTCGATATCATGTTCTATTTTTAAATAGTAAATCCATTTTTTTATGTTTCCAGAACGAAGACAAATATGACAATATACTTACAAAGTGACTCAAATCAAACATGTGAAGCTGAATTCCTTGAAAAACTAATCGACATGTCTTCTAAGCGTGCTAACTTCTCTAACGCGAAGTCATCCGGCATCACTGAGATAATGTACAAGTCGAATATCACTTTATTTTCTATCGTCACTAATGACCAGGATAGTGGACCAGTGGAATTTGTTCGGTTTTCAATAGAACCACATTGTAATGCATTTCCTGAAGAAACTGTGCTACTGAAGTACAACGGCGGCTTCTTACCTAACACGTTTGTAAAATTTTCACCGAGCTGGGATGATCTTATGTCTATCAGGAATTACAGAGACATTGGTGGCAGTTATAATAAAACAGAATCTATTGCCTGTGACTGGGCAATCAAACAAAAACCACAATTTGACAAATGGAGAAGCTCGGCGGTCGTCAAACAAGATCAAAAAAGAATTATTGTAGCGCTCTGTAGAAGCGAGTATAAAGATTTAACCGAGTATATCTATATGTTAAACGTACTAGGAGATTTCAAGTACACTTCGGCATCATTAATTGATACAAGTAGAGTTCTTATTCAGTTACTGGTGGTTGACTGTCCTCGGCACAATGTCTTCAATATTTTGATGCACACGATTCAAAACAATGTACCTCATAATATTTTAGGTTTCGTTTTGACCGATGAAATAAAAAGGGACTTAAAATCATTCATCAAATCGTCAATAAAATGTCCAGTGCTAAGCTATACCCGTGAAACTCGTTTCGTAGATACATTGCAGATCTTGTTAGCTAGTTGTGGTTGGCGGCGGCTGGCCATATTAGAGGCATTTCCAAATAGTAGTAATAGTAGTCATTCATTGTTTCGTGTATTACAAGCCAACCTTATCTCAACATTGTTGGTGCGAGAAATGAATACAACACATACGTTCACCAAATCAGACGTGACAAGAAACTTGAAAAAACTTCTTGACGCTAATGTACGTGTCATCGTAATCAATGCTAGAGCAGTTTTTGCCGCCAAATTTCTTAAAGTTGCACATAAACTTAATATGACTAGAGAGAAAGGTTTCGTCTGGATCATGCGTGAATATCACGTAGCTGACGAGGCCACATCAATAACGAAACCATACACTGTGTCGTATTCATGGCGCGGCGAAAGAAATGATACCAAATTTGATCAGGACAATTCTAATGGCAGAAATGAGATAGAACTATACAAAAAACTAGAAGAAAGGTGGCGGGATCGTGCTTGGCCTCTGTACGCTTCTCGGATATTACATGCACTACTATTTATTCTGGAGCAGCCAGAAGAGAAAATAAATAAGTCAAGCCTGAGGTATGTATCATTTTTTGTTGATATAACCATATTTAAATCAGGGGAACAGATTTAAAATTAGTTTAATCCATTTAATACATATCACAACATAAGTTTTTTTTTTAACTTCTATAGGTTTACACTTGACCGCCATCTCGCCTGATGTTAAGCGACAATGCGGTCTACGATGGAGCGTGTTTACCTAGATAAAACCGATTCACTCTCGATTTGAAGACACAAAGATTGTAACCATCGGGGAAAACCCACTCAGGCAACGTATTCCACAGCTTAGACGTTCTTATCACAAAAGTAGAGTCGAATCTCTTCGTTCGTGTCTTTGGAACATCAACCATGAAACGATGTCGGTTTTTCGAGCTACGAGCATTCCGATAGAAAAAAGGACAAAGTGGTATCAAATCATGCAAATCAGTCGCACACTCTCCGAAGTGTATCCGATAAAAAACCGATAGGCTAGCAATTTTTCGGCGATGTTCAAGACTTTGAAGTCTTTTTCGCACAAGAGTGTCGTTGCCTATGAGCCTTTTGGTACGTCTCTCAATCGATTCCAGAGCCTCCAGCTGATACTTAGCCGATCCATCCCAAAGGTGCGAACAGTACTCCATACAGGAGCGAATCTGTGCTTGATATAGTGTAAGCAACTGTTCAGACTTGAAGTACCTTCGCACCTTTGAGAGGACACCAAGTTTTTTGGCAGCAAGTTTAGCCTTGGACTCGATAAACGAGCCAAAGTTGAGCGTAGAGGTCAAAGTAACGCCCAAAAGTTCAAGACGATCAGAGACCGGCACGGAAGTTTCCAGATAAATTATCTGTATGAAGAGGATTGACTCTACTTTTGTGATAACGTCGTCGTCTAGTCTAGGCTGCGGAATGAGTTG
The DNA here is from genome assembly GCA_963693475.1 of Ectropis crepuscularia. Lineage (NCBI taxonomy): Eukaryota > Metazoa > Arthropoda > Insecta > Lepidoptera > Geometridae > Ectropis > Ectropis crepuscularia. The sequence goes on along the minus strand of OY856339.1, from coordinate 30,840,714 downwards.
CCTCAGTGGATCTTTCCCGATGATTACATATAATGTACTATGTGATTCTGACACCATATGGGCTTAGGTATAGTTGAAGAACAAAGGTTGTTGTATATTTTGTACATCGAGCAACTCGATCTTCCGCGCAAGCACGGAAGGGAAGTAGCCTTAGCTAAAAAATATTGTGCAAATCTTTCTGTCATTTCTTGCGGGAGGGGAAAGTTGCACACTAGCGCAAAGCCGCAATATTACATACAAAACATACCTGTACCGATCCATTGCCGACCATACTCACGCAGCCAAATCACTAACACATAAAAAATAAAGCACCATTCACAAATCTAGCCCCGCCCTCAGTGTATTCCATGCCACGGTATATTATCAAACTCCGCGAACTTGCACTTTGACCACACCCCGGACACTCGGCCTAAAATCCATACAGTCGGTGCAGTTGACATACCTACACTCACACAACTACGCATATGTCGTTCGAACACATTTACGCATGTGTGCGTGTCATCTATAATAATAATAATAATAATAATAAAGCCTTTTATTCGAACTACAGTTATACAATGTTGTTACAAAACATTTACAAATCATTTAACAATATAAATTATTCATAAATTTGGTGCTTTTTTACTTTCTGTAAGTCCGTTTGCCAGTTGGCAAAGGCCTCCTCCAACCTACTCCATTCTGATCTCTCCCTGGCTACTCTACTCCATGTTTGTCCCGCAACCTGCTTGATGTCATCGTCCCATCTTTTATGTTGTCTGCCTCTTTTTCTTTTTCCTTCTCTTGGGTACCAATGTGTTATGATTTTGCTCCATTTGTCATTTCCTCTGACCATGTGTCCTGACCACTTCCATTTCAGCCTTTTTATTTTTAGGGTTACATCCTGTATTTTGGTTTTGTTCCTAATTTTGATATGTCTTATTCTGTCCTTTCTTTTAACTCCTACCATGCTTCTCTCCATTGCTCGTTGGCAAATAGCAATTCTATTGGTTGTGTTTTTTGTTAGGGCCCAGGTTTGACTTCCATACATTAAAATTGGTAGAATGCAAACATTGAATAGCTTGCTCTTTGTTGCTACATGAAGGTTTTTGTCTTTCATTATTCCCTTCAGACCCCAATACCTTTTCCAACTGTTTGCTACTCTTCTGTCGATTTCTTTATTTATATTGTCTTTGGGTGATATCAACTGTCCAAGGTATATATATTCTTCAACATAGCTAATTTCTGACTCACCTACATTTATGTTTATTTTATTTCCGTTAGTCATTACTTTAGTTTTTTCGGGATTTAGTTGTAACCCTACTTTTTCACTCTCTGATGCTAGTTCGTTTAGCATTATATTTAGGTCTCCTGGCGATTTTGCGAATAACACAATATCATCGGCGAATCTTAAGTGTGTTAGTGTGCGGCCGTTTATATTTAACCCAAAATTTTCCCATTCAAGCCTTCTGAAGATCATTTCCAAAACAGCGGAGAATAGTTTTGGAGAGAGAGGATCTCCTTGTCTTACTCCTTTTTGTATCTCAAACGAATCTCCTTTCTTTTCTAGCTGAATGCACGCTGAGCTGTTCTTGTAAACATTTCTAATCAATCTTATATATTTTTCTTCTATCCCTTGTTCTCTTAACGCCTGCCAGATGTGTGTGTGTATTAATGAGTCGAATGCCTTGCTATAATCGACAAATGCTAGGTAGTATTTGAGTTGATATTCCGCATATTTTTCAATGATTTGCCTTACCGCATGGATATGATCGAGTACTGAGTAGTCTCTTCTAAAACCCGCCTGTTCTATTGGCTGTTGCTCGTCGAGTTTTTGCTCTACTCGTTTGAGTATGATTTTCGAAAATATTTTATACAGGTTTGACATTAAACTTATGGGCCGGTAGTTTCTGATATCGTACTGATCACCTTTTTTGTACAGAAGAATTATGTAGGATTTTGTCCATTGCTGGGGAATCGTTTCTGTATCGATGATTTCATTGAAGATTTCTTTAAGAATAGGTGTTATTGTCTGTTTCGCTTCCTTTAGTACTTCATTGCTTATTCCGTCGGGTCCCGGAGCTTTATTGTCTCTTTGGGTTTCCATAGCGAATTCTATTTCTTCTTGTATGATGCTGGGTACTGGTGAGATTTCTAACAAATCTATTTCTTTTTCCACTGTAGTATTCTCATAGAGTTTCTTATAATAAGAAGTAGCAATTCCCAATATTCCTTGCCTTCGGTGTTCCTTCAAACTATTATTATCTTTCATCTGTACAATCCAATCTTTTTTGTTATTTAACTCCTTATAAGCTTTTTTTATTCCTCCTGTCTGTAAAATGTGTCTCTCTATTGTTTCCATTCTTTTCTGAGTTCTATCGTTTCTAATACTTTCTTTTATTTCTTTGCTGATTTTGGTTATTTGTTTTCTATTATCGTTAGCGTTTTTTCCATTTATGAGTTCAGCTCTTTGTTTAAAAAGGTTAATGGTTTTAGTGGTCATCACATTATTAGGTACGCTTTTTTTATGCAAAGTGCCTTGTTGAGTAGCTGCTCTAATTGTTTCTTCTAACCAGTTGTATTTTTCTTGTATCTCCATGTCCGTTGTTTCTTTATTGTAATCCATAGATTTTGTCCTAATTAAGTTTGCTATTTGGGCTGCTTGATATTTGTTAGGTTTCATGCTGATCACATTGTTTCTTGGTCTTGGGGTTTTTGGCGGGGTTGTCATCAGTTCTGCCCGGATAATTCGATGGTTGGTATTGAAGTTGAAATTGCTTATGACTTTCATGTTCGAGAAATATTTGCTTTTATTTGTCATTATAAAATCTATTTGGTTTCTGGTTATCCCATCTGGTGATATCCAGGTCCACATCTTACTTTCTTTCTTCTTGAACATTGTGTTTAAGATTCTCAAGCCATTCTCCTGTGCAAAATTGACCAACCTTGCTCCGTTTCTACTTCTAGCTTTTTTCCTATATGCAAATGGTCCTAGGACCATGTCTTCTTCCGGTTGTCGCTCTCCAATTTGGCCATTGAAATCTCCTAACACAACAAGATTTTTGTAAGCATATTCTTCTATTGTTTTATTTAGCTCTAGGTAGAATGAGTCCATTGAATTTGTATCAGACTGTTCCGTGGGTGAATATATTTGTATAAAGGACCATGGATCTTTGTATTCCGGTAGCTTAAGATTCATCACGGCAATGCGTTCTGATATTCCTATAAAGCTCTCCACATACTTTGTGAGGTGGTTTTTAATAATGAAACCGACCCCATATTGACCTGGGGTCGTTCCCACATGATATAGAATGAAGTCTGGATAGGAAATAATTCTTTCGCCCATTCGCCTTACCTCACTAAGTCCAACGATGTCCCATTTTATCTGTTCTAAAGCATATGTCAATTCTGTAAGATTTTCCTCGTTTTTCAGTGTAAGTACATTGAGAGCTGCTACATATATTTTTGATCTTGTGTGACTTTTTTCACAATTGTTTTCTTGTGTTGTTGGAGGGTTGTGGTCTCTTTCCCCCACGAGGACCAGTCGGCTTGGGGGAGATTGTGTTAATTCTTTAGTTTGGTTTTCATAATTTGGTTTATTTATCCGTTTGCCGGTTGCTAATTGCTATTGATTTTTTTGTGTAAGGACATCAGTGAGAGAGCTGGATCGAATTCTCATTAAGTCAAACGCGTTTGTTCTATTAGATTTAGTAGAGCTTATCGTTTGTTGCTTTTTGGGTTTATTGGTTGACGTCAACTGTGGTGAAGTTGATATTTCTCTTTTCCTTTTGTCGGAGTTTGTTTTTTTTACGACCAATTTATCATATTTTAGAAAAGCAATATTTCCTTTTTTCTTCTCTTCAAGTAGTTGTGGTAGCAAAGCTTTTCTTTTTTCTATGACTTCCTTAGAATAGTCTTCCGAAATATAGATATCCTTTAAACTTCTTTTATTTTTTATAATTTGGTCTTTTTTCCAACCGTTTGTTAGTGATAATAGCACGGGTCTATTTTTGTTCTCGCTTTTATTTTTTCCTAGACGGTGTAGTCTGTTCACTTCACTTTCATCCACAAATACATTTAAGTCTCTTTTGAAGATTCCCTTGACGGTTTGAAATAGCTCTGATGTAGATTGTTCTCTCTCATCTAGACCATAAATAACTAAATTGTTACTTTTCTTCTCTTTTTTTAAATATTCAATCTCATTCTCCAGGTTACCTATTTTTTGTTTTAATTTTTCATTTTCTTCAAGCATAGGTGTTAGTTTTTCATCTATCCTATCCATTATATTCTTCGTAAGAGATTCTTTGAGATCATTTGTCTGTTTCTCCATTTCGATCTTCATTTTATCGAATAATAATTGAAATTGTTCATCCATATTATCAAATGAAGTTGTGTGCAAAGAAACGTAAAACTGAATCGGTAGAAAGTATTTTTTGTAACGGTAACACTCAGGTTAGTTGTCTTCTGTTAGTTGTTAGTTCTGTAGTCACACGTCTGACAAGTTTTTTTTTTTCCAAGTAGATGTTGAATGTCAATGTCATTTGTCAAAAAGACATTGGATGGCAATTAGATGATGTTATATTCTAAATTTCTAACCTCAATTATTGAGGATGAAAAATTTGAGTTTCACTTTCACTGTGTAGATCTTGACAATATCCAAAGATTCTTTTTTCTGTCTTCTGATGTTGTTTTGTTGATGATTGTAGCACAGCAGTTCTTGAAGTGTAACTTTAAATATTTTAACTAAGTGTTTTATTTACGACGAAGAACTCGGACTTGTTGACACTTCAACGACCGGAAACGGATGACGCGTGTCATCTAGGGTTACTAAATTATTTTATGGAATAGTTGTGACCCGTGAGTTCACCTGCCTGTGTTAAGTGGCCTATAATCTTACCTAGTTAGTGTTCGATCTTTAATGTAGGTAAATATAACTTTCATCAACAATAAGAAGGGAGAAGATTTAAAATATAAAAAAAAAAAAAAAATATACGGTCGAATTGAGAAACCTACTTTTTTTTAAAGTCGGTTAAAAATAGGAGATAATAAAGGTACCATGGACGAATTAATTTTTAGTTAAGTACACTTACCCAAAGAGAAAACTTTATTCTGACAATATATTAATTAATCACTCCACATATCGCGTATTTCATTATAGGTAGGCTAGTCACAGAACATTAGATTAGGTACAACAACGTTCATAAGTTGCATTTAAAAGGCGTTATCACAGTTCACTATGCATATCAGAGTATCATACACTGCACAAACTAATTATTTACATCTCATGTCAGCACAGTAAAGAACAAAAACATGATTTTTCAACTCAAAACTCCAATTCAATTTTGTAAACAAACTACGAACCGGCCGGAACTTGTGGCTTGTGGGATAGATAATGTTGCTAGTTCCGGATTTCATTTATTCCTAATTGCCTAAAAAATATTACTTTTGTATATTGATAAATAGTGGTTTCTTTATTCGCATTATAGTAAGGATCGCATAAAACTTTAAATAAGTATTGTGAAAATAGTAAGTGAGTCTATTATACTCAAATCACATTTTAAGGTTGAAGTCATTACTTAATAATTTATTTGCGCCGAATAAACAAAAATCAGTTTTAATTTCAAGTTAAATTCAGAAACTTAACTGACCAAATTTCAACGACGATCATAAAAAACTTGAACAAAAACAAACGAAAGTAATTTTTAGTTTTGTTTTCATATTTCAAAACCATGATCTACCAAAAAAAAAAGAAACATCAAGGGAGACATGGCCCAAATCGTACCCTGACCTCGGCACAAAATAATTGTATCTAATCTCAAAAAAATCTAATAATTGTATGTAAATATATTTTAGGAAAAAAAATTACACCACTCCCATAACCCAAATTAGTGGCTAACATGTTTTTTTATCAGTGTAGTTTTGTAGGCGTTTTTTTTAAAGTTCACCAATACTGTTCGCAATCCGATGTAATCATCATCATCATCTTCATAACATCTTAGCATATACTCTTCAAGTACGCCTCATATCCCAGGCCTATGCTAGTGCTGTGCTTGTGCTAGTCTGCTAGTACTTGTCCAGATTTGACCCGCGATGTAAGCATACTGATAATTGAATACAAAGCCCAAAGTACATTACCAAAAATAAGCGTATTATCATGAATTATTTTACTTACACTCGTTAAATTTGAATTCCAAGGCCACCCATCGCGAAAAGAACCTAAGCATATTCGTGCATTGTTTGATATATATCTTTATGACTCAGCCGGTATATATTATTTTTATATCATTAACACCAAATTATACAATATATTTTGTTCCATAAAACGAGCTTTTGACACGAACTTCTACAAAACTTCTACAGGCAAAAAACGCAGGTTAGCCACTCAAACGGATGATGATGATAGTTTAGAATATTATTACTAATAACTTAAAATCCGAGGAGTACATCAAAAAACCCAGGTGTGGCACCTGGGTTTTTTCAATGTGATTTGGGCTTATGTCCTTTGTTTCACAATAAATGGAGCTATCACGTAACAAACATATAAGCGAATTGAGATCCGTCTCCTTTTTTGAAGTTGGTTAAAAATGAAACTAAATCGTAGTAGTACCGGTAGTACTAGAACCGGTAAAGTTTATAAGTCAATGTCAAAGCCGTTAATTACGGAATAAGTTTTAGTTTAAAAATATCGGTTTTTTTTTTTGAACTATCCATTCCAATAGTCAATGTACTCGTATCCTCTTACTGATTTTAATGAACGGTTGTTGCGAAATCTTAAATAAGCATACTACTAGATGAAATCCTATATTCATTGTTCACTATTGACCGACATAATATATACAAATATACATGGACGCACATAAAAGTACAGATAGTCTAATATAGAACCTCTTTCTTTTTTTTGAGTCGGTTGAATGCTAAGAAATAATCACTTACCAATAAATCTGAATAGTAGCAATCTTAGTAAAAAATCCACTAAATTGGCAACACTAGTGACTAGTGACTTCGTAAATTTATTGCGAACTATACTCCGCGCCATCACTCGTTACCATACGTTATTGGCGCCACTGACGTATTTCACAACAATTAACGAAAGCCGCAGTTTAAAAACAACGAGTTTAATAATTTCGTCACAGGACTTCAGTGTTGGCGCGTACTTCTAACCAGAATAGCTTAACACAGTTTATAAAAATGATTCAATCTTTGTAGAAATTCTTATGAAATCAAAAATCTCTTATTCTTGTTTCGTATAATAGACGAAAAATTTGGTACCATTTTGTTAAATAATACAGCATCATGGTCGTATTCTCATAGAAAATTATCGTCCGATATAACCCTTTGTTGAATCCGCCTCGCGTCCGCGAGGGGGAGGAAGCTTGAAATTGGCGGGGGGTGGGGAGTGTCCGTTCTATCTGTATTATCTATTCTATGCTTTGACAGAGGTTGACGCTGTGTATGCCTACTCCCTTCCGTGTTGTTCGCTGATTTTGTATGAAAACTAATAAAGTCTTAAAAATAAATGCTTAGGTACAATAACTCTAAATACTGCCTCTGTTACCTTAATATTTATTTTACACGGACGAACAATCGCGCGTTATAGCTAGTATGTATATAGTTTTGTTAATAATTTATGAATTATGAAGTAATGTTTACCGCGAATTAAAAGATTTTACGTATGGGTGTTAACTGTGTACAATTTTTTCATCGAAATTTTATGTTAATTTATCGATAAAAAAGGTAAAATTTAAAATACAATTTTCATCGTTTATTTTTGGCCAAGTAAAATTGAGCCGTCACAGCACTAGCTCACGATCGCTACCTGCGGTTGTTCCATGGAAGATTAGAGGTTATGAAGATTTCTTTAATTTTACATTACATTGCTGTTTATGCTTGTACCACTCTAGATGTTAATTAATGTACGCAGCAATGGTATGCAAAACGAGGATAACACCAAAAATGAATAACTACCATAGTGAATCATTAGGCTCCGTTTATTTTAGTAAAAAATACAATTAAAATAAAATAAAATACCTATCAGTGAAATATAATCTCATTATTGGTATAATTGCAAGTTGTGGAAGAACTTCCACAGTTGTTTATGCTGCATAACACACGTTTTAAAGATGATTCACGTCAGCCGGTTCGAAGAAGACTAAACTACAACTCGAGCACTGGTGGCCTACAAGTTACCTGTGCGGCGACAATGTCACGCGGTCATGCGACTTCTAGTACCTTATTATTTAGATTTCTGTGGAGTTAACCGTTCTGATTAGGTCCTGTCACATACTTTTGACCAAACCCGTCCGATTAAGATCTAACACTGAGATTCGACTCCGGGTGGGCTCCCGCCAGAAGCTCTGCGGTCAGCCCTGAGTATCGCTTCTCCATACTCGGCCTGCGCTCCACTACGGAGGTCGCCGGTAGTGTCTTCAAATTGGGAGTCAAGCGGTTTTTTCTAGGTAGGCACGGGCTTCTAAGCTTTGGGACTACATCTCGATATGACTACATCGCGTTAGGTCCACATCGCTTTTGAACTAGATCGCGAAATGACCAGATAGGGTAACGACTAAGTTGTCGTTTGTTTTCTAAAGTATAGTAACTTTGATAAGTCGGAACAATGTAGTTTTTTTGTAAATAGTTGCTTGTATTAAAGTTAAAGTACCTGGATCACCGAGCTTTGCTCGGTTTAAATAAGTACTAAAAATACTTAGATTTTCTTAAAAAAAAGAATACTTGAAGAGCACCCGTCTGGATTCGAACCCGCAGCTCTTAATTCGTGACCGCCACGAACGCCCGACTTACCGTCTGAGCCAATTATGCTGTCACGTAACACGGCGAAATTTACCTTCGCAATCTAATGTCTAATGTTACAGATTTTCATTATCTAAAAATGCGCATAATATGCGTTTTTTTTAAATGAAATCTAGTTAGATCGATTTATCGTCCCCGAAACCCCCTGCATACATAATTTCATCAAAATCGTTAGCGTCGTTCCGAGATTCAGATTCTATATATATATATACATATTTATATGGGTACAAGAATTGCTCGTTTAAAGGTATAAGATATTATTTTTGAAGTGAAAACTTCTTTTGGCGCGCTTAGACAGATTTTTCGTAGGCTGTGAATTGAATTCTAGCGTTACGCTCGGGTATGATAAGAAATCTTCGGGTAAACTCGGAACTCGGGCCATTGGCCATCTAGAAATGCGTCAACCAATGAAATGCTGAAAGGGCGTGGCCTTCCCATCATAGCATGGCCATCTAGAAATGCGTCAGCCAATAGGGTTGGTTCAATGGTTGGTTGGCCAATCAAAATTGGTTGATGCATTTCTAGATGGCCAATGGCCCGAGTTCCGAGTTTACCCGAAGATTTCTTATCATACCCGAGCGTGACGCTAGAATTCAATTCACAGCCCACGAAAAATCTGTCTAGGCGCGCCAAAAGAAGTTTTAGGTTTTTAGGTAGCAGAAACCTTCGTATAACTAACTGTACGTGTGAATGTGGATCCATCCACATTATATACTAAAGTATTTAGTAGGTATATTGGACAACCTTTTTTTCTTACGTGCAGGAAATGTATTTACGCATACCCTATCGCCCCGCCCGGGAGACACGGCCGGGTTATGTTGCACTGTATACCATGTATGGATATGGTGCCCCTATCTACTAAGACCTCTATGGGGTTTCAACTCTGCAGCTGTTAGTGGGAACACGGAACCGCTCTCGGACTGCTCATCTCCAACTTCAAACGATTTAGTACTCAACTTCAGTCAAAAATTTATAATTATATAGGTACTTACACAAAACTATATGAATTACGTGCAGTAGAAACACCTACATAAATATTATATCAGTAGAAACGAAGACATTTGGTCAAAAACCAAAAGATGTTGATCATAATAACATTCACAACAAACACGGGTGTACACGGAGGTACAAATGAAAGAAGTGGTCAACTGTAGTACTCTTTATTTGGGTACTGAACCGAAGACAAACTATGAACCAAGCCTCAACAGGCTTATCTAAAATCACAAAGACCTCTCTTGCGTGTTTTAACGCCGTACAACGCCATCTAGTTTGGCTTTAAGGAACTACAGTTCCCTCATACAAAATTACTTATACATACCGCCCACCAAGGACGAATTTAATTTGTCCTTAACATAAGACAAAAATGAACTTAACAACTGGCAACCGCCCACCGTGAAATTATACATTATTATTGAATCCTATACCTATTTTATTATATAATCAATCGGCCAGTGGCAATACGCACGATTTGGAAATTGGCCGTTTGATCTCACAATTATTTTTTGTGCGAAGCGATACAACCCGAGTGAAATTATCTATACCCTTATGTTTAGCAACCACTCGGCCAAGAAGCCTTCTACATGAAACTTGTATTAGAAACCTTAACAAATGTATGATCCGGGGTGGTGATCAGAGGTTCACCAACCAGAAAATGTCCTGGTGTTAGAGCATATATACTGTATCCGATTCAGTATACAGCTGCGCCAAAGGTCTCGAGTTTAAACAGGCCTCGATTTCCACTAAAACTGTAGACAACTCCTCGTATATTAAGATTGTGTCCCCGATGATTCTTTGCGAATGACATTTTGTCGATTTGACTCACTAGCCGTTATTGAGAAATCGACGGCGATAAACTACAACTCTTATTAACCTCGTAAACGATGAGTACCGATTACAAAAAAGGATCTCTGCCACTGCAAGGTGAGTTTTTATCTCTTCCAATTGAGTCTCAATGTTTACAGGTTTGTTGTAATGAACTTTGCTTTGTAAGAAGCCTGGGCCGCTGAACCACGTTGTATTGCTAAGTAGCTCCTTTGGAGTTATGCCTCTGGAGGCGCTATCAGCCAGATTCAAACTGTGACCACTGTTGAATCCGTCCATTCCCGATGTGACCTTTCTATTTTCAGAATATCTGCTACTTCCACTGGCAGTCTAGAGGCTAGGACTGTTCCACACAACTCCAGCCGAGACTTGTTTAATAGGTGCTACCTTGGTCTTGGCCGTACCTAAAGAAACATGAACGTTGCCTACTCTGTCGATTCTTCTGAAATATACCGACGCTGCATACGCTACCTTCAAGGCCTTGCAAAATCCATGTAGTTCCGGATCCATGTAGATAACGGAATCGTCACTGTTTGTGCCAAGCCATCAACATAATATATTATGTGTATTTGTGGCAAAACGGATAATTCTTCCCGGTAAGTATTCCATTCATCTAATACCTTTCCTGTAACCTCGCAATCCCAATCTATACCAGATATTCACCGCTTTTGAATTATTATCTTTGCTACTATATCGCATGGCGCCGCCCACCCTGACGGGTCACATAACCGTGCAATATGAAATATTACTTTTCTTTTAGTTACAGGTCCTGGTTCCGGCGGCTGTATCACCGAGAATCGGAATTCATCGGTTCTTCGATTCCAGGTAGGTCCTAGAAGTTTTACTTCTTCGTCCGTTTTTAGTTTCAATTCCTCGTGAATATCTCTCTTGCTATCTGTTTTCTCCTTAATTGCTTGCAATAACCCTTTGCTATTACTCATCCATTTTTGAAGCTCAAGTCCTCCCTTTTTTAGTAAACCGTTCATTTCTTGATTTATAGTAATTCTTTCTTTCACAGAATTGTATCCGGTAAGTATTATTAACCTTTTAGATGCAGCACGGTACTTGATGCCTTCGTCGTGTGCTGTCTGTTGCAGGCTCTTCACGGCCAAGTACGGAGCTGCAGCCATCCCGAAAGTCACTCTCAGCGATCGATAGTCTTCAGCCTTTGCATCCGTATCATTCTTCCACAACATTTGATAATCCGTATCACTTTCAGCGACTTTAACCTGGCAGAACATTGTAATCACATCAGCCGCTATGGACATAGGATGTTGTTTCCAACGCTTCAGAAGGTGTCTAAGCTCTGTTTGTAGTGTGGATCCTAACATTAATGTGTCATTTAAGGAGATTCCATTTGTAAATTTACGTGATGCATCGTATACAAGCCTGACCCTTGTGGTATCTTTGTCGTTCCCGACAACCGCGTGATGAGGTAAATGGACCGTCACAGAGTCATTCCGTTTTGTTTCAGGAATCTTCTCCATGAATCTCAAGTGTAAGTATTCTTCTATTACCTTTTTAAATTTGTCCTTTAAGCGCACCTTTGTCTTAAAGCGCACTCTTAATCCGTTCAGTCTTTTTTCAGCTACCGTTCTAGAATCACCTTCAATACATCCAGGTCTCTCGGTCTTGAATGGGTGTCTGACTATGTACCTTACCTCCGAGTCTCGCTGGATTGTTTCGACATACAATTCTTCGCAACGAGTTCCTTTTCCATACAATAATTTTTTGATTGACTCTGGCTCAGCTTCAATTTCCCGAAACTTGTTTAACATCTCGTCATCTTTAACACACAGATGCATCGCCACTACCTTCGCTGATGTAGCCTGAAAATCTTCGCATGTTCCAGATAAAATCCATCCTAGAGATGTCGCTTGAGCCAAAGGATATCCTTGCGGACCTTTCCTTATTCCCTCTTGAATGACTTGGCCGTATATGTCCGCTCCTAATATAATATCAATTTTGTTGGGTATGTGGTATTGTGGATCCGCCAGACACATATCCTGATCTATCCAGTCTAGTTTGTCTACCTTACAGTTAGGAAGCGATGTAGTGATCGTTTTCAGTACATAAGCTTGCACCTTTATAAGGACATTGCTGTCGATCCTAGACTGAATTCTCAGTTCTACCATGTACTTGGATACAGTAGTTTTATTGCCTTCCAATCCTGATATTATTCCCCTGACTGGATATTTTTTAATTCCCAAACGTTGAACCGTCGCTTCCGAAACAAAAGAGGCCTGTGAGCCTTGATCCAATAATGCTCGTATATAATACCTTTGTCCTCTTTGTGATTCTGCACAAACGACGGCCGTTGCCAAAAGTATCTGCTTCTTTACTGATACCTGACCAAAACACGAGACCACTGGCGCATTTGTAACCAATCCCGAGGGATCCGCTGATGTACCAGCGGATGAACCTTCTAAACCTACCCCGGGTGTTGAGGCACCAGTGTGTGCATAATACAACCTACCATCACCGAAACCGCTGGGATGGATTACAGAGTGATGCTTGCCCTTGCATACCCTACAAGTTGTTTTACTCGGACAGAACCTAGCCGAGTGGTTACTGCCCAAGCAATTAAAACATAATCGTTTGTTGAATACAAACTCGCGTCGCTTATCGACATCTTCTTTGGTAAAGTTTTTACATGAGTAAATCTTATGGTTTTCTGTACAGAATTCACATACGACATTTGCGACATGCAAGACCTTATGCCGTTGTGGCTTATTAAAAGTGAAAGTTGAAGGTCGGGACTTGATGTCTGGTTCAATAGATTCGAGTGCCCTAAATCTGCTCTCCAGAAATTCTCGAAATTTAGCAAATTTAGGAAACTCATTCGCGTTCCCGTCTGCTACCTTCAACTCCCACTGCTTCCGAGTTTCTACATCCAGTTTGTTTGACACAATGTATATGACTATTATGTCCCATGAATCGATATCAATTCCAACATTTTTAAGTGCGTGCAAACAATCTGAAGTAGTATCAACCAAATCTTTTAATAAAACTGAGGACTCTTTAGTGGTACCTTTCTGGTTAATCAAGCGTTTTAAAATGCAATTTGCCAGATAGTTTTTATTATTATACCTGGCCTCTAATTGACTCCAGCATTTCTGATAGTTGTCTGCTGTGATAGGCAATTGCCGTACCAGTTGTTCGGCCTCACCGGTCAGTTGCCCTTTGAGGTAGTGTAGGCGCTGCACATTGTCTAATGAAGTGTTAGAGTGGACCAGTGAAATAAACATATCTCGAAATGTAATCCACTCTTCATACTTTCCCGAAAAGGTTGGTATAGTTATTTTTGGTAGGTTTACGGGTGTGCCTGCACTACCTTTCCCAGTGCCCTGGCCCATAGACAACGAAGTCGACCTCGATATATACCGCAACATCTCTGATTTACAATTAACATAAGACTCCTCCGTTTTATCGTACACATCAGATTTGGCATACATGCTCGTTTCAAATTCTGACCATTCATCTACGCTATCGATTAAGTCTTGATGTGTCCTTTGAAACCTATTCCATAGCTCCTCTAAAAGGTCTAATCTAGTTTGAACATAATGATCTGCTGCTAAACGCTCTTTAGAAGATTTTTTGAAATTAACGAGCGCTTTTTCTATTTTATTTTGAGCATCTATCTGTAAATTTATATATTTCTGCATGATTCTAACAAAGTTCCAAACCAAGTTATGCTAAATTTACTAAGTTGAAACTATCCGTGAATATTTTACAAGTGTTTGGGACAATTTGCTCTAACAAAGAATCGGGCATGGATTCCCCGTCCTAACCAATTTAGCCAAATTATTCTAAGTCCCAAATTTATATAATACTAAATACCAAATTTATAGATTTTCACTTATAGAAAATAAAGTACTCGCTCACTGCCAACCCACTCACTCTCGGGTGTTTACGGGCTCTCCCCGCGCCGTTACCGTCCGGCTCCTGTTGCCGACGTCTGCGGGGCTCCCCTCCCGCGCCGCGATGCCGACGTCTGCGAGGCTCTCCTCCCGCGCTGCGATGCCGACGTCTGCGGGGCTCCTCCCCCGCGCTGCGGTGTCTGCGGGGCTCCTCCCCCGCGCTGCGGACGTCTGCGGGGCTCCTCCCCCGCGCTGCGGACGTCTGCGGGGCTCCTCCCCCGCGCTGCGGACGTCTGCGGGGCTCCTCCCCCGCGCTGCGGTGTCTGCGGGGCTCCTCCCCCGCGCTGCGGACGTCTGCGGAGCTCCTCCCCCGCGCTGCGGACGTCTGCGGGGCTCCTCCCCCGCGCTGCGGACGTCTGCGGGGCTCCTCCCCCGCGCTGCGGTGTCTGCGGGGCTCCTCCCCCGCGCTGCGGTGTCTGCGGGGTCCTCCCCCGCGCTGCGGTGTCGACGTCCGGTGCTGAAGTCTCCTCCTGGACTCCTAGCCGGCTCCCTGCACCGTCTGCAGAGCTCCCTCCTCCTGGACTCCTAGCCGGCTCCCTGCACCGTCTGCAGAGCTCCCTCCTCCTGGACTCCTAGCTGGCTCCCTGCACCGTCTGCAGAGCTCCTTCTTCCTGGACTCCTAGCTGGCTCCCTGCGCCGTCTGCAGAGCTTCCGCCTCCTGGACTCCTGGCTGCCTGCGCCGTCCTTGCTGGCAGCCCTCCACAGATCGCTGACCTTCCCTCTTCGGCTCCGATGGTCGAAGCGTAGCCCGTAGCCGTGGACTACTGCGTCAGCTGATCCGACTCTCGAAGGACCAATTTGTACACGGAGGTACAAATGAAAGAAGTGGTCAACTGTAGTACTCTTTATTTGGGTACTGACCCGAAGACAAACTATTAACCAAGCCTCAACAGGCTTATCTAAAATCACAAAGACCTCTCTTGCGTGTTTTAACGCCGTACAACGCTATCTAGTCTGGCTTTAAGGAACTACAGTTCCCTCATACAAAATTACTTATACAACGGGCATAACTAAAAAATATAATTTCAAAACTCAAAAACCCGACTGCGTAAAAAGTGAACCAAACTACGTACTTACATACTAAAATAAAGAGGCCAAGTGCGAGTTTGACTCGCCCATGAAGGGTTCCGTTGCAGCAAGTAACATAATATACATAGTACACATAGTTCTTGTAGTTCGTTGTAACTTTGAAGTTTCAATAATAGTGTATTTATGACGTACAAAAAAAAACTACTCATCAGATCGAGTTCAAACTAATTTTCGTTGGTAGTTTACATGGTAATGTACATCATATATTTTTTTTAGATTTTTCATTCTCTTACTTTAGAAGTTAGAGGGGGGGGGACACACATTTTACTACTTTGGAAGTGTCTCTCGCGTAAATGATTCAGTGTAGACGAAAATGATTATAAAAACCTCAACATCATTTTTGAATACCTATCGATAGACACCCCACACGTGTAGGTTTGATGAAAAAAAAATTTTTGAGTTTCAGTTCTCAGTATGGGGGGCAACCCTAATTTTTTTTTTTTTTTTTTCTTTTGAAATCTTAATGCGGTTCACAGAATACGTCTACATACCAAGTTTCAACAGTGTAGTCCTCATAGTTTCGGCAAAAAGTGGCTGTGACATACGGACGGACAGACAGACAGACAGACAGACAGACATGACGAATCTATAAGGGTTCCGTTTTTACGTTTTACGGAACCCTAAAAACTGAAAAGAATAAAACAAGTTTACTTAATACTATTGTTGTATTATAGTTGAATTAATACTAGGTATTGAATTATATAAAATGTATTCTAATAAAAGAATATAACAACTAAACAGTCGGGATCCATTGAACAATTAGATTGTATGTCGAATAATAATTGATCTCGACTGTTCAGTTGTTATCTTCTTTGAGTTGCTTTTTGAGGTTTTAAATTATGTTGTTTTTTATCATTATCTTATACAGGGTTATTGGAAATCATCCTGCATCCTTTTAAGGGGATGTTAGGTACATTCAATACGTCAACTTTTGTTCTACAGTTTAAAACAAAATGGGTTTTTTTTTCTTTTACAAAAAAAAAAAAATATTTTCAGGGTCTAAAAGCATCGAACTCTTCGTAACAATTCGTAACAAGAGCGCGTACGCTCTTTAACGCGCAAAAAATGATGTGCCGAAGTGAATAAACTCCAAAAAGTCGCTAAACAGTACAAAAAAGGGCAATAAACACTAATTTTTTTTTGGGTTATCTATTGAGTTTTAACGAAAGTTGTAGAACAAAAGTTGTTTGTTTAAATATACAGAACATGCCCTTAAACGGATGCAGGTTGATTACCAATAACCCTGTACATAAAATTCTCGTCTTATATACAAAATTCTCGTGTCACAGTGTTTGTTTCCTTACTCCTCCGAAACGGCTAACTGATTTTAACCAAATTTATATGCATATTCTGTAGGTATGAGAATCGGCTACTAGCTATTTTTCATACCCCCAAGTGATAAGGGTTGTTCGCCCCAAAACATTTTTTTTTATTTTTCGAACAAAATTTTTTGTTTTTATTTTTTTATAATGTGGCGTTAAGAAATACATACAACCCTAAATTTTTACCCTTTTATCACCAATCCCTATTTTTTAAAAGCCATTTTAGTAATTTAACCATTTTTCATCCCGCTCGATAACTGATCAATTATAGTCTTTTTAGGGCTCCCTATAACGTAAAAACGGAACCCTTATAGATTCGTCATGTCTGTTTGTTTGTCTGTCTGTCCGTCTGTATGTCACAGCCACTTTTTGCCGAAGCCATTAGAACTACACTGTTAAATCTTGGTAAGTAGATGTATTCTGTGAACCGCATTAAGATTTTTACAAAAATTAAAAAAAAATAGGGGTGCCCCCCATACTTAGAACTGAATCTCAAAAAATTTTTTTTTCATCAATCCTACACATCTGGGATGTCTATCGATAGGTCTTCAAAAATGATGTTGAGGTTTCTAAAATCTGTCTACACTGAATAATTTGCGCGACAGACACTTCCAAAGTGCTAAAATGTGTGTCCCCCCCCCCTCTAACTTCTAAAATAAGAGACTGAAAAAACAAAAAAAATATACGATGTACATTACCATGCAAACTACCAACGAAAATTGGTTTGAATTCGATCTGATGAGTAGTTTTTTTAGTATGTCATAAATACACTATTATTAAAACTTCGATCAAAGTTACAACGAACTACAAGAACTATGTGTACTACGTATATTATATTATTTGCTGCAACGGAACCCTTCATGGGCGAGTCCAACTCGCACTTCGCCACTTTATTTGCTAATGTTT
The DNA here is from genome assembly GCA_963693475.1 of Ectropis crepuscularia. Classification (NCBI taxonomy): domain Eukaryota; kingdom Metazoa; phylum Arthropoda; class Insecta; order Lepidoptera; family Geometridae; genus Ectropis; species Ectropis crepuscularia. The sequence goes on along the minus strand of OY856339.1, from coordinate 30,822,872 downwards.
TTCACTCTATTTCGATTCAAATTTCCCGGAGCTGATGGCAAATCTAAAATCTATCTTCTATAACATAAAAATGAATCGCCTGGACCAATTTGAACATTTTTTTTGTAAATGTTCGTTGAAGTCCAAGGATGGTTTTTCCGGCGAGAATAAATCAAATAATTGCCAGGAAACCCCTAAAAACAGCCCTTTTCTTTTTCCCATACAAACAATTTCTAACTAATATGTTAAGGCAATTTGAGCTTTATTGCTATGGAATAAAGTTCATATTAAATAAAGTGCTTTCCCATACAAACGTTCTCTAACAAAAATGTTAAGGCAATCTGAGCTTTATTGCTATGAAATAAAGTTCATATTAAATAACAAACACTCACTTATGTCTAAGCAATATATGTGAGTTCCTAACGTCAAGGAGTCAATTTGCACTTTGTTCCCGCGGCACAAAGTGCAAATGAAAAACAATGACGTGAAAACATCGTTTGACTGACATTTAATGTCAGTCAAACACAAACTGCGTTACCAAAAGTGTTTTATTATTTTGAATTATTAATTTAATATCCCTATCTGTGCAAAATTATTTGAATATATACCTTTGCTAACGGGCTTGGGAGCGCAGTATTTTTTTAAGTAAAATTAACGGACAGAATACAAAACATCACACTGCGTTCTAAAACCGGAATAGCCGATGTGACTCAAAAAGCAGCCAATTTGAAGTGGAATCAGGCTGGACATGTTTGCCGCATGTCGGATGATTATTGGGCCAAAATTACCACCCGGAGGAAGCCAGATTGCAAACGACGACGCGGCAGACAGAAAACAACGATGGCAAGGACAATCTCCACAAATATCGGATAGACTGGACGGTATGGAAGCCGTTGCCCAACATTAGGACAAGACAGCCACATGATAAATAAATATTAATACCTATTATGTAAATGAGATGGAAGCAAATTAATTAAATTTCTTAATTCAAGGACAAATTATAGGCGAACTGAGGATTTATAAATCAATTGATTCGGTGACTTATCAAGATGATGTCGTCAACAACTACCTATCCACCGAAATATTTGAACTCGCTTGATTTTCCAGGATTGTCACCTCACAATCTTCAGTTAAAAGTTGGATCAGTAGTTAAAATGTTGTGAAATATCAACGAACCGCGTCTTTGCAACGGCACACGGTTAGCTATAAAAAATACTGAACAACGTGATAGAAGCAACTATACTGAAAGGAAAGTATAAAGGAGAAGACTTTTGAATACCACGCATCCCAATGATTCCGACTGATGTACCATTTGATTTTAAACACTTCAGTTTCCAGTGCGGCTTGCTTTTGCTATGATCATAAACAAGTCCCAGGGGCAACCTTAACATGCTCAGCGCCAAGCCCTATTTGCAAATACTACCAAATTTTCATAACTTTAAATTTTTGTTTTTTTAGTGTTGTGAGTTGTGAGTGTTAAAATAGTATAGAAAATAATCACACTCCCTCCTTTATCATCCTTTTTTTACCGGTGTGTAAATTTTTTGATACACGTGGCCTGGGAAATACTTTATATAGATAAACTATTCCCCAGGCCATGTGTATCAATAAAGATACACATTTTGTAATATTATTTATCTGTGTTTCTCTCTTGAATGCACATTCATTATTCAACCAAATAATATCTCAAGTAACTAGTTGTACTAATTGTAGTTTTACTTAAACAATCTGCTCAGTTAGCCGGAGATGATGTGTCATCAGCCCCTATTATGACAAGAAGACCGTCTAATACAAAACATTATCTCAAAAGTTACAAAGTTGGAGAGAAAATTGCACGGTGAAGATGTGCAGAGGTGCTATAAAAAGCATGACAGGAAAGTTATTGGTAGCAAGAATTTCAAAGCAGCTCAAGCAACTACAGTATGTTCTGTATGTGAAAGTTTTCTGTGTCAAAAATGTTGCAATAATATTCACTGATTTATTTTGAACTTAATAAATTGAATATTTAGTTTTGAAGTAACTTTCTTTTAATGAATAAAATTATTTCAAGGTGATTTTTCTCTTAATATCGCCTTAACTGATTGTCCAATTCCCATCGGATACACACTGCTTTAACTGAAATGGGGAGTGTGTATCATAAACTATACACACTCCTTATGACAGTGTGTATCCTAAACGAAACACATGATGCTGAGCGCGTTAAAGTGTTTGTGATATTTATCTAGAAAACCCATGTCTCTCACATGGTCAATAATTGTATGTTGCATATTCTCTCCCGTGTTCGAAAATCATCGGATTTGTTTGTCCATGTGCCAGGTAATCAAACAAAAATATCGTATATCACAAAGTACTACAATAAAAATAAAACTGATTTTTGGCAATAACTTGATTAACAACAAAGGGATTTATCATAATCATCAACCTATTTAATATTCGTCAACTGCTGGACGTAGGCCTCTTCTAATGAACACCATATGGTGCGGTCTTCTGCATTCTGCATAAAGGGATTACTTGCTTTTAAGTGCTTAAATCCGTTGAAATAAATATGTGTTTATATATGTTATTATTAAAACAGTTACTTAACGCTTCACAGAATACATCACTTACCAAGTTTCAAAAGTATGGTTCTTATAGTTTCTAAAAAGTGGTTGTGACATACGGATGGACAGACAGACAGACATGACGAACCCATAAGGATTCAGTTAGTACGTTTTACGGAACCGTAAAAATGGATCTTCGAAATGTATGTTCGCTCATAACTTTTGAATGACTGCACCAAATAGGATGATTCTTTATTTTATGTATTTGTTATTATCAGGACAACATTTCGCCGTCCCCGGACAACAAAATGGTAATTGCAAAAACACAACTTTTCAGGAAAAATAAAAAACCGATTTTTGGCTATAACTTGCTTTGTAATGAACTTACAGACATAAAAAAACGTACAACGATAGCTGATTTTTTAACTATTATTATGTATTAAACGAATGTATACCTAGTGGATTCAGAGTGCAGATATTTAGAATTGAAAACTTTACTAAAATGGTGCGTTTAGTTTTATTTGCTAATAGGCACTAACCATTTTATTCTCGTTACTTTCGTAAACAATGGATATTACATTGCAATGATACAATAATTTTCATCGCATGCTAGTAACGATATTAATGGACAACAATGTCACTTGCCATTTTATTCTCGTTAATTCCAAGTACGCATTGTTTGTTAATACAGCTTTTCACTCTTATTGCGAGATTTATAATAAAACCAAACTCTGGTAATTAACTATTAGTTAAAATAAACTAGACACAAAATTATCATTAAAGATATTTCAGAATCTAAAATTCATCATCACCATGATCATCATCAGCTTATCCTACTCCACTGATGGTGGATGTAGGCAATTCTCATAATACTCTCAACCTTTTTCTCAAGTTTTCTTTTTCAGATACTGTTTAGTAGCCAATATCTGGTGTATATCGTTACTCCAGCAAGTTTATCACTATTGGGTGTCCAACACTACCTTTGCCAATACGTCTACTTTAGGACACGTCTACCACAACTGTTTTCGGTCCACGGCTAACATATTTATATCTGCCTTCTCCCTCAGCCAGCTCAGCTTGCTAATATATTGATATATGTATATTAGCAAGCTGACGTGGCTATGTTAATTACCTTGGATCTCTGACAGATGATCGTTTCGGATATAATCCTTTAGAGAAACTTCGAGCATAGCTCTTTGTGGCTCTTTAAACTAGTATGTGAGTGCTCTCGTTTCTTCACCGTAGCTTATGATCAATTAACGCACTGATTGAAAAAGCTTTGCGGGACGGGCGACGAAAAGACCCGACGTATTTTTCTAAACGGTGTCCAGCCCAAGTGTATTCTTCTCATTACCTGATGGCCTTACTTTTTACATATTTTTTTCCCAACAACGAGATTTCACTCTAGATATACTTACATATTTCTGAATAGTATCGAAAATGGCACCACTTATGGCAACCGGTCCTGGAGCTGCGAGCTGGTTAGCCATGATCTTGGTTTTATCCAAGTTCATCTGGAGTCCGATGCGTTGAGAATAGTCAGCTAAGTCTCTCAGTATCCTTTGTAAATCCTTCACCGTTTCGGTGATTAGTAAGAAACCATCTGCAAATCGAGGGAAAAAGAAAAATCGTGATTGCCGTTAATATTAAACATCGCGCGCTGCGTTCACCCCATCCTGCCTCATACACATATGTTACAATGCGTTTGAGAAAAGTTTCGGATGGATTACATTCCCTTGTGTCACCTCTCGACGCAGAAAGATGTCCTTAGTCATTAGCCTGTGACTTTTGGACTTTCTTACGGCATCACGTTACTATTTCATCACCTCGATATATTGCAAGTCAATTTGACATCGCTGTAAAGATTCTAGTATAGGCTTACACAGAGCCTTCACAAAGTCCCCATATCTCAAGCAAAGGGTCTGTTTACACTCATTAGTCGTGTGTAACTGTGAACTTCACTGTATAAATATGATTTATAGTGCTTTATCCACAAAAATACCTTTCAAAGAAGTTTCAAAGAACGAGTAGTTCAAAGAAGAAGAATCATCGAAACAAGCCCGGATTAGCGGGCGTGTTTCGATGATTGAAACTCGTCGAGACTTTTGTGCATAAGATGATTCGTGATGACCCTTGAAAATAACTTCTAGATATGGCTCAGAATGACCGACAGTTCTTTGAAAGGTTTTTTTTTTTAAATAAGTCGATGTTTCTGTGGCTCACCCTATGAGTTCTCCCTGTAAAGAGAATCGAAATCGAAAAATTCTTGGAGCTCTTATAGCAGTAGCGTTCCACGACTTTCATGAGATCTGTTGTGATCCCATCCTCACCCGTGGGTTTTTATTTTTAAGCTGTGTATTTGTCGTATTTTCCAATGTTGTTGCTGTCGTAATTTCCAACATGATTTCATTAAGTATCATTTCAGACAAGTTTTAGTATAATGGCATGTAACCGTGGCTCATTCATCTGTTACGGTTCCGTGGGAGATGTGAATATCTGGTTTACTTTCTGGTTTAGAAGTTATGACATTTCCTGTCGATATGATTAGCTACGTGAGGGGGTATCTGCTAAGATTCGTAATCCGTGATCCGTAAGATCCGCTTGACGAGTAAAATGTACATTTATCAACAAATAACTTTCACTTTCCTAAACTTAAATTATTTTTATTTTCAAAACCTGAATCTAATTAATTGTGCTTTATATCAAGAGCATAATAATGGATTGAAGATCATGTTATACAAGTTTTGTGATTATTTAGGTGAGAGCCACATTTTGAAGTGAAAACTTCTTTTGACGCGCCACAGACTGATTTTTCGTGGACTGTAAATATGTGGACTAGAATTGAATTCTAGTTTCACGTTTGGGAATGATAAGAAATCTTCGGGTAAACTCGGGGAACTAGAAATGCGTCAGCATTTCCCATTGGCCATCAAAAAATGATTCATTGACCACTGAAACATCTCCCAAAATTGGTTTTTATCTTTAATTATGACATCAATCTCAGTCTTTGCCTATTCACTGTCGCTTCAAAACGTTTCTTGAAGCTGCTTTTTGTATACTGTGGACTTTTTCAAAGTTTTCATTTTGTTTAAAATTTTAAACTTGATGATATTAAAGATCCGGTGTTATAACTACATAATATAAAATAAAACAATACTTTGAAGTGGCATTCTTCAGGCATTTTGAGCCAATAAATATTATTGGATATTAGCAATGTGCTATTTTTTTGTAAATCATGGTTTGTTTTTATGATGGAAAAAGATGGCAATATTTTAATAATTTTTATAATTCGCTAAGTTACTATTTAGTAAGTATATGTTAGTTTCCAAAGAAAAGCATACTTTTAAGCGAACAATATGGTAATAACCTTCTAAATTATCCCGCCGATATGTTTGACGAGAATATGATTGCAAAAGCTTTTGTCCGATGTTCAAAGAAGAAACAGTTCCACTAACATGGTGCTATATTTTTATTCAGGTACGTATGATGACATTTAAGCAGTGGTGAATATTGTTGTAATTTTTAATAACTTTATAAATAACAGTGTGAAGTCCACAAAAAAAATTGGGTATATGTATTGGGCAGAGTAGACTTCAAATATGCTATAACACTAAAACTATGATAATGTCAATTACCATTTTGTTCTCCGGGGACAGCGATTTGTACATCAGAAAGTTTAGAAAATGTAGACGAAAAAATTGGCAGTCATAGGAATTGCCGATAGAAGTGAAAACTTAAAACTTAGAATTTGATAGCTTATCTTGAAAACTACATGGGTGTAACCGGAGGGCGTGGCCTCGCCATCTTGGCATGGCCATCTAGAAATGCGTCAGCATTTCCCATTGGCTGATGCGTTTCTAGATGGCCATGCCATGATGGCCTGTCTACGCCCTTTCAGCATTTCCCATTGGCTGACATATTTCTAGATGGTCAATAGCCATGGTCCCGAGTTTAGCCGCGCCGAGCTTTCTTATCATGCCCGAGCGTGACAAATGAATTCAATTCACAGCCCACGAAAAATCTGTCTAGGCACGCTTAAAGAAGTTTTCACTTCAAAAATACGTGGTGGTACAAAGTTCGCCGGGTCAGCTAGTCATAGATATATTTAAATAAATATCATAGATATATTCCAATAAATATTGGAGGACAATTCACACACAACACCATCAAATGTCAGCTTGCATTGACACGTGGCAGTTGCCTTCTATCCCTTGTGCTACTAATCTCTATTCTAAGGTTATCCTATTCCCGCGTGCCCTACGATAGATTTGATTTCGTTCACCTATCTGGCTGTCTGTCAACAATACTGGTCCTCAAACTCTTTTGGTCTATTTAAATATAGTATTAATTGAATTCCGTTTTTAATATTTGGTGTAATATCTTGGGTGTCAATTTCGTTATTGTGAGGTAGTAAAAAAATATGTCACTTGTCTACTTTCAGGAAAACTCTTACTACACACAAAAAGGAGTCCACAGTGTACATACAGCAGTGGGGCTCGGAGCCGCACCCGCGCGTGGTCGCTACGTGGTCCAAGCACGCAGCGCAGAGCCACGGGGAGCGCCAGTGTCTCGACAGCGAGCTGCGAGCGGCTCCTCTCATCGATGGTTCTAAAAACTGCTTCATTCCCCGTGGAGATCCTTTCGACCCATTCTGTAGCGAAATCGTGTGGATTCCAATAGCCGCCTCGGCCATCATCGTGGCCGTGGCCGCGGCAGCGTTGGTGACACGATGGGCGCGCTCGAAGTTCTCGCGCCACGTGACCGACATCGAGACGAAGTTCGCTCGGCGCATGCTCGCTCGGCGCGCGCGCGTGTTCTCGATGCTGGGAGAGCACCTGGTGGACCGCGAGGCGCTGGAGCTGCTGCAGGAGCTGGGCACGGGCCGGTTCGGGCGCGTGCACCAGGGCTTGCTGCGCGAGTCGCGGCGCCGAGTGGTCGTCGCCGCCAAGGCTCTGCGAGAGGAGGCCTCCTCCGCGGAGGAGAGCGACTTCCTGCGCGAAGCGAGCACGCTGGCCTCGCTCGATCACGAGAACATCGTGCGCTTCGTGGGCGTGTGCGTGGTGGACGGGCCGCCGCTGCTGCTCATGGAGCACGCGTTCTTCGGCGACCTGCTGCGCTACCTGCAGGCGCGCCGCCACCTCGCCGGCTGCGCGGCGGGCGGCGACAGCGGCGACCGGCTCGGCAGCGACGAGAAGGCGCACATATCGGCCGAGGCGCTGACCGGACTGGCGCGCGATGCGGCCGCGGCGCTCGCGTACCTGGCGGCGCGCGGCGTGGTGCACCGCGACGTGCGCGCCGCCAACTGCCTCGTGGACGAGCGCCGCCGGCTGAAGCTGGCCGACTTCGGGCTGGCGCGCGCGACCGGCACCGTCGACGGCGAGTACGCGACCCGGCGCGGCCCGTTCCCGGTGCTGTGGGTGGCGCCCGAGAGCCTGGCGACGGGCGTGTCGACCGCCGCGGCCGACGTGTGGTCGTTCGGCGTGCTGGTGTTCGAGCTGGTGTCGCTGGGCCGGCGGCCGTACGGCGCGCTGCCGCCGGCCGGCGTGGTGCAGCTGGTGGCGGCGGGCGGCCGGCCGCGGCTGCCGTGGGACGCGGGCGCGGAGGCGCGCGCGCTGGCGCGGGCGTGCTGGCGCGCGCGGTCGGACACGCGGCCGCCGGCGCGCCGCCTGGCCGCCTGGCTGACGCAGCGGCCGCGCGCGCTGCGCCCGGCCATCGCCGCCGAGCTAGTTGACGTCGACGCGCTCGCCGCGCCCCAAGATAGCGCGCTTGACACTGAACTCACGCTGCACGCCGTTGCCGACGCTGCTGACGAGGACAAGGCGCCACAGACGCATCGTTGACCCTTTTGCACCCTTTATTCATAATTCTTCGAATCTGTCCCAAAAAACTCGTAGATTCAAGCGTTCAATATACTTATTCGAAATAATGTGTTGCTTGCAATGTATCTAGCTTATGTAAGTTTCAATCGTGCTGAACAGTTTCAATACAGTGTCACACGTACTGCAAAATATAATTTCGAGATATCGTGGGTAAACTGTTTCTATATTTAAAAATTATGTCAAATGATAAGTGTAATAGATGTTGGCATAATTTTGATACCTATATATAGAGTTCAGTAAACACTTTGAAATTATAGTATTTTCAATTCATAAAGATGTGTAAAACAAGAAAAAGAAGCGTTTTTGCATTCTAGTCATGTAATTTTGCCTAAAACCATTTCAAAATAACTATTTCAAATTTCAAATCACTAATGCCGTTATGAATATCTTAACGGCATTTTAGCGTCATATTTTCTTTAATTTCGTAGGTACTTATCTATATAATTTGAAATCATTCCAAACCTAGAACGCCGTTATATCATGAAACATCCGAGATTACAATGCGGTTTAATTCATTTAACACAATCTATACTTATAATAAAACTGTAGCGGGTCGAATTCTCTACATTGATGATATTTAAAAAAAAAAATTGGGGGCACTCCATAGTCGATACTGATGGCGAAACTGTATTTTTTTTCTTTCATGTCCGTCTTTCTGTATAGGGAACTCTCATCACGCCGAAACTACTGACTCAATTCAAATTAAACTTGACTTGATTTAAGATCATACTAAGGAGATGGTAGCTGTCTACTTTTGATCCCCAAATTCTGCACGGTTTTCTTGCAGAAAGGGGTGAAATTCAGAATGTGTATTTGGTTGTAACTCATGTTTGCGTTGTTCAATTTCGTTAATTATTATTTTGTTAGAAAGAACACATTTTTTACATATTTCCATCAAAATTGTAACATTATTTGTCGTGTGGTTTAGAAATAACATAGAAATCAAATAATAACGGTAATAATAAGTTCGGTATATACTAACTTCTAAGTATACTGTGACACTGTAAACACTAGAGCAGGGTAGGCGAACCTTTATGCATAAACGTGCCATTTTTACTAAAAAAAAAAATATGGGGTCATTGCCGTGCCATCAAATAATTTTGACTTTCAGATTATTTGGAAAATAATAATAATAAATACATACTATCAAAACTCTTTATGAAATAAAGTAAACAAAAGAGGTACATTTTGGAATATTTTTATTAAATACCTAAGTACTTAACACATTTTTTACACATGTTTTATGATCGGCGACGTGCCTAAAATATTGTGTCGCGTGCCATCAATGGCACGCGTGCCATTGGTTCGCCTACCCTGCACTAGAGAGATGTATAATGGAGGTCATTTTATCGGAACCGATTTCGCAGTCGGAGTTTTAAAATTTGATTTATCGGAGTCGGAACCGAAGTCAGAGGCATAGGCAGGATTAGAAGTGTTGTCAGGAGAGATATTTTTGTTACGCATTATTTTTTGCCAAACACGTGGGGACACGATAAACATTGACGAGCAATGGATTTACGAAGTTGGGATTTTTTATTTCCATTTACTATCCACCACAACAAGGGATTATCTGCAATATTTATACAACTTACCTCGGATTATAACCTCCATTTTAAAATTTGCGGAACCGAAGTCTCTCGGAATCGAAGGATTAATAGCAATCGGAAGTTCTGATTTATCGGAGTCGGAGTCGAAGCTCATCCCTGGTACACACACCGCGCTTAAATCCGTCATCCGTCATCAATATGACAATACCTTTCTAATGTTTTTATAGGGCAGAGCCTTTATTAACAAAACTAAAATACAATAATGTTTTTCCACATTAAGTACAGATGGAAGCTGAGGTACGAAACACGATGTGACATTTATTAGAAAATGTGTAATGTTGTATTTGTTGTTGTAGCGGCAATATAAATACATCATCTTTGAAAATTACAACTGTCTAGCTATCACTGTTCTTGAGATACGACGAACAGCGAAGTCTCAGTAATAGGGTCCCATTTTTACCATGGACAATGTACAATGATATTATATTATATTATCTATATATATATATATAAAAGCGAAAGATCACTCATCAAGAAATCTCAGAAACTACAAATGCTAGAAATCTGAAATTTTGCATGGAGGTTTCTTTTAGCACGTAAGCGCTCGCTAAGACGGGGTTTTGCAAAATTCAACCCCTAAGAGGGTGAAACAAGGGATGAACACGCACCCATGGAGCACTGGCAACACTGGCCAGGTAAACATATAAAGTGTGAGATCTTATCGTTTTTTAATTGTAAATATTGAAAAAGTGCTATAAATATCAATAAATGAGTAATAGTTACAAAGTGAAATTAACCTGCAAGTGAAGTGACGGTATTGGACAGCATTGGTGAGACGTATCAACTTTTAAATCACAATAAAACATCTGAAAACCATCGTTACGAATTTCAAACTTGCACTCACACGCTATTGAATTCACTGTAAACACCAATTACACCGCTGTAAGTGTAATAACAGTAAATTAATTATTGCCGGCAAACTCAGTCACAGTCACAACAAACGTATTCGATGACATTTTGACAACTGAAAAACCACAGTTTAAAATACAGATTATACCCGTGGACGGCGTGAAGAACTTGACATCTCGAAAATTCCAATTTTACAGGGCGGCCATTTGAAAGTTTGAAATCTTCTGTAGCGAGAGTATTTGGAGTAAGCGTACATTTTAAACGTGTTTTTATGGATATTTTGTGCCCTTTTTCTAATGATTGCCTAAAATGTATGAAATTGTTTATGGTTTCTGTGATAATCGACATATCAAATGTTGTTTTTTTTGTGTTTATATGAACAACTCAACTTACAGAGCACATTTTTCACTATTTCAAGAGTTATCAAGTTATTCACCACAAAATTTGTAAAAGTTTTGATTTTTTTTTGAAATTTTTAATAAAATTGAGTTTAAATGAAATTACTATGATCAATTGTAAATATGTATATACACATTTGAGAGTTACGAATTAGGTTTTATTTAATAATTTTCAAAGAATACATAAAAAAATTACCAAATTTTTTTAATTCTTGCAAATCAACCAAGATTTGCAGGAATTTATAAAAACTTTGATTTTTATTTTTAATAAAATTGAGTTTTAATAAAATGTATATGATCATTTGTAAAAAAATATGTATATTTGAGAGTTATGAATTAGGTTTTATTTAATAATGTATTATCGAAATGATTAAAATTCTTGCAAATCTTGGTTATCATCGTCCATATCTGGGTCACAAGGTGCTTTATTAATAGTTTTGATATTAATGGAAAATAAATCCTTGAAAATCTCATCCCCAAATTCTAGAAGATCCATCATATCTTTCTTCTTCTTGGAGCTTCCTGGAATGTAATAATATGTATTTTAAGTAGTAATAGTACCGCCATCTACACGCTTGCAGATTGTACAGAAGACCAAAGAGAACAATCGGTTCCTTTAACTAGCGTTGTACTATGAAAAGGCGTTTGACTCCGTCGAAACACGTGCTGTTTTGTGATACTTACAGCGATCCCAAGTTAACTGGCGAAACATCGAGGTGATGAAGTGTCAATATGACGCCACTACAAGGACGGTACAAGTTCAAAACCAGCAGACAAAATATTTTCCTCAGCATCGAGGCAAGGGGATGTAATGTCCTCAAAATTGTTCTCCAACGCAGTAAAAGATATGTTTCAGATGCTGGATTGCACTAGACGTGGTAACAACATCTATGGTGAGTCCATCTCTCACATACGATTTGCAAATGACATTGGTATAAATCTTGAATGACTGGAGTCTAACAATTGGTGCTGGACGGCTTGGCTGACTTTTCTCAACGCAACGGTATCCGGATGAACTTGGACAAAACCAAAGTTAGGCGCAACCAGATCATTGCTCCAGAACCGATTGCCGTCCATGGAACTGTGGAGATAGTTCGACATATTATGTTTGCCTAGGGCAGACGCTCAAACTGGGTAGAAATATCTTTCAAAGTGAGGAAATGAAGAAAATCCAGTTGGGCTGAGCAGCATTTGGAAAACGTCGTCAAGTTCTAACCTGTCCCACGGTGTCTGAAGAGAACAGTGTACAATAAGTGCGTCCAAACCGTTATGACATATAGAGCTGAAACGTAAACACGGACAGTGAAAATAGTCCGTAAGCTCAAAGTCACTCAGCGAGCTATGGAAAGTGCTATGCTTGAGGTTTTCTGAGAAATTTCATCCGCAATAAAGTAATTCGTCAGAGAACTTAGTCACCGACATAGCTAAGCATATTAGCAAAAGAACTGGCAGTGAGCCGGTCACATCTGCCGCAGACCTCAAAAACGTTGGAGTAGACGGGTTTTGGAGTAGTGACCGAGAATCGGCAAACGTAGTATAGGACGCCTGGAGACTAGTTGGAGGGTCGATCATTATAAATATGGAAGACAGCTGTTGGTTGTTGGAAATCTATGGCCAAAGATCAGGCTTTGTGGCATATTATTGGAGAGACATACGTCCAGCAGTGGACGAATGTGGGGTGATTATGATGAATGCAGAAACTTCATTTCTATTGTGCTGTTTTACTATTATATCCCATACAAACCTCTTTTGCCTCAACAGAGGCTAAATCGGGGATAGTACGATTAAAACTCCAAAGTGAAGTTGGTGGAAATTGTCGCAAGCCAAGTGCATTGCATGCTTTTTCGCCCTTTTTCTTGTCAGACCGTTTTTCAGCATGTTTTTTCGGATCTAATGCTGTTTCAGGTTCCTGTTTTTGCTCACATACTTCTTTTTCAAGTACCTATGTTTCATAGCTAGCGAGCTTTATATATGCTTTATGTTTTCTCTTCTGCTATTTTTTCAATTGTTTCACTATCGTCTTAACTAGTTATATTATTTTGGGATTAATTTATCTGACAAATCTTCTATAATCTTACCTTGACTCCACCTAAACTACGACAATCCTTGCCAGGACACCATTTTTGCTTCAAAGACAATAACCCACGCACTAGCGACGTATCGTTATTAATGACGTGTGACCAGCAGCAGAATAAACATAATGACAACTCTAATTTCATGGGGTTCATGAACGAAGCTGAGAAGACACATAATATCACAACTCAACAAGATCAACATCCCACTTGCAATAGCGAAGTAACTGACAATGTAGGTGGAATAGAGCTGTTTTGTGACATCATAGGCGTAGGGCTGGGAGATGTTTTCAACAACATTTTTGTTCAACATTTTAATGTGGTTACCTCATCCTTTCCAAATATTAGGCTGGATGAACTAATCGACAGAGTAATGCTCAGGAATTTTAAAAAAGACACAAATATCATTATAATGATGGGAAACACTGTAGGTGTAACAAAACGTGCCCTGATACGCTGTATTGATTATTTAATAGATGTACATAAAACTGGAAATTTAAACAAAGTTATGTTTTGCACTTTTCCTTAATCGTCGTCGCTAAGCGAAAGACAAAATGAAAGAATATATTCACTAAACATGACTTTATATAATCTCCTCTCAGACAGGAATCGCGAATTTTCATTATTTGATGTAAATAACTTTATTAAAAACTTTAAATTGATCGATAACAAACAGTTTCTTGCGCGACACTTTCAGGTTAAGATTGCAAAACTAATCTTATACATTTTGCTGAACGACGATGATAAGGAGGGGCAACATTCAATGAATATAGTAATAACAATAGACACAAACAACGATACTAGTTTAAACTAACTAACTCGACAATAGGGAAGCCTTACCATGTCACTACAAAACGTAAAACCTATCAAGGCTTCCCTTGCAACAAAAAGTCTAAAAATAGAATATTATGTAACGGTGATTAATTAAATAAACGTTTTATACCAGAATATAAATCGACTAATAGGTAAATTAGGAGAAATTGAAATGTACCTTGAATCCGCACACCACCACGATATAGTTTGTTTCACGGAGACATGGATGACCAAGTCCGAGCAAAAACATTTTTGTTTAAATAACTATGTTACTGGTAGTGTATTTTGCAGGAAAAACGCTTTGGGTGGAGGATGTGTAATCTTAGTGAAGAACAATGTTAAACATAAACTTCGTAAAGATGTTGAAAAACTAAGTATACAACATCATTGTGATTTAGCTTGTGTAGAATCAGGATCACATATCGTTGTGTGTGTCTACAAACCCCCTAGTGCCAAATTTGAGACTTTCCTAACGGCGATGGAAGAGACCTTGCGTATAATATCTGCTAAAAGTAAGCAAATTGTGGTATGTGGTGACTTTAACACTGACATTTTGTTCTATCAATTTCGTAATTTTGAACTGTTCGGGGGTGACATTGGGGTTGAAATGGATGATGAATGTAAATATGAAAGTTCCCAATCGTTGAAGATAAAACCATGAAACTCTGTATTTAGATACTTGACACGAAGCAAACGAATGTTTGTTCTAGCAATTTTGTAATTTCGAACTGTACGGGGGTGAAATTGGGGTTGAAATGGGGGATGAATGTCAACATGGAAGATTCCAACCCTTGAAGATAAAACCATGAAACTCTTTATATAGCCACTTGGCACGATGCCAAAAAATGTTTGATTTAGCAATTTTGTAATTTTGAACTGTATAGGGATGAAATTGGAGTTGAAATGGGGGACGAATGTCTTACGCTTTCACACCTAAACAACTGAACCGATTTTGACGAAATTGTATGGAATTGTTTTATTATAAGCTGTATTTAGTAACCGTAAATGTATCTGGGTATAAAAATAGGTACTGCCTGAGTTACCTTAGTATTTATTTCACGCGGACGAAGTCGCATGTAACAGCTAGTACACAATAATTATTAACACACAAGACTCAAATATTTTTCTTGAGTCTAAATATTGCTATATTGGCATTATCATTCATTGTCGCCGGTCGACAAGTTCTTCCAAAACAATAGCTTATGTAAAGGCACTATGCTGCTTATTAATCGAACTAATCAAATTAATCTTCAGGTTGATATTTCTACCTTTTGGTTTTGACTTAAAGTGAGGTTTTATAATTTCTGATATTTGTAAGTATTAGCCATTGAAAAAAGCAACATAATATAAAAATAATCTTTCTCGTAACAATCGTTGTACCTACAAGCTATCACAATCAAACTAAAAATCAGAGTAAGTACACATCAAATGTTTTTAGAGTAAATCACATCTGCGACATATTTTTAAGATTAATTCTGGGGTTTAATTTGAATTGTTCTTTCTGAAACGTAATTTGTGCCAACAATGACGAAATTGTTTGGTGCTATGAACTTGATATTTACTTTTGAATTGCTAACTAATCATACAGTCTCGTCAAAATGGTCAAACCCATATAACTTACCGTTATTGCATTTATAACTTTACTTTAAGTTCTATTTGGTCGCAACTCATGAAAGTAAGTTCAGATTTGAACAATTTGAACAATCAGAGTAATTTGCTCTGTGCAGATTATTATGCTATTTACTAAATGACACTGAGAAGCAGTGAACATTATAGCCAATTTTATTTTGTGCACTACAGTTGACAACCCAATTGTATGTATCAGATCTTACTCTTCTATTCAGTGCTAACTTTTATTTTCCGAACTGCTAACTGTTTTGTGTTCGTTGTATAAACATTACAGTAGACCGGTTCTAATACTCACCAATTTCTATCATGTGTCTTCGCGTTTGATATAGAAATGGAAAATAGAGACAGTTTTTTGAGGTTCCTTCGGTTTATTTTCTGATTTAGGAACAAGGGCATTGACAATGTTTTCTACAACGTTAAATGGTACTGTTTTAAGCTTGTTTTTTGCAGGTTTTTTATTTATGAAGTTATGTTTTTTTTAATCTGACTAGTTAGTCTAGACTTACGCTAATGAGTTTGACTTCTTGAAAATAGTTATTAAAATCTTCATTCAAATCAGCTAGCTTAAAGTCTTTATGACGTACAGACCATCTGAATTGAAATCATACTGTAAATTTGCAGAGTTTAACAACATTGGCAGATGCGCCGTACGCTATCATCGTCTGGCTGCATTACTTCATGTTAAATCTTCAAATTCAAAATTGAATGTTTGTTTTGGTGATTTTGCGAGAATCACTCTACTTTCCTTGTAAGTTTGTTTAATCCTTAAATAAATCATCATCTAAAGTTTCAGTTAAAGTTAGACAAATTAGTGATTTCATTAAAATCTAAAGAAAGACTCTAGTACTGTAAGATATTTACACCTCACAAAATATATCAATCACACTGGAAGAGTCCTAACAATATCTAACATAAGGATCGTACCCATTTTTTTCTATACAAGATCCAGTTTGACTCACCTAGATGTATTTTAAGCCATCGTTACAAATTGGAGGGAACAAAAGCGTCTTCTTCATCTGCACTTGATTTCCTTCACATACAGTACTGTCGTACTACACACGCTAGAACTTGTAACGGCATTTTGGTTTAGTAATGTGGCATAGCTGCGTTTTAGTTTAGTAATTGTAAAAAAAAAAATAATGTGTATCAAATAGTTAAAGTAGCTTTTGGATTTTTTCTGTTTTAAGTTTACAAAATTGTATAGGTATTCCCTAGTCTAGACCAGTTATGTATTTTTTTATTTCTTACTTTTTTTAATTTAGATATTGTATTTTTAACTGGATTTTTGTGTTGTATTCAAGCTTATCAGCTTTATAGCGTTGGACAGATACAATATAAATTACAAATGAAGCTTTGTTTCAAAACATTTAAGTACTTTAACGGCACTATTATATCGTACAAAAGTCAGTTAACGGCAATTAAGTAATGGAAAATCAAAAGAAAATTTCTGCTAAGAGTAACGTTAAAATACCTTAGCCGCTTCTTAGTTGAGTTAAATTGGTATTTAACTGTGTTTAAGCGTTGAAACCATACAAAATAAAATGACCTAACGGCATTTTTAGTTTTGGTATCTTAAAAACTAACATACCTAAGGAAACATGGGTTACACAGCTCAATCGTTTTTTTTTTCTATTTGGTGCCATTAAAATGTCCAAATCGACCTGATGTTGGATAACGGCATTATAGCTTGTGAACGGTAGCGTATCCAAAATAGTATATGTTATGTATGACTAACAACTAAACATATTAAAAGTTAATTTATCCATACGAGACTTTATAATTCTATTTTGAGAATGTAAATCTACATACTAATCAAGGTACCTACTTTCCTTATTGGTTCTCTTGTGTACGCATTACTATCAATGTATAATTATTGTGAGCTTTTGTCCTTATTTATGTATTAAATATATCTCATATTCTATATCTAGAACAACACATTTTATTAAGCTATATCCACCTAACTATAAGGCAATTTTGATTCTTTCTACTCAACATTTTTAGAAAAGCTCGTCAAAAAAGTCACTCTATATCTGGAGAAAGAAAATATGTACTATATGCAAAAATCAACTTGGTTTTAGAGAGAGACGTTCAACAGAAGACACAGCTCTTATGTTGACCAACAAAATAACATCGTATCTTGATTGTGGCGAAAAATGCAATAAGAGTTGTTTTAGATATGCAAAAAGCATTTTTTTGATACATTGTCCATTCCAATTCTATTAACAAGGCTAGAAAACGTCGGAATTACAGGTTTGGCATGGAGTGGTTCACTGACTACTTATCAGGACGATCGCCATGCGTACGACTTGATGGCTATGAAAGTGCCGAGCATATTGCGTATATGGGGTGCCTCAATGAAGCACACTCGGTCCATTGCTCTATATTTTGTACATGAATAGTTTATGTGATACTTCCTTGCCTGGGGTAGACCTGTTAATGTTCGCAGACGACACTGCTTCGTGTATACGAAAAAACGTGGCCTAAAATAGTTGAATTAGCTGAAAATTCTCTCGCAACAGTTACTTATTGGTTCGTAAAAAAGTTACTATCATTAATCGCCAGTAAAACTAAATATATCTGTTATAGAATTACTAAAACAGGAGCCACTAAATGTGACATAAGCATAAAAATGCATACCTTCCCCTGTAATCGTGGTATTAGTATTAGATCAACTAACTGTATCTGTACAGCTTTAGCTCATGTTGATTCGATCAAGTACCTAGGAGTACACATAGATTGTTATCTGAAATGTAAATAGAAATTACATGGGTCAGTACAATTGTATTTAAAACATATTTATTATACTCTTATAATGCTTGACAGTTTTAATAATAATTAATAATTATTATAATACAGTGAAGTGAATACAGTGATTTTCAAACTTTATAAATGTATAAAATCTGTATGCTCTTTCTTTTGTTTTATTTTTTTATTAATTGACGTGTAAATTTATCAATAAACAACTTTGACATTGACTTTGAATTGGAACTGTATCATTAAAAATTTAGTCTCGAGAGTAAAAAAAACTGATTTATCTTTTCAAAACTTTAAGAACTGTAGCTGAATCACGTTTAGTAATACAAACCTGTAAAGCATTATGTGAATGTATTATAAGGCACTGTATTTGCGCATGGGGCACTGCGGCTAAGTCTAACTTAGTACCAGCTGAGTGGGCCCAACGTGCAATACTTAAATTGATGTTTTTTTTCCCTTTAGACATCCAACAACTGAAGTGTATAAGTTGTTAAATGTCCTAAGTGTGAGAAAAATATTTGTTTACTAAAGTATACGACGGTTCCATTGAAAATCAGTACCCCTTTTCTATAGATACTTCTAAAACATATCGTCCCCGTTCTGTTGCAGGTAGGAAAACTAAGTTTGCGGAGCAAAAATACGATGGCATTGTTCCATTATTCGATATTAAAATTGACGTAGAGCTTAAAATTAAAATAAAATCTAATAACGAAATTGAAGAAATTTTGAGATCATGGTTGGCCAGATTCGATTATGACTGTATTGAATACTTACTTGTAGATGTAGATATAACATAATTAGAATAACTTTCAAAATAACGTAGGTACTTAGCATAACCTAACAATATAATTTTAGGTGTCTTGTAAAGATTTGCATTGATATTAAATGGAATATATTTTTATTATTTCTTTATTTAAAACCTATTATATACTATATACATGTGTAAAAAAATATCATACTGATAGTTGTTAATATTAATTTAAGTTTGTTTATTCTTGTGTCATAAGTGTTACGGAAGGGGCCATCGGTTCCGAAACATAGTGTTATATTATTTAAACTAGTTCGGATTCAATGGGTTCCTATTAATTTTGCGGGATGTTTATGTTTGAATAAAGTATTTTGTACAAATATTTATATTTAGAAAAACCCATTGAAACTATAAATTGAGTCCAAAAAGTTTTATGAATTTTCGTGCACACGTTTTGATATATTCATGAACAAAAAAGTATTTGTTACAAATGTTAAAAATTGGGCCGTTGTGGTTAATAAAAATTTGCTCCGCCTTCGACAACTTGATGATATACCTAAACTAAGTTTAGCATTTTTAATGTAAAGCAACACTAATTACTTTGTAGACAGTGTGAGAAAACTACCGAGCACTGTATTGCTGTGTTAAACATGATGACTGTGATGCAGCCGAGCTCGGCTTTGGCGACTGTTTTGCGTAGATTATGTTACTTGATTGAAGGGTTTATTCCCGTTCGTCCCCACATCGTCGTCCCCACTGGGGACGACTGGGACAAAAAGGTTTCGTTCGTCCCCAGTGGGGACGAATGGGAAAAAATGTTTCGTTCGTCCCCAGTGGGGACGAATGGGAAAAAAAGTTTCGTTCGTCCCCAGTGGTGACGATTTGAACTTTTTATTTCCCACTCGTTCCCCTATTGACCGAGAATCAAAACACATGGGAATTTCATAATTATTTATAAAACATTTTAACAATTAAATAATTAAATTGTTTTCAACCAAAAACATTATCAGTCTTGCTCAGAAAGTCGTAATTAAAGCATTTTAAGAACCTGTGAAATCTCTGATTGAAATTCCCATGTGTTTTGATTCTCGGTCAATAGGGGAACGAGTGGGAAATAAAAAGTTCCAATCGTCACCACTGGGGACGAACGAAACTTATTTTTTCCCATTCGTCCCCACTGGGGACGAACTAAACCTTTTTTCCCACTCGTCCCCAGTGGGGACGAGGATGTGGGGACGAACGGGAATAAACCGACTGAAGTAGAACTATCAAACTATTTTCACACCAAATTGGAGCAAAAGTTAAATTAAACATATTGTACTCGCTTTTGCCTGTAGCTTCTATTGCTTACTGTTAGTTTTTTAAGGTAGATTCCTACTTTGGTGTGTAGCATGACCGTGGAATTATATAGCTGGAATAATAAGGAAGTTTTGAATTACGTAAAATCAATAAAGTGAAAACTTATAACTCAGAATTTGATAGCTTACCTTGGAATCTACACGGGTGTAACCGGAGGGCGTGGCCTCGCCATCTTGGCATGGGCATCTAGAAATGCGTCAGCATTTCCCATTGGCTGATGCGTTTCTAGATGGCCATGCCATGATGGCCTGTCCATGCCCTTTCAGCATTTCTCATTGGCTGACGTATTTCTAGATGGCCGATAGCCATGGTCCCGAGTTTACCCGAAGCTTTCTTATCATACCCGAACGTGACGAATGAAATCAATTCACAGCCCACGAAAACTCTGTCTAAGCGCGCCTAAAGAAGTTTTTACTTCAATAATTACAAAGATCTAATGATAATAGAAATACATTATATACGTACTGAAAAAAATACTTGAATATCTTAATAAATTACGAATCTGTAAACATTTTAAAATTACTTACTAAAAATTAATAAAAAAATATAATTTAAAAACTCAAAAACCCGACTGCGTAAAAAGTGAACCAAACTACGTACTCGCATACTAAAAAAACTGAAAAGAATAAAACAAGCATTTAGATTTCTGGTGGTCTAGAATTCTATAATATGTTATTGTATTAATACTATTGAAATAAATACAATATTTTCTAATAAAAGAACATTACAACTGAACAGTCGGGATCCATCATTATTCGACATACAATGTAATTGTTCAATGGATCCCGACTGTTCAGTTGTAATGTTCTTTTATTAGAAAATATTGTATTTATTTCAATAGTATTAATACAATAACATATTATAGAATTCTAGACCACCAGAAATCTAAATGCTTGTTTTATTCTTTTCAGTTTTTTTAGTATGCGAGTACGTAGTTTGGTTCACTTTTTACACAGTCGGGTTTTTGAGTTTTTAAATTATATTTTTTTATTTTATACTTTTTGGTTATGAACAATGTTGTGAATGTTAATATGCTCAACATAATATAATATGCATCTTTTGGTTGTTGACCACATGTCTTCGTTTCTACTGATATAATATGTAGGATTTTCTACTGCATGTAATTCATATTTATAGTTTTGTGTTAGTATAGGTTTTCGATTGACGTTGAGTAGGGGAAGTCAGCTCAAAGCGGCCATAGGAGGCAAAGAGGCCATGGTCTATAACTCAGTTATATTCAATATTATCGTGACTTTGCCACTTGGGACGCATAGGCAATATCCTTCTCCATACCGGGTTACCGCTTTACCGTATTCGCAAGATGCGTAGAACCGTGGTGTGACGCGAATGCTTTTTATCCGTACTTCTAAAAAAATGTATGATAAATATTTGCTGATTTGGCCCAATCTTATTATATTTTAGTATTTGTGATTTAATTGTATAATTGATTGAATCATTGCGAACGGTCGTGTAGCCTTGCATTCTTTTCAAAGTAGAGAAAGAGTGAGTGCAATTTACGTTGAAAACAAAATGCCTGAAAAGGCAAAGCGGTCCGGGCAAAGTGGCCACTGTCCGCTTTGCCATAATTCCAAAATCTGAGCATTTGATTTGATCTGTTTATATTATAGGTGAGGAGATTACGTAATCATAAACTGAAACCCCAAACTGTGGATTAAGGACAATCAGCACTATTGATTAGATACACAATAAAAAAATACAAAAAACTAACAAATTTTTAATCGACACCACACCTTCGTCACCTGATCTCGGTTAATCTGAAGAAGTCGGTACTAGTAAATGTCAAAGAATGCCCTGTTAATTAAAACAAAATAGTGCTGGCCGCTTTGCCCATTCCCTGTGGCCGCTTTAGGCGACCACTTGGGCAAAGCGGATTTTTGTCAACTTTTAAAAAAAATTAAATGGATTTTGTTAAAACGCACATTTGAGGATTCGGCTTACATGTTATGAAAATATAATTAACTCTTTATCCATTCATCAAAAACTCCGTGAGAATATCGTTTGTTTTGTCATCTATTATTGAGATCAAAGTTAAGGTGCCCGCTTTGAGCTGACCTCCCCTACCTACTAAAAAATCGTTTGAAGTTGGAGATGGGCGACCGAGGCGGAGCAATCCGAGAGCGGTTCCGTGTTCCCACTATCACGTACAGTCCGCGAGGTATAAGCTGAGCTTTGCATTAGTGTGAGTGATCACATGCATACGCATCTATTACCAAAAGTACAGTCAGACAACAAACTCTTAAACAACAAGCTGACATTAACTATCCAGGATCAATATGGTCATTGCGAAAAGAAGTATCTCTTTTAGGATTCAAATGGTCAAGGACAGAGAATAACAGAAAAAATTTTAATGGAAAAGCATGAGATCCGTCACCTACGTATAACTTAATTATTTACTTAAAATTTCCGAATACCGTATTCAGGGCAGGCCTATCGTTTATACCAATATACAATTGATACTGCATAATAAACAACGATTTATTGAATATAAAATTGACACCTTATTAAGAGAACATGGTCACAGCGTCCTGCGTCTGACTGTACTTTTGGTGATCACTCACACTAATGCAAAGCTCAGCTTATACCTCGCGGACTGTACCTGCACGTACGAAAAAAAGGTAGTCCAACATACCTACTAGCATAGATCGTAGAACCCAAGATGGGCCCCATCCCAAACTTCACGGCGCACGCAATCATGTCAACGTTGGGAAGAGTGAGCTCACTCTTTCCGTTCTAGTCGGTTGCAGGACGCGGTGGACGCCGGACGTTTTTACCTATCATTATTCGGTGTCAACAACCAAAATAAGTAGAACCACAGCAAATCTCGCCGCTAGCGATTATAGGGGTCGAGTATATTGGTTGTTTGTAAACCACTTACGATACATACAGAGACGCAGTTTATTACCAATTTCAGGGCACATCTATTGATTTATATCGATGCCTACTAGATACATTAGTATATAATGTCCATCCACATTCACACGTACAGTTAGTTATACGAAGTTTTCTGCTTCCTAAAAACCTATAAATGTGAGAATGGTTGTTACTCAACTTTAAATCGATATACATCCTAAACGGTCAGTCAAATCGAAAAACATTGAGAGAAAGCTAAACATTATTTTCAAATACCTATTCAACGATACCCCTCTTGAGATATTTTGGTGATTTTCATTTTTTTAATTTGGACAATATGGCGTCCTGAATCCGCCATATTGGATTTACACTAATGTCATGTCTTTAGTGTCACTCGCCAGATGAAGAGGAATCGATTGACGTGTGAATCATAAAAATCGGCCCAGGCGTTTGGTCTGTATAGTGCCTCAAAGGAACATACAAACATACATACATACATACATACATACATACATACATACATACATACATAGACTGTTAAACACATTACCACTCCTTTGCGTCGCGCAGTCGGGTAAAAAGCCGCGCGGTGCGTTCGCTGTGTGAAGTCACAAGTTTCAACGCGGTCGCGTTGTATGTTCGAAGAGACCCAATAGAATTAGTTTCGCGGCAGTAAGACGCCAATTTCGTGCTAATACTATCTCGAATGTGGTGTATGTACGAGTATGTTTGTAAAATTGCGACTAGGACTACTATTGATTGCAATAATTTATATTATACTGTTATACACTGTAAGCTATTGCCGTAAAGTTTAGACCATGACAGGAGGATTAGTGCGCGGACAGTCTAAAATATTTACCAAAGGTCGACATGGGTAAGGTTTTGGACTTTTAAACTAGGTAACAATGCGTGATACTTATATAAGCGCAGAGATAAGCTTTCAACATAAGTACATAATTATCTAGTTTATATTTTATTTGCCATTCAATTATTATTTTTATTTGTATCTATTTCGGAACTCATTTGGCACTTACTACTAAATCGGCCAGCGCCACCACAAAGCGTTTCACATAGATACAATATTCGATCAGAACTCAATGTTCCATCTTTTATTTTGAGCACGACGGGAACACACCTCAGCTTCGCTCGTATAGCCGAAGGCAGCCACATTAATACTAGCTGCGTCACGGCGTTACCCACGGTTCGTCGATCAATTGTGGTTAGATTTGACGCAGCCATAGTCACATAGTGTTAGGTTCATAGCACACGGCGTATTTTAAACGCGCAGACGACGCGCAGATTACGCGCGTATACGCGATTCAAAGTTACGGTGGTCTAGTCGGGAGAACGGCGGCTGCCGATCCGGAGACCCCGGGTTCAAACCCCACACGCACCACTGTCTTTTCGAAGTCATGTGCGTAATGCCGCTAACTTAAAACGGTGAAGGAAAACATCGTGAAGAAACCGACATGTACCTAGAATCTTTCGAAGTCATGTGTCATCCGCCAACCCGCACTGGGCCAGCGTAGTGGATTATGGCCTTAACTCTCTCCTTGCGAGAGAAGGCCCCGAGTCCCAGCAGTGGGAACGTTTAGTGGGCTGTTGATGATGATGATGACGCGATTCAAACGGGATTCGATCGCAACCTTGTAACTTAAGCACACGGGGCGATCGTGAAACGTGCCTCTACTGCGCGTATACGCGCAGATACAGCGATACACACGCGCTGTAGTCGCTCGTAGATTTTGCGTTTTTCAGATCAGTGACTCCTCCTTCAGTTGTACAATGGCGTCGGTTGAGACAACACTGCTTACGTTGGCTTTAGTACTTCTTTTAAAAAGAAAAAAAAAGAAAAAAAAGCGAATCTATTGGATAGACCCATTTACGAGTGAAAAAAGATTGAGTGGTCATTATCATACAACGTTTAAAAAATTGGTAATACATAGAAGATGGAAGAAATTTTATAAGTGTTATCGAATGTCATATTCGTCATTCCAAGAACTTCTTTTGATTCTAAAACCGGAATTAACTCGTCAAAATACAGTAATGAGATCATGTATATCGGCAGAAGAACGTTTGCTCATCACATTGAGGTAAGAAAACAACTAGTATTTATTTATTTATTTATTATGTATTTATTTGTTTATTGACCTTTTACAGTTTTAAATCAATTGTAGAATGTTATAAGTGCACTTAGATTATTAATATGAGAAAAAGATTTATTCAATATCATCATACATGTCAGATATGATATCGGAGTCATTTGTAACCGATTCATTGCTATCCAAATTTTGAAGTGAACTGACAGATTCGTTTCTTGGCGCTGATTGATTACTTGGATATTGAGCCTGAAATTCAGACTGATATCCAGATCCAGACTGATATCCAGACTGGTATCCATACTCATGTTCATATTGAAATGCACGTTGGTATCTATTTTCTTGTAATGTTCTCGATGACTGTCCCATATTTTTATATTTACGAATTAAATTTATCATATCAGTTTTGGTCTCTAACTTAAATTCCTCTTTGATGGCTGAAAAATCTTTAGCTAATGAAACTAAGAACAGTATGTCGGGATTTTCAGATAAAATTGTATTATTCGCTTTAGACACTTTGAGATTTGCTGTCAGTGCTTCATACAATTTGTCCTGTGGGTCTTCATGTTTTGGAGTCTTTTTAGACTTCTTTGGTGAATGTGGCTTTTGAAAATCACAGTTTTTGTCATGCCCCAGTGCTGCATCATCATTTTGACTTGGAGATCTTATTTCGTAAAGCGGGTCTAAAAAAGTTAGCAAATTGGAATATATGTAGGGTCTTCTAGGCTTAGCTCCAGATCCACTGGAACAGTTATTGTTCTTCGCCTTGTCTCTTTTATAAGCGTCCTTAATACTCTTCCATTTTTTTTGAAGATCAATGACTGAAAACAATAATAATGTCAAAAGTTTAGTTATTTATTAGGTTAATTTTAATTTATTTGAAATAAGTAGTTGCAGGTTAATTTTAATTAAATATGTAAAATTTACGATGATAATAGGAGTTTTAATAATGTTATTTTTTTCAGGTATTTAGCTACGGGTTGCTATTTCTCAGATATTCACTATGACTTTAAATGTGGACAAACGACGGCAGGCATTATAGTCCGTGAAACAGTGAAAATAATATGGGATAAATTAAAAAACATCTGCATGCCAGAACCAACCGAAGAATCACATCTAAAAACTGCTGAAGGATATATGAAATACGCAAATTTTCCCAACCTACTTGGGGCTATCGATGGGAAACATATTAGAGTTATAAAACCTCAACATAGTGGATCAGAGTAATATAATTATAAAAAATACTTTTCCATCGTATTGCTTGCAATATGTGACGCAAATTACAGATTCATCGATATAGATGTTGGATGCTATGGAAAGGCTGCAGACTCAACAATAAATGAATGTAGTGAATGAACCAAAAAGATAAGGCAAGGAAATTATAATATACCAAATGCGAGACCAATATCTAATAATGGAGTGCCTATACCATTTACGTTTGTTGGAGATGAAGGCTTTGCATTATCTCAACATTTACAGAGACCTTACGCTGGAAAAATCTTGCCACGAGAAAAAAGAATATATAATTACCGCTTGACACGTGCCAGACGATACATTGAATGTACATTTGGTATATTAAGCAACAAATTTAAAATCTTTAATCGACCACTGAACGTTAGCGTGGACTTCAGTGTGGCTATTGTGAAAGCCTGTTGTGTACTGCATAATTTCATACGTGAACGTGACGGTTATAATTTTCATAATTCTTTGAGTATAGCTGGTTTAGAAGATCCTCCTGAAGAAGCAAGTATGATTTCGATTGGTCCAAGACGGTCACAGGGACAATTAAGCGGAACTACGATACGAAATATGTACACTGATTATTTTATTAGCGATGAAGGTGCAGTACCATGGCAAGATTCTAAAATTTAGGGTACCTACCTAATTACATGTTCTACTGTTTTACTGTTCTATGTACCGCGGCACGGTGGGCCGAATCTGAAAAAAGAAACTTACGATTATTTTTTTCGAAACGTCAATTTTTTGTTCAGCCAATCGACAGAAGCCGTCAATACATTCAACATTTATTAATTGTAATTTTTTCTAAAAACGAATATTTAATGAGATACGAGTATGATGACAAATTTTTAATTCATTAGTTCCTTTTTTTCAGATTCGGCCCAATGTGCGCCGTGAAGATTGCTGGTCCCATGTCGCGTGCCCGCGTTTTAGGGTGCTAAATCGTTAGTTCCAATAAGTAAAAAAGGAAAGCGAAACAAACGAAAATTACACCAGAACTTATTACAACTAACAATGTAACACCATAAAACGTGGGCACGCGACATGGGGTGGCTATCTTTACGGCGATGCTTTATGTGTAGTCCTAAAACAAATACATTATTTTTAAATAAATATAATAAATCTTACCTGCCAGGTTTTTTTCCTTGCTGGGTTTGGCACAATTCATCCCAAGCATTTCTTTTTAACACTTTGTTTGAATATTCGGGCAGTAGTGAATTCCATGTAGAGGGACGATTGTTTATTTCTGTTATAAAGCGGTCGGTGTCAAAGGGTTCCATTTTAAACCAAATACACGCGCAGCACACAATAAACTATTATTGCAACTGAGGCGCGGGCGGTGGCGGCGGTGCAGTGGTGGCGTGAGCACCCCCCCTGCCCCTACTCCGCTCCTTTGTACGCGCGTTTGTATCGCTTCAAACGCGCGTATACGCGCTTCATGCGCGCGCTTGTATCATCAATGCAAACGCAACAATCAGCGTCTACGGCGCCGAAGACGCGCGTTCCTGAAACGCGCGTCTCCAGCGCGTTTAAAATACGCCGTGTGCTATGGGCCTTAGGGTAGAGATAAGGAAAATGGGAATGCACCGTGTAATTATCAAAATTATCATCAATCAAAATCTGGCGTATATATACCCATAGCATCTGTAGCACCAAGTTAAGACAGATATTTGTTTGTTATTTTCTGCCTTGTTCCATTCAACAAATAAACAAAACACCAAATAGGTGCAGAAACTTACGAGGGCTCGCCCGACTGTTGGAAAGCGTTAATTCGGTGGCCCATGGGAGAAATTTAATGAACAATAAAATCGAAATCAATGTCTTTACTAAAATATCAATTTACCTATTCAAGCTTTATTTATTTCAATTTAAGCCTATAACTATCAGCTAAAAACTAACCCACGCATTATTGCTGAGATAGGCGACAACTTCAGCCCTAAAATTTCTTAGTCTATCGAAGAAAATACTGGCTTTTGAGTGAGTATACCGTTTAAAAGTTGTATAAATCGCGGCGTGGGCGCGTTGTAGCCGCGCACGGTCCGCAGCCCCGGCGGCGGCGCCAGCGGACCGCGGCGGCGGCGCGGCGCGAGCGCGCCCGGCCTGTACCGGCCGACCCCAGACACCGCAAGTTGCACCTCGCTCAGTGTATCGGGGTTGTTGTTAAGTAGATAATGCATTAACAGCTGCATCTTCCGCCTCAATTCCAAAATCTACACACCCCCCATACCGTAAACAAATAGTGAGGGATACATAATATACGGATAGTACCCGTACCTCTTTTTGTAAATTAAATGCGCGAATTTGCGTTAAATCTTCTCAACCATGAGTGAATACTTTTTTTCATGGGGATCCCAAACTATCGCGTTGTATTCCAGCTTGCGGCGTACATAAGCCGTATACAGTGCCAACGGTGCTCGCGGATCCCGGAAATTAAAAGACGTGCGCATGATAAATTCTAATATTCTATATTATAGTCCAGTAACTTTGTCGCCTGAATGTATGGAGTAGGATGCGTTAAATCCGGTAGATCAGATTTTTTGCAGACTTGTATATGATGTTGGCCTAATGATTGTCCCAAGTTTGTGACCTCGAGCGACGAACGCAACTTTGTCAAAAACCGCGAAAAAATCGTTTATTTTTCTAATTTTGGCGATTATAACCCTAAACGACTAGTTTTTGTACAAAATTTCTTATGGCGCTTATAAAGTAGACTAAATTTGCTACAATATGATACTAGAATTGTCTCTGTACACCTAATAGTTTCTGAGAATAAGTCTTTCAAAGTTTATAATTTTTTTCGTACTTCGCAATTTTTTGCAAAATTTTAACTCCTACTTTACCACTTTGTGGCACAGTTACGGCGGTTTTTAACCCCCGATCAAAAAAAGAGGTGTTATAAATTTGACGTCGAAGTATGTCTGTCTATCAGACAGACACACATACAGGTCTGTCTCTATGTGTATCTGCCTGTGTGTGTATCTGTCTATGGCACCGTAGAGCTCAAACGGATGGGCCGATTTCGATGCGGTTTTTTTTATTTGAAGATATTTTTTTGTGTTGATGTTTTGAGCTATTTTTGGTTAATATCGATTCAAGATGGTCGCCTCCACCAAATGGCAGACCAAATATTTCATCACAATCTACCTCAATATGGGTATCAAATGAAAGAGCTTGACTAGTAGAGTACTATACAGTATAACAAATTTCAAATCACAAAATGGCGAACTACATGTTTTGTTTTTCACTATTGCCTTAATATGGGTATCAAATGAAAGGGCTTGACTAGTAGACTACTATGCACCAAAAAAATGTCGGACTCGACATCACAGACGGACATGGCGCCCCTACGACTAAAACTTCCACGGGGTTCTACCTTTACCACTTACGGCAAAAAAAGTAGATTGGTACCGTATTTAATCTGCCTATGTATTTTATTTCTTTATCTATAATCATTCGATGGTTTTTGGTGTGGTTTTCGTGGAATAGTAACAAACAACCATGCAACATACAAAATGTGTATAGATACTTACATAATTATTTATTAATATATACAACATACAAAATGTATTAGTAAGAGCTTTTCATTAATTCTACTACATAATTATGTTTATTTCGTATTGCAAATGGTAAATACAGTTGGTAAATTCTATCATTAATTGGAATTGTTTATTGAAA
Organism: Ectropis crepuscularia; assembly: GCA_963693475.1. NCBI lineage: Eukaryota > Metazoa > Arthropoda > Insecta > Lepidoptera > Geometridae > Ectropis > Ectropis crepuscularia. The sequence continues at coordinate 30,792,361 of OY856339.1, read as the reverse complement.
GATTTGTTAGCTATCTTTAAAAACAAAACTTAGTTTTATATCATAGCATATATCTTTAAGGTGGTGAGGTCCGCCCTCACCACCGCGGCTATCCCAGCCGTGGTTCCGCCTCTATGGCCGTACGGCGCCCCTTGTCCTTCCACTGACCACTCTGCTAATCAGAGTGCTCTTGGAGGACCCTCATCTGGAAGACTTAGGAATTTTGCTTGGCCGATATGTCAGCTGTGTAACCTTCCCAAGTCTTCCAGCCCCCCTCCCCAACCTCTACACGCACTGCTCAAGGTGGTGAGGAGCGCGTGTAGAAGTTCAAGCCCCGGCCGGGATTTGCCATCACACAACAAGATACCACCGAGGCAAGTTGTTGTGTGATTCCCAGGGTGCATGCACTACGTGGGGGTTCCCGAGCCATGCACCCCTACATGTCGAGTCCGACATAACCCAACTGTCTCCAGCCGGAAGGCTACGCGTTAAAGCTTTTCCTCCGTGTACAAAAAAATACAATATTGCCAAAACAAAAACAAATCTTTTTACTATGAAAAATTTAGAGTTCCGTAAGGAAGAGTATTTTTCTAAATTCTACGCGGACTAAGTCGCGGGCTGACGCAAGTGTTAAATAATGATTGCATTAATTTGTTATTATTCTCATTAGAATTATATTTAATACTACTATCTGTTTGACACAACTAGCCAGACACGGAAAATTATTTGTGTTTTTAGTTTAGCCCAGATTCTTAAATACCTAGACTGATTGTGACAATAAAGTCGCGTGTTGTTTTTATATAACACTAGCGGCCCGTCCCGGCTTCGCACGGGGTGAATATTTTTTGTTAAGTAGGTATGGTAAATGAAACGTACATGACCAAATTTTTCCAAATGATCAAAATTAGAAACCAAAACTTTAAAGTGTAAAAACATTAAACTGGCTGGCCTGGTGGCTTAGTTGGTTGAGGGCCGTTTTGTAAAGCGGCGGTTTAACGATCAACCGGATTGAATACGGCTGATTAAAAAACCGCCGAAATGTATTCGACGCCATAGGTCATTCAACACGGCTAGCCGTAAAGTAATAAAGCGAGAGATTAGCCGCCTCTTTCACAATTTTTAGTTCCGATTCTTAACACTCATGGCACTGCCTGACATAACAACAACTATGGCATTGAATACTGTAAGTGTGTTCCTAAATTGCTAAAGTGACAGTGGATTCTGGAGTTCGGAGGAATTGTACACAATATTATTGGAGTGTCACTGGTCACCCTGGGTGTTACTTGGAAACTATTTCGTTTCCACCGTCCACCTTGTTAAGACTAAATCGGACCGGGTTGGTTACATGAGACCCAGATCCGACTCGGAGCACACCGACTCCATCTAGTCTTGGCGCTACTACCTCTGGAGTGTATTTAAAAAAATGCGGGAGCCAGAAGCTCAAGGGAGGTCCTGAGTGGAGCAAGTCATGCAAGTAGCCGTAGGGTATCGCAGGCCGAGTATGGAGAAGCAACACTCAAACGAAACGGTCAGCCCTGGCTGACCGCAGAGCTTCTGGCGGGAGCCCACCCGGAGTCAAATCTCGATGATAGACCCTTGTCTATGGAAGTGCACCATGTTTCTTAGGTGTACTGTCACCGATATCAATTTATGGGCTTTCAAACTTTATGCGAGAGGTAAAATGTTGTAAAAAAATAGTAAGGAATATCGTAAGTAATCGGTCAGTTTTTTCGGATGAATGAAATTAATTTTGATTTTGTTTATTTAAATTATATTTTTTTAAATATGGTCACCCTATAATATAAGCAGTAATACAATACGGCTAAACGTGGGCCGCCTTATTGAAGAACGTATCGCAATGACAATGCGGCTAATCGTTGAACCGCCGCATTACAAAAAGGCCCTGTTTTTCAAAACGGCTAGCTGTAATGTAATACGGCGGAAACAAAATAATAATATTATCATAGATCGTAGAACCTAAGATGGGCCCTCCCAAACTTCAGGGCGCACGCAATCATGTCAACGTACGTTTGGAAAAGTGAGCTCACTCTTTCCGTTCTAGTCGGTTGCAGCCTGCAACCGACTAGAAGAAGTGAGAAGATATGAATTTACGTGTTGCACAAACTAATAAATCGCTTCCAGAGGAATTAGAAGAAACTTTGCGAGCGTCTAAAAGTCCTTTTTCACGTATATCTACGTCCACGAGCTTAGACAAATTAGAGTCTACCATAAAAAATGAAATGGATTTATTTGAGTTAACAAGGGGGCGATTTTTGCAGTTTGCATATAATTGCTTGTTGTTCCCCAAAGTGTTGGATCCCGAAAATTCCGGGATCCCGTGGATTGATATTTCTAATCCCGCGGGATCTCGAATTTGCAATATCGAGTCGGGATTGCATTCTCTAGTTGCAGGCCGCGGTGGACGCCGGACGTTTTTACCTATCATTATTCGTTGTCAACAACCAAAATAAGTAGAACCATAGCAAATCTCGCCGCTAGCGATTGTACGGGATTCTAAAATGTTTAATGGATCGGATCGGATATGAAATTTTCGGGTAAACTCGGTAAAAACGGCCAGGTAGGTACCAGGGCAACAGAAACGGTAAAGAGTTTCGATTACCTACCTCCAACAGCGCAGCGTTTATCTCCAGATACCAGGACAACAGAAATATAAAAGAGTTGCGTTTGCCTCTAGGTACCAGTACCAGGGCAACAGAAACAGTAAAGAGTTGCAATATTTTGTACAACTTCGTTCCATCAGAATGTCCTTTGACACCTCCCAAGTATTTCGAAGTAAAAACTTCTTTTGGCGCGCAGGCGCGCTTTTAGACAGATTTTTCGTGGGGTGTGAATTGAATTCTAGCGTCACTGGCGTCACGCTCGGGTATGATAAGAAATCTTCGGATAAACTCGGGGCCACGCTCATTGGCCATCTAGAAATGCGTCAGCCAATGGTAAATGCTGAAAGGGCGTAGCCTAACCATCACGGCATGACCGTCTAGAAATGCGTGAGCCAATGGAAAATGCTAACGCATTTCTAGATGGCCATGCCATAATGGTCAGGCCACGCCATCCGGTACATCCGTGTAGTTTCCAAAGTAGGCTTCAAATTCTGAGTTATAAGTTTTCACTTCTATCGGCAGTTCCTATGACTGCCAATTTTTTTTTTATTGTAACATTTTCTCCCAGTAAAATGCAAATTCTATAAATATATATCATTTATGCTATTTAGTGATAATGTTGTGCCATCTTGTTGTGTGATGTCAAATCCCGGCCCAGGTTGGGAAGTTCTACACGCGCTCCTCTCCCCCTTGAGCAGTGCGTGTAGAAGTTGGGGTGAGGGACTGGAAGACTGGAAACCTCTCCCTCCTTCAATGCGGCGGAAGCGGACAGGGGTGAGCCTGAAGGTCATGCTCAGGCTCGCACCCCGTCTCCACAAGAAGGCTAACGGCGGCGGACGTTAAGGGCAGTCTGACAGCCTACTTGAGCTCCAAGAGGCCAAATTTGGGCAATACCGGTTTTGGGACTTTAAAGCCTTATTTTTACATGATATACATACTCGATTATTAGTTTATTTTGATGCCTAAGAGATAGGCGATAATATTAATTAGTACATTGTCGTTTACAGACACACAAAATTTGGTTTCATTTTTGAGGAATGATTTTTGTGTGACGTCATGACGCCGGCGGCGTCGCTCTTTGGGCTTCGTATTCCCGCGACTCTCCAGGTCATGCCGGCGAAACTTGTTGGTTAGTAGGTTTTAGTCGGTTGAGGCACCATGTTTGCCCCCACGGAGCCCGAGATACCCCACCATGTCCATGCATGGTGGGCTATTATACATGTATATATTTTTTTTATGTGGCATTTCACCCACATAAAAAAAGTATATGCAGAGAGGCCATAACTACACATAACGTTGTTCCCCAATGCCGAAGTGATAATTTGCCACACAATGTTTGATATTTCGACAACACATCTATACGAGTCACTAAATCCTACTAAAAAGTCAATCCTACTAAAATCACATATGCAAAAGTTTACGAGAATTCATGGATGGATTTTGTTTACTCTTTTGTGCAAAAGCTACTGCAGATCTGGATGATATTTGGTGCACAGATAGACAGTAATCTGGAATAACACAAGAGCTACTTTTTACCCCGAGATAATAACTTGGTTGAATATTACGTGGGTAAAACCGCAGAGTGCAGGGTGGTAAAAATTAAGAGTGCGCCTAAAGCCAGGAAAAAATCAGATTTCACCCGCGCGACGCGTTTCTTAATGTGATGTACATAAAGTCGAGAATAGCATGACACAGTTTGGAGGAAAAATCAATATTTAATCAGGAGTCCATTTTTTACCAAGTTTTATTTAATTACTCAATAACTAAACATAAATTTAAAAAAGTGTTCGGTTACTTTACTACGACGTACAAATAGGAATTTTATTACCAAAAAATAATGTGGGGTCATCGCTGATAATTTCGAGTACTCGAATTAAAACGGGTTTTTTCGGTGTCATTTTTATTTTTTTATTGTAAAAAACTCTGATCTATGTTTAAAATTCTATTCGGTTATTGTGCTTCTTCTTGATTGTACCCACACGTCAATATTTTTTTTGTCATAGTTTTTAGTTTCTTAACTTGAGTGAGCAGTGTCGAAAATGTCCTTTTTTCGTTTTCTGGCTTTAGGCGCCCCCTTTTAGTTGGTAGTAACTCTGCCTGCGAAGCCGTGAGTCGTGGGTTCGATCCCCACCGAGTGCAAATATTTGTATGATAAATTCAAGTATTTCTACTGTGCCTGGGTGTTTTCTATGTATAATAAGTATGTATTTAAAAATATATAAGGATTATATCAGCTATCTGGCTTCCATAGTACAAGCTTTGCTTATTTAAAAAAAAGTGTCCACCTATATTTATTAATAGCTTGTCATTATTTTATTATATTTACCATCACTTCCTAAAATTCATAAGAGTTTGAGATTTTTTTTATTATTTTCATAATTTTTTTTGTAGTTATGAGATCTTCAGTTTCGCCTGAATTATTTGAACGAAGAGTTCAAATAAATGTTCAAACTTCAAGTTCATATAGCTACAGAATTTGTAACTGTAGGCATGTGTTAGCCTAACGTTAGGAACACGCCTTGCTCGCCTTGTCACTATGTTATATATAATAGAAATATAAGTATTTTTCACAAATTTATTAAATTATCTTATTTTTTAAAAGTTTTTTACAATAAATAACAACAGTAAACAAAAGATCATTTAAAACTAGAATACCGCCTGCAGTGGGGCAGAGGTGGCAGTGCCAAAGCTACCGGTGACTATGCGTGCCGTATCCAGAACAACTGCTTTTTGTATCTAAGGCTTGAGCCAATCGTCTAACGAAAGCCTCTTACGATGTTCGAGGCTTTTCGCTATAAGACCCTTTACTGACACGACTTTTGGGACTATGCTTGTCGAATCAACATCTCACATGGCAGTAACCTCGTGAGCCAAGTTAAGGTACTTGCTTGTATAAACTTGCTAAGTTTATCTTTCTCGGCTTATACGAGGTTTTCGTCATGTGGTATGGTGATATCAACGAGCACATCCTGGCGTTGAGGCCGATCTACCAACTAAGATTTTTTATTATTTTATATTGTTTTTTATAATACACGATATAATTAGCTTATACTTGTTGCGTCTCTAAATAAATACGGATATAAATATTTTGCAATAGGCACAGGAAACTCTCGAAGTAAATATTAAGTTATCCTTGACTTCCTTATAATGAAATAGCTCAGTGCTATATTTATGTACTAACTGAACCCGCTACTTTATGCGCATAGGACAATGTTGCGAATACGCCCGTATTTCAAATAAAAAATTTGATCACGCCTGATTACGAAGCAAACTAGGTACATTTACAACGATATGGCTGTTTGTAGGTAAGATAATATATATTGGTGTGGAACATGAACGAAGAATGCAACAGAAATGGGGTTCCCTATTGATTTGCATAATATTATCTATAGCCCTAAAATTTAATGTCATAAAAATGTCATCAAAAATAATAAAAATTTGTCAAATAAAAGTATTTTTGTTTTTTAAGTTTTATATTGTGGACAATAAAGAGTTTCTATCTACCTATTCTTACGATACTCCTTAGAAATATTTTTACAACGTCTTACCTCTCAGACAAAACTAAACATATTATACACAAAAACATTGTCCAATATTATGCTATGCATATTCTGCAACGTATACAAAAGTGTTGGTAGGGTTGTTCAACTTTCGATTCGATTCTCATCAGTGTGACACTGATACATGAAAGTGAGTTTTCCGTCCTGGGAGCAGAGTTTGTGCCTCTAGACTTTGACGAAATAAACATAACACAAATAATTATGTGCCTTATTTACCAGCCAGTTATTACAAAAAAGACATTATTTTGTTAGTCTCCAGAATCACAGCTTTTTTTTTTAATTTTTATAGGTTTACATTTAACCGTCATCTCGCCTAAGCGACGATGCGGTCTATGATGAAGTGTGTTTACCTAGAAAAAAACCAATTCACTCTCGATTTGAAGACACAAAGATTGTAACCATCGAGGAAAACCCACTCGGGCAACGTATTCCACAACCTAGACGTTCTTATCACAAAAGTAGAATCAAATTTCTTTGTTCGTGTCTTTGGAACATCAGCCATAAAACGATGTCGCTTTTTCGAACTACGAGCATTCCGATAGAAAAAAGGACAAAGTGTTATTAGATCATGCAAATCAGTCATACATTCTCCGAAGTGTATCCGATAAAAAAGCGATAGGCTAGCAATTTTTCGGCGATGTTCAAGACTCTGCAGTCTTTTTTCGCGCAAGACTCTCGTTGCCTATGAGCCTATTGGCACGCCTCTCGATCGATTCCAGAGCCCCCGGCTGATATTTGGCATATGCATCCCAAAGGTGCGACCAGTACTCCATACAGGAGCGAATCTGTGCTTGATATAATGTAAGCAACTGTTCAGACTTGAAGTACCTTCGCACCTTTGAGAGAACACCTAGTTTTTTTGCAGCTAGTTTAGCCTTGGACTCGATATACGAACCAAAGTTGAGCGCAGAGGTCAAAGTAACGCCCAAAGGCTCAAGATGGTCAGAAGCCGGCACGGATGCACCTCTAAAAGTTGGAGTCAGTTGGAATGGACTCCTTTTAGCGGAGAACAGACACGCCTGCGTCTTACTCGCGTTGAACTTGACCAGTATGGCATAGCCCCATTTAGACACCGCCTCAAGGGTCAAGCTCAAACGCTCGCTAAAACTCTGTCAGTACATGAGTTTGCTGCCCACTGGCTGGATCGGATACAAATTTGGAACGCAATCAGATATATAATAGTATGGAACAGCACATAGTAGGTTACCTTTTTAACGCGATAAAGTTACAAGGACGGGAAATACGCATGGAAACTGGGGTACGCTGCTAATTTAGGTAGAATATTATTCTTTAGAGATGAAAAGACACTTCAAAGACCCTATTTTTAGTAACTAAAAAACTAAATATCTATGTATATGACAGGTAACCTCAATAAAGCCGAGTAAAATATTTATATCTGTAATAAAACAGTACACTAAATAATAGTAGTATAATAAAAACTGCAACGCAAACAACATTTTAAACTCGTTTTTCCTTATTTAATATTAAGCCCGACTCGCGACGCGGCCGGCGTCGTGACGTCACACAAAAAATCATAACTAAAAAATGAAACCAAATTTTGTGTGTCTGTAAACGACAATGTACTGATAAATATTATCACCTATCTCTTAGGCATCAAAATAAACTAATAACCGAGTATGTTTATCATGAAAAAATAAGGTTTTAAAGTCCCAAAACCGGTTTTGCCCAAATTTGGCCTCTTGGGGCTCAAGTGATTAATCGCGATCAAGTCAAGTACATTCTCGGCGCACACCAGCTCAAAATTCTCAGCAGTTAGTATGATTCAGACGACCACGCGCGTTCTTTTAGTGTAATGGTCTTGATATCTGATCTACAAAAACGATGATCTTGAAATATTAGCAGGAAATTTTAGAAGTACGTAATTTTTCGCAATAAAGAAAAGAAATTATGTTACACGTATATAGAGTGATAGCCGAATAAAAATACATTATATTTTACTTTCTACCTGTCTCCCGAGAAACAGTATCGCATTTGGGGCTTAAAAGTATTGTGTATACCACAAGGATTAAGTAAAATTATGCCAACTGACATTTTTGAATTGGTTCAGTAGTTTTGACAGTAGTATCACAAAAATAAACATTAAAAGTTCGGACAGAAATACTAATTAGAGAGTGCTGTCAAAAAAAACAAATTATTGTTTTCAGACCGATCACATTCAATTATTACAATATCACCTACAAACATTCATACTTGCAAAAAGCACATTCATAATAATGTAGTAGGAAATATGTTAACATTATTGTATTGTAGTGTCAGTTGGTATTTTAAAGTGCAGTCATGAAGTGGTTTCCGTTGTTTATAAGTATTGTACAACTATGGAATGTTCTTGGCGGGTCTATGATTACTACGGGCCGTTGCCCGCTTGGTCATTATTTTATTGGAGGTTATTGTTTGTAAGTAGGTTTGTTTATATTTATTGCTATAATTCTCCTTGTTCCGTCATATCTTGAGTTACAAACTTTTTTAACAATAATACATTTGTTTGCATTTTATCGCTATCTGGCTTGGTAATAAAAGACGGTCTACTGTCGAGTGTACTTACTTACCTAGGACAAACCGATTCAATCTTGACTTGAATACTCCCAGATTATACGAGTAAACATCGGGAATAGACAAACTAATAGATATTTTATACAACGTGGTGGATTTACCCCCAACAATATTTTAACAGTCCATTATAACACTGATGTAGACTTCATCACCCAAGGTCTCTTTCCCCTCAGCACGGTAGATCACGAGATAATGCGAGTCAAAGTTTGACGTAAAATTTCCACCAAATCACCAGTTTCAATGTACAGCAGACAAACGACCTTGCCGCCGACGCCGCGACGTCGTACAAAAATCCATGCGGAGATCTGGCCATTAGGGGTATGTCAAATGAAATAACAATCAAAAAAAATATATTTTTTTGGAAAACATTTTTTGAGCTTCCATGCGTAATTTTCACATACATGATTCTAAACTTGATGTAGATGAACTAACATAAATATTGTTGCACCTTTCTGCAACACCTTGTATAATAGATGTCGTCATGTTGTTTATACCGTCCTCTATGTAACCACGGCACCTACTTCAAAAACCTATGTCGTTTTTAAACTTCAGAAGAAATACATCTGTACTTCTCTCCAATCATATTCTAAACGCGAACATTATTTGTGAGGATGGAGGCATGGGTGGACCGATGTTTATTACTTTGTCACACAAAAACTTCTGAAGAAATCTGGATGTAATTTTTTCCATAGACAGTTATTAGTCTCAACTAATACACATACAAGTAGGTACAAATTTTAACCCCGCGAAATTAACGGATCGGGAACTACGGCGGAACAAACCGTGGGACACTGCTAGCATTTCATAAATCTTTGCAACATTCACGGTTTCGTACCTATTAATATTTTGATCTAGATAAACTAAATATATAAGACAAGAAACTTACTCGTCACACGAGTAGGTACCTTATAGTACGAGTCCGAGCTATGTTCACTATGTTCATTAGCAAGGCAATACAATGGCCGATCAATTGCTTGTATACATTTTTTATTCCTTTGTAAAATATAGACAGGTAGATTTCATTCAAATAACGTTCTACTATATTTGTAGTATCCCGTCACGGTTAATGTATCTTTTGAGCCAATCACATGTCATAGCCTTTTTTAAATTTTGTTAGCTAGCAAATTAGTTTAAGGTTTTCGTTTCCTTGTTTCAATTAAGTCGTTTTCTAGAATGTATTGAATTTCAACGGATTCTATAATTTTTGAGCAAATACGCATTGTTTTGGAGTTTAATGAACTACCGTAAGAACATAAATAACGATTTAATGTTTTCATTTACAGACCTAGTAATGACTATGAAGATTCTGTTGAAATTATCATACAACCTCTGAACTGGGCACTCATAAAATCCTGCGAGCGTCTTCAAAAAAGTGAGTAACTATTTTCTTTTATAACCACCTAAAAGGTAAGAAACTCATCCTATTAATATTATGGATGCGAAAGTTTTGATGTTTAGATTTTTATTGCTCAAGAACGTCGAAACCCCTGAACAGATCGGGTTGAAATTTGAATCACAGTTTGAATTAAAAAAGTCTGAAAGAGCACATAGGCTTACTGATAGGTGGAAGCTATGGGAACGGGAAATACACGGGTAGTAAGGTGGGGCGCTGCTTGTTGAATATACAAACACATACTTACATATTTATTTGAGACGGAATACCCCAGTGCCAGCTGCTAAGGCAGCAAAAGATTTAAGAGAAAGCTATTGCACCATGTACGAAACATGCTCAAAATTAGAGGAACCATGGCTTCTGGTAAATGGTTACAGAAAAAAGAGTTTTACCGGTTCGTGGTGGATGAAGCCCTCATGCACCATTTCGGAGCCATTATAATGGTCCCACGGCAGTCTGGTACTGATGACATTGTCCTTATTGGAGACGTCAATCAGTCGCATCGATTGGGAATGGAGAATCTGGATTGGAAAATCTCTTCGAAATTAGGTACTTATCATTGCCCGAACCTGGTAAAAAAAAATCAACCAGGAGTTGTTCTACACACATCGAAACCCGTTGGATGTCTCATATGCGCTGAGGGAAATATACTTAAGTAAGTACTCCTGAACATCCCGTAAGTCCAGAGAAGGTATAATATATTATAATGGAGCGCAAATAAACAAACGCCCTTTTCTTAGTGCACACTCGAAAAGAGAAGTGACCCTGACAAACCAGGGATGTGGTTCAATTCAATTCAATTCATTTATTCGAATCGTGTACATAACAAGATAAAATAACAAGGTCAAAATTAATAAAGCGGATGTAAAGGAGCCTCGTCAATCAAATGCAGCTGTAAAAAGACTTTGTCAAAGACAAAATAATTGATACATAGGTACAGTATACAGATACTACATGAGTACAAACAATGTTCCATCAAAAGTTTCATAAATCTATTATTTTACCTTATTACAAGATTCTATTTTTGACACATTTCTCTTCCATGTGTTACTATCTTTAACAAAGTCATCTATATTATAATATGCCTTGCTCAATAGGTAGCTTTTAATTTCATTTTTAAACTTTGTTTCACTGAGACCTTCGACTTAATTACGAATTTCGAATACCATTACATTTGAAAGAGTTATTTGTTTTCTGAAGTCTGCACTTAGGAAATACAATGTTGTGTTTATGGTGCGCTTTAGGATTCAGATCAGTTAATTTCTTCAGTCGGCTTCGATTTTTTCTTACATACATTATACATTCATAAATATACAATGAAGGGACTGTTAATATGTTTATAGTTTTGAAAATCTCCCGTACTGAATCTCTAGCTGGTAAATTATATAGACCACGGATTGCTCTTTTTTGCAATATGAAAACTGAGTTTCTGTCCGCAGCTGAACCCCATAATAAAATCCCGTAAGACATAATACTATGAAAGTAGCCAAAATAAACAAGCCTAGCTGTTGCAACGTCCGATATTTTTTTTATTTGACGAACAGCGTGGGCAGCTGAACTAAGTTGGTCAGCCAGTGTGTGTTGATCTCTCTATGACTCTATGTGAAGACCCCATTGAAACTTTGAATCTACTGAAATACCCAGAAAACAAGTAGATTGTACAGGTTCGATAAGTTAATCTTTCAGTCTTATATCAAGTTTATCAAGGGTATGTGCGTATGCCATGTGTGAGGGTATGTTTGGGTGTGTGCAGATATGAGTTAGTGCGTAATTGTATAAGGGATTATTTTATTACTACACGGATTTCAGAATAGCAAGTAATTGTTCAGTGTCGTCATAATTAGGTATTTGACTTCAAAAAATTTGACGATTTTTTTTTCATTTATTTTTTTATAGGGGTATATTTAGATTTTAGCATTATTTTTGCCATAATATAATAAACCAAGTATAGCAAAATTATTGCTAAAAACAATAGCCTCCAAGAAATCCATATATTTTTTCAGAGAAAGCTGTGGACCACTGATTGTTTGAGGGCATACCAAGTGTTTTAGCCGTCTATTTACTAAAGACTATGGGTTCCTCATAGTTACGTTCAATATAATGTTAAGAATATTGGTTGAAGTTGAATATGTTGTTAAGGTTAAGGATATTGTTCAGGATAAACAATTGACGTACTGACAAAACATCGGTTTTGGCATACAAGTCCTTTGTGGGAAACCGAAACGGCAAGGAGAGGCTCACTTTGAGAACTTCTCTTTGAACTCTTATGAGATAATTGATCATAAAATCAATGTGCTGTTTAAAATTCAAGGTATAAACTATAACTCCCATAATTATATTTAATGGCAAAAACACGTGTTAGATGGTTACAGCTAAATTCAGAAGAACGAAATTATTTGAAACTGCACAACAGCGTGCCCCGTGCGTTGCAATTTCATGGCACACAGGGATCTTCACATACGTTGTTCACGTACTAAGTTGACGACACTATATCTTTTATATAAAATTCTCGTGTCACAGTGTTTGTTTCCTTACTCCTCCGAAACGGCTTAACTGATTTTAACCAAATTTTATATGCATATTCTGTAGGTATAAGAATCGGCTACTAGCTATTTTTCATACCCCTAAGTGACAAGGGTTGTTCACTAAGGCAAAACAACGTTTGCGGGGTCAGCTAGTAAAAATATATAAGTACGTCATTTAGGTAGCTCAGCAGTTCGTAAAATATGTAAATAACATACTTACTACTGTTTGTTTCCCGTCAGTGTATCAATTGGCGTACAAATCGGAGGAGCAGAACGTTATAGTTGCTTTGCTGTGGCGAGATAAGATGGAAAAAGCGGCCGCGGCGCTGCTGCGGGCCACACTGGTCGCTGCCGGCTACAACGCCCAGCTAGTTCAACTATACAACCAAAACTTTGGGAACCTTGCCGCAATTGACACCCGTGCCATGTAAGCATTCTTCGCTAATAACGAAGGTACTAAGTTTAAGGTGAACTACATGTGCTGTATAAATACCAAGATCTCCTTACTATAATAACGTCTAATGGTAAGCAGAACCTTAGCTTAGTTTAGGGCTAGATAGTGGTAATAAGAGAATCAACTAATATTTTTTGTTTTTAATTATGTCACCAAGTTTGATGTTAAAACAAACCATCAGTTATATTTATTTTTTATTGTTCTTATTGATGCTATTAATTATTAATGAAATCGTTCATTCTGCGCAGAAAAGTCGAAGTGGCAATAAAAACTCAAAACCAAACACAAGTGGTTCACTCCACTTGTTTGAGAGCTTCTTATGACTCACATCGTATATGCAACTACGAAGACCAGAGGTATGTATGAGAAACAGAAGTAAACTAATCCTTTTAAACGAAGTGTGTGGTAGTGAGAAGCCACCAGAGTGCGCTTACTGTACCAACATAGTCCCTGGGGTCCTTTTCTTTTTAAGTTGGATCTAAAACGACCGATTTAGGGCCGAATCACCGTCCATGGGGAAGCACCTGTATGTTGTAACCTCACACGGGGTCCCTGGGTAGTGCTAATCAGATAACAAATTACCGGAGGTAGGCTTCAGTCTTGCTTGTTGACCACCCACTAGACTAAATCACGACGCCAAGCGGCCTAGCCGTGTTCCGAGGTTCCGACGTTCCGTTGTTGTCTAGTGACACCATTAGGGGAAAACGGGTCAGAACAGTTGCTGCACAAATGCAAGACCCGTCTGTCACATATCAATACTGTAGTCATGGAGGGTAGTGGGATCCGAGGCTTGGTTGTCGAGACCGACCACAGATAGTTGGGGGCCCAAGTAGTGAGCTAGCCACTCATGAAGAGCTGCCCCGTCATCTAGCGAAAAATCCCGGGATGCGCTATCCTGCCGGTTGGCGACCGGATGACAAGGCCAGATAGACATGCACGGTATTCTCCCCGCAGTCTCCAAGCTAGCTCCCCACTGGTGAATACGTGTTGTGTGTTGTGACCAATAGTCAGTAGTGTGCGGCCTCGTTCTACTGCCGTTTCCCCATCAATTCTCTCCGAAAAACAAATATGAATAAAGTCAATAAAAAAACAAGGTTGAAAGTGCGCCTCACTAATATTCGAGGTCTGCCTCCAATCTTTCAGCAGCCCACCATCACCTCGAGACCGAGCTGCCGACACTCTTGTTTCTTACGAAGACGCAGATAGGTTGTCCGTCGGACGTGGTGTACCTAACGTATCCAGGCTATAACCCTGGAGCACAAATTCCGGCTTCGTGCTGAAGTGTTCATGTACGCCCGTGATAACATCTACTGTCGGCGTCTCCGTAAACTTGAGGACACTAGATTTTCTGTTTTTTGGGCACTGATGGACACAGGCATAGACAACATTATCTATGCTGTGTATATCGGTCGCACAGCGGAGATCTGGAGATGTCTAGGCTCATGGATTATTTAAGTGTAGGACATGGCTCAACAGAAGTATCCTTCCGCTCAATTAGTGTTACTGGGGGATTTCAACGGCCATCATTAGAAATAACTGTACTCATACCGGGGCACTGACCACGCCGGGCAAGCAAAGGACATACGCCAGAAGAAGAAAGCGTTCAACAAGGCTGCTAAGGTATGCAAAAAGGTTCTTCAGAGGGCTCGTTTTGACCACATTAGTCGAATGGGGAACTAAGTACCATCGTACCCTGCGGGCAGCAAAGCGTTTTGGTCCCTAGCTAAATCAGTCGAATCAAACTTCTGCCGCCCCTCACTACCTCCAAAGCTGAAACCTGATGTTACACTGGCTCACACTGAAACGGAGAAAACAAACTTGTTTGCAACTCAGTTTGCGGAATCTTTCGCGTCTAGATGCTGGTAGCACGACACCTCTTATTCTACCTGATTGTTCGACTTTTATGTCAGTGATATATATTCGCCAAATGGAGGTTCGCAAAGTGCTACGCAATCTGGACGTGAATAAAGCCAGTGGCCCCGATGGTATTCCTGGTATAGTATTGAAGGCTTGTGCGCCTGAGTTGTCACCGATACTGACGCCCCTATTTAGACTCTCTCTCCAAACTGGGCTAGTACCGAAGTCTTGAAAGCTTGCCATTGTGCAACCAGTGCCCGAAAAGGGTAGTCGTACTGACCCTGCCAACTACAGGCCCATCTCGGTCACGTCCATACTCTGTAAGACTATGGAACGTAATTTACACCGCAGGCTCCTGACGTACCTAGAATCGAACTACCTTTTCAGCGACCAGCAATACGGGTTTCGCCGAAACCGGTCCACTGGGGATATTCTAGCGTACGTCACTCACATCTGGTGTGAAGCTATTGAGAAACACGGGGAAGCACTTGCAGTCTCCCTGGATATCTCGAAGGCTTTGAGAAAGGGTTTGGCATTATGACCTTATAAGTAAGCTTTCTAGTTATGGTTTGGCTGTCTCCTAGGTTTATTGCGTGGATATCGGACTTCTTGAGGGATCGATCCATACGAGTCGTCATTGATAGCTCATCGGATCAAATGGCTATCAATGCCGGAGTCCCTCAAGAATCAGTACTTTCTGCGACGCTCTTCCTGCTACATATCAACGATCTGTTGAAACCCGTTATCTTTGGGTACGCAGATGATAGCACCGTTGTAGAGAGTTACATATCTAGCGCGAGAGTCAGTGGGCAGCAAACTCAGGTACTGTGAGAGAGTTTGATCGAGCGTTTGAGCTTGACCCTTGAGGCGGTGGCTAAATGAGACGACGCCAATGTGGTCAAATTCAACATGAGTAAGACGCAGGCGTGTTTATTCTCCGCTAAAAGGAGTCCATTCTAACTGACTCCGGCTTTTAGAGGTGTATGCGTGCCGGGTGCTGACCGTCTTGAGCTTTAGGGCGTTACTTTGACCTCTGCGCTCAACTTTGGCTCGTATATCGAGTCCAAGGCTAAACTAGCTGCCAGAAAACTAGTTGTCCTCTGAAAAGTGCGTAGGTACTTCAAGTCAGAACAGTTGGTTACATTGTATCAAGCACAGATTCGCTCCTGTATGGAGTACTGTTCGCACCTTTACTGATGGATCGGCTGAGTATCAGCCGGAGTCTCTGGAATAGATCGAGAGACGTGCCATAAGGCTCATAGGCAACGACACTCTTGTACGAAAAAGACTTGAACATCGCCGAAAAATTGCCAGCCTATCGGGTTTTTATCGTATACTCTTCGGAGAGTGTTCGGCTGCTTTGCATGATCTAATACCAACTTGTTTTTTTTCTATCGGAATGTTGGTAGCTTGAAAAGTGACATCGTTTCATGGTTGATGTTCCAAAGACACGAACAAAGAGATTTGACTCTACTTTTGTGATAAGAACGTCTAGGCTGTGGAATACGTTGCCTGAGTGGGTTTTCCCTGATGGTTACAATATTTGTGTCTTCAAATCGAGAATGAATCGGTTTTTAGACAAACATGCTCCATCGTTTTTGAAGTGAAAACTTCTTTAGGCGCGCTGTAGACAGAATTTTCGTGGGCTGTGAAATGGATTCATCAATCGTCACGCTTGGATATGACAAGAACGAACTCCTCGTAACTCAAAGAAGCGGCACCGTTTCATGGTTGATGTTCCAAAGACACGGACTAAAACGGTAGGTACCAGGGCAACAGAAACAGTAAAGAGTTTCGATTACCTACCTCCAACAGCCCAGCGTTTATCTCCAGATACCAGGATAACAGAAATATAAAAGAGTTACGCTTGCCCCTAGGTACCAGTACCAGGGCATCAGAAACAGTAAAAAATTGCAATATTTTGTACAACGTCGTTCCATCAGAATGTCCCTTGACACCTTCCAAGTATTTTGAAGTGAAAACTTATTTTGGCGCGCAGGCGCGCTTTTAGACAGATTTTTCATGGAGTGTGAATTGAATTCTAGCGTCACGCTCGGGTATGATAAAAAATCTTCAGGTGAACTCGGGGCCACGGCCATTGGCCATCTAGAAATGCGTGAGCCAATGGGAAATGCTAACGCATTTCTAGATGGCCATGTCATGATGGTCAGGCCACGCCTTCCGGTACACCCGTGTAGTTTCCAAAGTAAGCTATCAAATTCTGAGTTAGAAGTTTTCACTTCTATCGGCAGTTCCTATGACTGCCAATTTTTTTTTATATAGCGAGTGACGAGACGAGCAGTGCATGTGCCTGATTGTAAACAACATGCCTGCCACATAACATCACAGTGACACGCAGTTTTTGGAATATGAAAAGTTCAAATCATTACCTAGCACTGCACTGCGCTCGTCACCCAGAGATCTAAGATGTTATGTCTCTAAGCCCTGTAATTTTTCTGGCAATATTGTCCTTCAAACCGGAACACACTAACATCGTAGACCGCATCGTCGCTTTACATCAGGCGAGGTGGCAGTAAAAAAAAACGTAATTTGATATTAAGGTGTCATCTCGATTACCTTCTGAAGGACAGGTTCTCTTGTAAAATATATTAATTTTATTTCCAGAACAAAGACAAATATGACGATATACATACAAAGTGACTCAAACCACACATGTGAAGCTAACTTCATTGAAAAACTGATCGACATGTCTTCTAAGCGTGCTAACTTCTCAACCGTAATGCAATCCGGCGTCACCGATCTACAGTACAACTCGAACATTACCTTATTTTCTTTCGTCACTAATGGCCAGGAAAGCCCAAGATCAGTGGACTTTGTTCGGTTTTCAATAGAACCACACTGTAATGCATATCTTGAAGAGACGGTAATATTAAAGTACAACGATGGTTTCTTACCTAACACGTTTGTTAAATTTTTACCGAGCTGGGATGATCTCAAGTCTATTAGAAATCACAGATATAATGGCCGTGGTCACATTAGTACCGAAGATATTGCCTGTAACTGGGCAATTGAACAAAAAACAGAATTCGAGAAATGGAGAAGCTCCGCAGTCATCAAACAAGATCAAAAGAGAATTGTTGTAGCTCTCTGTAAAAGCAACGATCAAGATTTAACGGAGTATATCTATATGCTGAATGTGCTAGGAGATTTCAAGAACACGTCTACGTCATTAACTGATACAAGCAGAGTCCTTATTCAACTAATGTTAGTTGACTGTCCTCAGCACAACTTGTTCAATAATTTTTTGCACTGGATCCAAAGCGAGGTGGTATCTAGTAATATTTTAGGTTTCGTTCTGACCGATGAAATGACAAATGACATCCAACAATTCATCAAAACTTCACTGAAATGTCCAGTGCTAAGCTATACCCACGAAACTCGTTTCGTAGATGCGCTACAGAACTTGTTAGCTAGCTGTGGTTGGAAGCGGCTAGCCATCTTAGAAGAATTTCCAGATCGTTCACTGTTTCGCGCATTACAAGCTCACCCTATCCAAGCATTGTTAGTGCGACAAATAAATGTGACTTATGAGATCAGCACATTAGACTTGAAAAAACTCCTTGACGCTAATGTACGTATCTTCATAATCAACGCCAGAGCCGATTTAGCAGCTAAAATTCTTAAAGCTGCGCATCAACTTAATATGACTAGAGAAAAAGGTTTTGTGTGGATTGTGCGTGAATACACTTCAACCGACGAGACCACGTCGTTTATGAAACCATACACTGTGTCGTATTCATGGCGCGGCGAAAGAAACGACAGCAAATTTGATCAGGATAATTCGCACAGAACAGATGAAATGAAATTATACAAGAAACTTGAGGAAAGGTGGCGTGATCGTACTTGGCCACAATACTCTGCCCGGATATTAGATGCACTACTATTTATTCTACATGAGAACAAGCCACAAAGAAAAAGGTCAAGATTGAGGTAACGTTTTTGAATGATTTTTTATAGCATACAGTGACGAGACGAATAAGACATGTGCCTGATGTTAACCAACATGCCTGCCACATAACAGCACAGTGACACGCAGCTATTGGAACATGAAAGTCCAAATCATTAGGTAGGACTGCAATGCGCTCGTCACCTAGAGATCTAAGATATTATAATATATCTGTAAGCCCTGGAATTTCTCTGGAAAAATTGTCATTCAAACCGGAATACAGTAATGTTTGCACATTACTGCTTGGCGGTAGAATAACTTGCAAAGGTCCCATACTTCCCCAGGCGGACTCTGCCAAGAGTCTTACCACTATAAGTAACCATCAAACTTCATATCAAATCAACTATAAGTGTAAAAACTCAAGTAGCCATTTTTTTTAACTAGAAAACCAGACTGCTGGTATAATCTATTAAATACATGTGTGGGATGGCATTTTCGATAGCACTGTGGCTCCCAGTCATCTTAGTCGATCTATTTTGGCACCGGCAGAGGCTGCGGAGTACGCCGCAAGGAACAAGAGGCTGAAGTATTCGATTTCAAAGTCATCATAAATATGATTTTGTCCCATTTGCTGTGGAGAATTTATTTAGGCAGTTGGGGAGTTGAGACCAAAGAATAAGTGGGTGAGTTGGGGCGTTCTATTTTGGTCTGAAATATTTGAAGAACGAGTAGTACGTAATTGCTAAATTGTGCAGTAAAAATTTCTCGCTTATCTACTTACAGGCAAGTTCCAAATTTACACAAAAAGGAGTCCCCAGTGTACATTCAGCAGTGGGACTCGGAGCCGCACCCGCGCGTGGTCGCCACGTGGCCAGAACACGCAGCGCAGAGCCGCGGGGAGCGCCAGTGCCTCGACAACAAGCTGCGAGCGACTCCTCTCCTCGATGGTTCCAGCCACTGCCTCATCCCCTATGGAGATCCCTTCGAGCCGTTCTGTGGCGAAGTCCTGTGGTTCCCCGCAGCCGTCGCGGCCGTGGTCGCGGCAGCGCTGGTGACACGATGGGCGCGCTCGAAGTTCTCGCGCCACGTGACCGACATCGAGACGAAGTTCGCTCGGCGCATGCTCGCTCGGCGCGCGCGCGTGTTCTCGATGCTGGGAGAGCACCTGGTGGACCGCGAGGCGCTGGAGCTGCTGCAGGAGCTGGGCACGGGCCGGTTCGGGCGCGTGCACCAGGGCTTGCTGCGCGAGTCGCGGCGCCGAGTGGTCGTCGCCGCCAAGGCTCTGCGAGAGGAGGCCTCCTCCGCGGAGGAGAGCGACTTCCTGCGCGAAGCGAGCACGCTGGCCTCGCTCGATCACGAGAACATCGTGCGCTTCGTGGGCGTGTGCGTGGTGGACGGGCCGCCGCTGCTGCTCATGGAGCACGCGTTCTTCGGCGACCTGCTGCGCTACCTGCAGGCGCGCCGCCACCTCGCCGGCTGCGCGGCGGGCGGCGACAGCGGCGACCGGCTCGGCAGCGACGAGAAGGCGCACATATCGGCCGAGGCGCTGACCGGACTGGCGCGCGATGCGGCCGCGGCGCTCGCGTACCTGGCGGCGCGCGGCGTGGTGCACCGCGACGTGCGCGCCGCCAACTGCCTCGTGGACGAGCGCCGCCGGCTGAAGCTGGCCGACTTCGGGCTGGCGCGCGCGACCGGCACCGTCGACGGCGAGTACGCGACCCGGCGCGGCCCGTTCCCGGTGCTGTGGGTGGCGCCCGAGAGCCTGGCGACGGGCGTGTCGACCGCCGCGGCTGACGTGTGGTCGTTCGGCGTGCTGGTGTTCGAGCTGGTGTCGCTGGGCCGGCGGCCGTACGGCGCGCTGCCGCCGGCCGGCGTGGTGCAGCTGGTGGCGGCGGGCGGCCGGCCGCGGCTGCCGTGGGACGCGGGCGCGGAGGCGCGCGCGCTGGCGCGGGCGTGCTGGCGCGCGCGGCCAGAGACAAGGCCGCCGGCGCGCCGCCTGGCCGCCTGGCTGGCGCGGCGACCGCGCGCGCTGCACCCGGCCGTCGCCACCGAGCTCGTTGACGTCGACGCGCTCGCCGCGCCGCAGGACAGTGAGCTCAACGCTGAGCTCGCGTCGTCCACTAACGCTGCCGACGAGAACAAGGCGCAAAAGACGCATCATTGCTCGTAATCCTTCGAATCTGTCTCAAAAACCTCGTGGATTCAAACGTATTGGACGTTTATGGATTCAAACGTATTGGACGATAATCAGAATAACGTGCGTCTTGCGATGTCTTTGGCTTCACGATGCTTAAACCATATATTATATTTTTTTATTATTCATTTATTTGGACTCGGGATACCGCTACTGCTGGATTAGTAACGGAAATGTTTACTGGCGTAAGAAAGAGAGAATCCCGCCGATTCTTAACACCTATTCTGACCTGGACCGGGCTATACATGTTCGCGCTGGCGAGGCTTGCTCCCCGCAGCAACATAGTAGCACTACCTAACGATATTGAACCTGAGCTGGACCACGTTATACCTACTGGAAACCCGGAAAACTGTACGACACTCGGCGCTATCGATGACGGAAACCTGTTTTGATGAAATGATTAAGAATTATAATGGATATTGGAAGTATTTAAAGCTACGCCTAACCAACAAACTACTAGCACTCCTTGTTGGTTTATTTTTGCATGTGTTATTTATTATTATATTGCTTGTGATTTATTTTAATCCTAATTTAAGCCGCATTTGTAATCTTTATTTTTATTCTAATTAACATTGTCAAATACCTATACGAATTGTAAAAATAATAATATGTATTTTGTATTCTCAAATGTTTTACGGAAATCACACGTGCCCTTACTTATGCGTACTTTGTCCACTATACTCACATACACATACTCACATGCTTTACACACAGAATGAACACCGCAGTAAAAACTATAGGCAGTCTTACCTGATATCATACTCCACCACATATCACCGGGCTATTATGAAATTGTTCCGGATTCATTGCATATTTCTGCGCGCTGATGCGACACTCTTTAATAAAAACAGGAAATTATTAACCTACTTTATGAACAATGGCTAACTGGGACGTGTATAAGGAAATAGCAGGAACGCTCGAAGTAGAGTATCGCACTATTGATGCGCCGGAACTATGCGGTGATCACGTTGCTTCATACTATGTTAAGGTCTTTTAATATCAGATTTTGGATATATACCTAAACCTAGACCTAAATGGGATTTTTTCTGAAATACTTCCAATGCTTAGAAAGTTAGATATGGAAACAGATGTATCATTTTTCTTAGAGTGCTAGTCGCGAGAGCATAGTCACATCCACAATTGCCCGGTGACGACATATAGGTACCACACCACAAAAATTATAAATAAATATGGCAGAGAATATATCTGAGCATAATGGCTAAACATACATTCCTTCCATTCATAACGCGAGTGACTAGAAGGAAATCAATAACGTGTTTGGATCATGCTCTTGTAAAAACTAAAATTAATTCTATTGGTTTGATTTGCAAGAGTTCGATCACTGACCATGACTTGCTGATAGTAGGAATAAATGTAAATATTAAGAAAAGTAAAGAAAAAAAGAGGAATATAACAAAAATTAAGTATCACGACGTTACCAAAGACTTAAGAAATACAAATTGGAAATTTTTTAGATTTTAGGAGAAGAAATTGTTTAAAGTTCTATATTAAAGTTTAATGAAACAATCATAGACTGCGTAAAGAATCATACCAAAACAAGTACTGTAAGCCGAACCAACTACAACCTTAAACCTTGGATCACTACATCACCAGGCCTCATCAAATGCATGAGGCACAGAGATAAATTGCACCTAAGACTAAGGAAAGAACCACAAAATGTTGTACTAAAAACAACATATACCCGCGTAACATAAAACTGCTATAACAATCTGTTACACAAACTTATGTAGAATAGAACACGATAGCGGGCAACTGACTAAGCATCAAAGTAACACAACAGAGTTATGGGATTAGATAAAAAATATCTACGATATTTCACATATCAAAAAAGATGCTCAGGTGGTTCTAAGTGGAGCTGCCAATAATTGACAAGCCTTAAATCAGCGCAATGCACATTTTGACAAAACAGGAGCAAGACTCGCTTTTAAGATTCTACAAAAACTTAAAAAATCTCAAGAATCTCTATGTCAACAAATTCAGATGAAGAGTTTCCTTTCAAATTCTTTATTTTTGGCTCCTACTGATCACGCTGAAATGCTTGATATTTTACAAAATCTGAAACCTGACACCACACCGGGTGCCGATGATATCATACCACTTTTAATGAAGTTTGGAAAACAGACTTCATTGAGCCTCTAGTTTACATAAGTAATCTTAGTATGCAACTGGCACGTTTCCCAGTATCTGGACAATAGCAGTGGTCGTACCGGTGAACAAGAAAGGAGACAAAAAAGAGCCAGACAGTTATAGGCTAATTTCACTGCTCAGTAATGTATCTAAAATAGTTGAAAAGCTAAAAAATAAACGGTTAACGAACTTTATGGAGAAACATAAAATTCTCAGATGATCGTCAATTTGGTTTTAGGCCGGGAAAGTCGACCGGAGACGCTGTCCAGCGCTTGACGGAAGTGGTGTCGTCTCACTTGGACAGAAGACAAAAATGCATAGGTATTTTTCTTGATCTCGCACGTGCTTTCGATAGCATATCCCCAAAACGACAGCTTAAAAAGCTTAGATTGTCTGGAATCAGGGACAGTGCACTAAGCTGGTTCACAAGTTATTCAAAAAACCGTAAATAATATCTTAAAGTAGGCAATCAAAGAAGCGACGCAGCAAATATCTCTTACGGAATTCCACAAGGAAGCGTGCTATCGCCTACCCTGTTTACAATTTACATTAATGACCTTATAGGACTTAAACTACCTAACATGGAGATAATCTGCTACGCAGACGATACTGTCGCCATCTTCCATGGGAAAGACTGGGTCTCTGCTTTGCGAGTGGCAGGAACTGGAATGGAGGAGCTGTCTCGGTGGTTTGATGCCAATCTTTTTACTCTAAATTTAACCAAAACTAGTTTTATCGCTTTTAGTATTACACAAGCCACCGACTCAGAACTCTCATATTTACAAATCCACAACAACAACTGTGCATCGCGAGGCTACACTCACGCCATGTTCCCTAATCCCTGCTGCACATGTAAAAAAATAACTAGAGTTTATCATATTATTAAGCTTTCAGCATTACACAGGCCACCGGTTTAGAACTCTCATATTTACAAATTCAATACAATGGTATCTTTGGGTACGCAGATGATAGCACCGTTGTTACATATCTAGTGCGAGAGGCAGTGGGCAACAAACTCGGGTACTGAGAGAGAGTCTGATCGAGCGTTTGAGCTTGACCCTTGAGGCGGTGTCTACATGGGGCGATGCCAATCTGGTCAAATTCAACGAGAGTAAGACGCAAGCGTGTCTGATCTCCGCTAAAAAGAGTCCATTTCAACTGACTCCAACTTTTAGATTTGTATCCGTGCCGATTTCTGACCATCATGAGCTTTTGGGCGTTACATTGACATCTACGCTCAACTTTGGTTCGTATATCGAGTCCAAGGCCAAATTAGCTGCCAAAAAACTAGGTGTCCTCTCAAAGGTGCGAAGGTACTTCAAGTCTGAGCAGTTGCTCACGTTATATCAAGCTCAAATTCGTTCTTGTATGGAGTACTGTTCGCATCTTTGGGATAGTTCGGCCAAGTATCAGCTGGAAGCCTTGGAATCGATCGAGAGACGTGCCAAAAGGCTCATTGGCAACAACACTCTTGTGCGAAAAAGACTTCAAAGTCTTGAACATCGCCGAAAAGTTGCTAGCCTTTCGGTTTTTATCAGATACACTTCGGAGAGTGTGCGACTGATTTACATGATCTAGTACCATCTTGCCCTTTTTTTATCGGAAAGCTCGCAAAAAAGCGACATCGTTTGATGTTCCAAAGACACGCACGAAGAGATTTGACTCTACTTTTGTGATAAGAACGTCTAAGCTTTGGAATGAGTTGCCTGAGTGGGTTTTCCCTGTTAGTTACAATCTTTGTGTCTTCAAATCGAGAGTGAATTGGTTTCTTCTAGGTAAACACGCTCCATCGTAGACCGCATCGTCGCTTAACATCAGGCGAGATGGCGGTCAAGTGTACACCTGTAAAAGTTAAAAAAAAAAATGGGCAATTTGCTTGATCGTATGAATGTAATGTATTACTTGGTTAAATTACTTATTCCAAATTAATTTACTATCTCAAACAGATATAGCTTAAATTGATTATAGTCGGTTTATTTAGGACCTAAGCAACTTTTAAGATTCCACTATGTAATTACAATAAATATTGATATTCTAATAATAATGTAACATGTAGGTCATTTTAATAATATAACTGTTGAAATTTGTGAGCAGTTTAACCAACGTATATATTAACCATGGAAATAAGACATGTGTTATTCTAAATCAAATTAATTCTAGATTTGATAGTATACTAGTAAATATAATAGATATTATAGTTAAAATTAACGTGAAATGTGCTACTAAATAGATACTTGAACTAGAGCGCCTAAGATTAGAACAGGCTTAGCCTAGTTTGGGGCTTAATGTAAACTGTACAGCCATTGAAAAAGAAATTAGCCATAAACTCTCATTGTAAAATAAAGAAATAGAATAGTATCTAATGATTATAAATGTTAAATTATTAAATAAGTTATAAAGTTTTTTTTCCATTATTTTTTCAACACACTTGGTCATAAAATGACTCTTAAATGGATCCAGATTGACCGGAGAAGTAAAAATTCCGACCGAGTTTCACAGCTTATGTTGTAGAATAAATTGGGTACAAATATCTTGTGCGTGTTGCTCGATGAGCGGGTGAAGAGAAAGAGTGACTTGACGCTTTGACGTTTTGACGCTTGTAACTCTACTTGACAAGAAATTATTACTAACGGCATTCGCTTTCTTGACAACGGAAAAGTGTGCATATTATGACGATTACAACTTTGTGAATCGTTATATCTCAAAAACGGTGGCTCATAGAAAAAAAGTATGGTGACATTTTTTGTAGATAATTTTATGATCTACATTTTTATCTGCGGTATTTTTATGATAAAACTTACCGTTCTGCTGAAAATCGCGATAAACTCATTTTTTTTACCTTTGACCTTGAATAATTTTTTTTCCTTACAGGGGAAATATGGGGAACTTTCAAATTTTGTTTTTAATGATATTTCAAACAATCTTACCGATTTTCAGCTTGGTGGGAATTTAGGTAACTTTACTCTTATTTTTTGGTCTAATTTAACCGGACTATAATAAATAATAACAAAATATGGATAGACAGGAACGCGATGACGCGCTTGCATCTTGCGTTATAGACAACAGGCTCGTGAACAAAATTTACGTATCAAACGAACCACCAGGAGACCTTTGTAAATATGTAATACCTATTCTAATTTATTATTCCGCAACGCCGTGCAAAAATCATGCGACAAGGAGAAATGATCAAGGATGGCAAACCCCACCGCCCTCCCCCCGCTTCGACTGCACTCAGTTGGACAGCTTACGGCTTACGGTGACGGCATAGTGCTGAATCTTATTACTTTATACCCTTCTATCATCCTACATAGGTCTCATGGTGTGGTGGTTCATTTGATACGTAAATTTTGTTCACGGGCCTGTAGTCTGTTACTAATTACGCAGCTGTAAACATCCTGCCCCCGTTGAAAGCTTCGGGTTTTAACCTTCTAGCTCTTCTGCGGTAGGTAAGGCACACAAGCGGGGTATTTCGTCTTTGGGTCCGTAGAATAATTTTGAAATGCGGCCACGTCTTCAACAGAGAGTTGGGACGTTGTCTTCTTGAATTAGGACCAAATCTCCGATATTTGGATTTAAAGAGTTGGTCTTCTATTTGCGACGATGTTGTAGTTCAGCTATATACATATCATAGTTGTCATCTCTTTAAAAAAGTTGATAAATTTATTGAATTCGCTCGTAGCGTTTTATATATCTGGGATTGTAGTAAGAGCACGGCCAATCAGAAAACTGCTCACTAGCTGAACGTAGCCTTGAAGATGATTCCATTATAGGAGACACCCAGAAACCCGAGTCACCTACACCATCCCACCTTGAACAAAATATGAATGTAACGCCAGAACAAATAAGCGCGCTGCTGGATGAAAAATTGAAGAAAAGCTCAGAACATGTACTATCTAAAATATTAGAAATAAAATATTCCATACAGTTGGAGATAAAAACAATTGTCCAAAAACTAGAACAAGATAATATAACGGCTCATAAAGAAGAAACCACCAACAAGCAAAATAAAATTGAAATTGAACTTAAACAAATCCAGTCAAAAATTAAAAAAATAGAACAAGAGAACACTCTACTCAAACAGCATATTGCGGAATTAAAATTACACATGACACCAATAAATTATGCGACCAATGAAACTAATATAAGGAAAATCTAGTGCTCTATGGCCTTAAAGGTTTTGGGGAGAATGAAGACGACGATCGCGTAATAAATATTTTTCGTGATATACTAAATGTAGAACTCACAGGTTATTAGAAGAACTAGCTTTTACCCGCGACTTTGTCGAAGGTAACTCAGGCAGTACCTATTTGTATACCCATACACATTTACGGTTACTAAAATCAGCTTATAATAAAACAATTTTATACAATTTCATCAAAATCGGTTCAGTTATTACGGCGTGAAACCGTAAGAGACATTCGTCCCCTCAACTCCAATTTCGTCCCCGTACAGTTAAAAATTACAAAATTGCTAGAACAAACATTTATTGGCTTCGTGTCAAGGGCCTACATACAAAGTTTCATGATTTTATCTTCAACGATTGGGAGCTTCTATATATACCTTCATCCCTGATTTCAATCTGAATTTTATCCCTTTGCAGTTCGAAATTACAAAATGGATAGAACAAACATTTATTTGCTTCGTCTCAAGTGTCTACAGACAGAGTTTCATGGTTTTATCTTCAACGGTTGGGAACTTCCATATTGACATTCATCCCCCATTTCAACCCCAATTTCACCCCCGTACAGTTCGATATTACAAAATTGATAGAACAAAGAAACATTTGTTTGTTGTCAAGTGTCTATATACAGAGTTTCATGGTTTTATCTTCAACGGTTGAGAACTACCGTATTGACATTCATCCCCCATATTAACCCTAATTTCATCCCCGTATAGTTCAAAATTACAAAATTGCTAGAACACACATTCGTTTGCTTCGTGTCAAGTGTCTATATACAGAGTTTCATGATTTTATCTTCAATGGTTGAGAACTTCCATAGTGACATTCATCCCCTATTTCAACCTCAATTTCACCCCTGTACAGCTCGAAATTACAAAATTGATGGAACAAACATTTAATTGCTTCGTGTCAAGTACCTAGATACAAAATTTGTTAACTTTGAAAATGACGAATTTTCATACAACCGTTCATTCCTTGTTTCACTCTCTTAGGGGTTGAATTTCGCAAAATCCCGTCTTAGCAAGCGCCTACGTGCTAAAAGGTACCTCCATGCAAAATTTTAGAATCATAGCATTTGTAGTTTCTGAGATTCCTTTATGAGTGACCTTTCGCTTTTATATAATATATGTATAGATATAGATTGACGCTTATCAAAAAGCGCGGTCACAAAAAACTCAAAAAAACAAAATTTCTCAATCAATCCTTGAATGCAGTGACTTTATAAGCTTTAAAAATAGACTCAATGATTTCTTATTATCTATGTAAAGCATACTATTGGCTAAAAGATTTTCTAACAGACAAGACTTTAATTTTATATAATTTTGACATTTCAATTTAATTTTTGTAACGTGACATTTAATTGTGTGACGTAATTTTATTATTTAATTTCTACTAGTAATTTATTAAATCCACGAGCTAAAGTGATTTGATTTGAAATAAATTAAATTACAAAACAAATAAAAATACAAAACTAAATTAAATTACAATTCAAGTTAATTAATTATATTCCAAGTAACAAACAAAAAAAAAACTAAATACGAAAAATCCTATCACCCCGGAAAAAAGCATGGGTCCTAAAGAAACAAATAGGTATTAACGACAAAACGACGCAATTCATAGACACAAATTAATATGCTGTCACGTCAACGCACGCTACGAAAGCTCTCAAAAGGATTATTTTTCCCGTTTTTCTTACATTCTTCATTCATACTTCGCTCCTATTAATAGTAGTGTTATGTTATATAGCCTGCGTCGATAAATAAAGATAGATAGATAGATAGAAACTCTTTATTGTGATACAGACAAATTAATAAAATTACAGTGAAATACTTATGAACTAGTACCACAAGTGGCGGCCTTATTGCTAAGAGCAATCTCTTCCAGGCAACCATCACAAAGGAAAAAAAAGCCTACATACAAATACAAACAGGGACGAGTGACATTAATTAAAAAAACTATTAAACATATATTCCTAAAATAAAATAATAAATATTAACCAATAAAAAATAATAATATTATGCTTCCATAATATTTAAAACTTACATAAATAAGTGATAACAACAAATAATTACCTATACTAAGACAATAAGAGTGCGGATATTATGCACAGTGATTCAAAAACCGCCAGAAACACGAAACAATTACAACAAGTCTAAAACAATAGTGCTACAACTTGCTAGTGTCAACAGTGTTGCATTGTGATAAATAAAAATCTTTTACTTTGCCCTTAAAAACGCTCAAGGACTGCGACTCTCTCACAGAGGATGGCAGAGCGTTCCACAAACGGACAGCCTTAACAGTAAAAGAGTCCCCATAGTAGGAAGTCTTGTGTGATGGTGTGGTAAGGTTGAGTGCCACAGCAGCTCGCAAAGAGCGTGGGCGTGAAGTTTCGTAGCAAAAACAGAAACGTTCCTTAAGGTACGAAGGAAAAGTAGGGATGAACAATACATTATACAGAAGTGATAAGATGTGTGCATTTCTGCGGAGACGAATTGGGAGCCACTTGAGCTTAGCGCGAAATTGAGAAACGTGGTCATACTTGCGCAAGCCAAATATGAACCGGATGCAGAAATTTTGTAGACGCTCAAGCTTGTTCAGTTGTTCCTCGGTGAGATCAAGGTAACAAACATCGGCATAATCTAGGATGGGAAGTAGAAGTGACTGGACAAGTGAAATTTTGGTGGAAGTAGGGAGAAAGTTGCGTAACTTCATCAAAGCTCCAGCCGCGGCATACAACTTCTTACTAGTGACTTGAAGCTGCGGTCCCCAGCTTAAGCAGCGATCCATGGTAATGCCCAAATTCCTGACAGAGCTGCTGTAAGGTATGATGGTTCCATCAAACTCAATCTTAGGGAGAGATTGCCAGTCGATATTGGATATCTGCCTAGTACCACCAATAATAATGGCCTGTGATTTTCCAGGATTTACACTCTGCCCAAAACACCTGCCCCACTTACAGATGCTAATCAAGTCTAAGTTAATTGTGTTAATTGCTTCAGAAATTTTGGACAGAGGGGCGTGAGAATAGACCTGAAGATCGTCAGCGTACAAATGATAGGAAGAGGAAAGGTTAAATGAAATGGAGTTTATAAAAAAGGAGAAAAGCGGAGGAGAAAGGACCCCACCCTGAGGGACGCCAGCAGATATCGAACACCAGGAAGATAAATTATCCTCAAAGTGAACTCGCTGCCTACGACCACTGAGATAACTGTCAAACCAACTGATAGCAGAATGTGAAAAATTAGAAGAGCGTAACAAGGCCAGGAGAATGTCATGATCTACGGTATTGAAGGCATTGCTGAAGTCTAGGAGCACCAGCACAGTAAGTTCACGATTTTCTACCGAAAAACGGATGTCATCAGTAATCTTCACCAAAGCACTAACCGTGCTGTGCCCCGGACGAAAACCCGATTGGAAGGGATTAAGTAACTTATAACGGGAAAGGTATCTACTAAATTGATTATGAACAAGGCGTTCGAGAACTTTAGACAAAAAAGGAAGTATTGAAATGGGCCTGTATTCCGAGAAAGACTTAGGGTTAGGTTTTTTTGGAAGAGGAATAATTTGGGCATCTTTCCACGTAGCCGGAAAAACACCAGAGGAAATGGAGGTGTTGAAAATAACACATATTACAGGAAGGAAGAACTCAAGGACGGGGACCAACATGTTACGAGTAATGCCATCACTACCTACTGCATTAGATGAAATTGAAAGGACACTCTTCCTGACCTCTTCAGCAGAAAATTCGTTAAAAATAAAAGAAGGGTTGCTCAAGATAGGTAAATCAAAAATTGAGAGAAGGGTGCTGTATTTAGTATGTAAGTCAATATTAGATGAGGAAGAGAAATGGAGATTCAGCAAATCAATGTCGAGATCTCTAGGGACACTATCAAGCCGAGATTTCCCGATCCCCATCGACCTCAGGAATTTCCATACCTTGGCAGGATCATCGTTTTCGACGGAACTGTGAACATGACGTCTAAGAGCGTCTCTGCAAGCCGTATTGCAGCGATTACGGATTTTAACGTACGCTGCTCTAGTGCGATCTGACGGACGGCACTTGTAATTGAATTTGGCACAGTCTCTTTTGTGCATTAACAGTTTAATGTCGCCTGTCAGCCAAGGTGCTGGAAGGTGTTTAACTTTGATAGGCCGCAAAGGAGCATGTTTATCGTACAACTGTATAAGAGTAGAGTTGAATATAGTAATCTGGTCATTAACACACTCAGCTTCAAAAATTGGCGACCAGTCAATATTTTAATCCGATTGAAACGCTTCCCTATTTATACCACTGAAATTACGCTGGAGAATAATTTTGGGTTTGGATTTGGGAGGTCGGACTTTATAGGACAAGAATATTAGATCATGGTAGGAGAAACCAGCAGGACACTGTCCGTGTTTGGCAACGAGTTGAGGAGAGGAAACCATGATTAGGTCGAGTAACGAAGGAGTACAGTCAGGAAAATGATGCGTGGCGTTCAAAGGTAGAATTTGCAAGTTATAGGATTGGGTAATGGATTGAAGGGAAAAAGATCGGTGATTCTGTTTACGAAGGCAGGTGTTAAAATCACCCATTATTATAGTGTGTTTGTAAAGGGGCAAAAGATTTTCGAGCAGAGTTTCAAATGAAGGAAAGTAGTTGACAGTCAAAGAATGACAGTAAAAAACTCCAAGTAAAATCTTAGTATGAGACAGATTAATCTCAATAAACAAATGTTCTCCAGCGTTGGCTGGAGGAGGTTGGACTGACGTTTCAATTACCGAGAAAGGAATATGTGACCTGAGGTATATGGCGACCCCTCCGCCTCGGCTGCCCGTTCGGTCATTGCGAATAAGACGAAACCCAGGCAACGAGTAAGAGACAGAAGAAAGGCTAGGTTTTAACCACGTTTCTGAGACCAAAATTGCATGAATGTTTCTATCAATGAGATATGTTTGAATATCATTAATGTGACACGGAATACTTTGAGCATTGATATGTATGGCATTGAAATTTTTAGAAACATCACAAAAAGTAGCAGAAAGCGTATCAGATAGTGTAGGAATATTTGCAAAACTGTTGTCACCGGCACTTGAAGCAGTAGAACAAGGAGAGAAGAAATCAAAATTGTTAGAGCAATGACTATCATCCAACAAATTATCCATTAGGTATTAATAATCAATATTTTTCAAAACAAAAACAAAAATATTACACAAAAAAACAAAACAAAAATAAAATAAAATTAGTTACTTAATCTGAAAAATAAGCGACATACTTGTGTGCCTAAATGTTTGATTACACTTTTATAAAACTTAACAGTATTTACATTTCGCACAACCACATTTTACAAAAATTGCCAACATGTACAATCATTTGATTTGAAAAAGAAAACGCAAACTATATACTATTTTACATTACTCAATCTATGTCCAAATCTATAAAAAAAAATATATATATATATAAAATCACGACATGACATTACTCAGGTAAGACTGACAATAACAGAACAAATGACAATCACTGAATGTGACACAAACAGAAATGACAAGTACACACGACTGACAATTAAACATGAATGTCATCTATACGTCAGTGTCACCACCACACAAATCATAAGCAGTAAAACAAGCAAGAAATTTACAAAACTAAAAAACAAATTGTAATAAAATTAAAGAGGGTGAAATAGCATTATACTACCCGAAGTGATAACTTATATTAACAGACACAGATATAATATGTACATCGTAGTGCAAAAATAAAAAATAAGTCCAACAAGCAGGTCAACGAAGGAACGTCGACAAAAAATGCGTTGCGTCGAAAATATGCCATGCTTAGCGGTTACGCCTCGGTCTAGCGCCCGTAGCTGGTACTGTCGGGCCATGCGCATTCTTCTGTATAGCAGACGGCAGCAATTTCTAGAGGACAGCACCGCCACCAGATACAATTTTCTCAAGTTCACAGCGGCTACTAATTAGGTGGTGCTGACCATCTGTGAGAATGTGGATGTAACCATCACGAGTCCAGCAGCTTTTGACACCGAATCGCTCTCTAGCTGCCATAAATGTATGGTGCCTAGACTTTGAGAGGAACTCAGAGAGAGTAATATTAGTGCCCTTTAAGGATGATTTTAATGACCATAGCTTACTCCGGACCGCAAGATCTTTAAGTTTAAAAAGAATAGGTCTAGGCTTGCCATCATTAACCCTGCCCATGCGCTGGCAACGGGAAATAGAACCAGTGCTGAAAGTGTCCAACTTAAGATGCGCAGTGACTGTGTTTACAACTAGTGTTGAGATGTCTTCCTCCTTCGCCTCTGGCACACCATGCAAAAGCAGTATTTTGCGGCGACTGCTCATCTCCAGCCTATCTACCTGCTGAGCCAGCATACCCATCTGTGACTGGAAATCTCGTAACACTTGCATGGTGAACATCTTGAACTGCGCAAAGTCAGCTGCAAGGCTGCTGGTGGGGTTACCTGGAGGTGGAGTTTTGAGCAGCTCATTCTCAAACTGTTCCATCCGCTTATTTAACGCTTCCATCATGTCCACAAACGATTTTGAAGTGCTAGTCATTGTGAGGAAATTGATGTGCTCAGGATGAAGACACTCTCAGTATGTATAAAGAGATTTAATATGGCAGAACAAAGTATATCGCTTAAATCACTTAATTTAACATGAATTAAGCCAAAAAATTCACTATTTATATTAAATATCACATAAATAAATAAGAGCAAATTTTAACTTTGTTGTCACTTCTACCCCCAAAAAATTATGAACTATCCGATAAAAAACTAATAATCTTTCAACAAACAATCTTTCTTCAAACTCTTCAGCTTTATAAAGGAAAGTAAAATGTAAAGTAAAGTAATTATTTCTTTGCGTAGCATGGGTACATTTATAGATGGTATGGTTACAAAAAATAGTTCGCCATACACTGCCTTTCGGCATGCAAAAAACATACAACAAACGGAAAAAACAACTGAATCTACAACATTTCAACAAATTACAATTTAAAACACAAAATAATAGTGAGCGAAGCGAGCCGGCGACCTCCGTAGTGGAGCGTAGAGCGTAGGCCGAGTATGGAGAAGCGACACTCAGGGCTGACCGCTGAGCTTCTGGCGGGAGCCCACCCGGAGTCAAAAAGTGTCATATTTCTTAAGTGTACTGTGCTATTTTTTAATGTGTGCCTTTAAATATTATGCTTAGTTATCTTTTTGCTTTATATGGTTATGTGTTTAAATATTATCATTGTAGTGTAAGTTATCGTTATGCTTGTAAACATTATGCGAAAACAGTTATGCGTTTAGTTGTTATGGTAAATTATCATTAGTCTTAAAAACTTATGCCTACTTAAATTAGTACAAAAAATGTTTTTTTTTAATGGTACAAAAAAATGTTATGCTACCCCATATAGATCCGTCACAATCATGTCAATGTCAAGAATTTTTTTTAGCAGAATCGGCATAAAGCTAACCATACACAGTCAAACTTATCGTCAACATGTTTGTTACATTTTAATATTTTCTCATACCCAACAAATAATTAAATCGTTGTATCATAATATTATAAAATACAAAATAAATGTTTTATTATTAAATATAAAATTAATGTCAGTAATATTATACAATACAAAATAATGTCAGTAATGTCAGTTCCAATATTTGATTAATTCTATATGTCGGCGGACAGAGTCTCGCCATCATCATCATTAGTCGCATCCTTCTGCGTAGCCGATGGGTAGTGTTGGATGAAAACTCGCAAACACAATTGGATTTATTAAGTACAGGTAACAAAGTAGGTTGTATAGCAAAGTACGCATCGTACAAACATATACATCGTGCAAATGCGCGATGGTTCAAACACAACCGCTCTGGCCGACCGCCGCACAAGAAGTGTCTTTAGTGTCGTGCGCTCCACTCGGCCGGGGGAATATTGACTCATCGAACGCCGACAGGTGGCACTTGCGTCCCGGACACGATTCGATTGTAACTCGAATGCGACTCGATTCCGACATATACATAAAATGTAATAGACGTAATATTAGAAGAAAATAAAACGTGTCTATTAATTATTACAATAATATACTTGGTCAATTTAGTTATTAAACAGTAGGTATGAAAAATAGTTAATGTTAAAAGTTTAGTTTAGTTAATCTGATAAATACTCACGAATTGAGTAGTATGACTTTTCTAATAAAATGCACTTCCATTTTTATACCTGAATGTATTATCTCCAATAATAGTATAATTTTCCTCCAGTGTAACCAACTCTTTTGGCAGGTGATTCTTTATATATATCATTGGCGCCATGCATAGAGCGCTATTAGGAAGTAATGTAGTATTTCTTACGAGTTCGTTGAGTTTATAATAATTTCAAGTACTTTTGAAACTTTTAAATAAGTTTAAGTTATTGCGCACAAACATTGCACACTCATATATATATATACAGACACGGCACTGTTAAAATTTTCTGATTTTTAAATTAAGTTTGCAACTTTATCTTCGTTTTATTTTGCAGATGGCCCTTACACACTTTTTTTGCACTCTAAATATGGTTAATTTGTTTGGGCTAATACCCCAAAACATAATTCCATACCTAAGTAGCGATGAGATATAACCTTTATACACTGTCAGCATAGTAGACTGGTTCACAGTTTTTGAGAGTAAATAGAGCCCATATGAGTATTTGCTTAACTTTGCCCTTACGTTTTCTACATGGTGCTTACAATTTAAGCAGCAATCCACAGTCAGACCCTAAAACTTAGTGATATCCACAGTGTCAATTATATTCCCAGAATAACAAATGTAAAGATTACTCAATTTCTGAAATCTATTTCTCAATAACATTACTTTTGTTTTACTGAGATTTAATTTCAGATTATTTAGAGTTAACCAATTTATAATGCTACAAAACGTGTCGTTCATATATTTTTGAATGCAAGCACTATCTTTGCCAGTGAATAATATAGTGCTGTCATCTGCAAACAGAACTATATATTTTTTGTGGCCTTAGAAAGAACATTGATATAAATGATAAATAGTATACTATTATAAAATAATGTCAGTAATGCCAGTTCCAATATTTGATTAATTCTATACATAAAATGTAATAGACGTAATATTAGAAGAAAATAAAACGTGTCTATTAATTATTACAATAATATACTTGGTCAATTTAGTTATTAAACAGTAGGTATGAAAAATAGTTAACGTCAAAGTAATAAAAACATAAAGCGTTATACGCTGCCTTGTGGAACACCACACTTAGCAGTTTTATATTTTGAGTTATGTTTAACTCGTTTATGTAAAAGTCGTTCCTGGTGCAAACGTGCCCAAAACGCTGGCTGCGTTCCCTCGCTAGATGACGATGGCTATCCTCTGCCTCAGAAACGAGCCAGAGCGAGAGTCATTTAAATCATTCAATAGTTGTCACTAGTTATTTCTTATGTTCATTTTCGCTTCTGCCGTGCGCTCTGAACCACACACATTTTTAATTAATTACCGTTGCCACTAGGTAGAATATTATTCTATTTGCTAATTTTCCAAATGAAAATGAAGCTTGAAGAAACGATTGAGTCGAAATAATTAAAAATTGTAATTGTGAAATCAATGAGCCGTTTTCTAAATATAGTTATAAATTTTGCCAGGTGTGGCACAACTGTTTGTTTTTGTGAAATTTAGCTAACAAAATAAAACATTGGCGCCACCAATGGTGAAATTAGGATCTGTCTTTGACAGGTCTTTTTGCATATTGAAAACGCCCCATTGAATCCCAAATACCAGTGTCATTTGCGGTAACCATTTCGAGGTCAATGACAACATATTTACTTGGTTATATGGCAATGCGTAAATTTAATATTCTAAGGTTGAACAGCACGACCAGAAAAATTGTTTAGAACAACGATCTCAATACAAAGATGTGCCCTCCCAAACTTCAGGTCGCACGGAATGCCATTGTTGGGAAGAGTAAATTCATTATTTCCGTTCTACCGGACATTTTTACCTATCGCTATGCGTTGTCAACAACCAAAATAAGTAGAACCACAGCATATCTCGCCACTAGCGACTCTAGGGGTCAAGTAGATTATAGGTTGTTTGTAAACCACTTACGATACACAGAGAGACG
Source organism: Ectropis crepuscularia (assembly GCA_963693475.1). Lineage (NCBI taxonomy): Eukaryota > Metazoa > Arthropoda > Insecta > Lepidoptera > Geometridae > Ectropis > Ectropis crepuscularia. The sequence continues at coordinate 30,754,865 of OY856339.1, read as the reverse complement.
CAGTTAATTATCAATTTCAAGGTGCTCAGGGAACTTCCATCTTATATCGATGGTTTAGAAATAAAATATTTGTATCGATTTCTTGTGCTTTTTGTAGTGTAAATTTGACTAACATGGCAACTCAAAATTAATTCTCACATGACTAATAGCCGCCGTCATTTTGGGTGCATTTTAGTGCCTCAGTTATGTGGTAGGATGGGTTCTGTCCACGTTTTTTTATACGTCCATGGTCATCATTATAATTATCATAAACACCGTCAGATTAAAATAAACCGCGTGGGATTTTAAGCCTACGGTCGGTTAGATTAAGTTATAATACGTCGTTAGATTACAATTTGTCGGTATTTGCAATTTTACGGGGACGTATACATAATATATGAATCTGGTATGGAGATAGTTTTTTTTATCCCAACAAATGTAGTTTCTTTTTACCCTACTGCAAGAACGGTTATGTTTTGTTCATAATATAGAATAGTATCTTTCTAAATTCTATGAGTACAACGTCACGGCTAGTGTTAAACAATCATTTTAATAATTTGTTATTATCCTCATTTGAATCATATTACCTACTGTAAGTTTGTTTGACGCATCTAGCCGCAGAGCTAAAATTATACGTGGTAAAATTAATTAATTGCTTCTTATTAAGTATCTTGACACACAATTTCATGGTTTTATCTTTAACAATGACATACTCCCATGTGTGCTGAAGCATGGTACTTGCACAGTACTGCACAGGGTGACAGTTCCGGCTAATTTCGTAACACGAAACGTTGCGTGAAGCTTGCCACGATCCACGATGTACAATATTATGTCTAATATGTGTTTCAGCTGCGTCACATTTGTAATTATAATTAATCATTAATAACTGTAATAGTAAATTAAATGAAGCCCAATTAGAATATTCTAATCTTATATACATATAAAATTCTCGTGTCACAATGTTAGTAACCTTACTCCTCCGAAACGGCTTTACTGATTTTTACCAAATTTTATATGCATATTCAGTAGGTCTGAGAAACGGCTACTATTTATTTTACATACCCCTAAGTGGTAAGGGGTGTTAACCCCTAATTATTATTTTTTTGGCAATTTTTTTGTATTTTTTTTATATTGTGACATTAAAAAATACATCCAACCCTAAATTTTTACCGTTTTATCATCAACCCCTATTTTTAAATAGCCATTTTAGTAATTTAATCATTTTTCATTCCGCTCGATAACTGATCAATTACCGTCTTTTTTGTAAATGTTTTTCACTATATTTCGATTAAAATTTCCCGGAGCTTATGGTAAATCTAAAATTGTTTTATAAAAATAAACATTTATTTTTATTATTAAAATTCAGGGTTGCCATGGATGGTTTAAATTCACAAACCAGCCCGGCAGATGGCGCTGCAGTTGGTATCTAGGTTATTATCCGAGCGAAGCCGGAACGGGCCGCTAGTCTACATATAAATTTAATTTAAAATAACAAGCAAAGTGTCATGCGTACAACGTAACGCGATAGATGTATTTAGTGATGGGATGTACTGCTAGGCTGGATAGTTGATATACATATTGTAAAATAAAAAAAATATAATGTTCGTAGTTCCATTCTTTATCCGAGGAGGTTTTAATCAGTTTAATTTAGCTTGACCTGTTTATTTGTTTGAATCAGATTTTGTATTTGAATTTTTAGCCCGTTCTAATGCCAATACTTTTTTTAAATACTTTAAAAGGTATTTGCAACGAACATAAATATCACATCGGTATCTACCGGTTGTGTTTTGAATGCATTTTTATACAAATGTTTTTTTGTATTATATAATTATGATACATGGGTCCTGAGCACCTTGAAATTGGTACAAAACTGTGTCTCTGTGTGTAAACTCTTTGCATGGCACACAACCAACCATAAAAAAAATGCATGATTGCAAATTTCAGCCCGATCACATTCAGAATTCAGTTACGCACACTCAGTCCGCTACAAACATCCAAACTTGCACAATACATCAATGTTATTATTAGGTAAGTAGTGGGAAATTCGTTAATATAATTACATTGTAGTATTAGTTGGTATCATACAACACAGTCATGAAGTGGTTTCCGTTGTTTGTGATTATTGTTCAACTATGGACTCTTGTTGGCGGCGCTGGCAGTATACTCGCATCCAGGCATGACTCGGAAAGATCCAACGTACTCAGGTATGAACAAATATGTGTGTAATGAGGTTTTTTAATTGATTCTATTGATTTACTATTTTTAACAAACCTTAGACTTGTTTACGATGACACTTTAAAATGGTCAGATGGTAAATTAAAAATCCCTCTTGACATCAAATTCATAAACAATAATATTAACCTACAATTTGTTGACGCAGACGCAGCCACATTATTAGGCATAGATAACGACACACATACTAACTGGAAGGCTCACATAAAGAAGCTAAAATCCAAATTGGCCAGCTTTATTAACGCCCTAAGAGAGTTACGACGAGGCACCAACCTGGATACAGCCTTATCGGCCTACTACGCGTACGCTTTCTCCAGGCTGTCCTATGGGATTTTACTTTGGGGTGGGAGTGTAGACGCCGCTGACCGCACACATTCCTTTTGTAAGGTGTCTTCACCTTATCCGTATCCATATCCTCGCCAACATTACACTGCCTGATATAAGTAAATCACATTTTCACATACCTTACTTTATTGACTACAAAATTTTAACTTTGAAATCGCTACATACATTGGAAAATTGCAAATTTGTTTAGAAATATCCATTTTTTTTTATAAAGTAGCAGACAACCGGCGCTACCCTATTAGGACATTTTATATATATAACTTGAACGTACCAACATCAAAACTAACGTTACATAGTACCGGTCCACATGCGATGGCCATAAAAATGTATAATAAGCTTCCCATCAAATTAAAGGAAATTGAAGATGAGCGTAGGTTTATTAGGACTTTGAGAAATCTGCTGCTGTCCAAAGCCTACTTACTATATCTATAGCAGCGCCCCGTGGTGTTACCCGCGTATTTTCTGTTGTTCCCGTTGTTTTCCGGGATAAAAAGTAGCCTATGTGTTCTTCCAGACTATAATCTAAATGTGTTCCAAATTTCAGCCCGATCCGTTCATACGTTAGGACGTGATTGAGCAACAAACATCCAAACATCCAACTCTTACCGAGCATCTACGTGTTAAAAAGGACCACCATGCAAAATTTCAGATTCCTAGCATATTTGCAGTTCCTGAGATTCCTTGATGAGTGACCTTTCGCTTTTATATATATAGAAGACTAGCTGTTACCCGCGACTTCGTCCGCGTGAAATAAATACTAAGATAACTCAGGCAGTAGATACTTATTTGTATACCCAGACACATTTACGGTTACTTACTAAAACAGCTTCTAATAAACAATTTTATCAAAATCAGTTCTGTTATTTAGGTTTGAAAGCCTAAGAGGTATTCATCCCCATACAGTTCGAAATTATAAAATTGCTAGAACAAACATTTATTTGCTTCGTGACAAGTGCCTATATACCTATAGAGTTTCATAGTTTTATATTCAACGATTGGGAGCTTCCATATGTACTTTTATCCCCCATTTCAATCCCAATATCATCCCTATACAGTTCGAAATTACAAAATTGCCAGAGCAAACATTCGTTTGCTTCATGTCAAGTGTCTATAATATAATGTTTGCATCCAGGTTTGCTAGCAGCGCCCGCGGTGCTACCCGCTTAATTCCCGTTCCCGTTGTTTCCGTTATTATTCCGGGATAAAAAATAGCCTATGTGTTCTTCCAGACTATACTCTATATGTGTTCCAAATTTCACTCCGATCCGTTCATACGTTAGGAGGTGATTGAGCAACAAACATTCAAACATTGACATTTATAATATTAGTAAGATTAGGAATAATTCAATAAGTAAGTATATCAAAACATAGGTCTTTCATCTTATATTAGCCCATTTTTATAAATATAACTAATGTTCATTTTGTAGTGGTAGGACTCTTAGCAGAATCCACCTGGTGAAGTACCACACCTTTGCCAGTTATTCTACCGCCAAGCAGTAATGTGCAAACATTACTGTGTTCCGGTTTGAAGGGCAATGTTTCCAGTGAAATTACAGGGCTTAGAGATATAACATCTTAGATCTCTGGGTGACGAGCGCAGTGCAGTGCAAGGTAATGATTTGGACTCTTCATGTTACAATAGCTGCGTGTCACTGTGCTGTTATGTGGCAGGCATGTTGCTTAACATCAGGCAAATGTCCTACTCGTCTCGTCACTTTTCATTAAAAAAAAAACAATTTTATTTGACCTCTCAGAAATAGGATAGTTGCCTACTATGGTGGATAGTAGCCTAACGATAAGCTAAGAGGGATACTTGTGGAAAATAGACGCCTTCTGATAAATTACAATAGCAAATAATAAATAATTTTATTTGAAACAAAAAAATTACATTTGAAAAAAATATAGTCATGAGAATTATTTATTAAGATCTTTTAGTACCCACTAATCAAAATAATTAGAAAAATTATAGTTTTATAATGTTGTTCATTATTTTGATTGAATTGTTTTAATTGTTGTAAAAGATTAGATTTTTGTAAAATGTTATAGATTATTTATATTAGATAGATTTAGAAAAACGTTATAACACAATACTAATTAAAATTAGTCAACTGTGAATTCGGTAAGTTCAAAATAAAATATCATTAATATTGTTGTTATAGAATTAATAGTTGCAGATAGTTCGCCCTAATGCTAGTAACTAGGGCAAGGGCCGTAAAACTAAGAAGGGCGACCAAGCTTTTTAATACAGATACTTGCCTTTTTAAATTTTCAAAGGAAATAAAATCTATTTATAAATAATACGTAATAAATAGTGTAATTTTAACTGTAAAGCATGCAATAAAACAAAAGTTTGACTGAAACCACGATCAGTAACATAGATATTTAATAGAAATAAGTTGCCAATATTAGTTCGACGTCTGTCGTTGATTTGCCGTGGACGATTTTTGTTTACAGAGACAAAACTCATGCACCTACTCAAACAATTTAGATCGATATGAGATCTGCAGGGCGCGCATTTACAATGATACTGCACTGAATCTTTTTACATTCCTAACATGACGAATTTAAACCGAGGCATACATCAGGGTCAGATAGTGTTGTGTGTGAATTGTCATACCAATTTATATTTATTCATTTATCGCACTGAGGCAAGTATCCGGGTTTTAGCCTAGATTTATTTTTATCCTGAGAAAATAACGTGATCGAAAACTACGCGCGACAAACCGCGGGGTACTGCTAGTTTTTCATAAATCTATGCAGGATTCACAGTTTCATATTAATATTTTATTTGAACAGGTTTTCGTTATGAATTTAAAATAAATGTATATTTTTGTTGCAATCCCGCATTATTTTGAGTTTAAAAAACTACTATAAGAACATGAATAACGATATAAAATTTTCATTTATAGATATTTTAATTATCTGTCAAATGACACCAAACGACGGCACATGTTGTATCCAGCAATGTCCTGCGAGCGTCTTCAAAAAAGTGAGTAACTGACTATTATCTATACTAATATTTTTTTAAATCTGAAGAGTTTGTTTGTTTGAACGCAAGGATCTCGGAAACTACTGGTCCGAATTGAAAGATTTTTCTCAGTTAGATAGTCCATTTATCTAAAAAGGCTATAAAATATATAGGCTATTTAACATTACGGCACACCCCGGACACTCGAGTAAAACTCCATAGAAACGCCGCTGTTCAATAACCTACTCTCCACACAACTATGCAATGTAGTACAGACACACGCATGTGTGTGCGCGTTAGTTATAGGGCTACCTACTGAATACTGAATTGTTTTATTGAATAGTTGTGCCCCTTGAGTTCACTTTGTGACGTAAAGTGGTTTACAATCTTTCTCTAATATTGAGTTACATCAATAGATAACACCGCGTAAAATCAAACGCAAACAATGATAGATACCTAAGTAGATACCTATTTCTGTTAATAGGTACAAAGTCGCATATTATTTTACACTTACCAAAGATCCCAAGAAAGAAGCTTTATTCAGCACATGCATTATCCATTTTAAAATCAGTGGCGACCAGAAAACTGTCCGCTTGTGATACCTACTAAATTTCACAACACAATAATATCTATTCCATTACACATTTTTAATTGCACTCGACAATACATTCACTTTTCACTCAATAATACACTAAGGAACACTGCAATAAGTGAACTATAATTATTCACAAATACGTCAGCAAACAATTAATTACGTAAATATGTATTATAGGTATTATGATTGCTCAAAACCACAGAAAAGTTTACGATTCGCGATTCATGCCGGCGGCCGCGACTTGTTGGCTAGTGTTGCTAGTTCCGGATTTGATTTTCTCCTAATTACGTTTTTATGATAATAATTTACAAAATTAATCATACATTCTCATATTATTATGTTATCAAGTTCTTAGGAAACATATACGTAGTAGTACATTTTGTGGATATGATAATATCCACAAAATGTAAATGCACATAGATAGGAAGATAGGAATCAATTTCGCCAAATGCGTAATGTTTTTAATGCGTGTGTGTTAATGTTTCATTGAGAAGGTATATGATCTACTTTTTCACATAGCTGGGCACCGTTAATCAAATAGTTAACTTCGTTAATCGTTAATCTCTCTCGCCTCTTCCTCTTCTCGGTCTGTACTGAATAGACGTGTCTACACGCACCAGTATTTCTTTTGAAATAATTATTAATTTGCAAAATTAAACGAATTTATTGGTGGAAGGCAACTAGGAGCATATAACGACGAGTAGCAGTCCCAGCAACAAAATATCTGCCCGCCTGGTACACGGCACCACCACCAAGTTGATGTGAGTGCTCTTTTGTCTACTAAGTAACAAATAAGCGACCGCGCATTGTTTCACACCTGCTGTTATTGGATGCGTGACTTTCACCTGGAGGCTGGAGGGGTGTCTGAGCACGTTCACGTACGGAGAGCTGTCTGTATATCTTCACACATACGCAATCTACACAACACCTCTCACAAATATTAACAAGGTAAAATTTCGCGTGTGTGAAACTTATCGTTGGCACACACTGACACTATCAACTGAGGTACGGACGCATCGTGTCCCGCGTTAAAAGCCGAGACTGCGCATTTAGGCCTACGGAATATACACTCAATAGAATATGTCAAGAATTCAACATTCTCCACCTAAAAAAATGAGTCCATCACTATCTGGTAAAATAATATCACCATCTTCAGACAAAAAACAACACAGAACAGCAAATAACACCAGAAAACGAACTAAACTGGACGAAGAATGTGTTGATTTTGAACGGGATACCTTTAAGGATGAGATAAGGGATATGTTACAAAGTATGTTCTCATCGTTTTCTCAGAAACAAAGTGAGCGCCTCGCAAAGTTGGAACGCCACATTACAGAGGTAAAAGCTCATACATCTACTATAAACGATATCGAGAACTCGATAAATTTCGTATCAGGCCAAATCACGGATATCTAAAAAAAGATCGAGTTTCTAGAACAAGACCGCAAGTCCATAAAAAAGGAAGTGACTGTTATAAATGAAAAAATTGATTATATGGAAAGTTTTATCAAGAAAACCTCAATCGAAATTAGATGTATAAAAAAAACTAAAGGGGAAAAAAAACAGGACCTTTTCGCTATGTCAACAAAATTATTAGAAACACTACATATCGAGCATTCGTTGGTCGACATCAGGGATGTATACAGAATACCAGTAAAAGATAATAAAATTAGCACAGTCCTGATAGTGGAATTTGCAAATACATTAATAAAAGACACAGTTATAGAACGAGTAAAACAATATTATAAAAAACATAACTCAGGATTGCGATCTTCCCATCTTGGAATTGAAGGTACTCCGGAAACTATCTACATTTCCGAATCTCTCAACGCCAAGGCACGTTATTTGTTTTACTTAGCCCGTGACCTTGCAAAGACAAAAAACTATGCTTACTGCTGGACGTCCCATGGAAGAATCTTCCTACGCAAAAAAGAGGGTATGCCACAAATCCAAGTGAAGAACCAAGAACATATTATTGAACTCAGAAATCATACGGAATCTCCTCAAGTCTGACTAAATTTCAAAATACAGATTTGTTATTGTAAGACAACCCGAGATAACAGACTAATGCTAAATATTAAAACCAAAAATATTGTATTATTAATGCTAAGTTATAATTGTTCCCTAATTGCGCTAATAAAATATCTGTGTATAAATTGGGTTATCTTTTCAAAAATGTATTACATGGCTTTTTTAATCGAACGGACAGCATGTGCAGGTCTATTGTATGAAGTAACGATATCTATACTAGTGAAAACATGCACTGAAATAACGTGTAGTTGTTATTATGGGGGATATTGCTGTGGCACGGATATTATACATCAGCAGAAATATCAAAAAACGTATTATCAGACTCAGTTCCCCACTGGGATCACCAATCATAGCATAGTAGTCATGGTAGAATATGATGGATACCTAACAAAAAATAAGTTAATTAATTTTAATGTATTACTCACGCGCATATATCCACACTTCGCAATCACAGTAACAAAGATTTATCCATATCTTTGTCACTCACATAACACATTCATATATTCACACTGCACTGATACAAGTATAAATATCTTTAGCAAAAATCCTGCAAACAACATTCTGGTTGTGACACTTGTTATTATAAAAGAGCAATTATTGCATGTAGTTTACACGTCCTTCCGCGATTGCATGCATAGGGAACTGATTTCTTATCAGTTGCTTACCTGGTCAACGGACAGTCAGCGCCATAAACGTGCAACTTATACGAGATGCTACATAATGGTTCATTTTTATTTAATGATAAACACACTATACATAATTGATATTTATAGGAAACTACTGGCCTTGTTCAGAATGCTGGTATTTCATGATCAGCAATCAGTTAAAATATTTTTCAAAACTTTATTGATTGTTTATGTGGAAGTTAACGCAGTAAGAAATCTAGTCCTAAACAAAATGATGCCATATAAATCTGGCATTGTGAACAGTATACAAATTCACTATTTAGCGACTCATATTTGTATTATTTCAAATATTGGGGATCATGCACGTATTGCGACACCATATTATTGTTTTAAACTTTTCTATGAATAATGTCAATACTAATATAAATAACATAGATAATATTTCCGTGTCAGACTGTCATAGATGTGAAATCACGGAGGTAAATTCGTTTTTGAAAAATACTAAGAACCAATTGTGCATAATTTCTATAAATATACGCAGTATTCAGTGTAACCTAGACAATTTTTTGTTGTCACTCGAGATAATGAAATTGTCTCCAGACCTTATAGTCTTGTCGGAGTGTTGGACATCGGACAAAAACCCCCCACCCAACCTACCAAACTACATATGTAACTACTCTCATATTTCATATAATCAGAATGATGGTGTGGTAGTGTATTCGAAAGCGAGTATCTTGGCCACTACTTTTGAACCGACATTTGCAGAGGGAAATTGTTTAGTTACCAAAGTGGGGACGGACACGGCCATTATATCTATTTATAGACCACCGTCTTTCAGAAACAAAAAAACCTTCATTTCCTCTCTTGAAAATATCTTACAATCGGTAGCTCAGTGTGAAAATATAGTTGTGGTGGGTGATGTTAATATTGACCTGATTTCTGGTACTTTCTGTGATATGACCGACGATTATCTATTATTGACATCTTCTTATGGTTTGTTACCCGCACACCTACTACCCACCCGCTCAAAGTCATGTCTAGATCATGTCATGCTAAAAACTTCAATCGCTGCAACGACTCTTGTTGTCAGATGTACAGTGACTGATCACTACCCTGTTATCCTTGCATTGAATAAACCAGCTAAAGTCTCTCTACCTAGAAAAACTACGAAAGTTGATCATGATAGAATAAAACAAACATTATCAGATTACGATTTTTCTGACATTTTGGCCTCAAACAACTGTGAAGATGCAACAGATCAGTTCATCTCTTCTCTAGCCTATATAATTACAGAAAATACAAAAAATATATCTCTGCCTTGTAAATTAAATCTTATAAAACCATGGATGACACAAGGTCTACTTCGCTGTATAAGAAATCGGGATAAAATGCATGCGAAATTATGTAAAGATCCTGATAATGAAACAATGAAAGTGACCTATACTAGATATAGGAACTTCTGCAATTTATTAATAAAAAAAGTAAAGCATAACTACGAAAGAGAACAGCTTTTAAAGGCTAAATCGAGCATTAAAAAAACTTGGAAGGTCATACACGAGGTTACTAATTACAAGCCCAAAAAGACAACAAATGACGCTCTTCTCACTGCTAGGGATGAATCTCCAAAGGTTATAACACATGAACTAAATAAATTCTTTGTTGGTGTAGGTCAAAGTATTGCCGATAAAATTACACAGAATGCGTCAACTTCAGTCACTACAAAAAGCTCACAGTCATCCCCTAACTCATTCGTCTTACTGGAAACAGACACGGCAGAGGTACATCATGCTCTCCTTAACCTGAAAGCTGAAAGTGCTACAGGCTGGGATGGTATCCCTTCGGCTATTTTAAAACAAAACGCTGTAGTATTGGCTCCAATTGTCTGCCATATATGTAACCTGAGCTTTAGTACGGGAATATTTCCAACGGCACTTAAAAAAGCACTGGTTCACCCAATTTACAAGAATGGAGACAAAACCGCTTTTACCAACTATAGGCCTATTTCTATCCTACCTGCACTATCCAAAGTTCTGGAACGACTATTGAACAAGCGTCTGGTGAGCTACTTAGAGAAGTACAAGCTTTTTAGCACAAGGCAGTTTGGTTTTCGTCGTGGAATTTCAGCGGCGGATGCAGTATACGAGTTAACTAACTCGATTATGAAGGATATAGACAAAGGAGACAAGGCCCTGGCTATATTTTTAGACTTACAAAAGGCCTTCGATACAGTGCAAACTGTAGGCCTTATACAGAAGCTGGATAACCTTGGGATTCGCGGCCTGCCGCTGGAACTCTTGAAAAACTATCTTACTGACCGGATGCAGTGTGTAAAGATCGGAAATTCAATGAGTGATTTCATACCGATTGTTCACGGTGTGCCTCAAGGCAGCATTTTAGGCCCGACTCTGTTTCTATGTTTCATGAATGAGCTTTGTAATTTTAAACTCCCTAATACCAAAATAATAACTTTTGCTGATGATACAGTTTTACTATTTAATGAGAAGTCTTGGCTTCGGGTATACTTGGCTGCTCAGTCTGGTTTTAATATGGTGAATTCATGGCTGTATGCAAATTGTTTGAGCCTAAATGTGGAAAAAACCAAATATATAACTTTCTCACTACAAAACAGCACTCAACCATCTGAATCAGAATTTCTTAAACTACGAGTGCATAAATCAAACTGCAAGCAATGTAATTGTTCCTGTACAGTCCTACTTCGTACTGCTTCTATAAAGTATTTGGGTGTAATAGTGGATTGTAATCTGACTTTTCAGGAGCATATAGGTATTCTAAAAGGTCGTATAAGAAAATTACTTCCTATATTTAAGTCAATAAGACACGTGGCTGACCCTGAACTATTGAGGACCATGTATTTTACCCTATGTCAGTCATTACTCATGTTCCGTATAATCGGGCAACATTAAAATCATAGCGGATCTATGGTTTGACAGCGGCTGACAAGTGACGTCTCGTTACGCCGGTATCGTTCGAGTGACTCGTTGTTTTTTCTAACTGGTGTTTTTTCGGGTTTAAAGCGTTAATATTGTGCGGGAATACGTATTAACGGGAATATATCGCTACGGGATTAGTGCTGGACTATTTAATCGTGAAGGGCTACTGGATTGGCCGTTTCCAGAACGCAGGATCGTTCTGGGAATTCTGGACCGGAGTTCGCCTGGAGATCGTCCGGTTTGGGTTCCACATTCCTTTTTTTGTCCACTTCCCTTATTCCTTCGACCAAACTGGACTTTGGACGACGACGGGAACAATAGGTAAGTGGTTAACTTGGTTTGCAATTAGGAAGTAACTTTAAAATCGGTATTCGGCATTAATCAATGTTTTAAAGACTTGCTAATGGGCCCCAGGTCGGTATTTCTGGTATAATACTAAACATTTTTTGGTAAGCAGAGTGTAGTTGGCCGTAATTACTCCCTTTTTGTTTTTATTTTCTGGCAAAAAATACCGGGTAAGCCGAATATTTGGGGGTTCCCAGTTTATAATTTCTCCCCAAACTGTCGGGAAATTTAGTATTAAGGGGTATCCGGTTTTTTAGGTTGCGGATATATTGTTGTTTTTGATATTTGTTGTGACATTGTCCGAACTTAGGTTAATTTAAAGTTTAAATTTAAATTTAAAAATGGCTTCGGATTTGGCCAACCAGCTCCGGTGGTTCGAATCCTTGCAAGGATTGGTCGGCCGGAGAGACCGGGAGGAGGCGCTGCTAAACAGGGCAGAACAGCTCGACAGGCGCCTGGAGGTCGCTGAGAGGAGCGCAGGATCGCTGCGGGATGCAAGGCCGTCTCCACCTGAGGAGCAGATGGAGAGGATCGAGGCGGACATGCGGCGCATCCTGGATGTCTACGACGAGGTCTCCGAAAGGGTTCGCCAGCTGGAGAGGTCTCGTCAGGGAAGGGCGAGCTCGGGACCCGTCATCAGGGATGCGGGCTCGGGTGTAGTGGGACGCCTTCCCACTCTGGACTTGCCCAGGTTTACAGGGAACCTGCGGGAGTGGAGCGGCTTCCGGAGCATGTTCGCCTCTCTCGTGGACTCACGCAAGGACTTGACGAGGGCGGAGAAGCTGGCCTATCTCCGCACGTCACTGGAGGGTGAGGCACTCTCCCTGGTCCAGCACCTGGAGCTGGACGACGACAACTTCGGCACGGCGATGGAGTTGCTGGAAACGAGGTTTCAAAACCCTCGGCTCCTCGCCGACGCTCACGTGTCCCAAATACTGGGGCTGCCGAAGGTGACTGAGAGGTCTCAGTTGCGGCCGCTAATCCTCACGCCCGTGAAGGTGGCGTACAACGCCTTGCGCAGCTTGGGACTGCCAGTAGAACACTGGTCGTTCCTGCTGGTCCACATCCTGCTGGGCAAGGTGCCGCTGGAGTTGCGCGCCCGGTTCGAGCGGGAAAGGGGCCTTCACGGCGACCCGAAGGTCTTCCCCACGTTTGAGGAGCTACTTCGGGTCCTGGAGTGGGAGGCGAGGATGGCAGAGTCGGCGCCTCAGGAGGCACCGCCCGTCGCGTCAGCTCGTGGCCCTGCCGGAACAGGACCGCGACCTACCAATTCCCGCACTCAGGGTGCGGTGAAGCGGACGGCGACGGTGACGAGTGCGTCGGAGCAGGAGTGCCCGAACTGTGGCCAGCTCCACGCGCTGGTGCAGTGTCCGGCCCTGCTTGCGCGGACGACCTCCGAACGACGAGGGATCGTTCGGCGGTTGCGTCGGTGCTACGGGTGCCTGGGGGGTCATCTGTACAATGACTGCCCCACGGCACGGCCGTGTCCTGGGTGTGGGGGACCACACCATCAGCTCTTGTGCGTCAGGAGCGATGGTGCTGGTCGACAGCCCTCAGGGAGGGGGCCCTCCACGGGCGGGGGCGCTCCCACGCAGAGCCACGCATTGTACAACCATGAAGTGGCTACAGCGTGGAGCACACCCCCTCCACCCCAACCCACGGCAGCACCGGGCAGCCCAACAAGGGGCGTCCTGCACGCGGCTCGGTCACCGACCTCACAGCCCGCGCGGACGCGGGCGAACTGGAGAGGTGGAAGGGTGATACAGGAGTCACCACGGGGGCCACCTCCCCAGCGTTATCCTTCTCCGCCGCTGGATCCGCGACCGATGGAATGGAGGGCGTACACGCCTCCCCTCCATGAACATCCGAGGCTGGATTATCACCCGCCCTACTTTAGGTACGGCAGGGCAGCTGGATATGCCCCCCCTCCGATGGCCCTTTGCACTCGGCAGCCATATTGGGCTGGGCCCTGTAGTCCGACGGGTTCGGACGAGCCTCGGAGGGAATGACTAGCCTCCGTTCCCTTGGCACAGGATCAACCGGTGGTCCTGCTGCCCACCCTCTGGTTAAGGGTTTGGGGTCCAAGAGGCGACTACGTCCGGATACGAGCGCTCTTGGACACAGGGTCCCAGGGGTGCATTTTGACAACCCGGGTTGCTCATCGCCTGGGCCTGGCTAGGTTTCCGTCACCGACTCCGTTGCGGGGAGTCGGGAACACAGAGGTGCGGTCGGCTGGACAGACCCGCCTCTCCTTCTCGTCCGTACATTCCTATTCGGAAAGGATTGCGGTCAGGGCTACCGTCATGGATTCGGTTGTCGGTTGGCTTCCTCAGGCGGACATAGATCCGGATCTTTTGTCCTGTACTAAGGGTCTCAGGTTGGCGGATCCCCGCTTCGGGATGGCGGGTCCGGTAGATCTTTTGTTGGGTTCTGATGTACTGGGTTACATCATGAACGGGAAGCCTAGACTGTTGGACCAGTCTTCGCTGATGGCGCTGCCCACCATCTACGGGAACGCCATTTTGGGAATGGTGGATGAGTGGCAGCAGTCGAATCAGGCTTCCTTTACGGGAACGGCCCTCGCTCAGATCATGCAGAGGTTCTGGGAGATCGAAGAGCCGCCTACCGTGTCTCGGCTGGATCCCGAGCACGTGGAGTGTGAGAACTTTTATCAGGCTCACACTCGGAGAATGGTTTCTGGGCGATTGGAGACTAGGCTGCCTTTCCGGGATAACCCCCCGCGTCTGGGCCAGTCTCGATCACTGGCCGAAAAAAGGCTCAGGTCCATGGAGCGACGCATGGCTCGAGATCCTGTACTTCGGGAAAAGTACATCGAGTTCATGAGGGAGTATGAGGCACTGGGCCACATGTCTCCGGCTCGCGACGACTGGTCGACCATGGACCACTACTTTTTGCCTCATCACGCCGTTTTGAAGGCGTCGACGGGCAAACTCAGGACGGTGTTCGATGGATCCGCTCCGACTTCGACAGGAGTGTCACTGAACCAGTGCCTCCACGCTGGACCGAAGCTACATCGGGATATTGTAGACATCATCCTGAATTTCCGTAGGCATCAGGTGGTGTTGGGAGCGGACATCCGTATGATGTTCCGACAAACGGTCATACACCCCGAGGACAGGAGGTTCCAGTTGATCCTCTGGCGGGAAAGTCCTCAGGACCCTATGATGGTGTATGAGTTGAACACCAACACTTATGGGTTGAGATCAAGCCCCTTCATTGCGATCCGCTCACTGCTGGAGTTGGCGGAGCAAGAACGGGCTCGGTACCCACGTGCAGCCGCAGTTCTGGAGCGCGACCTGTACGTGGACGACGTTTGCACTGGCGCGCAGACGGTGGAGGAAGCTCTGTTGCTCCGGGATGAGCTTACAGAGCTTCTCGCATCTGGAGGCTATGAGCTTCGGAAATGGCTCTCTAACGACCCCAACGTCCTGGCTGGTATCCCGGACGATCACCAGCAGGATCCGGGGCTCTTCGAGGAAGGTGACGATCCGCACGGGATTGCGGTTCTGGGCATGCAGTATCAACCGGTTGCTGACATCTTCACCTTTCGGGTGGCGCTGGAGGCCACACGCGCGTGGACAAAACGGACGGTTTTGTCCACCATCGCCAGGATGTTTGATCCAAACGGTTGGATCAGTCCGGTTCTGTTCGCAGCCAAGTGTCTGTTACAGCGACTTTGGACTCTGAAGGTCTCCTGGGACGACCCCCTGGTCGGAGACTCGCTTAACACTTGGCTTCGTTTAATATCTGACCTCGAAACGGTCAATCGAGTGGCGTTGCCCCGTCGCATTCTGCCACCAGGCTGTAGCCGGATCAGCCTGCACGGGTTCTGTGATGCGTCCGAGCTGGGCTATGCCGCATCTGTGTACTTGCGTACAGTTGACGCTGGAGGCCACGTCAATGTCACGCTCTTATTGGGGAAGAGCAAGGTAGCTCCTATCAGGACACGACTCACCATTCCGAAACTGGAATTGAGCGGAGCCACATTACTTGCTCGGCTGCTCAAGCATGTATATCAGGAACTGTCCACCTCGATAGACATCCGGAATGTCTATGCGTGGTCTGACAGTCAGGTCGTGCTTGCCTGGTTAAGAGCAGCCCCTCACACCTTGGAGACCTTTGTGGGAAATCGGGTTTCCCAAGTCCAAAACATTGGACTGGACATGGTTTGGAGACATGTCCCGGGTGAGTTGAACCCCGCTGACTGTGCTTCGCGCGGCTGTTCCGCGCCGGAGCTAGTTGATCACCCCTTATGGTGGGGTCCGGACTGGCTGCGGGAGCCAGAAGCTTCCTGGCCAGCTCTCGGCGCGGACTCGGAGCGAGCGGAGCTGCCCGGAGTCCGCGTGCATGCGATTGTGGCGGAAGTGCCCCCAGACCCTGACTGGTTGACGGGTCGTTACAGCAAGCTGGATAAGTTGTTGGGGGTAACTAGCTGGATTAAACGCTTCATCCACAACTGTCGTCACCCTCGTCAGAGGAGGAGTGACCAGATCGCCACTGTGGAGGAGCGTCGGAGTTCCTTGCTGCACCTCATTCGGCTGGTGCAGGGTGAGAGGTTTCCGACGGAACTTGAGGCGCTGCGCTGCGGACGCGCTCGCTTGAAGGGTGCGGTCGCCAAGTTGAACCCTTTCACAGATCAGGATGGTCTTCTGCGCGTAGGAGGTCGGCTCCGGAAAGCCAACCTGCCGTACGGCAGCAGGCACCCCCTGTTGCTACCGAAAGGAGGTCCTCTGGTGGACCTGCTGATCACCGATCGGCATATCGGTAACGCGCACGCTGGATGTGGCGCGCTTCTCGCTGTGTTGCAGCGTGAATTCTGGATCTTGTCGGCTCGCAGGGCGGTCCGAAAGGTGCTGTTTAGATGTGTCCCTTGTTATAGGCTCAAGGCGTCTACCATGCAGCCCATGATGGGAGATCTTCCTCCGGATAGGATTTCTCCCTCGAGGCCGTTCGACGGGGTCGGAACGGACTTCGCTGGGCCCTTCTCGGTCAAGTCATCGACGTTGCGTAACGCCAAGGTCGTTAAAGCCTACCTGTGCGTCTTTGTGTGTTTGGCCACCAAAGCAGTCCACCTGGAGCTGGTCTCTGCGCTGTCTACGGAGGCCTTTGTCGCGGCGCTGGATCGCTTTGTAGCGTGAAGAGGAGTACCCTCTTTAATACGTTCGGACAATGGCACAAATTATCGAGGGGCGGCGAATTATTTACGCGAAGTTAATAATTTTTTAAATTCTGGTAATAATAGTTTAAGTCTGGCTCTCGCCCAGCGGGGAATCAGCTGGCAATTTAGTGTGCCAGCCTGTCCTCACTGGGGAGGAATTTTTGAGGCTGCGGTGAAGTCTGCTAAAACTCATCTCCGCCGTGTCATCGGGGAGACCGTGTTAACTTGGGAAGAGTTAGTCACGGTACTATGCCGCGTGGAGGCAGTGCTTAATTCCCGTCCTCTCTGTCCAATCTCGCCTGACCCTAACGATCTAGAAGTCTTGACGCCGGGTCACTTCTTGATCGGTCAGCCCTTAACCGCGTTGCCGGAGTATCCCTGGAAGGATGAGCGGCCCGGACGCCTGTCCCGTTTTCAGTTATTGCAGCAAATAAGTCAAGACTTCTGGAGGCGCTGGTCGGCCGAGTACTTGCATCTGTTGCAACAACGGGTAAAATGGACAGATAGGACGGAGGCCCCTCGGGAAGGGGACTTAGTATTATTAAAAGAGGCAAATTTGGCCCCCCTACTCTGGCGTAGGGGACGTATTTTAAAATTGATATCGGGTACTGATGGCACACCCCGCGTGGCGGAGATTCTGGTTTCTGGTTCCAGACTTCAGCGCGCGGTGTCCTCTCTGGCACGCTTGCCTCTTTATTAGATATACGTTTTTTTTCATGGTTAAAATTTAATTTAGTTTTATTACTATTTTTGGTAAAGTTTTTTTTGGTTTGATTTCCACTTTCGGGTCAAAGTGGGAATTTCGTTTTATTTGAGGTCCGGATACTGCTAAATACTAGCTATTAAGTACTAGTTGCTAAATACTGGTTTTCTAAAATTGACCTGGAGTTCAATTGGTCGGGGGTTTTGTTCCGTATAATCGGGCAACATTAAAATCATAGCGGATCTATGGTTTGACAGCGGCTGACAAGTGACGTCTCGTTACGCCGGTATCGTTCGAGTGACTCGTTGTTTTTTCTAACTGGTGTTTTTTCGGGTTTAAAGCGTTAATATTGTGCGGGAATACGTATTAACGGGAATATATCGCTACGGGATTAGTGCTGGACTATTTAATCGTGAAGGGCTACTGGATTGGCCGTTTCCAGAACGCAGGATCGTTCTGGGAATTCTGGACCGGAGTTCGCCTGGAGATCGTCCGGTTTGGGTTCCACATTCCTTTTTTTGTCCACTTCCCTTATTCCTTCGACCAAACTGGACTTTGGACGACGACGGGAACAATAGGTAAGTGGTTAACTTGGTTTGCAATTAGGAAGTAACTTTAAAATCGGTATTCGGCATTAATCAATGTTTTAAAGACTTGCTAATGGGCCCCAGGTCGGTATTTCTGGTATAATACTAAACAACTCACATACTGTATTTCTAGTTGGGGAGGAACATATAAAAGTAACCTAAAACCACTAGAATGCGCCCAAAGAGCGGTGCTGAAGGTTGCAAATTTTAGGCCTAGATTATACCCCACATCTGATCTATTTGATGAGTGCAAAGTACTAACAGTTCGCCAGCTTTTTATACTGCGGGTGGCTTTGTGTCAACACGGAAATAGTGATTCTGAACCAGATACAACTCAGGTCAGAGGTCGTAAAGCTAAAAAATTCTCCAAAATTTGCTATAAAGTCCCTAAGACACGAACTAAATCCGCCGAGAAATTCGGTTATTTTCTAGGTCCATACTTATATAATAAAATCAACACAGATTGTAACATAGTTTCATTAAATCATCACAGTTGTAAAACTAAAATAACAGAATATCTCAAAACCATGGACTACTATACTACAGAATTATATCTGAAGTAGTACGCACTATCGCGTGTTGTGATTGGCAATTCCATGGTGATTATCAGAATGTAGTTCTTTTGATTGATATCTGCCATGAACTATTTATTTATTGTCTGCAAAAAATTAAGTATCAATTTTCAATTTATATTATCATAAATTTATATCAATTCTATGCTTATAAAAGTTTTAAATAAAAGTCTGTTAATTTTCGTTAATTTTCTAATTGCTATCAAATTGTTATTAATGTATTGTTAGTGTATTATTGATGTATTCTCAATTATTTTTAATTTGAATATTTGTAACTTATTTTCATGTTCAAGTTGGAAGATGCCACTGGCTTCCGAAACACAGTTCTAACTAGCTCGGAGCCAGTGGACTCCTGTTTTATATAGATTCATTATTTTTAAGTTCTATAAATTTGATTTGATTTGATTTGATTTGATTGAATCCGTTACAAAAAAAGTTAACTTCGTTAAACGTTAAAGCGTTACATTTCGTAAGAATTAACGGAAGTTAACGTTAATCGTTAATCCGTTAATATGCGTATTGGATTTTTATAGCGTTGCGTTAGTGAACTTATAAAACCTGTTGGTTTAGGTTCTGGAAGTTAACAGGTTAGGAAAAAACCAAATACTTGTAGAGTTTAATTTTATTATTGAAGTGAAAACTTCTTTAGGCGCGCCGAGACAGATTTTTCGTGGGCTGTGAATTGAATTCTAGCGTCACGCTCGGGTGTGATAAGAAATCTTCGGGTAAACTCGGGACCATGGCAATTGGCCATCTAGAAATGTCGTCAGCCAATGGGAAATGCTGAAAGGGCGTGGCCTGGCCACCATGGCATGGCCATATAGAAATGCATCAGCCAATAAGAAATGCTGGTGCTTTTCTAGATAGCCATGCCATGATGACTAGGCCACGCCCTCCGGTTACACCCGTGTAGTTTCTAAGGTAAGCTATCAAATTCTGAGTTATAAGTTTTCACTTCTATCGGCAGTTTTTATGACTGCCAATTTTTTATTTAATTTAATTTAATGTGTAATTTAATCGTCGGGCATAATGCGCATAGGTATTATTTCCCCTCATGAATATTAGCATGTCGAAGTTCTCGTCTGAAAGCGAGGTTCGCTTTGGTGTTAAAATGTCTTTACCCGTGGATACCTACACGTTCAACTGCAGCGTTTGAGAGGCTGTTTTCCAAATTTCAACCCAATTCTTTCCCAGACGTTCTGACGTGATGAAACCACAAACATTACAACATCCAAAAATTGCCATTTATAATATTAGTAAGATGTTAAACACTGGAATTTTCATTGTATACCTCCATTTCTTCATTTTTATACATTGATTTGTTCATTTTATTTATTTAAGTAACTTTTTTTTGGTTAGTTGAAATGAACTACTACCGATTTTATTAAAAGAAAGTTACATTACAGATAATTGATCGAAAAAGTATGATTGAATTTATCGGGGAGTTTCCCACTAGCTATGGATTACGATAATCTACTTGGGTTACTAAGGATGTGTGAAATATTCAACTAAATTGTAAACGTCAGTCAAATTCGAGTATGTTTATGCTCAAATTTTCAGCCAAAAAGAACTCGAGATTATCGGAAATATGACTTATGATAACAAAATTATATTTGTTTTCATATAACGTCAACCGATCATGCCACAGGCTAAAATGACGCCTCAATCCTGCCAAAATTGCAGGAACCCGCCACATATGGTCACACTGGGCCCAGCACTTTTCGTTTCATACTTGTCTGAACCTGTTTTTTGCGCCGCGCCGAGGTGCCGTGCGGTAAATAGTAAGCATTGGATTAACGATTAACGGACTTCTGCATAATTAACGGAAGTTAACATGTCCGTTAACATTTTTAAAAGTTAACTTAAAAGTTAATCCGTTAATCAAAATGTTAACTTCGTTAATTAACGATTAACGGATTAACGAGTTAATGCCCAGCTATGCTTTTTCACAGCATCATTTTTGATTAAATGTTTCACAACGAAACATTGGGGTTTACTTTGACGAAATCGAAAATTATCTTTGATATATTTGCCTAATTTTTTCACACATTTTTTTGTTGAGCAAAAAATGATTGAAGTAAACCCAGTAAATTTGTGAGTATGATATTTACTTTTATTTGCTTTACTAATAACCAACGCTGTTTTTATTACATAGTTCAATGATTAAGTAATTATAGAAAATTATGCAACGATTCTCCTACATTATGATACAGTTCGTATAATCTGATGCACCATGTTCATAGATAAACAATCGATGGGACTTGACACACAAGTTTTTAATCACGGGCAGACACAATTTACTTCTACTCTTTTTTATCTTTTAGGGTGCGTACTATTAGTCAAAGTCGAATGTATACATTGTCGTCGTCGTCGTGTTTGGTCAAATGACAAAACACATTTAATTCATCACTATTTTTGATGTGATTTTTTATGATTTCGGTTGCCTGGAAGAGATCGCTTTTAGCGATAAGGTCGCCATTTGTTTCACTAGCTTTAAGGATATATCATTTTGTGTATTGTTTTTTTTTTCTTTGTGTATTGTGGACAATAAAGAGTATCTATCTATCTATCTATGTGTCGACCACACTTAAGATGTGTATTTTTATTTTAATAGTGTTTCATGCACTCAAAGAGTCTATAACCGTCATCTCAAATTAAATTCCGATATTTCGTAACGACGTAGACTTCAATCAAGAAGTTCCATCCAGTGAAAAGGGCTTAAGCATCCGATGTAATCATCATCATCATCTTCATAACATCTAGTGTAGTGGTAGGACTCTTAGCAGAGTCCGCCTGGGGAAGTACCACACCTTTGCCAAATATTCTACCGCCAAGCAGTAATGTGCAAACATTACTGTGTTCCGGTTTGAAGGGCAATGATTCCAGAGAAATTACAGGGCTTAGAGACATAATATCTTAGATCTCTGGGTGACGAGCGCAGTGCAGTGCTAGGTAATGATTTGGACTATCATGTTCCAATAGCTGCGTGTTACTGTGCTGTTATGTGGCAGGCATGTTGCTTACCATCAGGCACATGACCTGCTCGTCTCGTCACTCTATGCTATAAAAAAAAAAAACTGAGTATATAGCTCTCTTAAAGTACGCCTCACATCCCAGGCCTATGCTAGTGCTGTGCTTGTGCTAATACTTGTCCAGATTAGATGTAAGCATACGGATAATTGAATACAAAGTCCAAAGTACATTACCAAAAATAACCGTATTATCATGAATTATTTTACTTACACTCGTTAAATTTGAATTCCAAGGCCACCCATCGCGAAAAGAAACTAAGCATATTCGTGCATTGTTTGATATATATCTTTATGACTCAGCCGGTATATTTTATTTTTCTATCATTAACACCAAATTATACAACATATTATTTTGTTCCATAAAACGAGCTTTTGACACGAACTTCTTCAAAACTTCTACAGGCAAAAAACGCAGGTTAGCCACTCAAATGGATGATGGTGATAGTTTAGAATATTATTACTAATAACTTAAAATCCGAGGTACATAATTTTTGCGCCCCACCTGGGTTTTTTCAATGTGATTTGGACTTACTTATGTCCTTTATTTCACAATAAATGGAGCTATCACGTAACAAATATATAAACGAATTGAGATCCGTCTCCTTTTTTGAAGTTGGTTAAAAATTAAACTAAATCGTAGTAGTACCGGTAGTATTAGAACCGGTAAAGTTTATAAGTCAATGTCAAAGCCGTTAATTACTGAATAAGTTTAAGTTTAAAAATAGCGTATTTTTTTTTGCAACTATCCATTCCAATAGTCAATGTACTTACTCGTATCCTCTTACTCGTTTTAATGAACGGTTGTTGCGAAATCTTAAATAAGCATACTACTAGATGAAATCCTATATTCATTGTTCACTATTGACCGATATATACATGCACGCACATAAAAGTACAGATAGTCTAATATAGAACCTCTTTCTTTTTTTTGAGTCGGTTGAACGCTAACAAATAATCACTTACCAATAAATCTGAACGGTAGCAATCTTAGTCAAAAAATCCACTAAATTGGCAACAAGCAATTTACTAAGTCAATAGTGACTTAGTAAATTGCGAACTATACTCCGCGCCATCACTCGTTACCATAAGTTATTGGCGCCACTGACATATTTCACAAAGATTAACGAAAGCCGCAGTTTAAACACAACGAGTTTAATAATTTCGTCACAGGACTTCAGTGTTGGCGCGTACATCTAACCAGAATAGCTTAACACACTTTATAAAAATGATTCAATCTGAGTAAAAAATTCTTATGAAATTAAAAATCTCTTATTCTTGTTTCGTATAATAGACGAAAAATTTGGTACCATTTTGGTAAATAATACAGCATCATGGTCGTATGTTCATAGAAAATTATCGTCTGATACAACCCTTCGTTGAGTTCGCCTCGCGTTCGCGAGGGAGAGGAAGCTTGAAATTGTCGGGGGGTGGGGAGTGTCCGTTCTATCTATATTATC
The DNA here is from genome assembly GCA_963693475.1 of Ectropis crepuscularia. Taxonomy (NCBI): domain Eukaryota; kingdom Metazoa; phylum Arthropoda; class Insecta; order Lepidoptera; family Geometridae; genus Ectropis; species Ectropis crepuscularia. The sequence goes on along the minus strand of OY856339.1, from coordinate 30,731,263 downwards.
TATTCTATGATTACGGTACAGTACGGTAACGGTACTGTCAACAGAAGCGGAGCATGAGTTCAAATGTAACAAAAACGACAAAATATATTGCTTATTCTCTTATAGCTTTCGTTGCGTGACAGCATGTGTTTATCTTTTAAAGGTTGCGTCATTAGAACCTTATTTGAATTGGTACGACCAATGTTGGATAGGTGGCGTAGCAACGCGCCCAAGCTTCAGCTAGTCATTTATAAACTCCAAAAAGGTAACAGAATCCCAGAATAGCTATACATATTTTATACTTATATATCTTCGAGACGGATCAGCTAAGCATCAGTTATAGGGCTTGGATTCAATTGAGGGACGTGTCAAAAGGCTCATGGTAAAACGTTCGTAGGTGAGAAACTTCAAAATGTTGAGTCAAAGCTAATAATATAATTATATCTAAGTATTTTTATAGCATGCATGTACTGCTGTGCAATCTACATACATGAACTAATTCCACCTAGCATGGTTTAAGCTCCACAGCTTCCACCAATGCTCGAAAAGGAGACACTTTTGTTAAAGGTACAGCTTAACTGTGGAACGTGTCTGCGAAGTGGTTTTATCTCAAAGGGCCATCGTCGTCGCTTAGCACTAACCAAACCAAACGAGTACGCTAGCTTGCTTAGACAGCCAATATTGAGATATCAGGTAATGAAGGTACATTGGTATTGGTAGAATATTGGTAGACAATTCACACACAACACCATCTGACCCCAAACTAAGCAAAGCTTGTGTGATGGCGGCCAGATAGCTGATATAATACTTATATAGTTTTTAAATACATACTTATTATACATAGAAACACCCAGACACAGTGCAAACATTTGAATTCATCACACAAATATTTGCACTGGGTGGGGATCGAACCCACGACCCTCGGCTTCGCAGGCAGAGCTACTAACAACTAAGCCACAAGGCCAGTCACAACATAAAAAAATACTTACCACACGTACATTCTCCTAACTGATTTTCACGTATATCAAACGCAAATATATTTAGAAATACGTTGCCTATACTCCCAGACACATTCCGTGTGCCATTTATCTTGGCAGACGATTTTTTGCAAAAAAATATATCGCAAAGTTGAATTCTATTTATACTTGCCTAACAAGGGAATAAAAAAATTCACAAACATACAAGATAGGCGCGAAAAATATAACCCTTCTTTCAGTCAGGTAAAAAATGGAACATCAGAATTTGCGTAAAGTTAAAACATTATGTGGTGAGCCGCCCGCGCTCGGTCGGTGTCAGGCGTCGCAAACTACGACAAAAGGTAGCGTCTACACACTGGCCCAGCGCAGGCCAACGCGAGCGTCGACAAAACGGCACGAGACGAAAGGTAGCATCCACACACTGGCCGAGCGCCGGCCGGTCCGGGCGCCATGACACCCGCGCGTGATTTACGACGTAGTTCTGTGAAGTGGTGATTATTTGTGTAAAATAATGTGTTTTGTGATTATATATTGGTAAGTGGCTTATTTTAATACATTTTAGGGCCCTTTAGCTATCTGTTTTACTATTAAAATGTAAATAATGTTTTTTAGATTTTTGACACTTAAGATCGGAATGAGCCATATGGCTTACGAAAATGGCGGCCATTTTTCAATTGTCGTTCCTCACATTTTGCCTAATTGAGTATAGATTATTTTAATTATCGGTTCTACTAGTATTTTAATAAGATTTCTGAATATATTTTCTATCGATCGGTATATAAATATAAGGCCTAAATACCTAAATCGTACCACACGAAATGTTTTAAAAAACCGGTCCGAAACGGCACGCAATTTTTGTTCTGTTAGGTATTTTCAAAGTCGAAAATATCAAAATATAAGTATGAAAGCATATACTTTTTAGTTTCGATTTATAAGGGGCAGATATCACTGTTTATAAAAATCATAACAACCTATACATAAAACAATATACTTTCTTCACAAACACCCACTTTTTCAAAAGTGTAACTTTTTTCGACTTCGGGTGGAAAGAAAAATCTGTGTAAAATTAAGTAAAAATATAATACAGAACAATTATATATCGTTTTGTAGCTTATTTCAATAGCTTTATGATAAAGTAGCTCAAAGCATCCTAGATCGAACTAATCGATCACTAGGTATAAAATAATGCGCATGGTGCGCACGCCGCGCGCAGAAAAGCGCGCGGCTCAAACCCCTTCGGTTATTTTTGATTTTTGAGTGTTTAGTACCGCCGATTTGGAAGGGATACACACTGGCCACTTGCCGTCACTCGGCCAGCTAGGCGAGCGACGGCAAGTAATCACAAGTCATGGCAAAACGACCCTCCACACACTGGCGTTGGCCTCCACTGGGCCAGTGTGTATAGGCGGCTTAAGGCGTACACGAAGCGGTATGCAATACGAAAAGTAAGGTATTTTGGCTCATGGCCAAAATGGGAACTAACGCCACCGCCGTCAAGCCACAAAGGGTTGCCAATACCCCATTTCCAAATTCCCCATATTTGAAGGAAAAATCGATGCCTAATTTCTTAAAAATTCAAGTCAAAAAACTGGAAGAAGAATATAGAAGAAAAGACGACTATTTGGATGAACTTTTTGTAATTTAATTATGGTCCGAGTCCGGTCCGAGAGTGAAGAAAGCAGCCACGAGGATGATTCTCTATGTGAAGATGATGAGGACTTTTATCATTTTCAACCTCTCGACAAAGTTCATGGAGCAAAAATATTATATACATAATAATATATTTTTGCTGTAATTATGTCTAACAATAGATAATATACACAGCAAAACTATTTGAAAAATTGTATTTGTTTCTGAGCATCAAATTATGTTTATTTCCATGCAATTATTGTAGTTCCAAACACTGTTTTAGTGATAGAGTGGGTCTATATGGGGTGGCATAACATTTTTTGTCTTATTTTAGGTAGTCATAACGTTTTTAGGACTAATGATAATTTACCATAACAACTAAACGCATAACTGTCTTCGCATAATGTTAACTAGCATAACCATATATGACATAACGATAACTTAGCATAATGTTTAAACGCATAGCCATATATAGCACACAGATAACTTAGTATAATGTTTCGACGCAAAACTATAAATAGCATAATGTTTAAAGGCACACATTGAGAAAAGCATAACTATACTTAAACATAATGATCAACAGCATAAACTTTAAACGCCTAACTAAAAAACAAGTGCAAAGAGCGGACTGTAGCAACATTATTTAAATAAGATACGTAGGTGTGTAAAATGCGGGTGGGTACTTTGACAACAATATTTATTATTCGTAATGTAGGTATCCACTAATTTAATGGGATATCATTGCCAATAGTATCTGTCATTGTCGCATTCGTGTTATCATACTGTTGCTGTTTTATTATTATTTTGTATATTTTGAGGATTAAGAATCGTTGGTCTGAGAATAACACCATATTTTTTTTATGGTAAACAACGTTTTTATGGTAGTTACAATAAAAGGTTTTTATACAGTAGTATAACAATTTTTGTACTAATTTATGTAGACAACGTTTTTAAGACTTAAAAACTTACATACATCTAAGACATATGGTGCACTTTTTGACTCCGGGTGGACTCCCGCCAGAAGCTCTGCGGTCAGCCCTGAGTGTCTCTTCTCCATACTCAGCCTGCGCTCCACTACGGAGGTCGCCGGCTCGTTTCGCTCGCCACCTCCCCCCTTCGCTACGCGTGGCCTCGCATGGATCGCTCCACTCAGGACCTCCCTTGAGCTTCTGGCTCCCGCATTTTTTTAATACACTCTAGGGGTAGTTGCGACAAGACTAGGTGGAGTCTGGGTGCTCCGAGTCGGATCTGGGTCCTATGTAACCTGGTTATATATTACGTAGCACAACAAATATTTAAAAAATGCCTAAATGCGTCTGAGCAACAGTCAAATCGAATGTAGTACAATAGATTTTTATTATTAAAACACATTACGCCAAAAAACGATTATGCAAAAGTTACATAATGACACTATATATTATGCTACATTCATTATGACAAAGTAAATTAGGGGAAAAATAATATGCGATTTAAAAGGCACCTTAAAAAAATTAGAACAAATAAAAAATGCCTAAAAACTATTATGCTTCTCATCAATAGTCGAATTAAATGTAGTACAATAGATTGTTATGCTTAAAACACATAACGCCAAAAAATATTATGCGAAAGTTACATTATGACACTATACATTATGCTACATTCATTATGACAAAGTAAATTAGGAACAAAAAATTATGCGTTCTAATAGGCTCCCTGATAGAGTGTACTTAAACCCCAAAACCAAAAGAGATTTTGGTGTCGGGTAACCCTGATCGACACCCACGCCCCCCGACAAATAAATCTTGTACAATTGTATAATTGCGTAATTAGGCTATGAAGGGCCGTTGCAACTGATACCCGTCACGCGGGAGTCACGAATTGCGGTAAAAAAAAGCTGATTATCGAGCCTAGTTAGGTCCAATTTTCGTAAAATATTGATTGATAATGTTACCCCTGGGTGGTGGGCTGTATTAACAAGGTGAATGATTAATAAAAACAACACTTCATTGTTTTTGCCATAACGTAGGCGTTCATCATGGACGTCCCAGAATCCGAGCCTCCGGATCCTCCGAATACCTCTTCGACAGCCATGATAGGCTTGAAGCGTATCGCTACAGATATGAACTAGGAAACAGCTTCGGCCTCAAAATTTTCTTATTTTTGGGGGAGTTTAAATAAACTCTATCACCACATTTTTTTTTGGATTTACATAAATTGCAGGAGAAAATATGTTTCATAGGCTTATAAAGTTTACTGTTTTGCCTGTTTTTTTCTTCCTGATCTATAGTTAGTATCTGGCGGTGGTAGCCCCTACTACCTAACATAATTTGGTTTACGTGGAGGCACAGGACCCTAAACCTAAATTACGTTAATTAGCATACAACTGATATCTGAAAAACAAATCGACCTAACTCCAGCTAAAATATCTGGCTCGTATAGACATACCGAGTGCAAGCACTCTGCCAAGTACTATCCGAGCGTACTGGAAGTGCGAGCACGACGTCCGTCGTAACGCCGACGCGATACGACGGCAAGCGTGAGGGTTCCTCGGACGGCACGGATTACGAAGTAACTATTTTTTTATTTGTGGCACGACCTCGGCTCGGGCTTCCACCGGTGATCAAGATCAGTACTTGGTGCCTAAGCGGAAAGAGAGCGCGAAACCTATCGAGCCGAGTAGGTATCGGAACTTAGTACAAGATACGCGATATTTGTCTATGTCGGTTGACTTATTTTGAGGGAAATCTTATACCTTTAAACGAGCAATTCTTGTATATAAATATGTATATATATATAGAATCTGAATCTCGGAAACGGCTCGACGGATTTTCATGAAATTATGTATGCAGGGGATTTCGGGGACGATAAATCGATCTAACTAGGTCTTATTTAAAAAAAAACGCATATTATGCGCGTTTTTAGACAATGAAAAACTATCACATTAGACATTAGAATGTGAAGGTAAATTTCGCCGCGTGACGCGCCAGCATAATTAGCTCAGACGGGAAGTCGGGCGCTCATATCGGTCACGAATTAGTAGCTCCGGGTTCGAATCCAGACGGGTTCTCTTTTTTTTTTAATTCGTTTTTTTTAAGAAAATCTATTTCTTGGACTCTTTTATCTGTAGGTATCTAAGTATATTTAGTATTTACCGAGCAAAGCTCGGTCACCCAGGTACTGTTTACATTAAATTGCGACAAGCTGCAGCTGGGATTAATTTCTCCTTAAAAAGTTAGATATTTTTTCCTTAAAATTTTAGGGAATTTGGAAATCGGGCATCGGTAGCCCCGAGGGTCTACCGCCTAACTAAAACTGTCTTAGCTTTGATGTTGCTCTCTCTTTTCTTTCCGCTGGAAATGATAGAGACCGCAATAGATAGATAGATATACTCTTTATTGATACACCAAATAAAATGAAGTACAGAAAAAAAAGAACAATACATTTTAAAGTAGTGCGACAGTAGGCGGCCTTATCGCCGAAAGCGATATCTTCCAGGCAACCTTAGGATGGATAATAATATTTGGACAAGTATACGGGTAAGTGTATGGGTACTGTGCAAATAAGAATTAAACTAAGGCAAATTATATACATACATATAAATATATTGGAAAGAAAATAAAAAGTGTGAATAATACTAGTAATATAGTTAAAAATAATAAACTGAAATATACGATAATTAAATTTACCTACATATACATATTATATCCAATAAATACAATTAAAATACAACTGAGAAATTGCAATTGGAGTAAATCGACAAACAACAGTCTACATTTCCAACAAATAAAATTGTTTAACATTGGTTTTGAAAGAGTTAAGTGAAAGAGAATGCCTGATGTGCACGGGTAATTCATTCCACAACTGAGTTGCCTTGTAAGTAAACAATACAATAGCAAAGTGAAAGCCTATTTAGTTAGGCGGTAGAAGGGCCGGGCGGATTGACGGCAGCGTTAGTTCTCATTGTTGCCACGTGCCATTAGATCCTTGTAGCACTGGACGTAGTCGTTGAGAGATGTGACAAGAATTTGAGTGCGCTATGAGTCGATCATTTTCTTGGTAAAATAATATTGGTGATATGATCTTGGCCTCAATGTTTTCGTTTAAAATTATTAACAGAACAATAGTAAATCCACAACCGTTTTAGTTCAACTGTTGAAAGGCCGATGCGTGTGTGGATTGTGTACACCGCTCCGGCGGCCTGCGTAACCCTGTGTGGGTAAGACGTATGTACTCGTATTATGAAATGCACAATTTAAAAAACATAAAATGAGTTTAGCCGTAATAATAGATAATGTCGTAATTAGCTCGATTGAGCTAATTACGCTAAAATAAAACCAAATTTTGCGCGGTTGTCGGTTCGAGCATTTCCCATTGCGCGCGCGCAGTTTTGTAAACGTAATTGACTTTATAAATTAATCATTTCTATGCTAATAAACTAATCATATTTTCAACGTTTGCCATAAAAGCGGAAATTATACGCCAAATATAAAAATAAAACTGGGCTTTTTGCATTGAAATTAAATAAGAAGGCATAAAAATTCCGTAATAATTTGACCTAGTGCTTTGTAAAAAAAATCTACGATAAATATAGCTTAGATTCGCATAATGAAATTTGAATTCACGTAGAATCACGTTTGAAAACACAAGATTGTTTCCGCCAAATTTCGTAGACTAATATCTTTTTTTTATGGACTTTGAACATTTGGTATTGCAATCGATAAAATATTTATTTAGTTAGTCGATGGTACAATTTGTGTAAAGCAAATATTTAGACTGCATAATTATGTTTTTGAGCTTCGATAATAGCCTGGCAGCCAAACCCATGTGCGGTCCGCGCCGCTTGTGTTAACAGCACGGTAATTTTAGGCCGAGCCCATATAGATTCGCTGCCGCTTTACGGGTTAAATAACTGATCCAATAAAGTACACGCTATTTAAGTACAGCAGCTCGCAAAATGTGTAACTAATGTGCTTATTTCTGTTTGTTTCCTGTAAGTATATTTATGGACATACAAATCGGAGGAGCAGAACGTTATCGTTGCCTTGCTGTGGGGAGATAAGATGGAAAAAGCGGCCGCAGCGCTGTTGCGCGCCACACTGATCGCTGCCGGCTACAACGCACAGCTAATTCAACTAACTATACAGCCAAAAATATGGAAACCTTGCCGCAATTGACAGTCGTGCCATGTAAGTATTCTGCATTAATGATATTTAAGAACATCGATTTGTAGATATTTTGTAGTGGTAGGGTTCTTTGTAGAGTCCACCTGAGGAAATACCACACCATTGCCAGTTATTCTACCGCCACGCAGTAATCTACAAACATTACTGTTTTCTGGTTTGAAGCGCAATGTTTCCAGTGAAATTACAAGTCAAAGAATTAAAATATCTTATAGTGGTGACGCGCGCAGTGCCGTGCTAGGTAATGATTTGGACTCTTCGTGATAACACAAGATATTTAAGGTGGCATACATTGAATACATAAATCACATGAATACCTACATCCATTTCATGAGATTATAATAATACTCAAAAGAAAGCTTACAAATCTGAATCTAATTTATCAGTCAGATACTCATTATTGACTTTGTTTTATACTATGTAGTGATGATAAAGCAGTCATTATCACTCACAAATTCACATAGATAGAAGAATTCACTCCAGTGTCTGAGGTACAACAACAACAATAGGTATTATAGGCCAGTCATCTAAAACATTCTAGGTCGCAATTAATAGGCAAGTTCTGATTTTTTGGTATGTTGTTACGATAGATACCAGTAGTGTAAAACGAAATTTGCAACCTCGAAAGACCTGTGCTAACTTCGTGGTGCTCGAGAAACCTCTTAGTTTTCGGACTTTTTTCAGTTTTTGGTTTACAACATGTAAAATATGCCTTTAATAGCGTAGTTGCCTATGGCACTTTTAACAAGACAAAATGAGCAACAATTTAAGTGTAACCCCAGGTCTGCATGTTTAATGAAATCATGTTTCGAGGTTGGGGTGTGAGGTCAGGTAACCTCCAGGCGGTACACTACCTCATCAGTCAACAACTTTCCTTAGTGAATTCTTGTTGATTGATTGATTGATCCTGTCCAAAAAGACTGGATGCTTCTTTTTACGATTTTGTGAATGTTGGGGGAGGGTATGCAGAACTATCCTAAGTCCAGCTATATAGTCGGACCTGAGGGCTCTCTCAAGACAACTGGGTAGTAGCTTTGTCACGAGGTTTCTTGAAGTAGTAACTACCTAATGAAAACTGGTTTTGATATAGCAACGGGTAATCTGTTATTTTTTATGTTTGTGTTTACGTTTAGTGTTGTCCATATGGGTGTCGCATCGGACGGCCACGGTGTTGAGCTTATTTTACATAATATTTATATGAAGATATGCGGCCCAGGTCGTCCGTTGTGACTGACACGATGAGTTGGGAGTTATTATCAAGGTTCGGTGGTCGCTGAGGAGAAGTGTTTGGGGGCAAGGTTGGAGCTGAACTATTCTACAGCACAGCTCCAAAATCGCATGCCAGCATGATCATTCGAGCTGTTAGACAAAAAATATGAAAATGGAGAATTCTAAAAATGGTCCCCGAGCGGGTACGTCGGCTTCGGCCGGGAAATCCAGTCCTTCTTCGGAAGGCTGCCCTTTGTACTACGGGGTGGGAAGCAATACTCAAAAGAACAATCGCTCTCTAACAAAAAAAGAGATAAACAAGAAGAGAATTAATGAGGAAAGAAAGAAGGAAAACGAGACGGAGCAACAGGGAGTCTCAGTCGGGTGTCTAGCCTTTTGTTTGAAAATCCTTCAGAAGATGATAATAACCAGTCATAGGGACCTAGAGGCTTTACTGCTTTACTGAAGGTGATATTTTGGAACTGAAAAAGAAGAGGGCGGATCTCCAGAATAAGTTGGCACAGAGGCATAACACTTCGGCTCCTCAGAGTTTAGCCTCGTGAGGTGCGGAGGACATCAAAACCAGTATCACAGCCGGGTAGAGAGTGGGTTGAAGAACTAACTCAAAATGACATTTTGCAGGTTGGGGGTATGCTTAATGCACGTTTTAAAGGCCTGGAAGACCGTCTCTTACCAGAAAACTGCCTCAGATCTTCACTCGCGTCAGATCTTAGGCAAACCAAGAAGTCCACCAACATAGCAGCGTTAGGTCTGGCTTCTGTTAGTGATATGCCAGACCTAGAATCCCAAACTGGTAAAGGAAAGGGAACGCCGGAGATCCCGGTGAAAAGTTCTGGTGGTAAAAAATCTTCCAAGAAGGTGCCCAACACCCACAAAAACCACCGTAATCCGGCTATTGCACAAAAGACACAGGTAGCACCCAGTCAACCTCTCCCACTAATATCTAGAAAGGAAACGTGGTCGAAAGTTAGGCGTAATGGTAAAGGCAGAGGCAAAAAATCCAACCAACCAAAAAACCAAACTGTTAAGTTACGCTCGCCTCGGTCATCGGCTGTAGTGATTACACTGCAGCCTGGAGCCGAAGAAAAGGGCGAGACTTATCCCAAGATTCTTGAGGAGCTGAGGTCAAAAATAGATCTCCCCAGCTGCGGTATTATAGGTAGCGGCTGACAATGTTCGCAAGCTGCCACCGGTACTTGAAAATTCGAAATATCAGGTGCAGCAAGTGGTGAGAAAGCGGACTCTCTGGCTGAAAAAATCAGAACAACGATAAGCCCGGAATTGTTAAAGGTGCCGAATTGCACATTTTGGGTTTGGATGACTCAGTGACAGAGGAAGGACTGGCAACAGTTATCGCCCAGCGTGGAGGCGGCCCCGCAGAAGCCGTCAAGGTTGGACAAATTCGTCAAGGTTTCAGGGGTGCCGGTGTCGTATGGGTTCGCTGTCCAGTCCTAGCAGCAAAGAAACTGCAAGATGGTCGACTTCTCGTTGGTTGGGTATCTGCACGAGTGAAAATTTTGCAGCCAAGACCCTTGCAATGTTTTCGGTGTCTCGAAAAGGTCCACGTGCGTGCCCAGTGTAGCTCTGAAGTTGACCACAGTGAGGATTGTTACCGTTGTGGTCAACATGGCCACAAGGCTAACCAGTGTACAGCTGCAGCCAGATGTCCGTTATGTGCGGCCGGTAATAGATCAGCAGACCACAGGATGGGAAGCAAGGCATGTTCACCTCTTAAACAAAAGAAAAAACTGGCCAAGGCTGGTATTTCCGATGGATTTTCCAGTAAAGAGCAAAATGAAATGAAATGAAAGGAATTTATTCCAGATTAAAAAATCCATATAAGTAACATTAAATTAAATGAAAAATTAAAATATGAATTTAAATTGAATTGAAAAATTAAAGTGAATAAAAATAGAAATTAAACAATTAAAATTAATAAATGTAAATGTCAATCAAATTATATAAATGTTAAAAGGTGTTAAAAGTTAGGTAATAGGCGCATGATACGCCCTCCACGTATGGTGAAGTGGGCTGTTGTCCCAGTCTCTGACGGCAGCCACCAGAGTGTTGTGGGAGCGGTGCAGGGCGGTGCGCGCGGTCGCTGCGCGGCTCCGCAGAACCGGAACCCGCCGTGAACATGCCGCTGGCGCTGCACCACCGCGACAACCGGAACATCGCACGCCACGCGTCGTTGTACTGCACGCGCATCTCGCTCATGGTGGCCTTCGTGTATTTGGTCCAGAGCTCAACCGTGTAGACACTCGTGCAGTAGCTGAGAAATAGCTGGGTCTTTACTTCGTCACTGCAGTGGTTGAACCTCCTAGCCAACATATTGCTCCGCACAGCGATAGCTCGTCTCTGCCTTTCGATGTCTGAAAATGAGGAGGCAATGGTTATTAGTTAATCAATCATGGCTTATCGCTTCCTGCAGGCGAATCTCAACAATTCTGCTGCTGCACAGGACCTGCTCGTACAAAGCATGGCTGAGTGGTTCATAGAGATTGCGGTGATCTCTGAACCGTACTTTGTGCCTCCTCGGGATAACTGGGTGGATGACATGGACGGTTTGGTGACCATTGTTTCGTCTGCGTTTGCCTCACCATTAGGTGTTTTAGCCAGAGGAAAAGGCTGGGTGGATGTTCCTTGGTCAGAATTTGTGGTGATAGGAGTTACTTCTCTCAAACAAGAGCATTTCTAAACTTCAAGCGTTTTAACATGGGCTAAGCCTGCTTATTAAGGCAAGTGTTACCCCTTCAAACGCTTGTCGTAGAGGTTTTTAATGCCAAGTCCAGGTTGTAGGGGTGTCCATTGACTGAGCCTCGAGGGCAAGCTCTGGAAGAGTGGGCGTTGAGACACGATCTCCGCATACTCAACCAGGCTTCGGTCGAAACCTATGTGCGTTGGAATGGTGGCTCAATAATTGACTTGACGTTGGCATCACATCCTATTTCACACAGGATTCAAGGATGGACAGTGCTAGAAGAGGTGGAGACAGCTTCTGATCATGAGGTTGGACGTGTCCACTTTTTCTGGTACTAACCGGCCTGGAAGATGTACTCCTCAGCGCAAATGGGTTCTGGCTTCAATGGACAGGGAAGCTATAATAGAGGCTTCTATTGTCCAGGCCTGGTTGATTCCAACAAGAGAAACAGTAGACATTGAGGAGGAAGTGGAGTGGTTCTGAAATGCAATGACGCAAATATGCGACTCAAGCATGAGTCGCTGAAGAAAACTGAAGAAAACTGTTATAAAGCCCCTTTTTAAAAAAGGAAACCAACAAGATATGAATAGTCACAGACTCATAGCTCTAGTACCAATAATCTCAAAAATATTTGAAAAAGTCAAATATGTAAATATGTATTTTTTACCAGAACAAATCGGATTTAAGAAAGAAACTATAAATCTAGCTATTTTTTCATTTTTCAGTAACGTTATGTCAAAATTAGATGCTAAAGTTCCTATCTACATGGATCTCACAAAAGCATTCGATTGCGTGGACCACGATGTTTTATTACACAAACTAAATGCATATGGGATCCGGGGAAATTTTAAAAGCTTGATCCAATCCTAGTTAACTAATCGTAAGCAGTGTACGCAAACAAGTAATATATTTATATCCAAAACTAAAAGAGGAAATTATCTATTCATCCAAATATAGATCGGTGAGATATTATGGTGTACCACAAGGTAGTGTTTTAGGACCATTACTATTTATTAGGAACTGGAGGAGGCCTATGCCAGGAGGCACGTCGAATTGCGAGACATACTGTAGTAATTAGGAACATAATATGTATTGTAAAATTTATAGCAAATTCGAAATAAAAGGGCTTTATTGTTGTACTACTATTTATTATATACATAAATGATATTATCAAAGCTACCAAACAGCCTACTGTCCTGTTTGCTGACGATAGCACCGTATTGTTTTCTGGTCTAAATAAAACATTTATTGAAAATGACATTAACTGCCGATAGAAAATGTTAACGTGGAACAAATTAATATTTTCAAACATAAATAAAAAAGCTTTTTGCTCAAAAAGGGTTATTATAACATAAAAGAGTTTTTACAGGAGAAGTTTTGAACACTATCACTAATGTTCACTATTGTACTTGCATCTCTCTTGTGTATTGCTAATTCAATAAATATATTGGAATAGGATATTTTATTATTGTAAATTGCTTAACCTTACCAATTGACTTTTTTATTTTTGTGACAATGTTTTAATTGCGAAATTAATTATATTATTAATTTCTTAAAGCTTGAAGCTTGACATTATAATATTTTGACATTTATTTTTTATTTATGAGATTGTAATTATAATTATTATTTGTTTCATATTGATAGTGTATTTTTTGTGTGATAACATTGTATTGTCTATGACTTTGTAAATTTGAAATGATACCTAGGACATTATTGTAATATCATAAATATATCAATTGGTATTTCTTGATAATTTTTGGTGACATACAAAAGCTATTCGAGAGAGGATCAAGAGGAATTCATAATAATTGGTACATGTGTCAAAGTACTGTATGACCGCGAACAGTTTTCTTTATTTCTTGTGGGGTCGTTATAGAACGGGCAACTATAATAGCTGATTGGCTTACTTTTATTTGATTGTGTGTTGGTATTGGTTGATTTCTCTCTTGCAATCATACTTTTTTGTTTTGTGTTTATGATCCATTTGATATTATTGCTCAACATAATTATTTTGCATACCGAAAGGTGGCATATGGAGGTAATTTTTATATAAGTTTTTGTGAACATCTTTGTAAACCCATATAAGCAAATAAATGAATTGAAGATCCCAGGGCCGCCAGCCGCCAGACGTCACGTATTTTCTGATGAACGAAATGTGGGCGATTGAGTAGAGTTAGTACGTACGAAGAACACATGCTTACCCGCTAACTTGCTTAGACGACCAATTTTGAGATTTGGTGGAGACAAGATGTGTGCTAAAGTTAGCAGTGCGTGCTTTGCGCTAAGACGAGTATCCCGAGTGGTGTCTGCGGATGTTTCGCGTGCGTGTTACTTCGCCACGGTGCATTCTCGGTTACAGTTCGGCGCCGAGCTATACGCGCGCGCTGCCGACTGGGAGCGTGCGTTCCGCGCCCAAAAAGATGCCGTACGTGCCATCGTTGGCGTATCGCAATGCACATCCGTCAGACCGTATTTGAAAGAACTTGGCATACTTACGATGCCTGCTATCCTGATCTAGCAAGTGGCTGTATATGTCAGAAATAACCTAGAATCATACAATACGCGAGGAGAGAGACATTCTTGTAACATACGCAGCGCGGACAAGCTGGATGTTATCCCACACTCTCTTACGAGGTCACGAAAGTTAACTCACATTATGGGACCGGAAGTATATAACACTCTTCCCAAAATAGTTATATCGGCCCCAAGTTTCGGCACCTTCAAAAACAGATTAAAGTGCTGGCTTATCTATCAAACTTTTTATAGCTACAGCGAATTTTTAAAGAGTAATGGTAAAGTTCCTATAAAAATCTGGAAAAATTGTCATTGTCATTTATCAGTACAATTGTATTTGAAACATATTTTTTTGTTATACTCGTATAATACGTGACAGTTTTCTGTACGATAATTAATAATTGTTATTAAAATACAGTGAAGTGATAATTTATAGGCCATATCCTTAAAAATAAGGCCCGAATACTCCTAGATACTTTCCGTACGCCGTTTTGCTTAACAGACGCTTTCAAACTCCAGAAATAAAGACTTAACTTTACTTAAATTCTCATACTCCATTTGTATTTACATAAATGTTCATCAGACAACTATTTCAAAGCCTTTTCCAAAAAGACCAACCCTAAACTCAATTTTAAGTCGATATTCCCTAATACATGACTCACTCAGTCTCGTTCTTACCCATAGAGGCATTAAATTGAGTTTAGGGGATGATGGACCCCTTAAATCGGTAGTCGGAAGAACGGCTACTCCCGATCCACAGCCCCGCGTTCAAATCCTACGCGCACCACTGTCTTTTCGAAGTCATGTGCGTAATGCTGCTAACTTAAAAACGGTGAAAGACAAAATCGTGAAGAAACCAACATGTACCTAGAATCTTTCGAGGTTATGTGTTACCCAACAACCAACCCGCACTTGGCCAAATATGCTTAAGAAAAAAGAGTAACGTACTTAACGCTTTGCTACTCGCAGCGGAAAGGCAACGCGCGCCCGTACTTTGCGGGCGGTGCGGTGGGTGATCCTTTGAAATCGTAGGCACGTAACAACCTTACAACTGATCCAAACTTTTCTAAATCTTTAAATGCTTAATGTGACCACTTTCGCGAACACAAAACCATAAACGACGTTTAATGTTTGCAGGAATGCTCGCTAATAAATATCCAAGTAAAGCCAGAATCTTGTCATTTGTGACGCTTTCGGAAACGGTCGAAAACATGCTATAGGTCGATCTTCAAAATCTATTGTAGACATATCAGACTAAAATCACATTTGAATAGGTACTCAGAAGCAGTATAATACTGTACGTTCGACATAACTAATTAAATGACTATTCACAACACAATCAGAATCACACACAAACATAACAAAAAGCAATCTAATATTATTGACACTTACGCTAAAAATAAATTACTCTAAAAGAACGAATGATAATAATATGTGAGCGTCTTTTTCGTTAATAATTAGATTACTTAATTATAGTTAAGGATTTACAGTATAACTTTTAGCGCGGCATTTAGAGAAATATGTCAGGGAAACGGTCAACTTTGCAACTTTTGCAAAACTAGTGGAAAATTAAAGAATGAGAAAGACTAACATTTAACATTAGTTAGTACGTAAGTGCATTAATTCTATTTCGTCTGCATTTCATTCACATACATAATTAAGCGTGTGTTGCAGGACATCACCTATCTCGTTTCTTTAGTATTTGGTTTTTGCCTGATTTTTTATTGATAAAACGGATAGACTGTGGGCTGCGGTCTAATGACCTCTGCGCTGCAATTTTCAGATACAGGCTGCTATATTATGGTATTTTGGAAAATTGCGAATAACTCAATAAATAATAACGATATATGAAATTTAATTTTACAGAATAGGTCAAAATATGATATTTTATAGGTGGTTTCATTTAATGTCGGCACCAAAGCGCCACGGTGTTTATAAAAATCAATGCCACTTTTCGTTGTAGGTGAACTAACTCCTCCTAAACGGTTGGACCGCTTTGAATGATTTTTTTTGTGTACGTTTGGGTAGAGCCCTTGATATTTAGATTCACAAACCAGCCCGGCAGATGGCGCTGCAGTTGGTATCTAGATAATTATCCAAACGAAGCCGGAACGGGCCGCTAGTTTTGGGAAACCCTAAAATTAACCGTTCCAACGCCAGTATATAACGCTGTAAAATTTTTGCTAATTAGAAAATACCTAGCTGAACCCGCTACTTCGTCCGCGTACGTTGATCTTGCGACCTTATTATTACATTAGTAGTACTTACGTAAAAATATGTGGATGGGTGACCATTATACAAACCGTGTGAATTTGTTTTTCCATACAAAAATGTATATAGGTGTTCGAGTTTAGCAACTTCATATTTTATATTTTTAGCAACATCAAACTTACTCGTAGTAAGGTTGTGGAGTATCGAACATAGCCGTAGTGTTAAGTTTGTAGGATTTTTATAGGATACATTACGAAGAGTCTGTAGCTGATGTGCGTAATTTGATACTTACCCACTTATACATTTTTACAGGATGATAGCCTAAGTAGGTGATATTTTAGACTCTAAGCCAGACTCTAAGACCATGTATTGTGTTTCAAATGTCAATCTAATTAGTACTGTCGTTAATATTTGTTTCGTTAGGGCCCATGCTTTTTCGAGATGATAGGTGGTAAATGAGCCTATAAACTATCTGTGTTTCAAATTTCAACCAAATGAAACCTCTACATAATATACATGTAATATTTAGTAGTAAGATAACATTTTATTCAATTTTAGAAAAACAACGGTCTGCTTTGGTCACCGAAGCTTGTTGAACACTAAATTTAGTACAGTATTTGGACTGAAATAATATCCGAAAGAACAAAAACCGACTTCAATTATTATCATTTTACGTCAACTAACTAACTTCTAGTCAAATAAAAAGTTCACTCGACTAATTTAATAAGCTATGACTACGTCGCGTCATCCAGATAAATAAATACTGGTGGACAATTCAGACACCAAACTTTGGCTTTTTCCACCGCCAATGTCCTAGCCATACTCAAACCGGAGTGGTCTTACGCGTGACGATGGCAAAAGACCTGACGGCATGAGTTTAGTGCCTTGGAAGTTGAGTCGGTCTTAGTGTGGGACGCAGCTTGCGTCGATACTCTGGCACCATCACATCTTCCAGAGACACATAGTAGGACCAATGCAGCGGCTCATTCAGCTAATCGTCTCAAACGGTGGAAATATGCAACCCTCGGTAGTGGTTTTCTATTTAAGTTTTGGGGTTAAGTGCCTGTGAAGGCCGGGGAGCTCACCTTATCTTGAAAAGCCTTTCCAAGCGCTTGGCCGACGCAACGCGTGACCAAAATGCTGACGTTTATTTGGCCCAATGCATTAACATTGCTATTCAGCGTGGTACTGCCACCAGCATGCTGGGCACGCTTCCGACTAGTAGTGGGCTTGAACATCTTATCATCAACCAGTTTTTGTTAACATTCAAAAAACCGCCTCCCTGTTTTCCATATAATATAAATATGTACATGGTAAAAACGGGACCCTATTACTGAGACTTTGCTGTTCGTCCGTTCGTGCGTCCATGCGTCCGTCTGTCACCAGACTGTACCTCAAGAACGGTGATAGCTAGACAGTTGTAATTTTCAAAGATGATGTATTTATATTGCGCCGCTACAACAATAAATACTACATTACACATTTTCTAATAAATATCAGATCGTGTTTCGTACCATGAGCTGTCATCTGTAGTTAATATGGAAAAACATACGAAAAGTATTGTCATATTATTACGTAACGATAGATGACGGATGAGCCAGGGACACTAGGGATGAGCTTTGTTTCCGACTCCGATTAGTCAGAACTTCCGATTACTATTAATCCTTCAATTCCGAAAATTTTACAATAGAGGTTATAATCGGAGGAAAGGTGTATAAATATTGCAGATAATCCCTTATTGTGGTGGATAGTAAATGGACATACAAAATCCCAACTTCCTTAATCAATTGTTCTTCATTGTTTATCGTGTTTGGCAAAAAAAAAATATACCCAATAAAATATCTCTCCTGCCAACACTTCTTATCCTGCCCATGCCTCCGACTTCCGTTCCAACTCCAATAGATCACATTTTAAAACTCCGACTCCGAAATCGGTTCCGATAAAATGACCTCTATTACATCTCTAGTTGTCACAGTATACCTAGAAGTTAGTAAATACCAAACTTATTATTAACGTAATTATTTAATTTCTATGTAATTTCCGAACCACACGACCAATAATGTTAAAATTTTGATGGAAATATATAAAAAATGTATTCTTTCTAACAAAATAAGAATTAACGAAATTGAACAACGCAAACATGAGTTACAACCTATGTAAAGTATTTCGAGGGATTACTTGGGATGACGTTAGTTCCTCTACTGAGCAGGGAATGGCACTAATTTCGAAATGGTTACAGGAGAACCTTCTCACGTTGAACACAAAAAAAACAATGTACATTATGTTACCACAAAACTGCGTCTTCAGCACCAAACACTGCTACAAGTATTAAAATCCTCCAAATCACATGTGTAAGTCATATCAGGTGCAACTGTTGTTGGAGTTTGTAGGTTCCCACTATTTCCCCATCCTATTTCCTAAATGTTTCCTTTGTACTGGCTCATTAACTTACACCAGAAGAAAACACATTTGAAAGTTCGCGCTACTGAATATCTACAAATCTACATCCTGCCGTGCTGTGTCGCCACTGTCAACGCAACCAGCGAGCCGGTATCCACGCGCTCCTCTGTGTTCAGTGAAAATAAATCAAAATCTTACTAAATCTCATATAAAACCTCATAAACTTAACAAATCAAGTGTGCCCCACCCGGGTGCGAGTGAAAAACATTTAATTAACGTAAAGCTAAGGAAATACCTAAATGTAAGCACGGGAGGTGAAAGCCGCGAGTGGATCCACTTTCCAAACTGATTCGGGAAGCTCCAGGAACTCCAGGACCCCAGGAACTTCAGTAAGTGAGCCATTCATTTCTTCTCCATCCCCCAAAACCTAAGTTACTCCACACGAAATCTTTCTAACATAATTTAAATTGAAAATCCGACCATTTAAAGTGATCCTTTCGAGCGCGAATTTCCTATGGATCGCGGATTACTTCACATGAAGTAACCGTTTATACTTGTTGTCCACTCAGTAAAAGCCTTCTCAGACGTAAATCAACGTATATCCAGTCTATTTGGTATAGGTAATTTAAAACAATTTCAAACTTACGTGCTCAGATAAAATACTTACTTCCCTAATCGGCCGGGTTATAGCGCGCGGCAACTGACCGCCCGGCTCGCGCCTTGTTGGTAGGTAGGTACATTTCGAAGGTACCTCGCTATTGTCGCTATCTACCTACTTTGGAAGCGCAGAAGCACCTATTAAGTGTGTTTTGCACTAATTATTACTAAAAAACTAAACTACTGGATTTGTACCCAGTCCCCACGGATATTCAACATAATCACATTGTTTTGATTTATCTGTATCATAATCGGATTGCGTATATACCTACTTGTGTAGTCAGAGTTTATTCAATCAACGAAAATGCCAAAAGAAACAGAAAAGGGTAAAGATACGGGCATTGAAGCTAAATTAAGTATGCTTACAACAAGACGAGAATTTATTTTTCGAGATATTCAAATATTATACGATTTATCTCGAGAAGTAACTACCGATTCGTCAAAAATAAGTATATTTCGAAGTAGATATAGACGTGTCGAATCTGTGAGACGTGATTATGTTGACACAGTGGAGGAAATTAATTCTTTAAAACTGATAATTAATCCAGGGGAAAAGATAAATTTAAACTCTTTGGAATCATTTGACTCCTTGTACTACGCCGTCGCCGCCGCGGCAGATGAGCTTTTGTCACCCCCACCGGCGTCACCACGACTAGTGGAGCCCGCCGGCGGGTGCTGTTCCGGCGCGGGCACTCCAGTGGGTTCAAAACCAACCACTCAGGTTAGGTTGCCGAATATTGAACTGCCAAAATTCGATGGAAACATTGAGTATTGGCAAACATTTTATGATACATTTTTGTCTTTAGTACATTGCAATAACAATATCACTCCTATTGAAAAGTTTCATTATTTGCTATCCTGTTTGTCAGGTTCAGCCCTATCAATTGCCAAGGGTATCCCTGTCACAGGGGATAATTATCCTATTGTTTTTGAAAGTTTAATTCAGCAGTTTCAAAATAAAAGAATTTTAGCGGCAAATTATCTGGATAGAATAATTAATTTTAATCCATTGAAAGCCAGTAGTTTAAGTGAGTTGAGAAAATTGACATGCCTTTTGCATGAATCGGTTAATGCTCTTAAAGCTGTTAAAATTGATAACTTGGGAGAATTTATTTTGTTTCACCTTGCCGCTCAAAACCTGGACAGTGATACCAGAAAGCGTTTTGAAATCCAAAATACAGTTGAAATTCCAACATTTGAACAATTACTTTCATATTTACAAGGTTATGTGAAGGTGTTAGAAACAAGTGAACCAGTTACTTTCAAAAGGCCATCAATGCCATACAAACCTCACCGTAATAACTTGGATCAGGAGAATAAAATTAATTCTCGTCATAAACCATTCTCCCTACCTGTGAATGTAGGTATGTATGCAAACACAGGGCCGTACTCAGATATTGGGGACCCATATGCTGATATACCAGGGCCGTATTCTGATGCAGGGCTGTACTTAGACTCGGGAATGAACTCAGATGATCCCTCTATTCCATCTATGGGCAATGTTGATGCATATGCAACCTCATCCTCTAATAAATATCCGGACTGTGCATGCTGTGGATTTACTCATCATGCTATTTATAAATGTCCAGTGTTTCATATGATGGACTTGAGTGGTAGACTGGGTGTAATTAAAACAAAAAAATTATGTGGAAATTGCTTGCGGCCGAACCATGGAGTTGATAAGTGTTTATCAAAATCCAGCTGTTTTAAGTGTCAGCGCAGGCATCATACACTAGTTCATGAAGAAAATGGCAGTGCTGCTTGCCCGGTTCTTTCCACCAATGAATCTGAAAATAAGGACACAAACTCAATAGTCAGCATGAGTTCTACCGGTTTCCACTCGCAGTCTGATAGTAATCGATCATTTGTTTTGCTTGGTACTTGTATGGTACATGTTGCAACTCCTAGGGGAATTTTTAAGGTTCGTGCTCTTATTGACAGTGGAGCTCAAGAATGTTTTATGACAGTCGGTTGTTCACGAAGATTGGGTTTGCCGTTGCGACGTTGCAATGTAACCGTTGTTGGCTTGGGTCAAAACACAGTACCTACATCAAATAAAAGGAACTACTTCGTGTATTGTACGGTCACGTGACTCAAAGGGTGCCCAGTTTGAAATCTCTCCAATTGTGATTGATAAAATTACAAATAAAATGCCAATTATTGAAGTACCTTCTGTTGTCCGCGAGTCGTTACAGCATCTTGAATTTGCAGATGAATTCTTCGATAAGCCAAATGACATTGAACTTTTGCTAGGTGCCGAGTTATTCCATAATATTTATGATGGTAGGCGATTTGAATTAGGACCTGGATTACCAGTTGCCTTGCATAGTATCTTCGGTTGGGTTGTTACTGGGAAGCTCGATCTTGACTCTCGACCCCCTCCGAGTACTTCGTCGTTCTTCGCATCAGCACTTGCGCTTGACCATGTTATTAAAAAATTTTGGGAAATTGAGGAACCACCCTCAAATAAACTATCCAATCCTGATGATGATAAATGCGAACAATTGTATGCTGACTTAGTCTCTCGAAATCCGGATGGTAGGTATGTTGTACCTATACTTTTAAAAGATACTAATCCGGAATTGGGAGAATCTCATGGTGCTGCGTTGTCCCGTTTTCACCATTTGGAAAAGCGACTGATGCGTCATGAACAGCTAAAAATAGATTACGTACAATTCATGCGTGAATATTCTGACTTAATCCATATGAAGAAAATAGAATCAACGGAAAAGAAGGGTCTTAATATTATTCCGCATCATTGCGTATTGAGACCGGACAGTTCAACCACCAAACTCAGAGTAGTATTTGATGGGAGCTTTAAAACTACAAATGGACGATCATTGAATGACCTTGTTTATACAGGACCAAAACTTCAGAATGATGTTGTTGATATCATTACCAAATTCCGTTTACCTCAAGTTGTATTTACAGCAGACATTTCAAAAATGTACAGAAACATTGAGTTGCGTTCCGAAGATCGGAAGTATCAACACATTCTCTGGAGAGAAACTCCTGATGACACCATTGATGAGTTCGAGTTAAATACTGTGACATATGGAGTTAGTAGTAGCCCTTACCTGGCAATAAAAACGCTTCATCAGCTTGCTAGGGACCATGGCAAGGATTGTCCCCGTGCTGCTGCTGCTCTTCTGGAAGACACATTCATGGATGACATCACCGCTGGAGCTGTTTCTGTCACAAAGGCTTTACAATTAAAAAATGAACTAATCAAACTTCTGGATCACGGAAAATTTGAATTACGTAAATGGAGCAGTAATTCGCCTGAATTCCTCGATGATATACCTGTTGAACACTGCCAGGTTCCGAAAACTTTTTGTGATGACCATAGTCAACAAACCCTGAAAATATTGGGCATTCAATGGGACCCCGTGGCTGATATATTTACTTACTCGGTTTCAGAAGTCAGCTCAAATTGCACAAAGCGATCTATTTTATCTAATATCGCGCGTATCTACGATCCTCTGGGCTGGTTGACACCAGTTGTCCTAGTAGCCAAAATACTAATGCAACACCTCTGGCAACTTCAACTTGGCTGGGACGAAGTGGTTCCCGATGAGGTCCTTCATCAGTGGCGTGCTTTTGTGGAAGACCTGAAACATATACAAAGCGTCCGCATACCTCGACGTGTAACAATGGCTAAAAATAAAACCTACGAATTAGTTGGTTTCTGTGACGGGTCAACTAAAGGATACGGCTGTTGCATTTACCTGAGATCAAGCGGCGACCTTGGAACATCGTGTCACCTTTTGATGGCAAAATCGCGAGTAGCTCCACTGAAAACCTTAACTGTCAATCGCCTGGAACTTTGTGGTGCAGTCTTACTGTCTCGCGTTCTCCGACACATGTACCAGTTGTTAAGCAAAAGGATCGAATTGAATGGTGTTATTGCCTTGACTGATAGCAGCACAGTACTGGCTTGGCTACGCACACCACCCCACAAACTTAAAACCTTTGTTCCACATCGGGTAGCAAAAATAATTGAACACGTCCAACTGGAAGATTGGATACATGTCTCGACTCATCATAACCCAGCAGATCTTTGCAGTCGTGGTATTTCCTGCTCACAGCTCGTTTCCTCGTGTTTGTGGTGGTCTGGGCCAGAGTGGCTGTCTGAAGAGGTAAACTCTTGGCCAATACAAGTGAATTCGGCAAAAAATGAACCCGTCCCGGAATTGAAAACAATTGTTCGTAATTTGTACATAGCTAATGTATCTGCGGAACCAGATTTCATTTCTCAATTACTGGATAAGTCCTCTTCCTTGTCTCGAATTCAGCGTACTTTAGCCTGGTGTATGCGCTTCGTCCATAACTTAAAATCTACCAGGGATCACCGAAGAGTGACCAAGCTGACATCCGAAGAATTGGAAGCTTCGTTACTTATGTTAACCATGCACGAACAACGGTTACACTTTCAAGACGAGATTAAGACGATTCAGGCAGGGGAGTTGTGTAATCGGAGTATACAAAAACTGAGCCCTTTTTTGGATGACGGTGGTCTTCTGCGTGTCGGTGGAAGATTGAAGAACTCTCTTCTCTCGCACAGCGCAACTCATCCGCTTTTACTTTCAAAGGGTTCCCGTCTCGCAGTTTTGCTCGTAGACTATTTCCATCTCTCCCATTTGCATTGCGGGCCCCGCGCTTTACAATCCATAATTCTTAGGAAGTTCTGGGTAGTGGGCGCTCGTAATTTAATACGTTCGCGACTCTCAAAATGCGTTACTTGTTTTAAGGCTAAGCCTATCCCTTGTCAGCCAATGATGGGAGATCTTCCCTCTGTACGAGTCCGACCCGCGCGGTGTTTCCAAAATATTGGCATCGACTTTGCCGGCCCATTCATAGTTAGAGAAAGCCGAAGGCGCAAGGCTCCTACTTACAAAACATATGTATGCGTAATGGTGTGTTTAGCAGTTAAGGCAATTCACCTTGAACTGGTGACTGAGCTGTCAACGGCTGCCTTTATTGCCGCTCTGGATCGTTTTGTGTCGCGTCGTGGAATTTGCAGAACCATAATATCGGATTGTGGAACAAACTTTGTGGGAGCAAAACGCTATTTGGGTGAAATGCATCAGCTGTTGTTAAATCAACAGACTGATTTACAAAATAAATTAACGCAACGCAAAATAACGTGGCAGTTGAATCCACCTACCGGTAGCCACTTTGGGGGAATCTTTGAAAGTGGTGTCAAATCTATGAAGTACCACCTAAAGCGTGTTGTTGGTCTTCAGATTCTAACATACGAAGAATTCACCACTGTGCTCACTAAAATCGAGGCAATTCTTAATTCCCGGCCACTATGTTCCCTGTCATCTGATCCCAACGAAGTTGATGTTTTGACCCCTGGCCACTTCCTCGTTGGTGGTCCGTTGGTTGCTTTGCCGGAACCTCAATTAGAAGATGTCTATCTTCCACCTCGTGAAAGATGGCAGTTGTTACAAAAGCTAACTCAAAGTTTCTGGCGAATTTGGCAGCACGATTACTTACATACATTGCAACAGCGATTGAAATGGTTTCAAGCCCGTGATAATGTTGGTGTGGGTGACATTGTGGTCGATTGTTTGCCTCCTTTGGAGTGGCGTGTTGGCAGGATTGTCGAGACTCATCCGGGTAGCGATGGCGTGGTGCGTGTGATCACCGTACGTACACCCAGAGGGCTTCTGCGACGACCCGTTACAAAAATTTGTCCGTTGCCTATCAATTAAATACCAACGAGATATATACATATATGCCTAATTTTAGTTTATTCTTAATATCCATGTTATCTGTAACCTAACTTAAATTTTCCGTAGTCGTTTAATTTATCTGAGCACTAGTTTAGTATTTCTATACATATCTATATGTAACCTTTAATAAGTTTCGCTCGATATAAGTATCTTGCCCTTATGGTGAAGTTCCCTGCCTTGCATTTTTGCGTGCAGTGATTTAGTAATCTGATATTTAATCCTTGAAATCCCTAAGTGATTTCACGTGGGGAGGTATGTTGGAGTTTGTAGGTTCCCACTATTTCCCCATCCTATTTCCTAAATGTTTCCTTTGTACTGGCTCATTAACTTACACCAGAAGAAAACACATTTGAAAGTTCGCGCTACTGAATATCTACAAATCTACATCCTGCCGTGCTGTGTCGCCACTGTCAACGCAACCAGCGAGCCGGTATCCACGCGCTCCTCTGTGTTCAGTGAAAATAAATCAAAATCTTACTAAATCTCATATAAAACCTCATAAACTTAACAAATCAAGTGTGCCCCACCCGGGTGCGAGTGAAAAACATTTAATTAACGTAAAGCTAAGGAAATACCTAAATGTAAGCACGGGAGGTGAAAGCCGCGAGTGGATCCACTTTCCAAACTGATTCGGGAAGCTCCAGGAACTCCAGGACCCCAGGAACTTCAGTAAGTGAGCCATTCATTTCTTCTCCATCCCCCAAAACCTAAGTTACTCCACACGAAATCTTTCTAACATAATTTAAATTGAAAATCCGACCAACTGTGAATTGCTAAACCGCGCTAAAACTTTAAGATACCTTGACGTGCTTATCGATGAAAACCTAAGATTCCAGTCCCATATTGGTAAATTATCAGGTCGAGTCAGAAAAGTAATAAATATAATGCGAAATCTGCGCAAAATAGCAACTATAGATACATTAACGCAGGTGTACTATGCCTTGTGCCATTCCCTTATCTCGTATTGTATAACAACTTGGGGTAGTGCAGCTAAATCACACATGTTGCAAGTTGAAAGAGCGCAGAGATCAGTCCTAAAAGTAATGTTGCAAAAACCTTTTCGATACTCAACTTCTATACTGTATAAAGAAGCTGATTTGCTTAGTGTACGCCAACAATTTATTTTAAACACTACGCTCAGGGCACACAAATCATTTTTAGCTTCTCCTGATTATGAATCTCTGTCGGCTCGTAGGGTTTATCGAATGCCTCTGACATCAGTAAATACAAGTTTCGCGCAGAGGTTTGGTGAGTTTGTAAGTGTCTTTGTCTACAACGCGGTTACTAAGTACTGTCACATTTAGGATAAAAAAGTTTATGAATCTAAGCATATCATCCGAAGTTGGCTAAAGACACAAAGCTATAGTGAAACAGAGGCCATACTGAAAAATGTTTTTTAAATTATATTGGTTTTGTGTTAGTCTTTTGTACCTATCTAACTGCTTAGTGTAAGATTTGTAGGTGTTACTGGTACTGGAGAGGAAATGAAACCACGTCACTGTATAAACTGCTGACTATATTGATCTTAATTATACACACAAGTGACGCGGGGCAAGAGACTGATCGCTCGACCGCTGTCATCTTCTTATATACTAAATCTGACACGTACAAACGTGCCCCCACATATACCCTTTTCTTAAAAAAAAAAGAGAATAACATATCTATAACAATCCCCAAAAAACATAATTACATCACAGCATGTTTACACTATAATATAACTATCAACTCGTCACATGTTTCTTCTGCTTGTTTAGCACATTTTCCTTTCCGTGCTAACCCTGGCATATTGACATCGAACCGCTTTGCTCACTCAGCGTTCTAGTTTGCACTATTGACTATTGACTTATATTTCCTATTACGTGACGCATATCACTTGCAATCCAATCTCTAAAATATATGACCATACCCGAATAAATCGCCAGAAGTTCCTTGTCGTATACACAGTACTTTTTCTGGGATTCCGTGGGCTTCTTTGCAAAAATAATCGAGGGTTCTCCAAAACCCTTTTTCCTTCTGTGCAATACCGCGCCTATACTAATGTCTGACGCGTCTGTCAGACGTTGTTGACGACGTCTGTTAACCTTGCCCCTGGACCCGGGTCATATAACTTGGCAGCATTCTTCCAACGATCTAATTGCCTCTTTTAGTCCATACTTCTATTATCTCTCTTCTTTGCACCATGTAAATATCTATCTAAAATTCTTTGTACTCTTGCAGCGTTTGGTATGTATGCTCTATAAACATTTAACATACCCAAAAACCTGCGCAACTGCTCTACCGTCTCCGGTTTGGGATAGTCCTGAATAACCTTGACTTTGTCAGGCAAAGGACTTATTCCATTTTCCGAGACTTCGTAACATAAAAAATCTATTTTACTTTTCTCAACATACATTTACCTATTTCAACTTGCATTTAATATATCCGTAAACGCTCAAATAACCTACGCAAATGCTCTTTATGCCAGGTTGCATTTTTCGAGCCAATTTGTTATGTCATCTAAGTAACCAAACAAAACTGATTGCTCAGCATTATTACTACTACTACCGCTGTCATTGACACCAATATTTATTTGTTCTACGCCAGTTAACCCAAAGGTCAATCTCGTAATCGAAAATACCAAACGCGTAATAATTGCTATTTTTCTATATCCTCTGTACTAATTTTCTACCGTCAGCTTAAAATTCCTTGAACAATCGGCTCCAATTATCGGCTGTTTAACATCGCATAGCAATTTTCTTAAACCGGAAATGGGATCTGCACAGCCACTCTGGATCACCTGGTGTTCTTCCGCGACCAGTCCTATTTTTGCTCCATTTTTGGCTGCTTCGGCTTCTTCCGCGTTCTTGGCCTTGAACCTTACTGCGTAGTGAAGCTACTTCTAACTCCAGCTTCCTGATCTGCTTGACTAGCTCCGTGAGAGGTAAATGGGATACCTGTTCGTTACTCCCGGACACAGCAGCGATGTCGTAGCACTTGGTGTTCTCTATAATTTTGTTCTTGTTGCTAAGTTCTTGTCGCTCAGCACTATCCTCATAGACCTGCAGCAGTCGGTCCTTCAGCGCCGTATACTTGTTGTTCACCGGCGCCTGGAATGAGTCTCTCCCCAATTTTGATATAACCATGTTGAACTTTCCTCCATCCCCTTGTTTCTGCGATGCCATAACTGCTTCAAACTGGGCCAACCATAACCGCGGCATGTCAACCCAAAAATCTGGAAGTCTCGTTGACACACCTATAGCGGCCAGGGCACAATCAGCGGAATTCGTTCGCTCGTCTTTCATGCCCTGCTGACCCACTTGCCCACTTACTGGTGCAGCGTGCGGAAACATTGTTGAAAAACAATTTACTAACGCAGTAACGCCAAAAAATATCTTCTGAATCTTCTCTTTAACTCACTGTTCAATCGTCGGGGTCACCACTGTAACCACCACTGAATCACGTCGAGCTGGATCACGTCGGGGTCACCACTGTAGGTATTACTGGTACTGGAGAGGAAATGAAACCACGTCACTGTATAAACTGCTGACTATATTGATCTTAATTATACACAAGTGACGCGGGGCGAGAGACTGATCGCTCGACCGCTGTCATCTTCTTATATACTAAATCTGACACGTACAAACGTGCCCCCACAGATTGTAGTAATAGATCAATTTTGGTTTTAACTATCAACTGTTGACTGTCTTAAATTCGAAGCTTAGTTAAAAGTGTTATTGTTTACTCTGGATTTTGGTTTTCGCGATATAGGCTTGCCTAGTGGGAAACCAACGGATACCACTGTATTTTAACTTAAGTTGTTATCAAAAATTCACAATTCAATTTAACTGTTTTCTTATTTTTTGTATTTCTTTGTAATTTTTGTGGGAATAAAGTTTTTTCATTTTAATTTTTTCAACCAAATACACATTCTAACTTTCACCTTTTTCTGCAAGAAAGCCGTGCAGAATTTGGGGATTAAAAGTAGACAGCTACCATCTCCTTAGTATGATCTTATATCAAGTCAAGTTTCATTTAAATTGAATCAGTAGTTTCGGCGTGAGTTCCCTATACAGAAAGACAGACAGACATGAAAGAAAAAAAATGCAGTTTCGCCATCAGTATCGACTATGGAGTGCCAACAATTTTTTTTTTCAAAATATCTTCAATGTACAGAATTCGACCCGCTACAGTTTTATTACAAGTATAGATAACGGTGGTGTCAGTCTTGTCAGTCAGTATGTTTTCAGCTCCGTATTGCAGCCGTCAGCCAAGGCATTCGGCAACAAGCCAACAGCTGGTGATGCGGCCAACTGTCCGCGCGATTGATATTTGTTAATTTATTTTATTACATCTCCACGTTTTTACCTAAGAAAACAAATAATAAACTATGGTGTAGTTAATTGTTTTTGGTGAACGATTGCTTTTTCACAGTAATGATAATCATTATGTGTATTCTTTGCAGAAAAGTCGAAGTGACAGTAAAAACCCATGACCAAACCCAAGCTGGACACTCCACTTGTTTGAGGGCTTCTTATGACTCATATCAAATATGTAACTATGAGGACAAAAGGTATGTATGACTCAAAGGTATACAATTAATTGACTCGTTTAAATAAGTTCAAGGAAGTAAAGGCCAGCAGAGTGCGTTTGCCAAACTCGGATTAGATTAGGGGTCGTTCAAGTGTTACGTAAAGCATTTTTGAAGATTTAAAAGCCCTCCACCCCTGCGGGGGTTGCTCTTTATTTCTTCATGCCCTTTCTTGGTCCTGAACAGTTGCCAGGTCGAGTCGTTGGGTTTGGTGGCGAGGCGTCTGCCGGGGACTCTTGAAAATTGTTTTTTTTTTTTTTAATTAACCACTTTTGTCCCACTGCTGGGCAAAGGTCTCCCTCAATTCTCTCCACTTAGTTAGGTCGAGAGCTTCCATCGCCCAATCTTTATTAAACGCTCCGAGCTCGTCTTTCCAGCGCGTTGGAGGACGGCCCTGGGGTCAACTATCCGACGGTGCCCACTCTGTAGTAACTATGGCCCACCTATCGGGCCATAATATTTTTTTATTATTATTTTTAAATAGTAAATTTATTTTTTATGTTTCCAGAACAGAGACAAATATGACGATATACATACAAAGTGATTCAAATCACACCTGTGAAGCTAAATTCCTCGAAAAACTAATGGACATGTCTTCTAAGCGTGCCAACTTCTCAAATGTGAAGCCATACGGTATCACTGATCTAATGTACAAGTCGAATATCAGTTTATTTTCTGTCGTCACTAATGACCAGGATAGCCTGTTGCCGGCGAACTTTGTTCAGTTTTCAATAGAACCACAATGTAACGCATTTCCTGAAGAAATTGTGCTACTGAAGTACAGCGGCGGCTTCTTACCTAATACATTTGTCAAATTTTCACCGAGCTTGCGTGATTTAAAGTCCATCAGAATGTTCAACCACAATGGTATTGGTGATATTAAAACAGAAGATATCGCCTGTGGCTGGGCAATCAGTAAAAAAACGCAATTTGACAAATGGAGAAGCTCGGCGGTCGTCAAACAAGATCAAAAAAGAATTATTGTAGCGCTCTGTAAAAGCGAGTATAAAGATTTAACCGAGTATATCTATATGTTAAACGTACTAGGAGATTTTAAGAACACCTCGGCGTCATTAATTGATACAAGTAGAGTTCTTATTCAATTACTGGTAGTTGACTGTCCTCAGCACAATTTGTTCAATATTTTGATGCACACGATTCAAAACAAAGTACCTCATAATATTCTAGGTTTCGTTTTGGCCGATGAAATAAAAACTGACTTAGAATCATTCATCAAATCGTCAATGGAATGTCCAGTGCTAAGCTATACCCGTAAAACTCGTTTCGTGGATGCGTTGCAGATTTTGTTAGCTAGTTGTGGTTGGCGGCGGCTGGCCATATTAGAGGAATTTCCAAATAGTCCATTGTTTCGTGTATTACAAGTCAACCTTATCTCAACATTGTTGGTGCGACAAATTAATATAACACATACGTTCACCAAGTCAGACGTGACTAGAGACTTGAAAAAACTTCTTGACGCTAATGTACGTGTCATCGTAATCAATGCCAGAGCAGATTTAGCCGCCAAATTTCTTGAAGCTGCCTATGAGCTTAAAATGACTAGAGAAAAAGGTTTCGTATGGATTATGAGTGAATATAACGCAGCTGACGAGGCCACTTCAATGACGAAACCATACACTGTGTCGTATTCATGGCGCGGCGAAAGAAACGATACCAAATTTGATCAGGATAATTCTAATGTCACAAATGAGATAGAATTGTACAAGAAACTAGAAGAAAGGTGGCGGGATCGTGCTTGGCCTCGGTACGCTTCCCAGATATTAGATGCACTTCTATTTATTCTGGATGAGTACAAACCAGATGCGAGATTGAAAAAACCAAGCTTAAGGTAACATTTTTGATTGATAGAACCATATATCATTTAGGGGAACAGATATAAAATTAATTTAATCTATTTCATAGATAACACAATATAAGTATACTTAATATATAATACGCCGAGAACCAACACACCTCTGCCAGTTATGCGACCGCCAATGAGTAATGTGCAAGGATTTGGATCTGGTTTAAAAGGTAACGTTTTCAGAGAAATTACAGGGCATAGATATAAATCATTTTATATTTCTGGGTGACGACTGCTTGCAGTACAATGTTACGTAATGGTTGAGAATTTAGATTATTTTGTTCCAATAGCTGTATGACGAAGAGGTTTGACTCTACATTTGTGATAAAAACGTCTAGGCTGTGGAATGAGTTGTATGAATGGATCTTTCCCGATGGTTTTAGGCAGTTGTCCCACCGCCGACTAACTATCTATAAAAATAATAACTATCAACTATTTTTTTCGCTCAAGAAACGTACAATGGATATAAATTCCGTATAAATAAAAGAGATGCATATACAAACAGTTGGTCAACTGTTTCACCCTGCCGACGAGCACTATCTAGACTACTATATAGACCCCAACGTAAAAGATGTACGTGGAAAATTATACAATTTCTTCAACGTTAAGTTTATCATAAGACAGATAATATTGGCTACAGTAAGGTCCAGCGTGTTTCAGGGATCGTCTAATCTTCACTTTGTGAAACTTCAACGTGACAATGAAAGCGACGCAAGCGTAGTATCAAATTTTCAATCAATAACACAATCATCCAGAACAAAATAATATTGCATGCAAATCTACAGAGCATAAACAAAAAATTTTTGGAAATTGAGGATTTATTGTGTGATTACGATTGTGACGTGTTGTGTTTCTCAGAAACATGGAGTGTAAATGACCGATTAAAAACTATGGTCATCCCCAATTTCAATCTAGTTACATATTTCAACCGAACACTTTTTATGCGTGGTGGCACGGCAATTTTCGTTAGGAACGAGTTAGATTACAAAATTAGGAAGGATATTAACAATATGTCTTTTGAAATGAATTTTGAAATTGCAGCTATTGAATTGAAAACTCCTAAACTAGTTGTGATAGCGGCCTACAGGCCGGACAAAGATATATATCTTTTTTTTGAATTGTTAAATAAACTATTATTAAAATTATGTAGAGAAGGTAAAAAAGTTGTCATTGCGGGAGATTTCAATTTGAATATTTTAAAAATGGATAAAAACACAAAAAGGTATTTAAAAATTTTAAACACTTTCAACTGCAAACTTGCAATACATAAACCTACTAGAATACAAGGTACAAGTGCCACCTGCATTGATAGTTTCATAATCAATTTTGACAACTGTAAAGGCTCTGTACTAGACCGTAAACTGTCTGATCACAATGTCATAAAGTTATCAATTCCTGTAAACGTTAAATATACAGACATGAAAAGTAAGATTGTACATTTTTCAAGAACTTTTTCGCTAAATAGTCTTAACTATTTTCATTACCTTTTCAACAGAGACTATGCAAAATTGAAGCATGAATTATTGTGTTGTGATGACCCCA
Organism: Ectropis crepuscularia; assembly: GCA_963693475.1. Lineage (NCBI taxonomy): Eukaryota > Metazoa > Arthropoda > Insecta > Lepidoptera > Geometridae > Ectropis > Ectropis crepuscularia. Next base: position 30,698,092 of record OY856339.1, on the reverse strand, counting down.
ACAAAAGAATGAGTATTCTACAAGACGCCATAAAATATAACTACGAAATAGCTTTTCCAAAGAAAGCTTATATCAAACAAAACAAAATTACTAAGTGGACGAGTACTGGAATAGAGGTATCTAAAAAAAACTTGGTATATTTAGAAAAGCGTCAGGAGTTAGAACCCACCCCAGAGAAAGCTATACGTATAAGGAAATACAGGAAATGTTTAAGAAAAATATTCATCGCTGCTAAAAGAATGCAATATGGGCATAGAATAAATAAATCAACAAATAAAATTAAAGAAACTTGGAACATAGTAAACGAACTTGTGCAAAACCATAAGAAACAGAATAAATAATAAGTTAAATATACAAAAAAATAAATCAGATGATGGTAACGAAATAACCAATTGTAAAGAAATTGCAAACACTTTCAATAACTTTTTTAGAAACATAGCTCATAAACTGACAGCTAATACTAATATTGACCTCGTAAAATGTAAACACTTCTTAGAAATAGGAAACAAACCTGTCAGTAAATTTAAATTTCAACCTGTAGAAATAAGTGAGCTATTGGCAATAGTAAAAAGTATGAAAGAAAAAACAACACCTGATATCTACGACATGAATTGCAAGACGTTAAAGAAATTGATTTTAACAAATGAGTGCATTATGGAGCTTTTGTTCATAACGGTTAATTATTGCTTGGAAAAAGGAGTATTTCCAGATTGCTTGAAATCAGGGCGAATAATACCACTTTATAAAAAAGGAGACCATTGTGAGCTTGGGAACTACAGACCAGTTTGCATATTACCGGTAATTTCAAAAATATTAGAATCAGTAATGAAAAAAAGAATTCTTAAATATTTTGAACAGAATCGTCTCTTTACACCCTCACAATTTGGTTTCAGACCCAATCGTTCTACAGAAATGGCTATTCGTCAAGTAATTTATTTCATTCTCGAGTCTTTGGATGGGTCGGAGAAATGCGCAAGTATTTTCTGCGATTTATCCAAAGCATTTGATTGCTTAAGACATGATGTAATGCTGTTAAAATTACAATATTATGGGTTCGAAGGCAATGAACTTAACATGATGCGTACATATTTGCTTAACAGAGGGCAAATCGTTACAGTAAATAGTTCAAAGGGTCTCACAAATATAGGAGTACCACAGGGTTCGATTTTAGGACCAATCATGTTTCTAATTTATATTAATGACCTTGTAAAAGTCATGCCAAGCTGGACATATGTAAGTTTATTTGCTGATGATACACACGTAGGACTCAAGGATAAAGACAAAAATAAATTAAATGAAAAAATTATGAACGTAATGAATACTCTAAAGGATTGGTTCCACGCGAATGGCTTTTATTTTAATTACTTAATTAAAATAAAAGCGTAGTGATGCGTTACCAGTCAAGAAAAGGAATAGATAAAGAGATTACCCTTCATGAAAACGTATTCCTAGGATACACCATTGATGATACTATAAGTCATTCAGCCCATATAGAAAAGTTATGCAAAAAACTACTTAGTGCCAGCTATGCACTAATTAAACTAAAACCCCTTCTTGACAAAAAAGGTTTATTGACAGTTTATTTTGCATACGTACACTCCCTAATAAGGTATGCTATTACAGTGTGGGGTAATGCAACTAATATGAAAAAAGTTCTTCGGGCTCAGAAAAGAGCCTTAAGAATTATCCTAGGATTGAAGAAACGAGCTTCTGTGAAAATGCACTTCAGTAATAACAAAATTATGACTGCCATTTCTTTGTACATTTATAATTGCTTAATAGAGATACATGCTGCAAATCTGATAAAAAATAAAGACATACATTCACATAATCTACGGAACAAAGAAAATCTAGTTATGCCTAGAACGAGATTAGTGCAAATTGAAAAACAGGGTATACTTGCCAAAATTTGTATGTTTAACAAACTGCCTACTGACATAAGAGATTTATCTACCAATGAGTTTAAAAGGAAACTGAAGGACTTTTTCATAACTAATCCTTTTTATTCCCTGACTGAATTTATGAATCTGCGGCTTGTAGAATCCTCATTCTCATGAGATCAGTGCTGTGAAATATTTTTGTTTTTCACTAGTTCACATCATGTATTTTTGCATCAGGAATATTGATTACTTGTTGAGGATGTTAACAACATAATGGACAAGGTCATCGTCACATCTTTTTTCTATTTATCTATTCTTTTTTTTATTAAATACCATTGACATTTATATAAATTTCACTGACTCAATTTAAGCTATTTTGACATTTATCATATTGTTTTTGACATACTATCATGGACTTTATAAGGGATGTTTGTTAACTTTTATAAAAATGCGATTTTATTTTTTATTTTCTGTTTTCTGATGACACATAAATATGTACTTATTTGAAATTATGTTTGTACCCTCTGACATTTGAATTGTTTGGTATGTGGAATTAATTAGTTAAATTATTTTTTATTTAATTTGAAATATCTGTAGACTAAATTGTTATAATGTTAATAACTTCTGATTTGTAATTTTTTTGTCTAATAATTGTATACTTAATTTGTTTTTTTCCATTGATTATAAATTTAATTTTAATGTACCTGTGACTTGCCCAGTGTAACGATATTGTTATAAGGTCAATAAATAAATCTAATCTAATCTAATCTATCTTCACTAGCTGAGTGACAAGAGCTATGAAAGATAAAACTCGCTCGGGGATATTCACTCAGCGATACTCGCTCAGCGATACTCGCTCAGCGATACTCGCTCAAGCGATACTCGCTCAGCGATACTCGCTCAGCGATAATCGCCAAGCGATTAGAACACCCCGAGAGAGCAACCAGCGGTCATTTCTCTACAGTGGGGATCTGAAAGTACACGTTTTTATGCCGCGAGCGAGTGATGCGAGTAATTGTTCGCCTCACTCGCACACTCGCTTATAGACCTACACAACTATCGGAACTAACTACGCACTCACTCCTCGCGGCTCGCACACTCGTTTCTAATTCTAGCTCTACTTGTTACTCGTTCATTGTTGCCGGTTAGACAACTGCCATAAATTTGGTGTCTTTAAATCAAGAGTGTGTCTGATTCCTCTAGGTAAGCACGCTTCATCGTAAACCGCATCATCGCTTAAAATCAGGCGAGATGGCGATCAAGTGTAAACTTGGGTAATGTACATCATACATTTTTTTAAACTTGAAAACATTTCAATTTAAAACATACATACATTCTTTCATCCGCAAGATACTAAATTACTCAATGGCTGATGTTCTACTCTAAACCTCATGGCAGTTAGGCGAGATATGCAGTTGCAGTCTTCGGTCGACATGACGGTATACAGACGGCTCAATAGACGAATCTCTTCTTGTGTGCGACGCGACATACGCTGCTTTAATAATTCGTGTATTAAAGAAACGATCAAGCGGAATGAAGGCTTCAAAGTGTTTGCAAGAAATCTGTTTCTTGGGCAAAGTCAGCTGACCAAACTGAAGACCGATAGTGGTAACGTAGTCTCGTCAAAACCCGTAATTTTAGAGTAGATTGAGAGGTTCTATGAACAGTTATACACCTCTACACAAGCTTGTGCTTGGCTCTGGGGTATTTTTCCATGCTAACGACAGGACACCCTGTCGTTAGCATGGAAAAATACGCCAGAGCCAAGCTGACCCGGCACTTTACCGAAGCTATCCCGGAAGTCAGCCTGTATGAGATATGGATGGCCCTTAAACAACATTAAAACAACAAGGCACTTGGCGACGACGGAATTACGACTGAGTTTCTGGGAGCGGATGGAGAACCGGTACTTAAAGTCTACTACGCCAGAAGCGTGGAGCAGAAGTGTGGTGGTGCTTTTCTTCAAAAAAGGTGACAACACCTTGTTGAAGAACTACAGACCCATCTCAATTCTGAGCCACGTTTATAAGTTGTTTTCGAGGGTAATCACGAATTGTCTCGCACGCAGATTTGACGACTTTCAGCCACCCGAACAAGCCGGTTTGCGAAAAGGCTATAGTACCATAGACCACATCCATACCCTCCGGCAGATTATACAGAAAAAATTGAGGAGTATAATCGGCCACTATGTATAACGTACGTGGACTATGAGAAAGCCTGCAATTCCATCGAGACCTGGGCAGTGCCTCAGTCTCTCCAGCGATGTCGCATCGACTATAGCTATATCGAAGTATTGAAGTGTATTTACAGCTAAACCACAATGTGTGCCCGATTACAGGACTGGTGCACAAAACATATCCAGCTACGGAAAGGTGTGAGACAGGGAGATGTTACTCACCTTCGGTTTGCCGACGACATAGTCATTGTGGCGGAGTCGCTGGAGGACATCGGTGCTATGGTCAGTGACCTTAATAGAGTATCCCAATAGGTTGGTTTGAAGATGAACATGGACAAGACGAAGGTCATGTCAAATGTTCATGTCTCATCTGTACCGGTTATTGTTGGGAATGCCACACTCGAAGTTGTTGACGAATACGTCTACCTGGGTCAAAAGATCCAATTAGGTAGATGCAACTTCGTCAAAGACGTCCAGCAAAGGATCCAACTCGGATGGGCAGCGTTCGGGAAACTTTGGCACATCTTTGAGTCCAAAATACCCCAATGCCTAAAGACAAAAGTCTTTAACTAGTGCGTAATGCCAGTGATGGCTTATGGAACTGAGAAGTGGTCCTTAACTGTGGGCCTCAAAACAAAGCTCAAAGTCACACAGCGAGCTATGGGGAGAGCTATGCTCGGAGTCTCTTTGCGCGACAGAATCCGTAATAAAGATATTCGCAAAAGAATGAAAAAGTGGCCGACATAGCTCACGGAGTAAGCAAGCTGAAGTGGCAATGGGCAGGCCACATCGCTCGAAGTACTGACAACCGATGGGGAAGAAAGGTTCTCGAGTGGCGACCATGAACCGGAAGACGCAGTGTTGGTCGGCCTCCCACTAGATGGACAGATGACCTCACAAAGGTCACCGGGAACCGCTGGTTGCAGGTTGCGCGGGACCGTTCGTTGTGGAAACCTAGGGGGGAGGCCTATGTTCAGCAGTGGTCGTCTTGCGGCTGATGATGATAATGTTCGAGTTGCTTGCCAGACTGAAGCGTTGTAGGTTTGGTGCGCATTGTGTCCTGGTTCTACTCCACCCACAGAAAGTAATGTGCAGAGTAACTGGGATCTTCCACTTAATAAAAATACATATGATGGATTATTATTGCACGCCTACGATGTTTCGGAACGAACGAGCTCATCTCCTCGCAGTTACTGAACTTGAGTCAAGGCGTGAAGCCAGTAGGCTTCACGCATTGCCATCCAAAAATTTGAGAACTATCATAGTCCCAAATTGTCTACGCATAGCATCAGGTCTTCGCCTGGACGTTAAGTTGTGCGAGCTTCATCACTCAGTGCGGTCGAGCTGTAGATCAATTTGGTCGTCACGGGCTCTCGTGTATGAGTGATCGATGAAGAGTGCCGGTCGATCTTTCAGACACTGGACAGTAAACGATTTATTAAAAAGGGCACTCTTTACAGCGTCAATACCTGCTACACTGGAACCAACTGAAATGTTGACAGTTAGAAAGTGGCCTGACGGTGCCACACTAACACCTTGGCATCTCGGCAGACATTGACGACACGACACCTTGGCACCGTCTCATGTCGGTAGTACTGCTCAAGCCGTCGGAGCTGCGGGCGAACAGGCACAGCTTCTTAAACAAAGAAAATATTCCCAGCTCAGCGCAAATTAGTATTTTTTTTTGTTGGTTGTGGAGACTGTGGGTTCTTGGTCATCCGACATGAAAATATTTGCAAAACAACTGTCCTCAAGGGACCTCAGAGCTGGCACTTACTTCGCCCAAAAAGTAAACATCGCGATCCAAAGGGGCAACGCTTCCAGCGTTTTGGGGACCCCGCCGCGCGGCAGTGATCTTGATGGCGTATTTTCTTTATAGGAGTGTATAATATTTATGCCAGAAATACCGACTTGGGGCCCATAGCAAGTCTAAACATTATTATTTTGCGTTTATACCGATTTTAATATTTACCCCCTAATTGCAAACAAGGTACCGAAAAGAAATCACTTACGTAGGGTTCCCGGCGTCGTCCAAAGCCCTGTTTGGTTATTAGGAATGTAGGGAACGGAACACGGGAATAAGGAAACCAAACCAGACAGTAGTTCCGTAGACTTCCCGTTCCAGAACAAGCAACGGTCCGGCGTTGTAGAAGCGGCCAATCCAGCAGCCACTTCACAAAATAGTCCAGCACTAATCCAGTAGTAACACACTTAACGTTAATAATGTGTTCCCGCACAATATTAAAGCTTTCATCCCGAAAAACTCGTCGTTCCCGCGAACAAAGACAACGAACAAGGAGTGGCTCGAACGTACCGGCGAAACGAGACAACGTCACTTGACAGCCGCCTGTCAAACTATAGATCCGCTATATTTCGATGGCCGATATAATGTTGCCCGATTATACGGAACAAAACTCCCGACCAATTGAACTCCAGCTCAATTTTAGAAAACCAGTATTTAGCAGTATTCGGACCCCAAATAAAAATGAAATTCCCAACTTTGACCCGAAAGTGGAAATCAAACCAAAAAAAACTTAGTAATAAAATAAAACTAAATTTTAACCTTGACAAATACGTATATCTTATAAAGAGGCAAGCGGGCCAGAGAGGACACCGCGCGCTGAAGTCTGGAACCAGAAACCAGAATCTCCGCCACGCGGGGTGTGCCATCAGTACCAGATATCAATTTTAAAATACGTCCCCTACGCCAAAGTAGGGGGGCCAAATTTGCCTCCTTTAATAATACTAAGTCCCCTTCCCGAGGGGCCTCCGTCCTATCTGTCCATTTTACCCGTTGTTGCAACAGATGCAAGTACTCGGCCGACCAGCGCCTCCAGAAGTCTTGACTTATTTGCTGCAATAACTGAAAACGGGACAGGCGTCCGGGGCGCTCATCCTTCCAGGGATACTCCGGCAACGCGGTTAAAGGCTGACCGATCAAGAAGTGACCCGGCGTCAAGACGTCTAGATCGTTAGGGTCAGGCGAGATTGGACAGAGAGGACGGGAATTAAGCACTGCCTCCACGCGGCATAGTACCGTGACTAACTCTTCCCAAGTTAACACGGTCTCCCCGATGACACGGCGGAGATGGGTTTTAGCAGACTTCACCGCAGCCTCAAAAATTCCTCCCCAGTGAGGACAGGCCGGCACACTAAATTGCCAGCTGATTCCCCGCTGGGCGAGAGCCAGACTTAAACTATTATTACCAGAATTAAAAAAAATATTAACTTCGCGTAAATAATTCGTCGCCCCTCGATAATTTGTGCCATTGTCCGAACGTATTAAAGAGGGTACTCCTCTTCGCGCTACAAAGCGATCCAGCGCCGCGACAAAGGCCTCCGTAGACAGCGCAGAGACCAGCTCCAGGTGGACTGCTTTGGTGGCCAAACACACAAAGACGCACAGGTAGGCTTTAACGACCTTGGCGTTACGCAACGTCGATGACTTGACCGAGAAGGGCCCAGCGAAGTCCGTTCCGACCCCGTCGAACGGCCTCGAGGAAGAAATCCTATCCGGAGGAAGATCTCCCATCATGGGCTGCATGGTAGACGCCTTGAGCCTATAACAAGGGACACATCTAAACAGCACCTTTCGGACCGCCCTGCGAGCCGACAAGATCCAGAATTCACGCTGCAACACAGCGAGAAGCGCGCCACATCCAGCGTGCGCGTTACCGATATGCCGATCGGTGATCAGCAGGTCCACCAGAGGACCTCCTTTCGGTAGCAACAGGGGGTGCCTGCTGCCGTACGGCAGGTTGGCTTTCCGGAGCCGACCTCCTACGCGCAGAAGACCATCCTGATCTGTGAAAGGGTTCAACTTGGCGACCGCACCCTTCAAGCGAGCGCGTCCGCAGCGCAGCGCCTCAAGTTCCGTCGGAAACCTCTCACCCTGCACCAGCCGAATGAGGTGCAGCAAGGAACTCCGACGCTCCTCCACAGTGGCGATCTGGTCACTCCTCCTCTGACGAGGGTGACGACAGTTGTGGATGAAGCGTTTAATCCAGCTAGTTACCCCCAACAACTTATCCAGCTTGCTGTAACGACCCGTCAACCAGTCAGGGTCTGGGGGCACTTCCGCCACAATCGCATGCACGCGGACTCCGGGCAGCTCCGCTCGCTCCGAGTCCGCGCCGAGAGCTGGCCAGGAAGCTTCTGGCTCCCGCAGCCAGTCCGGACCCCACCATAAGGGGTGATCAACTAGCTCCGGCGCGGAACAGCCGCGCGAAGCACAGTCAGCGGGGTTCAACTCACCCGGGACATGTCTCCAAACCATGTCCAGTCCAATGTTTTGGATTTGGGAAACCCGATTTCCCACAAAAGTCTCCAAGGTGTGAGGGGCTGCTCGTAACCAGGCAAGTACGACCTGACTGTCTGACCACGCATAGACCTTCCGGATGTCTATCGAGGTGGACAGTTCCTGATATACGTGCTTAAGCAGCCGAGCAAGTAATGTGGCTCCGCTCAATTCCAGTTTCGGAATAGTGAGTCGTGTCCTGATAGGAGCTACCTTGCTCTTCCCCAATAAGAGCGTGACATTGACGTGGCCTCCAGCGTCAACTGTACGCAAGTACACAGATGCGGCATAGCCCAGCTCGGACGCATCACAGAACCCGTGCAGGCTGATCCGGCTACAGCCTGGTGGCAGAATGCGACGGGGCAACGCCACTCGATTGACCGTTTCGAGGTCAGATATTAAACGAAGCCAAATGTTAAGCGAGTCTCCAACCAGGGGGTCGTCCCATGAGACCTTCAGAGTCCAAAGTCGCTGTAACAGACACTTGGCTGCGAACAGAACCGGACTGATCCAACCGTTTGGATCAAACATCCTGGCGATGGTGGACAAAACCGTCCGTTTTGTCCACGCGCGTGTGGCTTCCAGTGCCACCCGAAAGGTGAAGATGTCAGCAACCGGTTGATACTGCATGCCCAGAACCGCAATCCCGTGCGGATCGTCACCTTCCTCGAAGAGCCCCGGATCCTGCTGGTGATCGTCCGGGATACCAGCCAGGACGTTGGGGTCGTTAGAGAGCCATTTCCGAAGCTCATAGCCTCCAGATGCGAGAAGCTCTGTAAGCTCATCCCGGAGCAACAGAGCTTCCTCCACCGTCTGCGCACCAGTGCAAACGTCTTCCACGTACAGGTCGCGTTCCAGAACTGCGGCTGCACGTGGGTACCGAGCCCGTTCTTGCTCCGCCAACTCCAGCAGTGAGCGGATCGCAATGAAGGGGCTTGATCTCAACCCATAGGTGTTGGTGTTCAACTCATACACCATCATAGGGTCCTGAGGACTTTCCCGCCAGAGGATCAACTGGAACCTCCTGTCCTCGGGGTGTATGACCGTTGGTCGGAACATCATACGGATGTCCGCTTCCAACACCACCTGATGCCTACGGAAATTCAGGATGATGTCTACAATATCCCGATGTAACTTCGGTCCAGCGTGGAGGCACTGGTTCAGTGACACTCCTGTCGAAGTCGGAGCGGATCCATCGAACACCGTCCTGAGTTTGCCTGTCGACGCTTTCAAAACAGCGTGATGAGGCAAAAAGTAGTGGTCCATGGTCGACCAGTCGTCGCGAGCCGGAGACATGTGGCCCAGTGCCTCATACTCCCTCATGAACTCGATGTACTTTTCCCGAAGTACAGGATCTCGAGCCATGCGTCGCTCCATGGACCTGAGCCTTTTCTCGGCCAATGATCGAGACTGGCCCAGGCGCGGGGGGTTATCCCGGAAAGGCAGCCTAGTCTCCAATCGACCAGAAACCATTTTCCGAGTGTGAGCCTGATAAAAGTTCTCACACTCCACGTGCTCGGGATCCAGCCGAGACACGGTAGGCGGCTCTTCGATCTCCCAGAACCTCTGCATGATCTGAGCGAGGGCCGTTCCCGTAAAAGAAGCCTGATTCGACTGCTGCCACTCATCCACCATTCCCAAAATGGCGTTCCCGTAGATGGTGGGCAGCGCCATCAGCGAAGACTGATCCAGCAGTCTAGGCTTGCCGTTCATGATGTAACCCAGTACATCAGAACCCAACAAAAGGTCCACCGGACCCGCCATCCCGAAGCGGGGATCCGCCAACTTGAGACCCTTAGTACAGGACAAAAGATCCGGATCTATGTCCGCCTGAGGAAGCCAACCGACAACCGAATCCATGACGGTGGCCCTGACCGCAATCCTTTCCGAATAGGAATGTACGGACGAGAAGGAGAGGCGGGTCTGTCCAGCCAACCGCACCTCTGTGTTCCCGACTCCTCGCAACGGAGTCGGTGACGGAAACCTAGCCAGGCCCAGGCGATGAGCAACCCGGGTTGTTAAAATGCACCCCTGGGACCCTGTGTCCAAGAGCGCTCGTATCCGGACGTAGTCGCCTCTTGGACCCCAAACCCTTAACCAGAGGGTGGGCAGCAGGACCACCGGTTGATCCTGTGCCAAGGGAACGGAGGCTAGTCAATCCCTCCGAGGCCCGTCCGAACCCGTCGGACTACAGGGCCCAGCCCAATATGGCTGCCGAGTGCAAAGGGCCATCGGAGGGGGGGCATATCCAGCTGCCCTGCCGTACCTAAAGTAGGGCGGGTGGTAATCCAGCCTCGGATGTTCATGGAGGGGAGGCGTGTACGCCCTCCATTCTATTGGTCGCGGATCCAGCGGCGGAGAAGGATAACGCTGGGAAGGTGGCCCCCGTGGTGACTCCAGTATCACCCTTCCACCTCTCCAGTTCGCCCGCGTCCGCGCGGGCTGTGAGGTCGGTGACCGAGCCGCGTGTAGGACGCCCCTTGTTGGGCTGCCCGGTGCTGCCGTGGGTTGGGGTGGAGGGGGTGTGCTCCACGCTGTAGCCACTTCATTGTTGTACAATGCGTGGCTCTGCGTGGGAGCGCCCCCGCCCGTGGAGGGCCCCCTCCCTGAGGGCTGTCGACCAGCACCATCGCTCCTGACGCACAAGAGCTGATGGTGTGGTCCCCCACACCCAGGACACGGCCGTGCCGTGGGGCAGTCATTGAACAAATGACCCCCCAGGCACCCGTAGCACCGACGCAACCTCCGAACGATGCCTCGTCGGTCGGAAGTCGTCCTCGCAAGCAGGGCCGGACACTGCACCAGCGCGTGAAGCTGGCCACAGTTCGGGCACTCCTGCTCCGACGCACTCGTCACCGTCGCCGTCCGCTTTACCCCACCCTGAGTGCGGGGATTGGTAGGTCGCGGTCCTGTTCCGGCAGGGCCACGAGCTGAAGCGGCGGGCTGCGCCTCCTGCGGCGCCGACTCGACCATCCTCGCCTCCCACTCCAGGACCCGAAGCAGCTCCTCAAACGTGGGGAAGACCTTCGGGTCGCCGTGAAGGCCCCTTTCCCGCTCGAACCGGGCGCGCAACTCCAGCGGCACCTTGCCCAGCAGAATGTGGACCAGCAGAAACGACCAGTGTTCTACTGGCAGTCCCAAGCTGCGCAAGGCGTTGTACGCCACCTTCACGGGCGTGAGGATTAGCGGCCTCAACTGAGACCTCTCAGTCACCTTCGGCAGCCCCAGTATTTGGGACACGTGAGCGTCGGCGAGGAGCCGAGGGTTTTGGAACCTCGTCTCCAGCAACTCCATCGCCGTGCCGAAGTTGTCGTCGTCCAGCTCCAGGTGCTGGATCAGGGAGAGTGTCTCACCCTCCAGTGACGTGCGGAGATACGCCAGTTTCTCCGCCCTCGTCAAGTCGGTGCGTGAATCTACGAGAGAGGCGAACGTACTCCGGAAGCCGCTCCACTCTCGCAGGTTACCTGTGAACCTGGGCAAGTCCAGGGTGGGAAGGCGTCCCACTACACCCGAACCCGCATTCCTGATGACGGGTCCCGAGTTCGCCCTTCCCTGACGAGACCTCTCCAGCTGGCGAACCCTTTCGGAGACCTCGTCGTACACATCCAGGATGCGCCGCATGTCCGCGTCAATCCTTTCCATCTGGTCCTCAGGTGGAGGCGGCCTTGCATCCCGCAGCAATCCTGTGCTCCTCTCAGCGACCTCCAGGCGCCTGTCGAGCTGTTCTGCCCTATTTAGCAGCGCCTCCTCCCGGTCTCTCCGGCCGACCAATCCTTGTAAGGATTCGAACCATCGGAGCTGGTTGGCCAAATCCGAAGCCATTTTTAAATTTAAATTTAAACCAACCTAAAGTTCGGACAATTTCACAACAAATATATCCGCAACCTATTAAACCGAAATAAATACCACTTAATACTAATTTCCCGACAGTTTGGGGAGAAATTATACACTGGTATTACAATATTCAATCTTGGCTGAATGACTCAGTAACCAAGTTCGTGAATTAAAAATTTAAAACACACAAAAGAATATCTGGTTTACCTGATATATTTTCCCAGAAAACTAAAAACAAAAAAAGGGGTATTTACGGCTAACCGCGCTCTGGCTACCAAAAAATGTACAGTATTTATGCCAGAAATACCGACTTGGGGCCCATAGCAATTCTAAACATTATTATTTTGCGTTTATACCGATTTTAATATTTACCCCCTAATTGCAAACAAGGTACCGAAAAGAAATCACTTACGTAGGGTTCCCGGCGTCGTCCAAAGCCCTGTTTGGTTATTAGGAATGTAGGGAACGGAACACGGGAATAAGGAAACCAAACCAGACAGTAGTTCCGTAGACTTCCCGTTCCAGAACAAGCAACGGTCCGGCGTTGTATAGAAGCGGCCAATCCAGCAGCCACTTCACAAAATAGTCCAGCACTAATCCAGTAGTAACACACTTAACCTTAATAATGTGTTCCCGCACAATATTAAAGCTTTTATCCCGAAAAACTCGTCGTTCCCGCGAACAAAGACAACGAACAAGGAGTGGCTCGAACGTACCGGCGAAACGAGACAACGTCACTTGACAGCCGGCTGTCAAACTATAGATCCGCTATATTTCGATGGCCGATATAATGTTGCCCGATTATACGGAACAAGGAGGTTATTATATTTTATTTTTCATGTAAACATGAATTATGGCTATGCAGCATCATGATCAGCCGCAAGACGTCCACTGCTGAACATAGGCCTCCCCCCTAGATTTCCACAAGGAACGGTCCTGCGCAACCTGCAACCAGCGGTTTCCAGTGACCTTTATGAGGTCATCTGTCCATCTAGTGGGAGGCCGTCCAACACTGCGTCTTCCGGTTCGTAGTCGCCACTCGAGAACCTTTCTTCCCCATCGGTTGTCAGTTCTGCGAGCGATGTGGCCTACCCATTGCCACTTCAGCTTAGCTTCTTCGAGCTATGTCGGCTACTTTCGTTCTTTTGCGAATATTCTCATTACGGATTCTGTCGCGCAAAGAGACTCCGAGCATAACTCGCTCCATAGCTCGCTGTGTGACTTTGAGCTTTGTTATGAGGCCTACAGTTAAGGACCACGTCTCAGTTCCATAAGTCATCACTGGCAACACGCACTGATTGAAGACTTTCGTCTTCAAGCATTGGGGTATTTTGGACTCCAAGATGTGCCGTAGTTTCCCGAACGCTGCCCATCCGAGTTGGATCCTTCGCTGGACCTCTTTGTCGAAGTTGGATCTACCTAATTGGATCTTTTGACCCAGGTAGACGTATTCGTCAACAACTTCGAGTGCGCTATTCCCAACAATAACCGGTACAGGTGAGACATGAACATTTGACATGACCTTCGTCTTGTCCATATTCATCCTCAAACCTACCTGTTGGGATACTCTACTGAGGTCCCTGAACATAGCACCGAGGTCCTTCATCGACTCCGCCACAATGACTATATTGTCGGAAAACCGAAGGTGAGTGATGCATTCGCCGTTGATATTGATGCCATGTCCGTTCCAGTCCAGTAGCTTGAAAACATCTTCCAGCGTGGCAGTGAACAGTTTCGGAGATATAACATCTCCCTGTCTCACGCCTTTCTGTAGCTGGATATGTTTTGTGCACTGGTCCTGTAATCGGACAGACATTGTGGCTTTGCTGTAAATATACCTCAAAACTTCGATATAGCGATAGTCCATGCGGCATCGCTGGAGAAACTGAAGTACTGCCCAGGTCTCGATGGAATCGAAGGCTTTCTCATAGTCCACATACGCTATACATAGTGGCCGATTATACTCCTCGGTTTTCTGTATAATCTGCCGAAGCGTAATCTCATACAGGCTGACTTCCGGGATGTCTTCGGTAAAGTGTCGGGTCAGCTTGGCTCTGGGGTCTTTTGCCATGCTAACGACAGGTTGTGCTTGCGTAGAGGTGTATAACTGTTCATAGAACCTCTCAATCTCCTCCAAAATCTCGGGCTTCGACGAGACGACGTTACCACTGTCGGTCTTCAATTTGGTCAATTGACTTTGCCCAAGAGACAGATTTCTTGCGAACACTTTCGAGCCTTTGTTCCGCTTGATCGCTTCTTCAATACACGAAGTATTGAAGCAGCGTATCTCGTGTCGCACACAAGTAGATATCTGTCTATTGAGCCGTCTGTATACCGTCATGTCGACCGAAGACTGCAATCGCATATCTCGCCTAACCGCCATGAGATTCAGAGTATGATCGGAGAGCTTTTGGGTTCTATTCTGGCGTCGGCTCTTATAAAATTTCCTGCCAACTGCTTGAACTCTGCTTGCTCTTGCTCTTGGGTTCCGCTGCCCATATCCGAATTGTCCCACTCTCAACTCATCACCGCTACGTTTGCCTAGTTTCGCGTTGAAGTCTCCCATCACAACTGTGAAATGTGTTGGCGAGACATGTATGGCTTTGGAGATGTCCTCATACATGGTCTCAACCTCTTCGTCGGGATGTGTCGAGGTCGGTGCGTATACCTGTATGATCTTCAATGAATACCGGTCGGTTATTTTAAGTACAAGGTAAACAACCCTGCTCGACACACTCTCGATCATTAACACGTTGTTGACGAGAGACTTGCGGACGATAAACCCGACACCCTCTTGGGATTGTTGATCTCCCTCCCGGAAGTAGAACAAGTTGCCGGATTCGAGGGTTATTCTGTCCTCGCCCTGTCTACGGACTTCGGATAACCCTATGATATCCCAGCGCAACTTGTCCACTTCTTCTTCCAGCTCCACAATCTTTTCGTCAGCCCTCAGCGTCCGTGCGTTGTACGTTGCCAGGTCGAGTCGTTGGGTTCGGTGGCGGGGCGTCTGCCGGGGATTCTTAGCACCCCATGCTCCGCCGGAACCAAGGCTGCCACCAACGCCTGGAATAACGGAGCCGCCGGGGACTAGGGGCCGTTTCTTTTTTGTGACCATCATATGGGGGGGTATTTGCCATAGTCACCACGCTTGGCAGGCGGGTTGGTGACCGCGGAGCCAGTCCTTTGCACCGATGACGCCGCTGCCCGTCACCGGCCAGGTCAATTTTGGCTATGTATATTATATTAATAATGTATATAAATAAAGATTTCAAGATTCCATCTCCAAACTGGGCAGGTACCGAAATCTCAAATTTTTGCCTGTAATATTTGATGTATTGGTGTGTTGTAGTAAAATTGTCACTTGTTTACTTACAGAAAAGTTCCGAATTCACACAAAAAGGAGTACAAAGTATACATACAGCAGTGGGACTCGGAGCCACACCCACGCGTGGTCGCCACTTGGGCCCAGGATGTAGCCCAGGGTCCCGGTATGCTCCAGTGCCTCGACATTGAGCTGCGAGCGGCTCTTCCTCATGACGGTTCCAAAAACTGCCTCATCCCCTATGGAGATCCCTTCGAGCCATTCTGTGGCGAAGTCCTGTGGTTCCCCGCAGCCGTCGCGGCCGTGGTCGCGGTAGCGCTGGTGACACGATGGGTGCGCTCGAAGTTCTCGCGCCACGTGACCGACATCGAGACGAAGTTCGCTCGGCGCATGCTCGCTCGGCGCGCGCGCGTGTTCTCGATGCTGGGAGAGCACCTGGTGGACCGCGAGGCGCTGGAGCTGCTGCAGGAGCTGGGCACGGGCCGGTTCGGGCGCGTGCACCAGGGCTTGCTGCGCGAGTCGCGGCGCCGAGTGGTCGTCGCCGCCAAGGCTCTGCGAGAGGAGGCCTCCTCCGCGGAGGAGAGCGACTTCCTGCGCGAAGCGAGCACGCTGGCCTCGCTCGATCACGAGAACATCGTGCGCTTCGTGGGCGTGTGCGTGGTGGACGGGCCGCCGCTGCTGCTCATGGAGCACGCGTTCTTCGGCGACCTGCTGCGCTACCTGCAGGCGCGCCGCCACCTCGCCGGCTGCGCGGCGGGCGGCGACAGCGGCGACCGGCTCGGCAGCGACGAGAAGGCGCACATATCGGCCGAGGCGCTGACCGGACTGGCGCGCGATGCGGCCGCGGCGCTCGCGTACCTGGCGGCGCGCGGCGTGGTGCACCGCGACGTGCGCGCCGCCAACTGCCTCGTGGACGAGCGCCGCCGGCTGAAGCTGGCCGACTTCGGGCTGGCGCGCGCGACCGGCACCGTCGACGGCGAGTACGCGACCCGGCGCGGCCCGTTCCCGGTGCTGTGGGTGGCGCCCGAGAGCCTGGCGACGGGCGTGTCGACCGCCGCGGCCGACGTGTGGTCGTTCGGCGTGCTGGTGTTCGAGCTGGTGTCGCTGGGCCGGCGGCCGTACGGCGCGCTGCCGCCGGCCGGCGTGGTGCAGCTGGTGGCGGCGGGCGGCCGGAGACAAGGCCGCCGGCGCGCCGCCTGGCCGCCTGGCTGACGCGGCGGCCACGCGCGCTGCACCCGGGCGTCGCCGCCGAGCTCCGAGACGTCAACGCGCTCACCGAGCCTGTCGAAAGCGAACTTGACGCTGAGCTCGCATCGCCTGAGTCAGAGTAGGAGCCACAGAAGCATCATTGACCAACCCTTTATTCATAATCCTTCGAATCTCTCCCAAAAATCTCGTAGATTCAAGCAACCAATACATTCATAATGACGTGCTTATTGCGATGTATCTGACTTAATGTGTAGTAGAACTGAATCTGTTCCTCTAGTTTTAACCATTGTAACGTTACATATATGTAAACGTACATTTTATCCCTATTTTTATCTCAAAACTAGCACTTATAGAATTCATAGATACTTACATACCAAATTTTCATATAACTAATATCTTTTTAATCGTGTCCTTACGATAAAGCATAATTTTCTCAATATTAAATATTAATATGCTTTATATAAATATCTCATTTTAAACCTGTAAAACGTACGTTTTTCCAAAATTTTATTTATTTACATTCATGACATAATACTTCAAACAACAAACATTGCTTAGCAACCTCTACCATCTTCATAAGGTTTTATAGTTTTGAGGTCAAATTATCTCTGGCCATTCATTATAAAAATAAACCATTCTCTCATTCCAGACTTGAGTTGGGCAGTTAAGATCTGGCTTCCAAGAGAGGAACATCAAGTTAAGTTTTGGCTTCCGAGAGAAGAACACCAAGATGCCTTGAAGAAGTGGGAACCTGAAATGACTGCTGAACGCTGAAGACTGCTGAACACTAAATCTCCCGCTCATGCATGACTGCTGAACCTGCTCCAGGCTGCTGAAGCATGACTGCTGAACCTTGAAAGTCTGCTGAACGCTGAACCTGCTCCAGGCTGCTGAACCTGCGAGTCACTCCCTACTAAGGAATGCTGAACGCTGAACCTGCTCCAGGCTGCTGAACCTGCGAGCCATTCCCTACTAAGGAATGCTGAACGCTGAACCTGCTCCAGGCTGCTGAACCTGCGAGCCATTCCCTGAAGCGGACTACTGTTCCTGCTGTGGACTACTGAACCTGCTGCGGACTGCTGAACCCTCTCAGTCACTGAACCCACTCAACCCACTTAACTATACTATTAGGAACAACAAGGACCCAAGTATACTACCTTGTGGGACCCCTAAATGTATGTTTACAAATTCAGACTGGATTTGCTCGATAGTTTTATTTCTTTTGTCATAGGATTCTATAAGGGTGGCTCGACATCTGTTTTTCAAGTAAGATCTTATTAATTCCAAAGCTTTGCCTCTAATTCCAATTTTATCAAGTTTCTCTGGAAGGGTTTCGTGAACGACGCTGTCGAAAGCCATGAATAGATCTATAAAAAGGGCAAGGCCAGTTTTTTTATTATTTATTTTATCCCAGACTTGTTTCAGCATTTTGAAGATTGCTGCAAGACAAAATGTTCTTGATAATTTGATTTTGTCAAAAAATCCATTTATTTTTGTAATAAATTATAATGTATTATTTTAGTACCTAGATTAATAAATTAAAAGTTCATTTTATAAGTAATTTAATCTTAATTTCCGACTTCTCAACCAATTATATTTCCAGTCTTTGAATGATGTTTTTTTTCTCGAATAATATCGATTTCTGTAAATCAATAGAAAAAGTAACGTTAACAATTATGCGTGAAATAAACAGTTAATATCGTATTTAAGTTGTTTTCAAGCAACACTGTAGCTAGCTTTTTGTGTATTGGTGTTTCATCGCACTCGCTTTCACTTTACAACGCCACGAAAAACAAAGTCTACTTAGGCAGTTGTCCCACCGCCGGCGAGAAAAAAAGTGACTATCTAGTATTTTTGCGCTCAAGAAACGTACAATAGATATACATTCCATGTACCTAAATAAAAGACATGCATATACGAACAGTTAATCGCTGACTGTTCACACTCCCGGCGAGCACTCGCTTCACTAGTTAGTCGCTGAGCGATAAGAGCTATGAAAGATAATACTCGCTCAGCAATACTCACTAAACGATTAGAATTAGAACACGCCGAGAGAGCAACCTACGGTTTATTTCTCTACACTGCGGATCTGTAAGTACACGTTATTTTACGCCGCGAGCGAGTGATGCGAGTAATCGCTCACCTCACTCTCACACTCGCATAGAACCGAGCTAGACAACTACCGAAACAACGCACTCGCTCCCCCGGCTCGCCAACTCGTTTCTAATTCTAGCTTTACTCGTTACTCGTTCATCGTTGCCGGTGAAACACCTGCCTCAAGCTGAAAATAGTAAACAATAATTCCGTAGAGCAGTATTAATAAATAATCATCTACTCATTTTAACCACTAACTTGTGAATATTTTAGTTATTATTTTAAACAACTGTAATAGAATAGCATCGATTTTATCCACACGATCATTATCGATTTTTTTAGATCGATTGCTACTAAATTATACTAGGCGCTGCGCATGTCCCAACAAAATCACTTATTAGAAAATACGTGAAGTGAGTAATGTTTGTATGTACCTGCATAACCCCATATCTCAAAATTGCCCGTCTAAGCAAGTTAGCGAGTAAGCATGTGTTCTTAGTACTTACTAACTCTACTCAATCGTCCACATTTCATTCATCAGAAAATAGGTGACGTCTGGCAGCTCTAGGATCTTACTCTACAACCAGCACAAGGAAAACTGTTTTTGTTCTTATTATTTAAACCTAGATTTTTGATCGGCTCGACTGATTGTGTCAATAAAGACGCATAGACATTGCTTTTATTTTACTTTTGTAGTTGTTCCCAAGCCAAGCATGGGCTAAAGACAATTTTGTCTTTGAACACGTGTGACGTCACAAACGTAAAAAAATGTAAGGTTTGTACTTTATTAGAAAATTGTACATATTATTATATATATACGTCATAAGCCTACAACAAAAAATATAGTGTTATATTTTAACGTCATGACACCAAATATTTATTTGTAAACAGTACTTAAAAAGTTTACAATCTTTCGCCTCGCAGAAGCTTGCGTGCATTTTTGGTAGTTGATAGTTCTTGGAATCATGTACTAGAAGCAACTGATGTTCAAACCGCTACCGAAAGTTTGTACAAAATGATTTATGGTTGTTTTGATGAATGCATGCCAAAAAAAATTGGCAGTCATAGGAAGTGCCGATAGAAGTGAGAACTTATAACTCAGAATTTGATAGCTTACCTTGGAAACTACACGGGTGTAACCGGAGGGCGTGGCCTCGCCATCATGGCATGGCCATCTAGAAATGCGTCAGCATATCCCATTGGCTCACGCATTTCTAGATGCCCAATCGCCAAGGTTCCGAGTTTACCCGAAGATTTCTTATCATACCCGAGCGTGATGCGAGAATTCAATACACACCCCACGAAAAATCTGTCTAGGCGCGCCTAAAGAAGTTTTCACTTCAAAAACAGCGTCTGAACCATAGATCCAGACGTTACCCTGTTTGGTTTATATAACGTGACTAACTTCATAACTTCTAACTTCATAACTATTTCGATTCACATAATATATTACTATTTGTGTAGTAGGAAATTTGTTGAGATTATTACCATGTAACGTCAGTTGGTATTACACAGTGCAGCCATGAAGTGGTTCCCGTTGTTTGTGATTTTTGTACAACTAGGGACTTCGGTTGGCGGGTCTATGATTATCGTTAGTCCTTGCCCAGTAGGCTATCATAAATTTGGACGTGGCTTGTGTTTGTAAGTAGGCTTATTTTAATCAATTATATGCTTTAGTTATCATTTATTCCACCCATAATACTTGGTTATATTGATTATCCTAAAATATTCCGTTCATTTTTATGGTCATGTCTGGATTTACAGTTTTTTTTAATAGGTTTGTACTTGACCGCCATCTCACCTGATGTTAGATAAAGGACGGTCTAAAATGAAACGCGCTTACCTAGAAAAAATCGATTTCATAACTACAATATGGCTTGCAACAGGAAAACTAACTGAAATTTAAATAGAGTTCATCTTTTTGTATAAAACAATGCTCGCTTGTATTATAATATATGTATTATATATGAATTTTTTTTACATTTTGACAAATGTGGTCATTTCCCCACGTAATTTAAATCCATTTATTTAATTCTGAATATGTTTGACCAGTGTCAATAATAAATTTTGAAATAAATAATAATAACAGTACGAT
This sequence comes from Ectropis crepuscularia, assembly GCA_963693475.1. Classification (NCBI taxonomy): domain Eukaryota; kingdom Metazoa; phylum Arthropoda; class Insecta; order Lepidoptera; family Geometridae; genus Ectropis; species Ectropis crepuscularia. The sequence goes on along the minus strand of OY856339.1, from coordinate 30,677,185 downwards.
GAAACCTTATGGAAATAAAGGTAATTTAATAAAAAATATAGGAAAATAATTTACGGGTGGAAGAAAATCGAACTCCCGCCAAGTTATCTATATTTTTTTTAAAGCAAAAGGTCTTTTTAGTAGAAATCTCGTAGAAATCTCTCTTCTCCGTAAATTAATTAATTGTGTTAGTCTGTTTTGTGAAATGAAATGACGATTAGTAAAATATGCATCTGGTGGTAAACAATACGCCTACCAATAACATACCTAACAAATAAGAAAGATTCTAAATTTCAGAAAAAAATAACGCTTTAATATTGTATTTTAAAGAGCAGATAATGGCGAAGATATAATCAAACCTCAGCGAAAACGTATACCCGACCCAGACTGGACTCTTATAAACTCCTGCAACCGTCTTCAGAAAAGTAAGTAACTAGCACATGCAATAAAAACAAAATTAGTAAAAAAACAAGCCTTCCAAGTCAATAATTTTACAGTAACAAGTTTAAAGATCTAAGTCTTAAAACCTTCTGTCTTAAAGCAATTAACTAACCTAACAACAGGTTATAGTAACTATTATTAATATTAATATTATATATTTTAAACAAAATGGATTTGGCCATCGCTTGAAAACACAATGTACCTACTCGTATTAGGATATATTAACAAGTAACACATATTTTATTGAATATAATTGTTTAGTTTTACATCGTCAGAGTAGAAAGAGTAAAAATAAAAGTGGTCAAGTGCGAGTTGGACTCGCCCGTGAAGGGTTCCATAACTAATAAATAATAATAATAATAATAATAAACTTTATTTGGCACAAGAAATAACATCATTACAGTATACATTATGAACCCAATGGCTCCGAACTAGTATCACACTGTGTTTCGGTAGCCAATGGCCTCTCCCATGAATAGAAATGTTCTTATATCTAGATAATGTTTGCCATATTTATGCGTGTGTGGGTGTGTGTGTATGTGAGGGTGAATTTGTGTGAGAGTGTGTGTATGTGTGATTGAGGGTGTGTGCGCGTGTGTGAGGGTAATGGTATGTACGTGTGAGTGATGGCGTGCGTGCGTGAGGATGCACGGTGTGTGTGTGTGTGTGTGTGTGTGGGGGGGGGTTAATTTGTGTGTGCATATGTGTGTAAGCTGTGCGTGCGTATTAATGTGAAGGTGGGTGTGTGTATGTGTGAGGTGAGGGTGGGTTTATGTGTGTACCCCTGTGTGTACTCAGTCGCACACATTTTAATAGCAAAAAAAAAAATACGTATATGTATTTTACTTATATCCATACATCAAATGAAAAAAAAAAAAATTTGAACAAAATAATGAACAATATAACCTCTCTGAAACATACATAATATAATGATTAAACAAATAAATATATTCAAAAACAATAACATCGCATTGACATACAATATTATTACAATTTCAAGATTGCGCAACTACCTCAACTAGCATATTCTCAGTTTCGTCGTAATCATATTCATCTAACCAGGACGAAATGATTTTTTTACATTCGTTATTACTCAAACGTTTAATTTTAAATTTAGCATCAACCATATTATATATTAGTGGAATTAATCCTGCATAGCTTTTACGGGCAAATTTTCGCTTGGCTCCCGGAACAGGACAACGAGGTTTACGCTTGGTAGTATTGTTGAGCAATGGAACGGACTTTTTGTGATATCGTCGTAGACTTTCATATACAAAAATCTTTCTTACACTATGCACTTTAGCTATCCTGTATATTTCTGTTGTAGGGTGCTTGAATGGTAGGTGTAATAAAACTTTAATCAATGCACGTTGAGCTCGCTCTACAGTTATAATGGTGCTTTTCGCCGCAGATCCCCATGCGCAGATGCAATACCTTATTATACATTCTCCTAGAGCTTTGTATGTCTGTAAGACCAATTTCGTTTCAGCCACAGTCCTGAGTGTCTTGAATACAAAGATTAGCTTTCTAAGCCGGGTAGATAATGATTTTATATGGACATACCAGTTGAGATGACTATCTATAGTTACTCCTAGATATTTTATATGTTCAACCCTGGTAAGTACAGTGCAGGTGCAATTGATGGGTGTAGGACCGCAGTTGCAAGGATATACATGCATTTTTAAAGATATATTTGCAATAGGCACTCCTGAATTCTTGATGCTATAGTACATATATTTAGTCTTACTGGCATTTAACGTTAATAAATTATTTTCAAGCCATTGCGTCACTGTCGCAAGACAATGCTCAGCTAATTTTAGTACTTTGCACCAAGTTTTTTCATGTATAAGGAGAACAGTGTCATCAGCAAACATGAGAAGGTCGAGACCTGGCAATATAGTGTCACATAAGCTATTTATATAAATAAGAAATAGCGTGGGGCCTAATGTGCTACCCTGTGGCACGCCATAACTGCACCTATCACTGTCACTCAGGTGGCTTTCAATTTTTGTTCGCTGCCGTCTATCCGTTAAATAGTCAGTGAACCAGTCAAGTGGTAGTCCTCTTATACCGAGATTTTCTAGCCTCGTTAAGAGTATAGGAATTGATACGCTATCGAAGGCCTTCTGGAGGTCTAAAAATATCCCAATACATTTTTCGCCACGGTCTAAGTACTCCGTAATTTTAGTCGTCAACATTAGTACTGCATCCTCCGTAGATCTTCCATCCCTAAAACCATACTGATTTGAGCTTAATAAGTTTTCCTTGGTCAAGAATTGTGTAACTCTCTTTTTAACAAGCTTTTCTAATATTTTAGAGAGGGTAGATAGTAGCGAAATGGGTCTGTAGTTTGATGGATCACTTTTGTCACCAGCCTTAAAAATCGGACATACTATGGCCTTTTTAAAAGAGGACGGAAACTTACCAGTAACAAAGCTCATATTACAGATGTATGCAATCGGATCAGCTAGTACATGTACAAACTTTTTAACGAAATTCGCTGTAATCAAATCCCACCCTGGTGCACTATGCGATTTAAGTCCCATAACTATCTGCCTGACCTCAAAAGAATCTGTTGGAGTCATGAACATAGATTTCACTGTCCGGCCCACCGATTTCGCTTTCCTTGCCAATTCTGATTCAGTTTTATTTAGTTTTAAAAGAGTCGCATTAGCTAAATCTCTTCCAATAGAAGTAAAATAAGAATTTACTTGATTTAATGATTCCTTGGGATTACTTTTAATAGTTAAAAGTTCTTTGGAGGGGATATTTGGTCGATTAAGTTCACATACATCTTTTATTACTTTCCACGTTTCCTTGATATTACCTTTACTTTGTTCCAATTTATGTTTATAAAAGTCGATCTTTACGTTTTTAATAACCTTATTGCACACATTTCTATATTTTAAATATTTTTCTTTAATCTCCACATTATCGGGGCTTTTTTTAAATTTAGCATGTAATTTGTTTCTTTTTCTTATTGATTTGATAACACTTATAGTAATCCATGGCTTCATTGGCATATTTTTCTTGGGTATTTTTTTATTTTCCGTATTTGAAATAATTAACCCATTGTTCCGGCCAGCGACGCCGCCGGCGTCGCGACGTTACACAAAAAAATTATCACTCAAAAATGAAACTAAATTTTGTGTGTCTGTAAACGACAATGTATTTATTTGGGGACCGAGTCACCTTCGTCCGTGGGGAAGCACCTAGATATTGAAACCTCACACGTGGTCCCTGGGTGGTGCTAATCAGGTGACAAATTACCGGTGGTAGGCTTCGGCCGTGGTTGGTGACCACCCACTAGACTAAGTCACGACGCCAAGCGGCCTAGCCGTGTTCCGTCGTGTTGTCTAGTGACACCATTTAGGGAAAACGGGTCAGAACAGTTGCTGCACAACTGCAAGACCGGTCTGTCACACACCAATACTGTACATCGGGAAGCTAGTCATGGAGGGTAGCGGGATCCGAGGCACGGTTTGCCGCACCGACCGCAGATAGTTGGGGGCCCAAGTAGTGAGCTAGCCACTCATGAAAGGCTGCCCCGCCATCTAGCGAAAAATCCCGGGATGCGCTATCCTGCCGGTTGGCGACCGGATGACAAGGCCAGATAGACATCCCCGGGGGGGCTCGGGCGTCCCCGCAGTCTCCAGGCTAGCTCCCCACTGGTGTATTCGTGTTGTGTGTTGTGACCAATGGTCAGTAGTGTGTGGCCTCGTTCTACTGCCGTTTTCCCCACCGATTTCCTCTCCAAAAAACATGAACAAAGTAAAAAAAAGAAACAAAGTTAAAGAGCGGCTGCACGCCTTGTCAGTCAAAGTGCACCTCACTAATATTCGAGGTCTGCACTCAAATCTCACTGCAGTCCACCATCACCTAGAGACTGAGCAGCCGACACTCTTGTTTCTTACGGAGACGCAGATAGGTTGTCCGTCGGACGTGGCGTACCTTACGTATCCAGGCTATACCCTGGAGCACAAATTCCGGCCTCGTGCTGGAGTATGCCTGTACGCCCGTGACGACATCTGCTGTCGGCGTCTCCGTAACCTTGAGGACACTAGATTTTCTGTTCTTTGGGCACTAATGGACACAGGCATAGACAAAATTATCTACGCCTGTGTGTATCGGTCGCACAGCGGAGATCTGGAGACGACTAGGCTCACGGAGTATCTAAGTGAGGCGGCGGACGCGGCTCAACAGAAGTACCCTTCGGCCCAATTAGTGTTACTGGGGGATTTCAACGGCCATCATAAGGAATGGCTGTACCCATACCGGGACACTGATTACGCTGGGCAGGAAACGAGAAAGCTAGCTTTATCGTTAGACCTAACCCAGCTGGTCCAAGAGGCCACAAGAGTACCCGACGTTGAGTCGCATACACCTTATTGCTTAGACCTTCTGCTGACAACTGATCCAGACCGTTATTCGGTGGCGGTATCGTCGCCGTTAGGCAGCTCCGACCACTGTCTGGTGAAATCTGTATCTGTCTACCATCCGCCTGATCCCAGCCCTAGAGGCAACCGGCGGTTGTGGCGATACAAGTCAGCAGATTGGGATGAGATGCGCTCTTTCTTTGCGTCTTACCCATGGCAGTCATTGTGCTTCGCTTCTGGTGATCCCTCAGTCTGCGCAGATGCTGTGACTAATGCAATACGAACGGCTATGGAATATTTCATTCCATACTCCGACATCTCATTATCCAGCAAAGCTCGCCCTTGGTTTGGTTCTCAATGTAAAAGTGCTGAAGCATTTAAACATGAGGCCTACCTAGCCTGGGTTGATGCTCGACAGCGTAAGGCAAGGGACATACACCAGAAGAAGAAGGCGTTCAACAAGGCTGCTAAGGCATGCAAAAAGGTTCTTCAGAGGGCTCGGTTTGACCACATTAGTCGAATAGGGAACAAACTAGCTTCGTACCCAGCGGGCAGCAAAGCGTTTTGGTCCCTAGCTAAATCGGTCGAATCGAACTTCTGCCGCTCCTCACTACCTCCAATGCTGAAACCTGATGGGACACTGGCTCACACTGCAACGGAGAAAGCAAACTTGTTTGCAACTCAGTTTGCGGAATCTTCGCGTCTAGATGCTGGTAGCGCGACACCTCCTACTCCACCTGGCTGTTCGACTTTTATGTCAGAGATACGCATTCGCCAAAAGGAGGTTCGCAAAGTGCTACGCAATCTGGACGTGAATAAAGCCAGTGGCCCAGATGGTATTCCTGCTCTAGTATTGAAGGCTTGTGCGCCTGAGTTGTCACCGATATTGACACGCCTATTTAGACTCTCTCTCCAAACTGGGCTAGTACCGAAGTCTTGGAAGCTTGCCAATGTGCAACCTGTGCCCAAAAAAGGTAGTCGTGCTGACCCTGTCAACTACAGGCCCATCTCAGTCACGTCCATACTCTGCAAGACTATGGAACGTGTCTTAAACCACAGGCTCCTGACGTACCTAGAATCGAACGACCTCCTCAGTGACCAGCAATACGGGTTTCGCCGAAACCGGTCCACCGGGGATATTCTAGCGTACGTCACTCACATCTGGAGTGAAGCTATTGAGAAACACGGGGAAGCACTTGCAGTCTCCCTGGATATCTCGAAGGCTTTCGACAGGGTTTGGCATGATGGCCTTATAAGCAAGCTTTCTAGTTATGGTTTGTCTTCTGGGTTCATTGCTTGGATATCGGACTTCTTGAGGGATCGATCCATACGAGTCGTCATTGATGGCTGCTCGTCGGATCAAATGGGTATCAGTGCCGGAGTCCCACAAGGGTCGGTACTCTCTGCGACGCTCTTCCTGCTACATATCAATGATCTGTTGAAGCCCGGTATCTATGGGTACGCAGATGATAGCACCGTTGTAGAGAGTTACATATCTAGCGCGAGAGCCACTGGGCAGCAAACTCAGGTACTGAGAGAGAGTCTGATCGAGCGTTTGGGCTTGACCCTTGATGCGGTGTCCAAATGGGGCGATGCCAATCTGGTCAAGTTCAACGAGATTAAGACGCAGGCGTGTCTGTTCTCCGCTAAAAGGAGTCCTTTCCAACTGACTCCAACTTTTAGAGGTGTATCCGTGCCGGTCTCTGACCGTCTTGAACTTTTGGGCGTTACTTTGACCTCTACGCTCAACTTTGGCTCGTTTATCGAGTCCAAGGCTAAACTTGCTGCCAAAAAACTTGGTGTCCTCTCAAAGGTGCGAAGGTACTTCAAGTCTGAACAGTTGCTTACACTATATCAAGCACAGATTCTCTCCTGTATGGAGTACTGTTCGCACCTGTGGGATGGATCGGCTAAGTATCAGCTGGAGGCTCTGGAATCGATCGAGAGACGTGCCAAAAGGCTCATAGGCAACGACACTCTTGTGCGAAAAAGACTTCAAAGTCTTGAACATCGCCGAAAAATTGCTAGCCTATCGGTTTTTTATCGGATACACTTCGGAGAGTGTGCGACTGATTTGCATGATCTGATACCACCTTCTCCTTTTTTCTATCGGAATGCTCGTAGCTCGAAAAAGCGACATCGTTTCATGGTTGATGTTCCAAAGACACGAACGAAGAGATTCGACTCTACTTTTGTGATAAGAACGTCTAAGCTGTGGAATACGTTGCCTGAGTGGGTTTTCCCCGATGGTTACAATCTTTGTGTCTTCAAATCGAGAGTGAATCGGTTTTATCTAGGTAAACACGCTCCATCGTAGACCGCATCATCGCTTAACATCAGGCGAGATGGCGGTCAAGTGTAAACCTATAGAAGTTAAAAAAAAAAAAAAAAATTCATATAATATCCTATCTCTTAGGCATCAAAATAAACTAATCATCGAGTATGTACATCATGTAAAAATAATGTTTTAAAGTCCCAAAAACCGGTTTGGCCCAATTGGGCCGCTTGGGGCTAGACTAGTTAAACCTGATATTTTATTTATAAATAATTCAGTAGCTAAATCGACATCATTTTTAATAGTTTGTAGATAACTCCAGTCTTCGTGTATTAAAGATTCATTTATTCTATCATAGTTTATTATTGATTTTGTATATGAAGGCGTGCTTTTATTAATTTTAGTGTTATTAATGTACAATAAAGTAGGGTTATGATCGGTGATTTGCTGGTCAAAAACTAACGTCTTCCATATACTTTTAGTTCTTACCATCATGTGATCTATACAAGTCTTGCTTCTAGTAGGAAGTGTAATACCTTGCCTAAGTCCATGCAAGGCCATCATATTTAAATAAGTGTCAGAAATGTTAGTTGGATTATCTGGCCTGATATCTATATTAATGTCCCCTGTAAATACAATATTTTTTGAAGTAATGTTGGCTAGAAGCTTTTCAATCGACGCTATATAAGGCTTAGGACTACTAAAACAGTGCGGCCGGTAAGAACACACAATAGAATAGTCTTGAGAAATCGTTAGTACAAGATAGTTTCCCTCGAGTACATCAGGCTCATATGTGGAGACTTCCATATTTTGCTTTACGTAGACAACTACCCCATCATTCTGATTATATGATTTTTTAGTCCAAAACATGTTGTAGCTGTCCATGGTAGGTGGTGGTCTAGCATTACTCGTCCAACATTCAGTTAAAACAATAATATCAACAGATATGTTAAGACTTGACATATATGCAATAAATAAGTCGAAATTACAGTGTATACTTCTTATGTTCATAGATACTATGCATAAATTTTGTGTGCTATTTCTATTTGCATTCAAAGCAACACTGCATTGGGTAGGGTCACTGATAGACAAACACTCAATTTTTTCTGATTTGTCAACTTCTGAAATAATGAAAGAATTATCCATAGTCATACAATAAAGTAAAAATGCTCAAAGTAATTTTTTCCATATTTATCAAAATTATTTTGTGTGTATTTTTTAGTAGTTTAATATTATTTGTCAAATTATATTTACAATATTTCGAATCTCCTCTTTTTCCATTGCAAGTTTTATTTATTGAATTTGTACCAATTTCCCACAGGACTTTAGAATGCCCAATTGAATGTATAGTTACCCTTTCGTAGCTGTCACTATTTAAACAGACATATTGAAAATGTATATTTATGGATATGTGTTGGTATACGTAGTACTTTAAATAAATATATATGTAATATGTATTTAAAAATAAAATGAATTTGTGATATGTGTGGTGTGTAGTAAGTTTGTTTACATTTTTTTTGTTCATTAGTTTTAAAGCATTCATAAGAAAGTACACAAATTATCAGTAAATGTTTGAAAAGGTAAGCGAAGAATAGTCACTTGTTAATATTCTCAAGGTCACTTTTGCAGTTTATCTTAATATGCGCTGCACCTTCTGATCTTCTTAAATAAATTTTACCGCGCACTGACCAACAGTATTTGTATCCTGAACTCTTAGCAAACTCTCTTGCCAAGTAAAACAAGTGCTTTGTTTGCGGTGTAAGGCTTTCAGATACAAATATCGGCTTATTTGGCCCTTCAATTTTTAAATTTGAAGTACTAAATTTCGTAGTATTGTACTTCTTATTATAGGCTTTTAGTGCCCCGATAATTTTATCTTTAATGAGCACCGTCGTGAACTCCGCTACAATAGGTTGTGTGCCCTCGGTTTTGGTGGTTATTCTGTAGACGTCGCGAATTTCTGCTTCTTTGACTGGAATACTGAGGGCACTACCCACATTTACCATGGTCTTGAGAAGGTCCACCTTCGTCTCATTAACTTTTTTAGGTACGTTTCGAATTTCTATTTTAGTACTATGCAAAGCTTTGTTGACATGTTCCAGCTTAGATTCCAATAACTCAATGTACCGGCGGTCAGACAATTTTTCCTGTTCCAAGACGTTAACTCTGGTCACTAACTCGTCATACATTTGTCCCAAAAATTCGATAGATGACAATATATTGTTGTTTTGCTCAGTATGTGCATTTATTCCACCCTGTATTTGGCTCATGATAGCAGAAAATTTTTTCTCTTGTTCAATTTTCAACTGAGTAAACAAGTCCAAAATTTCATCCTTGCTTAACATATCGTCTTCTCTTTTCCGCTTCCGAGCAGTTATGTTTGAATCACTCGAGGCGTATTCTTTAGAAATGCTCGCCACAGATATGGAGGTAGCTCCGGGGGAAAAACTTATATCAGTATCCGATTTGGCGTGTACCATTGGCAAGGCTGCATCGGTCGCCAGGTGCGCACGGGGCGCGGGCGGCGGGGTGCGGCGGAGCATTACGACGCTCGGCAAGCGGCTAAGGAACTTAGGTAAAAATATTCGCGCCGCGCCGATTGACTAATATCAGCGGTTGCCGTCGTCACCGCGCCGTGTGGCAGTTGTCCGAAGCAAGCGTGGTGAAAGGTCGTATCAGTAATAGAAGTCCACTCACCGCATCAGCCATTCAATTCAGTATATTAATTTATGTATAACATTTTAAAAATTATGTTTACCTATATGTTGTAGCACTGCAGACTTATTCTGTTTAAAGTATAATTTGGAATTTTGGAACGAAACAAAATCAGAATACACAATATACTAAATAGTTTTAAATAAACACAATGACACGTCTGCACCGTGCGGCGGTCCAGGGGAGAGTCTGCAGTTGAGAGTCAACTGCAAGTAGCATCTATCCATACTTCCATACTAATATTATAAATGCGAAAGTAACTCTGTCTGTCTGTCTGTCTGTCCGTCTTTACCGCCTAAACCAACGGATTTTTATGAAATTTGGTACATATGTAGAATAGACCCCGAGAAAGGACATAGGCTACTTTTTATCACAAAAATGAGGGTTGAAAGGGTTGAAATGGGGGATGAAAGTTTAAATGGAAATTCATCATTGTTGAAAATAAAACTATGGAACTTTGTTTCTTGACTTTTGAAATGAAGCCAATATTTTGAACTGTATGGGGATAAAATAAGGGTTGAAATGGGGGATGAAAGACTATTTGGCACTTCGTTATTGTTGTAGATAAAACCATGGTATTTTGTATCTAGACCCTTGAAAGGGAGCCGATAAATGTTTGATCTAGCAATTTCGTAATTTCAAACCTTACGAGGGTGTAAATTGGGGTTGAAATGGGGCGTAATATATTTATGTTTATATGGAAATTCGTCATTGTTGAAGATAAAACCATGAAACTTTGTATCTAGATACATGACACTAAGCCAATTTACGTTTGTTCTAGCAATTTTGTAATTTTGAACAGTATGGGAATGAAATTGGGGTTCAAATGGGGGATGAAAACCTATTTAGAAGTTTGTTATTTTTGAAGATAAAAGCACGAAATTTTGAATCTAGACCCTTGAAACGGAGGCAATATATGTTTGATGTTATGTGTTACAAAATCGCTAGGGTTTTGTAATTTCTAACTGTACGGGGGTGAAATTGTGGCTGTAATGGGGGAGTGAAAGTTTATAATATGGAAATTCGTCATTGTTGAATCATTAAACCATGACACTTTTTATCTAGATACTTGACACGAAGCTAATAAATATTTGTTCTAGCAATTTTGTAATATTGAACTGTACAGGGGTAAAATTGGGGTAGAAATGCGGGGTCAAAGTTTATATAGAAGTTCGTCATTGTTGAAGATAAAACCATGAAACTTTGTGATTAGATACTTAACACGAAGCCATTAAATATTTTTTCAAGCAATTTTCTAATTTTAAACTGCACCGGGATAAAATAGGGGTTCAAAGTTGAGAATTAAAGACTTTTTGGAAGTTCGTTATTGTTGAAGATGAAACTTTGTGTCTAGAGCTCTAGAGACTTGACACAAAACCAATTAATGTTTGTTCTAGCAATTTTGTAATTTTTAACTGTACGGGGATGAAATAGGAGTTGAAAGTTTTTATGGAAGTTCGCCATTGTTGAGCGTAAAACCATAAAATTTTGTATCTAGACCCTTAAAACGGAGCCAACTAACAATTCGATTTAACAAACTGAGTGGGGGTGAAATTGGGGTTGAAATGGGGGTCTTTAAGGAAATTCGTCATTGTTGAAGATAAAGACATGCAACTTTACAACTACTTAGATGTATATGTAATGTAATGACAAAAATAAATGTTTTGCGCTTACACTGCAAACGCTGACTGAACCATATGAGCTAGATCAAAAAAATGTACAGCGGTATTGTATCCCTTCAAAAGGTCTACAAAAAGTGTACAACAGTAAATGTATATCTCTTTGGAATAACCCACAATAACCATTTTTATTAGTATATTTAGTATCAGTATTGCACCCGTGCGAAACCGGGGCAGGTAGCTAGTAATATAAAAAATCTTGCGGTGCGTTGTGACTTTGATCGATGTTTTCATAATTCTGTATTTATGACAATTACAAAAAAACTGCTAACTAGATCTTGTTCAGACCAATTTTCGGTGAAAGTTTGCATGGTAACATGCATGCATGATGGTACATCACACATTTTTTTTAGTTTTGTCATACTCTTATGTTAGAAATTACATGGGGGTGGAGGGACACATTTTATCACTTTGGAAGAGCCTCTCGCGCAAACTATTCAGTTTAGAAAAAAAAAATGAGATACTTCTATATAATTTTTAAAGACCTATACATAGATACCTCACACGTAAGGTTTTAGGGAAAAATATTTTTTGAGTTTCATTTCTAAGTATGGGGCAACCCCAAAATTTATTCCTTTTTTAGGGTTCCGTAAAACGTAAAAACGGAACCCTTATAGATTCGTCATGTCTGTCTGTCTGTCTGTCTGTCTGTCCGTCCGTATGTCACAGCCACTTTTTGCCGAAACTATGAGAACTACACCGTTGAAATTTTGTAAGTAGATGTATTCTGTGAACCGCATTAAGATTTGAACAAAAAAATTAAAAAAAAAGAAAAATTAGGGTTGCCCCCCATACCGAGAACTGAAACTCAAAAAAATTTTTTTCATCATACCTACACGTGTGAGGTGTCTATCGATAGGTATTCAAAAATGAGGTTGAGGTTACTAAAATCATTTTCGTCTACACTGAATAATTTGCGCAAGAGACACTTCCAAAGTGGTAAAATGTGTGTCCCCCCCCCCCCCTCTAACTTCTAAAGTAAGAGAATGAAAAATCTAAAAAAAATATATGATGTACATTACCAAGTAAACTACCAACGAAAATTAGTTTGAACTCGATCTGATGAGTAGTTTTTTTTTAGTACGTCATAAATACACTATTATTGAAAATTCGATCAAAGTTACAAGGAACTACAAGAACTATGTCTACTATGTATATTAAGTTACTTGCTGCAACGGAACCCTTCATGGGCGAGTCCAACTCGCACTTGGCCACTTTATTTCTATCTTTGTGTGAGAATCTTATTGCGGTTCACAGAATACACCTACTTACCAAATTTCAACAGTATAGTTCTTATAATTTCAAAAAAAACTGGCTGTGACATACGGACTGACAGACATGACAAATCTATAAGGGTTCCGTATTTTGCCATTTGGCTACGGAACTCTAAAAAGACAGCATAAGGTCAGAAAATTATTGTTCTGATGAGGTACACGCTTTTCAAAAGTTTATAAAAAGGGTGATTAATGTTGCTTCTGTTTGTTTTTCAAGTGTACGAATTGGCATATAAAACGGAAGAGCAGAACGTTATTGTTGCCCTGCTGTGGCGAGATAAGATGGAAGAAGCGGCCGCGGCGCTGCTACGAGCGACACTGGTCGCTGCTGGCTACAACACCCATCTAATTACACTCTATAACCGAAATGATGGGAACCTTGCCGCAATAGGCAGCCGTGCTATGTAAGCATTCTTCATTTATTAGTAACGCAGGTATTTAGTTCAAGGTAGAACTACAAGTGAGATACGTTTAGCTTTCCGTTAACGTTACTACGACGTTATACGTACGACTTTTCACGTAGACTGCCTTGTGTATAGGCAACGGTGAGATTGAGATGGGCCGGAATATTGTAGGGGAGGCATCGTGTCTGTGAAATGAAAGCCACGGCGGGAGAGGACCGCCGGTATTACGCCACTCTCCCTACCCGTCGCGGCCATGACGAGGTCGCCACCGTTAGATGACTAGCACGGCGGAGCTGCAGGGGAAGAGGAATACCGGTACTCGGTATCCCGCAGTCAGCTAGACCACATACCCGTTGCGGGGAACCAAAGGTGATGGCGTCTGGCACTCACTTACTGGTCCCTGAGGTGATCACGGTGTTTCCGCGTTCCCGCCTATCAGGAAAGTTTTCGAGTCTGTAAGGACACCATGTCCGTCCGTGGCGTCGAGTCGAATCTATGTCCGACATAACCCATCGCCTCCCCCAGGTTGAAGAGTATTATGGTCTCAGCGTATCTTGAGGTGAGAAGGGGGGAATGAAGGAGGTGGCCCCTATAGAAGAGTCCAGAGACAGGCAAGCCACGACGGGTCTACGGAAGAACGCGAGAGCGTCTCAGCGTGCCCGTCATTTCCTTTTCCCACCAGACATTTTACGCTACACCTTACTACTTTTTACTTGTTTCACCTAATAGATTTGTTTAGTGTCGTAATTTTTGTTTTATGCTAATAATATGTAATAATAACCTTTTATTTCACGCAGAAAAGTCGAAGTGACAATCAAAACTCAAAACCAAACACGAGCCTTTCACTCCACTTGTTTGAGAGCGTCTTATGACTCACATCGAATTTGCAACTATGAAGATCATGGGTATGTATGAAAAGCACCTATAACCCTTTTTGATTAAATTCAAGATAGTAGAAAAACCGGCTGAGTGTACTTGCCGAAACAAATCAGATTAGATAAGGAACCAGGCGCACCCCAATATTTAGGCAAGAGTCTCTACGCTATCGACAAGTCTACCCTACTGACGTAGCCTAATGTAATAGCGAGACAACCTGAGACAGTTTAAAAATGTTCTATTTTAAGACCACAATGTAATTCAGGATGTAACTTTGTTTTGACCAAATGCTAGTTTTACTTTTGTGGAATCATCTCTGTCAATATTATCCGTTGATCCACTGCCAATAAATCGTACTTACACCACTTGAATATGTATGTTGTTGATGTGGTTCAATATTATTCGTTTTATGAATTTTAACAAAATTATAAAAAATCTGACAGCAGTAGTAACTCTGGTGTCGTGGAATTTACAGCAAATCCTACAACGAAATGCATCTTTATTTGATAATATGGTGGCATTGCATCGCATTGATGTTGAGACCCTAGTCAAATAACGACCTGGAGTTGATATTACTTTCAAAAATAGTCAAACATAGGTACTACTAGACTATAATAGCATCCAGAATATCTCAATAATAAAGGGCGAAAAGAATGGCAATAAAGATTGTTAACCTCTCGTCATCCGTTAGGAAACAAACATTTTTATCAAAATCGACAATACAATTTTTTTTTCATGGTGCTAAGTTATTTATTTGTTTATTCCGGTAAAAGTATTATTTTCTATTATTAAAACAAAGATTTTTTTTTAAAAATGTGTTAGTTACACATTTAAAAAAAAATCTTTTTTATTATATAAAATATTTATTTTTATCATATTTGTTAGTAAAATTCAGCATTGGAATACATAAAAACATAACATAAATTATAATTTATTTCGTAACCAAGTAAGCTGTTACAATAATTTCGGTTCCATGCCTTTTGCTTTAGTTCTATAGACTGTGTTGCAAAAGGCAGTGTCTTCGATTAGGTAATATAATAATCCAACTTGCAATTAAATTTATAAATATATACATATTAATTTATTGTATATTGCGTTTACGTTTGTGTATGTGTGTGTGTGTGAGGGTGTGTGCATATCCATGTGTGTGTTTCTGTGTGCTCTCGTATGTTAATCACGGATGAAGTTATCCGCTTTAACAATGATCGAATTTAATAACTTAATGCCCACTTGCAATACGATTATTGTAATTTAATCAGCACATTTTCTATTTCGTTTTACCCTTGACCCAACAACCATTCTCTAATCCATACTTTTAGCTTGAATTGCAGTAAATGTTTAATTTTAACTTTATCATTAAGTAAATTGTATTGTATATTGTGAAGAAATATTTTGTCCGTCATTTTATGCACGCGGCCATCTTGAATCGATATAACAAATCATAGCTAAGAATCGTACAAAAGTAAATTAAAAAAAACCGCATCAAAATCCGTCCACCCGTTTGATCTATATAGTTCCACAGATAGACATACATATGGACAGATACACAGATAGACAGTCAGACAGAGATCGACGTCAAACTTATAACACCCCTTTTTTTGGTCGGTGCTTAAAAACATAATTTAGTTTAAAAAAAACTAACCCACCTTTACAAATTCTTGCAAAGAAACATACTACTTTTAGTAGTGGTAGGACTCTTAGCAGAGTCCGCCTGGGGAAGTACCACACCATTGCCAAATATTCTACCGCCAAGCAGTAATGTGCAAACGTTACTGTGTTCCGGTTTGAAGGGCAATGATTCCAGAGAAATTACAGGGCTTAGAGACATAATATCTTAGATCTCTGGGTGACGAGCGCAGTGCAGTGCTAGGTAATGATTTGGACTATCATGTTCCAATAGCTGCGTGTCACTGTGCTGTTATGTGGCAGGCATGTTGCTTACAATCAGGCTGATGACCTGCTCGTCTCGTCACTCTATGCAATAAAAAAAAAAAAAAAAAAAAAAGAATACTGCTGAGAAAATCAAAATCTATGTCCTGTTGTATGGTCCTGTAGAGCCAATCTTTTTTGATCTTTTTGGCACGAACCATAGACCTTCAAGGATCTATGACACATGATTTCTTTTTAATTTGGTTCCAAACAGGTAGTGGAATCGGTAGTACTCATTAATTATTCAGTTTTCTTTGTAAATATATTTCTTCTTTTTCCAGAACGAAGACAAATATGACCATATACATACAAAGTAGCTCAAACCACACATGTGAAGCTGGATTCATTGAAAAACTGATCGAAATGTCTTCTAAGCGTGCTAACTTCTCAAACGTGAAGCAATCCGGTATCACTGATCTAATGTCCAACTCTAACATCACCTTATTTTCTTTCGTCAATAATGGTCAGGAAAGTCCAACATCAGTGGATTTTGTTCGGTTTTCAATAGAACCTCAGTGTAATGCATTTTCCGAAGAGACGGTGCTTCTGAAGTACGGCCACAGTTTCTTACCTAACACGTTTGTGAAATTTTCACCAAGTCAAGATGATCTAAAGTCTATCAGAAATCACAGAGACAATGGTGGTGGCTACATTAGCACTAAAGAGATCGCCTGTAACTGGGCAATTGAACAAAAAACAGAATTTGAGAAATGGAGGAGTTCGGCGGTCATCAAACGAGATCAAAAGAGAATTATTGTAGCTCTCTGTGAAAACGAAGCTGAAGATTTAACCGAGTATATATATATGTTGAATGTACTAGGAGATTTCAAAAACACATCTGCGTCATTGATAGATTCAAGTAAAATCCTTATTCAATTAATATCAGTTGACTGTCCTGGCCACGACTTGTTCAATAATTTCTTGCACTGGATTCAAAACGAGGTATCAACTAATAATATTTTAGGTTTTGTTCTGGCCGATGAAATGATTAGAGAAATAGAACCATTCATCGAAACATCACTGCAACGTCCAGTACTAAGCTATACAAATGGCATTAATTTCGTTGATGCGCTGCAGATGTTTTTGGCTAGCTGTCGTTGGCAGCGGCTTGCCATCTTAGAGGATTACGCATATAGTCCACTGTTTCGTGCATTAAAAGACCATCTTACCCTAACGTTTTTAATACGATATATGTTTGTGGATGAATACTTTAGAGAATCAGACATAATAAGAGTGTTGAAAAACTTCCTCGACGCTAATGTACGTGTTTTTCTAATCAATACCAGAGCAGATTTAGCCGCCAAAATTCTTAAAGGTGCAAATGAGCTTAATATGACTAGAGACAGAGGATTCGTCTGGATAGTGCGTGATTATCATGTAGGCGACGAGGCCACGTCAAAGACAAAACCATACACTGTGTCGTATTCATGGCGTGGCGAAAGAAACGATAGCAAATTTGATCACAATAATTATCATGACACAGATGTTATAGAATTGTACAAGAATCTAGAAGAAAGGTGGCGAGATCGCACATGGCCACAGTACTCTGCGCGGATATTAAATGCAATTCTCTTGATTATAGATATGGGCAAGCCACGAGGGAAAATCGAATGGCCAACGTTGAGGTAATTAATGTTTCTGATTTCTAAAGCCGTCTTTCAATTAGAAGATCAGTCTATAATTTAATTCAATCATTACATTTCAAGCATTACGATTCCGTTATTTTCCCATGACAAATAGTATCCTATGTTTTATTCCAAACCATTTGTTTCTCTATGTACCAAATTTCATTATTAGGTATGATTCACACTTACCTCAAAATGATCTTTATAGAAAAAAATAATGTTTAGTCATAGTGGACATGGACAATAACTTCGGACCTCTTCTTGATAAATTCAATATAAAATTCTCATTGTTATACCAGTTGGCACTTGACGTAATGTTGTGTTACTTGACGTAACGTCTAAGGTCAGTACTCACATACGGTATTACTCGATCGAGCTAAACTGTCGAGTAAAACCCATGGCATGGGCTTGTGTCCACACATTGACCATTGATCTATCGAGTGAGGCGCGCCGTTCAGTATTCACCGAACCGTTCGAGCCAAAGGATGTCTGTGCAACAAACTAGACGGTGGCTGTATTTAGCAAGTCTCACAGTGCTTTATAAGAAAATCAAAGAAAATGAAAAGAAAAAACGTAAAAGAGGTACTGGGTTAAACTCGCAAATCCATTTCTCTTAAAAACACGTGTTTCAATCACGATAAACAATACCAGACTGACGCTCGCCTCGCGCCACTCGCAGTCACGTACACACGTACGAGTCAAGATTGACAGCTCGCTTCGAGTAGGTTCGAAGGAAATTACTTTCTATTAATTCCATCGAGCCGGCTCGGTGCGAGCCTTCGAGCTGTGAGTTTTGCGGTCCACACGTTGATTTTTACTCGACTTCGAGTAAAACTATCGAGTATACCGTATATGAGTACTGACCTTATAGTGTTTCTCGGAGTTTTAACACTTGTGTTCTTACTACAGTCCATCACTAAACCAATCATATGGACTACGTATAACTAACTCATTATTTATTTGCAAAAATATACCTATTGGGTCTGCTTACACCTAACACGATATCGTGTCGTGGGTAGGTAAAAATGGAATAACGCTAGAGATAGATAAGACTGTCCGAAGAATGTCGACATCTCGATATTTTCCACTCGCCATTATCATCATATTTATTGTCATTTTAAATATATATTTAAGGCCGTACCCGAGCAAATGACCTTGAGTATTTATTACCTACCTCATTGCACACCGCAAGAAAGAGCAAGATATAAACAGTAGGATTTGTCGCTGTTTTACGCTCAAATTTTAGAATAAACTCTATTTAAAATCAGATTTTGGTCTTTTGAAAATAGTTATTTGTTATACAAGAGTGCAAAGTGGCTTTTTAACCGCGTGCTCAATTTTGATGACCGAGCAAGCGAAGGATTCTAAAGTTGAATCACGAGCGTAGCGAGGGATTCAAAAATTAGAATCCTGAGCGTAGCAAGGGAATCAAAAGGGCACAAGGTGAAAAATCTTTGCACTCGAGTGTAACACGTAATTTTTCATCCCCCCCTAGCGAGGAAATTACTAAACGCTTTGCGCATTTTCAGTTTCAGTCGATTCTGTTGGCGTTAAATAAACTTCTTTGTCGCTAGAATCACTTATTATTATGGTATTTCGGTTTTTCACTTGTATTCAATTTTATAAGTTTTAAACTTAAGTTTATTTAGCCATGGTTTTAACAATAACAATATGACGTGAAAATATGGAGAGTTGACCAATTGAGGTAAGAAGTTTCATGTGTACATGAAAAAGTGTCCGCCCAAATGCATTAAATTATAGTAGCGCTAAATTTGCACCAAGGTACATTTTAAAGGAAATTAATAAACGTACTATTCAGAATTCATGAAAGAAAAATATTGGCAGTCATAGGCACTGCCGATAGAAGTGGTAACTTATAACTCAGAATTTGATTTTTACTTTGGAAACTACGCGTGTGAAACCAGAGGGCGTGGCTATGAGCATGGCCATTTAGATGGCCATTGGCTATGGTCACGAGTTTACCCGAAGATTTCTTATCGTTCCCGAGCGTGACGCTAGAATTAAATTGACAGCCCACGAAAAATCTGTCATTGGCGCGCCAAAAGAAGTTTTGACTTGAAAATATATTGTACCTACATGTTTTCTCAAAATAGTAATTATTTATTTGATGTTAAATTTACTACATTATTTTGTACTGTACAAGTAGTTGAAATTATCTATTAGTTACTATTTTAGTAGTCAATAATAGAAATTCGATTACAATTGATTCATTCATAGCATTTCAAAATGTTTTGCCATTTGAAATAACATTATTTACCTCTATCCTCCATACGTGAAAAGAAAATTGCGCGCAAAGCATTTAAAAAAAAAGTACACCAAAGAGGTTCCGAGTATGAGTTTTTAACAAATTAAAAATAAATGTATGATGAATTCGGCACCAAGGAGGTAGAAATAAATAGGTTAAATTATGTTTTGAATTCAAAACCTCAGTACACACGATGTTCTAAATTCAAATTTACTTTAACCTCTAGAGGGTAAAAACGACTTTTGCGCCCTGATATCGAGGAGCAAAAGTACTCTTTCCGAGCTGGTGGGATGAAAAAATATTTCTATCAGAATGATTGTAATGGAATTGTCTATCAGTATAAGTACAACATCCAAATAATGGCGGTTTTTCGAGTAGATGCATGATAATTATATTTTTTTTATTTTTTATGGTTTCGATGTGAGGTGTATATTTGTAAGATAAATTCATTACCAAAAATATCTGTTTAGGCGCGCCAAAAAAAGTTTTCACTTCAAAAAAGAAACTACCATTTTGAAGCCAAGATTTCATAAAAAAGGTACAAAATTACATTTTCTACAATAATAGTTTGCATAACGTTTGCCCTAAAGTCAATAGTTTCCGAGATATCAGCCAGAACATTTTTTTCAGATGGCGCTTGAGGCACGACCTAGACCCATCAGCGTTTTGTAATTTTATGCTCAGTAAATGATCCTTAACCTTATAAAATTCCAAGATTAAGAATTTGGCTCAAGCGCCATCTTGAAAAAACGATTTTGGCCGATATCTCAGAAACTATATTTTATGTGATCATTATTTATTATTGTTATTGTAGAAAATAAAATATCGCATTTCGTTTTCAGTAAAGCTTTTTGTCAAACTTACCATTTACGATTTATGACTTCCGAAATAGTTCCGAGTTCACCCGCAGATTTTTTTCATTTACGAGCGTGACGCTGGGCTTCTTTAACAGCCCACGAAAAATAAATTAACGAGAAATTGTTTAGTTTTTTTTTAAATAAAGAGTGACGAGACGAGCTTGACATGTGCCTGATGGGAAGCAACATGCCTGCCACATGACAGCATAATGACACGCAGCTATTGGAACACGAAGAGTCCAAATCATTACCTAGCACTGCACTGCGCTCGTAACCCAGAGATCTAAGATGTTATATCTCTAAGCCCTGTAATTTCTCTGGAAACATTGTCCTTCAAACCGGAACACAGTAATGTTTGCACTTTACTGCTTGGCGGTAGAATAACTGGTAAAGGTGTGGTACTTCCCCAGGCGGACTCTGCTAAGAGTCCTACCACTACAAAAGTGGTGGTAAATAAAAATGGTGCGTCAAAAGGAGTTTTTACTTCAAACAGTAGTATTTGTTATGATTTCCACTATTCAATATCAGTACTCTAAATTCATATGCGATATAATTAAATACCAGCTAAAACTATAGGTATGAAGATAATATTATGATAGTAATGAGGACTGGAAAATATCGAGATGTCGATATTCTTTGGACGGTCTTATCTATCTCTAGCGTAACTCCATTTTTACCTACTAACAGCACGATATCGTGTTAGGTGTGAACAGGTCCATTCCCTTAGAAAAGCGTATTGCTTACACTGCCAGTGACGTCAAAAATATGGCGTTGCATTCGGTAGTATTTAACCTCGAAAAACAGTAATTAAAATGAACGTTTAACATTTTTTGTTAATAAAAATGTGTAATATTTTTTATGCCTTTTTGTTAACTACATTTGAATTTTAAAAGCCTTTTAGATAGAGGTTGTATTAGCCTATTGCAGGAGAAATATGTTTCATAGGCTTACAAAGTTTATCAATTTGATAATATTGGCTACACTTACTAGGTATGTTATGACTTATAACAAGACTCGTAGGACCTTAGCATAGGGTTTTTTTTTTATTTTAGCTCCAAGATGCAAGATACCTAGAGCTCATTCCTGTTATTGTTACTGTTTCCTGTCATACATGCGTAGTACTTATTACTTCCATGCTTGTACGCTAATAAATGTTTGTCTAATAATTTTCTTTCATCTGCTTAAGATTTATCTCAGTCAAACATTTGTATTTTTTCATCATCGTCATTACTGTCAGCCTGTATCGACCCACGGTACAAGGAGCCTTATATCCCTTGCGCCACTAATCTCAGTTCTAAACGAATCTCATCCCAGCACGCCTCGCGATGAGTCTGATATTATCGACCTATCTGGCTATTGTTCTGTCAACGGAACGTTGGTATCCACACTCCTTTGATTTAAGATGGGATTACTAGGATTCCGTTTTCTACTTTGGTCTCAAATGTTTAAAGTAGTGTTCAATTTCCTCACTTATTTCCTTACAGGTACATTCAGAATTTAAACAACAAAAGATCCCCATTGTACATACATCAGTGGGACTCGGAGCCACGCCCACGGGTGGTCACCACGTGGCCAGCAGAGGGCCTATACCTGAGCTTTAGGGAGCCCCAGTGCCTCGACAGCGAGCTGCGAGCTTCTCCTCTCCTCGATGGTTCCAGCCACTGCCTCATCCCCTATGGAGATCCCTTCGAACCGTTCTGTAGCGAAGTCCTGTGGTTCCCCGCAGCCGTCGCGGCCGTGGTCGCGGCAGCGCTGGTGACACGATGGGCGCGCTCGAAGTTCTCGCGCCACGTGACCGACATCGAGACGAAGTTCGCTCTGCGCATGCTCGCTCGGCGCGCGCGCGTGTTCTCGATGCTGGGAGAGCACCTGGTGGACCGCGAGGCGCTGGAGCTGCTGCAGGAGCTGGGCACGGGCCGGTTCGGGCGCGTGCACCAGGGCTTGCTGCGCGAGTCGCGGCGCCGAGTGGTCGTCGCCGCCAAGGCTCTGCGAGAGGAGGCCTCCTCCGCGGAGGAGAGCGACTTCCTGCGCGAAGCGAGCACGCTGGCCTCGCTCGATCACGAGAACATCGTGCGCTTCGTGGGCGTGTGCGTGGTGGACGGGCCGCCGCTGCTGCTCATGGAGCACGCGTTCTTCGGCGACCTGCTGCGCTACCTGCAGGCGCGCCGCCACCTCGCCGGCTGCGCGGCGGGCGGCGACAGCGGCGACCGGCTCGGCAGCGACGAGAAGGCGCACATATCGGCCGAGGCGCTGACCGGACTGGCGCGCGATGCGGCCGCGGCGCTCGCGTACCTGGCGGCGCGCGGCGTGGTGCACCGCGACGTGCGCGCCGCCAACTGCCTCGTGGACGAGCGCCGCCGGCTGAAGCTGGCCGACTTCGGGCTGGCGCGCGCGACCGGCACCGTCGACGGCGAGTACGCGACCCGGCGCGGCCCGTTCCCGGTGCTGTGGGTGGCGCCCGAGAGCCTGGCGACGGGCGTGTCGACCGCCGCGGCCGACGTGTGGTCGTTCGGCGTGCTGGTGTTCGAGCTGGTGTCGCTGGGCCGGCGGCCGTACGGCGCGCTGCCGCCGGCCGGCGTGGTGCAGCTGGTGGCGGCGGGCGGCCGGCCGCGGCTGCCGTGGGACGCGGGCGCGGAGGCGCGCGCGCTGGCGCGGGCGTGCTGGCGCGCGCGGCCGGAGACAAGGCCGCCGGCGCGCCGCCTGGCCGCCTGGCTGACGCGGCGGCCACGCGCGCTGCACCCGGCCGTCGCCACCGAGCTCCGAGACGTCAACACGCTCACCGAGCCTGTGGACAGCGAGCTCGACGCTGAGCTCGCGCCTTCCGCCGCTGACGAGGCCAAGACGCAACAGCAACATCAGTAACTAACCTCTTACTTATAAACCTTCAGATCTATCTGAAAACATTCGTAGGTTCAAGTGTACCTACAATATAATAATATTGAACAGTTTGTTGCGATGTAGTTGATGCTTTCCGTAGTTTCAACGATGCTTACCAGATTATTTACTTACTATTATTATTAATAAAGTACTGTTTAGAATAGAATGACGTAACAATATATTTTAAGTAACTCGTAGAAAAAGGTAATGATAATTTTAAAGCCGAGGTGCGGCCACTTTTGCAAAGTACCCGCGTTCCGTTTTAATTCAGTATGTTTGTTACGACCGCTCGAGACGGGAGCGTGCATTGTCTTTCGGAGTCGGTCAGTCAGGGACTGTGCCAGCATTGATTCGCAATTCAGTCTTGGACTTTACCGCGCACCGTAAGGAATACGCGTGTGTCGATAAATTCTTAACGTGTCCGCGGTCGGGCTTAGTTTCTTTGGAAGTGATCTTTCGTCATCGCGGTCGAGACGATTGATTGTAGACGCCGGGCGTTGTTTACACAAGTGTTTGTACGCGAGGATCGCATGTTTATTCGGTGGTGAAATTCTCAGTGCGGGCGCGAGAACGAACCGTGATATTGGTAGTTAACCGCTTGATACACTTTGGAACAAGGACTCTGGACGAGCGAGGCGCTTCAAAGCACCACAAGGACTGTGGTGCCACGTCCTCGGATCAACGGCTGACAAGTATCGTATTTATATATGTATATGATAAACACTAGACACGGGGAACGGGGATAGATTCGAGGGAATTTAGGTCTCATACACCCTAACCAGAGGAACCTGTGGACGCAATTGTGTGTGTGCTGAAATAGTTGTGAGTACTTATGTACTACAGATTTACAACACTAACTTAACCTTTATAACTTTGTTTGCTAATAACAACAAGGAAGTTCGAACTGTATAATTGAATAAATGGACATAAATGATTAATAATAATAAGCTGTTTAATGTAATTATTTTGTTTTCATTTACAAAAAAAATCTTACTTAGATACTACAAAAGATCAAAGGAATGGGCCGATTTCAATGCGGTTTTCTTTATTTGTAGGTTGATTTCCGTTCGAGTGTTTTTAGCTATGTTTGGTTGATATCGATTCAAAATGGCCGCCTCCACAAAATAGCGGACAAAATATTTCTTGACAGCTTACCTTAATATGGGTATCAAATGAAAGGATTTGACTAGTAGAACACTATGCACTATGACAAATTTCAAATACAAGATGGCCGCTACCGCAAAATGGTGAAATTTATTTCTTTTTTCACAACTCCCTCAATATGGGTATCAAATGAAAAGGCTTGACTGTTAGAATGTCTTGAAGGCCTTTTCCTTTGATACCCATATTGAGGGATTGTGAAAAAGAAATAAATTTCACCATTTTGCGGTAACAGCCAACTTGGGCTTGAAATTTGTCTTAGTGCATATTAGTGTTCTACTAGTCAAATCCTATTCTGAATTCATTACTTTCCTTACAAATGAGTTACCCTTCAACGTAGTTTTTGGACAAATGGAGGCCATTAATAAACACATAATAATGATTGCTTTAAAATAAAAACTACTGGTCCGGGTTGAAAGATTCTTTCAACTTCACTCAGCCAACACATTTCACACATTGATATAAACCATCAGATGTGCCCTGAACACCTTGAAATTAGTAAGAAACTGCGTCTGTGTGTAGCGTAAGTGACTTACACACCACCAATCTACTTGTTCCTTAGAACTGTTAGCGGCAAAGTATCCTGTGGTTCTACTTATTTTGGTTGTTGACAACGAATAGTGATAGGTAAAAACGTCCGGCGTTCACTGCTTGAAACGTGGACAACCAATTTCACATTATTATTGTTTACATTACATAATACATAAATTATACAAAATTGATCAAGCATTTATAACAACCCAATGATAATGGCAGCAAAGTAAATCTATATATATAAAAGCGAAATCTCAGAAACTACAAATGCTAGGAGTCTGAAATTTTGCATGGAGTTGCCTTTTAGCACGTAGGCGCTCGCTAAGACGGGGTTTTGCAAAATTCCACCCCTAAGAGGGTTAAACAGGTGATGAATGGTTGTATGAAAAATCCGTCGTTTTCAAAGTTATGACCATGAAATCCACTGAACTGATTTTTATAAAATTTTGTACACAGATAGACTAGATCCCAAAATAAGACATAGGCTATTTTTAATTCCGGGAAAAGGGTTGAAATGGGGGATGAACTAAACGTTCATTTTGGAAGTTCGTAATTGTTAAAGATAAAACAATAGAACTTTGTATCTACACACGAAGCAAATAAATGTATTTTCTAGTAATTTTGTAATTTCGAACTGCACGGGGATGAAATAGGGGTTGAAATGGGGGATTTGTTGAAGATAAAACCGTGAAATTTTGCAACTAGACACTCGAAATCCATACTGTCCTTGTTTAATTTTGTATGTTTGTAAGTAATAGTTGGTTTCTCTCGGACAAAACTAGATGGCGCTGTTCAGCCTTAAAACGCGGTGATGTTTTGTTTCCGAGACGAACCATTCGTTTTACCTGCCTATTAAAACGTTGTTATCTTTTGGTTAAACATTTGTATGTAAACAAACGGAATACAATCAGTTTATCGATGTAATACGTGCGTTTCATTTTTGGACATTTGGGCGCTGTACAATCCTACTAATATTATAAATGTCAATATATGGCTGATTGCATATTTGGATGTTTGTTGCTCAATCACGTCATAACGTATGAACGGATCGGGTTGAAATTTGTAATACAGTTAGATTGTAGTCTGGAAGAACATATAGGCAACTTTTTATTCATTTATTCTGGGAAAATAACGGGAACTACGCGGGAGAAACAGCGGGGCAATGCTTGCTGTATTATAAATGCAAAAGTAACTCTGTCTCTCTGTTACGCTTTAACGCCGAAAGCACTGAATTCGTTTTGATGAAATTGTATAAAAATGATATATATAAGCCCATTTTAGTAAATATAAGTTTGTTTGGGTGTACAAATACTGCCTCACCTACATTAATAAGTACTTATTTGGCGCGAACGAAGTCGCGGTTAAAAGCTAGTGAGTAATTTAAAAGAATTGTACCAATGGTCAATAACAATACCAATACTGTAGACTTACACTACTCAAATACTGTAAGTTCCTTTTCATTATCCATTCACAAATTGTAAAATTGTTTATTTATTTAAAACAAAGTAATAACAATGAAAGCACTATAGTAATCAATTTAGTTATGATTCCAATGTCCACCAATAACTAAAAGCTTACAAATCTGAATCTAATTTAGGAGTCAGATACTCATTAACTGTATAATATGCCTTATGTGTCAGAAGGCATTTTAATTTATTTTTAAATAAATACGTTTTTCATATTCAACAAATTTTCTGGTAAGTGGTTGTAAATCATAGGAGCTATACAAAGTGCACTGTCCTAAAAATGTTGTGCTATGCACAGGAATTCTAATTTTGTGATTGTGACGATTTTCAGATTTTCAAATAATGACAAATTGTTCCGCACAAACATTACACATCTATGTATATATATGATGTATTTAAAAGCGAAAGGTCACTCATCAAAGAATCTCAGAAACTACAAATGCTAAGAATCTGAAATTTTGCATGAAGGTCCCTTTTAGCACGTAGGCGCTCGCTAAGACGGGGTTTTGCGAAATCAAACCCCTAAAAGGGTGAAACAAGGGATGAACGGTTATATGAAAATTCGTCATTTTCAAAGTTATCAAATTTTGTATCTAGACACTTGACACGAAGCAATTAAGTGTTTGTTCTATCAATTTTGTAAGATCAAACTGTACGGGGGTGAAATTGGGGTTAAAATGGGGTGAAGAATGTCAGTATAGAAGTTCCCAACCGTTGAAGAATAAAACCAAACTCTGTATATAGACACTTGACACGAAACAAACAAATGTTTGTTATATTAATTTTGTAATTTTGAACTGTACGGGGGTGAAATGGGTGTTGAAATAGGGATAAAAATGTCAATATGAAAGTTCCCAACCGTTAAAGATAAAACCATGAAACTCTGTACACCAAAAAAACGAATGTTTGTTATATCAATTTTGTAATTTCGAACTGTACGGGGGTGAAATTGGGGTTGAAATGGGGAATTAATGTCAATGTGAAAGTTCCCACCCGTTGAAGATAAAACCATGAAGCTCTGTATATAGACACTTGACACAAAGCAAACGAATGTTTATTGTATCAATTTTGTAATTTCGAACTGTACGGGGGTAAAATGGGGATGAATGTTAATATGAAAGTTCCCAACTGTTGAAGATAAAACCATGAAACTCTGTTTAAAGACAGTTGGCACCAATCAAACGAATGTTTGTTCGAGCAATTTTGTAATTTCGAACTGTACGGGGATGAAATTGGTGTTGAAATGGGGGATGAATATCAATATGGAAGTTCCCAACCATTGAAGATAAAACCATGAAACTCTGTAAATAAATAACACTTGACACGAAGCAAACGAATGTTTGTTCTATCACTTTTGTAATTTCGAACTGTACGGGGGTGAAATGGGGGTTTGAAATGGAGATGGATGTCAATTTAAAAGTGCCCAACCGTTGAAGATAAAACCATGTAACTCTGTATATTTGTATATACTTGACACGAAGCAAATAAATGTTTGTTATAGCAATTTTGTAATTTCGAACTGTATGGAGATGAAATTGGTGAAATGGGGGACGAATGTCTCTTACGCTTTCACACCTAAACAACTGAACCGATTTTGATGAAATTGTATAAAATTGTTCTAGTATAAGATGTTTTTAGTAATCGTAAATGTGTATGGGTATACAAATAGGTACTGCCGAGTTACCTTAAAATTTATTTCGCGCGGACGAAGTCGCGGGTAACAGCTAGTATATAAGGAAGGCAACGATAAAAAATTAATTTGCGGAAATGAGCAAAATTACACGCCTTTGACGCAGTTTGCTGATAATAGCCCGAACACGTTTCTTTTGTGATCTGAAAGCCTTCCTGAGCTTTGACGCAAAATATAATACCATATCAAAGCAGTGACGAGACATTGCCATCATAGGCTGATAATAAAGTTGGTTTACTTGCACTCTTTGAAAACATATGGAGTGCGTATGAAAACTGATTTAACCTTGAATATACGCTTTCGACCGGATTTTTCCAGTTTAAGTTACAGTCAAGATGTAAACCTAGAAATTACGTTACGTCTATTGTTTCGATTTTATATCCGGAATAAGTAACGTCAAGTTTATTTCATTTCTTCATTCTATTCCTTAATGTCATTAGTTTTGTTTTGCTCAGTTTATTTTTAAATTATTAATTTCCAACCAATTTATGATACTGTCTAGAGCCTTCCTAATTTCATTTTCAACGCATGAAATATGTGTACCAATGAATAGTACCGTACAATCATCCGCAAATAATACAGTCGGGTGTTTCGTTACCCCTGGCAGATCATAAAAGTAAATTAAGAAAAGTTGCCACCTCGCCTGATGTTAAGCGACGATGCGGTCTACGATGAAGCGTTTTCACCTAGAAGAAATCGATTCACTGTCGATTTTAAGACACAAAAACTGTAACTATCGGAAAAATCCAACCAGGCAACGCTTTCCAAAGCCTCTACCTATAACAAAAATAGGGTCGAATCTCTGCGTTCGTGTCGTTGTAACATCAACCATGAGATGTCGCTTTTCCGAGCTTTGAGCAGCTAACAAACCTTAAATCTATAAAATAACTAGTTTTCAGGATTTAACAATAATATGGGACACGTGTTACATCATATCTTTAATACTTAAATGTAAACAATTCCTCATAACGTTAAAACACTCTGGATTTCCCAGTTTATTTACCATTTGCAATACACAATAAACGGAGTAGTAGAATTAATGAAAAACATCCTGCTCATAAATGTTGTATAGAAATGTTAGTAAATGTCTAAGTATGTAAATTATTTATGTATGATTGTTTGTTAATAATTCACAAAAAAAAAACCATAGAATGGGGGTCTAGCTTAATTTTCTAGAGAGGTGGATTTTACCTCTATAGGGTACTTTTTTTCTCAGTAAACCCTGTGAAAGTTTTAGTTGTAGGGGCACCATGTCTATCCGTGACGCCGAGTCCGACATATCCCAACTGTCTCCTTCAGCCTCTGTAAGTTTACGCGTGAAAGCGTTTCCTCCGTGTACAAAAAAAATAAAATTTTGCCAAAACAAAAAAAAACCCGAAAATTTTTGAGTTTCCTATGGAACTATTATAGTATACTAGCAGCGCCCCGCGGTGTTACCCGCGACGATCCCGTTCCCGTTGTTTTCCGGGATAAAAAGTAGCCAATGTGTTCTTCCAGACTATAATCTATCTGTGTTCCAAATTTCAGCCCGATCCGTTCATACGTTAGGACGTGATTGAGCAACAAACATCCAAACATCCATACTTTCACATTTATAATATTAGTAGGATTGTAGTAAATAATATTCCCTATGGAATACTATTTTTTTAAATTCTACACAGACTAAGTCGCGGGCAGACGCAAGTGTTAAATAATGATTGCATTAATTTGTTATTATTCTCATTTGAATCATATTTTAACCTATTATGTGTTTGACGCAACTAGCCGAATACGGAAAATTATTTTTTATCCCACCACCTCGGAAAGAGTACTTTTGCTCCTCAATATTAGGGTGCAAAAGTCGTTTGTACCCTCTAGTAAAGTAAATTTGAATTTAGAA
Organism: Ectropis crepuscularia; assembly: GCA_963693475.1. Classification (NCBI taxonomy): domain Eukaryota; kingdom Metazoa; phylum Arthropoda; class Insecta; order Lepidoptera; family Geometridae; genus Ectropis; species Ectropis crepuscularia. The sequence continues at coordinate 30,646,882 of OY856339.1, read as the reverse complement.
CATCGTGTGCACTAAGTTTTTGAATTCAAAACATAATTAAACCTATTTATTTCTACCTCCTTTGTGCCGAATATTTTTTTATTTTATTTGTTAAAAACTCAGACTCGGAACCTCCTTGGGGTACTTTTTTTTAATCCTTTGCGCGTAATTTTCTTTTCACATAATGAGGATAGAGGTAAGGAATGTTATCTCATATGGCAGAACATTTAAAAATGCTATGAATGAATCAATTATTGTAAACGAATTGAAGTAGGTATGCCGAGTTAAATAAGTTAATATTATTGACGACTAAAATAGTTATCTAATAATATAAAATTTCAATTACTTGCGTACCTAGTACAAAATAATGTAGTAAATACATATACCATCAAATAATTACTATTTTGAGAAAACATGTAGAGAACATCAAAATATCTAGAATATTTTTTTTATGAATTCTGAATAGGACGTTTATTTGTTTCCTTTAAAGTTGATGCTAATTTAGCACTAACATAATTTAATGCATTTGGGCGGACACTTTTCCATGAACACAGACGACACTCTTTACCTCAACCGGTCAACTTATCTATATCTTCACGTCATAATATAGTTATTGTTAAAACCACGGCTAAATAAACTCAAAGTTAAAACCTTAGGTTAAAAACAAGAAAAATGAATACAAGTGAAAAACCGCAATAAGTAAGTGATTCTAGCGACCAAGTTGTTTACGCAAACAGAATTCGCTGAAACTGTTCATAATGCGCAAAGCATTTAGTCATTTCCTCGCTAAAATGTGATGAAAAATTACCTATATTAATATTAAAAATTACATATATATAAATACTTTTAAATAATTTTATTGGTAGATACAGCCTGTGACACTCTTTTGCCAAAAATGTTTGTCTTTAATGAAATCACCAACATTATAATAAGCTTTATTAATTAAATATCGACACATCCTACGTTTAACTGTGTAACTGCAAACACCAAATTTTACAGGAGAGCGGTTCGTGGTTTCTCCGGTTTCTGTGAATGTAATGAAGCTTTGAGATTTGGTGTAGAGCTTTTAATTTAGTAACTTTAAGTGCTAAAAACTATGAAATATTTTGTATGCTATTACTTTTTAAGTAATGGCGCATACATACTTATACTTTGCTTTTTTTTTAAGCAATGAATACGTAAGTGGTACATACAGACATTTTTAGTGAGTTTCGTTGGTAACGGGGACGAGTAGATACTTAGTAGGCTAGATACATAGTTTGACTTTGCGCCAATCAACCAGATAATGTCTTTTTTTATTTAATTTAAACACTCCACAGACTCCGGGGTCCGTGACCTTTGTCATTACAATTTTTTTATTTTATTTACATAGATCTTGGATTAGGAGAAGAAGAGGAAAATAAAAGGGGGGGGGGGGGGGGGGTGAGTAGAGGAGTTATGAACATTTTAAACGTAATTCTAGTACTAGTCAGTCTGATTTCGTCTGTTGAGCCAATCACTGCCGGTTGGGATTCCAATAGTAATCGACTCGCCATCGTCTTTTGCCTAAGCCGCCTCCTCCTGGCCCAGAGCCTCCACTACGGCCGCATTTCTGTCTCTAATGGCCATCTGTAGGTTGAAATCTCGAATGGTCTTTGGTGATGCAGCCAACGCTCGCCGCACGAACCGACCGATGGCGTCGTCGGTGTCGTCAGCGTAGTATGTGAAGGTCCCCGTGTGCCGTGCAATCGTTTTGTTTCTCGATCGCACCAACCGAAATCGATGGCCGTCTACTTCGCACCAATGCACCCTCATCACCCACCGCTCGCGGTGACCGTGCGGTGCGCGCGCGGGGCGTGGGTGGGAGCGCCGGCGCGGGCTCCCCGAGGTGACGATGACTCACCGCGCAATTGGACTTTCCGTAAGGCGGATTTTAGCAGCTTATATGCCGATTTGTGTGCCATTTGTTGGGATGACATATATTTGGCGGCAGATGTAAACCAAGCTGTTTCATTATTCTATGAAAAGATTTCGTCATGACACCTCTAGCGTTTATTTATAATTTGGCGTTATCAACATCTAAGTACCCCGATCTATGGAAAATATCCCGTGTCGCTCCTATACCCAAGGGTGGTATTGGAACCAAGGTTGAAAACTACAGACCTATCGCCATTCTGTCAGCTCAGGGTAAAATATTTGAATAAGTTTTAAATCGCCACATCACCACGCAGATCAAGCCTTGACTGACGGAAAGTCAGCACGGTTTTAGAGCAGGTAAATCTACGGTAACCAACCAAATTAACTTCGTTGACTACGCTGTCACGCAAATGGATCAGATGAACCAAGTAGACGCTGCATACTTCGATTTTTAAAAAGCATTCGACCGAGTCCAGAATGATGGACTTTTATAAAAATTTGCAGCCATTGGTTTCACTCCAAAATTACTTGGCTTATTTGCTAGTTACTTCACTGAGCGTCATCAGTATGTACAGTTGTCAGCGTTTCAATCTGACCCCTACATGACCTATTCTGGCGTAAGTCAAGGTAGCACATTAGGACCGACCCAGTTTCTTGTCATGATCAATGATTTACCTGGTATTGTCAGAGTGGCGAAATGTCAAATGTTTGCTGACGATTTGAAATTGTACCTGGCTATAGGTAGTGCAGATGACTGTGAGGTGCTTCAGCGGGACATTAATAGTGTTGTGTCTTGGGGGGAAGATAGTGAAATGGAAATGGAAAGGCAAGTGTAAATCCATTTCATTTAGCCGTTCTCGGAATCCCATTCACTACAACTACCAGATCGCTGGGGTCCCCCTGGAGCGCGTCACGGAAATTAAGGATTTGGGAGTTACCTTGGATGTCGAGCTTAAGTATAATAAACATATAGATAATATTTGTAAAGGAGCTTTTAAGTCACTCGGGTTTGTCATGCGGCAGACGGCTAGGTACCAGGACAGGAATGTTATAGTGGTCTTGTACTATGCTTACGTTTGCAGCAAATTAGAATACAATTCGATTGTCTGGGACCCACACGAAGAAAAATACAAGTTGATGCTGGAAAAGGTTCAACGGAAATTTGCGCGATACTTGTATAAGAAATTATATGGGTACTATCCATTTTTGTATCCGTTTCTGTTCGTCGTCGGTATGGTTGGCATAAACACCCTGCACTCTAGGAGGAAGTGTTCATTGCTGGTGCATTATTACCGGCTTCTGAATGGCGACATTGATAACCCTGAGGCCTTGGCTCGTTGCTCGTTCGCTGTCCCCGACCGGCTGCGCGGCTCGCGCGCGTGCGCCGTGCGGAGACTCTTCCAGGAGCCGCGCGCGCGCACCGACACGGCTAAGTTTGCGCCCACCGCACAGGCCCTCGCCCTACTCAATGACTTACTCGTCTATTTGCCGGAAACTGATATATTTTTAGTAAGCAACGAGAATTTATCGCTATAATCATGATATTTTTAAGTGTGTAGCTGTAGGGCTACATGCTATGTGTTGAGTTGGCGTGTAACCAATAGTGAATTGTAAAACTATGATTTATGATGTGAATTTTATAATGCTATTTGTACTTATAGTAATACTGGTTGCTGTGCGTGTTGGCTTAAGCTGTTAGCGTAGTTAACAATTATTTGAATAAATAAATAAATGACGTGATAAGGTCCAAAGCTAGTTTTAAAATCTCATAGAAAAGTATGTCGTGATGAACGTTCTATTCTATTGGTCTATTGTGTTCTTAGTGTAGCCCAGATTCATGAAGACAATGTTTTTGACGTCAGAGACGAAAAAATGTGTATTTAATATGTGTACTGTTTAGTTGAAAATTAGACATTTTATGAGACATCGTCTTATGCCAAAACGAGCAGGTCATGTGCCTGATAGTGAGCAACCCGAAGCGCAGCCAGTTCACCGACGCGAGCAGATTCACATCAGGTCCCGTCAGGGCCCGATAGAATCGCCCGTGCAGCTCCTTGCTCTTCCACACTTCCTTGCGATCATCAGTGCTGAGCACCGATGGTTTGCGCCAGTTCTCGTTTGCCATTGAAAGAGGCGTGAGGCTCCTGTCAACTGCCACAACATCGCGATGCATCCCGGACTCGCTGTTGCGGAAATAATCCCTGAGACTGCATACCTCGCGGTTGTGAAGATTCTTGGCATTTAAAAAGCCTCGACCCCCCAACTTCCGTGGGATATACAGTCTCATAACAGACGAGCGCGGGTGTAGCATGCGGTGTGTTGTGAGCTGTTGACGGACCTTTCTATCCAGGGCGTCGAGCTCAGTCTGAGTCCATCTCAATATGCCAAAGGAGTATATCAGCAGAGGCATTACCCAACCGTTGAAGGCTCGCGCCTTATTACCGCCTGACAGACGACTTTTAAGTACTTTTGTCAGCCGGTAAAAGAAGCGCTCCTTCACCGATTTCTTAATGTCATCTGCTGATATACCCAATGACTGTGACATACCGAGATATTTGTAGGTCTCGTCTTCGGAGGGGGATCTGAGAGTTATAGTCTCGGAAAGTTGTAAATTTTCTGAATTTACTACTTTCCCGCGCTGTACATGCATAACCGCACACTTGTCGACACCGAACTCCATCTTGATGGCGTTACTAAAAACCTCTGTGGTTTTTAATAGCCCCAACAAGTCTTGGCGTTTCGGTGCAAAGAGTTTGAGGTCGGCCATGTACAGCAAATGAGATATAACTTCACCTCCCCTACGAAGACGATAGCCTAACTCTGTATCCTTCAGCAGAGTGCTGAGAGGATTCAGACTTAAGCACCAACATAGCGAACTCAGACTGTCGCCCTGAAATATGCCTCTTTCAATCCTTATCAAGTCCTCCGAATCAAACGAGCTGTCTACGCTACCTGGTTGACGAAGGACTGTGACCCACTGTTCCATGCATTTGCTTAGATAAGATTTGAGAGTTGGATTGATTTTGTACAACTCTAAAACTCTTTTCAGCCACGAATGGGGCACCGCATCATAGGCCTTCTTGTAGTCAATCCAAGCAGCGGAGAGGGCTCCTTTGTTACGTTTGACTTGTTGGCAAATGGTCGTGTCAATGAGGAGCAGCTCCTTAGTACCACGGGACCCAATCTTACATCCATTTTGAGAGGAGGCCAAAACGTTATTTGCGACTATATGCGTGTAAATTTTTGCTCTCAGAATGGATGTAAACAGCTTATAGGTGGTAGGTAAGCACGTTATGGGTCTGTAGTTCTTTGGTTCCGTGGTACTACTAGACTTATGGAGTAGGAAAGTGACTCCGGTGGTCATGAAACTGGGAAGAGAACCCGTCTCGAGAGCTTTTTGGAATTGTGTTGCCAAACGTTCATGTGAGCATCGAAACCACTTTATCCAAAAGTTGTGCAATCCGTCCGGCCCAGGACTTTTCCAGTTCTGAGTCGTCCGGATAGCACAACTAACGTCTTCGAAGTCTATTGTGATAGACTCCATGGTTTCGATAGACTCACACGCACGTTCAACAACACGCATCCAAGCTCCCTCCGTGTGCTCGACAGGCACCGACCAGATGCTGCGCCAGAAGTTTTTCATAGGGCTGGCATCCGGTAGCTGCCTGTCGTTCACACGTTGACTAGTTCCTTCCCAGTTTCTATACACCTTCCTTTGATCACTCTGGAAGTCGCGATTTTGTCGATATCGATTCACACGTTCTCTGTAGCGGCGAATACGGTTTGCCCACGCATAAACTTTCTGCTTCAGATAGTCAATGCGTTCCGTAACATTGGTTAAATAATGCTGGGGACTGATGCCAGTCCCAGTAAAAGCCTGTGTTACGAAACGCATGACTCGGGGACGACTGTTCCCCTGACTGAAGCAGATTAGCTTTGCAATAAGAGTCCTGAATGTACTGATACGCCGGTCTATTCGTACTTGCCAAACGGGTACACCTCCGGCGGTTCGCGTTGTACGGCCAGTGTCTGGAAACTTGACACGTGCAACGCGACACGCCGCGATAGAATGGGTATCAGTTAGATCTTTGCTAGTTTCCAGATAGGAAACTAGCAAAGAATTCAGGGCTCCCATCAAAGCCAAATTTTGTTTATGTGTGGGCAAACGCGGTAAGCACGGCCTAGAGTTGGGTGTGAATCTATATTGCAAGATCGCGTCTTCCAGAGTGCTCCTCAGTTGCTCTCTTACTTGGACGGGTAAACCCGTACTCGTCGAATCTCCCTCCTCGATATCGGGATCGACCGGCGTCGCAAGTGTCGTCACTGACATTGGCACTGAAGCCAGTGTCAGGGTTGACGGCGCAGCGGGCAAATCCCGGGTCGAGGCAGAAGCTGGGCGAGTACGTTCTTCCTCCAGGCGTAGCTGATCAAGTGCCGAGTCATCCAGCAGTTTGCACCGGCGGATAGCTCTCACTTGATCAGATAGTCGTTGAGCGGAAACAGCGACGGTCGGTTCGAGGGCCTGAAACAGAAGCAGCATCCTGGCACAGTACGCGGTCAGGTAGGTTCCTCCCTCTGTAGCCCTGTAGTAGGCGCGCATGCAGTTCTCATTTATTTGGTGAGTCCATCGCATGCGACGCACTACACCACCGGTAGCGGGGGCCGGACGCGAGGCAGATTGCCTCACAGGCCCCAAGCGTGCCGGCAGCGGGGGACGACCACGTCGCCCTGGTCTTGTAGGCGGTGTCGTCCCGGGCTCGCTCACGTCGCTCGACGAGTCACTGGTCTCGCGGGTGGTGTGGAACTCATCCGACGAGATACTCGTAGACGACGACGAACGGGCAGAGGGTGGTGGGCGTGCGTATTGTGACGCTGTAACTGGTTTCTTCGACCGTGTGATCATTTCATTTACCTGAATTTTTTGTTGTTTATCCGGGGAATTATATTTTCAATAGTTTTATCTGACAGACATCTGTCATGTACTTCATGTTTGTTAATAACGTAATTTTTCATCTTTTAAGGTATTATTGCACTAGAATGAAATGTAATCCTTGAGTTTTGTATATTCCTTGTTTGTTTTTGTATAATTTTGTAATTAAAATGTGTAGAAAACAAATATTAAATAATTCACGGAAAAAACGAGCTTTCGTGTTGACAGCGGTTTTTTTTATATTATATATTATAATAAATAGTACATTATGATATAAGTGTGCTAAGTTGATAATTACAGCCTCTGCTAATTATAGCTCTCACCTACGGCTCGTATGTCATACGACGTTTTATTACATATTTGCGAGGAAATAAATCAAAATTCTGATGATATTTTCAAATAAAAAAAATTGACAGTCATAGGAACTACCGATAGAAGTGAAAACTTATTACTTAGAATTTGATAGCTTACTTTGGAAACTACACGGGTCTAAATGGAGAGCGTGGCCTGGCCATCATGGCATGGCCATCTAGAAATGCGTCAGCATTTCCCATTGGCGCACGGATTTCTAGATGGCCATGAAATGATGGTTGGGCCACGGCCACGCCCAGCATTTCCCATTGCCTGACGTATTTCTTGTTCACAGATTAACAATGCGCGCGCATCTGTGCTTTTTTTTTTAAGCAAAGGCACAGAACCAGCCTGTATGACATTACGACATTAGTAATAAAGTAAATTAATATTTTTGTGTTTTGTTATAGATAAATTGTTGTAATTTATGGTCAAAATTAATTAAATAATTCTAATTATATTTTATCTCTCATAGTTAATTTTATTCATAAAATGTTTACCACTCTTCTGAGATAAAAACCCTTTACTAAGATTTAAAAGGGTACCGTTCGTTTCAGACGGAGCATTTTGAAACCGTGCGTTTTACATTTCATTACCGCACAATTACGTAATAATGTACATTATGATACAGAAATTGGTGCAATAAGAGACCCTTTACGAGCAAATATGTTATAATAGTACATTATGATATAAGTGCGCTAAGTTAATAAATACAGCCGAGGCGTTATTGCTAGCTCGAGCCGAAAGCGAGAAGTTATATTTGATCACAGATTAGCAATGCGCGCGCATCGGCTGCTTTTTTTTTAAGGAACGTCACAGAACCAGCCAGTTTGCCATTAGTAATAAAGTAAATTAATATTTTTGTAATTTATGGTCAAAATTAATTAAATTAACGAATTAAATAATTATTTATTATAAATATTTACCTCTCAAAGGTAATTTTATTCATAAAATGTTGACCACTTTTCTGACATAAAAACTCTTTACTAAGATTTAAAAAGGTACCGTTTGTTTTAGACAGAGCATTTTGAAATCGTACGTTTTACATTACATTACCGCACAAGTACGTAATAAGATACATTACGATACAGAAATTGGTGCAATTAGATACCCTTTACGAGCAAATATGTTATAAAATGTTTCACCTCTATGCCCTGTTATTTGACGGGAATTATTACCCTTCAAATCGGAGGACAATAATGTTTCCACATTACTGATTAGCGATAGAATAATAATTGGCAAAGGTAAAGTTCACCAGGCGGACTCTGCAAAGAGTTCTACTACTACAAACATTTTCACTATAACATTTTCTCTCAATAAAATGCAAATCCTAAACAATATAACTTATGCTATTTAGTGATAATGTAGTAGCCTACTGAAAGGGAAGAAATTTTTGTAATCGCTCCAGTTAATTTTGAGTATTTTCATAAAAAGCATTCAACACTGCAAACCTTTCCTGTTTGTAATATTTGTGTACATGTTTACTTTAGAGTGTGCCGTCAGAATATCTTTAACAAAAGTCAATATCCAACTTAAGCTGTATTAATGTATGCAGCGAAGGGCGCGTGGCTCTAGAACCTCCACGTGGTCCCTGGGTATCACACAACAACGTCCCTCGGTGGCATCTTGTTGTGGTCCAAATCCCGGCTGAGGCTGTGAACTTCTACATACCCTCATCCTCTCCTTGAAGAGGGCAAAAAAAACAGTGCATGTAGCGGTTGGGGAGAGGGACTGGAAAACTGGAAACCTTTTCCTCATTCACTGCGGCGGAAGCGGATAGGGGGTGAACCTGAAGGCCACGCTCAGGCTCGCACCTCGTTTCCACTGGAGGCCCTAGGGCGTCAAACGTTAAAGGCCGTCCGACAGCCTACCTAGGGATAGTCCTTCTTTAGGAGGTGACGCACCGGTGGTTTCCGGCGCGTCACTGGATCCAAACGCGGGAGTGAGGATATCTCCCGCGAGGTGGGCCCGTAAGGGCAGCAGCATGTGGGTCAAGGTCGTTGATGAGTGCGAAAAGTGTTCCCGCTTCTCTGATTCCAGGTCATGCGAGAATGAATGGATGGATTTTTTTACTCCTTTGTGCAAAAACTACTGCAAAGGTCTGAATCACAGGTCTGAATGAAATTTGGTACATAGATAGAAAATAGGCTGGAATATCACAAAAGCTACTTTTTAAACCAGGAAAATAATGTGATTGGAGATTGATAACTACGTGGGTAAAACTTGCAGGGTGGTCAAAATATAACATTAATTGCTTAAAACTGCAAAATATAGCTTGTCATTATTTTATTCCTTTTTTTTAGTATCAACCATAAAACGATGCCGCTTCTTCGAGCTACGAGAAGTCGTACAGGTACAGACAAGGTGGTGTTAGATCATGCAGATCAGTTGCACACTCTCAGTAGTGTATCCGATAAATAATAAAGTGGCCAAGTGCGAGTTGGACTCGCCCATGAAGGATTCCGTTGCAGCAAGTAACATAATATACATAGTAATAGTACACATAGTTCTTGTAGTTCGTTGTAAATTTGATCGAAGTTTCAATAATAGTGTATTTATGACGTACTAAAAAAAAACTACTTATCAGATCGAGTTCAAACAAATTTTCGTTGGTAGTTTACATAGTAATGTACATCATATATTTTTTTCAGATTTTTAATTCTCTTACTTTAGAAGTTAGAGGACAGAAGAGAGAAGGGGGGACACACATTTTACCACTTTGGAAGTGTCTCTCGCGCAAATTATTCAGTGTAGACGAATATGATTTTGGAAACCTCGACATCATTTTTGAAGACCTATCGATAGACACCCCAAACGTGTAGGTTTGATGAAAAAAAAAATTTTGAGTTTCAGTTCTCAGTATGGGGGGCAACCCTAATTTTTCTTTTTTTAATTTTTTTTGTTCAAATCTTAATGCGGTTCACAGAATACATCTACTTGCCATGTTTCAACAGTTTAGTTTTCATAGTTCCGGCAAAAAGTGGCTGTGACATACGGACGGACAGACAGACAGACAGACATGACGAATCTATAAGGGTTCCATTTTTACATTTTACGGAACCCTGAAAACAGATAAAAAATCTTTTTACTATCAGTTCCTAAAACTCATGGTAGCTTGAGAATTTTTGATTATATCTATCTATATATATAAAAGCGAAAAGTCACTCATCAAGGAATCTCAGAAACTACAAATGCTAGGAATCTGAAATTTTGCATGAAGGTCTCTTTTAGCACGTAGGCGCTCGCTAAGACGGGGTTTTGCGAAATTCAACCCCTAAGAGGGTGAAACAAGGGATGAACGGTTGTATGGAAATTCGTGATTTTCAAAGTTATCAAATTTTGTATCTAGACACTTGACACGAAGCAATTCAATGTTTGTTCTATCAATTTTGTAACTTCGAACTGTACGGGGGTGACATTTGGGTTGAAATGAGGAATGAACGTCAATATGGAAGTTCCCAACCGTTGAAGATAAAACCATGAAAGTCTGTATATAGACACATATGTCTTAGCAGAGTCCGCCTGGGGAAGTACCACACCTTTGCCAAATATTCTACCGCCAAGCAGTAATGTGCAAACATTACTGTGTTCCGGTTTGAAGGGCAATGATTCCAGAGAAATTACAGGGCTTAGAGACATAATATCTTAGATCTCAGGGTGACGAGCGCAGTGCAGTGCTAGGTAATGATGACCCGAAGCAAACGAATGTTTGTTCTAGCAATTTTGTAATTTCAAGCTGTACGGGGGTAAAATTGGGGTTGAAATAGGGGATGAATGTCAACATGGAAGATCCCAACCGTTGAAGATAAAACCATGAGAAACTCTGAATAAAGGCACTTGATACGAAGCAAACGAATGTTTGTTCATATACATTTTGTAATTTCGAACTGTATAGGGATGAAATTGGGATTGAAATAGGGGATGAAAGTATTTATGGAAGCTTCCAATCGTTGAAGATAAAACCAATCACCAAAATCGTTGAAAATAAATGTTAGTTCTAGCAATATTTTAATTTCGAACTGTACGAGGATGAAATTGGGGTTGAAATGGGGGATGAATGTCAATATGGAAGTTCCCAATCGTTGAAGATAAAACTATGAAACTCTTTATACCCATAGGCATAAAGTATTAGTAAAATTTAATGTTTGTTCTAGCAATTTTGTAATTTCGAACTGTATGGGGATGAAATTGGAGTTGAAATGGGGGACGAATGTCTCTTACGGTTTCACACCTAAGCAACTGAACCGATTTTGATGAAATTATATGAAATTGTTTTATTATAAGCTGTTTTTAGTAACCGTAAATGTGTCTGGGTATTAAAAATTGGTACTGCCTGAGTTACCTTGGTATTTATTTTGCGCTGACGAAGTCGCGGGTAACAGCTAGTTCAAATATATTGTTGTGGTGATGAGATTCTCTTCAGTTTCGCCCAGGAAAAACTGAAGAGAATTCCCCAGGGACTTACCACATCTATACCTGTAACTCTACCGCCGAACAGTGATGTTTTCAGAGATATTAAATGGGAAAGAAACAAATTTTCTTTTATCTCCAAGTAACGATCTAAACTCCAAATTCATGTACATATTTACTACGTCGTTTTCTTTTGTGGTATATCCATGAAGCTACTAACTCTATTGATACAATTTTGAATGAAACAGTAACTAAAATTCTAAATTTACCGTTTGAAGATAGTTCCTGGTTGCAATCCACACTACCTGTTTTCTTCGGTGGGCTGAGCATTCGACGCAGCAGAGATGTTCTCCTTCCGACTTTCTCAGCCTCTGGTTGTGGCTTGCAGTTTCTCATCGGCATGATCCTTAGTATTAGGTACCTACCTTAACTCATGTTAGAATTACCTGTCAGGCAGAAGCTCTGGCGGCCTAGAGCGCGTCTTGGAAGTACAAAGTATGTGGGACCTTCCACTTGACAAAATTCAGCTAGTAGTAGTAATTTTAGATTAAGCTGACGATGTCACGGAGCGATTTCGTCTTCTAACTGTACCCGAAGCTGAGTCAGGTCATTGGCTCCATATTTTAACTGCTCAAAATTTAGAACCTACTCTGGACCTTAACAGTTTACGCGTAGGGACGGACCTTCGCGTAAAAACTAAGTTATGCGAGCCTCTGGACCAATTGGAACGTCACGGGCTTTTATGTATTAAAAATCCCGGTCAGCACTTTCGTCATTGGTCAATTAATGACTTAGTTAGGCGGGCACTCTCTACAGCACTAATACATTGTATATTGGAACCGAGCAGAACGTTGACGGTTGTATTCGTCCACTGCGTATTCCTCCCAGCCCAGCACACACTAGGTACATATTTTTTGCGCTGGCTTGTGGTATGGAGACTATGGGCCTGTAGTTGCCAGACATTAAAAACCTTTCGAAGCGTCTGTCCTCGCCTCAAGGAATCCCAGAGCTGGCAGGCTGGCACCTACTTTGCCCAACATTCTTTGGTTTAGCAGCAGCTGTCCAAAGGGGCAACGCTGCCAGCATTCTGGGTACCTGGCCGCGCTGTGGCGATCTCAACAGCTTGTTAAAATATATATATATTTGTTTTATTATTGTTTATTTTTATTATTGTTGTCTAACAATACACAATGGAGTTAACTCATACGTGTTGCTTCTCTAAATATTTACGAATATAATTATGAAATACTCGTCGGCACAGACAATTTTCGAAGTAAATATTAAGTTTTCCTTAACTTCCTTTAAATAAATTGTTCAGTGATATATTTATGTACTAGCTGAACCCGCTACTTTGTCCGCATAGCCAGATATTTCGGGCGTATATCAAATTAAAAATATAATCACGCCCGTTTACGAAGCAAAATCTCTACACAAAAACATGTGTACAAAATGGTCTGCGCACACCATCACAAAATTCTCAGCAGTTAGTATGTTTCATGTTATCACGTGCGTCCATTTAGTGTGATGGCCATGACATCTAATCTACAAAGACGATAACCTTGACATACTAGCCGGAAAATTTTAAAAATACGAGTAGGTACGTATTATCAAGGAAAAAAGAAACAAATTAGGTTACACATATCGTACTTAGTGAGAAACACGATTTATCCCACTATCCCACTAATCCCACTAATATTATAAATGTCAAAGTATGGATGTTTGGATATTTGGATGTTTGTTGCTCAATCACGCCGTAACGTATGAACGGATCGGGCTGAAATTTGGAATACAGTTATATTATAGTATGGAAGAACACATAGGCTACTTTTTATCCCGGGAAAATAAGGGGAACGGCGGGAACGGGAATACGAGGGGCACTGCTAGTAATACATAATATTTTACTTTCTACCTGTCTCTCAAGAAAAAGTGCCGAATTTGGGGATCAAAAGTACTGTGTATATACCTCAAGGATTAGCTCCAATAATCCCAACTGGAATCTTTGAACTGATTCAGTAGTTTTGACTTGATGCGTGGCACAAAAATAAACATAAAAAGTATAGTTTCGGTATCAATACTAATTGTAGAGTACTCTCAAAAAAATTCAAATGATTGTTTCAGCCCGATCACATTCTGTTCATACAATATAATCTACAAACATTCAAACTTGCAAAAAAAAACAAAATTACAAGAATGTAGTAGGATACGTGTTAACTTTGTTCCATTGTAGCGTCAGTTGGTATCTTATAGTGCAGTCATGAAGTGTTTCCCGTTGTTTATAATTATTGTACAACTATGGAATATTGTTGGCGGGCTTGGAATTGCCATAAGCCGTTGCCAGCGTGGTTTTCGTAGAATTGGAAGTTTTTGTTTGTAAGTAGGTTTGTTTAAATCAATTCATTTCTTTCCCTGTACTCGTAGTTCAGAGTTTTATCTCTTTAACAAAAATAGATTTCTTTATATTTGATCGCCATCTCGCTTGATGTTAAACGACGGTCTACCGTGGAATGTACTTACTTATAAGAAACCGATTCACTCTCAATTTGAATATACGCACATTTTATACAACAGGAAAAGCTAAATTCATAAAATACTTAGATATCGTCTTGTTGTTTATTTGTGTATATCTCTAAAAAGGTGCGCTTACACGAGGGCAATAACTGCTCGGCGACACGAATGGCAATTATTTCGGCAATATTGCTTCTAATTGCTCCAGATATTTCATATTGCTCAATGTCGCCGATACAAATTGACGAATATCCAATGGGTTTGGAAATTCCTAGAAATTTTTGTATATATCTCATTCGCACTTGTTTGTTTTGCGGCTTGCCGTCTTGCTTCCGCGGGGAGAGCGAGAGGTCGGGTGGCGCTACAAGCCGCCGCAGCAAGAACAATGTCGTCCATAGCGAGCGAATACTGAAATGCTCGTTAGGACAGTATTGCCTAGTTGATGAAGTTGCGCGATATCGCTCAATATTGTATTGCGCAGTATTGATGCTTGTTGCCGTTGCCGTAAATTGCTTGATGTAGTCGTGACGTCATAGTTGACGAGTATTGACTGGAATTGAGCAATTTTAGTCGCCCGTATAAGCGCACCTTAACATAGAGGATGTTAGTACCATTGTTTCTACTTGAAAACCTTTGTGACAATTTGAATGGCACATTATTCCGAATTGCATCTACATTCGGGTGGTGGCACCTACAAGTCACAGCGAGCTTTGGGTTCGAGTTTCGAAGACGGGCAAGCCGCGTCGGGCGAAAGAATGCTAGTTGTCGCATTCCCATTGTTTGACCCATTTCTAGATAGACATGGTCCCGAATTCACCTTAAGATTTCTTTCATATACGAACGTGACGCTTGCGCTCAATTCATAGCCTGCGAGAAATCTATGTGTGGTCCGCCAAAACGAGTTATCACTTCAAAACAGTGCAGACAATTTTGTACCTAGTACAGGTATGTAGGTACATTAAAATTAACGCTTAATAAATCTTCAATTGTCGTCTGCCGAAGCAAGCTTACCCTCCTACGGGCGACTAGATCACGTACTTTTAAGAACAGATACAGTCCGCGAGGTATAAGCTGAGCTTTGCATTAGTGTGAGTGATCACATGCATACGCATCTATTACCAAAAGTACAGTCAGACAACAAACTCTTAAACAACAAGCTGACATTAACTATCCAGGATCAATATGGTCATTGCGAAAAGAAGTATCTCTTTTAGGATTAAAATGGTCAAGGACAAAGAATAACCGAAATTTTTTAATGGAAAAGCATGAGATCCGTCACCTACGTATAATTTATTTACTTAAAATTTCCGAATACTATTCAGGGCAGGCCTATCGTTTATACCAATATACAATTGATACTGCATAATAAACAACGATTTATTGAATATAAAATTGACACCTTATTAAGAGAACATGGTCACAGCGTCCTGCGTCTGACTGTACTTTTGGTGATCACTCACACTAATGCAAAGCTCAGCTTATACCTCGCGGACTGTACCTATTTGTTACTTGGATACTTTTATTGGATACTTGGATGGTAATTGGACTTGGACTGTCGCAAGCACTGTAAGTAGCGCGGGAGGCGGTAGAGATGCGCACGCGCGGGTGGGGCGGGCTTAGTAGTTCAGATAAGCGGTCGTTCGGTTAAGCGACGTTCGGATAACCGACGCTCCACTGTATTCTAGAATTTAAAAGCATACTATAGTTTAGGTGCAAATAGGTACGCATAGATTTTGTGTTTGAAGAACTAGTAATTTAAGAACATAATTAACGCTTTAATGTTTTCATTTATAGCCCTAATAATGAGGATACTGATGACATTGTCATACAAACAAACTGGGCACTCATAAAATCCTGCGAGCGTCTTCAAAAAAGTGAGTAACTTTCAGTTCTATATGTGAGTATATTTTCTTTAATAAGCACCTAAAAGTTAAAAAAACTCATCCTACTAATATATTATACATGCAAAAAATATCTTTAGATCTTTGTTGCTCAATAACGTTAAAACGCCTCAACAGATCGGGTTGAAATTTGGAGTACAGTTAGATTATAATATATAATTATATTATACAGGGTTATTAGTAATCAGGCTGCATCCTTTTAAGAGGATATCAAGTACATAAAAAACGTAAGCTTTTTTTCTATGGGTTATAAAATTTAATATATTATATTTTTTCACATACAAAATATTAGTATACTTGCCCTATCTAAAAGCATCGAACTCTTCGTAACAAGAGCGCACGTGCTCTTTAACGCTCGATAAATGATATGTCGTAGTGAATAAACACTAAATAGCCGCTAAACAGCACTAGAGAGGACAACAAACACTATATTTTTTTGGGAGATGTTTTGAGCTTTAACTAAAGTTGTATAAAAAAAGTTATTTGTTTAAACATACTGAACATACCCTTAAACGGATGCAGGCTGATTACCAATAACCCTGTATATTATCTGGAATAGCAGGATGTTATGGGAGCTGGAACTATACGGGTATTAAATCAGAGCTCTGCTTGTAGAATATACACACATATACATGACACATATTTGAGACGGAAGAGCACACTGCCAGCAGAGCTGCTGAGGCAACAAAAGATCTAAGAGAAAACAATCGCGCCACGTCGGAAATCTGGTCAAAATCAGGGGAACAACAGCTTTTGCTGTTGTAAATGATAACGGAAAAGAGAGTTTTAGGCGCATCGTGGTGAATAAACTCCTCATAAACCATTTCAAAGACAGTCTCAGTGTGATAGTCTCACGTCTGTCTGGTATTAATGAAATAAATTGTCCTCATCGGAGACGTTAACCAGTTGCCATTCATCGATAGGGAAAATCTCTTCAAAATTAGGTATCACTGCCCAAACCTGGTAAAAATATTAGCCATGAGTTGCTCTGCATGCATCAAAATCCAATGGATGTCGTTGAGAGAAATATACTTAGGTATATACTCCTGAGCACCCCGTAAGAGCCTGGAGCAGAAAAGGTATAAAGAAGCGAAAATAAAGAAATGCCTCTTCATAGTGCACACTCAAAAAGAGAAGACACCCTGAGAAACCAGGGTTATGGTTCAGGTACCGGGTCGCGCATGCTGACCATCCATGAAGCTCAGGATCTGACACACCAGTCGGAAATTGCCATAAAAACAAAGGCAAATATGAAGCTGCACAAGAGCGTGCTCCATGCGGTCGTTGCCATTTCAAGGCTTATAGGGAATTTTACATACTAATCTGACGACACGATATAAAAAAAATACATACTCTGTTTAAGCTCAGTAGACCGTGGAATATTTAAATAACGTGCTTACTTCTGTTTGTTTCCCGTCAGTGTATCAATTGGCATACAAATCGGAGGAGCAGAACGTTATTGTTGCTTTGCTGTGGCGAGATAAGATGGAAGAAGCGGCCGCGGCGTTGCTGCGGGCCACACTGGTCGCTGCCGGCTACAACGCAGAGCTAGTTCAACTATACAACCAAAACTTTGGGAACCTTGCCGCAATTAACAGGCGCGCCATGTAAGCATTCTTTGTTACTTAGGTAATATAACAGCTATTTAAAGTACATATTTGTAAGTTTAAGGTGAAATACATGCGAATTATAAACACCAAGATTTCTTTACTATACTTACGTCAAATAGTAAGTAGATAGCAACATTTCCTACCCATAACAGTACAATAGTAAGCTTTGCTTAGTTTAGGGTTAGGTTTTGCTTAGCACTATCTAGAGTGCTGTGTAAGAGAAGTCAACTAGTATTGTTTGATTTTAATTATGTCACTAAGTTTGTTATAAAAACAAACCAAACTTAATTTTTATTGTTTTTATTGATGCTATTAATTAATAATGAAATCATTAATTCTACGCAGAAAAGTCGAAGTGGCAATAAAAACTCAAAACAAAACACAAGCGGTTCACTCCACTTGTTTGAGAGCTTCTTATGACTCCCATCGTATATGCAACTACGAAGACCAGAGGTATGTATGTGAAACAGAAGTACACTATTTCTTTTAAACGAAGTGTGTGGTAGTGAGAAGCCACCAGAGTGCGCTTGCTGTATCAACATAGTCTCTGGTGTCTTTTTCTTTTTAACTTCGATCTAAAACGACCGATTTGGGGACCGAGTCACCGTCGTCCATGGGCAAGCACCTGTATTTTGAAACCTCACTCGTGGTCCCTGGGTGATGCTAATCAGGTGACAAATTACCGGTAGTAGGCTTCGGCCGAGACCCACTAGATTAAATCACGACGCCAAGCGGCCTAGCCGTGTTCCGATGTTCCGACGTGTTGTCTAGTGACACCATTAGGGGAAAACGGGTCAGAACAGTTGCTGCACAACTGCAAGACCGGTCTGTCACACATCAATACTGTACATCGGGAAGCTAGTCATGGAGGGCAGCGGGAACCGAGGCACGGTTGCCGCGACCGACCGCAAATAGTCGGCGGCCCAAGTAGTGAGGTAGCCACTCATGAAAGGCTGCCCCGCCATCTAGCGAAAAATCCCGGGATTCCCTATCTTGCCGGTTGGTGACCGGATGACAAGGTCAGATAGACATCCCCGGGGGGCTCCAGCGTCACCGCAGTCTCCAGGCTAGCTGGTGTATTCGTGTTGTGTGTTGTGGCCAATGGTCAGTAGTGTGCGGCCTCGTTCTACTGCCATTTTCCCTTCGATTCTCTCCGAAAAAAAATATAAATAGAGTCAGTAAAAGAAACAAGATTAAAGAGCGGCTGCACGCCTTGTCAGTTAAAGTGCACTTCACTAATATTCGACACTCCAATCTCTCAGCAGTCCAATATCACCTCGAGACTAAGTGAGCCACTCTTGTTTCTTACGGAGACGCAGATAGGTTGTCCGTCCGACATGGTGTACCTAATGTATCCAGGCTATACCTTTGAGCACAAATTCCAGCCTCGTGCTGGAGTGTGCCTGTACGCCCGTGACGACACCTGCGGCGTCTCCGTAACCTTGAGGACACTAGATTTTCTGTTATTTGGGCACTGATGGACACAGGCATAGACAAAATTATCTATGCCTGTGGATCACAGTGGAGATCTGGAGATGACTAGGCTCACGGGTTATTTAAGTGAGGCGGCGGACGCGGCTCAACAGAAGTACCCTCCAGCTCCATTAGTGTTACTGGGGAATTACAACGGGCATCATAAGGAATGGCTGTACCCATACCGGGACACTGACCACGCTGGGCAGAAAACGAGAAAATTAGCTTTATCGTTAGACCTAACCCAGCTGGTCCAAGAGGCCACAAGAGTACCCGACGTTAAGCCGCATACACCTTATTGTTTAGACTTTCTGCTGACAACAGATACATACCGTTATTCCGTGGCGGTATCTTCGCCGTAAGGCAGCTTCGACCACTGTCTGGTGAAATCTGTGTCTGTTTACCTCCGCCTGATCCCAGCCCTAGAGGCAACCGGCGGTTGTGGCGTGACGATATAAGTCAGCAGATTGGGACGAGATGCGCTCTTTATTTGCGTCTTACCCATAGCAGTCATTGTGCTTCGCTTCTGGTGATCCCTGAGTCTGCGCGGATGCTGTGACTAATGTAATACGAACGGCTATGGAATATTTCATTCCATACTCCGACGTCCCATAATTCAGCAAAGTTCGCCTTTGGTTTGGTTCTCAATATAAAAGCGCTGAAGCATTTAAACATGAGACCTACCTAGCTTGGGTTGATGCTTGACAGTGTAAGACATGGGGCATACGCCAGAAGAAGAAAGCGTTCAACAAGGCTGCTAAGGCATGCAAAAAAGTTCTTCAGAGGGCTCGTTCTGACCACATTAGTCAAATAGGGAACAAACTAGCATCGTACCCTGCGGGCAGCAAAGCGTTTTGGTCCCTAGCTAAATCGGTCGAATCGAACTTCTGCCACCCCGCACTACCTCCAATGCTGAAACCTGGTGGGACTCTGGCTCACACTGCAACGGAGAAAACAAACTTGTTTGCAACTCAGTTTGCGGAATCTTCGCGTCTAGATGCTGGCAGCACGACACCTTCTACTCCACCTGACTGTTCGACTTCTATGTCAGAGATACGTAATGGAGATCCGCAAAGTACTACGCAATCTGGACGTGAATAAAGCCAGTGGCCTCGATAGTATTCCCCCTATAGTATTGTGCGCGTGAGTTGTCACCGATACTGACGCGCCTATTTAGACTCTCTCTCCAAACTGGGCTAGTACCGAAGTCTTGGAAGCTTACCAATGTGCAACCAGTACCCAAAAAGGGTAGTCGTGCTGACCCTGCCAACTACAGGCCTATCTCGGTCACATCCATACTCTGCAAGACTATGGAACGTGTCAAACCGCAGGCTCCTGACGTACCTAGAATCGAACGACCTCCTCAGCGACCAGCAATACGGGTTTCGCTGAAACCGGTCCACCGGGGATATTCAAGCGTACGTCACTCACATCTGGAGTGAAGTTTCTGAGAAACACGGGGAAGCACTCTGGATATCTCGAAGGTTTTCGACAGGATTTGGCATGATGGCCTTATAAGCAAGCTTTCTAGTTATGGTTTGTCTCCTGGGTTTATTGCGTGGATGTCGGACTTCTTGAGGGATCGATCCATACGAGTCGTCATTGATGGCTGCTCGTCAAATCAAATGGCTATCAATGCCGGAGTCCCTCAAGGGTTGATACTTTCTGCGACGCTCTTCCTGCTACATATCAACGATCTGTTGAAACCCGTTATCTTTAGGTACGCAGATGATAGCACCGCTGTAGAGAGTTACATATTTAGCGCGAGAGCCAGTGGGCAGCAAACTCAGGTTCTGAGAAAGAGTTTGATCGAACGTTTGAGCTTGACCCTTGAGGCGGTGTCTAAATGGGGCGATGCCAATCTGGTCCAGCTCGACGAGAGTAAGATGCAGGCGTGTCTGTTCTCCGCTAATAGGAGTCCATTCCAATTGACTCCAACTTTTAGAGGTGTATCCGTGCCGGTTGCTGACCGTCTTAATCTTTTGAGCGTTACTTTGACCTCTACACTCAACTTTGCCTGGTATATCGAGTCCAAGGCTAAACTGGCTGCCAAAAAACTAGGTGTCCTCTCTAAGGTGCGAAGGTACTTTAAGTCAGAACATTTGTTCACATTGTATCAAGCCCAGATTCGCTCCTGTATGGAGTACTGTTCGTACCTTCGGGATGGATCGGCTAAGTATCAGCTGGAGGCTCTGGAATAGATCGAGAGACGTGCAAAAAGGATCATAGGCAACGACACTCTTGTGCAAAAAAGACTTTTAAGTCTTGAACATCGCCGAAAAATTGCTAGCCTATCGGGTTTTTATCGGATACACTTCGGAGAGCGTGCGGCTGATTTGCATGATCTAATACCAGCTTGTCCTTTTTTCTATCGGAATGCTCGTAGCTCGAAAAAGTGATATCGTTTCATGGTTGATGTTCCAAGACACGAACGAAGATTTGACTCTACTTTTGTGATAAGAACGTCGAGGCTGTGGAATACGTTGCCTGAGTGGGTTTTCCCCGATGGTTACAATCTTTTTGTCTTCGAATCGAGAGTGAATTGTTTTTTTTTCTAGGTAAACACGCTCCATCGTAGACCGCATCGTGGCTTAACATCAGGCAAGATGGCGGTCAAGTGTAAACCAATAAAAGTATTAAAAAAAAACTTAATGCAACTTAATTTGATATTAAGGTGCCATCGTGTTTACCTTCTTAAAGAAAGGTTCTCATGTAAAATATCAACATCATCATCAACAGCCCACTAAACGTTCCCACTGCTGGGACTCGGGGCCTTCTCTCGCAAGGAGAGAGTTAAGGCCATAATCCACCACGCTGGCCCAGTGCGGGTTGGCGGATGACACATGACTTCGAAAGGTTCTAGGTACAAGTCAGTTTCCTCACGATGTTTTCCTTCACCGTTTTAAGTTAGCGGCATTACGCACATGACTTCGAAAAGACAGTGGTGCGTGTGGGGTTTGAACCCGGGGTCTCCGGATCGGCAGCCACCGTTCTCCCGACTAGACCACCGTAACTTAGTAGTTGTAAAATTTATTAATTTGATTTCCAGAACAAAGACAAATATGACGATATACATACAAAGTGACTCAAACCACACATGTGAAGCTAACTTCATTGAAAAACTGATCGGCATGTCTTCTAAGCATGCTAACTTCTCAAACGTAATGCAATCCGGCGTCACCGATCTACAGTACAACTCGAACATTACCTTATTTTCTTTCATCACTAATGGCCAGGATAGCCCAAGATCAGTGGACTTTGTTCGGTTTTCAATAGAACCACACTGTAATGCATATCTTGAAGAGACGGTACTACTGAAGTACAACGATGGTTTCTTACCTAACACGTTTGTTAAATTTTTACCGAGCTGGGATGATCTCAAGTCTATCAGAAATCACAGAGATAATGGTGGTGGCCATATTAGTACAGAAGATATAGCCTGTAACTGGGCAATCGAACAAAAAACAGAATTCGAGAAATGGAGGAGCTCCGCAGTCATCAAACAAGATCAAAAGAGAATTGTTGTAGCTCTCTGTAAAAGCAACGATCAAGATTTAACTGAGTATATCTATATGTTGAATGTACTAGGTGATTTCAAGAACACGTCTACGTCATTAACTGATACAAGCAGAGTCCTTATTCAACTAATGTTAGTTGACTGTCCTCAGCACAACTTGTTTATTAATGTTTTGCACTGGATGCAAAACGAGGTGGTAACTAATAATATTTTAGGTTTCGTTCTGACCGATGAAATGACAAATGACATACAACAATTCATCAAAACTTCACTGAAATGTCCAGTGCTAAGCTATACCCATGAAACTCGTTTTGTAGATGCGCTGCAGAACTTGTTGGCTAGCTGTGGTTGGAAGCGGCTAGCCATCTTCGAAGAATGTCCAGATCGTTCACTGTTTCGCGCATTACAAGCTCACCCTATTCAAGCATTGTTAGTGCGACAAATGAATCTGACTTATGAGATCAGCAAATTAGACTTGACTAGCGACTTGAAAAAACTCCTTGACGCTAATGTACGTATCTTCGTAATCAACGCCAGAGCCGATTTAGCAGCCAAAATTCTTAAAGCTGCACATCACCTTAATATGACTAGAGAGAAAGGTTTTGTGTGGATTGTGCGTGAATACAATTCAACCGACGAGACCACGTCGTTTCTGAAACCATACACTGTGTCGTATTCATGGCGCGGCGAAAGAAACGACAGCAAATTTGATCAGGATAATTCGAACAGAACAGATGAAATGAAATTATACAAGAAACTTGAGGAAAGGTGGCGTGATCGTACTTGGCCACAATACTCTGCCCGGATATTAGATGCACTACTTTTTATTCTACATGAGAACAAGCCACAAGGAAAAAGGTCAAGCTTGAGGTAACGTTTTTGAATGATATATTTTTTCCTATAGCATACAGTGAGGAGACGACCAGGACATGTGCCTGATGGTAAGCAACATGCCTGCCACATAACAGAACAGTGACACGCAGCTCTTTGAACACGAAAGTCCAAATCATTACTTAGGACTGCAATGCGCTCGTCACCTAGAGATCTAAGATATTACATCTCTTAGCCCTGTAATTTTTCTGGAAACATTTTCTTTCAAACCGAAACAGTAATGTATGCACATTACTGCTTGGCGGTAGAATGATTGGCAAAGGTCGTACTTCCCCAGGCGAACTCTGCCAAGAATCGTACCACTACAAGTAACCATTTAATGGTTACTTGTAGTGGTATTCATATCAAATCAACCATAAGTGTAGAAATACAAGTAACCATCATTTAAACTAGGAAACCAGACTATGCTGGTTTAATCAAGTTCAAGTTCAAGTTCAAATTTTAGTAATTAAGTAATAAGATTGTTGGTTATTTGCTTACGCGAACTATAGGTTGGTAATATTTATTTAATAAAACATAATTGGGTTCACTATATGGAATGAACACTTAGGTATATTTAGAGATGAGTTGCCAAATAGTTTAGCAGTGTTTTTGAAATTATCTCATTTTCGCATGAATATTACGCAGAAAAGTAGGCAAATGTGCTTAGTTTACTTAAGCTTATCGGGGGTTATCAAAAAACTCTATAGGGTTTCTCAATAAATAGTCTTGTACCTTAAGTAAGTACAAGTAGGGAGGTAGGCTCTATGCGTTATTTAGGCGAGAAATAGATAAAATCGTTAAATTCTAGGTATTCATCATCATCAGCCTGTTTTCGTCCACTGGCCTCTCCTATGATACGCCACTCAGCCCAATCCTCGGTCTTAGTTCTCCAACCTCCACCAGCTGCCCTTCGAATATCGTCACTCCATCTCGTCTCAGGGCGTCCTACACTACGTTTGCCGATTCGCGGTCTCCACTCCAGAACCCGTTTACCCCAACGGTTATCGGGTCTGCGACAGATGTGACCGGCCCACTGCCATTTCAGTTTGCTAATACGCTGAGCTATGTCGGTGACTTTAGTTCTCTGACGAATTACTTCGTTGCGGATGCAATCCCTCAGAGAAACCCAAGCATAGCCCTTTCCATAGCTCGCTGAGCTGCAAGTCCTCCAGCGACTCTGCCATGATGACGATGTCGTCCGCAAATCGTAGGTGAGAGATGTACTCGCCGTTGATATTTCGGCCCCTTCCAACCCAATCCAGCGTCTTAAACATATAGCTCTAGCCTCTAGCGCGTTTGAGAACAATTTTGGGGAAATTACGTCCCCTTGTCTCACGCCTCGCTGCAGAGGAATATGTTTTGTCTGCCTTGTATTGTTGAAAATTCTAGGTGACCGTCTAGTCCATACAATGAAAACCAAAAAAAACTTTGAGGGGCCATAACTCAGCTCCGATATAGTTTGCCGCAAATCTGATTGCACAAGTACCTTTAAGTAAAAATAATGTTTCATAAAAGTGCTAACGGATGTTTGGCCGCTATAGGAAATGGCGCCACTAGTCCATACAAAGAAAACCAAAAAAAAACTTTGAGGGGCCATAACTCAGCTCCGATATAGTTTGCAGCAAATCTGATTGCACAGATACCTTGTAGTAAAAATAATATTTCATAAAAAAGCTAACGGATGTTTGACAGCAATAGGAAATGGCGCTACTAGTCCATACAAAGAAAACCAAAAAAAAAATACTTTGAAGGGCCATAACTCAGCTCCGATATAGTTTGCAGCAAATCTGATTGCACAGATACCTTAAAGTAAAAATAATGTTTCATTAAAGTGCTAACGGATGTTTGGCCGCTGTAGAAAATGGCGCCACTAGTACATACAAAGAAAACCCAAAAAAACTTTAAAAGGCCATAACTCAACTCTGATATGACTTACAGCAAATCTGATTAAACGAATACAATATTGTGGTAAGCTATTGTTTTAAAAAAGTGACAACAGATCTTTGGCCGCTAACGGAAATGGCGCCCATATAAAAATAAAATAAATATAAAAATACCCAAATAAAAAACTTTGAAAGGCCATTACTCAGCTCCGATATAGCTTGTAGTAAATCTAATTGCACAGGTACCTTTAAGTAAAAATAAGGATTCATAAAAGTGATAACGGATGTTTGGCCGCTATAGGAAATGGCGCCACTAGTCCATTTAAGAAAAACCCAAAAAAAAACTTTAAAAGGCCATAACTCAGCTCCGATATGACTTACAGCAAATCTGATTAAACGAATACAATTGTGGTAAGCTAGTGTTTCAAAAAAGTGACAACAGATCTTTGGCCGCTAACGGAAATGGCGCCTATATATAAATAAAATATATTTTAAAATACCCAAAAAAAAAACTTGGAAAGGCCATAACTCAGCTCCGATATTACTTACAGCAAATCTGATTGCACAGATAGCATCAGGGTATTTTATTGTTACAAGAAAGTGATAACGGATCTGTGGCCGCTAAAATAAAAAAACGACGCCACTTGTTTATACAAAAAATCCAAAAAATAAATAACTTTGAAAGGCCATAGCTCAGCTCCGGTATGACTTAGAGCAAATCTGATTACACAGATAGCATCAGGGTAGTTTATTGTTACAAGAAAGTGATAACGGATCTCTGGCCGCTAAAAAAAAACAACGCCAACTTTACCCAAACCCCTTTAACATGTTGTAAGACATAGGTAGACTGCTTAGAAAGTGCTAGAATTGAGCAAAATTTACCAAAGCGTCGAGCCAGGTAGGTATTTTATTTGGTATAGATTACGAATTATGAAATTGTAACGGTAACGGAATTTATTAAACTTGACTTGACTCAAATATTAGCTGAGAACGTATTGGGGGGTCACCAAGGTTGGTGTACGTAGATAACTGAGACACTTCTCTTTTATGTTCCTCGCTACTTGGGGTTCGACGAATATGGATGATGGATCTTTTTACTTCCACGCATTTTATTTTCAGTACTGTCCTGTCACGGTGTTATTTGGGCTCTGATGTTAGGGCCTACTAGGTATCTTTGTGTCTTCAAATCGAGAGTGAATCGGTTTTTTCTAGGTAAACACGCTTCATCGTAGACCGCATCGTCGCTTTACATCAGGCGAGATGGCGGTCAAGTGTAAACCTATAAAAGGTAAAAAAAATAAAAAAAAATTGAATATTAATTTTACTCACTACTATTTGTAAGGTAGAAGTTAGCGACTGTTCGCAATGACTGTCCTTTGACAATTTACTATCTTGGAAAGAATTTCTAATCCTCTTCTTTATGTACAGTGTGCGTTTACAACACAAGAGATTTAAAAGATTCAGGAATTTTGTTTTAAATTCTTAAAGCCATAATAGAACAATTTCTTCGGTAGAGCTCTATATTACATTGTGGAAAAACAAGTCGATTCGAATAACGTGTACAGTAGTTACGATTATCTTTGAGTTTATGGAAAAGTTCGGAGTGTTTTTGACGAACATACATATTTCAAAAATGTACATTGATGGCAACGGAAGTACTTTCAATTTTTTAAACAATGGTTTACATGAATTCAAAAGACCAGCACCGCAAATTGCATGAGAAATCAAATTATTGCATAGATTAATAATTGCATGTGCATACATCTTTTGTGTTTTCTGAAAACTCTGGCAATCTCTACCGAGTTTCCCCATATAATAAGACCTTAGCATTGAAGCTACGTAACCATGATAAGCTATTAAGTATGTATTTCTGGATGCTATTAAAGATAGTATACGAAGTGCATAGGCAAATTTACTTAATTTGGAACACACTTTTTCAGTTTATGCTTTCCAATTGCAGTAGGAATCGACGGTGACTCCGAGAAATGTGGCTGTACTAGTTTCTTTTACTTCGATGTCTTGATATTCAATTTTGAGGCTTAGTTTTAACATTATGAAATTGCACATAACTTGTTTTATTCACATTCACCTGTAAAGTTGTTTTATGTCATCCAATCAATAATAAATTTAATAGTTTAATTTAAGCTGCGTTCAAAATCTATATTTTTTGTTGTGGAATCATAATGCATATGTCATCTGCAAAAAGTACAGATTTATGCGTAGTAACGTTAGGTAAATCATGAATATATAGCAAAAATAGCTAAGGTCCTGACATGCTACCTTGAGGGACACCAACTCTGTTATATGCATAATCAGATAAAAAAATACGCATCCAGTTCAATTCATCTATTTTTATAATTCTACCCGTTGTTTTCTGTTACACAAGTAGCTCTCAATCCAGTCGAGAGGAACGCTTCTAATACCATAATTTTCTAGTTTACCAAGCAACGTCTTATGACAAACAAAATCAAAAGCTTTACTCATATCAAAAAATACAACAGCGACTGGGTTTTTCATATTTATCTGTTCAGTTATATTTTCAACTTACGTAAAGCTCGCTAACGTTTATACGTTAGCGAGCTTATTCTTTTGACACCCATTTTGTTCATTTTTTACTATATTTTGTTTGGTTATGAAATTATATAATCTCGGATACATTATTTTCTCAAATATTTTGGGTAGAATCGGCTTTAGAGCAATAGATCGATAATTATTGATATTGAGTTTTTCATCCTTTTTATATAATGGTTTTACTATTGAGGAATTTTAGAGCATCTGGGAATGTACCTTGTTCAAAAGACATATTTATTAGATAACTAATAATATCAGCGCATTAATCACTACAGATCTTTAAAATATGGGTGCTAATTCCATCGTAGCTTAAAGATTTTGTATTGCGAAGTGATTAAATTACAATTTAATCACTTCGCAATACAAAATGATTTTACTTCGTTTTGCAGTGATAGAAATAAGCTTGAAGTTATTTTCTCCTCATTTGTATTTACTGTCGATGTACTACTGGATAGGATGGATGGGAGATGGTTTGTCCTTATTTTCATTATTGGTTTGAGTAATACTTATGAAATGGTTATTAAATTTATTGTCTATTTTTATAGGGTTTTCTATTACGAGGTTGTTTATTTTTATTTTAGGGATGCCAGACATTTTAATGTTGCTATTGTTTTTAATAATATCCCATGTGTCTTTACATTTATTTTTAGCTGTTGATATAATGCGTTTATTCATATTATTCGCATGCATTTTTTATGCAGTCAGCATATTTTTGATGTTGAGCTCTAGTTGTTAGTAGTTCGTTTTTATTCTCATAATACGCATATCTTAAACGTCTTTTTGTAGTACATGATTTTCTGATACCTTTTGTAATCCATTTTATTGTTTTTGGAGTACTTGAAATTCGTACCTTAATCATAGCGTACCATAATCTATTTAATACATATGTGAGATGCCACTTGCGATAGCCCTGTGGCTCCAAGTCATCTTAGTCGATCTATTTTGGCACCGGCAGAGGCTGCGGAGGACGCCGCAAGGAACAAGAGGCTAAAGTATTCGATGTTAGAGTCATCATAAATATGGTTTTGTCCCATTTGCTGTGGAAAATTTATTTAGGCAGTTGGGGAACTGAGACCAAAGCCTGATATATTCGATGTACGAGTAATAAGTAATTGCTAAATTCTTGAGTAAAAATTTCTCGCTTATCCACTTACAGGAAAGTTCCAAATTTATACAAAAAGGAGTCCCCAGTGTACATCCAGCAGTGGGACTCGGAGCCGCACCCGCGCGTTGTCGCCACGTGGCCTGAGCACGCAGCGCAAAGCCGCGGGGAGCGCCTGTGCCTCGACAGCGAGCTGCGAGCGGCTCCTCTCCTCGACGGTTCCAGCCACTGCCTCATCCCCTATGGAGATCCCTTCGAACCGTTCTGTGGCGAAGTCCTGTGGTTCCCCGCAGCCGTCACGGCCGTGGTCGCGGCAGCGCTGGTGACACGATGGGCGCACTCGAAGTTCTCGCGCCACGTGACCGACATCGAGACGAAGTTCGCTCGGCGCATGCTCGCTCGGCGCGCGCGCGTGTTCTCGATGCTGGGAGAGCACCTGGTGGACCGCGAGGCGCTGGAGCTGCTGCAGGAGCTGGGCACGGGCCGGTTCGGGCGCGTGCACCAGGGCTTGCTGCGCGAGTCGCGGCGCCGAGTGGTCGTCGCCGTCAAGGCTCTGCGAGAGGAGGCCTCCTTCGCGGAGGAGAGCGACTTCCTGCGCGAAGCGAGCACGCTGGCCTCGCTCGATCACGAGAACATCGTGCGCTTCGTGGGCGTGTGCGTGGTGGACGGGCCGCCGCTGCTGCTCATGGAGCACGCGTTCTTTGGCGACCTGCTGCGCTACCTGCAGGCGCGCCGCCATCTGCGCCGCTACAGCGGTGACCGGCTCGGCAGCTACGAGAAGGCGCACATATCGGCCGAGGCGCTGACCGGACTGGCGCGCGATGCGGCCGCGGCGCTCG
The DNA here is from genome assembly GCA_963693475.1 of Ectropis crepuscularia. NCBI lineage: Eukaryota > Metazoa > Arthropoda > Insecta > Lepidoptera > Geometridae > Ectropis > Ectropis crepuscularia. The sequence goes on along the minus strand of OY856339.1, from coordinate 30,617,042 downwards.
CGTACCTGGCGGCGCGCGGCGTGGTGCACCGCGACGTGCGCGCCGCCAACTGCCTCGTGGACGAGCGCCGCCGGCTGAAGCTGGCCGACTTCGGGCTGGCGCGCGCGACCGGCACCGTCGACGGCGAGTACGCGACCCGGCGCGGCCCGTTCCCGGTGCTGTGGGTGGCGCCCGAGAGCCTGGCGACGGGCGTGTCGACCGCCGCGGCCGACGTGTGGTCGTTCGGCGTGCTGGTGTTCGAGCTGGTGTCGCTGGGCCGGCGGCCGTACGGCGCGCTGCCGCCGGCCGGCGTGGTGCAGCTGGTGGCGGCGGGCGGCCGGCCGCGGCTGCCTTTGGACGCGGGTGCGGAGGCTCGTGCGCTGGCGCGGGCATGCTGGCGTGCGCGGCCGGAGAGGCGGCCGCCGGCGCGCTGCCTGGTCGCCTGGCTGACGAAGCGGCCGCGCGCGCTGCACCCGGCCGTCGCCGCCGAGCTCGTTGACGTAGACGCGCTCGCCGCGCCGCAGGACAGTGAGCTCGACGCCGAGCTCGCGTCACCCGCTGACGCCACTGACGAAGACATGGCGCCACAGACGCATCATTGACCAACCATATATTTATTAACCTTCAGATCTATCTCAAAATATTTGTAGCTTCAAGTGTCTAATATATTCATGTAAATGCATGGTGGATGCTTAGAAACTACAGAAGTTTCAACGATGAATACCATAATATATAAAATGGATATTGTTAGAAGTACATAAATATCTATGTGACATGGTGCTAGTTTCAGTAGGAACATGTAATCCCCTTTTTTTGACGCCATCCTTCCCGTCCTATGTGTAATCTTCAACAAATCCACCTCCTGTGGCGTTTTTTCAGCGATCTGGAAAGACGCACAATTAATTCCTTTGCGAAGAAACCAAATCCGACCTCTTTTTCCGAATACCGCCCTATATCTATTCCTTCTTTTTTGTCCTAAGTCCTTGAACGTCTTGTCCACTCACAACTTAGCCAATTTCTAAACAGACAAGACCTCCTAAATCCTTTCCAATCCAGTTGCCGTCCAGGGCATAGCACTGTATCCGCCTTTGTTAAGATCACCGACGACATCCGCAAAGGTATGGACGACGGCCGGCTTACTGTTCTAGCTCTGCTAGATTTCAGTAATGCCTTTAACGCCGTCGATTTTAGTATATTGCTGGCGACACTGTGCTCTATTAACATATCTTCACCGGTAATCAATTGGTTTCATAGTTACTTGTATGGACGCCGACAACGTATTCACCTCGACGATGTACTATCGTCTTGGTGTAGTACAAATGCTGGTGTCCCTCAAGGAGGCGTGCTATCACCTCTTCCTTTTGTTATTTTCGCAAACTCAATCCCTCAAAACTTTAAGTCTTCCACCACTTTTACTTTACTTACCACTTTTACGCAGACGACTTATCAAATTTATTTCCAAGCCCGGCTCTCAGATCTTAATGTTGTCATTGAATTAGTAAACGCTGATCTATGACAAATTGTTCACTGAAGCAACTCTTTTGGCTTGAGCATTAACCCTACAAAAACTCAAGTGATAATAACTGGTAGTCCATATATGTATGATTTCCAGAGTCCATTGGGCTTCCATTCCAGAAGTTAACGACTTCTTTTAACGGCATTGTAATACCGTACAGCGAATCGGTCAAAAATCTTGGCGTGATTTTCAATCGTACGTTAAGCTGGGAACACCACCTGAAACTATTCGCTTCTGGTACATCGTTGAGACGACTACGAAACTTTTTACCCACTACTACTAAAGTTGCCCTTTTAACACTTTTAAACACTTTATTTTGTACATAAACAGATTACATTTAACACATTTATACAATGTCCCCACACAAGGCTGTGGGCCTGTATCGTGGGTACCTTGTCAGACATTTCAGAGCTCGAAATTACATTGGAGTAATCTAAACAAAAACAGGATGGGCAAAAACTAATAAAGAAAAAAGGCAATTATGTTTCAAACATTAAATCTAAGGATATCGTTAAAATAAATATAAAACATTAAAATAAGTAAATAATAGTAATCAAAATTAGCCTCCTCGTATGCATGTTTGTGTGTAATAGTGTGCGCGTGTGTATGTCTGTATGTGCTGTGTGTGTTTGTGTTGTGTGTGTGTGTTTGTGTTGTGTGTGATTGTTTGGATGAGTGAGTTTCCGAGTTCGAGCTGACAAGTTTACGATATGATACCTAAAGGTTAGTGATTCGTCCAGGTCAACCCCTAGGTACCGGAACATGTCAACCCTCTTAATCACTCCACAGGCTATCTTAGCTGAGGAGAGCACTTGCAACGCTGATAGAGAGTAAGAATCTATATTGATTTGTATGTCACAGATCGGCATAGATTCTTTATTATTGAAAAATTTAGCTTTTTTGGTGTTTAGAGTTATTAGATTTCTGTTTAGCCAACCTGAGATCTGATTCATTCCCTTCTCAGCCACCTCAGCTACCCTGGTCCACGAGCTTTCCGAAAATATAGCGACAGTGTCATCGGCGTAGCAGATGATGTCTGCGATCGGTAAAAGAATATCTAGAATGTCGTTCATGTATATCGAGATGAGAGTGGGACCCAAAATGCTTCCCTGAAGGACTCCAAAACTCACCACAAGCTAGTCACTGAGGTCATTTTCAATTCTCAGTCCCTGAGATACGATTTGTCAAATAACTCTGAAACCAGTCTAGTGCCACGCCTCGGATACCGAAAGATTCTAATTTATTTAGCAATATTGGAATCGACAAGCTGTCAAAAGCCTTAGTGAGATCTAGGAATATCCCCAAACAACGCAACTTACGATCCACTGCAAGAGAGACAGTATTCGTGAGAAGTACGGCAGCGTCTTCTGTGCTTTTGCCGCGTCTAAATCTAAACTGACCTTCCGACAACAACTTGACCACCCATTGACCACCTTTTCAAGTAATTTAGAAAAAATACTCAATAGGGATATGGGCCTATAATTTTATTGCTAGGTAAACTTTTTGCGCCATCTTTGTGTATGGGAATCACCACCCAGATTTCCAGCTATCCGGGAAACAGCCGTTCTCGATACTAAGGTTGATGATATAAGTCAGAGAGACTACAGTGGTATGTTTTATATACTTAATAAGTGTAGCTGTGTGTCCATCAAGGCCAGGTGCACTGTCGACTTTTAGACCAGTAATTAACTTGTCTACTTCCGAAACATTTGATGGCGTCTATAGGGGATTTATTTGACTTCACCAAATTAGCTAGATCGGGCTCAGTAACACCCATTTCACTAAGTTTTTTATTTGCTAAGCCCTTGCTTATGTTTGCAAAATACTTGTTGCATTTATTTAGTGATATAAGAGGTCCCCACAACTAGAAGTAAGAGGTTAGTTCAGACGTAGAGCGTTTTTCTGTTGTACGGTTGCAGATAGCGTTGATGGTCTCCCATAGCTTTTTAGAATTATTTTTGTTTTCGATTGTTTTTGTTTTATCGTATGTTGTTTTGATGTGGTGTAGTAGTTCACCATAAAAATTGCGATATCTCCTATAGGTAACCTGTAATATTAGACTATCAGGGTCTTTCTTTGCTGATGTAGTGCATCGCTGTGTTTTTGACACTTTATGAGTCCAGGAGTAATCCATGGCTTCAGATTTCGAAATCAGCGGTGTATAGCTGACGACTGTTTGAAGAAACAGTGGCAGATATAATAGAGTTAAAATTACTAACTGCGGCCACCACATGAGATTTATTTATTACAGAGTGCCAATTTTCGGCCTTCAGTTCATTAATCACGCCGGTGTAATCAATTTTCAAGCGATTGCTCTTCTCCCGGATGATTGGTTTACGATCGATAGCTACGCCGAGGACGCACAAACTGTGATCAGTGACTGCAGAGTTGCACACGACAGCTTCATAACCTTGTTTAATGAAAATAATAGCTAAACATGAATTTTCGCGTGTAGGTTTTCCGCAGCCACGCTTAAATAATCCGCACCTGTTTTGCTCGGACTCTCCTCCAGCGAATTGAGATTCAGATCACCTGCCCATATAATGCACGTTCCTTTTTTGGTTAGTTTAATCACCGGTGTGAAGTTGGCAGCCAAAAGTTTCTGCCGTATTATCCGACCAAATTAAAATGTTATTTTTTGTAAAATTTACTTAAATCAATGAATCTTATGCTTATGGTTTAAAGCATTAAAGAAAATGGTGAAACGCGATACTTAAAACTTGATTAAGCTCAGAAACAAACCAAAAAACTATATAAACCCAGGCACACTTTTTTCGCCAAGTCCACGTTTCCTTCAATACAGCGACCTGACGGCCCCTGAAATTCTGAAGCATTATAAAACAGTATTATAGCGTGTTTCATGCGCTATCCAATGAGCATAGTAAAATGCGGCTAAATAATTTTTAATTCTAGAAATTTTCATCTGAAATTGCTCGGGTACAGAAAACTTACGACGAAAAGTTGGTTGCTGGCTTATTGCGACCTCCCACAGCTGAAGTTAGCCAAAAATCTTAACACTTAATCTAGGTCTCTACATATCCTATCGAAGTTAGTCATTTAAGATAAGGCTTCATGCCGTTTTAACTCTAAACTTTCCACACAAACAAAACTAATGAAAGTGCTTAACCTAAAAACACACCATGCTCGATTACGACCTGTATGTAGGCCCTTAAAATACTGAACTTTTTAGGTTTTATTCTATAGAATGATACCTAGTCTATCTAAAAAGTATGGTGATGTAAGATTGCATCTTGTGGACGGTCGACGCCCAACCCAGGATTAATGACAACATTCGTCGCTCAACAGTTCCATAGCTATATTATCCTGGGAACTGTATACGAAAAGCCGAACCGTTAAATCCCAAGATTTTAATTTAAAAAATCGGACGTACTTCGCGGCATGCTAATGGTCTCTCACGATTGTCTTCCAACGCTAAACAATCACCGGTATTACAAAAACATTGAACAATATTAGTTGTACCACTGGCTCCCCGACTATAATCGGGTTTCCGTGGAAAATCTGTACCACTGACTCTCCGACTATGATCAGATTGCTTTGAAAAATCTAAACCACTAGCTCCACGAGTATAATCAGCTTGCTGTGAAAAATCTAAACCACTAGCTCCCTGAGTATAATCAGATTGCTGTGAAAAATCCAAACCACTAGCTCCCTGAGTATAATCAGATCGCTGTGAAAAATCTAAACCACTAGCTCTCTGAGTATAATCAGATTGCTGTGAAAAATTTACACCACTAGCTCCCTGAGTATAATCAGATTGCTGTGAAAAATTTACACCACTAGCTCTCTGAGTATAATCAGGTTGCTGTTAAAAATTGGAATGGTTACTTTCTCTATTATTTTTACAAAGTACTTTTGAACAGCTTGTTCCCAGACTACATGAATTATTATTGATTTCATGTTTACAAAAAAGTTCTCGAGTTATCATTACATACAAGATCATTACGAGTATTACACGTACTTGCGGTACGATGCGGAATCCAATTCCGATACCTCCAGTTACAATAATTATTGCGAACATTTCATGAACCCAGGGTCACGGTAAAGGTTATACTTGTAAATTTTAAAATTTCCTGCGAGCACGTGTCACCGGAGTCCCTAGACGGGGCCTCTAGGCGTCGAACGTAACCATGGCAACGGTTGTATACATCGCTCGCTGTAGGTACACAAACACAACAGAATACATACGCAGAATCGTTAGCAGTTTGTATGGAGTTAAACTCGCATGCAAAGGATGCGGAAAGAAATTAATTAATCCTGGCGAATCTAATTATGATAATCGGATGCGTCGATCGGATTATTGCATTGTCATCGACTTTTGACAGGTGTGCAAAGTTTGAATTAAATCTGATCGTACAAAGTAGGACAAAAGGGGTCGGTTACATACATACATACATACATACAGGTGAAGCTAATAAAAACGTGTTAAAAATAATAATAGGACTTATAAAACGAGGCAGACTTTTAAAAAGGACAAGTTGTTATGTCACCCAAATTTGCTACACATTCTACACAAAATTAATTTAAAAATTTTATATAATTTAAATTTTATTTGCGGCAACGTTAGAAACATCGAAGCCGTAATTGAACAAAAAATTACCATCGTTTCGGGTATAACGTTCCAAAGGCTCGAACGCAGAGGTTTGGCTCTACTATTATGATAAGAACGTCTAGGCTTTGGAATGCGTTGCCTGAGTAGGTTTTTCCCGGTCTTATTGTTTTCAAAACGAGACTAAATCGGTTTCTTCTAGGTAATCATGCTCTATTGTGAACTGCATCGTTGCTTATTCAAGATGACAATCAGGTGTAAACCGTAAACCTACGTTGTAAAAGAAGACACGGGAAATTGGCTCGTGCGTCTTTTGGCCCGTCTCCCTATTGAATCCAGAGCCTCCGGAAGGTGTATCCCAAACATCCTTAGAATTTGGTTTAAACTCTTCGAAACTTGATGATTTTGAGTAAACTCGAGAGACGAAACTGAATTAAGTATTTCATAATTAGTGTAGCGCGTGCTTTTGCGGACGTTTTTTATTTGTTTGCAAAAGCTGAAACGAAACGATACTAAAAAGTAGATAGACGAGACGTGCAGGACATGTGCCTGGTGCCACCAACATGCCTGCCACATAACAACACAGTGACACGCAGCTATTGGAACATGAATAGTCCAAATCATTACATATCACTGCGCTGGCTTGTCACCCAGAGATCTAAGATGTACTAATAATAAGAACTGGTGGTACCCTTGAATCCGCAACACAGTAATCTTTGCATTATTGTCTTGTCTCTCTCCTACACCACGTTGGCTCAGTTGGCGGCTTGGTAGGTGACACGCAACTTCAAAAGATTCTCCTAAAAACATGTCGATACAGGGGTTCGCGAGGGATTCGAACCAAGGGTTCCGGATCCAACTAGATTGGCTGTAGCAGTGGAAAAAGTAACGAGAGTTAATTTTCAACGATGCGCTTGCGAACCGACGGCCAAAAAATGACATGAAGTTAGCTGACAACGTAACAACTGTCTCTTCAGATGAGCGCACTCGCCGACGCAACGTGATGCTCAAATTCGACACACTGAAGTTAGTTGCGCGTTTGCTTTTTTTAAAGGACCTATGGCAGCTAGCTGTTAGAGGATTCAAGTGTTTTGTTTTTCACCGCAGTAAGTAATTCTAATAGAAAATGTAACTAAATCTGAAAGGGTATACAAACCTCAGGTGTAAACCTCTCATAGTATCCAACCAAAGCCACGGCCATCAGTACTGCTCTCATCTCTGGAACGGTGCGCTTATTAGCTTCAGTTTCTAGACCTCTTACAAGAGCGAACCATCTTTTTTTTTAAAGAGTGACGAGACAAGCAGGACATTTGCCTGATGGTAAGCAACGTGTCTGCCACATAACAGTGACACGCAGCTATTGGAACATGAAGAGTCCAAATCATTACCTAGCACTGTACTGCGCTCGTCACCCACAGATCCCAGAGATGTTATACCTCTAAGCCCTGTAATTTCTCTGGAAATATAGCCCTTCAAACCGGAACACAGTAATGTTTGCATATTACTGCTTGGCGGTAGAATAACTGGTAAAGGTGTGGTACTTCCCCAGGCGGACTCTGCTAAGAGTCCTACCACTACAAACTTGTTGTTTATCTCGAAAAATTGTTGATGATTCCGAGGTCATTCAAAGTTTGACTTATTTAGTATCCGTAGAGACGTGATCATTTTGTATCTTCTCATCAAAATTACTCCGGAGAGGAATACACATGACGACTACAGAAAACAAATTAGGTAGTCCGTCGGTTAGATAATTAACAGACATTATACATGCATTTTTTTTCTTTTGTTACACAAAGAAAAAATAAAATGGCCAAGTGCGAGTTGGACTCGCCCATGAAGGGTTCCGTTGCAGCAAGTAACATAATATACATAGTACACATTGTTCGTTGTAACTTTGATCGAAGTTTTAATAATAGTGTATTTATGAAGTATTAAAAAAACTACTCATCAGATCGAATTCAAACCAATTTTCGTTGGTAGTTTGCATGGTAATATGTACATCATATATTTTTTTTTGTTTTTTCATTCACTTACTTTAGAAGTTAGAGGGGGGGGGGGTACATTATATCACTTTGGAAGTGTCTCTCGCGCAAAGTATTCAGTGTAGACAAAAATTGTATTAGAAACGTCAACATCATTTTTGAAGACCTATCGATAAACACCCCACACGTGTAGGTTTGATGAAAAAAAATTTGAGTTTCAGTTCTCAGTATGGGGAGCAACACTAATTTTTCTTTTTTTTTATCATTTTTGTAAAAATCTTAATGCGGTTCACAGAATACATCTACTTACCAAGTTTCAACAGTGTAGTTCTCATAGTTTCGGCAAAAAGTGGCTGTGACATACGGACGGACAGACAGACAGACAGACAGACAGATATGACGAATCTATAAGTTTTCCGTTTTACGGAACCCTAAAAATGACGAAGTTACAGTGCTTAGATTTTTATGTAGACGTAAGGTCAACCCCTACCTACCTCCGGAAATTTTATCGGGTTTTAATAACTTGCTAAAAACAAAGAATACGTCCCATATTTTTATATAATTTATCTGGCGGCCTAATTAGATTGGTATATTTTTGACCCAGTCATAATCCCAATGGGGCGTTTTCCAGATGAAGATAGACTTGTCAAAGACAGTTCCCAGTTTCACCATAAGTGGCGCCAATGTTTCATTTTGTTAGAGAAATTTCACAAAAACAAACAGTGGTGCCACACTTGGCAAAATTTAGAACTATTTTTGACAAGTCTATCTTCATCTGGAAAACGCCTCATTCCCGAAAGAGCATTTTGAGCAAAAAGCGTTGTAATATTATCAATTATCATTATGAAAAAGTCATGCCTAAATCCTGTCAAACTGGAAATGTCAAACGGTCCAAGTCTCCCAATCAAACAATACAAGAAAAAGTGTGAAAAGGGTGGGTATCTTTAATCATCTCTCCGTCCTCAAAATGTCGTCAGAATGCAAGGTACAGTTGCCTAGACGGCCATATATAATATTTACTTAGTATACACGGCCAAATACAATATTGACTAGGATATAGAAAGTTCTGGCGACGCTTGTTGATTTGACGCTTCTCGAAACGTCTAATAAGTAGATAATTTTGACCTGTCTAATAACCGTCTAACTAAAGTGGTTATAGTCGTACCATTGCCCTATCTTCAATTCAAAGCAAAAATTTGAGGGAGTAACATCGATGCTAATAAATACAGAGTAGACCTATGTCATTAGATCATTTACCCAGTCCCGGGTTGCTCATGACCCACTCGTATGGTGATCGGGATATAAAGATTCGATCTTTCGATCATTTGGGTCGTAGTTCATAGTTCCTTTGTTCATAGAACCTAGGAACTGTATCGCGTGAGACCCAAATGCAGAGAGAGAATCGACTGTTCAGCATTCAAGTCGCACTCGAAGTAATAAAAAGAGATAGAAAATATTTTCGTAGTAACGTTGATATGATTGAATCAATGCACGATTCAATCGATTCTATGAACAAACAATTAGTCAAGTAAAACAAATTCTCATTAAATGCGGTTTGTCTTGGAAACTGATAATAAGATTACAAATGATCGGGTGTTTTAGAAATCCATAATTCGATCACTAGTGTACAGGTTGCGATCGAATTAAAAGGATTCAATTGATCACGATCCACACAGGTCTAATACAAAGGTAATCAAGTGATTGTTCGATGCTTTGTGTCACCAACGCTTTAATTGGCTCAACGAATAAGAATTGCACACTTGGAACTGGTAGTCAGATTAATTGTCTCAATTATCTCTAGACTTCCATCGGTCTATGGATAATTCAGATATACTCAGTGTAAGCAGTTAGGTAGGTATAAATATAGTGTAGATTAAAATGCTATACCTCATATAAAAAAACTACTGTTAATTCGACATGAGACAAATCTCCAGGACGACGCTGAATCAACTCTTTGAAAACAAACAAATTGCGAATTATATGGAATTTATTTGAAAATGAGTAAAGTAATATAAATCAGAAGTGTCGAGGATTACAATTCATGAATTTAAAATTAATAAATTCGACATTCGACCTACAAAATTCATAAACATACGTTAAAATCTCGAGCAACACTTCAAATCGACAAACATATAGAAAGCTCTCCGCGACACAAATAATGCAAATTCTAAAAAGTCTCATAACATTGTGCTACTAAAAATAAAGCGCAAGTATTTTAGAAAAATGGACGTACAACATGATGAGAATACTTTATATAACAATAAATACAACTAGTAAAACAACTATATACATATTATGTGAAATAGTTAACAGATTACGTACAAGACCGCTAAAACTCGAGACAGGTATAATGTATATTTCTACAAGCTCAGTAAAATAACAACTAACCTATTAACTGTACAACTACTTAGAGAAACATTAGACCGCTCTTTTATATACAATATGCCCTATTTATATAAGGCCAATAGTTGATGTATTATCCTTATCTGAAACTATACCATTTATATAGGTATCTACCTACGATATGAAATAAGTCGACAGGTCCCATTCGATTTTGGCTTGAAGTAATTATACTCTCGGCGTCTTTGGCATCCGTTTCCAAAACTTTCACATCACAAAAACACCCTTTGTTATTCTAAAATAGTTCTTGCTTAAAGTGTCTAAGTTTCATTTTGTTCCAACGATAGTCATGTTCCAACCAGCTACAGAAATATTATCTATAGTATCTATATCGATATGAACACTTTTATTCAAATCATTGTTTTTACAAACTGTATTTGTTAGTTTTCTATCTTCATATCTGGCTGATGGAGCCCAAAGATTGTCGTCTTCGAGTCACCTGTTTCCAGAATCGCTTGTCGAATTGCTTCTCCTGAAAAATTATAGAAATTACCCTTCCAAAACTGTACATTCCACAGTTCTGTTTTCATTTTATGTGAATTGCATTCTACGTATTTATTTTGTGAATCTAGGAATAATTGCACTAATTTACAGTGTACATTAATATGACTAAACAATATATTTCTTCTGCAAACTAATCTAAGAACATTCCATATAAAACTTCAATGGGAGACTATATAGATAGACAATATAGATGCATCGCTTTTGAAAATATAATATTGTTAAAATTGATGTAAAATTAGCTAAAAATATATTGGGATTGCAGGTAGAAGGTACAAATGGATTTCAGCTAAGCTGCAGGATGAAGAATGAAAAGCCGTGACATTTTAATAAAAATATATTTTCAAGAATCGCTTCAATCACGAACAAATTATTCGTTGAACAATGAACAAAATAAGAACGTACAGTATAGCAGTTTACAGAACAACTTTCCGAAATGTGTGCAAGAAACTGCGCAGTAGATGGTTTCCGTAACAACGTACCCACTGCGCAGTCCCAAGAACCAACTTCAGAGAGTCATTCACAAAACGGCTTAACTGTAGTTGATAAGCTGGATTTAAACTTTAACATGAATATCAAGCGAAATTTTGAATTGACATGAGCGTAGTGCCATAAATTTGCACTTTCTAGAAGATAACAAATTAAGAGCTAATAAAAAGAGAAACATTAAAATCAAGGAAAGTTTACTTTCTAATCATTTCATTAACGTTATTTACCTAAATAACAAATTTAACATTAATATTATTAAAGGCAATTTCATTGGCCAACACAATTTATTACCATCTATAAATTTGACAAACAATCTCACTACATCTTTCGATTACTCTAAATTCATTCAAACATTTCCATTCTAGATCCAATTCAAGATTAAAATCGGCCAAAAGTTTAAAAATTTCATTTAAATTTGTTCTTGTACAATCATTCGTTTCTAATTAAATTTACTAACATAGGTAATAAAATTGTGTTCAATTCCCGTGTTATCTTGAAAATGTATGTCAGTAAGTTAAGGTATCTTAAAAAAGACTATAAAATATTAAGTTAACTTATATTATTGTTATTTGTCTTTAACTTTATAAATAGTTATTTGTAAAGAATTCGGAAAGTTTTTTCATAAGACAATTTCAAACATACAAATTGTAAATTGATAATTAATGTACTTAGAGATGTTTGTTTTTTAAATTTTTAATATTTGATAGAGCGGCTTTTGAGTTGTTACGTGGCGTTATTCATAAATTACTTGTATTTTGTGTTTGTGTTAAAGTTCCATCAAGTTGCATCCAAACAACTAAACCGATCCAGCTAAAATATGTATGGCATACAATTAATAACATAATTTGGTCATAGTCATTAGGGAATTGTGTTTTACAAATTTGCTAAATTTTAAGTGGATGCAACCGTGAACAAATACTAGTTCTAAAATACTTCCGTAATATCGTTATTTATTTAACAATATTCTAATTCTTTAAACATAACACGAGATATAACAAAAGATGGATTTGCAGAGGAAGAAACTTTACTTTTGGTTGAAATAGGAAAACATTCCAATTGTCTCAGGATGCAATTTATATATCTGTGTAGTGCATGAGCTAGATAAAAAAATGTACAGAGTCTTTGTTTTCCAATAAATACAAAGAAGATTCTTTCAAATAAGAAGTCTTTGAAATTTTTTAGGTAAGTGTGGGACTTTCTACGCTGTGTTCTTATTTAAAAAGCAAGCAATTCGTGATTAAACTCAAAACTATTATTTAAAAACTCTGTCTTAGTGACGTTTGATGTGTGATTCGTGTTCACAATACTCTATTATCAGTGAAATTATATCAGTGAAATTATATATATAGTATCTAAGCTCTGTTAAGCGCTCGCGAATGCTCCTAAATCTAAGAAATGAAAAAACTTTCCCGATAGTGTTTAAATCCAGCGTGATTTGGTTGGCACAGCGAAGCGGGTGCGCATCACACAGAGCCATTGACAAAGCATATCTTGTAATAGCCGTTGGTGCTCACAGTGCTGCGACGTGGCGAGAACGGGCGCGTCGCTACCATGAAGGGTTCGCGGCGGGGGCTATCGGAGGAGGCGCGACGTCGAAGGAACCCCATTCTGAAACACACGATCAGGTATCACGACTACCACTTGTGTTACAAGTTGTCATATCAATTCGAAGACTTTCTATCGGTAACTTAAAATGGTGAAGGTAAACTTTGTGCGGAAACCAACATATTTCTAGAATCTCTCGCGGGCATGTGTAATCCCCCAAACCGCACAAGGCCAGCGTGGTAGATTGTGGCCATGACACTTTTCTTGCGAGAGAAGGCTCTAAATCCCAGTTATGGGAACATTTAGTGGGCTAAGACGGCGATCAAATACACACCTGTAAAGGATAAAAGTTTAATGTCGCACAGCGTGAAACGAAGTCATCCGTCAGAGGACCAAAGTTATCGATATTGACACGTATTCATCTCCACAAAATAGGATCTCCCGAATGCTCCCTATGCTGTTTGCAGGAGAATGAAACTGTAGAGCATTAGGAGCTCTTGCGCTGCGAAGCCACAGGAATTAGACCTCTTTGAAGAAACTCCAAATCAATTACGTAGACGCAAAGAGTTTACATATATAGTACATCTATGAGTAGACGCGTTCCATCTGACGAAACGGGGCTGGAACTGGTATGCCAGCGACTCATAGCCGTCCTCCGATATTTTAAAGAGCTCGGCTGCTGGTTTGGGTAGGCTAAAAGAAGTGAATTCCACAATATACCCTAAGCGGAACGTTAGTGCAGGCTAAACACCTTGCAATTACAATTAGCAAGCTGAAGTGGCAGTGGGCTGGTCATATTTGTCGTAGGACGGATAACCGTTGAGGTGAAAGTATCCTAGAATGGAGACTGCGAATAGGCAAACGTAGCGTAAGACGTCTTGAAACTCGATGAAGTTACAGGCAGTGGCTGGAGAAGAAAAACTGATTATACCTATGTCTAACAGTGGACTAGTGTAGACTGATGATAATGATCAGTATATGTGACTTACATCTTCCCGTTCTGGCATAGAGAGCGCGTCCGCGAACGCATCGTCTGAGCTTCCACTCGTGCCATTTGTTCCATCTCCGTAAGTTTCTCGCTTTCTGGAACTAAAAAAGCAGTCATACAATTTTAAAGGTTAAGAAAAGACTCCTTGGGGTTTCCTTTTTCTAATTTAGTCACATTATTAATGTGTAGGTACCATTTTTTCCTTCCAGTTGCTAATTATTTTTTTGCGAACGTGATTTTGTGAAAAAGCATGAAACGAAGATGTGTTAGATAAACCGGGGAAGCCAGCATGGTGCTGCAGAGATAACAGTGTCACTCAATGTTTTAGAAACTTAAAATAAAGTAGCCAAGTGCGAGTTGGACTCGCCCATGAAGGGTTCCGTTGCAGCAAGTAACATAATATACATAGTACACATAGTTCTTGTAGTTCGTTGTAACTTTGATCGAAGTTTTAATAATAGTGTATTTATGACGCACTAAAAAAAACTACTCATCAGATCGAGTTCAAACTAATTTTCGTTGGTAGTTTTCATGGTAATGTACATCATATATTTTTTTTAGATTTTTCATTCTCTTACTTTAGAAGTTAGAGCCCCCCCTCTACACACATTTTACCACTTTGGAAGCGTCTCTCGCGCAAGTTATTCAGTGTAGACAAAAATTATTTTAGAAACCTCAACATCATTTTTGGAGACCTATCGATAAATACCCCACACGTGTAGGTTTGATGAAAAAAAAATTTTTGAGCTTCAGTTCTCAGTATGGGGGGCACCCCTAAGTTTTGTTTTTTTTACAAAACTTTTGTAAAAATCTTAATGCGGTTCACAGAATACATCTACTTACCAAGTTTCAACAGTGTAGTTCTCATAGTTTCGGCATAAAGTGGCTGTGACATACGGACGGACAGACAGACAGACAGACAGACAGACAGACAGACATGACGAATCTATAAGGGTTCCGTTTTTACGTTTTACGGAACCCTAAAAAGTATATTTTCTAAAACACTCACGTTTCCAGGCATATACAGAACTGCGCGAAGTAGTATGCGGGACGGTGCGGCGCGGGGGCGCGCGGCACATCGCCACCGCGTCGGCGCTCGACACTCGCCGCAGCAGCGACCGCTGGCACGCTGCGCGAAACGACAAGGGGTCGGACGCGCCACCCTGGAACCCAGAAGACAAGCCCTTTCAGAACACAACGACCTTTTCAGTACACAATGATCTATCTACTCAGAAGACAACGATCCATTCAAAAGGCTATGACTCATTCAGAAGACAACTCTATTATTCCCGCTATACGAGAAATGGTATTAACGCGCCTTGCAGTGGCGCAAGACGCGCTAATTATCTTTGATATCAATGTGTATTCAGAAAGCTAGCTCCAATTTCTGATGATCAAAATTTTTCAAAATGATTGCCCCGCTACTCAGTAGCCAGGTCCATGTTGGGGTACAATCTTTGATAAAATTAAATAAATGAAGATAAGGTACGTTCTAATAAAAAGACAACATAGTGTGAAGAAAATTTCACACAAACACACAACGTGCACACACCTACGCTCCCATCGTAAGATACGTTATAATGAATGACAAAGACATCACAGCAAGTTAACAGTAGGTGCAAATGAGATAGATACATACCACACTTACACGTTAGTTTAAATATTTATTTCGACAAGGATAGAAAGACATACGAAGACACTGGCGTGAAAGAGAAAGAATACCTAGTCGTTCCCGGTTCCGTGGACTTTGACCGGGCGGGTCACAGGAAAAAATACGTAGTTGAAAACGACATATTTTTCGTAAACAAGAGTATGTATTAATAAAATAAAATCAACAAATATATTTAACAATATTTAAGTTTATGACTGTAATCGGATAAAACATAAATAATAATGTAATCTATATGTGTGTTACCGAAATACATGCAATTACCATAAGTTCGAGTTAATTATACTAACGCGTGAGATTATTATATTTTTTTATAGTACAGAGTGTACGAGACAAGCAGGACATGTGCCTGATGGTAAGTAATTTGCCTGCCACATAACAGCACAGTGACACGCAGCTATTGGAACACGAAGTGTCCAAATCATTTCCTAGCACTAAGATACCAAGTCACCCAGAGATATAAGATATTAAATCTCTAAGCCCTATAATTTCTATGGAAACATTGCGCAGGAACACAGTAATGTTTGCACATTACTGCTTGGCGGTAGAATTTTAACTGGCAAAAGTGTGGTACTTCCCCAGGCGGACTCTGCCAAGAGTTCTACCACTACTAAAGCCATTATAAGCCCACGTTAGTTTTTTTTGTAGTATAGTGTAACGCGACGAGCAGGACACGTGCCTGATAGTCAGAAACACGCTTGCCTGTAAAAGTATAATGTCACGCAACTATGAAGAGTCGTATTTAGATTGCACTGCCCTTGTCACCCTGGGATATAAGAGGACTTATCTATATCTTATCACACAAGCATACGTAATGTGCACATAGCTTCACTTCCATCGTGAGATACGTTTGAATTAATGACAAAGACATCATGACAAGTAGGCAGGAGATGTAAATGAGGTAGCTATACATCGCATTTGTTTAGATAATTTTTCCGAAAAGAATAGAAAGACATACGAATGCACTGGCGCGAAAGAGACATAATAGCCGTTGTTCATTATGTGGCTGATGTAAACATTTAAATTGACGGGTCACAGGTAAAAAAAACATGATTGTGAAACGACGATTTTTTGGTAACGAAACGAGTATAGTTGTAAAATAAAACCAAAGCAGAGTTTTGACAACATTTATGAAAAATTATGACTATAAATTTGATAAAACATAAACAATACAATCTAGTTAGTTAACAGTTTAGTCAACAGTTAGTTACACCATTTATTACTTAAGAACGCATGACCTATATTTATGATTTATCGTTATAAGGAATAGAATAATGAGTATTAAAAAAAATGGTGGTTTAAAAGATAACCTCCTCCGTTTTGGAAGTCGGTTCAAAATATGTAATGTAACAAATTATACAGTAATGAAACAAATGCAATGTGTAAATAGCAGAGTAAAAAAAATATGTTTGCTTACGGCAGAAGTGAACACTTAATTTTTTGGATATTGTTTCATGTAGTATTTTTACGGATCGTGTTAGTAGAATTAAACAACAGGTCAATCAAAAATTAAATCCACTAGCTTAATTATATTTACACCTTTATTTATACAATTGGAGAATTAGCTTATATTAAATAAATTATATACAATTAACTATAACAGTATTTGAGAGTTCACAAAAAGTACACTACCACTCATTAGTACAAGTGACAACAAAACTACGACAATTTTACTTTGCAGGATAATTATTTTCCCTCAAACAAAGATAATTTGTTTCTTTTTTGTCGTTTGGTTTCAACTGATACAGCTGGGTCATTTTTGTGGGAATAATGGAGTCTGACGTCACAATACTTGTCAATAATCGCACGTAAAAGATGAGTGCGATGATTAAATGTAGCTGGTTGATTTTTAGAATGTTGAATTAAATTTGCCAACACATTAGAGTTGAGAAAACTTTTCATAATATTTGTTTTAATTCGCATAAATTTAATCGAGGACGTAATATGTCCCTGAGCAATCACCTTTTTTAAAATCAATTCGGCCTTGGCACATATCAAAAACGTATCCTTAGCAGGATAACACAAACCCCCCATATCTTTAAGCGTGATTAATTTGTGACAAGATAATTTCTCAGTAGTGATTAATTCTGAGACGCAGGTTTCACAGTTAATTTTCTTTATTAATGCACGAGCGACCCAGCCAGCAATGTAACCTACTATCTGTTCTGTGTTTGTTGTCATGTTTTTCAAAACTTTATCTGTCAAATGGTCACTCAAAATACCAACATTAGATTCCGCTAGGGTATCAGTTAGGAGAACTTTATTTTTCTTAATTTTTTGTACTCGGATACGTGATTTAATACGTGATGGAGGATGTTTCAAAAAAGTTTCTTCATTGATAGCGTCTTCCGACACCAAAGCGCTCTCATTAGGTTTTCTTTCTGAAGTTTGGTTAATTATATCCACAGCCGAGGAGTACGTAAGAATCGGGAAGTTCTCGAGTGGGATACAATTCCCTGACAGAGATGACCGTAATTCAAGGTGGTTCAAAACTTTTCGATAGATTCCACGGAAATGTTTAACGTTTGGATTGTTATTGTACCCACCCTGTCGCCGAATGACACCAAAAAATAATTCTATATGGTCCTGTGATAGCCTATAAGTAGCAATGTACTTCAGGATATCTTTTTCGACGAGAGTATCATATAAATGTTTTAAGCTTTCTATGCAAATAACAAACCCAACGAAACCTGTCTTGCAAATGGTCTCGGTAATCTGTTTTTTTGATATTTTCATGTTTACTGTTGTCTTTCCAATGCGGCGTGATTTAACTAAGTATTTTAGTGACAAAATATATGCCTTCATTTCATCGAGGAAACCGAAAATCTCGTTTTTATTACCTGAACAAATCGGTTTTTGATACCCAAATTTATTTCGTTTCCTTGAATTCATAATATCAAATAAATTATTGAAATTTTTGATGAATTTAACGGTCGCCTCCGTGTTTTTAAATCGTCTAGAATCTAAAAGTTCTCCGCAAAGCTCTAACGACGTGGCAACACTCATGCTTAAAAGCTGGGTTGCGAGCTTGACTTTCATAATCTGGTTTCGAAACTCAATGTGTCGGGTTGTTAGTTTATTTGCAAATGATAACGTTTCGCTATTTTGTAGTTCTAATAGATTAACTAATAATTGCCATTTTATTTCTTCGTTATTCATATCAAAAAAAATCTTTTTGGACTCCAAAGTGTTCCTTACCAATTTGATCATATGACAAGGATCAGGAAATACGGCAACATCAATTTCACAAGATGGGTGTTTAAAAGTTGTTTTCAAATTTTTTAAGTCATGAAGCTCGCAGCCCAGCAATTTGGCCGCGCTAAAATTTGACCGGCATCCGTCAAATGTTAAGGCCACTACACTAACGCCTACATCATAACACTTTTCTATGCAAGTTTTTATTAAGTTAGCTTTAATTTCTGCTTGAAGACCATTAGTAAAAAAATATCCAACTGGTAATTTCCAATTTTCATGAATACTAACAAGGAGCATGACAAATGCTTGAGAAGCAACTCTTGCATCTTCGAATGCTCCAGTACCATAGTCGACCAGGCCTTCAGTGGTTTTGCCATTCCACAAAACTTGCTGTCGTATTGCCATTTCGTCGACAACAAGAGTGCATAAAATTTTTTTGTTTGTTGTTTGGCTTTTTTTTTTTAAAACTTCGAATGCTTCAGCAGTAAATCCAGGTTCAGCATGTGTCTTCTCGTGCCATTTGCTTAATGTCCTTGGATGAGGAAGCCCATTACGAAAAACCTCTCGCACATATTTGTACCCAGTCGGTGAATAAAAGTTCAATGTGAGGGCAAATTTTCTTATACTAGGCGGAAATTTAATTCTACTATTCTTGTTTCGTTTTTTTTTGCTTTTTCATCCTTTGGAATAAATCTACTACTTCTGCCTTGAAATATAGGTCCGAAAATTGTTCTTCAGTCACGTCTATCTTCTTTTTCAATTGTACAATGGTCTCTTTTAGGTTTTTGCAAGCATGGTTTAGTCTTTTACATCTTTGCTTTAAGTTATTGTGATCTTTTATAAGTTTTCGTCTTTTTATAGATTCGCTATTCAGTTTTCTTTTTAGAAATGCCTTTCTGGGTGTGTCAAATACTGACTCTAAGTCAGATATATTAACATTATTTAAAGAACCGGTTGAAGGGGAATATCGATCCATGGCAACCTGATAAAATAAACAACTCTAGTTAATGTACTTAAATGTATGATGTAATTTTGTATGCTTTTTGTTATTATATTTATGTAATGGGAAAATGTTGACATGATTGATTTATGCAAATGCTAAATACGTAAAATGCCATAACCCCCACAATAAGAAAAATAAAACAAGCGGGTATTTAAGAAATCACAATGGTTCTTAAATTATATTTTTGCTCGCATGTTTCAAGTCACAGCCATTTACCCTAGGTATTGACATAATCAGAATTAGGTTTTTAGAAAATGATAATACGAGTTATACATAACAACTGAACAGAATACAAAAATATGAGATTATATTATATTTAACTAAAGTTTCAAAAACTAAACAAACTGTATTCTGTTCTAGTTCCAGCGGTAGAGTATATAAAATATTCAGTATATTTTATAGGTAAGTACAGTAAAATATTCATTTTACAATAGATTAAATATTCAGTTTCGTTATGCTTACCCGATAATATGGCACAGAATTCTGTAAAATTTTCCGGTATCCTTTGTTGGTTGTATACATGTCCTCAGTTTTAAAATGAATAGAACATATTCGGCTGTGAATAGAAGGAACCCAATAAGGTTCTTCTCTCTGTCTTCTGACAACTTGAAGCCATTTATGCTTCCATAATTCATCTTTAGGGAATCTACAAGAAAAGTTACAAACGTTTTCAAGAAAATATCATCTCTATCACCTTTTTTCTTTTAGTGGCAAAAAGAAATATTATCCAAACAAAAATTAAAAATTCTAGTACCTAATCAGTAGTCGTCAAGTCTCGATTGAATTAAAATTAATTTTGTACGGAGAAATCTATACTAATATTATAAAGCTGAAGAGTTTGTTTGTTTGTTTGAACGCTAGGATCTCGGAAACTACTGGATAATCGGAAACTACGAAAGATTCTTTTTTGTTGGATACTCCATTTATCGAGGAAGGCTATAGGGTATATAACATTACGCTACTATCAATAGGTACGGAGTATGAGTGAAGAATGTAAAGAAAACGGGGAAAAATATTTCTCTTCGAGAGCTTTAGTTCCGTGAATTTAAATTCTCTTTGGTCGCTGAAGTCTGTGACGGGGCGTGTCTACATTTGAAGTTTTTGTCATTTGAAGTAATCAAATTTGTTCTACAACAATGCATTGTTGCTTATTTACGTATTTTTAGGGTTCCGTAAAACGTAATAAAGTAGCCAGCAATGGATATTTTAGTATGGATTTTCCTCAAATAGAAGCGGGTGAAACCGCGGGGCACAACTAGTTAATAATAAAATATAAAATATTGACAAAAAGTATTTTCGGAAAAAGCGAACATTTTTAGTTACGTTTCTTTACCCGTAATCGTTAGAACTAACATATCGCCGTTCGTGTTGCACTCTTACGCTGTACGTATATCTGTCTCTTTTTACAAATGGCAAATTGTTTACAACAGAAAAATAATTTTAGATTAAATAATCATTGAACTGTTATGGAAATAATTAAAGATTTTGTGTACTTACGCATGAAAAGTGATGCCATGGAACTTGTTCTTGGTCTTTGAACTGTTTGTGCACCTTGCAAAAGCACAATAAGGCATTATTACGGCTTTTATCGATTTATTTTTTATTGTTAGCGAACGTTCACTCAACTTGTGGCTCCTGTTGCGACTGAGACTCAATCAGGAGACGACACCTGATGTTGCATTGGGATCGTAGCAGAGCGCATGCCGCTTCTTAGTGTTTTAAGACTTCAATGGGTACAATAGGACAAGTTTTCAGCTAGCCTCAAATACCTCCCCAAAAATTGATGCCAACTGTCGCAGTACCTACAACAACGGACGCGTGTACGCATCTTGCGATATTAGCAGAAACTACAACATTACCGACGATATTGAATCATGTGGTTAATGTAAAATGATGTGAAATACATACGTAATACAAGCTTCGGACAAGTTCTTTTGTGACTTTCATTTGTTTTCCTTGCATTTATTTCACATTTATTTGCAACATAGCTCTATTTTGGCACTGCCTTATTGTATATGGAACTGCCCATTTTTGTTACACTACTCTTTTTATGATACTGATGACGGTCTTACCCAAGGTAATTCCTGATCTAGGAAACTGATGACGATCTTACCCAAGGTACTTCCTGATCTGCTAGCATGTCCTTCCCCTGGTCCAAGGCGAGCCTCATCTCCGCTCGAGGAGAGAGGTGTTCCTCCGGCGTCACTGCCCGAGGCGCGGCTGGTGGTGTAAAGTCGTCCGCTGCTTGTGCTGGCTCCAATGCTGATGAACAACGAAACAATCATACTAATATCAAAAACTAGCAGCGCAAGCGGTGTAACCACCATTGTTCCTGTCCCCGTTATTTTCCCGGGACAAAAATAGTGTTTTATGTGCCTATGTGTTCTTCAAGACGATGATCTAACTGTGTTTCAGATTTCATAAAATTTCAGCTCTATCCTATCCTATAGTTCATGCCTTCATGCATGTTGCGCAATCACGTCGAAACGCTTGAACTGATCAATCAGGTTGAGATTTGAAACGTAGTTACATCGTTGTCTGGAATAGCACATAGGCTTTTTTATCCCGGAAAAATTACGGAAACGGGAACTAAACGGTTAACACCGTGAAGCGCTGGTACTGGTTAGATTAACATTTTGCCATTCATAATCAAAATATCAGTAAAAATACACAGTTTATCACAATGATTTCTTTGTACAAGCAGCGGGTATTTCCTTCCAAACAGGTGTAAATGTCAGACTTGGATATCAGCATGTGGAGGAATACATATAGGTGCCGAACCTAGGTACGACCAATGATGAGGGATTATAGGAGTTACAGGGGGTCATCCATTCATCACAAGATGCTAGAATAACAAATTCTGTAAAATTTCCACCTCCTGGTGTGGCATGGTGGGGATTTAGAATCATAAACAATTGCAGTTACAAAAACAAAACTTTTAGCGTTAAGGTAACACATTGCTATTTTGTTTTTAAGGTTTTGTGGATTTTATTTTATAATTATTAAGCGTATTAAATAGTTCATCTATATACAAATGTATGTTAGTAAAATATAAATATCCGTCAGATTGTAATCTAACGACATCGGATAACAAACTAACCTTTTTTTTGCCCATGGAAAATTCTTTATGAATTCGACCCGGCTTCAGGGCTTATCGAGTGGATATGTGGGATTATCTACTAGATAGCAGCCTACCCACGAAAAGCCCTGGTGTGTTTCATCCGTGCGCTTGTTTGCTGGAGCTACGGGAACGCTTTCGAACTCTACCACGGCGTTACAAACTAATGCTCTGGTTTCCTAGTATTACGTTGCCGTCACATAGCGGACGTAATGTAGCGGTGAATGACGTCACGAGAACGTTGTCTATGTTAACACTATGGCGCGGTTTGTTAGAGGACGGTGATTGACAACGTAACGTAAAAAAGTGGTGACGCTATTTGAAAGACGGCCGTCTTGACGGTGTTGAATAGTTCGTGAACGTTTTTTTCGAACGTAAGATTATAGCGGTGAAGCCATATCGATATATTTTGAGTTTTTTTTGACTGGACCGACGTCCGTACGACGTACAGAATGGGTTTTAATTCCAACTGGAGCTGCGACGACGTACAAAAATGTCTAATACTACACTCTATTTGAATTGAGCTGCAAATCGAGCTGCTCTATTTGAGCTGCGACGACGTACAAAAATTTCTATACTACACTCGGTTTGAATAAATTATCTTCTACCCTACGATTATTTTCCTCTTATAATAGTTCATTCTCCAAGTAACTGATTAAAGCTATATTATACCATACTTGATTAAATCAAGGTCCTTCTTTTTCTCTCCTGCTTGTTGAGGTTGCTAGCTGACGACGTAATATAGCGGCAGTGGAACTTTCCACATGTCGTCATCGTAAAGACGGCCGTTTTTTTACGTCCGTAATATTACGTCCGCTATGTGACGGCAACGTAATCCTAGGAACCCAGAGCATTACCTAGCCCTTCTTCTTCTTTTTTCGTCATGTCTTCCATTCGGTAATATTACCGCAATTTCGCCAGCTTCCAACGTTTGAACATTGAGAGTGTCTTTGTTCTCTAAATGTTCTTAATTCAGGTGATCAGTCTTCTATTTTCTTCAAAGCTTTAACCTAACCTTTAAGTTTCGATTGACGTCACTTCATTGTACGAAGAAGTGACGTCACCAGATCACCACCACACCCACTGAAGAAGTTTGATGATAAAAATCATCTTTGTCGATGACTAATAGTTTGTAAAAACAAAAAACATGTCACCATATTTTTCCATAATCTACCTGAGGGGCTAATTGAAATGGTAATATTTTCACCCATTATTTCTTTTTCATCATCCCCACTATTTCTGCTCCCTTACATTTTGAAGAGACTTTGATAACCTTTACATAGATAATATTGCAAGACTAGTGCAAAAAAATGTGCTTGTGAATGTCACGTGTTAGTGTGAAAGAGAATCATAGTTGCAAGACCAGTATGAGTATAAAAAATAAATAGAATTAGGTAATGGATGAGAGGGATAGGATACGAAATTATAAATAGGTGTGAGAGAATTAATAAAAGACATAAAATAAACTGAATTAAGTAATGTATGAGAGGGATAGGATACGAAATTGTAAATAGGTGTGAAAGAATTAATAAAAAAACATTACTCGTAAAATGGAACGTTCAAAAAACGTGTGGTGCAACAACAGAAGTTGTAATTTCAATAAATAAAACGTGTGAGTTACGTGGTGAGAGTGGTAGTGGCGCGGTCGACGTCTGGCTCGGCACGTGGATGGCGGTGCGGTCGAGAGTCGAGGGCGTGCTTGCCGAGCTGGCTGAGCCCCGACGAGCCGCAGCAGCCGCAGCCGCGGCACGGCCCTCCGCAAACTCTCTTGAAACTGAACCATTTCATCTACTTTTACAACAACTTCTATCTCTTCTCTTCTATCTACTTTTAAGGCAACTTTTTCAAGCTAGGATAGCAAGCTAGTGTTACCAAGTTAGCAAGTACTTCTTGCTTCGTGTAGTAGTTGCATAACTAACACTAGCTTGCTATCAAAGCTTGAAAAACTAGCCTCGTGATGCTCGGGTTTACTAACAGTCGTTAGTAGTGGTAGAACTCTTTGCAGAGTCCGCCTAAGGAAGTACCACACTTTTGCCAGTTAGTCTACCGCCAATCAGTAATATGCAAATATTACTGTGTTCCGGTTTGAAGGGCAATGTTTCCAGTAAAATAATAGAGATAAAATAGCTCTGGCTGACGAGTGCAGTGTGGTGCTAGGTTATGATTTGGACTCATCATGCTCCAATAGCTATGTGACACTGTGCTGGAATGGGCAAGCATGTTGCTTACCACCAGGCACATGTCGTGCTCATCTTGTCACTCTATACTGTAAAAAAATGTATACCTAATATTTCTACCAGTGTGATTCATGGCTTTTTTACATGCAATCATTGAAACAAAATAGCCTATTCGTCAAAGAGTTGTAATGTCACAGATAAACACAAAGAACTAATGAACTCTCTGAAAATCTATTCAAGGAATAATAATTTATTAAAATGGAATAACCAACTTCAATTTTAATGCCGCTTCTTTTACATAAAATTTATATGTAACCATGCATTATCCATCATATTGAACAATAAAATGAATAATCAAAGTCGGTTCATCCAGGCAAAAGTTATGAGGTCACCAACATAAACAACAGTCGAGTTGAGAGCTTTCTTCTTTGTCGAAGTCGTTTGAAGAATAGCGGTGCTTACCAGATAGTAAGGGCGTCAAAGGCGCCTCGTTGGTGGGCGTCCGGTCGGGACTCAGTTCGGACCCGGCGCCACCACTTCCCTCCTCTCCAACAGTTTGTGCGGCGGCCGCACCCCCGTCCCCGGCTTCTGTTGGATATTCCACAACGTTATCAGCATATTCATAAGCTTTGTCAACTTTTCAAAATTATTCATTCATTTATCATAGAAATATCACCTAAAAACGCAACTACATAAAAATGCCAAATTATTAAAATAAATCCGTAGCATTAGAGCCATTGGCCTAATTTAAGACGTGTTCGCTAACAAAAACACCTCTGCCGCAATACCAATTTAACACCATTCAAATCACCAATCATTAGTTGCCATTTTTGCTTAACTATGTTATATTGGTTGATATTTTATTTTAATTTTGGTCCTTCAATTAGCCTTTCTGGCACTGCATCACGAAATAACGGATTTGATATTCAAAAATGGAAAAATAAAAATAATGATCACCTACTTTTGTGTATACATTGCAATAGACACGGAGACTAAAAATAAATGAATTAGTTTTTAGTTCAACTTATTAAATAAGTGCTCGTATTTTTCATTTCTCTTACAAACAAAACATTAAGCTGGTTGCCTGGAAGAGATGTCTCTCAGCAGTAAGGCCGCATTAGGCATAAGGCGTTAGCTCATAATTGTGTCTCTGTAATATTTTAAGTTTTTTGTGTCACAATAAAGAGTTTCCATCTATCTATCTATCTATTACGAAGATATGTACGATTTGTATGTAGACGTGACGTCACAATCCCCTACTACGAAAGTTTGTTGTTGACTTTTGATAGATATTTTGATAAAATAAAGTGGTCAAGTGCGAGTTGGACTCGCCCATGAAGGGTTCCGTTGCAGCAAGTAACATAATATACATAGTACACATAGTTCTTGTAGTTCCTTGTAACTTTGATCGAAGTTTCAATAATAGTGTATTTATGACGTACTAAAAAAAAACTACTGATCAGATCGAGTTCAAACTAATTTTCGTTGGTAGTTTACATGGTAATGTACATCATATATTTTTTTTAGATTTTTCATTCTCTTACTTTAGAAGTTAGAGGGGGGGACACACATTTTACCACTTTGGAAGTGTATCTTGCGCAAATTATTCAGTGTAGACGAAAATTATTTTAGAAACCTCAATATCATTTTTGAAGACCTATCGATAGACACCCCACATGTGTAGGTATGATGAAAAAAATTTTTTTGAGTTTCTGCTCTCAGTATGGCGGGCAACCCTAATTTTTCTTTTTAGGGTTCCGTAAAACGTAAAAACGGAACCCTTATAGATTCGTCATGTCTGTCTGTCTGTCTGTCCGTCCGTATGTCACAGCCATTTTTTGCCGAAACTATGAGAATTACACTGTTGAAACTTGGTAAGTAAATGTATTCTGTGAACCGCATTAGGATTTTTACAAAAACATTAAAAAAAAAGAAAAATTAGGGTTGCCCCCCATACTGCGAACTGAAACTCAAAAATGTTTTTTTCATCAAACCTACACGTGTGGGATGTCTATCGATAGGTCTTCAAAAATGATGTTGAGGTTTCTAAAATCATTTTCGTCTACACTGAATAATTTGCGCAAGAGACACTTCCAAAGTGGTAAAATGTGTGTCCCCCCCCCTCTAACTTCTAAAGTAAGAGAATGAAAAATCTAAAAAAAATATATGATGTACATTACCACGTAAACTACCAATGAAAATTGGTTTGAACTCGATCTGATGAGTAGCTTTTTTTAGTACGTCATAAATACACTATTATTGAAACTTCGACCAAAGTTACAACGAACTACAAGAACTATGTGTACTATGTATATTATGTTACTTGCTGCAACGGAACCCTTCATGGGCGAGTCCAACTCGCACTTGGCCACTTTATTTTAAAAATTTTTATTCAAATCTTAATGCGGTTTACAGAATACATATACCTATGAAGTTTCAACAGTGTAGTTCTCATAGTTTCGGCAAAAAGTGGCTGTGACATACGGACGGACAGACAGACAGACATGACGAATCTATAAGGGTTCCGTTTTTACGTTTTACGGAACCCTAAAAATACATGTCCATATTTTTTTGTTATCTACCTGACAAACTAATAAATTAGAATGGATTTTTTGATTATTTCTTCTTTTAATGAAAGCCTTTCCTCAAATTCTACTGACGTATTTTAGATATTCGTAGGATGGCACCTAATCTTTTTTGAATAAAACATTCTACTCACTTGTAATGTCTAACATCATTTAGTTTTGTAATAAAATACTGCATGTTTCATACAAAGAAGTCTTCGAATTAATGCATTATCATAAATACAATTATAGATAATTTTCTGTGCAAATTCTACAAAAACAAAACGTGCTCGAAGTCTAACATGAGTAGTTTCGACATTAAGGGTACAAAACAGACTTCAAGACAAAAACAATTGTCACTTTTGAAATGTATAGCATTAGAAGAGATTTATTAGTTTATAAATTGAAAATACACATGCTAGACACACAAAACTTTACAGGGTTTCACAGTAGGTCTGAGCAAAATAAACATACTTATTGCCAAAAATAACATCATATTGAAATGTAATACGAATACAAAAACTCTGATATTTATTTTTGGTAGGCAGTGTCTGTTTACTTCTTTAATTGGCATGCATGCATCGTGCTTCAAGGTTTTGTTCTGTAAATAGTTTTTAATGTGTGTTTTGAGACGTGAACTTTTGAAACTGTCACCTTCTCACCTTTGAGTGTTTGTCAAGTTGTCCACTTTTCTGTCAACATTTATTTTATTCAGTTAGTTAACGGGTCGGGAAGTTATAAAAGTGCGGTCACCATAAATTCAGTTATACATTCCAAACAAGTGTTACATTTTTAATACAGATAAAAGTTAACAATATTTTCCAAAATAAGTAAAGAAATTGCTCATGTACGTATGATATGCGTGAATATTATTCACATTTCAATGGCTATATGGTGTATCTAAACGTAGTTCTAGATTTTTGTGGTAGTAAGTTGTGTATATCTTGCATGTACAAGCAGACAGAATGCTATTTAAAATTGTTAGCACACATTATTAAATCATCAAAATAGAGTAGGGTCAGAGTTTCCACTCACCTGACTCTGAAGCAGAGGGCGGCAGGTGCGGCACGTCGCAGCAGTCGTCAGCATCGAGGCCACGCCCGCTGCCCTGCGTCAAGCGCCGCACCAGCGGACCAGTCACAATGTGAGATTTAACCTAGCTACGGACTACGCGACAACTACTTGCTAATATGCTCCGGCTCAATCCAGATAAAAATTGCGAATTGGATTTTTATTTTTCATAAACAAAACTTCTGGTTGGTCGTGGTGAGCCATTGATGAGTGTGAAAAATCTACTTTAAGGGAAAGGGTCACATTCGTTGTTCGCATTATCTAAATAATCACACTGATTAACACTTATGTATTTTCATGCAACGATCATGCTGGTTTTAATGGAATATGCTATGGATGACTTCCGCATGCTTGTTTAATGTTAGTCGTTCTAACATTAATTATATTAATTCTCATTTTTTAAACTATATCTAAATGGTTTATTGTATTTTCCACTATGTACGTCAATAAATTAGCTAATTATTAAGTACATGTATTATTTATTTCCTATTGCATAACGTTTTGATAGAGGCTGTTACTATACAGTTTAAATATTTACTAATTTACGTCTCTTGTAACTCAATTTCCAGCAATATAAAAATTATGACTTTAGAACTTTTTTTAATTTAATTATTATAAACATAGAATAATATCAGTGAAGATATTCACCTGGTCGTCTGAATTTGTAGGGGTAGCCTTGTTGTCTTCACTACCACTGTCTGAACAATCTTCTTCAAGCAGAGGTTCCAATCTTCTTCTGAAAACATCCCTACATTCCAACGTAACTATTAGTTTGCGTTTGAAATATGTGTTTTATAGTGACATAACAAAAAAGCCAAAAGCTAATATGACTACAAATACTGAATCGAAAATACAAGATTAAGTGTTTAAGCATTGGTAAAGCATAAGTGCCTAGAAAAATTTAAAAATCACATTAATGCTGCTATTTACCTTGGCAATAAAGGCCTCAACGTGGTGGGTCCTGTTATAGTTTGTGCCATAAGAAGTTCATCCATCATTAGTTCCGTGTCATCATCACCAGCATATGATGACGATGACTTTGTTGGTGACTGAAACCATGAAAGATTTTCTGTCAAATGTTTAAATGTTGACAAAAGTTATATCGATAACGTGTTCTCATTTCAGTTAAATATATAATATAATAGCGATTCTACATATCTAACATGCTATCAAGTCTAGTACATTTACCGATAATGTTCCATGTTCAGAATCAGGTAGATTGTCTGAAAGATCTCCTGATGACGGAGTACCCCAAGCATCTTCGCCACTTGCTCCACTTCCCTCGCCTGTTTCTCCCCCACCTTCTTCGGCTCCTATTGGAGTCTTCCAATCACTCACACCTAGACACCTGTTTCAGAAAATAAGTTATAATGTTTTCGTTGACTTCGGACAAATTTTGTCATTTAATAATATTATTTTATGTTATTCAATAATATTATTAAAATCTAATAGAACACATTGATCACAGACGATTTCAAAGTTTTCTAGACCACATCTAAATGTACAAACAAAACATTATTAAAAATTTGTAGCTAAATCCAAATTTTAAACTATGTATGTTTTACTAATATTAATAAAACATTGAATTATGATGACACAAATAGCAACGATACATATGAAATATTATTTGTAAGATCTAATCTATACCAAATAATTAAGGTAAATACATTTATGTTGTAATAAGAATATAAATATATATTTATGATACGACCTAGACATGACACTATTTGATAATAAATGTTAAAATATTTGTAAATCACCCATTATTTACATTTGTAAATACTATTCTAGCTGTTTGGCAAAGTGGATAGTTCTATAAAATTCAAAAAAAATCTACCATAAACTAGACATTACATTTATCAGAATTAAATGATTATGATACGAGTACCAAATACTTATCGCAGTTTCGTGTTTCTTCTTCTTATTGGTTGCCACCTATTGTTAAAAGAATACCATGAACGATAATAAAAACAATTCAATGCTCATGAATACTATTTTACATATAATTATTTCATATAATTTGAGAAATAACAAACTCATACATAAACATTTCAAAATTGTCAAGAAATAAGTATCGAGTTGTGTTGTGCATAGGCCTCCTGTCCACGGTTTTTAATGCAAACCAAACTTACCGACGCATGCCCCGCGGTGGGTGTGGTGTTATTAAAGCAGTTGGCCAATCAACCAAACACTTATCCTAGATCAGTAGCTATTCGGTAAGAAATCTAATACACCTGTGGTCACAGCTGGCCATTAAATTTAATTATCGGCAAAATATTGTTAGTGCAATACCTCTCTAGAAATGAAGGCTGTTTGTGGGCTATAGCTGTGCTTGGCACACTTTCCGTATAACTGAATATATTCATTTTTTCTACAACAAATGAACCGGCTCTAGCTGTCCATCCCATAATTCCTCCTGCTGCACCAGCAACTGTAAATTATTAACATTAATTAACCAAAAGTCCATAGACTGTTTCAGATTGTTTTTTAATAAATAAAATTTACATATTCTTTTACCTGAATTAAAATTTTTCGTGGTATCTGGTTCTTGAGCTGTCAGTCTTACATTGCCATCGTCAGTCTCATCGGACGGTAACCTCTCCAGGCTGGACATTGTACCATACCTATAGAAATAATTTCTAAAATAACACGTGACTTCATATTTTCATTTAATACTTTTTTATTACTTTCTAGTAAATTACGTGCTCACCTTTTGAGAGATACATAAGGTAAGTCTTCAGGGACATCTGGGGAATCAGGAGAGTCATCTACAAGGTTATCCTGTAGTAAACATAGAATTTACATCATTAATTTTAGAATAAAAAGTAATAATTCAAGATTGCACGATGATAACTTACAGTCTTATATGTTGTATTATAGTCAGGTGTTGGTGGAACTACAGCTATATTAGGAACAGGAGATTCTGACTTTGCTGAAACCAAACTAGCCGGCCTTGAGTTAGGATTATTTATTTTTGTTGGCGAATTCCTTTTGAATGGCTCAACTCTCATCAAATGTGCTGCTGGGTTGATGGCAGATAAACCCATTAACATCAAGGGACCGAGCTCTAAATCTTCATCAGATGCTACTTCATTGGCATTCATATTAGCATTGTGATCCTCAGTTCTTTCAGTCTTTTTAGTTAAACTTACATCTCCATTCATTTTACTCACAGCTGATATACCCATTCGTGGTGACCTTCTCATACCCCTTTCAATCCTATAATCGGGCTCATCTTCGTGGATCGAATCATCTTCCAAGAAAACAGATGAGGTTTTTAAACAGGTTCCTATGTTTTCTCTTTTAGTGATTATATTCATTCCCAAAACCTTATTTAATACATTTTCTGCTTTTTGTCTCGTGACTTGTTCTTTTTTTGTTGAGACTGGTGACGGATAATTCGATGTCACAGTTTCTGTTTTAGACAATGTAAAATTTTTCACACATTTAATTTCGTTCAGGTACTTTTCTTGCGCTATTACACACTGGACTTGGTTGGCAATATTTGAATTTGACATTCTTAGATCATTGGAACTGGAGTTGAACACCATAGAGCTGCATGTTGTGTGACTAGTTGATAAGGGGCTATTATTTCTACTGCTAGATGATGGGCTAGGAGATCTCATGGAGTGTTCTTTTCGTAATTCTAATTGACTTTTTGTTTGGCTTCTAGACATACTACGATTTAAGATTGGTGAATCGGTCTTTAGTTCATATGATGTAGATTTGAGCTTTCTTTGGTTTTGTTCAATGGAGTCTATGACTTTCATTGCCGCCTTTGGGGCATCTTCTGGACGAATTTTTATAGCATTCTTACGTTCTAAATGGCAAGAAAAAGTTTTAGATTTTCGATCACAATTTGCACTACACGTGCTCGTTGAGCTTTTGTTTGAATTAGAGTTTTGTGGTGAAGGTGAAGCCTCTGTTTTTGGTTTGGCTGGAATGATTGGAGGTTCTTTTTGAGATATTAAAGGACTATTTGGTTTTGAAAAGCATTTTTTATGACATTGTCTGCAAACTGGTATTGTATCTACAACAACAGGACTCGTTCGAACTGTGATCTGAAAAAGAAAAAAAACATTTATTAATAAATAAGACCACAAGTGAATTATTGATGCAATGTTCAATATTTAAGTGAACCCACTTGGCTTCCAGAATTACTGCTTTTAGAAGGACTCCGATCGTTTTCCTTCTTTTCATTGGGTGAAGAACCTTTTAATTCTGCGTTGACCACTAATTCTGCCACTTCTAAAAGGTTCAGTTCTTTTGACCTTTTCCTCAATTCTTCTACACTCCACATCTGTAACAGTAAATTACCAATAAAATCATAATTCATAATCTTAGTTCCATTTTTTAAAGGGTTATTATGTTTTCTTATTCGTACCTCCATATCAGCTTCAGGAGGGTCCATTTCTTCGGATTCAGGCAGTTGCGTCATCCATCTTTGCAAATGCAAAGTAGAACCTCTACTTCTAGTGCTCCTACCTCCTTCAGTGGCACTTCCTCCTGCTCCTGTCTGTGTCTCAGCTGAACTTCTTCTTGTCTAGAATGTGAATTTTACAGCTATTGCAAGAGTATACATAAGTTGAGCCGTTTGTTCCATTTATGTATTTGTCAATGTGGATATTTGAAGAAATTCTGTTTAAATATTCAGAAATAAAATTATTTCATATAAAATTTAAGTACTCACCAATTTTTAGTGGTGGAACTGAGATCATCTAAAATTAATTTTACATTTGCGTGCGACTTGGAAAATTTGTGTTAATTGTAATAAGTGTATTCTTAAGATTAATTTAAAATAATGCATTACAAAGAAAAATGGTAGAATTCATATTCGTTAGCGTCGCAAAACTGGGCCTAATGAACAAAATAAAAAGATTGTTTTATCGCCATTGACAAAATCACTTTATTTATGGAATAATTAGAAATATAATGCTCCGATCTAAACATAAACATTCAGATTCATATATTATTTACGTCCATTAAAATTACGTCACAAAGAATCCAGAACTATGAGTAAAATGTTATCTCAAAATTATCTTTCCTCGTACAATATTAAAGTCTATATTAAAATTTACACACAGCCAAAGACATCGAAAATTATTGATTCTAACTACAAATTTCTTTTATTTTCCACAAAATGGAGGTCAGACACACATATAAATAACCCCGAAAAATAGGTTATGTGAACATTTTGCGATGCTAGCGACATAATGAATACGCATTACTAGTTCATTACAACATTTAGATTATTGTTACATGAAGTAGATAGTAATCTAAGTCAACACCAATTAAAAGCAATAAACAAACATTTTTTTTCATAGTAAACACATCAACTACCATTTTTCACTGTAAATACATTTTAGTCTAGTGGCGATAAATGCTTTAATATTGTTAAACTTAACAAGCTTTAAATCAAAATGTGCTATGTCTACGATGAAATCTACATGTTCAAACTCGCGAAGCTGATCGCCAAATATCCACATGACCTGTACAAATAAGGCTATGTACAGATTTACATCCATTTTTTTCTGTACGTCGTCTGTTTCAACGATATTATCATAGGTAAACGGTACAAGGTTGTTTACAGTTGTATTAGTTATTTATTTAACAGTTTGGGTATAGAGCCAGTAGAGATAATGCAGAGTATGAAAAGTATGACTAATCGTAATATCAAAATAAGGGAAGCTTTTGAATGTTTTCTTACGAAAAGGACGGAAGACATAAAGCAAATCGTTTTATATACAAAAAGATTGAAATCATCTCGTAATTGTACACATTTCCTAACATTGGTACCCTAAAGTTACGATTTGACACTGAATATAGCTATGTTATAATTGTAAAATGTTGGCAAATACGTTTCCATACTTAATAATTTATAGAGAATTGTATAGTACTTCTCGTGGAGTCAAGTACTTCAAGTGAATTCTAGTATCCTGAATATCCGGTTGCTTTTTAACTTTTCACTATAAACATCATAAGTGGGTATCAGACTTATAAATTAGACTTTATTATAATCAAAATACCGACTTTTTAATACTGCTAATGTTCGAAAATATGTCTCTCAAAATTTTGTTACCACAACCTTAATCTCGACTATAAGCAAATTTCATAACAATCCAACAACGTCGCCCGCGCCGTCTCCGGCTAGTCTATGCGAAAGCTTTGCCTCACTGTCTTGAGACAGCACTCTGTTAACACGCCTAACGTCCGCTACGAACAGCACTACAAGAACACACCGATCAAGGTTCCTCTCTGTAACGTCTATCTGGGGTTATCACACGTCCGGATAAAGCAGGAGTCCGCCAGCTCCGGATCTGACTCCGCGGATCAAAGTTCTAAGTAAGCAGGTGGAGTCGGCCGCTCCGGTAGTGCCATTCGTGGCAGCAAAGGGTCATCGGGTAAGAATATACGCTCTTCCACGGCATGTTTATACGAAGGGTCTACATCTAAGTCGGCCAATGCCAAGTCAGCTTCGAATGACTCCCATCTACAAGGGGATATTTCAGAATAGTCTTCCTCGCCGCCATCCGGAGTCAATAGTGCACTGGGTGAGGTGGCACGTTCATCGTTTCTTTCGATGCTGGAGGACGATACGAAGTGGGATGAAAATGTTTGTGATTCGGCCGGGGAGAGATTGGCTGAGGGTGTTTCGGGAGTGGGTGCGGTTCGCCAGACGGTGCTGAGTGGGCCGCGGACGGGTCGGGGGGTGGGGGAGTCTGAGTCGGTTCTGACGTCGAAGCTGACTCGGCATTCTTTCTCAGGGCGTTCCTCGACGAGCATGTTGAGGTGGGAGCGGTAGGAGCTGGCGGGGAGCAGCGCCAGGCTGGAGTGGCGCTGGATGCTGGACGCGGATACCTGGCGCGCCTGCGAGTCCAGCGTGGCCAGGGAGAACGTTAGCTGCGGGTCCGGGGAGTCCAAAGGCGAACCCAGCGGCGTGCCCGACATTGTATGCGCGCGACAACTGGAAACATACCTCCGATTAATCTTACCATCACCTTAACCTATGATTTTGTCACAAACACAATAAAAAAAACAAAAAAGTAAAAAGAAGTAAATTTAACGACAGACTTGAAAATTTAAATAAAGCAGCAGCACTATTATTTCACTCTGATGTGACAAAACAAAGAAGGATTAAAAGATCTCTAATCATGTGGGGTTAAGATTCATATAACATAGAACTGAGGTAGACAAACTTTCGAGTATTTTTCAAATGAATATAAATGTAAAATGTTTATATATCATGTATAAAAAATTATGTCACGTTGTTTGTTCACGATGAACTTTTAAATTACTGTATAATCGATTTTAATTTTAAGCGTGAATTGTTTTTAACAACTTCAGAGATAAAATAGTGTGTAGCTCATTTTATGGGAGAATCCAGCAAGGGTTATAGCTTTTCGGTGTTGTGACAAGTAGATGTTGGTCGTAGGGACCACGAGTTCAACTCATTTTTAATTTAAATATTATCCAAGCGGTTGGTTGACGCGACGCGTGACTAAAATACTGGCATTTCTCTGACCCAACATTATAAGCATTGCAATTCAGCGTATCATTGTCGCCAGAATGCTGGGCACGCTTTCTACTGGTAGTGTGGCTTGAGTATGTTGAGTATTTGTAGGCCTTCAATGGTGTATGGATTATTTAGATGTGCTTAGTGTTAGTAAGTAGTTATGTACCTATGTGCTGTGCTAAGTAATGATTTCGATAGATTTTTATGTTTTTGCATGGGACTTCATCTTTATTCCACTAGCTGTGTGTTACTTACCATCAGGCACACGTCCTACTCGTCTTTTAACTCTTTAACATATTAAACTATTTTCTTTAAAAAAAAAAAAAAAATCGACTTTAAAGTTTAATTCAGACACTCGAATCTCGTCTGGATCTCGAAAAAGAATCTATCACTATATCGTCTAAATATAGTATGAAAGCAAATTTTAGCTATTTATTCACATTTCTAAAACCGCTCCACCGATTTCGATAATACCTATTTAAATGGGTTCATCTCTAAACTATGATCTACCATACAAAATAAAATCCATCAAAATCGATTCTCAACTACTGTTGCTGTTATGCTACCGCGTAACATGCATACAAAAAATTATACATCCGAATTGTCTTTTTTGTAATTCAGTTAAAATAGCCTAATGTAGTTTTTATTGTCCGTTATATTGAGAAGGATAACTTCGTTGTTGTTGGTACTCACATCTGTCTCTGCAGTAGACTCTGCCACACCGCCTTCAGGTCGATGGAAGGCGCGCGCAGTACTACCGTCCGCGCGCGACCGGGAGTCCGGGGCGCGCACGACACCAGCGGAGACTCCCCGCCCGTTCGACCGAGGATCAGACGAAACTCCGTAGCTGTGAAAGTTCGGAATTAGTAACACTTTACATGTGAACGATATTAACATATTATACGCATGATGACTAAAGAAACGAATTAGTCATCAAAAACCATCTATCAGATTATTCAAAATATTGTACATGTATTTTGTCATTCTTTTGTTTTGAAACAAAAAATGGGCACTCGTAGGGACTGCCGATAGAAGTGAAAACTGATAACTCGGAATTTGATAAATAAATAAATATTCGTGGACAATTCACACACCATCTGGCCCCAAACTAAGCACAGCTTTTACTATGGCGGCCAGATAGCTGATTTAATACTTATAGTAAAATACTATATAGTTTTAAATACATACTTATTATACATAATATGGTAGCTCACTTTGGAAACTACGCGGGTGAAACCGGAGAGCGTGTCCATGACCACGGCTATCTTGAAATACTGACGCTGCTGCCCCGAGTTTACCCGGAGATTTTGTCATTTACTAACTTGACGCTTGAGCTCAATTCACAGCCCACGAAAAATCTGTGTGTGGTGTACCAAAGAAAGTTTTCAGTTCAAAAACGACGAAGATATAGTGCTCAGAAGTTTCGAGTGACGTCACTACATTGTACGGTTTTCGCGGAGACGTGACGTCACAACCCCCCACTTTCTGGAATCCTCCACACAAAAAAAGGTTGATGATCTATCATTATCGATTTGTAATACCAGTGAAACAAAAAGTACGTGTCCCATATTCTGCTATTACTCGTATCTACCGACGGGACGGAGAATTAGAATGGTCTGACCCAGTCATAACTTTAATTCCAAAACGGAGTATAAATCATCACTTTCATCGTATCAGCCGAATAGTTCACTGCTGGACGAAGGCCTTTCTCAAAGACCGGTGTTGCGCCATAAATCCAACAATTTCGTTGAAAACCAAATAGTCGGTTCATCTTGTGATCCTGAGGCCTCCAATCCAGCATTTATACTAAGACATAATTTGTTTTGACGGTGACGTCAAAAACAGAGAAGGGACACACCCCTCGTGAACAGAGGGAAGTTTTAACTTGGCAAAGTCAATTGATGTGTCTGGTGGCTTTTTGAAAATTATTTATCTTGTAATGAGGGTCTTGAGGATCTTGTAGTTTAGCAATGAGTATTTGAAAAATATCTTCCTATCAAACATATCGTATTAGGTATAGTATTCCTTGTGATTATTTTCGACATCACCATCATCAGCCTGTATCGTCCACTGCGGAATATAAGCCTTTTCTATTATTCTTTTCGTGCCATTTTGACAATTGTTAAATCTGTTTGTCATTTTATGTTTTTGTGATTACGGGCCTAAAACTTGTATTTTCTTACCTATTTTCTTCTTATTTGAATATCTTACCTTTTTTCCTAACATTGAACTGCGCTTCCGAGACGGTCGTGAGAGCAACTGGTTCTTCCGTGACAAACAGCACCCGATCCCTGGAGACGGTCGCGAAGAGAAGCAGGTCGCTGAAGAGTAACGCCCAGTAAGGTCTGATGGCGCGACCTTCCACCCTGGACAGCTCCCCACCGAAGATCCACTGACGACCCGCTGTGCTTAATACGAATGGCTGGAGACAAAGAACGGCAGCTTAATGTTTGAAGTACTGGCATATAATCTAGAAAAGAAATTATAAATGCGAATGTTTGTTACTCTGGATGGATACATTTGACCTTGATCGGGTACAATGGGTAAAATGGCAGAGGCACCGCTAGTAATATTGTAAATGCGAAAATCTGTGAGGATGTTTGTTACTGTTTCAAACTACTAAAAGAATCTGGATGAAAATGGCACATAGACAGATAATAGTTAGGAAAAACACATGATCTACTTTTATCCCGGGAAAATTACGGGGACGAGAACTGGCCAAGTCAAACCGCGGGGCGTAATATGAATAGACTAGCGCTTCGTGGTCTTCCCGCGAAGTTCTCGTTTTTGTCATTTTGCCCTAGTTAAAAGTAACCAATAAACCAATTGTGTTTCAAATTTCCCATACGAGAAGCAGTTCTGACGTGGTTGAACAAATAAATACAAACTTTCACATTTATAATGTTAGTAGGATTAAACGAGACAAAGGTACACAAGCACAAGATAAATCTATAAAAGATAATAAAACAGGACCATCATTACCTTACACCTAGTGAACACGAGACGACTTTCCAAATCTGCTACGGAGAGTAACGGTTTCCCATCGCCAGCTAGCCCCATCAGACCCGATCCAGCCGTCACATCTTGGTAGCCAATCTGAAAATGCATTTATTGTTAGTTGTCTACAATATTCATTTATACATTTTCTACAACAAGACGAACATGACGGTTACAAAGTGCACGCCATGAATTTAGAAATGAAAAGTGAGTGGTTAACCATAGGTGACTTTTGTATCCCATTAGCTCTGAAGTGGCGCGCCTTGCTCTATGACACGTGTCCTGCCTTATTAAAATTTTGTATAAATGCTTTCCAAATGACCCTCCCTGACCAGAGTAACTTGGTAAGGTGGGAAAAAGCCTCTGAAAAATGTTGCTATACTTGTGGAGAGGCGATATGTACAGCAAAGCACATATTGGTGGGATGCAAGGTGGAGCACCTTAACCTTAACCTTAACAGGGGTCATTAGGTAACCACAGCACCATGACAGAGTACTTGAAATCATACGTGAAGATAAATAAGCCTTTCAGTAGCTAGAGCCCAAAAAGTATTGACGACAAACAAAAGACAAATTAACTTTGTAAAAGAAGACTCAACTTCAAACTCCGGTCAACTCTTTTTTTGTTACTATAGAACTTTCAACTTCACTTCTTTTCAAGAGGTTTTATAATTTTGATCAAAAAAATAAAAAACTACATACGTCGATGATATATTAGTTTATAATTAAATCTTTTAAAATTAATGAATTGTGGAAGTTTAATTTTGTATTAACATCGGTTGCTTTTTTTTAACTATAATAAGTTAGCACTTGACCATCATCTCGCCAGATGTTAATATAAGCGACGATGCGATCTACGATGGAGCGCGTTTAGTTTTGCCGAAAAAAATATAATTTACAGAAAAGAACTAAAATTTCTGACCTGCAGCTGTTCCACAATGATTTGCAGCTGTTTCTTCTCGAGCTGGTCGTAAGGTCCGGCTCCGTTGGCTGCTGCCGCTGCCCTCATCAGCCGGAGTAGTTCCCGGAACTGCTCCAGCGGCTTGTGGACCAGGGACGTGATGTCGGGCCTCCGTCGGGGGATGGGTGGACTGGTGCAGAAACGGGCAAACGCGCCGCTTGGGTCTTTCGACTTTTTTACCTGAAAAAATATGTCGATTTTAGTACATACCTATTGAATTAATTGTCTACCTTCTAAA
Source organism: Ectropis crepuscularia (assembly GCA_963693475.1). NCBI lineage: Eukaryota > Metazoa > Arthropoda > Insecta > Lepidoptera > Geometridae > Ectropis > Ectropis crepuscularia. The sequence continues at coordinate 30,576,570 of OY856339.1, read as the reverse complement.
TGAATGTTTGTCTGTATGTCTTTTATAGAATCGTAAACTACATATTTGATCACGTGATGATCTTTAGAAAAGTTGTTGTGTATGAGCCAAAGAAGGTTTGCATGAGTTTGTACGACCAATTTTCGACAGGTGGTGTAGCAACGACAACAAATTATTTCATACTTTATCACCAACCATCTCAGTCAAGATACTCAACTGTGAGAGATCGTGGGAGTGATTAACCAAGCCACTAGGTCGTCCGCAGAAGCGGATATAAAAGCGAGCGGAAGTATACCGTCCATAAATGCATTACCCGTACAATGTAAGATGACTATTGACCAAACTGGCACGGCCGCTAGCGAGCTTCCTACATATAAAGAAAACAAAATAGATTTATGTAAAAATATGTTACTTACAAGAACGCAGTCTGCTCGTTTCAATCCTAGACAGTACTTCTTATAAAGGCTAAGGAACACAGGGGTCTTCTGAAGGTATACCGCCACAACGGTCGAAGTCGGAATTTCGCCGTCATCTTGCCCCACTTGGTCGAGGATGTCTTCGGATAGTCGGAAGATCTGCAACAAATTACTGTGTTATTGTACTTCATCATCATCATCATCATCATCATATCAGCCGAAGGACGTCCACTGCTGGACGAAAGCCTCCCCCAAGGATCTCCACAAAGACCGGTCTTGCGCCGCCCGCATCCAACGATTTTCGGCGACCTTCACCAGATCGACGGTCCATCTTGTAGGAGGCCTGCCAATGCTGCGTTTTCCGGTGCGTGGTCGCGACTCAAGAACCTTTCCGCCCCAACGGCCGTCAGTTCTGTGAGCTATGTGCCCCGCCCATTCCCACTTAAGTTTAGCAACTCGGTGAGCTATATCGGTTACTTTGGTTCTCCTGCGGATTTCTTCATTTCTGATTCTATCACGCAGGGAAACTCCGAACATGGCTCTTTCCATTGCCCTTTGGGTAACTTTGAGCTTTCTTACTAGACCCATAGTAAGCGACCACTTCTCTGTTCCATAAGTCATCACTGGCAACACGCACTGGTCAAAGACTTTCGTCTTGAAGAGACACTGCGGCAGTTTGGATGAGAAGATATTACGTAACTTCCCGAACGCTGCCCAACCAAGTTGGATTCGCCGAGTGATCTCTTTCTCAAAGTTGGATCTACGCAACTGGACCGTTTGTCCTAGGTAGACGTATTCGTCAACAACTTCGAGCTTAGAGTCTCCTACTTTTAAAGGAGTGGGTATAACATGGTTGTTCAACATGATTTTCGTCTTGTCCATGTTCATTTTTAGACTTTTTTGGAGGCTTTACTGAGGCCATTCAGCATCCTGCTTAAGTCGTCCAGGGTTTCAGCCATGACTACAATGTCATCGGCAAATTGGAGGTTGGTGATGTACTCGCCATTGATGTTGATGCCGAGTCTGTTCCAGTCCATAAGTTTGAAAACGTCTTCCAGTGCAGCGGTGAACAGTTTCGGGGATATGACATCTCCCTGTCTCACACCTCGCTGCAGTCGAATCGGCTTCGAGTTCCGGTCCTGGAGACGGACTGACATGGTGGCGTTTTCATACAGACACCTTAATACTTCGACGTACCGATGGTCAATTTGGCACCGCTGGAGCGACTGTAGCATAGCCCAGGTCTCAATCGAATCAAAGGCTTTTTCATAGTCTACAAACGCCAAACATAGGGGCTGGTTATACTCTTCGATTTTCTGTATAACTTGCCGCACCGTATGTATGTGGTCTATGGTGCTGAAGCCTTTACGAAATCCGGGTTGTTCGGGCGGTTGAAAGTCGTCAAACCTGCGACCGAGACGGTTCGAAATAACCCTCGAAAACAGCTTATAAACATGACACAGAAGCGTGATGGGCCTGTAGTTCTTTAACAAGGTCTTGTCAACCTTCTTAAAAAAGAGTATAACCATACCTCTGTGCCATGCTTTCGGTGTTTTGCCTTCGAGTATGACGGAATTGAAAAGCTTTTGCTGAGTCCTTAGCATATGTAACCCTGCTGCTTTAAGGACCTTAGCTGTAATTCCGTCATCAACCGGCGCCTTATTTTAGGGCCATTCGAATCTTGTACAGGCTAACGTTCGGGATATTTTCGGTGTAATGTCGGGTCAATTTGGATCTTAGGTCATGGGCCAGATGACGGGCTGTTGTGTATTCGTGTATAACTGTCCGTAGAACTTCTCCACCTCTTCCATCAGCTCGGATTTGGACGGTACGATCTTTCCATCCTCGGTCTTCAGCTTCATCAGTTGACTTTGACCAATAGACAGATCCCTCGCGAACACTTTCGAGCCTTTGTTTTTCTCCACACTTTTCTACACACTTTGTGTTGAATGGTGTATGTCGCGAGTTAATGATCTTGAGGTCTGCCTATTGATTTCTCGATACTGAGAAGCGTCACCTGTAGATTGTAAGACTATCGCGCGCCTTTCCTTCATTAGCTTTAGGGTAGAGTCTGAAATCTTGTTGGTTCTTTTTGCACGACCGATATTGTAGTGTTTGGATCCAATCGTGTGGACAGCTTCCACGATTCTGTCGTTATTATCGTCCACGTTTACACACTCACCTAGGCATTCTATAGTAGATTTTTGTATTTTATTGTAGGTTATTGTACTTACGAACACTTTTTTAAATATATTTGCATTTGACTATCTCGACTCATCACTAACCATCGTTAGTGACGATGTGTTCTACGATGGAATGCGTCTAGAAAAAATCGATTCACTCTCGACTTTAAGACACCAAGATAACCCACCCAGCTAACGTATTCCACAGCCTAGACGTTATTATTACCATAAGGAGTCAAAGTCTCGTTCAAGTCTTTTGAACGTTAACCATGAATCGAAGTCGCTTATTTGAGCTTTGTGCAGTCCGCAAGAAAAAAAGCAAAGTGGTATTATTGGATCATGTATTTCAAAATCGTATACGTTACTCGTAAATTTACTGAAATGTATTAAAATTCATTGAAAAATTTACAAAGTATCCAAAATTAAACAGCGTATTTTTTGTTTTTGTTAGAAAACAACTGTAACGGCAACTACCTTGGTAAAATTGCTGGGCGCTGCTAGTATATTTTTTTTTACTCTACAAATTGTATTAATATTTATTGATAACCCAAAATTTGAGGCTGCGACCGCGCCTGGTCAAAACCACAACGTGTCAGGCATAAAAAAAAATATGTTTATAACTGTGACTTACCTCTTCAATATTTTGGAATAGCAGTTGTTGGTCGCTAGGCGCTATGAGGTCTGCTCTCTCCGCCAGGGGTGACACGAATCTCACCAGGCCGAACTGTAGGCACGTCGCGTAGTGCTGTTCCCGTGCGACCACTGCCAACAGTGCGCGCTTGCGGCCGTCTGCTGATAACCCTGGCGTCTGTTGGACGCAACAACAAATCATACTATGGCGTGACCAAAATAGTGTTATTTTTATTTTTTAATTCTGAGCCTCCGCTTTTTTTAAAATTGAAATTTCGCCTCATTTGTCCCTATTTGGTTAGGGAAAATCTTATGGTTTTGCGTCTCTTACGTGACGTAGCATCGGAGTGATGGCGGAAAAGTGGGGCGTAACGTAAGAGCAAGGCTAAAAATTCATGGAACGATATTCACTCGCGACGGGCGCTGGTTTTATTTAAATTCTCATGAGACCGCTAATTTTCGCGGTTTCGCAGCCGCCGCGGGTGAGATTATCGCCCACAAACGTGGTGGATGATGGGCGGGAGGCGACCGCGCAGAAGCCACGCGCGCCGCGGGGCTAAAGGTGCGTACGCCTGCCTCTAATAGGCAGGCGGAGGAAACTTGCCTTGGACCGAACCACGGACGAGCGACAAAATGGCGCCGTATTGTCAGCTGATTTATTTCTGCGTCTGTCCTGAAATCCTTTGACCACAGTCAAAAAACCGACACCGAATGACTCGCTCCGAGGCAGCGTCGTGCCGTTGCAGCCTTGTGCCGCGGCAGGCTCGCGTGAGGCACGCCTCTTGCTCATACTTTCAATTTTTACATATAAATTTGCATTCTACAGAAGCTACAGGCCTGCAACCGCAGCGGGCGCGGCTGAAAATCGCTCTCTGTGTTTTTAGCTTTAGACGTTTCTTGGATGGATGAAATCTTGTGATTTCACATCGATATGCGTAATAACAATATATCTGAAGCTTTACATGGTTTTACATATTGTGCAACATTAGTACCTACCAATTTATAAAAAAATCTTAGAAATAAATTTTCACTTCTATCATGACTGCTAGTTTTTTGTTAACTGATACGTTTGCACTTGACCCCTATCTCGCCTGATGTTAAGCGACGATGCAGTCTACGATGAAGCGTTCTTACCCAGGAATTATTACTTTATTAACTTATTTATTATTATTATTGCAAAAATGATGTCGCACCAGCTCGTTTGAATCTTTAGAATGTGAACGAAGTCAAAGAACATGACACGAAGTCACTTTTTCGATTTCGAGCAGTCTCCCATAAATACGGGTTTGGTGTTATTTCGTCAAGCAAAATAATTGGACACTCAAACCTGACAAAAAATCCTAAAAACTACCAGTTTTCCGATGTTCAAGAATTTGAAATCTTCCTGAGTCTTTTGGAATGTCTCTCGATTCGATCGATTCCAAAGCCTCCAGTTGGTACTTAGGTAACTGATCCATCCCAAAGGTGCAAACAGTGCCGCATACAAGAGCAAACTTGTGCTTGGTAAAATGCTAGCAACTGTTCTGACCTGAAGTAGCTTCACACCAAAACGTAGATTCTACATGAACTCTTCGTGCAGTTAAGGAGCGTCAGTGATCCCAACGCAAAATTTGACATCTGATTGATTCTCAGTGATGCTACTGGTTTTCCCGCCAAATTGCTAAAACTTAGCTGGGGTGCGGCGTAAAGGTGCTGTGATAATGTGTGTAATGGAGCTATGAAATCAAGCTAATCACATTATCTATACTAATATTATAAAGCTGAAGAGTTTGTTTGTATGTTTGTACATTGAACGCAAGGATCTCTGGAACTACTGATCCAAATTAAACGATTCTTTCTTTGTAGGATAGTCCATTTATCGAGGAAGGCTATAGGCTATTTAACATTACGCTACTATCAACAGGAGCTGAACAGGAGTGAAAAATGTAACAAAAACGGGGGAAAATATTGCTTTTTGAGAGCTTTCGTTCCGTGACAGCATATTTCGTATTTTAAAGGTTGCGTCTTTAGAACCTAAATAACCGAATTTGTTCAAAATTTGATTTGGTACGACCGAATTTCGATAGATGGCGTAGCAACGCGCGCGCATTCAGCTAGTTTGAATTATACAGGATTTAATCATGAACTAAAATCATTGTTTGTTTACCTCGACGTTTCGGCAGCGTTACAACCGTCGTGTGGTCGCGAGAAGACTAAAATAATTGCGGGTCGTCACATTGTGAAATGACGTGATCTCGATCTACCCTCATTTGGTCTTCAAAAATCGCTGGGTTGCTACCACGACACACAACACTAGTAAACTAGTATATAATCATTTGAGTTCGTGATTTAGTCTTGTATGATTTAACTATTATGTGCTAGAACAAAAAAAAATATTGGCAGTCATAGGAACTGCCGATAAAAGTGAAATCTTATAACTAAGAATTTGATAGCTCACCTTGGAAACTAGATGGGTGTAACCGGAGGGCGTGGCCTAGCCATCATGGCATGGCCATCTAGAAATGCGTCAGCGTTTCCCATTGGCTGACGCATTTCTAGATGGCCATGCCATGATGGACAGGCCACGCCCTTTCAGCATTTCCTATAGGCTGACGCATTTCTAGATGGCCAATGAGCATGGTACCGAGTTTACCCGAAGATTTCTTACCATACCCGAGCGTGACGGAAGGATTCAATTCACAGCCCACAAAAATCTGTCTAGGCGCGCCTAAAGAAGTTTTCACTTCAAAAACAAAACAAGCTAATCATTCCAGGAAAGATGTCCGAGATGAGAATGCGTAGAGAAGCTAAGATACGGTATAACTAAGCAGTGCGACGATTCGCAGTGAACTTTTTCCATAGTTCATTACATTAAGTGCTCAAAGCCGTGGTAGCCGAGGGGCTAGAAGATGCGTTTCACAATGTACAGGTCGTAGGTACGCTTTCCGTCCCTTTGAGCATTTTTCCTAGGCCATATACATAGGGCATTTTTTTGTAATCACCAATGATTGAATGGTAAATGGATACATCGTGAGAAGTCAGCATGTTCGACGAAGTGGTCTAGACAGGGCAATCGGGCGGGGCGTGCGGGATGAGACGCGGGAAGCGCGCTCCTGCATTACAATATTAGTATTGCAGGAGCGCGGCTCAGGGCTGACGTCTTCAGTATGCTTTAATTTTGTTTTGATGCCACGTTTTTAAAATTGCGACAACCCTACCCGTGCCTAGACATTATCGGCGTTTCTCCCAAGATCAAAGACGATGAACTACTGGCCGTATACTCTAATTCTACGAAAACCAATTTTCGAAAAAAAACTTGCGACTTTCGTACTCTCGTTCTACTTCGTTTCGTCCGATACAACTTTGTTTGACATTTAAATGTTCTAAGCATACTCTAATCAGGGTAGGCTTAGAACATTTAAACGGATAAAACGACGGATCGAAGTAGAACCGGAGTTGGAAAGTCGCGAGTTTATTTCGAAATTACGTTTTCGTAGAAATTGCTTATGCTCGAAAGCCGCCTATACATACTGGCCGAGTGCAGGCCAACGCCAGTGTGTGGAGGGTCGTTTTGTGATGACTCGCGTCGCTCGCCTCGCTGGCCGAGTGACGGCAAGTGGCCAGTGTGTATAGGGCTGTTTTGTCTCGACTCGTCTCTCGTGACCGGTGTCGGTTTTTGTGCACAAAACAAAGGCGCTCGGCGAGTAGCGTCCTGCTCTCCTATTGGCCTACCTCGTTTTTGTCTGCACTGGGCCAGTGTGTGGATGCTACGTTTTGTCTCGTGCCGTTTTTTGTCTGCACTGGGCCAGTGTGTGGATGGTTCGTTTTGTCGGCACTCGCGTTGGCTTGGGATGGGCCAGTGTATGGATGCTTCGTTTTGTCTCGTGCCGTTTTGTCGACACTCGCGTTGGCTTGCATTGGCCCAGTGTGTATAGGCAGCAGAATAAGTTACGGTGGTCTAGTCGGGAGAACGGCGGCTGCCGATCCGGAGACCCCGGGTTCAAACCCCACACGCACCACTGTCTTTTCGAAGTCAAGTGCGTAATACCGCTAACTTAAAAAAAACGGTGAAGGAAAACATCGTGAGGAAACCGACATGTACCAAGAATCTTTCGAAGTCATATGTCATCCGCCAACCCGCACTGGGCCAGCGTGGTGGATTATGGCCTTAACTCTCTCCTTGCGAGAGAAGGCCCCGAGTCCCAGCAGTGGGAACGTTTAGTGGGCTGTTGATGTTGTTGATGTTATGCTCGAAGCGGTATCGATCAGTTCAAGCACATTCATAATGTTATTTATCTGTTCACATTCCTCACTCGTGTTGTTTCTTTGGTATATTAATCAGTTACTAGCATCTCCCTGCGGTCTTAGCCGTGTGGTTCCTGTTATTTTCCCGAGATAAAAAGTATGCATCTATGTGGATACGTCCATGTATTCTTCCAGAGTATAATGTAACTGTGTTCCAAATTTTAACCAGATCCGTTGAGACGTTACGACGTGATTGAGCAACAGACATAAAATATCCAAACATTGACATTTTTAATATTAGTGGGATTCTAATGTATATATCCTTACGTCATGAACCTCACACAGTTTGAGTGGGCATTAAACTTAGGATGAACTTAGTAGGTAGTATATGTTACTAATAGCAACCCATGGTTTCACTCGTATAGTTACTGATCCTATAGTTTCCACGGGTCAAAGAGTAACGTATGTATGTATTCCATAAATTAACTATCTATGTAGGTACTAAATTAAATCTAGATATCTTTAGTAGTAGTAGCTTGGAAGTATAACAAAACATCCATGTATGCGTACAAACTTTCGCATTTGTCTTAATTGGTAGGATTTGCCAGTAAGTACTCCCAACGGCTTTCGTACCGCAGTATTTTTAATAAGCAATACATTTTTGGCAATTTTATTGATTTGGTCTTTATTTTGGTAATTTGGAACACAGATTATTATTGGTATAACACATAGGCTACTTTTCATCACGGGAAAATTACAGGAACGAGAAATAAGCGAGTAACATTGCGGGGTGCTACTAGTATAGTATATTATAGTCTGGAATTGTAGATACATAGGCTGTTTTTCATCCCAAACAAATGCAGAGTTTCTGAGCGAAAAGTGATTATTGAACGCGCACCAAATCGACGGAAAATGAAGCTTGTAGTTTCAGCAAACTCAATTGAACGTGCTATTTTTAAAGAAGATTCATGTATAACCTGGTGTATGTAAAACCTAAATAATTACTTGAAAAATGATACGAGCTTTAGATAAAATCGTTGTGAAAAACATGCATTAGGAAACCACACTTTTGAACTGGAGCTTGTTCCTCCCAAATAAAAAGAAAACAGGAGCTCAAATAAAAGAAAGCAATTAAAACGTAACAATGGCGTGAAGGAAGGCGATAATAACGTGAAGTTGAGGTGATAAAGTAAAAAAACAAAAATGAATTAAAAGCAATAAATTTATTTTCCACATAATTCTACTAAACGTAAATTAAAAACGAAATAAAAACAACAAGGAACCAATATTTCAAGAGTACAGAAAATAAATTACCTAAATTATTAAAATCGTTTGCTATAAAAACAAAATTATACAAAAACACTACCTAAGTTTGACGCATTAATGCAAAAGAAAAATAATAACACACAAAATCTAAAAGAAAATAAATAGTAAAGAAAACATGATAACAAAATAAATATTAACAAGAACAGTAAGCTTAAACGTAACGATTCCCCATTTGATGATTTAGAGTAAACTAATACTACAAGCCCTAATGATAAATCTATTGAAACACATCTTAAAGTTAACTGGAATGTTTGAAGTCTGTACAAAGTACTTAACAGACTTAATATCTGTACAATTCGAAGCACGCAATGCCAACCAATATATTATTGAGTGCCATAGGTCTAGCGCTAGCACCACAAGTAAATATCGAAAAATTTTGTTATAAATTCAGACGTGACTAGTGCAAAAATTTTGAATTTAGAAAAGAGGCTTCAGACAATGATGCCATTACCGACCTCTTTGGAGAATGTGACTTGTGGGAGGTGCAGCTTACGACGGTCGAGTGATTGGCTGGTAGACGAGCAAGCCGTAGGTGGTCTGGCAGCAGCCGCTGGTGATGATAAGGCAGCTGTTCTTGGAGATCTGGGTGGAGGTGGCGGCGTTGATTCGGCTGGGGGTAAGGAGGCTACGGCAGCTTGGGCTAATTTTGTTCTTATCCCGACGCCGTTTTGTGGAACTCGACGGTATGTTTCTATTGTGAGCATTTGGCCCCCAGATCTGGAAGAAGAATACAGAAATTAAATTAGTTTTTCTGTTAAAAAATTCAGGTAAATTAATGAAACTGCAATTGAAGCAAAGATCTGAAGAGCATCTGATTTTTTTTGACTAGACGCACCATTACAGGGTAGCATTGTAATTAGCTCTGCAAGCATTAGAACGTTATCATTTTAAGCGAGAACAGTTCAAATAGCTTTTTGTAGTAGTAGTTTGACTTTGTGTCCTATAATGCCGCTGGAATAATTACAAGGCGATTCTAATTTAAGGGTAGTCAAATGGTGGACCATGCAATTCAAACCGCCCATTGTTTTACGCAGACCCAAATTATTTTACTCTGATTATTTTAATTCTATAAAATGAATCCCATTTTATAATTCGTATCATCCACAAAGGCAGTATTTGAATCGGTAGGTTAAAAATATCCTTATATTTTCATGTTTTACTAAAAAAAATTGTAATGTAGCAAGATGGTACTATTATACCAATATACTAATCCACACCGAACTAATTAACGACAACATATTCGAACTTCAACCATTTGTCCCATTACATTTAGTATCATCGCCCAGGATCGTTGAGCCAAGTAAGTTAGGTAGCCCTGGGGTAGTGTCTACCGGCAGTAGCCCAACCCGAGGTCGTACCGTCTGAGATATCCTTGGGCTAGTCGTCGTACGAAATACAATACTCGTTGAGTACGATATGATTAGCTTCGTAGAGCCCTGCGCTTCATTTTGGTAGGATGGTAGGCAGTAGAAGCCATCTCAGGACAATTGTCCCAGGTCCCTTTTATGGATGAAAAGTGATCTGTGCTCCGGGAAGGCGATGACAGCTCAAGGTTCGGTAGGCAGAAAAGGCTACTTAGGGTAAACTGCCCTAGGTTCTTATGAAAAGTGAGCAAACTGGCCTAGGTGTTTAAGTGCTTACTTGACGAGCGCCCGGACCTCTTCCTCAGGCAAGGTGACGACGTTCCTGCCGCCGACGAAGACGAGGTAGTCTCCCGCGCGCAGCCCCGCCCGCTCGGCGGCGCCGCCGGCCGCGACGCGCTCCACCCGCGGCGGCCGCGTCCACACCACCGTGAACCCGAACCCACCGCCCGAGCCTCGCACCAATCTGACAAGACAAAACAATAGAGTATAAGACGCATGATCACTAAAAGAAACGAATTACTTCGTCAGTTCGATTATCAAAAAATATTGGACACGTATTTTTTCTTTTGTTTCAGAAACAAAAAATGACGAAGATACAGAGCTTAGAAGTTTCTAGTGACGTCACTTAATAGTACGATTAAGTGATGTCACAGTTCTCCCACTCCGGAAGTTTGATGACCTATCGCGTCGGCTTGAGCGACCAAAAAAATTACACGTGAGTTACCCGTTTACCCAATAAATATCTGTAACAACCACGTTAACTTTAATACTAAAACCTATCTGTATAATGTAGCGGTGCCACTACAATCGCAAACTGTTCCCAGATATTACAAAATTTGACTACTTCTGAGTCTGTGTTCTGTGGGCGTCAGTAGTTCTCGTTTTGGGCGTTCTGCAGATAAGTTGGTGTCACTATACTTAAGAAGAGATCCTCACTTTCTACTAGTAGTGAAGGGAGTCCGGCCATTTCTTGGAGCCCGTTTTGGTGCCCCGGGTTCTTCTGGTGGGTCTAACTCCAAATACCGGAGGAACAAGTGTTCATCTGCTTCCCTCTGGAGCGCTGCGGCCACCGCCTGCGCCTGGTTGGCAGAAGTGGTAGACGAGGGACCATTCGTCACTCCTGGAACCGAGAAACCAAAACTGATATAGAATTATGCAGTTCTTTAAATGTTAATTCGTAAATACGAGTAGTAACACAAAAAGTCAATCCCAGGTAATGGATTTTACTTAAGTTAATCAGTGCAATAACTTTTTCGCAAAGTTTTTAACTTTGATCGTTTCTGCTTATTGTGTAAATCGTTTGCAGCCTAGGAACGCCTTACAGGCGTAAGAGGATACAAACAGGGTGAATAATTTGACAAAATCATCGATTTTATTTTATACAGAATAAGAGTGGAATTATTTTCTATTGATAAATAAACTCGTGGTTTTCATTATCACCTCCACAATGTAGATAAAAAAATGTGCAGTCAATTTAAGACTGAAAAATCAAAAAATCCGATCGGCAATCGAATCCAATTCCATTGGATTCATTTCGCAAATGTCACGTATACCAAATTGTTTTACAACGTAAACGCGACTTATTTCAATGATCTGCGGTTACAATTTTTTTGACGAATTTTAGGTTTACATTTAAGCTCCTTCTCGCTTGATGTCATTTGACGATGTAGATGGAGCGTACTAGCGTACTTACATAAGTACGCTAGTACGCAGTTTCAGTTTCATCTATGTAATACACTACACATTAATTACATAGATGAAACTGATTCACTCTCGACTTGAAGACACCAAGATTGTAACCATCGAAAAACCCATAGCTTAGACGTTCTTATCACAAAAGGTGAGTCCCATCTCTTTGTCTTTTGGAGCTTCAACTATGAAAGGATATCTTTATCTACATAGCTACAAGCAGTTCAATAGAAAAAAACACAAGGTGTTATTCAATCATGTTTTTTTACATCTTCATCATGCTCTCGTCAGCTTGATGCTTATGAGAGCATGATGAGCATCTCATGAGCACAGTAAATGACTGTACCACATTCAAGTAATTTATTCAGAAGAACATAAAGTCAATAATGGTTATCTTTTTTGATAATATATCGACTCAAGAGAATGAATGAAGCAGCCAAAACCAGCTAAAGACCTTGTCCAACACAACCAAGGTCCTTCAGGTAAAAACTCGCCGGTGATGTTTGCCTTAGCGACGAAATATTTCAAAGTAAATATGCGTCTGGTTGTTTGTTCATCCCAAAAGTTGGCAGAGTTTTGAACCGTTTGTGCCCGGGATTTATCTGGCTTAAAATGTGATTTTTTGAAGTTATGTTTGTTGAAATTGTTCAACAAAATATGTTTTAATGTACCACGAAACATTTTATTCCTAAGAATAAAATATTAGCCTGTACCTCCAGTATTTAGTCAGATACAGTTAAGAGCTTTTGTTAAATGTGAAACTTTCACGTATTTGAATAGACGTTATCATGACTGTTTCGTCATCCAGACCTGACATTTTCCTTTTTTCTAGAGCTAAGAAACGCATAGTCCTTGTAAAAGTTCAAAGTTACTTAGAACTTAACGTACCGTGGTTAATTAATATACCTAAAGACCACGCGATGAAACAAAATAAGTATTACGACCTTCAAAACGAATTAACGAAAAATGGCTATGTAGTTAATTTATACGCTGTAGAAGTAGAAGCGAGAGGTATACCAGCAAAATATCTCTATAACCTGCTGAAAGACCTTGGTTTATCTAGAAGTGCAGTAAATTCTATACTAGAACCAGTATCTAAAGCTGCACTAGTAGGATCATATCGGATTTGGCTGGGCAGGGAGAGAAATACGAGTAGATAAGATGAGTGTTGACGTTCGTCAAAAAGGGGCCCCTTAAACCTACGCCCGAGTCACAAGTCTTGGGGTCTACTCGGGATTTCTCTCTCTGCCACACGATGGACCCGGCACCCGCGCGGTGAATCCGTGGAATGCTAAGAAGTTCGTCTCTGTATTTTTATGTATGTTGGTATCTATTCGCTATTCTTTGTTTACTTCCGTTTTCCAACGTAACTCCTTTTCCATTCTACAATTGCCTTGAAGAGATCATTTTCAGCGATAAAGCCCCTACTTGCTACTATACGACTAATCTATACTAATATATTTTAGATGTTATCTTATGTTTTCATGTTATGTTTATAAATATTGTTTTGTAAGTCCAATAAAAAGTTTGTTTTCATTCTTGAACAATTTGCCATTAGAAACTTTTGCCGAGAGTAGTGCCTCTCGTAGTGTCATTGATACAGCCATTGTTAAATATTTATACAGCCAGCTGTCTTCTTCTTTTCTTTTATTAAATTGAAAGTGACAGAGAGGAACAAGGCATTCGCATTAATAGGTCTAGCAATTTGTATGTATACCAATGATTAAATTATTGGTTTAATTTAACGGGATATTCGAGGTAAGCAACAGCCCTCTTATGTAGAAGGTATTATGTTTTGCGTGGCTCGATTCCGTAATGTTTAGATATTGTTTATTTTACTAACATCGTATGTTGGATGAGTGAAGTAGACTGATAGATTAAAACGTTAGAAAATGAAAGGCTACGGCTAACGAGAGTATTACAAGAAGATGAGAGTGGATACTACAAACAAATTACAATATAGAGCAACTTAGAGGACTGTTACTTATAGATGACAAAATCCATAAAGAGCTGTAGCGCCAAAAGAGACAAATTAAGTTTTTAACCTGTTTCAATTTGTGAGTTATCGTTGTTTTGGTGTGTTCAATAAAGTGTATCTATCTAAAGAATCTAAAAAATCTGCCCTTTCTCCTATCGGACTCCTCGTATCTCAGAAAAGCGACATCGTTTCATGGGTGATGTTCCAAAAACACGAACGAAGAGATTTGACTCCACATTTGTAATAAGAACGTCTAGGTTGTGGAATGCGTTGCCTGAGTGGGTTTTCTCAGATGGTTACAATCTTGTTGTCTTCAAATCGAGAGTGAATAGGTTTCTTCTAGGTAAACACGCTCCATCGTAGTTCGCATCGTCGCTTAACATCAGGCGAGATGGTGGTCAAGTGCAAACCCATAATATTTAAAAAAAATACATTAAATCAATAAAAAAATTGGCAGTCATAGGAACTGCCGATAGAAGTGAAAACTTATAACTCAGAATTTGATAGCTTACCTTGAAAACTACACGGGTGTAACCGGAGGGCGTGGCCTCGCCATCAGTGCATGGCCATCTAGAAATGCGTCAGCATTTTCCATTGGCTCACGCATTTCTAGATGGCCATGCCATGATGTCGAGGCCACGCCCTTTCAGCATTTCCCATTGGCTGACGGATTTCTAGATGCCCAATCGCCAAGGACCCGAGTTTACCCGAAGATTTCTTATCATATCCGAGCGTGACGCTAGAAATCAATTTACACCCCACGAAAAATCTGTCTAGGCGCGCCTAAAGAAGTTTTCACTTCAAAAAACCTCACACACGCTACTTGTTAATCATGACGGTGTGCGCGCGCGTCTAACAATTTTACTCTCATCATTATGCCCAATCGCGCCAAAATAAGTATCACTACACAATGTCTCAAGTAAAAGTGTATCCCACCTTTATCGTTGTGGTTTTCTTTAGTGCCGTCGCTAGCCTCGGTGTTGTCGGTGGCCATCTTGCGGTCTACTCTCTTCTCGAGGGGGCGGCCGGTGGCCTGCAGGAGGTACGAGCCGCTGACGTCTGACTCAGTCGCATCTTTGAGCGGGAACGAGACGCATCCTAGGAACTCGCTCCGCCTGGAACAAATGTGAAGACTCCGTTAGACAGATACACTTCATTGAACACGCCAAATAAAAATAATTTAGAAGTACATTAGCGTAAGCGATTAAAAGTAGTGCGACAATTGGCAGCCTTATCGCTAAGAGCGATCTCTTCCAGGCAACCTTAGGGTGGACAAAAAATATGTGGAATGTTACAAGACGAAGTGTCCATGTGATATGGATGGTAATTTTACAATGACAATGATGAATTACAATATATTATACTACTTAAACATACTGAATAATAAATATCTACTAATACTTATAGTGATTATTATATAATAACACGTACTTCTATATACATATAGATGAATAGGTATATGGTAAAGGTATAAGAAAGGAAATACAAAATAGGAAATTAAAAAGTAACGCTATTAAACTTTTAACGAGGCAACAATTTTGACAAATAGAACTGTTTCACATGTTTTATGAAGGTTTCAACTGATGACAAACGTCTGATAGGAACGGATGATCAGGTAATTCGTTCCTCAATACAACCGCTCTAAAAGTGAACGACCTACCATAGAATGTTTCGGTTCGAGCAGAGGGGATCATAATGGAGAGGTTGTTTTGGACCTTAAAGGGAGTAGCGATAATCTTCTAGAAAAGTAAAGACTAACTTCGTAGTGTAGTTAGTGGTAGCTTGGTAGTAAGTATACACTCGGAATCAGAAGTTTGATTCCCACTCAGGACTATGTGATGTGTATTTATGTGTGATGAATATGTCACCTTAAAAATGTAACTACAGTCACTGTTCTATTCAATAACGTTAGGTTATAAACTAACCTATCATATCTATGTAATTTCACGCTTTTTATTACAAACTGGCATGGTTTGGGTTTTTCTTTCTTTGACATAATATGTCTTGCAATAGAAGAAGAAAATAAACCTTGGAGTAAGGAACATTTTTAACTTAGTTCTAGGGATCTTATTTCAATTTGTGATGGGAACTCTGGGCTGGGTGGAAATTTCTTTAAAAAGTTTTAGATATAAGTACTTAGGCCGGAAGTAGTCTTGCCTGCTAAATCTAAAAATTATAAGTAATGTAAAAAACTAGAAAGCACAACATAAAAAATAAACAAACACAATGCCCGAGTCCGTAGATTTTATCCCTACATTGCATTGTGTGCCATATCTGGTACAATCAAAATAATTAAGTATACTGGTCGATTAGAGACACCTAGCGTCATTTTTCGGGCGGCGAAAGAATCTTTACACATCTAGCATGTGATGGTGTTAGCTATCAATTGATATTGCGATTCGTACAGAATTCGAGAGATTGACGCAAACGCAAAAAGGTTTACAAAAATAAAAAAATCTTAAAAAAATATTTTTTTGAATTGTTGGAAGCGGAAAAAAATGTATTTGCATTGGAAATACTGTATATTAGATGAAAGTAAGTAATTTTCTTGGAATATTACTGTTTTATGTACTGACATATCAATTTATTTAAATGTCCCAGATATGGTACACCATGCATAAGTTCAAGTCTAACATGTTGTTTCAGTTCGATTTTATTACTGATTATGGCAAAGTAGGTATTGTCTAACGAGTTAATTAAGCAGTATTTAGCTATACCATCAGAGAGAGTAGACAGTCAAGACTTTTCGGGTGTAGAAAGAGATGATGACATGGCATAAATCAGAAAAAACTTGCACCAAATGAATGAAGATAGTGACTCTGAAAATGATGTTGCACCGACCAGGTATACACCATTACCTCCTAATTGTGGTACTAGCCACACTTAAGATGTAAGGGAAGAATCAATAAATCCTCAAGCCACCATTTTAGGGCCAAGTACGTCAACACGCCAAAACAGAATTCAGTCACTATGCTAGTTAGAAGAAATCGAATTTTATATAACTGATAATAAAAGAAAGAAACGAAATAAATGTAATTGGGAAAACCATCACCATCCCTAATTTCCTAGAAATTAATATTTAGAGATGCTGGGTACAGCACAAGAGGGTAGAAAAACAGAAGAATGAGCCAACTCAGACTACATTAAACGATTTAAATAAAAATTGCTAAAAGTTTTTGTGGTCCATCGTTACAAAGAAAAAGAAGAAGACCATCTTCTGCAGCAGATTTAGAAGTAGAAAAAAATGCAGCAATCCTTCCCCTCGAGATGTAAGACTTAATAAATGTTATCATCTTACTACATGGAACAAAGAGAGACAACATTGAAAGTACCCACAGTGTATAAAGGATATTTTGCGGAAAGTGTCAATGTTGAGTTGTGTTTGAACAAAGACAACAATTGTTTAATAAATTTAATTTGTAAAATTCATAATATTTTCAAATATAAAACTCTTACAGACATGTTTATTGTTCCTGATTATAGGCCAAATTCTACTCTAATTGCATACTGTACCACATATGGAACAAAATTTAAAAAATGAATAACTCAAAAACTACTGAATTTAAAATTTTATAATTATTTTTTATTATGTCTTAACACTATATAGAAACACATATATTTTTCTGACACGATTTAAAAAAATCATGCATTGTAGGGTTAAGAATAAAAAATAATGTTACACAAAAATAGCAAATTTTTTAAATAGCTGCGTGATAGTGTGCTGGCATGAACATTTTTACAACCAGGCACATGTATTGATCGTCTCGTCACTCTATATTTAAAAAACATGTACGACATTAAAGAACAACGACATTTTGTTTAAAAATTTCATGAAAAGATGACATTAAAAAGGCCTTGTGCTGCGCAAACACCAAACATAATGAATTGACCCAGAAAGTTTCAAAAGTTATATTTCTTGAAATGGGACCGAAGACGCTCGTTTCTGTCAAAATTTCTTTCAAACTGGTATATTTCTCGACGGTAAAAAAATCCTTCAGAGACCCGTTAATATTTAAGACGAGAAGTTCAGTTACATAACGAGACTATGAAATATATTGAGAGAGAGAGACTCTTGTTGATTTCTTAAATCCATTTGCAATCACCCCTTTAATCAAATCAATACTAATATTACAAAGCTGAAGAGTTTATTTGATTGTTTGTTTGTTTGAACGCAAGGATCTCGGGAACTACTGTCCAAGTTGAAAGATTATTTCCCTGTTTGATAATCCATTTATCGAGGAAGGCTATCGGCTATATTTTATAACTTTACCTACGCTACTATCAACAGGAGCGGAGCATGAATGAAAAATGTAACAAAAGCGGGAAAAGATATTTCTTTTTGAGAGCTTTCGTTGCGTGACAGTCTGTGTATATCGTTTAAAGGTTGCGTCATTAGAACTTAAGGTAACCAAATTTGTTCAAAATTTGAATTGGTACGACCAATTTTCGATAGATGGCGTAGCAACGCGCACACGGTTCAGGTAGTGTTACAATATATTGGGAGAATTGCAGACAAATATGTGATCAGCCATTTTGTGGCGGCAGCCATCTTGGTCCGAGTTTAATCAAACCTTGCTTAGTGTTAATTTCTGAAATTATGTCGTGAAATAAATAGCCAATGTGTGATTCTAACCTATAATGTACATATTATGTATGTAGATCTGTAAAAAAATCAAGCTGATGTATATAGTACGTTTTGCATGAAAGTGAATTAGTCAGGATTGTTTTTAAACAATCCTGACCAATTCACCTATTAACTAAGAAAATCAATATCAAATCGGAAAATCCGTCAAACACACACAAACACAGAGAGACCCATCAACAAAGTTTATAGCTACAGACTAAGTAGAGATACTCTGTGATAGCATCCGTCGTTCTTTGCATCGAAAGTTAAAAAACAAATGAAAGTCACTTCAATCTTCTTATATATAAAATTCTCGTGTCACAGTGTTTGTTTCCTTACTCCTCCGAAACGGCTTTACTGATTTTTACCAAATTTTATATGCATATTCCGTAGGTCTGAGAATCGGCTACTAGACATTTTTCATACCCCTAAGTGTTAGGGGTTGTTCACGCCAAACATTTTTTTTTTTAATTTTTGGTATTTTTTTTTTGTTTTTTTTTTTTTTAAATGTGGAGTTAACAAAATACATACAACCCTAAATTTTAACCCTTTTATCACCAACCCCTGTTTTTATAGCCATTTTAGTAATTTAACCATTAGACAGTGAACTCCTAAACGACGGGACCAATTTGAATGTTTTTTTTGTGTGTGTATTCGAAGATGGTTTAAATTCACAAATAAGCCCGGCAGATGGCACTGCAGACAGTGTCTAGGTTATGTCCGAGCGAAGCCGGAACGGGCCGCTAGTATCAATATAATATACCTATTACAATACAATTTAAGCATTAAATTAACTTCCAACTAATGCTATAATTGCGAAAGTTTGTATGCATGTGCGGATTTTGATAAACTTCATGCAAAACGTATACTATATACATCAGGTTGAATTTTTTTACAGATATACATACACGATATGTACATTAAAGGTTAGAATTAAAACCCTGCGGTAGTACTAGTAATGACATGAGTTTACCTATACGACGTTAAAAGTCCGTAAAGGGGATTAACAAAGCTAATTCTCATTATTTACAAAAATTAAATGTTAAATTCACCTTCGCCCCGATGCCTAAAAGAAACCTAATGTAACAGTGAGTTAAATAGATCATTCATACTGAACACGGCTCATTACCGCTAATACAATATCCATACAATGACTCATCAGATCAGGGACCTTATTTTCTAAACCACTCGCTCATCACACATGATTCACTATCGCACGAATGATACGAGGAAAGTATCGGCATATCCCTGTCACTCGAGCGAGCGATAAACTACTCAACGTATGACAAACATAAATCTATGGCTACGCTGCGTATTTTTACAGTATATATAGATCAGGGGTTCCCAAACTTATTTTGTCTGCTGCCCGCTTTGAGAATGAACTATTCTTTAGCGCGCCCCCTTTTTTAACGTACTTAAAACAACTATAACTTCAAATTAAATTACTAATTCGTTATTGCGAGCTATATTAGCGGAGATTAAACTTTTACTATAGCCCGCAAGAGTTAACTTGAGACCTGAGCCAACGGACTCCAAGCCTCTATACAACGGCCCCATTTTTTTTTCTTGTTCTCTTACCTTTAGGGCTGCAGCGCCCTCAAGGGGGTGTTATAGCCCACTTTGGGAAAGGCTGGTTTAGATTGACAAGACGTTCAGAACATGGGCATGATGGTTAGCAACACGCCTTCCCATAACAACACAGTGTCACGGAGCTATTGGAACTATTGGACTCCGAATCAATAACTAGTACTACACTACGTTCGTCACCAGGAGATGTAAGATACCTATGGTCTGAAATTTCTCAGGAAACATCGCAAAGCAAAACAGAGTGATGTTTGCACATTACTACAAATGTGTGTTCTGTTTCTGTTTCTATGTAGTGTATATACATATTTACAATTATACAAGTAATCAGCTATCTGGCTCTCATAGTACAAACTTAGCTTAGTTTGGGACTATATTATATCGTCGAATATTAATAAATAAATTATTTATTTATAAATATTCGACATAATTAATAATCTCAAACGATTACTTTACTAATCGTTTGAGTTTATTAATTATGCGATATACAATATGATCTATTAGTAGATACATTATCTATAGAAGTAGACTACAAGAGAGTGGCTTTTAAAATACAGGCCTTAGGAAGGCGGTTAATGCATCGTGACTAGGGAATACGTGGCCCAAATACCCACTAATCTGTTTGCACATGAGACTGTCTGTGCCGCTATTTTTAGAACATATCAGTAGGCTAATATGTGTAGATGGTAAGTAATGACGCAGTCGCAAACGATGATAGACACTGTTGTTAGACGCCAAGCCTTATTCATGACTTGGCAAAGTTATGTACAAAGAATTTGACTACTTATGCTCTCTTATGCTGCATTTCATTTATTTAATCCACTAAGCACGAGACGTCAGATGACACTGGTCCTCAAAAGAAATCTTGCTTTAAATTATACGTTGTCCATATTGGCGTGAAGTTTCGTATGAATACCTATTATAATGAGTTACGTGTTTCAGCAATGTCCAATATTCAACCTCTAAGAGGGTAAAATAGGGGTTAAAAGTTTCATGTCAACGCATAAACCAAAGCCTTAGGGCTATTACCGTTACGGCCGATGGTTATTTAAGTTATTTTTCGACGATCATGCTACTTACCAATATAGGAATCTACTATAAAAAATACAATGAACGCGAGCAAAGCCGCAAATAAAAACTAGCAAACTATGAGTGTGGGAAATTTCATAATTCTCCGTCTACGCAATTTTCGTAAATATATGTGCAAAGTTATTGCTTCACGTATATTAATGTACAGGTAGTTCTTTCTCTCAAAGTTGCCGTAGTATTAGCTCATCCCTTCAATCTCCTTATCAAGGCCTTGTAAGGGATATTAATTCAGCAGTATCCGCGGAACGCAATCAGATGGAACACGACACGGGTGAAAGCGCTGCAGTTACCTACCTTCGCGTGTCGGCACCCCCTCAGGGGAAAGTTTACATGACCTTTGAGGGGTCAGACGTAAGGAGCTAATGACTTGAACTTTACGGCGACTGGAACAGGTTGAATAATACCAGAATTATACCATTTACCTATATGTAGTCTTAACTTAGTGTTCTAAGCTTTAACTTATGCTTTATTTTGGTTGCTTTAAGCTATTATGACGTTACCAAGATACAAATTATTTTGACATAATTTTGGCACTGCACTTGGCCGTATCTCACCTGATAATAAGTGGCAATGTTACCGAAAACTTTCGAGGTCTCGAGTAGAAGGCACTACGATTATACATGTTTCTATATGAGACAAAAATTGGTAGGTATACAATGATATGGTATATTATAATGATAGGTCAGCACTTGAACGCCATCTTGGCTGATGATGCAGACTACGAGTGCGTGTGCTTATCTGTAAGAAATAGATTTACTCTCAATTTGAAGACACCACGCGATTGTCACCATCGGGAAAAACTAAAGGCAACATTTTCGACAGTCTAGACGTACTTATTACGAAAGTAGGCTTAAACCTTCTAACAAAAAAATCTTCTCGTTCTTTCCTTAATCTTTGAATCTTTGAAACGATGTCACTTTTTGGAGCTACGAGCAGTCTCATAGTAAAAAGGACAAGGTGGTATATGACATGATTAGCCATACGCTGACGCAGACGCTGTTCACAATGCACCCTATAAAAAGCCTGCAACACTTGCAATTTTGCTTATATAGCAATGACTTAAAATTATTTTCAAAAAATTTAGTCATAAACCGTTTGGCTTCTGGCACGTCTCTCAGCCGAATCTAAATCTCTTTTTCTTTTAGCTTTACCATAAATATAGAACATTCTTATCTATGACAGCTTGGGTCCGCAAAAACAAAATATTATCATAAATGAAAAGGATACTTTACCCCAACAAAATGGATCCAGACCCGAACCATTTTTATTCAAAGCAAAGGGGGAGCGACGACAAGTTGAATCAAATATTTACACTGGCAATCCTTAAACACGAAATTGAGCAGAATTTTCGGAGACACATTGAATTAAAGTCCCAATTTCTTTTCATTGCCATGTCCATCAAGTCACACGAAAATTTTGGCAACCTTGAGCCAGGGTCACTGAATGTTCTAGAATGGCAGCCAAGTGGGCTTGCCAAAACTTTTCCTTTTGCCTTTTTGGTATTAACCTCATCTCGCTTTGGGTTGTGATTGTGTTGTGATAACAATTGGATGGGTTATATCTCGTCTTGAGAAGGATTTAGCAGTATCGCGTAAGAGCCATTGCGGTCTCAGATTGTAACATTTGATTATAGAGGATCTCTTTGTTCCTGAGTTTCTCGTAAAAAAATGTTGTCTTATTCTCGGATAGTTCAGATAACATTGTTTACTGTTGCGATTTTGTTCTCTTGATTTTACTTTGAATAGAAAAAACGTATATTTGTTGAAATGCAACTGAGAAAATACAAGGGCAATGGGAAAAACCACCATATAAGAGTAATAGTGCTCGGCAAAAAATTAACTATTTTTAACTAACAAAAACCTATGACAAGGAATTGTATACATATTTTGTAAACCATAATATACATATTAGCAGCTTTAAAATATGTTGTTATAAATATACTAGGGAGCTTACCACTCGAGATAAGCATAATAGCATAAACATTAAACATCCAACTACATATTATATATCCCAGCAGTGCAAAACAGTGGGCAGTGGGAACGAAGAACGAGTCTAATGTTCAGTGTTAAAGAAATTAAAAGAAAGAAAATTTACATTTTAGATAATATTTTTATTGCTTTGCAAAACCTGTGTGACCTTATGACTTAAATCAGTCAGTATGTACCATGACCCCGAAGAGTTGATAAATCTGCTCTAAGAAAGAAAAAAACATTAGTAATCCACTTTATGGTCCCACTAACGGGATTCTAGGCCTTCTCTCCCAAAGAGACAGTCAAAGCCATAATCCAGCATGATGGCTAAGTGAGATTTGATGGATGTTCCAGGACAAACCCCTTATCAAACACAGACAAAACTATTTACATTTCGACATCTTGTTTATTTTTACTACAGCAAATGATCACAGATTTTAATGCTCTCGTTTTTAAAGGTTTCTAGTCCAATCAAAGTATGATATATTGCGACACATCGATATCCAGTTTAATCCATATTTCATAAAACTAATCAATACATTTATTGAAACTTGTTTTTAACAAGCTTGCATTTTTGCCAACTACTTATACCTATATTTTGCAAGTTGCCCATTTGAAGTAGTCTTATGATGACCAATTGGAAAATGTACGACCAATACACGTATCTATATCAATTTAATGTTATAATCAATATAATAATCAATATAAGTGTTAGCTGATTCACAGTTTCATATGCGTAGACAAGGCAATATTTTTGGAGAACAGGAAACCACACAGACAAAATAAATCATCTAACAATTAATAATTTTAAATCTTATTTTTGGCGGTTTAGATTTTAAGCGCGCATTACAGTAAATATTACTATTTATCTCCTCCTTGCCAGACCAAATCAGATCACTACTTGGACCAGGGCTGTAGCAGGTATCAGCGGATGTTTTCACTAGATGCCAAAGTAATCCACCAAAATCGACTAATAAAGATAATTAATACTCGAGAACTGCACAAGTTCGAATATCTAAAGTCGCAATGTACCGATAACTCTGCCGAAAACTGTTGTAATATCTTTCCATTACTTCAGGAACATCTATAAAAGTTTCAGAGTAATAGCATAGTTTTTTATAACAATATACCGTCGAATACACGAGCTCAAAATGACGTTATTAATGATTTTAATGATCCAGTTTACTAGTAGAGGCCTGGCTGCAAATTTTCTCATTTCCTTACCAAGATTGGTTTTTGATTGCATTAATTTTGATCATTTGAGTTTCGTACAGATGTCGAGGATATGACGCGGGTGCTAATCGATCGAACCTTGATATTTCTTAATCGATTTTTAATTTAAGTCTACGTAAATCATTGGTCATAAACTCTTCGTTCATCTTAGATTCTGGTTACTTAATTTACTTAAGACTGGTTTCTTTTAACTGGTTTGTCGAATGTTGGAGATTTCTGTAGTACTTATGTTTCTTTCTTCAGCTCTGATACCAGTGGACGCTCCATCTCAGACGAAACGATTCTCTCGTCATCTTCTGATCCGTTGTTATTCTGTATTTATAAATTGTGCATGCTACATGTCTTAGTTTTACATCATACAACATTCACACGGACATTTCTTGGACAGAAATTCAAGGTCAACTTCTTCAAGGGTTCACTGGGGGGTACATTTCTTCATTTTTCGACAAACAAAATCTTCTTAATTTAACATCGATACACACATCTATGAGGATTTTCGTGCGGGGTCCCCAAGGTCTCACAGAAGCCGCTAAGCATGCAAGGGGGCCTGTCCCAAGAAGCCTGTCTGTCCGGTGCTAGTGCGTCCATGCGACTATTGGTGACGGGGACACTGATCATTGGCGAAACTGACTTACTGAGGTGACTGTCACTCTTCCATTATAGATGGAGGTTCTTCGGTAAGGATATCGGCTGGGAGGCTGTTTTTTCTGGCACGCGGTTCTGGTGGGTCCCATTCTGGCAGGCTGTTCTTCCGGGATAGGTGGAAGCGGTGGGTGTGCTGATGAGAGCAGTGCTGCCTCGGAGGAGGTTCTTCTCTCCGGGTCTGTTGGCTCAGCCCCGCCACCGTTTGTGATACGAATGACATCCTTCAGAACTTTTGGTAAGATGGTACTGGAAAATTTAGATTAGTAAACAAAGTAGTAGGTATATTTTATTTCCTTATTTTAAGAGTTAAAGTTTACCGAGATATGTATGTAATAAATTGTTAGAAGGAAAAATAGATTTTAACTTTGTTTGAATATTAATGAAATAAGTAAGTAATTAATGCTAAAGTAGCAATAAGAATCTACCAAATTATCCATTATAAATACTGGGTGACGTAAATAGTTTGCCTATACCTTGATGGTAATCGAATTTTATGCCAAACAATTAGACCAAAAAACGACGGACGAAAAAAAGGAACTATTATTATTGTAAAATTTAAATTATAAATACACAGAGTGATTGTGCTGTAGTATATTTATCGATGGATTTTTTGTTTTTGCATATTATAGATCACCAGAGGCACGTCCTATGGGTAAAAACTAAAAAGTATTTACTACGTTCTTTCTTATATATACTTATGTTTTTCATAAGCTCCGGCCTGAACCGCGTCCACACGGTGCAGGAAAAAGTCAACAAAATGAAAACTAATAAAGGACACCAGAAATAATTGTATTATCAGAACGTAATTATCATCTGCTAAACCACAGGTGTAAATTCTCTTTTTTTATAAAATTTAAAAAATACACATAAAAAAGAAAAACAAGAGAAGACAAATATCATAATATTTAATTTAATTATATCCGAAAAAACAAAAACCAACTTCAATGTTTTAAGTAAATTCAACTTCAAATTTAATTAAATTCCGACTAAACTCTGCTACGACTACGTCGTCCAAATAAATGGAAACAAATTTTAGTTTTTTATTCATATTTCAAAAACCTTCAACATCGATTTCAATAAAATTCAGAGACTACTTCTAAAGTATTTTCTATCGAAAAAAATAATAATCGTGAATTCACAATTAGCTGAGTTTTCGCGTATAAATTCAACAAAACATTCAAACAATTGACAACCTCTTTATTTTTGATGTCGTTTAAAAAGCAACATAAAAGACAATTAATTAAGACATTTTTCCTAATTTCATCGTCAACCTTTTACCTAAGGTGTGTCCAAAAATAGCTTCCAATTAAGCGTCACTGCAGATTGACACGACAAAAGGGAACACCCTCCTGAAATGTGATGCCCTCTGCGTCGCTGGACAATGTTGACTGACAATTTGGACACATAGACAAAAAAAAGGACAATAAGTTAACGAGACATTTTATTCTTTTTGAAATTACGAGTACAATTGTGTTTACTTTGTACGTTTTTTGGAGTTTTAACGGAGTTTTGGAGATTTTTTGTTATCTACGGCAGATGTACCGGATGGCTGATAAACTAATTTTTAGTAAGACCTTACGCCTGGCCTTCTACCCCTAACTAAATCGGCTTTGGATTTGCTATTCCCATCTCCATCATTACAAACGAAAAGAAAAGAGAGAGAAAATTCAAAGCTAAGACAAGTTTTCGTTCGGCGGTAGACCCCCGGATCGCTGTAGTTAAGGGTTTAGGGCCCGTATATTATAATAATACAATCATTTTTCACAACAAACTGTAGCATGTACTGAATGCAAGTACCAGAGGGTTTTTACGTATTTATTATTAAGAGCCTGAAATGTCCCAATGCTGGGCAAAGGCCTCTCTACCCTCTTTCCAATTGTCTCTTGTTTTTACGTACTTATTGATTAAAATATTACTGGCCTTGTGGCTCAATTTTCAGTAAGTCTGCTTACGGCGCTAAAGAGCTTAGGTAGTGGGTTAGATTTCCACTTAGAACAGACATTTGTGCGATAAATTCAGATATTTGTTCTGTCTGGGTGATTCTATGTTTCGTAATTATGTATTTTTTACGACTATATTACTATTATCAGATAACCTATTCTCACAGTAGACAGTTTGTACCTACTATAGTTTTAAGGCTTGATACTGAGATACTGTTGTGTGAGATTTTTTTTGTATTATTTATAGTGACGAGATACGTTCATTGATATTTATTTATTTTAATTATTGCCGTTGCGGATCTGATGCTAGTAAAAACAAAGGGGGGATTATTAAACACTATAATCAGCCCACAAACGTCCACTGTTGGACATAGGTGTCTCGAATCCACTCTCGGCCACACAGCTCGATCGGCTTTACACTTCCAACCACCACCAGCTGCTTTTCATAAATCGTCACTTCATCTAGTCTCAGCGCGTCCTACACTATCCGGTATGAGGTCTCCACACCAAGGTTTCATTCTGAATTTAAGAAAGTCAGAGTAATACAATTTGGGTCTGCGCAAAAGAGCTTGATGCAGTGGCTTGCCGTGTCAGTCCTGAGTTTGATGCATGCCTCAGAAGGAATATAAATTTAACGATAGTACGTTAGTCCAGAAGATACCTATTTAGTATTTACTCATCTTTTGAAGATATCATTGCTATTAATCGAAACTCCACTGCGGTTGATTTGTT
The DNA here is from genome assembly GCA_963693475.1 of Ectropis crepuscularia. NCBI lineage: Eukaryota > Metazoa > Arthropoda > Insecta > Lepidoptera > Geometridae > Ectropis > Ectropis crepuscularia. The sequence goes on along the minus strand of OY856339.1, from coordinate 30,548,964 downwards.
CCAAGCAACAACTGGACAGCTACTCTAATTCAACGAAAACGTAATTTCGAAATAAACTCGCGATTTTCCAACTCGGATTCTACTTCGATCCGTCGCTTTGTCCGTTTAAATGATCTAAGCCTACTTTAATTAGAGTATGGTTAGAACATTTAAACGTCAAACAATGTTGTATCGGACGAAACGAAGTAAAACGAGAGTAGGAAAGTCGCGAGTTTTTTTTCGAAATTTCGTTTTCGTAGAAACAGAGTAGACGTCCTGTATGCGAAATAAAAGAGTTTTTATACCATTTCACTCCGCACGACCAATGTGTCCGTCAAAAACAATGAAAGCCTCGTTAAAATCGATCCAGCCTTTTCAGCAATTTGTCGATACAACTAGACGGATAAAAACAGAACAAATTACCGTATTTACCTATCATTTCACCATTCATAAGCATATAGTGAAAAATTAATAATTATAAATGGCGAACAGTCGCTTGAATTATATTTTAAGTGTAGGTATATATGGTAAAAATTACTCTATTTCATATAACAGCTACCAATCAGGCATATCGTTTTTAATCAACTCAAAGACAATTCAGACAAAAAGCTCCATTAGAATTCCTATGACGTATCACGAAAGCGTTTTTTATAGACACATCTAAAACTGAGGCCGACAAATGGGCGGATATCACGCAAACGTATAGCTTTTCTACCGGTCGAATTTCTTACTGAAGTTAACATAGACTGTACTAGAAACAAAAATGATTTAAACGTAGTATTAGATCGGAAAATGTGAACTGCTTATGGTCATCGAACCCTTAGATTTTAGGATTAGACATGAAAATTAACAAAAATATCTATGAGTGATTCAGGTGTGCTTAGTGTAAGTAGTTAGGTATGTAGCGTAGTGTAGTTCTCATTATGTTTTAGTGTTGCTAATAACGAAACGGTTTGAATCCACTGATACTGAATACTGATCTTTCTTTTCTTTTCGCTTTGAGTTACACCACCATACACTGTGGATATTCCCAAAAGCCGTACTAAACGGTTTGAATCCACTTTTCTCGTACGTACAGCTTTAGAGTGGAATAAGTTTCCGGCCTCCTTGTTCCCTGAGAGATACAATCTAGAACTTTTGTGGCTGCGGCCATCATAGATTTGAAATTTGCCATAGTGTATAGTAGTCTACTAGTCAAGCTCTTTCATTTGACACCCATATTAAGGCATTAGTGAAAAAAAAAAATAAGGGAGTTCGCCATTTTGTGATTTGAAATTTCTTATACTGTATAGTACCTACTCTACTAGTCAAGCCCTTTCATTTGATACCCATATTGAGGTAGATTGTGATGAAATATTTGGTCTGCCATTTGGTGGAGGCGGCCATCTTGAATCGATATTAACCAAAAATAGCTCAAAACATCAACACAAAAATGTATCTTCAAATTAAAAAAACCGCATCGAAATCGGCCCATCCGTTTGAGCTTTACGGTGCCATAGACAGATACACACACAGGCAGATACACATAGAGACAGACCTGTATGTGTGTCTGTCTGATAGACAGACAGACTTCGACGTCAAATTTATAACACCTCTTTTTTTGATCGGGGGTTTAAAACCGCCCTAACTGTGCTACAAAGTGGTCAAGTAGGAGTTAAAATATTACAAAAAATTGCGAAGTACGAAAAAAATTATAAACTTTGAAAGACTATTGGGAGTACAGAGACAATTCTAGTAGGTATCATATTGTAGCAAATTTAGTCTACTTTATAAACGCCATAAGAAAGTTTTTACAAAAACTACTCGTTTAGGGTTATAATCGCCAAAATTTGAAAAATAAACGATTTTTTCGCGGTTTTTTCGATTTTTGACAAAGTTGCGTTCGTCGCTCGAGGTCACAAACTTGGGACAATCATTAGGCCAACATCATAAACAAGTCTGCAAAAAATCAGATCTACCGGATTTAACGCCTACGGTAATGTTTAAAGTTACTGTACTAAAGTGAGTTTGATAAAATTTTCTTTAAAAATAGGGCCCAAGACCCTATCTATAATACATTGTTTGATATTTCTCACACTAGCCCTAAACTAAAAGAAACTAAAAAACTAAAACTTGTATTATGAGAGCTAGACAACTGATACAATATCCCACTATATATCCTATTAATATTATAAATGTGAATGTATGGATGTTTGGATATTTGGATGTTTTGATGTTTGTTACTCAATCACGCCGTAACATATGAACGGATCAGGCTGAAATTTGGAGTACAGTTAGAATATAGTCTGGAAGAACACATAGGCTACTTTTTATCCCGAAAAAATAACGGGAAAGGGAACGACGCGGGTAAAACCGCGGGGTACTGCTAGTAATATATACTTTTATAAAACAACTTAACAACCAGACACAGAACAAATACTAATTCGTATTCAACACAATTTGTTCACGAAAATATGGGGCACGTAGCTTTTGTTACGTCGAATTATTAAACATTACAAAAGTATAGATCATCAACTTCCGGGGTAGGGGTTGCGATTGTGACCTCACGTCATCGTAAAAATCGTACCATAATGTGACGTCACTATAAACTTTTAAGCACCGTATCTTCGTAATTTTTTGTTTGTCAAACAAATGATAAATACGTGTACAATATATTTTGTTATAATTACTGACAGGTGTATTACTTTTTTTAGTATCCCGTACCCAAAGGTTAAAAACGAGACCCTATTACTGAAACTTCGCTGTCCGTCTTTCCATCCGTCTGTCACCAGGCTGTATCTCAAGAACGGTGATAGCGAGACAGTTGACATTATATGATGTATTTCTATTGCCCCTATACCAATCCTACTAATATTATAAATGTCAATGTATGGATGTTTGTTGCTCAATCACGTCTTAACGTATGAACGGATCGGGCTGAACACAGATAAATTATAGTCTGGAAGAACACATAGGCTACTTTTTATCCCGGAAACCCACGGTAACAACGGGGACGGGAACTTCGCGGGTAACACCGCGGGGCGTTGCTAGTAAAATCTAAAAATAAAACAAAATAAATATAAATATACATCCCTCCCATACAACAAACTTGATTTTTTACCGTTTCTTGCTCGATACTAAAGATTAGGTTACAGATAATGGTACGGAACCCTTCGTGCGCGAGTCCCACTCGCACTTGGCCGGTTATTTAGTTGTCTCTCTCGCCTATTGAACCCACGAGTTTAGACTCAGCGGGCAGACCTAGTACCAGCTAAGCCATGAGGCCAGTCGCATAGGGCTTACTCGTAAATACTTAAAACTCTCGTGAGTTTCTTTGAACAAACATTAGCCTTGATGATAAGTCAAAAAACAAAGTGCGTGCGTACCTTGACCCTAAGGTCTCTAAAGTACCTCCAGTATTATAGCTAATTAGGTTTAACTAGGTTTTTAGATTAGTTCTACTAAACAGTCTGAGTTACACAAAACAATTTAACAAAAAAGTTACACGCAATGTTGGGTTTAAATTTTGCTGTTTTTTTTCTATTTTGTACAGTATAGAGTGACACGATAGCAGAGCGCGTAACGGATGGTAAACAACACTTTAGCCCACAGCAAGACAGTGTAACACATATATCGTATACTGTTAGTACTGCGCTCATCACCCGAAGAAAAAAAAAATGTATCCCAGTAATTTCACAGAAAACATTATTCTTCAAACCGAAACACAGTGATGTTTGTACTAATAACCGGCAAAGGTGTAGGCTCTGCAAGAGCCATACTACTAATAAACAAGAATAATTTAAAAAATTATAAAACCCGACTAAAAAACAACACGTAAGAAAAACACTGTTGATTGAATTAAAATGCTTGTAATTATTCCAAATGGCATTTAACTACACAACATATTTACATATTTGTAATGCTCTTTAAATTCTCTGTATTTTGATACCCTGCTCGATATGCTAGATAACATTTTTTTTCAACTACTCTCAATTTTGCCTCAAATATCGGCTATATTGATTTTTTTATTTAATACCTATCTAAGGACACTTGGGTAATTGAGACAAATGTAACGATATCTGAATCGTCAAAATCCGTCCAGCCGTTTGGAAGATACGTGGGAATAAAGAAATTTACAAACATACAAGATACGCGCGAAAAATATAACCCTTCTTTCAGTCGGGTAAAAAGGGATACTACTTTGTATTCTTGTTAATGTTGGGAAAGCAAAGCTGAGAATCGTTCTGAGTGGAGGCGTCTTGTGCACAACCGCGTTTATCCATTTGAAGACGACAGAAAGAAGGATCTAGATCGTAAGTTGCACGCCCGTCAATGGTATGTACTCTTGACTTTTGTACATTTTTTATATATTAAGACCTATTTCTACACAGTGCGAGCAATAAATATATTCTTATTCTTACTGCTAAGCTCTCCAAATGCGATGTTAAAATAATTTAAAATTACGTAACAAGAAAACTATCTCGGAACAAAACAACTCAATCCCACACAAGTAACACAGAAAATCGTAAACAGAAGGAATTGCTTCCACAAATATGCATTTCAGTGAAAATAACTACCGTTACTTTGCACATTAAAACGTTTCGTAGGAGACAAGCATACATGTTTACGTTGTTACTTCATGCTGATGGGTGAGATCTGGCTCCGAGCCAAATCTTCTCATATTTTATTTACTTAATACGAAATATAGGTCAATATTTACTCACTTAGAACCAAAGTGGCTGGTTCTTATACACTGTGTAATGTATAAGAGTTGTAGGACTGTTTGCTGAATCCAAGCAGTACTGCAAACAACCCTATGTTCCGTTTGGAAGGATAATGTTTTGAAAGATATTTTTAGGCAAAAAGATAAATAATCTATTCATCTACCGTCCAACTAAATTGGATTAGGCTTTGTTATTGCTGTTTCAATAATTACAAGCGAAAGAAAAAAAAAATAGAGAAATGTCAAAGCTAAAACCGTTTGCCTTAAGCGGTGGACCCCCTAACATCTATATTGATTTGGCAGACAACACATGTATTCGCAAGATGTCTTTTTGTCTGGTTCTTAACCTACTCTGTGTTTTAAAATACGACTATTTGCTGAGTCCAAAGTAAAGGTCAATGATTCTAAAGATATTTATGAGAAAGAAAGCATTGTGGGAAAACAGGCAAGGTCGGTCTGGCCAAATTGCAGTTGACCAGCTTGATGCATAATGGCTTTATCTCTCTCCTTGTGAGAGAAGGCCCTGCGTTCCAACTGTGGATAGTGGAATATAAAGTAACATGCTTACGCTTATGCCAGTGGCATTCGAACCCACGACCTCAGGTTTGTGATTGGCAAGTTCGAGCCACTAATTCACCACGACTTCAAGGTGTGGTAATTGGTATCCTATTGCATAGGCAGCCCACTAAATGTTCCCACTGCTGGGAATTAGGGTATTCTTTCACAGGGAGACAAGTAATCTTACTGGGTCCAAATGTAAACCAAACTCGTTCGGACATTCTGATTGAGCAACAAACATCCACACATCCAAAACTCCGCATTTATAATATTAGTAGGATAGGATAGAAGCACCTAGAAACATAGAAAAAAGAACTGATTTCTACACAAATTACACTTACAATGTGTGTACAAAATTACAATTACAGCCCACTAAATGTTCCCGGGGCCTTCTCTAGCAAGGCCAGAGCTAAAAGCCATAACCCACCACACTGGCCCAGTGCGAGTTGGTGAATGACGCATGACTTTGAAAGATTCTAGGAACATGTTTCTTCACGATGTTTTCCGTCACCGTATTTAAGTTAGCGGCATTACCCACATGCCTGTTAAAGTACATCGGTATGCGTGTGTTTCGAACCCATCTGGATCGGCAGTTGTCGTTCTGTCGACTAGACAAGCTTTAATTTCCCGGTATCGCATAACTGCTAATCCTATAATAGTTACTTTGACCGTGGAAGTTTAGTTCAGGGTTTTGAGCCCACGGGCGCAAGTGGACGAAATGTCGATTGTTTCCGGAACTTTCCAATCTGATCCGCAAAGTTTGCAAGAGACCCCGGAACTGGAACTGTCATGTTCAGAGCAGCATTCCAAAAAAACAGATATTGATGATCGTTGGATTGTTTGACTAATATTACAAAGCAGAAGTGGTTTTTTGTTTGAACGCGTTAATCTCAGAAACTACTGGACCGATTTCAATAATTATTTCACCGTTGCATATGTACGTTAACCCTGAATAATAAAAGTTGTATATTACGTACCACGGACGAAGCCGAAAGCTGTCAAAAGAAGATGTCAAACTGGATGTTACGAACAAAAACCAACAAAAAATGGATCTTTTTATTCTTTATTTATTTTCTTCGTTATCAAATTCAGCTTAATTGATAAAGTTATTCAGTCCATAATTGATTAAGTTGCGATGCCGTTAACTTGAAAAATGGTGGAGGAAAACTTCGTAAAGAAGCCGACATGTACCAAGAATCTATCGAAGTCATGAGTTATTAGTTATATATTAGTTAACCAACCCGAACTAGGCCAGCGTGATGGATTATGGCCTTAACTCTCTCCTTACTAAAAAAGGTCCCCAGTCGGAGCAGTGGGAACATTTAATGGGCTATTATGCATGTCCATATTTGATTGTAGCGTAGTAGTAGATTGTAGTAACCCTATAGTTTTATGTAGATTTTTGTCTGGATTATGTCCGGATGTTTCCGTGTATGATAAATACTCGTATATTCAGCTATTTGACTCCCATAACACAAGCTTGAAGTACTAAGTTAGAAGCTAGTCAGTGTTGATTAAAAAATGTCAAACAATATTTATTTACTCGTAGTTAAAATAATTCTACCATTCTCAATATAGAATACAGTGGTTAGTATTGATACAAATCTCTACGCGAAATACAGTGGTTTGTGTTACCTGTTTGTAACCTAATGACACAAAGTGACTATGTTTTGTAACCTAATAATGCAATGTCAACGTCAGTAGTATTTTGATAACCGTTTGCATGGAAAACAGAGATTAGTATTTTTACATGATAGTAGCCGACTGACCTAGTAGTGTGCTTCTATTTTTTGCTGCTCTGTTAGTTTCGATACAACTCTCTTTACGGCACAGTTTTACAGAGGTTAGTACTATTGTTAGAGGTTAGTAGTATTGATACTTGAAAGAAGTTTAGTTTAGTTTAGTAGTTAGCAAATATTTTGCTTTATGACTAGGCTACACAAAATTTGGTGGCTTGTATTTGTACAACACCGAACACGAAAAACAGAGATTTGGCATTGATACTGTATTGTAGCCTAGTACAATATTTTTGCTTAATTTTTGAAATATGGAGGTTAGTATTGATACAACTCTATCCACGAAACACAAAGGTTAATATTGATACTTCATTGTAGTCTTGTAACATAGTTTTAATTCTGTAACTGTAATAACAGCAGCCTGCAATAGCAGCATAGTATATAGCAATGAGTGTGCTACTCTCTACGCGAAATTAATAGGTATGGGTACAACACCCTACACAAAAAACAGAAGTTAGCATTGATACTGGATTACAGCCTAGTACATTTTTTTGGCTCTGTAAACGAAATATGGAGGTTAGTATTAATACAATTCTCTTCACGGAACTCAAAGGTTAATATTATTAATTAAGGATAATATTAATACTTAATTGTAGTCTTGTAATATAGTATTAATTATGTAAATGTAAAAGCAGCAGCCCGTAATAGCAGCCTAGCACTCGTATATAGCAATTATTTCTACTCGCTACACTCTACATGAAATATGGAGTTTAGTATTGGTACAACTCTCTTCACGGAACTCAAAGGTTAATATTAATACTTCATTGTAGTCGTGTAACATAGTATCAATTCTGTAACTGTACACTTTGAAGGCGTAAATAATTCAAGTCTTAGCTAATGAACTATGACTCGTTGTGTTTAACGAACCACAATTTATGAGAGCGAAGTAATTGGCACAGAATAGAGAAGGCAGACGGATAACTGTGAAACATTTGTACTTGTGGAGTTCTACCGCGACATGTTTTAGCTTTTTTAACTTATGAATTAGGTTCTTATTGGCACAGTATTGAATAAAAATAATAATATTACATAACTTAAATTTAGAAAACCCGACTGTACAAAATCAACAGGTAAAAAATATGATATCTAAGGACACTTGAGTGATTGAGACGAATCTAACGGTATCTTAATTGTCAAAATCCATCCAGCCGTTTGGAAGATACGTGGGAATAAAGAAATTTACAACTATACTCGTACAAGATACGCGCGAAAATAATAACCCTTTGTTCAGTCGGGTAAAAAGAAAAACAATTAAAAATATTTCGATATTTGATTTTTTGAAATCGGTCCAGTAGTTCCTGAGATTAACGTGTTCAATCAAATAAATTCTTCATTTTTATAATCTTAGTACATATTAACTTTTACATACTCTCCAAAGTTGTGAATCTGTAATTTCCTACTCAACGCTAGAGTGGGTACTCAATGGTGACGAGGTACTTACATCGCTAATTAGCTAACTGGTAACCTTTACTGGAAGGAAGGGGGGAGCGCCTGGGGCGTTAAGTCAGCTCCCCTGGGGCGTGGGATATTCTACCTACTTCTTAATATACACTACCAGCGCCCCACGGTGTCATCCGCTGTTCCATATACCGTTATTCTTGCGGGATGAGATTTTTATGAGAAAACTTAATTTTTACGCCATTTGTTTCACAAGATTTACGTTTCTTTAACATAGATAGAATCCTCGTTTTTGTTCACAATACAAAAGCCAATATACAAAATGACATGTTATCCTGTCATTTTGTTTGTTGTTTTTTGTATTTTGAACAAAAAAGAGTATCTATCTATCTATGTTGCTGTGATAATACACGCCCAATAGTCATAACGATACCTCAATAAAAAGAAATTGTTCCCTGATTTTCTACTAATGATACCTTACTATAATTTTCTCTATACTATATATGCTAAAGTTTTGATGTTTAGACGTGTGTTTCTCAATCACGTCTGAAAGAATCGGGTTTAAATATGGAATACCATATTTATATTAGAGTCCAGAATATGAAATAGGCTACTTTTTATCAACGGAAACTACGTTAGTAAAACAGTGAGGCGCTGCTGATAGCCACTCATCTCCACAGACATGGCTAAAATTTTGAGAGGAATCATACAGAACTTTGTCGTGAAAGCAGCAGAAGCTCGGAAAAGGGGATAAAAGGTTTATCTCCAACTTTACGCCTGTTTTATATACGTTGTTTGCTATTTTATTAAAGGCCCGATGTTTGTCCGCGGCTATTTCACTCACGTTTTGTTTAGCAATTTGTTTAATTGACGGCAGAGCTATGCAAATTTAATAAACAAAACTAAATTATAATGTAAACTACACTATACTAAGTACATACCTACACACACCAAGCACATCTGGGTACTTATTCTGAACACAATACGAAGGATTAAAATTTGGAATAGCAATCCTTGTATCTGGTATTTTAAAACGGATGTGACAAAGAAAGAAAAAGAAAGGTTTGTTCTGTGTTGCGATCACAGAAATCTAAATAATAATTATTTAGATTATCTAAATAATAACCATTTAGATTTCTGTGGTTGAGATAAATCCGACTGAGTTCAGAATCGGTACGCTAAGCTATCCATAGCAAGATGATATTGCCCAGTCTAATACTACTAAAGATAATCAAGTCCACTACTATTCGGAAGCATTGCCAGCGATATTAACACGCTGAATGGCAATGCTATAATCTACTCTAAACACTAGCCTTTTGAATACGCGTTTTGTCGATCAAACCCCCGGAAAGATACTTCTGAACTCCAGGCCCTCAAGGATCCAATGTATCAGTAACCACGATTAAAATATAACAAGCGGTGATGTAGAATAGTCAAATAATAGGTTGACTTAAACTGAAATAATAAATGTTTTTATCCTCCTACTTCGTCGTCCTCCGGAAATCAGTACACTGCATATTTATCTGATATGTTTTTATTAAACTTAGCAACTCCACAGACTCCGGGGTCTTTGATTTTGGGTTCTTTTATGTCCTTTTTTACATTTATTTTGGATTGGGAGAAGAAAAGGACTTTATTCTAGTGAGACTGACTTTTTTAAGCCACCTCTTCCCGGCCGCCTTTCTGGCATCCCTTCAGATGATCAGTCGTTTATTGGCTTTTTTACCATAACAATGTATAAATACTAGGTGACGCTGCAAATTTTGTTCTGTCGTATAAATTACCAACCAAATGAAATATCACAATGACGCGACATATCATATAAATGACATGACGTCAATGAACGACAAAATGTTCTTGTTTTCTTGCCAGCCGTCCGTAAACATCGAGTCCTCGATAACCAAGATCTATGGCATAATTCTGGACACCGTAAACTTGTTTTGCATACCCGGCATGAGAAAGAGCAGGATCCGGAAAATTCGGACTTTTAGACTGACAACGAAATACTAAAAACGAAATACGAAATACTGAATGAAGAATAATAATCAGATAAAGAACATAAAAGGTTATTTACATAGGATGAAGGATACATTAATGACTCTCCCTTTGTTTGTCGCTGGATGCTGGTGATGCTATTAAAAAACGCGTTCTTTTATTTTTAATTACTAACAAAACTTTTAATAAGAAATATACTGCATATCTAATTGCTTACTCTTAGTTACATCTGAATTTGTTTGAAACTTCCGCAATTATATTATTAATTATTAGTAGTATTTATAACAGTACCTATGCACGTTGTATAGGTGTATAGTCAATTTTTGATTAAAAAATTAGCAGCACAAGCTAACTCAGTCCGAATTCAGCTCGGATAAGCCGTAAACCTCCGGGAGCCGGAGGAAGCATTAACAATGTAACGAACACGGCCCGTAAAAATAATTTGGAAAGGAAACGGCGGCCCGCTTGGGTAATCGGCTTGGCAGAACTGGGTAGGCAGGGTTGTCAGTAATGACGGCTCAATCCCGCCCGGCTTGCAAAATAGATAGGATCGCAGAAAAACTGTTCTGCAGGTAAAACCGGAAATCGATATTTGAAAAGATTCGTTTATTTGATCTGCTTTGAGATATAAGCAAGAATGAATTGGTAAGGGAATTTATGCGACATGAGAATTAAGAGACATGTCATAAAATGTAGCGTAAAAATAAAAAAATAAAATTGAAATGTCGATTTCTAATTCCAAGCTAACATTATTTCGCTAAATGCATGAGAATGTATTCAGTAACAAAATACAAACGACAGGATATTCATGAATTAAAATGAAGTTAAAATTATTGCTGAAGCATTTTATTGGCGACCTTACCACATTAAGCGATCTCTACCTTTAAATATATAACCGCTTACAAAACAAATGATAAAAGTAAAATTGAGTCGAATAATTTAGGTTTTTGGAGTTAACTGACTCACAAAAAGGAGGAGATTATCAATTGGACTACCATTTTTTTAAATTAAAAAATCATCACGATGACGTAACTTCCTCTTATAAATAGTAAGCGGCAACCCTACAAGAGGAGCGTTAAGGGGAGTTAGCATTAGTTAAAAGTTCGCAAAGAGTTATGAAGTGCCTATTACGAGATTTGTTTACCATTTCTGGTGTTTTGCGATTTGAATAATTATGGACATAAAGTTTATTATTTTACGAATTTTATCTCTATTACATGTACATTTTCAGCCAATGAAATATGTCAAAATGGACACGGCGTTTCATGTGAAGGACTTCACGTCAATGATTTTACTGCACATCGTCGGAGAGGTGCCGAGAGCAGCAGCGGAGTGGGATGAGACCGTTAGACGCTTTTTGGTTGGTTTAAATCTTTTATTCGCGCCACCATCGTAAAAGTACAGTGATATACTTATTGTGCAATATTAACCCTGGTTAACACTAAAATTCAAAATTAAAAGTGTATAAGCAAACCCTTTCTCTTTAAACAACATTAATACAGGTTTCTGAATTGATCCTATAATAAATCAGACCCCTTCAATATCAAAATTAACTTCTCTTCTTTATTACTGCAATAAATAAAACATTGTGAAATGTATCACTTACATTTATTGTTCCTTTCTGTACCGAAAAATCAATAATACACACCAATAAATTAACTTAATTTTAAATACGCACCAGCGACAAATCGGTAAAGATAAATTACAGTCATTTGATCTAATCCACCTATAAATACGGTGCGGTGGTTAGCCGTACCATTAGAACACAAAAAAAAGAGGGTAGGTCGTGCATCGCGGCGTATTGCCCCTTTACGACAACCCAGTGGTCATTATTGCTTTGCAAATACCCTCCTCGCCAACCCGCGACAGTACTTGATGTGTTTTTCTTGTACTTATTAGAGTTGGATTAGGAAAGTTATTGCGTTTTTCGGGAAAGTGGAAAACTTTGTACGTATTTTGAGGCAGATTGTCACGTACTGGCAAGGATAATAAATGTTTGCTCACTTTTATTCTGTGATATTTTGTTTGAGATATAACATCTCATTTTTTTGTAGAAGGTTGTACCTACATCAAAAATGTGTTTATAAAATATTGCTATGATTTCTTTGTAAAATAAAAGTGATAAAACGATGTCGTACGCTTAATGGTAAGCAATACACATGATCTATTCATAAAGGTAGAGCACCAACTTTTATTAGATAGATCGATGGAAAACATTTTATTACACAAACGTATAAAAATTTTACAGTAAAAACTTCAGTGTGACGACTAATACCACAGATTACAGAAATAAAACACAGATGGAACCTTCGTGAACAACACTGTGAAGCCCGTAATTAGTCATGTTGACTTAAAATTGTCAAATCAACGTTCCAAATTACTTGTATAATGTTGTCAGTCTTAAAAAAAAAGTCCCACTATTGTTGTCTTAGCTTGGGAAATCTTCACGTATAATAAACACATCAATTGATATTTTAAAATATTAATATTATTACACCAATTATGCAAGGATTTCTTGTTACTACTATTTCCATTCTATGAAGAAAAGAATTTTGATTTTGCATGCAACTAGAAATTAACTTGAATCGCAAAAAATAAAATAAGTGTAATTTACTCGCTTAGATAGATTAAACAAAAATTAAAACAACCATCTTTACCACCAAACTATTTTTGATAAAATGCATATAGGCTACCTGTATGTTATAGGTCCAAACAAAAAAAACGAACGAAATAATCATTTTAACAGTTCACTTATTATTCACCTTTTTTTTGACAAAACAAGACTTTAAAATCAAGTAACCGTATAATATTAAAAAACTTAACAATTTAAAAATATTTAATTTTACAAACAACGTTATGCATAATATTAACTTCAAAAATATCTTCCTTCAACAAATGTTTTATTTTATAAACCATCATTTTATGACCAATTATATTGCCACCGTTTCACTTAGATAATATATCGAATGACATTACAATACAATACAAAACACTTTATTGGCACCATAAACAAAGTTGACAAAAAGTAACACAAATAATAACAAAACAAAATGGGCACAAAAGGCGATCTTGTCGCTAAAAGCGATCTCTTCTATATAACCTTTTGATTCATGAGGAAACAAAATTTGTATTATTTTGGGCAGTGGTGCCACTAACGAAATAAATAAATACACAAACAAATTTAATGATGTATTAATGATTTTGTTTTTTGTACATTTTTATGTCATAAATTACTCATTTTACAAATTTAACATTTACCAAAATTTAATTTGAAATTATATTAAATTGAATAATACAATGCCCATCAATAATTTGGTCTACGAGTATCTAAAAAAATATAAAATCTATATTTTACCCTAAATTCAGGGAAAATAATTTCCATTTAGTATCGCCACACTAACCTATTTTCGTTGAGGTGTTGTGTTCCATTCATTACTAAAATGAAATCGCCTAAATTATATAAATAACAGTAAAAATATTAAAATTTTCCTATGAAATTATATTCCTCTTTCCTTTTTTTGTTTTCGGGAACATTGTTTGCAATGTTTGAAAACACAAGACGGCATATTTAAAAACAAAACTTAAAATCACACGGGACTCCCGTACAACACGGAAGTCCGTTTCATACTGACTGGAGTTTGTATTTGCTCCGGCGTTTGTATTTCCTTTGTCTGCTTCAGTAGCTCTGTTCTGCGCGCTCCATCTGGTTTTATTTCTGTAATCTGTGACTAATACTTACAAATGACGGCTTTATTACTGATAGCCTATAGCCATCTCTTTCAAGCAACCAATATTTTTTTATTTTTTTTTATAGCATAGAGTGACGAGACGACCAAGCCATGTGACTGATGGTAAGCAACATGCCTGCCACATAACAGCACAGTAACACGCAGCACTGCGCTTGTCACCCAGAGATCTAAGATATTATGTCTCTAAGCCCTGTAATTTCTCTGGAATCATTGCCCTTCAAACCGGAACACAGTAATGTTTGCACACTACTGCTTGGCGGTAGAATATTTGGCAAAGGTGTGGTACTTCCCCAGGCGGACTCTGCTAAGAGTCCTACCACTACAAAATAAACTCTACTCTACGACTCTTGACTCTATGACTCTTTTATGCAATATTTTGCATAAAAGAGTCTAGTTCTAGACACTTGCTTTTAGGAAGTGGCCAATGATAGTATAGGCTAGTAGGCTTTTAGTAGGCTAAGATTCGAAAGCCGATTCGATTCCGAAACAAATATGTACCTACGGGACCACCACTAAAGTATACGTATCGGTAGATAACAAACAAAAAAAATCATCAAAATCGATTCACAATGGGCGGTTGCGGTGCTATCGCGAAACAAAACAAAACATGCAACCAATTTGAATTTCTCCTCTTTTTATGAATTCTGTTAAAAATCGTCTCATCCTACATAGCATAAATGTGATAATTTAGGTATTTGTTGCTCAAATCACGTCAAAACGGCTGAACCAATCGGATTGAAATTCGGACCACAGTTGAGTACTTTTTATTGCGAAAATTTTACAGAAACGGGATCAACGCCAGCATAACAGCGGAATACTGTTAGCTATAACTACCTGAAGGCATCACAACATAAACATAGAAAGCCAGGAAGCTGTACCAGCCCTCCTAACAAAGGCTGTCTTAGCTTTATATTGTTCTCTCTTTTCTTTCCGTTTGGAATGATAGAAACAGAAATAGCAAACCCAAAGCCGTCGGTAAAAAGCCCGGTCAGACCCATTAAACGACCCATCACGGCACTGAGTGCTCCGACGCCTCGGATGGTACAATAAGGTTTTATAGACCCACCGATCGGTTGCTTTATAGCGTTTGCACAGCTCTCTGTCTATTTACTGCCGTATCACAAAACTCTTACCACCGATAAAACATTTACATAAGGATTACGCCAGACAAAACAGTCATCGATATAAAAATGTATACTAATACTAGCAGTGCCCCGCGGTGTTACCTGCGAAGTTCCCGTTGTTTTTCCGGGATAAAAAGTAGCCTATGTGTTCTTCCAGACTATAATCTATCTGTGTTCCCAATTTCAGCCCGATCCGTTCATAAGTTAGGACGTGATTGAGCAACAAACATCCATACATTGACATTTATAATATTAGTAGGATTGTAAAACTGAGGAGTTTATTTCTTTGAACGCATTAATCTCCGGAGCTACTCGACCGATTTAAAACATTTATTCACTATTGGATATGTACATGATCCTCGAGTGTTATAGACTATCCTACTATCCTACTAATATTATAAATGTCAATGTATGGATGTTTGGATGTTTGTTGCTTAATCACGGCCTAACATATTATGAACGGATCGGGCTGAAATTTCCAACACAGATAGATTATAGTCTGGAAGAACACATAGGCTACTTTTTATCCCGAAAAAAAACAACGGGAATGGGAACTTCGTGAGTAACACCGCGGGGCGCTGCTAGTATTATTTATATTTTATATACCACGTATGGCCGTACGGACCGCTAGTTTAAATATAACCAGCTATTGAAAGCATAGTGTAACCGAAATTATTATACAGTTCCTTCAATCTAGTATAGTATTTTCGCAAAATATCATCTTACAGATTGAATAACATAGTCTAAAATAACAATCGTATCGTACTAATAATAGCATAAATCCAAAAGTTTTCAAGTTTGGATTTTGCTCAATCTCGTCGAATACGTTCAAACGTGAACGGATCGGATTGAAATTTTGAACACAATTAGATTATAGTCTGGATTAACGAATTGGCTTTTTCTATATCACGAGAGAATAACCGGCATGGGCAAAACAGTGGGGGGCTGCTAGTCATTTTATATATGTGTAATGATTTGGACTCTTTCTTTTCTCTTTCCAATTCTAATATCCATGTGACACGGTGCTGCATTAGGCAGGCGTTCCATCAGGAACATGTCCTGCTTGTCTCGTCGCTTTTATATAAATAAATAAAGAAAAAAAAAAAAAAAAAAAAATGTATATAAATAAATAAAAAATGTATGATTTTCTTAATGGCTTTAATGAACCATATTGTTCGTCCAATGTAATATGAATAATCGAAGGAGGTTTAATGCAGGGGACAGAATTAACTGATGTTTTATTACACGTAAAATCCTGCTTCATATTAACTTCGTCAGCATTATTTTACGAGACCCGTAAACCAACCCTTCTGCGTGAGACACTGAACGTATGGGGAATCGATATTAACAGACAACTAAATTATGAGTGCTGAGTTAATTATTCTTTGGGGGCACGGACGTATAAACAAGTCGGACGTAGTCTCGCTAAAACAAAAACTGTGTCACTAGAGTCGGCCACATTTGCACGTGTGCTTTGTCAGGTTGTCACTGATAGCCTGCCGACATACATATATATACAAGTTTGCGAGTGTAATGACCCACTGATGTGTGTATGTGTGCGTGTTAGCCTGTATGTGACAGCGCATACGTGCATATTATGTGGCCGACTCTATGGACACAGTTTTTGTATGAGCGTTTTTTTTATACGTCCATGTTTGAGGGTGATAAACATTCAAGTATCAGATTATCGAATTAAGTGCTTTCAAGAATATAACTTTTGTAAGTTTATATTTGAGCACCACTCACTTGATATTAAGCGACGATCCGGTCTACGATGGAGCGTGCTTACCTAGAAGAGACTGATTCACTCTCGATTTGAAACACCAAAATTGTAACCATCGGGAAAAACCCACTCAGGCAACGTATTCTACAGCCTAAACTAGCAATTTTGCGGCGATGTTCAAAACGGCTTTTTTGTACAAGGTTTCGTTGCCTATGAACCTTTGGACACGTCTCTCGATTGATTCCAGATGACAACTCACTCCCAGAATTTGAGAAACGTGTCCTAAATATCCGTTTGGTGAACAAATACTGGTATTTTTTTACAGGGATGATAATGGTAAATACCTATTTAACATATTGCTTGCAAAAAATATAACTATTAAACGCTGCATAGGCACGAGAACGGGAATAACGAGGGTAAAACTGCGGGGTTACTGCTAGTATGAACATGAAGGCTGTGGGCTGAGTGGATTTTTTCAGATGATTCCAATCTTGGTTTCGTCAAATCGAGAGTGAATCAGTATCTTCTAGACATGGACGTATAAAAAAAGTCGGACGTAGTGTCGCTAAAACAAAAACTGTGTCCATCGAGTCGGCCACATAATATACACGTGTGCGCTGTCACAGACAGGCTGACACGCACACATCAGTGAGTCATTACACGCGCTACTTGAGTATGTATATGTGTGCGTGTCAGCCTATCAGTGACAACCTGACAACACACACATGCAAATGTGGCCGACTGTAGTGACACAGTTTTTGTATTAGCGAGACTACGTCCGACGTTTTTTATAGGTCCATGCTTCTAGATAAGCACGCTCCATCGTAGACCCGAGACTCTACCACCTAACTAAAACTGTCTTGGCTTTGACATTTCTCTCTCTCTTTCCGTTTCGCTTAAAATGATAGAGACAGGAATAGCAAGGCCAAAGCAGGTTTAGGTCTTGGTCAACCCGCAGATCGTCGCTTAACATCAGGCTAGATAACGGTCAAGTGCAAATATATCACTGCAAAAATTACCAAATTTTCGGATCTCAAGGAAACTCCTGGCGCAGTTCCAAGTTATCGAACCAGGAAACTGGTGAAACTCACTTCCGCGGTTGGCAAATGTGACCTATATTTTCGTTTTTATAACAATACACGGTCTACTACGAAAACAAACTCCGAATGATCGGATCCGACCGACAGCTGAATCGGATCTGTAGCCTACCACGAAAAACATTCGGATCGATACACCTCACCTCGCACCTCGGTCGGAAGTTATAGACTTAGGTCGGATGAGGGTCGGATCGAACGAAATGGCCGATTCGATCAACCGACCGATTGTCTATCGAGGTAGGAAACTTCCATAAGTTCGGCCGATATATCGTTTATCGGACTTCGTAGTAGACCTGCTGCTATCATTTTGAAAGATCTCGACTTTATTCTTCACAGGAAAATGTTTTGTTTAAACTTTGAGACGTTGTCAAACATTGGTCCCAATTTGCAGCAACATTCTGTAGTATTTACCTGTTAATGGGGAAATTTGTGAAATCCTACTTTCTACTATTATAACCTACTTTCATCATAAAGTAGCAGTGCCCCGCGGTTTTGCCCGCATAGTTTCCGTTCCTGTTATATT
The DNA here is from genome assembly GCA_963693475.1 of Ectropis crepuscularia. Taxonomy (NCBI): domain Eukaryota; kingdom Metazoa; phylum Arthropoda; class Insecta; order Lepidoptera; family Geometridae; genus Ectropis; species Ectropis crepuscularia. The sequence goes on along the minus strand of OY856339.1, from coordinate 30,530,320 downwards.
CCTGAGATTAAAAGTACCATAAATATGTATGTGTTCTTAGTAATCAGTCTATATGTATGTCTGTGTGTCTATATGTCAGACTATATGTAATCTAACTGTGTTCCAAATTTTAATCCAATCTATCCGTTCTAACGTTACAATGTGATTGAGAAAGAAACATCCAAATATCCAATCATTGACATTAACACTTAATGTTAAGAGTGCGCCTAAAGCCAGGAAAAAACCGGATTTCACCCGCGCGACGCGTTTCTTAATGTGATGCACATAAAGTCGAGAATAGCATGACACAGTTTGGAGGAAAAATCAATATTTAATCAGGAGTCCATTTTTGACCAAGTTTTATTTAATTACTCAATAACTAAACATAAATTTAAAAAAGTATTCGGTTACTTTACTAGAACATACAAATAGGAATTTTATTGCTAAAAAATAATGTGGGGTCATCGCTGATAATTTCGAGTACTCGAATTAAAACGGGTTTTTTCGGTGTCATTTTTATTTTTTTATTGTAAAAAACTCTGATCTATTTTTAAAATTCTATTCGGTTATTGTGCTCCTTCTTGATTGTACCCACACGTCAATATTTTTTTTGTCATAGTTTTTAGTTTCTTAACTTCAGTGAGCGGCGTCGAAAATGTCCTTTTTTCGTTTTCTGGCTTTAGGCGCCCCCTTAATAGGATGCGAAAGTTTTTGAGTATGTGTGTGTTTGTCTCTTTTACGCCAACTTGCTGAAGGGATCAGGATGAAATTTGGTAGAGCGATAGATTAGTCTGAAATAACACTACTTTTTACCCCTAGAAAACGGAAATGCGTAAATTTAAATAAACGAATGTTTAAACGTAAATTACGGAATATGGAACTTCGCGGGTGAAACCGCGGGGCGCTGCCAGTGTATATTTTGAGGATATTTTTCGTCGATAATCTTACACTTGACCGGCATCTAGCCTGGTGTTAAATGACGTTACGGTCCATGATGAACCGCGCTTACCTAGCAAAAAACATTTACAGTAGACTTGAAGACGCGGAAATTAAAACATCAACTAGCCAAAGATGATATACTTTCCCAGATGGACTCTTCAAAGAAATAATGTGTGGTCAACTTGCTTTTTTTTTCTATCAAACTGCTATTAGCTCTATAAAGCGACATCGTTTCATGGTTGACGCTCCAAGGACTCAAACGAAGAGGTTTGACTCTACCTTTGCGATAAGAACGTCTAGGCTGTGTAATACGTCGCCTGAGTGGTTTTTTCCTGATGGTTATAATCTTGGTATCTAAAAATCGAGAGTGAATCAGCGTCTTTTGAAAAAACACGCTCCATCGTAGACCGCATCGTTGCTTCACATCAAGCGATATGGTATACATGTGTAAACCTATTACAGTTAAATAAGACACACAATACCCTATTTTTTTTAAATTTTTTTTTTTTACCTTTTATAGGTTTACACTTTACCGCCATCTCACCTGATGTTAAGCGACGATGCGGTCTACGATGAAGCGTGTTTACCTAGAAAAAACCAATTCACTCTCGATTTGAAGACACAAAGATTGTAACCATCGGGGAAAACCCACTCAGGCAACGTATTCCACAGCCTAGACGTTCTTATCACAAAAGTAGAGTCAAATCTCTTCGTTCGTGTCTTTGGAACATCAACCATGAAACGATGTCGCTTTTTCGAACTACGAGCATTCCGATAGAAAAAAGGACAAGGCGGTATTAGATCATGTAAATCAGTCGCACACTCTCCGAAGTGTATCCGATAAAAACCCGATAGACTAGCAAATTACTATTGTTACTAAGGCAAAAATAAAACGTAATAGAACTTACAGACGGTCCGATATCAAATTATTATCGACCTTTGGTAAATAAATAATTAGGCTCGCGAGCGATCGACTTGGTAATACCTGGCTTGAGTTTAATTACCGAAATAGGTACAAAAAAAAGTATCGTCGAACGACGAGGAAAGGTCATCGAAAGGTCATTTATTAGATCAAGATATATATTTTTGTAATCTAACATTATACGCCCACGTTTTAGACATACAATCTGGAAATGTCAAACCATTTTGTGTCCAATGTGATAAAATATTTTGTTGTTTGAATACTTCTATTATGTTATTAAATTAACGGCAGTTTCACTAAACTTTAGCATAAGTAGGCTACTAAATGTTCCTAGGGAGTCGGGGCCTTCTCTCGCTAGAAGAGAGTCAAGGTAACCACGCTGGCCCAGTACGGGTTGACGGATGACCTCGAAATATTGTTGGAACAAGCCGGTTTCCTCACGATGTTTTCATTGTCCAGACACGTAACGTGTCAACTGCCAATCCGCACTGGGCCAGCGTGGTGGATTACGGTCTCCTAGCTTAGACTCTCTCCTTGCAAGAGAAGGCTGCAACTGCCACCAGTGGGAACATTCAACAGATTGATAATGCAAAAAATTACTGAATTTAAATGTTTATTTCGATTGTAGATAGCGTTAAACTAATAAGAAATATATTCACTCCCAACTGAAAGGTAACGAGATTGTATCCATTGGGAAACCTCACTCAGGCAACGCATTCCACATCAAAGCAACGATTCCGAAGACGGATACATCAAACTTATAACACTATCCATTTTACGTGGAGGATGATAAAAGCTGAAGATTGAAATAAATTAAGCGCCACAATAATTTTTAGTCTATTTGATAAAAAAAACCTGAAGATCGAAAAGAAAGAAAAGAATGTGCGTCATCATTTTTTTTTTTTAACTTCTTTAGGTTTACACTTGACTGCCATCTCGCCTGATGTTAAAGGACGATGCGGTCTAGGATGGAGCGTGTTTACCTAGAAAAAACCGATTCACCCTCGATTTTAAGATACAAAGATTGTAACCATCGGGAAAAACTCACTCAGGCAACGTATTCCACAGCCTAGACGTTCTTATCACAAAAGTAGAGTCAAATCTCTTCGTTCGTGTCTTTGGAACATCAAACATCATTTCTCTCGACTGACTTCTGTCTGTCGACTGCTCACTACTACCTACTACTTAGTATCTATTTACTTTTTGAAGTTAAACTTCTATCTCGAAGATTGAAATAAATTAAGCGCCACAATAATTTTTAGTCTATTTGATAAAAAAAACCTGAAGATCGAAAAGAAAGAAAAGAATGTGCGTCATCATTTTTTTTTTTTAACTTCTTTAGGTTTACATATACCATATCGCCTGATATTAAGCGACGATGCGATCTACGATGAAGCGTGTTTACCTAGAAAAAACCAATTCACTCTCGATTTGAAGACACAAAGATTGTAACCATCGGGGAAAACCCACTCAGACAACGTATTCCACAGCCTAGACGTTCTTATCACAAAAGTAGAGTCAAATCTCTTCGTTCGTGTCTTTGGAACATCAACCATGAAACGATGTCGCTTTTTCGAGCTACGAGCATTCCGATAGAAAAAAGGACAAGGCGGTATTAGATCATGTAAATCAGTCGCACACTCTCCGAAGTGTATCCGATAAAAAACCGATAGACTAGCAAATTACTATTGTTACTAAGGCAAAAATAAAACGTAATAGAACTTACAGACGGTCCGATATCAAATTATTATCGACCTTTGGTAAATAAATAATTAGGCTCGCGAGCGATCGACTTGGTAATACCTGGCTTGAGTTTAATTACCGAAATAGGTACAAAAAAAGTTTCGTCGAACGACGAGGAAAGGTCATCGAAAGGTTATTTATTAGATCAAGATATATATTTTTGTAATCTAACATTATAAAACGTGGGCGGTTTTAGACATAAAATCTGGAAATGTCAAACCGTTTTGTGTTCCAAGACATGTGATAAAATATTTTGTTGTTTGAATACTTCTATTATGTTATTAAATTAACGGCAGTTTCACTAAACTTTAGCATAAGTAGCCTACTAAATGTTCCTGGGAGTCGGGGCCTTCTCTCGCTAGAAGAGAGTCAAGGTAACCACGCTGGCCCAGTACGGGTTGATGGATGACGCCTGATGACCGCGAAATATTGTTGAAAAAAGCCGGTTTCCTCACGATGTTTTCATTGTCCAGACACGTAACGTGTCAACTGCCTATCCGCACTGGGCCAGCGTGGTGGATTATGCTCTCTCCTAGCCTAGACTCTATCAAGAGAAGGCTGCAACTGCCACCAGTGGGAACATTCAATAGATTGATAATGCAAAAAATTACTGAATTTAAATGTTTATTTCGATTGTAGATAGCGTTAAACTAATAAGAAATATATTCACTCCCAACTGAAAGGTAACGAGATTGTATCCATTGGGAAACCTCACTCAGGCAACGCATTCCACATCAAAGCAACGATTCCGAAGACGGATACATCAAACTTATAACACTATCCATTTTACGTGGAGGATGAAGCTGAAGACTGATGAATTAAGCGCCACAATATTTTTTAGTCTATTTGACAAAAAAACCTGAAGATCGAAAAGAATATGCGTCATCATTATTTTTTACCTTCTATAGGTTTACACTTGACTGCCATCTCGCCTGATGTTACACGATGCGTTCTAGGATGGAGCGTGTTTACCTAGAAAATACCGATTCACTCTCGATTTGAAGATACAAAGATTGTAACCATCGGGAAAAACCCACTCAGGCAACGTATTCCACAGCCTAGACGTTCTTATCACAAAAGTAGAGTCAAATCTCTTCGTTCGTGTCTTTGGAATATCAACCATCATTTTCAGTCTGTCGACTGCTCACTACTACCTACTAGTTAGTATTTACTTACTTTTTGAAGTTAAATTTCTTACGATAACGATTTTACGACTCACACCGTCACCAAAAATCAATACCCTGAAGTAAGCTAGTATTACTAACTTGCTGTAACAGTGTTACTAACTTCAGATTAATATTTCTTTTTTTTTTAAATAGGCTGAGTCTTATATTTCTTGTGTTGAACCTTATTCAAAGCGTTGAACATATTATCTGTTCTATGGATATGAATGATTGGTATGATATTGATATGATATCAATGGTTGAGGTTAGACTTTTTAGCATGAGGCATCTTCTCGCGTGAGTACATACACTCACTTTTTTAATGGATCTGTGGTAATTTTTTATATATTAAAGAGTGACGAGACGATCAGGACATGTGTCTGATGGTAAGCAACTTACCTGCTACAGAACAGCATAGTGACACACATCTATTGGAATATGAAGAGTCTAAATCATTACCTAGCACTACACTGCGCTCGTCACCCAGAGATCTAAGATATTATATCTCAAAGCCCAGTAATTTCTAAATAAGTTAGCGTTAGATGTCCTGCCTTGTCTTGTATTGCCTACCACCTGCTGTTATTTAATATCAAAGGTAAATTATTTATCACTACTTTGTAACTATCAAGTCAGTGGAATCCAACTAAAGCTATTTCTATTGATGAAGTAAAACTAGGTCAAGTAATTCTTGATCTAGAAATATCACATAGAAACTAACTTGTCATAACATCTTATACTTATTTCTGATCGCATGATAAAATAGAAACAAGGGTAGGAACTATGATGGATCGAGTAATACATCAAGTAGGTATCAACCCGACCTTATAATATGTTCTGAATATGATAATATTTTCGTTTTATTTGCTCTTTTTTCTATCAGACTGTTCGTAACTTGGAAAAGCGGCTTCGTTTCATGGGTGATGTTCCAAAGACTCGAACGAAGAGGTTTGACTCTACTTATGTGATAAGAACGTCTAGGTTATGGAATGCATTGCCTCAGTGGGTTTTTCCCCGAGGGTCAAATTCTTTGGGTCTTCAAATCAAGAGTGAATCGGTTTCGTTTAGGTAAGTACGCCCATCGTATACCGCTTCGTCGCTGAACATCAGGCGAGATGGCTGTCAATTGCAAACCAATAAAAGTTAATGTATCAAAAGTTAGAATTTAGAATGATGTGTCTTCCATATTAGCTATATGGTCTACCATAGTACAAGCTTTGCTTAATTTGAACCTTGATGGTATTATGTGGAAAAATGTCGAACTATACATTTATTTCACTTTTTTTGTAAAAGGATCTATACCTAGTAGTTGACTTTGGATTGCATCCACTACTTACGTAATTACCGCTAAATCTCTGGATTACCGTCTATGTTATCATATAATTATGTACAACCCAAACCTATGCAAAGCTTGTACTTACAATAGGAGCCAGATAAATGATTTCATATAGTGTTCTTGAGACTGTGAATCGGAAAACGTAGTGTAGGACACCCTGGGACTAGATGGAGTGACGATGTATGGAAGACAGCAGGCAGTGAATGAAGACGTAAAGAATGAGAATAGGGCTGAGTGGCGAGCCATGGGAGAGGCTTATGCCCAGCAGTGGACTGAGATAGGTTGATCATGATGAATTATTATCACTACACATTTATAAAAATGTGAATATTTGTAGATATGAACACAAGATCCAAAAAATACAAAACTACAAAAAAGACAACGGTTTTAGATGAAATAAACAGATATTAGAACAATATTCCAACTATAAACTACAATGGGATATGATAAATATAGTGTATACATTTCGATGTAAATTTGATAATTTTCCATTTCAGAAAAGGACTTAAGTATCTAAGTCTAAGCTTTGTTAAGAGTAAATGAACAGAAAATATCACGAAAGGCAACGTGGTGACACAAAATGGGGTCCAGGTAAAAACTGTAGGTCCGATTCAATTAAATTTACAGGTGCTTTGAGTAGCTGTAACGTATTTAGCTATTAAACAATCCGTTAAACTATTCATGCATTTTCGTGAGAACCGTCTCCAAGTAATACTTTTGTATGTATATCTATCTACAAAGTACAAATTATGCAGGGTTGTACTTATAGAAAATGGGCGGATAATTCATTAAGAATTTTAAAATATTTGTACCGCATTGTAATATCATTCTTTATAGAGCATAAATGCCTGTTTAACGTTATACAATCAAATACCAAATTCCCGATGAAAACGAGCGCGTTTAATAATTCACTTAAGTATAAAATTAATGAGACTCCAAGACATCCAATCTCCTTACCGAATCCTTTCTACACAGTCGTTTGAAAAGCACGATTTCACTATCACCACACACGGCACATTTAATCTCTATGCGTATTTCTTTTTTTTAGGTGAGTGGGGTAAACTCGGCGGTCCCCCTAGGTCCTGCTACGCGACTGCCCGGGAATGGCGCCCGGTTCGATCGATGGCATTGCGCAGTCGCAATGGCTGCCCGCGTCATTCCAACTCCCAATTCCTTATGTATGAGAGTGGAATATGCCAGAGGAAAAGTGAAAAAACGTTCTCAAGTCCAACAGTGTTACGCTAACAATGATATGTGGCGGCACGCTTCCGACCAACATTTGGACACGTAATTGTTTTAGACAGCAAAACCTACTAATATTAAAAATACGAGACTTTGGATGTTTAGATGTTAGAATGATTACTCAGTTTAATCAGAACGGCTGCACTGATTGAGTTAAAATTTGGAATGCATTAGTTTAGAATGGTATAAGCTTCTTTTGATCGTTTCAAATTTATGAGAATGGGATCTATGCGAGTAAAACCACGAGGTCTCTTTAGTTTACAAAAGAATAGAAATGTCTATAATGTTTCAGATGTTGTGGTTTAAGGTGGATGGGCCAAGCCAATTTTCCATACAAACGTTCGGGAACCAATACAGGCGATAGAAATAGTATAATGTCTGTTTGTTATTTTTTTCTACATGTTTGATTAATTTTCCATCCGCGAATACACTCATATATTTAAACAAACTTGTATTAATATCTATTTTTGCAAATGATAAGTTTTGAAAATTTGCCGGAGACTACGCATGTGTGAGTGGTTTTAAGTAAACATGGCGGTCACGCGTCAGCTGTTGCGCGCATTTCGGTGCAAGTTGCCGAGCGGGTCCGTAGAGGGCGCTACATTTCCGTACGAAGTTAATGCGACGTTGCCACACTGTGCAGTGAGTAATATTTTATGTTCTGTGCTGTGCATGCGGCGCGCGGCGTTGCCACACCGTGCATGCGGCGTTGCGATAGCGGCGAAACTTGGTTCACTCGCTGGCGACGAGAGACTTGTGTTGTGCTCTAATGCATCGATATAAATAATCGGATATGCCCTCTCAAAGTTCAGGCGCACGGAATTATGTCATCGTTGGGAAGAGTGAGCTCACTCTTTCCGTTCTAGTCGGTTGCAGGAAGCGGTGTACGCCTGACGTTTTTATTTATCATGATTCGTTGTTAACAACCAAAAAAAGTAGAACCACAGTACATCTCGCCGATAGCGATTCCAGGGGTCAAGTAATTGGTTATTTGTTAACCACTAACGATACACACAGAGACACAGTTTATTGCAAATTTCAGGTGCTTAGGGCACGTCCTTCGCTTTATATCGATGATCTAATGTATCTATATTGAAGCTTAGCAGTGTTGCCAACTTAAAGATTTCTCGCTATATCTAGCGAATTTTTGTGCGTTGAGAACGGGAAAATAACTTTCTAACGGCTTACGGGATATTTAACGGAATTAAAAACTTTATATTATTATTCAGAAATGGCTATTGTTTTATTTAAACGGCAACGAATTATGTTATAAATATGACGACAAATTACGGATTTTGACGAAAATTCACAAGTAACTTGGCGGATTTAAAAAAATCTTGTTAGCAACACTGATGTTTAGTCATAGTCAGTTGTAATAGTTATTTGTTATACAAGAGTGCAAAGTGGCTTTTTAACCGCGTGCTCAATTTTGATGACCGAGCAAGCGAAGGATTCTAAAGTTGAATCACGAGCGTAGCGAGGGATTCAAAAATTAGAATCCTGAGCGTAGCAAGGGAATCAAAAGGGCACAAGGTGAAAAATCTTTGCACTCGAGTGTAACACGTAATTTTTCATCCCCCCCTAGCGAGGAAATTACTAAACGCTTTGCGCATTTTCAGTTTCAGTCGATTCTGTTGGCGTTAAATAAACTTCTTGGTCGCTAGAATCACTTATTATTATGGTATTTCGGTTTTTCACTTGTATTCAATTTTATAAGTTTATACTTAAGTTTATTTAGCCATGGTTTTAACAATAACAATATGACGTGAAAATATGGAGAGTTGACCGATTGAGGGAAGGAGTTTCATGTGTACATGAAAAAGTGTCCGCCCAAATGCATTAAATTATAGTAGCGCTAAATTTGCATCAGGGTACATTTAAAAGGAAATAAATAAACGTACAATTCAGAATTCATGAAAGAAAAATATTGGCAGTCATAGGCACTGCCGATAGAAGTGGTAACTTATAACTCAGAATTTGATTTTTACTTTGGAAACTACGCGTGTGAAACCGGAGGGCGTGGCTATGAGCATGACCATCTAGAAATGCTGACACATTTTTAAATAGCCAATGGGAAAGGCTGAGGCATTTCTAGATGGCCATTGGCTATGATCCCGAATTTACCCGAAGATTTCTTATCATTCCCGAGCGTGACGCTAGAATTAAATTGACAGCCCACGAAACATCTGTCTTTGGCGCGCCAAAAGAAGTTTTGACTTCAAAATATATTGTACCTACATGTTTTCTCAAAATAGTAATTATTTATTTGATGTTATATTTACTACATTATTTTGTACTGCACAAGTAGTTGCAATTATCTATTAGTTACTATTTTAGTAGTCAATAATATTTAATTATAACTCGGCAACTCGGCATACTTCAATTCGATTACAATTGATTCATTCATAGCATTTCAAAATGTTTTGCTATTTGAAATAATATTCTTTACCTCTATACTCCATACGTGAAAAGAAAATTGCGCGCAAAGCATTTAAAAAAAAGAACACCAAAGAGGTTCCGAGTATGAGCTTTTAACAAATTAAAAATAAATGTATGATGAATTCGGCACCAAGGAGGTAGAAATAAATAGGTTAAATTATGTTTTCAATTCAAAACCTCAGTACACATGATGTTCTAAATTCAAATTTACTTTAACCTCTAGAGGGTAAAAACGACTTTTGCGCCCTGATATCGAGGAGCAAAAGTACTCTTTCCGAGCTGGTGGGATGAAAATGTAATTTGTTATTGTTTGTGTTTCACAATATCACATCATATTTGGAGTGTGTTAGTTTAGTAAATAAACTATCCGATTTTGCCTTTGAAATCGTTGAGTGTTGAGGTGGACTCTGAAGTGAATTGTGTGGTGAATTCTGCGTTAGTTTACACCAAAAATGCGACGGCAAAATTCAACCAATAAAGCTTTTACTTGAGAACAATATACGAGCCACTGAAAACTCACATACTTATTGAATTTATGAATGAGCTTTACACAGGTTGCAGATACATACACAGTGAATTTATATTGAGATGCAGCATGTGCAGAAATACATGGAAGAAGACGAGCGACGACCCTACAGCAATGGCTATCGCCACATTCAAATCTAAAAAGACAATTAGGATTTTACATGACTTGTGTTCTGCCTATGAGGATAATGTGTTCCATCCATACCAATTTTTATATAAATAAAATAATAATTATTATATCTGTTGTATTTTATTTGTACTTAGTATTGTAAATATTTTGACGGTAGCGGTTGGCTTTGCTATAGCTGTCTCTATAATTTCAAGATCAAAGCTAAGGCAGTTTTATTTATGCGGTAGACCCTTCGGTCTGGATGTTGTTTGTGTGTTGTATGTAGTCCCCGACACGAGTAATCTAAGTGGGGTATGGTATGAGTGCTTTTTTTTAAAATAAAGAGTGACGAGACGAACGGGACATGTGCCTGATGGTAAGCAACATGCCTGTCACATAACAGCACAGTGACACGCAGCTATTGGAACATGAAGAGTCCAAATCATTACATATAGCACTGCACTGCGCTCGTCACCCATAGATCTAAGATGTTATATCTCTAAGCCCTGTAATTTCTCTGGAAACATTGCCCTTCAAACCGCAACAGTTATGTCACATTACTGCTTGGCGGTAGAATAACTGGCAAAGGTGTGGTACTTCTCCAGGCAGACTCTGCTAAGAGTCCTATTACTACAAAATGTGTGTTTGCGTTTGGTTGTTTTATAAATGTGTAAGAGAACTGAAATTATTATTTTATTTATCACAATTACCTAAGCAAACCACACGTGGCATGTGTGGCTTGCTTAGGTATGTCTACCATAGGTATTCTTATTCCATAAAATCAATACTTACTCCATATTTGCGTATTACGTAAAAGCTGAGAAAAATATTTTTTTTTTCATACAAAAAGAAAATACCCCGGTGGGATTTGAACCATGTCTTATCGGATTATTCAACATATCTGTGACTTTGCTAAATGAGCTATCAAGCCTATGACGTAAGCGTCCAAAATAAGCATTACTTTCTGATGTAACTGTATAACATGCGTGTGTGCGTGTGTAAACGTGTAAAATATATGACAGATCAGTAAATTGGCGAATATTAGCTATTGTCTTCGATTTATAATTGAAAATTAGGTCATTAGAAACATTGTATTGGTTTATATCCGCGAATTAACATTAAGTTCAAATTGGATTGCAAAATACGACGTAAAAAATATTTTTTCATAAATGACGACTCCAGCGCCATCTCTTGAGAATGTAGCGGGTTTAGCTCTCGGCCCATTCACCTTAAGTACTTAGATGTTAAAACAAACAATACGTAAGTATAGTATTTTGGAAAGCAATTTAAAATAAGGTTTCTGTCCAAATCTAAATTAAGTAATACTAGCGGTCCTTTCCGGCTGCGCTCGGATATTCTCATATAAAGACAGAATTACATTAATCGAAATAATAACTACGAGTATCGTATCGACGAAATTGATCAAATTGCACACGATGAGCAAATTTGATTAAAATCGGTGAAGTGTTTTAGGAGTCCATCGCGGACAAACAACGTGACGTGTTTATTTAAATATAGGTATTACAAAGCTGAAAAAGTTTTTTGTTTGTTCGCGCTAATCTAAGGATCTACTAAACCGATTTCAAAAATACTTTCACTGTTGGATATTTACGAAATCTATAGGCTATATAATATGTACCAGGGGCAAAGCTCCACTAGTAAATTAATAACCAAAATGTTGAAAAAGTAAAACTCTACCCCATTGTCTCACCGGAGGCATTCCCTCTAGAATGCCTATTAGGCTGAAACGAGTTCATCTATAGATGCATTATTCAAACGTTCCATTTTTTCCTCCTTTACTCTCATAAATATTTTCCGAAGTAGGCAACTCTAGACTGTGACATAAATAATACAGTTTCTACTAAAGATTTTAGATCAAATTTTTTGTTATGGTATAATCTTAGAAACTAGATGGAGTGAAGATTTAAGAAAGGCAACAGTGGCGGTTGGTAATGTAAAAGATCCACTGATCGGGCTGAGTGGCGAGTTATTGTAAAGGCCAGCTTTGGACAACTGTGAGCTGATGATGATGATGATGTAATGTCCGAAAGACGTTTTTTTTTAAATGAAGAGTGACGAGACGAGCAGGACATTTACCTACCTGATGGTAAGCAACATACCTGCCACATAACAGCACAGTGACACGGAGCTATTGGAACATGAAGCGTCCAAATCATTACCTAGCACTGCACTGCGCTCGTCACCCAGATATCTAAGATGTTATGTCTCTAAGCCCCGTAATTTCACTGGAAACATTGCCCTTCAAACCGGAACACAGTAATGTTTGCGCATTACTGCTTGGCGGCAGAATAACTGGCAAAGGTGTGGTACTTCCCCAAGCGGATTCTGCTAAGAGTCCTACCACTACAATAATATTGACAGACAAGCAGGACATGAGTCTGATGAAAAGCAACACGCATGTCCGTAATAGCATAACGCCACACAGCCATGTAAAATTTAATCAACATTGAACTGCGCTCGTTACCCGCATATTATTCATTCTGTCCTATTGTGGTGGATGTTTCACGATTATCGCACAAGAATTGAACAGCCAAAATGCGAAACGTTCTGGCTGCAAGTGTTTCCAGTCCTATAAATAAACTGGAACCTTACAAACTGTGTACAATGTACAATACAATAAAAAACACTTTATTGGAACCACAAAAAAATTACAATAAGCAACATATTAAACACGACCTCTTTCAGATAAACTTTAAATAGTATTAGACTATTAGTTTAAAAAGAGCAATTTGACAAGGAAATAGTCATCTATCTGGGTGAGCATATATTGTATAGTAAAGGTATGTGAAACGTAAGCGCATTTAGTTAAAAAGAAAACATCTCGACTGATGTTGAGCAACCATGCTGTCTACGATAGACCGCGTTCACTAAAATAATAACCTAAAATAAAACTGATTTACGAATAGTATTTATTAACACAATAGTTTGTCTCAAAAACCAATTATAAATCACTCCTGAATCTAACAATTTCATTTTCTGAAACAATAAAAACCAATCACAACGAAACATTCTAAATTACATGGTCTAAAAAAGTGTTGCGTGTAGAATAGCACACTTTTATGGTCTATTATTTAAAACAGTTAAATTTAACATCGTTACGAATTAACGTGATCGTTACCTGATACTTCCTGAAATAGCTGTTTACGTAATACAAAAGAAAAAACAATGGAAAGGAAAAGGACTTCGTTATAGAACTCTTAATTAAACGTTATCAATGTACTTACGTTTGTATTTCATTTGTCAAGACGCATTCGGTTACCGTGGTGACGTTTTTTGGATGGATTTAAATCTTGTATATTTGCGTCTTCAACAAGTATATTGTATAATATGTATATAATAGTATATCTATAGCAATACAGGCGCTGTATTATTGTACAACATTAGAGCTGCTTAATCCTATAATTCTAAGTTAAGTTTTCACTTCTATAGGCAGTCCATATGAGAGTCAACTGCTGTTTTTGCTCAAAGTCAAAGTCAAAGTCAAAGTAATTTATTCGCTAAAAATTGTGGTTACAAATAAGTTCTTAAAATAGTATAGTATGGTGCTGCACAATTTCAGCCTAAAAGGCATGCGAAATTTAAAAATTGTTACACAAATATTAAACTTTCGAAATTTAAAAATTGTTACACAAATATTAAACTTTCGAAACATCTCAGGATAAGTGGATAGTCAGTGGCAGCTGTGCTAGATCGGTTACTATCTAGTAGGCGACAGCTTTCAACGCCTAGGATAGTCTTTCACGTTCACTTTCCCTTTCACTAGGATATAAAACTTACCTGTACTTTTTATCCCTGTGCCAGACAGATATATGGATGAGCTGGTGATCGTATATCACGGAGGGCAGGGGGAGTTTCAGATGCCTCTGGAACTCTGGCTCGCGTTTCCCGTAGAGCACTGATGTACGTTGGAATATTGATCTCTGTGAGGGCAAAGACTGGGCTTCAGGCATTCCGCTTATGACCACCTGGAAATGTTACGTAAACGATAATAAATAATTCAATTCATTTATTCGAAGCATAAATTCATAAGACCATAACTTTTTGTCAATGTTAGTACATTATTCGGGAATCACACAACGCTTTTTATTAGTTTGTATTTTAACTTTTGGTTTAACTATTGAGACTTGAGAACTAACAAAATAGATTTAAGCTATGTAAATTTATGGCACTGGATTTTAGAAGTGTTTCAAACAAAACTTTGATTTGTATCTTATTTATATAATTAATTTTAGGTACATCATATTTATATTTTCCGTCTAGTGATATCTAAAGATCACCAAAAATGCGAGTAGTTCCTTTTTTCGGTCCCGTCCGACTTAAGTTACCTTACCTTAAGTTTACTGGGATGAATTAAATGATATATTTTTTAGAAAGACGTTAGTTTTCATAGTAAAATAATACTGACCTTTGCATAAGCGTTAATGTCATCCGTTTTTCCTGAAGCTCTTTGCAAATCTTTGCATCGAATGACTGAAAACAAAAATTGATATTATTCCAAACTGCATTAAAATCTTAAAAAGTATTATCGTTAAAAAAGGGAAGTCCGATAGTCACCACTCACCGTGGACGTCAAGTACGTCATTTTTGCTAATTATCTCCAAGTCTATTGTCCCTTTTACAGTTTGAAGCCTTTCGTTGCTTCCTTCAAATTTATTGCTGGCCACGCTTCTTCGTTTTTCTTCACTGCTTGAAATACTAGTTTCTTCTGGCGAGTACGTCAAACACCTTCTTATTGATTTATGTTCAATCACAGGTGTGAACCCATCAGCTATTAGAGAAACTTCATCTAGTCTGCTAGTTTTTAGTGCTCGCTCTTCACTTAACATCTTTCCAGGTCTCTTGAGATTTGGCACAGGAGTTATTGGACTCGGAATGCCGTTTTCTAGTGTTAAACCGAATAAATCTCTTGCTCGACGATTTTGAGCATTTTTGTTTGGCATCAAACTGCTATGTGACACATTTGATCTGATTGAGCTATTTGGAAAATGCAGAAAATCTTCGTCATTCAACGGATAACAGAGAGGAGAACTTAGTGGTTCACAGAAGGATACGTTTTGCAGCTCTACTGCAGGACTAGGTAAACCAATATCCAAAGTCAACATTGATCTAGCTTCCATTTCTTTTACATTCAATCTGCTTTCATTACTTACTGTTGATTTTTTTCTTCGAATACATCGTTGTCTTTTCAATCTTAAACTAACCCGTTCATTTGCTACAGAATACAGATCGGGAGTAGATTCGGACGATATATTTTCCATGTTACTTTTGGTCGTAGTAGAAGTCATAGACCGAGATCTATTTAGATATTTGTTTCTATGTTCGTTAGATTCAAACTTCAATGTATTTTTAACAAAGTTATCTGGTGTTTTAACTTCTCTTTCATTGTATCCATCTTCTAAAATAAAACCACCTATAGGTAAGTTCTTAAGCAATTTATCGTTTATTTTATGAACTGGCGCTACTTTCTTAGTTGGAGTGTTCTTCGGTGAAACAGAGTTTTCTCTAGACAAACTCACATACTTGGCTTCTTTGATTAAATTAGCTTTGTTTTGAGCTTGAGGGTTCACAAACAAATCCTTAACAGCTTCCAAAGATGGTATGTCATCTTCAATGACATCATAATTAGGCATCTTGTTAAGAATCCGTCTTTTTGATTTTACAATTTTTGTACTCTTTATAATATCTTCAATCATTTTTTCGAGAGTTATATCTCCCATTTGAGTAGTGGAAACTGTCGTATGAGTGGAAGCCTCTGACTCTTGTGCGGTTGAATCTTTGGCTAAAATAAATTTGTTTTCCATTTCAGTTGACATTTCTTCGTCTCTCAAAGGAATAGTGAAAGGATTTTCTAATTTAGGAAAACATTCAGAGACGTCATTGATAAAAGGTACTCTTTGAGATTTAGTATGAGTACTCATTGTACTGAATCTTAGTGCTGCCAGCTTAACTGATAAAGGCGTAATTGACATGGGTGAGCAAGCTTCTCTTAGCATAGCGTGCGTGTCTTTTTTATCTACTGAAGGAGATTTAAAAGAACTTTCAAAATCGTTTGATTTCTTTCTCGTTCGTTTTAACGGCCTTATTTCTGTGATACAAGAGTCATTTTTATTAAAATATAGTGGGTTTTCCATAAAAATGTGGTGACCAAAAATAGGTAATGTTTTTCCATCATTTGTTTTATCGTTAACGATAGGCTTTTCTATGCAATTTATAACTACGTCTTTTTCATATTCTATTTCGACTAGTCCTTCACTCGAGGCCATTGTTGTACAAATAGGCTTTTTACTTTTTTGGGGCTTACATAGAGCAAATGAATTCCTGTCATTGATAGTATTTACACTGAGTCTATCTGTTAAATCATTTAAAGATGGTTCAGATACACTTTGACTAATCTTAGGAGATGTTAAGGAAGTTCTATCACCTTTGATTCTTCTCTCTGATTTATAAAGACAATTATCTCTTCTAAACGTTTCATTGTTTGTCACGCTGGTCATCTCTAATTTCCGTTTCTTTGCTTCTCTTACTTTTCTGCTATAAGTTGGCGTAGAAGGTAAATCAGGTAGAATGTCATCTTTATCTAAATAATATTTCATTACATCAAAATTCTGTGTCGGAGTTGCCGAAGTTGGTGTAATATTACTAACATCTTTCAAAGCAAGACCATCAATCTTCTTGATGAATCCTTCTTTGTAGTAGTTAGGCGTACATCCGATGTAATTGAAATTTTCTTTGTTTGCGTTTCTAGTGCTATTCTTTCGAGCGTTCGTTCCTAATGATCTTCTTTGATATCTGCTTGGTTTTTTGCTTTTTTTAATTGCTTCTGCGTCCAAAGATCTTCTAGCCAAATCGTTAAATGGAACGTTTGTACATTCTTCACAGTTTTCTGTTGCTCCATTGTTGTCTCCTTGGTGTTCTTGGTTTTTCTTAGCGTATACTGTCCACTTCAACATTTTGATTCTGAAAACAAAAAAGAAACAAAATTCAAGATGCATGCTTTAGGCTATTTTTCATTTATGTTAACCAAAAAAAAAAAAAAAAAGTCAAACATATTAAGTATGATCCTCTACGTTCTTTGACAGTGTTGATTAAAGTGTTTAATAAATGATAACGTTTGATGTAACAACAGATTATAATCCTGTAATATTGATGCCAGTTTTAAAATTTGTGCATTGTAAAATTACTGTTCATTAAAGAAAATGGCAAAGCAATCACACTATATCCACAAATGATAATCAATCTATCAGTATGCTATTCTCATGACCTCATTTTGTATAGCCTGGATTGGAGACCGGATCAAATGGTTGCAGTATGGGTGTTCATTGCGATATAGATATTTTTAACCGACCTTAAAAAAGGAGGAGGTTAACAATTCTATTGTATGTACTATGTTACGCGAGAGCTACACCAATTGTGAATCAATTTTGATGTTTGATAGATCATAAGTCAGATATGGTCCCATATAAATTTCATCGAAATCGGTGTGATGGTTTTTGAAAAATGAACTAAAGCTAAAATTTACTTTCATTTATCTAGAGGTAGGTGATTTAGATATAGCTTCTAATGAAATATGGTCGAGTGTCTGAATTTAATTTTAGATTTAAGTTTTTTTTTTGTTTTCTTTTGCAGTAGAGACTGCAAATCGGTATACATAGTGTGAGGCCCTGAGACAGTTGTGGCAGTTGGAAATAATAAGCCGAGGGTAGAGGATGAGTGGCATATTCGAGAGATCTATGTCCAGCAATAGACGAGGAAGAACTGATTATGATGATGATGAAAGTAGTGTTAAGTGTTGGCAACGTTCTAGGTCTTGCAAGTATAAAAAG
Organism: Ectropis crepuscularia; assembly: GCA_963693475.1. Classification (NCBI taxonomy): domain Eukaryota; kingdom Metazoa; phylum Arthropoda; class Insecta; order Lepidoptera; family Geometridae; genus Ectropis; species Ectropis crepuscularia. The sequence continues at coordinate 30,512,082 of OY856339.1, read as the reverse complement.
ACTCGAACGAAATAAATTTAATCTCCTTTCGCAACAAAAATGTCTGGGTAATGGTATGCGATGCCTGAGCGTTTATTCCCGGTGAATATACTCTGGGTGTTTTCAACTCGATAGTGAATATAATATAGGTTTCTTTACGCTTTATTGTAGATCGCATCGTCGCTTAACGAAAGACAAGAAGGTGGTCCAGTGTAAACTTGCTATCGTCAAAGAGATGAGGCTTTGTGAGCACGAGATGAGATACTGCTCCAGTTCAGTACTTCACTTTGATGGTTTATGTATGCTCTTGAATACGCCATATGAGCAAATATTGAGGCTTGACTATGTGATGGAAAGCTCAGGGCTTCCGTGGGATAGCGGAGCTTTATGGAACTCAATGTACATCATATTGGGTTAAGGAAAATCTTGTTGCTACTGCGATGAAGGGTTATGAATATTTTTACAATGTAAACTTTGAAGTTTAAGAGTAAAAATTTATTTAGATTTTAATATAAGAAAATAGAATAAGTAAATAAGTATGTTAAGGTCAGTTTTAATTAGAAAGTACTGCCTGCCTGTGGCTTCGATTGCGTAGAGTTTAGAAATGTTTTATTACCATGTAACTCAGCATCATTTCGGGATGACAAGTAGCATATTATTCTAGATTATAATTTGTATCAGTTCCAAATTTTAGATTTAACTTTTCATTTCTAGCAACGGAATTGAATATCTGATTAGGTATATGAACGTCCGAGCATCTGATCATCTGAATATCTGAGCAACTGTGTTTTTGTATTATTTTTAGGGTTAGTTAGTTTGTCGGGGCCTTTTCCGCACTTAGTCTCCTAATTGGGTCATTGTTCGTGACTCATACTATCTTTTTTCTACCAGCCCAGGATGTAGCAGAAAGCCAGCATCCTTTTCAGGTTGTAAAAAGCCTCGGGGACAGCTGATGCTGGTAATGAGAACTGAAAAGGTTGTCGCATTACAACGGCAATGGTGACAAGAAAATTTTAGTCAAACGTGGACTTATGTACATTATTGTAAAAAAAACATTTCAGTCTGCAAGCCGGAACTTCCATAGAACCACATAATGTTGCAGAAGAAATCAAAGCATGAGTCATAGATACTAATCTTTATTACCGTTTAAAATTTTATGGTGGATCATAACAGTAACAGGTACAGTGTTAACTTTGATCGTTTATCGTCAATTGGTCCATTACCCGGTCGGTGGAAACTCTAGGAATGCGCTTATGGTAGCTTCGGTCGTGAGCCGATTCGATACGAACCGGTGCAAATCGTGCGGCGCATACGCAACTTTCGATACCATTTTAGATACTGCCCGAAACAGGAGTGACATGTTATTAGATATCGCATGTATATATTGGAAGTTGTTTGCAATATTTATTAATTTGATTGCAATTTGTTGTATTTTATATATAAGCAACGCCTCGTGGATTCACCCACGTAATTCCCGTTACAAAATCCAAAAAAATAAGTTTTTAAGCTGAAAGCTTCACAAATTACTAAACTTCGATCCAGATTTTCGTCCCCTATACACCCCTTTGTCGCATTAAAACGTAATATATTACGCTCTTTCTCATGCTCTAGACTATCTCTGTACCAAATATCAAAGCGTTTCAGCAGTTTTTTGTGCTAAAGTATTACAGACCGATAGCCAGAGGTAATTTCACATTTATAATAATATTGAATAATAAGAAGGGATTGTAATAGTTTTGATTTTTTCAACAAGAAGAAGAAAAAGTACCATTATACTTACTGATTTGTCAACGTTTAGTGAGTTTAGTTTATTGGTCAGCGAGATTTTGCCTTTATTTAGTTAGCGTAGCGATGGAAAGATAACGGCGTGTTCCGACGCCCATGTCATGGGGTTACAGTCACCGTATCGTGGCGAATCCGATCACGATACGAAGCCTACTACAGCCCGTGCATTCTGTATAAACAAATTGGACGCTGATTTCGAACGCAACCTCTTCTGAATTTTTAGTAATGTGTCTTTTTTAATTACGAGCAGCGCCCGCAGTTTCCCGACGTTGTTCCCGTCCCCCTAATTTTGCCGGGGTAAAAGTAGCCTGCGTTACCCCAGACTATTATCTATGTTCCAAATTTCACATAGATCCGTTCAGTACTTGCAACATGGCTCAGCAATAAATATCCAAACTTTCGTATATATAATACATAATATTATTTTAAAGCACGTTTGCATCTTTGTGAGTGTAAATACAAATTTATCCTTCCTGAGAATTAGCCGAACCTTTAGAACTAGGACTTAAATCAACATCATCATCAACAGCACACTAAATGTTCCTATTGCTGGGAGTCGGGGCCTTCTCTCGCAAGGACAGAGTTAAGGCCATAATCCACCACGCTGGCCCAGTGCGGGTTGGTGGATGACACATGACTTCGAAAGACTAGGTACATGTCGGTTTCCTCACGATGTTTTCTTTCGCCGTTTTAAGTCAGCGGCATTACGCACATGACTTCGAAAAGACAGTGGTGCGTGTGGGGTTTGAACCCGAGGTCTCCGGATCGGCAGGCGTCGTTCTCCCGACTAGACCAGCCGTAACTTAAATAACTAAGAACTATTAAGCTAGAATGAAATCTGTTCCCGTTTAAAGAATCATCTGTTTGAGTCCAGCCGCTTGACTTTCATCAGTGAAATTCCGAAACTACACGCTATTGCTTGATCCAGGACGTATTAGAGCTTCGTAATAATTGCAGCTTAATTTATATTGGACAGCTTGATAGAGCTGCGAATGCGAAGGGCTGTAACAAGTTATGTGTAAACTTGTTATCGAGTTTCCTTTTACAGAATAAACAAGCGGATAGTTAAACGGTTTCTAGTAGAACGTTAATAAATAGAACAAACAGACGACTAAATGCCCCACTCCTGGGACTCAGGGCCGTAATGAAAGAGTCAAGGTCATAATCCACCACGCTGGCTAAGTTCGGATTGGTGGATGACGCATGACCTCGAAAGATTCTTAGAACATGCCGGTTTTCTCACGATGTCTTTCATCGTTAAAGCTAGTATTTATGACAAAGTTATGCATGAGTACTTGGAAGAGTACACAGAGGTGGAAACATGGTTTGATTCGACTTATGACCTGCGGTTGGGAAATATAACGTTTTCATCACTAAGCCACCACAGATTAAACAAAATAATTAAATTCTTAAAAACTAAATTCCCCGCATAAACAAATACCGACTTCCAGTTAAAATTTAACTCAAATATTCGATTTAATTTCATATTTTATTTTGTTGATACTAAAAAACCGGTACATCGATTTCGATAAAATTTATGTGAGACCTCTGAAGTATTATCTACCAAAAAAGACACCAAAATTGGTGCGCAATCGACGGAGCTATCGAGTAATATACAAAAAAACATACAACCAAATTGAGATAGTCCTGTTTTTAGACATGGGTTAGTAAAATACAGAACATTCTCGATTTCCCGCTGCGAAGTTGCATATTGCAACGAATCTGATTCCGCAGTACCCCAACATTCCATTATATCCTAATCAACTGCCTAATCACTTATTAAATATAATCTAAATTGCCTTTGTAATGCTAGCTATAAGGAATATTCGAACAATTGTTGCTGTGCCAAAATTTTAAGATGGCAGATCCTATTTCAGATACGGTTTGAGGAAAAAACTGACAGAAAAACAACTTATAGCTGAGAAGAAAAAAATGCATAAATCTCCTAAGTTAAACTTTGTTTTTTTATACCATAGCTGAAATGTAAACTTAACCATAATTAATATCACATAAGTTACCTAACTAATAATTAAAAACGTATTTGTTATAAATATTTGAAATTCTTGACGATCTAAAATTAATGTATTTTCATAACCTGCGTCTATGAGGCCCTAAAAAGTAGCCATATTTACTTTCTCAGGCTTTAGACTCTATATTTGTACTAAATTTCATTAAAATCGGTCAAGTATCTTAGTTTTAAAAGCGTAACAGACAGACAGACAATTACTTTCGCATTTAAATAGTATCAGTAGGGAAGTGCTTCTCAATTATACGATTCTCTGTACATTTCCTACTCGCGGGCTACGGTCAGAGCAATAACTCATATATACCTCGCTTTACTTACCAAATTGACTGTGTAATTAGAAACTACAAACGCATTCATTCACTCCATATACAGACGAACTCACGCTGCGTTCAGAAACCAGTATAGCACAATACTATCCGCGAGAATTTGCGACCTACCTAAATACAGGACCGCAGAAATGGGGCGTACGAGGCATTATCCTCTCCCTTTATACCAAATTACTATTGAATTTAAGACTTCTGGAGCATTTTTAAATATCGAATGCACGTCTCGACTCGCGAAATATGGGGTCGCGAACAAAAAGTTTCTTATTCACTTACTTAGGACAAAATTCAGCTCCATGATTCGTGTGTATCCGAACGCAAACGGAATAAGGTTTAGATTTGGCGGGAAAACCTTTTTGGAGGTATGGTACGTGCTATGATGCTGGCTGAATAGAGAGAACACGTTTTGGCGGATTTCAGTTTTGACATTTGAATTTTTACCGTTTTTTGCTTAAGAATTTTAAATTTAGTGTGATAGTGGACTCTAGTGCAGTTAAATTAAGGATATTCTATAAAAATAAGAGAGATACAAAAGATTTGAAATTGTCAACTGTTTCGCGGGGTCATATAATGGGATGTTTTTTATTATTTGTTTGCCATGAATGGAACAAAAAAGACAGTGAGAAGTAACTGAGTATTCGATGAGACGCCATAGCGATTGACCAGTAAGTTCACAGTCAAGCCTATTGAGATAACTGTAGATTGCATTTAATACCGTGTTACGAGTATCTCGCTCTTGTTCATAGCATCGCCATAGCGGATGAAACGAGATGACACGCTTGTCAAAACAGTTGTCAAATATCTTATTAATAGCTCTCACTTAATACATTCTTAACAAAAGACATGACAACTAGATGCAAGCAAGACATAAAATCAAAAGTGGTAATCGTCACAAAAAAGTGTGGTCGCCTTTTTATACCCTAAACAGTCCGATAGAAAAAATAGTTAGTTTGCATTAATTCATTTAGACCTGCCCTATAGAACTACATGTCCGCACTTCGAGAACTATCTGATTTGACAAAAATCTGACGACTAAATGCAAAAGACAACGACGCTGCAACAATTTTCGTAACCTGTTTTATTTTTTTAGTTTTCCTTAGGTCGTTTCGTAGGTAATGTACCCGACTCGAGGGGACATTTTGAAATATTTATTAGCAGTTTATTTATGGAACCAAATGTTAGTGTTGTCGGTTAAACGGCAGGTGGCGCCGCTCATGAATTATTCAGGCCAGTTTCGGCACTGCGTGTGTTTGTACTATTCCGTAACTACGGCAAGTTAAGCCAGAATCACACTAACACGCAAATAACGTTCTATCGTCACCGTTAATGTCACCAGAACACTATCAAATGTATGGAAAACGAACATATCATATATAAAAGTCAATAAAAACACAAAATATTCCTTTATAAATCCGACTAATTTTATTAGGTTTAGTTTGAATTTAACTGAAAGGTCACAAATGGAACTCAAATGTATTATGGTAGTTTACTAAATGCTACGCACACGAAGACATTCTATGTAAATGTGTGGGTGTTTGTTGTTCAATGATGTCGTAACGTATGAACGGATCGTGCTGAAATTTGGAACACAGATTATGGTTTGGAAGAACACATAGGCTACTTTAAATCACGGAAAAATAACGGGAATGAGAACTATGTGGCTGGAACCGCGGGACGCTGCCAGTTCGTAATAAATACATGCTTTATTTACTCTTAATGTTCAGTACAAATGATTTCCACTTGATGCTTTTAAGCATATTAGTAATATTTTTGAAACTAAAAACATAAATTTGCAAAATAAATCGAGGACAACATGACTTTTATAAGAGATCGATTGACGTGTTTAGCACGTTCGGCGTTTTTAGATTCAGTAAGAAGCCAGCCTTATACGGGTATTTTGAAATTTAATGGAATTCGTATTTGTGACATTTCACGCTTGTAGGGTTTGGAATGCGTGGTCCAGCCATATTTGTTTATTTTTAAATAATCTCACCTAATTATTAGAAACACCAGGAAACATTATTCTTGATATTGTGGTAAATATAATTAAATGGTTCCAATTCAGCCTGCACCTCTAAATAGTTTATCAAATGCAAATATTATCATCAAGACACGTGTTATTATAAATATATGCCTCCTCGCCATAGAACAGCGTGGTGGATTTTGGTCTTGATTCTCTCGTTTTCAAAAAGGCTTAATTATTAAGGTTTTTATAAATGTATTTAGGATGGGATTCGTGGCTTAGTTGCTTTGCCTGCAAAGCCGAGGGTCGTGGGTTCGATTCCCACCCAGTGCAAATATTTGTGTGATGAATTCAAATGTTTGCACTGTGTCTGGGTGTTTCTATGTATAATAAGTATGTATTTAAAACTATATAAGTATTATATCAGCTATCTGGCCACCATCATACAAGCTTTGCTTAGTTTGGGGTCAGATGGTGCTGTGTGTGAATTGTCCACCAATATATAATAATTTAATTTTAATATTTCCACTGTAGCCTTTGTAAAATGTACCTACTTATGAAGTAAATGGAAATGTTTAGTTAGTCAAATTATCCCAAACACATTTTTTTATTATTGTAGAGTGACAGGAAAAGATTGGCTTGTCCCTGATGGTAAACAACATGTTTGTCCATAACAGGACAGTGTCACGCAACTATTTGAACATGAAGAGTCAAAATTATTGCCTATCATACATAGTAGATACCACCAGTTCTAGTCCACCCATTGGTCTCCCAGAGATTTAAGATGACTTTTATCTTCGCTCTTTTCTTTCTTCGGAAACATTGCCTTTCAAACCGGAGCACAATAACGCTGGCACAAAAAGTGGTTAATGGTAAAATAACATGCAAAAGCGTGGGGTATTTAACGACCTCTGCAAACAATTCTACCACTATTATTAATCATCATCATTACAATCGGCACACATCCGTCCACTGTCAACATGGGTCTCTCCGATAATACGCTGCACTGTCCGATTCTAGGTTTTACGTTTCCAATAGCCTCGTTTCGTATATCGTCACTCCATCTAGTCTACGAGCGTCCTACACTATTGTTTATTTACACTGGTGTTTATCATTGCCTATTCGCAGTCTCCACTCCAGAACCCACTGTCACTCTGAAATGACCAGCCTATTGGCACTTCAGGTTTCTGATGCGCTGAGCTATGTCGGTGACTTTAGTTCTCTGATCGATTATCTCAATCCGAATACAATCACTCAGAGAAACTCTACCACCACCACTGTCAAGACCACTATATTAATACGCATACTCATTTATTCCAACTCTCTGTTCATGTCATAATTGTAAAAATATTAATACGATTATACTACTAGACCTCCAATATAGTAATACCCCTGCTTACACTGCCCCATTTTACGCGAATCAGGAGATACGCGGTTTATCATTTGCCCACTCCGCACTGTCAGTGTTCGTTTTAAGACAAGTTCGGTGTATTCCTCGTGGAATTGTTTTACGTATGCACAGCGATGTATTTTTAAGTCGTCCAAAAAAACAAAAAATAAGTCCCGACTCCACAAACTTTATACATATTTATAATCAAAAAAATGTAACCCCTGCTTACGGGAATTCGCCTTACACGATTATCGCATGATACCTATAGCGTAAGTCCGAGGTATTACTATACTGGGATTTATCTATTAATACTGAAAAATGTACTATAATCTACCTATGTTTCCGAAACAAAAATTAAGTACATAAAGTGGAGTTCTTTTTAATTTCACTCAATATTTGTCCATCACAATTATAGACACAAAGTGCACAAATGACCGTGGCGTTAACATTAATTGTCCACGCGTGCGCCCGCGCAGCTGTCCTGCGCCCGCGCCTCGATAAGTACTTATAATTATAATATCGTTACAATTCCACGTATTCCAGCTATACAAATTAATTCAGTATTGGGTCAAACAAACAACTAATTGGGTCCCATGTGTGCGACCTGTCTGGCGACCCGGAAAGATATGGCGGACTGAACTCCACTTCTAAGAAAGATTGGAAGACTCTGGACTGGGAAAAGTGGAGGAAGCGGGTTGAGGCATTATAGGCTGAGATAATAATAATTGTACCTATTTACATAAGTGAGAATTGAGTGGGTTGAAACAATTAACCAATTTTACACACTTTTATGTAACTTGTTAGTTCAATTTGACTTACTTTCCGATGCTCGATAACCCCCGTCCCCGTAGACTATTGGCAAACATGCCCGATTTGATTGTAGATATAAGTTTTACTTCATACACACAGGACAAATAAAAATATAAATTGACGAAAATGTAAACATTTTCTCAATATTTAATAACAGATTAACACAGGAATTAAGAGGTAGCTTTGAGCGAAACATCCACAAATCACAAGTAAACCTAACTGTCAAAATATACCGAAGAAATTTCACCATTTTGACAGCTTCGCTGCTTTAGAATAACGTAACACGTTGGGCACTAGATTAGAGGCCATTTGCCCTCAGAGTACCAAAATGTAAAGATGATGATAAATGTTTTGTTGTGTTGCTCATTTATCAATAATAGTATTTTAAGAACATCAATCCTAAAATCTGGTTATCATAAGCAGCCCTCTACATTTTTCCATTGCTCGATCGTTGTTTTTTTCCTATTTGGTAATGAGAACAGATCATATTTATATGCATTACATATTTTAGCCTTTTTGCCCCATCTTCCATATCTTATTCCCAATTTTAATATTTTAATACAAACAATATGCGAATAAATTAACTGCCATGCATTGCCGTGAAGTAATAATTTACATAAAGTATCGCGTCACTTTTATATTTCAATTGGTTAACAAGAAAAAAGTTAACCGGTGCAGCTAGTAAATTAAATATTATAAAATCACAGTAACACAGTACCTATGTACAAATGTTAATGAAGTTTTAAATAGAACGAAAATTATAGTTATTAAAAAGTCAAAACATAGACAATATAAAACGTTCACATTTTTTTTACGAAAGTAGTGTTGCCTAGCTAACGTCATAACAGCATGTTGTGATAGTTATCTATGTCTATAATCTTGACCATATGGCGCAGGGGCATAGACTATAGAGAGTTTTAAAATATGTGGTGTGGTTATTAAATTAATGTTTGATTACTGAATTAGGAGTCAAGCTGTGATACGAAGCGGTAAATTGGGATTTTTGTTAAGTTCATTAGATGCTTTGTACAGCGGTTAGACTCAGTTTATTTTATTAGTAGATACGGAGACTATATTTGTGAAATTAACTGTTTTAATTATGGTGGTTAATTTAAAAAGTTAATTTGGTTGTCTATTAGTACATATTCCATTTTTTTATTCAATCATAAATTATGTACCGTGATATACTAGTGAATTAATTGTATTCATTTCAACAGTAAAAAAAACTATTATCGTTTTTTTACTGTAGACAAGCTACAGGTCACCTAATTATAAGTGGTGAAGGCCAGGATCTTTGCTAAGCTATACCTTTTTTATATACTTTGCACAGAAAAAAGTATTTATTAATCTTTTTTTTAACTATTATAGGATGTCGTGATTACAAGCAACCCGTCTGACTATAAAATAGCACAACTATTTTTTTAACATGTAGAATTGTAGATCCCATAATACTACATTTAGATCTTAGCTCAAATTCATATCTTCCGCCCAACGAAAAATCGTCCAAAGTAGGAATATCCAATTATTCCAAAGTATAGGGTAAACCACCCCCAAAATTACGTTTACCAACAAAATCATTCGCCATGAAATTATGGGTCTAAACTCTTCTAATTGAATTTCTTAAGATTTCCAGCGTCATGGGAAAGTTTGAAATAAATTGTCTAATAAATAGTATTTAAGTGGTCATCGTCTAAAAACATTTATTGGATAATTTTGGGGTAACTATATCAATTGATACAAAATTAATGGTTTTGACTTCATTTGAATGCAAACCAATTTTGTATTGTAAGAGTAGTAAGATATACTTTCTAGTAAATTATATGGGTTCCTTTAGCCCAATATTGGGAAACCCCAAGCTGAAAATACTATCTGATTTTTCCATACATTTGCTAGCGTTTACGTTACATTTTGTAGTGGTAGGACTCTTAGCAGAGTCCGCCTGGGGAAGTACCACAACTTTGCCAAATATTCTACCGCCAAGCAGTAATATGCAAACATTACTGTGTTCCGGTTTGAAGGGCAATGTTTCAAGAGAAATTACAGGGCTTAGAGACATAATATCTTAGATCTCTGGGTGACGAGCGCAGTGCAGTGCTAGGTAATGATTTGGACTATCATGTTTCAATAGCTGCGTGTTACTGTGCTGTTATGTGCCAGGCATGTTGCTTACCATCAGGCACATGATCTGCTCGTCTCGTCACTCTATGCTATAAAAAAAAAACGTTAACAGAATTGTTACTGTTTGTACTTAGCTTACAATAGTATTTTTAAGAAAAATATAAGCAGTGAGTGAGTGTTGTATCCCGTGGGTTACAATCCAATCTTGGTGTCTTGAAGCCGAGTGTTTCTTCTGGGCAAGCTCGGTCCATCGTAAACTGTATTCGCCTTGTGAATTATTACTACAAAGCTACAATGTAGGTTAGTTGTTTTCATACCGTTTTATAAAGGAACAAATCACTCTCAAGGAGTTGCTAAGCACGCTTTTAATTATTTCCCAATTCCCGTAAGTAGCCAGGATATCACATTAAGCAACGAAGTCAGGGCATATTTATATCAGTCTTAAAATGTGAATGCTCCTTTCACTGAATTATTGCTTCATTTCGCCGTGGCAGGCAAAAAAAAACTAAGGAAGGCAGATGTCTCATGTCAAAGGTAACCAAGCCCTTACAATATCGATGTATTGTACTACCAACAATTGCGCTACCTTCCGAAACTAGAGTAATAATAATAAATTCAATTGTTATCCAATCTAGAGCAAAATCTTCGGTAACGCAAATCGTAGGTTATTTTTTTTACATCGCATTGTTATATTATTATTAGGAGCGCATCACTAAAGGCAATATTAAGAACGCACCCTTGCCGAACTTAAATTAAAAAAATACAGATCTCTTACAGCTGATTTGTGAGCAGGAATATCGAAAATTAATGTTCTAAAGTCCAATTTTTTTTGGCTTTTCTTGAGAGCATAATTTTTTTGACGCTACAAAAGCTGAAAATTTCTACACCGATTTGGCTTTGGTCATAAATTGTAGAAGTTTTCTGCTCCTGGATACTTATAATGAACGTTATAGTCAATGTTTTGAATACAGCGGTCATCTATAAAATATAGAGCAAAAATATTGTCTATGACATAGGACCACCGATATTGATTTCAAAAAGCATTTAACATTGTGAAAACGACGGTACGTTTAAAATTTACAATTTCCTTGCAACATTAAAATGTAGCTAAATCAGTGTCAATTTAAAAAAAAAACTTTGAAGACCGCCAATTTTGAATTTAGAATGATAATCAAAAAAGTTGTACTCGATCATTTTAAAGAAGTCATTGGCTTGTCGTGAAAGCGATCTAGTTTTTTTTTTTAATTTAGTTCCGAAGCAAGGGCAACGTATACCATGATTTATTGTCAACAATCGTTTCTAAGAAGCGACTTGTGGGAATTTACGATCGAGTTTAGAGGGGCGTAGTTATTGGGTCGAGTATTTGATTATTACATTGAGCTATAATTTATATCTGTTAGTAGCAGATGGTAAAATATATCAACTTGAAACGCACCCTAGGTTGGAAATTAAATACTTGTGTAAGAAGTTTTGCAAATTACAGCCGTAAGACAGACAGTATTTGCATTTACTCGGCAAAAACTTGCCTGGTTTTTGAGTAACCTAAAGCTAAATGTAAAAAGACAATTTTGACGTAAAGAGGGCTATAGGAGTAAGGAGAGTTATAGGAGTACGAATTGTTATAGAAGTGACGAGTGTTATATTAATAACTAGCAGCGCCCCGCGGTGTTACCCGCGAAGTTCCCGTTCCCAGTGTTCCCGTTGTTTTCTCGGGATAAAAAGTAGCCTATGTGTTCTTCCAGACTATAATCTATCTGTGTTCCAAATTTCAGCCCGATCCGTTCATACGTTAAGACGTGATTGAGCAACAAACATCCAAACATCCAAACATCCATACATTGACATTTATAATATTAGTAGAATTAATTAATGAGAGCTACTTACTAGTTTTAGGACAACAAAATTTTACAATACCTGTAATTTTGTGGCAATTTCTTTTGTATTATGAGTTAATGCGGTAGTAACAGAGAGGTGAAATAAACAATCGGAAGTATCGGAAGTAGAATACCCATAAAATCATTAAATTAATAACAATAACAACAAAATCCAACTTCCTGCGTTGTTAGCAAAATAACGACCATCTAGAAACATAACATGCAAATTATTACACATAACATAGATATACAAAACTTGTGATTGTGTCTTTTTTAACGTATTAACTTGTATACCAGTAGTGACATAGTTCAGACAATTTATATTATTACTGATATTTAATAGTGACATTTCATTTTATATATTAATATAAATATTATACAAACATTCTGCATTTAAACATCGACTTCTATTGAGTAGTATATTAAGTAGTAGAATCAACATCAGGTTGTAACATCTGAGATGTTCCTTACCCTAGTAGTCGTGCGAGATGTTGTACGGAATATTAGTATCGTTATGAAATGCTTTCAGTATTATTTATGTATGCTAGAGACGTACTTCTTTGCATTCCATGGATTCACCGTGCGGGTGCCGGGTCCATCGTGTGGCAGAGAGAGAAATCTCGAATAGACCCCAAGACTTGTGACTCGGGCGTAGGTTTAAAAGGGAGCCCTTTTAGTAACGTACGTCAACACTCACCTTCCCTACTCGTATTTCTCTCCCTGCCCAGCCAAATCCGATATGAACCTACTAGTGCAGCTTTAGATACTCGTTTTAGTATAGAACTTACTGCACTTCTGGACAATCCAAGGTCTTTAAGCAGGTTATAGAGAGATTATGCTGGTATACCTCTCGCTCCTATACGCTATACGTATGCTAAGTATACGTAGTACGTATGCTATACGTATGTGCGTAAATTAATCTTAAGCTGTTAGTAGGGCCCTGCACTTTCTGTACTACCCCAAAATTTGGTAGAGTAGCGGTAGAACAGTTGCCATAGCTCCATTACAAAAAAATTACATTCGGATTTAAATAATTGATTCTAAATAAAAATGTAATAGACACTGGCAAACAGACCGTTACTTTAATAATAAATACATAATAATAAATAAACTTCATAACAAGGGATCAAACTCTCATTTCTAACAATGAAATAAGTTTACTACGAAATGTCTAATAAAACATTATTACCACTGCCTACTTACATCAAACGGTAACACCATAATCCATAGATAATCTCACTCTATGATAGAGCAGTAAAGTTAGTTTATGATCTGTTCTTAGGCAATAAAAGTTCACCTTTCCAAGTGAACTTAAGTTTATTTTTTAGACCTTGAAAGGTCCATGTGATCAACTTCTTCCCCTTTTGATAATATATGGTATTGTTACATTAAAACTTGGCTGCATGGTTTGGTTCCTGTCATTTATTACTTGCAAAAAAAGCTCTATTGTTGACTCAGAAACCAAAAGTTTTTTGAATTAAGAACACGTTCTAAGGCGGTGATTTTTCAAAATGTTTTGTTCTGTTTTTTTCTATGAAACCAGTTCGATTTTCAACGGCTTGGTAAAAGCGGTAAAAATTGCGTCATAACGATGTAACACTTTTTATATGAGTAAATTGAAAAATATGAATGTACTCGTAGTTTGTTATAGGCTAAAACGTCATCTTTTATCCTTAAATAAACTACATTAGTATCTAATAAGTAAAATATTAAACAATAAATAATCTAAACTTTTTGTTACTGATGAAATGAAAATTTAAATTTAGAATACTTTACTTAGGACCTACTTTTAATTATTTTTCTTAATAATATTAAGATTTATGTTTATGCTTTAGTCCATACCTTGCACTAAAGCATACTCGTAAATGAATCGATAGATTCACTGGTGTGAAAGAATACTAAGACTACACGCATACATAATACCGAGTTCCGGCTTGAAAGGCAATATTTTTAGAAACATTACAGGTCTAATCATCTCACATTCATACATATCTGGGTGGCGAGTACTATGTTGTAATTTGGACTCTGTTCCAATAGCTTCGTGGTACTGTTACTGCGGGCAGGCATATTTCTTACCATCAGGTGCATGTCTTCCTCGTCTCGTAACTATACTACAAAAAAATCAAAATGCAGAATTTCCTATGTTTCATATCTATTCCAATGCGTTGAGAATCTCCTACTTTTTCATGTCAGTTGAAAATATTGGTAACATTGATTTCGGAAATAGAAATACTAATTCATCACACCGACCAAGTCATAACCCCATTTTTTACAAAGTTGCCGTCCTGGGAACGTCACCGGTAATCCTCGAAACCAGAGGTCAGAGGCCAAGGGGCCTGATTTATGTGGGGACACCTGGGTGTTGTACGACTTCTTTCGCACTTAGCCTTTCGCGTTACGTATTAGGAACATCGATATAAACCACGGATGTGCTAATTAGCGTAAGTTTCCAGTGAAATTACAGGGCTTAGAGATATAACATCTTAGATCTCTGGGTGACGAGCGCAATGCAGTGCTAGGTAATGATTTGGACTCTTCATGTTCCAATAGCTGCGTGTCACTGTGCTGTTATGTGGCAGGCATGTTGCTACCAATCAGGCAAATGTCACTCTTTATTAAAAAAACAAAAAGTATGATAGGCTTGAGGTTAGGTTGTAGGCAGATCCTGCGCTTTCGCGCTAATCCCAACGTCCGTTAGGAAGTAGAGACACCCACCGCCAGCTACTATAGGTCGGTTCGAAAAAAAACCTGAGCACCTTGAAATTGGTAATAAACTGTGTCTGTGTATCTAGTGGAAGTGATTTACACACCACCAATTTACTTGACCCCTAGAATCGCTAGCGGCGAGGTATTCTGTGGTTCTACTTATTTTGGTTGTTGACAACGAATAGTGATAGGTAAAAATATCAAGCTTTCTCCGCTTCCTGCAACCGACTAGAACGGAAAGAGTGAGGTCACCCTGCCCAACGATGACATAATTCCGTGCCCCTGAAGTTTTGGAGGGCACATCCAATTGTTTAAATCGATGCTTAGGAAGCAAGAGGTGAAAGAAGCTATGAAACTAAAAAATGTATCGTATTTACTGCTCGTTACGACTTAAAATTAAGAAGATAATTAAATTACACATGTTAATTTTAGACCTACGCTCTACATTTACATTTTTAGGTAATACAGAGTTACGAGATCTGCAGGACATGTGTATGATAGTAAGCAACACACCTGCCCATAATAGCATAGTGACACGCAGCTACTGGAACACGAAGAGTCCAAAATCCCTAGCACTGTAGTGTGCTCGTCACCCAGAGATATCAGATTTTTCATCTCTACGCCCTGTTGTTTCACTGGAAACATTGCTCTTCAAACCGAAATGGAGTGCTGTTTTTACATTACTGCTTAGCGGTAGAATAAGTGGCAAAGGTGTGGTTTTTCCCCAGGCGAACTCTCCAAAGAGTATATTATTTATACGGCACACGGCGTATTCGACTCACCCCTTCCTGTTAATGTTACACTAATTCTTTCTTGTTTGCTCTCTCGGGTATATCCGTGAGAAGCCACTATATCCAACTTTTTTTAAGATAAAAAAGTTGACAAAATAATAAAAAACAGTCCCACGTCGCAACGTGTTTCGCTTGTAGGTACACTGATAAATGTACGCGTAATATAAAATTGTAAATTGTTTACTGATAATCAATTTTTTTTTCTCAATACAAGCGTAGACTGTACATAAAATGCATATTTTACACCAGTTTCTAAAACTATTATTTTTACATGAAAAACAGGTTATGTAATTTAGTTTGTTATAATGTAACATTGCACAGTAATTGCGATTTAAATTATTATTTAATAATTACTTCAACGTTACGTTAAATGCCGTGGTCTCGAGAAGATATATGTGGGTAGTTGAATATTAAGTACAAAAAAATTGGCAGTCATAGGAACTGCCGATAGAAGTGAAAACTTACAACTCAGAATTTGAGCGCTGACTTTGGAAACTACGCTGGTGAGACGCGGACGAGCGTGGCCATCTAGAAATGCTGCCCCATTTCTAGATGACCAAAGGGAAATGCTGACGCGTTTCTAGATGACCAATAGCCATAGTCCCGAGTTTACCCGAAGATTTCTTATCATTCCCAATAAACTAGAGGCCCATGAACAAAATGTACGTATCAAATGAACCACCAGGAGAAATCGTTAATAGAAATTCTGCCCAAAAATGGGCAGTCATAGGAACTGCCGATAGAAGTGAAAAACTTATAACTTAGAATTTAATAGCTTACCTTGGAAACTACACGGTTGTAACCGTAAGGCGTGGCCTCGCCATCATGGCAAAGCCATCTAGAAATGCGTCAGCATTTCCTATTAGCTCACGCATTTCTAGATGGCCATGCCATGATGTCGAGGCCACGCCCTTTCAGCATTTCCCATTGGCTGACGCATTTCTAGATGCCCAATTGCTAAGGTCCCGAGTTTACCCGAAGATTTCTTATCATACCCGAGCGTGACGCTAGAAATCAATTTACACCCCACGAAAAATCTGTCTAAGGCGCGCCTAAAGAAGTTTTCACTTCAATAAAAAAAACATAGAAATTTGCACAGATAATCAAGGGCACATGAAATTTTCAACCTTTACTAAACAATAATAAGACACCCTACGCTTGCAATAATTTAATGCACACGTTATAAATTCGATCAAACAAATAAATTAAAATAACGAATACCTTTGTTATCTTAGAAATAACTACCGCAACGTTATATTCCAACCCTTTGTTTTTTAATTCAAAACGATTTGTTTAGTTTTTTGTTTGACAGCTCAAGAAGGGTTGAAGACGGGCTGAATGCTGATTAATATCCTTCGGGCGGGAGATCTAGGGACCTACCGCATAAGGAAAACTGTTTTAACTTTGATACTAATCTCTCTTTTCTTTTCGCTTGAAGTTTACACCACCATATACTGTGGATATTCCCAAAAGTCGTACTAAACGGTTTGAATCCACTTTTCTCGTACGTACAGCTTTAGGGCGCGTTCACATATAATGTCCGTTTTTACAGGATCCTTTTTAACGGATCCGTCGATACTGGAGATAGTATTCACACAGCATTTACAGGATCCTTATTAACGGATCTGTAGCTACTGGAGATACGCTGCGGCACTTTCGTTCTTCAGTGTTCGCCTACTTTCAACGAGGATGGACGTTGTCGTGTTGTATTGGTACTAATGGCGGCTGAGTGCAGCACTCCACACCCCACGCACCCCCGTGCCAAGCCTCGCACGGTTTCGATCCGATAAACGGATCAAAAACGGATTGCTGCTTATTTTATCGGATCAATACTTTTTACTGGATCCGGAATACTGTATTCTGTGTGAACTCGCTCATACAACTACATACGCTAGTAACACATACGTTTAAACGGACCTGTAAAACGGACGTTATATGTGAACGCGCCCTTAGAGTGGAATAAGTTGCCGGCCTCCTTGTTCCCTGAGAGATACAATCTAGAACTTTTCAAGGTCAGAGTGAATAGGTGTCTACTAGGTCGACGTGCGTCATCTTCGACCACACCGTCGCTGACCATCTGAGTTGGTGGTCAAACGCGGACCTATACGGGATAAAAAAAAGGAATTTGATTGAAATGGTTAATAAACGGGTAAAACCGCGGCGCTACTAGTTAAACCAAATTAATTTTAACACTTATCCTGTAATGAATCAAAAACTACATTTCACAATTTCCGCAAAAAATCTGCACACGGTCTGTTGCGCACAAACCCCTTTATCGTCCCTCTCTTTCTCGCTTCACTTGTTCGATATTGCTGTCCCTATTTCGCTTAATTAAGGGCATTACTGACCCTTGAAGGTGAGCTGATATTTTAAGTGCATGAAGTGGTTGTTGTGATCTTTTGTCTTACGGCGGAGTCAGGAGCGTTCTTGATGGATGCTTGAGAGCGATTTTAACGCTTGATTTGGCTGGTTTTACTGTGGGTTAGTAACTGAGTAGGGTTAGCAAAAAATTGCAGCTTTTTAAGTATAAAGTAATAGAACGAGCTGACATGTGCTTGATGGTATGTAGCACGTTTGTCAATAGCAGCACAGTGTCACGCAGCTATTGGAACATGAAGAGTCTAACTCATTATCTAGCACGTCACTCAGAGATAAAAGATGATTTATCTCTATAACCTGTATTTTTTGTGGAAACATTGGCCTTTGAACCTGAATACAGAGATATTTTCACATTAGTGCTTGTATGATATTTTGAATGTGGAATTTGTCATGAATACAACTGAACAGAATAGATCAGGTTGCAGATTCAAAAATAGGTAAACTATCGTTTTTATATTCTAAATTATACATTCCATAGAGGACTGTTTTTTTTTCAACTAATTTTTATATTAAGTAGTTACTTGGTAGTGCTACTATGTAAAAATATGCTTTAAATCCGATCACGGCAAGATTAAGGAAACTGAATTATCGCGAGTAAAACCATTGGGCGCTGCTAGTATAATGCTTAAATATTATTTATACGACTAAATATTCCTTAAATTCAAATTATTTGCTATCTCTACTAAGATATAAGTTGTATACTTTGCGTTTTTTTTTATTTGAATCCAACAAATACTAATACTTACATTCACATTGCACTTAGTAGATGTTGTACATGGTCAGCTATTGAACCGTGAATTGTAAGGGTTGTTTGTTCTTGCACAACTATTTATAACAACCTTCATAACGACAGAAGTAAACACTGGAACGAAGAGGTTTTCATCTATGTCATCATCATTATCGACAGCCCACTAAACGTTCCCACTGCTGGGACTCGGGGCCTTCTCTCGCAAGGAGAGAGTCAAGGCCATAATCCACCACACTAGCCAAATGAGGGTTGGTGGATGACACACGACTTTCTAGGTACATGTCGGTTTCCTCACGATGTTTTCCTTCACCGTTTTAAGTTAGCGGCATTACGCACATGACTTCGAAAAGACAGTGGTGCGTGTGGGGTTTGAACCCGGGGTCTCCGGAGGCGCCGTTCTCCCGACTAGACCAGCCGTTACTTCATCTTTGTACTTTCGTAATAAAAACGTCTGAGCTGCGAAATGCGTTGCCTGAATGGATTCTTCTTGACGGATACAATCTTGATGTTTTCAAGCCGAGAGTGATGCGGTCTTTTCTTAGTTACGTTTCATTGTAGATCGGAGACCGTATCATTACTTGGCATCAAGTGAAATAGTGGCTGATTAAATGTAAACCTTTTGCCGTTGATAAAGCATAAATATGTAAAACCGAAAAAATCTTTAAAAATCCGAAAGTGGTAAAACGGCCATGATAAAGATGTTAGCCGTCAGCGGTAAGACAAGAATGTTTTTACCGCTTAAAAGGTTTGTTCCTTGGCTAAATTTAGTCGACTTTTAGATGATACTGAATTCAGTTGACTAAATTTAGGCACGTGTAATATATAAATAAATATTGGTGGACAATTCACACACAACACCATCTGTTCCCAAACTAAGCAAAGCTTTGTATACTATGGCAGCCAGATAGCTGATATAATTAATACTTAATAAGTTTAAGAGTTTGATTTATGTACTGTTATGAGATTTACTGAATGGAACAAAAAATATCATATTCCTAAATGTGACAAGGTTGCAACAGAAGTGAACATAAAATTAACATAATTAAGTCGATACTTATCAATATTTATATGTGTATGGGAAATTGTGGTGTCATACATTATGTATGGAGTTGCATGTTAGTGCAGAATGTGGTAGATAATAATATTATGTCGTGTCATTTTTTCGAAATTAGAATCAATCGGTTTTAAACCACAACGGTAAAAAGGGGAGTACTTCAGGTATGACGTGTTTTGTATATATTTACGTATGTATACCTACAATACAATACTAAAACTCTTTATGAAAAGCCACAAAGTACAATAAATAAATTACAAAATAAAAAAGACAAAAATTAAGGTATTTAATTGGCCGCCTTATCGCTAAGAGCGATCTCTTCCATGCAACCGTGCAGGGACAGGAGATAACATAGCTAAATGACCCCTAATTTACACACAGAAATCAACTAACAACAATTTAAAAAAAGTGAGAATAAGAAAACCTATCATCAAAACAATAAAAAATTAAGAATATGTATATTATGCGTTGCTCTATTATTATTTATTTTTATTATAACCAATAATAAGATTTCTACTTGACCGCCATCTCGCCTGGAGCGTGGCTTACCTAAAAGGAATTAATTCACAGTCTACGTAAAGACACCCAGACATTGGATATAGTCTAGATGTCCTTATGGCACACAAATTATATCCATCATGGTATAGATTACCCACTCAGACAACGTTTTCAACAATTTCAAAAGTGGAATCAAACCTTTTTATTGGTGAAACTATGTCTCTTTTCGCACTTCGAACAGTCCGAGTCCGAAAAAAGAGCAAGGTTATACAAATAAGCTGCACACTCTTCGAGATATATCCGATAAAATGCCGATCAATCTGCAGCTTTACGACGATATTTAAGACTTTGCAAATACAAATACAAAAATCTTTATTTCTGTTTGTAGGTACGATAAAGTATTACAAAACATTTTAAAAGTTGACCCATACAAACGTTTTTGAAGTGGAATTGCATATTTTCACGGGATGGGAATCCAACCCACGACCCTCGGTTTCGGAGGCAGGCTAACAACTAAGCCACGAGGCCAGTCGATGGCTGTGAGATGGTCCTAAACCATTGTGATCGCACGTGTTGGTATCACTTTAAACAATCGGTTAACATAATGGGTGCATGTTAGAAACGAGAAAAGTAAATAGATAAAAAGAACGCATAAACACTGTATTTATAAAAAAAACTACTTATTTGGACTTTCGAGTAATATGCTAATACCTAAATATATCTAATTAATTTTTGTTTGTGAACTCCCGTGCTCCTTTACTTTGTAATACTTTCCTATACCATGGTTGCCTGGCAGAGATCGCTTCTAGCAACAAGGCCCCAATTATTACAAAATTCGTAGCCTCAATTAGTATCGACAAAATTAGTAGATTCCTTTTTTTTTCTTAAAAGTTTAAAAGTTTTTTTACTAATTGCAATAAATAGTTATATTTATCTATAAATGGTGCTTGAAACTTCAGAGACTTATTTTTCTAATTTAACATAATTTCGGGATGCATTTAAGGACCAACGAACACGGTGTGACAAAAGAAAAGACTACACCCAGAAGTGGGACAATGATATCTGTAGATAATAATAATGATGATAATAATAATATCTAACGATTCCTCAAGAATGAGAACCTCACTGCAATTACGTTATCTTTTAAAGGAATCTTAAATGAGGAAGGAAATTGTCAATTTCTGTGACAAAAGGGGACAGTTTTCCCACACATTTCTGAAGTTTCTACAAACGTATATTAGAATATACAGTGATATTCTTGACATTTACTCAAGACTTAGTACCAAAAATCTGTAAAGTATTTGAGTAAAATTTAATCAATACAAATATTATAAAACTGAACAGCTTGTTTACAGTTGTAATTAAGTTGTAATGTTCATTAAAACACGATGTAAATTATGGTCAATAAACGAATTTATTATTATTATTATTATTTTATTCTAGGTACATTTCAGTGTTTTGATTAAATTTTAAAAACAGTAGTAGTAACTTATACATCTGAACTCAAGAGGTGCACGCAGGATTGGAACCTATGATCTCACAAATGTGAATCGGGCATTCTAGCCACTACACCTAAAATATCTTCTACCTAAATATGTTCTAGTGCTACCAAAAGGTTATCTGGAAGAGATCGCTATGAGCGATAAGATCGCCTTTTGTACCCAAAATGTTTTAATTTTAAGTTTAATCACTGTTTTCTGTATTGTTTTGTGGTGTAATAAAGTGTTTTTGTATTGTATTGTATCTCAAACAGATATAAATTGTATCGATTGAGTAAATTAGATTTTAAAAATTGATCATTTTATGAATTTTAAAAACTCTGATGACAAGAAAAGGAAGTCAAGTTTTATAATACACTGGAACTCACGCGCACGAGAATGACTGTAGAAAAGTAGGAATTGATGTTATTCCTAAAATTTTGTTTATCACGAACTGGATAAGCCTAATACATGATTGTGAACAAATATTTTTTACATCCATCTGGCTCGTGCAAAACTTTGATTAATACGGCGGTCTTTGAAACATAAAATTAAGTTGAATTTATTTGAAAAATATCACTTATAAATAATATTTTTGAAGAAGCAGTTATAAGAGATATTAAAAAATATTTTTGACTTTATATTATCTATTCTATGCTTTAACATAAATATCACAATAAAAAAGTTTTAGAGATTGATAATAACTCTGTATTGTAATTATGAATAGAAATGGTTAGGTTAGTTAATTATAGTAAGTAGGTATATAATATTTATTTTAATAAAGTTATTCCTCAAAAATATATTTGCAAATGAAAAGTATTTTGAATTTTATTTCACAAGAAGTAACAAAAGACATTTTAAATAATTTTAGCGAAACGCACGTTATATATTATGTAAAAAAAACTCTATAGACATTCTCAGCTCTTCCCCTATTCAGAAGAAAAAGGTAGACATGATACAATGTTGCAACCCGAATTCTTTTCAAAAGGGTCCGACTTACCGTATCCTTGACAGACGTAAGGAAATCCCAAATGCACAAATAAACGTCCTCGAATCATTTGCCACTTAAATTGTCACTGTCCACATACAAACATCAGTTCAATAAATAAAACTATTTAAAAATCACAAATAAAAAAATAAACATTTTAAATTTCGAACTAACCGCCGGAAGGAGCGCGCGCGCATCGAACGTGTATTCCCGCGAAAAGCCCGCGAAAGAATAACCGTGAATTTTACCTGGGCCGGTGCGAAGCCACATGTTTCTTGCATCTCTCTCACACGCTCGAAGCTTTGTAACGTGCGACAGAGATAGGAATAAATGTATGGAATAGCAGAACGGTCGAACTTTTTTTTGACACATTGTCTTATCTTTTGTGGTCACGTGATAAGTTACGATGATAAGGGTCATTGATAAAATGACTATTAAAGCTAGTTGAATGGTTTTCGTAGTTCGGATGATGCGGGCTTTTAGATATGTTCTCCAATTATCGCTTTTGTTTCAATGAACACAACATCATCGGTTCCGGTAAAAGTACTTTTTATACAATTTAGGAAAAAAAAATATGCAGGGGTCGCTAAAGTTTACCAACAAAAACTGTTAATGACGAACTGAAGAATGGACTGACAATTGGGATTCTAGATACCCTGTATGTATTCAAGAAACACTGACTCAGGTAAGTTGTTCCATAATAAAGTAGCCAAGTGCAAGTTGGATTCGCCCATGAAGGGTTCCGTTGCAGCAAGTAACATAATATACATAGTACGCATAGTTCATATAGTTCGTTGTAACTTTGATCGAAGTTTTAATAATAGTGTATTTATGACGTACTAAAAAAAAACTACTCATCAGATCGAGTTCAAACTAATTTTCGTTGATAGTTTTCATGGTAATGTACATCATATATTTTTTTTAGTTTTTTCATTCTCTTACTTTAGAAGTTAGAGGGGGGGGGGACACACATTTTACCACTTTGGAAGCGTCTCTCGCGCAAATTATTCAGTGTAGACAAAAATGATATTAGAAACCTCAACATCATTTTTGAAGACCTATCGATAGACACCCCACACGTGTAGGTTTGATGAAAAAAAAAAATTGAGTTTCATTTCTCAGTACGGGGGGCAACCCTAATTTTTTTTTTTTAACTTTTGTAAAAATCTTTATGCGGTTCACAGAATAATAATAATAATAATAATAAATATTGGTGGACAATTCACACACAACACCATCTGACCCCAAACTAAGCAAAGCTTGTATGATGGCGGCCAGATAGCTGATATAATACTTACATAGTTTTAAATACATACTTATTATACATATAAACACCCAGACACAGTGCAAACATTTGAATTCATCACACAAACATTTGCACTGGGTGGGGATCGAACCCACGACCCTCGGCTTCGCAGGCAGAGCTAATACCCACTAAGCCACGAGGGCAGTCAACAAGAATACATCTACTTACCAAGTTTCAACAGTGTAGTTCTCATAGTTTCGGCAAAAAGTGGCTGTGACATACGGACGGACAGACAGACAGACAGACATGACGAATCTATAAGGGTTCCGTTTTTACGTTTTACGGAACCCTAATAAAAACTATAGGCAGGCGTATTCATTTGTTTATGCTAGCAAAATCTCACAGTTTTATCCGCATTTCTGTTATTTTCCCGTGATAAAATGTAGCCTATGTGTTTTTTCAGACTATAATCTAAATGTGTTGCTTTCAGCCCGATCTGTTTAAAATACGTAACGACGTGATTGAGCAACAAACATCCAAGTTTTGATATTTATAATATTAGTAGGATAGGATGTTTATTAATAGGATATGACGGGACGAGCAAAACACGAGTTCCTTACTATCAGGTAGTAAGGAACTCGTTTGCCTATTTCCGAGCAAGTGCTGAGCGACGCAATGGACGCAGCCATTCAATCACGAAGAATCCTAATTACTACTAAGCACTGCATTGCACTCGTTACCTACTTACATAAGATGATAAATCTCACTGTCCTGTAAGATTGTAATTGTGTAATATTTCTCGAAACATTACCCTTCAAACTAGAACACAGTAAGTTTTGCACTTATTGCTGGACGAAACGTACGTACGTGTGTGTACTAAAATGACAAGTAAAAAATCGAACCACTACTTGAATATATGAAAAAAAAGCTAGGAAAATCCAAATGAGAGTATGAGACATCACAGTATACGCCTCTCATTTTTCACAATTTATTATTTTTTAAAAGTGTTCCAGACAGATTATTTAACTTGATAGATGTGTTATCATCATCATCACTATATAAATGTTTTGTCGACTTATATTAAGTTCGACATAGGTAAATAACTAAGTAAAATAAGTCAATTTCAGTTTCGAGAAAGCTACTTTTTTGATATGTTGAGAGCAGAACACCTCAATGCTTTGTTGATGAGGCGTGCAATACACACAACCGAACACAGAATTTCGTCCTTTTGCAAAGTCATTTGAAAAGAAAATCAAGGTCAACATGCATACAAAACTCATAGTCATTCCAATAGTCACTTAAACATGCTTAACCTAAACTTAAACTTAACTGTAACTTAACCAGCACAAACTCGAAGAAACCCTCAGACAAGTGACAGTTCACATTCTACTTGAATGAAGGAGGGTATGACCACACTCAGCCAGACAAAATAAGTCTAGGCTGGACACAAACTCCGTATGTTATTTAATATTAATAATGATATAATATTATGTATACATATCAATCGTAATTTCTGACACTGCTGTCTAACCCTAAACTAAGCATATGTTGTACTATGGAAATAACATAATCATAATCATTTATTGATAACATTTGTTACAAGTCAGAAACATTGGTTAATTATATACAATCATGTGTATTGTGTAGGTACTGTGTACCTACTGCAACATCTTATATATACATATATACATAGCAGAAATAACACTTACATAATCGTAAATACATACGGTTGGTCTTGAACCCACATCCAACGAATTACTACCACCTAAGCCGCAAGACCAATTTCAAGTAATAATCAAATAATTGTGAATTCACAATAAGATCCCTGAAGGCACTAAGGCAAAGAACCAGCCGGCTTTAATTTAACTTACAGTTGACTGCTAGCTGCACACTATATGGGACCATTAGGGGAGTCGAGTCTAATAAATAAAAAATAAAAATATAATTAATCATCAAAAATGGTTTACCCCGTCGAAGTTTCAGAGGTAAGAAACATTAAAAAAATAGTCGGATTGGAACCTTTAAGATTTGGATTTAAGGATGAAACATTTTCGTAATATGTGCCGTAATTAAGAACTATTTTTACAGGTTTTGCATGTATCTGAGAACAGATTATTCTCTAAGAATACAACAGTCATCACGAAAATACTGCCTTGTTCTCTCTGTCAGAAATCACACTGTACCGATTATTGATTTTTTATCTCGCTTTCGCTCATTCCATTATGGACTTTACATTATTCCGCTCGACTAAGTGTGATCTACCTCTAGATTTGTAAGTAGGAATTAATTGGTGTCTCTGTGCCAGATTGGAAATGGACACAAATTGTTTAATTACATTGAACGGGATCAACACAACGTGTGGTCAGTTAGAAAAGACTAGGATGCAGATGGACAACTTTAGAAGACCAAGAAACAATTTTAATTTAAAATTAAACTCAGACATTCGACTTAATTTGAGTTTTTTTATGCAATCTACTAAACACTGTTCCAATGAGGTTTTCGAAAAAAAGATATATTTTTTAACTGTAATAGGTACTTGACCGCAATCTCGCCTAATGTTAAATGACGATGCAATCAAAGATGGACCGTGCTTACCTAGAACAAACCGATTTACGCTCGATTTGAAGACACCAAGATTGTAATCATCGGGAAAACCCCACTCAAGCAACGAATTCAACATTCTGGACGTTCTTATCACAAACTCGAACACAAACCGCTTCGTATTGTCCTCGGAACAACATCAACCATGAAACGATGGAACACCGATTGATATACCATCGAGGCAAGCAAAGTTTAGATTTTTCGAGGAGTCAAAGATAATTCACTATACTGGCCCAAGTCTGGGTTGACAAATGAAACTCGTCCTCGAAAGGCTTCTTTCCTAAAACATGGTAGGTTTTTCACCACATGGTGAGAGAGAGAACATTCTCTTTCACAAGTAAAGTTAGTGGTGACAACAAACATAGAGAAAAATCTTAATTTAAGTAATTTTAACGAAACTCTTGATACACAACAAATTGTAACTCATCTCTGAGCGCGCTACCAAACTTACCTCTCTGCGTACAATTATTCTGTGTACGTGCAATGATCTTTGTCACCGCTACACTGTTACAAGAAGGTAACGGATTTCCCGCCGTCACATTTGTCAGAATATATCACAAATGGTCGACATATTGTGAATTATCACGCTGAATGACAATGCATGTGTCATGTACCTCATTTTTGTGGTAAATGGAAACTAAATTGCAGGTTGTCTAACTAAATCCTAACCAACTTATATCTATACTAATATTATAAAGCTGAAGAGTTTGTTTGTTTGAACGCTAGGATCTCTCGAACTACTGGTCCGAATTGAATGATTCTTTTTTTGTTGTATAGTCCATTTATCGAGGAAGGCTATAGGCTATATAACATTACGCTACTGTCAACAGGAACGGAGCATGAATGAAAAATGTAACAAAAACGGGAAATAATATTGTTTTTTTGAGAGTTTTCATTGCGTGACAGCATGTGACATTCGTCAAAGGTTCGTGAAAGGTTGCGTCATTAGAACTTAAGATAACTGAATTTGTTCAAAATTTCAATTGGTACGATGAATTTTCGATAGATGGCGTAGCAACGCGCGCGCGGTTCAGCTAGTTATTATATAATAGGCATGGTGGCTAAAAAACTAATTAGTTTTGCTATTAGTATGTTAATTAGATAGAGTATTTAACAAAAACACGTTTTTTTCCTTTGTTTCACAAAAGAAACATTACGAAGATGAAATGCTTAGAAATGTCGAGTGATGTCACGTAGATTATAGTCGAGAATAACGCATTGGCTATGTTTTATTGCGGGATATACGAGTATGTTCTTACTCTATATAAACTATAAGTTTGCGAAATTTCATAGTCGTATTATTTTCACAAAAATGAGAGCAAAGTTCTAAATAAATACACGGGTAACTCACGTTCGATATAGTCAGTTTAATAGTGAGTCCGTTTGGGACTCAAGTTTCGATCGCGCCCGGCGATCTTTTTCAAGGAGAGTGCGCGCGCGTGATCGCTGCTCGTTTAGCACTACGTCGTTCAATGCAAAGTCTTTGTTTTACTCATTTTATAGATATTATAAATGTATTTAGTAGTATATACATGTTCTAAATATCTCCATAGTAAGTTCCTACTGAGGATATGCGTTCAGTAGGTAATATTAGACTCGATTTCCATAAATTAGACAAGACGAATAATTACACCGTTATGGTACGGACGTTATTTTCGTTTATTTGTAACACCTAGCAGTCCGAACAAACAAGGCACTTGACACGTGTTCCGGACAAGCAGTTAGGACGCCGGGAGGATATTTAAATGTCATATGGAGAGTAGGAAGCATGTTACGCACCTGCCTTGGAACTGAGGCTCTCAAACTGTGAACTCTACCCGATTATTGATGGCTGCTAATACTTACGCATCTGTAATGAAATAATTAATCTCATTATTTGCCTAATTATAGTCGTCATATTTATGTATATTGTTTTCAAAATCGATGTATCACATTATGTGATCATGTAGGTATTAATTATTACGCAGAATGCAGATACGCAGAACTGCGACTCTGAAAATCGGTGCGTACTCTAAGGTGTACCTATGCGGTTAAATTAAATAATTGTGTGTATAAGATTCTGCAAAAAATTAAAATAGATTCAGATTAAGTGCAATGATTATATTTAACGCGAAAAAATGGTGTGTTAAATGATATATATATTATAATAGAATATATTACGTATATTATGTCTAAAATGACGTAATGAGGATATTCGCAAAAGAACATAAGTGGCCGACATAGCTCAAATAGTAAGCAAGCTGAAGTGGCAATGGGCTGGGCATCGCTCGCAGAACTGACAACCGATGGGGAAGAAAGATTGTCGAGTGGCGACCACGAACCGAAAGACGCAGTGTTGGACGGCCTCTCAATAGATGGATAGATGACCTCACAAAGGTCGCTGGAAATCGCTGGTTGCAGGTTGCGCGGGACCGTTCGCGGTGGAAATCTAAGGGGAGGCCTATGTATAGCAGTGAACGTCTTGCGGCTGATGATGATGATGAATATGTCTAAATTGTGAAAAAGGGCATTTTATTTTATGAAGGGTACATTTTTTTAAGATTAATATCGGATTAGAAATGAAAAGAGGGCAATGAACTGTTAATGCCGATGATGATTTGAGAAACTTTGAGAATCATTGTAATGTCCATAATATTTACGTTGTCGAAAATGTTTTGAGACTTTTTACGAATTTCCAATTATACCCCGAAGACAGGTGGAACTGTTTCAACTTAATAACATCTATTGATCAATTTGTATTAATTGAGACTCGGGTGAGAAATCCAATGGTTTTATTGTATTTCTTACACCTACGAAATATTATTGTCCACCTGTAATATGTGTTTAATATATTATCTTTTATTACTGAAAATTATGTCAATTAGGGTGTTTGTAGCCGATTTAAAAAAGGATGAGGTTCTCATTTCGGTTGTATTTTATTGTATGAATGTACGCGATAGCTCTGCCAATTGCGAAACGATTTTAACGATTTGTATTTTGTGGGTGGTCCAGAAAATAGTAAGTATAATAAATAAATAAATATTGGTGGACAATTCACACACAACACCATCTGACCCCAAACTAAGCTATTCCTACTAACAAAGCTTGTACTATGGCGGCCAGATAGCTGATATTATTATAATACTTATATAGTTTTATATACATACTTTTTAGTATCAGTTCAATACACCCCGTATTAAAATGGCTAGTTTATATCCTATGAATGTATACCCTGAAAATAAAAGCTATTAAAAAAGAAAAAAAAATATACGGTCGAATTGAGAAACCTACTTTTTTTTTAAAGTCGGTTAAAAATCTAAGAAAAAAGAAGACAGCGAAAATTTTAAAATGAACTGTCAAACTGAGAATCTGTTCCGAAATTTTTGACGTTTCCGATGACAAACGAACTTAAAAAGCGAAAAAACAAACTCAACCCTTACGCAAGTCAAAAATCCATAAATTTAAATCATAAAATCATAATGTGGGTTGGCGGTCACCGTTATCCAGACTATACCAGCCGTAACTTAACTACCACTACTTCAGTTCAGTCTAAAAATTTTCGACATTTTTGATAAACGATTTTGGAAAAACGAAAGTGGTTAACCACGATCTAAATTATTATTTTACTTCGTCAGTCTTCTCGTGGCCATGGAAGTTGTATCGCTGCCGCAACTTCGAGATAATGAAATAATGATTTAGATCGAGATTAATTCCTGTGTTATTTTCACAATGTACAATGTGAGTTCAATTTGGGTAAGATTAGAAACTTTATTTATGACAAACGAACTGAAAAGAAATGGCAATTCATAGGGACTGCCGATAGAAGTGGAACTTATAATAACATAGAATTTGATAGCTGACTTTGGAAACAACGCGGGTGAAACCGGAGGGCGTTGCTAGTCTGGAATAAATTTTCAAAGCATTGTCGCTGAAATAAATCTCCTAACCATGGCCATCTAGAAATGATAGCGCATTTCTAGATGGCCATGGTCCCGATTCTACCCGAACTTTTCTTTCATTTAGGAGCGTGACGCTTGAGCTCAATTACAGTCTACGAAAAATGTGTATGATGCATCAAAATAATTTTACACTTCAAAAAGATGTGGTGTCGTGTGAAAATGAGGTAGTAACAAATTTCCTTCGGATAATGTAGAAACAGCACAATTTAAAAAAAGCTTAATTTTAATATTTATGGGACGATTATCTGAAAAAAAAAGTTGGCAGCACTGGTCGCGGGTTGTTTTACACGTTAGTTTCGTGACCACTTCGTGACAGTAGAATTTTTCTTACGGTTTTCAGTTCGGTCGCGCAGCAAACTATAGTGGTAGGTAGGACTCTTAGCAGAGTCCGCCTGGGGAAGTATCACACCTTTGCCAGTTATTCTACCGCCAAGTAGTAATGTGCAAACGTTACTGTGTTCCGGTTTGAAGGGCAATGTTTTGAGAAATTTCAGGGCTTAGAGATATAACATCTTAGATCTTTGCGTGACGAGCGCAGTCCAGTCCTAGGTAATGATTTGGACTCTTCGTGTTCCAATAGCAGCGCGTCACTATGTTGTTATGTAGCAGGCACGTTGCTTACCATCAGGCACATGCCTTGCTCGTCTCGTCACTCTTTATTAAAAAAAAAAGGTTGTCTGTAAAGTCGGTTTACTGACGATAGAACGTGACAACGTCTTAAGAAATCAGTACGCTGATAGCGCGAGTAGTGATACCGCTCGACTCGGCGGGTGGCGCCCTCAGCGCTCAGTTTCGTCCGCATGGCACGGAAGACGAACTAACGGTAACGGCGGAACGTTACAGTTTTGCGGGCGTGCAGCCGGCTTCATCGAATTATAAGACGTTATCACGTCAAAAATATAAAAAAATCTGGATCTTCCAAGCATGTCGTAAGGACGGATTGACCGACCATATTACACGTGAGTTACCCGTTTTACCCAACAAATACATAATTATGATAACCGCGTTAATTTTAATACTAAAACTCTCGTAAGGAACTTCGTTCCAGAGAAAAAGACGAAGCTAAAGGCCGTTTAGGGTCAGGCTTTGTTGCTCAGCGTTCGGTATCGGTCAGTGACAGCCATGTCAACCGTCGACGGTTCACGGCGCATGCGCAGGTGTCATTCTAATTACGACACGTGAGAACTGTACCAATTTGCGACTAGCACTACGGAAAAAGGGAACGATTTAGGTTTTTTTAATTGTTATTATGACAAAGGCGTATCTATGCAAGCACAAGCTTTAAAAAAATAAGCATACGTTTAGTTTGGGTCTCATGGAAACTGTCAGTTTAGATTTTTATTATTATTAAATTAAATAATAAAAGCATTAAAAAGATGAAATTTTTTTTTAATTAAAAATTAAATAAAATCATTCAATAATAACACTAAATTCTTTATTAAAGACCGCTTGAAGGGCTACTAAATGATCGTTGACGTTACTAAATGATCGAACCCCACAAAAAAAAGGTTTACGTTTGACCACTAAACTTATTTTTTTAAACTGGGTTAGTATATGGTATACGCTTAACCGCTGAATGTTTAGGATAAGCAGTCCACCAAATGTTTCCACTGCTAGGATATTCTTTTGGAAGGAGAGAGTTTAGGATATAATACACCACGCTGGTCCAGTGAGGGTTAGTGGATGACCTATGACCTTGAAAGACTCTAGGTACCTACATGTCGGTTTTTAATGATGTTTTCCTTCACTTTTTTTAAGTCAAAGTACTTTATTCATAAATGTACAATTCACACGTCAATTTACACGTACAAGTTGGCGGCATTACGCACACGACTTCGAAAAGACAGTGGTGCGCGTGGGATTTGAACCTACGGCTACGGATCGCCAGTCACCATTCTCCCGTCTAGACCAGCCTTAACTTGCTTAATGTTTAATTAGCTTTAATCGTATTTAATTGGGCGACTTAATTATCGCACGCAAGCTGCGTGCACTACGCTTGTCATTTAATTAATATGCCGCGGAATTACATTAAAAGATAACATCTCATTTGATTTGTGATAGATTGTTAGACACCTGTTAGACAATATGGCGCAATTCGGATTCGGTTTTAAACGGTGAAAAACGTTACATAAAATAAGGGTTTAATACTTCCCGTCTTCCCACTTTAGTATCTCTTTCTCCATCGTAAGGTAGCCTGGAAGAGATCGCTCTAAGCGATAAGATCGCAAATTGGTCATTTCTTTAAAATTCTTAAGTTTTGTGAATTTTGTTTCTTAAAATTAAGTAAGTACCTACAGTAAAAAGTTAATCTATTTATGAACTGCTTACCTAGAAAAAAACCGATTCACTCTCGATTTGAAGACACCAAGATTGTAACCATCGGGAAACGCCCCTCAGGTAACGCTTTCCACATATTTCAGTAGTGGTAAGACTCTTAGCAGAGTCCGTCTAGGGAAGTACCACACCTTTGCCAGTTATTCTACGGCCAACCAGTAATAGGCAAACATTACTGTGTTCCAGTGTACAATGTCTGTAGTGAAATTACAAGGCATAGTGACAAAACATCTTATATTTCTGGGTGACGAGCATAGCGCAGTGCTAGGTGATGATTTGCACTCTTCATGTTCCAATAGCTGCGTGTCACTGTGCTGTTATGTGGCAGGCATGTTGTTTACTATCAGGCACATGTCCTGCTCGTCTCGTCACTCTATACTATAAAAAAACGTCCACATTTTAAAACTACAACATTACAAAAGCAATGCGGGTGTATATCCCTCATCAAGCACACCCCCAACCCTTGCCCACTGGACAAAGCAAAAACATCGCATTCACTCGAAAATCGTTAAAATCGAATTGTCACATGGATGGCTCTATGCACTCTATTAAATGCAATGATTTTGCAACTTCTAACTCTCACATTTAACCATTTTGAACTTTAAAACATGAGGCACAAAGTGAAAAGTTGCAGTTCGTAAGTAAATAAAATACAGTAGTAAATCTAATAGTGAATGATTGTGGAGGAAATAAGTCTCCGTAACGTTATTGTAAGTTTGATCGATGATTTCGGATTCGATTTAAGAATCGAATGAATGTTTAGTAATACAATTCCGATTTTATGCGTAATTGGTCAGTTGTTAAATTGGTACCTATAGAAAGAAATTGGCAGTCGGTAGGCAGGCTGTTGTCAGAAAGGATTGCCGATAGAAGTGAAAACTTATATCGCAGAATTTGATAGCTCACTTTGGAAACTATGCGGGTGAATCCGGAAGGCACTGCTAGTCTAGAATAAATCTTTAAAACATGGTCGTCTAGATAAGTCTTCTAAACATGGCCATCTAGATTGATCTAGATGCCTACTTAGGCATTGCTTGGGTGAGAGCTTGGACCCGGCAACGGCTGGAACCTACTCAAGACGGATATCTGGAAATCGGTACTTAAGTGCTAAATGTCTAGATTTTTTTTTTTTTTTAATTTGTCAGTCAACCTATGTAAACTCAGTATTTGTGCAAATAAACGTTTTTGACGTGACAACGTCTTATAATTCGATGAAGCCGGCTGCACGCACGAAAAAACATGACGTCATGCGCCGTTACCTCGCCGCATGACGTCATGCGCCGTCACCGCCGTTACCTCGCCGCATGACGTCATGCGGCGTTACCTCGCTTTAAGGCGTAGTTGAAGTTGTTACGTTCAACTATCGTCAGTAAACTGACTTTACAGACAACCATTTTTTTTTTTTAGATTAGTCTTCTAAGCATGACCATCTAGATTAGTCTTCTAAGCGTAGCCATCTAGAAATGCGTTAGGTCCCGAGTTCACTTGACCATTTCTTTAATTTACGAGCGTGACGATGAGCTTCATTCACAGCCTACGCGAAAAATCGGGGTGTGGTGCCCCAAAGTAAGTTTTCACTGAAAAAGGCACATCAACTTATTTCTTGGGATGACGAGTGCAGTGCTTAGAGTTATGCCGTGAAGATGAACTCTTTTTTTTTTTTACTTTTTTGTTTCACACTTGACCGCCATCTCGCCTGATGTTAAGCGACGATGCGGTCTACGATGGAGCGCGCTTTACCTAGAAAAAAACCGATTCACTCTCGATTTGAAGACACAAAGATTGTAACTATCGGGGAAAACCCACTCAGGCAACGTATTCCATAGCCTAGACGTTCTTATCACAAAAGTTGAGTCGAATCTCTTCGTTCGTGTCTTTGGAACATCAACCATGAAACGATGTCGCTTTTTCGAGCTACGAGCATTCCGATAGTATTCATTCATTACGACTACGAGCATTCTTTATGTTCAACTATCGGTGTGACTTAGACTTAGTGCTGTTGTGGGCAGGCGTTTTACCAATTGACGCATTGTATTTCTTGTCACGTCACTTTATATAAAAACTATAGTAATTTTAACCATGTACTAAGCTTGAACCATTTTAATTATACTACTAATATTATAATAAATAATGCGAATGTTTGGATCTTTGTTTAGTCAAGTCGAAACGACTGAACACAAATTTTATTTGCAAGAACCTAATATTAGAAAGACAAGGAGTAAAATGTTATAAAATGACACGACTAATGGAGCAAAAGAGTCACACAGTGGTACCCCAGAGAAATAAATAAATATTGGTGGACAATTCACACACAACACCATCTGACCCCCAATTTAAGCAAAGCTTGTACTATGGCGACCAAATAGGTGATATAATACTTATATAGTGCCAACGTGCCTTCTCATGTCGAATTCCAATACCACAAGTGAGATCACAAATTGCGAAGCGTTCGCCTTCGTTTTCTCTCCCATACGTTTACAACAACATTTGTAGACAACTCAAAAAGGATCACTACAATCTCCCACTGTTCTCATTCAAAAAAAGTGTTAGAGATCTACTGTTTACGCTGTCATATGAAGAAACTGAGAGTATTCTCCGCGGTATTTTCAACTAAAAATGATATAGCCACTAACTATGGTGCAGAGATGAGGTAGCTATTGTTATTATTATCGTCATGCATTTATTTTTACTTCACGGCTTAACCGTGAATGCATAATTTGTAAATTTTTTCCTTGCAACTTAGTTTTCAGCCCAGGAAGATTTGTATTACTTCGCACCAGGACCCCAAGATACAAGCTCGGTGCTTAGTTTGGGGTCCGCTAAACATCTTTTATATACACAAATACTGTAACGATATTGTCAACCTTTTCTGCTATCCTGTGAAGTTTTTGTGTATGATGTAACTTTCTGTGTGTAAATAAATTATTATATTCTTATTCTATTCTATAGTTTTAAAAGTAGTGATAGGACTCTCGGTGGTCTAGTCGGGAGAACGGCGGCTGCCGATCCGGAGAACCCGGGTTCAAACCCCACACGCACCACTGTCTTTTCGAAGTCATGTGCGTAATGCCGCTAACTTAAAACGGTGAAGGAAAACATCGTGAGGAAACCGACATGTACCTAGAATCTTTCGAAGTCATGTGCCATCCGCCAACCCGCACTGGGCCAGCGTGGTGGATTACGGCCTTAACTCTCTCCTTGCGAGAGAAGGCCCCGAGTCCCAGCAGTGGGAACGTTTAGTGGGCTGTTGATGATGATGATGATGATGATGATAGGACTCTTGGCAGAGTCCGCCTGGGGAAGTACCACACCTTTGCCAAATATTCTACCGCCAAGCAGTAATGTGCAAACATTACTGTGTTCCGGTTTGAAGGGCAATGATTCCAGAGAAATTACAGGGCTTAGAGACATAATATCTTAGATCTCTGGGTGATGAGCGCAGTGCAGTGCTAGGTGATGATTTGGACTATCATGTTCCAATAGCTGCGTGTTACTGTGCTGTTATGTGGCAGGCATGTTGCTTACCATCAGGCACATGACCTGCTCGTCTCGTCACTCTATGCTATAAAAAAAAAAAAAAAAAAACCTTGGGAAGTGACACACTTTTGCCAGTTATTCTACCGCCAAGCAGTAATGTGTAAGCGTTACTGTGTTCCGGTTTGAAGGGCAATGTTTCCAGAGAAATTATATGGCTATATTTATGGCTTATATTTATGGCTTAGAGATATAACACCTTAGATGTCTGGGTGACGAGCGCAGTGCAGTGCTAGGTAATGATTTGGGCTCTTCATCTGCCAATAGCTGTGTGTCACGGTGCTGTTATATGGCAGGCATGTTGTTTACCATCAGGCGCATGGCCTGCTCGTCTCGTTATTTAAAATAAAACAAAAGTTTAAGAGTCCAGCGTGAGTTATTTAAGTTTAAATCCGTTGTTTTTAGTTGTAATTAGTTAAGAGATCTGAATAAAACGCTATATAATTCTTAAATCTGCCAACTTTAGCTGTAAAACATAACGTGAACATTTTAACAATAGCAAAATATCTCCAAGCGAGTTACCGTACACAGTAACTAAGCACTTACCATCACAGTAAAGTATGTCAAGAACCCAAGAAATATTAACCCCAATCGCTGGACAATGGGCTTAGGTACTTTCACGTATCTACAGAGTTATTAACTCTAGGATAATCTAACTACCTACTGTTATAGTGAAAGTAATGTCTAATTCTCATGT
The DNA here is from genome assembly GCA_963693475.1 of Ectropis crepuscularia. Classification (NCBI taxonomy): domain Eukaryota; kingdom Metazoa; phylum Arthropoda; class Insecta; order Lepidoptera; family Geometridae; genus Ectropis; species Ectropis crepuscularia. The sequence continues at coordinate 30,474,822 of OY856339.1, read as the reverse complement.
TAAGAGGAGAAATTTACAATTCATTATGTTATTTGCGAGTAAGCAGGTGAGATTAAATACTTAAGTCGACATATGATTGTTTGTAAAGTAAGTGACACGCCTTTACCAGATATTCTGGTGCCAAATATATCAATGTGTGAACATAACTTTACTGTTTTGGTTTGAAGGGAAATGTTTCCAGAGCAATTACGAAACAAAAATATAAATCAATTTGGCCTCCGCGTGACTAGTGCAGTGCAATTCTAGTCAGTGATTTTGACTATTTAAATGTTTAATTTTTTTCAATTCATCTGCTTCTAAACATTGTTGCGATCCTGTTTGAAGAGCGAAATATGAGGCAAAAAATAAAAATAATTTGCCTCTGAGTGACGAGCGCAAGTTACAAATGTTACTACTATGTTATCTATTATGTATGTTTCGAAACAAATGTTATAACTGTAAAACAAATTTGGTATAAAATCCCGACACAAAATGGAATGTTCCGAAAAGTGACAAGACACGGTATACATTTTGTGAAAACTTTTTTTTTATCTCTACGCTCTGTAATTTCTCAGAAAACATTGCCCTTCAGACCGGTACTGATATTTGCACATTAGTGCTTGGCCATAGAATGACTGGCAAAAGTATGGTATTGTAGACGTATGGTGTATTTATGCAATTTATTGTATGTTCCCCGATTTCTCGAGGGCGCCTGTCTCCATTTTGGAAATGCTTTTTTTGTTTGGAAGGGTATACTGCCTAAATGGGCTCATACAAACTTTATCGATATCAGTAGTTAAATTTTTGCGATATCAATAAAAATAATAACATACATGGATGATATATTACTTTATTAGTATTCATATCAATATTCGTGTATTGTACGATTTTTATTTTTAAATTGAAATCGATTGTTTAATGTTCAGAGGAAAATAAATTATTTCTTGAATTAACATATAAAAGCATAGTTTGGAGCATCAGGGATCACAGATTGATTCTCCGGAACACCTCCTGTCCCAAGGCCGCTGATTGCTAGCAATGATCCAGAGAGTGGCCTAGGGTCTTCCACACGCACAGACGCGGTGGTCACAAACAGGACCTCTAAGCCAGGACCACCCCACATCACTGAGGTGATTCTATCCACAGGTAACTCAATCATATCTAGAAGAGTACGGGAGATGTCGGATAGATTATAAACAGCTGTAAAATGTAACTTTATTTAATATTATTTAAATGTGCGGGGCCATGGAGAGCTAAGTAGCTCAGTAGCTGTGGTGGCCCAGTAGCTATGGTGGCCCAGTAGCCGTCGTGGCCCAGTAGTCGTTTAGCCCAGTAGCTGTGGTGGCCCAGTAGTCGTCGTGGCCCAGTAGTCGTTTAGCCCAGTAGCTGTGGTGGCCCAGTAGTCGTCGTGGCCCAGTAGTCGTGTAGCCCAGTAGCTGTAGTGGCCCAGTAGCCGTCGTCACCCAGTAGTCGTGTAGCCCAGTACCTGTGGTGGCCCAGTAGCCGTCGTCACCCAGTAGTCGTGTAGCCCAGTACCTGTGGTGGCCCAGTAGCCGTCGTCACCCAGTAGTCGTGTAGCCCAGTACCTGTGGTGGCCCAGTAGCCGTCGTCACCCAGTAGTCGTTTAGCCCAGTAGCTGTGGTGGCCCAGTAGTCGTCGTGGCCCAGTAGTCGTGTAGCCCAGTAGCTGTAGTGGCCCAGTAGCCGTCGTCACCCAGTAGTCGTGTAGCCCAGTAGCTGTGGTGGCCCAGTAGCCGTCGTCACCCAGTAGTCGTGTAGCCCAGTAGCTGTGGTGGCCCAGTAGCCGTCGTGGCCTAGTAGTCGTGTAGCACAGTAGATGTGGTGGCCCAGTAGCCGTGGAGGTCCAGTAGCCGTGGTGGCCCAGTGGTCGTGTAGCCTAGTAGCTGTAGTGGCCCAGTAGCTATGGTAGCCCCGTAGCCATCGTGGCCCAGTAGCCGTCGTGGCTCAGTAGTAGTAGAGCTGCCTGTGGACAGAGTCATCTCAGTGATGTGGGGTGGTCCTGTCCCGAGGTGACTGATTGCTAGGAATGATCCAAAGAGTGGCCTAGGGTCTTCCACACGCACAGACGCGGTGGTCACAAACAGGACCTCTAAGCCAGGACCACCCCACATCACTGAGGTGACTCTGTCCACAGGTAGTTCAATCACATATAGAAGAGTACGGAATGTCGGATCGATTTTGAACATCTGTAGAATTTAACCTCACCTGACGCCCAGGACAATGTTGGCTCATAAGAGCTAGCAAGGTTGTCGGTGTTGTGTGTGAATTGTCCACCAAAAAAAAAAAAAGGTCTCTCTCATTCACAAATGGCCATGATACTGTGTATAGTATTACACTTAAACTTTACACCGATCGGTGTAACATTACACCGATTTTTTTACTGTTATCGCTATACACTTGACTGCCATCTCGCCTGGTGTTAAATGATGATGCGGTCTACGGGGAAACCATTGGGAAAAAAACCCTGAGTGGGTTTTGGCAACGCATTCTTTTTTTTTTTTTTTTTTTTTATTTAAATTTTACAGCTCCACAGACTCCGGGGTCCGTGACCTTTGTCAATCGTTTTCTTTTTGTTACATGAATCTTGGATTGGAGAAGAAAAGGAAATAGGGGAGAGTATGGAACATTTTCTTGCTAATTCTAGGACTATTTTATTTTCGAAGTCGCCTCCTCCCGGCTCAGCGCCTCCACCATGACTGCATTTCTATCCTTGATAGCCATCTGCAAATTGAACTCTCGGATGGTCTTCGGTGTTGCAGACAACGCTCGCCGCACGAACCGACCGATGGCGTCGTCGGTGTCGTCAGCGTAATATGTGAAGGTCCCCGTGTGCCGTGATATTGCGACGACCGCATGAGGCTAGCTCTCGTGCAGCTTCGTGTTTGCCTTAGTTTTTATTGTGATTACCGACTCGTATGTTAGTCCCTGAGCTTCATGGATGGTAAGGATGCGTGACCCGGTGCCTGAACCATAACCCTAGTTTGTCAGGGTCTCCTTCTCCTCTTGAGTGTGAACTAAAAAGAGGGTGTTTGGTTGGGTGTTGGGTATTTGCGCTCCCTTATACCTTCTCTGCTCTAGGGACTTTATGCGAGGCGCCGAGGAATACATACTCGAGTATATTTCCCTCAGAGCATATGCGACGTCCATTGGGTTTCGATGTGTGGCAACGCATTCTACAGGCTAGACGTTCCCGTCACAAAAAAAATGTCACACCTCGTCATTTGAGTCTTTGGAACGTGAAGAAACGATATCGCTTTTTCGAGATACGAGCATTCCAATAGAAATAAAGGCAAGGCAAGGATCATGATCAAATAGACACGTTTAAATTTTGTGACGTCAAACAAACTAAAAAAAAAAAATTGGCAGTCATAGGAACTGCCGATAGAAGTGACAACTTGCTGTTGCCCTGGTACTGGTACCTAGGGCATAGAATAGATAATACAGATAGAACGGACACTCCCCACCCCCCGCCAGTTTCAAGCTTCCTACCCCGCAAGAACGCGAGAAGCACTCAACGAAGGGTTATATCGGACGACAATTTTCTATGAGAATACGACCATGATGCTGTGTTGCTGTGTTATTTAGGTACCAAATTTTTCACCTGTTAAACGAAACAAGAATAACAGATTTTTAATTTCATAAGAATTTCTATAATATACTAGGATTGAATCGTTTTTCTTCTGTGTTTTGATAAGTTTACAATTTACAAAATCACTAGTGTTACCAATTTAGTGGATTTATTTACTACGATTGCTGCAATTCAGATTTCTTGGTGCGTGATTATTTTTTAGCGTTCAAACGACGCAAAAAAAGAAAAAGGTTCTATATTAGACTATATGTAGTTTTATGTGCGTCCATGGATATGTCCGTCAATAGTGAACACTGAATATACGGTTTCAGTACAGTTCAGGTACTTATTTAAGATATCGTAACAGCCGTGTCAATAAACAAGTAAGAGGATACATTGACTGCTGTTGGTTATAAAAACCGACAAAAAAAGGAAAGAGGTTAGACGTCACTACCTCCTACTATTGATAGTAGCGCAATGTTATATACCCTATAGCCTTCCTCGATAAATGGAGTATCCAACAAAAAAAGAATCTTTCCTATCGGTCCAGTAGTTTCCGAGATCCTAGCGTTCAAACAAACTAACAAACAAACTCTTCAGCTTTATAATATTAGTATAGATTAAGTTTTTACCGAAAATACAAAAACTGACATCAATTTAAAATTAAACAGACACTAGACTACATTTTATAATTTCTGTGATATCTACAATAGCGTCGTCAAGTTAAATTAAATTCAAGTTATTTTTGTTGTAATTGCGAAAACTGCCACTCCGATTTCAATCCAAAATCGCATGGAACTGGAATGGAAACCTTGGAATAATAATCTTATCAAACAATAAAAAAGATCTAGCAAAATCTATTTACAATTGGCGAAGCTATACCGTAACATTCATACAAAAAAATAAAAATGTATTTGAGAACTTCCTCCTTTTTCAAAGTCGGTTAAAAATAAAACTTCTTAGTTATTTTAAGCTTTGACTTTGACATTGGCTCTTATGTTTGACTTATACAGCTTCACTTGTTCTACTTCTAGTTTTTCATGTCAGGCAATATACTTTAATTTTATAGTGTGCTTTGAATATAGATACACTATCACTACACTATTCGCAACATTTAAAATTGTATGCGTTCCTTCCAACAAATGTGAAAATTATGTAATTCGCCATTTGACATGAAATAAGTGATTCTTGAACCAATTCGGAAAAAAATTAAATCCGGAACTGGCAACACAAATCGGCCAACAGCTGATTCTGCCGATTTGTTGCATTTCGCGCGTTTAAGTATAATATTATATAGTTTAATGTTTACAAACTTTAATATGAGTTGCAAAACCATATTAAATACTTGTACTGTTCGCTGCCGTATTAGATGTGAATACCTAATTCGTGTGTGCATTGTAACTTAGTGTATGATTTGAGTGAACTGTATTACAATGCGCGTTATACGTAGATTACAAAATGCAACCAACGTATGCACGTAATTTTATCTAATTCAATGTTTTGAGATTTACAACGAAATTGGTATGTGTGTGTGTGTGGAGTGATTAATATTTGGTCAGAACAAAGTTTTTTCCTTGGGTAAGTCTCAAATGTGTCCCTACTAAAAACCAATAGGTAGGTAATACTTTTTACTTTTTTGGTTTGAATTTTCTCCAAAAAAAGATCCAACACTCGGTAAGATTGTAGGCCACTTAACACTGGCAGGTTAACTCACGGGTCACATCTAACTATTCCATAAAATAATTCAGTAACCCTAGCCGACACGCACACATGCGTAAATATGTGCGAACAACATCTGCGTTGTTGTGTGGAGAGTAGGTAAGTCCACTGCACCGTTTGTTTGGAGTTTAGGCCGAGTGTCCGGGGTGTGCCTAGGGGCAAACGCAACTCTTTTATATTTCTGTTGTCCTGGTATCTGGAGATAAACGCTGGGCTGTTGGAGGTAGGTAATTGAAACTCTTTACTGTTTCTGTTACCCTGGTACCTACCTGGCCGTTTTTACCGAGTTTACCCGAAGATTTCATATCCGATCCGATCCATTATCATATCCAAGCGTGACGATTGATGAATCCATTTCACAGCCCACGAAAATTCTGTGTATAGCGCGCCTAAAGAAGTTTTCACTTCAAAAACACAGTTGAGCTTAAGACAAGTATCGTTATTGCAATACTGAGACTGGTCCAAAAGTCTAATTTGTACACTATATATACATCTGTATCTCTCTTCTTAAGGTGTACACCTTTACAGTGAAACTCAATTCAGACATAAAGTATTTAATTTATGGCATAACAGTACATTTATTAATGTCGTTATCATCATTGTATGTATCAATAATTCGGTGCTTCAGGGAACACGAACTGATTTTCCGGAACACCTCGAGTCCCTAGTCCTCTTATAGCTAACAAAGATCCTGAGAGCGGTTTTGGATCTTTTAGAAGCAAAGCTGAGGTGGTGACAAACAGATACTCCAGGTTGGGACCTCCCCACATCACTGAGGTGACCTGGTCTACAGGTAGCTCGAGCACGTCCAGTAGTTCGCGCGAAGTTGGGTCGATGATGAAGATCTGGAAGCAATTTTAAAAATTAACATTAGGTCAGAGGGAAAATGCTAAATTAGAAACTTTGCTACAGTAATTTAATGTTTCTTCTTAGCTTCTTAGCTTTGGTTCTCGTATCAAACTTGCTATTTTCAAATTTTACAATCAAATTTTTTAGTTATTTTATTTCCATGAAAACATTACGTTAAAACTGGATAAAGTAGGACTCTTGGAATAAGGTACATGCTTCAATAGCTAGTGAAAATTCAACATTTTCATACATTTCTGAGTACGTATGTATATTGAAGAAAGAGGAAGTTAATTCCAAAGATGTGTTGTCTGTGTTTAACAAAATATTACTTCTGGCGTAGTTTGGTATCGATAACGTTAAAAATAGGAGCTCGAAAAGATTTAAATAGTATCATATGGCAATCCGGCTCGAAGGACGATTTCATTAGGGTCCTAAATTGACAGACTAAAATAGGGGCAATGAAGTGAAATGTAATATTAATTAATTCAGATTCGATGGGGCCAGTCCCCATACAATGTTATCAATGCACCGTTTTCCCATTAAGCAAGTGGCCAATTGAGAACGTCTTCATATAAATGCGCTCGCTCGCTTGTAGCATTCTAAAGCTACCCACCCTGCAGCCGTTGCTGTTCCAATAGGCGTCTTGAAAAAAAACCTAAGTCTTAACCTAAGTATCTAAAACTTACTCTTGGCGAGACACTGGCAACCCATAGATTTCCGTCTACATCGATCGTCATGCCGTCGACGATACCCGGTTGTTCATAGTCGTCAGAATTGTATACGACTGTCTGATTGGCTGCAAATGTAATAATAAATTTAATGTAAACAAAACTGAAATAAAATTTTCGCAAAACCAATTCCATCCAAATAAAACAGGGATAAACTTTGATGAAGGTGATGACACATGACAAACGCATAATTTTGTAAATTAACTAGCTGTTACCCGCGACTTCGTCCGCGCGAAATAAATACGAAGGTAACTCGGGCAGTATCTATTTTTAAAACCCAGACACAATTACGGTAACTAAAAACAGCTTATAATAATACAATTTCATCAAAATCGGTTCAGGTGTGAAGACACATTCGTCCCCCATTTCAACTCCAATTTCATCCCCATACAGTTCGAAATTACAAAATTGCTAGAACAAACATTTATTGGCCTCGTGCCAAGTGCCTATATAAAGAGTTTCATAGTTTTATCTTCAACAATTGGGAACTTCCATATTGACATTCCTCCCTAATTTCAACCCCGATTTCAACCCCGTACAGTTCAAAATTACTAAATTGCTAGATCAAACATTTATTTTCTTCGTGACATGTGTCTATATTCAGAGTTTCGTGGTTTTTTCTTCAACGGTTGGGATCTTCCATGTTGACATTCATCCCCCCATTTTAAAACCCATTTCATCCCCGTACAGTTCGAAATTACAAAATTGATAGAACAAACATTCGTTTGCTTCATGTCAAGTGTCTATATTAAGAGTTTCATGGTTTTATCTTCAACGGTTAGGATCTTCCATGTTGACATTCATCCCCCATTTCTATACCAATTTCACTCCCGTACAGTTCGAAATTACAAAATTGCTAGAGGCAACATTTGTTTGCTTCGTGTCAAGTCTCTATATTCAGAGTTTCATGCTTTTATCATCAACGGTTGGAAACTTTCATATTAACATTCATCCCCTATTTCAACCCCAATTTCACCCCCGTACAGTTCGAAATTACTAAATTGCTAGACCAAACATATATTTTCTTCGTGTCTATATTCAGAGTTTCATGGTTTTATCTTCAACGGTTGGGATCTTCCATGTTGACATTCATCCCCCCATTTTAAAACCCATTTCATCCCCGTACAGTTCGAAATTACAAAATTGATACAACAAACATTCTTTTGTTTCGCGTCAAATGTCCATATACCGAGTTTCATGGTTTTATCTTCAACGGTTGGGAACTGCCATATTGACATTCATCCCCCATTTCAACCCCAATTTCACCCCCGCACAGTTCGAAATTACAAAATTGATAGAACAAATATTTAATTGCTTCGTGTCAAGTGTCTAGATACAAAATTTGATAACTTTGAAAATCACGAATTTTCATACAACCGTTCATCCCTTGTTTCACCCTCTTAGGGGTTGAATTTCACAAAACCCCGTCTTAGCGAGCGTCTACGTGCTAAAAGGGACCTCCATGCAAAATTTCAGATTCCTAGCATTTGTAGTTTCTGAGATTCCTTGATGAGTGACCTTTCGCTTTTATATATATAGATAAGAAAATCTCACACTAATAACATTTTTGAAGCTTAGGTTGGATTTGGATGTGGATTCATAGATTAAGATCTTTAGCTGATTCGCAGCCATTCATTACTTAATCATGTTTGTTTTCTGTTTTCATTGCCAGGTTAAATTTAGCGTACAAAAAACAGACTTATCCCAATTTAACAGCCGAATCACAAGACAATTGCTTTTGTATAGAAAGATCGGACAATTAAGCGGGTCATCCACATAATTAATAATGACGGGTGGTAATAGTCGCTTAAGGAAATCTGTGATATCAAATGCGTTGACAATTATTTACCAATTTGAGCATCTCCAAGATACCTTTTTTAAACTTTCCCTTATGTTCGTAGAATTCGTACCATTCGTAAGAAATTTGGAAGAAAGCAGGTATTAGATTGAAAAACTTCTCCTATAAAATTATATATACAAATTAACCGCATGTCTCTACGTAAACTACGGGGAAGTCAATAATTCTTACGGCTCACCACTGCATAAAGTCTAGAAACTGAAACTGGAAACCTAATGCACCATTTAAGAAAACAATACTCCATACAAGGTCACAAAAGTGGTTCGTAGACCATAAGATTCTCGAGTGAAGTAACGCTTTACTCTATTTAGCAAGTCGAGCTTCTTTGAAGTTATTTTTACTTTAGCTCAGTCTAATAGTAGTTTTTCTATAGACTGTGGCTTTAGCGTCTAAATAACCCCGATACTGGATATTAGTAAAACTTTCCCCAAGATCTCCAAGCTTTTCAACAGCTTCAAAGGAACAACCTGATATTTCCGGAGCCTCAACACATGGAAATTTGTAGCGGAGAACGCACAGACTTGGTAGAAAGACTTTTACAGGCACTTTTTTCCTTGTCCTTCAATTCCGCGGTTGGAAATAAAAAGAGAACTGGATGGTGTGTGTTATCCAGTTCAGCAAGATGTGACGGTGAGCTTCCTACGGTGTATAGCTGTAATAAACTATTCGCGAACAAAAACAATATTGGAAATGGCTCATTAACAAAAAACTATGCACCTCAATGAACTCACTTATCATTCCTTTCTCCAAATCATAGTCGAAAGCCACAACACTTCGAGTCGGAGAATCGTTGTAATACATCTTTTTGTTGTCTAGAGACCATGCTATTCCGTTGGATACGGAGACTGGCCGCTTCTGGATCCTCGGTTGGGCGAAGTTAGAAGCATCGATCGAGTACAGCGTGCCGTGGTCGGGAGGCGGTAACTTTGAGGAACTAAAATTGAATTTACCCCGTGTTCCTGTTGAGAGAAAAAAGACGACTGACGATAACAAGGTTATAAAAAGAATACGTACTAACTAAAGAATTTAGTTAGTAATAAGAATTTATTGTTTTTAAACTATCGCGATTTGAGTTTATATTGAAAACACAGGATCTACACGATCTAAATCTTATACCTTTAAATGAGCAAATCTTGTACATATATTATATATATATATATATATATTATATAGAATCTGAATCTCGGAAACGGCTCGAACGATTCTCATGAAATTTTGTATGCAGGGGGACGATAAATCGATTTAGCTAGGTTTAATTAAAAAAAACGCATATTATTATGCGCGTTTTTAGACATTTGAATGCGAAGTTCAATTTCGCCGCGTGACGCGACAGCGTAATTAGCTCAGACGGGAAGTCGGGCGCTCATAGCGGTCACGAGTTAGTAGCTCCGGGCTCGAATCCAGACGACTTCTATTTTTTTTTCAATTCTTTTTTTTTTAAGAAAATCTATTTCTTGGAGACTTGAATCTGTAGGTATCTAAGTATATTTAGTATTTAAACCGAGCAAAGCTCGGTCACCCAGGTACTAATTATTTAAGTGCCCTAACGTTTTGTCATCTTCATTCTTCGTTCGAGTCTTCTCGTGAACACGGTCACTATAGCGCCGCCGAAACGTTGAGGTAACTAAATCATTTAACTATTTCGTTAATTCTGTAAATCGTGTACTGTTTTCAATATTTTTAGCGTAGCTGTAAATCAACTCACCGAAAAATAGTCTTCCCGCAGCGTCTGCTTTCGCTTCGTTAATATTATTATCAGGTTTGCCAATGTCTACCGTAGTCAGAAGTCTCAGAGCTGAGTCTCCTCCTTTGGCTCCCCATTTCAGCAAATAAAGACTGGTACGGACTGCCACGACGACGTACCCAGGATGATCTCTCACAGGCACGATTAGTGAGGGTGATCCATAACCTACAACGATGATACAATGCTTTATCAGTCTGTGAAGATGTTGAGCACAGATGGTTTTTGCAAGGTTGTAATCTCTAGCTTTTGCCCTACACGGCAGACAGACATAAGTAAAATAGATATCAATTAAGTTACCTTTCACTTCATTATATCGTCAAGTCTATCATTTTACGTTGAACAATTGTTTTTATTTTGCAATACAGTAATGATTGCACATCACTGTTCGGCGCTAGAGCGCTGTGTCGCTAAAATAACCGACAAATATGTGGTACTCCCACAGGCGGGTTTTCCAAAGAGTCCCACCACTATAACACATTTTAAGTTAAAGAACAATTGACAGAATCTACTCCCAAATATGAAACGTTGCAACAATGGTACAAAGTCGCAAAAAGCGATTCAAATATGAATAAACATTATTACACCTTATCAAAACAGAAAAACAAATTGGTAATCATAAGAACTACTGATAGAAGTAAAAACTTATAACTCAGAATTTGATAGTTTATACGTTGGAAGCTACGCGGGTGAAACCGGAGGGCGTGGCCTTGAGCATGGCCATTTAGAAAAGCTGACGCATTTCAAGATGGCCAATCAATGGGAAACGCTGACGCATTTCTGCACACATGGCCATGCTCATGGCCACGCCCTCCGGTTTCACCCGCGTATTAGTTTCCAACTTCTGCTTATCCGGTACGCTCTTGACAGAGCGGTCGTGATCGCTATGAGCTCGTAGCATTGTTGGAGGGGTCAGATGTGATCCGCTTCACGACGTTTCGCCATTGCTGCCTGCTAGACGTCATCCTGCTGCACTCATTCAGCGAGCCTCCAATCGCGGACTTGATCTGGTCATTCCATCGTGTGGGTGACCTTCCGCGCGGTCTAGCCTTCCACTTTTCCTTGAATGACAAGGCGTTCTATGGACTGGTTGTCACGCCGGGAAACATGTCCAAAGAATGTTAGGATGCGAGATTGTACCACAGAAAATAGACGCTGCCTGATGCCGAGTTCCTGAAGTATCGAGACGTTTGTGCGAAACTCGGTCCACGAGACTCCAAGCATTCTTCTCCAGCACTACATTTCCAAAGCGTCCACCTTCTGTCTCTCCACTTCTCGCAGAGTCCACGTTTCAGCCGCGTAATGAAATATGATAAAATAAGTTAATAAGTAATAAGAAATAATATGTTAATAAGTTTCCAACGTAAGCTATCAAATTCTGAGTTATAAGTTTTCACTTCTGTCGGCAGTTACGCCATGGTTCCGATTTTACCCGACGATTTCTTATCATTCCCAAGCGTGACGTTAGAATTAAATTCACAGTCCACGAAAAATCTGTCTGTGGCGCGCCAAAATATTTTTTTAACAAGAAAAAAAGACTCACAAATAGTTCTACTCGTGACATCTCCTGTTTCGCCGTCGAGTCGGTATATTTTCTGCTCTCCGGCATTGCTAACCCAGTAGAGACAGTTCTCCTGCACGGACCACTGAGGGCTCTCAAAACTTCTGGGCACGCTGCCTGAATGCGAAAACACTACGTCCTACGAAAGCAAAACAAAATTGTTATTAAAATTAATCAATCCTCACTGATATTAGAACCGTGAAAGTTTGTGATAATTATATATTTGGTACTCTTTTACACGAAATCTACTGAAGGGATCTATGTGAAATTTAATACATAATAGATCATAGTCTGGAAAAACAAAAAGGCTATTTTTATCGTAGGAAAATAACCGAATCAGGGATTATACCGGTGAAACCGCAGAATCCCGCAGTTTTACCTGTGGTCGTTTCACACTGGTTCGAAATATCACCCATCACGTGAAATTTCATAATGCCCGCCATTCACGCTACGGTCTGCCGGATAGGTCTACCTGTGCAGTTATGCCTGCGCAGTCCAACCGAACAGAACTGATTTTCGATCTTGCTCCGGTCGCCTGTGCAGGCTTCCCACACACACTCCGGTCTACCTGCGCAGGCATAACTGCACAGGTAGACCTCTCCGGCAGACCGTAGCGTGTATGGTGGACATAACAGTGACGAGACGAGCATGACATATCCCATATAGTAAACCGACAACCTTTGACTTAATACTATTCATCTATTATTTGCCCTGTAATTTATCTGGAATATTTCCCTTCAAGGCGGGACAAGATAATATTTAGCAAGTTTTACTAAAACATCAGACAAACTATAGTGTAGACACTGCGTATGTGTAGATCTGTAATTGCGATATATTGACACAAATTTTAAACATTTTGGAAAAACCAATGTTGATCATTATTTTGAGGGTCCAAAGCCTTTGATCGGAAGTAACGTCGACCTTTACAAACACATACTTCTACATCATCCTTCTACAAGGGTTATCTGGAAGAGATCGCTATTAGCGATAAGATCGCCTTTTGTGCCTAAAATGTTCTAATTTTTAAGTATTTCATTGTATTCCTGTATTGTTTTGTGGTATAATAAAGTGTTTTGTATTGTATTGTATCATCATCATCATCAGCCGCAAGACGTCCACTGCTGAACATAGGCCTCCCCCCCCCTAGATTTCCACAACGAACGGTCCCGCGCAACCTGCAACCAGCGGTTTCCAGCGACCTTTGTTAGGTCATCTGTCCATCTAGTGGGAGGCCGTCCAACACTGCGTCTTCCGGTTCGTGGTTGCCACTCGAGAACTTTTCTTCCCCATCGGCATCTTATTGTATTGTATACTTTAATTTAATTTATTCGTATGTTATGTATAGATGTGTCGATAAGGTAAGTACTTACGATTTGTTCTGGTTTTATTTCCAAACTTAATACTGTGGAGATCACTAAATAATATTTAATAAATAATTTCAAACTTAAATACGACATTGTCGTTGCATTACGGGTGTTAAAATTGATGTAAGTATGTACAGCATACTACATAAGTTTAAATTTATAAATAGAAAAATCATAAAATTCATTACACAGAATTGGCAAAGAATTTGTAAAGTTTGGTCAGCTGCTATGTCGTATGTCGAAGAGTCTTGTGGCGTACCTAACCTCAGTTACAATTTAAACATCATATTATATTGTCAGTTATTATACCGCCAAGCAGCAATGTGCAAACATTACTGTGTTCCGGTTTGAAGGGCAATGTTTCCAGAGAAATTACAGGGCTTAGAGATATAACAACTTAGATCTCTGGGTGATGAGCGCAGTGCGGTGCTAGGTAATGATTTGGGTTCTTCATGTTCCAATAGCTGCGTGTCACTGTGCTATTAAGTGGCAGACATGTTGCTTACCATCAGGCACATGACCTGCTCGTCTCGTCACTCTTTATTGAAAAAATTGGCAGTCATAGGAACTGCCGATAGAAGTGAAAACTTATAACTCAGAATTTGATAGCTTACTTTGTAAACTACACGGGTGTACCGGAAGGCGTGGCCTGACCATCATGGAATGGCCATTATGAAATGCGTTAGCAATTAATGAAAGAAATGCGTTAGCATTTCCCATTGGCTCACGCATTTCTAGATGGTCATGCCGTGATGGTTAGGCCACGCCCTTTCAGCATTTCCCATTGGCTGACGCATTTCTAGATGACCAATGGCCGTGGCCCCGAGTTTACCCGAAGATTTCTTATCATACCCGAGCGTGACGCTATAATTCAATTCACACCCCACAAAAAATCTGTCTAAAGGCGCGCCTGCGCGCCAAAAGAAGTTTTCACTTCAAAATACTTGGGAGGTGTCAAGGGACATTCTGATGGAACGAAGTTGTACAAAATATTGCAACTCTTTACTGTTTCTGTTGCCCTGGTACTGGTACCTAGGGGCAAACGCAACTCTTTTATATTTCTGTTGTCCTGGTATCTGGAGATAAACGCTGGGCTGTTGGAGTTAGGTAATCGAAACTCTTTACTGTTTCTGTTGCCCTGGTACCTAACTTATATAGGTAGGTCATAACTATCAGGGAAAACCCACTATGGCAACTCATTCCACAGCCTAGACGTTCTTATCACAAAAGTAGAGTCAAACCTCTTAGTCCGTGTCTTTGGAACATCAACCACGAAACGGTGCCGCTTCTTTGAGTTACGAGCAGTCCGTTCTTATCATATCCAAGCGTGACGATTGATGAATCCATTTCACAGCCCACGAAAATGCGCTGTCTATAGAGCGCCTAAAGAAGTTTTCACTTCAAAAAAAAAAAATTAGGTTTAATTATTGTGTTTTCTCACTAATAGTTTAGTTTAGTGTTATCAGTTTCTAACCTGACGTAAACATTGAGTAAATGCTTGGAATATGAAAATATTTTGTTTAGATATTTGAGCAACCTGAAAACTTGAAAACATAGCTCTCCTATTATTCCTCAACACGGAGGTGAAATGCGAGGATCTACATTAAAAAAAATGCCATGTGCCATTCAATGTGTTTTTTTTTTATATTGCATAGAGTGACGAGACGAGCAGGTCATGTGCCTGATGGTAAGCAACATGCCTGCCACATAACAGCACAGTAACACGCAGCTATTGGAACATGATATATGTACTTACTGTATGAATAAATGAATATGAATATGGATAGTCCAAATCATTACCTAGCACTGCACTGCGCTCGTCACCCAGAGATCTAAGATATTATGTCTCTCAGCCCTGTAATTTCACTGGAAACATTGCCCTTCAAACCGGAACACAGTAATGTTTGCACATTACTGCTTGGCGGTAGAATATTTCGCAAAGGTGTGTTACTTCCCCAGGCGGACTCTGCTAGGAGTCCTACCACTACTACATGATGTAGGTACTTAGTTTAATGTTTAAAGAATTAAAAAATATAAGGCAGACGATTTAGTCGGGGTTTTAACATTGCCAGGCGCGTGCAAATTTGTTTTGCAAGAAACCGCAAAAAATGGCTTTGCGGCATTTTGAAATTTAATTTGGGTGTTATTTATAACTAACAAAAATAGGGATTCTCAAAAAGAGATATCATTTTGGAGGGTACTATCTAGGGCACCTCCGTGTAGGGATATAATAGGAGAACTATGTGATAAGTTTCAGCTTGCCTCAAATACCTATCCAAATTTTGCTGTCAGCTCTCAGATTATAAAATTAATGTACTTGTTTACACACGTCAAAAGTCAACAATTCTTCTCAGTGCAGAAAATTTTAAAGCTAAGTAATAAACGAGTGTTACCAGCTGTTGTGTTTGTTTACATAAGTGTTATACTATTTAGTATATCGGTATTATGTTTATTTCACCATTTTGTGATCTTTTATCATTAAAATATTGTGACTTTAAAAAATATTTAGAAGAGTTTGAACTAGTATAAAAATCCAAATATGGACACTATGGAGTTTGATACTTGGATCTGTGACTTTTGCAAGTAATTATGTAACTTCTTTCATTTATCACAATATATTATATTCATTTAATTGATTTCAAAGATATTAATGTCCATTTTTGTTATTGTTATGTTGATTTATGCTTCCATATATGGATAATTGGATACCTATTTCATATTTGGTTACTCATTTGTTATTATGTTTTTGTGTTAGAGTTTAATTTGATAACTAATATATTTGATAAAAGGCTGTTAATTACTACACATAAATGTATGACTGATTAGTAAAAACATTAAACTGATTTAATTTATTTGAGGTTTTTTTTTTATATCCCAAAAACAAAATGGTATTCCATATTTGGTGACTTTCCTCTACTAATTAACTAAAAAACCAACTTTTGTAATTTTTCCCTAATGCCCTACTACATGAGGCTAGTTTTTCAACCTCGAATAGCAAGTAGTGTTAGCCAGCTAGCAAGCTAGTACCTACTTCTAGCTTCGTGTAGACAACGCTACGCAACTCAAGTTTTGTCTACACGAAGCTAGAAGAACTAGCTTGCTAACACTAGCTTGCTATCCCAGCTTGAAAAATTAGCCTCGTGTACCTCGGGCAAAACACGCCGAAAGAAGTGTAACTTCATAAACCTAAAGCCGTATTTTATCCGAACCGACAGATGATTCAATAAAAACTTACAACTATAAAAAGTGAATTTACAACCGATTTGTCGAAATTAGATTAAGCTTAGGACGACAGATGTCGATGAAACAGTTGTTCAAACTACAGACTGCTGTCCCAAACATAACTCAAACATTTCCTACTACAAATAATGATAAAAAGAATCAACGTCTTTAGGTGGTTAAGTTGTGAAATAAATTAGTGAATAGTGGTGGATATGTTTGATACAACACGAAGCAAAACTTATGATATGGAAGCTAGATGGCGCTGATCTTTACTAATAGATAGATAGATAGATAAACTCTTTATTGCACTTAATAAGAACACAAAAAAACAAAAATATACAAAACATAAAAAAAACAAAGTAGCAATTGGCGGCTTTATCGCTAAGAGCGATCTCTTCCAGGCAACCGCAGGATGGAAAAGAATTGAATAATAGAAAGACGGGGAAGTACAAATAATGAGTGGAAGATACTTCTGATTCTATAATTTTGAAAGTTAACTCCAATACTAATAATATATAAAATATAATACCTCTATAACCTACAATACTTTTAAAATATACTACATAAACCTACAAAATAATAATTGTACATGCTAATACATAAATACGAATATAATATATTTATACTGATGCATAAACAACATTATCATGTTTTACTCATGGAGATTTATGTAATACTATAAACGCAAAGGTTTCTGAACATAATTATATCTATGCTTCTTAGTATGAAAACTAATGCGGTTTTTACACACATTTAACTACTTACCTTCCTAACATAATACATCACACGTAAGTTAGCCGTTGACTTGATTCAACAGGTTAATTAAAGAACGTTTGAGACACTGACTCTCAAAGCTATTGAAATGATCTCAGTAGCCCTCCAAATATTTCCAATGCTTTCGTGGCTTTCTGGCAAGGAAAGGAGTTAAAGCCACAATCCACTAATCCGATTGAACAACAAACATTCAAACTTGTGTATTTAAATTAGTAGGTTTACTGTAACTAGTTTACTGATGAAGAGAGTAAGAGTTTACTGAGGAAGATATTGTTTACCGCCACATTTTTTTTTGAAGTGAAAACTTCTTTAGGCGCGCTATAGACAGAATTTTCGTGGGCTGTGAAATGGATTCATCAATCGTCACGCTTGGATATGATAATGGATCGGATCGGATATGAAATCTTCGGGTAAACTCGGTAAAAACGGCCAGTTAGGTACCAGGGCAACAGAAACAGTAAAGAGTTTCGATTACCTACCTCCAACAGCCCAGCGTTTATCTCCAGATACCAGGACAACAGAAATATAAAAGAGTTGCGTTTGCCCTTAGGTACCAGTACCAGGGCAACAGCAGGTTTTCACTTCTATCGGCAGTTCCTATGACTGCCAATTTTTTATTATCTTAGAGTGACGAGACGATCAGGACATGTGCCTGGTGGTAGGTAAGCATATGCCCGCCTATGGCGTAAGTAGATGCCCGCCACACAACAGCATAGTGACACCACCCAGCTATTGGAAAATGAAGAGTCCAAATCAATACCTAGCACTACACTGCGCTCGTCACCCAGAGACATAAGATGTTTTAACTCTATGCCCAGAGGATTCACTGGAAACGTTGACCTTCAAACCGGAACACAGTAATGTTTATACATTACTGCTTGGCGGTAGAATAACTGGCAAAGGTCTGGTACTTCTCCAAAAAGTCCTACTTGTACTTAACCACTCATACTAGACTACTCACGCTAAACCAGTACTTTAGTATTACATTCAATTTTAGTTAGTTCTACTCTAATTAACTAATATTCAAATTAGGTAATTAATATTCCACAAATAATAATTAAATTTTATCCAAAAATAAAACAAAACTGACTTCAGTTTCAAATTAAACTCAGACACTTGAAATAGTTTCAAATGTTATATGAAATCTACAATAACATCGTCCATGTAAAGGTGACCAAATTTTAGTTTTTTTGTTGATGTTTCAAAAACATGGTATTTTGTACCTCTGATATTTTATATACCAAAAAAAAACAATTAAATCGCCGACAACTGATACAACTGATACAATTGGTGCCGAACAAACG
The DNA here is from genome assembly GCA_963693475.1 of Ectropis crepuscularia. NCBI lineage: Eukaryota > Metazoa > Arthropoda > Insecta > Lepidoptera > Geometridae > Ectropis > Ectropis crepuscularia. Next base: position 30,456,135 of record OY856339.1, on the reverse strand, counting down.
AATTGTTAACCTTCTCCTTTTTTGAAGTCGGATATTTATAAGTATTATATAGTATATTATCAAAAGCCCAAAATCTGAACAATATGATTAAATATCGCGGCCTATGATTAATCAATTATAACTCAAAACTAAATCAGCTAGCACGTAATAATTGAGAGAATCATTAACGGGCGCATAATGATGTCCGTGCTATTGATGGATTTGCATCAACCCTTTGAGAGCGGGGGTCTTTTTTGTCACCCTTTGTTCGGTGGAGACGGGGGTGTAGCACGCTGGGCACAGCGGGTGAATCTATTGTTAGCGCTGGACGAATGATGGCCACTACTATTTGCGTAATTCGAATATGTCTACTACGTAAAACGAAATAATCATGAATCTCGACAGAATCTTCTTGTATATTACCGAGATAAAAACTAACGAAGGCCATGACCAAACATTGGGAAGAAACAGGCATATATTAAATCAAAACTTGAGAAAACCCTCAATACCCCTTGTTTAAAATTTTAGGCAAAACGTGTGTACGTGTATGCGAATACTAAAATTACTACCGCAGCGGGGCTAGCACGGGCAGTGGACTAATAGTCTTTCCACCATTTTTATCCACCTGTCAGTGGATATAATAATCATTTCCACCTTGCATAGCATGGCAACAGGGGAAAGGGACAAAATGTTTCCACTTGACGTTTGTCGAGGACATTATATCCCGCTACTCCCCGCTGTATAGCACGGACTCGGGAAAACGAAGATAAATACTCTTCAATTGACATATGACAGGGGACAAACTATCGTCTGATTTGGAGGTGAGGATATAAGTAAATCTCTCTCAAACATAATGTCGCGAGCATCTTATAATTATATTTTACGGAACAAATGGAAACAATGGCCCAAAAATTGCATCGGAGATCAATAAGGGATGCTAGTAATCCCTTTGAATTTCGCGACAATGAATTTAGACGATTATTTCGGATGCATAAAAACATGGCATTGTATTTGTGTGAGGAGCTAAACGGTGCCTTGCAGCCGCTAAATCCTCGGGATGGACTGCCAGTTCATAAGGTATGTGATTTAGACGCTAGCGAAATTACGGTAGCATTACCAAATGGAAGCCATGACGAAAAAGAAAGAAAGAGATTGTTTACAAAAATAAATATATAGTCCGCGCCATCACTCTTTACCATTAGTTATTGGCGTCACTGACATTTTTTACAACGATTACCGAAAGCCGCAGTTTAAAAACAACGAGTTTAACAATTTCGCCACAGGACTTCAGTGTTGGCGCGTACTAACTTCAAAACGCAGCACAGAAAAAAATAAAAGCAAAAAGAACGAACAAATTTGAAGGTTTGATGAGTTGACAGAAAAACTGATGATTAATACGTCATTTTTATTTAATTTTCTTATAACGGCAATACTGAAGTGATAACGCTACTCCCACCGTATATCCACCGTGGAATAACTATCCACCGGCGAGTCCGTGCTCTGAAAGTGGACAAAATTGACAAGGGGGAAAGAGGTTATTTCCTTTCCCGGTGGAGTAATTGTCCACTGCCCGTGCTAGCCCCGCTGCAAACAAAAGATCTTTATATGAGAGTAGCTTTGAAATGCTTGAACCGCTAATGAAACATATCTCAGAAAATTGCCGACTAATTAACCTTTTAAACAAAAAACAAAAGAAAAAGCTGCTACAGACAGACACACTGACATGACACTCCGTCAAACTTATAACATCATTTTTATCCGTCATTTTTGCGTTGGGGCTACAAACAGCTCTTTTTGCGTCGGTTGATAAAAATATAACATTTCGTTCAACACGTCACACGATACTTCAAAGTGCGAAACACGACACTGTATCTCCGTGAGAGCTCGTAGTAGGGCCCTACCGTGGGCTCGAATGAATGGACGTGTAATGATCGCGACATTTCGTTAATTTTCGCCACGCGCACCGGCGCCCGCGCAGCGCCCGTCGCGTCGCCCGGGGCGGCAAAACAGCCCCCGGCTGTTTGGATACGAAGCTGAGCTTGTACTACCAGCTCATATTGTTCAGTCCAAACAGTTTACAAAATAACAGAGCATAGAATGCCATCTCTTCCAGGCAACCCCAGGATTCAATACTTTAAATTTCTCAGATCAAAAACCGATTTAAACGAACATAGATAGTGCTTAGAAGTGTCAAGTGATGAAACTTTAAGATATTTTTACGAAAAATTTACGTCACAACTCTCCAAAATCTGGAAGTTTGATGATCCATACCTTTATCGACTTTCAATAATACATTTAAACGTTTTTCAAATTTTTCCTTAGTTTACCTGAAGGACCAATAAAATAATTGTAAGAACGGTACATATACTTATTATTATTTTTTTAGAGCCTTTATTAACAAAACTAAAATACAATGAGAACTACACTACGCTACATACCTAACAACTAATTACACTAAGCATTATTATTAGCTATACTTATTATTTTTAGCTTATTATTATTACTCGTCAGGAAAATTATACAACCTTGATCTTTTACTTTATTTACTTACTTTCCTTTCTGTCCGTTCATTGATTAAACTTTAATGACTGAGTGAAAAAAGGGAAGACGGTAGATATCATGACTCTCCTTGGCTCATAAAACAGGTAAAACATTAAAAGTATTTTATATTAAGTACGAGTAAGTATGTATTTTTAAACCGAAGTTCAATTAGCTAGGGTGACTCGGAATCAGTTTGAGAGCATGACTCGGATTCCAATAAGTTAACTTGGTACCGTGTTTACAAGCTCAAGGCGAACCCAAAAACATTATACCTACTATTTAAGTATATATTAAATTATTCCTTTACTGAATTTTCTTCACTACAATTACAAAGTAATGTGCAAACACCACTGTAAAGGTCGATTCATACATATCAGTGACGGCACAGTTCCGTCAAAGTGTCCGATCAGTTCAGTATCAGTGCTTCAGTGCTGCGTCAGTGATTCAATTCACACTTGTCAGTACTCAGTTCACGGAGCTTCAGTGAAAACGTGGCCGTTGTCAAGTATCGTGATTGTTGTTGTGGCTCTGTGTTGAATACTGCGGAACTAAATAATATAATATAATACAACAAATACATAAATAAATAAAGTATTAAAACTATGTGGTGGTATTTACCATCTAACTTTATTTGCGCTCCTATTTTGTTCCACAAATTGGTTTAGTGTTTCGAATCCATGTACTTTGCATGAGACAAATCATACAAAACCCGTATGAAAACAATATGAAAGAATATAACTATTAATTAGATAAATGCACTATTAAGGTCGATTCACACAATACATATCAGTGACTTCACTGATATCATTGACTGATATCAGTGAGAGCACTGTGTCGTCACTGACACTGACAAGTGTGGATGCGTTCATAGAGAATGTATGAAAGAATATTTCGCACGGTGCCGGTATTGTGTCGGCACTGTGCCGTCACTGATAGTGTGAATCGACCTTAATAGTGTAATAGCATTTATCTATCATTATTTTTATCAGCCTACCTTTGAATATAGGTTTTACTAAGGTTTTTAATTACATTTGGCAACTTATATATACAGAAGAGAAGCTATAGGTATTATACAGAAAATATTAAAAAAATCCACTCACAATATTTTCCTTAGATCCTTTTTAAAATGGGTTAGACATTTTCGACATCAGACAAACAAGTTTTGTGATACGGATTTCCTTAATTTGTAAAAAGACGTGTTTATTCGATTTAAATAGGTTCGAGATTAGTGACGTGATATGAAAACATAGAGACAAAATAAGGCTTTTAGGCTAAGGTCAGTAGTGTCATTTTTTTTATCAATCCCAAGAAAAAAGGAAAAGATACAGAATCCTGTAACGAGTAGAACGAGATTTACACATTCTACCCCTACAGGTGTTATAATACCACATTTAAAAAAACTACTAAGTATAAAAAGACTATCGCAGATAATTTTTAAGGTTTTTAGAAGTAGCACGTCTGAAGATAATATTAATGTTTTATTTATAAAATGTATCTGTTAGATTTGTCTAATTTCGGAAGTAGCAGTCGCTTCCGGTCATAGAAAACTGTGGCGTAAACTATTATATCAGCGGCGCCTGCGCAGTTCTTTTTCCCGTTATTTTACCATGATAATATACACATTATAATGTTTTCCAGACTATGATAGCGGAGTCTATTAAATCATAAAGTCGTTCGACGAAGCCGTCTAGACGGGGCAATAGTGCGGGGCATGCGGGGTGAGGCGCGGGAAGCGCGCTCCCGAAGTTGCCAACATTACAATGTTAGTAAATCGGGAGTATTTCTTTATACTGTGATAGTCGATGTTCCAAATTTGAACCCGATCCGTTCAAACGTTCCGACGTGATCGGCATGCAAACTATCGCATTTATAATATAAGCAGGATGTTTAATTACTAGTAAGTAATACCGTTTCTAAACAGCCTCGGATGGCGTGATACACTTATCGTGACTCCCTAGTTTTAATTAGATTTCAAAGTGTAAATGATAGTCAACGCAAAGGTCGGGTGGACGTTACATTCCATGTCTGTCTGACCTTTCGCTTTTTGCACACTTTTTTTACGATCTTAAGCTACTTAAAGGCAGTTGGACAGAGTTATTCGTTATAGACAGAATTTAGCGGAAATAATATTTTGAATGGTTTATAAACGTTTTAATATCCGCTCTTTTTTGTTTTTTTTACCTTTTTTTAAAATAAAGAGTGGCGAGACGAGCCATGTGCCTGATGGTAAGCAACATAACCGCACAGTGGCACGCAGCTATTAAAACATGAAGAGTCCAAATCATACCTAGCACTGCACTGCGCTCGTCACCCAGAGATCTAAGATGTTATATCTCTAAGCCCTGTAATTTCTCTGGACACATTGCCCTTCAAACCGGAGCACAGTAATGTTTGCACTTTACTGCTTGGCGGTAGAATAACTAGCAAAGGTGTAGTACTTCCCCAGGCGGACTCTGCTAAGACTCCTACCACTACTAATAACCTACCATAATTACTTTGTCCGAGAAAACAAAAACCGCCTTCAATTTAAAATTATTTTTATTATTAAATTCATACACTAGACAAATTTCATAAGCTATCACTAAGAGAGATAAGTCTAGATAATGTAAGTAAATTTTAGTTTTTTTTTCATGTTTCAAGATCCGCCACACCTGGGCGTCTACTCTGTTTCTACGAAAATGAAGTTTCGAAAAAAAAACTCGCGACTTTCCTACTCTCGTTCTACTTCGTTTCGTCCGATACAACATTGTTTGACGTTTAAATGTAGTAGGCTTAGAACATTTAAACGGACTATACGACGGATCGAAGTAGAATCGGAATTGGAAAATCGCGAGTTTATTTCGAAATTACGTTTTCGTTGAATTAGAGTAGACGGCCTGATTTGGTTGCGATCCGTTTGGACTTAATGTTATATTGTACTAAAACCGTAATGAACAAATCTTAAAATTACCTTTTCCCACAATGACTGATTTTTTAAATGTACTTATTCTATTATACTAGAAATAAAATTGATCAAAAATGTGTATAGAAATTAAAAATCCTCAAAATTGATTCATTAACAGAGCTAAAGCGTAACATACATACAAAAAAAAACATACAATCGAATTAGGAACATCCTCCTTTTTTGAAGTCTGGTAAAAATAAATATTTTATAACTAACAGCGCCCCGCGTTTTTACGCGTGTATTTCATATTCTCGTTGTTTTCACGGGATAAAATATAGTATATAATAATAATAGTTAGTATTCTTTATGTATTTATTTCACTTTAAACCTGTAAAAACTTAGTTTTTCTAAAATTTTATTTATTTACTTCATGTCATAATACTTCAAACATCAATCATCGCTAAGCAACCTCTACCATCTTCATAAGGTTGTATAGTTTTTAGGTCTAATTCTCTCTGGCCGCTAATTATAAAATGAACTGTTATCTTATTCTAGACTTGAACCACTGAAAGTTTTCATGTAAAATCTAGGAAACTGAGATGGTCAGACAACATTTGTCTTCGAAGAGAGTAACATCTAGATACCTTGAAAGGTGCAAAGAAAATGATACAAAAAGTGCCATTCCCTGCTGCGGACTACTGATCCTGCTATGGGCTGCGGACTACTGATCCTGCTGTGGGCTGCTGAACCTGCTGCAGGCTGCTGAACCCGCGAGCCATTCTCTGCTGCAGTCTATTGATCCTGCTATGGGCTGTTGAACCTGCTGCGGGCTGCTGAACCCGCGAGCCATTCCCTGCTCCAAGCCACTGAACCCTCTCAGTTCTTTTGATTTTTTTTACATCGTTTCTTAATTTTACTTTACCTTTTTTTATCATCCCTTTAACTTTTACTACATTTACCTACATTACATTTACTAACATTACATTAACCTCATATTATTTCACCTTTACCTATACCGAAGCCGGAGCGGGCCGCTAGTAATTTATAATTTAGATAGTCTTCTACTATATACTTTTATGTTCACCATCGTGACATCCCACAGAAATCTAAATTATAAATTACTAGCGGCCCACTCCGGCTTCGCTCGAATAATAACCTAGATATTAACTGCAGCGCCATCTGCCCGGCTGATTTGTGAATCTAAACCTTCCAGGGCCCTACCCAAACGTATACAAAAAAAATCATTCAAATCGGTCCAGCCGTTTAGGAGGAGTTCAATAACAACGAAAAGTGGCATTGATTTTTAGGGTTCCGTAAAACGTAAAAACGGAACCCTTATAGATTCGTCATGTCTGTCAGTCTGTCTGTCTGTCTGTCTGTCCGTCCGTATGTCACAGCCACTTTTTGCCGAAACTATGAGAACTACACTGTTGAAACTTGGTAAGTAGATGTATTCTGTGAACCGCATTAAGATTTGAACAAAAAAATTAAAAAAAAAGAAAAATTAGGGTTGCCCTCCATACTGAGAACTGAAACTCAATTTTTATTTTCCCATCAAACCTACACGTGTGGAGTGTCTATCGATAGGTCTTTAAAAATGATGTTGAGGTTTCTAAAATCATTTTCGTATACACTGAATAGTTCACGAGACACACTTCCAAAGTGGTAAAATGTGTGTCCCCCCCCCCCCCCCTCTAACTTCTAAAGTAAGAAAATGAAAAATCTAAAAAAAATATATGATGTACATTACCACGTAAACTACCAACGAAAATTAGTTTGAACTCGATCTGATGAGTAGTTTTTTTTTAGTACGTCATAAATAAATACACTATTATTGAAACTTCGATCAAAGTTACAACGAACTACAAGAACTATGTGTACTATGTATATTATGTTACTTGCTGCAACGGAACCCTTCATGGGCGAGTCCAACTCGCACTTGGCAACTTTATTATATATATAGATTTACAAGAAGCGCCCCGCGGTGTTACCCGCGAAGTTCCCGTTGTTCCTGTTGTTTTTCCGGGATAAAAAGTAGCCTATTTGTTCTGCCAGACTATAATCTATATGTGTTCCAAATTTCAGCCCGACCCGTTCATACGTTAGGACGTGATTGAGCAACAAACATCCAAACATCCATACATTCACATTTATAATATTAGTAGGATATTTCTGTGGTAATTCCAGACTACTTATAATAATCTAACTTTATTTCAAATTGGACCCTGATCCGGAGTTCCGTGATTAATACTCGTAACTAGACTAAGAGAAGGCGTTTGAAACTCCGTCGAAACCGGGAATATTCTGGAGTCGTTATAGCAGACCAAAGATGCCTTGGCGATACATTGGAGTTTATGAGCGAAGTAACATATTACCTACAACAGAATCAAGGCAATTTTTGTATTTTAGAGAGTATGCAAACCTGCATGATCTATTACTACCTTGCCTCTTTTTCTACCCGACTGCTCGTAGCGCGACAAAGTGACATCGTTTCATAGTTGACGTTCCAAAGACATGAACGACGAGTTTAACCATAATTTTTTGATAAGAACATCTACACTTCGTTGCTTGATTTATTAAAATTGACATTTTTCATTCAATAAAGTGGTATTTTTTTCAAACTTTTTAGGTTATTTGGCAGCTTATTGTATAGCGGATCGGACGTAGTTCCAAACCGCTTTGACTCTGTAATAATTAAAAGAGTTTTTAAACCTGTTCCTATCACCATAGCGATAAACTTCAAACTATCTCATGGCAAAAATCTAACCACTTTTTTCATTCGACATTATTCGTTACCCACGTTTTTTGTAACAAAAAACTCAGAGGGGTGACTGACATTTTTTACAGACAGACAAGCAAAATGAATTAATTTGACAGTATCTATATGGAGTAAGGATTCGTGTATTGTGTTACGATCTTAAGAACGCCCTTGCAATAAAATTTAACAAAAGAATGTAGTTAGAAAGAAAATAAATTAATTTACGTGAAATAAATAGAGACTCTTTTGTAGTTGTAATAAAGTTTATAATTACAGCAAAACTTTGTGTTTTATGATTCAGATTTTTAATCACATTATAGCCTAAATAATTTCTGAACTGATTTATTTAGCATACGAAATTGTGTTGTCTAAAACATGCCTGCATTTTTTTAAGATGCAAAAAAGCCTTGAATGGTTTGATGTATTAATATTTTTTCTGCTTTTCCACGTACCTACATAGTGTCACGTCTGACCACTACCGCGCCTGATGGTATGGTTCTATGGTTGAAATGACGCATGCAGATCTTGTGCCCTTGAATCTATATTCTAATCTATATTGTATCTCTCATCATGTTAATCAAGCCGGCAACTTACTTCATACTAACGCTGTATGTGAGAGGAAAGTGGAAACAAAGTCTTTTACATTCAAATCTTTCAGTTGATGGCAAACTTCTCATCTATTTAGTTAGGTCCCGAGTTTACCAGAAGATTTCTTATCATTCCCGAGCGTGACGCTAGAATTCAATTCACAGCCCACGAAAAATCTGTCTGAGGCGTGCCAAGTTTTCACTTCAAAAATTGAAATTGGCTTACCTTAATGACGTAATACGTTCTATCTCGCTGGCTCATTGGAACAGTGTGTGGATAAATATTAAGAAATGTAGTGAAATATTTGACTTTAACTTTAAATTGAGCCTGCTTTGGTTTTTATTTTATTTACTCGTAGATTTATGTGCTTACAACCGAATTGAAAGGTTCCTTTTTTAAAGTTGGTTAAAAATAATATCTAGTCAAAGGTACAGTTAAACACTAGTTATGCCTAACCTATTACTTGTATATTTACAACCGTTTGACATTTGCAAAGGTCAGTTATAGGCGCGTGCGCATCGCATCTGCCAACCGTCACTAACGCTAGGATATTTAGACCTTTTATGACTAATTTTAATATTTAAACACTAAGCACTATTAAGTACTTAGAGGCACGTGGCCAGAAGGTTGGCTATTACAATTATTATTTATTATACTCTAAGTAATTCTACTAATATTGTTAACTGTCAGTGCCTCACGGTTTTACCCATAAAATTCCCGTTTCCATAATTTCCCGTGATATAAAGCAGCCTGTTTTAATCCAGACTATAATTTAACTGAGTTTCCTTTGCTTAGTTTGGGGTCAGATGGTGGTGTGTGTGAATTGTCCACCAATATAAAAAAAAAAACAACCTGATAGGTTCAGACGGTGCGACGTTATAGTTCATGATCAGGTACTTTCCAAATTGTATCCATATTTCTTTTGTATTACATATTTATTATTGATTTGCTTGAAACCCTACAAACCTACATACAAACAAACTGTCGCATTGTAATCTAGATACCTACCTTTTAAAAATACGTGCTCCATCTTTAGTTAAAACTTTGCTTTCCACCAGCCAAATGGGTGGTGAAACATTTTATGCTATTTTATAATATTATTATTGCAAAGGTTTGCATATAGCTCATTTAAGAATTTGCTCTGGGTGTTTCTATGTATAATAAGAATGTATTTATTATTACAATTAAATAAGTATTATATCAGCTATCTGGCTTTCTTAGTACAAGCTTTGCTTTGTTCGGGGCCAGATGACGTTGTGTGAGAAATATCCCACCACCCATAGACACATATAAGTCATTGCCACCACCAATATTTATTTATTACATCTGGATGAAATTTGCCACTGAGATGAATTTTAGCCTGGAATAAAACACAGGCTATTATACTAGTTTAACTAGTTCTTATTTATAAGTGCTCCATGCTCAAGAAAATGTTGTACTAGCAAAAGTATTTAAATCAACCGCCCTATGGGGTTATCCGTATAGAACCCATCAACGTTAACTTCGATTACACGCCCATATCATAGAAGCCCGTAGTATTTGTGCTATTTTAGAGTTAAAGAGTAAGCGTATTGCAAATTTCAACCCGATACAATTCCAATTCTTTGCCTTAAAACTAGTTACCTACTAACCCTTTGACCTTTCTAACAAAATATTTTCGTACGACCATCACTTCAAACAAATCAAGTTACTTCGCAAAATTTCCCACTTCACTCCACCCGTTGTCGCACATTATCTAAACTATTCATTATTAAGCCGAGTACTCACACTTCGTAACTCATACAAATCGGGTTACTTACAACCGTACAACGCCCCTGGCAACATAACTAGCTCAAGTACTCAACTCAAGTAAGAAGTGCGTCGTAAATTCCCATACCAACGATGCATTGTTGACGAAAATAAATCAACATTTACATGATGAAAAAAAAAAACTAGTTTTGCGGACATCACCAAAAAAATTTTAAGAAGGGCGAACGTCTATTGTAATGTCTTCGTACGGTTTTCGCACACGGAAGTTCCTGTTTGAATTTGGAATAAGCTGGCATTTTAAGGCAACAATGCCGTGACAATAGATACACTGACAATAGGGTGGTTCAAACGAGAGCAACCTTATTGTTTGAGGAGCAGCTGATCTCGAAGATTGCGCATTCTTATTTTGAAAGGACAAGTAACGGTCCTTTAATTTTTCTCGATTATTTTCTTTTCGGCTGCTCCAATTTTTGTGTGAATTACGGTGTGCACCCATCTTTAGGGTGGGCGATGCATCTGCCGCTTTTGTACATGTTTTTTGCATTGATTTTCTATTTCTAACATTTTAATTATTATTACACATATAAATAGATATATATGTAAATTATACTAGCAGCGCCTCGAGGTTTTAACGGCGCAGTTCTCGTTGCCGTAATTTTCCAGTGAGTAGCCTAACTGTGTTCCGAATTTCAACCCAATTTCGTCAGACGTTTCGAAGTGATTGAGCAACAAACAAGTCCCAACAAAATTGGTCCAACAATTCCAGAGATTGCCCGAAATAAACAAAAAGATAGACATACAAAAAAAAGTTTTTTTATAAGTACCATATATATTTTTAGATATATATTTTTGCCGTATATAAAGTGACAGGACGTGCTGGACATGTGCCTAGTGGTAAGAGCATCCTACGCCTACCCAGAACATAATGTCACATAGCTATTTGAGCTTGAAGGGTCCAAATCATTACTTCGCACTGCACTGCACTCGTCACCTCGAAATATAAAATGATTTGTTTCTATGCCCTGTAATTTCTTTGGATACATTTTACTTCAAACTGGAACACGCTATGTTTACAAATTACTACTTGACGGTGAAATAACTGGCAAAGGTGTAGTAGGCATAGATCAATAACACCTAGATAGACAATCTTCAGTGGTGCAAAACGCAGATTGATGTCGGCGTAAGCAGTACGTACTGAAGTTCGCCAAACAAAACTTAAACATCGTGGAGTATGTACAGTGAAGGACCACACAAACCATCATAATGTTTTTAATTGTCGGAGACGTATGTGCTAGCCATTGCCCTTGACAGTTGATGGCAGTTTCGAACGGACTAAACCAATATGGCCCGCTATTATCTGCCTCACTTTTCTTACGCGGACTCAGTTTCTGGGAGTTATTATTCTATAGTGGTTGGTAATTCCCCAGTCGAACTCTTTGCAGAGTCCTATCTCTACAAAACTAATGTTGTACCGAATTATATTATTTTTAAACTCAATTCATTGTTATGGTATTATTATGTGCGTATCTGTTCATTTTAAAATAAGAAATTTAAAACTTTTCCAACCGTAACCATAATCCACCCTACGATTAAGGATTAGACGTTTGAATTGTTAAAAATCACATAACCCACTAGTTATTGCTTCACATTGCTGACAAATAAATCAACTTTGCTTGACCTATGGCCTCATAGGTTTAGGGGATTAGTTCCCTTTCCCCTAAGGCCCCTTTTGAGGCCTTCTCGGTCCCACGAAAGTAACGACCGTCCGATGACACTTTAATTTTGATTTTTTAAATAATTTATGGCCAATAACTGTCGTGTTTCAAGGAGGTCATGCGTAAAGGAGTTTTGTTCGATATTTATTAGCTTCTGGTCTATTTTACCGTTTTAAATAAGGAATTCGAGTAATTTTATTAACTGACTTCGAAAAAGAAGGAGGAAGGAAGCATTTTGATGATTTGTTTTTGTTTGGTACAAAATACAGAGGTTTCATATCAATTTATTCGAAATCAATGTGTCGATTTCCGAAATATGAATAAAACAACTAAAATTGGCTTTAATTTATTTAGACGATGCGACGTAGACGTAGCTTCTTTTAAAATTTAGTCGATGATCTGAAGTTAATTAAAAGCTCTTCTTTTTAAGTTGAAGTCGGGCTATGTCTTATCAGAAAAAAAAAATCTTAAAGTAATGAATTTGAAAGTTTAGATGTTTAATAGATGGTTGTTGCTCAACCACGTAGTACTTATGAAATAACTGAATCGGTAAGGCAGAACCCGTAGGTCAGACGGATTAGGAATAGTCTAAAATACCTGTACTAGGTAAGAATAGTATAGTAGAGGAATAGCTCATTTTATGAATGAAAAAATGCAGAATGCTGAGTTCTATTTGATCAAATACGTTTTGTTTATAATATAGAGTTACGAGACGAGCAGGACATGTGCCCGATGGTAAGCGGCATGCCTGCCCGTAACAGCACAGCAGCTATTGGAAAATGAAGAGTTTAAATATTTTCTCCTAGCTACCTCTGTGAGCTACCTTAATCTAGAGTTTCATACAGAAAATTGTTTGGTGTCTCATCGTGAAGCTACTCACGGAAAATTAGCTTGATAGTTATCAAGTGCAAAAATTTAAGAATCCAGGGCTAGCAGTCATTTAGGTACATGAAGTATGGCGTCATTTTAACATTTCAATCGATTGTAAATTTAAATGGTAGAACATTTGCAGGGTCTATCTTTTATATTGCATAAATATGTATCAGAGCTTGTATTATATCTTTTTTAAGAGGAAAAAGTGTAACACGATAAGGGCGTCTCCACACGACCAGTCGCCGTCAAGCCAGCAACTATCTCGCTGTCATATCCTCACTCGCCCGAACGCTCTCTTTGTGTGAAAACTCACTCTTGTGCGGCCATGAGTGTACACTTTCACAATGCACAACTTTTTAATGTGACAGACTGTCATACATTCTTTTGAAATTAACGTTGGTACATTTGTATGATTAAATAAAATCAGTGGCTGGTTTAATTTTTATTTTTAAAGTAATTACTGCTCAGGTTTCCATACGCTTTCAGTAATACGATGAAAATGCATAATTCCAAATACATAAACAATTTTGAGGCAGTTTTAAGTATTTTTTATATCTTATCTTTCCTTCTGCTTGTTTTGAATGAAAATATGTTCATTCCAAATGAGACAACATAATTTTCCTAAATTAATTTGGCAAAAAGTTAGTGGACAGGTTAGTTATTCGATACGAAAAGTTAGTGATCCCTACTATAAATAATACTTATTAATTAAAAGTATACTAATGATAGTATTTATTTATTTTTAGGGTTTATTTTAGGGTATTTATGAATAAATTAATATGAATATTAAAATTAATCCCATAAAAATAGCTATTTATTCAAAACTTAAATTATTTATTTGTTTTTCAATTATGTATTTATGATTAAACATTTGTTTTACCTATAGTCCAGTAACTTTGTCGCCTGAATGTATGGAGTAGGATGCGTTAAATCCGGTAGATCTGATTTTTTGCAGACTTATTTACGATGTTGGCCTTATGATTGTCCCAAGTTTGTGACCTCGAGCGACGAACGCAACTTTGTCAAAACATTTACACAAAAATGTATCTTCAAATAAAAAAAACCGCATCGAATTTGGCCCATCCGTTTGAGCTCTACGGTGCCATAGACAGATACACACAGAGACAGATACATAGAGAGCCAGACCTGTATGTGTGTGTGTCTGATAGACAGACAGACTTCGACGTCAAACTTATAACACCTCTTTTTTTGGTCGGGGGTTAAAAACCGCAGTAACTGTGCCATAAAGTGTAATAAAGTAAAGTCAAGTAGGAGTTAAAATATTGCTAAAAATTGCGAAGTACGAAAAAAATTATAAACTTTGAAAGACTTATTCTCAGAAACTATTAGGTGTACAGAGACAATTCTAGTATCATATTGTAGCAAATTTAGTCTACTTTATAAATGCCATAAGAAAGTTTTTACAAAAACTAGTCGTTTAGGGTTATAATCGCCAAAATTTGAAAAATTTACAATTTTTTCGCGGTTTTTTCGATTTTTGACAAAGTTGCGTTCGTCGCTCGAGGTCACAAACTTGGGACAATCATTAGGCCAACATCATAAACAAGTCTGCAAAAAATCAGATCTACCGGATTTAACGCATACGGTAATGTATAAAGTTACTGTACTACTAGTAGTACGCTTGTTCTGGTTTTAAATGAATGTTTGAGGCTACATTACACTATGTTGTAGTTTAGTTTAATTTGTTTTATTTATTAGTAACTTAAACGAAAAAGAAAAAAAACACAGAAAATAAGTTAAGTACCTATTACATAATGATACAGGGATATACCAATTGTATCCCTATTCATAATATATTATATTTTTTTCCGAATGCACCAAAAGAAATATAACATAAATATTTCAGTCATAAAATTGAGAATCCCTTTTTTTAAGTTTGTTAAAAATGGCAGCTGTTGCTGATGGCACGTGCCGATATAAATATGCTCCAATTTCAATAGTTCCGTCCACCCACTACTAAACTTCTTAAAGTTATAGGACAAAACCAAGTTATGATGCGTTCAGAATAAATTTCCTAGTTTAGCGAACTCTACAAAACGTTCCGAAGCGACGGTAAAGTTAACTTTGCTTTTTAGAACAAAACTGTTTGCGAATTTAAGCTTCTGAAAAGGAAACAAAGTTATTATATCGGTTAGAAATACGATTTAAGACTTTGAAATTGTAGAACTTTGACGAATATTTTTGTACAAGAACTTTATTTATGTTGTTCTTAATATTATTTGGTTCGCCCAACCGTGATTTGTCGTCGCACCAAAGATTTATTTTTGGTCGATTTTTTTTTACAAAAGTTTGGATTTCTTTTTAAATGTTGTATTGGTAGGAATCTTTGTAGAGTCCGCCGAGTCCGACACACCCGCCATGTCCCTTCACGGCGGACGGTCACGACGGTGAGTAAAATCATTTCCCTCACACAACCAAAAATAACCTAAATGTTTACTTAATTCTTGTGTTTATGTCGCACGGAGCGGAGGTTATTAGCCGCTCAATCAACAGACTAAGTCCCTTTATTAAACAGGTACGTTTAACTGGCGGTCTGAATGATTTTCAACCGTAACGTTTGTTTCAGCTTTTAATAAACTGGCGGGCTAATGCTAAGGCCATACGTAGTATTAACATGTGACAGAAATAAATAAGATGAAACATCTAACGTAAGAATATTAGATTGTATCACAAGGAAGCAAAGCAATGTTTTTACGGCGAGGGCGCTTTTCTGAATCCAGAGCGAAGTAAGGGATTCTAGAGTAGTATCCCGAGCATAGCAAGGGATTCTTTAGTATAATCTTGAACGTAGCGAGGGATTCAAAGTACGTCGCCCGAGCCAAAAATTTACCTTTACGCGTACTTTTAAAGAGGATTTTAAAACTCATTTTTCATTGATGGATGGATGGATGCACTTAAAGGCGAACCAAATCGTCTTTTTGGATTATGTGGAATGAAAATTATTTATTAAATGCTTAAATTTGACCTAGGCAGGATGGCTAATTTTTTTTTTAGAAAAAAAAACAACAAATTTGTTCTTTACCGACATTGATATACAATATTCTTGTTTGCCGACGCCATTTAGAGAGCTTGGGAAACGGCACTAGATGAACCTAAAGTAACTAAATGCCCAACGATACATTTTTTTTTTTTTTTTTTTTTTTTTTTTTAACTTTTATAGGTTCACACTTGACCGCCATCTCGCCTGATGTTAAGCGACGATGCGGTCTACGATGGAGCGTGTTTACCTAGAAAAAAACCGATTCACTCTCGATTTGAAGACACAAAGATTGTAACTATCGGGGAAAACCCACTCAGGCAACGTATTCCATAGCCTAGACGTTCTTATCACAAAAGTAGAGTCGAATCTCTTCGTTCGTGTCTTTGGAACATCAACCATGAAACGATGTCGCTTTTTCGAGCTACGAGCATTCCGATAGAAAAAAGGACAAGGTGGTATCAGATCATGCAGATCAGCCGCACACTCTCCGAAGTGTATCCGATAAAAAACCGACAGGCTAGCAATTTTTCGGCGATGTTCAAGACTTTGGAGTCTTTTTCGCACAAGCGTGTCGTTGCCTATGAGCCTTTTGGCACGTCTCTCGATCGATTCCAGAGCTTCCAGCTGATACTTAGCCGATCCATCCCAAAGGTGCGAACAGTACTCCATACAGGAGCGAATCTGTGCTTGATATAATGTAAGCAACTGTTCAGACTTGAAGTACCTTCGCACTTTTGAGAGGACACCTAGTTTTTTGGCAGCTAGTTTAGCCTTGGACTCGATATACGAGCCAAAGTTGAGCGTAGATGTCAAAGTAACGCCCAAAAGCTCAAGACGGTCAGAAACCGGCACGGATACACCTCTAAAAGTAGGAGTCAGTTCGAAAGGACTCCTTTTAGCGGAGAACAGACACGCCTGCGTCTTATTCTCGTTGAACTTGACCAGATTGGCATCGCCCCATTTGGACACCGCCTCAAGGGTCAAGCTCAAACGCTCGATCAGACTCTCTCTCAGTAACTGAGTTTGCTGCCCGCTGGCTCTCGCGCTAGATATGTAACTCTCTACAACGGTGCTATCATCTGCGTACCCAAAGATACCGGGCTTCAACAGATCGTTGATATGTAGCAGGAAGAGCGTCGCAGAGAGTACCGACCCTTGAGGGACTCCGGCATTAATAGCCATTTGATCCGACGAGCAGCCATCAATGACGACTCGTATGGACATGTCATTTGTCTAGCTGTTTGATCAAAAGGCTGAAATTATTCGAGCCGCTGGTTAGACTGTTGGTTGAATGGCTGATTAAGCTAGCTGGCTACGACATGTAACAACGTTCGTATCTCAGAAAAAGTCAGAAATGACTGCAACGATTTTCATGAAATTTATTATGCATCGGGTTTTGAGGGGTAGGTACAAATTGATCTAGCTGTTTTTTTTTTTTTTTGGAAACGTCATTTTATCAGTGTTTACACCGATCAAAGCTGACCTAGCTTTCCAGGTACCTACTGTTTCGTTATTCGAGTAATATTAGTCATCTATTTTCCGTTATTTAAAAAAATCTAAAATCTAACCGTAACAGCGCATGTTTATATTTGTCAAAGCGTAGGTATTTAGGCACTCCCGCCAGAGCAAACATGTCCTTCAAACACGTGCCACACCTGGACTCTAGGGATGTACTGTGACAGTTTGATCGACCTCGATAACCTACTTTTTAACCCACTTCGAAAAGGTAGTAAGTTCTTAATACGGTTATTTGTTTTTTTAATTTTTTTAGTAGGTATGTTGCGCAATAGCTTTACCTGATTTTTGAAGTGAAAACTTCTTTAGGCGCGCCTAGACAGATATTTTGTGGGCTGTGAATTTAATTCTACCGTCACGCTCGGGTATGATAAGAAATCATCGGGTAAACTCGGGACCATGGCCATTGGCCAATTAGAAATGCGTCAGCCAATGGGAAATGCTGAAAGGGCATGGCCTGGGCATCATGCCATGGCCATCTAGAAAAGCATTAGCCAATAGGAAATGCTGACGCATTTCTAGATGGCCATGCCATGCTGCCCAGGCCACGCCCTCCGGTTACACCCGTGTAGTTTCCAAGGTTAGCTATCAAATTCTGAATTACTTATAAGTTTTCACTTCTATCGGCAGTTCCTATGGCCAATTATTATTTTTTTACTTACGTTTCTCAAATTTGACTGCAATGCAGATCCTTGCGTATAAATATAACTTTTTAAAGTGTTTTTTTATTATTAAATAATACATGTGAAACTTTGGATGTTTAGAGCTTTGTTGCTCAACCAACTTGCAAGAACAGAAGGAGTTTCATTGTAATTTAGGACTCATATACCTAGATTGTAATCTAGAATAACTTGGCATTGGCTACTTTTTAGTCCCAAAAACTACAGAGTTCCTTAGGGAAGTAAGTTCATTAGTAAGTTTATATAATTCACCACTTATCGAATTTTTTCGACATCTTGACATCCCTAAACCTATTTCTAACAACAATTCAACCACGTACTGCAAATCTCTTAAAGAATATTCGTCAAGAAATGAATGAAACGACAGCTGATTCAGTTTTTTACATTCCGAAAACCAGAACAATTCTACCATTTGCGTAGAAAAATTTACACAATTTTGAACCTTATCTCTATTGACATTGAAGTGAACAAAAAAAATTTACAGCTTAAAATAGAAACGCATGCAGTTTGCAAGAGCATTTTATTCTGAATTAGTACTCAAATTACTTGACTTTTTCTTAACGTTGGGATTTGGTTACGTAGGGGTTAAGTATTCATTTGAACTCCTTGTTGTGGAATTAAAAACGGTGTAAATGTCTTTTGAATTCAAAAGTAAATGACTTTGGTAGGCGAGTGAATGAGACTCCTAATTTGGAACTTAATTAAAGGTGTCAATATACAGGGTTGTTATTTTAAAGATTAAATTACCGGTGTAGCTGTCAAAACCCTAATTAGTCGTGTGTTATATTTATTTTTAAAAAATAATGAAAACACAAATGTATAATATTTCTTTTTATATATAAAATGGCAGTCAAAGAGACTGCGGATAGAAATGAAAACTTATACACTCATAAACCGGCGTTGTACCCATATGGGTTCGGCACCGGATTTGACTCATCATGTGAAAAACATAAAATTAAAAAATTTTATGTACCCTCAAAAATTTTGAGATTAGTTTTGACAAAATAAATCATAAGTGAAGGTTTATAACTAAAAAAAATTCGTGGCAGCAGAAAAAATAACTATAAACTAGGTAGTGAAATAAATGAATAGAATTTGTCTTAAAATTTGGTTTGTATCACGGGTTAACTTAAAATTCGAGTATTAAACAGAACTGTTGGTACACAATGCGTTACTTGTATAGCTCTGGGTATACCTACTGCTATTACGCGTGTCGGTCATGCAATCTCACAAGATAACCCATCCTTAAACCATCTATCCATTGTTGAAAATATGTATTACATAATATGTAATTATTTTCGAAATTGTATTGTATTTGTAGTTTTGGAGTTATTATTGTGGAATGAGTATAATTGGAGTTTTGTAATTGAAAAACAATTGTATTTATGTGTAATGTTGCACGCCCTATGGGTTCGGATATAGTGATACCTTGCTTAAATTTATTATGCTGTACCTGTAATTAATACCTATATTCCAGCAATAAAGATAATTTTGATTTTGATTTGATTTGATTTGACATTCTACGGGTCCGAAGGGACGTAAGCCAGGGCAACCGTTTTCGGGCGTATTTTCAACCCTCTGGAAAAGCTATAAATATTGATTCTACAGTTCCGGAACCAGACTTCTTTTTAGTAAATATTCTCTTCTTTTTATTCAATTGTTAATTATTAAATTCGGAGTATATTAAATAGTTTTTGACATATTGGCAAATAACGAAACACTATTTTATATTTTCACTAAATTGTTTATAACTAATGCAAATTTTGCGAGCGAGCTTAGAAATTTCTCAAAAAATATCTAGATTCCATTCCGAACACCTCAATCATAATGATAGGAGGAGGCGAATAAATGACCTAAAAAGCACTTGTTGACTAGACTATAGGCTGTGGAATAATTCTGAGTGAATTTCATGATCAAACCTTTTTGGATTCAAGTGGAAAGTAAGACGCTTTTTACTGGGTTAAGACGTTCCATCGCAGACCGCATAGTCGCTTAACATCAGCAGGTCTACTACGAAGTCCGATAAACGATATATCGGCCGAACTTATGGACATTTCTTACCACGAAACCCAATAGTCGGTTGAACGGATCGGGCGTTTCGTTCATTTCGAATTCCGACCGACATAGATTTGACAGTTTTTGTGTCGTAAACATTACTCCGAAAGCATTTAATTATCTGACCAATTATTCGGAAAGCTGTCGGTCGGATCCGATTATTCCGAGGTTGTTTTCGTAGTAGACCTGCAGGCAAGATGGTGATCAAGTGCAAGATGCAATATCTGACTAAGTACGGAAGCCCTAAGTACGAAGCGTAAGCTGGACCATACACGACACGCGCCCATTGTTACTACGTTTTAGTGAACAAACGATGAATTCGTGCCACGACCTAATTATTGCATTAAAATAATGTTGCATTCAGCCATTTATCAAAAAAAAACAGATGACAATAGCGTCCACGCAACCATATTCGATTTGTGACGAAAAACTGGATCTAAAGCATGTGCCACTACTGAAACCCGAAGAGTAAATTGTGGAACTACCTTATTTTACTTTTATGATTTTAGTTTATCGTACTAGAATGCATCAGTGGCGCTTTTTATTTTGTCGTGATTGGTGACGCGGAGTTATACGGGTACGTTTTTGGATCCATTTTCAATTACAATGGGTTTACGAATGTGGCGACGCGCAGATATCGAATGGTACGTTGGTACTAAAATAGCAGTCGTGTCGCTGCATATATCATAATTATTACTGACCAGGTTTTTGTGCTATAATTATGGTCAGATCTGAATATATTTTATATAATTTCGCGATGGGGTTGAATGGACCAGTTCCCTTTGTTATGGTCGCGGATAAAGCGAGCGTTAGATATTTATGATATCACGTGGAAAAGATTAGTGGAGTGTGGATAAATTGTTAAGTGATGTCGACTTTTTATGGCAATTGTTTACTTAACTTTAGAAATTAGTGTAATAGAAATTGTAGTGCCAGGACTCTTTGCAAAATTCGCCCCAGGGAAAGTATCGCTTTGTGTTGTGTTTGGAAAGTACCTTTGTGTTATTTTATCGTCTTTGTGTATTTTAATGACCAAATATCATTGTTTTCCTGTTTGAAGGGCAATGTTTTCAGATAAATCATAGGGCTATGTAATGTGCAAATATCACAGTGTTTAGTTTGAAGACCAATCTTTTCGGATAAATCAGATGGCATAGAGATAGAGATAAATCATCTTATATCTCTGGGCGACGAGCGCAGTGCAGTGCTAGGTAATGATTTGGACTCTTCATATTCCAACAGCTGACGTTGTGCTGTTATGAGCAGGCGTGTTGCTAACTATCAGGCACATGTCCTGTTTGTCCCGTCTCTCTTTACTAAGGCTTATTCTATGTTGTTATTGTTGAATTCTTTTATAAAAAAAAATCACAGAAATTAAAGTGGAACAAAAAGTGGAGGGAATTGGGGCAGACCTTTGCCCAGCAGTGGGACAGCTGAGCTTAATAAAAAATATAATATGAGTATAAATAACAACTCGAAATTGTTTTTTTTTATCACTCACTTTTCCCCGCTCAAAATGATAACACATAGGGACTATTTAATACCAAAAATTCGAAAATAAACCCAAAAAACCTTTAAATACGCAATAAATATAGTTTATAACTGTAGCATAAGTTCATTGACATAACTAAATATTCACCGAAAAACAGTAAAACCAATCGAGCATTGTAAAAGTATTGTTATAAACAACCGCAGGACAATGCTAGCTCGCGACAGACAGACGGGGCGTATGTTAAATGATAATTTTGTATGTTAATATCGTAATATCTTAAGTGGGATCGAAATACCACGCGACCTGGTGTTGCGGGGTTGGGTGTGATCGAGCACAAAAGTGTTTAGTATAGGTAACTACCACGCAGTGGAAGTCAGATCGCAAACGACGACTTGGCAGACCAAAGAAACGATAGCAAGACGACCTCAACGAATATCGGAAAGATTGGATTGTATTAGCCGTTGATTGGGAAAAGTGGAAGGAGGGTAGGGGCTTTTGCCCAACATTGGAACAAAACAGGCACATAATAATAATAGGTAAGTAACTAGATGATTTCATAACAATTTATTTTGTCTCTCTATTGCTGATAAAAAAAGTTTACCGGTAATCAACCTGCATCCATTTAAGGGTATGTTCTGTTTATATTTAAACAGACAACTTTTTTTAGACAACTTTTGTTAAAACTCTAAACATATCCCAAAAAAATAGAGTTTGTTATCCTCTCTAGTACCATTTAATGGTTGTTTAGTGTGTATTCATTTCGGCACATCATTTATAGAGCGTTAAAGAACGTGCGTGCTCTTGTTACGAAGAGTTCCATGGGTTTAGACCAGCACCGCTACCGCCTAACGAAAAACGCTTTGACGCTTTGATGCCTTGACGTTGCTGTCTCTTTTCTTCTCGCTTGAAATGAAAGAGACGGCAATGCCAAAGCATCAAAGCGTCAAAGCGTTTTTCGTTAGGCGGTAGACCCCCTGGCAAATAGATTTTTTTTCGTAAGGGAAAATGATGTTTTTGACAAAAATTGACGTATTTAATGTATTTTACATCTCCTATATAGAATGCAGACTGATTACCAATAACCCTGTTATTGTGTCGCTATTATGGTTTTTGATTTCATTCATTTTTTATCAATTTAGAGGGAATTGAAGAAATACGCCGTAATTTTTTTTATATGTATTATAAATGTTTGGAGGTTTGTTGCTCAATTATCTTGTAACGTCTGAACAGATTGGGTAGAAATTTGGAGCACAGCTAGAATCTAGTCTAGTTTTTATTTATTTATTTAATAATAGGCGAGCAGCATTAGCTGATATGCCTATATCTCAGTGTTGAAATATGTAACAAAATTACAGGTAATTCTGGTCTGTTAAAATGATATTGTCTTTTGCTATCCATTTGTCAAGTTTGTTCTTGAAAGAGTTCAATGATTTTGCCGAAATAACATCCTCAGGCAACCTGTTCCAGTTGTAAACCACTCTGTTGCTGAGGATGTGATGTGCAGTGCTTGTCAGTGATGGTGCATGGGATAACTGGGACTTATGACGCGACTGTCTCTCTTATGCTCCTTCAATTTGTACAGGTTCCGTATGTGGGGAAGGTTATAAAATCCATTCATTGTTTTAAATGTTTCGATCAAGTCTCCCCGTAACCGTCTCTCTTCCAATGTAGTGAGATGTAGGGCTTTCAACCTGTCTGTGTAAGATTTACGTGGAAGGGCGTATGGCCATTTTGTCGCTTTTCTTTGGACACTTTCAAGTAAATCAATATCTTTTTATCTCAAGAAAACAACGGGAACAGGAACTACACTGGTAAAACAGCGGTGCGTTGTTAGTAATCAATAAACATACAAGCAATAAACATAATTATTTTTAATTGAAATTTGCTTAGAATTTTGTTTCATAGTTATTATTATCCATACTATTTTGATGTTACGACAAACATCTCGAACTTAGATTCTATTATGTCCCCAATTATGAACTAATTTATCTTCCACATAAAAACTAACCACTTTAGTCGAAACCTGTACCCATTCGGAACAGATGCAAGTACCGTACTAGCTAATTTGAATTCAAGGGGTTGAAAATACGTCGGGTACCGCTAAAAGCGTACCCTGTACCAAATGGAACTTCAAAAGTTCTAAATAATCTAATGTTCTGTACGAATCTTCGTATAATTCGCCTGGGGAAGTACCACACCTTTGCCAATTATTCTACCCCCAACCAGTAGTGTAAAAACATCACCGTGTGCCGGTTTGAATGGCAATTTCCATTAAAATTACAGGGCAAAGAGAAAGAATATCTTATATCTGTTTTCTATGTATAATAAGCATGTATTTAAAAATAGTATATAAGTATTGTACCAGCAATCTGGATCCCAATGGACTAAATGTAGTGTTGGGTGTGATATGCAGCGCCTGATTAAGAGTTCTGACCGCCCTAGGCTAACTATCTGGACGCGCCCCCAGGTCAGCCTAAACAGTAGTACTTACTATATAATTTTGACTTTGTTTCCTAGTGTGAAATGTTTAACATGGTTCTTACTAAGTTCCTAGATCGATCTGCAAGCAAAACTAACATTGTCCTTTAGACTGCACGACATTCAACCTTCGGTGGCAAACCATTTTTTTTGTTGATCGTACATAAAGGCAAAACACATCACGCAATTTAGGTACGACCAAAATCATGACAAGTGACTACAGGCTACCAAGTAGAAAATCCATGTCGTGTTTGGTCTCATGAATTGTATTGCCTTCGTTTCTTTTTATACTTCTTATAGGTTTACACTTGACCACCGCGCCATCTTGCCTGAAATTAAGCGACGATGCGGTCTACGATGGAGCGTTTTTACCATTGACCTTATTAAGATTTACTCTCAATTTGAAGTCATTAAGACTGTAGCTATAGTGAAAAATCCACTCAAGCAACGCAATCCACACAGTAGACGTAATTATCACAAATATAGAGTCAAACCTCGTCGTTCGAGTCCTTGAAACGTCAACCGTGAAACGATGTCACTTTTTCGAGCTACGAGTAGTCCAATATAAAAAAAGCAAGGTGGTTTTAGATCATGCAGATCAGTTGCACACTCTTCAAAGTGTGTATGATTAAACACCCGATAAGCTAGCAATTTTGCTGTAATGTTCAAGATTTTAATGTAGGTCTATGAGCCTTTTGGGTACGTCTCTCGATAGATTCCATGGGCTCAAGCTAGTACTTAGACGAGCCATCGGATGGGAACAGTATTCCATACCAGATCTCTGCTTGGTACAACATGAGCAACTGTACAGAAGTTCACACCTTTTTTTTCGCCGAAACCCGAACAGTATGAAGGATGAAAATCACTGAGAAGAAGGCCGTTAGATTCTAGGCACGTTAGGAGCCTGTAGTTTAGACATGTTCCATAGTGTTGTAGTATGGTCGTGGCCAAGATGATCCTGTAATTGGCAGGGTCAGCACGACCTCCCATTCTACCTTTTTTGGGCTCTGGTTGCACGTTAGCAAGCTTCCATGACTTTGGTTCTTGCCCAGTTTAGGAAGAGAGTCTAAGGCGCGTCGCTCACTGGTAAGTCGAGGCGACGAGGTGCAGGCGGCTAAGTTTCCTTTATATTTTACGTAATTTCACGTTGGTTTTACGGTTGGGTTTTTCTTAGTTTTTGAGCTTCACGTTGGATTCAAAATCGTCACGCATGTTTAAAACGTCTAAACGCAGCTTCGTACGAAACGAAATGACAATATGACGGTGGAGTCGAAGCTCGGGCACACATGAGCGCCCCTCCTGCGACTGCGCCTCGCCGTCGCCCCGCCTTCACCGCGCCCGCGCCTCAACTCCACCTCGACTGTTGATCGTGTCAGCGACGCTCCTAAAGAAACGCATCAGTACAAGCGACAAATTAGACGCACAGCGCACAAGCCTTCGATACTAGCAGAAATACCATCTGAGCCACTGGCTTTATTCACAACTTTTGCGGCCATTTGCCCTGAGCGTGGCCATCGAAAAACTCAAAATCAGGGATTCCGAAGCTTTTTCAGTTCACAACGCATTTAGTTACAGTGTTTTGGCTCGGTCTAGTTGAAATGTGTAGAGTAAATGCAACGATGCTAGATTAATAGTGCATGCGAATACAATTTCAGCGCGCCCCCTCAGATCCCCGCGCCCTAGGCTGCAGCCTAATTAGCCTAAGGGTTAATCAGGCCCTGGTGATATGTCCAACAATATTTATTTATTATTTATCTCTGGGAGCGCAATACTCCTAGGTAATGCTTTGGACTCTTCATGTTTCAATAGTTGCGTGTCACTGTGCTGTTATGGGCAGGCATGTTGCTTACCATCACACATGACCTGCTCGTCTTGTCACACTATATGACTATGATAAAAAAATATCTCATGAAACAATGAAGCCAGCAGCTTACTCCACTAATTAATTGGCAATACGAAAAACGCAAGAGCAAAAAAAAGCAATCGGACCGTTATGTTATACCTATTACTTATGCTCTGTTATTAAAAAAACAATATTGTCCTACTAATGTAGCCGTGTTCTAGAGTGGAGACTGCAAGCGTAGAATGGGACGCCCTGCAGCCAGCTGGAGTGACGACTTACGAACGACAGGCAAGTGTATGCGAACAGCAGGAGACCGTGCCATGTGGCAATCCATGCGAGAGGCCTATGGTCAGCAGTGGATAGGCTGATGATGATGATCATCGGCCTATCCACTGCTGACCATAGGCCTCTCGCATGGATCGCTTTACACAGACAATTAAAATGTTTATAATTTCTGTTGTTGTTTTTATTTTTAAAAACTTAGGTGCTTACATTAGGTTAATTATCGATTTTCAAACTTTAAAATTAACTATAATACTAATAAAGTAAATGTATAAATAAGCAACAATACTATTAAAATACGCTACATACCTACAGATTAATAACTGCCCATCTTATTATGTACGACTATAATTAATAATAATTAATTAATAGTACTAGCTGTGCCCTGCGGGTTTAACCGCGTACTTCCCGAGTTAAAAAATCCTGTGTTATTTCAGACTATTACCTACCTATCTAGTACTTAGGTACCAAATTGTATCCAAATCTTTTTAATAGTTTTTGCGTGAACGAGTAACAAAGATTCATCCATCCTCACAAACTTACGCTTTTTTTAACGGACAAAGCTTTTATAAACAAAACTACGAGTAAAACACAATGAGAACTATACCAGATAAATACCAAACTACTTACAATAAGAACATCTGTATTATGAATGGAGCAAAGAATGTCTAAAGATAATCAAGATGGGAAAGCCCACTACCAGTCGGAAGCATGTCCAGCATGCCTGCGGCATTACCACGCTGAATGTCAATGTTTTTACGTTGGGTCAAATAAACGCCAGCATTTTGGTCGCGTCTCATCGACAAGCGCTCGGAAAGGGTTTTGGAAATGAGATGAGCTTCCGGTAATATTCATATGGATGATCATTAAACATCGTGTTTTACTAATAAGTTACGGCTGGTTTATTTGGGAGAACGGCGACTGCCGCTCCTGAGCCCCGAGTTCGAATCCCACACGCACCATTGTCTTCTCGAATGCATAGGCGTAATGCCGCTAACTTAGAAACGGTGAAAAAAAGCATCCTGAGAAAATCGGCATCATCCAAAGAAGCTTTCGGAGCCATATGTCATCCACCAACCCGCATTGGGTCAGGGTGGTGGATTATGGCCTTGACTCTCTATTAGATGATTTTTAATGATTGATGATTGGAGTGATCATAGAACAGGGTTATCACAAAACAGGGTCATCACACGTTGCGATATGCACCGAAACCAACAGCCACCCCTACACCACGGTTCATTGACCGCCATCTGTTGATTCAACGTGTTTGTATTGCATTTCAATACACCCACATTACTATTTATTACAAAATAAACGAGAAACGATAAACTAATGACGTTCTAACGATGACGCGTATTATTTACGTGTGTTATTGTGCGAAACGTAGATACGGGTGGGGTTCGTTAGGAATTATCTCCAAAATTGACAACAAGCAACATTTTACCAAATTTTTTAGCAAGTTTATTTAAAAGAATCGTACAGTATCTTCGTCACAATAAGTAGTATTAACCTGAAGTTAGTAATCATATTTATTAACTACAAGGTGTCGTCAGTTTTTAGCAAAAAAAAAAACTTCTTTAATTTTTCTATGGCATGAAAAAGCATAAACAGCCCACTAAATGTTACTGCGGAAACTCGGGGCCTCGGAGAGTCAAGACCATAATCCACCATGCTGGTCCACTGCGGCTTGGTGGATGACACATTATGCCCTCGAAAGATATTAGGTACATGTCCATTTCTTCACGACGTTTTTTTTTTTAATAAAGAGTGACAAGACGAGCATGATATGTGCCTGATGGTAAGTCTCTGTGCTATTGGACCATGAAGAAATCATAGATAGATAGATAGAAAACTCTTTATTGTTCACAATATACAACTTAAATAACAAAAAGAGTTAGCCTAGAACTAGTGATCAAGCGGCGACCTTATCGCTAAAAGCGATCTCTTCCAGGCAACCGAAGGATGGTGAGAAACATGAAGTAGAAATAGACGGGGTTAGGGTACAGTGTGACTAAAGATATTACATAAACATACATATCAATAATAATCATACATGCTAATACTTGGAATAGATATATTTAACCTACAATAATAAACTAATATATATATATATATATATTGATAATAATATACCTACTTAAATAAAATTAATAAATAAATATGAGTACTTGATAAGAATAAATTCAGTGTGGTGACAGCTGTGACAGATAAAAGGCCTTGACTTGCTTCTGAAACACAGGTAATGACGGAGCATGTCTGATAGGAACGGGCAAGGCATTCCATAGTAGGACTGCCTGGAACGCGAAAGATTTGCCGTAAAAGGTTTCAGAACGCACAGAGGGTGGTTTTAATGATAAATTGTTATTAGATCGCAAAGGACGAGAATGCATATTGCTCCAAAATGTGAAGTTTTCTTTAAATCATTCATCAAAAGTCCAAATCATTACCCAGCACTACACTGTGCCACCTACGTCACCCAGAGATCTAAGTTGTTATATCTCTAAGCCCTGTAATTTCTCTAGAAGCATTGCCCTTCAAACCGGAACACAGTAATGTTTGCACATTACTGCTTGGCGGTAGAATAACTGGCAAAGGTGTGGTACTTCTCCAGGCGGACTCTGCTAAGAGTCCTACCACTATAATAATTATACCACTACCTACTTCTTAACCGTTTTAAGTCATCGGCATTACGCACATCACTTCGAAAAGACAATGGTGCGTGTGGTTTCTTTCACATTTGTGACATTTTTCGCTAACACACCAATAAAGTAGTGTCACTTCAATAATTAAAATTATCTCCGAAGAAAGTAAAACTACCTCAATTTAACATGAAACCGCTTCAGCCACTTTCGTAACTTCGTATTTTTCTGTTAAATTTATGAATACGTCGTTCAGCTAAAGGTAAGCAAATTTTAGGTGTATTCACCGCGATTTCGAAAAAAATTATGTATATGGGACCTCTGAAGTATTTTATCTATCAAACCGAGGAAGGAAAATAAAGATAAATTTACAATTTGCAGAGTTATCGCTTAAAATTCAAACATACGAAAAGACGTGGATCCGAATTGAGAACTAAACCTTCTTTTTTGAAATCGATTAAAAATACAAGTAATGTTTTGGTCAACGTAGCGTAACAAAGAAGTCCCCCGAGCCAATGACCAAGAAATTGAATAGAAAAAACATCTAAAGCCCATTATTTCGAGCATAGAACACGGTAATTATGGGATAATGACTCCATCTTATCAATGAGCCTATCTGAGGTCTATGAGGAAATTCGATTAGGAAGGTAAGGAACGTGGTGTCACATGTGGGAGCCATGGAGGTGAGAATAAATTTATGGATATGTTAACTAACTATGGCGTTATATCGGGCTGTGGTGAGAATGTTGTTAAATGCGATTGCATAAGCGAAGGTTCGTCACTTCAAACCCCATTTACACCTTTGTTAGTTTTCTTTTGGGTGTTATAACTTAAAAAAAAAAAATTCTGATCATTTAACACAGCGACACGACATTGACAGCAGACGGTATCTCTCTCGCTCAGGCACACTCGGCAGTCCCGAGTTCTTTCACTTCCGAACGTGACGATCAGCCTCATTCACAGCCTACGAAAAACTCTCTGTGTGGTGCGCCCAAAGAAGTCCTCACTTAAAAAATCATAACAGTCAGTAGCGGAAAAGTTATCTACTAAAAATAAAACACTTTGTTAAATAGTTCCAAGTTATATTCTATAAATTTGAAAAATCTTTTAAAATACAATAACGGAACGATATTAAAAGAAACAAGAAATTGGCAGTCATATGAATTGCCGAATGAAGTGAAAACTTATAACTCAGAATTTGATAGCTCACTTTGGAAACTACGCGGGTGAAACCGGAGGTTCACGCATTTCTAGATGGCCAATGGGAAATGCTGACGCATTTCTAGATGACCCATGGCCATGGCCCCGAGTTTAACCGGAGATTTCTTATCATTCTCGAGCGTGACGCTAGAATTCAATTCACAGCCCACGAAAAATCTGTATATTTATATTTATGATGTGCGAAAAGAAGTTGTCACTTAAAAAATGTGTGTGCTTAAGACTGCACGGTAGAAGTAAATACTTCTACCGTGAGACAGAACAAACAAACAAAAAAGTGAGATAAAATATGTCAAATAATACCTCGATGTATTACTTAAACTACTGATATCGAACCTAAGTTAGTTAACTTTTTTTAAAATAGTGATCACACAAATCTACGGAAATACATTACTAAACTGAACACGATTATCCAAAACAATTATGCTACTTCGATTACAAGTAAAACTAAGACACATAGTGTCTCAATGAGAACCAGCACGTCCGAATGCCACGCAGAGAATTACCGAGGCTCAGTGAGCAATCGTTTTTATAGGGCCGATATGGGGGTAGGCAGGTATGGGGTAAACTAGATTCGGTAACACTACCATATCCATAACTTTAATATCTTAACTCCGTGACTCAATAACAATTAGTGTGGCCAACCGCTGTGTAAGTATCTCAAGCAACTACCCTTAAACTTTGTGTGCCACTGACACCCCCTTCGGCGATACCCCGTTTACATGATTCCAGTCCAGCGACCGAATCCAGCGCTGGATTGCTTACTGGAATAATGTAAACCGGCACTGGAATGCTTTGGCACTGGATTGATGCATTCCAGTGTCGGTTTCATCATGTAAACGGGGTATAATACCCTGTTTACATGATTCCAGTCCAGCGACCGAATCCAGCGCTGGATTGCTTACTGGAATAATGGAGACCGGCACTGGAATGCATCAATCCAGTGCCAATGCATTCCAGTGCCGGTTTCCATAATACCCCATTTACATGATGCCAGTCCAGCGACCGAATTCAGCGCTGGATTGCTTACTGGAATAATGGAAACCGGCACTGGAATGCATCAATCCAGTGCCAGTGCATTCCAGTGCCGGTTTACATTATTCCAGTAAGCAATCCAGCGCTGGATTCGGTTGCTGGACTGGAATAATGGAAACGGGGTATTATAGTAAAAACATGATACTAGCAAACCCCCGCGGTTTCACCCGCTTAGTTCCCGATCCCGTTATTTTTTCGGGATAAAAAGTAGCCTATGTGTTATTCCCGACCATTGTCTATCTATGTACCAAATTTCATCTAAATCCTTTCAGTAGTGTTTACGAGTAAGAATATCAAAGAAACATCCATCCATACTTACAAACTTTCGCGTTTTAGAGGAGTAGATTCTATGTTTATTTTAAACGGTTTAGCCTTTATTAAAATAACTAAATTACAATTAGAGCTACTCTTTACCAGATAACATCCTTTCTATTCACCCTAGACCATAGAGATTTTAACCCTTCATTATTTTTGCATGTAAGAGTAACAGACATAGATCTATACATTCTCATAAATTATCGCTATACCTACTATTGGTAGGATTCTATGGTTGAAGTTATACTTCTTAGCACGAGGAAAAAACAGATGAAGTATCTATGTGTGTGCCTATTAATTAAACATTCTAATCCCATTAATATTATAAATGTCAATGTTTGGAATTAAATCAATTTTAATTTTGAATGTTTATTGCTCAATCAAGTCTTAACGTCTCAACCTCTCAACGGATCGGGCTGAAATTTGCCTTAACCCGCGGCTTCGCTCACGTTCTATAATTTTCTTATGGCAGGTTCCCACTTTGAAAAGTAATACGACTGTCGAATAATTTTACTTACTAACGAAACTTATATAACTATAATCCTTTCTAGCTTTTACGGGTTGGGCTGTACGTTGATCTATCAGTGAATCACCGTTGCCTTATATATATATATAGATTATTAGTACATCATGATAAACGATCGTAATTTTTGAATTTTTTAGTTACCAAATTTGACCGGCGCGGCGGGGTGGGTAACTTAACGGTTTTACTAAATTTTTCGAAGTTTCATGCAAATATCTCCAAGGAATAAAAAGTTTCATACAATAGCTCATCCCTTATTTCACCCCCTTGCGGGTCGAATTTCGAAAAACATGTAAGTATGCGAAGTTTCAAGTTTCTGGCTCTTACGATTTGGGCTGTGCGTTGATCTATCAGTCAATCACTTTTGCCTTTATATAAATAGTCTGGAAGGCACATAGGCTTAGGAACAGATACTTTTTATCCCGGAAAAATAACGGGAAAAGGGGTGAAACCGCGATGCATAGCTAGTTTATAATATAAGTGTGATCGTAGACCACGACATAACTCATGCCAAGCGTTGGTGTCATCAATCATGTCTGACACCGGAATTCTGTCACACAGCGGTAATATAATAATGACCATAATACCCCTATTAAACTCAGACGAGTGGCCATATCTTGGCGTCTTACCCTTCGTATGACTCACTGGAGCGCGACTGACCCTTTATTTAGTGTAGAGACGAAACGAGCAGGACATTTGCTTGATGGTAAGCAACAAGCCTGCCCATAACAGCACAGAGTCAGGTTGCAACATGAGTCCAAATCGTTACGTAGCACCGCTACGCTTATCACCCAGAGATTTGAAATATTTCTCTATGCACTTTTCTATGCACTATAGTTTGTCTGAAAACATTATCTGTCAAACCGGAATACAGCGATGTTTGCTCGTTACTAGGTATTTGAGGACGGCAAAGAGTCTTCACACACACATTAAATAATTCTAAAATAATTTTAGAATTATTTAATTTTCCAAAAGAAACCAACACCAACATCCGAATCGACAAAATGTCACAATTTTTGAGAAATCTACGCATACTTGTTCCAGGTAATCAAACTTTAGTTTTTTATTGATACTTCAAAAACTGCTGCACCGATTTTGATTAAATTGTAAGGCACGACCTCTGAAGCGTACCTAATCTTGCCTACCTAAGCTTAATCTACCAAGCGAAAAAAGAACCATCAAATGGAGTCATACTTGGCGGAGCTATCGCGTAGATACATACAAAAAACCTTCAACCCAATTCAGAACCTCTTCCTTTCTTGAAGTTGGTTAAAAATCTGTCCATAAATTTGAATATAGAACAGACAAGGGGTTGAAATAAGTAGGTTTTACTAAACATCAAAGAATGACAGTAAATAGCCGCGAGGCAGGCCAGTTCCCTCAAACGCAACCCCACAGGATAAAGCTGACCGACAGTCGCTAGTCATCGCCCTGCGGCGGTGCTCGTGCCTTTATCCCAGTAGACAGGATTAGTTGGGAACATAGAATAATAACGCCTAGAAGCCTGCAGGTCTACTACGAAAACAATTTCCGAATGATCGGATCCGACCGACAGCTGAATCGAATCTGTAGCTTACCACGAAAAATATTTATTTTATCTTATGCTTTATTGCGTCATATGTAGGTACAGTACATTCATGTGATGTTATTAGTTATTACAGTCGTTACATATGGCCCTACAAGGGCATGGCAAAAGTGGCAACGGAACGTCTCATTTCCAGGTCATCAAAATTGTCTTGAAAAAAAAATTGTAGTTTGTAATAGCATTTTTTCTCTAATGTATTCTTTATAGAGTAATATCCCAGAGCTGCCAGACGTCACCTATTTTCTGATGTATGAAAAGTGGACGATTGAGTAGAGTTAGTAACACAGATTACAGAAAAAAAAACCAGATGGAGCGCGCAGAACAGAGCTACTGAAGCAGACAAAGAAAATACAAACGCCGAAGCAAATACAAACTCTAGTCAGTATGAAACGGACTTCCGTGTTGTACGGGAGTCCCGTGTGATTTTAAGTTTTGTTTTAAAATATGCCGTTTTGTGTCTTCAAACAATGTTCCCAAAAACAAAAAAAGGAAAAAGGAATATAATTTCATAGGAAAATTTGAATATTTTTACTGTTATTTATATAATTTAGGCGATTATATTTTGGTGATGAATGGAACACCATACCTCAATGAAAATAGTTTAGTGTGGCGATACTAAATGGAAATTATTTTCCCTGAATTTAGGGTAAAATAAAGATTATATATTTTTTTAGATACTCGTAGACCAAATTATTGATGAGCATTGTATTATTCAATTTAATTTAATTTCAAATTTAATTTAAGTAAATGTTAAATTTGTGAAATGAGTAATTTATGACATAAAAATGTACAAAAAACAAAATCATTAATACATCCAAAAAGTTGTATTTATTTATTTCGTTAGTTCCACCACTGCCCAAAATATTATAAATTTTGTTTCCTCATAAATTAAAAGGTTATACGGAAGAGATCGCTTTTAGCGACAAGATCGCCTTTTGTGCCCATTTTGTTTTGTTATTATAGTGTTACTTCTTGTCAACTTTGTTTATGGTGCCAATAAAGTGTTTTGTATTATATTGTAATGTCATTCGATATATTATCTAAGTGAAACGGCTATATATAGTTTGGTTATAAAATAATGGTTTATAAAATAAAACATTTGTTGAAGGAAGATATTTTTGAAGTTAATATTATGCATAACGTTGTTTGTAAAATGAAATATTTTGAAATTCTTAAGTTTTTTAATATTAAAGTCAAAATACTTTATTCATAAATGTACAATTTACACGTCAATAAATAAAAAATAAAAACAAAAGAAAGAGTATACAAATTGTATACCTACATTTTCAAAGTTTGAAATGACTACTTTACTGTATTATAATAATTATTGCACAGAAAACTGTCAAGCATTTTATGAGTATAACAATTGTACTGACCCATGTCAAATTGTTGTACACATTTTTATAGGACTTTGCCATCACTCTCTAAAAATTCGGTGTAACTATAAAAAGTTTGATCGATAAGCCAGCACTTTAATTTGTTTTTGAAGCTGCCGAAACTTGGGGCAGATATAACTATTTTGGGAAGAGTGTTATAAACTTCAGGTTTTGTGAGTTAGCTTCCGTGACCTTGTAACTTGTGAGAGAGTGTGATATTACATCCAGCTTGTCCGCGTTACGTATGTTTCGAGAATGTCATTATACGGTTACTTGATTTTAAAGTCTTGTTTAAAAAAAAAAGGTGAATAATAAGTGAACTGTTAAAATGATTATTTTGTCAGTTTTTTTTTTGTTTGTTGTTTGGACCTATGCATTTTATCAAAAATAGTTTGGTGGTAAAGATGGTTATTTTAATTTTTGTTTAACCTATCTAAGCGAGTAAATTACTCTAATTTTATTATTTGCGATTCAAGTTAATTTCTAGTTGCATGCAAAATCAAAATTCTTTTCTTCATAGAACGGAAATAGTAGTAACAAAAAATCCTTGCATAATCGGTGTAATAATATTAATATTTTAAAATATCAATTGATGTGTTTATTACACGTGAAGATTTCCCAAGCTAAGACAACAATAGTGGGACTTTTTTCTTAAGACTGACAACATTATACAAGTAATTTGGAACGTTGATTTGACAATTTTACGTCAACATGACTAATTACGGGCCTCACAGTGTTGTTCACGAAGGTTCCATCTGTGTTTATTTCTGTAATCTGTGGTTAGTAAGTACTAAGAACACATGCTTACTCGCTAACTTGCTTAGACGGCCAATTTTGAGATATGGGGTAATGAAGGTAGGTACATACAAACATTACTTACTTCACGTATTTTCTAATAAGTGATTTTCACGTATGTTGTAAGCAATATCCTTAAAAACAAGGTCCCAATACACCCAGATACTTTACGTCGGCCGTTTTGCTTAACAATGGGTGGCTTCTAGCGATAGATCGCCATTTATTGTTTATTTATGTGCCTATGTTTTTTCTTCGTTACTATGTTTGTTAGGTATATAGAGTAATTTACGAAGTTTATCTCGTTATCTGTCACTAAAAATTATCTTCTTCAGCGCAAGTGCTACACAGCAAATATCACAGAGCGTGAAAGTGGCAAATTCTAAGAGGATAAACGATCTTCTAAAGAAATTTATAGAACCATAAAAACAGAAATTGGTGATGGGTCGTGTAGATAAGGTTATAAAGTCAAAATCGCCAAAACTCTAAATAGCAAAAAAAAAATTTGTTCTAAAAAGGTTTGAGTTGTTTTTTTATTGACTCAATATGGACTCGACGTTATTCTTTTCTACAGTATCATCTATTGAAAATATGAAGAAAGAAAAAATCATCATATTCGTTTTTAACCAACGTAAAAAGGAGGAGAAACAATGTTTCAATGTAACTTTTTTTTAAATGCTCTCATTAGGTACCACCCTAAATAATTTACATTCCGCCTTATCATATCTAAATACTTGATCTATTATTTAGACATGTCTAAACTGCCCTATCATCCCTGATCAATCGCTGCACAAACAAAGCGTTTCCCTAAATACTACCCCATTATTCATCAAGCTTTTCTATTATTTTCTATTATGCCACAAAATAATCCTTTGGCAAAATCCTCTCGACCCTACATGCCGCATCACGTTTAAAAAAAACGACTCGACCAAATGCGCTCATTGTGAGCATAGCAGATACCACTCGGCCAGGCCATAGGACACGCCGCGCTACAATCGGATTACGTAGACATTGAAATAAAGTTTTACTAGAGTACAGTCGTTACAGTTTTTCAACACCAGTCAAAATACGTTGGTGAGGATTCGGTTATGCCAATTTATCAGGATTTTAACGAGAGGCGCTATCATCGCATTTTATGAATAAATAAAACAGATGGACGTTAAACAATTCTAGTTCGTCTATATATTCTACGCCTACAATAAAATTGTGGGAGTACGTATTGTGTTCCACTATTATTGCTAAATCCCAATAAACAAAGATTAAAGCATGATTTTAAATTAAATTGTTCATAAATTGCGATTTTTATTGAAATGTGGGGATTATTTCAAGCTTCCCGTAATGGTTATAAGTAGTAAAGTTTTTTTAGTGTTAGAGGACTCTTTGCAGAGTCTACCAAACCTTAGCCAATTATTCTGCGCCGAGCGGTAAGGAGCAAACATTATTGTGTTCCAGTTTAAAAATAATGTTTCCAAAGAAATTACAAGGCAGATAGATATCATCTTAAATCTCCAGTAAGTATAGGGGATAAGCGCGGTACCTACTACCTAGGTACCTACTGTCCTAGGGGCTCTTCTTGTTCAAACAGCTGTGTGATACTTGATACAGTAGTGCTATACCGTAAAAAAAATGGTGATGACTGATGACTAGATATTCGGAGGGTAAGTTTACTATACCGAAACACCGGGCTCCGCGGGGTCCTTCTTCACCACGACAACGCGCCCGCGCACTCTGCGATCAAAACGAGGGACTTCCTGGACTCCACAACGGTCAGAGTCTTGGGGCACCCTCCTTACAGTCCTGATTTGGCTCCGTGTGACTTCTTCTTATTCCCTAAAATTAAAAATCAGCTCAAAGGGATACAGTTTTCATCGCCGGAAGACGCGCTAGCAGCGTTTGAGAAGGCCGTGAATGAAGTGTCTGCGGAGAACTGGAAAAAATGTTTTGAAAATTGATTCAGACGCTTGAATCTTTATATAGAGGCTGGTGGAGAGATATTTGAAAAGATTTTGTAATACCTAGTACATTAGGATATAAGTGCGGTAAGTTGATAATTACAGCCGAGGCTTTATTGCTAGCTCGAGCCGAAGGCGAGAGCTATAATTAGCAGAGGCTGTAATTATCAAAGCGCACGTATGTCATACGACGTTTTATAACATATTTGCGAGGAAATAAACAAAACTCTGACGACATTTTCAAATAAAAACAATACAGCGAAAAAAAACGCGCGGAATAATATTTACTTGATCACAGATCACAGGATCACAGCACAGAGTAAGTAGGTACTTAATCACTATGGATCACAGATTAGATATGCGCGCGCATCGGCGCCTTTTTTTTTAAGCAACGGCACAGAACCAGCCGGTATGCCATTAATAATAAAGTAAATTAATATTGTTGTGTTTTGTTACAGAAAAATTAAAGTAATTTATGGTCTAAATTAATTAAATTAACGAATTTAATAATTCTTTATTATATTTTACCTCTCAAAGTTAATTTTATTCATAAAATGTTGACCACAGTTTTCTGACATAAAAACTCTTTACTAAGATTTAAAAAGGTACCATTCGTTTTAGATGGAGCATATCTCTCTACCTAGTCTGTGGACGGATCATTTTGAAACCGTGCGTTTTACATTACACACTACAGCACTAGTGCGTAATAAGATACATTACGATACAGAAATTGGTCCAATAAGAGACCCTTTACGAGCAAATATGTTATAAAATATTTTTTTCATAGAAGTTCGTTTTTTGATTTCTCAAAACTTTCTGAGTGTCCCACGTCCCACATTATTGGCATAATGTAAAAAAAAACAATTATAAAAATAATATACAATTGTCGTAGGAACTAGTTAATAGTATAAAGTAGCAGCGTCCTGCGGTTTTACCCGCAGTCATCCGCAGTTTCCGTTCTTGTCGTTCCCGTTATTTTTGCGAGATAAAAAGTAGCCTATGTGTTTTTTCAGTCAACAATCTAACTGTGTTCCAAATTTCAACCCGATTTTTTCATACATTACGACGTGATTGAGCAACAAACATAAAAATATCCAAACATTCATACAATTGTGTGTATAATATTAGTATGATAGTTATTATAATATTAGTATTATTAGTGTACTAATGTTTTCTAGTAAGCTAGTAACGCGTGTTCAGTATCCCAATAGATTATTTTTATAGTAGGTATAGAGTGACGAGACGAGCAGGACATGTGCCTGATGGTAAGCAACATGCCTTCCACATAACAGCACAGTGACACGCAGCTATTGGAACACGAAGAGTCCAAATCATTACCTAGCACTGCACTGCGCTCGTCACCCAGATATTATATCTCTAAACCCTGTAATTTCTCTGGAAACATTGCCCTTCAAACCGGAACACAGTAATATTTGCACATTACTGCTTGGTGGTAGAATAACTGGCAAAGGTGTGGTAGGTACTTCCCCAGGCGGACTCTGCCAAGAGTCCAACCACTAGGTACTAAAACCAATCTGGCAAAGATAAAAAAATAAACGAAACATGAAAGAAACACTCGGCAGTTCACCCAAACGAGTGTTTTACTTCCGAGCGTGACGATGAGCCTCAAACACAGCTTACGAAAAATCTGTGGGCGCCAAAAGAAGTTTTCACTTCATAGAAAATCGGAAA
This sequence comes from Ectropis crepuscularia, assembly GCA_963693475.1. NCBI lineage: Eukaryota > Metazoa > Arthropoda > Insecta > Lepidoptera > Geometridae > Ectropis > Ectropis crepuscularia. Next base: position 30,416,575 of record OY856339.1, on the reverse strand, counting down.
ATTTTTGAGTTCATGATATTTGATGGAATGTTTGAAGGAAAGTAGTAGGTAGGTAGTACTTAAGTTTTTTTGCAATGTATTATTTATTATCAGTAACATTGGAAATAATATAACAATTATTTATACTATAATAAAGTACAAAACAAATACACTTCCTAGCAGGGATGTTACGGAGCTTCGACTCCGACTCCGTTATGTCGGAAGTTCCGATTAGTTTTACACCTCCGGTTCCGACTCCGGTTCCGAAACTTTTGAATCGGAGGTTAATCGGATGTCGAAGCATAACTTAGCGGCGGCGCCCTGCGCCGACAGTAACGATCAGTTTCGCAGGAACATGTCGCGCAGGGAATCTCCCGCGCACGAGTGTAATGAAAAGTATACTAAATGAGCACAAGATAGAAAAACGCAAAATTCCAGCACCTTATATTAAATTTCCGCCAATATGATCGTGTCCACCAGGCTCGGTAGCGAGCGAATACCTTTTTGGTGGCGTCGATTTAATCTACAAGGGGGCGCCTAGTGCCAGAAAACGAAAAAAGGACATTTTCGACGCCGCTCACTGATGTTAAGAAACTAAAAACTATAACAAAAAAAATATTGACGTGTGGGTACAATATAGAAAAAGCACAATAACCGAATAGAGTTTTAAAAATAGATCAGATTTTTTTTTAATTGTTCATTTAACATACTTTAACTTAAACTTTAACAGCACTTTGGGATTCAATTAATTGAATTTTTGTTTATTTTTTAATATTCCATATTTTTTTTTAGTTTTTGTGATATTTCATGAAACAAAACAACGAAAAGTTTGAATGAATGTTTTATTTGTCCTAAAATAAAAATCTCTCTCCTACCACTACTTCTGACCCTACCTCCGACTCCGGTTCCGACTCCGACTCCGACTCCGATAAATCAAATTTAAAAACTTTGACTCCGACTTCGGTTCCGATAAGATCACCTCCGTTACATCCCTGCTTCCTAGGTACACTAGGTATCCACACGCATAATATTTACCTCCACTTGGACAATCGGCTAAAACATTTTACAAAATTTATTAAAGCGCCATCTACGCAAGATGATTGATATTACTTGTTCATGATATAAAGTTTATTTCCACTGTTGACATAAGTACAATCCTATTGCGACGCAAATTCATTAATATGGGTCTTTTTAACAGTACAATTTGTTTTGCATAGAGTGCGCTGTTGTAAATAATTTGTGATCAGCGCTTTTTAGCCTGTATTACAATAATTGACGTAAAATATGTATGTTTGTTACAGTTACAGATACATTGTTGTAATTTGTGGTCAAAATTAACTACATAATATATTAATAACGAATTAAAAATGGCTTTATTTTATGTCCCTAAGTTAACAAAGTCCCTAAGTTATCCGTGCGTTTGACATTACATTACCGCACATGTACGTAATGAGATAAGTACATTACGATACTTAGTACTTACTGAAATTGGTGAAATAAGAATAATTAATAAATAAATAAATAAACAAAATTTATTGATTCAATCATTAATTTGGCTTAAAAAAACATCAAAATACTTAATTAAGTACCTATTTGGAACAAATACTTCATATAAGTTAGTAGTTCATTAGCAGCCGTGCTAGGCTGGAGACCTGTGTTACGGCTGCTAAAATAAGAGACTCTTTACGAGCAAATGTGTTCTAAAATAATAGCTAACAGTGCTAACTCTAACTCATCCTTAGCGAAATCAGTCGCTAGTTTTATACAATGGTAGGTGCGTAGGTAAGTACAAAGCCAGGGCGTCTACTCTCTTTCTATGACTTGCGACTTCGTTAACGATCGAACATTTAAACGAAACGATGGCTGCAACCTTACTCTATTTCTCTTGCGGTTCGGCATACGAACTTTCAAGGCCATCCAAACTCATCGTGAACGATGAAATCACAGATAAAACCAAGATAAAACGAATGTCACAGATCACTAACTTATTAGGTTCTTTTCATTGCCATTGCGGTAATTTACGGTTTTTCTTTAACACCATATTTATGATGCGTTATGCCGTATTTTTTAAATTTAAATGTTACATACGTTATCTTTTATATTTGTTTTAATATTAAAGCAATTGGTTCAATGAAACAAGTGCAAATCATATTATTTCCGTAATTATGATCGATGCATGCAAAAAAACCTTTTTATGCGGCTAAATATAGGAGTACTGCAGCATGCATTCGTTTGGGCTACAACTTGTGACAGTCAAAAATATCCGCTTTACGTGCACATACCATACAATACTTGCCATTCGTCCGATTTAAGTTGTACTTATACGGTATTTTTGGTAGTGAAAATCGTACGCAAAATATACGATCTTTTGAAAGGACTCTTACGAATTAAATAAATAACCACAAATTGCATTTAAAAAAAACAACTAAAAAAGTTGAACGACTTCTTTTTTTGTAGTTTGTGTTATGAACTGTGTAGTAGGGTGGAGCGAAAAAACTATTTTCATTTAACAGTGATGTAATAGTCAAAATTCGGTGCCTTTTGGGATTAAATTAACTGCCGTAAAATATTATTTAATTTGGTTTAGAGTAACTGCCTCCGCATCGGCATTGAAATTATGAAAATAGTTGGTATTCCATCCTACCATGATGCTATGTTGATGTGAGGTGTTTAAATATATAGACCATTTTTTAAATGAAGAACGACTACTTATATTTTGATTTTCGGCACAAAAAAGCTTGACTTTGAGTTTAAATTGAAGTAAGGGGAATGAGGGGCGCGGGAGGGGGCGCTACAATTGTCGTGTTGCGCGCGCGTCGCCTCAGTGCTCTATTGTTCTTATCTCGTATCGGTCGCACGCAAAAATATATCGTTTTTTTTCGCTGCAATCATGCAGACAACTCGGAGTGCTTACAAATGTCCTCTTTTTGGTGATATTTGTGAGTTAAAAGGAAACGTTCTGCCTACTTACGAAGATGTAATGAAGCACTATGAATGGACGAGACATCGATTGAAGTTGCAATTAGAAACTGCAAAAGAACCAACTTTCGCGGAGATAGCAGATACAGTGACATCCAGGCTAGAAAATATATGGCAAACTGCGTCTATTCCGACAGTGACTCAAACAAGAATCATTCAAATGTTGAAAGCATATCATCTAAAATGTAAAAACTTACTTAAATCCATCAAAAGGCTCTCCCCGGAGAAGTTACAAAGTTTTCGGCAAAGCAGTAACATGCTTTTCGATATTTCTGCATGCAAGTGCAAAGAATTTGCTCAGTGTGATTGCCCCAAGGATAAAAAGGTACCCAAACAAGAGCAAGCCTTTTTAAGTGATCAACGAACGTCGCGAATTATGATAATAAGCGGCATCGACGTAACTGCTACAAGGCAGTTGCAAAAAAAATTAAAAAGGAAACATAAACGAGCAAATCGCTCAAAGTCATCATTAGACACTTTAGCGTCAGTTGATATAGATCTTAGTACTTCTTCGGCGGCGTCATCATCGTCAGAAAAACCAGAATGCACCGTAATCAAACACGTTCCTGAAAAAAAAAAAAGAAAAACATCTGTGTCCTTAGAGTTCCCTACGTTATCGAAGACCTGTGATAGGTATGGGGTATCAGATAAAGCAGCAGCAGCAATAGCATCATCTGTATTGTTTGACATTGGATCTGATGTTGAGGTCATCGATAGACACAAGTTACGCAGAGAGAGAACTAAAAATAGAGAAAAAATAATTAAAAATGCATCTCTTGCAGAGCTCTCGTCATTATACTTTGATGGCAGGAAAGATAAGACTTTGAAGATTGTTAAAAAAGGTGGTAAATTCTATAGGACTAAGATTGTTGAAGAACATATCTCACTGATTCAAGAACCGGGATCCAATTACGTGGGATACGTAGTACCTGACATTGGTACGGCGAAAGGAATAGAAACTGCGATAACAGGGTTTCTGTTACTTGAAGAAATTTCTCAAGATCACATAATGGCAATTGGTTGTGACGGTACGAATGTCAATACAGGAAAGTATGGTGGAATCATAAGACTACTTGAGAAAAGACTTAAAAAACCCCTTCAATGGATAATTTGTTTGCTACACATGAACGAATTGCCTTTGAGACACCTTTTTCTTCATCTAGACGGGTGTACTTCGGGACCTAAATCTTATGTTGGTCCACTAGGAAAAGCTTTAGAAACTTGCGAAAAGCTGCCTGTTAAACAATTTACATGTATCAATGGGCAAGTGCTACCAGAAATGGCCAAAGATCTGAGTACAGATCAACAGTACTTGTATAAAATAGTCACGGCGGTAATTACAGGTGAATTCCCAGAAGATCTGGAAAATAAATCTCCAGGCAAACTATCACATGCCCGTTGGCTGACGCGTGCTAACCGTATACTACGTTTATATGTAGGAACTGAAAAACCATCAGAAAATTTGAAAACTCTGGCTACTTTTGTTGTTAAAGTTTACGCGCCTTCTTGGTTCCTAATAAAAAATAAACCGTCATGCAAAGATGGCACGCGTCATTTATTTAACATTATTCTGGCCTCCAGATACCTACCAGAAAATTTAAAAAAGGTTATAGATCCTGTCATTCAGAGAAATAGCTATTTTGCGCATCCCGAAAACATTCTTCTTGCGATGATTACGGATGACAGTAAGCACATTAGGGAGTTGGCAGCTCGCCGCATAATAAAGGCACGTAGTAAGACGCAACCTTCAACTCCTAGATTGTTTCAAGTGCCATTGATCAATTTCAACGCTTCGACATACATTGATTTAATAGATTGGCAAGAAAACTTAACTGAACCACCGATTTTGAAAAACGTATCTGACCAAGACATTCAGCACATCGTCCAGTCTGATGGTGAAAGTGAACTAATATTTTTAAGGCTTCCCTGCCACACTCAAGCTGTCGAAAGAGCTGTTAAGATAACGACAGAAGCTTCTATTTCACAGTGCACAAAAAAGGCGCGGTTAGGTGCAATAAAGGCCAAGTTGGAATCACGAAACGTATTGCCCAAATTTGAAACTAAAAGAGATTTTAAAGCCAACTAATATATATTTTTTTTTAAGTTCTCAAAATTTGTATGATTCATTTCTTATTGGAATACTTTAATAAACATCTGAATTATACTTTTTTATTATTTCATACCTAATTATCACAAAATTAAGTACAATGTTTCGCCTTTAAAACTTAAAACTTTTTTACATCATTTTTAAAATTTTAAGGACAGTGCGGAGGCAGAAGATGTGCATAAAATAAGATGAAAAATTACATACACTTTTACATTAATATATGGCACCAATCCCGCACTATTAGAACTCTGAGTTAAAACAAAAAAAATTTTTCATACTTCCGTGCTCCACCCTACTGTGTAGTTCCCACTTTACAGGTACACAGCGTATTTGCACAGTCTAGTTTCTTTGTATAGTTAATACTGTGGTATTAGCCTCTCAATATGACTAATGACCCACTTTACGGAAATCTTTTCGTAAACAATAGTTTTTTATGCCATTATAAGCTAATCGATATAACACTACGGACAAACGGCGCTGAGGCCTTGGTTATGTTTTAAAATTTCTTTCGTGTAGCTTGATAAATAATCGTATTATACACTAGCAGCACCCACATAGTTCTCTTTCGCGTTATATTACCGGACTTTAAAACGATTTTTTGTTGCTTCTTAATTCTGCGAAAATAAATCAAAATTCTGATGACATTTTCAAATAAAATAATTGGCAGTCATAGGAACTGCCGATAGAAGGGAAAACTTATTACTCGGAATTTGATCCATCATGACATGGCCATCAAGAAATGCGTCAGCATTTCCCATTGGCTCACGCATTTCTAGATGGCTATGCCATGATGGTTAGGCTACGCCCTTTCAGCATTTCCCATTGGCTGACGTATTTCTTGTTCACAGATTAACAATGCGCGCTCATCAGCGCTTTTTTTTTAAAGCAAGGGCACAGATCCAGCCAGTATGACATTACGACATTAGTAATAAAGCAAATTAATATTTTTGTGTTTTGTTATAGATAAATTGTTGTAAGTTATGGTCAAAATTAATTAAATTAACAAATTGAATAATGCTCATTATATTTTATCTCTCATAGTTAATTTTATTCATAAAACAGTTACAACTTTTCTGACATAAAAACTCTTTACTAAGATTTAAAAAGGTACCAACAACAAACCTTACCTTTACCTTTACAAAGGTAAGGTTTGTTGTTTATACATTTCAGTGTTGTTTATTTATTAGCATTAATGTAATGTACTTTTTCATGTATGGCAAAGTACCTACTATTTCACACTTAGAGTATCATGTTTTTACAGATATAAGATGAGTCATCTTTACGCCCAATAATTTACCGGGAAACATTAGTTTTAGAAGTAAGTACATATGAAGTAGTAGGACTCTTTGCAGAGTTCACCTGGGAAAGCACCACTTCTTGAATAATTATTCTACCACCAAGCAGTAATGTGTAAACATCACTGTTTTCTCGTTTGCAGAGCAATTTTTCCAGAGAAATTCCATGGTATATAGATGCAGCATCTTATATCAGCGGGTGACGAGCGCAATGCAGTGCTAGGTAATGATTTGGATTCTTCTTGACGTTTTTTTAGTTTAAATAACAGTGACACGCAGCTGCGTGTCACTACAGCTATTTGAAAATAAATTTTTGTTGATGGGATTAAAGATATCTTCAAATCAATAGTGAAGCTGTTTCTTCTGGGTTAGCATGCTCCACCATAGACTTCTTTGTCGTTTAACATCAGGCAAATGGTGGTCAACTGTAAACCTATAATAGTATACAAAAATGTAATTTTAGAGTTATTACATCCAAACATCATAAAAATTCACCCAGCCATTTGGAAATTATAAATGATGTATTGGGGGTTTTTGTTTATGTAATAAAATAGCATTTTATCTTGGTATTGTATTAAAATTTATTAAGTATATCTTCACATTCTCTGAAATCCCCACACATGTCCTGCCAGGAAATTCATAATCATCTCTTTATTGCGATATGTAGGTACTTAATATAATAGATGACAATAGTTAGGTAAAAGGTTAAAAGTATATCATGTCAAGTCTTTCTGCATGTAACAAAAACATAGGTCAATTACAATAAACATTATTCTCATTGTATTCATATTTAAGTAATTATTATAAAATTCAGTACATATTACTTACAACTACATACTCAACAAATATAATCAGAATTATACTAACTAAGAACATGTCAAGTACAATGAATAGATAATGTCAAATAACAAATCGTAATTCAGTTTTTCTAGCATAAAACATAAACAGCCCACTAAATGTTCCCACTGCTGGGACTTGGGGCCTTTTCTCCTAAGGAGAGTTAATATCAGGCAAAATGGTGGTTAACTGTAAACATATAATAATAGTACCTTTACAAATAAGTAATTTTACAGTTATCTCATCCAAATATCATAAAAAGCCATCCAGCCATTGGGAAAGAAATTATACATTGAGGGTTTTTGTTTCTAAATTGTTCCTAGATTAAAATAACATTTTATCTAGTGAATTATATTTAAATTTATTAAGCAGTATATATTCTTAGATATTATCTGAGAACCACATACATGGAGAGTTATCCTGCCTGTAAATTCAGTGTTTCTAACTCTCAAATAATTTTAAACGCTGCTCTTCAGTCTGAACCAATGTCCAACGCCAGCCAGCAGCCACCATCCTCTGTAAATTGTGAATCTGTAAAAGTAAAGAACATTTCTAACTCAAATCGACATAGTCACTATCATTATAAGCTAGTTCTAGTCTATTATCCAAAATTGAGCTGCAAAAGAGCTATAGAGTGTATGGCCGGCCTAATAGTCACATAACTACATTTTTTTGGTAATATTGTTTTAATTAATAATATTGTGCAACAATAATAAGTACTACACCTAAATGAGGAATGCATTGGAGACACCGGGTGCTATGTGCCCATACACAGACTTTTGGCGAGACTAAGTGAACTCCAGAACTTGTTAGGAAAGCCCATGTAATAGGCTTAGTTGTTCAGAAGCTGGTTCTTCTCCATCGTGTGGTTGGAATATCATCAATGGAAATTGGTCGATAATCTGAAAGTAAAGAATGTTTATTTGTTAGAAAATTAACTGAAGAAAGTAGTAGTTATTATAGTTACAAATAATGTGGTTCTTAATAATAGTGGCTCTGCCCTATGGTTTCCATGTTGTAATGAAAATAAGCTAATATGCAATTTGAAACTACCTATGTCTATACACTGTTTCACTATTTTTTAGCTTTTAGTAGTCGAGATTTGGATGGATAGGTGATTACTGAGGGACGGATGGCTCCCATTATCAACTTTTAACTCCCATAATGAGAGTAGATCGGTCGGACTGGACGGTTTTACAATGAAAAGAGTAACAGGCAGGCAGAGTAGGTTACATCTGTATAGTACCTATTAGTAATTAGCTGAGTATTGAATTAGGTAATTTAAGACTTACATTTTACCATTGCTGCAGAGTGAGTCCATCATTTAATCACGCCCTTTAAGGGCCTATTGACCATTTTGCTGACTTGATCGCATAGATTTGGACAAATCAAATCAAACTTCTCGGAGTTGCCGAATTCCAACTAGATGGTTCCATTTTGAAATGAAAATAGATGAATAGAGCAATTATTATGCATAAACAATAAAAAATGAATCGAAGATGAAGAATCAGATGACATAAATAAAAACCAGAAATTAATAGAAGATGAGGAAGAAGAAGACTTTAATCAGCTGACTATTATTTAAAAAAAAATCTTTTTGTTTTTACAAATTTACTAACAAATTGTCTTGCCAGACATATTGCATGCCTCTCGCAGAGGCCAGTTTGTATGGGGCAACTTTTAAAATGTTTTGTATTATCTTATCTTACCTACAAACAGCAATAAAGATTTTTGTATTTGTATTTGTATTTGTATTTGTAAACCCAAGTTTTTATACAGAAAAACAACGAGAACAGCACGAATTACAGCAAATTACAAAGTGTTTGTTTAGAGTTTTGATAAGTCTCGTATCAACGAGTGTTGCCAACTTTATTTTTCAGATATCCGTAGACAATACAAAAGTCATAGTACACAATGGAACTTCACTAAAATTACGTGAATCAATTTTAAATTATAAAAAACTGACTTTTATAATTATTGAATTCTTATAACTTTCAATAAATATTTATAGTCAATTAACACCATGTTCCGGTTTAACAAGCAAACTTTATTTTCGTAGTACAGAGTACCAAGACAAGCAAGACATATGCTTGATAGTAAGCAAGTTAAATAACAGTGACACGCAGCTGCGTGTCACTGTTATTTAAACTAAAAAAACGTCAAGAAGAATCCAAATCATTACCTAGCACTGCATTGCGCTCGTCACCCGCTGATATAAGATGCTGCATCTATATACCATGGAATTTCTCTGGAAAAATTGCTCTGCAAACGAGAAAACAGTGATGTTTACACATTACTACTTGGTGGTAGAATAATTATTCAAGAAGTGGTGCTTTCCCAGGGGAACTCTGCAAAGAGTCCTACTACTTCATATGTACTTACTTCTAAAACTAATGTTTCCCGGTAAATTATTGGGCGTAAAGATGACTCATCTTATATCTGTAAAAACATGATACTCTAAGTGTGAAATAGTAGGTACTTTGCCATACATGAAAAAGTACATTACATTAATGCTAATAAATAAACAACACTGAAATGTATAAACAACAAACCTTACCTTTGTAAAGGTAAAGGTAAGGTTTGTTGTTGGTACCTTTTTAAATCTTAGTAAAGAGTTTTTATGTCAGAAAAGTTGTAACTGTTTTATGAATAAAATTAACTATGAGAGATAAAATATAATGAGCATTATTCAATTTGTTAATTTAATTAATTTTGACCATAACTTACAACAATTTATCTATAACAAAACACAAAAATATTAATTTGCTTTATTACTAATGTCGTAATGTCATACTGGCTGGATCTGTGCCCTTGCTTTAAAAAAAAAAGCGCTGATGAGCGCGCATTGTTAATCTGTGAACAAGAAATACGTCAGCCAATGGGAAATGCTGAAAGGGCGTAGCCTAACCATCATGGCATAGCCATCTAGAAATGCGTGAGCCAATAGGAAATGCTGACGCATTTCTTGATGGCCATGTCATGATGGATCAAATTCCGAGTAATAAGTTTTCCCTTCTATCGGCAGTTCCTATGACTGCCAATTATTTTATTTGAAAATGTCATCAGAATTTTGATTTATTTTCGCAGAATTAAGAAACATCAAAAAATCGTTTTAAAGTCCGGTAATATAACGCGAAAGAGAACTATGTGGGTGCTGCTAGTGTATAATACGATTATTTATCAAGCTACACGCAAGAAATTTTAAAACATAACCAAGGCCTCAGCGCCGTTTGTCCGTAGTGTTATATCGATTAGCTTATATGTAATGGCATAAAAAACTATTGTTTGCGAAAAGATTTCCGTAAAGTGGGTCATTAGTCATATTGAGAGGCTAATACCACAGTATAAACTATACAAAGAAACTAGACTGTGCAAATACGCTGTGTACCTGTAAAGTGGGAACTACACAGTTCATAACACAAACTACAAAAAAATAAGTCGTTCAACTTTTTTTAGTTGTTTTTTTTAAATGCAATTTGTGGTTATTTATTTAATTCGTAAGAGTCCTTTCAAAAGATCGTATATTTTGCGTACGATTTTGACTACCAAGAATACCGTATAAGTACAACTTAAATCGGACGAATGGCAAGTATTGTATGGTATGTGCACGTATTAAGCGGATATTTTTGACTGTCACAAGTTGTAGCCCAAACGAATGCATGCTGCAGTACTCCTATATTTAGCCGCATAAAAAGGTTTTTTTGCATGCATCGATCATAATTACGGAAATAATATGATTTGCACTTGTTTCATTGAACCAATTGCTTTAATATTAAAACAAATATAAAAGATAACGTATCTAACATTTAAATTTTAAAAATACGGCATAACGCATCATAAATATGGTGTTAAAGAAAAACCGTAAATTACCGCAATGGCAATGAAAAGAACCTAATAAGTTAGTGATCTGTGACATTCGTTTTATCTTGGTTTTATCTGTGATTTCATCGTTCACGATGAGTTTGGATGGCCTTGAAAGTTCGTATGCCGAACCGCAAGAGAAATAGAGTAAGGTTGCAGCCATCGTTTCGTTTAAATGTTCGATCGTTAACGAAGTCGCAAGTCATAGAAAGAGAGTAGACGCCCTGCTGGCTTTTAGGCTTTTACAGACTACCGTGTGTTGTGAGGGGAACGGCCGAACGGCCCAACTAAGATTACATCGATTACACGGAAGTAGCACTTGAGTGAGTGCGACGGCGCGCCCAAAAATTACTATTTCGAATTTGCGTCGTCGATTCGACGAACGATGAATATCGAGCATCCCTAGTGGAGACGCTGTAAGAAATCGTAAAAATCGTTATTATAATATAATACGTATATAGTGATGGTGATCTGTGATCGTTATCTGTGCAGGTATTAGGGAGAACTTAATATATTTATAGTGATCTGTGGTAGAACTTTCAAAATCCAAAACAATAACATAACATTGTAGGTGTGTTTCGTAGTTTCGTACATCGTACTTTACTTTTATCGTTGTTTTTCTGAATACAAATACCTACCTATGCAGTTTTCAACAGTAATTTCTAATTTGATTGCTCTAATAATTTACTTACCACTTCTTTTCTGTTAAAAATGGCTCCAAATAATGGCGTTACGGCAACTACGGATCAAATTCGTACGCTCCTCGATTTCTTGGACAAGCACCGAGACTTAGCTCGTGGGAACTTGAGGAGTGTCGAAGGAAAAGTCGAAGCTAAAAGATTGTGGAATAAAATTTGCAACAAGCTAAATTCTATGGGCGGTTCTACTAAGACTATGCAGCAGTGGCAAAAAGTAAGTTATTTACCTACTTAGTAATATTGTAACTCCAAACCAGCGATCTCAATTTCCAAACTGTAGGTATGTCTGTTACGCGGCGAAACCGATCGTAATGCAATGTGGTGCAGTGATAGACGACTCTCCGGGGATGGACCTATGTAGGTACTTTCTACAACCAAGCAAGTGAAGCCACGGAGCGTAGCTACCAAAAAAAAAAACGGCCAAGTGCGAATGGGACTCCCGCACGAAGGGTTCCGTACCATTAGCAAATAAACGGCGAAAACCTCTTTGCCTTTAATCGAAATTTCTTTTACATCGCAATTTCCGCAGACAGGCAAAAAGTTTTATTGTAATATTGATTTTTGGCTCATAATTCTGACGATGAATTCGATATCGCGTTTTATTTTTACTAGTGGCGCTATCTAGTTTATTTGGGACAGACTAATTGAGCAAAAATCAAGTTTGTTGTATGGGGCCCCCATGAAATAATGTTTTTATTTTAGTATTTGTTGTTATAGCGGCAATAGAAAGCATCTGTGAAAATGACAACTGTCTAGCTATCACCGTTCTTGAGATAGACAGCCTGGTGACAGACGGACGGATGGACAGCCAAGTCTCAGTAATAGGGTTCCGTTTTTACCCTTTGGGTACCGAACCCTAAAAATAAGTAATATTTAAATTTGAGATTTAAATAAGTACTTCTATGTTTTTGTCAGGTTTGGTTTGATAGAAAACATTTGGCCAAGAAAGCTGCTACTGCATATCGGATTTCGTCTGGAGGTGGGCCATTAACGTCTGCCAATCTCTCATCCTGGGAGTTGAAAGTGATGGAGGTGCTTGAAGATGGGAATGAGGAACTTCCAACCAGACCCGTGTACATCATCAAGGAGGTAATTACCTACTACATCCAAATCTCAAGTGTAGCTAAAACATCATAAGATTGGGTAGACATAAGTAGAGCGGTTCAAGAAGAAGCTTTCTGTAAATAAATATTGATGGACAATTCACACACAACACCATCTGACCCCAATCTAAGCAAAGCTTGTAATATGGCAGCCAAATAGCTGAATGGTTACATGTTATGAGACGTACTTCTTAGCATTCCATGGATTCACCGTGCGGGTGCCGGGTCCATCGTGTGTCAGAGAGAGAAATCTCGAATAGACCCCAAGACTTGTGACTCGGGTGTAGGTTTAACTCTTCAATTCCCATGTCCAAAATAATGAATTTTTTATAATTTTTAGTTTAGTCATCAACTAAATATGTGTTTAACGAATAGAAAAAAAAAGAAAAAAATACTAAAAGCACCCCCCTCCCTTTTTATAGGGGGGTCACCTGTAGGTGACACTCTGGGCATTGTACTATATTGATTTATGAGGTATGAAGCATCACTTTGACATGAATGAAACACCGGTTTTGTTTACAAGTACCAAATTTATTTATGAAAGTATGGTAACAAAAAACAACAGAGTACTGTACTGTTCTGTTACTAGTAATAGACATACAGTCATACATGTTCCACAATAAATAAACCTAGATCTAGGTTTTGTTGACTGTGGAACATAAGTATACCAACACTTGAGGTGCAAACGAATGTTGCATTTAGCGCACATTTTTCTAGTATGTTGGTGACAGTTCCCACATAGCCGCTGAGAACAGTCAACTTCTGCGTGATCATCCTCTGTTCCTGCACTCCTCACCTCTTTAGACACTGTAGGCTCCAGAGGAACGCCACCGTCAGAATTGCGATTTGGAGGTTTCCCGATTTTTTTAGATAAGTGGTGGCAATATTTCGAGGGAATTACTACGTCTAATACTATGATGTCACTATAAAGCAATTCAAAGTATTGAACTGGAAGTCAGGAACTAGAACCTTCAGACAATCCTGGGTGACAATTTCTTCGTCACAATCACCTTCGCCCCAAGTAGTAAATGAAGAAACATTATTGAACCATCTCTTTACTGTGTGATACTTTTTCTTTATTGAGACAGGTTGAGGTACTTCCTGCAAATGGTCTTGTTCACTAGAATCTGATGGTTGACCAAGTAATTCGACTTGAGAACGAAAAACGAAAGAAAAAATATTCGTGTCGTTTTCTTCTCCACTGTCTTCATCAGTAATTTCACCATATTCAGGAGGGAACATAATGATATCACCTAGCTTTCCACCGGTCTGTAACACCTCAGCAACTTTATCTAACATCCAACATGTAAAAAAAACACTTCAGTAACAGTATTTTCATAAACAATATAACAGTCAGTAAATAAAAAATAAATTGGAATTCATAGTATAATGCCCAGTGTCACCTGTGGGTGACACTGAACATTACAGGCGCTACGGTTATAAAACTATCTGATATTTTTAGAAGTAAATATGTGTCAAGTATAGGTACCATATATAACTATAACATATAATAACAAAAATACCAATACTTACGGTCTAGATATTTTTATAGCACTTTTTATCACAGTAGATAGCACAAACTAAGTTTCTTACCAATTGCCGCTAAATAACCAAGTGATATTGATAACTGATGAGTGATGTGTGCTACCACATAGAAAAAATATAAAGTTGTATTCCATGCCAATACTACTTATAAGATAAAATCAAAAAAATAATATTTTAAATAGTATAAAATCATAACTAAACATATGTCACCTACAGGTGACACTGGGAATTGAAGAGTTAAAAGGGGCCCATATTAATATTTATGTTTATACATAAATATTCGCGTATTTTCACTACAATGCGAGTCTAACCTCATAGCCTCTGTCATTATTATCACAGTATACAGAAACACTACCAGTAGTTCATCGCCTTTGATCTTGGAAGAAACGCCGATAATGTCTAGACACGGGTACGAGTAGGGTTGTCGCAAACAAAAAAACGTGGCACCAAAATAAAATTAAAACATACAGAAGATGTCAGCCTTGAGCCATACTTGCAGGAGCGTGACTCAAGGCTTGCTCAGAGCTTCCCGCTTCTCACCCCGCACGATTGCCCCATCTAGAGGCTTCGTCAAAAGACTGTATGATTTAATAGACTGTTATTATGTACTATTTTTAACTATAATTACTACTATATTCATATTCATTTTTATTGATAAAAATATTTTTACACGTCAATTCATAAATCCAAAATCAGTACATAAATCATTTTTTAAATCAAACGTCTACATTATTGTAAGTATCAAATTAAATTACAACAATAATATCTAGTGTGTCAATTCATAAATACAAATTAATTTATAAATCAAATTTATACATTACTGTAAGTAGGCATCAAATTAAATTAAAATTAAAAACAATAATAACGATTGTGTCCTAATGATTCTTAACTCCAAATTACTTCATATATCAATTACCTATGTACATAAATGTCAAAATAAATTTAAAAAAAAAAATGTCAACAATAATAATAATAAACAAACAGTAAAACCTAGCAATTAGACCATTTTAGCATAATATGGTCGTAGTATTTGGTATGTCTATTACAAATAAAATAAAGAAATTCAGAAATTCAGAAGCGTTCCTTTATAAACACTTGGGAGCAAAGAGAACTATTCTGGAAGAGTTCGATTTTTTTCTTTTTTGTCCGTGTTTATCTGCAATCACTTCAGTGTTTACTATAAGCAGATAGTTTGTGTGGCATTGTGATGCTGAGTGTGTCCTTCAGTGTGGACAACTACTCCTAGTTATTCTATTAGGGCATGACTACAATACGTCTTTTCTCTTAAGAAGCTTTGGGTAGCTACTCGTTGTTAGACCAGCAGGAAGTGCGTTCGGATGGTTTTCTAGGGGCTTTTGATATTATTAATGAAATTTATAATTATTTTTTTTGTCATGTAATATTTTGACTATTCGTAGGGTAACCTTAACAAGTGTTTTTTAATCAAAAATATATGTATGTGGTATCTATGAAATAAAGAACTTTATATTTCGTTGCGGAGGCCAGAATTTCCTCCTGGATAGTGCTCATTTTCAGTTGCTCGTGGATTTCCGAGTTTGTTATATACCATGGTACAGTCCACGAGGTATAAGCTGAGCTTTGCATTAGTGTGAGTGATCACCAAAAGTACAGTCAGACGCAGGACGCTGTGACCATGTTCTCTTAATAAGGTGTTTCTTCAAACCAGAAGTGCTGCCATCTGAATATGATTTTGATGAAGTGTGAGTGGTGTCAATATATGTTTCATCGGTATAAACGATAGGCCTGCCCTGAATACGGTATTCGGAAATTTTAAGTAAATAAGTTATACGTAGGTGACGGATCTCATGCTTTTCCATTAAAATTTTTCTGTTATTCTCTGTCCTTGACCATTTGAATCCTAAAAGAGATACTTCTTTTCGCAATGACCATATTGATCCTGGATAGTTAATGTCAGCTTGTTGTTTAAGAGTTTGTTGTCTGACTGTACTATTGGTAATAGATGCGTATGCATGTGATCACTCACACTAATGCAAAGCTCAGCTTATACCTCGCGGACTGTACATTTGTTTTCTAATTGATTTGGTTTATTTTCAGAATAACAACACACTTCCGTTGTATGTAGAAGAAGAAGAAGAAGGTCCAACCCATCAGCCTAGTATAACCAACTCTCCGGATCAACATTTGGTATTTGCTGAGAGTAGGAAAAAAGGCAGACCGCACATAAAACGCTCGGCGTCTGCTTCTTCTAGTTCTAGTAGTAGTAGTAAGTACTTAGAACTATTAATAATAATTAGCCCTTTATTCTGTGATAAGAAATTACTTTATTTTTTTTTTTATGTACATTGCATTTTTTGTTTATAAAATATACTATAACTTAGAACTATTACCTAATATTAATAAAGAACACAAGAATATTACCAAACAAATGATAGATAATATGGTTTGCAATCTATTTATTAGAGATAATATAGTGACTAATATAATTTAGTGACTGCCTCAATATTCTAGTTAAGTTGTGTGTGCATGCTTTGGATAACAGTTTAGAACATCACAATATTATAATTTATCTGTTATTTAACATTAACTGTAATCTGTTATGTACGCCTAATTAAATAAATAAATAGATACAAAATTGAATTTAAGTGGTAAAACTATTAGGACATAACCAATATGAAGATACAAAGTTTGTTAGTTTTTTTTTTACTTTTATAGGTTTACACTTGACCGCCATCTCGCCTGATGTTAAGCGACGATGCGGTCTACGATGAAGCGTGTTTACCTAGAAGAAACCAACGGGGAAAACCCACTCAGGCAACGCATTCCATAGCCTAGACTCACAAAAGTAGAGTCAAATCTCTTCGTTCGTGTCTTTGGAACATCCACCATGAAACGATGTCGCTTTTTCGAGCTACGAGCACGATAGAAAAAAGGGCAAAGTGGTATGAGATCATGTAAATCAGTTGCACACTCTCCGAAATGTATCCGATAAAAAACCGAAAGGCTAGGAACTTTTCGTCGATGTTCAAGACTTTGAAGTCTCTTTCGCACAAGAGTGTTGCCTATGAGCCTTTTGGCACATCTCTCGGTCGATTCCAAAGCCTCCAGCTGATACTTAGCCGAACCATCTCAAAGATGCGAACAGTACTCCTTACAAGAACGAATTTGTGCTTGATATAACATGAGCAACTGTTCAGACTTGCAGTACCTTCACACCTTTGAGAAGACACCCAGTTTTTTGGCCTTGGACTCGATATACGAACCAAAGTTGAACGTAGATGTCAATGTAACGCCCAAAAACTTAATAAATCATTTTTTTTTAATTGGCAGTCATAGGAACTGCCGATAGAAGTGAAAACGTATAACTCAGAATTTGATAGCTTACTTTGGAAACTACACGGGTATAACCGGAGGGCGTGGCTTTGCCATCATGGCATGGCCATCTAGAAATGCGCCAGCATTTCCCATTGGCTTACGCATTTCTAGATGGCCAGGAGACGCCTTTTCAACATTTCCCATTGGCTGACGCATTTCTAGATAGCCAATGGCCATGGTCCCGAGTTTACCCGAAGATTTCTTATCATACCCAAGCGTGACGCTAGAATTCAATTCACACCCCACGAAAAATTTGTCTAGGCGCGCCAAAAGAAGTTTTCACTTCAATAATAAATTTGTAAGTAATTGGACATAGGATGCTGGACTGTGGACTGGAATTGCTTATAATAATAGTTTTGATGAAAATTTACAAATATCTTTATAGAAAAATTACTTCGAATAAATATAATCTGTGCACGGTTGCCTGAAAGAGCTATAATTCCCAAACTTATTTTTCTGCTGCCCACTGCGAATAAATTATTCTTTAGCGCCCCTACGATTTCATACTCGAAAACCACTGTAACATCAAATTACATTTTAGCTATATTAGCAGAGATTAAACATTCATTCTAAGAGAGGAGAAATTTACTATAACCCGCAAGAGCCCTTAGTTGAGACTTGAGACCTGAGCCCGTCCGGAGTCCGTTGTGTACTACCTACTGGTAGTAGACTCCAAGCATCAACATAACGCCCCCATTTTTTTTCTGGAGATCGTACTGCCCCCCTCTAGGCCTGCAGCGCCCACAAGCTTCGCCCACTTTGGGAAAAGCTGCTATAAAAGCGATAAGGCCACCAATTGAAATGACATTTTTTTATATTTAGATAAGTTAATTGTGTTTGTCTTGTATTGTGACTTTTAATAAAGAGTTTTTCTTATCTCTTTTACAGGCTCACATTCTACACGAGGGAAGAGGCCTTCAGCCAGAAGCAGATTATTTAAGATCGAAGAGCAGCGGTTAGAACTAGAGAGAGCTGCCAACACCGAACTTGCGGGCATCAGATGTGCTCTACAAGAGATGTGTGGCCTCCTTAGACAGTTTGTAAGAAGATAGTTATTAAGTTTACTTTAGTTAAAAATTATATGATTCCTAGATAAAAATGATTTTACTAAGCCTAGGAAAAAACCCCAAATCATATTTATAATGGCCCGACATCTCGACCCATTTTGATGAAACCTGGATACAGTAACTCTATAATATGGTATATTACTATCATTAATAACTTTAAAAAACTAGACTGCAAAAAAACAACATGTAATAAATAATATACTATCTAAGGACACTTTGGTGATTGCGACTAATCTAACGATATCTTAATTATCAAAATCCATCCAGCCGTTTGGAAGATACGTGGAAATAAAGAAATTTACAAACATACAAGATACGCGCGAAAAACATAACCCTTCTTTCAGTCGGGTAAATACATAATTACTTTATTACCAAACAACTGGACTGATTTTAATTAAATGGTCCAAAGTCAAAGTACTTTATTCATAAATGTATAATTTACACGTCAATTAATAAAAACATAAAAACAAAAGAAAGAGCAAACAAATTGTATACATTTTCAAAGTTTAAAATTACTACTTTACCGTATTATAATAATTGTTGTACAGAAAACTGTCAAGCATTATACGAGTATAATAATTATGTTCCATGTCAAATGTTTGTATACATTTTTATAGGACTTTGCCATCACTCTCTAAAAATTCGGTGTAACTATAAAAAGTTTGATCGATAAGCCAGCACTATAATCTATTTTTGAAGCTGCCGAAACTTGGGGCAGATATAATTATTTTGGGAAGCGTGTTATAAACTTCAGGTCCCATAATGTGAGTTAACTTCCGTGACCTCGTGAGAGAGTGTGGTATAACATCCAGCTTATCCGCGTTACGTATGTTGCGAGAATGTCTCTCTCCTCGCGTATTGTATGATTCTAGATTATTTCTGACATACACAGCCACCTGGTAGATCAATATAGCAGGTACGTACCAGTTACCCATGTTACGTACCAGTTACCCATGTTACGTACCAGTACCTACACATATCCGCACAACGTGAGCTGCACTCCAGCACGAGGTTCTAGTCAGCAAATTCAACAGAACTCGGAAATGTCCTGCCTCGTGCCAACTACAATTCGCTGACGATCCTCATTAAACTGTGACCCAGATAACCCTTCAAAGCTGGTTTCAATAAAGAAGTCAGTGTCACTCGATATTCGAAGGAATTCGTACCTAAGTTAGATAGGCTTAAGACGCCTAGTGCCAGGAAAAAAACAGATTTCACCCGCGCGAGGCCCTTCTGAATATGATTTGCATAAAGTCGAGAATAGCATGACACAGTTTGGAGGGAAAATCAATATTAAATCAGGTGTCAATTTTTGACCAAGTTTTATTTAATTACGCAAAAATTAAACGTAAATTCAAAAAAGTATTCAGTAACTTTAATAAAGCGTAAAATTAGAAGTTTTATTAGCGAAAAATAATGTGGGGTCATCGCTGATAATTTCGAGTACCTACTCGAATTAAAATGGGTTTTTTCGGTGTCATTTTCATTTTTTTAATGTAAAAAAATCTGGTCTTTTTTGTAAAATTCTATTCGATTATTGTGCTTCTTCTTGATTGTACCCGTACTTGTACACGTCAAATTTGTTTTTTTGTTATAGTTTTTAGTATCTTAACATCAGTGAGCGGCGTCGAAAATGTCTTTTTTTCGTTTTCTGAAACTAGGCGCCCTTAAGATCCTATGATGTGAGTGTCGTTCTCACTTCGAACGCATTCGCGACTATGTTAAATAGGCTTAAGATATTATAATGTAATGTTAAGTATAGTAAAGTTCGTTCTAAGCTATTCTAGTTTCCTTTCCGAACCCTCCGTCTGCAGCTTTCGTAATTCCCAGTAAAATAATATAAACATACATTTGTAACTATTGGAAGTTCATCCAATAGTAATAAACAAAACATTGTAAAAACAATTTTATGTAGAGATTTACTATCGATTTCAAGGATTGTTAAAATGCTTTAATTACGACTTTCTAAGCAAGACTTATAATCTTTTTGATTGAAAAATAAACTGAGGTAATTAGTATTAGATTACCTATGATACGCATCTTAATAGCGGAAAATTATTCTAAATTCGTTAATACTGTACTAATTGCCTCAGTTTTTTTTTTTCAATCATAAACAATATCAGTCTTGCTTAGAAAGTCGTAATTAAAGCATTTTAACAATCCGTGAAATCTCTTATTGCAATTCCCATGTGTTTTGATTCTCGGTCAATAGGGGAACGAGTGGGAAATAAAAAGTTCCAATCGTCACCACTGGGGCGTTCCAAGTTCCAATCGTCACCACGAACGAATTTTTTTTTTCCCATTCGTTCCCCCACTGGGGACGATCGAAACTTTTTTTTTTCACTCGTCCCCAGTGGGGACGAACGGGAATAAACCCGATAACATGACCCGCCCCACCAGAATGCAAAACGTTTGACAGTATTTGTGAAAGTATTTACAACGCACTACTACTACCTGCCTGCTACTGAAAACGAATAATTACAACTACATACAAACTCTTTCGTAAGGATGTGACCTACACACATTAAAACAGTAATTTGGAGGGGCGGGCCATGTTATCGTAGTAAATCTCTACCCAAATTTAGCTCAAAGCATGAAATGTATCCCTTCTTATCCACCGCAGTACCGGTAGTGTCGTGGGGATTTTTTGAAGTGAAAACTTCTTTAGGCGCGCTATAGACAGAATTTTCGTGGGCTGTGAAATGGATTCATCAATCGTCACGCTTGGATATGATAATGGATCGGATCGGATATGAAATCTTCGGGTAAACTCGGTAAAAACGGCCAGGTAGGTACCAGGGCAACAGAAACAGTAAAGAGTTTCGATTACCTACCTCCAACAACAGCCCAACGTTTATCTCCAGATACCAGGGCAACAGAAATATAAAAGAGTTGCGTTTGCCCCTAGGTACCAGTCCCTGGGCAACAGCAAGTTTTCACTTCTATCGGCAGTTCCTATGACTGCCAATTTTTTTTCCCTTCTGCTGTTGTACTAGCCAGTAGTATTGTGGGTAATTTGTAAAGGGTCTTATTTTGTTCGACACTACTATTGTACCGAAATTCTCTACCAGTAGGGAATATTTCTTATTGAGTAATTTATGATGAGTTATCATTTTGATAAACGAAAAAGAAATCACTATACACTTAGGAATTTTGTTTTACGATGTTGAGCTGAAACTGTATAAAAATTTAACAAAAAACCATACCATAGTATGTACCTAATATTCCCAACGGCACTACTGGTTGAAAGATGTGGTACATACTTGCACAGTATTAAATCATACAGTCGTTCGACGAAGCTGTCTAGACGGGGCAATCGTGCGGGGTGAGACGCGGGAAGCGCGCTACTGCATTGCCTACATTACATTACAATGATAGTATTGCAGGAGCGCGGCTCAGGGCTGACGTCTTCCGTATGTTTTAATTTTATTTTGGTGCCACGTTTTTAAAATTACGACAACCCTACCCGTGTCTAGACATTATCGGCGTTTCACCCAATATCAAAAGCGATTAACTTCTGGTAGTATTTCTTTATACTGTGTATAAAGTTTCTTTATAGTAGTGTCAATGGGAACGAAGATAAGATCCTTTACAATTTACAAATTACGAACATTACCATCTTAGTAGTTGGGGAGCGCAGTTCAGGGCTGACGTTTATGGTATGTTTTTATTTTATTTTGGCTGTCTGTTATTTGAAGTGTTGCTTACAACTTGTGCTCTACACATTTTGATCTTCTAGTCAACGGCTTTTTAGATGTTTTTTGTATGTGTTAAATAAATTCTAGATCACTATCAATGTACCTATATAATACAAACACTAATCTGATTGGAAAAAAATGTATACTAGGTACCAGTATCTCTACCTGGTCTGTGGGTACCAGGTAGGTGACTCAGAAAGTTTTGCGAAAAAAAGTTTTTATGTATAAGACACTGACCACTTGTTATTATTTTGAAAACTTCGATTATTTATAAAGTAAAAATACATCTGTTCGATTTTCAAATTTCCCTCCGCATTTTTTTGAGAGCGAATTATTTTTTTTTTGTTTCATTAAAAATGGATCTGCGTCGAGAACATTTTCGTGCTATGATTTTTTATTTTTAAGATTTAGTTTTTTTTTTAACTTGAATAGGTTTACACTTGACCTCCATCTCGCCTGATGTTAAGCGACGATGTGGCCTACGATGAAGCGTGCTTTCCTAGAAGAAACCGATTCACTCTCGACTTGAAGACACCAAGATTATGACTATCGGGGAAAATTCACTCTGGTAGCTTATTCCACAGCCTAGACGTTCTTACCACAAATGTAGACTCAAACCTCTTTGTTCGTGTCTTAGGAACATCAACCATGAAAGATTTTGCACGATCACCTTCGCGTAAGGAGGATAGTTTCCCGCTGAGTGCCGCACAACCTCACCGAAGCTCAGAAGCAGGCCCGTGTGGATTGGTGCCGTGTATGATACAAAAATTTGATGCAGGCTCGTCACGGCGCGTTTACGACATTGTGACAGGTGACGAATCCTGGATTTATCAATACGATCCAGAAACAAAGCGTCAGTCGACAGTTTGGCTGTTTCAAAATGAACCAACACCTACGAAAGTGAAGCGATCGAGGAGCACAAGGAAAATTTTGATCGCTAGTTTCTTCACTTTGACGAGGTACATAATTTCAATTCCACTTCGAGACTAAAGCAGTATCAACGCCGAATGGTATAGCATAAAATGCTTGCCAGAAGTTTTTTTTGCAATGAGAATCAAGCGACCGAACATCGGGCTCCGCGGGGTCCTTCTTCACCACGAAAACGCGCCCGCGCACTCTGCGATCAAAACGAGGGACTTCCTGGACTCCACACCGGTCAGAGTCTTAGGGCACCCCCTCCTTACAGTCCTGATTTGGCTTGTGTCTTCTTTTTATTCCCTAAAATTAAATCGGCTCAAAGGGATACAGTTTTAATCGCCGGAAGACGCGCTAACAGCGTTTGAGAAGGCAGTGGAAGAGGTGTCTGCGGAGGACTGGAAAAAATGTTTTGAAAATTGGTTCAGACGCCTGAAACTTTGTATAGAAGCTAGTGGAGAGTTCTTTGAAAAGATTTAGTAAAAATATTTTTTTCATACAAGTTAGTTTTTTAGTTTCTCAAAACTTTCTGAGTGTCCCACGTATTTAGTCAAACCCCATCGAGTTTGGGCTAGTTTCATTCGTTATTAAGATGGTAGCCAGGGTCAAATGATGAAGCTGGAAGATGGCCATAGGAACTCAGTAATTAAACGACATAACCCCGTGGAATTTGGGCTCGTTTTATTCGTCATTATGAGTACTTTGTCGCTAGATGGTACCAGATGGACCAGGCTGTGATGATGAAGCTGAAACATAATAGCTCATCATAAAGAGAAGCAAGCTTTATTTAAAATTTAAAACAAGTTTTAATTGCTACGTTATTAAAACAACTTAAAAACTTAACGGCAGTCTTTTTTTATGTATAGAGACGAGCACGCGGGTACGCTTTTTGGATGGGTGAAAACGTCATCGACATCGTAATGCATTTGTGCATTTCTGTAGCTAAAAGTCGTATTATAAGATTCTATCTTCTGCTTATAACTTTAAATATATAATTCGTACGTGTGTTGACAGTGAACTCCTCCTAAACGGTTGGACCGATTTGAATGATTTTTGAAGTGAAAACTTCTTTAGGCGCGCCTAGACAGATTTTTCGTGGGCTGTGAATTGAATTCATTCGTCACGCTCGGGTATGATAAGAAAGCTTCGGGTAAACTCGGGACCATGGCTATTGGCAATCTAGAAATACGTCAGCCAATGGGAAATGCTGAAAGGGCGTGGACAGGCCATCGTGGCATGGCCATCTAGAAACGCATCAGCCAATGGGAAATGCTGACGCATTTCTAGATGGCCATGCCAAGATGGCGAGGCCACGCCCACCGGTTACACCCGTGTAGTTTTCAAGGTAAGCTATCAAATTCTGAGTTATAAGTTTTCACTTCTATCGGCAGTTCCTATGACTGCCAATTTTTTTTTGTGTGCGTTTGGCTAGCGCCCTGCGGGGCTAGCACGGGCAGTTGACAATTACTCCACCGGGAAAGGAAATAATCTCTTTCCCCCTTGTCAATTTTGTCCACTGTCAGAGCACGGACTCGCCGGTGGATAGTTATTCCACGGTGGATATACGGCGAGAGTAGCGTTATCACTTCAGTATTGCCGTTATAAGAAAATTAAATAATAAAGTGGCCAAGTGCAAGTTGGACTCGCCCATGAAGGGTTCCGTTGCAGCAAGTAACATAATATACATAGTACACATAGTTCTTGTACTTCGTTGTAACTTTGATCGAAGTTTTAATGATAGTGTATTTATGACTTACTAAAAACAACTACTTATCAGATCGAGTTCAAACCAATTTTCGTTGGTAGTTTGCATGGTAATGTACATCATATATTTTTTCATTCTCTTACTTTAGAAGTTAGAGGGAGGGGGGGCACACATTTTACCTCTTTGGAAGTGTCTCTCGCGCAAATTATTCAGTGTAGACAAAAATTATATTAGAAACCTCAATGTCGTTTTTGAAGACCTATCGATAGACACCCCACACGTGTAGGTTTGATGAGTTTCATTTCTCAGTATGGGGGGCAACCCTAATTTTTTAAACTTTTTTTTATAAAAACTTAATGCGGTTCACAGAATACATCTACTTACCAAGTTTCAACAGTGTAGTTTTCATAGTTTCGGCAAAAAGTGGCTGTGACCTGTGACAGACAGACGTGACGAATCTATAAGGGTTCCGTTTTTAAGTTTTACGGAACCCTAAAAATGACGTATTGATCATCAGTTTTTCTGTCAACGTTTGCTCTTTTTCCTTTTTTTTTCTGTGCTGCGTTTTGAGGTTTTATATGTAGGTTTTATATTTTTGTAAACAAATATAAAACATTTTCTCATCTAAATCACACCTTACATACATACCTTAGTATAGAGAACGCATTTAGATATTAATATGAGTAATTATATAATTAAAAATATAATTAAAATATGCTTGCGACATTATGTTTGAGAGAGATTTACTTATATCCCCACCTCCAAATCAGACGATAGTTTGTCCCCTGTCATATGTCAATTGAAGAGTATTTATCTTCGTTTTCCCGAGTCCGTGCTATACAGCGGGGAGTAGCGTGGAGTAGCGTGATATAATGTCCACGACAAACGTCAAGTGGAAACATTTTATCCCTTTCCCCTGTTGCCATGCTATGCAAGGTGGAAATGATTATTATATCCACTGACAGGTGGATAAAAATGGTGGAAAGACTATTAGTCCACAGTCCGTGCTAGCCCCGCTTGACGGTTTATATTCACAAATTAGTCTCGCTAGAACTCCAGAACTGTTGGACTGATTTAGCTGATTTTCTCTGAGTGAGCTGAGTTCTCCCGACTAGACCAGCCGTAACTGAAGTAAGTGAGACATGTATTAAAATATATTATTGACTTTATAATTGAGCCCATGCACCAGCGTCTCATGATAAAGCTGGAAGTCTACTTGTAGTGCTAGGACTCTTGGCAGAGTCCGCCTGGGAAAGTACCACACCTTTGCCAATTATTCTACCGCCAAGAAGTACTGTGCAAACATTACTGTGTTCCGGTTTGAAGGGCAATGTTACCAGAGAAATTCAGGGCTTTCAGATATGACATCTTTGAATCTCTGGGTGACGAGCGTAGTGCAGTGCTAGGTAATGATTTGGACTGTTCACGTTCCAATAGCTGCGTGTCACTGTGCTGTTATGTGGCAGGCACATGTCATGCTCGTCTCTATACATTAAAAAAAAGACTGCGGTTATGTTTTTTAAGTTGTTTTAAAAAAGGAACAATTAAAACTTGTTTTAAATTTTTAACAAAGCTTGCTTCTCTTTATGATGAGCTATTATGTTTCAGCTTCATTATCAGACCCTGGTCCATCTGGTACCATCTAGCGACAAAGTACTCATAATGACGAGAAAAACGAGCCCAAATTCTACGGGGTTATGTCGTTTAATTACTGAGTTCCTATGGCAATCTTCCAGCTTTATCATTAGACCATGGCTACCATCTTAACCTTTTGACCGCCAGAGTCACCTATACTTGACAAGCGCTAGCGAGCCCTGAGCGCCAACGACGTCTATTTATAGTTGACGAAAATTAAAAAACACACTATACCAAAATATTAATTAAAAAATTATGAGTAC
The DNA here is from genome assembly GCA_963693475.1 of Ectropis crepuscularia. Taxonomy (NCBI): domain Eukaryota; kingdom Metazoa; phylum Arthropoda; class Insecta; order Lepidoptera; family Geometridae; genus Ectropis; species Ectropis crepuscularia. The sequence goes on along the minus strand of OY856339.1, from coordinate 30,389,534 downwards.
TGGTATTTTTTTTTACATAACTTGTCCTTAAATAGACAATCCCAGCAGAACAAAGTGTAAATGTACGAAACTAGTCGCTGAAAACCATGGGAGCTGTGATTTTTTTAATTTTGTGCTATGATGTACGCTTGGCGTACAGGGCACGGAAATGTATAATTTAGTCCTGGCGGTCAAAAGGTTAATAACGAATGACACTAGCCCAAACTCGATGTAGTTTAAGTAAATAGTATAAAATATTTGCTAATCTGATTAGTGTTTGTATTACATAGATACATTGATAGTGACCTAGAATTGATTTAACAAATACAAAAAACATCTAAAAATCCGTTGACTAGAATATCAAAATGTGTAGAGCACAAGTTGTAAGCACCACTTCAAATAAAAGACAGCCAAAATAAAATAAAAACATACCATAAACGTCAGCCCTGAACTGCGCTCCCCAACTACTAAGATGGTAATGTTCGTAATTTTGTCTCAACCCCGCTGCGCACGATTGCCCCGTCTAGACGGCTTCATCGAACGACTACGATTGTGCTGCTACCCAGTAGTGTTGTGGTTAATTTGTAAACTGTATAAAGGGTCTTAACATCTTCGTTCCCATTGACACACTACTATCACAGTGTAGTTAGTTTAGCGGGACCTTTTCCGCACCTAGCCTCTTTATTGGGCCGTTGTACGTGACTCATACTTCCCTTTGCTACAACCAGCCCAAACCATCCCAGAAAGCAAGCATCCTGTTAAGGTTGCGACAGGCATCCGGAACAGACGACGGAGATTGAAGGAACTCTGCCCGTTGATCTGCCACACAGCTGCACTCCACAAGTACATGCTGTGGCGTTTCTTCTTCCTCCATGCATCCTCTGCATAGAGTAGGTACTGTCTGTTACACCTATGGTATATAAGTGCTTATTTAGGGGATAGTGACCAGTTATTATACCTATAACTTTAACGAATTTTGTCCCTAGTTAGTCTGATGAGGTTGCAGGCAAGTTCTTTTAGTTGCTTCCGGAATAGATTTTTTTGTTTGTTTAGGAGGAGTTCACTGTCAACACACGTACGAATTATATATTTTAAGTTATAAAGGCCGATTTACATCAGACGAGCGAATGCTCATTCTATCCCCACTGTATCAAATTCATTTGGTGTAAACAAACGTAGAGCATTATTGCGTTGTTTTGTTTGCGTTCGCAAAGATTCTATGGAATATATAATATGGAAAACGCTAAGAACGATCTTTCGTTTACACTAAAAGATCGAGAAAGAATGCTCTTGTTCCAGCTCTAGCTCTACGTTCGTTCAGTTTAAATCGGCCTTAAGAAGAAGATATAATCTTATTGTATTAGCTACAGAAATGCACAAATGCATTACCTACGATGTTGATGACGTTTTCACCCATCCAAAAAGCGTACCTACTAGCACGTTTTGCTCCGCCGCTCCGATGCAGCATTAGCATGTCGCTAACGCCTACTTATAAGATTTCCCGTTATTTTTTTGGGATAAAAGGTAGCATATGTGTTCTTTCAGACTATAATCTACCTGTATTCCAAATTTCAGCCCGATCCGTTCACGCGTTACGATGTGATTGAGCAACAGACATCCAGACATCCATACGTTGACATTTACAATAATTATTAATACTAGTAGCATAGTAGGATGTTGTGCGAACATCGAATATTTCTAGCCACGAATCAAAGAATGCCGTTCCGTAGTAAACATGCTCCATATTTTACTAAAATCTCAACCCCATTATTTCAAAATAAACAATCACCATGCCGGCATTCTCCGTAGATTACAATGGAATTACTTGAATGTGGAATAATTCCGATAATCACCACATGGGATTACGTACGCATTAAATTGATGGAACCCACACAACGCGTCATAGACTAAATTATTTTTGATAATTCTTTTCAAACCTACTTACATATATTTATAATAAATAAATAACGATGGACACTTCACACACAACACCATCTGACCGTAATCTAAGCAAAGCTTATTATTATTACTCGGATGCCAGACAGCTGATATATAATACCTTTATAGTTTTAAATACTTACTTATTATTATGCATACAAACATAACATAGCGAATACTTGTATTCATCACACAAATATTTGCACTAGGTAGGAATCGAACCCACAACCTGGTTGTAAAGTTTTTCACATGCCTGTCGTAAGAAACTTCGTTCCTATTATGACACATAGTAGGTACTAGAAAAATAGAGTTCTAAAAAATTGTTAGGTAGTTTTTCCAAACATGACTTCTCTGTTCCTTCTTATGGTCACTATTCTATGACACAGAAGTGTTAAAATCAGTCTAATGGCCACGAACTGCTGATTCTCACAAATGGTTTAATTCGGTACGGATGCCCCTGCATTGTCTTCGGTCGGTTGATTGTTTGGACTTGCTTTACGGTTTGACAGCCGCTTTAATCACGATTTCTATAAAATTTTACGGTAGGTCCCTATCAATTATTATTGTTCTAAACAAAAACAAGTAAGCTATTTTGGCAACGGCACAAGATGTGCTAGTTGTTAGTCGTCACAATTAGAATAAAAATTGCAGACATAGGAACTGCCGAAAAAAGTGAAAACTTACAACTTAGAATTTAATAGCTCACTTTAGAAACCACGCGGGTGAAACTGCAGGGTGCTGCTAGTCTAGGATAGGAATCTTCAAAGTGTGGTAATCTAGATTAGTATTATAAACATGGCCATTGGCCACCTAGATCAGTCTTCTAAATTAAAAAAAAAGTTAATCAAGCAAGGCGATCTAGAAATGCATTAGGTGACGATAACGCGAAATTAATGATTTTTCTTCGCCCGTATCTGAAGATATAGTGCCACCAACTTATTTGTAGAACGGCTAAGCTCTACTGACGGCCACAGAAACACAGACCACATAATTTTGGCTATCGTCGCGTCATCTCATTTACTTTTAATGTTTTTTTTTATGTCGAATAGTAATGTCGTGTTATTCGACTATTCGCTAAAGTGAATGGCGATTAATCGGTATTCGACTATTCGCTATAAACACTATTCGCGGCAACTCTAGTATCAAATGAAAGGGCTTGAATAGTAGAATACTGTACAAATTTCAATTCCAAGGTAGTCGGAGTAGATCACAATTTTTAACTTTGTCTTGTCGGTGATGCAGTCACGTCGTCAAAGCTCGCCGTACGAAGCAAATGATGGCGTCGTCGGTGTATGAAAATGACTACAATAAAAACCTTTCAAAGCTAAATTTAACCTCACATTTGATTAATAACAACGTACGCTTTCGGCACTCGCTAGAACGTATCAATCATACACTCGGGACGTTTGTATGACTTGTTTGTTTGTTCAAGCCGACACATAGAAAGACCCTCTCGTTTTGTAATCCGTCTTACTTTCGTATGTTCAACAATACAAACTTATATGTTCGCTTAACTAGGGTCGCTGCTTACGCTGCTGTCGATTTAAATGGTCATATTTTTTGTTTATTGGTTCGATTAGAGTAAGTTTTACTTTTGACCTCGGGAACTGATATGTTTGTGGCTCTGTGCATGAGTGTTTAAATTCTGTTAGTTTGGTTCTCCACGTTAGACGGTCAGAAGCCGAAATATTGTATGCTTAAGAATAAAAAATAAATGGTGTGGCGAGCCGATAGAAAAAAAGAGCAAGGTGGTATTAGATCATGCATATCAGTTGCACGCTCTCCGAAGTGTATGTGATAAAAACCCGATAAACTAGCAATTTTGCGGCGATGTTCAAGAATTTGAAGTCTTTTAACACTTGACCGCCATCTCGCCTGTTCCACGCGACGATGCAATCCATGATTTATTTACCTAGAAAAAACTGATTCACTTTAGATTTGAAGACACTAAGGTTGTAACAATCGGGAAAAACATACTTACTATAGCAACGCATTCCACAGCCTAAACATTCTTATCACAAAAGTAGAGTCAATCCTATTCGTTCGAGTATATGGAAGGTCAACCATGAAACGATATCGCTTTTATAATATTACCTAGTAGGGTTATTAAATCGAATTTATTTCAGTTCAAAGTTCTAAAGATGACTCCCAGCCTTCATAACATTAATACGGCCTTTCTCAAGACAATACAGAAATTATCCAGACATCATTTTCTATACATTTACTTATATAATAACACACAAGTAAGTACACCGTGGGAACATCCTGCGCCGAAAGGTAAATTCCTCTGTCTCTTTCTATCTAGAATTCTGATGTATATACCTCTCTCTGTCTTCCGAAATTCGTGACTATACGATTTTGGTACGGCGAGAGAAGTAATTTGTATCTTGTTTTCGAATGGATGATTATAATGAAGATATTTCGGTTCCTTTTATGAAGTTGTATGTTTTCGATAAAAATAAACGGATAGGTAAGGTACAGTTTCAATAGAAATACCAAAAGGCTCATAATATTATGCAATGGACACCCTCCTTCGAAAAATACTTCAAAATCTTGAACATCGCCGTCAAATTGCTCGGGGTTTACCCGACTGAAAGAAGGGTAGTTTTTCGCGCAGATCTTGTATGTTTGTAAATTTCTTTATTCCCACATATCTTCCAAACGGCTGGATGGATTTTGACAAATAGATCGGTAGATTCGTCTCAATCACCCAATTGTCGTTGGATAGTACAGTCGGGTTTTCAAATTAAAATTATTATCGGATACATTTCGGAGGGTGTAACTGATGTGCGTGATATACCTACTCGTAATACCACCTTGCTTTATCAGACTGCTCCTAGCTCGAAAAAGCGACATCGTTTCATGATCAACGTTCCAAAACTCGAGCGAGGAGGAGTTTTGACTACAATTTTGCGATAATAACGTCTAGATTGTGGAATGCGTTGCCCGAGTGGTTTTTGAAGTGAAAACTTCTTTTGGCGCACCACTTACAGATTTTTCGTGGGATTTGAATTGAATTCCAGCGTCACGCTCGGGACTGGTAAGAAATCTTCGGGTAAACTAGGGACCATGGCCATTGGCCATCTAGAAGTGCGTCAGAATGTCTGATGCCGATGCGTTTCTAGATGGCCATGCTAATGGCCACGCTCTCCGGTTTCACCCGCGTAGTTGCGAAAGTATGCTATCAAATTCTGAGTTATAAGTTTTCACTTCGACAAAGAGGTCCAGCGAAGGATCCAACTCGGATGGCAGCGTTCGGGAAAATTCGACACATCTTTGAGTCCAAAATACCCCAATGCCTAAAGACAAAAGTCTTTAACCAGTGCGTGTTGCCAGTGATGGCTTATGGAACTGAGACGTGGTACTTAACTGTGGGCCTCATAACAAAGCTCAAAGTCACACAGCGAGCTATGGAGAGAGCTATGCTCGGAGTCTCTTTGCGCGACAGAATCCGTAATAAAGATATTCGCAAAAGAACGAAAGTGGCCGACACAGCTCAAAGGTTAAGCAAGCTGAAGTGGCAATGGGCAGGCCACATCGCTGGCAGAACTGACGACCGATGGGGAAGAAAGGCGAGTGTGAGTCGAGTGGCGACCACCAACCGGAAGACACAGTGTTGGACGGCCTCTCACTAGATGGGCAGATGACCTCACAAAGGTCGCTGGAAACCGCTGGTTGCAGGTTGCGCGGGACCGTTCGTTGTCGAAATCTAGGGGGGGAGGCCTTTGTTCAGCAGTGGACGTCTTGCGGCTGATGATGATGATGATGAAGTTTTCACTTCTTCTATAGGCAGTTCCTATGACTGCCAATGTATTTATCTAGTGGTTACAATATTGCTGTCTTCAAGTTTTTTGTTTTTTCATAATATTAAAAATCGTCAAAGATATAGACCATCAAACTTCGAGAGTGGGGGGTCGCGACGTCACTCGTGAGTAAAAATCGTACTCACAAGTGACGTCACACGAAATTTTGAAGCGCTGTATCTTCGTCATTTTTTGTTTGTGAAACAAAAGAAAAAATACGTGTACAATATTTTTTGGCAATCTAACTAACGGGCTACTTAGTTTTTTTGAGGATTGTACCCTATTGATATTTGATATGATGATGATGATAGTCTAGAATAGCATTTAGGGTAGTTTTTGAGGCGGGAAATTGGAACTACAAACGTGGGCAAAACCGCTCGCCACTGCTACTTTTAAGTTTTAAACTAACAGATTGGTGAGATTCCGGAGAAACCTAGCCCAGTCATATTTATAAGAGTCATCACAACAAAAGCGGAACTAGACATGATCTTCCTACACCCTTCCCACATAAATTCCTCTGTCGGGATTCAAACTTGTCACTCGACGAGCTGTGGGAGCAACATACTATTCATACGTAACTGTTAAAAGTCAAACAAAATATGTATATCCTACTAATACCTACGAGAGTATGGATGTTTGGATAATTAGATGTTTGTTACTCAATCACGACGGAACCTGTGAACGGATCGGGTTGAAATTTTAAACAGTTAGATTATAGGTAGTTTGGGTTTTTGACGTGACATCATCATCATCATCATCATCAGCCGTAAGACGTCCACTGCTGGACATAGGCCTCCCCCCTAGATTTCCACAACGAACGGTCCTGCGCAACCTGCAACCAGCGGTTTCCAGCGACCTTCGTGAGGTCATCTGTCCATCTAGTGGGAGGCCGTCCAACACTGCGTCTTCCGGTTCGTGGTCGCCACTCGAGAACCTTTCTTCCCCATCGGTTGTCAGTTCTGCGAGCGATGTGGCCTGCCCATTGCCACTTCAGCTTAGCTACTCTTCGAGCTACGTCGGCTACTTTAGCTCTTTTGCGAATATCCTCATTACGGATTCTGTCGCGCAAAGAGACTCCGAGCATAGCTCGCTCCATAGCTCGCTGTGTGACTTTGAGCTTTGTTATGAGGCCCACAGTTAAGGACCACGTCTCAGTTCCATAAGTCATCACTGGCAACACGCACTGATTGAAGACTTTCGTCTTCAAGCATTGGGGTATTTTGGACTCCAAGATGTGCCGTAGTTTCCCGAACGCTGCCCATCCGAGTTGGATCCTTCGCTGGACCTCTTTGTCGAAGTTGGATCTACCCAATCGGATCTTTTGACCCAGGTAGACGTATTCGTCAACAACTTCGAGTGTGGTATTCCCAACAATAACCGGTACAGGTGAGACATGAACATTTGACATGACCTTCGTCTTGTCCATATTCATCCTCAAACCTACCTGTTGGGATACTCTACTGAGGTCCCTGAGCATAGCACCGAGGTCCTCCATCGACTCCGCCACAATGACTATATCGTCGGCAAACCGAAGGTGAGTGATGCATTCGCCGTTGATATTGATGCCATGTCCGTTCCAGTCCAGTAGCTTGAAAACATCTTCCAGCGCGGCAGTGAACAGTTTCGGAGATATGACATCTCCCTGTCTCACGCCTTTCTGTAGCCGGATATGTTTTGTGCACTGGTCCTGTAATCGGACAGACATTGTGGCTTTGCTGTAAATGCACCTCAACACTTCGATATAGCGATAGTCCATGCGGCATCGCTGGAGAGACTGAAGCACTGCCCAGGTCTCGATGGAATCGAAGGCTTTCTCATAGTCCACATACGCTATACATAGTGGCCGATTATACTCCTCGGTTTTCTGTATAATCTGCCGAAGCGTATGTATGTGGTCTACGGTACTATAGCCTTTTCGGAAACCGGCTTGTTCGGGTGGCTGGAAGTCGTCAAACCTGCGTGCGAGACGATTCGTGATTACCCTCGAAAACAACTTATAAACGTGGCTCAGAAGTGAGATGGGTCTGTAGTTCTTCAACAAGGTGTTGTCACCTTTTTTGAAGAAGAGCACCACCACACTTCTGCTCCACGCTTCTGGCGTATTACCGTCAAGTATGACGGAGTCGAACAGCTTCTGGAGGACTTTAAGTACCGGTTTTCCACCCGCTCTCAGAAGCTCAGTCGTAATTCCGTCGTCGCCAGGTGCCTTGTTGTTCTTAAGTTGTTTGAGGGCCATCCTAATCTCATACAGGCTGACTTCCGGGATGTCTTCGGTAAAGTGTCGGGTCAGCTTGGCTCTTGGGTCTTTTGCCATGCTAACGACAGGTCGTGTTTGCGTAGAGGTGTATAACTGTTCATACAACCTCTCAATCTCCTCCAAAATCTCGGCCCTCGACGAGACGACGTTACCACTGTCGGTCTTCAATTTGGTCAATTGACTTTGCCCAAAAGACAGATTTCTTGCGAACACTTTCGAGCCTTTATTCCGCTTGATCGCTTCTTCAATACACGAAGTATTGAAGCAGCGTATGTCGCGTCGCACACAAGTAGAAATCTGTCTATTGAGCCGTCTGTATACCGTCATGTCGACCGAAGACTGCAATCGCATATCTCGCCTAACCGCCATGAGATTCAGAGTATGATCGGAGAGCTTTTGGGTTCTATTCTGGCGTCGGCTCTTATACAGTGCCTGATTAAGAGTTCTGACCGCCCTAGGCTAATTATGAAGACGCGCCCCCACCAGAGGGTCTACCGCCAAACGGAAAGTGCTTAGCTTTGGTATTGCTATCTCTTTTCTTTTCGTTTGATATTATAGAGATAGCAATGGCCAAAACCGATTTAGTTTAGCAGTAGAAGGGCAGGTATCTTACGGTCGGCCTAAAAAGTACCTAGTATATTAGTTGTGACTTTGTTTCCAAGTGTACAAATTAATTAAATTTAAACCTGATTTATACCAGGGCTTTTTTGAGGAGGCACGCAAGAGCCTACAGTACCCTCAAAGGGTTCGAAAGTAAACCCCGGGTTTCTCCGGCAGTGATTTGGTGACTGATTCGCGAGAGTGCTCTCACACTCGACAGCGACCTTATCGCTGACTCTACCGTAGAGCTGTCACTGACCCTGTCGCGGGGGATAGAACCCTTGCACACCAACCATGCAACGGAATCCAGCAGTACTTTAGCGTCACCTTTTCGGGAGGGCCACCACCTCACCTTCTGAAATAGAGTGCTGGGTGGCATTGAACGTCCGACACCTCAGGCTCTCTAAGTGGAGATGGTGTAGGTACGAGCCAGAGTGGCTCGCTCTCGTCACCACTTCCTCCTTCGCGGACAAGCGAGAGTCCACCTCCTTCTTGCTCCTCAGCTATTTTCATCTGCGACTTCTGCGAGATAATGATTCCTCAAAAGGAGACCACCGCCTCCCACGACCTCTCACTGCTAAACATCTTGGCTAAGGTAGTAGGCAGTAAGAGGTGCGCTACTTCTCCCGGGTACATCTTCAAAGCGTGTTGATCGGTGTGGTGTGGCACTGGTGACACACCAGCCTTTCTACCGCCTAACTACATCGACTTTGGTTTTGCTATTGCTGTCTCTATAATTTCAAGCTAAAAGAAATAAGGTACCGTCTGATGCACCCGTGCCCTATAGTACCTATGTCGCTCTCACTGAACCCACTCAGCGTTGGCCCTGAGACAGTTCGCTCTTCAAGTTGACGCAAATACAAAAACCAAACTTCCATCTGATCAGCTGATCTGATGTCAAATACCGAAATATTACAGTGTCAGCTTGACAGCGACAGACACGCCACACACCACAATATTAGAGGCTAGAGCTTGCAGGTGCAGGTGAAGGTGTCCGTCAGAAATCACGGAAACAGAATAGACGGCCTCCAACTTGTGAAAAACCACCTCTAGGCCGATGCTCCTAATCCTGGCTACCACTGTCGCCAGCACCGCCACCTCGTGAAACCTCCGCCCCTCACAATAACCAGCGTGCCGTTGCCATAATAAGCGACACCGATGCAACGCAGTTTGCAAGTCGTAAGTCGGCCCACTACTACCCATACACTGTGGATATTCCCAAAATCCGTACAAAACGGTTTGAATCCACTTTTCTCGTACTTTTGCTTTAGAGTGGTATAAGTTGCCGGCCTCCTTGTTCCCTGAGAGATACAATCTAGAACTTTTCAAGGTCAGAGTGAATAGGTACTTTCTAGGTCAACGTGCGTCATCTTCGACCACACCGTCGCTTACCATCAGGCGAGTTGGTGGTCAAAAGCGGACCTACACGCGATAGGAAAAAAAAAGTTAGCGCTGCTTATTTGTAACCGAACAACCGAAGTGCCACAGGGGTAGCGTAAGCGCAAACTCCTGTCGAACCCCACGTGACATGAGGATAAGTTCCCTCCCTTTCTAATGTTGGGGACATCACCTCTCTGTGAAAGAGGTAGTTTCTTACGATGCGCCATAGATATTGGGCTACTCCAGCACTTCTGTTGTGGTTGTGGTGTGGTGGATTAGGATGTAGAACGCGTTTACTATGTTAGGAGACACCGTAAACAATACGCCGCCACTGGAGCACACCTTCCTTCGGACCTTCGGACGAACGGCGTCGGTCGTGGAGAGGTCTTTCTGAAACCTGAACTGTCCCTTCGACAAACCCAGATGATTTCAGCGCGCCCCTCCAGATCCTCGCGCCCTAGGCTGCAGCCTAATTAGCCTAAGGGTTAATCAGGCCCTGCTCTTATATTTGACGTGACAACGTCTTACAATTCGATGAAGCCGGCTGCACGCCCGCAAAACATGACGTCATGTAACGTTACCGTCGTTACCTCGCTCTAAGGCGTAGTTGAAGTTGTCACGTTCAACTAACGTCAGTAACCCGACTTTACAGACAACAATTTTTTATCGTGAAAAAATGGCAGAAACGGGAATTGCGCGACTTAAACCGCGGAGCACTACTAGAGTTCACCCAAAAATTTCTTATCGTTCCCGAGCGTGACGCTAGAATTCAATTCACAGCCCACGAAAAATCTGTTTGTGGCGCGCCTAACGGAGTTCAGCGCTCTTCAGCTTTATGATATTAGTATAGATAAATGAATTAGCAAGGACAGGGATTTATAAGTGTGAGAATATTTTTACCAGGCCAGAACTTTCACAAAAATCACCAGTAACTCAATAAAATGGCGCCACTAAGCGCCATTGTGCCTATCGCTTTGCTAATTGAACTATCCATTACTTCGTCCCACTTTTACTTTCGAGCTCTATGACCACCTTGCACGAACATCCAACTACGAGAAAAGCCATAGATAAAACTATAGTTAAGTCAAAGGTTTCCCAAACTTTCATGGAACGAAGTTCCTTACAGCAGCTTTGGAGGAGACAAAGATCTTGCCGAACTGAAAAAAATGTGAGTCTATAACCGTAAGAAAAAAATATAAGTAACAGAATTGACGCTTAAAAGCTGCTTTTCCAGTGTTGCCTACTTTATTTTTCAGATGATCGTTCCATAATTTTTATTTTATTTGCAAATTGTATTGCTTCTATGTTATCCGAAGGAATTTCGTTCCTTACCTGGTGTCCCATGACACTACTCTATCTATCTCTATCTTTTTTTTTTACGATAATAGACTTGCACTTGACCGCCATCTCACCTGTTTACGATAGAACACCGTTAGCAGAAACGGAATTCACTCTCGACTTCATGACATCGAGGTTGTATTCATCAGGAAATATCACTCTGGCAGAGCCTACATTTCTTCATACGAAAGTGCTGGTGCGGCTAGTGTACTGTATTTTTTTCGGACCCTCTAGATAGGTCACCCTCAGGTCCGGGCACAGATTGAGAAACGCTGGTTTAGTTTTATACCAATCAGAGACTAGAATACGTAGCAGTTCATCCGATCCGGTTCCGTGATGATGTTCAAGCGGTATGAGGGAAAGATGTCTTTTTGGATACTGCCTAAATATGTTTACAAATATGACACGCTAACGCAAGACATAATGTGTATTGACTAGATTTATTATTTTGAATTTGTTTAATACTGACTTTGTGACTGTAGTTCGTGGGTTCGATTCTCACTCAAAACGAACGAATTGTAGATCTTTTTTAAATCTTAGTAGTATCACGCGTTAGATTTTAAATTTCAAATTTTTTGAAAATTTTACGGTGACGTATAGGTAATACTTAAATATATTGTGCGTCACGTTGTTTGTCCGCGATGGACTACTGAACAGATTTATTTATTTATTTAAAAAAAAAAGATTTTAATTAATTTTGCACACCGTGCGCAGTTCAATCCAACTTGAAAGAGAGGGGTAGTTTATACTTATTTCGATTAAAGTAGTCGTCATATATGACAATATCCGATCGAACCCGGAACGGGCCGCTACTGAATAGATTATAGGTATTTGTTCTGTGTTCAAGCGTTTCTAATGTATCATAAGTTTGTAATTACAATAATTATTTTTGTTCAAACACAATTTACTGAGGGATCTAGATGACATTTGGTAGGTACCACGTAGGTAAGTACATAAACAAATGATAGCCTAGATTAACATATAAGTTAATTACGCGAGCGAAACCACGTGTTAAAACTACTACTATCTACTACTTTAAGTTACGGCTGGTCTAGTCGGGAGAACGCCTCCTGCCGATCCGGAGACCCCGGGTTCAAACCCCAGACGCACCACTGTCTTTTCGAAGTCATGTGCATAATGCCACTAACTTAAAACGGTGAAGGAAAACATCGTGAGGAAACCGACATGTACCTAGAATCTTTCGAAGTCATGTGTCATCCGCCAACCCGCACTGGGCCAGCGTGGTGGATTATGGCCTTAACTCTCTCCTTGCGAGAGAAGACCCCGAGTCCCAGCAGTGGGAACGTTTAGTGGGCGGTTGACTAAGTATGTACTAGTAAAAAATATATGAATACGCAGCAATATGTGGGATGTACATAATTTGGATGTACATAATCTACGTAGGCCAGTTTTCAACAAGTTTTATTTTTAACTAAACCAGTAACATACCCGAAATATTGCTGTCGAAGAACAATGAGGATCCGTAACGTTTTTAGTTGAGTATGCAGATTTATAGAGCTAAGAAATCCTTAACAAACAGTGTAAAAATTTTTGTTCTACGACAAAAATTGACGAAGTTATGACCGAATTACTAGCGAAGTTCACCGAGTGGCCGTCGCGATAGCTGTGACGTCACTGTGACGGTCGCCGCCAGTTAGCCGTTGGCAGCGATAAGGCGCGCAGTGTTTTGTTTCTTTAATTATGACTTTAAAACAAATTAAGTGTCCGATTTGTGTGTGATTCACTTTTTAAACTATGTTTAGATATTGTACAGTGCCAAAATGTATAAACACTTCTATTAAAACGCCAGAAAAACTATTTTTTAACGTGCCGAAAGACCCAAAACTTCCTAAAAAATGGTATTCGGTTGTAAAAAGAGATCATAAAACTCCACCCTCTGCCCAGGCTACAAGACATTGCTGTGAAGATCATTTCGATGTGAGTACCTACATAACTATACCTATTATTTGGTTGATATTTATTAAAATAAGGTGGTACCTACTAGGTATTAAGTGCAGTGTACCTTTCTATATATCTTATTTTAAGCTGCTGTATTGATAGAAACATACCTTCTTACTTTTTCTGAGTATTGTGTATAAACCTACGTACCTACCTATTTGCCCGTTCTCATTTTTATGTAATTTTCCAAGGTTAAAGCACAGAAACGTACTTAGGTAAAAATCAAAGAGTGTATGATATATTTTTTATTTTTAATCATCTACACAACAGCGGTACATTTATGTATCTGCCTCAGCTATGCCTTACTGTTAGAAGCAACTACATTAATATATCCTACTAATATAACACTCGCATAAATTGTAACACACGTAGCGCAGTCCGCTTGGTCGAACATAACCGATTACCAAGGTTTCAATCATCATCATCAGCGGGGCTTAACTAGTATTTTTATATTTCAGTTGGAAGAAGATATGGAAAATTACGTAGTTTAAGTTGGTTGGAGGAAAGCTTAAACTGAATAAAGGAGTTTTGCCTCATAAGTTTGAATGTCAAAAGCCTCAAAAAAAGAAAATTGACCGACCAGGTTATAAGAAAAGACAAGATATAGAACTAGTAGTTTTGGAGAAAAATGGCAACATGGAACAAACAATGTTTGCTTCAGCGGCTCCTGGTTAGTTGTCACATTAGCTTTATTACATAGGCAGGTGTAATAAAATGTAAAGTGTAGGTACAGGGACATATTCAGAACTTAAGAGTAGTGTTTATACTATCGAATGTAAATGAAATAATTGTTTTCGTTCATTCATATGTAGATCATTTCGCGAATAATTTTTTAACCACTAACTAACAAATTAAAGATTACTAATAAGTACCTACGTACGTAGATAAATAAGCAGCATCCTTACCTTTGTAGTTTCCAACCACGGATTTCAACGCTGGTGAACTTGGAATGATTACCTAGATAATCAAATACCATAAAAAAAACCACTTTTGGAAGATTATCTGACTGAGCTTGCACAAAACCCGCTTCTACTTTATTAGTACTCATATTACTTATGTACGTTTTATACTTAAGTATCACAAAATTACACTCCAACAACACTTTATGTAAATAAATTGCCAAATATTAGGGACCAACCGAGTCGCGCGTCGCCGCTGCTACGTCGAATGTGCCGGCCGACCGGCCGGCCGCGCTCGGTTCCGTCACAGTGACGTCACACGCTCCCGCGTGCATTGACTTTTAGCGACAGGAACGGTATGTTTATTATTTAATATCTTCGTAAGTAATGGTCCGATTTGGATAATTCAAAAAGATATATAATCCTTATGTCATAAAGAATAACGTGGATGATAGATCTATTGAATTTGCTATAACTTTACTGATCCTCATTGACTTCTATTACGAAATAGATTTGATTTTACCAATATGATTGTATGCCATTGTGATCTTCAATTTAGACGAATTATTTTGTCTGTCATTGGTCAATGAACTGTGAATTCTTTTTAATTTTGATAAACCACACACAGATTACAGATTATTTCTGTAATCTGTGAAACCACAAATAAGAATGGTGTGGCATTTGGAATACAAAGTAATATATATATCCATCAAATTTTATTTTGTGACTAGGAACGTCCTACGGTTTCACTTGCTTATTTCCGTTCTCCTTAGTTTTTTCGGGATAAAGAGTAAGATAATGCGAAATTTTACGATATTTTTTGCTCAATCATATTTATCATGTAAAGTAATATCAATAGATGAATTAGCTAAAATTACTCCTGTTAATCCTCCTACAGTAAATAAAAAAACAAATCCCAATCTTCACAATATTGATGGATTCTGGAATAACACATATACCATATTTTATCCAGGGAAAGTGTTAAAACCCCATAATAATAATTATACATGTTATCGAAATCGGTGTAGCGATTTTTAAACTTTTTACTTACATAAACAAAAAACTAAAATTAGCTTACCTCCACGATGTAGGTACCTATTCAGTTTTTCTGAAACCTCCGCTCATTGGATCAGTATGTTTAGATAATTGCCTAAACATTGATAAATTTAGTCGAATGTTTTAATTTTAAATAAAAAAAAATTAAAGCGGTGTGTGTTTTTTCGGAGTAATTATATTATTTTATTTCATCATTGAGATAAATAAGTCATACCTACCGAAAAAGCCACATTATTAAGTAAATAAATACTAACGTAACTAACGAAGCGGTTGTTCGTCTATTGTTCTCTAGCACAGAAAGAAACTATATACCTATTATCCAACTCTTTTCCGGAACGTATCATACGGAAGGCATTTTTACGACAACCGTACGAGCAGGTATTAACTCCGGGTTCGATAGTTCTTTTTATATGTTTTTAATTCAAGTAGAAAAGTAGGTTGTGTGCTTTGGCGCCAAAACCGGCATGGTAGACGGCAGTCTATCCGTGCCCGGTTCGAAGAGCGCATGCGCAAGCTGCCATCTTGGCGTCGCTATGGTTACGCGAGTTGAAAACAAAAACAAATTAAATAAACAAACGATAGTTTCTGTGCCAAATACACTTTTGGATGTGATTTAAATCTTCCATTGATGCTGTTTGAGATGTGGTAAGTAGATCTAATTAGTGTGTTAACTGATTTGATGCAGTTGAAAGTGAAATTCTGTCCTGAATCTAATTCGTTCTTGCGCATTTGCTCTACAATTTATAGACCTCATTTCTGGTGGTAGTGGACGTGTTAAACTTTTATATTTTGCCGCCTTTTTTTTTAACGTTGTAGGTACTAAATCTAAAGTTCTTTACTTCAATTATTTAACATTGTTTTTATCAACGTTACCTACTATTTCTTTATGTATTTATGTAAGTATCAATTACTTGCATAGTTACAGTCATGCCCAAGATGTGACTAAGTAGGTAGGTCCTCCGTTGACTTAGTAGGTAAAATAGTCTTAATACATATACTTAATATATAATTAAGTATATAAAACATTATATTTTTTTCTTCGAAGTATAATAAATTGGAAGAAATCGCTTTAAGCGATAAGGCCGCCCATTACTCTGCAAGTTACTTCGTTCATTATAAGATAGTACTAGCGGCCCGTTCCGGCTTCGCTCGGATCATAATCTAGATTTTTGGGGTGAACAACCCTTATTACTTAGGGGTATGAAAAATAGTTAGTAGCCGATTCTCAGACCTACTGAATATGCACATAAAATTTGGTAAAAATCAGTAGAGCCGTTTCGGAGGAGTAAGGAAACAAACACTGTGACACGAGAATTTTATATATAAGAAGATTGTATTAGCATTAAGGTTTATTGTTAATTTGTATTGTAATAAAGTATTAAGTAGGTATATTATTATTAAATATAATATCTTCATAAGTGAAAGATAATGATTTCCTAATAACTAAAACATAAATGTTAATGGTTTTAAAACAATTGGTGGTGCTTATTAAAATAAAGTGCGAAATCAAACTTCTCTAAAAACGAGTATAAATACGTGAAGCAATTACTACTTGATACGAAAATTGCGCGGACGGAGGCAATTCTGCAGGCCTACTACGAAGTCCTATATAATAAACGATATATTATATATATCGGCCGAACTTATGGACGTTTCCTACCTCGAGAGACAATCTGTCGGTTGATAGGATCGGCCATTTCGTTCGATCCGACCCTCATCCGACCTACGTCAGTAACTTCCGACCGAGATGTATCGATCCGAATGTTTTTCGTGGCAGGCTACAATCTGATTCAGCAGGTCTACTACGAAGTCCGGTAAACGATAAAATATATCGGCTGAACTTATGGAAGTTTCCAACCACGAAAGACAATCGGTCGGTTGATCAGATCAGCCGTTTCGTGCAATCCAACCCTCATCTGACCTAAGTCTATAACTTCCGACCCGAAATGTATCGATCCGAATGTTTTTCATGGTAGGCTACAATCCGATTCAGCTGTCGGTCGGACCCGATCATTCGGAGTTTGTTTTCGTAGTAGACCTGCAGCTACCGGTCGGATCCGATCATTCGGAGTTTGTTTTCGTAGTAGACCTGCAGCTGTCGGTCGGATCCGATCATTCGGAGTTTGTTTTCGTAGTAGACCTGCTGCACTCTGCAATCTTTCTCTACACGTACTCGTAGGTACTGTAAGTACCTAACACCTTTGCCACTTATTCTGCCGCGAAGCAGTAACTGTGCAAACATTACTGTGTTCCGTTTGGAAGGGATTTTTAAGCTACTTTTGTATATATTTACGTACATAGGTGTCGACATTACCCCATCTAACAAAGTTAAATAGGGTCAGTCGGCTAAGGTCATAAGGCCACTGATAATAATCACCGATAATTTCGAATTACTTATGCCCTACTCACAAATTATACCCTAATTCAGGTCAATTATATCCCATATCTTGTAATTTGGGACGCCATAGTGGTAATAAAATTAACACATGAAATGGGCTTAAGGGCACATTAGATCTCTGATCTCTGCTAATGATACGGTGCTAAGTTGCAAGTCAACTTGCTAATGATAGTGCTAAGTTACTATGCCCAGCAGTGGGATAGAGACAGACAGAAACACTTTTTAGAAACAGTTAGAGAGTCTAGGTCATAATCCATCACGGTGGCCCAGTGCGGGTTGGTGGATGACACATAACCTCGAAAGATTCTAGGAACACCGGTTTCCTCACGATGTTTTCCTTCGTCGTTTTATGTCATTGGCATTGCGTACATGACTTCGAAAAGACAGTGGTGCGCGTGGGATTCGAATCAGGATCGATTCGAAACCGGACGTCTACTCTAATTCTACGAGAACGTAATTTCGAAAAAAAAACTCGCGACTTTCCTATTCTCGTTCTTCTTCGTTTCGTCTGATACAACTTTGTTTGACGTTTAAATGTTCTAAGCATACTCTAATTAGAGTAGGGTTAGAACATTTAAACGGACAAAACGACGGATCGAAGTAAAATCGGAGCTAGAAAGTCGCGAGTTCATTTCGAAATTACGTTTTCGTAGAAAGAGAGTAGACGTCCTGGGACTACGGATCGGCAGTCGCCGTTCTCCCGACCAGACCAGCCGTAACTTAAACTTAAAAAATAACATACAATGAAACAATACAAACAACGACTTTTATCTAGTGTCACAAATGGCGGCCTTATCCGGCGGTCCGTTAGACCAGACGCGGTCCGAAGGGACACAGCTAGGGAATGCAAATCTCACGAGATTGGGCTCAAGCGAGATCTCGCGAGTTTATGAAAATCAATCTCGAAATTGCCGAGATCTCGCGAGATTAGCAGTTTTGTGTTTGTTTTTTCCAAATAATAACAATACTTGAATAAATGAAGAAAATAATAATAAAAAGTATGAGTGTGTATTAGGTATAAAAACATTTATTTTCACAATATTTTTTTGCAATAAACATAGATTGACGTAACTGTCTAAATTTTTTTAAATAAACTTTTAAGTGGTAGTATACTTTTATTTTATTTAAGTACATAGTAGTATTTTTTTCACACGACCTCTCGCTCCCAAATCGTATAAGTACCTACGCGAATTTGAAAAATCTAAAAATGTACATTTCAAAATAGTATGCACTATTTTGAAATATATATACCGCGGGAAACAATTGGACAGGGGACAGGACCACGCCAACCCAAAATCGTATATACATTAAATAAAAAATAAAATTAACATATTATCATTGACTATTTTTTTTAAACAACTGGAACGGCAGGTACCCGGGTAAAATCGTCGGGCGCTACTAGTAAAGTCTTTTTTACATGATTTATTGTATTTTTACTCGTTATTCTACCGCCAAGCAGTATCTAACGTGTAAGCGTTACTGTGTTCCGGTTTGGAGGACAATGTTTCCAGAAAAAATACTGGGCTTAGAGATGTAACACCGTATATATCTCTGGGTGACGAGCGCAGTGGAGTGCTGGGTAATGATTTGGACTCTTCATGTTCCAATTGCTGTGTGTCAGTGCTGTTATGTTGCAGGCATGTTGCTTACCATCAGGTACATGTCCTGTTCGTCTCATCACTCTTTAATATATAAAAAAAACTGAGTCTGTGTTTGTAGCGTAAGTGGCTTACACACCACCAATCTACTTGACCCCTAGAATCGCTAGCGGCGAGGTATGCTGTGGTTCTACTTATTTTGGTTGTTGACCACGTATAGTGATAGACTAAAAGGTACAAACGTCCAGCGTTCACCACGTCCTGCAACCGACTAGAACGAAAAGAGTGAGCTCACTCTCCCCAACTATGACATTTACCACGCGCCTGAAGTTTGGGAGGGCACATCCAATGTTTTATATCGATGTAAGTACTAATATTATAAACGCGGAAGTTAAGTAGGGCTATGTATGAATGTTTGTTAAAATATTTATCAAACATCAATCTAAAGTTTTTAGTAGGTAAGTAAAGTATTGTGGGTTATCCTTAAGAGATGGACATACATCATTGGCAACTTTTTTGTTGACATTTTAAAAGGGTAGGTACAATATTGCGATACCTACAATATTTTGCTCTAGGTATTCCACGACACAGGCCACCCTAGTATGGGATTTCAGCGTTTACCGACTCATCAGTTTGTTGTATGTTTATAAGTTTGTCTACCCTGTTTTTATTTAAGTCGGTAAGTGTATTAGTTTAGTTGTTTTATGAACAAATAAACGTTTTTTTTTTTTTTTTATTAGGTATCTCGTAGAGTTCGCTATCCAACGTTTACAATGTAAGCGGAAATATTTTGCTCTATCTCAGGGGTTCCCAAACTTATTTTGTCTGCTGCGCCGATTTTGTGAATAATTATTGTTTAGTACCCCTGATTTCATACTTAGAAACCAGCGGAGATTAAATATTAATTATAAGAGAGACTTTTACTATAACCCGCTGAAGACCTTAGTTGAGACTTGAGACCTGGGTAGCGATTCTGAAACCATTCGGTTGCATCCGACACGGAATCTCATCTCTCGGTCTTTGTCTTCTCTGTTTAGCATGACAAAGACCGAGAGATGAGATTCCGTGTCGGATGCAACCGAATGGTTTCAGAATCGCTACCCTGAGCCCGTCCGGAGATTCCAAGCATCAACACAAAGCCCCCATTCTTTTCTGGATCTCGTACCACTTTGGGAAAGGCTGCTCTATCTCGTAGGTTTCACCCAGCGTTTGCAAAATAAGCGCAAAAAAATTGGTTATTTATGACATGATCACATCAGAAACTTTTAGAATGATCTGTGTTTCTCTTCTATTTTACGCACGCACCTACCTATTATTATACAGATAAACTTTTCTCTTGAATCACTCTACCCTCTACCCAGTAAAAACCACACATCAAAATATGTATGTACGGTAGTTTAAAGAGATCTTAGTATAAATAGAGACAGACTGATAGCAGGCACTTACTTTGGCCGTGAAATCGCTTTTAATAATACGTATGTACCTATATTTCAAACCATAACTGGGGCACTCTAAGCTTCTATCTCCGGTCGACTAACAAACGTATTGACTTGCCAAAAGTTCCGTTATTCCGGATGCCGTTAAGATTAACTGCCTTTACAATTAGAAGTAGGTATATTAGCCTCATAGAGAAAATATCTCTGATATTTGTAATGTTTTTACTTATCAATTCTGCCAGAATAAGGCAATTTCGAGGAATATTTCAATCGGCGCACGGGCGTACGAAGACTGATTGTGACCGGAGCAACAGATGTGCCCTCACAAACTTCAGAGCGCACGGAATCATGTCATCGTTGGGAAGAGTGAGCTCACTCTTTCCGTTCTAGTCGGTTGTAGGCAGCGGTGGACGCCGGACGTTTTTACCTACCACTAATCGTTGTTATCAACCAAAATAAGTAGAACCACAGCATATCTCGCCGCTAGCAATTCTAGGGGTGTAGATTGGTTGTTTGTAAACAACTTACGATACACAAAGAGACGCAGTTTATTACCAATTTCAAGTTGTTCTAGGCGCATCGCTAGGTTTATTTCGATGGACCGGAGGGTCTCCCGCCTAACCAAAACTCTTTTCTTTTCGCTTGAAGTGAAAGAGACAGCAATAGCCGATATTATGTGCGCATCATTTAGTTATGGTAGTCTTATTCATACTCATATATTCTTATTCATGTATTTTTTATAGTATTCCTAGAGTGACAAGACGAGCAGGGCATGGGTCTGATGGTAATCAACATGCCTGCCACCAGGGCCGGATTTAGGGGAGGGCAAACGGGACCTCCACAACAGACACTTCGGGCAAAAAAATAAAAAAATCGGGAGGGAGGGGGCTCCACACCTCTAAATTCGGCCCTGCCTGCAACATAACAGCACAGTGACACGCAGCTATTGGAACATGAAGAGTCCAAATCATTAGGTACCTAAGGTACCTAGCACTGCATTGTGCTCGTCATTATAATCTCTAAGCTCTGTAATTGCTCTGGAAACGTTTAAAAATGTCACGGAAAGCATGCATAAAGTGCGGGTTTGGGTCACACTATGCTCTTATAAATAAATCGTCGAGTCTAAATAGTGACATTTTAGGTAACGAATAAAATAGTCATAATTACTTAGTAGGTACCTACTTCTCATAAAATGTATGTTACCTACCTAATCTGGTGTAGAATCTATGAATAAGTCAGAGTATTTGTTCCCTAAGGGATAATCAGGATTAATATTACTAGCTCTTACAATTTTCTTGTCAATAGTAACAGTATCAGAATTCCAAAAGGCCAAACCAGTTTCAATCGTTATCAATACAATAATCTCCAAAATTCTCTGTCATGGCCGCCCGCCTCTTCACCCACACAAAACCGATGTTTCCGTAAATACTATTGTGACGTCAGTGTGTGTGACGCATCGCTACGTTTGTGATAATAGTTGCGTAATTTCGCCTTCGCTGTCAACAGTCCCTGTGGCGCAGAGGATAGCGCGTTGGACTTCTAATCCAAAGGTCGTGGGTTCGATCCCCACCAGGGATGTCCTTTCTTTTTGCAGTTTTATTTTAGTTTTAGAGCTAAATTATAAACATGCATAACCAATTGAGTACATAAATCTAGTTTCTCGGGTAATTTAAGGAAGTTTTAAATTGTTTAACATGATTTTCCAACATTTCTTGTAAATATTTGTGTCTGGCTGCTTCTATGCGTGATAAAATGATTTACAACTCTGTACATAATATATACGTAAGTAGATAGTATGTAAGCAAATACTTACTTACATACCTACTATCTATGGTAGTAGGTAGGTATACTACCTATTATCAGTTATTTAAAATGGCTAATATAAATAAAATTTGGCTTCCATAAAGTACAGCAGCTTTGCTTAGTATGCGGTTAGGTGGTGTTGTGTGCAAAATGTCCACCAATATTAAACCTTTTGACCGTCAGGACTAAATTGAATTTCCGTGCCCTGTACGCCAAGCGAACGTCATAGCACAAAATTAAAATAAAGTGGCCAAGTGCAAGTTGGACTCGCCCATGAAGGGAACCCTTCATGGGCGAGTCCAACTTGCAGGAAGTAACATAATATACATAGTACACATAGTTCTTGTAGTTCGTTGTAACTTTGATCGATGTTTTAATCATAGTGTATTTATGACGTACTAAAAAAAACTACTCATCAGGTCGAGTTCAAACCAATTTTCGTAATCGAGTAAGTAGATGTATTCTGTGAACCGCATTAAGATTTGTACAAAAAAAGATAAATTAGGGTTGCCCCCCATACTGAGAACTATAATTAAAACTTCGATCAAAGTCACAACAAACTACAAGAACTATGTGTACTACGTATATTATTGTACTTGCTGCAACGGAACCCTTCATGGGCGAGGCCAACTCGCACTTGGCCACTTTATTTAATTTTATTCAACTATAGACGACGTTGCGTTGGCGCTCAGTACTCGCTAGCGCTTGTCAAGTATAGGTGACTCTGGTGGTCAAAAAATGCCCCGCGGTTTTACCCTCGTAGTTTCCGTTTTTTTTTCGAGATATAAAGTATCTAATCTGAAATCTATCTATCTGTTCTAAATTTCAGCTCGATCCGTTCTGTACCTAGTTTTTACGTGAAAGACTAACATCCATCCACACTTACAAAATTTCGAGTTTATAATAATACCCGGGCCGCTACCGCTTGACTAAATCGGGTATGGCTTTGCTATTGCTGTCTCTGTCATTTCAAGCGAGAAGAAAAGACAGAGAAACATCAAAGCTATGACACTTTTCTTTCGGCGGTATACCCCCTGATCTATGATATTGGTAGGATTTAATACAAATATTATGGATTTTTGAAGTGAAAACTTTTTTTGGCGCGCCAGAGATTGTTTGTGGGCTGCGCATTGAATTCTAGCGTCACACTCGGGAATGATATTAAAATTTTCGGGTGAAGTCGGGACCATGGTCATGCTCATGGCCACGCCCTCCGGTTTCACCCGCGTAGTTTACAAAGTAAGCACTCAAATTCCGAGTTTAGGTTGACCGCAGAGCTTCTGGCGCGAGCCCGAGTGCAGGTGTTTAGTGATTAGTAGCAAACACGTGTGGACACCGATTGATTATTTCGAGTGCACAGTAATCAGTCTCGATTACTCACTCGCACTGAATTCGCACTAATTAAAATTAAAACCGGCCGCGGCCTTTAGCCAGGGGGGCATAGAATAGATAATAGGTGTTGAGGCCGCAAGCCGCATGCGGCCCGCGACTGATTTCAATAAGATTTAAAAATTAAATAATCCAGCTCAAAAAATCTTATATATAAAATTCTCGTGTCACAGTGTTTGTTTCCTTACTCCCCCGAAACGGCTTTACTGATTTTAACCAAATTTTATATGCATATTCTGTAGGTATGAGAATCGGCTACTAGCTATTTTTCATACCCCTAAGTGACAAGGGTTGTTCACTAAGGCAAAACAACGTTTGCGGGGTCAGCTAGTATTCTATAAATTGTACAAATCACACATATTAATATGTGATTCTATAGGCGGTCAGAGCCTCAGAGATTTGAGTCGATAACAAAAGGGGGCCGCGTAAAGCCCCTAGTACCTACCAAACGGCATTATAACAATTTGGCTATCGGACCAGGCACTCCTGCGATCCACAGGCACATCACGGAATACATTCTAAACTTACGTTTCAATGAGGCACCGACTTCCGGCACTGCCACATCCTGTTTCTCTCAAAGCACAGTCGTGGTTATTCTCATTGTCACGAAGGTCTTCGAGAGGGTGTGGCCGTGTGGCATAACAGGCTACTTTACAAGTTACAGCGGGTCTAGTTGGGAAGTTACAGCTGGTGTAGGCGGGAGAGCAGTGTCTGCCGATCCGGAGCCCCCGGGTTCAAATCCCACGCGTACCACTTTCTTTCTTTTCGCAGTCATGTGCTTAAAGCCGTTAACTTAAACCAGTGAAGGTAAACATCGTGAGGAAACCGACGTGAGCCAAGGCTCTTTCGAAGACATGTGCCGACTCCCAAACCAGCACTGGGCCAGCATGGGGGATTATGGTTTTGACTGTCTCAGAGAAGGGCCCGAGTCCCAGCAGTGGAAACGTTTAATAGGGTGTTTATGCTTATACAAGTTATTTATTTATTTATTTAATTGCACATAATAATATACAACAAATATTTGAAATACTTGTACATATATACCCTGCAAACAAACAGCAAACAGTGTGGTTTTCTTAATTATAATCTCAATTATGTATATCTAGAAAACGTATCAAATTAGTTTTAATATTTAGTTAGTATTAGGTTAGGTAGGTACATTGTATGTATTTATCAATATTATTGTAATTTAGCTTAAATATTAGACTCTTAAATAACACACTTAATATTAAACAATATCAATTCTAGTAAATTAGTCAGTATTCATAACACATATAAGCAAAGTTAGGCGTACTTCTCATCGTTTGAAAAAAAAATCATTTAGGTCATAATAACATTTTTGTATTAAAAAATGGCGAAGTTTATTTTGGAAGCTAGTGTTATTTGTTTCTTTCCTAATAGTTACTGGAATATTATTGTATATTTTAATTGACGTGTATAACGGACCATTTTTATACATTTCAAGACGTGGTACTGGTAATTTTAGATTGTATTGTCTGCGTGGATTTGTTTCAGGAGTATACAGATGAGGATTTTGTCTAACGAATTTCGCGGTTTCGTAGATGTAAATACATGGTAATGTCAGCATTTTTTCCTTTATGAAGGATGGTTTACAGCTTGTACGTTGGGGGATGTTTACAATAATGCGAACACACTTTTTTTGCATTATAAGGAGTTTACGGGCATCGACGCTATTTCCCCATAAAATTACTCCACAACGGAGCCAGGAGTATGCATAGGCATAGTATGCGGTCAGGGCTGTCTGTGAGTTGGTGTTTATTTAGTTATATCAGCTCGGTATACTGGATTGTTTTGTGAGCTTAGTGCAAGAATATCGAATATCTCATTGGTCAAAAACGCCGCCGCCGCTGCATTGTCTTCTATTTAAACGCACAATGCACGCATGCACGCACGGACAATGGCAGCCCAGTCAACCTGGTCTAGATCCACTGCGGCTCGCTTTTATCTACTTTTTCACCATGTGGCCCATGGCTTCCAAAAGGTTGCCGATCCCTGATCTAAGTGAAATGTTTGCCACAATTATAATTGGTTATAAAATAAAACAAGTGTTGAGGTAAGATATCTTTAAAATAAATATTAAAATCTTATACCTTTAAACAAGCAATTCTTGTATGTATGTATATATATAATCTGAATCTCGGAAACGGCTCGAACGATTTTGATGAAATTATGTATGCAGGGGGTTTCGGGGACGATAAATCGATCTAACTAGGTTTCATTTAAAAAAAACGCATATTATGCGCGTTATTAGACAATGAAAAGCTGTCACATTAGAATGCGAAGGTAAATTTCGCCGTGTGACGCGACAGCGTAATAGCTCAGATGGGAAGTCGGGCGGTCATAGCGGTCACGAAAGACGGCTTCTCTTTTTTATTCATGTTTTTTTAAAGAAAATCTATTTCTTGGAGTATTTTATCTGTAGGTGTATCTAAGTATATATAGTATTTAAACCGAGCAAAGCTCGGTCACCCAGGTACTAAATATTATGCAAAACGTTGTTTGTAAAACGAAACATTTTTGAATTGTAAATTTTGCAATTCATATTATAGTACCTGGGTGGCCCAGCTTTGTTCGGTTTAAACACTGAGTATACTTAGATATCTACAGATAAAGGGCTCCCAGTAATAGATTTTCTCAAAAAAAAAGAAAAATGGAACCTGAAAAAAACGAGAAGCCATCTGGATTTGAACCCGGGGTCTACTGCTTCATGGCCGCCCATCTTATCGACTGAGCTAATATACTGCCGCCCAGGACTGTGAAATGTACCGTCGCATTCTAATGTTAATGTAACAGTTTATCATTGTCTAAAACGCGCATAAAATGCGTTTTTAAAAATTGTAACCTAGTTCGATCGAGTTATCGTCCCGAAACCTGGATATATAATTTCATGAAAATCGTTCGAGCCGTTTACTCTACATATGTATATACAAGAATTGCTTGTGTAAAGGTATAAAATGATTAGTTGGGTTTTAAAGTTGTATTAAAGTTTGTCAAAAAATGTTTATGAAACACTAGTGAACTGTCTTTTTGTTACAATAGTCGTATATTTATCGAATTACATGATTTTAGCACAGCATAAAAATAATCTACCAGTAATTTGACACCTTGGAACTTGGAAGAAATGGCGACAATTATTAAATACATATTTAAATATATTCAAGTAAGATATTATAATTATAAATTACTTTCCATGTCATATTTGCAGTCTTGTAACATTCCATTTTTCTTTTTTCCGCCCTAAGGTTGCCTGACAGACAGATTGCTGTTAACAATTAGGCCGCCCATCGTCACACTAGCTTTTGTAATTTACATATACAAAAATCTTTATTGCTGTTTGAGGATAAGATGAAATGTTTAACATTTTAAAAATTGACCCATACCACACCCCGGACACTCGGCCTAAAATCTATACAGACGGTGCAGTTGACATACCTACACTCACACAACTCGCATATGTCGTTCGAACGCATTTACGCATGTGTGCGTGTCATCTATGTCGTGTCGTTGAGTGCTTCTCGCGTTCTTGCGGGGTAGGAAGCTTGAAACTGGCGGGGGGTGGGGAGTGTCCGTTCTATCTGTATTATCTATTCTATGCCCATACACACTGGCCTCTTCGAAAGGCATGCAATGTGTCTGGCGAAACAATTTGTTTTGGTCTGAATTTGTAATAAAAACAGTAATCAGCTAATGAAAGTCTTCTTCTTCTTTTCATTTCAGGCTTCTATTCGGTTGAGCTATATTACGAGTATATGTGATGATCTAAGGGGCCCCTTTTAAACCTACGCCCGAGTCACAAGTCTTGGGATCTATTCGAGATTTCTCTCTGCCACACGATGGACCCGGCACCTGCACGGTGAATCCATAGAATGCTAGGAAGTTTGGTTAGGAAGTTATTTGGTTGTGCTATTATAAGTGAGATATGTTTGGGGAGCACATTTACACCAACATTTTGTTTCCGTAAGATGTTGTTTTAGAGTTTGAATACTAGGTCTTGCAGTAGTAAATCTTGTCGGTGAATTCAATTTGTTTCAAGTTGTTAATTACATATTTTGTTGGTGTTGTGAGTGGAATGTCCACTAATATTTATTTACTTTTATTTGCCAGTGTGTGTAAATTTGTGCCTTTTCAAAGTGCTTCGCCATGCTGTTCTATAATCACATGTGTCACATTTATATGGTTTCACACCAGTATGTGAAAACTTGTGTTGTCCTAAGCGGCTTTTCTTTGTTGCTCTAAAATCACACAAATCACATTTAAATGGTTTTTCTCCACCATGTTTAAATTTATGTACTTTTAAACAGGATGCATCTTTTGTTTTATAATCACACATATCACATTTATATGGCTTTTCTCCAGTATGATTTAATTTATGTTGTTTTAAGCTGCTTGAATGTGATGTTCTATAATCACACATATTACAATCATATCGCTTTTCTCCAGTATGTATCAATTGATGTTTCTTTAAGTTGTTTGCATATAATGTTCTATAATCACACATATTACACTCATATGGCATTTTTCCAGTATGTTTTAATTTATGGTGTTTTAAAAGGGTTATTTGTGATGCTCTATAATCACATATATCACATTTATATGGCTTTTCTCCACTGTGTAATAATTTATGTTGTTTTAAATAAACTGCTCGTGATGTTCTAAAATCACACAAATCACATTCAAATGGTTTTTTTCCAGTACGGGGAAATATGTGCATTCTCAATTTATGTTTTTTTATGTAACTGGATTGTAATGCTTTAAAATCACACATATCACATTCAAATCTTTTTGTTCCAGTATGTGTTAATATATGTGCTTTCAAGCAGACCAATTGTGTTGCTCTATAACCACAAATATCACATTCATACGGTTTTTCTCCAGTGTGTGTCAATTTGTGATGTTTTATGCTGCTTAGACGTGCAGTTCTAAAATTACACATGTCACATTTATATGCCTTTACACCAATATGTTTTATTATGTGTTCTCTTAACTGGCATTTAATTTTTGCTCTATACTGACATATGTCACATTGGTATGGTTTTTCTCTGTTGTGTGTAAATTTGTGTTTTTTTAAGCTGCTTACAAATGCTGTTCTAAAATCACACATGTCACATTTATGTGGCTTTGCACCAGTATGTGTTAACATATGTTGTCTTATGCGGTTTTTTGTTGTTGCTCTATAATCACACACATCACATTCATACGGTTTTTCTCCAGTGTGTATAAATTTATGTTGTTTTAAACTCTTTGGTAGTGCTGTTCTAAAATCACATATGTTACATTTATATGCCTTTACCCTAATAATATGTGTTAATATGTGTTCTCTTATGCAGGCTTTTGTCTTTGCTCTATAATGACATACATCACATTCATACGGTTTTTCTGTGTTGTGTGTAAACTTGTGTCTTTTTAGGTTCGTTAGATTTGCTGTTCTAAAATCACACATATCACATTTATATGGTCTTTCTCTGGTGTGTGTAAATTTGTGTTGTTTTAAGGTTAGTTGTAACTTTGTTCTAAAATCACACATGTCACATTTATATGCCTTTACCCTAATATGTGTTAATATGTGTTTTCTTATGCGGTCTTTTGTCTTTGCTCTATAATGACATACGTCACATTCATATGGTTTTTCTCTGTTGTGTGTAAATTTGTGTCTTTTTAGGTTATACAGATTTGCTGTTCTAAAATCACACATATCACACTTATGTGGTTTTTCTCCTGTGTGTGTAAATTTGTGTTTTTTTAAGGTGTGTTGTAATCTTGTTCTAAAATCACACATGTCACATTCATATGGCTTTACATTAGTATGAGTTAAGTCATGTTCTCTTATGTGAATTTTCTTTGTTGGTCTATTATCACGCCTATCACATTCAAATGATTTTTCTCCAGTAACTGACATTTTTTGTTGGTTTTTAATTACATCTATTCCGAGTGTTCTTTTAAATATCTTGGTAACAGTATTTTGCTGCTACACATGTGTATCTATGTTCTAGTTCTGCAGTCTGAGGATTTACAGCTGTAGTTATTACTTAGTAGCGATTCAGTATTTCCATCTGCTGCGTCCTTTAGCCTCAGGGTCACTGATGTACTAACAATCACCATATTATGTACCTATAATATGGTGACAAATGTAGTATCTTCAGAAGTGCAGTTCAACGGCATTGGCTGTCAACAATACAATACAATGATGTGTAAATGGTATAGTTTATACATGCTATGTGGTAATGTGTTACGATTTTGTAGCTAATATTTGAGAATTGGTAGAATATATAGACACTAATCATAGTATTGATATTAGTTCCGACTTTAAAATACTACGCTCAGTCATGCTCAGTGTAGATTTGTGATGAGACATCTGTTTACTCGCTGTCC
The DNA here is from genome assembly GCA_963693475.1 of Ectropis crepuscularia. Classification (NCBI taxonomy): domain Eukaryota; kingdom Metazoa; phylum Arthropoda; class Insecta; order Lepidoptera; family Geometridae; genus Ectropis; species Ectropis crepuscularia. The sequence continues at coordinate 30,359,311 of OY856339.1, read as the reverse complement.
ACATTCACAGCTACAAAATTTGACGAAAACGACATTTGGAAGTTGTTACATTGGTTTTATATTTCTACAGTTCAACACAACAGCAGCATAAACATAGAAGTTTTGATCTTATTGTTCAAAACAAAATACTCAGTTAGTAAGGTGCGTTTGGGGTAATACTGGATGGATTTTGACTAGTTTGCATATTCTTGTGATTTATTTACTTTCTGGACATCAATTTATGTCAGATTGTTAAAATATAGCTACAGTTCGTAACAGATAAACATAGTATAATTATGTGTGAATTTTGTGTGTTCTATAGGCTAGTTTTTTGTCGTAGACATTTGTCAAATCAAACTTTGTATTTTAAGACCACGATAAGATTTTTACCACCAAGGGCCAAGGGGTAAGTTCGGACTGCAACTAATAGTAAGTACCCTCTATTGCTTAGAAGACAGGTTCCAAAAGGGGTATACACTCATTCACTTTCAAAATTAAATATTTCTCCAAATACATACACAGGACACAGCACATTTCTGATTTGCCGGAGCGACAAACAGAAACCGTAGGTCGCGGGACGATAAAACGGCGTCCGAAAATTTTGCCAAATTACGTACCTATATAAGTCATACGGTCTCAGGGTCTCACCTCAGCCTCACTTGCACTTCCTCTCTCAACACACCCAGTAAGTACACAAGGTAGAAGGTAGAAAGGTAGGGAGATAAGTACTGTTCTTTGTTCTATGAAATTTACCAGCCGTACTCTAGAGTACCTTTTTAAAAAAAATTACGTCCATGATTGCAACAATAACAATAATAACTTCATAATAACACAACCTGACTACAAATACAATAATACAAACCACAGAACATAAAATATTTTACTCGCTACAAACTGTCAAAAAGGCAACTATTTAACATAAATAGCAACATTGTACTATAAATCCGACTATAAACATAAAGACATGTAGTCCGAGATCCCAGAGCCGCCAGACGTCACGTATTTTCTGATGAACGAAATGTGGACAATTGAGTAGAGTTCGTACGAACTAAGAACACATGCTTACCCGCTAACTGGCTTATGACATAACAAATGAAAGGATTTGACTAGTAGAACACTATGCACTATGACAAATTTCAAATCCAAGATGGCCGCTACCGCAAAATGGTGAAATTTATATCTTTTTTCACAACTCCGTCAAAATGGCTCACCATTTTGCGGTAGCGGCCAACTTGGTTTTGAAATTTGTCATAGTGTATAGTGTTGTACTAGTCAAATCCTTTTATTTGATATCCATATTAAGGTAAACTGTAAAGAAATATTTTGTCCGCCATTTTGTGGAAGCGGCCATTTTGAATCGATATCAACCAAACATAGCTAAAAACACTTGCACAGAAATCTACCTTCAAACAAAGAAAACCGCATCGAAATCGGCCCATTCGTTTGACCTGTACGGTGCCACATTGTGCAGTGCCACATATTTTGGGAGTTTTAAAGCGTCTGTTAAGCAAAACGGCCGACGGAAAGTGTCTGGCAGTATTGGGGCCTTATTTGTATGGATTTTGCCTATAACATACGTAAAAATCAGTCGTCAGAAAATAAGTGAAGTAAGCAGTGTTTTTATGTACCTTCATAGCCCCATATTTCCAAATTGGCCGTCTAAGCAAGTTAGCGGGTAAGCATGTGTTCTTAGTTCGTACGAACTCTACTCAATTGTCCACATTTCGTTCATCAGAAAATACGTGACGTCTGGCGGCTCTGGGATCTCGGACTACATGTCTTTATGTTTATAGTCGGCTTTATAGTACCTACAATGTTGCTATTTATGTTAAATAGTTGCCATAGCTGGGCACCGTTAATCAAATAGTTAACTTCATTAATCGTTAATCCGCTATAAAAAAAGTTAGCTTCGTTAAACGTTAAAGCGTTACATTTTGGAAGAATTAACGCAAGTTAACGTTAATCGGTTAATATGTGTAAAATTTATTTTTTATATTGTAGCGTTAGTGAACTTATAAAACCTGTTGGTTTAGGTACAGGTTAACAAGTTAGGAAAAACAGAACAAAATACTGCTATAATTCAAATGTGTAATTTAATCAATAGTCGGCCATAAGGATCCGTTCAAATATTACACAACGCAATTTGACGGGGGTGTCTTGTGTAACGTTACGGTGCGTCATGGGGTTATATTTTTACTTAACAATAATCAAGAAATTAAAATCTCCCCAGTTAGCAAATCGTGTGGTGACTTTTATGTAAAAACGATTACTTCGATGTCACATAATAGTTACGAAGAGGATGTTAAAAATGTTAAGGTGCGTTACGAGACATACATACGGGGGGTACATACATTTTCAAAATTGCGTTACGTAATACTTGGACACTCCCTAAGGTGCATTTTTCCCTTCAATAACATGTTTTGAAGTTCTCGTCTGCTGTATTCTTCTTTTAACGGGATTAGCTACCGCTACTTGTGCTATCATAACTATTATTGTCAGAATGAGTTCTCCTTTTTGTGTTGCTCCCAGTTAGAACCCGCCCTTAACAATCTCTTCAAACTGTACGGTGTACGTAGTATGACTCTCATGCATGTACCCTTCTTACATGTTGTTTCAAATTATTCAGGCTTGTCACATGTATTTTTATCTTGGTGTCTTTCGGCAAGCATTTCGGTGATGATGATGATGACAGTATACTTTTTCTACCTAACTGTATTATTACACTGCGCTCTTCTTTATCAACACGAAAATGATCACTGATAGTAATTTATAGTACCAAAACAAAACTCTCGTCACTGCTGTAAGCACCGGCGCAAAGTAATGAAATTATCAGTTTTCTGGCTCGCACGCGCCGGCAAAATATATCTAGTTTTGTTTTTATTTCACTCGCTGCTACGGGCCACCCGGCTTGTCGTTTCATACCTGTCTGAAAGGCATTGATAATTAACGATTAACGGACTTCTGCATATTTAACGGAAGTTAACGTATCCGTTAACATTTTTAAAAGTTAACTTAAAAGTTAATCCGTTAATCAAAATGTTAACTTCGTTAATTAACGATTAACGGATTAACGAGTTAATGCCTATGCTAGCTATGCCCATGGGCTCGTAGCTCGTAGGGGTCCTAACGTCCTATGAACAACGAACTCATCAAAGGAAAGACTACGGCGTGGTGCGGCCTATGTCGTTTAGTCCTTCACCTAAGGAAGGTGCCTTAGGCAAAATGTCAAAACGATGCCGGTGCGTTCCAACCGAGATCCCGGCTTCCTCATCCTAGGCACAGATGTAGGCCACCGAGGGGGTTTTAGTGAGTAAGATCTCAGATAACTTGGCTGCACCACAGTACAGCTGGGTAAACCCAATATAGATGTGGTTTACAAACAACCAATCTACTTGACCCCGTAGAATCGCTAGCGGCGAGATTTGCTGTGGTTCTACTTATTTTGGTTGTTGGTAACGAATAGTGATAGGTAAAAACGTCCGGCGTCCACCGCTTCCTGCAACCGACTAGAACGGACAGAGTGAGCTCACTCTTCCCAACGATAACATTATTCCGTGCGCCCTGAAGTTTGGGAGGGCACATCTTTGTATTGAGATCGTTGCGTCAAAATATGCCACGTGCAAAACGTGCCACAAATTAATGTCACGTTGACCAAGCGTTGACCAAACAAATTTAAAATTAAACAAGAGTTAAAACAAGACCCATTACTTGTATGGAAGGCGCTAGAATCCACCTACCAAAGTCAAAAGAAAGTAGTTTTTAAGTATTTGCGCTGCACAGCGACATCCACAGCTTCAGAAATACTATGACAGCTGACAGCCGTCTGCTAATTTATGTTGCCAATATAATCTATATCTTAAAATGCATGGTAAAACGCCCATATTTGAGTGTATTTTATTTGTCGGGTTGTAGTGGAGTCGTATAAATGGGCTTAGATCTTTACGGCGCACAAACCATCGATATAAATCAAAAGATGTGCCCTGAGCACCTTGAAATTGGTAATAAAACTGCGTCTCTGTGTGTATCGTAAGTGGTTTACAAACAACCAATCTACTTGACCCCTATAATCGCTAGCGGTGAGATTTGCTGTGGTTCTACTTATTTTGGTTGTTGACAACGAATAATGATAGGTAAAAACATCCGGCGTCCACCGCGTCCTGCAACCGACTAGAACGGAAAGAGTGAGCTTACTCTTCCTAACGTTGACATGATTGCGTGCACCCTGAAGTTTGGGAGGGCCCATCTTGGGTTCTACGATCTATGGCACAAACGTGGTCTTTGACTAGGAATCAGAAATATACTTTCAGGGTTTGCCAACGCACTATGGAACGCAGCGTTCATGGGATTAGTCTCTCAGATCGGATTAGGAATACAACGCTTCGCTCAAAAACCAAACTCACCGACGTTTGTTTTAAAGTTGGCCAATTAAAATGGGATTGGGCAGGACATATTTACCAAATACCGGAATACAAATGGGCAAAAGTCATCACTGCTTGGAGTCCAACATCTAAACGCCCCCGGATCGATCGAGACGAAGGTGGCGTGACGAAAAAGAATCGCACGATAGAAACTGAGACATCAGAGCCGTAAATCGGGTTATCTGGAAGGAGGGAAGAGAGGCCTTTGCCCAGCAGTGGGACAATCTAGGCTAGTAATAAAGAATAACAAATGGTACGAAATGGAACCCTTCGCGCGTGTGTCCGACTCGCATTTAAGTAGGTAGCTGGATTTTTGTTTCATCTATGGATTGTATTTTTATTTTAATACCCGGCGGAGATTACTGGCTAGAGTGGCTAGACTGTTGGTTGTTATGTTATTACGTATTCATATGAAGTGCGTAGACGTGGTGTGGAATGCTAGTAAATTCCAGAGGGCATTCCCAGTGAGGCGAGAATTGAATGACACCTAGTTTCACAATCACGGCCATTTTAATACAAACACAGACTATTCAGAGTTAAGGTCATCCGTCCGGTTTTCCCTAGATTTATCATTTATCCTAGTTTAGTGGGAGTCCGGGGAGCGACCGGGCTGAACGCCGGATTTAATTTTTGAAGTGAAAACTTCTTTTACCGCATCACATACAGATTTTTCGTGGGCTGTTCTAGCATCACGCTCGGGAATGATAAGAAATCTTCGGGTAAACTCGGGACCATGGCCATGCAATGCATGGAAATGCATTTCTAGATAGCCATGGTCATGGCCACGCCCTCCGGTTTCAGCCGCGTAGTTCCCAAAGTAAGCTATCAAATTCAGAGTTATAAGTTTTCACTTGAATCGACACTTCCTATGACTGCCAGTTTTTTTTTTGTAGTCCGCCAGGCGAGAAGTGTACCGTCTAACTCTCCTGCTGTCTGCTTTGATTTGATTTATGACGTCATCTGCCAATTTGATACTGCCGATAACGGAACTGAAAGCAGATGTAGTTGTCTGCTTTCATCGGCGTTATCAAATTGTACGATGACATCACAAATCAAAGCATAGCAGAAAGCAGGAGAGTTAGGCGGTAGACCTATACTTTAAAGTCTTGGGCCGCCCTCAACTCACACACTGGACGTCTACTCTCTTTCTACGAAAAACGTAATTTCGAAATAAACTAGTGTTGAATTTTCCTACTCCTGCAGGTCTACTACGAAGTCCGATAAACGATATATCGGCCGAACTTATGGACATTTCTTAATACGAAAGACAATCAGTCGGCTGATCGGATCTGGCGTTTCGTTCATTCCGACCGACATAGATTTGACAGTGTTTGTGTCGTAAACCTTACTCCGAAAGCATTTAATTACCTTACTGATTGTTCGGACAGCTGTTGGTCGGATCCGATTATTCGGAGGTTGTTTTCGTAGTAGACCTGCTGCTCTACTTCGTTTCGTCCGATCGAACATTGTTTGACGTTTAAATGTTCTAAGCCCACTCTGAACTATTAGAATACCGGCTACCTACTCCTACTCGGAGGAGGAGCCAGTAGGTCTACTACGAAGCCCGATAAACGATAAATCGGCCGAACTTATGGACATTTCTTACCACGAAACACAATCAGTCGGCTGATCGGATCGGGCGTTTCGTTCATTCCGAATTCCGACCGACATAGATTTGACAGTTTTTGTGTCGTACACCTTACTCCGAAAGCATTTAATTACCTTACCGATTATTCGGACAGCTGTTGGTCGGATCAGATTGTTCGGAGGTTGTTTTCGTAGTAGACCTGCTGCACTACTTCGTTTCGTCCGATCGAACATTGTTTGACGTTTAAATGTTCTAAGCCCACTCTTAACTATTAGAGTACCGCCTACCTACTCCTACTCGGAGTAGGAGCCAGCAGGTCTACTACGAAGTCTGATAAACGATATATCGGCCGAACTTATGGACGTTTCTTAACACGAAACACAATCAGTCGGTTGATCGGATCGGGCGTTTCGTTCATTTCGAATTCCGACCAACATACATTTGACAGTTTTTGTAGTACACCTTACTCCGAAAGCATTACCTTACCGATGATTCGGACAGCTGTCGGTCGGGTCCGATTATTCGGAGGTTGTTTTCGTAGTAGACCTGCAGAGTAGGAAAGTCGCGAGTTTATTTCGAAATTACGGTTTTCGTAGAAAGAGAGTAGACGTCCTGGGTAGCGATTCTGAAACCATTCGGTTGCATCCGACACGGAATCTCAACTCTCGGTCTTTGTCTTATCTGTTTAGCATGACAAAGACGGAGAGATGAGATTCCGTGTCGGATGCAACCGAATGGTTTCAGAATCGCTACCCTGGGCTTGCAGGCCGCGATCAGCAACGAATCGACTCACTAAAATGATGAGAAATTGTAACTTTTGAGAAATTGAAATATTAGTAACTATGTTTAAAAAAACCTGTTGATATTTCTGGGCTAAATCCGGGGTTTCCGCGAGTATTGTCTTGGTTGACACACTTTAGAAATGGCAACCCTATTTAGAGTGAACGTAAAGGCTAGACGCAGTCTCTAGAGACACGAAGCCAATCCAATCAGGTTAATTTCTATTGAGCCGCTTTCAGAATACAAATACATACAACATAATATGCCTGACAAAGATAGTTCTGAATTTCGGTATAGGGGGTGCCAACATTATTTTTTGTTAGATAAATTTGATAAGCATAATATAAATATGTAATAAATTTAAATTTAACTTATTTACCTACAATTTTGTGTTTTGACACATTCACTCAAATCTGTTCTTCTAAACACGCTTACTTATTATTCGTAGTAACTATTACTATTATTGCGCCTTCTTATTATTTATATACAAGTATCAGCTGTAACATAATGAAGCGATAGGTACTGGTGATTGAGTAGGTACTGAGTAATTTTTTTTGTAGTATAGAGTGACCAGACGAGCTCGACCCAAGGCTGATGGTAAGCAACATGTCTGCCCATAAGAGCACATTGATATGCAGCTATTGGAACATAAGCATAAACAGCCCACTAAATGTTCCCACTGCTGGGACTCGGGACATTCTCTGGCAAGGAGAGAGTCAAGCCCATAATCCACCACGCTGGCCTGGTGCGGGCCGGTGGATGACACATGACTTCGAAAGATTCTAGGTACATGTCAGTTTTCTCACGATGTTTTCCTTCACCGTATTATGTTAGCGGCATTATGCATATGACTTCGAAAAGACAGTGGTGCGCGTGCGTGGTTTTGAGCCCGGGGTCTCCGGATCGGTAGTCGCCGTTCTCCCGACAAGACCAGCCGTAACTTATAAGAGAACTTGAAGAGTCCAAAATATTATCTAGCCTTGCACTGCGCCATATATCCCATAGCCTATATATATATCCCAGAGATAAAACATGTTTTATCTCTATATCCTGTAATTTATCTGGAAACATATCCCTTCAAACCGGAACACAGTAATGTTTTCACATTACTGCTTGTCGGTAGAGTTAGTAAATTTTGACGATGCCAAACTTTATTGCTCACCCCTAGGAAGTCACTCCCTGTTTATACTACGAGTTAGGTAATTTACCTAACGGCGTTCATTCAGTGCTAAAAGCCGGGTCACACAGAGGCGATCCGGTAGCGATAGCCATCCGATAGCGACAGCGATCCGATACCGAGTATGGGATCGCGCCCGCTTGCTGTGTGTCAGGTTGCATACAAATCCGAACATTACAAAAAATCCCGTCTCGGATCGCTATCGGATCGCCTCTGTGTGACCCGGCCTTAAGATTTGTATGAATTCGATGTTTTTTTTTTGTATTTTGTAATTATACTATACGTAAAATAACTACGACCAACGTGAAAACCGAAGTAATGTGAAATAAATATGTATAATTAAATGTATGTATAATTAAATTAGTATGTTTTTCGCTTTTTCTATTTCTTGCTTGCGTGCCCCGTTTGTCTCATTTGTTAACTCACTATTTTCCATCATAAGGTTTCCTGGAGGAATTCGCTTTCAGCAATAAGGCCGCCAACTTTCACACTAAATGTTTATCGTTAATTCTTTCTGTGTATCCTTTTCTTTTGGTGTGTTAACAAATCATATCTATCCAAAACCTAATCGGTGAATCGAAAAAAAAACATAATCTAAGGTTTAGGTCAGGATGGGGATTCTGTAGAAAAAATACTTAACACCGGAGTCGATTAAAAACTCTGTTTTGCCATAATTTGTGTTTTTTTTTTTATTTTATTCATTTTATGAATGAATTAATGAATCGGTTTGAAATCTAAAACATAGTTGGTATAGTCTGAAATAGCACATAGGCTTTATCACGGGAAAATAACAGGAACGGCAACTGCGCGAGTAAAGCCACAAAGCGCTGCTAGTATTTTTAAAAATCCCAAAATGTTAGGTACACGGAGATGATAATTTTTGATGAGTCATGTGAGCTTGTTACTCAGTTTTTTTTTTTTTAACTTTAATAGTTCACACTTGACTTAGAACGAAGACTGAGACTTGCCATCTCGCCTGAGAATGCAGTCTACCTAGAACTACTACGCTTACCTTAGAAGAAACCGATTCACTCTCGATTTAAAGACACAAAGATTATATCCATCAGGATTAATCCACTCAGGCAGCTCATTCTACAGCCTAGACGTTCTTATCACAAAAGTAGAGTCAAATCTCATCGTTCGTGTCTGTGGAGCAGCAACCATGAAACGATGTCGCATTCTCGAGGTACAAGCGGTCTCATAGAAAAAAAATTTGGCAGTTTTAGGAACTGCCGATAGAAGTGATAACTTTTAAAAGAAACTACGCGGGTGAAAACGGAGAGCATGGCCAAGAGCATGGCCAATGGTCCCAAGTTTACCCGAAGATTTCTTATTATTGACGCTAGAATTCAATTCACAGTCCACGAAAAATCTGTTTGAGGCGCGCCAAAAGAAGTTTTCACTTCAAAAAATACATACACATTACATACATATGTACATACATTTCTTTATTTGCGAAAATGGGTAATTACAATAAGATATTATATGTTTACATTGAGAACTCCATAATCAACCTTACGGCATTCAAATATTAGGTTGTCTATGACAATTTGATAAAAAAGGCAAGCTTTTACAGAATAGCCTACCTTTACGGACACGGGCACTTCAACTGTCTGGCTTAACCAGGTCACTGTGCTAACCAAATACTACACACGGAGTAAATACGTTAATAGTTAATAGAATAGGTATGTTTATTTGTAGTATTGAGGTACGTTATCGTGTTTTTCAATGGAATTCGATATCACAGTGACTGGATTTACTGATATTCTATGAATACGACATATGGTAAGTACTTTACTGCTTATTACGGACATTTTTTTGAATTATTTTTGACGTGATAACGTCTTATAATTCGATGAAGCCGGCTGCACGCCCGCAAAACATGACGTCATGTAACGTTCCGCCGTTACCTCGCCGCATGACGTCATGCGGCGTTACCTCGCTCTGAGGCGTATAGTTGAAGTTGTCACGTTCAACTATCGTCAGTAACTTTACACTACAGCACAGTGACACGCAGCTATTGGAACATGAAGAGTCCAAATCATTACCTAGCACTGCACTGCGCTCGTCACCCAGAGATCTAAGTTGTTATATCTCTAAGCCCTGTAATTTCTCTGGAAACATTGCCCTTCGAACCGGAACACAGTAATGTTGGCGCATTACTGCTTGTCGGTAGAATAACTGGCTAAGGTGTGGTACTTCCCCAGGCGGACTCTGCCAATAGTCCTCCAATAGTACTTATTAAAAATATTGATGTGATTGTTATGACTTCCACTAAACGTGTTAAGAAATGATGACTACCCTGTATTTTTTACCTCAAAATTGAACAAATTATTTCTGCGGCCCTCCAGCTGTTGTGCTATATATAATTAGCCGCGAAGGTATGCAGTTTGGACAGCCCTGTTCTATGACATTTATATTATGCTACTCTTACTCGAGGAAAATAATTAGGGTTTCGTGAAAACAAGAACCCCTTAAAAAGCGGGTGAAACTGCGGGCACAGCTAGTATATGCACAAACAGCCCACAAAATGTTCGTTCTGCTGGGGCTCGGGGCCTTCTCTCGCAAGGAAGGAGTCATGGCCATAATCTGTCACGCTGGCCCAGTGCGGATTGGTGACACAAGGTTTCGAAAGATTCTTGGTACGTGTCGGTTCCCTCACGAGGTTTTCCTTCACCGTTTTAAGTTAGGAGCATTATGAACATGACTTCGACAAGACAGTGGTGCGCGTGGTTTTGAACTTTTTTTTAAGGTCTCCGGATCGGTCGTCGCCGTTCTCCCGACTAGACCAGCCGTAACTTACAGCTAGTCTATAGGTGCCTAGCTGCCTAGCCTACTATGGTTGAAATTAGACTTTTGAGCACGTCGAACAAAGAGAAAAAGTATTCAAATAGTTTTAATGACTCAAATTTGAGTACTTGGATATTTTTACAAAATTTCTTCTTGTAATGAGTCTTTTTAAACGGTTTTGTTAAACGGTTTTATTTAGCTCACCCCGTTTGTTTTATTTATTATTTATTCTTGGGTCAAATTTAGTCATTCAAATTTCACCCTCTTCCTGTCAACCGATTAATCTGAAATTTTGTATACACTTTGGATTTTGGTGACAATACAATTATGTTTATTCATTATCATTATAAATTCAAGATGGCAAGAACTACAAAATGCCGGATAATTTATGTTTTATTAATCCCATCAATATGGGTATCAAATGAAAGGGCTCAACAAGCAGAATACAATATACTATAAAAAATTGAAATCCAAGATGGCGGCCGCTACAAAATGGCGGATAACGTAGGTTTTATCAATCCCATCAACATGGGTATCAAATGAAAGGGCTCAACAAGCAGAATACAATATACTATAAAAAATTGAAATCCAAGATGGCGGCCGCTACAAAATGGCGGATAACGTAGGTTTTATCAATCCCATCAATATGGGTATCAAATGAAAGTGCTCAATCAGTAGAATACAATGTACTATATAAATAATACCAGCTGATATCAACAAAACTGGGGGTTTACCAGCGGAACTGGAAATATTTGTGGGGGCAAAAGTCATGCTACGGTCCAATATTGACGTTTCAAAGGGATTAGTAAATGGCGCTATAGGCTACATCAACGAAATCGTTTGGCCTCAATTTCGTCGAACTCAGATGTATGCAACAGATGTACCTTCCGTCCGAATTGATTTCGCAAGAGACCCAGTACATCTTATACACCCGAAAGCCATACAGTTTCCAGCTAAGTACAATTACGGGACGGCTGAAAGAAGAATGTTGCCTTTAATACTATCATGGGCTTCTACAATACATAAAATGCAGGGCAGCACTGTGGATCACGCAGTCGTATACTTAGGTGCGAAACTGTTTGAAGAAGGTCAAGCCTACGTGGCTCTTAGTAGAGTAAGATCTTTGCAGGGACTACGTATAGAGGAGTTGGACTGCAAAAAAGTAACGGGCAAGAAACCTTGCAATAATGAAGCACAAAATGAATTAAACAGAATGCGAAATAAAAACTAAAAACTAGAAAATAAAAATAGGTAAAAAAACGTTTTAAGTTAAACGGTTTTATGTTAAACATACATTGCAATGTTTAAGATAAATGTACTAAAAACCAAAAAATAATAAAATAGATACAATCGTGGGAATTATAAACATATGCATAGACTAGACTAAAATAAAACCGTGGGGCACGTCAATTGTCTACAAATTATCGAATTAATGTACGATAGAAGAATCGTTTAATTCGTCGTTAGGCAGTTGGCCCGCAGACGGTGAGGAAATTACTTACTATTTTCTTGCTCATGGAAATTCCAATAGTTATACACTCCATGTAAATAAAAGAGATGTTTCAACTAGTTTATCGTTGGACATTCACACTGCTGGCTGGCGAGGAATCGTTTCACTGCTCGTAGTTTGTCTTTAATCGACAAAACATATGATAAAAGTACTACTCGCTCACCACTATGAAACCCTAAAACTCGCTTATAATCGAGCTTGCTAGCTTGTTTCCACATTCTAGCCCTACTTATCACACGTCTATCGTTGTCGGTTGAACAACTGCCTAATAATTATAGTGTAACATTACAAAACAAACATTTTAATCAACGATTGTAGACAATTGACGTGCCCCACGGTTTTATTTTAGTCTAGTCTATGCATATGTTTATAATTCCCACGATTGTATCTATTTTATTATTTATTACTGCGTTTCATTGTAATGACGCGTTTTTAAGATGAGAATTGACCTGTCAAGGATCGTTCTCAATTAATGATGTTAGCAAAAACTAGCCTATGAGACAGGGACATGGTAATATTATCTACAGGGAACAGGGATCAGCAATTGGTTTGATTTAAGGTCCGTATGCCTACCTACCCATCAAATTAATAGAACCAATTTGGCCCTTTCCTTTCCGTTTGCCATTTGGAACTTTTAAGTTTATAAAAGGAATTAATAGGATAGTAGAGTACTGTTGGTGTTTATATATGGTGTTATATTTATATAAATACATCAACATCAGTTCACTCAATCATCAGCATCGTCAATGAAATAACATTTATTTTCATTCCACAAACATTTTAACTCTGACACCGTAATTTACCGCACTTAATGAAACTCGTGCCTAATCTAAAAACATTCGAAAATAATCGAATTCCGAACACCACTCACTAATCACTATAAATAGTGGCGTGAAAAACAATTTCCATTCGATATCTTGATAGTAACAACTAACAATCGACATTCGAACAAACAAATCATTCTTTCAGTCATTCGCTGACCACTGCGATGGTCGGTCGTATTTACAATTTGTCGGCAGTAATTTACGCGTTCTAGATTTTTTTTAAACTTGGAAGTGGTAAAATAGAACTTTTTTATCAGGATTCGTGTGGCGGGAAGTTTATTTCCGGGAAGATTGCAATTTGTTGCAAGTTTTTGTGTACGTTGTAGTAGTGATAAGTGATACGATAGTGATAGTGACATGTAGTGATAGTGAATGGGCTTAGTAAATGTTTTGGAGTGTTATCACTAAATTGAGGTGAGTTTGTTTTCACCTGCTATAAAGTGCGATATCAATTTATGAGTAGCGTGGTTCAGTCGATAGCTTGAGTAGGTCGTGGGTTCAATTCCCCATCTAGGACAAACGTTAAAAGTTGTAAAAATGATTTTAAATTTATCAATAAACTCTTTGGAACTATTTTAACCGAAAAACCTTATGTACCTACCAAGTAGGTATATTATTATATTTGTAGATAAAGTCAGACGGCATACCTATTTAATGACGTACTTATAAAATAACTTGAAATATATTATAAGTATTGTAAGATTAGCTGCGCCCAGTGGTGTAGTCCGCGTTTTACCAATGATTAACTATAACGGGATTAAAAGTAGCCTGCGTGTTAATCCAGGCAATGTATTTACATTTATCAAATTGTATTCAAATCATTTCAGCCGTTCCACATACTACACATTAGAACAAACATATGAACACAAACTTTTCCTTCAACAATATTGTTGAATATTAATGTGATATTGGAAGTAATCGAAAGTTAGTATGACCTACATATTATATCCAAGTATTTTGTAATGTTTATTTATAAATAAATTAGGATGTCATAGTAATGCATTTGTGAAAGGCTGAAAAGTATATTAAGTTTATGATTAAGTTACTAACAAACATGGTGTAACCAACACTGCCAAAATAGCGGGTGATCGTTTAGAATACCTACTAAGTATAATGTTATTATGAAAAAAAAAATTCAACTGTTCGGTAAGTATAGCTTTATACTTGGCCGTCTCGCTTGATGTTAAATGACGTTGCGGTCTACGATGGATACCACCTAGAAGAAACTTTTTCACTCTGGCTTTGAAGACACCAAAATTTAAACACTTGGGAAAAACTCACTCAGGCAACGCATTCCACAGAGACGGCATCTTAAATGTAGAGTCCTTCGGAACGTCAAACGATGAAATGATGTCGCTTCTTCGAACTACGATCAGTCCGATATATGATGATGCAATAGCTCTGCGTGTCACTAAGCTGTTATGGGCAGACATGTTGCTTACCATCAAGCACGTGTCCTGCTCGTCTCGTCACTCTATGCAATAAACTTAAATTTGTTACTTTTCCACATCACCGCCGTAGTAGTTTTATGATGTTTTTCTTTTTTAGCGTCGCGTAAAGTCAAGGTCAGTAGGTTATGTTCGTTTTATAGCGTTTTTATAGCATTCGGAATTATTATAGTCACGCCGACCGGAAGTTAGTAACTTATCTTAATTACCTACTCTAATTAAACAGTAATATATTATTTATTTTTCCCAAAATATATTTTTTAATTTTCTTTTTTTGCTATATACCAGCAAGAGATGTGCCTGATGGTAAGCAACACGCTTGTCTATTACATCAGAGCACTACGCATCCACGCAACTACATGAACATGTAGAATCAAACTTACTCCCAAGCAGAAATGTATTTGAAGAGTTGGGTTTGAAAGGCAAAACAGGGTACCTAATAAATAAATTATTTTATAGTGCGATGTTAGACCGCGAATAGGCAAAATGTAGAGTAGGACGCCTCGAAATTCGATGGAGTGACGATATACGTAAGACAGCAGGCAGTGGCTGGAGAAGATAAGCCGAGGATAGATAGGCTGGAGAAGATAGGCTGAGAGGCGTATCATGGGCGAGTAGTGGAATAGGTTAGGTTGATGATAGTGATGAAGTAGTGGAGCGAGATTTGATTTGATTTGATTCTGATTTTAAAACAGGAGGAGGTAGTCAATTCGGTTGCATGTTTTCATGTGTGTGTGAGGGTGTGTGAGGGTGTGTGTGTGTTTTGCATGTGTGTTAAGGCCGATTTAAACTGAACGAACATAGACCTAGAGCTGGAACAAGAGCATTTTTTCTGGATCTTTTAGTGTAAACGAAAGATCGTTCTTAGCGTTTTCCATATTAAATATTCCATAGAATCTTTGCGAACGCAAACAAAACAACGAAAGAATGTTCTACGTTTGTTTACACCAAATGAATTTGATACAGTGGGGATAGAATGAGCATTCGCTCGTCTGATGTAAATCGGCCTTTAAGCGATAGCTCCGCCAATCGTGAATCAACTTTTTTGGTTCTTCTTTTGTTTGGTAGACCATAGTTCAGAGCTGGTCCCATACACATTTTATCCAAACCGATGAGGCGGTTTTTGAAATATGAACATAAATCTAAAATTTACTTTCATTTAGCTGGACGACGCGACGCGACGCGACGTAGAAACGATCTTTTTATGAAATTTGGTCGTGTGTCCAAATTTAATTCTAAATTAAAGCCGGTTTTTGTTTTTTCGGAGTTTTTTTTAAATATATTAGAGAGTGACGAGACGAGCAGGATATGTGCCTGATGGTAAGCTATATGCCTGCCACATAACAGCACAGTGACACACAGCTATTGGAACATGAAGAGTCCAAATCATTACCTAGCACTGCGCTGCGTTCGTCACCCAGAGATCTAAGATATTATATCTCTAAGCCCAGTAATTAATCATACTATCCTACTTCCTACTATATAATATTATAAATGTCAATGTATGGATGTTTGGATATTTGGATGTTTGGATGTTTGTTGCTCAATCACGTCCTAACTTATGAACGGATCGGGCTGAAATTTGGAACACAGATAGATTATAGTCTGGAAGAACACATAGGCTACGTTTTATCCCGGAAAAACAACGGGAACGGGAACTTTACGAGTAACACCGCGGGGCGCCGCTAGTAAATAAATAAGTATTTAATATTTAATTTAGTGTTACTTGTATTGAAACCATAGAAAACACAATTAGCGGCATGTGAACATGACACATGACGTAACAAACAAGCATCATAACTGCGGTGTCAAGTGTATGCAGTCTCACGGTGGGACTCCGTTTAGAAAGTGGACCAATTTTTTTCGACATTTTGCCGACTCGTGCGATTCTCGGATGCATTTTTATTGCCAATTAAGTCGCGTGATACATGAATTTAGTTGTGAATGTGAATATGGAAAGTGAGACTAAGTTTTTAGGTATTTATATCGGTTAATTTAGGTCATACTTTCAATGTGGCGTGATGTTGTGGAGCAAGCCATTTGCAAGCGTTAGAAATCACGGAGATATGAATGTATCATCAGTATGCGTTTAAAATTGATTATTTATTAAAAAAAAATATTTTTTTTTGTTTATTTTTATTTTATTTTATATAATTTATTTTTACAACCCACTCGTAACTGCTTCCGGCGCAAAAGCGCCCATACTTTATTTTTTATAGTATAGAGAGATGGGACGAGCATAGCATGTGCCTGATAGTAAACAACACGTCTACCCACAAAAGCACAGTGTAACACAGCTATTGGAATATGCAGAGTTCAAATCATTACCTAGCACTTTACTGCGCTGTCACCCAGAGATATAGGATGATTTTAAAATACATTGTTTGACTGGCCTCGTGGCTTAGTTGGTAGTAGCTCTGCCTGCGAAGCCGAGGGTCGTGGGTTCGATTCCCACCCAGTGCAAATAATTGTGTGATGAATTCAAATGTTTGCACTGTGTCTGGGTGTTTCGATGTATAATAAGTATGTATTTAAAATTATATAAGTATTATATCAGCTAGGTATCTGGCCGCCATCACACAAGCTTTGCTTAGTTTGGGGTCAGATGGTGTTGTGTGTGAATTGTCCACCAATATTTATTATTATTATTTATTATTGTCTAGAAACATTCAAACCGGGATATAGCGACGTTTGCAAAGGTATGAATGTTTTTTCGAAACTCTTCTAAGACTCCTACAAAAATCATATCAGCTTTATGGATTCTACAATACAATCTTTGCATTTGCGGCTAGATGATGTTGAATGTGAAAAATTGTTAAGGAATCTTATGTTTTTATGTAAATCTAACACAATATAGACTTATTGCCAAGTTGAAGAAGTTTTTAACCGTGGTTTTATCAATTACTTACCTATCTAGCTAATGCTACCGTTACTCATTATGTTATCATTAACAATCAAAATGATAAACGCTAAATTGAACAAGTGATTATGACACATTCAAGAATGCCCATTGTTATGTGTTAAATTGTTTTAGTAATGCTAGGTGTGTCCACGGCATCACCTTCACCCTCTTATCATCGGTTGCATATTGCTCACAGAAGCGTATTTATTTTACACAAGTAGGTAGGTACTCATTACATTAGTTATTAGCTTAGTTTGTAGTGGTAGGACTCTTGGCAGAGTCCGCCTGGGAAAGGACCACACCTTTGCCAGTTATTCTACCGCCCAGCAGTAATGTGCAAACATTACTGTGTTCCGATTTGAAGGGCAATGTTTCCAGAGAAATTACAGGGCTTAGAGATATAACAACTTAGATCTCTGGGTGGCGAGCGCTGTGCAGTGCTAGGTAATGATTTGAATTCTTCATGTTCCTATAGCTGCGTGTCACTGTGCTGTTATGTGGCAGGCATTTTGCTTACCATCAGCCACATGTACTGCTCGTCTCTTCACTCTTCAGTTAAAAAAAAAAGTTTGGTGTCATTTGGTGTTGTGTGTGAATTCATCAATATTTATTATTTATCTGATAGTGAAACAGTGAAAGTCTCGCCATAATCGGTCCAGCCATTTCGAAGGTTATCAGGAACAAACTGACACACTGAGAACAATTTTGAAGATTGTTTTTTTATGTATTTACCTACCATTTACCTTTCCATAACATGGACATGTTTTTTTGTACGTGTGTTAAGCGATAGCTCCGCCAATTGTGAATCGATTTTGACGGATCTTTTTTCCTTTGGTAGATCATAATGCAGAGGTGGTCTCATATAAATTTCATCGAAATTGATGTAGTGGTTTTTCATGTTATGTTTTCGTAGATTACGCAAGAATGTGAATTTTTTGGCGTCTGAGTTTAATTTTAAATTGAGCGCGGTTATTTAATTACATTATTTGAAGTCTGTTTAAAATACATACGTAGACTACAATTCAGGTAAATATCGTCAGATCTGACTAGACTGACGAATCCCACGAAGCATAAAGCAAAATGCCAATGCTAAAGTGTTTTTCTTCAGCCTTCGTCAAGCGTGACAAATTAGGCAGTAAGGCACCGAGTTATATACCTACCTACTGGCGGTCGATTCTGTAAAGATCATAAAGATGATTTTTTGTAGTGGACTCTTTACAGAGTCCACCTGGGGAAGTACACATTTGTTATTCTACCGCCAAGCAGTGGCGCGCAAACATCACTGTGTCCCATTTTGAAGGTCAATGTTTCCAGAGAAATGACAGGGCAGAGAGATATAGCATCTTATATTTCTGGGTGACGAGCGCAGTGCAGCTAGGCAATCGTTTGGACTTCTCGTGTTCCAATAGCTGCGTGATACTGTGCTGTTATGGGCAGGCGTGTTTGCTTACCATCAGACACATGACATGCTCGTCTCAAGTTCAAGTTCAAGTTTTGTTTTACCCACTACTTCTAGTGGGTAAGGTTTCCGCACTTAGTCCCTGACTTGGACCATTGTACGTGAACCATGGGCTGTTATTCCATCCAGCCCAAATCCCTCCAGAAGCAGATTAGACTTCCCAGTCTCCTCAGTGCATCCACTAGGGATCTCGGTGATCCTAGGGTTACTTCACGTATTTCGGCGACGTCTGTGCATTCGAGTCACACATGCTCGTCTCACCACTCATTACTCTAAAAGTCTTCACTGGAGTCGATGTTTTTTTGGAGAAGGAAGGCGAAGGAAGATAGAACTTAAACCCAACTTATATACTATCATACTTACGCTAATTAGCATACAACTGATACCTGAAAAAGGTCCTAGCTGTCACTTGAGTCTAGAACTTATTACGACTCTACGCATACGCGGATCTTTTAATGTTTGTATTCATCACAAATAAGCAACTCACTAAATCTTCCCACTGCTGGCACGCGTAGTCTTCTCTGACAAATCAATCCACAATGCTTGATCTCGAAAGTTTCTTGTAGCGTAATTGTAGACTAAATTGTTGTATGTCGATTTGCTAAGATTCTAGTATTGCAACTGCAGTTGTAATTATTTATTTATTGTGTAGTATTTGTATGTACATTAGTTAACAAATAACAAGTATGTACAAAAACAAAAAATATAGGAAAGAAATCATAGTTTTAATTTTAAAAAAATAGTTAAATTATAACTATGATTTCTTTCCTATATTTTTTGTTTTTGTACATACTTGTTATTTGCGCTCGCCGTATTTATTCACCTGCCCAGGTATTAGTTTCTATCCTAAGGATACCTGGAAGAGTTCGCTAGCAGCTATAAAGCTGCCTGATGTAACACTAGTTGTCACACACTTTATTGTTGTGTTCTGTTTTTTTTTTTGATGTACCAATAAAGAGTTTATCCAACTATCCATCTATCATTCTGAAGTAGGTAGCCGTCGAGTTCACTTGTACAGAATCGGGCGGCAAGTACAATACTAGCTGTTTATTACCCATATCAACTGCAGAAGTCAACAACCGATGAATTGTAATTAGCGTTTCCCGTGCTATTTCAGGCTATAATCTTAAGCCAGTACTCCTGCCTACAGCTAGCATTCTAGGTATTCTTAGAGCTGGTTCAAAATGTTGAGTATTTGAGGCAACCTGAAACTGTCTTGTCATTTAATTCTCTTATTATACTAGGAGGAGTTATAGGAGCTAGATGAGCTACGATTCCATAGACACACACACAGACACGTCAAACTTATTTTAACATCTCGTCGTTTTTGCATATAATATAGCATAAGCAAAACCTGGATGTTTACTCTAATTCAACGAAAACGTAATTTCAAATTAAACTCGCGATTTTCCGACTCCGATTCTACTTCGATCCGTCGTTTTGTCCGTTTAAATGTTCTAAGCCTACTCTAATTAGAGTATGCTTAGAACATTTAAACGTCAAACAATGTTGTATCGGACGAAACGAAGTAGAACGAGAGTAGGAAAGTCGCGAGTTTTTTTTCGAAGTTTCGTTTTCGTAGAAACAGAGTAGACGTCCAGCGCACTATAATAAATCTTCTCACAGCTAGTAGGTACCTACTCGGGGCCTTCTCGGATGAAGACAGTCAAAGCCATAATCCACCACATTGACCCAGTGAAGGTTGGTGTATGACGTATGACCTCGAAAGGTTCTTGGAACAGTCCGGTTTCCTCACGATATTTTCCATCACCGTTTTTAAATAACATAACTTCGACAAGACAGTGGTGCGCGTGGGATTCGTACCAGGACATCTACTCTCTTACTACGAAAAACGTAATTTTGAAATATACTCGCGACTTCCCTACTCCGGTTCTACTTCGATTCGTCGTTTCGACTACTTCGATTCGTCGTTTCGACTAGTTCGATTTGTCGTTTCGACTACTTCGATTCGTCGTTTCGACTAGTTCGATTTGTCGTTTCGACTACTTCGATTCGTCGTTTCGACTACTTCGATTCGTCGTTTCGACTGTTTAAATGTTGAAAGTCGCGAGTTTATTTCGAAATTTTGTTTTTGGTAGAAGGAGAGTAGGTAGACGCCCAGATTTCTGTACGCCACACATTTAAGTTAGCGGCATTATCCACATAACTTCGAAAAGACAGTGGTGGTCATGGGATTCGTACCAGCGGTCTGGGTTGTCAGTCGCCGTTCTCCCGACTAGACTAACCGTAACTTACCGTCATTTGCCTCGGGGGTCAATAAAATTACTCATTACTCTCCTGTTTCCATAAAACAACAGATTTGTGTGTGCCACACATTTTAAGTTGGCGGCGTAAAGACAGTGGTCCGCGATGGATTCGTACCAGGAATCCGGATTAGCAGTCGCCGTTCTCCTGACGAGACTAGACTATCCGTAACTTGCCGTCGGGGGTCAATAATTTTACTCACTACTCTCCTATTTCCACAAAACAACAAAATTGTGTGCGCCACACGTTAAAGTTAGTGGCATTATGGACTTGCCTTCGAAAAGACAGTTTTGCGCGTGGGATTCATACCAGAAGCCCGGATTGGCAGTCGCCATTCTTCTGGCTGGACACCAGATCAGCCGTAACTTGCCGCCGGGGATCAATAAAATTACTCACTACTCTCCTATTTCCACAAAACAACAGAATTGTGTGCGCCACACATTAAAGTTAGCGGCATTATATACATAACTTCGAAAAGACTGTGGTGGTCATGGGATCCGTACCAGGGGGTCTACGAAACGCCGAACGAAAAATGTCATCGCTTTGATGGTTCTCTCTCTTTTCTTTTCGCTTGAAATGATAGAGACAGCATTAGCAAAGCGATAGCCGATTTAGTTAGGCGGTAGAACCGCAGGAGCCCGAGGGGTCTACCGCCTAACGAAAAACGCTTTGATGTTTTGATATTGCTGTCTCTTTTCTCCTCGCTTGAAATGAAAGAGACAGCAATGTCAAAGCGTCAAAGCGTTTTTCGTTAGGCGGTAGAGGCGCAGATCGGTAGTCACCATTCTCCCGACTAGAGACTAGACGAGCCGTAACTTGCCGTCGGCGGTCAATAAAATTACTCACTGCTCTCCTATTTCCACAAAACAACAGATTTACGTGCGCCACACACGAGCAGAACACCGTCCGTCACGGTGCGCTCGCGCACACAATAACCGATTGTCTCGAGCCACTCGCCGGTTACGGCCGGCTGCCGTGTGGACAGGACCTTATTGTTCTTAGCTGTTAGGGATACAGTGAAATTGATCGTTAAAAGCTGGGCGTGACTAAAAATAACCTACTTGTAGGTCAGACGTAAAAATTAACTATAGTTATAACTTAGTAACTTGAAGACGAAAGTCTTCAATCAGTGCGTGTTGCCAGTGATGACTTATGGAACTGAGACGTGGTCCTTAACTGTAGGCCTCATAACAAAGCTCAAAGTCACACAGCGAGCTATGGAGCGAGCTATGCTCGGAGTCTCTTTGCGCGACAGAATCCGTAATGAGGATATTCGCAAAAGAACGAAAGTAGCCGACATAGCTCGAAGAGTAGCTAAGCTGAAGTGGCAATGGGCAGACCACATCGCTCGCAGAACTGACAACGGATGGGGAAGAAAGGTTCTCGAGTGGCGACCACGAACCGGAAGACGCAGTGTTGGACGGCCTCCCACTAGATGGACAGATGACCTCACAAAAGTCGCTGGAAACCGCTGGTTGCAGGTTGCGCAGGACCGTTCGTTGTGGAAATCTAGGGGGGAGGCCTATGTTCAGCAGTGGACGTCTTGCGGCTGATGATGATGATAACTTAGTAAATTAAAGTTATTATTATACTTAATACCAACAACTTTGTACCACCGACTGAGGACTGAGGAGTATGGACACCGAAATATAACCGAATAACGGCTAATATTATAAATACGAATGTTTGGATGTTTGTTCCTCAATCACGTCAGCACGTCTTAACGGATCTGACTGCAATTTGGACCACATCTAGAGTACAGTTTGAAGTAACACATCGGCTACTTTTTATCCCGGGAAAATAACGGGAACAAAAACTACGCGGGTGAAACTGCAGAGTGATGCTAGTTTGTTACATTAAATTGTACAACATTAGTATTGGTATTAATTAGGCAATTATTGCTATTTATTCAATGTTTTTTTGAAGTGAAAGAAGTTTTCACTTAGTCGCTTAGTCTTTGTCGCACCTAGACAGATTTTTCGTAGGGTGTGAATTGGATTCTAGCGTCACGCTCGGGTATGATAAGAAATCTTCGGGTAAACTCGGGACCATGGCTATTGGCTATCTAGAAATACGTCAGCCAATAGGAAATGCTGAAAGGGCGTGGCCAGGCCATCATGCCATGGCCATCATGGCATGGCCATCATGGCATGGCCATCTAGAAACGCCATGCCAAGATGGCGAGGCCACGCCCTCCGGTTACACCCGTGTAGTTTCCAAGGTAAGCTATCAAATTCTGAGTAGGTAATAAGTTTTCACTTCTATCGGCAGTTCCTACCTATGACTGCCAATTTTTTTTTTCTTTACTTGAGTTTAAGTTTTTACAACAACAATTTATAAAAAATAACATAAAAACCTTAACCTAGATAGTCGCCAGCAGCGGGGCAGGGCCCAAGCTACCGGTGGGTGGTTAGGGCTGCAGAGTGAGGAACCTCCTGACGATGCGCGCTGTGTCGAGGATGACCGCCGCGCCGCGTGCATCTGACCCTTAATCCAATCGTGTAGCGAAAGTCTCTAGTATTATTAGTTTTAGTAGTAAAAAATATTTAGTAAATACTTATAAACTAACCAGTTTTATGGACCCTATCGGGTGTTGCAAGAATGGGAGAAAGGATTCATTCACACAACAACTGCTAACAGATAGCAATTAAATTTTCATTAAGACTCTGTTTCGACATACCCATCAATTTGACTTGTTAGCTTGTTTGTTGAAAACTTGTGAAAATGTGTGGTGTTCTAATTATAGGTACGTTCTCTAGTTTTGATGGAATACCTAGGCGTAACATGATTTTTAAAAAAATTGGCAGTCATAGGAACTGCCGATAGAAGTGAAAACTGCCGATAGAAGTGAATACTCAGAATTTGATAGCTTACCTTGGAAACTACACGGGTGTAACCGGAAGGCGTGGCCTCGCCATCATGGCATGGCAATCTAGAAATGCGTTCGCATTTCTCATTGGCTCATGCATTTCTAGAAGGCCATGCCATGATGGCGAGGCCACGCCCTTTCAGCATTTCTCATTGGCTGACTGACGCATTTCTAGATGCCCAATCACCAAGGTCCCGAGTTTACCCGAAGATTTCTTATCATACCCGAGCGTGACGGTAGAATCCAATTTACACCCCACGAAAAAATTGTCTAGGCGCGCCTAAAGAAGTTTTCACTTCAAAAGTGTGTATGGTACAAGATAGTTTCGCCAATTTTAAACGATGAATACGTTCGAACCTCAGATAAACTATTCTCGTTAGGTCGAATTTACTTTGTAATTTTCTCTTTTTTTGAAGTCGGTTACAAGACATAAATCCGATTCGAAAATCTATTTTTGAAGAGAAAACTTCTTTTGGCGCTACAGACAGATTTTTCGTGGACCTAGACCATTGATAGTCTATCAATGGCTGTGAATTTAATTCTAGCGTCTCGCTCGGGAATGATAAGAAATTTTCGGGTGAATTCGGGACCATGGGCATTGGCCATCTAGAAATGCGTCAGAATTTCCCATTGGCTATCTAGAAATGGGTCAGCATTTTTATAGATGACAACAGTCATGGCCACGCCCTCCGGTTTCACCCGCGTAGTTTTCAAAGTGAGCTATCAAATTCTGAGTAATTCGTTTTGACTTCTGTCGGCAGTTGCTATGCCTGGCATTTTTTTAAAAAGTCGATTAAAAACATAGTTTAATGGAAATTTCTGACCGCATTTGGCTTACCAAATCCATTCGTCATCTACAGTACGTACCCGCAATACCTTACGCAATTGGAGCACAATTCAACTAATAAAAAAATGAAACTGTAACACGAGATCGTGACCGGATAAGATGCGCGTGCGCATCTACGGGCTTCACAAAAACTTGCCGCTAGTAATCGACTGTCATCTAAATGGGCCTCCGAGGAGGCTCTTCAAAATCATCATGATAGGTTTCTTCAAGGTAAGCACGCTCCATCGTGGACCCCATCGGCGCTTTACATCAGGCGAGCGGTACAGTGTAAACCTACTATTTAATAGTCAGTTTAATACTAGATATATATGTATTATACATGTTAACAAATGTTTTTTTTCTTAAAAAACTACAACCTGCTTCAATTTTAAATTAACCTTATACACTCGACTTTTCATATTTTTTTTGTAAAATCAGGAAAACACCTTGTTCAAATGAAATAGCGAAGTGGTATATTTAATACGTAGTCGGGGTGCGTAAATTTTAGATTTTAATTGATATTTAAAAACGGGTAACACCGATTTCGATAAATTTAAACGGGACCATCTCTGAAGTATTCTGTCTATCAAACAAAAAAATCATAATCAAAATAAATTCACAGTTGGTGGAGCTATAGCGCAACACATACAAATAAAAAACGCAACCGAATTTAGAACCTTCTCCTTTTATGATTTTGCTCAATCACGGCAGAACATCTGAACTAATCGAGCTGAAATTTGGATTATAGTTAGATTATTGTCTGGATTAACATGCTACTTTTTATCCCATAAAAAACGGGTACGAGAATTATGCGGGTAACACCTACCAGTATATTTATTAGTACGATACCCAATACGACAAATACAAGCAAATCTCAGACAACAGCTAGTCATAAAATGCCCCCGAGGTGGTAATTTCTTTCTGAACCAATTTGGATAATCCTACGCTTGGCGTTTTTTCACCTAATTAAAATACCGGCGAGTTTGCCACGCATGTTGCCTTCGTAAAAACGTTGATAAAAAGTACATTTTATGACCCAAACGTATAACAGTAGTAGTAATGTAGCAAGTTTTTCGAACTTAACTTCTTCTTTTTTTATAAAAAGTGACGAGACGAGCAGGACATGTGCCTGATGGTAAGCAACATGCTTGCCACATAACAGCACAGTGACACGCAGCTATTGGAACATGAAGAGTCCAAATCATTGCCTAGCACTGAACTGCGCTCGTCACCCAGAGATCTAAGTTGTTATATCTCTAAGCACTGTAATTTCTCTGGAAACATTGCCCTTCAAACCGGAACACAGTAATGTTTGCACATTACTGCTTGGTGTGGTACTTCCCCAGGCGGACTCTGCTAAGAGTCTTACGTCTTACCTTAACTTAACAAAACCTTTATTGTGCGCGGTAGGTACTACGGAACCGCTGTTTCTAAAGCCGTAATTTTTAAGAGGCGTTTTGATTTTTTTATTTTATAGACGAGGCATCGTTTCATGGTTGTCGTACCAAAGACTCGAACGAAGAGGACGACTCTACTTTTGTGACAAGAACATCAAGGTTGTGTTGAATGGTTTACCTGAATGGGTTTTTCACGATGATTGCAATCTTGGTGTCTTCAAATGTAGAGTGAATTCTCGATGTGAATCGGTATCTTCAAGATAATGACACTCCAGCGTAGACCGCATTGTCGCCATTAGGCTAGATGGCTGCCAATTGTAATTCTTTAAAGTGTGAAGTATTTATAAGAGTTTAAGAACCTTTAAACATAATATAAAGAAGCTGCTGCGTGCCCGCTGATGCCAAATTTATCAATAAGTTCATTGAGTTCCTTAAATAGGACTTAACACTAAAAACACCAAAAAAATATACTACAATAGTATCAACAACAATCACCTACGTAGTGTACGGCGAAGCGAAAACCAGTCCCAAGACGTTCTTGACCCTGAAACTCACAAAACAACCGCCTCGTTTAGTATAATGAGTGTATTATAATACGTGTATACGCCCAAGTGTTATACAAATCGTTAGGTTATATAACTTAACTCGAGCGCTTAGCCTTGGTCCAAAGTGTTTGCTGTGTAGTATTTACTATTTAGCTACTCTGTTGGTAGCGCAATTATGAACAGTGATGTGACATTTGACGTATATTTTTAGTTATTTGCCTGCGATTGCGTTCGAGTATAATTTGAATGATTTTGAAAAATACTGTTCCCGAAAACCTTCTGTATTATAAATGAGTTAAAAATTTCTTAATTTTATGTTAGGACGTGATTGAGCAATAGCATCCAATCTCTCACATTTATAAAATGGGTAGTACAAGAAAAACTACAAGGTTTACCTAAATTTGTTTTACTGTAGATAATACAAATTAAAATGTTAAGAAAATAGTTTGCAAAAAATTTGTATGAAATTTTTTTTATAATTGTTTTGAACTTATGTCATTTGGTCTCAGACGGTCACTATTACTATAGTCCAGTGCAATTACGGAAATAAATAAACATAAAATTATGTAGTTTGGGGGTTATGAAGGATCGATAGAAGGGTGTATTCTGAGCATCTATTCCAATTTGAGGGATTCTGGCGAGGTCAGCTCAAGGTCATTTCGATGAAAACGCGATTAATTCGATATCTCGAGAACGGTTAGTGTTAGGCAAAAAAATGCGGAGACCTTTTCTCTTCTAAATTAAATTTACTAACTTTCTTATGGAAAACTTTTTTTTTTTCATCAATATTTTTCAATTTATTGCTTCCGAAAGGCAAAAGTTTTACAACTGTACAAAGTAAATGTACATTGTACATTGTACAAAAGTACAAGTTCGTCGATTCAAATCGTATCCAGAGAGTCCTTTTTTAAGTAGGTACGCATTCCAAGTTGGACAAACTCACAATTACTATAATAATAGTGAAGCAAATCGAACGGAAATCGTAGTCTTCTAAAAACAGGCATCTTTCGAAGAAGACGTGTTACATTCCACCAACTCGCACTAGGCCAGTGTGGTGGATTGTGGCTTCTACTCTGTTTTTATTATTAT
The DNA here is from genome assembly GCA_963693475.1 of Ectropis crepuscularia. NCBI lineage: Eukaryota > Metazoa > Arthropoda > Insecta > Lepidoptera > Geometridae > Ectropis > Ectropis crepuscularia. The sequence continues at coordinate 30,331,445 of OY856339.1, read as the reverse complement.
AGAGCAAGCTCTGAGTACTAATTCAAGAAACAAAAGAGGGATGTGATTCCTACCACAGACCTTGCCCGTATCTACCTCTATTTGCTTAGGCTACAATAAGAATTGAGATTTATTTTGAAACGATTTTCTAAATTAAACATTTACGTTAATTAAATGTATCCTATCTCAACAACTCTACGTTATTTGCATTGCCTACAGATTTAGCCATAAAAGCTTACTACTCTTGCTAAATATAGTCGACCGAATTCAGTGAAGTTTTAAATGTACAATAAACTAGCGCTGAACCGTGCGCGTTGCTACGCCATCTATCGAAAATTGGTCGTACTAATTCAAATTTTGAACAAATTCTGTTACCTTGGGTTCTAATGACGCAACCTTTAAAAGGTAAAGGAAAGCTCTGAAAAAGCAATATTTTTTCTCGTTTTTGTTATATTTTTCATTCATGCTCCGCTCCTGTTGATAGTGGCGTAGTGGCGTAATGGTGGTTAAATCCTTACGTTCAAACTAACTCTTCAGCTTTATAATATTAGTATAGAAGTATTCACTATTCAATAAGCTAGCATACTAAATTCAGAAGCAAGGATTACTTGCTTCTAAATTTGCTTCTGAATTCAGTCGACTAAATTTAGCCAAGTGTAATAAGGCTTTTACTCTACTTTGGGGATGCTAGGTCGTTACATGATATTTCCTAACGGCGCGGCGGCAGCCCAAGCCGTGGTCACAGATAGGCAAGCCATGGTCGTACCATCTGAGGTGACCTTGCACTAGTCGCCGTACGAGATGCAGGCGCGGTCCCAGAGTCGAATTTTGGAGGGGGTCACCAGTACAGAGCCTCAGATTTTGGTGGGGGATCACGAGTAGAAATACAATAAATTGAGTAAAAAATACTACTAGTAGTGCCCCATTTTAAGGTAACGTATACGGTTTTAGGGGGTCATGCGGTCATGTTCCCTGTGACCCCCCCTTCGGACCGCGCATGACGAGATGTAGTCATCGTTGATTACTACTTAACATACTCATTGTAGTAACTATGTTAAGTAAGTGGAATGCTTTCAGAAGTAAGCTTTAAATATTTTTTTTGAAATCAAAGTTCTTAATTCAACGTGTATGTACAATTCATCAATTAAGAGTGCGCCTAAAGCCAGGAAAAAATCAGATTTCACCCGCGCGACGCGTTTCTTAATGTTTGTTTTTTAAAACAGTTTGGAGGAAAAATCAATATTTAATCAGGAGTCCATTTTGACCAAGTTTTATTTAATTACTCAATAACTAAACATAAATTTAAAAAAGTGTTCGGTTACTTTACTAGAACGTACAAATAGGAATTTGATTACCAAAAAATAATGTGGGGTCATCACTGATAATTTCGAGTACTCGAATTTTAACGGGTTTTTTCGGTGTCATTTTTATTTTTTTATTGTACAAAACTCTGATCTATTTTTATAATTCTATTCAGTTATTGTGCTTCTTCTTGATTGTACCCACACGTCAATAGTTTTTTGACGTGATAACGTCTTATAATTCGGTGAAGCCGGCTGCACGCCCGCAAAACATGACGTCATGTAACGTTACCGTTACCGTTAGTTCGTCGTCCGTGCCATGCGGACGAAGCTGAGCGCTGAGGGCGCCACCCGCCGAGTCGAGTGGTATCACTACTCGCGCTATCAGCGTACTGATTTCTTAAGACGTTGTCACGTTTAACTATCGTCAGTAAACCGACTTTACAGACAACCATTTTTTGTCATAGTTTTTAGTTTCTTAACTTCAGTGAGCGGCGTCGAAAATGTCCTTTTTTCGTTTTCTGGCTTTAGACGCCCCCTTAATAAAAAATAAAAACATAAGAACATACAAATTGTATACCTACCAACCTACATTTTCAAAGTTTGAAGTGAAAACTTCTGGCGCACCTTATACAGATTTTTCGTGGGATGTGAATTGAACTCAAGCGTCACGTTCATAAATGAAAGAAATATTAGGATAAACTCATGACTGACGCATTTCTAGATGGTCTCATTTAATTGCACACCGTCAACATCGACTATCTGTACAGATATGAAGAAATGAAATTTAGAGCTGGCTTCGATACCCCACAGAACTGCAGTTTTTTCAAAAGAATTTCATGATGAACACAGTCGAAAGCTCTTGATAAGTCACAAAATACTCCTAGAACGTCATGATGGTCTTCCCAGGCTTTCAATATATATAATTAGTTAGTTCAATACCTGCATCGGTAGTGGAACGTGCTTTCGTGAATCCAAATTGGTTACTATGTAATAGGTTATTAATATTAAAGTAAGACAAAAGTTGCTTAAGAACTAGTTTCTCGAATATTTTGCCACTTCTGTCGGTAGTCCCCATAATTGTCAATTTTTTTAGATATTGAGCACGGTGAGCGATTATATCAAAAAATATTTCTAAAATAACAGTTAGGTACCACACTTTACATCTACACTATATTTCACCTTGTACATCACTAGTATGTTGTTAGCGCAATTAGTTTCGTTTGACAATGTTTATTTGTTTGATGGATGACTCCGAACTATCAAAAACGGTAAGTACTTCCGCGTGTATTTTTAGTTAAACTAATATTCAAATATTATCCTACACCTTATGTTTTCCGTGTGACCCTGTGACGTAACTATATGGTGGCCGAGTGGCAAAATGCCTCCAGTCTGAAGGCCGCCAAGGGAAACTTAATCCAATTGAAATTATATTTTTTGATGTGATAACGTCTTATAATTCGATGAAGCCGGCTGCACGCCCGCAAAACATAACGTCATGTAACGTTACCGCCATAGAATAGATGATATTTACCACCGTTACCTCGCCTTATTACTTTTCGCACCATCTAGTGAGTGAAATGTGTATTACGTTCAAGGAGTCTGTCCATGTTTTAGAAAAGCGACGATATGAAGTTAAGAACTTGTGCTAATACAATGATGTACCCAGAGATGGCGCTTTGAACAGCTTTTCAAAAAGCTTCAGAATGTTTTACCTAGATGGCGCTTAACACAATCAGTATTTTCTTAAGACGTTGTCACGTTCAACTATCGTCAGTAAACCGACTTTACAGACAACCATTTTTTTTTCGAAAACAAAGGACACAATCGATTTAAATTTTAACTTTGTGAGTTGACTGACTGAACCACAAGGGCATTTTTGTTTAATTTTTCATGATCCTCGAAATAGGAGAGTCTAAAGAGTAGGCAAATTATCATATATGTATCATCAAAAATATGTATCTTCTCGTATTTGGATACGAAAAGTTTGTTATTATACCTTCTTCATATTTAAGATTATTTTGTAACCATTTTAACCGACATCAAAAACGGAGGTGATTCTCATTTCGCTGGTTTGTTGTTTTGTATGTACGTCACGTCAATAGATTTTGGTGATTATTTGTTTGTTTGATAAATAGTCACTTTATAGGTGGTTCCGTACACATTTTACCTAAATCGGTCTATCGGTTTTTGAAATATCAACAAAAAAACTAAAATATGCTGATCACGCAGCTATTGGAACATGAAGAGTCCAAATCATTACCTAGAACCGCACTACGGTCGTCATCCGGAGATATAGGGGTATTTCGTCTCTTAGCCCAGTAGTTTCTCTGGGAACATTTCCCCTCAAAAGTAAAAAGTAATGTTTGTGCACTACTGCTTGGCGGTAGAAGGTAGAATAGAAGGTAAAGGTGTGGTACTTACCCAAGCGGACTCTGGAAAGAGCCCTACCACAAAACTATAATATGACAGGACAAACATTGTTTTGTGAGTAAAGTTTTTGACGTGATAACGTCTTATAATTCGATGAAGCCGGCTGCACGCCCACAAAACATGACGTCATGTACCGTTACCGCGTTACCGTCGGTCGTTACCTCGCCGCATGTTTGTTACAGTTGTATTAATCATTTCGACCAGTGGTTCAAGCGGGGATGTAGCTCAGTGGTAGAGCGTTCGCTTTGCATGTGAAATGCCCCGGGTTCGATCCCCGGCATCTAAAAGCTGTTTTGCATTGTTTTGATTGCTTTGATGCGAAAATGACTAACATACAAATCTATTAAACAAATGAAATTAAAAAATTTCTTTAGAAAAATGCTACCATTCCATCAGTATTTTCTTAAGACGTTGTCACGTTCTATCGTCAGTAAACCGACTTTACAGACAAACCATTTTTTACATTTCCTTAAAGGCATCTTATCCTTAATTCCGATATCGTTGCGTTACGTACCTAAACTACACATGTAGGTGCAGTTTCCTCATCGACTGATAAGGCCATTCGAGAACATTGCGCAAGCGACGCCACACGTTTTTGCATTAAAATGCATGCCGCGGCTGGAATCAGTAACTCGGTTATTGGATTAACGTTACCCAATAACAATGAGCGGTTATTGTTTTATTGTCTAACTCCAATTCATTTCATGTATTTCGTTGGGGCAGTTAAACTGTTTTTAACATTTGCTATGTAGAAATTAGAACTCATTTATGTAGGTATCTAAACTACTATGTCTGTGCATAATTTCAAATTAACAGCTTATTACTAAATGCTTCTGAAAGTAAACAAAATACTTTTTTTAACAATTATAGGTTTGACCGCCATCTCACCTGATGTTAAGCGACGATGCGGTCTACGATGGAGCGTGTTTACATAGAAGAAACCGATTCACTCTCGATTTGAAGACACCAAGATTATAACTATAAGGAAAACCCCACTCAGGCAACTCATTTTACAGCCTAGACGTTTTCATCACAAAAGTAGAGTCCAACCTCTACGTCCGTGTTTTTGAAATATCAACTTACATAAAAAACATTTTTTTTAATATATGTAAAAATCGGCAGTCATAGGAACTACCGATAGAAGTGAAAACTTATAGCACAGAATTTGATAGCTTACTTTGGAAACTACGCGGGGGAAACCGGAGGGCGTGGCAATGGGCAATGCTCACGCATTTCTAGATGGCCATTGGCCATGTTCCCAAGTTTACCTGAAAATTTCTAATCATTCTCGAGCGTGACGCTAGAATTCAATTCACAGCCCGCGAAAAATCTGTCTGTGGCGCGCAAAAAAGAAGTTTTTGCTTTTAAAATTGTCTGTCTGGTTGTTCGGCCTAATCTCTGAAATACCTGGACTAATATTAACGGGACATTATCTATGTCTGTCTGTTTGTTCCGCCTAATCTCTGAAATACCTGGACATTAACGGGACATTCTATAGTTAAGGTAACCCGTGGGTTATAGCTAGTTCATTTATAGCTCACCTGCTACTACGAGTACAATAATATTATACACTAGTAACGTTTTATCCGCATTGTTTCCGTTCCAGTAACTTTGCCTGGATTACAAGTAGCCTATGTGTGTATAATGATTGTGTAGTGTATATGATTCTGTAGTGGTAGGACTCTTAGCAGAGTCCGCCTGAGGAAGTACCACACCTTTGCCAGTTATTCTACCGCCAAGCAGCAATGTGCAAACATTACTGTGTTCCGGTTTGAAGGGCAATGTTTCCAGAGAAATTAGAGGGCTTAGAGATATAACAACTTAGATCTCTGGGTGACGAGCGCAGTGCAGTGCTAGGTAATGATTTGGACTCTTCATGTTCCAATAGCTGCGTGTCACTGTGCTGTTATGTAGCAGGCATGTTGCTTACCATCAGGCACATGTCCTGCTCGTCTCGTCGCTCCTTATTAAAAAAAAAAGTGTTCTTCCAGATTATAATCTGTGTTTCAAATTTCAGCTCGATCCGTTTAAGCATTACGACGTGATTGAGCAACAAATATCTATACTAATATTATAAAGCTGAAGAATTTTTTTGTTTGAACTTACTAATCTCAGGAACTACTGAACCGATTTAAAAAAATACTTTCGCTGTTTGACCATATTTACGTGCTCTCTGAGTGTTTTAGGCGCTATAATACAAACCACAGGCGAAGCCGGGATAGACCGCTAGTCTATAATATTTTTTAAGTCTACTGTAATATTTACTTGCATTAAATATCACATGTTAGTCGATATACATTTAAGTATCCTATTAGGTTAGAATTACAGTCCGTTTCTCCGAACTCTTCAAATTCCGATCGTCGTGAGAAAGGCTTTGCCCACTAGACCGGAACCGAGCAACCTACAAATTACGTAGCTATAAACCTTTTGTTTCTATGTAAAACATCAATTGAGAGTTATTTAGCAGTTAATATCATGTTAACATGGAGTTTTAGAGATAGGCATCTTGAGAAATGAAGGTTTTGATGATTGATAGAGTTTGTTACATGTGGGAAAATGACGGCGTGAGTAATGTCATACGAATTTAAATGTTTTTTTTTGTATATACAAAAAAAAAAACTTTTATGTAATTTGTTGTAGTGGTAGGACCCTTGGTAGAGTCCGCTTGGGGAAGGACCACACCTTTGCCAGTTATTCTACCGCCAAGCAAACATTACTGTGTTCCGGTTTGAAGGGCAATGTTTCCAGATAAATTACAGGGCTCAGAGATATAACAACTTAGATCTCTGGGTGACGAGCGCATTGCAGTGCTAGGTAGTGATTTGGACTCTTCATGTTCCAATACCTGCGTGTCACTGTGTTGTTATGTGGCAGGCATGTTGCTTACCATCATGTACTGTTCGTCTCGTCACTCATTGTTTAAAAAAATATTTTTTTTAAATATTACCATATTTTAATAAACATGTTTTATATTTATGTTTACGCAATACATAATCGGTCATTCTTTCAAATAAATGCTTGCGATCGCAAGCGTTTCTAAGCCCTTCTACCGCATAGCTAAATCTTCTTTGGCTTTGTTGTCTCTATGATCTCAAGCAAAAAGAAAATAGCCATATCAAAGCTGTTTTATTAGGCGGTGGACCCTCGATTGTTACGATATATCCCACTAAGTTATTTCGAGTCGCGTCAAGTGGCGTCAATGAGAGTCATTTACCGAGAGGACGATAGCTGGCTGATGATGGTGTGGGTAAAACCTGCGGTCAAAACCAACGTGACAACCTTCAATATACCCGTAGAATGTAATGCACAGCCCTGAACTAATTTAGCAGGAAAACGTGTGAGACACTCATGATTGAGAGGCTACTCTACAAGGAACCTAAAGCTAAAACGCAATCTACATTCAAATTTATTCAACCTGTGCAAATTTATTCAAATTTGCGAAAATTCAAAATAATGTTTGGTTTTGTTTGTCAGACATCAACATCAACAGCCCACTAAACGTTCCCACTGCTGGGACTCGGGGCCTTCTCTCGCAAGGAGAGAGTTAAGGCCATAATCCACCACGCTGGCTCAGTGCGGGTTGGTGGATGACACATGACTTCGAAAGATTCTAGGTACATGTCGGTTTCCTCACGATGTTTTCCTTCACCGTTTAAAGTTAGCGGCATTACGCACACGACTTCGAAAAGACAGTGGTGCGTGTGGGGTTTGAACCCGGGGTCTCCGGATCGGCAGTCGCCGTTCTCCCGACTAGACCAGCCGTAACTTTGTTTGTCAGACGTCCTACTGAAATAACGGTTTACGTTTTAATATACAGATAATGGGCTCGTGTCTTAGTTAGTTGTATGTTGTATGTCGAACAAATCAGCGAAGCAGAGAGCAGTGGACAAACGTATAGGTACTGTTAATGATGATGAAAAAAATGTCTACATTCGGTATGGTATTTTAACTGTAGTTTTACGATTTGTTGACTAACTTATACGAGTACTCTTGCATGACATGACAATATCATAGAAAAGTGCGGGAAACTGTTTTAAAGGTCTATTTTATCAGAAAAATAACCAACCGTATAAGATAAATGATAATTTAGGCGCTATCTCTGCAAACGTTGTTAATTCTGCTGTAACTGTTAATGAATTTAACGTTTTTTCTAAAAATAGAGGCATTCGATAACTTTGTAACGATCATTTTAATAAATATGACACATTTCAAAACGATTATTGATCGATTAATAACGTATAACTTTTAATGATAAACTAACACGTTTGTCTATCAAGCTATTTCACTCCTTACTTTTCCCAGATATAAGTAGGTACCTATATAAAATTGGGACTCTCTAATAAAGGCGCGTTCGCAGCCTCAAATTTGCGAAGGGGGGAGAGCGTCTTACCAATATTAAATACAATATGCTGAGTAATAAAACTTTAATAGCAGCTCCTCCGTTAAAAAATAGCCTACGTACCTACTATTCGATATTTTGTAAATTTTTAGACTTTTCAATTTAGCGTTCACGATTTGGGGGAGGTCATGGTCATGTGATTGGTGTGATACCTAGTCCCGTAATGAGTGTCTTAAACATTGTATGCCTATTTAAAATAGAAAAGAAACGTACAACCGAACTGAGAGCCTCTTCTTTTTTGAGGTCGGTAAATAAAAAACGCAAACTGTTTTAAAACTCGCCAGCGACGATGCCGCTTAACCGCGATCCCTTTGTCTCGTGACAACGAAGTATTTTTCCTATCACATCTTTAATTAATCTCGTTATCTTATCTGCGCATACAGCCTATTATATTCCAAGTTTTCGTTCTAGACGTGCGCGAGCGACGCTGTGGCGTGCTATCTTGCTCCCTGGCTGTTCCCGATTGACCCCGGCCGTTCGCAGCTGACCGCGGCCGTTTCCAGCTGACCCCGGTTCGTTCCCGGTTGACCCTGGTTACAACGTCAAAATGGGAGGATGGCAACTTTGCTTTTTGGCGCTTCTGGGGCTTGCTGTGGCGCAAGGGCCGGAAAAACGTAAGTAAAAAAACATGTTTAGTCCATTCTCCATATACATATGTAAATAAAAATGAATCACCGAAATGTATGTAATACACGCAGAACTTCCGATCGACTGCATCAAATTAGATTTTTTTTGTGTTCGTTATTTTCAGGACGCGACGTACCTATACATACAAGAAAATTTTGAAAATATTGACGATAAATAAGTATGGTGGTACGAAGTTCGTTGTCAGCTAGTGTATTACAACTATAAGGATTACAATAAATATTATTAAAATGTGAGCAACGCTCAATTAACGTAATTGCATTTACCACGACATTCAAAATATTTTCTCAAAGGTTCCACGATTTAAAAACTTGTAAATCTTTTGAGCAAAGTGAAATCGATATTGAAATTTTGCGCCATCGAATTTTTTTAACGCACGGTATGAGAAGCTCTATTTAGATAGAGCGTAAAATGTTAGTATTTTTAGTTAGTGTCATGCTGTCATGTCATGTGATTAATGTTAAGATGTTATATATAGTATTTTTAAGCAAAAATGTTTGCTTTGTTATGTACTAGCCTGTTGTTATCTGTGATAGACTTTAGAAAATAGGTATTGCTTTAGGAGTATGTGCATCTTTTTTGGTATGAAACACGATGATGATGATATCCAAACTTTCACATACATACATACGTATTATCTGAAATCTGTCATATAATGCGAAAGCTAGAATAATTCTATAATCTAAATATAATTCGAAATTTCTGCTCAAACATACGGGTATTTGAGCAACTGTGTTTAATGTCGTGATAAAGAAGACAGCTGACTATCACGTAACATAAGACACAGTCTATGAAGTAAGCACATTACCTGTTCGTAAAATTGTCTAAACATAATCATTTTGACATACTTTAGAAGTGGTAGGACTCTTAGCAGAGTCCGCCTGGGGAAGTACCACACCTTTGCCAAATATTCTACCGCCAAGCAGTAATGTGCAAACATTACTGTGTTCCGGTTTGAAGGGCAATGATTCCAGAGAAATTACAGGGCTTAGAGACATAATATCTTAGATCTCTGGGTGACGAGCGCAGTGCAGTGCTAGGTAATGATTTGGACTATCATGTTCCAATAGCTGCGTGTTATTGTGCTGTTATGTGGCAGGCATGTTGCTTACCATCAGGCACATGACCTGCTCGTCTCGTTACTCTATGCTATAAAAAAATTACTTACCTACACAACAGCATTGTCGCACGTCACACTGCTATTGAAACATGAAGAGCCCAAACAATCACCTAGCACACTACCCTCGCCACCACGAGATATAAGATGATATATCTCTATGCCCTGTGCATCTGGAAACATTGCCCTTCAAACTGGAACAGTGATGTTTGAACATTACATTTTTACACACAGTTATAGTCTAGAGTAGCACATGTGCTAATCGCGAAAAATAAATAAATAATAATAAATAAATATTGGTGGACAATTCACACACAACACCATCTGACCCCAAACTAAGCAAAGCTTGACTCCAAAAAATCACGGGAACGAGAAATGCGCAGGCAAAACCGTGTAAAGCTGCTAGTCTATCGATAATTTAAATAAATTTCACCAGTTTTATCGAAAACTAATGCATTCCGGACGGCTATAAAACATCTTTGCCCGGGAATAGATTTATTTGGAATAGATTTTACGTGTGATAGAGTTCATATTTTATTCGCGTAACTCAATGATTCTAATCTATGGAAATTAATGTAGAGATTTTAAGTGGATAGAGTTAGGCAAACAGACGTCTGAGGCCAATTATTATAGGTTTCTTAAAAAAAGAAGGACTTAATTGGTTCTCTTTATACTTATAACAAATAATATGGAAGTAAAAATAATAAAGAAATTGTTTGTATGTACAGTTGTACAGTTACACTACCATTTGTCCTCGACGTCGTCCGCGTACGATTTAGAGAATGGAATATTTTTTTAAATTAAATATTAGAAGTTTACAGTTGACCGTCATCCTGATATATTGATTTATAAAAATCTTATACCATTAAACGAGCAATTCTGGTATATAAATATGTATATATATATGTTATATTACGTATCAGCGCCAAGGACTGGAGTGATAATCGAAGGACTTCAATTAAATCAACAAGTGAGCGTATCAACACGTAGACACCAGGTACCCACTTAACCATTTCCTACTAGTCAGTAGTGGTAGGACTCTTGTCACAGTCCCCCTAGGGAAGTACCACACCTTTGCCAGTTATTCTACCGACAAGCAGTAATGTGCAAACTTTACTGTGTTCCGGTTTGATGGGCAATGTTTCCAGATAAGTTACAGGGCTTAGAGATATAACAACTAAGATCTCTGAGTGACGAGCGCAGTGCAGTGCTAGGTAATGATTTGGATTCTTCATGTTCCAATAGCTGCGTGTCACTGTGCTGTTGTGTGGCAGGCATGTTGCTTACCATCAGGCAAATATCCTGCTCGTCTCGCCACTCGTTTAAAAAAAAACAAATTCCTCACAAATTAGTTAGTCTGAAACACATAGGCTACTTTTCATCGCGAGAAAATAACAGAAACGCGAACTACGCGAGTAAAACCGCCGAGCTACAAGTTATTCATAAAACAAGAATGTATTTTACTGTTTAAGAGTGCGCCTAAAGCCAGGAAAAAATCAGATTTCACCCGCGCGACGCGTTTCTTAATGTGATGTTCATAAAGTCGAGAATAGCATGACACAGTTTGGAGGAAAAATCAATATTTAATCAGGAGTCTATTTTTGACCAAGTTTTACTTAATTACTCAATAACTAAACATAAATTTAAAAAAGTGTTCGGTTACTTTACTAGAACGTACAAATAGGAATTTTATTACCAAAAAATAATGTGGGGTCATCGCTGATAATTTCGAGTACTCGAATTAAAACGGGTTTTTTCGGTGTCATTTATATTTTTTTATTGTAAAAAAACTCTGATCTATTTTTTAAATTCTATTCGGTTATTGTGCTTCTTCTTGATTGTACCCACACGTCAATTTTTTTTTTGTCATAGTTTTTAGTTTCTTAACTTCAGTGAGCGGCGTCGAAAATATCCTTTTTTCGGTTTCTGGCTTTAGGCGCCCCTTTAAAGAGTATACCTAGTACCTTAAGGCCTTGTCCCCAATGTCCGGATAAGGTGATCCGTCTTGCTTTACCGTCGTATGTGTACTCTGCCTGTTTCGAGACCGGCCTAGTTACTGCTACTTAAAAATATTACGTGTAAAAAGTTTGACAAGTGATGTGCTAGAAAGTAATCTTAGACGGAAAGCAGATATTGTTTAGTCGCGCGCTAAGCCGCTTAAAATGTGTTTTTGAATAAAATATTAAGTTCAGATATTAGTCAGATGAAGAAATATTAAACAACATTAATTTTAATTAAAAAAAAACAAATTTAATTTTAAATTTAATCCAAACTGGCTTTAATTTAAAACTCAATCTCTCGACTAAAGTTCATGATTTTTGTAAAATAAACTGAACACAGTTTCAATGAAACAACGAGGTAGTACTACCTCGTTGTTATACATCGTCCAGGACGTCTACTCTCTTTCTACGAAAACGTAATTTCGAAATAAACTCGCGACTTTCCAGCTCCGATTCTACTTCGATCCGTCGTTTTGTCCGTTTAAATGTCGTAAGCCTACTCTAATTAGAGTATGCTTAGACCATTTAAACGTTAAACAATGTTGTATCGGACTAAACGAAGTAGAACGAGAGTAGGAAAGTTGCGAGTTTTTTTTCGAAATTTCGTTTTCGTTGAAATAGAGTAGACGTCCTGGTAAATAAATTTTAGATTTCTGTTGTTATAAGATACCAAACACGCAACACCAAGTTTGATAAAATTTGAATCCGAAGACTATCTCTCAAATAATATGAACTACCAAACAAAAAAAGTAATCATCATAATCAATTTACAATGGGCGGAGCCATCGCGTAACATACAAAAAAAACAACCGAAATGAGAACACTCTCCTTTTTTGACGTCGCCGTCGGTTGAAAACAAGTTCCAAGCTTTTAGGTTAAAAATATTATACGAAACTTTCATAACAAATCTTCTTATCCTATTATTACAACGCATTAAAACCATTTATTCGCATTAAAATTTAGCCTGTGTTTTTCTGAGGCTCTCTGAGACGATCTCTATAATTTATTTTAAATACGTATGTTCATTAGTAACAGACAGATATTTTATCTAGTTACTTTCACTTTTAGGTATAATATTAAAGTAAGAATAGGGTACAATCCTCAAAAAAACTAAGTAGCGCGTTAGTTAGATTGCCAAAAAATATTGTACACGTATTTTTTCTTTTGTTTCAAAAACAAAAAATGACGAAGATACAGCGCTTCGAAGTTTCGTTTGACGTCACTTGTGAGTACGATTTTTACTCACGAGTGACGTCGCGACTCGCGACCCCCCACTCTCGAAGTTTGATGGTCTATATCTTTGACGACTTTTAATATTATAAAAAAATAAAAAATACGTGTCCAATATTTTTCCATGATCTAGCTGACTGACGGACTAATTAGGATGGTGTATTTTTGACCCAGTCCGGTACCCAATTGTAGTAGTTATTTAAAGTTTGAAAACGGTCTTGGTCTTGTGACAGGTCGATATATGTATTTTATGATGACGATATCGTATATTACCGTTTGTATACCGACTTAAAAACAATAATTTTTATAAGATCACCCAGTATCAGTTACTTACTATGAGGATCTCAACTTAGTCGAATCGTGGCTCTATTTGTCAAAGCAACAAACAAAAACTTTGCAACGAATCGTTCGAAGACACAACTAAATGCTTCCAAAACTGTGTCAAACCGAATCGTCAATTACGCGTAAAGCGAATTCCCATCGAAACCGCAGCAGTATCTAGCATTCGATTCAACAAAGCCACGGGAAGTGCCAATAATCGTTGAAACCGTTAGGAGCGTCTTGCCGATTCGTCTCGTTCGCGCCCCATCGACTTTGATAGCCCAGATCAGCGATATAAACCAATGGATGTGCCCTGAGCACCTTGAAATATTGGTGGACAATTCATACACAACACCATCTGACCCCAAACTAAGCAAAGCTTGTACGATGGCGGCCTGATAGCTGATATGATACTTAATATAGTTTTAAATACATACTTAGATATCATACATAGAAACACACAGACACAGTGCAAACATTTGAATTTATCACACAAATATTTGCACTGGGTGGGAGTCGAACCCACGACCCTCGGTTTCGCAGGCAGAGCTACTACCCACTAAGCCACGAGGCCAGTCAAATTGGTAATAAACTGTGTGTATCGTAAGTAGTTTACAAACAACCAATTTACTTGACCCCTAGAATCGATAACGGCGAGATATGCTACTTATTCTACTTATTTTGGTTGTAAACAACGAATAGTGATAGGTAAAAACCTCCGGCGTTCATCGCTTCCTGCAACCGACTAGAACGGAAAGAGTGAGCTGTGAGCTCACTTTTCTCAACGATGACATAATTCCGTGCGCCTGAAGTTTGGGAGGGCACATCCAATGGTTTATATCGATGGCCCAGATAGACTGGCATTACGAACAACCTCACTACGCCTTTAGTTCTGGGATATTACTATTTAGCTCTGTAATTGAATAGTGATAGATAAAAAAAATTTAACTAGCTTGTAATCAGTGATAACATACACCCTTCTTACCAAATCATAACTCTTTATTAAAAGCCACTAAGTGCAGAATATAAATTAGATAGGAAAAAAAAGAAAAGAAAATTGGCAAATATAGAGAGAGACTGCCGATAGAACTGAAAACTTATATCTTAGAACTAGCTGAACCGAGCGCGCGTTGCTACGCCATCTATCGAAAATTGGTCGTACCAATTCAAATTTTGGACAAATTCGGTTACCTTAGATTCTAATGACGCAACCTTTAAAAGATAAACACATGCTGTCACGCAACAAAAGCTCTCAAAAAGCAATATTTTTTCCCGTTTTTGTTACATTTTTCATTCATGCTCCGTTCCTGTTGATAGTAGCGTAATGCTAATCAGCCTATATAGCCTTCCTCGATAAATGGACTATCCAGCAGAGAAAGGATCTTTGAATTCGGACCAGTAGTTCCCGAGATCCTTGCGTTTAAACAAACTCTTCAGCTTTATAATATTACTGCTCTTGTCACCCGGCTAATAGATACATTATCTAATGATGCATAAACACTAAACAGCCCACATCATGGTGCTACGTCTGGGACTCGGGGCTTTTTCTCACAAGGAAAGGTCCAATGGCATAATCCAACCCGCTGGCCAAGAGCGGATTGGCTGATGATCATCGAAAGATAGCTTTTTTTATTATTTATTGAGTGACGAGACGAGCAGGACATGTGCCTGATGGTAAGCAACATGCCTGCACAGTATCACGCAGCTGTTGGAACACAGAGTCCAAATCAATGCACTGCACTCGTCTCCCACAGAAATAAGATGTTTTATCTCCATGTACCCTGTAATTTCACTGGAAACATTGCCCTTCAAATCGGAACACAGTAATGTTTGCACATTATTGCTTGGCGGTTGAATGACTAGCAAAGGTGTGGTACTTCCCCAGACTCGCAACGAGTCCTACCACTAGCTTCCTTGGTTCCGGTTTCTTCACGATGTTTTCCTTCACTGTTGAAGGCTATGATAGACTCGTACATCTGAAAAATACACAGAGGTGCTGACGGAATTCAAACCTACGAACTCACTATTGTGAGTTAAACGATCTCCACAACGCCACTACGTTACACTCTAATGATGAAATCTTACCAAAAAAAATACCTTAATCAGTATTTTTAGTAGTTTATAAAGGTTTCAGTATAATTAGGGCTCCAAGGTTAGCCTCGCCATAAAATAGTCAAACACAGAAGATGTATGAGTTTGTATAACAATCAGATTTCTTGCCGTGTAAGCAATGTTATCTCGAAGAAAATATAGATAAGGCAGTTCTCTGTAGCTAGGTGCTATTGTGCAAAACAGACAGACACTACCTAACACATTTTCAGCATTTTTTTTTATTTTAGTCACACTTATATTACACTAGCAGTGCCCCGCGGTTTTACCCGCATAGTTCCCGTTATTTCACCGGGATAAAAAGCCTATGTGTTCTTCCAGACCTATGTTCCAAATTTCAACCCGATCCGTCCATACGTTACAACGTGATTGAGCAAAAAACATTCACACATTTAAACATTGGCCGTTAGTAGTTTTTGTTTATTAATTTAGTAGATAATATTACTACTTAGGAAGTTCTGCCGTGTATAGCATATACTGTCATTTTCTACGTAGGTATTTAATTTCGTTAATAACACGGGAGAACAAGCATACACACCTAGAAAAACACTTTGGCTATGGATTCATCATATTTGAGTAGTTGGGACTGCACACTGCACTGCGATGGCATTCAACGTCCCGGTTTTTTTCACTTCACTGCATCACAGTCCCACTCAGACCAGGGATGTAACGGAGGTGATCTTATCGGAACCGAAGTCGGAGTCGGAGTTTTTAAATTTGATTTATCGGAGTCGGAGTCGGAGTCGGAACCGGAGTCGGAGGTAGGGTCAGAAGTAGTGGTAGGAGAGAGATTTTTATTTTAGGACAAATCAAACATTCATTCAAACTTTTCATTGTTTTGTTTCATGAAATATCACAAAAAATTAAAAAAAAATGGAATATTCAAAAATAAACAAAATATTCAATTAATTGAATCCCAAAGTGCCATATAAAGTATGTTAAATGAACAAAAGCTTTCAAACAAATTAAATACATTGACACCAAAAGTGTGTATATGTACTTCATGAACATAAGCTTCGAAGCTGTCTCAGTCTAAGATATTTCTTAAGAGTGCACCTAATGCCAGGAAAAAATCGGATTTCACCCGCGCGAGGCCCTTCTTAACATGATGTGCATAAAGTCGAGAATAGCATGACACAGCTTGGAGGGGAAATCAATATTAAATCAGGAGTCAATTTTTAACCAAGTTTTATTTAATTACTCAATAATTAAACATAAATTTAAACAGTGTTCGGTCTAATATTTATTCTGTGGTTCGGTTACTTTAATAGAACGTAAAATTATAAATTTCATCATAAAAAAATAATGTGGGGTCATCGCTGATAATTTTGAGTACATGAATTAAAATAGCTTTTTTTTTCAGGTGCCATTTTAATTTTTTTCTGTAAAAAAATCTGATCTATTTTTAAAATTCAATTCGGTTATTGTGCTTTTCCTTGATTGTACCCACACGTCAATGTTTTTTTTGTTATAGTTTTTAGTTTCTTAACATCAGTGAGCGGTGTCGAAAATGTCCTTTATTCGTTTTCTGGCACTAGGCGCCTAGATTAAATCGACGCCACCAAAAAGGTATTCGCTCGCTACCGAGCCTGGTGGACACGACATCCGATTAACCTCCGATTCAAAAGTTTCGGAACCGGAGTCGGAACCGGAGGTGTAAAACTAATCGGAACTTCCGACATAACGGAGTCGGAGTCGAAGCTCCGTAACATCCCTGACTCAGACCAAACTATTCTTAGGGGACGAGCCTAGTTCTATTATACCCCTTTCGTGCTCATATCAATGTCAAATGAACTTTATCGTCAAAAATGGTCAATCGCGTTTTATAAAGCGTAGATGTGTGCATGTCTTGTTTAGGTGTGTAGCATTTGTCTTAGTACAAACTTATTATTTAGATTTCTGTAGTACAAACAGAGGTTTGTTGCTCTTGTGTGAGTTCAAGTTTACAAATGTGTGAAATATACGTTACCCCCTCGCACAAAAAAGTGAAAAAGTTTGTTATCAAGCCAAATGTCTTGCGTCCTCTTATGGTAAATTTCTCAAAGACAGTCCACGAAAAAGCTGTGTATGATATGTAAAAAAGAAGTGTTTGACGTGATAACGTCTTATAATTCGGTGAAGCCGGCTGCACGCCCGCAAAACATGACGTCATGTAACGTTACCGTTAGTTTGTCGTCAGTGCCATGCGGACGAAGCTGAGCGCTGAGGGCGCCACCCGCCGAGTCGAGCGGTATCACTACTCGCGCTATCAGCGTACTGATTTCTTAAGACGTTGTCACGTTTAACTATCGTTAGTAAACCGACTTTACAGACAACCATTTTTTTCAAAAAATTGTTGCTCTCGAGCCCATTGGTAACGTGTCGAACAAAACTTGACGCTTTGTTACTTATGCAGTTCTGTTCTCTGTTCAAATAAAGTAAATGCAAATAAACAAGGCTACGACATCTAATACCTAATACTACTGCAAACTCAACAGTTCAACATTCTCCATCACGT
The DNA here is from genome assembly GCA_963693475.1 of Ectropis crepuscularia. NCBI lineage: Eukaryota > Metazoa > Arthropoda > Insecta > Lepidoptera > Geometridae > Ectropis > Ectropis crepuscularia. The sequence goes on along the minus strand of OY856339.1, from coordinate 30,313,414 downwards.
TATCAGGGATTGTAATCAATCTCTGTGCAAACCAAACATCAGTGCGTTCCGCGACCGCGTGCTACGGCCATTGTCTGCGAACAAAGAAATGACGAAATTATACAAATAATAAATTAATCATGTCTCATTTTGAGTCATTTGATATGACGTCTGTGGGGTTTTTTGAATAATAGACAGTAGTGTGCGATATTCGTTGAGTACGCTAAGGTTAGGTTAAAGTTAGGTTACGCTAAGGTTAGGTTAGTATCTGTGTAGGGTTGCCGGAAGGGAAGAGACCCCGGTGTGCCACCGGTGCGGTTGCGTGGAAGATACCGCGCAACACGCACTGGAGACATGCCCGGGGGAGGAGGACACGCGACGTTCCCTGGTCGCGGTCCTGGGGGCAGATCTCTCATTGCCGACCATCTTATCCAAGATGCTCGACAATGAGAGATCATGGGAAGCTTTCGTCTCCTTCTGTGAGACTACTGTCTCACGGAGGGAGACGGAGGAGCGAGAGAGGGAGCTTGACCCTCTCGCTCCTCCTTGTAGGAGGAAGCGGACACGCGGGCGAGCCACTAGGGCTCGCACCCCGTCTCCGCTCGGAGGGCCTGGGCCATCGGGCACTGCCTGATGGCCCATTCTCCTCCCGAGGGGGGGACGCGCTGTTTCACAGATTTCCAGCGCGTCCCGAGAGCCACAATGCGGGGGTTCCGACCCCCCGCGAGGCGGGCCCGAAAGGGCGGATGGTTGTGTCAGAGTTGCGCGGGCGAGTGTGAAAGCGGTTCCGCAACTCTGAAACTGCACCATGGTAGGCGAAATCTAGTGGTGGGTTTTTAGTTGGTAGTGGTGCCCTTCTGGCGCTGAGCCCAACACTGTCTATCCCGATATTCGTGCGTAAATGCATTTTCCTTCCACAGACAAAAAAAAAAAAAAAAAAAGGTTAGGGTAGTAGAGCCACAGAGTAGAGCCAAGTTCGGTAGGTAATGGACGCGTCTTGAGCAGGGTCGTCATCCGTACGGCTTTGTACTAGTTCAGAGGGCGTCCCGACCGGACTTCGTTTTTTTTTAGTCCGGGTTAATACATTTGGTTTCTGATCTATCTCCTAGGTGTCTCAATAGAGAGGGGTGGTGTCTCACGATGTATAGGTGCTGGCAAACAAGTTGACCCAATGAAGTTAGCTGAAACGTTTTTTAAGGTGTCTTTGGTGGAAGTGTACATGCGCGAACTTTCCCCTTCCACGTCAATTTTGGGTTAACTTGTTTGCTGACCACTATACTAGGTATAAAAACCATAACTCTTAGGGTACGAGATACCTAAATAACTCGTAGATGAACGAGGTATTTAGGTGAACCAAGAAAAAGATCTGTTCACGTGTCCGGGTTTTGGGCTCTAGAATCACGAGTCTTGTCCTGGTTGCCAATCTTTAGAGATGGCACCTCTACTCATCTAATCAACTGCAAACTGTCATCTGCCATCATAGATTAACGAAACCTTTTCATATTCAAACACTTGCTTGCAACTTCGTTCGTGTAGAATTTATAGAATGATTATTACCTAGGAAACTCTACATTTTAACAGAGTGAAAAGTCTATGTGTTATTTATTTATTACAAACATTCCGAAGTAAATGTGAACCCTTTGTTCCGACGTGATAGAGCAACAAACATCCAAAATATGACATATGTAATTTGAAATGTATAATACATAATACATATGGTTATTATAATTAAAAAACATCGTATAGTGTTTATTGAACCAACTTCAACACTGTTAAAATACGGTTTAGTCCTCAGTACAAGGAACAAAAATGTTATTGACACATATCTACATAAATATGTAAAACTTTGTGGGTGCCTTCTTTGCGATCCGACAAACTTTTTTGAAGTTCCCTCCCTCCTTTTTTGGAGAACCTCCTTTTTTGAAGTTGGATAAAAATTAAATAATCGCCTCAAATAATGGTCACACAAGTACAAGTTGCAAGTACATTTCTAACCTACATAACCATTCAAATTTCCTTGTCTTTAGCATTCGACAGGTTTCTTAGCTTCGAAGGGCGAAGGGTAGTGAACCGTGCTTCCAAAGGCGATTTCCTTACGATCCGACGAGGGGTAAACACATCGGACAAGACATTGAAGTATCTAATTACCTATTGAGTACCTTGACCGTAACTTTGTCAAACATACACAAATATTCTTAGAAAAACATACGGAAAATTTAATGAATGTTAATAATCCTACTAAATACCTAATAGGTATTGTAATTGAAAAATTTGGATGTTGGTTGCTCAATTACGTCGAAACTTCTGAATGGATTGTGTTGAAATTCGGAACACAGTTAAATTATAATCTAGAATGACACATAGGCATCCGTTCAGGCGTTCCAAAGTGATTGAGCACCCAACATCCAACCTTCCGCATTTTTAATATTAGTAGGATATACATACATCATGATCATCCCTTCAGCCTAGTGATTCTGAATTCAGTCGGGATAGATCCGACACGGAATCTCATCTCTCGGTCTTTGTCTTATCTGTTTAGAATGACAGAGGCAAGTATTGCCATTCCGAATCTGAGCCGTTTAGAATGCTCCTCCCTATCTACCCTACCTAACTGAATAGAATAGAATAGAATAGAATAGAATAGAATAGAATAGAATAGAATAGAATAGAATAGAATAGAATAGAATAGAATAGAATAGAATAGAATAGAATAGAATGGAATGGAATGGAATGGAATGGAATGGAATGGAATGGAATGGAATGGAATGGAATGGAATGGAATGGAATGGGATGGAATGGGATGGGGTGGGATGGGATGGGATGGGATGGGATGGGATGGGATGGGATGGGATGGGATGGGATGGGATGGGATGGGATGGGATGGGATGGGATGGGATGGGATGGGATGGGATGGGATGGGATGGGATGGGATGGGATGGGATGGGATGGGATGGGATGGGATGGGATGGGATGGGATGGGATGGGATGGGATGGGATGGGATGGGATGGGATGGGATGGGATGGGATGGGATGGGATGGGATGGGATGGGATGGGATGGGATGGAATGGAATGGAATGGAATGGAATTTATTTATTGTAAAAACTGTGGACATAACATAGGTGATACAATTGAGGTAGTTTCAACAGTAGTTACAACTACCCTGATACCTAGATAAATAAACAAAAACTCTACTTTGTTGTGTATTTTTGCATAATATACCAAAGAAAATTTAAAAACAATGTTTACTATAAAGTCGGTTTACTATAATGTTACGTTTATAATTACTATATATCGATTTATAGATGCATCACAAGCCGAGCGCTTAGGCCGAACGTGCTCTATAACGTATTCCGAGCTCTCGCTTGCACGCTCGACTCAGGCGGAACGTGACAGTTTTTCGTGCGTAGACCCAGCGTACATCGATTTATTTGTTTGTGATTGTTTAATGTGAGTAAAAATATAGTTTACTAGCAACGACTCACGGTTTCACCCGCGTAGTTCCCGTACTCGTCATTTTATCGGGATAAAAAGTAGCCTATTTAGTCCATTGTAATGTTAAATTTTATAGGCCTAACCTGGCGTTTTTTAGAGGACGCAATTTTATTTTTTTGATGTGTAGGGGGGGTCAGTGTAAAACTAAAACCAAGTTTGTGGGGTCGCAACCCTTGTCCCACGGCCGCCATCTTGAAAATGGGAGTTGAAATGGTTTTACGATATATTTCTTAAACTATTTATCAGATAAAAAAAAATGTTGCCATTTTTTTACAAATTAAATTCTCTACAACTTTAGTTCAGTAACTTTTTGTCGTAAAACTATAAATAAAAAAGTTATAGGTAAGCGAAAATATTCAGAAATTTGAGAAAAAAAAAAATTGTAGCTATAACTTTTTTCGTAATCGTTATACGAAAAAATTCTCTCAGACCATTTTTGTTGATCGTTTTTTAGAGAACAACTTTTTTTCGCAATATTTTTTCACTAAGTCAATAGCTAAGGTTTTACAGCGCTCCGAAGTGAGTACTATTTTTCAGTACCCTTAACCATACATTTATATAATTATATAACAGCGAAAGGTTACTAATAACGAAATCTCAGAAACTACAAATACTAGGAGTCTGAAATTTTGTATGGAGGTGACTTTTAGCACGTAGGCGCTCGCTAAGACGGGGTTTGCGAGGGTGGTGTTTCACTTTTACCAAGTTCATTTAAATCGGTTAAAGTTATAAACATGAAATCCACAGTTTTCATGTTTATAACTTTGAAAATTACGAAATCTTCATACAACCTTCCATCCCTTGTTTCACCCTCTTAAGGGTTGAATTTCGCAAAACCCCGTCTTAGCGAGCGCCTACGTGCTAAAAGACACCTCCATACAAAATTTCAGACTCCTAGTATTTGTAGTTTCTGAGATTTCGTGATTAGTGACCTTTCGCTTTTATATATATAGATGTATAGTTAAGAGTACTAAAAAATAGTACTCACTTCGGAGCGCTGTAAAACCTTAGCTATTGACTTAATGAAAATATGTTGTTCCTTAAAAAGCAATCTACAAAAATGGTCTGAGATCATTTTTTCGTAAAATGATTCCAAAAAAAGTTATAGCTACAATTTTTTTTTCCTCAAATTTCTGAACATTACGCTTATAACTTTTTATTTATAGTTTTACGACAAAAAGTTACTGGACCAAAGTTGTAGAGAATTTAATTTGCAACAAAAACTGGCCACAATTTTTTTATCAGATGAATAGTTTAAGAGATATATTGTAAAAACCATTTCAACCCCACACATCAAAAAAATAAAATTGCGTCCTCTATAAAACGCAACCCCAAATGTAACTTTTCAATGGACTAATTTGTTTTTATTTTATTTATTGTCTCATACCGTATTGACATAAGACATATAATACCGTTTCCAGGGCGAACGGGTAACGTGTGCGGCGTCGACATGGACTGTCCGGACAACGCGTTCTGTCGACAGGCCAGCTACTGTGTCTGCAAGGACGGGTTCGTGTACGCGGCCATCAACAGCACGCATAAGGGCTGCTTGAAAGGTAAACATTCCATGGTATTGGTAGGCAAACGGCGTGTTGGTAACGTATTGGTTGCCGTAAATAGCACAACGGCAGATCCAAGGGTACTTGGGGTTTCATGAGCCCTGGACTTGGTCCAGAACCTAGTCGGACCACTAATTATATGAATGGACACAGTTAGATAAGATAAGCCATTTATTCACCAAAACACAAAGTTACATTGCTTGTTATCCTTAAGTTAAAGCACATTCTATACATTTTTAATCCTATTGTAGCTCGGTAGTTTGTCCGGTGGGCCCCAAACTAGGCTACGCCTGTATCTTGGGCACCCGCTAATAACATTTAGATATTACAATGTACTCGGAATACAGAGTTAGCGCTCACAGAGTAAAGTTGACACTGAGGAAAATAAACTTAAATACGTAATCCCTAGTTTAATTTAGGTGTATGTAAGTAACTTATCAAAACAAAAGAAAATTAAAATTAATATCAATATAGTTGTTAGTAGTAATAAAAATTAAAACATGACAAAACAAAAAACTATTGGAATACTTATCATAATCTCAGGGTTCACATAATATAAATCAAATTGGAATTGAATTAAATTAAACCGGCACAATTAATATAAGTACATCATGCTGTATGAAATCTAAGAAAGATACAGCCAAATAAGAGTGATTAATCAATCAAGTGGTTCGTTGGTTCAGATATAAATACATATACAGCTTAATATATAGTTAGCTAGATATTCAGATATTACATTATGTGCATTGAATTCATATTTTTAATAATTTCACAGCCCTAGATTAATAATATTTAGGATGCGTGAACTGATTTTAACCGTATGTCGACGGAAAGAACTACATAAGTGTTTGTGTGTTGTTGTGCGCTTATGTATTTGAGGGAGAGTCCCTTAAGGTTGATCTATTGATGTTGAGGAAATAAGTTAGTCGGTGGGAAAATCTCTTTACGGATCATCTCTGTGTGGGTGACAAGTCTTTCAATTTGGTCACTGGAAAGCGAAGCCAGCCATTTAAACACCTTTGACTTGCATTCAGAGAAAGTATATTTACCGATTTCAATAAAATTACAGACTGAGTTGTATGTAAAGATATGAACATATAGAGGTAGACGGGCAGCAAAAGCAGTAGTATAAATTTTTGGAAGTGGTAGGTCTCGTGAACGAGTGTGTCTGCTCTGTTCCATGCCAGCAGACAAGCCGTGGCACTTAGCTACAGCACGATAATGAAAAGTTGACGCACTCTAAGGACCAATGCCTCTTCGTACAGCTTATCTGTGGAATACCTGCGTGGTTTGCCCAATGTGACTTTAAGAATAGCTCTTTGTGCTCTCTCAATGTGGTCCATGTGCGTTTTAGCTGCACCTCCCCAGACGCCTATGCAGTATGTAAGTAGGGATTGACAGAGAGATTTATAGACAAGTATTTTAACGTTATCATGCGCGGTGGCTCTTAGCATTCTCACTGTATAGAGCATTTTGCGAACTCTCCCTGAGGTGTATGAGATATGCCGCGAGAATGTGAGGTTTTCATCAATAACTATGCCCAGGTATTTAACAGTACAAACTCTGTCCATTGTGTTATGAGAGCAGTTGTCATTTAAAAAGGTAATTTTATTAATTTTTGTTCCCGTAGCTGCTGTAATGTGAAATGCAATAAAGTTGGACTTTCCAACATTGAGCGTATATAATAGATAAACTGCAATGACGTCTAGTATAAGATAAAATTATAACATATACCTATTGTTAACTTGTATAAATATGTACCTGTTGTTAACATTTAGCTTTGTCATGAAAAACCTTGTGAAAAAAAAAGTGCACCTTAAACGGGGTAGTGGGAAGATATGGGTTAAAACAACTATGTGCCCTTCCTAGCGCCAAATCTGGATATGCCCTTAAAATAGCCTTGTCTGCTCTCACACAGGGCTTCTATGACTGCGTCCTGGTATTTTAGATGTTATAGGTCTGGTACCCTAACTAGAGCAATGCTAACAATCTAACTTAACGATTTGTAGAATTGGTTGGAATGTAAAATTACAATTAATATTATGTCTAAGAATAATAATATATTATGAATAATTTCCAGAGGCGCGCAATGGTGAGGAATGCGTTCAGCACATCCAGTGCCACTCGACGATGGGCGTGCACTCGGAGTGCGCCGGCGGTTCATGCGCGTGCGTCGCCAGCGCGCATCTCGAGGAGGACCGCTGCTACGAGACCGCCGGTATGTAGTGGTACGATTCTTTGTATGTAGTGGTATGACTCTTTGTGTATAGTTGTACGACTTTTTGTATGTAGTGGTACGATTCTTTGTATGTAGTGGTACGACTCTTTGTATGTAGTGGTACGACTCTGTGTTTGTAGTGGTATGACTCTTTGTGTGTAGTTGTACGACTCTTTGTATGTAGTGGTACGATTCTTTGTATTTAGTAGTTCGATTCTTTGAACTTATGTCATGATACGACTCTTTATATGCATAGAATAGATAATATTATTACGACTCGGTCGTGATGGATGCTCAGAGCCGGAAGGAGGCGACTAAAACAAAATCGAATATATATGTAAAAAATAACCCAAATGGCAATGGCTACTCTTGTATGTAGTGCTACGACTGTATTTATGTTGTGGTACGATAATTTGTATGTAGTGGTACGACTCTTTGTTTATAGTGGTAGGACTCTGTGTATGTTGTGGAACTACTCTTTATATGTAGTGGTACGAATCTTCGAATGTTGTGGTTTGACTCTTTGTATGTTGTGCTAAGACTCTTTGTATGTTTTGGTATGACTCTTTGCAGAGTCCGCTTGGAGAAGTATCACACTTTTGCTAGCTATTCAACCGCCAAGCAGCCAATGTACAAACATCACTGTGTTCCGATATGAAAGACAATGTTTCAAAGGAAATTACAGGACATAGATATCAATATCTCTCTTCTATATCTCTTGGTGGCGATCGCAATGCAGTCATTATTTGGATACATTACTAGCTAATGATCTGGACGCATCATAATCCAATAACCGCGTGACACTGCTACGGATGTGTTGCTTACCATAAGGCAGATGTCTTGCTCCCTTGCTCATCCCGTCATTTCGTACTATAATTTGGATTAAAAAACTGCTATTGTTTCACTGTCGTAAATATGTTTAATTATTTATTATATTTTCCTTAAACTATGCAAGTGATACATCAAACTTTTGTGGTGTTCTAGTGATCGGCGAGCGCTGCCAGACCGACTTGAACTGCTTCCTCGGCGAGCCCGCGGCGGAACGGCAAACGTTTTGCGTGCGCGGCTACTGCGTCTGTCAGCTGCAGTTTAGCCCGAGAGACAACGGCACCAGGTCAGTTAGCTTCCCTATTATCTACTGCGTCTGCTAGCTGCAATTCAGTGCATGATACAAAGGCATCAGATCTGTTAGCTTCTCTGTTGTCTACTGCGTCTGTCAGCCGCATTTCAGCCGACAGACAACGGCACCAGGTCTGTTAGCTTCTCTTTTATCCTTAAGATTGGTTAGCTTTTCTTTCATCCCTAAGGTCTGTTACCTTTTCTTTTTATGCCTAAGACAGATGACGTAGCAACGCGAGCAGCTAGTTTTTTTTAGTAAAATTTGGCCCAGTAGACTAACCTTAACTACACCTTAAATAAAGTGGTTAATTTACCTATGTAAATTGTACACTGGGCAAGTAGAAAAGAGATGGACTCGCACAACACAACATCACATAAAACGTCTAAGTTATCCCAAATCAGAAGTCTTGGAACTAGAACCATAACGTGAATTGGCCTGTGTTATTCCAGATGCGTACGGGACGCTGTTTTGGGGGAACTCTGCGAGGACCAGCTGCAGTGCGCGGGCCCCGGGCTGGAGTGCCGCGGCACGTGCCGGTGCCGGGACAACTGGGTGGCGCACAACCAGACCAACTCATGCATGGAGTGTGAGCATTTACTCTATACCTGTAACAGATAAATATCTAGTTGATTTTTCGGATGGAAGTAGCTCCTAAACTAGCTAAAACTTAGCGATTGCTACTTCAAGAGCAACGTGTTGCTTAGCAATTGGAACTGGATGGTGCGCTACTGATAGTGTGGTCTGAACCAACCCTTGCATGGAGTGTGGGCTCTTAAAGTTGGCTCTTCGGGAAGTAGTTCCTATGTTAATTACTTATTGACGGCAATTTCAAGAGTACTAGCAACCTCTTGCTTAGCAATTGTAATTGAGGGGTGCACTATCAGATTAACTCTTGCATGGAGAGGTTACCATACTTGTAACAGAAAGTTAGCTTTTCGGGTTAAAGTAGCTCCAAGCTTAAAACTTAGCAACTGCAACTTCAGGGGTACTGGGAACGTCTTGCTTAGCAACCTCAGGTTGGCAGGCTCTTAATTTTTTAGCTATAAATAAAGTGCATTTTGCGAAATTTAAACCTACAGTAAGTAGCTTGGCGAATTATCTGGTGGGTCACAGACTAAGTTGCGTCTGTATTTTTGGGGACCCGGTAACAACATTAAGATTACACTGTACTCGGATAGCAGACAGCTCTCACAGTGTAGAGTGGATAGTATTAACTTTTTAGATGGGCTTGTAATGGAAAGATAGTTTTTTGGGAAGAGTAGCCCAATCAAAACTTCGCGATTACAACTTCAAGGGTGTCGTGCTACTTAACAAAGACTGCAACTGGGTGGTATATAATCAGATCAGCTCTTGCTTTAGATCAGCTTGTATTAACTTCTTCGATAACTACTTATGTAATATCTTATGACTGGTTACAGAGACAGGTCAAAGAAAATACTAAAGGAATTATCCTTTATTTGATTTCCGTATTATTAAATGGGGGAGACATTATTTGATAAATTTGTTCTATTCCATTTAGTTGTATGTATAATTCTGATAGAAATTTCGTTAGTGGCGCACAATTTGCTTCCCACGTCCACCTTTATTATCGATTCTCGTCTTTGCAATAAATATTTGAACAGCTGGACGATTCTGACCTAATACTTAGTTACGAAATATCACAGTTTGTCGCACGCCGTCGCGCCTCCCGTGGAGTTATCTATTGTACTCACATCTTTCTCGGTTCTGTTGGAACAGCCTGACCGTTACTGGGTCGTTGACATTCAGTTTTACAAACTCTCGAGTAATATACATATGAGCTACTAACAGCGCCCTGCGGGTTTGCCCGCGTATTCTCGTTATTATCCCGAGATGAAAATAGCCTGTGCATAATCCGATCTAATCACGTGATCGCGTCGCAACGCCTGAACGGATTAAGTTGAAATTTAGAACGTAGGCAGATTATACTCTGAATAGTACATAAGCTACTTTTCATCGTAGGAAAATTATTGCAAAGGGAACTACGCGTATAAAACTAAAAGCTGCTAATACACATTAAAAATGTTACTTCATTGCATAGAGTATTGGTTTATCCCGAGAGCTGGCACCAATTTTTGGGACATACTTGTTTCCCCTATTAGGTATACCCCAACAGAAGGGTGCAGACCTGGCTGGTGAGTCATCATCATCATCATAATCAGCCGCAAGAAGTCCACTGCTGAACATAGGCCTCCCCCCTAGAATTCCACAACGAACGGTCCTGCGCAACCTGCAACCAGGACATCTACTCTAATTCAACGAAAACGTAATTTCGAAATAAACTCGCGATTTTCCAACTCCGATTCTGCTTCGATCCGTCGTTTTGTCCGTTTAAATGTTTTCAGTCTACTCTAATTAGAGTAAGCTTAGAACATATAAACGTCAAACAATGTTGTATCGGACGAAACGAAGTAGAACGAGAGTAGGAAAGTCGCGACGTTTTTTTTCGAAATTTCGTCTTCGTAGAAACAGAGTAGACGTCCAGCGGTTTCCAGCGACCTTTGTGAGGTCATCTGTCCATCTAGTGGGAGGCCGTCCAACACTGCGTCTTCCGGTTCGTGGTCGCCACTCGTGAACCTTTCTTCCCCATCGGTTGTCAGTTCTTCGAGCGATGTGGCCTGCCCATTGCCACTTCAACTTGCTTACTCTTTGAGTTATGTCGGCCACTTTCGTTCTTTTGCTAATATCTTCATTACGGATTCTGGCTGGTGAGTAGTGGGGCAAAATTAGTTCCTCAAAATTTAGATCACCCGGCAGGGAGACAAGCCCCCCAAAATGTCTAAACGTCAAGCGTCAAAATCTGTATTTTTGAAAATCCCTATTTTTTTTCATAAATAAAACCCAAGTAAAATTTCGAATGGAATTTTTATATTTTTGCGAAACATTTTTGCACACGTCTCGCAATGTTAAAACCCCGACTAAATCAACTGGTTTTTGAAGTGATAACTTCTTTAGGCGCGCCTAGACAGATTTTTCGTGGGCTGTGAATTGAATTCATTCGTCACGCTCGGGTATGATAAGAAAGCTTCGGGTAAACTCGGGACCATGGCTATTGGCCATCTAGAAATACGTCAGCCAATGGGAAATGCTGAATGGGCGTGGACAGGCCATCATGGCATGGGCATCTAGAAACGCATCAGCCAATGCGAAATGCTGACGCATTTCGCATTCACAGCCCACGAAAAATAAGTTTTCACTGCAATACCTACCCAAAATAATCGCGATATAACAGTGGCGTTTGTTGTAACAGCGGCTAAAGCGCTGGAAGACCCGTGCGACTACGACGTGCAGTGCGACTCGCTGGCGGGCGCGGGGGACGCGCGCGCGCCCGGCGCCGCGCTGTGCCTCGGCGGCGCCTGCGCCTGCGCATACAGCGCGCGCGCCGCCGGCACGCCGCCGCGCTGCTGGCACCGGCGCCGGCCCGGACAGGACTGCCGGCGAGACGAGGTAACACAGCTTTAAAAAATATTACACGTTGCTAAATTTTGTCGCTACTAAATTTAGTGAAGTGTAATAGCATTGAATAATAGTTTACTGAATGAGTATGCTAGTGCATACATTCAGAAGCGAGGATTCATCATCAACACCGCCGCCGGCCCAGCCGGAACTACTGACGAGACGAGGTAACGCAGCTTCAAAGACTTATTACACTTGGCTAAATGTATTCGCTACTGAATTCAGTGAAGTGTAATAGCATTATGTAAACTAGCATACTAAATTCTGAAGCGAGGATTCATCATCAGCCTGTCAGATTTGTCGCAGACCTGGTAACCGTTGCGGTAGACAAGTTCTGGAGTGGACATCGCCATTCGGTAAACGTAGTGTAGGACACCCTGATAAATAAAATAATTTACAGATATTAATATATGCTCTTTTTGGTTATAGGAATGTGTATCAGAAGAGGACGAGCCCGGGTACTGCCTGAACGGTCGCTGCACGTGCAAGACCTGCGCCCCTGACGCGAGAGACTTCGGCGCTGCCAGCACCCTCTCCCAACCTCCCCTCATCGTTACCGCCATCCTGGCCCTCGCCGCCGTCCTCCGGTACTAAACGAACGAGATTCAAAGGGACGCCATTTGAGAGCGGAACGCCATCTTGGAATATGACGCCATTTTACACGAAATGATGAAACGAAAAACTTAGAGGTACTTATCGTTTGCAATTTTCACTCGGAAACAAATTTATACTGTAAGCAAAAACAATATGTTTTAAATTATGTTTGACTTCATTTCAATGTGAATTTTTCATATTTACAGTTTACAGTTTATATATGAAACAACTTTACAGTTATTTGCAGGAAAAACGCTATGTACGTTGTTTTTTTGTGACAAACCATTACGAAATGCGTCATTATCAACAAGGTTGGACGGTAGAGAGAAGATTTGTCGATCAATAGATAAATTAAACTAAACTCTATTGATATTTGAGATTACAGTGCAAAACTTGGCCATATACATTTTCAAAATATTGATTGATGACCAATATTTCATCAAAGAAAGGATACTTTCTAAGATTATATAATTTTCATTAAATAATTTACAAGGAGGTCAGTAACAAAATATTAATGCACAAAACTTAGTCTGTAGGTTGTTAAATCGTTTGTAGTTTATTTCAAAGTTTATAAATAAGTTTGTAAATAAAATACTAATTTTGTTGTTTGTTGTTAAAATTAAATTTACTCTATAAGCGTAGTTTTATCATCAACATTTTATAGAACAGTATTTTGTGAGTGCAATCTTTTCTGATAATAATTATTTATTATAATGACAGAATGGGTAGAGATCAAGCCAAAGAAGTGTACACAAATGTTAAGATATTTTTGTGTAAATAAAATAATATTTATTTAAAATTAATGTGGTTTTAATTTATTAATATTACCTGCATGCAATCATATTCATTTTACATTAGAAACTAATTTTCACACCGAACGATGGGTTGAATAGGGACGCCATTTGCCACGAGCGCCATTCAAAATCACGTTTGATTTTTATTTCGGTACGGTGGGTGCTGCAATATGACGCGGACGCACTACACAATCAAATCTGACTTACGCTGGATTTTGTTTTAAAGTCAGAATACTTTTATTCATAAAATTACAATTTTGTTTGGTGCTCGAATAATTGTACACGCTTCGCGAATAAATGTACCGCTCGCGTCTCGCCACTTTTTTGAGTGGCATTTCTGGCAGAGCCCAGATCCGACTCGGAGCACCCCGACTCCACCTAGTCTTGTCGCTACTACTAGAGTTTATATTAAAAAAAATCGGGAGCCAGAAGCTCAAAGGAGGTCCTCCCTTGAGTGTCGCGAGCGGTAGGTAACATTTATTCGCGAACTCGAGCACCATGCCTCGTATTGAACATGTATTTAGAAGAAGCGTTACAAACCCGTGCACGATTGGACGACCCGTACCTCGTATTGAACAAGGGTTTGGAAAGAGAATTAGCAACAAATCAATGCGTTTCGAGTTTCGAGGCAATGCTGCGTCATACTCCTACTGTACACGGGAAAGGAAATACGCTCCGCGGTACGTACGCTTCTCGCTTCGCTTGCTCGGCTCGCGCTCTGTTGGGGTTCTAGCGTAACCTACCTAACTAACCTAACCTCCCTTTTCTAGCAGTTCTAATCTTTCAGGTCTATTGCCATGTCTGATTTCATATTTCCTTACAATCAGCTCGGATGATTGATGCGGCTGGTGGATCTAGATATGTTGTCGTCTTGTATATTATCAACGTAACGTCTCTGACTTAGTCTGTGAACGTAACTAATCGATTTTCATAAATGAAATCAAACTCGGAAGCGCTGACAGTTGGAAGTTTACGCATAGAAGGAAATAAAACTTTGCGATTAGTTTTTTGGGAAGCAAAATTTAACGAAATAAATTTTGGCAAACCGAAGGATACCAAAAATAAAGTAGAAATAAAACAAATCCGAATTGAAGAAATCATATTTTATTATAAATGAAATTCGTTCGAGGAAGCTCTGTTGTCGTTGTTGGGAGTGGTCGGTCCGTTGGTCTTGGAAGAGGTAAAAGAGTCCCATAAGGCGCGGCGCACACTGGGCGAGGCGGCCGCGTACACCACTGGTTTGAGTGCCAAACTCGCGTACCCCGGCCAGCTACACCACTGCTACGCCGCGTCCGACATAGCGAATAAAGCGCGTATAAATAATCTGAGAGTAAACCAAAAACGTGTGAGTACTAACCTCATGATAAGAAGTCTAACTTCGACCATAGAGTAGACAATAAATATATCTTCAACGCAAGAAGTATTTACTTGAAGTTAGTTACTTACAATGTTTACTAAAATGTTGATCTAACTTCAGGATATCGGTTTTTCGTGATAGTGTGCGCAACTTCAAAACAAAATCCACAAAGTAGAAATAATATTAATCCAAGTTGTAACATACATACAAAAAAAACTATATACCTAAATTATATGAACCTTCTCCGTTTATGAAGTGAGTAAAAAAAATACGAATCACAAGTTGTAGAAATTGTATTTTATTTATCAAATTAAATTAGTTGGAGGAGGAAGCTGCGGTCGGTCCGTCGGTTTTGGACGAGGTGAAGGAGTCCCGTAAGGCGCGGCGCACACTGGGCGAGGCGGCCGCGTACACCACTGGGTTGAGCGCCGAGTTCACGTACCCCAGCCAACTGCACCACTGCCAAGCCGCGTCCGACACGCACTCGCATAGAGAATCTGGAAATAAAATAAATAAATAATTAAACATCTAATAAAGATCCAAAATTTCATCAAGATGAAATTGAGTCAAATATGAGAAGGTGAAAGAAGATCAATAAATATCAAGTAAATAAAGTCTAAGCGCAGTCTAATAAATCATAGTCGTTCGCAGAAGACGTAAAGACGGGGCAATCATGCGGGTCGAGACGCGGGAAGCCCGCTCCCAAGTAGCGAACACGAAAATGTTAGCAGTTTAGGAGAGTGGTTCGAGCACGTTCGGGGTGCCATTTTATTTAATTCAGAATGTTTGTAATAATATAGTAATAATTAAGAATTTTCGGTAGCAATACCTACATATGCGTCTGTTGTTGCTTTTATGTTGCTGATACTACTCAACGATGTTGATAATAAATGAAAAATAAATAAATTATTAAGCATTTTTGAAACCGACTTCAAAAAAAGAGGAGTCTCAATGGGGCGTTTTCAAGATGCAAAAAGACCTGTCAAAGACAGTTTCCAATATCACCATGGGTGGTGTTTTATTTTGTTAGCGAAATTTCACAAAAGCCAAAAGTAGTGCCACATTTGGCAATATTTAGAACTACATTTGACAGGTCTATTTGCATCTGGGAAACACCTCTGGATTGGATCTGGATTATCTTGCCTGCTCAATGGGAGTAGATAGATTACGAGTGGAATCTCAACCAGTATATGTACATATGTATCCAAACCAGTGATCGGCTCAACAGACCAAGTCGGATGAGCACTAGAATTAGGATGAAAGAGACTTACTCTACCTACCTACCTTACTACCCTATTTTCCTTTTTTTGTACTAGTCCAAGATAAACCTATGTTAAAATAAATAAACCCAAATGAAAAAGGCCAAGTAGGCTACTCGTAATTTTAAATCAGAAAGCTGTATTAAGCGCTTTTTGATAGGCAAAAATCGAATTATTAACTAACGAATTTAAGATAGCAGCCTAGGAGAGATCGGGTACAAAAGTATTAATTTAATTATTTACCTTGGCTTTTGGTTAGGTGCGACTATTATAATGAATGACACCATGTCTAATCCAGGTAGTGTACTTCTACTAATGTCATTTAAATATTTTAAATACCCGCTATATTAGCGTGCCTGTCAAGATTTTCCCGTACGAAATAGTGCTAAGCTAAGGAAGTCTTCACTTCAAAAACCATGGAACTCACCGATAGGCAGCATGACGAAGAAGGGCGTCCAGCAGACGAGGAACAGAGCCATCAGCATGACGATGGTCCGCGTGGCGCGTCGCTGCCGAGACAGCAGGTAACGCCTTTCAATAAACAACAAAAAATAATTATAGGAACTGCCGATAGAAGTAAAAGCTTATAACTCAGAATTTGATAGCTCATTTTGGAAACTACGCGGGTGGAACCGGAGGGTGCTGCTAGTCTAGAATCAATCTCAAACAATTATCGTCTAAATAAGTTTAAGCATGGCCATCTTGACTAGACGGACATGCTTCTAACCATGGCCATCTAGAAATGTTAACGCATTTCTAGATGGCCATGGTCCCGAGCTCACTCGAAGGTTTATTTCATTTACGAGCGTGAAGCTTGAGCTCAATTCTCAGCCCACGAAAAATCTGTGTTTGGTGCGCCAAAAGATGTTTTTACTTCAAAAACTGTTTGCTTAAGACCGCATGCGCGGCTCCAGGGGGGACAAGACCCCCCCCCCCCCAAAATCATATACATTAGATTAAAGATCTAAAAAAAAACAAAGTGTCTAATAGTACATAAAACTATTTTTAAACGCGGGAACACAACTAGAACGTCAACTAAGGAGGTAAAATCGAGGGGCGCTACTAGTAAAGTCTTTTTTACTGATTTATTGTATTTCTACTCGTGACCCCCCCCCCCCCCCCCCCCCCCCCCCCAAAACTGAGGTTACGCACTGGTGACAAAATTCGATGCTGGGACCGCGCCTGTAAGACCGTCCGGCAGAAATGAAAACTTTGAACTTTGAAATACAAAACCCGGCAGGAGGGAAAATTAGCAATCCAATGAAACGAAACATGAACACTCACGTTTTTTTTTACACAAAAGAGAGGCATAGATTCGAAACAAGTGTAAGGGTGAAATAGTAAGCTGAATTAAATAATCTATGAAAGTGATAGGATAAGAAATTGTAAATAGGTGTGAAAGAATAAATAAAAAACATTAAATTGGAATGTTTAAAATTGAAAGTACTAAACATTCTAAATAGCATTTAGCGACACATACTAAATAGCAGCAGCCAACTGTATCTTTCTCGCTCTGGCACATTCGAGTTCATCCGAACAAATATCTTTCACTTCCGAACCTGACGATGAGCCTCATTCATAGACTACGAAAAAATATATGTGTGCACATTAGCAACTATTCAGACTTGAAGTACCTTTTGAGAAGAAACCTAGTTTTGAAGAGCCCAAATCATTATCTAGCACTACACTCAACCACAAGCGTCAGCCGCCAACCCGCACTTGGCCAGCGTGGTAGAGGAGGCTTCGAGTCCCAGCAGTGGAAATATTTAGTGGGCTACCTATCATTTATGTCTGGAACTAAACATATTAGATTATCATTCGAAAGTACCTATCTACTCCTAATTGTACTCCCCTGTACTCTTCCATTATTAATTTATTTTTTACCATCCCACGATTGGTTGGAAGAAATCACTCTTAGCGATAAGAGCGCCAATTGCTACTTTAATTCCATGGTTTTCTTTCTGTATTATTGTTATTTTTCTTTGTAATTTAAGAGCAATAACGGGTTTAACTATCTTTTTTTTTAAAATAAAGAGTGACGAGACGAGCTGTACATGAGCCTGATGGTAAGCAACATGCCTGCCACATAACAGCACCATGGCACGCAGCTATTGGAAGATGAAGAGTCCAAATCATTACCTAACACTGCACTGCGCTCGTCACCCAGAGATCTAAGTTGTCATATCTCTAAGCCCTGTAATTTCTCATTAGAAACATTGCCCTTCAAACCGCAACACAGTAATGTTTGCACATTACTGCTTGGCGGTAGAATAACTGGCAAAGATGTGGTACTTCCCCAGGCGGACTCTGTCAAGAGTCCTACCACTACTAAACTATCTATTAGAACGTTAATGTCAACTTACGGGGAGGTGAAGTTCTTTATCATAGAACGTTTTCTCACGACCGGTTCGCCCGGTACATCCAAATGTTGTCCTTTCGGTGACAAAAACCTGCAACATAAAACAATTTGCACAACGGTAACAAAACAAAAACTGTATCAAACACTAAACTGGTATAACAGGGTATTTTTAAAACGATATTGTTGCGGTAAATGCGTCCAGTCAAGTGGAGACTGTTAATCCGATTAGCGGTTGTTTGTTTTTGTTTTTATAATATAGTGTTACGAGAGGAGCATGACATGTGCCTGATGTTAAGCGACACGGAGCTATAGAAATGGGAACACAAAAATTGGCAGCCATAAGAACTGCCGATAGAAGAGAAAACTAACATATAACTCAGAATTTGATAGCTTACTTTGGAAACTACACGGGTGTATTTACTACCTATTGGTTTACGCATTTCTAGACGCCCATGCCATGATGGCCGGGCCACGCCTTTTCTGCATATCCCGTTGGCTGACGCATTTTAGATGGCCTATAGCCATGGTCCCGAGTTTACCCGAAGATTTCTTATCATACCCGAGCGTGACGCTAGAATTCAATTCACACCCCACGAAAAATCTGTCTACGCGCGCCAAGAGAAGTTTTCACTTCAATAATATTAGGACATTTCTACTTGGAGATAGAATAACTAGATAATTCCCCAGACGGACTCTGAAAAGAGTCCTCATAAAATACAATTTTATTATTTTGGCTGCAAATGTACAATTAAGCTGTAGGTACGAGTACGTAAGGTTTTGTAACCAAAAATAAACAGATAGAGAAAATGACGTGGTGACTAGAAACCCTAGAAACTTCTTTAGACTCTTCTAAGAAAAATCGAGGTCAATAAGTAAGTACCTGCTTCGAATATTTTAAGGACACGAGTGCCAAAATTGGACGACTTCTTCCCCCAGGCAAAATCTATATTGCCTTAAAGTAATGGTGAAAACCCGAGGGTCAGGCTGTGACCATAAATAACTTTTTATCCATCAGTGGACGATAATATGTTGATGGGACCTAACGAAGATGTAGCATTTGCGATAGACAGAGAAGGCATTGAGTTGGTCATCCTACTAATATTATAAATTCAAAAGTTTGTACGTTTGTTGCTCAATCACGTCGGAACGTCTGCACAGATTGGGTTGAAATTTGGAACACAGTTATATTCTGCATTGGAACATAGGCACACTTTCTATCACGGAAAAATAATGGGAACAGGAACGGAGCGGGTCAAACCGCGGGGTGGTGCTAGTTCAAAACCATTTTAAAGTTTAGAAAATATTTTTTGGAATTATACTTACACCGTGACTTTTTTAATTGTGTCTTTGATTCTTTTACTTGGAGAAGTGATTGCCTTATTTTTGTCAGGAGTCTTCTCTCTTGATGGTTCTCCCTGAAAAATATATTTTTATAGGTTTTTTTTATTATAACATTATTAAAAACATTGTGGTGAACCAGGCAAGTAGGATTCTTTGCGGAGTTCGCCGAAGATTTCATGAGAATGAGAGTGTTTTAGGAGAAGTTACTGAAACAAGAGATAAATCAACGCAAACCTCCGGATGAAAAAAGGTCAAAGTCAAAGTAATTTATTCGCCAAAAATTGTGGTTACAAATTAGTTCTTAAAATAGTATGGCATGGTGCTGCACAATTTCAGCCTAAAAGGCATGCGAAATTCAGCGAAAAGCAGTTCAAATAGATTTGTGATGCCGTGCCGTTGAGGGTAAGCGTCTTGTTGACCTTCAGGCGAAAATCATGCTCGTCCCGCCACTATTAAAATGATATTAGGTACTTTTTAAAAACGACACAATCTAAAAATTCATTTTTTTTTACATTATAGAGTACAAGATAAGCACTACATGTGCCTGAAAGTAAGCAACACGCTTGCCCATAACAACTGGCAAATAAAAAAATATAATTTAAAAACTCAAAAACCCGACTGCGTAAAAAGTGAACCAAACTACGTACTCGCATACAAAAAATACTGAAAAGAATAAAACAAGCATTTAGATTTCTGGTGGTCTAGAATTATATAATATGCTATTGTATGAAATATACGAGTATACAATATTTTCTTTACAATACTTTTAGAATTCTAGACCACCAGAAATCTAAATGCTTGTTTTATTCTTTTCAGTATTTTTTGTATGCGAGTACGTAGTTTGGTTCACTTTTTACGCAGTCGGGTTTTTGAGTTTTTAAATTATATTTTTTTATTTTATACTTTTTAGTTATGAGCAATGTTGTGAATGTTAATATGCTCTACATAATAATATGCATCTTTTGGTTGTTGACCAAATGTCTTCGTTTCTACTGATATAATATGTAGGATTTTTTTTCTACTGCATGTAATTCATATTTATAGTTTTGTGTTAGTATAGGTTTTCGATTGACGTTGAGTACCTACTAAATCGTTTGAAGTTGGAGATGGGCGACCGAGGCGGAGCAATCCGAGAGCGGTTCCGTGTTCCCAATCAGCGGCAGAGTTGAAACCCCATGGAGGTTTATTAGTAGATAGGGGCACCATATCCATACATGATATAGAGTGCAACATAACCCGGCTGTGTTTCCCGGGCGGGGCAGTAGGGTATGCGTAAATACATTTCCTGCACGTACGAATAAAGGTAGTCCAATATACCTACTAGCATAGATCGTAGAACCCAAGATGGGCCCCATCCTAAACTTCACGGCGCACGCAATCATGTCAACGTTGGGAAGAGTGAGCTCACTCTTTCCGTTCTAGTCGGTTGCAGGACGCGGTGGACGCCGGACATTTTTACCTATCATTATTCGGTGTCAACAACCAAAATAAGTAGAACCACAGCAAATCTCGCCGCTAGCGATTATAGGGGTCAAGTAGATTGGTTGTTTGTAAACCACTTACGATACATGCAGAGACGCAGTTTATTACCAATTTCAAGGTGCTCAGGGCACATCTATTGATTTATATCGATGCCTACTAGATACATTAGTATATAATGTCCATCCACATTCAAACGTAAAGTTAGTTATACGAAGTTTTCTGCTACCTAAAAACCTATAAATGTGAGAATGGTTGTTACTCAACTTTAAATCGATATACATCCTAAACGGTCAGTCAAATCGAAAAACATTGAGAGAAAGCTAAACATTATTTTTAAATACCTATTCAACGATACCCTTCTTGACATATTTTGGTGATTTTCATTTTTTTAATTTGGACAATATGGCGTCCTGAATCCGCCATATTGGATTTACACTAATGTCATGTCTTTAGTGTCACTCGCCAGGTTAAGAGGAATCGATTGACGTGTGAATCATAAAAATCGGCCCAGGCGTTAGGTCTGTATAGTGCTTCAAAGGAACATACAAACATACATACATACAAACATACATACATACATACATACATACAACATAGACTGTTAAACACATTACCACTCCTTTGCGTCGCGCAGTCGGGTAATAACTGGCAAACCCTTTGTCCGCCTCGGAAAGTATCATACTTTCCTAGGCGGACAAAGGGTCCTACCACTACTAAAAATAACTCGCATAAGCTTGACAAAGGGTAAGCCAAAGGTGATGTGGTGGGTCCCAAAGCGTTGATCTTGGTAGTTTGCAGGCCTCCCATACATCGATACATACCTAATCACATACGTCAGGGCAATACCTGTGCGTAGTTGAAGTTCCGGCCTCTGTGCGAGCGTATCTGCGGCGGGGTGGAGAGCGCCGTCAGTATCCGCGCGTACAACACCACCATCACACAAGCCGGCGCGTAGAACGATAGCGATGTACTGAACAACACGTAACTGGAAACCAAAGGATTTGCTGATAAATTATTTTCACCGAAAACACAAAAAACCGACTTCAATTTAGGTAATTAGGTATTTGCTAGAAGTGAGTGGCGACGAATTGTGAAGCGGGTCATTGACGAAGGAACCACGAGCACTCTGCTAAGAGTGTACCTACTAAGACGAAGAAGAAGGTAATGATTTGGACTCTTCATCTTCCAATAACTGCGTGTCACTGTGATGTTAAGACATGTTGCTCGCCATCAGGTATATCGCCAGCTCGTTTCGTTACTCTATGCTATAAAAAAAATGAGGGAGTCATAGGAACTGCCGATAGAAGTGAAAACTTATAACTCAGAATTTGGGAGCTTACCTTGGAAACTACACGGGTGTAAACGGAGGGCGTGGCCTCGCCATCTTGGCATGGCCATCTAGAAATGCGTCAGCATTTCCCATTGGCTGATGCGTTTCTAGATGGCCATGCCATGATGGCCTGTCCACGCCCTTTCAGCATTTCCCATTGGTTGACGTATTTCTAGATGGCCAATAGCCATAGTCCCGAGTTTACCCGAAGCTTTCTTATCATACCCGAGCGTGATGAATGAATTAAATTCACAGCCCACGAAAAATCTGTCTAGGCGCGCCTAAAGAAGTTTTCACTTCAAAAAAACTCAGGCTTTTTTCTCACAAGGAGAGAGTCAAGGCTATAATCCACCTCACTGGTCCACAGCGGGCTGTTGGATGACCCATGACCTCGAAAGATTCCTGGAGCATGCCGGTTTCCTCACAATGTTTCCTTTCACCGTTTTAGTTCTGCACTACGCACATGACTTTAAAAAGACAGTGGTGTGTGTGGGATTCGATCCAAAGGCTCTGGATCGGCTGGCGCCGTTCTTCCCACTACCAGTATAAACTTGCTAGTAAAGTATCAAACTTACCCAACATTAGTGTTAACATCGCACGCCTTCGGTATCTCCCCCATGGCGTAATGTTTGGGCGACGGTATGAAAGCCGTGGGCAGGGCTACCGCCGCGGCTATTGGCCAGACCAGGGCCGCGTATATCTTCGCTTGTTTCATCCGCTTGGCGCGCGCGAGAGGCGCGGTGATGCCGCAGTACCGCTCCCAACCCAGCGAGCACAGCGACAGGATGGAAGCCGTGCAGCACAGGACGTCGAGGGTGCTCCAACAGTAACATATCGCCCGGTCTGGAACACAAGAAATTGCAACAAAATACCTTAAAGTTTACTAATTATAGTGACTTTAAAACATCATCAAGAATATGCACGATGACTAATAAAAAATAATCGTGACGGACCCACCATACCACTAGCCCTACCCCTGGTGGTAGGGTGGGTCCTAAACCATATCACCATCATGCCATCAAGTAATAGTGTTGTGACACATTTTTAAAACAAAATTTTGTTTAGACTTATTATTATTTACAGGAAATAAACTAAAAGAACAAACTGTAAAAATGTACCTACGCAATTCGTCTAATTCATGACCAATGGTAATTTGTTTGTTGACTAACTGCATTTGTACGCCCATTATAAAATCGTCCTTAATAATTTGGTTTATTCACCGTTTTTTAGGTATCTTTGTTTCATGAATCTTATGTAATACATTCTTCTTGTTCAGTAATTTATTTATTTTTGAATGAAATGATTCTAATATGTTGGTTGTGCTA
Organism: Ectropis crepuscularia; assembly: GCA_963693475.1. NCBI lineage: Eukaryota > Metazoa > Arthropoda > Insecta > Lepidoptera > Geometridae > Ectropis > Ectropis crepuscularia. The sequence goes on along the minus strand of OY856339.1, from coordinate 30,289,730 downwards.
AAATACTACAGGGGGAATGTATTTTCAACCAAAAAGTTTCGATGTAGTTTATAAATTTTTCCATTCGTTTCAAACTATGACATTCCGATTTTATATAATGAAATCCTGGTAACACCTCATCAAGAGGGAGTAGTGGTAAGGCGGTAGTGAGAGCTAGTAGCTCTCACTACTTCACACTTCACACTTCTCCTTTCAGGTTTATTTTGCGTATTCTTCAGGGACTTCGCTTTTTTAGGGTTCCGTAAAACGTAAAAACGGAACCCTTAAAGATTCGTCATGTCTGTTTGCCTGTCCGTCTGTCTGAAAATATTAAAAGAAAACAATAAATTTTGGGGGTGCCCACTTTAGAACTGAAACTCATTTTTTTTTCATCAAATCCATACGTATGTGTGGGTCTTTATGGATAGGTCTTCAAAAATGATGTTGAGGTTTCTAATATATATTTTTTTCTATACTGAATATTTTGCGCGAGAGATACTTCCAAAGTGGTAAAATGTGAGCAACTTCTAAAATGACAAAATTAAAAGAAATATATGATGTAGGTAAGTACATTACCATGCAAACTTCCACCGAAAATTGGTTTAAACTTGATCCGGTAAGTTTTTTCTTTATAGTACGTCATAAATACACTATAATTAAAACTTCGATCAAAGTTACAACGAACTACAAGAACTTATCTATTTTGTTACTTGCTGCTACGGAAGCCTTGCCTTGCTGCTTCATGTGCGAGTCCGACTCGCACTTGAGCGCTTTATTCCAAATATTGCGCTTCTAAAGTCACACGCGTTCGGGAACACTTTTAAAATTGCGTTAATTGCCAAAATCGGCCCATGTTGTAAGTCAGTATAATAAATATAATGCAAGGAATATTGAACTTGAATAATTGCATAAGACTTACATTTTTGTATTCTTAACAAATAGATAATAATAGTTGCGGAAAAAATAACCATCTTAGATAAATCACAATATGAGTACTTTGTCACATCATTATGGTGGTATGGTTTCGGACCCACCCTACCACCAGGGGTAGGGCTAGTGGTATGGTGGGTCTGTCACGAAAATAATCTACATCATTACAAATTGAACAAGTATTTTTTTCTTTTGATTCAGAAACAAAAAAATTACAAAGATTGTGACGAAAAAGAGAGTTGAAAAAAAATTTAAGCCTACGTAATATAATATTTCTTCTCTTCATTCGTGCTAAGAAGTCTAATGTAGCTTCTTTGGTATATTGATCATCGCTATTTGGACCATTGGAGCCATTGGAACACCTTGGAATTGGTAATAAACTGCGTCTGTGTGTGTAGCGTAAGTGGTTTACACACCACCAATCTACTTAACCCCTAGAATAGCTAGCGGCGAGGTATGTAGTGGTTCTACTTACTTTGGCTGTTGACAACGAATAGTGATAGGTAAAAACGTCCGACGTTCCCCGCTTCCTGCAACCGACTAGAACGGAAAGAGTGAGCTCACTCTTCACAACGATAACATGATTCCGTGCGCCTGAAGTTTGGGAGGGCACATCCAATGGTTTATATCGATGATATAGGTAATGTACGTAAGTATAGGTACTTTGTTTAGCTAATATACTTAGGGTGTGTATAAGGAACTCACTCAAATGAAACACAAAGAGCTCCCTCGCAGCGGCCAGGGGCGCCACGAACAAGCCGAGGAGCAAGTCAGCAGACGCCAGGCTCGCTAGCGGGTAGTGTGACGGCGAGCGCCGGACCTTCCTCAGGGCCGCCAGAACAGCCCCATTGCCGACCACGGTGGACGCACAGACCGCGGCCATGCCGGCCGCGCTGGCCCACCATGCCGCCGTCGTGGCCAGTGGACACACTCACCTACACAAATAACCAACAATTGTAAGTAGTTGTAAGTAGCGCGAGTGTAATTTCTTTGTTATCTATGGCCCTGACCACACATGAAAGTTTTTAAAGTAGGATGCAGCGACTAGACGTCAAGCGCAGCTACTTTTTGAAGCATGACGCAGCGTCTAGATGCCTGTCGCCGCTGCTAAAAGTAGCTATTGTGGTTTGGCTAGGCTTACACTGGACCTCCAACAAACCTGATGTTACGCGACGATGCGATAGAGCGTGCTTACCTAGAAGTAAACGGATCCCCTCTCGATTTGAAGACACCAAGATTATAACCATCAGGAAAAACCCACTCAGGCAACGCATTCCACAGTCTAGTTGTTCTTATCATGAAAGTAGAATCACTATCCGAAGTGTATCCGATCAAAGACGATAAGCTAGCAATTTTAGGGTGATGTTCACGTGTGGATTTTAAGTCAAACAATTGTCTGTTTTTCTAGTTTAGTAAAGATATATACCTATAGACACCCAGAAGAGATCTAAGACGATTTATTTTTGTGCCCTGTAATTACTCTAGAAACATTGCGCTTCTAACCGGAACACAGTAATATCGTGTATAGCATTACTGCATGGCGGTAGAAGTATTGGTTCGGAATATCGTACTGATAAGTAGAGAGAAAAATAACTGTTTCGTCGTTGGCTCGTAGGTGTCTATTAGCTCAACCCTCCATAGTACCTATTTATAGACGATTAGACAAACAGTAAATAACGATTAATGTTTTTGCATGAATAGTTTAAGTATTTTATCCCAATGTTTTAAACAATAATTACGCTCGACTTAAACAGAAATTTCACTGATTAATTAATCCCCAGTGGCCTTCATTCAATTGACTGAAAGATAAAATATCTACAGTAAACTTGATATTAATGTTAGCTATCAATATAGCATCATCTATTCCAGACTAAACCCATCTATCAGACTTTAGATATAATTTCAGGCTGATCAATCAGTCAATTGACCAACTAACATTCATATGTCAAACTTTCTCGTCTTTAACGTTCGTTAGATTTCAAGTGTTGATCTTCACAAACCATAATATTTATATTTTCGTTTATTATAAACTGAAGATGTTTTTTGTTTGAAGGCGATAATTTCAACACTCGGGAACTACTTACTCAACCGATTTCAATAATTATTTCACGGTTGAATATGTACGTGATCCTTGAGTACCTACTATGTTGGCTATATAATATTGTACTGCGTGTGAAGCCAGGGTGGACCGCTAGTAAATCATCAAAACTGTAAACTTTATTCACTAATAAGACTAGAAGGTCCAAAAATATAGTTCAAATGTAATCATGTTGCAATTTTTACTCACCAGTCAAAATATTTCAGAGATTTCTACAAATTGTTAAATTGCGTCAATGTACCTATTGTTAATACCGTCGTATATAAACATTCGTCAATATTTGAATTTCACGTTTTTCTACATGCTCGGTCACCATCAACACAGTCACTTATAACGATTTGATTTATTCAATATTTATTTTCACTAATGACGATTGGACAATATTTTTCGGTTTTCTTTGCGTTAATTATATTTAAAACCCACTAAGTAATCATAAGCTCTGTCGTGTACTTAATTAAAATCACTTCTAAATTGTGCGGGTAGTATTGAACAATTATATTAAATTAACAAGTCTGATGAATTCATACTACCCTACTTTTTGAAGAGACCTTTTCAAATGAGACAAAAATGAGAAAGATGTGATCAGTACCCTGATTCACGGAATCAAACTCTCGATCTTTGTCTAATCCGTTTAGAATGACAGAGACAAGGATTGTCTTACCGAATATGAACCGTTCGGATTGCTTTGTGAATCAGTAGGTACCCTGATGGCTAACCTGACTAGAACATTGATTTTGTTTCACCTAAGGACCTGTCAGTTTTAGTTAGGGGTTTTCAGGATGCTAATAGATCTTCGTAATTTCGCCAATGTTTCATTTCATAAATGTTAAAAATTAAACACTGGCACCACCTCCGGTAAAATTAAGAACTATCTTTGATAGATTTATTTCAGTCTTGAAACGCCTCATGACTTGTTTTCAACCGACTTCACAAAGGTTTTTGTGTGTAAAAACAATGTGAAACTTTGTCACAATTTTTTTTACTTTTTTTTTAAAATAAATATTGGTGGACAATTCACACACAACACCATCTGACCCCAAACTAAGCAAAGCTTGTGTGATGGTGATTTGACCGATATAGATAATTATTCCACTATTATATTATGCTAAAACATCTCGCACTTACACTCTCATAATTCCGGAACCCATTACATTCCTGGGATAAAAAGTAGGCTATATGTTATTCTAGACTACGTCAGTACGTCTGTACCAAAAATGTCTTCCAGATCCCTTCAGTAGTTTTTTTGCTTGTACGAGTCATCATCATCATCATCATCAACAGCCCACTAAACGTTCCCACTGCTGGGACTCGGGGCCTTCTCTCGTAAGGAGAGAGTTAAGACCATAATCCACCACGCTGGCCCAGTGCGGGTTGGTGGATGTACGAGTAAGAGTACCTAATTCAAACAAATTCACACAAAGTTTCACATTTAGATATAATATTAATAGGATTTAGATTATTGTCACTTGTCTTTGAAAAACACCTAGCCAATGACCATCATAAAAAGCAAGCGTATACTTTTACTAATTTGTTACATATTGGGATTTTTTCTAAATTTAAAAATAAAAGAGTGACATTTTCTTTATTCCTTTATTGTCAAATAGGGGAAAACTATTTAAAATTTCATTCTCCTTGAAAAAAAATTTAGGTTCTTACAAAGAAATGCATTTCATAAAAATAATGATAAAAAGATATGTACAATCTTATAACTAACTTTACTTTCTAAGCTGAATAGTTTAAATTACATTGTCTCTACATTTAAAACTTAGTTTAAAGGCACACTGTTTTAAAAAAAAACGGCCTCAGCCAAAAATATAATGTAAATTAGTTATTCACTGATATCTTGTGCATTTATACAGTTATTTTGAAGTTTACTGTAAGATTTTGTGCCAAAATGAGCTTCGTTTTGTACTTTACTAGAATTTTGTTGAACCATTCAAGCTTAAAATAAGAATTTGTTTAACGGAAGCACACGTTTCGTTTAACTTCTACCCTACTTACGTCTACAACTAGTAATACACAAAATTTATCACTAAAACATTGTTTTTTTAATCAGAAAATCGAAACGGTACTGAGATTTTGTTCATGCTCCTTGGCACATGGCGATGACACGATATTATACTATCAAATTATAAACTATAACATTATAACTACGAAGATCATTTTTCTCATTTAAAATAAATTTAAAAGAAATGATTAAATTATTTACAAATATGTAAAAAAAAAAATGGAATCAGAAAGTTTTAAAAACTTCACTTGATTTATTTTACAGGATATAAACTGTGGTTTAAATTGAGCATATTGGTCCCAAGATAAAAACAACTTTAGTTTTAAAGCAATATGGAATGATGAGATCTCTTAGAGTAACATTCTTGGAAATTTGCTAAAATAAGCCAGAGGCAGGTACAAAATGAGTAATATTTTTTTACAAAATAACTTTTACACAGTGAATGTATGTAATTATAAAAGTATCCAGTACGCAGTTAATGTCTATTGAGGGCAAAGTCAATAGGAAACTAGTGACGTTATAAAAAAAAAAGTTTTGTTTGACAAAACTACTAAATTACGGCCATTTACTGATGAATTTTACGAGTTTAACAGCTTTTTATTGGATACATGTCAGCGAATGTACCACTGGTCTACATGATTTGATCGCACCTAGTTTATCTATCCAATTATTCGAAACTCGAAAATGAATTAACTTAATATGTTATAGACATAAATTAATGAATTGTAAACGTGTTTGTTACCTCTACCCCTGGCAGCGAAGGCTTGGAAGCAACCATGGAATGATTGAGGAAGCGGAAGAGTACTATATAACAAGAATAAACCTAGCAAGCCCCGCCAAGACTGATGCCTGTTTTTAATTAAAAATAATGTATTAAATAATGTATTGCAAAAGGAAAATAGTACGAAACAGGCATCAAACTTGACCAGTGTCGCTTAACAACTAAAACGTACTTCAGATCAAGGTCCTTCGATATTTTAATTAACTGTATTGTTTTAAGTTAAAATTGTTATTATAAAAACAATGTATAAAATTTATAAAAACAAAAGACATCAATTATTTTCAACGGCGTATACATTTGATAAGTTTGACGCTAGATGGCGTAGTTTCAAAATGAGAACTTTATTTTTATTTATAGTTATTTTTATCTTGCACAAAAGAATCCGATTCTTCTATGTAAGTCTGCTTCATCATAGATCGTATTTTGCTTATTGGTTAACAACATCAGTTGAAATGGCATTTAAAGATGAACCAAGCAGAATAAGAAGACTTCACTGTGACCCTAAAAATATCTAGATTATAAATACATTAATATACATATACATAAATATACACATAAAGGGAACAAGATAGTTACTTTGTGCTTAGGCAATTTACCTAAAAAAACCTTTATTTTGTCCAGTTTCCGGCTATTACCTTGATCTGAACTACAGTGAAAATAAAATAAAAAAGCTATACACTAAAGTATACAATATACTGTACTAGTTCTACAGAATCACACATAAATAATTTCTCTTCACGAAGAGTACAGTCACGCGCAATCTTTTCGCCCTGATTGTGTGCCCGACTGTACTTAACAATCTCATTTCAAATACATTATATTTTAATTAAAATTATTTCAAAACAGGCTTAAAAACAAGTATTTAAACATCAACAAAGCAACAATTCATTTAGTTTAAGATATATGAAAGTTTCGGTGCATTAAAAACTATACTATACAAATACACAAAATATTTCTTTCTTTCAAATAGTAAGTAAACTTACGTGACAAGTCTTCATAGACTAATAAACTGTTAAATAAAAAGTAATTGAACTAAAGCTAAGTCAAATCCATAAAATTGTTCTGGGTAATATCCGATTCACGTTATTATATTGGTTTTATAATATTTTAAACAAATATTCAAAACTCCAAAAAATTTGATCTCGTTAACACCCGATTGAGAACGACGTGGAGTCAACGATAACTAATTTGTATTTTTTAATACACCGAAATTTCCCATCTTTTTATTTCATTTTCCTCCACCTTGAGATTGTCTGTGTTAGTGCGTTAAACTAAATTAATTTACATCAAGTCATGGCTGTACATCAGTCTATATCTACGGCACTAGCACCTATTCAATTCCACCTTTAATCAGATCTTCTACATACGTCCAAAATGTGCACAAAATTATACTCAACCGATCATAAACAAAGTTACAAGTTAGATAAAACCTTTTAAGAATAAAGTTTCGTTGGCCGATAGTTAATTTTGAGTTCCGCTTTTGGACGTGTAAAGAAAAACTGATTTTACAATTCAAGGTGCTTGCTTACTCTGTACACGTTTTGACAACTCGTCCGAGCGAAGCGAGCAATTATGACGCTTGCAATTATAAGCGAAGCGAGCGAGAATAAAACGAAGCTGTAGCTTGCTTTTAGGTAGTAGGCTGTAGCACTACAATCTCCCTACATATGTATGAGTATACAATCCGACAAAATTACATATTGTTCAAAAGAAACGTCAATTTTCTGAAGGTTTATTATCTCAGTTAACGATTCATGGAAAACTACCTCATAGGTAATTTTCCGGGAAGTTCCTGTCATAAATACAATAAAATGATCATCATTCTTCTTCTTCGCTACGCCAGAGTTGCAAAATGTCTTTTCTTGTTGCTCGACAATTAGCAAAAGTATCTCCCTAGCAAAAATATTTTGCACACTTCAACAAGTTTATATATAAATGGCTTCCGTGCCCCCTTTGTTCGTCTGTTGCATGTCGTTGGGCGATAATGCCGCTCGATCGGACCAGTCGGAGTGCGGGGACTGCGTGAGCGGAGTCTGCGGGGAGGGGGTGGACCAGTGGTCCGGGGACTCGGGCGACGGCGTCGGGAACGTGTCTCCGATGCCCCAGCCGCCGTATAAACCTGGAGGAGAAAAAGTTTCATCAGTTTTTTATTCTATTTGAAAGCCAAAGTCAAATTCATAATTGTACAATTTACACGTCAAATTAAAAAAAGAAAAAAAAGAACATACAATGCGTGTACTTGTACATTTTTAAACTGGGCATTCCATTGTACTATAATAATAATTATTATCGTACAAATAAGTGTCAAACATTAAAAAATATGTATTTATCAGTAATTGTAAGGAACAATGTCAATTTGTTACAATTAGTGAGTTTACTATAACTCTTTAAAAACTCGCTGTATATTTATTGATATTTTTATTCGTATTAGTTTGTACAAGTCCCTTTGATATTACACCAACAGCGCCACGCGGTATCACCCCGCATAGCTCCCATTATTTTGCCGGGGTAAAAAAGTGCCTGCGTGTTCTTCCAGAATTTAATCAACTCGTATCTAAATACCAAGTTTCAGCCTTATTCGTTCAGACGTTACGACGTCAAACATCTACACTTTGACATTTACAATGTAAGTCTATACTTTATCCACATATTATTTATGTATTTCTAATTATAAAAGTATGTATTTACAACTATATCAGTGAGCGGATATTTCGCAACGAAAAAAAGCGCATGAATCTTTATTCATGCGCTTTAATCTTTATTTAAAAAAAAAATTGGCAGTCATAGGAACTGCCGATAAAAGTGAAAACTTATAACTCAGAATTTGATAGCTTACCTTGCAAACTATACGGGTGAAACCGGAGGGCGTGGCCTCGGCATCATGGCATGGCCATCTAGAAATGCGTCAGCATTTCCTATTGGCTGATGCATTTCTAGATGGCCATGGCATGATGCCGAGGCCACGCCCTTTCAGCATTTGCCATTGGCTGACGCATATCTAAATGGCCAATAGCCATGGTCCCGAGTTTACCCGAAGATTTCTTATCATACCCGCGCGTGACGCTAGAATCCAATTCACAGCCCACGAAATATCTGTCTTGGCGCGCCTAAAGAAGTTTTCACTTCAAAAACTATATAAGTTTTATATCAGCTATCTGGCTCCCAACAAGCTTTGCTTAGTTTGGGGTCAGATGGTGTTGTGTGTGAAACATCCACGAATATTGATTGATCAATGAATGCAGTAGCGTACATACCGGACATGATGTTGGTGAGCGCGGGGTGCGGCGCGCCCTGCGCCGTCCCGAGCGCCGCCGCGTGCGTGATCACCGCCTGCAGCTGCGCGTTGTGCTGCCCGCTCGCACCTAAACAAAACCCTTATTTTTAACCGACTTTAAAAAAAAAAGTAGGTTTCTCAATTCGACCGTATATATATATATTTTTTTTTTAATATACCCGATCATTACACCAACTACATATACAGAAGAGAACGTGGCGACGCCATTGATTAGTGCAAGGGCGTCCAACACGATTTCGTAAACGGCTAGGTTTAATATTTTTTTGTAACCGTAGCGGGCCAATGCAAATGCCCCGATCAGCCAGATCTCTTTATATATCTCGGGCGTTTATACCTCCATATTTTTTTTTTTTAAATATAGAGTGGCGAGACGAGCAGGTCATGTGCCTGATGGTAAGCAACATGCCTGCCACATAACAGCACAGTGACACGCAGTTATTGGAACATGAAGATTCCAAATCATTACCTAGCACTGCACTGCGCTCGTCACCCAGAGATCTAAGTTGTTATATCTCTAAGCCCTGTAATTTCTCTGGAAACATTGCCCTTCAGACCGGAACACAGTAATGTTTGCACATTACTGCTTGGCGGTAGAATATTTGGCAAAGGTGTGGTCCTTCCCCAGGCGGACTCTGACAAGAGTCCTACCACTACAAAAAAAATTTTATATAGTTTTTAAAGTTCTAATCAGGTCGCGGGCCGGATGAAGGACTTACGCGGGCCGCATGGTGGCCCGAGGGCCGTATGTTAGACGCTATGCCATATGTAACCAGTTCAAATTGGATAGGAAGTATTTTTGTTGAACATTTATTCGTTACTAGTCAAACAAAATTGTTTTAGACAATGGTCATATCAAGTCGTGCATTTAAGTATTAATATTGTCTTTTCTTTTTTAATGAAATTGTTTGAGTTATGAATTGTTTTAGCAATAAACTGTTCTCTTTACCAATAAATAATCGGATTCTGTAAGTTTTCACTCGGTTTTACTCGCGTAGTGCCCAATCCCGTTATAATAACTTCCCAAAAGAAGTATATCTTCCTGGGATGGCATGATTAAAACAAGTTGTTTAAAACAATTAGAACTGTTTGTTTCATAAAATAAAAATGGCTGTCCTGGGAACTGCCGATAGAAGAGAAAATTTGTGACTTAGAATTTGATAGCTTACTTTGGAATCTACGCGGTTGAAACCGGAGAGCGTGGCGATGAGCATGGCCATCTAGAAATGATGAGGCATTTCTAGATAGCCAATGGGAAATGCTGACGGATTGTTAGATGGCCAATGGCCATGGTCCCGAGTTCACCCGAAAAATTCTTATCACTCCCGAGTGTGACGTTAGAATTCAATTCACAGCCCACAAAAAATCTGTCAGTGGCGCGCCAAAAGAAGTTTTCACTTCAAAAAGTTTTTTTTCTACTCTGATAACTTCAAATACAAAACAAAGGCTTAAAACAAGAGGTAAAGTAATGTGACTCACTGAGATGCGCGAGCGCAGAGTACGCGTCCATCTGGTGTTGGTGGTGCGAGTGACGTAACGCGGCCATGTGCGCCGGCGACGTGGGCAGCGACGGCCGCGACTTGCCGGGCGATGGAGAACCTGTTAACACATCATTCAGATTACAAACCTCACATAAAAATTAATATTATCTGTTGGTGATGTTCCTCATTGACCTAGAGACCCTCATTGTTTTTTTGAATGTATTGCTACTGTTTTCTCTATTTTTTTAATCGGTATTTCGATAAAGTTATTTATTATCTCACTCACTCACAATAACACTAATGTTGTGAGTGAGTGAGATAATTAGATAACTTTATCGAAATACCGATAAAAGAATAGAAAAAGCATTAGCAATACATTTAAAATCTAGTTACAGAAGGAATGTGAGTGCGTGCGTGTGAGTATGTGCCTGAGTGTTTGTATAAGTACCTAATATGAGTGAATGGGTGCGTGTGAGTGAGTGAACGTATACATGCTGATATCTAAGTAAAGTGGGTGCATGAGTGAGTGAGCGAGAATGTCTCATACGTACCGATATCTTAAGTGCTTACACAGGTGCGTTTGAGTATGTGAGTGAGTAAAAGTGTTCATACTTACCGATATCTGAGCAAGTTGATGCGTGTGAGTTTGTGAGTGAGTAAGCGTGTGTATACGTACCATATCCGAGTAAGGGAATGCCTGTGAGTGAGTGCGTGTATACGTACCGATATCCGAGTATGTTGATGCGTGTGACTTTGTGAGTGAGTAATCGCGTGTAGGTATACGTATTACGTACTGATATCCGAGCCAGTGGATGTGTGTGATGAGAGAGTGTATATATACCGAATATATGAGTAAATGGGTGGGTCAGAGTTCGTGAGAGAGTGCGTGTATACGTACCGATATACGCGTGCGGCGAAGTGGTGTGCGCCGAGTGAGTGGGCGAGTGGTTGGAGTAGGGGGGGGACAGCGAGGCTCCGAGCGCGCCGCCGCCGTACGACTGTTGCAGCGTCTGACCCGTCTGGAACAACGCATACTGCACTTGACATTGAAATAATCTATTTTCTTCAAAAAAAAACAAAATCAACTTAAATTTAAACATAAATTCAGAACTCGACCAAATTACACAAAAATCAATCACTGTATCGTCTAAATATGTGAAAGATTTTTTTTTTGTTCATATATAAAATGGCTACACCGATTTCGATAAGATTTATACGGGACCACATCTGAATGATGATCTATCCAACAAAAAAAGAACGATCAAAATTGATTCACAATTTACGGCGCTATCGCGTAACATATGTACATACAAAAAAAACATATACCCGAATTTCATAACAACCTCAATTCTATTCTAACACCTAGACTATATCTAGATACCTATACCAGACTAAGATTAAATTATACAGTCGTTCAACGAAGCCGTCTAGACGGGGCAATCGTGCGGGGTGAGACGCGGGAAGCGCGCTCCCGCCATTGCCAACATTACAATGTTAGTATTTCGTGAGCGCGGTTCAGTTTTCGGTTTTATCTATACGTGGACATTATCAGCGTTTCTTGCAAGGTTCTTCTAAGGCGATGGTAGTATTTCTTTATGCTGTGCATACACCTACTATAACTAACACCTATTGTGGTTCCTACCACTCGGATTCTCTTTGCAGAGTCCGCCTGGGGAAGTACCACACTACTAAGAACTACTTTTGTGATAATAACGTCTAGGGTGTGGAATGCGTTGCCTGACTGAGTTTTTCCCGATGGTTACAATCTTCTTCTTTTGACGGTTTCTTCTAGGTAGGCATGTTCCATCGTAAACTACATCGTCTCTTAACATCAGGCGACGATGGCGGTCAAATATAAGCCTATAAACTTGATTTTTTTGCATCAAAGATTAAAAATACAAAGAGCAAGTGTATTGCCTTGACGCAGTCCTCATAGCTATAATAATTTAATAACCAATTTTTTTGCTTCAAAGGTTAAAAATACAAAGAGTAGGTGTGGTACCTTGACGCAATCCTTATAGCTACAATAATTTAAAAACCATGTTTTTTTCGTCAAAGGTTAAAAATAAAATAAAAATTGGCAGTTTTCACTTTAAATACAAAGAGCAATCGTGTGTTACCTTAACGCATTCCTCATAGCTACCTATAATAATGAATTGAAAACCCCTTGTTTTTTGCATCAATGGTTAATCATGTGTGTTCAACGGAGTCCTCATAGCTATAATAATTTAAAAAGTTTTTTTGCGTCTTAGGTTAAATATGAAAAGAGCGCTCGTGTTACCTTGACGCAGTCCTCATAGCTGGGCGGCTGCTTGTGTAGCAGCGGTTCCATGCCGACGAACTGCGCCATCGCGTTGGCGTTCGAGTACAACGACGTCGCGTCGTACGGCGACGGCAAGTCCTGCAACCGGTCGCGGAGTCAGTACATGCCGGCTTGTTACATGCCGAGTTGTTACAGCATACCGGCTTGTTACTACATGCCAGCTACAAGCTACGTAGCACATAGTAACTAGAGTTACTAAATGCCATCTTGTTACTACATGCCGGCTTGTTACTACATGTCAGCTTGTAACTATATACCAAAGATGGCGTGTAGTAATAAGCCACGTACCAAATGGTAACTAGAATTACTACGTGACATCTTGTTACTATACCATCTTGTTGCTTGCTACACGCCGTTTTGTTACTACATGCCAACTTGTAACTTGTATGACAAATGCTTGTATGCCAAAGATGGCATGTTATTACAAGCCACGTAGCACATGGTATCAAGAGTTATACATGTCGGCTTGTTACTACATGCCATCTTGTTGCATGCCGGCTTACTACATTCCGTCTTGTTACTATATGCCGGTTTCATACTACATGCTATCTTGTTACTTCATGCCATATTGTTACTACATGCCGACTTGTTACTACATGCCATCTCGTCACAATACGTGTATATTATATATTAACGCATGCATAAATAAGATATTTAATTGTGTTTTAAGCCATCACGGTAATTCACTATACGAGTATCATTAATTACAGGATTTTATTTATTACTCCAGATTTCTGGATACATGATAAAGTAGAGATATTTCGATAATATGAAACTGCATCGAAATATCAAAAACCCGCATCACTCTACAACCACAGTAAACGTCCCGATTTTAATTACATTAGCGTGGCAATGCATGGTGTCCCTACATGACATGTTGTTACTACATGTCTTCTCTGTACTGGATAGTATATTACTACTACATGCTGTCTTGTTACTACATGCCGTTTTGTTACTACACACCGTTTTATTACATGCCATCTTGTTCCTACATGCCATGCTCTTTCTAGCGTTACCAGACTATTGCTGATTTCACTGTAGTATAAGACACTATATTCAGATCTTAGCAATTGATTGAGAAACTAAATCTACAGTTATTCAACATACCCGTAAATGTTTACATTATACTGGAGTTAGTCACGTTCTAAATCATTGTTTAATTACCTCAATGTCGCGGCAGCGTTACAACCGCCGTGGTCACGAGAAGACCAGTAATACGGTATTTCACTAAATTTGTAAAACCGTTTAAGTGATTTTTGATTACACAATATACCATACTAAATAAATATTTCCGCAAGAATCACTGTTTTACCATTGAAAATAAATGTTTAAAGTAAAAAGTTCAAAAAGCCCGCCAAAAACGCTGTTGCTGGTCATGTGACGCGCGTGACGTCACACGCCAGTAAACAAATCAGTGTTCTTAAAGAAACCGTTTGCTGTAGATTGAATATTTACCGGCATGTGACGTCACGCGTGTCACATGACCAGAAACAGCGTTTACGTCGCAGATAAAAATTCAGTATTTTTTAAATTTTCATTGGCGTATTATACAAAAATCCAAAATAGAGTGAAATATGTTTATTTAATGTGCTATCTGATAGGATGATCATAATTTATGCTATATTTTAAACATTGTCAAATACCGTATTAAACAATAATTTAGATCGTGATTAAGTCATGATGATAATGATACAGTGTTCAAATCGCGAAAGTTTCAAAATAATATACCTGTAAATTTTGGAGCGGTGATTCTACTGGGCTGAGGCTGGAGCCGAGGCTCTCCACGCTCTGTGGGACCTCCTGCGCCACCTTCTTGTTACTCTTCTTTACACTCGGTTTCCTGGAACGGACATGACAGATATGAGCTGTTGCAACTCATGATTATGGGAGAAGTTGTTAAGAAAAAAGAAAGCTTCCTTTCTACCGCCTAGCTAAATCAGCTTTGATGGCTTTATTTCATGCTAAAAATAACAAATCTAAGACCGTTTTCCGTTTAGGGGATAGATCTCGGATTGTGGAAGAAAGTCCTGGACTTCTACCATCTTTCTACGAAAAAACGTAATTTCGAAATAAACTCGCGACTTTCCTACTCCGGTGGTTCTACTTCGTTTTGTCCGATCGAACATAGTTAGACGTTTAAATGTTCTAATCAGAGTAGGTTTAGATCATTTAAACGTCAAACAATATTCGATCGGACGAAACGAAGCAGAATCGGAGTTGGAAAGTCGCGAGTTTATTTCGAAATTACGTTTTTCGTAGAAAGAGAGTAGACGTCCTGGTTTCGGAATGCGAAACATACGAGAATATATTAGGCGAGCCGTCGAACTATTTTGTTTTGCCAGGGACCGCATCAAATGTACTGAGCTTGCCAACCTCTAGTTGGAAACGCACCCAAAGAAGAAGAAAAGTGTACCTAACCACATTTCTAAAGATATTTTCAAAAATAATTTGTAAATATAAATATAAGAATAAATTGTCAACACCACGTGTTGGAATAAGTAGAAAATTAGCTATCAACTTCGTACCGTCTGATTTGCGTGTGTTGCAGGTTGTTGTTGTCGTATAGGTTGTCCGGGCTGTCGGGGCCGGGCTTGGCGCGCGGTTTCTTCGGCTTGCCCTTCGGCGCGATCACCGTCGGCTGGCTGATGAGCTGCGGGTGCGGGTTCGGAGACGCTGCGGGGAAAACAACAATCAATTAGTAAACAAGAATAGTTTAAAAAATTATAAAACCCGACTAAAAAACAACACGTAAGAAAAACACTGTTGATTGAATTAAGATGCTTGAGATTATTCCAAATGGCATTTAACTACACAACATATTTACATATTTGTAATGCTCTTTAAATTCTCTGTATTTTGATACCCTACTCGATATGCTAGATAACATTTTTTTTTAACTACTCACAATTTTGCCTCAAAAATCGGCTATATTGTTTTTTTTTATTTAATATCTATCTAAGGACACTTGGGTAATTGAGACAAATGTAACGATATCTGAATCGTCAAAATCCGTCCAGCCGTTTGGAAGATACGTGGGAATAAAGAAATTTATAAACATACAAGATACGCGCGAAAAACATAACCCTTCTTTCAGTCGGGTAAAAACACAATGGAGAATGTTCACAAATTTCGAATTGTAGCTTTCTGTATTCTCCGTTCAAAATAATGAATAATCGTCTAATAAGAATTATTTCAATCCGTCAATTGGTTTCCAAGATACATAACTTTAACGTACACATGAAGCGGTCCATGTGCCCGGTGATCTATCTATGATACGTACACACGAGGTGGTCCATGTGGTCGATGATCTATCTATGATAACACACGAGGCGGTCCATGTAGCCAGTGATCTATGATACGTAAACACGAGGCGGTCCATGTAGCCAGTGATCTATGATACGTAAACATGAGGCGGTCCATGTAGCCAGTGATCTATGATACGTAAATAGGAGGCGGTCCATGTAGCCAGTGATCTATGATACGTACACATGAGGTGGTCCATGTAGCCAGTGATCTATGATACGTACACATGAGGTGGTCCATGTAGCCAGTGATCTATGATACGTACACATGAGGTGGTCCATGTAGCCAGTGATCTATGATACGTACACATGAGGTGGTCCATGTAGCCAGTGATCTATGATACG
Organism: Ectropis crepuscularia; assembly: GCA_963693475.1. Taxonomy (NCBI): domain Eukaryota; kingdom Metazoa; phylum Arthropoda; class Insecta; order Lepidoptera; family Geometridae; genus Ectropis; species Ectropis crepuscularia. The sequence continues at coordinate 30,273,191 of OY856339.1, read as the reverse complement.
TACACATGAGGCGGTCCATGTAACCAGTGATCTATGATACGTACACATGAGGTGGTCCATGTAGCCAGTGATCTATGATACGTACACATGAGGTGGTCCATGTAGCCAGTGATCTATGATACGTACACATGAGGTGGTCCATGTAGCCAGTGATCTATGATACGTACACATGAGGTGGTCCATGTAGCCAGTGATCTATGATACGTACACATGAGGTGGTCCATGTAGCCAGTGATCTATGATACGTACACATGAGGCGGTCCATGTAACCAGTGATCTATGATACGTACACATGAGGTCGTCCATGTAGCCAGTGATCTATGATACGTACACATGAGGTGGTCCATGTAGCCAGTGATCTATGATACGTACACATGAGGCGGTCCATGTAGACAGTGATCTATGATACATACACATGAGGTGGTCCATGTAACCAGTGATCTATGATACATACACATGAGGTGGTCCATGTAGCCAGTGATCTATGATACGTACACATGAGGCGGTCCATGTAACCAGTGATCTATGATACGTACACATGAGGCGGTCCATGTAACCAGTGATCTATGATACGTACACATGAGGCGGTCCATGTAACCAGTGATCTATGATACGTACACATGAGGTGGTGGTGTTGCGGCGGCCGCGGGCAGTGTTCGTCCAGCAGCCGCACTATGTCGTCGTGCATGCGTTCCTGCGCCACGTCGCGCGGGAGCCGGTCCATGTGGTCGGTGATCTCTCGGTTGGCGAGCGCGTCGAGTAACGCTCGACACGCGCCGTATGAGCCCTCGCGAGCGCCCAGGAACAATGGTGTCTCATCCTGGGGAAAATAATAAAAATTAACATTTTGATTCAGCTTCGACTACTTTCAATTCGAATTTGTTATAGTTGTAGTGTAGTATGTTTGATGTAGTACTAGTCAAGCCCTTTCATTTGATATCCATATTGAGGGAACTGTGAAAAAAATGTAATTCGCCGTTTTGGTAGAGGTCGCATGAGAACTTTCACTCAAATAAAACTTTTGTTTTCTATGTAATAAAGTAAACTTTAAATTCCTCATGTTGTAGATGGTAGCGGAATAGCCATCCGCTACCCGCGAAAACCCAAAAAAACTCATTCCTTTAGTCTATGACCGATCACCATTGTTAGATGCGCGTGCATTTGAAACCTATTGAATTTTTCCCGCCATAACAAATATTTTTTTAAAACGCATTTGCATTGTTGAAATTATAGTTATAAATATTCACTTTTGAAGAAAATTATTTTTGTTGTTATTTTCTTCACAAGTGTGATGTAAAACGTCGTATGATACACGTGTATTGATGATTACCGACCTCAGCTATCTTAAGACTATCAGCTAACGGCTCGGGTCTCAATGGCAATCACCAACATTACACACCCTGGAAAGATAGAATTATAGGTTACCTTATCGTCTTGTGCGTCTCTGTTCGCTCCGTGTACTAGCAGCACGTTGACGGCGTCTACGTTGTTAACGGCGGCGGCCCAGTGCAGCGCTGTCTTGCCGCTGTTGTCCGCCGCGTTTATATCCGCGTCCGCGTTTATCAGGTCCTCGACCATGCCTTCTATGGCCAGCCTGATGGAAAAACAAATAAAATCCTTTAGTTACGTATGCCACTGTAAAACAAATACAACATACCTTCACATGTACCCATAACGTGAGATACGATCCCCAAAAAAAAAAAACAAATTGAACTCGGCATCAGCAGTGCCTTGGTGATGTTAAGCTCATGAAACTGTGAGCCAGATGACAATCATTCTTCATCAAATCTAGTTTTAATGAAGAATGGAGTGTCTTCCTCACATCAAAGGTATTCGCGCCTATTAAGATCCTACTATGATGCGAGTGTCGTTCGATAATTACGTCGAACGCATTCGCGTCTAGGTTAAATGGATAAAAATAAAACAACATACGAAATACATTTATAAAAAAAAAATATGATACGCTTTGACGAGTCAGGCGACTAACAAGAAGCGTTATGCCATCACACATCGGAGCGTTGAGATTGGTCACCCCGTTTCTCTACAGCTCTACATGGCTTGAAAGGGGTCCAACAGTATCTGATGCTAAAATCTAGTTGCCAGTATATGCAACTTGGTAACCTTACCTAACAGCCAACATTAAAAAGTCGGTGCTCTTACCTAGCAGCCAATATGAGAGGCGTAGTCCCATCATGCATCCGCGCGTTGAGGTTGGTCGCTCGGTTCCTGAGCAGGATTTGGAAGACTCCCATGGCGTCCGCCGCGACGGCCGCGTGTAACGGCGTCCGACCCGTGTTGTCTTGGGAGTTGGCGTCCGCGCCGGCGTCGAGGAGACGCTTGGCGGCGTCTGCGCGAGCGTATCTGTAGAAAATGGTGAACTTTAGTGACCATAACAAATATATATCGGAAATTCGGAATACGTAACGGAAAATCAATTTTTTTCATTCCAGGTAAAAAAAAATTATTGTACGATTTATCAGTGGTCGATCATAAATATTGGTGGCCATTTCACATACAACACCATCAGATCTAACCCCATACTAAGCAAAGCTGTTATGGGAGCTAGATGGTTGATATTATGCTTAAATATTTTTAAATCCATACATTCTTACTTTACATATAAAACACTAGGCACAGTACAAATATTTGCATTCATCGCACAAATATTTGCCTTGGGTGCGGTCGATCCACGACCTACGGCTTCGCAGGCAGAACTACTAACTAAACCAACAGGCCAACCAGACCTCTGTTCTTGCGAGAGAAGACTCCAAGCTCCGAGTCCCAGCGGTGAGAAGTGCGAGCATTTAGGGGGCTGGGAACATTTTTTTTGTGTTTGCTTCAGTTAGAAGTTAGTATCGTACCTGGCAGCGAGATGCAGGCTCGTCTCGCCCGTCTTGTCCATGGCCGCGTTGAGCTGCGCGCCCTGCGCCACCAGCTCGGAGATGATGTGCGCGGTCTGTTCGTCCTCGGCGTCGGAGCCGGCGTCCAGGCCGCCGCCGCGCACCGCCGCCACCATGAGCGGGGTCATGCCGAGCGGGCCGCGGGCGTCCACGTCCGGGTGCCCGGGGTGGGAGAATGGCTTGTGTTCCGTGTACCCATCGTGCTAAAAAGAAAAAATCATTTATTTTTATTTTACAAAAACCGATGCTAAAAAGAAACAGTCTTATTTTACAAAAACCGACTTCAATTTACAATTAAATTCAGACAGTCGACCAAATTCTACAAAAAACTACGAGCATATCGTCTAACATGTAAGCAAATTTAAGTTTTTTGTTCATATTTCAGAAATCTCCACACTGATTTAGATCAAAATATAGATTCCCCTATGAATTATAATTTACCAAACAAAAAATAACCACCAAAATCGTTTCATTTTAAAAAACCGACTTCAATTTACAATCAAATTCAGACACTCGATCGAATTCCATAAGAATCTATAACTATATCGTCTAACATGTAAGCAAATTTAAGTGTTTTGTTCATATTTCAGAAACCGCCGATTTAGATCAAAATATGGGGTTCACGTCTGAATTATAATGTACCAAACAAAAAATAACCATCACAATTAACGGTGCTATAGCGTAACATACGAGTATATACAAAACATACACACACCCGAATTAAGAACCTTCTCCTTTTTTGAAGTCGATTAAAAAGAGAAAGATTACATTTTTAAGACTTCAAAAAAGTAGTTTCTCGATTCGATTGTATGGGTCAGCAACAATCCCGTATGCATCTTGCAGGACGCGTATATATATTTACATTCTCTTTGGGACGCGTGAAAATGCGGTAATTGAGATTAGAGCTTAATCAGTCAACACAGACATATTTTTTTACAGTTAATTAACTTCAAAGTAGTAGGAAGTTGAAGTCGTTTGTTTTTTTTGTGTGTTACGCGATATCTCCGCTAATTCTGGGTACTGATTCGCTAAACGCAATCCGAACGACTCACATTCGAAAATCCAATCCTTGTCTCTAAACGGATAAAACAAAGACCAAGAAGTTCGATTCCGTGTTAAGATAAATCTAACTGGGTTCAGGGGGTCTACCGCCTAACGAAAAACGTTTTGACGCTTTGATGCTTTGGCATTGCCGTCTCTTTCATTTCAAGCGAGAAGAAAAGAGACAGCAACGTCAAAGCGTTTTTCGTTAGGCGGTAGAGGCCCAGAATCGGTACGCTGAATCGATTTTGAAGTTTTTTTTTTGTTATTTAGATAATACCTTAGAGAAAGTCCTATATCAATTTTGTTGAAATCGGTGTGATGCTTTTTGAAATGTCTGAAAATGGAAACAAACATCGAGTGATTTTGGAGAAAATATACTTACGATTGCAGGTGGAGTCATCATGCTGGGAGGCACTCGGATGTCAGCCGCGTCGAGATGCTGCTGCGTCCACATCCTCCCATCGTGAGCCTCCTCGTAGTCCGTTATCGCCGTGTGGTCCGAGGCGTAGCCCCCAGGGGCTCCATTGGCGTCCCCGGGACCTCTCGCTCGCTTGGCTCTCGGCGGCGCAGACCCGTCCTCGTCCTCATCCGACCAATGCGGAGGCCCCATGTGACCACCGTTAATATCCAAATCAATACAACCCATCGACCCCTTATTTAAATTCCTCATTTCCTGTCCATCAGGTCCACGACGACGCGACCTGCGCCGCTGCGACGAATTATTCCCAATAAAACCTTCCGGGAACCATGTTATACCAGCGGCGCGTTTCCTCTGAGCAGTCACTAAGACTCCAATCAAAAGCCCGGCCAGAAGAACTAAAATAACGCCGATGAAGACGTATTTGGAGTTCGTGGGGACATCAATGGGTTCTGGAGGATTGACGCCTTTGACTTGAAAGATCGGGAAGTCAGGAGACAGAGAGTGTTTCGAAGCAGTCGCTGCTAAGAACTCGGCCGCTTCACGGGCCGAGAAGAAACATTCCGAACTGGACATGGTGGTGCATTTTCTGTTGTCGATCTCTAAGTACACTTGAACGCCAGTTTTTCCTGACTGAGTCGACAGTATGTTGTGCTTCTTTCCGAATTCCGTGTCCTGAAGGCCAACGTCAGTCGATCCTTTCCACGGTACTACCATGTCATTACCCAAATGATCTTTCTTTATCACCACTGTCGTTCGTAGTTGGTGACCTAGATCTCTTAGGAAAGCGACGGAGTTCTCTTTGAAGGTTCTCATATCCATCAGGAGGATGACTGACATCACGCCGTCAGCCAAGTGCGGTGGTTCGTTTTCGCAGTCCAGACCGTCCCAGTTGCACTCGGCGTTGTTGCAACCGTAGTCGCAATGTCCGTTGGCGTAATGTTTCTGGCAGTACGCGTCGTAAATAGGGTTGCATCTTTGGAGGGACTTTTGACAGTCTCTTCCATCGAACAAACAAGCTTGAGTGTTACAGACTTCGTTGCACTCTCCATCCATGAAGACTTCCCAGCAGTTGATAGGGGCGGTGCAGTTCGCCCACGGGTTGATGCCGAGAGAACAGTCGTTGCCGTCAAACTCACAGGCGTACGTATTGCATTCTTCATCGCAATGATGATCACCTTGCCTCTCTTTACAGCCCATTTTCACACATTGCTCTCTTTGGAACTGTAGGTCTATTTCCTGCAGAGTTAAGCTGGGATTTTTGTTGCTATAGCCCGTGGTGATAGGACTTCCATAGCCTCCTCTGGAATGCGGGTCGTGGATTTCGCAAGTCTTTCCCCTCCATTTTCGCGGACAGTAGCAGAGGAAGTCGCCAGGTTTATCGATGCAACTCGCCTCGGGGTGTTTACAAGGGTTACTAAGACATTCATTTAGTGAATCTATTTCGCAGTTGACGCCAGATAATCCAGATGGACATTCACATAAGTAGCCTCCGATTTTGGATGTCCGACAATACCCACCGTTCTGACATGGGTTTGAATCGCAGACATAACCTGAATATTCGCAGTTCTTGCCATAATATCCTTCAATGCATGAGCACTCATGTCCTCCTTGGATCGGTGTGCAAATACCCCCATTCTGACAGGGTGAATGAGCGCAGAAGTTAACTTTAGCATCGCAATGTCTACCCATAAAGCCAGGCTTGCAGTTGCAGTGATAGTCGTTGACAAGCTGAACACAATCTTGTGTCCCTGGTATAGAGCAGGGATTTGAGAGACATTCGTTGATATCTCCTTCGCATCGCGGGCCAACGAATCCAGGCGGGCACTTGCATTCGAACCCTCCGACCTTATCGATACAAGTCCCGTTATTGTGGCAGGCGTCTTGCTTGCAGTCATTGACGTTGATCTCGCAAATCTTGCCGAGGGTTCCGAACGGACAGGAGCATGAGAAGTTGTTGATGAGGTCGTGGCAAGTTCCCCCGTTCTGGCAAGGGTTGGGAAGGCAATCATTGACGTTCAACTCACAGTTCTGTCCTTGGAAACCTTTAGCACATTGGCATTGGTACGTCCCGACTAAATCTTTGCACACGGCTCCATTTTGACACGGGGCAGATTCGCATTCGTTGATTTCCTTTTGACAATAGGACCCAGTGTATCCTTCGAGACAGTGGCATCTATGTGAGTTGCCGATATCTTCACAAGAACCGTTGTTGCACAGCTGTTTTAGTTTTACTCCTGTGAAAAGAAATTAATGATTAGCAGTTTTGCCATAATCTTTATAAACAATCAATTTAAATTTTGAACAGATTTAACTAGAAATGAACATTTTACCTTTTCTAATGGATGCGTCTTTACAAGACACCATTTCGACATCACACAATTTACCGGACCAACCAGGAGCGCACGTGCAAGTGTATTGAGGACCCTTTTGAGAACAAGTGGCGCCATTCTCACAGGGGCTTGCTTCACACCTGGAAATGGCGGCGAATGTTAGAACCAAATCTTTTGAAATGTGTTTTTATAATATTATAACCCTGTGATAATGTCTAAATCCATCATATCACGAATAAGACAAATCGCAAATAAGACCAATTAAGTTCACATTACGTTTTTGATAGCGATCAATTAGAATACCTCCGGAGAAATAAGAGGTTAGAGATAAATCATCGTATATGTCAGGGTGACAACCCCGTTACAGTGCTAGATAATATACATTGGTAGACAATTCACACACTACATAATATGGCCCCAAACTAAGTGTAAATACATACCTATTATACATAGGAACACCCAGACACAGTACAAATATTTGAATTCATCACACAAATGTTTGCACTGGGCGGGAATCCAACCACACGACCCTCGGTTTCGTAGGCTGATTTACTATCCACTAAGCCACGAGGCTCGTAATTTGGAATGTTGGAATAGCTGTGTGACACTGTGCTATTTCAGGCAGCCATTTTGTTTATCATCAGCCACCTTCCTATATCCTTCCCATCACTCTAATATAAAACAAAAGATACATTAGCTGAGGGTCAAAACTCACCACTCCACGAAGTCCTCGCAGTGTTTCCCCCGGTACCCGTACGGGCAGTGGCAGGTGTAGTGCGTCACGTGGTCGTGGCACGTCGCGCCGTTGTCGCACGGAGAACTGTCGCACATGTTGATACGGAACTGACAGTTCGATCCGGTGTACCTGCGGGAATACGTTTTAGGATTAGTATTACAAGTTTATCATATAATATGTTATTGTAAGATGACTCTATAACTATAACTCAATGTTCTCACAGCTGAAACTCGAAATCTAGTTAAAAATGAAAAAAAATATATATATTTAGACAAAATATTAAGTCTCTAAAGGTTGACTGACAAGTTAATGAAATGTAATAAGCCCATCAGGTAGATAATGGAGAAATATGGGACACGAATTTTCGATTTATCAAATTATTATTAATAACAGAAGTGGGGGGGTTGTGATGTCACGTTTTCGTCAAAATCGTATAATGAAATGACGTCACTCAAAACTTCTAAGCACTTTATCTTTGTCATTTTTTGTCTACAAAACAAAAGAAAAAATACGTGTACAATATTTGTTAATAATGTAACTGACGGACTAATTAGTTTTTTTAGTCATCACGTCTATTATCTGGGTGCTAAGTATTGAAGACCCTTAACGTAGCCACAATTTAAAGCGAAATAAAGAAACTTTAGTACCAGTTGTTGCTAACTTAAAAACTGTGAAGGAAAACATCGGGAGGAAACCGACCTAGAATATTTCGAGGTCATGTGTCATCCACCAACCCGCACTGGGCCAGCGTGATGGATTATGGCTTTGACTATCTCCTTGCGAGATAAGGTCCCAGCAGTAGAAATATTTAGTAGGGTGCTTAATGGTTATGCTGTATGCTAGTACCAGTTGATTGAGAGACTCACCCTGGTGGACAGGAGCAGTTGTAGGAGTTGATGCCATCGATGCAAGTACCGCCGTTCATGCAGCTAGAGTCGGTGCAGTCTTCGTCGTTGGTCTGGCAGTTGATTCCGGAGAAACCCAGCGGACAGGTGCAAGTGTATGAAGCCACGTACTGGGGAATACGATTAACCAATTAATGTCGCAATATTTTGCAATTAATACTCAAATTTCACTTGTTTAATGCTATTTTTCTGTTGCTTTAAGTATGAAAATGGTTTGGCAGTTATTTTTCTGGTTTAGAAGACATCTACTAAGTTTGACAAATGTTGCTTTTGGCAGATGCTTAACGGTTCTGGTAGAGCCCAATTAGTTTTGGCAGATGTTTAAATAAATATTGGTGGATATTCCACACAAAACACCATCTAAACTTAAACTAAGCAAAACTTTTACTATGGGAGTCCGATTGCTGATGTAATACTTGTATAGTTGTAAATACACATATAGAAACACTCATGCACAGAACAAATATTTGTACCTACTGAGTGGGAATCGAACGCACGAATCACGGCTTCGCAGACAGACTTACTGCCACGAGTTGCGCATTTAATTGGTTAAGTAGATGTTTACTAGGTTTAGTAGATGTTTACTAGGTTTAGTAGATGTTTACTAGGTTTGGCAGATGTAGTAGTTTTGGTGGAAGTTAAACAGACATGGCAGATGTTTACCAGGCTTAGTAGATGTATATCATGTTTGGCAGTTATTTTTCTTGTAGATGTGTAATAGTTTTGGCGGAAGTTTCACAATTATGTCAGATATTAATCAAATTTCACAGATTATTAATAGTTTAGGTGGAAGTTTTATATTTCCAGTTTCCACAGATGTGTACCTGGTTGCAAGTGGCCCCGTTCATACACGGCCGGGACTGGCACTCGTCGATGTCCACCTCACAGTGTTTCCCCGCGAACCCGCTCGCGCACTGGCAGTTGTAATCCCCTATGCTGTCCTCGCAAGTGGCGCCGTTTTGGCATGGGACTGAAACAATATGTAACCTTCAGTATTTCGAGATAGATTATATTAAACAGCTTAGATTTTAAAAGTATGTAGTTTTTCAACGTTATAGGTCATGGTTAACATAAATTTCATTACAAGTAATATAGTAAAATTGCTACTATAATTATGACACCATTTTAGGAGGTAGAGAGTAGAGACGTTGGATGTACTGAATGGAACTGGCTGAAAAAATCCAGGTCCTATCTTTAAGATAAGGAGTTTTGTTACTCTTCCCGGTCAAAAATAAATAATTTGCAAAAATGCCGAAAAAAATAACAAAGAATTAAGCTAAAAGTTGCGAAATAACTACTCACACGAAGCGCAGTCATCTGTGTTGACAACGCGCAGACCTTGACTAAAAGTTTCTCCACGTCTCACTTGCAAAAATACAAATTAAAAGGTACCAAATAACAACTTACACGAGGCGCAGTCATCAGTGTTGATAGCGCAGTCCTTGCCCTCATACCCCCTCGCACACAGACAGGCATAAGAGCCCTCAGTGTTGATGCAGGTAGCCTCATTGTGACATGGGGCCATGGCTGCGCACTCGTCGACGTCTCGCTCGCACAACGCTCCCATCCAACCAACGGGGCAGCCGCAGGTAAACTCTGCGTACGACGCTTCCGCCATACAACGACCGCCGTGACGACATCTGAGGAAAATGAACATATTAGCCTTAACAGCCCACTAAATGCTCTCACTGCGACTTGACTTGAGATAGTCAAGGCCATCCAATACGCAAGCCTAGTGCGAGTTGATGGATAACGCATGGCCTATAAATATTCCAAGAACACACCGGTTTCCTGACAATGACTTCGAAAAGACAGTGGTGGGCGTGCTATTTGAATCTGGGGATCCGATTTGGCAATGGCCGTTTTGCCCGACTACACCAGCCGTAGCTTATATCATCATCACCAGCCCGTGGTCGTGTCGTCCACTGCTGGACATAAGCCTTTCCAATGTTACGCCACCAAATCCGGTCCTCGGCTCTCCGCATCCATCCGCTTCCCGCCACTCTCATCAGGGGGTCTACCGCCTAACGAAAAACGCTTTGATGCTTTGGCATTGCCGTCTCTTTCATTTCAAGCGAGAAGAAAAGAGACAGCAATGTCAAAGCATCAAAGCGTTTTTCGTTAGGCGGTAGAAGCCCTGGTCGTCGGTCCACCGAGCGGGCGTCTAGAATGTGGTTTCCACTCCAGAACCCGTCTACTCCAACGTCCATCGGCTATGCGACATATGTGACCAGCCCACTGCCACTTCAGCTTGCTTATTCTCAATGCTCGGTTACCTTAGTTCTCCGTGGGATATCGAGATATACGCGGGTAAAACTAGTAATACACACTAACAAAATTATGCTAATGAAATTAAGTGAATGAGAAGTGTATCTTACTGGTTGGGCGTGCAGGGGTCGAGCGTGTTCTCGCAGTTCCGTCCGGAGTGCGGCGGCGCGCACACGCAGCGGTACCCGTTCACGAGGTCGATGCACGAGCCGCTGTGCAGGCACGGGCTGCCCGCGCAGTCGTCGATGTTCGTCTCGCAGTTCACACCTAACAAACAAGGGTTTAATTAACGCTTTGACAAAAAACTTTACAGTGAGATTATAAAAAAATATTGCACATGTATATTTTCTTATGTTACAAACAAAAAAAAATGGCAGTCATAGGAACTGCCGCTAGAAGTGAAAACTTATAACTCAGAATTTTATAGCTTACTTTGGAAACTACACGGGTGTAACCGGAGGGTGTGGCCTGGTCATCATGGCATGACCATCTAGAAATGCACCAGCATTGCCTATTGGCTGACGCATTTCTAGATGCCCATGCCATGATAGGCAGGCCACGCCCTTTTAGCATTTCCCATTGGATGACGCATTTCTGGATAGCCAATGGCTATGGTCCCGAGTTTACCCGAAGATCTCTTATCATATCCGAGCGTGACGCTAGAATCCATTTCACAGCCCACGAAAAATCTGTCTAGGCGCGCCAAAAGAAGTTTTCACTTCAAAAATCATAATTCATTTATTCGCGTATATGGGTGTACAAAAGATGTTACCAAATGCATGCATGATAGTAACATGACGAAGATACAGCGCTTAAAAGTTTTGAGTAACGTCACGTTATGGTGAGATTTTTACGATAGAGTGACGTCACAACCCCCCACTGTTTTTTTTTTATGAAACAATAAATACGTGTCCCATATTTTTCCATAATCTACTATCGCTATTATGAGTGTATAAATATTTTATATCACAGACTCTCTGTGGTCAAATTGAGGGCAGATTAATATTTATTCAAGGTTGAACTTGGTCCATTTGGCAACCAGTAAGTAATTATTATAAGTATTTGTTTGAAATGTTTCTCTTACCAATGAATCCAAGCACACAGTCGCATTTGTACTCGTTGAGTCGGTCGTGGCACGTGCCTCCATGCTGGCATGGGTTCGAGCTGCACTCGTCTATGTCGCGCTCGCATCTTTGTCCTGGGACGAAAATTAATGTCGTTATTATTTGTAATAACATCCCTAGTAAAATATAAAGATAGTACCTACTCTATTCGGGACGCTCGATAGAATTACTGAAACAATGTAAATTGAACTATTTAATATCGAAAATGTTTAATTCGAGAAAAGCTTTTTTTTTTACTATAATAGGTTTAAATAAAAAGGTTACGAAACGTAAATGAGAAGAAGCGTCTGTACGAAATACGGCTAACGCTGTGGGTTAGAGGGAGAGAGGAGGAGCTTGGCCACCGCTGTCGTATGCGTGAGAGAAAGAGAAGCCAGATAAAATGGCGCCGTAAGATCGGTTAAAGTATTTCTTTAACAAATACTATTTTTAAGGTTTAAGCCGTTGACGAAAGAAACTGCTATAGCCATTGTAAGACCATGGGTGAGGAAGTAACGACATTCTAAACGGTTTTAAGTATTTAGAAATTATTGCATTTAACATTTTGCAAAAAGTGACATCGTTTCATGGTTGATGTTCCAAAGACTCGAACGAAGCGGTTTGACCTAACTTTTGTGACAAGAACGTTCAGGATGTGGAATGCGTTGCCTCTTGCCTCGGTAGGTTTTTCCCTATTGTTACAATTTTGATGTTTTCAAATCGCGAGTCAATTGTTTTTTTTTTCTAGGTAAGCACGCTCCATTGTAGGCCGCATCGTCACATAACATTAGGCGAGATGAAGGTCAAGTGGTAATCTTTAAAATAAATAGGTTTCTTTTTTCAAATTTACCTGCGTAGCCGGGCAAGCAATGGCAGATGAATTGGTTGACGCCATCTTCGCAGGAGCCCCCGTTGATGCAGGGGTTCGACGCACACTCGTTCACGTCCGACAAACATCTGAAATGGAAACGGAATTCTCAGTCATAAATACCATGTCTTATTATACTATGTTTTATTTACCTACTAGTCTTATATATATTTATATATTTTTTTTGGTATAGTGTGACGAGACGAGCAGTGCATGTGCCTGATGGTAAGCAACATGCCTGCCACATAATAGCACAGTGACACGCAGCTATTCGAACATGAAGAATCCAAATAATTACCTAGCACTGCACTGCGCTCGCCACCCAGACATCTAAGTTGTTACATCTCTAAGCCCTGTAATTTCTCTGGAAACATTGCCCTTCAAACCGGAACACAGTAATGTTTGCACATTACTGCTTGGCGGTAGATATGTGTGTTCAGCTCATAAGGTAAATATAGATCTACTAAGAACCTCTCACATCGCAGAGCCAACGTACCTGGCATCGTAATATCCTCGAGGACACTCGCACCGGAATCCGTTGATCCTGTCGATGCACTTGCCGCCGTTGGCGCACGGGTTGGACAAACATTCGTTGATGTTGGTCTCGCAGTGTTGGCCGGTGAAACCGGGGATGCAGTCACAAGTGTACCTGAAATCATTGTACATTGTTAGTTCTACAGAAATATGTCAACATTTTTATTCTTTATAGTAGATTAGATACTAATTCACAGATATATTCATTTTTGTTTCAGACTGCTCGTAGCTCGAAAAAGCGACATCGTTTCATGGTTGACGTTCAAAATACTGGAACGAAGAGGTTTAACTCTACATTTGTGATTAGAATGTCTAGACTGTGGAAAGCGTTGCCTGAGTGGGATTTTCACAGTCGGCGGTGTCGAGTTCACTCGAACTTATCTTTAATTTCCGAGCGTGACGCTGAGCTTCATTCACAGCCCATGAAAAAACTGTGTGTGGTGCGCAAAAAAAATTTTCACTTCAAAAAAACCCAACACCAATATTTCATCATGTCCAGTTGCCAAGCTTCGTTACCAACCATCATAAACCAATAAAGAAGCTATGAAAAGCGGAGTGAGGTGCAAAGCAAAAGCAAAGAAGTATTTCAACTTACTCAAAGTAATTATTGCTGCGTGAAAAGGAAAAAAATATGGTTAGTAATGTGAGAGTGTAAAAGAAAAGCAATTAGTATTAGCTTTTCCAAAAACCATATAAATAAGCAAGCTGGCGAACCCAAAGTAATTTCGTTTTAATTTTAATTGATGTATTTTGTAATAAATTCATAATTATTAATCTCTACTGACTCATTTTTACCAATTATTTAAATTTTTAAATAAGACACCATAAAATTGTAAATACGATGGGTTATTTATAATATAACGCATTAGATTATAAATTATAATGTAAATTTTACAGTGACATACGCTTTATTTATTTTATTTTGTTAATATTATAATTAATACTTATTTTGGATTAATGTTATAGATTTTGTCTAATATAGTCTTGTAACTGTATCTTATTACTGATTTATTTTTATTAAAAAAAAACAATCTCGATGCATGATCTTTATAATGATAAAAAACATTAACTGAGTATCAAGCAAGTTCTGTGATAGATGTTGTAGATAAACACTACTTATATACATTTATGTAGATGGATAAGAAAATAAACTTAAAAAGTAGTGTGATAGCTGAGAGCAAAGAGCAAACTTATCGAAAGCTAGTAAGCATCCCCATAGTATCATAGAAACTCATAGTGTCATATTAAATCATATCGAACCAGTACACCAGAAAACATATTATCTCGTTATCTAGACTAATGCCCAAATTTTTATTAGAGAGCGAGACATAAAATCGAAATATCTATTTTCGAAAACTTACGAAACAAGTATAATGAGGTCTCCTTTTAAGCATATGCACTTACACCTGCAGTGGGAGAGTACTCTAATCTCTACAATAACAATAATATCATATTAGTAGCCTTGTGATTACTTAATTAAAAAAGAAAAGAAAAATAATACGTAAAAAACCCTTGTAGTATGAGACAAAAAAATGAGAAAACCACCACCCAAATATTTTAAATTTAAAGCTTTAATATAACTGAGCTAAATAAAAAGCTTCATAACTAAACCAATGTAGCCATTATCAGCGCACGTACCTATTGATGCCGTCGATGCAAGTGGCACCGTTCCTGCATGGGTTGGAGTAGCATTCGTTGACGTTGATCTCGCAGTTCCGACCTGAGGTACCAGGCTTGCAGCGGCACTGATAACCACCGATTAAGTCTTCACAGTGACCTGGAAGAAAAATGTTTATAAAATATTGGTCGATATTTCACGCAACATCATTTGACCTTAAACTAAGCAAAACTTGTGCTATGGGATCCATACAGCACACACACACACATACACACAGTAAATACATAGAGGTATTTATTGTACATAGAAACATCCAGGTTTGATATCATTTAGATACTATCCTATTGTGTTGTTTTCTAATTTTAGGAAATAAATTATTCATTACTATTAAAAAAAACTTACTAATATTATAAATGTCAAAATTGCATATTCGTTGCTCAATTACGTTGTAAAACCTGAACGGATCAGTCGGTAATTCGGAACATAGTTAGATAATAGTTTGAAATAAAACATAGGCTACTTTTTATCCTTTGAAAATTACGGGAAAAGAAACTATGAGGGTATAACCCCGAACGCTGCTAGTAATAAATATTTATGTAAAACGAAAGACACAGATATAAATCGTATTTTATCTCTGGGTGGGTGACTGGCGTAATGCTAGGTAATGACTTGGATTCTTTATGTTCCAATAGCTGCTGGTCGTTACTCTATGTAATAAAATAATATGACCAGCCCACTGTCCTTTCAGCTTGCTAATATTCAGCTCTATGCTCGCTACGTATGCGACATTTACCTCCAAACTGGCAGGGGTTGGACTCGCACTCGTTGATCTGCGTCTGACAGACGCGGCCGGTGTACCCGGGGTGACAGTTGCAGGTGAAGCTGTTATCTCCGTCTATACACTCGCCACGGTGGCACGGCGCCGATAAACAATCATTGATGTTCGTCTCACATGACATCCCTGAAAAAAAAAACATCATTTAAAAAATTACAAAACAATAAAACCCATGGTTGACTATATTAGTCAGTTTACGAACGATATTTGTTACACAATCACTTCGGGACATCTGAACGGATTGTGTAAAAATTTGGAGCAGAGATTTCCTAAAGTTTAGAATAGCATATAGGCTACTTTTTATCACGCAAACTGCGCGAGGAAAACCGCGGATCGCTGCAGTGCTTGCAGCAGTATATCTGTAGCTACTCAAGTGACGTAGATTTATTGTAACATTAGACCTGTTTAATACTAATATTCTAAGATATTTAAATTTCTATCGGCAGTCTTGCCGCCTTGTTTTTGGTAGGTTATCCTTACCAGTGTATCCAAGAGGGCAGGTGCAGTAGTAGCTGGCGATGGAGTCCTGACAGGTGCCTCCGTTTCGGCAGGGACTTGAGGCGCAGTCATCGATATTCACCTGACATCGAGCTCCAGTGAATCTGGAAGAGAAGAAGAAAATTACATCATTTCTGCTTTTATTCCCACAAACCTGAATTTTATTTGCAACAACAGAAGTTTTAAAACTGATATTAAAGTCCTCCAGCATTGCAGTTTTTTTTTTAGATCATGTCACATGTTGAACCAAGTCAACCGATATTTCGTAGAAGTCGCACTCCCCCGCGACTTTGACCCACTGCTATGCCGGAGAAACCTGTGGGGGTTTTAGTCGGTAGGGGCACTACTTTAGTGGTGCCGAGCCCGACACCTGCCGTGTCCCTACACGGTGGACGGTGCGTCAACGCATTTTCCTCCACAAAAAAAAAAGAAAAAAAAGTCAACCGATATTAACGAAAGTTGGAATTTTATGTGTAACTAGCAGTCCGTCCCGGTTTCGCCTGTAGTACATAATGTATAGCCTATTGCCAAGGGCGGATCCAGCTTTGGCTCCAGGGGGGTCACATGGCTCATGGCTCTAGGGTCACAGTCGTGATCAAGTCACAAAACTCTGCCATAAATACACGCATGCTTTTTAATCAGTGGTCCACCTAGGTACTGGACCCAGCCCAGAATCCCCTGGATCCGCGCGCTTGCCTATAGCACTCAGGGATCTCGTATTTATGCAACGGTAAAAGAATGTTTTATTTAATTCGGTCGAGTAGTTCCTGAGATTTGCACGTTCAAACAAAAAACCTCTTCAGCTTTATAATATTTGAATAGATTTGAGCCAACTTGGGAGATATGATAATTTGTATTTCTATGAATCTTATACCTTTGAACGAGCAATTCTTGTACCTATATAAATATGTATATATATATAGAATCTGAATCTCGGAAACGGCTCGACGGATTTTCATGAAATTATGTATACAGGGGATTTCGGGGACGATAAATCGATCTAACTAGGTCTTATTTAAAAAAAAACGCATATTATTATGCGCGTTTTTAGACAATGAAAAACTGTCACATTAGACATTAGAATGTGAAGGTAAATTTCGCCACGTGACGCGACAGCATAATTAGCTCAGGCGGGAAGTCGGGCGCTCATAGCGGTCACGAATTAGTAGTTCCGGGTTCGAATCCAGACGGATTCTCTTTTTTTCCAATTCGTTTTTTTTTAAGAAATTCTATTTCTTGGAGTCTTTTATCTGTAGGTATCTAAGTATATTTAGTATTTAAACCGAGCAAAGCTCGGTCACCCAGGTACTGATCTCTATATGACAATATCCGAAAAAGCTGGAAAGGGCCGAAAATTTGAAATATAACAAATTTTGTAGTTACCCCATGACGCAGGTGCACCGGAAAGCGTTGATCATGTCGTGGCAGACGCCTCCATTCAGGCAAGGGTTGTTCGCGCACTCGTCGATTTCCACCTCGCATTGGGTGCCAGTAAATCCTGAGGAAGAACAGTTCATATAAATAAACATAAGATAATAAACTCTTTATTAAAATACAACAGAACCCTAAGAAAATCTTATGCTAGAATCTTATGTTAGAAAAGATAAAGTTACCAATTGTAAGTTATTATCCTATTAATATTATATTTGTCAATGTTTGGATGTTTGTTGGCCCATCACGTCGTAACTAGGGCATGGATACCGGTATTCGGTATTACCGAAAAACCGGTAATACCGGACTATTTGAGGCAATTCTGAATACCGGTATTGAAATTGCAAATACCGGTTTTTCGGTATTTTGAATAAAGAAATTAAATTAATAAATAAAACCCATAAGGCAGCTCTAGACTACGAAAATAACAATCAATAATCAATCCATTTAATTTATTTTATAATTATAAACTTGATGATCGTCAGTCTTACGTCATTTTTTCATGGTTTACACGAAATAGCGTAAATGTCTTAATAAAAACTTGTTTTGCACTAAAAAGAGTAACATAAAGTACTTTTATAACATATTTGCTCGTAAAGGGTCTCTTATTGGACCAATTTCTATATCGTAATGTATCTTATTACGCACTAGTGCTGTAATGTGTAATGTAAAACGCACGGTTTCAAAATGCTCCGTCCTCAGACTAGGTAGAGAGATATGCTCCGTCTAAAACGAACGGTACCTTTTTAAATCTTAGTAAAGAGTTTTTATGTCAGAAAAGTGTGGTCAACATTTTATGAATAAAATTAACTTTGAGAGGTAAAATATAATAAAGAATTATTAAATTCGTTAATTTAATTAATTTAGACCATAAATTACTTTAATTTTTCTGTAACAAAACACAAAAATATTAATTTACTTTATTATTAATGGCATACCGGCTGGTTCTGTGACGTTGCTTAAAAAAAAGGCGCCGATGCGCGCGCATTGCTAATCTGTGATCCATACTCTATAGTGATTACTTACTCTGTGCTGTGATCAAGTAAATATTATTCCGCGCGTTTTTTTCCGCTGTATTGTTTTTATTTGAAAATGTCGTCAGATGTCGTAATTTTGTTTATTTCCTCGCAAATATGTTATAAAACGTCGTATGACATACGTGCGCTTTGATAATTACAGCCTCTGCTAATTATAGCAATAAAGCCTCGGCTGTAATTATCAACTTACCGCACTTATATCATAATGTACTATAACCCCCGACAAAAAAGGGGTGTTATAAGTTTTACGTCGATGTCTGTCTGTCAGTATGTCGGTCTTTCTATGTGTCTGTCTGCCTGTGGCGCCGTAGAGCTCAAACGGATTGGCCGATTATGCTGTTTTTTTTTTGTTTAAAGGGTAATTTCCGTGCGGTGGTTCTTAGCTATGTTTAGTTAATATTGATCCAAGATGGCCGCCTCCACAAAGCATCTCAATTTATTAAAAAAATATACTTACACAATTTCTTCACAACCTCCCTCAATATGGGTATCAAAAGAAAGGACTTGACTAGTAGAATGTCGTACAGATTACATATTCGAGGTAGTCGGGGGTAAATTTTTTTTTTTATTTTGGTCTTGTGATGTATTTCAACTATTTTTATACAAAAAATTAAACCAACTTCAAAACCACAAATAGGCACTCATAAGCAAAAAATAAAGTATTACAACTATTTTAAGCGCTACTCATTCATAATTTATTTTTCGCTTTTGAGTGCCTTTTTGTGGTTTTGAAGTTGGTTTAGTTTTTTGTATAAAACGAGCGAGCATAAACTAGTTTAAAATTTATGCGTATTTATTGATATTTGTTTAACTTTAGAGTTTGAAATGCTAAATTAAGTAGGTAGGTACCGGATTTACTATACCGAATAGCTGAAGTATAATACCGAAAAAATACCGAAAAACCGGGATCCCGGTTTTGAAAATTTGAATACCGAAAAAATACCGGTTTTGTCAGAAGTCCAATACCGCCATGCCCTAGTCGTAACGTCTGAACGGATCGGTCTGAAATTCGGAACACAGTTTGATTATAGTCTGGAGGAATATATAGGCTACTTTTTATCCCACTAAAATAACGAGAATTTGAATTACGAGAGTGAAAGCGCAGGGCGCTGGTAGTAATAAACAAACCCCAGTGAAAAGAAACAAGGATTGAAGTAAAACACGATACAACCACCATTTAACACCATTATATTTATTATCATTAAGGAACTGTGTTAGATCACCAACTAAATACCTAAATTGCCAGTGAAAGGTATTGCCAACTTAATGAAAAATAGGTGATCGTACCATAAATAATAAAAGTAAGCAATATTCTATACTATCCGAAGGAACTTCGTGTCTACCTGGTATCCCATGACACCAAAACATTTTACTAATTATTTTATTTATCGATGAACGTGCAAAGGTTTTACTCTCGCTCAGAAAAATGTTTTATTGAAGATATTCAAGAAATGCGATGACACCGTTCACATACCACGTCATTGTATGATAAAATAGACATAACAGACTCCTATTTCTATATTCCATTCGAGTATGAACCTTCGTGCAGGAATGCTAATTGGGGACGAACTTTCAGACCCATCAAAATTATACCAACAAATTCAACAAACCATTGTAACCTTTACTAGCCCAACAATAAAGTCTTAAATCTTATACATTAACTAATTCAATATGGGACTGGTCAAGCCAGCAACGAAATTTAATATAGAAAAGGAACTCTATGGCGGTTCCATAAGGATGAATATTATAAATTTTCGTAACATAGGCCGTGTAGTATGTCTAGCACAGACCAGTCTTCAAGATTGCCCTTTTATAAATACCACCATAACTTTGCAGTTAGGTAGATCTTAACACAATGCAGTAAGAAATATTTCCCATTTCAATTATGGAGAAAACTTGGTAGTCTGCTCAGATTTTCAATGTCTCCAAATTGGGAATCTAGACTCGAGAGCAAAAACAATGTTCTTCGCCGACCCGTCGTATTATTAGCGCCGTAATGCTTTATATTATTTTACAAAGGGACATTTTAAAGGTCTAAGTTTTAAAAGTAAATAAAATCTTTAAGCGATATGGCGTAGTATAAGTGAGAATGTGTGAGTTTACAACTAAGCAAGTAAGGTCCTAAGGTCGTAAATTCGAATCCCTCTTGCATCTCTTGAGTTTTTCCATATTATGCTCGAGATGTTCAAATTTGTATTATTACTGGCTTTGACGGCGAAGGAAAGCATCGTGAAGAAGCTGAGATGTTTTAAGAAAGATTTATTTACAAAGTAGGTATGTGTCATTTGCCAATCCAAGCAAAACCAGCGTGGCGGATTAAGGCCTTCTTTCTTTTGAAAAAAAAAACACCAAATATGGTAGAGAATTTTCAAAACTCTTCATGTACTAATGGCAACGTGACACTGTGCTGTTATGGACACACGTGTACCTTACCACCAGGTGCATGTCTGTCTCGTCCCGTCACAATATGTTTATTATAAAAAACACAGTCACCATCTTGATGTACTTACGACACACTAGTTATACCCCGCGGTTTTACCCGTATACTTCTCGTTCCCGGAATTTCCCCGGGATGAAAAGCACATGTGCTAGATTATACTCGTAATCTTAGTCTGCTCCTTTCAACCTCATCCGTTCAGGCATTCCGATGTAATTGAGCAACAAACTTTCAAATCTGTAATACTAGTAGGAACCCCGTAAATGGTGGCTGGTAATATTTAACGTCACGTCAGCTGCCACTATTGTGTTCTAACAGCAATCTTCTCAATATTTTGCTATTATATGCTTTAACACGCATCGGCCTTTTAGGCAGAATCGGCATCAGCCACCGATATAAATCACAAGATGTGCCCTGAGTAACTTGAAATTGTTAAACTGCGTCTCTGTGTGTAGCGTGAGTGGTTTATAACTACCAATATACTTGTCCTCTAGAAACGCTAGCGGCGAGATGTGTTTCGGTTCTACTTATGGTTGTTGACAACGAATAGCGATAAGTTTAAACGTCCGGCTTCACCGCTTCCTACAATCGACTAAAACGGAAAGAGTGAGCTCGCTCTTACCAACGACAACATGATTGCGTGCGCCCTGAAGTTTGGGACATCATTGAGTTATATCGATGGCATCAGCAACAATCACCGTCCACCAGCGCAGCGTTGGTTACGCAACGCGACGGTAACCTATGCCCGTCGAACGCGGTGGGGATCGCCCGCTCGCCACGCCTTCGCGAGGGCACGGTTTAAATACTGGCTGTTGGTACAACTACGGTGCGCATGCGCGTTTGATTCGATAAGTTAGAGGAAATGGGCGATTTGAGCAGAGTAGGCTGTGCCCTAAATATGCGAATTGAACAAAGTTGACGATGCCCTTAATATAGGCGATCGGATCAGAGTCGATTGCGCCCTGAAATAGCCGATTTAAATGGAGTAGATAGTGTCCTGAAATATGCGATTTGATCAGAATTTATCGCGCCCTAAAATAGGTGGTTCAAGCAGGGTTGATCGCGGCCTATAGGCGATTTGAGTGAGTAGAGTAGATTGCGCCCTGAAATATTCGATTGGACCAGAATTGACTGCGCCCTAAAATAGGCGATTTGAGCAGAGTTTCCTGCACACTAAAACATACAAAAACACACAACTCGCCCTTTGGGGCGTCCTATATTCCGCCGGTAAGACTAAGTAGAATGATACATACGCGAGCTTCAAGTCTCTTGGCAAGAAAAGGCTCAAGACTGAAGAGTCTAGTCGTGTTACCGTCCAGCTTTTCTATCGCTAACTAAATCGTCTTTGTCGTTGCTATTACTGTCTCTATATTTTCAAACGAAAAGAAAAGAGAGAGCAATATGAAAGCCAATATCTTTTTCCTTGGCGACAGCCTCCAGGACCCACTTTGGGGTCGTTGAGTCAAGTTATTTAGTTAGTTATCGTAAGTAAACAAATGAGTTGTAAAGGAACTCTTATGTCCTGCACCGTGGCCAGAAGTCACGATTCTATATCACAGCAACAATGGCAATGTCCAGTGCATGCTAATGCTGACTTTGCTCACATTTTAATGCTAAGTGCCCGCCCATTCTACCTTAATGTAACCTGTAGACTACGGTTAACCTCAAAAGACATGGACTTTAGTTTAAAAAAAATAGACGTAATATATAACTAATAAAGTAACTCTGAGACTATTTGAAGTGATTATATGTACAACGTGTTGCAGAAAGGTGCAACAATATTTATGGTAGTTCATCTACATTAAGTTTTGAATCATGTATGTGAAAATTAGGCATGAAAGCTCAAAAATTTTTTTCCATAAAAAAAATGTTTTTTTCTGTTGTTATTTCATTTGACATACCCCTAATGGCCAGATCTCCGCACGGATTTTTGTACGATGTCACGGCGTCGGTGGCAAGGTCGTTTGTCTGCTGTACATGCTTTAGGGTTGAATCTGGTGATTTGGTGGGAATTTTACGTCAAACTTTGACTCGAATTATCTCGTGATCTACCGTGCTGAGGGGAAAGAGACCTTGGGTGATGAAGTCTACATCAGTGTTAGAATGGACTGTTAAAACATTGTTGGGGGTAAATCCACCACGTTGTATAAGAAATACAGCAGCAGTGGGTGGAAGCGGATTGAGTTGAGTGACGAACCTTGGTAGAAGCCTGTGTCTAGCAGAAGACTAAGACAGGCTGATGATGCTGATGATAATATTAATTTAACAGTTTAGACTTTTCAGACGAGATAATTGAATTGTCTACCCATATGTATGTATCTATCTATATGTAAGTACAGGTCTAAAAACTGAACAATTAATTTGTTTGAACGCTCTGATCTCAGGATACTGGACCGATTTCGAAAATTCTTTGACCGTTGGAAATGTGCGTAGTCCCTGAGTTTTATAAACTTTATATATACCGCGGGCAAAGCCGGAGCAGACCGCTAGTAACGATATAAGGCTAAAGATGACTAATAATAATTTAAGGTTATGTTGTGTTTTTATACTGTGCATTTTAAGAAAGAGTTTTATTATCTTAAGTCTGCACTGCTAGTGTCTCTGTCTCTGTCATGCTAAATAGATAAGAGAAAGACCAAGACATGAGATTCCGTGTCGGATCGATCCAACTGGGTTCAGAATCGCTAGGTTCAGCCTAGCGATCCGACACGGAATCTCATGTCTTGGTCTTTCTCTTATCTGTTTAGCATGACAGAGACAAGGAATGTCATTCCGATTTTGAACCATTCGGATTGCATTTAGAATCGCTACCCAGACTAGTCGTTCAGTAACATTATCAACCGCTCCCGCAACTACAGTTACAAAAACGAGTGCAAAGACCTACGGCGCGGATAAAAACATTATAATGCCGTCATCGGCAGCCCTCGCCTGCCCTTATTCGCGCACTCGCTGGACAGGTACGACAGACTAGCAAAGCGCAGATAGGGAACTTGGTACTACGTAGTTTGATTTTATCCGAAAAAATAAAAACCGACTGCAATTTAAAAGTAATTTCTTGATTGAATTTAATGATTTTAGTGAAATGTATGAGATCAAGGGAAGCAAAGAACAATGGCAAAATAATAGTTAGCTTCATGGTAGCGTCTAGAAATAATGTTTATACGAAATGAATTCATTGATTTTTCTAAGATTTTTCATATAAATATATGTAGTAATAGAAGCCACAAAAAATATTACAACATATTGGGTTTTCATATGACAACAATGACTTAGTACACTGTTTAAATATGACCATTTTCTATAATCGTGCTATTTTGGAAGTAATTGTAAAACAATAATGACGGCAAAAATATATTTTATTTTAAGTTGGTTATCATTAGTATATAGAATATCAGTAGTTATAAAAATTAAAAGATAGTAGTGGATATAAGTTTCATTAAAACTTCTTTCCGGAATATTAATAATATCAATGTTAAAACTATTGGTATAATTCTATTTTAATGATATGGCAACATCAGAAATTCTTCTATGTCACTGCGGCTGAAGAATTTGTATCCATAGCCAAAGTCAAATTAAAAAATAATATTATGTCTTTGGCATGTCAACGTCAGCCACTAATATAGAGTATATCTGTCCAGTCTCTCTATTTAGTCTGTGACTTATCGAATTTTAATAAAGTTTCAACTTAAATATCTTTTTTTCTAGGCCTTTTGAAGACAAAAATCTTTCCATATCTTACTCAGGGACTGACGCTCAACATTTTAAGATATTTTTGATGTATAGACGCTATCATTTCGTCTCAACTATTTTAAAGTATGAAAGTCTGCCATTGTTCTTTTAGTTTTAACCTCGTCATATTGTGAAGTCAGTGAAAAATATATACCTACAAGTTGCCACTAGGGTTTGTCATCTACTTTAAAAAAGAAAAAGCTTCCTTTTTTAAATATCGTCAATAGATGGCGGTATAAGCAAAAAGACTAACGTGATGTCATTTAAATTTTAAAAAATAAGCATTCGATCACAACGTAGCTGTCATCAATGAGTATCCAAGCTATCTGTGTAGTGTGCCATGTGTCCAATTAGTAACTCTGTATTACAAAAGCCTTATCTAAAAATTACTGTAATTCTATAATCCAAAGCGCGAATTAAAGTAGTAATTATAGACTATTTTGGTCTACATTTCTTCAAAAACTATCATTAACAGTTTTAGAAGAAAACGAATAAATTACTCATCTGTCACTGTCTAATCTGCAAGTAGTAGGTATGTGATGTGGGCAGTGAAGCGAAGGGACATTATAACATGTTTTACGGCGTAAGGGAATATTGTTTAGCTATTTACGGTCAGTACGAGGAAATAATGATACAACGATAACATAGAAAATTATCACAATCAAGACAAATTAATAATTTCATGAAATTAATACAAATTATTATAACCTACGTATTATTACCTACCTACCTATTAGTGCGAACCTACGACAGATTGTGAAATCGTCAAAATCATATCAAAATCAGTCCATCACGTATTCTGGAACGAAGTTCTTTACGGCAGGCTAGGAGGAGATGGGGATTTTGATGTGCAACAGAAATGCAAAAATGGGACATTGAAACCGTAAGAAAAATATATAACGGAAGTGATGTGTAAAAAATGCCCGTGACCAGTGTTGCCAATTTTATTTTTCAGATGAACGTATTATATTATTTTTTTTGCAAACTGTATTGCGTGTATATTACGCGAAGGAACTACGTTCCTATATACCTGGTGTCCCGTGACATTTTGACACCACATCTTTTTTTTTAAGCGTCACTTTTATATTTAACACCTAAACTCCATGGACTCTTGGGTGGGTCCATGGAGTTTTTATGTGTCACTTTTAAATAGGTTTAGGTTTACAACACATCGTTCAGATGATAAGTTTTAGTGCAGATTAACTGTAGTCATCAAAATTACTGTGGAGTTAAGTTAATTTCAAGTGTCAACCACTTAAATATTTTGACGGTGTTTTTAAAGATTACTCACTTATCTGCTTAGAAATTATGAGTTTTATGAATCAGATAATCCTATAAAGCCAATTAGATATTTTACGACTGAGGGCTTACAATAAAAATATAACATGTTTTAATTATGTTAAATACCAACGTCTAATACCAGATTGGTATTCTCTAAATGAGATTTTAACATGTATCTACTTGTATCAAAATTTTACGGAGAGCGAATCCAATGTATGGCACCGTATAAATTAAAAAAATGGTTTTCTGTAAAGTCGGTTTACTGACGATAGTTAAACGTGACAACGTCTTAAGAAATCAGTACCCTGATAGCGCGAGTAGTGATACCGCTCAACTCGGCGGGTGGCGCCCTCAGCGCTCAGCTTCGTCCGCATGGCACGGACGACGAACTAACGGTAACGGTAACGTTACATGACGTCATGTTTTCCGGGCGTGCAGCCGGCTTCACCGAATTATAAGACGTTATCACGTCAAAAAAAGTTACGATTATAATCTAACGGAATTGGATTATAAACTAACCTAATCTATTGAGGCTTTGCAAGCTCACGCGTTGTATTGTAAAATGACGGTGATTGCAGTTTCAACGTAACATAATATAGCTAAACCGGCGAATTTTGTAGCGCCATTTTTTAAATTATTAACTGGTTCAACATAGCTCAGTTTTGTTTTCGTGAAACTATTTTCTAAAGGCGCTAAAATGGGTTCAGCCGTTTCAAAAATTTACCGGAACAAACAGACAGACACAACATTTTATGATCTAAGTCGATTATTTTATTATAAAATTATGATATAAATTTATAAATCTAAATCTACATGATTTTTTAACTTCAAAAGATGAGTTTAATTTTACTATGATGGTCTGAAAATTTGATTTGACGTTTAATATTTTTAATTAATTAAAATAATGATTTTGATTTAAGTCTTAAAGTATTTTTGTCTCTCTTGCCCCATTCTTCATTTCTTAATCGCGATCTTGTATTTCTTATGTTATAGTAATTGTATTTTTACAAGTAAAATATTCAAATAATTTAACTACTATGGTTCCTTAACGAAGTAATTATCGTGTCTTGTGTCACTTTGAAAATTCATTCGTTCGATAATAATTTATACGACAGAATATTGTTTGCGAGGCCAGTTATCATTAATTAAATAATATTGGTAGATATTTATCGCACGACATCATTTATAAGTCCCTAACTCCGCAAACCTCGGTAAGTATATTTATGGTAAGAGTTCGCCTGGGGAAGTACCACACTTTGCCAGTTATTCTACCGCCAAGCAGTAATATGCAAACGTCACTGTGTAAAGGTTTGAAGGGCAATGTTTCCAGAGAAATTACAGAGCTTAGATATATAGCATCTAAGATATTTAGGTGAAGAGCGCAGTGCCGTGTTAGGTAATGATTTGTTGTTTGAATTCATGTTCCAATAGCTGCGTGTCACTGTAATGTTATGTGTCAGGCATGTTGCTTACCATCAGGCACATGTCCTGCTCGTCTCGTTACACTATAATTTGTATAACATCTTTATTGTGTCTCGATTGTAATTTATTTACTAAACTCTTCCCTCATCAGACAGATACCGTCAACTAAACTCACAACAAACATCATCAACTTGAATAAACCTATCCAGGGCATAGGCATCCCTCCCAAATCAAGGTTCAAAACATTCAATTTCTATCTATTTTCAACTTTAACCCACCACGTCAAAGACTAAACAAGCCGTAATCCACAGAAGGCCTCCCTCCCAAAACAAGGTTCAAAACATTAATTTCTATCCAATTTCTACTCTATCCCACCACGTCAAAGACTAAACAAGCCGCCGTTCACAGAAGCGACTACGTAAGTAGTTCCTGTGTTTCCGCATCAAAGACAATGCTCAGCTCTCATCACCATGGGAAACGATTTGAATAGGGCTGGCGCTGTTATGTAATTAGATCTATTCAAGCCGGAATTGTCTGAGATAGATGTATTAGATAGATGGCGTTTAGACACTGTTTTGTTGTTAATTTGCGAGGAGGTAACACCCTACGTGTTGTTTTTTGTGTGGTTGTTGGTAGTGATCTGATCAGGATCAGGATATTATGCTGTGCGATATAGATGCGTAGGGCAATTGTTATATTTATTTAAAAAAAATTGATTTAACAAGATTGAATTTAGTGCATTAAATAAGTACTACATTACAAAATTTACATGATCAGAATAAACATTTCAGTTTCATCTTCCACATTAATAATAATAATAAATAAACCCTACTAATATTGCAAATGTGAAAGTTGGATGTTTAGACATTTGAATGTGTGTTGTTTAATCGCATCGCATAAATTAAGAATGTACCTATGGACTATTCTGATATTGAAGAAGGTTAATTTATGACGAAAATCAAGCATAGTTCTTACTAAGTCATAAATTGACGAAGTCACGGACGAATATTAGAGCATATTTGTTTGTATGAAGTGTAAATTAATTAATCCTTAACAGTCCTCTCGGGTGAACCCCAAGAAGCAATTTGTCATAATGTCACATGAACCTGTAACTTAATGACAGTGACTTCCTAGACAGCCCTAACTATCGTGGCCGCAGCAACTCTTTCTAATGCTAATGACAATCATCAGGCCAGGAGCAAATTGTATCTTCGCTGCACTCTTGCGCAGTTTACCGTTCTACGGGGAAATCTTTAAGTAGGAAAATCGACGAGAAAGTTACACAGGAATATAGTGTTTGTAAACTTTTAATTTGCATAATAATTATAACTGTCGAATTTTATTTATGAAATATTAATTTGTTAAAAATGGAATTACAAAACTTGAATTAGAAAATATGAATTGCTCGATCAAAAAATAAGATAACATATTTTTAACCAATAAACATATTTTATTGAAAACAAATTTACGTGTAAGACAAAGTGAAAACGAAAAGGCCTAGAAATGGGAACTTTTGCGGAGAGATACCCATTTATATTTTTACAAATAAGAGAGCCAAAAAGTAGACAATTCTCTTGATGTAAAACAGGATAATGATATTATAACAACCTTTCAAGGTTAAATACCTCCTCTTTAAATTATAAAATGCAGTCTCTAAAATCATACTGGTTAAAACCAAATATGTATATTGAAACACGATTTGCAGTAAAGCAAACTCGTAAATCAACACAAATCGAAACAGAAGATCGAATCCGTATATGGGCTGTTTTAGTTTCACCTACGACAATGTAAAATAAGTGTTAACATACAAATGCAGGCTTGAGATGATGATGGTATGATGAAGTCCAAGAAGGAACGAGATGATAAAGCACTTTCGAGATCAAAGAAAACCAGTCACACTTACTCTACATGCAAACGCAAAAGGACGAGATGAAATTCAAGATAATTATAGTAAAATAAGTCCCTGAAACCCATCTGCAAGATAAAGTAAAATAAGTCGCACTTACCAGGCATGCAGACGCATCGGAAGGTCCCCGGGTCGTCGAGGCAGGAGCCGTCGTTGCGGCACGGATGGCTCTCGCACTCGTTGACGTTGGTCTCGCAGCGCGGCCCGGTGAACCCTACGGAACAGTTGCAGGCGAACGAGCCGGGAGTGTTGACGCAGATGCCGTCGTGCTCGCACGG
This sequence comes from Ectropis crepuscularia, assembly GCA_963693475.1. Lineage (NCBI taxonomy): Eukaryota > Metazoa > Arthropoda > Insecta > Lepidoptera > Geometridae > Ectropis > Ectropis crepuscularia. The sequence continues at coordinate 30,243,610 of OY856339.1, read as the reverse complement.
TGACCCTGTACAGAACCACACAATAAGTACTGAAGAAATTACTACTACACTCTCTGTAGTCGGAGATTTACATTTTATTGAAACACCGATTAAAAAGTATACCTAAGTACAGAAAGAAGTAACAAAAAACTTTAAACATACACATAATAAATCTGCAAACTATAATAGTACACATAATAAATCTGCATCATAATTGTTCCAATCATGTAACAGTGCGGTTCCTGGTGGCTTTATAAATAAAAGCTATCAGTACTAGGCAACACAAAAATTTCATACTTCACAACTATTGCTTAAGTATAAAATTATTCGTAGAGCACCTTCAGGAAATACCTTTGTCAATCCAAACATAGCGGAGCACCCACGTCTTGCAATTTGAAAAGTCATGGAAAAGACTTTCATTGGGTACTACAAAAAGGTATGCCTATAAAAAGCACAACATTGAAACCACCTACATAAACCTATTCCACTTTATTGGGGATCGGTACAAATCTCCAATACCTTCATTCGTCTCTATCATTCCTTTACCTTCTTCTATTTAAGTTCTCTTTCCGACATACCATCTTTTTGACCGTCTTCTACCACAACATTCATCCACACAGTTACCCATAACTCTCTTGGTTATGTAATTTTGATTTTTAGTTTAGCACGATCCAACCAACTTTGAAAGACCCCTTGAGTGTGTTAAGTAGATTAAACATACCTTGTTCACATTCGTCGATGTCTTCAGAACAGTCCAAGCCCTTGTATCCTGAGGCACAGGAGCAGGTGTAGGAGCCGTTGATGGGGCTTGTGTCACAGATAGCATCCGCGTGGCAAGGGTTGGAGGTGCAAGCGTCGTCCAGGTGGCAGAGGAGACCTAGGAGAACAAACACGAGTTTATCAAAGAGAAATAGAGTCGGAATCACGCTGTTAGATAACGTATATAGTTGAATGAAGCTATTGCAATCGCAATAGCAAAAAATAATTGAATAAATCTTACTGGAAATTCGTCACATAACACTATCTAAGCTGATTAATTTATAGGTACTATAATAAAACTGAAAAATAAATGGATTCAAAATATACCTACGTGTTATTGTCATGACCAGTTTTATAATTGAGATCCAACATGTAGTATACAATGCCTTTTTTAATTATTCATTTAGTTAATTAAATGCATGATGTGGACAAACACTAAAAATAACATATAAATCAAGTACATCAAGTGGTGCGCGTGAGACTCAAGCCAAGGGGTGCCAAATCGGCATTTGCCGTTCTCCCAAAAAGACCAGCCGTAAATTAGAAAAACAAAAATTGGCAGTCATACGGATTGCCGATAGAAGTGAAAACTTATAACTCAGAATTTGATAGCTCACTTTGGTAACTACACGGGTGAAACCGGAGGGCGTGGCCCTGACCATAGCTGTGGTCTCGATTTTACTCGAAGATTTCAATTCACGGCGCACGAAAAATCTGTCTCTGGTGCGCCCAAAGAAGTTTTCACTTCAGGAAGGTTAATCTTAGATGATAGACTAACCAGTCTTCCCCGGAGTGCATTTGCAGTAGAAAGCGCCGACGCGATCGATGCAGGTGGCCCCGTTGAAGCAAGCGGCGCCGGCGCAGTCGTCGATGTTCACCGAGCACTCGGGCCCAGTCCAGCCGTTGACGCAGATGCAAGAGAACCCGCCCACGTTGTTGGTGCACGTCGCGCCGTTCTGACACACCAGCGGCCTGGGGGAGAAGGATAGGAATTACGTCAGGTTACTGTGTTCCGGTTTGAAGGGCAATGTTTTCAGATAAATTACAGGGCTTAGAGATATAATATCTCTGGATGACGAGCGCGGTGACGTGCTAGGTAATGATTTCGTGTTCCAATAGCTGCGTGTCACTGTGCTGTTATATGGCAGGCATGTTGCTTACCATCAGGCACATGTCCTACTCGTCTCGTCACTCTATACTATAACTAAATATATATAAATAAGATTAACTTCGGGTTGGCCGATCTGACAACATCACTGAGTTAGATAAATATAGATAGACGAACTCTTTGTTGCATTTAATAAAACAAACTTTTAAAAAAACATTCTTAAAACATAGTAGCAAATTACGACCATTTCGCTAAAAGCGATCTCTTCCAGGCAACCGTGGGATGGAAAAAAAGTTAAACTATAGAAAGACGAAAAGAACGTATTGAAGGGCAATGTTTCCAGAGAAATTACTGAGTGACGACCGCAGTGAAGTGCTATAGTTACAGTACGTGCAAATCCGTTGAGTCATCAACCACACAATTCGCCTTAACAATAATTGTAGTGTGACAAATTACACAGAAAAATGGTTGTCTGTAAAGTCGGTTTACTGACGATAGTTAAACGTGACAACGTCTTAAGAAATTAGTACGCTGATAGCGCGAGTAGTGATACCGCTCGACTCGGCGGGTGGCGCCCTCAGCGCTCAGCTTCGTCCGCATGGCACTGACGACGAACTAACGGTAACGTTACATGACGTCATGTTTTGCGGGCGTGCAGCCGGCTTCACCGAATTATAAGACGTTATCACGTCAAAAAAGTTATATTACTATTTAATAAAATATTATTTTCAGATAAAGCTCCCATAAATTCTAGAATATAATTATTTTTACAGGTCAGTTAAAACATAAGACAATATGAACAAAAGCACTTAGCATAAAACCAATACAACCAGGACTGAAATTCTAGGTGCAAGCGGAATTCGAACCCAAGACCTCGCGATTGTGAAATCTGACGTTCTCGTCACTAGGCTAGCACGACTACTTTTATACCAAAAAATACCGATCGAATTGAAAACCTCATCCCGTTGAACTCAGTTAAAAACAAACAAAATGTAAATGAGCAACAATAAAATACGAAAACAAGATAAAGAAAAACACCCGTTTAAGTAAATTTGATACAAAAAATGGGCTTCAAAATTAGTTACACAAAATAACTGTTTCGATGCTAATGAAGCGGAAATACCTAAAAAATTCATTAAGTTTTTTGAACATAAGACTCAGGTGACAAGGCAAATTATAAAATAAGTTCAAATCGCCTTAAATTAAACGAAAAAGTAAAATAAATGTAAAACAGGTAATATGAAAAAGAATTTACAACGGGAGACTAGTAGTTCATCTTTATTGCTAAGTAATTATATTTAAGGTGGAGCAGAAATTGACCGACAGACAGACAAACATTTTAAGAATTATTTTTTTGGGTAAGTACCGTATTTACTTTCATATTATGCATTAATAAACCTGTTGAAGTGAAAAATCTGGAATTACAAACAGCCATTTTTTTTATTTGTATACATTTTAAGAAAATTTTACTCCAGGACAGGAGGTGAAACCACGAAGCGCTCCTAGTTAACGATTACCATAAATTGTATGCCACCTTTTAGTTTTGTTTTACAAGCCTTTGTCTTTCATAGGTCTTAAATCTTTTGATTTATTGCTTGGTTGGGTAATTTACACGACGCTGACATTTTGTTTTTTTTCTTAGAGTAAGGTTAAACGTCTTTAAGATTGTCACTTCTTGTATTAAAAGATTGTGCCTTATGCCCGAGCTACACGAGGCTAGTTTTTCAAGCTAGGATACCAAGCTAGTGTTAGTAAGTCTGGAATAGTAAAAATAAAGGTAACGGGAATGGCGCGGGTAAAACAACGGTACGCTGCTAGTCTTTATATATATAAATGATGCGTCAACTTTGCTTCGTCTGCGATGGACTCCTAAACTATTAAACCGATTTTAATCAAACTTGCACAGCGTATGCAGTTTGACTCGACTTGAAAGATAGGACAGTTTTTATTTCGATTAATGGTCTTTATAATAAGACAATATCCGAGCGAAGCCGGAACGGGCCGCTAGTATCTTACAAAAAAACGACATATTTCTTGTCTAGTACTTAAAATAAATTTACCACTTCATTAGCGACAGTAATTAGACAACCAGTTTAACTGTAACTGGTCTGGCCACGGATAATGTAAATCAACGGTGTTTGGGACATTCGAGCTGCGCGCGCGCAATCGCCAGGGATCAGGAGAAGGCGCGGCGCGCGTGCGCCGGTGAGGTATCTGATTGAACTCAATAATCGGGTTTAGAATGACATTTGAAACTTCATATTTTGTATTAACACAAAATTGGTTGGAGTAAGCGAAACGATTTCGAAAATCTGTTCGTAAATTTGTAGATAAGTAAGTATAGTAGTTTTAAAAACATAAAGCTCAATTTTGTCTCAAGCTCTTTACGAATTCGTTAGATGTCAGAAACGTAAGAAGATATTTAGATTACTTTAGTCGTGGGTTCCATTCCCACATAAGATTGTCACTTCTTGTATTAAAGATTGTGCCTTATGCCCGAGCTACACGAAGCTAGTTTTTCAAGCTAGGATATCAAGCTAGTGTTAGCAAGCTAGTACTTCTAGCTTCGTGTAGACAACGCTACGCAACGCTAGTTTTGTATTTTTTGTAAGGGTAAAATAATTAATTTAATATTTACTACTACTTTTATTCTACTTTCTCTATTTATTTGATAAGTAACAAAGCAGCTGAATTGTGTAAGATGGAACACTAAAACGCAACCAACAACACTAAAACTGAGGTCCAATACTTCACTCCCTCGTAAATTCCGATTGGGGTGCAATAAATAACGTCATTTAAGGCTCTGACTGCGGTTAAAGTTTAGTTGTAGATGTTTTTGTACTTTTCTAGTGAATACAGCACAAAACATTTTTTTATGTTATGTCATTTTGCTGCAATTTATTTTATTTGTTAAAAAAAATATTTTAATAATTTTCAGTAACATCAATTTCATACGTATTACTACTACTAACACCGTAGAAGATGCTTATTTACTCTTCAACTAAACATAAATAAACGACAACTAAACGACTGGCCTCGTGGCTAAGTGCGTAGTAGCTCTGCCTGCGAAGCCGAGGGTCGTAGGTTCGATCCCCACCCAGTGCAAATATTTGTGTGATGAATTCAAATGCTTGCACTGTGTCTGGGTGTTTCTATGTATAATAAGTATGTATTTAAAAATATATTAGTATTGTATCAACTATCTGGCCGCCATCGTACAAGCTTTGCTTAGTTTGGGGTCAGATGGTGTTGTGTGTGAATTGTCCACCAATATATAAATATACCAATATATAATTTGTACTCTAGTACTGCACTGCGCTCGTTACCCAGAGATAAGATAAGAGGTAAGATGATTTATCTCTATGGTCAGTAATTTCTCTGAAAATATTGTTAAAGTGTTATTTGTTGTTTCGTATTTTGGTTTTCCTGATAAAGACTTACCTAGTGGGAAACCAACGGACACCACTATATTTATTTTAATAGATGTTTACAATAATTTTATATGATAATAATTATTCTACTTCATATATCTTTGTTTGTTGTTCATATTATCTTGTACACATTGTACGGTGTTTTTTTTGTTAATAATTTGCTTCAGAAAAGACGAACGGCGCCTTAACCGATAGCTCCATATTGACATAGCTGTGTGAAAAGCACTATAAAGTGGAATATTAAGATTTTGGGAAGAGCTATAAATCTGAGAGCTGTATGGATGCCCCGGGAGAGGTTGTTGGACCCGTTCGACTCGTTTCTGATCTTTATGTCTCGATTTTGATGGAGGTGCCGTGTCTGGTTATTGCTAACATCTGTTGCTGGTTTGTCTACTTTTCTTTGAATTTTGGTGTTTTATGCTCGGTTACATTTCAATTTGGCTTCATTTATATTTAATGGTACATGTTTTGAAAATTTTATTATTAAATAATGTTTAACGCGTGATAGTGCTTCTTGGTAGGTTATACAAACGAATACGTTAGAAGAAAGAGATTCACTCTCAAGACACCCAAATAATATCCACCATGGAATATCCACTGAGGCAACGAATTTCACAGTTTTAGACCTTACGTCACGCTAGGTCAAGAAACGGCAGTAGTTCCACTAGTATCTCTGTTTTCTTAAATTGTATGTACGAGTATGTATCATGTAAAAACATCACTGTGTTTCGGTTTGAATGATAATTCTTCTCGTGAAATTACAGGGCATATGGATGAATATCTCTGGATGCGAATACAGTGCAGTGCCCGGTAATGATTTGGATTTTTCATAGTCGTGTCACTGTGCTAATATGGGCAGGCATGTTTCTTACAATCAGGCACATGTCCTGCTCTTTTCGACACCACATTATAAAAAAAAAACTTTGAAGTGGTATGAGTAATAAAGAATTTTCATTCAATCATCATTAATTCAAATCTCATCGTTTAGGTCGTTGGAATAACGGCAAATAAGTTGAAAGACAAACAAGAACTACCCACAAGAAGCTGCACCAGTAAGCCGGTGGCGATGACCCGCGGAAGGCCGCTGGGATCACTCAGTCATTATCATCAATCATATTTCGCTCATCATGAGAGTCGATGTTCTTTTTGCTATCGAACGATGTGTGGAAATATCGCTACTAGTTCGCATCAGTCGTTTCTACACTTTTATGTTAATATTTTCCTACTTCGATACTAATACTTTTATAAGCATAGCAAAACCAGCCTACTAAATGTTCCCACGGCCGGGATTCGGGGCCTTTTCTCGCAAGGAGAGAGTCAGGCCCACAATCCACAATGCTGGCCCAAGCGGGTTCCTGGTTGAAGCGAAAGATTCTACGAAAGATTCTAGGAACATAATCGGTTTCCTCACGATATTTTTCCTTCACCTTTTATGAGTTAGTTAAGTTTTTATGAAAGAAGTTCATACACGGCTGTAACCATTAAAGGAAGTGTCGAAAAAATGTCTTATAACGCATTTTTCGATCTGTTCAGAGAGTGAAACGTCCGTTAAAGAATTTCGTTCTAAAAATCTTGGTATCTTCAAATCGAGAGTGAATTTCTTCTACATAGGTAAGCACGCTCCATCCTAGACCGCATTGTCACTTACCATCAGGCGAGATACCTATCAGTCAAGTGTACACCTATAAAAGTGAAAAAAAAGTAACAACCCTACAAGAACTTCATAATTCAAACTCTCAAACCACATCGCGACAGCTCCGACGCCGGTAGCAAGACGTGCGCTTGCGCACAGCTTAGCTGTAATGATCCTCAGGCACCCAGCGTTCAAACGAAATTACCTTTAGTAATTTACTCGTAAAAATAAATCGCATAAGCTTCCCCGTAGATTATCGACGACTTAAATAGCTCAAATTATAAGGACCATAAAATTTTAACGTGCCCAAATCACACAGTGTCAGAGAATACGAATTTTTAGTTTGGAGATTCCCGTTGCTGAAGTGAATGTAGATTACAGAAATTACACTATGCAATTTTATGTAATGAGGCTTTTTCAAATGGGACAAACGTTCTTCAAAAGTTAAAAAAAGGACAAAAATTTGGTTCAAAAGATTTCGATAGGTGGCGCCAGCCAGACCCTTGATCCTTGAAATGATATTGAACTATGAACATGTTTATTTTGATCACATAATATTATTCATGTATGGGTCCACTACGTCAATGAGGCATTTTCAAAAATGTAAAAAATACTTGTCTAAAATAGTTCTCAATTTCGCTAAAAGTGACGCCAATGTTGCATTTTGTTAGAACAATTTTATAAGTATTACGTCAGTGTCAACAATATGACATAAATTTTAACTATTTATAGACGCTGGCGAAATTACGGTAGCATTACCGAATGGAAGCCATGACGAAAAGGAAAGAAAGAAAAAAAAGACTCGTATTTGCCATTCTGAAAATAAACGGCAATTGGGCTGATAGATTGATGCATATTCTGGCAAATTATTTTCCTAAAACCGACATTTTTATTAAGGTTCAGTACGTTAGCTATATTTCTGATGATCCGTTTAATTTTACGTTTTCGTCATATTTAAACACGCTACGCTATATATACTTCGTGAAAATTACTTCACGATGGCATTGTTTGGATATTGTTGATACAACAGACAAATGAAAAATACTTTACGGCTAATTCTCATACCTACCAAAAACATAAAAAAATCAAATCAATCGGTAGAGCAAACGAGCAATCTGAGGAATACGATTCAAATAACAAGACTTTTATGATATTAAAAGGATGATATAAATCAAAACATGTTACAACCAGGTTTCAACCAATTATCACGTCAAGTGAAACGTTTCTAAAAACGGCAATTTGCATATAGTGAACCACACTGATCAAGACTTCATTACTCCGGTCACGGGGCTACCATCATTTGTAACTGCCGGGAAGCAGGAGCGCTCGACATTCAATTTGAGATTATTGAAGAGCTATTAATCTTTCGAGTGATCAATTTATCAGCGGTAATGCACAAAAAGGAAGAACACATTTAAAGATGGAGAACAGAATGCTGGCCCCGTTTAGCAATACAATTAATGGAATCGGTTTCTTCTAGCAAAGCACGCTCCTTCGTAGATTGCATCGTCGCGGCATCAGCAGAGATGGCGGTCAGTAGTAAACCTAACATAGTTAATACAGCCACAGGGTACAGCGGGTTGACAATGATAATTCACAGATCATTAGTTGTCGACAGACAAATAAACAAACAGTAAAGTTATTAAGGAAAATTATTAAGGAACACCGAGAACCGTTTTGTAGTCGTAGGATACTTTACAGAGTCCGCTGGAGAAATACCACACCTTTGCCAATTTATTATTCTACCCTAAAGCATTAAAGTGCAAATATTACTAGGCATTTGTTTCAGGGTAATTGCAGGACAATGAAATTAATCATCTTATATTTCTGGCCCTGGGTGAAGAGCGCAGTACAGTGCAGTGTTATGAAGTCATCATGTTGAGAGCACTGTACTGTTTTGTGACGTGTTGCTTACCATCAGGCGCCTATCATTCTCGCCCCATCACTCTAACGAGACACAAAAACCATCGCTTGCCAATTGAGAGATCAACGAATTAAATCACAGATTAGTCGTCGGCATCTGTATAAGTAAACGCGGAGGACAATTTCCTAGTCGCAGCTAACTCAGAGCGCAATGTAATAAAAAAACAAAATTACAGATCTAACAAGGCGGTTGACGTAAAAAGTCGTCGTGCAGCACGTAATAAATCTTGATGTAACGGCTTGTGAAAATGCAATTACTCCGGCTACTCGAAGAGCAGCTCTGAACTCAGGGACTCGCTTAAAATGACGATTTACTGGCATGGAAATTAATATGGTGCTGTTAAAATTAACGTGTAAAAACATTTTTTTTTCTATGTTATATTCTATGTCATATTCATGGCCAAAATCTTTGTAAACTTTTTAGTTTACAGGGAATATATTTGTACATGAAAATATTTATCCATTTCCTGTATTTTAAAATATATAATTTAGAGCACAACAGACACATCAGTCATACATTAAGAGCTCAGTTTGGTACTGCTACTACAACTGCCACTGCTAAGACTCTACACTTGTGTCTTACAAGGGGAGAATCAAGGGCATAATCCACCACTCTGGCCAAGTCATGGCGGATGACGCATGACTGGAAGATTCTTGGAGCATGCTGGTTTCATTTAGTAAATTATACATAATTATAATACATAGAAACACCCAGACACAGAAAAAATATTTATATTTATCACACAAATATTTGCACTGTGTGGGAAAACGAATGATCAATGGACTACTACCCACGCAGACTTACTATCAACTAAGCCATTAGACCAGCCAATTACTTGCTAACAATCAAAGCAGACAACCTGCTATGATCATAAACTTTATTTCTTACATTGTGTGTTTAAGATTTTAATTTGAATATTAAATATGACAGCAAACAGCTTTCCAATACCATTATTCCATCTCCCGGCACAACCGCCTTGGGAGAAATAAAAAAAAGCCGAACCGAAACTCGATATAGACCACGCATTTATCTGTTGCGTTTCATGACCCAATGGGCCGGATTGGATGACACTATCCCATACAACAACCGACCCTTCAAATCTAAACTCAATCACGATGCAGTTAAGACCATATTTGAACAAGTCCAACAAAGCTTTTAGAAGACTGAACATGTAAAATAAGAGACAAGGAACAAAACTACGCAGCTAAAGTACGTCTCGGCATAAAAAACTTTAAAGGTGTAAAACAGGACTTTACTGGAAATTAAACTTTATTGCGTTGATATAAAAATTATGTAGAAAATGAAGGAAGTGAGATTAATTTGTGTTACGTTTCCTAAGAAGCCTTTGCAGCGGGCGGTCTTACTTGTCCACGGTTGGTCGAAATATTAATAGTTTTTAATATGGTTACGATTAATTTTGAGGAAACAGGTAATAATCCTGGTAATACATTCATTTATAACTGTTAGGACAATGTTCAATATATAAAACGGAAGATTTTGTTATTTGATTTTTATGTGATTGAATTAAAGAAATACATTAGGTACTAGTAGCATCCTGTGGTTTTACCCGCGCAGTTCTTGATCCCGAGTATGAGTATTCCAGACTATTATCTATCTGTGTATCGAATTTCATCTAGTTCCCTTCAGTAGTGTTTGCGTGAAAGAGTACGCAACATCCATACATACAAATAAACGTTCACTACTATTATATTAGTAGGATTCTCTTTATTGTCATAAAATTATACCTTCAGTTCTTACGACATGATTGAGCAAGTAAAATCAAGATCTGATCAAGTGCGGGTTGGCGAATGATTACCATCCTCGAAAGATGGTAATACGTCCGTTTCATGATGTTTGGCTTCACCGTTAAAGCCAGTGTTGTAAACAAACGTACATTTGCTTTCGGAAAGATACTCAAGCGAAACCGGGAATAGACCCGACAAATGCACGATAAAAAAAATTTGCAGTCATAGGAACTGCTGATAAAAGTGAAAACTTATAACTCAGAATTGCATAGCTTACCTTGGAAACTACACGGGTGTAACCGGAGGGCGTGGCCTCGCCATCTTGGCATGGCCATCTAGAAATGCGTCAGCATTTCCCATTGGCTGATGCGTTTCTAGATGGCCATGCCATGATGGCCTGTTCACGCTCTTTCAGCATTTCCCATTGGCTGACGTATATTTCTAGATGGCCAATAGCCATGGTCCCGAGTTTACGCGAAGCTTTCTTATCATACCCGAGCGTGACGAATGAATTCAATTCACAGCCCACGAAAAATCTGTCTAGGCGCGCCTAAAGAAGTTTTCACTTCAAAAACCACAAACACTTCGTTTTCCCGTAAGATGAAACTCCTAATACGAGCATCACTACTAAGGTATCATCTGACATAGATAAACGTTTTTATGGAACAGAAGTGGATACAGTTAGCTTCCTGTATAAAAGCGATAGTTACTAACTAAACAAGCTAACGCTACTTTGTAACTTCTTTACTGAGTAAGTAGATAACTAGCACCTCCTGCGATTTTACTTCCATGGTATCCGCTCCCATATTTTTCCTGCGATAATAATTATTATAATAATTTCCCCGAAAAAACGAAAACCGACTTTAATTTAAAAGTAGACTCAGAGACTCGGCAAAATTCCATAGATTTTATGTTTTTTGTTGAAATTGAAATTGTCGGTTTAAATTTGGAACACAGAATATAGTCTGGAATGGTACACTACTTTTTATTCCGAAAACAGGAACGAAGACAGGTCTACCACCTAACTAAAGTTTTAGTCTTAGCATTGATATTGCCATATCTTTTCTTTTTGCTTGAAATTACAGAGACAGCAATAGTAAACTAAAGTCGATTTAGTTAGGCGGCAGAAGGGCTGGATACGGATAAAACTGTTGAGCGCAGCGCTGCTTAGAATACTACAGTATCCTGAAATTCCTGAAGAGGTAGTTGTTCAAAACAATCTCAGACGTAGCCATTTCGACCTTAGTTAGAAATCTCTTCAGCTAACGGTTTGAAACGAGCGCTGTTGGCAAAACAGTCAGTTACGTTCTATGGCTAGATTTTCGTAAGAATCTAGATTGTTCCTACAATAATGGCTGGCCTGTTTGGCTTAGTTGGTAGTGAGTCTGCCTGCGAAGCCGTGGGTCGTGGGTTCAATGCCCACCCAGTGCAAAAGAGCCTTTTCACAAAAATGTTAGCTAGGTTCATGTCACTTTCGGGAACGTTCACTTTTGTGACCGGACTTTATACCAAATTTGTTTTAGACTAGTAACGTTTGTCTCGAAACAAATATTACTACTGTCTATATCTATTTGTTTATTTCAAAACAAATGTAACAACTATTGTAAAATAAATTTGGTATAAAATCCAGACACAAAATGGAATGTTCCGGAATATGACAAGTGACAAACGGAGTTTACATTTTTGTGAAAGCCCCCAATTACGTTTTATGGCTAGATTTTAGTAAGAACCTAGATTGTTGCTACAATAATAGGAATAGTCATTACGGAGCCAGTCTAGCAACAGCTATGACCGTGCGAACAGCGAGCGATGTTTTTTACGCCCAATCATTAGCTAACAATTAATGTAGATGCCACATCGCATATGGTGACGGCGGACATTGCTCTCAATACGGGTTATGAGCTCGCGACTGGCAACACACATGGTATGGGAAAACAAAAGGAATTGAAAAATGTTCGCGGTTTTGGCGTTCCTGAAGGTACCTATATCTTTACCTATACAACTCGTAATATTGTACGAAGGAGTAAGAAGAGTAAGAGGTTTTTTGTTTGAACGCGCAAATATCAGAAACTGCACCGAGTTCAAAAATTCTTTTACCGTTGGGTCCGTTGGTTAAGTACGTGATCCCACTCAGGGATATGGGCTTTATATTGTGTAACACGGCGAAGCCGGGACGGACCTCTAGTAATTCCTAAAATGATAAAGCCATTTCTCCAAATAAAATGATTTTAGCATAATCTAATATTTACCACCTAGACCTGTTTTCTGGCGGCATCGATTCATGGTTGGCGTTCCGAAGACCAGGGGGTCTACCGCCTAACGAAAAATGCTTTGACGCTTTGATATCGCTGTCTCTTATCTTCTCACTTGAAATGAAAGAGACGGCAATGTCAAAGCGTTTTTCGTTAGGTGGTAGACGCCCAGATCTAGGAAGTTTGACTCAACTTTCGTAATAAGCACGCTCCATTGTAGATCGTCGTATAACATCAGACGAGATGGCGGTTGGCGGAAGTTTGCACTTGAAACTTATTATTGTAAAAAACCTCTTTTTATCGTCTACCACGGGTGTTTACCAGTTTACAAGGAATCTTTGCATGCCGTAGAATAACTGGTATTTTTTAAAATCAATTATTTTAAGTCCACACCGTTTTTTTTACGTAATAATTTTTAATATTTTTCTGAAAAGGCTGGAGCGATTTTTACGGGATTTACAGAGATAGAGAGCTGACGTTATATTGAGTAACTTTTGAGAAGAAGAAAAAAGAGTTCACCAAAGTTACGCAGTTCGTCAGGTTAGCGCCAATTTTAATGACGTTCAGGTGGATTACAGAATGGTTTAGATTAGCAAATTAATAAGATTTTCAATTTATTTAAGACGTGTGTAAAGGATAATTTAAATAAATGTCTAGACCGCTAATTTTAAATGAATATCATTTTAATTAAATTTCTTATTATTCAACATTGATACATGTCTCAAGTCTTTTCTGAATAATTGCAAAAAATGGTACGAGCGCCGCACGATCTGGATAATCAAAGATGGCGTCCAATATTCAATTACCGAGGATCGATCATATTGTTTGTTCCTCTCGAAATTACGTTTAACTCGATTCTGAATCTTATTTCCGAAGTAGTACGGTTTATTGCAAATATTAATGTTGTTTTTGGAAGTGTAATCATCTGATCCGTTCCAGTCTTTTGTTTCATTGGGATGCCGGCTTAATTGGGCCGCGCCGATTCCTTGACAACCGAGTAATATCTGCCAAAATCCATCTACAATGCCCAAAAAACAGCAAAGCCTTCTCTCCAACGAACAAGATTCAAAATGCAGCATCACGGTTTTAAATAGTGGTAAGTGTAAGATTGTTTAAGTCGCTGTTTCGGAGTCCAAAAGGATACGTGATGCAATTTAGAAAGATATAACTGTTGTTTAAATTGTTTGTGTATGAATGTTTAATTGCTGGAGCTTTATAGGGGTGAATCATACGTTACTATTTGAGATGATTCTCCTCTATTCAAGTCATCTTAGAGCTTAAAGACAAGAATATTAGAAACATTTTGTTACTTTCACAAAGATTGGAATAACATATGATTATAGAGAAAACTTATCTAGCGCGTAGATAACTTTTAGGTAAGGAAAAACTTGTGGGTTTACATCACCAACACGCTAATGTAGTGGGAGCGGAACAGCGGAGCGAGACGTGAGCGTTAAGATCCTATCCGACATATAAAATACACTCAAATATGGGCTTTATGTGATACCTGTTAGGATATATATTACATTAGCAACATAAATTAGCTGACGGCTGTCACCGAGCGGTCTGCTAATTTGTGTTGCCAACGTAATCTGTATCTTAACGAGCATTACATAAATCCCATATTTGAGTGTATTTTATTTGTACAGGTGTGTTGTGCAACATTAGGGCTGTTTCCACTTCTATCACCACGGCTTCTTTACGATACTTAATTAGCTGCGTCACAGATCAGAAAATAGTTAGTTCGTAATTCCCTAGATATACAGCATTTGACAAAAGCGTCAAAGACGGTATTAGCGATAACATCGTCTTATGTGCCCGAAATATTTTAATCTTCAGTTTAAGCAAGTATTTGTAATTGTTTTGTGTTACAATACAGTGTATCGTATTGACTTACCTCAAAGCACATTCGTCGACGTCCGTCTCGCACAGGGTGCCGGAGTAGGTGGGGGGACAGTCGCACGTGTAGAAGTTCAGGCTGTCCACACACGTGCCCCCGTTCTGGCAGAGGTGGCCCTCGCAGTCGTCGATGTCGATCTCGCAGTTCTGACCCCGGTAACCTGAGGAACAATATAATATTCAAGAAAACGAAAAAAAAAAGAAAATAGCGTAAGTTATTATTTGACATGGTTTTTTATGTGTTCCAACATAGTGAGGATAAGTAAGATTAAGGATAAGTGAAGATAAGACTCATCATGCGAAAAAAATTGAATCTACCCTCAAATATTTTGAGGTTAGTTTTGACAAAACAAACCAAAAGTGAAGTTTATCAACTAAAAGCTTTTAGCGGCAGCAGAAAAAAAACTATAAACTAGAAAAATAAATGAATAGAATTTGAATAGTTTTATCGCGAGTTAAGAACATCCAGCTTCACTCGGATATTGTCATATAAAGACCGTTAATGGAAATAAAAACCTTATCTCTCAAGTTGGATCAAATTAAACTTTTCATGAATAGGTACCGATTGACTTGGTGAAGAACTGCGAACAAGCATCATGACACTGGATTTGCTTGCAAGGAGCAGTTTATTGCTTGGGGAAGTACCACACCCTAGTTATTCTACCGTCAAGCAATTGTTTAAACATTACTGTGTTGCGGTTTGAAGAACATTGTTTCCAGAAGAAATACAACAAGGCAAAGAAAAAACTCATGTCTCATGTAGTACAATGCAGTGTTAAGCGGTGTTTGAGACTCTTTATATTTCGACCAGCAGCGCCCCGCAATAGCAACCGATTCCGTGTTTTTTCCGCGATAAAGACGTAAGCTCTATTAATCTAACTCTTTTCCAAATTTCAACTCCATCCTTTCAGCCATTACGATGTAATTGTGCAACAAAGACCCTTACTTTCAAATTTGTAATCTAAGTAGGATAACCGAAACGCACCGTGTGGCAGGCATATTGCTTACCATCAGTCGCATATCGCGCTAGTCAAATAAATCCATGTTACAAAAAAAAGAAGATTTATTATCTAATAAAGAATCACTCACAGTTTTACGACTGTTTAGTTACGGGAAAAGTAAAACCATAATCTAGAAACATGAATCATTCTAATTAATACGTAATTAATATTCTCAAAAATAATAATTAGTCACATTTACAATTTCGTGAAACTAAAGTTACTAATGAAGGCACATCTGCTTTTATCTTTGCAAAAAAACATCTTGGCTATTTTAGATCTGCCGCTCGGAATTGAGTCGTTTCATTTGGGTAGATTGGAACCAATTTATGATGACTAATGATTTATGCTATCGAGTAGAACATCTTTAAAACTACCATAAATCGCTGGAAATGTAAACGTAAAATAATAATTAACTTTACCATCTTTATTATCAGGTTTTTTTCGAGTCAGGTGACGGTAGAAAGGTCATTCAACCGGCAATATCTTTTTTTTTCATAGTATAGTGACGAAACGAGCAGGACACGTGCCTGATTGTAAGCAACATACCTGTCTATAAACGGCACAGTGACACGCAGCTATTGGAACATGAAGAGCACAAATCATTCCCTAGCACTGAACTGCGGTCATCGCCCAGACATATAAGATGTTTTATCTCTATACCCTATTTCACTGGAAACATTACCCTTCAAACCGGAACACAAACACCGGAACAGTGATACTTCCACGTTACTGCATAGCGGTAGGGTAACTGGCAAAGGTATGGTACTTCCCCACCCAGGCGAATTCACTAAAAAGTCCTACCACTACAAGAAGGAAGTCCTAGACTAAAGTCCTACTTCATAGTAACTGCTGCGGTAGATCATACATTTCCGTCTAAGTTTACACATGAACACGCATTAAAGGGATATTATGAGAACTGGCCAATACTGCCTAAAGAACTGTGGGATAGCGCAGGGTCCAACAATTCTTGATCTTGACTCGTATATGTAATAAATACATTAATATTTAATTCATCTGTACATCAATCAAGTTACGGCTGGTCTAGTCGGGAGAACGGCGACTGCCGATCCGGAGACCCCGGGTTCAAAACCACGCGCACCACTGTCTTTTCGAAGTCATGTGCGTAATGCCGCGTAAAGTGCGTAAACTTTAAACGGTGAAAACATCGTGAGGAAACCGACATGTACCTAGAATCTTTCGAAGTCATCTGCCAATCAACCCGCACTGGACCAGCGTAATGGATTATGGCCTTGACTCTCTCGGCTATCCGCTACTACAGTCTGAACAAACACCCATACTGACCACTAGCTACTTCATGTCTGTTCTCCGCTAACACATGCGCTTGCGCTTCCGAAGCAGCACCGATGATTAGCGGCTGTAGATTCTCATTACCTTCATTAACCGAGCCCGTGTTCCCACGGACGCCACATGTGTCTGTTTATGGGATATAAAAACCTAACGGCGTCGGCGGTTAAATCTTTCAACGCCTTTTTTTTGCAGAACCATAGACAAATATTTTTGTTTCGCTCGGCCCGTTCGACGGGTCAGAAGTTACGACCGAAAATGAAAAGTTTAGATCTTGGGATAGTTTATGCCTTTATTTATTTATTGAATTTAAATTTTTGTTGTGTGTCTGGGTGTTTCTATTTTTTGTATAAATTACTCTAGTTTGATCATGAATTGCCTGATCTTAAGCAATACCAAACCTTAGGATGAAGCACGTTTATCTAGAAAATTCCTATTTTTTTTGTCTATAATAGGTTTGCACTAGACCCCATCTCGCCTAATGTTAAGCGATAACCTATACGAATCCGATTCACTCTAAATTTGAATTCTCTCAGGTTATATCCATTAGGAAATACCCACTCAGACGACGTATTCCAAAGTTGAAGTTGTTCTTATTACGGAAATGGAATGGAACCTCTTAGTTAAGTTTTTTAAATTGAAGTGCTGAAGTTTAAATTGAATAAAAACAATAATATAAATATAAAAACACGTTATTATAGGTTGAATATGTAACGATAATGTAACATAGTGTTAATAACCCAATGCAATTACGGAAATAAATAAACATTAAATATATTTTTTTTTAAATATTTATTTATATTATTTATAATTAAAAAACTAATCTCCGAATAACCCACCTCTAACTGCTCCCGGCGCAAAAGTGCCCATGATGCTCGCCGCGTTCCCACGCTGAATGGCAATGGCCAACCTTTGCTCCAGGAACGCACCAGAGCGGGAGTCACCCGTATTCAAAATATCAACTTAGTTAAGTATTTAAAATATCAACTATAAAACAATGTCGCTTTTCATCTTCTGTTCATTATAGAGTTGCTTGTTTCCAAAAGAACAAGCTTTACTTAGTTTGCGGCTGGATAGCAGTGTGTGAGAAATATTCCAAGAATATTTTACAAACAATATTTCGACATAATTTAATATGTTGCATATTTATGCTACCCGTGATATATTTATATTTTCAAATTTTATCAAGAATTGAAATCGCCAATTTGAATACCGTTTTATGAAGTCATCGGTTTTGCTACATGTGCGATGTGCGAAAGATGTTTTTATCAAACTGGTTATAGAAATTCTAAATATCATTGGACTTTTTAAGCTATACCGTGACCTTAATTTGCATTTTATACTAATGATACTATGGAATAAAAAAAATGATGAAATACGCCTTGCCCCAATAAAATAACTTTTTTTATGTAGATAAGTGCGGGACGAGCAGGACATGTGCCTGATGGTTAGCAACACACCTGTCCATGACAGCACAAAGTCACACAGCTATTGGAATATAGAGAGTCCAAATCATTGATTACCTAGATTAAACTGCACTGCGCTCGTCACCTAGAGATACAATATGATTTATCACTAGTTATTTTTAAACAGGCAGTAATCCACGCTAGTCCTCGAAAAATTTAGAAAAACGCCATAAGATAATGTAAGAAAAATATTCCGTAAGTAACTCTACATTTTCACGATAAAAGTAGGTAGTAGAGGCGGGGCGGGATCGCTAGTATTTTATAATATATTAATTACTATTCAGAAAAACAACTAACAAACAACTTGTCGCACTAGTTTTTAAGGTTCATTTGTAAATTGTGTATCCTATTCTTTTGAGAGTCAAAGTCTATATATCTATCTATGACAAAAATAATAAAATGGAATACTTTTGTTAAAATGTCATATTGAAATATAGACATTCAAATATACATATTTCATAATTGTTATTGTTGTATTATGTATTCAGAGCTAAGTCATAATTTATAAGATTTTGGTCGAAGTTTTTCACACAACACTATCAATAAATAAACCTCAAACTAAACAGCTTGTAGCTATGGGAACTATTTAACTAATATAATAATTTTATAATTGTAAACATATACTTACTAGCTATGCTCGTGGTTTAACACGCTTTAGGAATTTTACCCTCATAAAGGGTAACATTTTCACAAATTTTGAATTTCACATTTTAAGTATTACATTTAATCAAAATGTTACCCTTGAAACATTTTTGTCAAAAATAAATTACCGTGAAAAACTGGTCAACTGCAAGTTATACAAGTTATACGTCATGACACAGCGAGTATAGTATAAAATAGTACCAACTTACTATTACCGATTGAATCCCAACAAATATTCAGTAAACCCAACGAAGCCCGAAACCTCGAACCAATATTTACGTCCATACATGAATGGCTGATTGAATTTATTCACGTTTTACCGTACAAAGGTATTACGAATACTATTTATGACGTAGATTCGGCTATATTAACATAAGTATTAGTGGCAACGTGTGAGAGTCAAATGCACCGTCTTTCCCAGCGGTTAAGTTGACTTCCATTGTTACTGATGCGGAAGCTGTATTACTAATTATTTTTAGAACTTCTAAAACATATGCAGCTTGATAACTTTAACACGTGTTGTCTTCATTAGATATTACAAATGTGTCTTGTTTAACTGTGAGCGCTCCGCGGGTTTACCCGCGTTTCACGTTCCCATTATTTTTCTAGGATAACAAGTAATATACTTTAGTACGGAAACTAACCTGGTTATTACACATTTTAAAACAAATACACGGGTAACTCACGTATAATATAGTCAGAAAAGTCCGACTCGAGTTTCGATCGCGTCCGGCGATCTTCTTCAAGGCGAGTGCGCGCATGTTCGCAGCTCGTTTAGCGAGTGCTAAACGTATAAAAAAGTAATATATTGGCAATATCTGACTTTATTCTGTGTTTAAAAGAGCTCAACGATATTTTTTTTATATTAATGAGTGACGAGACGAGCAGGACATGTGCCTGATGGTAAGCAACATGCCTGCCACATAACAGCACAGCGACACACACCTATTGGAACATGAAGAGTCCAAGTCATCACCTAGCACTGCACTGCGCTCGTCACCCAGAGATCTAAGATATTAATTCTAAGCCCTGTAATTTCTCTTACACGCGTAGGTACTTCCCGTGATTTTCCTGGGATAAAAAGTAGTACTTATATGGGCTATTTCGGATTATATTCTAACTGCGTTTAGCATTTCAACCCGATTCGTTCAGTCGGTTCGACGTGGTTGAGCAACAAACATTTTGAATGTTAATAGAGTATTAAAAACAATGTTAACGGTGCAATTTGTAGATAGGGAGGAAATTTATATTTTAATAGATGATAATTAACTTATTAATGACAGGATATAGAGAAATTTATGAAAATTAACACACATTCCAATTCATTATTCACAATTTTTTGGAGCATTCAAGCAAAACAAAATTCGATGTCGTTGACAGGATTAAGATCATAGACATCGTATTTTATAATTTCCACTTGAATTGCCTAATTATTCGTGTTTTTGGATTAGAGTATAAATATAATATAACTACTCGTATATGTTAAATAGGCAGGCAATAATTTCATTGTTAGGTGAAAACAAATTACTGTTAATTTTAAAAATAAAATATATTAAAACTCAAAGATTAATAAGAAATTATCATAAGACGACCTTATAGCTTGAAAGCTTATCTCTTGTACACAAAAAGGAAAAAGAGATACGAAAACAAGAAAAGCGAAATTAATTAAAAAAAAATAAGGTAGATAGATAAACTCTTTATTGCACTTATTTAGAAAACAAAACAACAAAATTAAACAATAACTTAAAAACAAAGTAGCAATTGGCGACCTTATCGCTAAGAGCGATACCGGTAAGGTAAAAGTAAGGTAAGGCGATAAGGTACCTCTCAAACGAACTGAACAATGCGTACTCTAATTTCTAAAATGATTCACTTCCACTTCGAACACTCGTGTTAACAGCTTGTTGACTCACAGCGCAGGAACTTCTGTGAAACTTTCAGTTATCGAAGGGTCCATGACATGTCAATCTATTAAATACATGCCCACTTAAAATAGACTTCCCATAGTGACGCCATATAGCTAAGTGTGGGAACGGTAACGATCACTTAATTAACACCCGATGCTGATGTATTTATTTATTGCTCACTAAAATAGATTTTTATAGTTGAAAAAACAGCGTTTGAGTACATGAGACATGTGTCTCGATGAGTTGATAAAAAAAGTTTGCAAGAGCAAATATATTATTGTGCTAGCGGTTTCGTAACAGATTTGGAGTTCTGAAGCCCTACTACCTAATTTTATAAATGTAAGTTTGGATGTTGGTAGCTGAAATACCTGAACGACCTGGTTGTAATTTGGAATACGCTGGAAAGCGGAAACTAGGCAGGTTAAGCCTCGGGGTGCTGCTAGTCATATTATAAATGTGAATGTTCGAATGTTTAAATGTTTGCCACAGCCACTAAGTCTGAAATTCGGATCTTTGATAGATTGTACCCTGGAACCGCATATATTATATCGCATAGGCTGGCCTCGTGGCTTAGTTGGTAGTAGCTCTGCCTGCGAAGCCGAGGGTCGTGGGTTCGATTCCCACCCAGTGCAAATATTTGTGTGATGAGTTCAAATGTTTGCACTGTGTCTGGGTGTTTCTATGTATAATAAGTATGTATTTAAAACTATATAAGTATTATATCAGCTATCTGGCCGCCATCCCACAAGCTTTGCTTAGTTTGGGGTCAGATGGTGTTGTGTGTGAATTGTCCACCAATATTTATTTATTTATATTTCGTTGCGGAATATCCTTTTTCTAAATCGCCGATGAAGTCGCGGGCAAATACTAAAAATACTTACTAATAAAAACTGACGAATGACGAAACTGATAAATGTTGAAGTCGGGTGACTTCAACATTTATATTCTTTTGGGTGGTCTGCATAAGAGATATTTAATTGATAATGGTGTCTTAATTTACTTAGAATATAACATAACTGTTGATCATTACAGCAAGAGACAAGCTTCCTAATGAAGTTCCCCGTGTGCCATTTCTCAGTGCGTGTCGCAACAGTTCACCACTGTTGTTGTTGCAACAGTAATGAAGCTAATGAAGCTGCCAGAGAACTAAATAAAAAAGTGATGTAACTTCTGTTGAAACTATGCGGTTGTTCGCAAATTATACGAATCGAGCGGGGAAAGGATGCAATTTCGTGTGTTTAACGTCGGAAATTTGTCTTTTGAATTTGTTTGGTGAATTGCTTTTGTAATGATAATTGAGATTTTTGTTGTTGTAATTGTTTTTGCGCGTTGGGGAAAATGATGTGTCACGAAAACCCGACACCCTGGAGTTGGCTTGTCAACTTTTGTATACATTGTAACTTCAAATTAATGAAGCATATTACACTGTAGATGATTTTCTAAAAGACAGTAATGTTTGGAAAAGGAATATGTCGAAACTGGAACGATTGAATAAGGTCAAATAATACTGGACATTAATGTAAATTTTTATAAGTACCTACCTCCTGTATATAATTATTAATTATTTGGATAATTTGTATTTTGACAGAACAAAGCCTTTTTACAGCTGCATCTTACAAGGCCCCTTTACAGCTGATTAGTTTTTATTTGACATTATTTTTTGGTATTATTTTATTATGTACACGGAATAATTATCTATAATTTACAAATTGTAAGTAACGTTACCAAGTGTTCTTTTGAAATAATGGTTCGAATAAATAAATTGAATTGAATTCAATACTTCTTGAGTTAAATACATTTTCTATTCATGGTTGAAGTTAGATTTTTTAGTGTGAGGAATAATGAAAAGAAGTATAACTTATACATATGTAAATTTAGTGCACACACACTTTATTTCAAATTGTTATGTTTGTTTATATTTATTTAACAGTCTACCATAGTCCACAGCTGGACATTTTTACAACGAAGTAATGTCACAATTAAAAGTAAATTATCTTAAAGCTTTATTTATTTTTATTGGAATCTAACGAAGCTTCAAAAAGTCTATCGTTTGTTTATTCTCTCTGAATTTGAAAAGTTCTAGATAAAATATCTTAGAAAACAATGAGTCCGGCAGTGTATTCCGCTACAGAATCATTACACACAAACGCATTTATCACAGCTATAAATATAAACGCAAACATAATTTCTGGATCTAAGTGCAGCTTTCGAAGTGGGCAGGTCGTGGTAGCCCCAAGGCATGGTCGACTTTCAGACCTTAGTCTACGAAACTATGACTCAGGCACGCAACGGCACAACAACATTCACAATTACAAACTCTATTACTAGGCAGTAAAACATACAATCGAATACACGACGATTTCTTGCATATGACGTGTAATGTATGCTGGCTGTATGAGGAATTTAATACCTAAGGGTATGAGTGTTGTGCATGCAACTTGTACTTCACGATTGAGATGTGATGATTTACAATCAAACATGGATTATTAAGCTGGCATTGAAAGTTATATAGCTAAACTTAACTTTGTAAATGACGCCCTGATCGTTAGGCATTGTATATTCCATGTGTGGTGTATTGTTCAATTTGACTTTGATTTGAATGTGACTTTGGCGTAGCAAAATAAGAAGCCTATGTATGTTTCTCGGGGTTCTTTTTCACAGGCGAAGTTGGCGGATGTTCACGAAATATGTCTTTCTTAGAATTGGAACATGCCGATTTCCTCATAATGTTTTCCTTCACCGTTAAAGCCAGCGGTGATGACAAACTAGTATTACAAACATGTATTGTGAAGTTAGATGTTCTCACTACTAGACATTGCTTCAATGCTTGTAAAGAAATATACTCTGAAATACGGTGTTCTAGTTTCCAAATAACGCCCGTAAGCTAACTTGTATTAGGTGCACTTATCAAATGGCTATTTACATAAAATTATCAATTGTTGCGTGCTGCGGGCGCTATACGAGGCGTGGCCTAAACCGCTAACCTAGACTAAATGTTTAACCTAAGGCCACTAAAACGAGGTAAGAATCAGAGCAGCAGAGTTTGTGTATCTTAACTGCCGATTTATTTAATGATGTTTGATTGTTATTACTTGCGATTCGCAATCGTTAATTCGCAATCCCGCTTGCAACCTGCCAGTTCTTCCAATATAAGTAAAAGTTTGTCATCACTACAGTTTTTAACGCCGACGGAGATCATTGTGACAAAACTGGTATGTTCAAAGAATCCTTCTAAGGCATGCGTTATCAGCCAATCCGCACTGGGTCAGCTTGCTGGTTTATTGCATTTTTGCCTTGATTTTTTCTTTGTGAGAGAAGACCCCGAGTTTCAGTAGGGGCTTTTAGTGAGCTGATTATGCTGGTAATTTAAAAAATCTCCACGGACTCCTCTCCGTGTCTTTTTTATAGTAAGCTTTTGTTACATTGTTTTTCATTTAGGATGCAGAAAGACTTTAATATGTCATCGTAAACGTGCAAAAACCGTCAGATTACAATCCAACGACGTTGTAGTATAAACTAACCTAACCTACCGTATGATTATAATCTCACTCGTTTTATTGTAAACTGACGGTGATTGTATTTTTACGATGACAAAGATATGATAATATTGTTGAAAAAAGTTCTTGGACTCACCAGTAGGACAGTCACACTCATATCTGAGCTGATCTAGCGGCGTACACTTCCCGTCATGCAGACACGGCGACGGGTCACAGGGGATATACTCCGCGTCACAATCCCTCCCAGTATACCCTGGCTCGCACACACAGGTATACGAGCCGTGGGTGTTGAAGCAGCGGCCGTGGTGACAGGGGCCAGAACCCCCGGACCCACTAGAACATTCCACGACGTCCTCAGTGCACCGGGAGCCAGTGAAGCCGGGGGGACATGCGCAGGAGTAGCCGGCGGTGGTGGAGTTGTCGGGGACGCAGCGGCCGCCGTTGCGACACGGCATCGACGCGCAGTGGTCTTCGTGCGAGCATTCTTCGCCTGAGGAAGACAAATACAATTTAGTTTAAAGGAAAATACATAGCTTATTTTTTTAAATTAAAATAATCACTCTGCGGACTCTGGGGTTCGCGAATTTTTTTTTTACGTTAGGCGATGAAAAGAAAATAATGTAATTTTTCTTATACTATGATGATGCTTCCACACTAGTTAGATTTCGTCTGTTCAGCCGATCAGTACTGTTTCGGACTCCGCTAGTAATCGACTCTACATTACAAGGGCTAAGGGACATACCTATACATTGTATTTACTTTTATTTACTTCATTTTATATAGTGTTCTATGAAAAAATTGTATATGACACTAAATATGCATGTAAGTACATAGTTTTCAGGATTCACGTATGTTTTTAACAAAAATTAGAATTACTATATTGTTGTAAATGTCATAGACATAAATATTTGTCAGATAAATAAATATTCATAGTAAAATAAACTAATTATTCAAAAAAACTAGTTTTATACCAGTATGGATTAAAAGATCATTAAGCAAATCTTAAAATGTTAGTTTCCATTATTCATAAAACGTTCTAGAACCTACTATTACATATTCGTTTTTGAATTTCGGTCAGATTTCGGATTCACAATAACCAAAAAGCGAATAACGTTGGTTTGAATTTGCCAATATACATAGTTTGTCTCTAACCTAACAAAGATTTACTCAAGGCAATTCCAGAAGAAACTTCGAAATCTTGAACATTGCTTGTTACTAGTTTATTGGTTTTTTTATCGTATACATTTCAGCGAGTACAATACTGATCTACATGTCTTAATATACCACGTAGCTCTTTTTCTTTCAGACTGCTCGGAGCTCGAAAAAGCGACACTGTTTTATGATTGACAGCTAGACTGTGGAATGCGTTGTCTGAGTAGGTTTTTCCCAATTGATTGAACAGTTGATTGTCTTCAACTCGAAAGTGAATCACGGTTTCTTTAAAATCATCCAACTTAGACCGAATATTTTTGGATGAAAAAAATTGACGACTGAATTTTAAAAAGTTTGTTACGTCAAACGAAGTCAAATACACAAAATTGGGCTAAGTCACGTTTTGTTATAGGTATAAATTTGATTGCGACTCCGAGCAATTAAAACTCTATTTTATATCGATGTTAATCCGTGTGGATATAGCGAATTCGACGACTGCAGTGCCTAAAATTTAGTATGAATTGCTAATTAAAACGTGATCGTATTTTGAAAACATTATTAACGTTATAAATATTGATATTTCGGGCAGTTACGTTGCACAGATACGATAAGATAAAAAAAACTGAGAAAACTAGACAATAAACTAACATAATGAATTTGGATTTCGAAAACATGGGCCTATCGACACAGAATAACCATAAACTACACAACAAGGCCATACGTTCTACATATGCAAAATATTTGATAAAAATCAAAATATAATAATTTTCCTTTTACAATCTTTTAGCGTATTAACATAGATGACGAGATAAGAATGATATAAATATAAATGAATTACTTTACGAGGATTGTGACACAGATGCTCTATCAGTCCACTTACTAGAACCAGATATTGATGGTCGTTCCATCATTTTATGGTCAATAACACCATTAACTAGATAAAGAATTTTGTCAGGTCATAGCACTTTGATTGGAAATAAATGTTATCTATCTTCAATCATAAACATATAATAAGGATATTTGAGTAAAAACTATTTGTTCCGACGTTTCGGGCGTCGATTTCCATAAACACATAAGACATGAAAAAAACAGTGTCAGAAGCCAAGCTAGCTAGCTATAAATAAATAATGTGCGCTTTTGCAATGCACATATCGACATCACTCACGAACTCGGAACAGTTCGGAACAGTGCGAGATTTAGTGCCTGTAGGGACAGGCATGGATTCCAAATTTAAATGTTTTGTTGTAAAAAATTTAGTTATTACATATATTTGCAATATATTATAGTAATTGGCGTTTTGTCAGCCTAATTCATAAATAAATAAGGCTTAGAGGTTTGTGTGCGTGTTGGATTTGTTGACCATCCCACTATAGCAATCGACACGATATTTCAAAAACCGGACACAAAAATTGAAAGCAGAATTTAATTACACAATCTCAACAAACCTGTTGGCTAAATACGGTATTGGTATATCAAAAGTGCACTTAAATATCAATAGAAACGTAATCATTCGAAAATAAACTCTCGTGGTAACATTTTAGAGTTTCAATTATAATAAGAGTGATGAAGGAAACACCTAGATGTACTACTTTCCAAAAGTTATCTTGTTATATTATTTCCTTGGTAGTGACATTTATTACACTTGTATTAATTGCGTTAGTGTGTCTGCGGTTTCACTTGTCTCTATTGAACCTGTTCTGTCTTCTTTGGAAGAATGGGTGAGTAGGCTAGGTTTCAAGTCTAAAAGATCAAATCGCACTCTTAGTTAATTTTCATATTTACAAAAGACTTGTAATCTTTTGTATATACAAAAATTGCATTTTTTTGTCTTTAGGGCTAAACCAATAAAGATTTTGTGCCAACCTCTAGGGCTTAGTGCTCAGCCACTATGGCTTATAGCTAAGACTTAGGCCCCTAAGGGTTAGAGCTAATTCATTAGTGTCTATCATAATTAATTATCTCCAGGGTTGGATCAGTCATAACTCAATTATGTAATGTAATTCATAATATTTCAAGATTTCTTCGCTTACTTAGAACTGATTTCAGCATCATCCTTAAGTTTTCTCTAAGTCCTTTTTATTTCACTGTTAGGTATATAATATACTATATTTCTCTCTCTCTTGTTATGCCATAGGATAACATAAGAAAACTCTTTATGAAAAGTCCACACAGGAGAATAATTACAAAAGAAACCGAAACTATTTTTAAATTTGACGTTATGATTGGCGGCCTTATTAGAGCGATATCTTCCAGGGAACCATATCATCTTCCTCTGTCCTGTGGTAAACGATTCCAGTTTCGACCCGGAGGTAAAAAAACCGATTCCAATTATTCTATTTTTGTTCTAAAATCCTTGTTTCAAAAGTAGCCTATAAATTCTCAATTAATTTACTAAAACTCGTTCCTTTGTTATTTAAATCTGAATCCAAAAACTTATTACATAAGGTTTAGGATTAAAAATTAGTTAATAGATGTTGTTGCCGACGGCGATGTTTAAGTGATTTAACTTGTTGTTGTTGACCTTCTTTGATGAAGTGCAAACGTTTAGGTAAGTATTATTTATTACCTGCATTAATCAATCAGATTATTTTTTGTGGGTTGGTCGAGAATATAAATTTAATTACACACTTAATCATCAATTAATTATTAAGTAACTAATAAGTGAAATCTTTGGCAAAGTAAAGTTACGGCTGGTCTAGTAAGTTACGGCAGGTCTAGGAAGTAAACTCTGAACTCTGACACTGCACCATTATAGGAGAAACCTTGTGGAGGGTTTTAGTTGGTAAGGGTGCCCTTCTGGCACCGAGTCCAACACTGTTAGTTCGTGCGTAAATGCATTTCCCTCCAATTACAAAAAAAAAAAGGTCTAGGAAGTTACGGCTGATCTAGAAGTTACGGCTGGTCTAGAAGTTACGGCTGGTCTAATCGGGAGAAAGGCGCCTGCCGATCCGGAGACCCCGGGTTCAAACCTCACACGCACAACTGTCTTTTCGAAGTCATGTGCGTAATGCCGCTAACTTAAAACGGTGAAGGAAAACATCGTGAGGAAACTGACATCTACTAGAATCTTTCGAAGTCATGTGTCATCCACCAACCCGCACTGAGCCAGCGTGGTGGATTATGGCCTTAACTCTCTCCTTGCGAGAGAAGGCTCCGAGTCCCAGCAGTGGGAACATTTAGTGGGCTGTCGATGATTGAATAAGTGAAATTTAGAAAAAAAAACCTATTGCATGCTGAAACAGTCAGGGGATGAGCAAGTCATTTACACGCCTGAATAATATAGAATCAGTCGGGTAAATACCTCGCAACAAATCCAAAATCTCTGCACTGCATTGCTCTCGACACCCCAAAAAAAAAGATCAGACTCAGACTCACTCAGAACTCTTTGTAGAGTCCGTCGGAGTGTCTGAGGAAGTCCCACAGTTTTGCCAGTTATTCTACCGCCAAGCAGTAAATGTGTATTTGAAGGAAATGTTTTCTCCGCAATTAAATGGCAATAAGATGATACTTATATAACTCCGTAACGAGGGCAGTACAGTGCTAGACAGTGATTTAGACTCTTCATCTTCAAATTACTGCGTATCAGTGTTGTAATGTATGAGTAGGTGTGTTGTTTACCATCAGGCTCATGTTTTCTCGTCCCATCACTTTACTCTATTTAAAAAAAACATATTGACACAAAGTTCTAAAGAACTAACAAAGAATAAGAAACCTGTGCAAAGAATTCCAAAGGTCTGAGTAAGTTCATTCATGGTGACAAAGATAGTGGTTACGTCTCAGGTTATTTATTCGCACTGACCACAATATCTTGTGCATTTATAGTAAGTAGTAGTGTGCGTTTGTGCTGGTTACTCATTCAATCAACTGCCAGAACTACACGAATATAATGGAATCTATACATATAAAAATCAATGCCACTTTTCGTTGTTATTGAACTCCTCCTAAACGGCGGACCGATTTGAATTATTTTTTTTGTATACGTTTGGGTAGGGCCCTGGAAGGTTTAGATTCACAAATCAGACCGGCAGAAGGCGCTGCAGTTGATATCTAGGTTATTATTCGAGCGAAGCCGGAGCGGGCCGCTAGTAAAATATAATTTATTATGATAGAAAGAACATTCACAAATGATTAACAAAAGATGTTAATCATTAAGAATTATGAATGACTAGCAGCATCCTGCGGGTTTAGTCTCGTAGCTTTCGTGATTTTCCAGCGATGAAAAGTAGGTTATAAACGATTGCAGACTATAATCTAACTTTATACCAAAATATCAATCCAATCCGTTCAACCGTTCCGTCGTTATTGAACAACAAACATGGAAACATCGAAACTTGGAAATTTATAATTTTAGTTAGATTTTAGACTTTTCATATTACGTTCAAAATTATGTTTATACAGTGATTTATAGAGAACTTAGTTAAAACATTGATAACAGAAGATAAAGAAGATAGAATACTACTTTTATTTTAACTGTTATAGGTTTCGCACTTGACCACCATCTCGCCTGATGTTAAGCGACGATGCGATCTACGATGGAGCGTGCTTACCTAGACGAAACCGATTCGCTCTTGATTTGAAGAGACACCAAAATACTATTTGTCGATTACAGACTTTTGCAGGTATTATGGAATTAAAATGCAGCGTATGCGCATAGGAGACGTGTACCAAGAAATACATCTTTCAAGATGATGTGCCATCTACTAACTAACACTAGCCCAGAGGATTATGGCCTAGACTCATTCCTTGCGAGACAAGCAGGTCTACTACGAAAACAAACTCCGAATGATCGGATCCGACCGACAGCTGAATCGGATTGTAGCGTAGCCTACTACGAAAAACAGTCAGATCGATACAATCAGAATCAGAATCGTCAGTCGGAAGTTAATATAGACTTAGGTCGGATGAGTGTCGAATCGAACGAAACGGCCGTTTCTATCAACCGACAGATTGTCTTTCGAGGTAGGAAAAGTCCATAAGTTCGGCCGATATATCGTTTATCGGACTTCGTAGTAGGCCTGAAGACCCCAAGCCCCAGCAGTGGGAACATAAAATGTCTTGGGTTATATGAAAATAAAATAACTTAATTGTATTCAAATCGATGGAGTTGAACCTGTAAGGTGTGGGCGTTGTTCTGAGATTTGCATTTTCCTTGTTGCCGTCTCATTGTCTAGTTTCGCAGACAACTGCAAGGTAGATACATAACAATACATTTCAAGTTATTCAAGGCAGGATAAAATATCTCTTTATAGTTAACTAGTCGCCCGACCCGGCCCGGCGAACGGTTACTTATTATAAATCTAAATTCTAAACCATTCTCGAATTTAAATTAAAAACACAAAAAAAAAAAAATCGGACCAGTCGCTTAGGTTTAAGTTGAGAAGATAGAAATGACAAACACGCACTACAGAAGATTATATCCTACTAATATAGTAAATGTCAAAGTTTGGCTATTTGGA
The DNA here is from genome assembly GCA_963693475.1 of Ectropis crepuscularia. Lineage (NCBI taxonomy): Eukaryota > Metazoa > Arthropoda > Insecta > Lepidoptera > Geometridae > Ectropis > Ectropis crepuscularia. The sequence continues at coordinate 30,212,454 of OY856339.1, read as the reverse complement.
TGTTCGTTGCTTAATCACGTCGGAACATCTGGAACGCAGTTAGATTATAGTCAGGAATAGCGCCCAGGCTACTTTTTATCCCGGGTAAATAACGGGAACGGGGACTGCGCGGTAAAATCCGCGGGGCGTTGCTATAATATAGCAACGCCCCGCGGATTATGTTAAACTAGATATTCAAAAAATTCAAATTCAAAATTAATTTATTTCAGGTAACTTAACCCATATAGGTACAAAAAATAGCACACAAAATAATAATAATGTCAATCATTTAGTCATTCATCGATAGTCAGGGAAGCTAAACAAAATATATCTTCGTTATATATCCGTTATTCATCATATATCCTCATCTCATAATATATCCGTTTTTGAAATTGATTAGACTTTAATTTTAGATAACTGACTTTGAAACGGATTGGCAGACCGAGATCTGCTCTGCAGGTCTACTACGAAAATAAACTCCGAGTGATCGGATCCGACCGACAGCTGAATCGGATCTGTAGCCTACCACGAAAAACATTCGGATCGATACATCTCGGTCGGAAGTCATAGACTTAGGTCGGATGAGGGTCGGATCGAACGAAACGGCCGATTCGATCAACCGACCGATTGTCTATCGAGGTAGGAAACTTCCATAAGTTCGGCCGATATATCGTTTATCGGACTTCGTAGTAGACCTGCAGGAAGTAGATTAGTACCGATACATAAATAATATATCTGTAGATTGTGAATGAATCAGTTTTTTTCTAAGTAAACGTGTTCTACCATATACCGTATCGTTGGTAAAACACGTGGCGTGGCGGAAGCTTATTTTTATGAGACACTTATGGGCAAACCAGGTCAGAAGCTATTAGAGAATAATTAGGTACATATTAGAATTATACCTTTTTGAAAGAAAGATTATTTATACCTACAAGGCACATGACTTATATTCTGTTGTTACTATCATATACAAGTTATAGTGTTGCTTTTTATTCAACACTGAGGGGTCATACATAAATTTTCAAAAAAAATCAAAATATTTATTTCTTCTAAAAACTACTCTTATGAAACAAGTACAATGGAGTTTCCTTTTAAGCATGGGTATACTCGTACCTGTAGTAGGAGACTCTGCTAATTTCTACAATAACAAAAATATATGAGTAGCCTTATGATTATACAAAAATGGAAAAAATTAATAAAAACAAATTAAATGAACATGTTTGTTGACAGGTGTTTATGTTGTGTGTGGAGGTGTGTATGTGTAATGTGTATGTGTGTGTGTGTAATGTGTATGTGTGTAATGTGTATGTTTGTTTGCGTGAGAGAGTGTATCCTACCTAAGTTAACTGCTGTTTTAAGTTACTAATTTCTAGATGTATAATTGCAACGTGTGTGACGTCACACTAGAAAGGGGTCATAAGAAGGGGAAGGTCTCACAAATGTGACCAACAGAAACAAGAACGAGCGAGGGGTCAAAATCACGAAACAAATGGGACTACTTCATGGACGACCCCCTTCTTGGGATTAAAATCGTATCGTATCAACGTATCAACCCATATAGTACCCATTAGGAGGCACGGGGGGTCTCCCTCTAACCAAGTAAGATGGTTTGTCATAAACTGTCTGTATAATCTAGCGGTGGAAATGCGGTGGAAACTAGCGAACGATTCTCTGGTCTCAGGCACAAAACACTTTTGTAATAACCTAGAGGTAGTTTCCAGACGAATAAATTCTATATCCTATCAGTTTAGGTCTGATTATGAAAAGAGATGTTAAGTATAAATATGTGCTAAAGAATGGTAACTGACCTGTGTACCCCGGAGGACAGTCGCATTCATACGTATCCAGAGACGTCAGCCGACACGTCGCGCCGTTCAGGCAGGGGGCCGAGTCGCAGGCCGCTGGTACCCTGATCTCGCATAGGGATGCGCTGAAGCCCAGGGGGCAGTCGCACGCGAACGAAGGAGGGCCGCCCCCCGCGCCGGGGCGCACGCGACAGGTGCCCCCGTTCTGGCATCGAGGGCTCGACTCGCTGTGGCAGGGGTTAAGGTGCTGGCAGAACTCTCCGGCAAATCTTGAGGTACAGCTGAAACAATGGAGAATAGATTAGCAAGCAATAAATAACATATCATTCTACTAATATCATTAATGCAAAAGTTTCGATGTTTGTTGCTCAGTGAGCTCAGAACACCTGAAAGGTTCGGTTTGAAATTTGGAACACAGAGTAGGTATAGTCTTGAATAACACAAATTGATAGGCTACATTTTATCATAATAACGGGATTGGAAGCTATGCACGCGGAACCGCGGGATGCTACTAGTCTTTAAATATAAAAATTTCGTGCTACTTTGTTTGTCGGCGTTGAACTAAACTACTTAACCATTTTTGTGAAATTTGATTCAACTTGAGCTATGCCATAAAATAGAAGACACAAGATCTACGAAGCCTGCCAGTATCTCACATATACACGACAAGACACACTTATTGAATTCCTCCAGCCAATACCAGTAACAATTCCAAGAAACGTATCGTACAGGGTCCCCATTAAAATCATTTAAACCTTTTCTATTCTATTAACAGGGCGCCCTAGGAGGTCCCTGGACCTCCGACTCTCGACACAATAGCCACAAGGCTGTGTCGTATAAATTTATACGAGAGCGGTAATGGTCATGCGCAAAACAAGAATATACTACGGACTCTTAGCAAAATAGCCCAAAATTCATTTTAGTAAATTTACTTTATTAACCGATTTAAAATAAAGTGGCCAAGTGCGAGTTGGACTCGCCCATGAAGGGTTCCGTTGCAGCAAGTAACATAATATACATAGTACACATAGTTCTTGTAGTTCGTTGTAACTTTGATCGCAGTTTCAATAACAGTGTATTTATGACGTACTAAAAAAAACAACTCATCGGATCGAGTTCAAACCAATTTTCGTTGGTAGTTTACATGGTAATGTACATCATATATATTTTTTAGATTTTTCATTCTCTTACTTTAGAAGTTAGAGGGGGGGGGGGGGGGGGGGGTGGGAGATTACACACATTTTACCACTTTGGAAGTGTCTATTGCGCAAATTATTTAGTGTAGACGAAAATCATTTTAGAAACTTCAATATCATTTTTGAAGACCTATCGATAGACACCCCAAACGTGTAGGTTTGATGAAAAAAATTTTTTTGAGTTTCAGTTCTCAGTATCCCCATACTGAGAACTGAAACTCAAAAACTCAAAACTCAAGGGGGGCAAACCTAATTTTTCTTTTTTTTTAATTTTTCTGTTCAAATCTTAATGCGGTTCACAGAAAACATCTACTTACTAAGTTTCAACAGTGTAGTTCTCATAGTTTCGGCAAAAAGTGGCTGTGACATACGGACGGACAGACAGAAGACAGACAGACAGACATGACGAATCTATAAGGGTTCCGTTTTTACGTTTTACGGAACCCTAAAAAGGAATAGGTTCGCAATTCGGTTGTATATTTTTTTTATTATGTACTCATTAGAAATTTTTACTTGATGCTATTTCTTCGTCAAAAAAACTACGTACATCAAAAATTAAGTAGAAAATTGGTTTTCCATTATTATTCTTGATTTTAATTCTCTGTTCCGTTTCAAATTCCAAGCAAGTTCTTTATTTGACACATCGATTATTTTTAGACACTTAATTATGTATGGAAATATGATACATATAATACTATTCAATTAACATTAACATTATTTAAATATTTCGCAGTGGCATTAATATCGCGCATTTTTGTAGTAGTAGGGTAGACTGGGTACGGTTGAAACGGTGGACGGTTGAAACAAAGTGAATATCTTGTGAATAGTGCGTGATGAGGTGAGGGGTACAAGGGGACTTCGAAGCGGGCGACAGGTTGAAACATGAATTTTAGTATTGCGTCGCTCTTCGGGCGCTGTGCTTGTCTGTAGGAGGCCCCATTGTGTTTTTTAATGGAAAAGTAAGTATTTCGATGTCTGCATTTTTGCAATTATTAAGATTTCATTTATAGTTAGAGTATTGAGAGTTTTGTTACAGTTAAATTGAAGGTTGTACAATATTGTAGTATGATTAGTTTTTATTTAAATTTACTGTCATTCTTACTGTGAACCGTTTTATACCAAGATGGGGGGGTGGGGACAGTTGAAACATTATTTGTGGGTACAGTTGAAACAGTTTATTTATTAAACTTTCTTGTTTTTTAGAAGCCGAGGGTACGCCAAAGAAAGACTACAAAAGGTGAAGCCGACTTATCAACATACCAACGACGCCATGAAGATGTGAAAGAGGGATCTTTCGTTGAGAACAGCGGCAGAAAAAAATGGACTGAACCACTGTTCCCTGTTCAGATATATACGTAAACGAGATTCGACTGGTAACGGTGACAGTCAAGAAATGGGATATAAGGCCCATAATCGTTTACTTACCCAGCAACAAGAGCGTAATTATAAGTATAGCTAGGGTTGCCATCTCTAAAGTTCGGCAACCAGGACAAGACTCGTGAAAACCCCGGATTTTAGAGCTGAAAACCCGGACATGTCATCAGCTTTTTTAAATACACTTCACAGATTGTAAGTTTGAAGTTTGAACAGCTGAAAATGATATAAATAATCTTTTTATGCATATTTGGCTGCCATATTACAAGCTTTGCTTCGTTTGGGGTTAGATGGTGTTTTGTGTGAATTGTCCGCCAATATTCCGACCTTTAACAAATTTCATTTAGTTAAGTAGGTAGGTAATCTTTTATCATTATTTATTAAGAATTTATTGAGTCGGCTCGTTGGTTCATCGCGGCGTATACCTAGGCTCAATGAGACTTTAAACTTATAAACCCGGATTACAAAATGAAGTCTGGCCCGGACGCTCCCCGGACGTGTTCTAAACTAGGACAAATCCGGGGAAACCCGGACGGATGGCAACCTTAAGTATAGCCAAAGAATTATCGCTACCAACATCTAATTATTATTTAGTTTAAATTGTACTTAATATAAAACTGAAGGCTGATTAAAAATAATGTTAGATTATAAATATAGTCAAAGACTAGAATATTACTTAATAAAAATATTTGTGATAGTCAACTCTGCCATTACCATGCGAAACATGTTATTAGAAGATTAATAAATGATGATAATTGATTATATTTTGTATTATTTCCATATGTTTCAATTGACCCCAGACACTGTTTCAACCGACCCTGGCATGGGGACGGTTAAAACAAATTACTTTTTTTTTTTAATTTGATTTTGCGCAGAAATTACTATACAGTGATCTTAAATAACATTGCCCTATAGTAGACAGATATAAGGTCTTTTATTTAGTATGTTTCCGATATCGCTCGCTTAACAAATCCCGATGCTATGCATGATAAATTCTAAAATGTTTCAAGAGTTTGCAGAGTCCGTCTGGGAAGTACCACACCTTTACCAGTTATTCTATCTCCAAGCAGTAATGTGAAAACATCACTGGTTGTGTTCTGCTTTTAAATTAAAGAGCATAAAGATAAACCATCTTAAATCTCTGAGTGACGAGCGCAGTGCTAGCTAAGTAATGAATTGGACTCTTCGCGTTCCGATAGCTGCATGTGTGCGCTGTTATGGACAGGCATGTTGCTTACCATCAGGCACATGTCCTGCTCGCCTCGTCACTATTTGTACTCTAAAAAAATTGACATTCCAAAATTTTCACAAATAATAACTCAAACAAAACATTATAATAACAATAATACTTCATACTCTTAATTAAGACTTGTTTTGTTTTCTCTTTTTAATTGTTATTTTTATTTTTGTCAAAAATTAAGGCCTAGTTTTGTAGGTATGTTGTTTCCTGCCCGTGCACGGTTTCGTGGTAGAGATCGCTCTAAGCGATTAGACCGCCAATTAGAATGCTAAGTTATTTGTATGTTTTTTATATTTCGTTTTCTGTTTAGTGTTTTAATAAAGAGTTATTGTATTGTAATATAGTACGGAGTAAATTTGAACGTTTTGAAGTCTGAACAATGGCTTACAAAGGCTGGACTAGCACACCACATACACATCCAATAAAGCCGCACAATCGCGACCGTCGCCGGACACCGAACATAAATAACGCAGATACTCGCGACACGAGCGCGTGACGTGCGCCCGCGCAACACGCCGCTATCGCCTGTATGCCGAGGGAATATTGGAATTTGTGCGGTTAAGAAAATATATGCATTCAAAGAGTTTGTAAATCTTCGAAATTGTGTATTTGACAACTAAGTATAAAAGGGTGATGAGTGCAGTGCTAGCTTATGATTGGACTTTTCGTGTTCCAATAGCTGTGTGTCACTGTGCTGTTATGGGCATGTTGGTTTTACCATCTGACCTGCGTCTCGTCACTCTATATGATAATTAAAAAATTGGAGTCTAAATAATGGGACAATTCACACACAACACCATCTGACCCCAAACTAAGCAAAGCTTGTATAATGGCGGCCAGCTAGCTGATATAATACTTATATAGTTTTAAATATATACTTATTATACATAGAAACACCCAGACACAGTGTATGTAATGTTCGGTTAATCGCAAAACTTGATTTATGAGGCAAAATATACGGTCTGTACAGTGTGTTGTGGTGATAACCCAGCGATTTTTAAAGATCAAATGAGAGATGGAGATCTCCTCATTTCCCAATGAGACGATACATATTTTTTCTTTAGTCTTCTCGAGGCCACGGCCGTTGTAATCCGACCGAAACATCGGGGGCTAGTAATAATTGAATATTAATTTAGACGGTGATTAAGTCCTCTATAGGTAACAAATATTTTTAATATGAGTTCAAATCACGAAAGTTTACAAGTCATTTTTGATTTTTTTATCTCAAAACATAGTTCATATCAAATTTAATCGGTGCAGATACAAGTTATGTTTATAGAGTCATAGTCATATGAAAAGCACAATCCCACCGTAGAATTTAGTCGCTTTAAAAGATTTTTGTATACAGCGGAAGTCCCGGCCTAAGAACATACCTATTACGTTACACAAAGCCCGTAGATATTACCATAATCCCACAATATATTACAGAAACATGATAACCGACGAATAAATATGCGTGAAATATATATTGGTGCACATTGATTTATATTTTTATGTGTCTAATTTATATACGTACCGATATCCTGAACGGAAACTTATGTCACTGTATAACTAACGATCAATTTCTGTGTTATTGAAGTGAAAACTTCTTTAGGCGCGCCTAGACAGATTTTTCTTGGGCTGTGAATTCAATTCTAGCGTCACGCTCGGGTATGATAAGAAATCTTCGGGTAAACTCGGGACCATAGCTATTGGTTATCTAGAAATGCGTCAGCCAATGGGAAATGCTAAAAGAGCGTGGCCTGCCCACCATGGCATGGCCATTTAGAAATGTGTCAGGCAATGGGAAATGGTGACGCATTTCTAGATGGTCATGCCATGATGACCAGGCCACACCCTCCGGTTACACCCGTGTAGTTTCCAAAGTAAGCTATCAAATTCTGAGTTATAAGTTTTCACTTCTATCGGCAGTTCCTATGCATGCCAATTTTTTTTAGCGCTGTTATAATCTGCATTAGAAACAAAATAAATTGGTTAATTATCCAGGTAACCGTTAATATCATAGGAAAGGTTAGAAGACAGCGGGGGAGTCTTGTTAAGTAATAAAACTAAATGCAACTAATCATTACGCCTATATCGAGTCGAACCAAAGTAATACCCCACCCACATTCTATGTTAATGCAGTTACATTAATGAACTTAGTTTCATTTATTGCTGTAGTTCGATACTCACACTTCAGGCGTTTGTGGGAAAACAAACATTACCAATCGGAGTAGCGGCGTTTGTTCGGTCGCGTTCGTATCGGGTCATAAAATCATATTGGTTTCTCTGATTACAAGATTACGGATGAACTGTTTATTCAAATTTCGTATGTGTGTTTTATCATAATATCTATCAGCATTAATTTTCTGAAATGGGCCAACCTTTTTTTTCCTAATTTGATCAAACAAATTAAAAAGCAATAAAAGCTCGGGACCATTGGGTATTTAAACATACTTTCTACAAATTAGAGAGCTTTTTACTAGAGTCGTAGAATTTTTAGTCTCCGATTAAATCGGAAACTTTTCGGTATTTAAAACCGTAGGACATTGAATGGAAAATTCAAATCAAATTAGCACCAAACTATGAATGATTAGGTACATTTCATTACTGTTCAACAAAGCGGCCATTTCCTACGTTTTTTTTTCATTATGCGTAATTTGTAGTGCAACAAATATCCTAAAATATTATAAACGCGAAGCTTTAAATGTTTGTTGCTCAATCACGATGGAACGGCGCAAACAGATCAAGTTAAAATTAGTGAAATCGCGGGGCGCTGCCAGCAAAAGATAAATAATGTCAATTTCTCCAACTTGTGTGAAAATTATTATTTGCTTGTATATCTTTTCGCACCCATGGGTCTAAGCAAAGCATATCAGCAAATAATACATATTCCTATAGATCAGGCCCTTAGCATTGCAGCATTAAACTTGAAGGGAACCTGTAAGGCGTGGGTGTCGGAGCCTGCGGCGCCCACGCACTGACCTCCACATTACCTCTACAGAGGGATGGGAGCAACATAGCGAGCCATAAAACAACGAACTTATATGGACGATATTATCGTACGTTCAACAAGAGTTTTGACCTTTTCCTGCATCGTTTTAAGATTTTGCATCAGTAATTGTTTTTGTTTGGAATGTTACACATTACATAAATAGCAACCAATATAGTTAATGCCTAACATAAAATAAATAGCAAGCTGAAATATGATACACGAGTCTAGTGTTAATTTATTTGAGTTAGGAATTTTTTGGGAAGTGAAAAAACAATTGCGCTCGCGGCGATCTTACCGTTACCAACTCTTCTATATATATAAGTATGTACAAATAGTGTATATGTAGTATGTACGTACATAAACACACATCTATGCAACCATACATATTCCGAGATGGGAAAAAACTTGAACTCGTGATACTGTCAACATTGCGTACATATTTTGTGTTTTTTCTGGAGACGCTCCAGAAAAGGGAGAGTATAACTGTTTTTTATTTCGTTATTGACACTAGCAACACCATCCTCACACTAAAACTGTAACAATCTTCGTTAAAAGTCCACAACTATTTTAGTATAGCCTTAAGACAGTTACGAGTCGCACACAGCACTATTTATTTTCCGCGGGCGCACTCTGTCGAACGCGACACGGGATCTCCCGTCACCGATATAAATTATTGCCTTCCACCGTCGCCGTAGGAACAGTTTTCGAGCTAGACGCAACATAGTGTCGTGTGCTCAAGCTGCTTCGTTTGTTAATTGAGAAATGTCTCACCATCACAGCGTGCCAACAACAAACTTTTTCAAAAGTAATTAGATCTACGATACGTCCAATAATTTATTGCTTGCTCTATAATGAAGATTTAGTTTCTAGAAAGTCAGGGTACCCTGAACAAAAGCCCTATTTTCGCGACCGGTTATAATTTGTGAGATAATCTCAGGTAGCCGCTGTCATCTTTTTGCGTCGTTATTGTTTTAGTAACATGCGGTAATTAAGAAGCGCGGGAGCAGTCCGGTTTTCTCCTTGTTTTGTTTTATGAACGATAATTTCGTCTTCAATTTACAATGGGACTTGATTGTTTTAAGTAGATGTTTATTTCCTCATTGATCTCGTACGTTTATATTGGAATTTTTATATGTTTTGAATTTTATGACTTGATCGTTTACTTCGCTTTTGTTCATCATTTAATTGATCCCGAAAAGTATGCACTTAAAACAAAAACTATACCCATCTCTGGTATAATATCGATTTTCCTACCCACGCATATTTCACGTGATTTTTAATTGATTTAAATGATCCTCATAAAAAACAAATTAAAATTTAACAAACATTTCCAATTATTCAATTTCACTCGAGAGAATTTTATCATCGTTGATAAGAAATGGTTAACATTACTTATCTCAAGATCATTATTGATCGTAATTACAAGTACGAATATGTAAAAGCTTTGCTTAGTTTGGGGCTATTCAACAATATATTGGTGAGCCAAGGGCACAATTGAATGTATTCTCAGTTTTCAGTACCTACATACATTTTACGCTTTTTGTAGGATAATGTTATGTTATTCTTCCTAAATTGATCTTGGTTTATATATTTTGTGTGAGTAAAGTATGCCCTACACATTTGTTAGTCAAGATATGCTTCATGAATGCAATCTAAGTAGAAGATTTTTTGACAATTATGCCTTTGTCTCGCCGAAGGTAAGTAATAATATATATATATATATATATATATATGTATATATGTATTATTTTACGATGAAAAAAATCTTTTCGAATTTGACACATCTGGTAGCTCCAGATTTGTTCTATTTTTAAATCAAAAAATATTCCGAATGGTCCGCCCATCACCGCCGCCACGGCTCATCTGCACTCCGATGCAGTGCGCGATAGTGCGCCGGCGCACGCATGCGCGCACGCCGCGCGCGTCGCCTATCTGATAGCGAGCTCTTCCGAGAACGTGGTGTGGACAGCTAAGGAGCTGCTTACCTGACTTCTATTGCGGAAAACTACTTCCAACTAAGAAAGCCTGACTACCCTAGTACTAAAATAAAAAATGCGAAACTTTGGATGTTTGTTGCTCAATCACTTCGGAACGTGAAATTTGGAACATTTTTAGAAATTAGAGAGAGAGCTACTCTTCATCCCGGGAAATTATAACGAACCGGAACAAGTTGTTTTAGAACTAAACGCAAAAACATTAGCATTTTTACGAAATACTATGTTGTCAGATCTCACTACAAAAACAGGTTATAAAAATAGATTACTTTACTACTTACTATCAACTACAGCATCGTCAAGACCTTCTAAATTAGCTCAATCATTATCAAGTTATCATTATTGATCGTCTTCTACTTTACAAAGACGACAAGCTAAAATTATGTGGCCAGTACTGGATCATTTTTCAGAACGACATGCGTAGACGTCCATTTAAATTCCTGTCATCTTTATTGGACGCTAGTATGGTCTAGGCCCGTACTATAAGCACATACGGCGATCGTACATTTCAAATAACGTTCGACATTTCGCGCAGTAGGACTGCGAACCGTATCGCTCGGCAATAAAGCTTGCGAATGCGTTGCACGAAATATTGATCGTCAATTGTCTCGCAAAATCATGCCAATGACATAATAATCATGGTACGGGGCCCTGTGCAGTTATGCGACCCGCAAACTCGGAATTAAAAACTTTGTCGTAAAATTAATTGTAGAAGCGCATTGTTATATGTTGCTTCCATTTATAGAATATGATACACTAGCAGCGCCCCGCGGTGTTACCCGCGAAGTTCCCGTTCCCGTTGTTCCCGTTGTTCCCGTTGTTTTCCAGGATAAAAAGCAGTCTATGTGTTCTTCCAGACTATAATCTATCTATGTTCCAAATTTCAGCCCGATCCGTGCATACGTTATGACGTGATTGAGCAACAACATCCAAACATCCATACATTGACATTTATAATATTAGTAGGATGTCCGTTTGAGGTTTTTAACAAAGTTACGATTTGTATAATTCTCAAGGATGTGAATTTAGAGCAGGTGTATCGTATTGATATCAGCCGATAAAGTATAATACCCAATTATTATTGTAATTACAATAATTAGAGAACGTTATCGTTCAAAGTTGAGGAAAATATTTTAAGTAATATATTTTACGGAAACAAATAAGTTGAACAAAAGAAACTATTGACTATTTGGCGCCAAAGATCAGACATTTTGTTTTTCTTTCAATGCCTATCTGAAGATACTTGGGTTTTTTCAGACAAATCTAATGATACCTTACCCTTATACCTTTTATTACTGAAACCCACCCAGACGTTAGAAGATACGTAGTAATATTTAAAAACAAACAGCAGGTAAAATAAACTTATGATGATAGATCATAAGAAAAATGTCCGTATTGCAAAACTCCATTTCAGCAAAAGTTGGTAATCTTTAAGTTCATTTGCTGCGAGTATCACAAGCGTCAATCCTTTCTAAATTGGATTTGGTTATCTCAAAATGTTAATATATCTTTAGCTAGGATAAACCTAGAGTAAACGATTCAAGTACATAGTATAAGTAAGTGATTAGAAGACAGAATTTAATTCCAAGCAAGCATGGAATCCACTATCTCAGACTAATACAGACTCAGCAATGTTTACAAGTGCTAACCCTAAGACGCCAGAAACTAACCCTTTAAACCCAGGAGACCCAGTGTTGGTCTTGCTACTTACCAGGTCTCTGTAAATCTTGGCGATAGCACCCGGAGACAGGAGATAAGAGCCCACGACCTTAGTAATTGACGTAATAAGAAACCCTTAGGGCTCCGGACACAGTACATGTTTAGTTTATGTCCTATCGCAGATATTACGGTGGGAATAAAGAGGAAGTTTAACTTTTGTTTCTGGAATCAATTACTTTGTAACGAAAGTAAATTTCACATTTAATTTTTATCGATGTGTTTCTACTTGATTGCCATTTCACCTGATGTTAAGCGTTTACGACGGATCTGGATTATTACCAATTCAGTCTAGACTTGAAGCCAACTAAATTAGAAGACTCAAACAACATATTCCACAGTTTAGATGTTCTTTATTACGAAAATGGGGACAAACCTCTTCGATAGTCTTTATATTGGAACATTAAACTTGTAACGTAAGACGTAAGCATATAAAAAAGTCCTTAAATGAACTTTAGTTAATGAGAGATGCTGGATCGAACTATGAAAAATTTGATGCAAATTTACTCATTTTCACGTTTAGTTTGAATAAACTTTTTATCCACATTTCAGCTTATCTACATTTTAGAAGTGTTTCAGTGCTGTCAAATTTACTGAAAATTCATTGCTTGTGCAGCATTTTATAGCTTATTATATTACAGAATTAAAATTGATGAAGAACATAAATCCTTGTTGATTTACTGAAAATACTTTAGTTGTAAAGGACTTTTTATCATATAAGTAGAACACGCAATACAAATTGACGAAGAACACAAATCCTTGTTGCAAGTTTGGTAGGTATCACCAAAAAAAGCAGATCCGCCAGATAGGCATCCCGACACGGAGATCTACATTCTTTGGCACGTGATTGGGCGAGCAAGCGGCGCGGGCGCAGCGGCCTCGCAATTTGCTGGGGGCGTGGCGCGGGAGGGGGCAGCGCAGATTTACACAAGGGATCTGACCTTTTCAATGGTAAGGAATACATTAGTTCAAGAAGAAAAAAATAATATTGACTGAAACGATCAACTTAGCTATCAGTACAGACGACAATAGGTTTACACTTAACACGAAGTCATCACGACTGATGCTTATCGATGATGCTTGCTTACTTTGTGGAGACATCGATTCTATCTCGATTTGAAGACACCAAGATGGTGTTCATAGCCAGAAATGTTTAATTTTGATCACAATGAAGCCAATATTAAACTTAAGTCCAACTAATAAAAGGTTGTTCAAACATTAAAAATTTAATTTTGCTATTCTGTCAGCCGTGATATTTTTTGTGCACTTGCAAAAAATATAACGCCTTAATTTGTAAGGGTTTCAGTAAAAGTATAGTTTTATTTCAAAATGAACACAATCGCGGATAATATAAACAAAACAAAACTCTACAAAACAGTCCGGCTATACTAAAAGACTAAAACCAATAAACAATACCGAAGATAAAACGAACGACGAAATAAAGCAGCACATGCGTGCGCCTGCATAGCCCGAGGACACAATAACGCCGGAGCCACACAAAAGGCCAAAGCTTTAATTAAACCACACGTATGAAATACAATAGGTGTTAATATAAATTGAAGACAAAGCAAAACGAAGATACTCATCTCTTGATTGATCTCGAAAGGTTTTTGCAACACAAAAAAGTACAGAAAATTATTTCAGACTTCAAATTAGGATCTCTTTGTAATAATGTTTTAATTCGGTTATCGTAATCGATCTAGAGTTAAATAGTAGATTTTAGGACGCTGAAGAGCTGCATAATATGATATGACTAAATACAAGCCTTTGCGAAACTCGAATGTCCAAGTTTCTCATAATCGTTGCAGTACTGTGTAATTAAAATAAAAGAATGACGGAATTGTAAAATTAGGCGACTAAAAGACAATAGGCGTGGAATATAAAACATGAGACCAAGAATAACTCCAACAGATTCTGATACTAGGAAACTAATGTAGGCCGTTAAGATTATCAAGTAATAATAATTTGAAATCTAACACAGAACCGATAAACTCAAAGGGTCCATTTGTATCGTATTTTATATCCACTTCCGTGGATAAATACGAGACGAATAAAACAAAACGAGATACGAGATAAACGTAATCGATTTAAAAGAATATGATGAGAGTTAATTTCACCGAATCATCTCGCGGCACCTAATTTGAAAAGCTGTGGGGTGGTCTCAGCACCTGCTCTTAAACAATAGATTGAAAAAAATCAATACATTTCGTCCAACAACAAGATTTACAACAATAACATTTTGATATCCCACACAAACATTCACGGTACCATCGAATATACTTCCAATAAAAAGATGATTCCAAAAAAAAAAACAGTGGAACACATTTGATTCCGTATCTTCGTGAATAATAACTTTAATAAATGACAAAAAGCAAAACAGATTACAGCAACTGAAAAGTTGCAAAACAAATAAGCCGTTACATACTATAATATACCGTAAGGCAGGACAGCTGGACATTATTTTGGACATTTCCCACATTCAATTAATTAGAAGTATTGAAGAACATACTAATATTAAAAAAGGATTTATAATTTTGTGTTTTAGTGTTCACTTTAAACACATACTATTTTTATCCCGTTTAAGTTAGTTATTGTTAAGCTACAATCCGCAGATAGTAGAACATAATCTATAGAATTTACTTGAAACTTGCCAGAAAAGGTCAATGAAATCAATTATGTTGGAAGTCAAGAATGCATAGATGGTATGTACCTATTATGTTTAATTTATAAAGACAATAAATACATCCAGCAGCAAATACTTAGTGTGAAATAATAAAACAAAGGGAGAACAAAACACAAAGACAAGTGGCGAAAGGAAGTTACAATCAAGGTTGAATTAACTTTTATCAATCAAGATAAATATGAATTATTTTGCCGGTTCTAAAGTCAAGGTGAGAAAAGTTACACCACGAATATCGCGATCAGTGTAGAGCAAAACATAAATTATTGTTATTGTATCTAGTTCAAGTCAGTTTAAACATTTCAGATTTCTTAAGACAACATGTGGTAGCCAACAGATTGTGAACTTGTAATGCTGTTTGTCCATACAAACTGACGGTTGCGTCCTTACATACTTTCTCCCTCTCTCTTTGGTGTACACAGAATTATATTATTAATATAATTTTTCATATTTTATATTTAGATCAGATTACATGATGAAAATCTGCTGTACACTTTAAGATTGTAATAAATTTTTGTTCCACCTTTAGATCCTACATTTTTGGAAAGACTAGCATAAACAACACGATGATAGTGGCACAGCATGTCACAATATGCGCACGCGTCTACCGCGCCCGTTCCCACGCGCTCATACACACACACTAGCGTCGAAGGCACGGGTGTGTGTGCGACGCGCGCGCAGCTTGCGCCCCGCGCTTTCATAGAGTATCTGTCGTGCGCTTCTTTTTACTTTGCTACGGGTCTAAAGTTAAAATGCAGTAGTTTTGCGGGACTTCAGGCATGATATTTCTTTTTCTTCCGTTTTAAAATATCACTTAGAATTTTACACCTTTTCAATTTGGCTATTGTTAAACATGATTTAACGACTGGCCTCGTGAATCAATCGGTAATGTATCTACGCCGTAGGTCGTGGCTTCGATTCCCACTCAGAACAAACATTTGTGTGATGAACACGCTAGTCTGTCCCATATCTGGGTGTTTTAATGTACAGGTTTGCATTAAATTTATTTAAGTCCTTTATCAGCGATGTGGCTTCCGTAGTAGCAAAAGCTTTGCTTAGTTTGGGGTTAGATTGTGCTGTATGAAAAAGTTTCTATCCATATTTATTAATTATGTATTTTCTAGGAGACACGTAGTTAGAATGCTTCACCATATTGTACTAAACAAGATTCACAAATTTCATTTCAATCTATAAGATTGCTTTAAAATCGAATCCGTACGCTGGCATGATCAGACAAGAGATAATTCACGTAAGCTGCAGAATTATCACACCATTAACGATATTTTTCTTTAAAAAGTAAGCCTGTCGGACAATTAATCAGCCAAATGACAAGGAACCAGTTCTGGACAAGGTCGCTGTGAGGAGTCACATATGGCAGGTGGGGACATCTGCCGGTAACGGTGCGCTGGTAACATGTCAGGACTTGAATGCACTTTATGGTCAAGAGATAGATGCACTTTATGGTCAAGGTACAGTTTATGGAAACAGCGAATGTAGGGCGAAGGACCTATTCCTTATTGATTATTATTATGCAAAACTACTAAACAAGTTTAGAGAATAATTTATCAAACTGGTAGTGCGCTTGATCATCTTCATTATCTATAGACCTTCACCGGTCTATGAATTATTCAGATGAGAGTTAAGTGTAAGTAGTTATAAGTGGTGTAGTTTTCATTGCAATTTAGGTTTGTTAAGAAAGGCTGCGCCCGCCTCAAGCAATGTAAATTGTAAATTAAAGACTGAAATAAGTAAGTACATATGTGAAAAATTAAGAATAATTGAATAATGTTGACAAGGCTACTATGATGCTAAGTAAATTGAGGAACTATTTAATCATTAAGTTAACCTTTAATTCAACCACGCTTTTGATAATGTTCCAGAACATCAGCAACTCTCTTTTGTTTTTATTTTTTCGTAATAGGTGCTGTGCCTTGTTAATTATTTAGAACTATATTTCTATACTGCACAAGACTAATACAGCAGCGATATTAATAATTTTACCAATTAGTAGGTAAATTTCTTTGCTTATACTCTTTTCAAATTCATAATAAATAAATTAAATAGTTTAAGGTAGCACGAACCAGGTCTCATTCGGAAGTAAATTAATGAGTTTTTTGTAAACATTCCTCATTTAATACGAGTGACAACACAGAAGCTTCCATGCATAGAACACAAAAATGAGATGATATATATTTTTTATTCAAATAATTTCCGTAAAAAAAAAGTGCAGTCTCCAATAAAATCTCTTTAACACCACACAGTGATGCAACAGTGTAACACATCTGCCACATAGTGTATGGAAGCCCGAGCAGCGCATCCGCCGATCTCCATTGAAGTGACGAGCGACGGCGGCTGACAGCGCACAAGGTGAAACGTTTTGACATTGTGCCATCAAACGCTGGAAATTGATATTGAGGAACGTATTGAACAGCCAAACTTTCGCATTAACACGGTCTACCACACATCCAGGGCCGGATTTAGGGGAGGGCAAACGGGGCATAAGCCTCCGGGCCTCTACAACAGACACAAGGAAAAAAAAGTCAAATTTCGACGACAGTAAACGTGTTTTACGTTAGGGGGGAGTTCAACGTCCCCAACGAAGTTCCGCCCGGGGCCTCCAACCTCTAAATCCGGCCCTGCACACATCTGTCAGGTATTCTCTAGCCAACCTACCATGTGCAACCATTACTGTGTTCTGGTCTGAAGGGTAATCTTTCCAGGTAAATTATAGGCCAGACATATACTTTATATATCCATCCGGGCGACGAGCGCAGGGAATTGGACTCTTCGTACCAAAATTAACGAAAATATAAAGAAGATTTACTTACAATTTCTTTATTTAGTACACTCCTGGACTTCTACTCTCTTTCTACGAAAACGAAATTTCGAAATAAAACTGCGACTTTCCCCGCGAGAAAGAGAGTAGACGTCCTGAACCTAACAAAAATAAATAATCTTACTGAATTTGATAACCTAATTATTTCTACAAGCTAAAACCGTGTGATACTGCCAGGCACAGACAATGCTTAATACATACTTTATTTCTATTTAAATCATCTTAATAATAAAAGTTTTCGATTCATCGTTCTGTAGCTTTCATTTTTTGTAGTCCTTTATCTGTGTGAGTAGTATAGGGTTACATACACGTGCATGCGCCTGCGCAGTTGCGCACGGTAAGTTTCCCTCGCTGTTCTGTCACGGCTATTACCTTATGTAATAGTTTTGTCATTTCAAGATTGAATGTCAATGTATGTTTAGATAGATACACCATTGCCAAAGTATACTTCTAGTTACCTGAAAATAACGTAAATATAAAATATTATCTCCACGTAATTAATTTGAAGATTTTATGCTATAGCACTTTTTTTGTATTTCTTAATTATTTTTTTGCAAAAGATAGTGACGGGACCTACAAGAAGAGCAGCCGACAGTCCATGTTCAACGGAGCTCCAGGATGTGGAAAGACAACATGGATGATTAGACACTTCGATATGGACAAGGACGCCATCATCATCACAACAACTGAAGCAGCAAAAGATTTAAGAGAAAAGTTGTCGCACCCTATCGGAAACCTAGTCCAGAGTGCGAACCAAAGAGAGAGCCGCGTAACCATTTCAACATGAACATTTGGAATTATTATTTAAAACTGCACTATGTACTCGTCATTCGGAGAGATTTATTTCTTTGTGCTGTAATTTCTCTGGGAATACTGCCCTTCAAACCAAAACACAGTAATGTTTGGCGATAGAATAACTGGCATAGTTGTGGTACTTTCCGAGGTGGACTAGCCAAAGTCCTAATAGGCACTATTACAAACATAAAACATTACTATGAAGAATCATACAAAGTAGTAAGGTTTTAGATGCAAAAGCAGCCAATCAGATCCTTTAAACATCTTCCGGGTCCGGAATGACATCTGAGATCTTACAGCTCGTAAAACCAGTACAACAAGAACAAAACCAAACGCTGAATCAAAGACAATCGTTACGGCTGACTTCTTTCAAATGTGATTATTTAATTGATGTTATAAAATCACACGGCACGGCGAGGCACAATTACTGATCTGTCTCTGTTGCGTGTTGAAGACAAAAATAGTTAGCGCAACAATGATGATCGATGGTGTTGCATAATTTGTGTAATCGAATAGAAAAGTCGTATTAAAACTTAGTTTAAAAAGTTAGTCGTAATATTCCTAGTCACACAACTACAGAGACACAGTTCATTTCAAATATAATTGCGACATTCGCGATGTAATCAAAGTAACGATTTCAGGTTTCCCCTTCCTCCTTCCTACTACGAGGCCTACTTCGAGGAATTGCTGGAGGAAGGAATTGAGTTTATAAACTTTGAAAAAAAAGGTAAAAATAAAACATAAATGCGCAAATCGCACCATTAACCCTTCCTCCTACCTACTACGAGGCCTACCTCGAGGAATTGCTGGAGGAAGGAATTGAGTTTATAAACTTTGAAAAAAAAAGGTAAAAATGAAACATAAATGCGCAAATCTCACCATTAACCACGTATCACACAGACGCCCTAAGCCTAAGATGCTTGAAAGCCGATCCTTATCAACTTGTTTGCAACAACAAGAACAAACAGTAACTGATTGATGGCAGAGAAACTAAACGGGCCTATCAGACCAATTAGCTTATTAATAAACCAAATAAACCAAGAGGCGATGCCTTCATAAACGCTGAACTGTTCAACGCAGACGTACCATTGCGATGTTAATCAGACCACTTAACGGCTTGCAAGAATCGCGTCCAAGCTTGAAATGCTCTCAGATGGACCCGATCAGCAGATCAGAGATAACACCCACGAATTCAGCATAAACAAAAATAACATCGAGATAAATCAATCGAAAGTACGTTCCGAATTGATTACGGTTATTAATCGAATTTCGTTGAAGACGTAACGTGTAATCAATAAGAACAAAAATACACCGATCGATATCGACTATCTCGATCAGCATAAATATGAATATGGGCGTTACCTTGTCATGTAGCACTTAGAACGATTAATGTAGTTTTAGGATTTTTTGGTTCGTTGGTGGAGCTTACGATATTCCAAGAAAAATTGGAGCTTCATTCACAATGAGTTTATAATCCGCATCACATGATGCATACACGCGATACACGCATGAAGCTCTAAATTTTTGGAAACCTATCAAAATGTCCTTGCATGACAATATGGGCAATAGTTTGTCACGTCTCGCTAAGAACCATTCATTAACCGACTTCAAAAAGGAGGATCTCAATTCGATTGCATGTTTTTATGTGTAGTTTGAGAATTATTTACAAGCAATTACATTTTTATATTAATCGCAATATTACAAATAGATTTGGAGCTTCATGCATAATTCCCGGATTATGTACCAAAAAATCCTTACATTATATTTAAAGAGAAAATACATTCATACTCAAATTATTGTAAGAGGACAATTTGATTTTACATTTAGGTTTCAGAAATTTTGTGAGCAAACAAACGAATCAACAGTGGTGTCGGAGATAACAGAGAGATAACAAGGATACGTATGGACTGTGTATAGACCGCATCGTCTCTCGTCCGGCTCGCGTTCATAAATCTAAAGCCAGAAAGGACGAGCGCAACCCTTTATTATACCCAGACATGATTGCCCTCGGGCGCTAACCGAAACGCACGCTTAGCAACGGATCCTGCCTCTTCGTCCTTTTGGGGCGGCGAGGTTCAACGCATCGACGCTTTCAAGGCCGCCATTAAACAATAGAATAGTCCAGCGACATAATCCGCTTCTCTGAGACGTGCGACACCCGTATGTAAACACGAGGCTTTGGGTTATGATGCGAATACTAATTCGCGGGGAAACACGCAGTCCCAAGATTGTCACACTTTTTTCCAATTCGATTTTTTGTACGCAATCCTTCAACCGACCAGTTGGCAGGCGAAGCAAAACGATTGTCATCGTTCGATTGTACGAGGAACGGCACACCGTCAATCATGAAGATGGTAAATACCTCGAGAGCACGACTCCTATTGAATGCTGGCGAGATAACGAAATGTAAATCGAACATGACATCCGGGTGCGAGTTCAAGCGAGCATCACCGCGAATTCAAAATGGAAACATCCACGGACGCCGCTTAATCTCGTATCGGATCAATGAGATTGTTCTGCGGAGCACGCTCGGGGTCGGGTCGCCATGCTAAACGGTGCCACAACTCAGGTACAAGTTGCTGGAAAGAATACGTGCCTACACACGCCGCATAATTCCCGGCCATAACCAGTTCCTATCGGATTTTGAGCCGTGAGCCGATGCAATACGGCGATGACTTGAGGTTTTCCGACCGTCTGACCGGACCCGGCCGCCGTGACTCACGCAACTTTATTTTTAATGAGGCTTTAAGTCAATAAACTGCTCGTTTTATGGACTATTTGCGAAAGAGTTAGCTACTGTCGCTGTGGTGGTAAATATTTGTTTATGTGCGCAGCTGAATTGAATCATAGCTCGGCGGTGTGATGATGTACAGAGCGGTCCCGAGCACGACGTTTTCCGATCGCTGCTCCAGATCTGGCGTCGTGGTCGCGCCGCTCAGCCATTATATGCAAATAGAAACCGTTCTCCAAAGGCGCAAGTTCCAAACATAAGCGATAACTCACATTTGAGCATGGACCTACAGTTGTTCCTAAGTTGTGAAATCAGATTCATGAACCATAAATTCCTTCAAACATCGCTTTGCAATTTGTAACAGCTATTCAAGAAAACAACTTTGATACGAAAACATTCCTAGAAACTGTAGCATTAATATTCCGAACATCGTTTTCTGAAGCAGTCGACAAGTTGGTAACTTAGGCCGTAAAGCAAAGTTCTCAAAATAAATAACAATTGAGCAACTTATGTCACCCAATTGTGGCGTGGTGAGCGTGACTGGCTTTGAAGCGCTGAAATTAAGTGTTCCTTACGTTAAAAGAGAAACTCTGTAATGAGAACATCATTATGTGTGAAGCAGATCAGTGAATAAACCGTATATGTTTCATAAAGTCAGGATAATAAACAGCGTAGTTGATGTGACTGAGCTCGAATGGTACAAGATGTAAACTCGTTTGAAATAAGGACATAACTGGCGGAATATAGAGTGAAACCTGCATTTACGAGTACGATTTGTCTACGTAAACAACGTTAACATCGGGAGAAGCTGGTTGGTGCAATGAAACGCAATTATAATTTCCGTTTCCGTCCAATAGATTATAAAGTATAACAAGATAAAACGTTAGTTCTGAGACGTCACCACGTACTAGATAAAGTAGACTCATTACTGTTTATGAGTTACAGATTTACATTCATTTATTCATCAGTAATGATGATTACATGATGCCTGATCACAATAGAACACTTGACATAGAAGCTGTTGTGATTCATTTAAATATACGTAATACAAAAGACATATTTTATCAAATAACAATTGGCTTCAGATGGCCTCTATTGGCAACCTAACATTAGACCTCCGAAGAGATAACGTAGGGGATTCTACTGATCTAAGCTTATTAATTATGGATATGAACATCCTTAAAACATACTCAATACTCAATTCATGTCATAAATCAGTTTGTAGGCAATTGTTTAACATCATACCGATGTTATTTCCTATTGTATTACGTTCCCTAAAAGCTTCCTGGCAGTTCAAAACGGTATCAAACAGTGCAGCGGTTACGTCAGTTTGTGGGAATCGGCCGCAGCATGAGAGCCCCTTGGGCTCGAGTTCCCTGCAATCGGCCTCGCCTGTTGCCTCAGGGCATTTGACCTGATCTAACTGTCGGTGCTGGAAAATTTCTACGACTTTCAAATTAACGTTATGCAAATTCAGTTGTTTGAATATTGTTCGATTGGACAATTTTACATTTGAATGCAATTATTTCAAAATCATAGATTATTACAAATTAACGGGATGTATATATCAATATATGGGAATCCTAGGGACTTACATTGAATGTGGTATCTGTATCGAGGCTCAGTTTTTATTTTCGAACAATAAATAATGTGCGAATAATCCTTATAAAATTCTACATAAAACTGTCAAGTCACAAAAAAATGGCACTGTAAATAATAACTGTTTTTATGAGATAGCAGATAAACGACATTACAAAGTTAGTTAAGTAATGACATTAACTTTAAAAAGGTAATGTAGTGATATCGCTACTTCCAAAGAACTGTCGATGCCAGGCCATGAATATGTAGAAGAAATAGGCAAGTTAACCGAGATAGCTGAATTTATTAAGGCAAAGAAAACAGAAAACATAGAAGCACTTAAAAGGAAAGCAGACACATCTAATACGGTAATGGTAATAAGATTTCAAATGAAGCGGTCACACAACTAGTTTTAGGGCATGAACTGCCTAGACAAGACTAGATGCGGTCGCATTGCTTTCCCATTACAGATTCAAATATGCATTATGGTAAACGGTTACTAGATGCATAACCGAACCATGTTTTATTCAGTGCATGCATCTAACATGATACTTAATAAATCTCTACAAGGATTATGGAGGACGTTTAAATTCTATTTTTATCCTAAGGGAAATCATGGTCATCTATGATTGTCTGTTACTTTGTTGGATTCAAGTTGAAGTTCCTAGCAATTGTATGACTGTGTGATCCGATATAATTTTATTAAGCGTACTTTATTGCAAGTATTTATGAGCACTTTCGACGCCATTACATTCGTATTTGAATTTACGAATATTGCCTGTCCCATTGCGAATCTGAGCAACGAGATATAGATAAGAATAAGAAATTCATGTACATCTTTCGAGGTAGTACATGTTTTTGGATCCAAAAGAACGACGTCACCAAGTATAAAATTTCGTTTAACAATATCGAAACTAAAACGAATTGAAGGTTGATTAGTAGACAAGGAAAATAATTTACTATGATACGATTTTTCACACCAATGACAATTTGTATGTTCAAAGGACTTGTAACAAGAACAAATGTCGAAATACACAATTCTTGCAGAAAGAAACGCCAAATAAACCTTAATCAGCCATGATATTCCAAAAAGTGTATTGTTTCACTTGCTTCAAGATTAATTTCCATCATCTTCCTTCACCCTCGCTTTCGAAAGCACGCGTCTGCTAATGTCGAGGTCGTGGGCGGTACCTGTTAGATGCTATCAGAATAATGGTATAATATGACGCTTGGAGCCAAGGTGCGATGGAGTTATCGATCTGGGCGACCACGATCTTGGGACAATTGTTTTAGTAATCTTAGTAATACTGGCCATTAAGATCTGGTGAGAAGTGAATGTTTGAATTGCTTCATTTATGGTCAAAGGAGCGGCTGATTTTGAAATTTGTTGAGGCTATCTATTGCAGATTACAAATGAGATACATGCTTGCAGTGTACTCTTAGAAACAATCTTATCATCAGTATAACATTACGGTTACAATGAAAAGTAATCAAAATCAATAGGAACAAACAGGTCACAAATCAAACAAATAGAAAAAAAGCAAGATCCGAATCGGTAGCAGATTAAAGGCGTATCGACATTGACCTTATCTGCGCGGGCGCATGTTACGAATCGATTCCGTCCAGCCAATGGGGGCTCATTCCGGCTGATGCTGGGCAAACAGTCGGTCGACGACCCGCGGCCACTCGGACAATTTGCATAGCTAGTGATTGCATCACTTCTGTCCGCTACGTTGATGATATTGTGATTATGATCTCGTCATATCTGACACATTATCCCTTTTCGACAATTGATATGACACGTACTATCCATATGATCCAAACGTTCGTCCAACTCCCCCAAGTATTACTCCCAAGATATATAACGAAAACCCAGCACAGCATCAGAATATTAAATACGATATAAATATGTTCCAAGCATGGGATCAGCGAGTAGTGGTCATCGTTAAGATTGTACTTAAGTATGAATCACCAAATAATAGGTTACGTGCAATGCATTAAGTAGATGCTGAGACGAAGGCAGGTGAGACCGGAGCCGGCGAGCCTTCAACTTGTCATAATTAAAAGGGATTGGGCCTTTCGGGTCGTAATTAGCGTAAATCTAACACACCGATAGAAGATTATAGCCATATACCTCTTATGGAGGCGCGTTAAGTTTTAGTGGGAGACCCACGTGATAATTAGAACAATAAATGAGATAATAAGTTTAAACGATATTCTACATTCAAGCAATCTATTTTTAAGTAGTCTTTATGTGAATTAAAACATGAAATAGTAAAGAGAATAAAATTGTTTAAATGACAACATTAGATGCGCTTAACGTCTCGCTTAACAGCCGACGTAATAATTAGGCAAAAGCACTTAATTAGTTCGTATCCATACACATTAAGAATATGAGTTGTCGTAAAGCCGAAGATCACAAATAGAGGGCATAGCTTCGTTTATATTCAGGGGACCAATTTGTGCATTGAACTGGTTTGTGAGCAATAAAATCAGTTAATGGAACAACATTAATAAAAGCGGCGAACAAAAAGGTAGAGCCGTATTCAAATTTTTATAGCATATCTGCGATGGCGATAAGCCTTTGATGAATCCAATATTTTAATAACAATCAGATTTTAAAGCATCGTCTGGCCGTGTGAATGCGATTTATGAATTATGATATCTTTCACAAGCTCTTTGAGAACTAACGATCCATTTTGTAATTGTGACTTTGACCTGATCAAAACTTTCCAATGCTCAACCTTGTTCCTCGACATTCTTCATCCGAGGCCGGAAATGGGAAATGTTATTCAAAATTAACTAGTATATGATCTTAACACCATCGAATGTAAAAAAATGAATGAACGAACGATCTTTATGAATATTTAACATCAGATTCAGATCTACAAATTCCTTAGTGTAGACATACATTAAAAAAGACAATGACTAACTAACTAATTACTTCTGTTTAAACTAAGCAAGTTTCTGTTATCAATACACCGATGTAAGCCTAGACATAATCATAATGCTGAAGCCCACTATTAGCTAGAAGCATACTGATCAAGTTAGTAGCATTAATTAACACGCTGTATGACAATATTTACTTATATGTACGTTGGTTGAAATAAAAGTTAGCATATGTACTCAAGACTGAACTAAGACCCCAGTATCGAGTAAGTCGCCCTCCCCATACTTAATTGTCGCACATTATGTTGCCAGTAATCTCGATATAGTCCACATTTAGGCATTTCTTTTTAATATCTTGTTTGTTTTGTTTTTTATTCGTTTTAATCGTGGGGGCTTATTCAAATGAGACAGCAATCGGTCGTCGGCACTGCATTAACGCTTCGACTGGTAATCAGGTTTCAAGTGGAAAGATAAAAGGCGATCTTGCTCTGGCTCTAAGGAAATGTCCACTACAATTTAAGCCACTCTCTTCTAATATCTTGTGAGTGTTGGTTTATGGAATCTCATTTTAATTTTATTATCTCCCAGCCACGGTACTTTAGGAGTTATCGGGAATACGTAATTAGGTAGTGCGTGCGTCTCGTTTTTTCTACATCGGTCGTATTTATATT
The DNA here is from genome assembly GCA_963693475.1 of Ectropis crepuscularia. Taxonomy (NCBI): domain Eukaryota; kingdom Metazoa; phylum Arthropoda; class Insecta; order Lepidoptera; family Geometridae; genus Ectropis; species Ectropis crepuscularia. The sequence goes on along the minus strand of OY856339.1, from coordinate 30,185,996 downwards.
ATTGTAACATAAGATGGAGTATTATTTTTATCTTGAATTAATACTGTTCTCTAATGATAAGTTTTAGGAAATTTATGATAGTGAAAAATAATTATTTTAATTAATGAATTTGTCATTTGTTTTATTTTAGTGGTTTTTTTAAAGATTCTGAGTTTTTATAATGATTTTGTGTGTTATGAAATATATTATAACTAGCATCTACCTGCGAATTTGTCCGCGTAGAATTCAGAAAAAGACAATTCCTTGCGGATGTTACAAATCTTGGTCTGATCCAGCCAATTCTTAATGATTGGGCAGCAACCACCTAAACTTACACATTTACATTTTATATATACACTTTCATATTTCACATATTAGGAGGATTATACTACATATTTATGTCATTTATATTATTACAAGTCACAAGCTCAAATATTATTACAAATTCTGACACAGCTCTTGAAATCAAGCTTTGAAATAGAATCGTTTGAAGAGATCAATGCTCTGATGAAAAACATCAAAAAGACTCGAGCATCTTCCTAAATAAACATCGATCGTAATCGATTTTAAAATATATTTCCAAGTGTTTACTTAGTAAGTAACAGTCCGTTTCAATAAATTGGTAACTCCTTTTAACATTAAACATAAACTGAAACGAAGTGTAGAAAATATTTAAGTTTACTTTTTTAGTTGATGATCATAGTTCATAGATCATGATGTTTGCACTTGACTGTTATCCGCCTGATGTTAAGCAACGGTGCGGTCTATGATGGAGGATATTACTGAGAAGAAACCGAAAAACCGATTCATTGCCGCCTTGAAGATACCAAGTTTGCAAGTATCTATCGGAAAACCTCAACCAGGCAACGCATTCCACAAAACGGTCGTATTACGAAAGTGGACCGCTTTGTCCGGGTCTTTGGACTTGCTCTTAACTCCCTATCTATCAAAGCAACAATTTATAAAGTTGATGAAGATATGAAGACTATGGTCAAACGGTGACATCCGTTTGCTGTCAAATGTTTGTGGAGCGTCGAACGAAATCGACGCGAGAGCGACTCCAAACAGGAAATCGTGAGGTAATTCATTTTGACGACGGTGTTTACTCACTATCGTAGTTTACAGTTATGTTAACAACTACATTATTAAACCATCAAAACACGTAACGAAAGGAAAAAAATGATGTATCCACGATTATTGTCTACTGTGGTAATAGAAATTTAAACTTGTGGATTGCCTGTCACACAAGTTAATGCACAGCATGAATTATACACGTAGTAGCTGAATACTGGATGAAGACTGAGAGTAGGGCTGACTGACAAATCGTAGAAGAACCATTATAGCTTTGAAAAATATACTTATTTGAGTGCCACACAGTAAAAACATAATCATAATATTAGAATGAAAGCAGCTTACAAATATCCTTCAACAGAACATTGAAATTCACACTTACATCATTAAAAGCATTGTACAGCGCTTATTGTCCATCGATCAAGGTTGGGCGTGTCTTGTTCAGGCATTACATGTAATAACAGGTTGAGGGGCATTCAGATCTCAGAACAATATGTTTCCAACTTTACGAGGTCCATATGTAATTTCGGACTGTTGTGAATTTGTGAGATGAAGCCAGCAAACAAAAGTACAGATAATTTGTAAATATTTTGTAATATCTTGCGAGCAAATTCTTTGAAATTTCATTGTGCTGAAACTAAAGTTTCACTTTGTGAAGACTTTAATAACAAAACTATATTACAAAGAAAGCTATTATGATATAAAATGAGACAGAAATCGGTCGTCGGCACTACATTAACGCTTCGACTGCCTGGTAATCAGGTTTCAAGTGGACAAGTGGAAATAGCGTCCGCTATACATTTACCCAACTACTTACAGTAAGCACATCAGAATAATCCATACACCGATGAAATGAATGATGATCTAAAGATAGATAATCAACATGATCAATAATCTTCTACGTTTTTTATTTCACAAAATTTGAACAAAATTTTGTTTATTTTCTTATTTCATTATTTCTAATACTCTCATCAGATGCCTCACAGTTCTATCAAACACCATTTCACTCTATTAAGAACACTAATTAGGTAAATTTACCCGCTGCCCTGCACTTCAACTGGCCCGTCTACTTAACAGGCATCAACTTTAACTGCTACTAAATGTCACTCCATATATTTGTTAGACCCTCCGACAATGTTCTCTTTTACACGAACTTTTTTATTTCCCTCGCCATGTTAATTGACTTCATTTATCACAGCAGAGTTAATTTTCGTTTCTTGTTCAATGTTTGTAGATGCATTTCCATCTACACCGGAACAAACTAAAACTAATGGATTTACTGGCTGCGTTAACAGAAGCAAGAATATTTATATAGGTGGTAATCTAATCCCGGGATCTGGACACTTCGATGCAATGAGCGTTTCTTCTCTCAAAGATATGACTGCGCCGGTTAGAGGAAGGTTTATAGATTCCAATAGTTCAGGTCCGCCGCAAATGGTTGTACGGCAGTAAGCGAGTGTTTGAACAACAATGTAGTTTATGTCTGCACTAAATCGTCGGTTTTTGTGTCGTCCCCCATTGTGGTTGAGTTGCGATTCTTCGTACACCAGCTAATTGGAAATTATTGCGACTCGATTGGCATTGTAAAGTAACTACAGAACGTTTCGTCAAATCATTTTGATTAATCTTTGACACATAGTCTCGTTTAGTGTTGTTTTGCGATCATAGATCTTACAAATCCAAAAAAGTTTATCTTAAGATTACACACTCTTTTTTGGGATTCACGTTATTTTTAAATGTTATTACAAGCAAATTATGCACTTAATGGTTTACCTTAAACCCGAGTAGCAACATAATCATATCTATTCTAACAAAAAGACGCGTTGTATTTTGAACTATACCAGTTAAAATAAGACATTACTTGTAGGTCCATAAAGCGACATCGGTTCATGGTTGATTTTCCATAGACTTAAGAAGAAAATTGATTCCACATTTATAATACGGACATCTAAATTTCAACACAAATAAAATTCGCTGAGAAACACTTGTTGAACAATCACAAAAAGACATTACGAAACCGCCAGAGAAAACACATTACGCCCGTGACAACAAAAGTTGAACTTGACTTTATAAACTGTCTCCATCGTACTAAAGGCGTCGACAATCACGGAATCTCAGAGATCGTGCGTTAATAAAAAGGCACCGCTGAGCAAACAGAGTTTAGGAGCTTTCGTTCCGGTCGGGCTTCAATCTAAATCCTAAATTAGTTTGTTTTTTGTCGCGAGCGAGAAAAAACTCGAGAATGCAGCGCGGTCACGTCTGGAGATCAATAAAACATTTACTGAGATTGGAGATAGAAATGAATACGGAGATGGATTCTCGTGTATTTATGATATTGCTTGACGTATTTATGCTCAGCTCGTTGATCTGTGCAAGATTGTTGACTTTGATGTTGATTTTATGCTGATTAATGGACACGAAAACAGTTAGGAGGAACTGACGTGCTTGGTAAAATCCACATGATATAAGCTTAATGTTATTTACTCATAAATCTCTAGAACATTCTGCTTGAGTGGAATCCTTCTCATAATGGCAATCGTTTAGATTGGGTAATGTATATCGGAGAACTTTTACAATGGTATTTTTTTAAGTTTAGTTCATGTTGGCACCCGGTAAAATATTGTACATACTCATACCGTCATGTTGACTGGCAAGTATGTCATTTACTATCAGGCGCATATTATATAGGTACCTACCATATATATTTATATATTACTACGGAACAAGAAGAGTCCACATAATTCTCTAGCACTGAGCTGCGGATTTAAGTTTATTTACTTCTGTAATATCCCTGTATAGCCCTTAAAACCGGGACACAGTGATGTTACACTGTTTGGCGGTAGAATAACTGGCAAAGGTGTGGTACTTCCCGAGACGGACTCTGCAAGGAGTCCTACCACTACTAATACTACTATACTCTAAATAAAATATATAATCAATCACAAAGTAGTAACCGATGACGAGTCATGCACAATGCTGCGCAGGCGCAGGCCAGTAACCCGTAACCCTAATATTACGATTTTCATGTAAATCGGCCCATGCGCGCGTCTGACAAATGATGAAACGGCGAGGTTTCTACGCGGGTCACAGTTCAACATATTTTGTTATGAACATTATTGTGGATGAATGAATCATTACGGCTGGTGTTGACATCGGTACAGCACGCGTTATTGATGGACCAGAATTTACCGTTGATACAATGCACAATGACACTTAGTTATTAGGAAAATATGCGACTGTATGACAGTCGTAATGTGACCAGTGGTTTTTACGTATATTGCGACGGGGCGAGCAGAACATATGCTTGGTGCTAAGCAACAAAACAGCAGTGTGACGCAGCTACGAGTATTGGAATATGAAGAGTCCAAAACACTACCTTTCACTGCACTGCGCTCGTCACCCAGATATACTTAATAATATTGAAATTTTGTATAAGAAGTTTTAAACTATATTTCCCTAACTAGCTTTGTCGAGTGTAAAAAGCTGTGGGTTCTTATTGTCGCTACTGTCTACCGAGTTTTTTCAGTAACTACATTATGCATATAAATGGTTGATAAATGCTTGATGTTACCTTCATTTACCTAAAATAAACTGATTCATTCTCAACTTGGAGACACCACGTTTGTAATCATCGGGTAAATCCATTCAGGTAACGCATTACACAAATAGTTTAAAGTTTAATGTTATAGTAAAGCGGATTAATTTTTAAACATCATTGTTCGATTTTTAAATGTATCTACTACTATTGATATAAGTTCCATTGTAACTTCGTGTACATTTTACATGTAGCCTCTCCCATGTCAATATGCAGAACAGAGTTGCTTTTGTCTTCTAAATCTATTCATGCTCATATTAATGATTGTTGGACGTCATTACATCGTGTTGGAACGGTATCGTAACAGTAAGAACAATAGTCTGCTTTCTAAGTGCTTTTGTATGTAATTTATTTTGAAAATGTTATGTTGTCAAAATCGCCATCATCAAAATATAGAGATGAACGTAGACATTTTGCGACCCTTATTATCATTGTGAATCTTATTATGCGGTTAAAATTTATATTTTATTTATGTAGTAGATATATTATGTACATTGTATTGATTTTTAAACACTAAAATGTCTTTACCAAAACCTAAAGATTTTAAAACAATTTACATACGAGTCCATATTATAATGAAATCAAAACATACATGCTTCCATAAAAATAAAAGAAGCTAATACTAAAACCCTTAATGATAAGGGTACCCTTGGTGGAAGGGGCGAAATAAAAGTGACATATTACCTACTGCGTTGTATAGTGGAACTTACCATTTGAGCGAAAAAAAAGCCAGCATTCCAGTCACTCATACAATTAACGTAAAGAAATAATTAATAATTACTCTTATAATCTCTTATAATTACACACGTATTATTTATTTTATTAAAAATAAATCTGTTCACAGAAATGATAATCAGGTCAGCAACCCGGCAAGAATTGACTTTGGCAATGGCAAAACTTTATCTCCATCAAAGCACGATCAACTGCAAGTCTCGCACGAAATCGTACGGATCCGTCATCGGGTAAATCGTGATGTTATGCAGCTATTATTTCATTAGACCCATAATTGATAGCTCTAGATGTTGTAACATCACTTAGATGGATCGTCCGTGTAACGTGTCAAAGTTTAGAATAGCTGTCTGCGGCGAATATACGGCTCGCCACCCAGACACGTTACATCCAAGCCTCTACAGCTCTTTAATGTTTTCAATGAGTGATTAAGCATATCGATACATCATTTCGTAACAAACACTTATTGTTAAGCTCAGACGATTAACGGGATAACATAAGGTGGTTAACGATCCACCATCGTAGACCGGACGCCAATCTAAACAAATAGAGGCCTAAAATCGGAATGCAACAAAACTGGTCCGTTGCCGATGGATTTCAAATCGGAGTGATTTTCTTTAATTACACATAAAATATAACAGATTACAGACAAATGGAACGTATTCGGAAACGGTAATAGTGAAGACGTTATCATATTAACAGGGTATTAAAACGGGCTAAATGAAGCAGAATGATTGCCGATGTTTCTCGAAATGAAGGAAGGCAAAGTTAGTGAGACTAGTGACTAGTTAACCCTTCGTGAAGCTCATGTGGCCGTACAGTTAGTAAGACCATTAAGACATAGCGACTCGACGATAATACGAGGCGGTCTAAGCCGCAAGAGACGTGCTTCACGGTATCGAGATAGGCACAAGTGCAGGTGTATTTTCACGTATGTGTAACAATATACGTTCTTCTGTAACCTTCGCATCTAGTCCAAACGTTTAAAGGTCATTTTCGTTTGTGACAATTGAAATATATGTTGGCCTTTGTCGCGTCGTTTGAGGTATTGCTCAGTGAAGTTCAAGTTCTTTATTACTCGTATAGTCATCAAGATTGATGTGATAAAGATAGCAGTATATGAGACAAAGGTAGAACGACACGCGAGTTCACGGACAATGTTTTTATAACTGTTTTGGTATGAGAAGATTATTACTTACTTTCCAAGAAAAATATAATATCTAAGATTCTGCTTTTAAGTTAAAACAAAGCCAAAAGGAAAGAGAGTATACATTTGTTTTGTAATCTTAGAGACAACGAAGGTACAAAAACTTTACAAAGGCTCTAAAATTAAGGTTTTAAATAAACAATTTTTAGTCCGACAAAATAAAAGAAGACAGTACAAGTACGTTTTGTTGAAAAAACTCAAAAACCAAGGTAATAAATAAAATCTCAATGCAACAAAATTAAATACTTACCGTATTGTATTTGTTATAAAGACTCAAACACGGTTTTAAGTTACCTAATCTTGTAATGTTATAAAAATTACAGGTATATATTTGTTGTAAAGATCCTAACAAAATATCAATACATCATGCTGTTACAAGAAAACCTATACATAATTCAAGTACATACGAAGCGGCGTTGTTAGTTCAAATGCGATGCGATACAGATATCTGTAAAGCGATTACTGAGCCATACAATCCCATACAAACGAACCCCGTATAAGGTCCTCTGGCAGTTCATTAAGGTGCGACTTGCCTTACTGTTTGATGAGACGATTTAAGAGACAATTTCAATTGGATCGCGTTGTAGGAAGAGATCGATGAATAGTTTAATGATTTATAAATAAACAATGGAGAGCCTGACGTTTTTACTGCCAGAACCTCGGTTTAATGTTCTTTCTAACTCAGTTTAAACTGTCTTTCTATGATGGTGGTATTGATGGGAAGGAAGACTTGATTCCAATCAAAATAAGTTACTTATTTATTATTTAGCCGTGGAGACCTTCGGTTGTTGGGGCGCAGAGGCTAAAGGGTTCCTCTCAGAATTGGGGCGCAGGCTCAGGGAGAATACGGGTGACTCCCGCTCTGGTGCGTTCCTGGAGCAAAGGTTGGCCATTGCCATTCAGCGTGGGATCGCGGCGAGCATCATGGGCACTTTTGCGCCGGGAGCAGTTAGAGGTGGGTTATTCGGAGATTAGTTTGTTAATTATTATTTTAGTTAATATGTAATTTAAGATAGATGTTTTGTTTATTATTTGGACAGTAAATATAAGTCTAAATAACCGACAATACGACTTGATTGAGAGATAAACATCCAAGCTTTGACATTTATAATATTAGTAGGAAGTAGGACAGCTAAAGTTAGTAAATTTGTACAAAATTTAACAGGATTGAATGTATCTATTGTTATGTAATGCTTTGCCGAGCACCTGCATTAATTGCAGTCTTAATAAATAATTCTAGTTCAAAATGTTAAGGTCACTGATCGATTGTAAATCTAGATAACTTGTTTTCGACATTTTGCTTTGTCAGAACTAAAATCAGTACAAAATGTATATTACTGTTTGACGTCTATAACTATACTGGCTGAGGTGTGTTACTTCCCCAGGCAGACTTAGAAAAGAGTCCAACCACTACAAACGTTTGATGATAACTAAAGATGCCAAAAAATAAACGACCCGAAAAACATTAAGAGTAACAATTAATTATGTAACGTGTTTTTAAAACATACATACATTTTTGGCATGTTTAATAATTAAATTCTACCAATGTTATAACTTAAAATACTGAAACTAAGTTCGTTTGTTGCGCTTTCACACGAAAACTACTTAACCGATCGTCATGAAACTTTGTATACATTTTCTTGGAGATGTTAGAAGTGGTATAGACTATTTTTTATCCCGGAACAACAACATGATCGGGTACTACGCGGGTGAAACCGCGGGGTACTGCAACATACTGAGAATACTACTACTACACAACAACTACTATACAACTACTAGAATATATTGCGCATATTTCTCAATACTTACTTTACTAACAAACACACAAGTGGACAAGAAGCCTCTAGCACAAAGCGTGTAGTAGTGAATGAGCACACAGATAACGTTTTACGCAACCCACAACCAGATTCATTAAAGAAGCTAATTGAACAAATGAATGTAGGACACTCATGCTCCACTTCGGACAAGGGAACGGAACCATTCTAATGGTTTATCAGAAGTACGCTTCAGTCACGTGGTTTGTGCTAACGTGAAGGATTTCGAAATATTATTTGTATTTTAGTGAGAAGAAAATTTCACAATAGTAATTATTCGAGTCATTATTTAATACAGTCCGCGAGGTATAAGCTGAGCTTTGCATTAGTGTGAGTGATCACATGCATACGCATCTATTACCAAAAGTACAGTCAGACAACAAACTCTTAAACAACAAGCTGACATTAACTATCCAGGATCAATATGGTCATTGCGAAAAGAAGTATCTCTTTTAGGATTCAAATGGTCAAGGACAGAGAATAACAGAAAATTTTTAATGGAAAAGCATGAGATCCGTCACCTACGTATAACTTATTTACTTAAAATTTCCGAATACCGTATTCAGGGCAGGCCTATCGTTTATACCGATGAAACATATATTGACACCACTCACACTTCATCAAAATCATATTCAGATGGCAGCACTTCTGGTTAGAAGAAACACCTTATTAAGAGAACATGGTCACAGCGTCCTGCGTCTGACTGTACTTTTGGTGATCACTCACACTAATGCAAAGCTCAGCTTATACCTCGCGGACTGTACCAATAATGACTCGAATTATCTGTCTCTGACTGTCCCTGTGTAATGTAAATTCAAATCGTTAAAGTCTAAAAGCTATATGTTCTTCACACAACTCCAACATAACTAGCCCCAAACTAAGCAAATCTTGTATTTTATGGCTGAAACACTTTAAAAACATAGTTATCAAACATAGAAACATGGAGACACGGAACATATATTTGTATTTATCATACAAATGTTTGGCCGGAGAGGGAATTGAACCTACGGCCTACGTCTCTACATGCAGATTTCCTACCAACTAAGCCAACGAGGTCAGTCAAGTATTATATCTGGATGATTAGCACAGTGCAAACCTAGTCACTGTACTGGACGTCTACTCTCTTTCTACGAAAACGTAATTTCGAAATAAACTCGCGACTTTCCAACTCCGATTCTAATTCGATCCATCGTTTTGTCGGTTTTAAACGTCAAATAATATTGTATCGGACGAAACAAAGTAGAACAAGAGCAGAAAAGTCGCGAGTTCTTTTTTCCGAAATTACGTTTTCGTAGAAATAGAGTAGACGTCCTGTTATGGACAAGCGTGTCGCTTACTATAGGTGCGCTTATACGGGCAACTAAAATTGCTCAATTCCAGTCAATACTCGTCAACTATGACGTCACGACTACATCAAGCAATTTACGGCAACGGCAACAAGCATCAATACTGCGCAATACAATGTTGAGCGATATGGCGCAACTTCATCAACTAGGCGCCACCCGACCTCCCGCTCTCCCCGCGGAAGCAAGACGGCAAGCCGCAAAAGAAACAAGTGCGAATGAGATATATACAAAAATTGCTAGGAAATTCCAAGCCCATCGGATATTCGTCAATTCGTATCAGCGACATTGAGCAATATGAAATATCTGGGGCAATTAGAAGCAATATCGCCGAAATAATTGCCGCAATGTATTGAAATTGCTCCATTAATTGCTCCAGATCGGTCCATTCGTATCGCCGAGCAATTATTGCCCTCGTGTAAGCGCACCTTATAAGGTTGACCTCTTGCTTATCCTATCACTCTTATTCCGAGAGTTGGCAGCAAATTTTGGGTAGTAATTTGAGGGAAGCTGAAAACTTGTCGCATAACTCTCTTATTTTACCCCAACAAGGAGGTGTTGACCTGGCTGGTGAGTAGCGGGGCAAAATCGAGCCCTAATTCTATTTTATGTACAAAATAAGAATCACAAAGAAAAACTCTGTGCACAGCAGAATATAATCGAATTCAAACAAATTATCGACCAATAAGAAATTCACGATAATATTAGAATTTATTTCAGTCAACATCTGCCTAACCAAATTCGAATACAAAGGCCTTGAAGCGAAAAAACAGAGCAAAAAATTATTCGGCCCGTGTCTGCCGATGGCCGAAAAAGTGGGCCATTGGAATGCATCTGTGTTGCGGCTTTGGATATAATAAATGATATCCTTCCTCGGCTTAACTTTAATCTCAGCTTTGGGTATCTAAATGCTATCTTGAATAAACTTTGATCAGACAGACTTAATATCTGAAAGAGTAGTATTTTAATCTCTGCATATCCATTCAAATCGAACTGCGTGTTTGTTTTACAAATTTACCAATTTATATTTTTAATGTATTATAAAGACTAATTTTGTGTTTTGTATGTACATACAAATACATATTAGTAAATCTTACTAACAGTATTATTGCGAAAATTTGTTTCATATATTTGTGGATGTATTTATGATTTGTTGCTCTTTCATACAAAAAAATCCCAACGATACAGGGATATATCATAATCTGGAATATTACAGTAGTAGTAGGTAAAATCGCGAGTCATTCCCAACATGATAATCAAATTCTAAGTAATAATTTAATCCAAAATACACAAACTGGTTGCTAACAACATTTTTATTGTTCTATCTACATCCACGACTCAGTTACTCGAATACTCGAACACCCAAAACCAACGTAACACGATGTAGTTACGACAAAACACGTCGAAAGAGACGAGTCAAAGAATAAAATTCAAATATGACAACAATTTTAATAATTCTCTCTACGTGAGGTGACATTTGAATTCAAATAATATTTTTCATTTTAAATACTCAGATTAAGGTTCTCAGCAAATGTATTCATGGTGTTATATTGATGTAAACGTCACAACATTGTACATCTCATTTGATATATTGTAAGAATTTGTCAAACATTATCCGAGATGATATTAAATTAAGTAAACATGCACGGTTAAAGATAAGCCTAACAAATGTTGAGAATCGGCAGAAACAAGTAACGAAGTGTGTAAAATAAAGGTAGATGGAATCGTATTGGTTAAATGGGAACATTCAACTAAAGGCCATGTCGTTGATTCTAACGCGGAGTAGAATGTGTGTGGCCTTGCGAAATTAAACGCCAGTTTAAATGGTCCAAGATTTGCTGATAGTTTAGTGAGGTCCTAACCATTTGTTGTCGCATAAATTTGGATTAACTGGGACTGTGTGCCTATTTATGCTAAATATCCATTCAAAAGGTACATTAAACACTCTTCATAAGGCTAGGTAGATGTAGATGAATTAGTATAAGCACAACCAGTGGTTACGGAGACGGAGAGCAAAGATTGTATCGTGTTATTTATTGCATAAAGTCATGGTTCAATACCTCTTGGCTTATTATTATGCATTGATATTGTAAAGGAAATCTTTGGGCATAGGCTAGGTCTTTCATTGTAACAGTGATATAGTACAGTTTCTTTGTCAAAGTCAATGAACTTTAAGGAACTCAAATCAACAGTATGAATAATCTTATACCTTTAAACGAGCAATTGTAGTACCTATATAGTTATGCATATATATATAGAATGTGAATCTCGGAAACGGCTCGACGGATTTTCATGAAATTTTGTATGCAGGGGATTTCGGGGACAATAAATCGATCTAACTAGGTCTTATTAAAAAAAACGCATATTATGCGCGTTTTTAGACAATGAAAAACTGGCACATTAGACATTAGAATGTGAAGATAAATTTCGCCGCGTGACGCGATAGCATAATTAGCTCAGACGGGAAGTCGGCCGCTCATAGCGGTCACGAATTAGTAGCTCCGGGTTCGAATCCAGACGGGTTCTCTTTTTTTTCAATTCGTTTTTTTTACGAAAATCTATTTCTTGGAGTCTTTTATCTGTAGGTATCTAAGTATATTTAGTATTTAAACCGAGCAAAGCTCGGTCACCCAGGTACTCTATCTAAAAACATTAACAACTGGCATATTATAAGACCAGAAATAAACATAATACATTTTTGTTGTTGATTTTCTGAAAAATAATGTAGAATTGAAACCCTTAAAACTCATAAACGTGGTGTGCAACAAAGAGTATATATTTATTGATACAATATTATTACGCTTTCAACATATAGTATTATATTATACAAATACTTTAACTAATAAAATATAAAATTAAGGTATAATAAAACAGGCTCTCTTTTTACACCAATTCCGTGTGTTTTTAAAACCAATACTTAAAATAATAATTTAAGGATATCGTAAATAATTAAATAAAGGCATAAATAAAAGGGTGCACATAAAACGTTTGCCCGGAACCGCGTTCGGTCACGTATGGTCCAACCCCAGACGCCATTGTTTCAGACTCGCCAAATCGGACCGGTTCCAGAGATAATGGCACTAAAACGATCGTCCACGCTTGCCGCGGGCTTTTAGAGAAATACCGAAACAGAATCCTGTTCAAAGACATTCTGTCGCTTCACAAAAAGTTATAGACACGCGTTTATTTATGAGTCAGGTTAAAGATCGGCTGTTTAAGCGTTCTCAAGACTACAGAGTCTCAAGCTTCTGAAGCCCAATTAAGAGAATGTCCCGTATGTTGTGAAACATTCCCCACGAGAGATGCAATTTGCATAATTTGTTTAAATGTATGACCATTATGACCACGGTTGGTGGTATTCCCTAAATGAATGTTTCGGCGGTCACAAGGAGACACTGATTTAAGTTTTTTTAGTTACCACTTTGGAGTCAGATGCACCTTTTTGAGGGTAATAAGACTTTTAAAAGCTTTGTGAAAAGTAATCCTTTTGGTTCAGCTACTGACACGTAAATTTAAAAGAGCGCACCCAAGTTTCTTGCTTGTAGATGACGAATTTCAATCCTTGCTCCACAGTCTTAGGGTTTATATTAAAAAACTCCATTGCTAACTAGTTTGTGTCCTCTTGATTCCGGGGAAGTTGATGGATCATTATGGTAAGTTGTAGATCATGTTTTTTTGTTTTAATAGTGGCCACTGGCCAGATGCTTTCAAGATGGACCTGGTTCCCGCAAAGTAATATTCCTTACAACGTAAAATAATTTAATACAGTCCCTTTAGTAAATTAATTTTAAGGTAATAAATATACCCAGCAGTTGCAGAGTACCTAGATAAAAGGATACATCGTTATAAATTACATTTTTGAGTGTTAGAACTTTCTTCTTTTGTTAAATTTGGCATGATTAATATTGTGATTTTCTTTTGTTTTCTTTTTACGTTTGTTCTGTGACAAATTAAATTAATTATGTTACAAATAAATTAAATCACTAACCCCACTTCCCACTAATGTTATAAATGTCAAAGTATGGATGTTTGGATATTTGGATGTTGGGATGTTTGTTGATCAATCACGCCGTAACGTATGAACGGATAAGGTTGAAATTTGGAATACAGTTAGATTATAGTCTGGAAGAACACATAGGCTATAGTTTATAATATATTTAGTTATCTGCCTTTCAAAACTAAACCCTAAATCTCTGTTGGATAGAGACATAAAAGTTAAAAACACTCTTAATGCTGGACTAAATTTAGGTAACAAAAACTGCATATCCTTCGTAATGCGACCCGAGCTTGTAACTTCGGTCTCGTACTATAATGACAACAAAAACGTTGAATATAATGGTCGTAGCTGCACGTGATCCGTCGATATAATCGAGCCGAGATCTTCGTTGTGGGGTCTCTCACAGGGCCCAAAGAATAGACCGTCTACGTCTGAGGGGGCTACGTGAAAAGGTATTGAATAAGACTTTATCATTAAGTTTTATCTGAGACGGGCGAGTAATTTAGCTCGCCCCCTTTCTTCTTCGTTAAGATGTGGTTAGTGTTTACTGCAAATGTAATATCACATTTTAGTTTAACAAACTTGAAAATTAACATCGACAGTCTAGCTTTAATTTGTTGAACAGCTATTTTAAATACCTGTAGCATTTTAATTTTCGCGATTTCAACTGTAATTGAAAACTTCACAGAGGACTTATAAATATTTCAATAGGCGAAATTACTAAAAAAAAATCCAGTCAGTTAGATTCGTTAGATTACTAAAAAATATTGAACACGTATATTTTCTTTTGTTTCACAAACAAAAAATGACAAAGATACAGTGCTTAGAAGTTTCTAGTGAAGTCATTACTTGGTACGATTTTTAAGTAGCTAATATAGATCGGTTGATGGTATTGTAGATGCAGATGCACTTGAAAATAATTCTGACAGCGGCCATGGCTAAAACAATAACATGTTTGCTATAATACTTGTATTTATAGACAAAGCTGTTAACAGAAACGTCCTCGAAATACTTATCATCCAATTCGGCAGCGAAGAAACATCACCATTACGTATGACATAACCGCGTTTACACAGCGAACAATTCCCTAAAGCGACCAGTTTCTCACGCTACAAGCCGACTCATCTCGAAACGAATTTGAGGAAGTGACCGCTATTATCTTCTTCGAAGTAAGTCAAACAAACCGAGAAAAAGTACATTTCATACCGGCTCTGGCGTAACAAGGTGGATAGTGCTGCGATTAAACTAATGCACTTTGCCGAGATCCTTTATTATAAACGCATTTCGTGATAATGGATATGTTTCGTAACGAGGGATATTTGGATGATGTGATAAATATCTTCTGTACCTAGTGTAATTTGAATAAGGCTTCTGTGGGATTCACGATTTGAGGGTAGGTTAAAATGTAAGTGTAAAAGTTACAACTGTCTGTCTGTCTAGTTACCCTAAGGCCCCGAGTTCAAATCCCACATCCACCACGGTGTTTTCGAAGTCATGTGCGTAATGCCGCTAACTTAATACGGTGAAGGAAAACATCGTGAAGAAATCGACATATACGTAGAATCTTTCGAAGTCATGTGTCATCCACCAACCCGCACTGGACCAACGTGGTGGATTATGGCCTTGACTCCCTCCTTGCGAGAGAAGACCCCGAGTCCCAGCAGTGGGAAGATTTAGCGGGCTGCTTATGCAAAAGTAGAAAACCGTCGTATCATAGTGGCGAAAATCATAGACCACACCTTTGCCAGTTATTCTAACGCCTAGCAGTCATGTGCAAACATTACTGCGTTCCGGTTTGAAGGGCAATGTTTCTAGAGAAATCACAGGGCTTAGAGATTTAACAACTTAGATATTTGGGTGGCGAGCGTAGTGCAGTGCTAGGTAATGATTTGGACTGTTCATATTCCAATAGCTGGGTGTCACTGTGCTGTCCTGTGGCAGGCATGTTGCTTACCATCAGGCGCATGTCCTGCTGGTTTCAATACTTAATACTACAAAAAAAATATCCCCATTCTTCAGAAAAACAGAAACTAAGTAACGTTATTTACTAAACGATCCTACAAATGAGTCCAACCAGTTCGACTTTCACGAAGTCAACCAAAATCAAAGATGGACTGAGGCTGTTAGCCCAGATACTGTTGAAAAACCCGGCTAAGTGCGCGTTGGACTCGCGCACCGAGGGTTTCGTACAGACTACAGACCTATAGGTATATAAATAAAAGTTATGGTGTTTTTAGGTTTAAAATTACTAAAAAGATTTTTGTTATCATATGATGTAACTTCGTTGGCAATTTTTCCGTTGTCTGTGCTATATGAGAAGTTTTTTCGAAGCAAATTTTAAGATTCTGAGGTTTTGATTCCCTTACGAATGTCGAAAATTTTAGTCACAAATTAATTTTAGTCAAACGGCTGCATCTTTTGATTGCGTTTTCTTAAAAGTTTGATTTTTTCACAGCTCCAAGAGACCAGTTCCAAGATTTCCGGAGAATTTGATATAAATTTAAGTTTAATACTTCCACACGTTCCCTGACCGACACGACGGATGGACAGATAACAAAATAATCCTATAAGGGTTCCGTGTTTTCCTTTCGAGGCACGGAACCCCAAAAACGGCCGAGAATATTCGTAAATTCGTTGACATCGCAACAGTCCTTGTTATACATTTCGGCTTATTCACTTGCCTTTACGAAATCGCGTGAGAACTAACGCCAGTTAACTGGTAGCTCCTTTATGTTTATGTATTACGTGGAGTTTAAGAGCTGGTTATGTTGTAATCTATTACGTTATAATGCAGATTTTTAGGCAATAAACTGACGGATTGTTATAGTTAGGCGCCAAGTAGTATTGACTGAGGCGCCAAAACTATATAAGTATTATATCAGCTATCTGGCCGCCATCATACAAGCTTTGCTTAGTTTGGGGTCAGAGGTCAGATAGTGTTGTGTGTGAGTTGTCCACCAATATTTATTTATAAAAACAAGGGTGGAATCGAGAAAGAATACTAGTAATCTTATAAATGTGAAAGTTTGGATGTTTGTTGCTCAATCACGTCGGAACGCCGGGTTAAAATTTGGAACACAGATTCTGGTCTGGATTAACACATAGGCTATTTTTATTAACTTGAACAACGGGAACTACGCAGGTATAACCGCGGGGCACTGCTAGTAGATAATATGAGCATAAAATTATATACGTCGCGAGGTTGAATTAATTAAAAACTAACCAGGCCTATGGTAGGTTTATAATCTCACGATTATTATAGTTTTGTGGCGACATATGTATTATAAGAAAAAGACGCCCGACTCTCTAAAACAATGCAATTAAAGAGGACATGATGGAATTCCAATAGTTATTCTCTATGGTTGATCTTTGAAACTAACAATCGAAAGCGACACACATACAAACTCAAATTTAACGGTCATCGAATCACAGACATGCAATGTGCGTCTGCGCATTACTCATTGGCGGAACCGGCAGATGTACAAACGGATTGACAATTGGGCGCCATGTCGATTTAAATTACGAACGAAATTACTTAAATTTCTACAGGTATCGGGTATTATTTTCTCTTTTTTTTTTATTAATATCCGAAGCAGGTATGATTTCAACATACGATGTGATGTACATACGAATATTATATTGCAACCAGATGGAATAGCGATCTGCGTAAAGCAGCAGGCACAAATTGGACAAAACAAGCAGGGTGCTCGAAATCATTGGCATCAATGTGCAGCAATAGACATACATACATAGGCTGAAGATGTAAATATTGTAAAATCTGAGGTTCTATAAATATATGTGCATACACAGGTACAGTAACGGTTCCAAACCACCGCAAAATTACCCAATGCGCCTAAAGAATATTCAATTTCAATAACATAGTCATAGTTTCCACATAATTAATAACTTTGATGTCTAACTATATTTATGACGTGAACATAAAATGTGATTGGTCCAGTGAACCATTGCTATCTTTAATGTCAAGTGGCGGTGAATGAACTATGTTATACTACAGAGATCACAGGTCGGGGGTTGAGATTCATTTCACGGTAAAATTACCGTTAAAGTAGTACAGCAATGTGTAATAGAAAAAAAACTAAGCACTGGTGACATTTTTAATATTATGGCAACATAAAACGGTACTGCCAACGTGTTCAACGTTCATAGTATAGTTTCAAAAGTCAAAAGGTTGCCATAAAACGAACAGTTATAAGTTTTTGTGTTTAAAACCTGTGAAATAAATAGTCCTCAAAGTTTCCAAGAAGTCTAGAACGTTGCACTAATAACTAACCTTACGCAACAGTGGTTCCAGATTTAAATCCGACTTAATCTTAATTTATTAAAGTATTATGATGTTTGTTCTCAGTGAACTCTTCGCCGATACCGATATTCATGTAATTTGGTCAAACTTGAGAGATGGGAAAGTTTTTATTTCGATTAATGGTATTAGCCTATTAAGCCCGACTCGCGACGCGGCCGGCGTCGTGACGTCACACAAAAAATCATAACTAAAAAATGAAACCAGAATTAGTCAAGTGATATAATATTAACATAGCTATATTACATACTTTTGATGCAATTAAACATCCCGACACAAAAAACATTAATCACACAAATTTACCCGGGTGGTAACCCACGACCTTCGGGTCTGTGGCCAGAATTACACAACTAACTAAGCCACGAGGTCAATTATGATGCTTACTAAGTATTTTAACATTTTTTAAAAATATTATTCTATTCAACAAAATTTTTACAAAACGCTAAATAAGATTAGCAATTTAAATACTTACCTTGCTAGATTGATTAGGACTACGTATATAAAAAACCAATGTGTATTCATAGCCTATATTAGAACCGTCAGATAATAATGGGTCACAGTTGTAAATTCTTCGGTCAAGCCGGTTTCTGTGACATGGACAACAGAGTCTTGGGAAAAAGATCATGCTAATCAGTCATCGTATTTTTAGCCCAGTTTTATGTATGTATCCTTTCAGTATGTTTAAAAGATCGTTTTAATATAGTTGTTTATTTTACTATCATTAAAATCGGGATATTTTCTGTCCTTACATGATAGTGTGAGTCCGTCTTTTGTTACTGCTGGTCTAGTCGGAAGAACAGCGACTGCCGATCCGCAGCCTTGTTCAAATCCATTTATCTACTGTCTTTTCGAAGTCATGTGGGTAATGCAAACTTAAAACGGTACAGGAGAACATCGTGAAGAAACCGACACGTACCTAGCAGTCTTCCACTAACCCTTGATTATGGCATTGAAAGCCCAGAGTCCCAGCAGTGGAAATATTTAGTGGGGTGAGTCCGAGATTTAACACGTGATCTATGTACCACGACATTTTGGGGACTCGTTGCATTTCGTAAACACGGTACATATCCAGTAATTAATAACACTAGTGTAATATATATAAATACAGGCTAAACTAAGCTAAACCATGCACACACTAAGCAAAGCTTCTACTCCTGATCTACTTGTTCTAATGGCTAGTAGGTATAAAACTTATAAAATTGTTTAGACATCATTAAGATACATAGAAATACTTAATATTTACGTTATAATTCAAATAAATTTATATTTATGAATCTTTGATTACGTATAAATTAGGAAACGATTACAGCTGAATCAAACTACGACAATACATATTAGTGAATAGAAGTATAAAAAAATTAAGTAATCGTTAAATCGTTAGAAAATTGGTAAACAATTTGATCAATTATCAAATTTCATTCACCCGCTCACTCAAGTCTTCGGGAATGATACAAAAAAACATAAACTTTTATCTTATTTACGGCAAATTTTATTGACGCAATGACTTCAAAATCATCGGAATCGATTATGAAAGAGAATCGAATACATCGAGAACAATCGAGTCGTTCTTCGATTGACAATAAAGTTAGTAGTGAATGATTGAGAATAACTTTCAGATTGGGAATTGTGAATTCGGGCTTTTGAATGGACATGTCCGAGACACGTGTGGGTTGACAGGGGTAGCAAATTTATTTGATGCTGCGATTCAATGTACCCTTGTAAAGGGTATTAGGGGCGCGTTCGACTCGATGTTTGTTGATGTAATTTGTATTTCCTATGATCTTTGCAATGAGTGAGGGAAAGTGTCATTATAATTCCTAAATGTTGCAGTTAAAACTATTAACACCAAAAAGTAAATTAATCTTGGTGGACATTTCTCACACAACACTTACAAGTACATAGTACTTACAAGTACTAGTACATAGTACAAGTTAATTTGGGGCTAAGATATAGCCCCAAATTAACTTGTACTATGAGACCTAGTTAGCTGATATAATGCTTTTATTATCGTCAGTACTTATGATACACGAAAACATCCAATCAGAACAAATATCTCAATATATTATACAAATATTTGTTCTATTTGTTCGAAGGTAGTTCTGGTTCTGGACATGTGTTCTGCTAGTCTGCCTTCAGAACTGTAGATCCCGGGCCAACAGACCTACTACCTACCAACTAACCCACAAGACTAATCTAATCTAATACTTGTCTAATACTTGTTTAACAAGTTTTCTAAAATACAATTGAATCTTCGGCCTATTGTCTCGTAACGACGGGATGACTCGTGCGAATCAGGATTAGGATGCAGGTAGGCGAGTGGACATGACATCAGCTATCAACGGGCCCTGTACCACGAGGTCTTATTTCGAAGACAAGACAATCGAAGTTACAACATTTCTTGCACCGCGACCGCGAATCTTATTCCTAAGCGATACGGCTTACAATTGCTGTGGATGTCGTGTTCAACGTGACTTGGATCGAAGAATCGTGAAATGAGATCGTGGTACGTACCCCGGACCTACGCCCACCTTACGTAGTTCACCGACATGTAATTTCTCGATCTTATGCATCTTACGAGGTCTATGATTCACACTTTGGGCGAAGAGTATTACGTACTTTACACAAAATTGGTCGTCCAATCTAAATATAGGTGTTTTATACATGTTTGTCGATAAAATGTATCTACATCAAATGTGCATAGTTTTCGGAATATTTTAGTAGTGGTAGGACTCTTAGCAGAGTCCGCCTGGGGAAGTACCACACCTTTGCCATATATTCTACCGCCAAGCAGTAATGTGCAAACATTACTGTGTTCCGGTTTGAAGGCAATGATTCCAGAGAAATTACAGGGCTTAGAGACATAATATCTTAGATCTCTGGGTGACGAGCGCAGTGCAGTGCTAGGTAATGATTTGGACTATCATGTTCCAATAGCTGTGTGTTACTGTGCTGTTATGTGGCAGGCATCTTGCTTACCATCAGGCACATGACCTGCTCGTCTCGTCACTCTATGCTATAAAAAAAAAAATCTTGACGATTTATATCGTTATTTACTTCAAGGAATGTTTGTGTTAAATATTGATTTCAAGATTAGGGGTTTGTTTGCTTTGAATACACCTACGATACTCCGCCACATAAAATCAGGCTAGTTAGGCCCCATACAAAATGTCCTTTATCATAAATGAGCCTTTGGAAACGATCCCTTTTTCGAGCTAGACAGTCAGTCGGTCAGTCCGATTCAAAAATGGCATGGTGGAGCGCAGATCCGCTGCACACTCTCCGAGATGAAAACCTTAAACAAGTTTTAAGTTGTACTTATTCGCATTCTTTTTTGGGAGTAAGGGTGTCGTTTGAGAGCTCATTTAACTTTAAGATCAGCCGCAGTGTTCCGATGTCTTTGTTTTCGTTTAAGGCGCTCATTACGGTTCCCGTGTATGGGAGTGCGAAAACGTGGAGGTACAGGAAACGCCTTCCTTTCCGTTGTTCTGATTATTGGATCTTTTGTTCATTTAGAAAGTTACACGCAATTTATTTCACTAATTACATCTTTAACTTAAGAATAATTTTATTTCCATAAAGATATATCTTTTTTTTTATTTAATTTAAACACTCCACAGACTCCGGGGTCCGTGACTTTTGTCATTACATTAATCTTTTTTTATTTACATAGTTCTTGGATTAGGAGAAGAAGAGGAAAATAAGGGGGGGAGTAGGGGGGTGGTGAACATTTTAAGCGTAATTCTAAAGCTAGTCAGTCCGATTTCGTCTGTTGAGCCGATCACTACCGGTTGGGATTCCGATAGTAATCGACTCGACATCGTCTTTTGCCTAAGCCGCCTCCTCCTGGCCCAGAGCCTCCACTACAGCCGCATTTCTGTCTCTAATGGCCATCTGCAGGTTGAAATCTTGAATGGTCTTTGGTGATGCAGCCAACGCTCGCCGCACGAACCGACCGATGGTGTCGTCGGTGTCGTCAGCGTAGTATGTGAAGGTCCCCGTGTGCCGTGAGATTGCAACAACCGCATGGGACACGCTCTCGTGCAGCTTCATGTTTGCCTTAGTTTTAATTACGATTACCGACTCGTATGTCAATCCCTGCGCTTCATGAATGGTAAGGATGCGTGACCCGGTGCCTGACCCGTAACCCTGGTTTGTCAGGGTCTCCTTTTCCTCTTGAGTATGCACTAAAAATAGGGTGTTGGGTTGGGTGCCGGGTATTTGCGCTCCTTTATACCTTCTCTGCTCCAGGGACTTTATACGGGGTACTGAGGAGTACATACCTGAGTATATTTCCCTCAGCGCATATGCAACATCCATCGGGTTGCGATGTGTGCAGAGCAACTCCTGGCTGATCTTTGCTACCAGGTTCGGGCGGTGATACCTCATTTCGAAGAGATTTTCCCTGTCGATGTAAGGCAACTGATTGACGTCTCCGATGAGGACAATTTCGCCAACACCAGACAGCCGTGAGACCATCACAATGGCCCCGAAATGGTTCATGAGAGCCTCATCCACTAGGAGGCGGCTGAATTTCTCTTTTCCGAAACCATTTACCAGAGCAGAAGCCATAGTTCGCACCCTGGTTTTGACCAGGTTTCCGATACGGTGCGATAGCTTCTCCCTTAGATCTTTTGCTGCCTCAGTTGTTGTGGTGATGATAGCGTCTTTGTCCACGTCGAAGTGTCTAATCACCCACGTTGTCTTTCCACATCCTGGAACTCCGTTGACCCACTGTATGCTTGGTACCTCCCAGTTTTCCCAACACGCTTTGACGTTTGAGGTCCCTTCAATGGACTTGGCCATCTCGAGGATCCTGTCGTCCAGCATAATCTTGGTGCACATAAAGATATATCAATACAGTTTACTTATTGTGTAACTATAATTGTATGTTTTATTAGTTACATCTTTAGTATTATATCAGCTCTCTGGCCGCCATAGTACAAGCTTTGCTTAGTTTGGGGTCAGATGGTGTTGTGTGTGAATTGTCCACCAATATTTATTTATTTTTCTTTTCGCTTCGAAATATCGATAGGCCTCAAATCATAAATATTTCATAACTCCGTCAATAATAAATATGTTACTAGACAGTTTTGTAAAATGTTTGTCTATGAAAGTATGTGCTTTCTGATTGTCCATTAGGTTTCGCCCAAATCGATGCAGCAGTTTATTAACTGGAAATTGGGATTATTTTAGTTTTATTCCATCCTACTAATATTATAAATGTATGGATGTTTGTTGCTCAATCAAGTCCTAAAGTATGAACGGATCGGGCTGAAATTTGAAACACAGATAGATTATAGTCTGGAAGAACACATAGGCTACTTTTTATCCCGAAAAAAAAAACGGGAACAACGAGAACGGGAACTTCGCGGGTAATACCGCGGGGCGCTGCTAATATTAAATAAAAAAATATAATAACTAAACCATTTACTAAAACAGTACCGCGGGTCTACCCCCTAACTAAATTTGCTTTGGATTTCCTATATTGCTGTCTCTGTAATTTTAAGCGAAAAGAAAAGAGAGAGATGTATCAAAGCTAAGACATGTTTAGTTAGGCTGTAAGACTCTCCGATAAACGGGACCGGTTATCTAAACATTACAATTTAACATTGACAGATTAACTTTCAATTTCTAGATTTTTTTTGCTCAGGTTTACTTGGTCTCATATCTTAATTTTCTATCTTATACGCCATTAAATTGGCCAAACTACATTATCGTTCATCATTATTCAATTTTTATCTCATCCTATCCAGTCGGTTGCACAAGTAGATGTCTAGGCGAGATTTCATGCTTGACAAAGTGATTACTATCTTAAAAGCATTCGTACTTTTATTACATAAACTAACATACGGTATTTTAACTTATAATAAGGAAACTGATGGAATAAATTGATAAGAAAGTTAAAAAAAAACGTTCCTTTTAAAAAAATATACATGATCGCGAAAATATATGTAAAATACTAATTTGCTTTATATTTTAAAGCTTAAAGTTTGTTAATTGTACGTCTAACTTACACATACCGAAGAACTACAGCCAACACGAGCGTCAAGTCAACTTTACTTTTTGAAGGAGCTGTTTTCAATTGAGACAAAAATAATTCAATAACATTATAAAAGATGGCGCGTACCTGATACAGCCTAACTTGTTTTGAACATATTTTGTCCAAATCTGAGGTTCTATCAATGTCAGTTGGGGTTAATTGACGTACATTTTGTACATAAAACTACAAGAACTCCAAAAACTAAAAAAAAAAAACTTATTTGAGCTAAACCTTTTGAAGGCTTTCAGGATTTAACCATCTATTCTTCTATTCTTAGTTTTTTTTTTAAAAGCGCAATATTCACCCTCAAAAGTTTTAGCTCAAACAAATTCAATGAATCATAATTATTGCCAAAAATAATGTTAACGTTTTCAAACCACTTTTTATTGCAATTAGGGTTCCCACTTGAGATCGTTATCGGAGGGTGATCGCGCATCTGTCTAACGCTTCCACGCATATGAGCTGCCCATACTAACACAATGTACACGCACACAACCATACGCAAGCGTGTCTGTATTTAATTCGATACGCTTACAAAGGTTTATAAAGGGTGGTAGGGTTGTCAGCCTCGATATAAAAACGATGCGGGCCTGTCTTCCTAAAGGTGTACATTTTTAGATGTTTACAGTCAAATAACTATATTATTCTTGATTTTGCAGTGGTCCTAACTCTTTGGTCTTTTTTCGGGAATTAAGCGATTATCACACTGCCACGCATCACGCAGCGTAGGGCGTGAATGCATGTTGTAACGTTGCTTGTAAATATCGGAGGTAAATACTTCCGTTTGTATGGAAAACACGCACAGTCCAACACACTGGAAACGCATCCAATCAACGCGCGTGGATTCGCGTTACCACCTTTGGCAGTTATGTGCCAGAAATATCCAAAGCGCCTAAAAAGGTTTCACTCCAAAAACATTATATTGTTGGAAATAGTTAATACTAGCGCAAATTCAAAAAACTAAATAGTCCCTACATATAAAAATTAATGTTTGTCTGTATGTCCTTTATAGAATCGTAAACTATGCTTTCATCATGTGATAATCTTTAGCTAAGTTGTTGTGCATGATCGAAAGAAGGTTTCTGAGTTGGTACAACCAATTTCCGACAGGTGGCGTAGCAACGCGCGCGGGGTAGTGCTAGTGCTTTATAAATTACACATTTCTATCCCCATTGCATATTCTGGATATTATCCTGCTCATATGTGGGGGTGTTACAATAAGGGTTGTGCGAGGGGCGTGTTGCAAAATAATATAAATGTGAAAGCGTGTATGTTTAGTTTAGTTTGGATCAGTGTGTACTATTCTCGAAAATTAAATTTTAATCTCGTAATGATGATGATGATGTTTATGATGATGAATGATGATACTTAAGCGCAATTCTATAAATCGTATGCCTCGACTATTTGTATACTTAAAAAGTACCTTTACTTATAAAATGCATTGCGTGATGGAGCTTTGACTTGATTGTATCGTTTCAACGGACCCAGAAGCCTAGCAGAAACAAAATAAATGTAGGTTGCTTTTACTATCAAATAATTTTTTTTTTATTTTTTTTTTTATTTGAGGTATACATCGCTACATAATATGTATATGAGTAGGATACATTTAGTAAAATGCACTACAAATAATCTTACACATTATACCCTGTAGTTAGGGTGTTGCGAATAGTATTGTACATACATATTTATATAATATTAGGTGGTTATCAATTAAATCTTAAAAAGCTATATAATTCATGATATCGAAACGTCTTTATCTTCTAGATATTCTTCTATTTT
Source organism: Ectropis crepuscularia (assembly GCA_963693475.1). NCBI lineage: Eukaryota > Metazoa > Arthropoda > Insecta > Lepidoptera > Geometridae > Ectropis > Ectropis crepuscularia. The sequence continues at coordinate 30,160,124 of OY856339.1, read as the reverse complement.
ATAATAAGACTTGAAAATGAGTATTTGTTTGAGTTTATTTTTAAATTTTTTGATGTCTGTTTCGTCTCTCACACTTTTAGGTAAGTGGTTAAATACTTTATGCAACATGTATTGAGGCCCTTTTCGTACTATTTCAAGTTTTGGTTCTGGAGCTGTAATCTGGTTTTGCCTTCGGCCACTAGTGATGAATGTAAATAAGCTTGGATGTTTTTTAACAAAAGTAGCTGCTTCTAGAATATACATGCATGGAACTGTTAAGATGTTAAGTTGTTTGAAGTGGGGCTTACAACTGTTACGTTGAGGGATGTTAACTAGAATTCTGATAAATTTTTTCTGCATAATCAGTAATTCAAATGCATCGGTGCTGTTTCCCCAACATATTATGCCATAATTTAACCAAGAGTGAGCATACGCGTAGTAGGCAGTTTTGGCGGATACTAGATTTGTGTTGGATTTTAAAACAGATAAAGCGTATACAAATTGTGACAATTTATTTTTTATTATTTTGATATGACTTTTCCAATTAAGGTGTGAATCTATAGTAATACCTAAAAGCGTGGCGGTCTGTGTTTCACTTATATTGATTTTATTAGTTAGTGCTGAGAGATTTAATGGGTTTTTTTGGAACGGGTGCATTTGAATTAGTTTAGTTTTGCGTTCATTGAGCTCCAAACCGTGTAATGTTATCCATAATTTTGCTTCTTCATAGGTTTCTGCTACTTTGTCGAGTGTGTTGGTATCTGTTGAACATTTAAATAGTAATGAAATATCATCAGCAAATAATATGCACTGTGATTTTATGGTTTTTGGAAGATCATTAACGCATATCAAAAATAGTATACATGCCACTACGCTGCCTTGGGGAATTGACCAATTTAGTATCTGTAACTTTGATTGTATTATCTGTTTTTTTGTACTGTTTTCTGGATAATAGTTAATTTGCACTAGTTGTTTCCTATCAGTTAGGTACGACTTTAACCAATTGTAGGGTTTTCCTCTGATTCCTATTTCGTTGAGCTTATGCAATAGTATACTATGTGATACTTTATCGTATGCTTTGGTCATGTCTAGGAGCAGACTTATGGCGTAATGTTTATCTTTTATGTTATCTAAGACACATTGTACAAAGTTATAAATAGCTAGGGTTGTAGAGGAATTTTTGAGGAACCCATATTGATTGCTATCTAAGAGTTGATACTTTTCTAAAAATTTGCAGATTTGGTTAGACACCACGCGTTCAAAAATTTTGGAAACAGCTGGTAGTAATGCAATTGGTCGGTATTCGTTAATATCTGTAGATTGCCCCCGCTTTTTTGGAATTGGTTTGATTATGGCTATTTTTAGTTTGTCAGGGTAGCATTCTTCGTCAATTGATTGGTTTATTAGCTCAGTTACCAGTGGAGTAATTTCTTTGGCACAATTTTTGATAAGCGTTGGGGGAATATCATCTATTCCACAGCTGTTTTTACTAGGGAGAGTTTTAATAATTTTGTATATTTCTGATTCAGTTACTGGCGATAGATACATTGAGTTCAACATTTCTGTTTTACTTTTGTGTGTACTTTTACTGATGATTTTTGAACTTGCTTTGCCAATAGACGAAAAATGGTCATTAAAAATGTTTGCTATTGTGTATGGTTCGTCAACTACTGTATCATCTACTTTGAGTTTAATGTTCATGTTTTTATTGTTTGTTTGTCTTTTGGTCGTTTCTGATATTATTTTCCACATAGTTTTAATTTTATTGCTTGCTTTTTCCATATGCCTTGTATAATTGATTTTTTTAGATTTTTTTATACATTTCCGCAATACTTTTTTGTAATGGTCATATTGTTTTTTTAATGTTTTGTTGTTAGTTTCATTTATAAGTATTTACAATGTTCTTTTATGTTTGCAAGATTTTTTCAATCCCTTAGTGAGCCATTTATTTTTGTTAGAGGATTTAATGATTACTTTTCTACAAGGTATATATTTGTTTAAGAGTTCACCGAGTTGTTTATCAAAGTTATTATAATTATCATTTATGTTGTTATTCTTATTTATTACTTTAGTCCAGTCTATTTCAAATAAAGCGGTTTTAAATGCGTTAACGTTTTGAATGGAGAATATTCTTTTCATTATAACTGTTTTTGATGTTTTTTTATAGAAATTAGATTCGAATTGATAATATAGTCCTTTATGATCAGATAACCCGAGGTCTCTTACACTTGTACGATTTTGGTTTTTGTAATTTGTGAATAGTAAATCTATACAAGATGATGTTTTGTCTGTAACTCTTGTTGGTTCTGTAATTTTTTGGTGCAAATTGTATTCAAGCATTTTGTCGTGTAATTTTTGATAGTGATTAGGCATTTTATATTTATCTAAATTAAAATCTCCACCTATAACAATATGTTTTTTCAATTGAAGTAATTTTATCTTTAGAAGAAGTTTGTCTAAAAATTCAAAAAACGTCTCAATATTACGATCGCAACGATAAATTACAATTATGATAACGTTTTGCTTAAGTAATTCTATTGCACAAGTTTCAACAGCGAATTCAACTGTAAGTTCTGTGATATCTGGTCGTTCTTTGAAATCAATATCATTTTGCAGCAAAATAGCTACACCCCCACCTATATGTTTTTTCCTATAATATCCTGCTACAAACTTGTATCCTTGAATGTGTATAGAGTTTTTTTGTTCTTCCGTTATCCATGTTTCGGTTAAACACATAGCATTTATCGGTTCGTTTTCTTCTATAACACTTTCCATATCTGCAATTTTATTTTTTATACTTCTTACATTCTGAAATATGATATTGAATTCATTCACGAAATGGCTGGTTCTGATTATTTATTACTCTTCTTGTGAGCCGTCTAGGTGTGTTATTGCTATTGAAGGTTGAGTTCACCGTGTCAGCGTTTGTTGTTGAGATTGGGGTAAAATTTGTAATATATTCTTTTATTCTTTCATTTTCATTCATATCATTAGGCGGAGTATTCGGTATTTGTACTCTTTCTAGGTCTTGTACCAGTTCTTCCTCTAGAGGATATTTAGTCGTAAAACAGTTATTTTTGGCTTCGTCGTGATAATTCTTATATTCTTTACCATTTATAAAGAGTTTATTATTCATAATCACAGCATGGTTTCCCTTCCTTCTCTCTTCTGTCATCACTTGTCTAAGTTCTTGTCTCGTTTTCAGGTCTGTTTCATTTAAATATTCGGCTATTGCTAAGCCAGTAAATTTAAAATATTCTCTACTTCTTAGTATGTATTTTGTCGTTTTTTTGCTTATAATTTCGATAAGAAGCGGTCTTTTGTATCCTCTTCTGCCGATTCTTTTAAATTCTTCTATGTATCCAGTTAGGTCTAAATTCAGTATATCCCAGAATATTGATATGATGCGATCATGCAGTTGCTCTTCGTTTTCTCCATGCTCCTCTAATCCATATAAAACAAATTTCTTGGATTTGTCTTCATTTAGAAGGTTATGGGATGTGTTTGTTGTAAGTGTCAGGTCTGATATTTGTTTCTTTAGTTCTGCATTTTCAAATTCCAGTTCTGTAATTTTATTTTGAATTTTTTCAATTTCTGTTTTCGCTTCTGTATATTTGGCATTAGTCTCTTGTTTATGCTCCGTGATTTCACGTTCGAGTTTCTTTACTGCAGCGCTAATTTCTTTTTGTATGTACGTCTTAATTTCACCGATTTTTGACAGTATATGAGTTGTATTTTTTTCTAGTTTCAAGTCTAATAATCGACTAATTTGTTCCAGGGTCACAATACTTTGCTGTGTGCAGTTTATGCTGCAACCTGGTTCAGAATTTTGTGTGTCACCCGGGACAGATTGATTGCATTGGATGTATTCATCAATAGAGAGATCTTTGTTATTGCATAGCGGAGTCGTTGGAGTTTTTGGGACAGTAGTGTGTAGATTAACCGATGGCTGAGTTTTAGGAGCGCCTTTCGTTTGTGACCGCAAGGAGCGTGCCTCTGCATGTTCTTTTCCAGATTGACGTAAACAGTTGTTACACTTTGGACAGAGCCACGATTGTTCAAGTTCTAGTAGATGAGTGTTATAGTAGTCTTTTTTTAGCCCCATACATGTGAAGTGATATTGGCCAAGACATTTGGTGCATCGTAATAATTCATTTATTTGAATATGCTTCGAGCAGCCCGTGCAGTATCTCATCTTTTGCAAATTTGGAGTGAGAATTAAAGATAATAAAATATCAGGCGAATTAACGTACTCACTTATATGTCAGAATTAGTGGTGTCATACTTTATCTCCTTAATTAGCGTGGGCCTCGATCAAAACCTTAGCCCGTATTATTATCAGTTGCATAAACTGGGTGACTAGTGTGTTTATGGTGTACGCATGTGTGTGTGGTCCACGCTCCCGTCATGAGACAGCGCGGTGCAGCGGTGCGGGGGCGGCGCGCGGGGGGCGAGGTTTGGCAATTCCAGGAATTTGAAGCGTCACGCGTCGCGCGCTAATCGATGGCTAATTATTATTTGTTGTTTGAATAATGGTTTCGGTATATTAATATTGTTCCAAGCTATAGAAATATGGTTGCATGCACTAATTTTCACGGTCCACTGTGTCACTTTAGTTGGTGGGGTCACTTTGATGTATTTTTTATTCACTTATTTTGTAAATTTCCCGAGTAAAATTATTATTTATTTGGAGTTTACTTTTTCGCGTGCGCATCGCCGGGCGGCCGGGCGCTCCATTTATTAGTTACACCTTGCGTCTTGTATAAATAACACGTATCACGCAACGAGCGTGTCTCTATCAGACCCCAGCACTGCTCGTGTCATCTCAGTTTCATAAAGACATAGATAATCATCTGTCGGCGAAGTTTATTAACTTACTTGCAAAAATATTCGCCTCGCTGTGTCGACAGACATGTGCCGCCGTTCTTACAAGGCGACGGGGAGCAGGACACGAAACCTGGAAACAAAACAAAAAAAGACGTCACAAATCATGTGAAAAAATCTCGAAAGACAACACGATAAGATGAATAAAGAATGCAGGGAGGAAGCGACGGTGACATCAAGAGGATGTCGCCGATCTCTGCGGATTCATCTTCAATATCTCCAATTAATTTCAAGTTTCGGGCGTCACCACGTTGTTACTTAACGAGTCAAATTTTTACTCGAAATATACGGTAGGTACTCATTTACATAAAAAGGGTTACACACGACGAATATACTAAGTTTGAAAGGACGCGCGGTTTTATCATAGTAAACAATATTTTTAGGTTGGGATAAATGATTACAATCATTATCCATATCTGATATATAGCCATATCAACAGTAACATTTTAAACAGGAAAGTTTGTGTGATTGTTTGTTCCCACGTCTCTCTGCAGCTCTCGTGTAATCATTGTACCATATAATCTTGTAACCAGTGTACCTACTATATAGCCATGTAACCATATATACCCACACACATAACCATATAATCAAGTATATAGTGTGCCATATTATAGTCGTGAACTAATACATCAAATAAAAATGTTCTAATATCTATGAACCGTATGAGCTATTGATCTGTCCAACGCTGACCAAAGTAGAATTTATAAAAAGAAATATAAAAAATATTTATTGCTGTTTGTAGGTAAGATAACACGATTCAAAATACTTTAAAAGTTGACCCATAGCAACTGGCCTTTTCGAGAGATGCCCCTTGTAGCAATATGTTTTAGATTATTTTTAGGCATGTGTTATTTGTTATTTTTTCGAGTTCGTTAGAGACGGCAAAAACATATAAATATACATCTATAAAATCAAATTTCAGATTTTACAGACTTTATGAAACGCAGCTTCTTTTTTACGCAATTTCAATGTTCATTGGTAAAATTTAATCAAAATTCAAAATGCTTCACAAAGTTTCGGTATAAAAGTAGCTAATCATAACGTAGTAGAACGTCACTTTCTTTTTAACAATAAATAAAGTAAAAAGCAACCACATCCTTTCCAAGTTTCCACTTAGTTCCCGTTCTGTGTAATGCTAAACATTCCGAAACCAATTTTTTGATAATTGATTCGGTAGATCGTATCGTAACGTCATAAAGGCATGCTGCGATAATTTCCTAGTGACCGTATTATGCTAATGAGTAGTCAAATAAGTGACCATACGTACGCCTACTTGGACGCTACACTCATCGCCGTATTACGGAACTTGCTTTAATCTCAATTAATATATATCTTTGGGTATACTTGACGTCACAAACTTACTTTTCTATTCAATTCAATTCAATTCATTTATTCGAACCATAAATTCATAGGAACACTTGGTAACGTCATTAACAAAAAGGCATAAGAATCCGTGTACATAATAAGATAAAATAACAATGTCAAAATGAATAAAGCTGTAAAGGAGCCTCGTCAATCAAATGCAGCTGTAAAAAGGCTTTGTCAAAATAATTAAATAAAATTAAAAAAAATTTTTTTTTTTTTAAATATAAATTTTATTTAAAAAAAAAAAATTATAGTACAGTAACGTGACGAGCAAGACTTGGGACTGACGTCACAAACTTACTTTTCTATAGTACAGTAACGTGACGAGCAAGACTTGGGACTGGTGGTAAGCAACAAAATAAAAATGCTCCCGGTAAATATTCACTACATGAAGCGATTTGACTTTATTCAATAATTTTACAGGTTCGGCGGATCTACCGCCTAATTAAATCTGCTTTGGCGTTGCTATTGCTGTCTCTGTCTGTCACTTTAAAAGAAAAGTGAGAGAGATATCATAGCTAAGGCAGTTCTAGTCAGGCGATAAGACTCGGGTAAGCCTTGAGTTTGGCATACGGCAAGTCATAAGATAACAGTCATGCAATAAATTCTGTCAGCAAACTAAGACCAAATTGCGTAAAAACCTTTATGATTTGCCACAAATGGTCAAACAGGTCAGTGCTTTGTGTTAAGATAAAGGGAAATAATTCATATGACTCAACATTTAAGCCTATAGTACATATCTCGCTCAACTATCTTGATGTTATTAATTAACGCTGCTTTAAGCAGCCTTTATTTATGAACGAGTAATGTCGGCAGCTTCCATGGCACGCTTCCAGCTGGAAGTTGTTATATCTAGAGATTCAACGGTCTATAGTTTTTTTTTAATAACGAGAGTGACAAGACGAGCAGGACAAGTGCCTGATGGTAAGCAACATGTCTGCCACATAACAGCACAGTGACGCGCAGCTATTGGAACGTGAAGAGTCCAAATCATTACCTAGCACTGCACTGCGCTCGCCACCCAGAGATCTAAGTTATTATATCTCTAAGCCCTGTAAGTTCTCTGGAAACATTGCCCTTCAAACCGGAACACAGTAATGTTTGCACATTACTGCTTGGTGGTAGAATAACTGGCAAAAGGTGTGGTACTTCCCCAGGCGGACTCTGCCAAGAGTCCTATCACTACAGAATTCAGTGATGAAGACAGTGGTTAAAAGAGAATTTCTAAAATAAACCTTTAAATAATCAACCAACCACTACTGATTAGAATTGATACGATAATCACCCTTTTTAATTTACGACCACATGTTTTACTTCTACGAGTACGATATAAAAATATAGTTATTCACATCTGTGTTAATAAATTTTATTTCATATATCTTATCAGGTTTCCTGAACTTTTATTGATGTAACTTATATCTGTCTGATGGTTCACTATCTCTGTAGACGTTGGGTGGTCCCGATGTCTCGATGCTGACTGATCGATATATCTCGATTACATCTCGATTCTCAACTCGATAACACTTTAAATTTTATCGATTGTTTTTTTTTTTAAGATTGGCACTGTCACGCAGCAAATTTTTTGTTTACATTTTGGAGACGCAGTGTTCTTTGTGAATTCTGAAATGCTTTTAAAACTTTTTACGGGGTTAATTAGCATTGATTTTATATCTGGATTTGGAGTAATGTTATCCTGTTTTTAAGTTGTTGTTTTTTTATCGCTAAATGTCTAAAGTTTAGATTTTAGAATCTAATCAATAATCAATGAAATCCCGTGACTCCTTTGGAGAGTCTGATAAATAATCCGCATCTTTTTTATGGGTGCTTTTAACTATAATAGATCCAACCGTTTATTTTTTCCAGTTTATTAACCAGACTTTAATCTATCGATGTACCAAATGTCATCCAGATCGATTCAGTAGTTTTTTGCTTAAAAGAGTAACAAACATTAATTATTCCATATATACATAGAAACTTTTGTATCTACATAAAATGTAAAATGATAACAAACGTAAAATGAAGTCAAATCGAGCTTTTATTATTTATATACGTTTTACATAGATGTAATAAAGCAGCAAAATATGTATTTAAACAGTTCGTGGGAAGCAATAGTTTTTTTTATTTGTCCAAGAAATATTTAAATTGTCGTTAATCTGATAAAAATCATCTCCAACATGACTAATTCAAATAAATCGATGTGGACACATTTCGGAAAGTTTGCACAGCACTTGAAGAAATGTGGTGAAATGAAACCGTCGCTTTATAATTCGTTATCGCGAGTTCAATCCGAGGTAAACTTGGGACAGGAAGTATTTAAAGTATGTAAGTGTGAGTATTTTTAAGCCGTTCAATTAATACACAGAATTCTAATTTTTTCAACTCTTTCTACTATGTTTTTTTAAAAGAAATAGTAAGTAACAAGCAGACGAGCCTATTTAATGATAAGTAGTAACTTATGTACCTACGTAATAAGTAAGCCTATGGACATATCAACAAAGTTTGACCATTTGAGGCCAAGAACCATAGATCCTCATAAAAGACGTTGATGCTTTGACAACTTAGATAAATGATTCAAGACTATATTATAATATTCGTTGCCGTACGTTGGTGGAAATACTTTTGCAGTGAGTTTGTGTAACATCTTGAAAGCCTAAGATCTGAATCGGTGTGTTTTTTTCATTATTTTTTTGATCTCACATTCCACGACCATCGACCATCTAGATCCGAGTTTTCTTTTTAAATTCTGGAAGACATAAGGATGAGCCTCTTCACAGTGTGGACATAATTACATTTCGTATTTTCTGTTCTTTATATGTTTATGAATTTAGTTTTAAAACTGTTTCTAGTTGTTAAATATTGAGAGAATGTCGTCATGACTGCTGTATTTTAAACATTTGCACTACGCTACACCATCCAATGAAACGCTTTCAGATTGAAAATATACCTGACAGTTCTCATTTTCCCAAAGGTGGCGGTAATGTTAACTTTTGTTAAAAAAAATCAACAAATTGAATCATTTAAATTGAGAATTATCTTTGAAAGGTATTTTTTCATCCTGAATACGTCTCATTAAAAAAATATGATATAATTGAAATTTAATCAATCAGTATTCAATGTTTGGACTTTTGTAACGTCAAACTAAAAAAAAACAACTAAATTTTATATTGACGTTTATTTGGCCCAACGCATAAGCATTGCCATTCAGCGTGGTAATGCCGCCAGCATGCTGGGTACGCTTCCGATTGGTAGTGGGCTTGAACATCTTGTTTATCTGTAGACCTTTATTGGTCTATGGATAATTCAGGTAGTGCTTAGTGTAAGTAGTTAGGTATGTAGCGTAGTGTAGTTCTCATTGTATTTTAGTTGTGTTAATAAAGGCTCTGCCGGTTTAAAAAAAACTCACATTTTGTAACACGTCGTTTGGTTTTGTAGTTACACAAAACGAATAAAATTAGATGTTAGCTTTATATTACGAAAAGATAGTTTTGATAAGATATCTGAGCAAAATAAACATAGTAATAACATATTCTATAACTCTTCTCCAAAGTCCCGATTTGATTGACATTCTCGTACCCGCGTGGGAAGAAATGTTTGGGCTTATGTAAATATTGATACAAGAAGGTGATAATCCGAATTTCTTCGATAACTAACGTCACAAATACGCGCAATAGCATTAAGGAAATAAAGTGAGAAATGATACAGATAAAAAATATACCGTGAAGTTCTGCGTGGGCGAGGAACTTGTAGAATGGACTTTAAGTACCAGTATATTACACTACAAAGTACTATACAATAATACCATCTCAAACTGGAGAAATAGACTCGAAGCACCTCACGGGTTTAGCCGCGTAGTTTTCCTTCCCGTGATGAAAGGTAGCCTATATGTTATTTCAGACTATAATCTAACAGTGTTTCAAATTGCACCTCGATCCGTACAGGCGTTCTTACGTGATTAAGAGCAACAAACATCCAAACTTGGAAAATTATAACATTAGTAGAATATTACATTTGTGTCCTTTCGTTCACAGTTTCACTACGAACAGTGCTCCAAAAGTCTGAAATGACATGAGATTTTCACCCAACAAAAAAATTTGCAAAACGGAAAGTCCAAGCATAATGGCGGCTGGTGCAGTCTGCATCTCATTCTTTTTTGGCATAGCTTCCCAATTTCTCGTTTCCACAAAGGCAGAGTTGCAAAAACCGGCCGCGACGGTGTCCCCTTATAAGGTCACCCATTGTTTTTGCAAGAGGCGAGGCGGGCTGGCGAGAATTTAGGAAAGTGCGCCATCTTATCTGTCGCTGTGTTTGGACAATGATTTCCTGCACAGGAGTGTAAATAGCGACAAAGAACCTTAAAACTATGTAAATTTGGTTTTGTGCGCACAGCAACATGACCTTTCCGACCAGCTTGTTACTGATAATGATATAGTTGAAAGAGCATCTCTTGTTAAGGCGATAAATTATTTCATTCCAATCATGGAATTTATATCCCAATCAAGTGCAGTCATTAAAAAAGCGTATTTTTGAACCAGTAAACGATATGTGTAACAACACATAATTGAACATCAATAAAGCTCAGTACATTAACAACATATCAAATACAAAACAAAAAAGTCTTCCAAGACCAGTTCTGATACTAAAAAGACTCAGGCTCAGACAGCGTATGTATTTAAGAGCAAATGACTTTGATCGATGCTCGCCGACCCTTGAAGAATGGTAACGTTAAATAATGACACATCGAGTACTTGTCCATATTCCTTGGACCACATAAATCTTGACCGAATCTGGATGGAGCTGATCGGAAGCTGTCAACGGATGATTGAGGGAAGACTTCCAGAACGAAAATAATGAATATTTCTCTTGAGAAAAAGGTGCATTAGTTGTGAACACGTTTCTGGAGCATGAAGGTTTTTACAGGTGGGATATTGCTCTAATTTATGATAATGAGATGGATGAATTGGCCGATAACGTTATTGACGCCAGAAATGAAGTCTTCATCTTATTAATACGCTGAAAAACTATACAGTGTGAGATTAAAGTTGCATTTTGTAAGTTCATTACTCTGATACTTACGCAAGACAATCCTAAAGCGATTCCTGCAATGCTCCAATTTACCAGAGAATTGATCTAAAAATCATTTGTTATAAATGCCAATACTCTGTCCCTCAGGCTCATGTAGATTACGCAATCAGAATAGTCCCTGAACAAGTCGAAACACGCATCAAATGTAAACCACAATGGACAGAACAACATTGAATCATGGAGGAAGTAACCGATAGTGCTATCTGTCCACCGTGGGAACGCAACCATAACCGATAACGTTCACAAAAATACTACAAAATTCGCCTACGAATCTGAACCCGTTTCCGCGAAGTCGTGAGAAGTGGCTGTTCTTGTATTTGCATTAGATAACAAACGTGTGGTAGAGAAATTACTGTTATTTGATACTATGGACGTGACGGTTACTGGAATACTAACTGCGTGATGTATGCTGTATGTAACTAAATGAGATACACTGAGTGCAATGGTACGTTATGTATCTTATCATAAAATATACAAAAATCGTGTGGTCACAAAGTTTGTGTTTCTGCTCTTTCGAAACAGCGATGATAACTTTTTTTATTTCTGGTAGATTTGGTAGCATTTCTATGAAGTGCCACATAACTTTGTCAGTTATTTGGCAGAACAAACTCTTTACATATCACAAGATGAAAATTTGGAGATCATTATACAGTTCATGATACTTCAAGTAGCCACAACAAAACTCCAACAACTCTTCCACTAAAAAACAATAAAATATATTCGCCTGAATACATATTTGATAAAACAACGGTACCAGACTCTTGCAACACGCTAGAACACGTCAAACATCCAATCTGAAACTACTGTATACGCCGAACACAAAATAACCGCACATTGCGTGTCTAAAACTCATAAACAGTTACTTTTTCAAAAGCATCATATATACTAAATTATTTAGCCAATATTAAAGATTTCATGGCAAATGGAAATATTTGACAGTAAAAAAGCCGGAAAGAGGAAAAACGCGCAGTTCCCATGCATGTTTTGGAACAAATGCGGTATTTGGAGTAATTATTGACTTGATTGGTTCGAGTAGTGTGACTTGGCACTTGAATTGATGATTAATGAAAGTAGTGATTTGCTCGTGACCGTGTACCTAGACTAATTGAATTAACAGGCACTTGTGTGAGCGGCACTGTGAAGTGCTGATATATCAGCAACTGCAACTTCGGGATAACGTTTTTTGCTTAAGCTTCGATGTTAGATATTGTTTTTCGTCGACATATGAAAAGAATGAGATAGACTCGACACTATATTGGTATGGTATGTTATATTTTTTTTCTATGTGTAATATTTGTCATATTGCAGTTATTTTTTTATCAGATTTGTAACCGGTGCCAGTGGTGGATTATGATCTATGAAGGGAAAACTGTAACCAAGCATCAACATTGTAATATTAACTAGTCATTCTTTACTTGTACAGTCCCTGTTTTTTTTTCATTGTATAAGCAGTTATCCCCATTTTATGTTTCCCATTACTCCCACATAAATACAAGAAGTAGTTTCAGATACATAAATGTTATTAACGTCAATAATTTCTTTTAAATCTCTCTTGTTTATTACATCTCCGTCTCATCGTAAACGCGTACTGACGAAACTGCATGATTCACAACAATTATCATTCATTACGTTTTATCTATCTACAAATAGGGGTATAAAAGCTCAATGCATCGTTATCAAAATATGTTTAGTAAACACAATTATAGACAACGATATTTATATGACATACTTGTGGAGACTTTATCGCCTAGTTTGACTGTTTCCGTAAGTTATGCGATGGTTTATTTTTATAGATTTTGTCTTTATGACCATTTTGCATTTTAACTTAAATAATTATGGGTTTTATTAAGATTTATCTACCTAATATATTTTGGGTAGTAAGTAGTATAACCGACATTGGGATTTGGAAGGCTTATGATAATGATACTAAAACATTTTTTTGTAGATTTGAAAGTTAATAGGTTGGTTAATAGCTGACACAATTTTCTTTTAAGCATTTTAATAGTTTTATGTTGAAAAAAGTTAAATACTATTGTTGTGACGTCAAACAACTCAACGAAACAAAATTGAGCATACATGGATGTGTGTAAACGCTACGGTTAGTTTGATTAAAAATAAATAAGTTCAAATTCCGAAATACCGGCTCAAAAAATTTAGACCAAATTAGTAAAAATTCTAGCGCCGCGATGTGAGTCAGTTGCGCCCACGCATGGTAACAGTAGTCGGGTCATCAATATACCACTAACGGTATACGATGTTATGGATTTCGGACCTCACCTGTCTGCCTTGCGGGTTCTATTTCTGGACTTTTGATAAAGTTGATTTGATAAAATTTGCTGTTTTTTTTACATTTTAACGTTTACTAATGTGATGTCGTAGATAAACACATTTTCTTGCGGTTACGTTGTCAACGCTGGCTGAACCATACGAGATAGAACAAAATATATTACAGTATTCTACACCTGAAAAAAAGGTCTGCCAAAAATCCGCGATGGTGTTAATCTATCTCTTAGGGATATTTTGTTATTTAGCTATTATAGGTTTGCTATTACTGCTCCTATTACGCAACTACGCGGTCTACGATGGCGCGCTTACCTAAAATATAATAATACCTCTCGGAAGACACCAAGATTGTATCCATCTGGAAACACTAATTCACGCAACGCATTCTACAGCCTAGACGTACTTATCACAAAATATAGAGTCAAAAGTCTTTGTTCGAGTCTTTGGAACGTCGACCATGAATCCACGTGGCTTCTTCGAGCAACGAGCAGTCTTAGAAGTGGACGTAGAGAAGACAGTGCGCATGCTCCGATATGTATCTGATAAAATCCCGATAAGCTAGCAATTTTGCGACGATGTTCAAGACTTTGAAGTCTTTTTTAAACAGGCGTGTCGATAACTTTTAGCCAAAATCCCATCCATGCTTTTTATTAAACAGTAACAGTTTTATTAACAGTATTTATTCATCTTATTATATCTTCACAAGGGCTATGTTTTTCCTACCACTAGCGTTTAGACTAATTAGTTGTAAATCCAACCTTAATTACTTCTCAAAAGTCATTAATATCTAAACAGAAGAATCAGTCACTACTGTATCAGCCATTAGACATTCATTAGTCATAGTCTGTGATAAACTAGAAAGTACCACACAAATTGTGAGAGATAATTAACGATCGAAAATGTGTAATTACAAAGGTCATAAGGTTGGTATTTGCTTGTGTTAAGAACTATCGACGTATCAATTAAAAAGGGGTTGTGGCCTAGTGGTTAGACCACCCGATTTCACAATCTTTAGGTTGTAAGTTCACTTGCATCCTTTAACAATTGTCCAAAAGCAGATGTACAAATATGATATCACCACGGGCTATAACAATGAAGGAAAACATCGTGCGGAAACCGAAGTTTTCCAAGAAAGACAACTTTTGAGCGAACACTCAGTATTTGTACCAGTATGATGCATTATGGCCCTGGCTCTCCGTCTTCGTACTTTCGTATCTCTTTTTACATTCTATGGTTGCCTGGAAGAGACCGCTTTACGACAAGCGACAAGGTAAGTTAAGGTAAGAGTAATTTTATATTTGAAAAAAGTGCAAAATAGTTAATCTATCTATCTTGTGAGAGAAGGATCCGAGTCCTGGGCTGCTTATGTGTGTCTCAACTCGCAACTGTTGATTCATATGACATATCGACATTTGTCAACTACCTAATCCTTCCACTCTTCGCGGCACAACTTGACAAATAGAGACTTAACGGACAAGTACAATATAAAATTTTATCGATTGTTCATAATTATTATTATTCCCACCCCTAAAGTCATACTGCGTTAACGTTAGGGTCGTGCTCACCCTCTGTATCGGCGGCGCGCGCGCATCTTTTGCGGAGAACTTCGTAGTTGTCAAAACAATATCGTTATATCGTTGTCAACTGATATAAAGTTGAATTTTTGGTTATAACTGTTGATTGGCTCTACTTATGATCATACCATATCTTTGTAGATTTTTTTATACTGCGAACAGGTAATCGTTTCATATATTATATCTTTCGTACCATATTTGTGATATAGACACGAGAATTGTGTATACTACTACTACTTTTCCATTTTATATACTACAATCATTACAAATGTACTCCTACGTTTACATGACCGCTTCAAATTGATGGTTGGCGAATTGCTTGAGTAATAAACATAGGTACTTATACCGCTTCTGCTTATTAAGTTCTTTAAGATGTGCCCCAAAACAGAGTTAAAAAGTTTCATTGCAGATATCAATACAAACATAACATAATAATTAGCTATTACATTGGCCCATTTTAACTAAATCAGAGCGACAGAAAAACAAAGATCTCCTAATTACAAGAGCACGTTCCTTAAATAAAATCTGTCTTGGTAGTTATCTCGTGACAACTTTTTCGAATACATCCCATCAATTCGCGTTCTACATGGTCATATTGATGTCCGACACGGGACACCCCTGTCCATTGTTTGGTGATGAATCGACGGACAATTCATTAACCGTCGCCTGCGCACACAATGCATGACGAAACAACACATACGGCCCCAGACACAAAAAGACGTAAGTTTCGTTTTGAAGAATTGAAGTTACGCCCTTTTTGCTTGTGAGTGGTTCTAGTGAAGAGACGTATGGAATATGGAACGTGTAGTTAGGACGTTTCGGTTTCACGTTGTTCGAGTATGGAGTTAAGTCATTTATAACTTTATGGCTTTCTCTTGTCACATTTTGATTCCGTAGCTAATTTTCAAACCGACTATTGCTTGATCAATATATACCTACTAGTATTGTCTTAATATTATATAAAAACAGTGTCATGTTCCTTCCCAGTAAACTTTTCACCAAGTCAACCGATATTCACGAAAGTTAGCATTTATGTGTAATTTGGTGGACCAAACTTGATAGGATTTGTTTCACATGGCAAAATCCGAAGAGAAGCAGTCAGATAGACTATAAATAATATAACATTAAAATGTTAGATTATAAAAAAAAAATGCACAGGTAATACGTAAAGACGAAAATACAGAGCTTAAAAGTTTCATTGTGCCTTTGTACGATTTTTACGAAAACGTGACGTCACAACCCATTAATCCGAAAATTGTACAATTTAAATCTTTGTCGTAAATATTATTATCAGTAGATAATTCGATAAAACAAAAAAAATACGAGTCCCATATTTATCCACTTACCTGACGGACTAATTACCTAGAATAGCTATAATAAATTCTACAGCTATAATGACTTTATTCAATGCAAAAGTTAGATGAGGATCTAATTATTATTTCATATATTACAATTTTTAGTTGTATAATCTGTGACATGTTAATTTATATTTAAATCATTTTTTGTTTAATTGACTTTCCCGAATTATTATTATTTTATGTAGAAAATTATTTGTTTCCGCGGCACCTTATGTTTTCAGTTTATGTATTTTTAATTTGTTGATATGTAACCACCGTTATGAATAAATGATTATGATTATGAATAGTATATTTTGAACCCAGTCGTTTTATTCCTCTCCTTGCGAGACAAGGCCCCGAGTCCCAGCAGTGAGGACATTTAGTGGACTGCTAATGCATATATTCAAAGTTTATGTAAGTAATAAATAGGTTGACCTAATACTAAGTGGCAGGTTAGTCCTGTACCAGCATCAGCGACCGGAGCGGGGGCCTCAAATCAGCGTAATAGCGGATGCCCTCCGCGCTGTATTGTTACATCCGCTCTCCAACCGCCTTTGATCCAGATACGATCATCTACTCTAGTAGTTTGATACCACATTGAAAAGTACTACGCAATATTTGTGGAATGTGATTTTTAATCCACTTAAAAAAATAGTATGGATGCTCTACACTCTACCCTCCATAAAATAGGTTACAAGTTAGACAATGTCAATGTTCTTTATGCACAAATGTACAATTTACAAGTCAATTAGTAAAAAACAAAAGTAGAAAGAAACAAATAGCATAACTACAATCTTTAAATGAAAATTTCACTATGAGATAATAATGATCGTGTGGATAAGAATCAAGTATTTTACGCATTTATTACGATCGAGAAGCCTATGTATTTTTTTTCTAATTTTTATGTATGGACCTATATTGTTTTAAGCTACCACGGTTGTTCATCGTGCAGGTATGATGCATGAAACTGCATCGACATAACGGGAATTCACTCCACCTACCATAAGCATAACCATCCCATTAAATGTTCTCACCACTGCAACTGAGGGCCTTTTCTCGCAAGGAGAGAATCAAAACTATAAGGTCCAAGATGCCGTTACGTTACGGTGCAGATCACGATGATGATGATGATGATGATGATGATGATGGCATAACCACGAAAAGTTCTTAAAACATGCCGGTTTCGTCACAAAGTTTCCCTTCACCATTAACGATATAACGATCGAACTCGGTATAACACCAGGACGTCTACTCTAATTCAACGAAAACGTAATTTCGAAATAAGCTCGCGATTTTCCAACTCCGATTCTACTTCGATCCGTCGTTTTGTCCGTTTAAATGTTCTAAGCCTACTCTAATTAGAGTAAGCTTAGAACACTTAAACGTCAAACAATGTTGTATCGGACAAAACGAAGTAGAACGAGAGTACGAGTTCTTTTTCGAAATTACGTTTTCGTAGAAATAGAGTAGACGCCCTGAACTTGGAAATATTTTATTTTGTTCGGATTCCTCACGATTGTGTTGCGAACGTCTAAGGGAGTAAGTACCTACCTATTGATAGGCTACTTTTTAGTATGTCAAAGTAAGTTGTTACGGTACGGGTACCACCGCGAAACGTAGCCAGTCCTATTAAAAGTTATCGCTGTCTCTTCTCACTAACCGATATTTCACTCGCCCGTCTCGTCATTGTCAAATCTTTCCTTCGAGCATTTCTCGTAAATCAAACGTCTCGGCTCCGTCCCGGCACATTACTGCGCTCGTCATCGATCACCAAACAATGCCGCCCGGGGCTTTGTCACGCAAACCGCACTGCAATTAAGTTAACAAAGTGCTGAGATTTATGATCCGAGCGCGACTCGAAGTTCATACGAGTTCATAAACGTGAGGATGCCATGCAACTGTTCGGCCGATGTGGACATACTCATAGATATTTAGTATCTACACTTATATAATAAAGCTGAAGAGTTTGCTTGTTTGTTTCTATGTTTGTTTGAACGCAAGGATCTCGGGAACTACTTGTCCGAATTGAAAGATTCTTTCCCTGTTGAATAGTCAATTTATCGAGGAAGGCTATAGGCTACTTAACATTACGCTGCTATGAACAGGAGCACAGCATGAATGAAAAATGTAACAAAAACGGGAAAAAATATTGCTTTTTGAGAGCGTTCGTTGCGTGACAGCATGTGTCTAACTTTTAAAGGTTGCGTCATTAGAACCTAAGGTAACCGTTTGTTCAAAATTTGAATTGGTACCAATTTACGATAGATAGATAGACGCAACGCGCGCACGGATCAGCTAGCATACTAATATTTATTAAGCTGCAAAGGTTTTTTGTATGAACTCGCTAAACTCAGGAACTACTGAACCGATTTCAATCATTCTTTCACCGATGGATTTGTACGTGATCCTTGAGTGCTATATGCTATTATTTTATACCACGAGCGAAGCCAGGACCGACCGCTAGTCTTTCTATAGAGGTAAACCTGCGATTTTCTTTAGGTCAACCTAATTTTAAAATGGCGTAAATACAAATTGACAACTGATTGCGTTTTGCACTTAATTCACGTCATAATAAAAAGAAAACATTTAAAAAAAAGTACAAAAACAAGAATTAAAGAACATTAATTTTTAAATAAAAATCCCCAATGCAATTGTTTCAATTATTTTAGGTCATACATACGTACCTAAGTGAATCCAATTAATATCCATTTGAAGAATATAGTAGAATCCTACCGATTTTGACGAAACTTTGCTAGGAACTTTACCGGCTAATTCAAGCAAAATAAAAACAGAACCAAAATCGGTTGATTCGATCGGGAGCTACGATGCCACAGATAAACACACACAAACAGACACGTCAAACTAATAATACTCATCGTTTTTAATCGAGGTTAATGAATTAATTTTAAATGGAACTATCACCAATTCCTCGGTATTTGACGTCACCTCGGTAAGTGATGATTTATAACACTTCCATCGGCATTGATCGAACTCAAAAAGTCTTCCTCTTTTGCTTGCATCGGCATTGATCGAACTCAGAAAGCCATGCTCTATTCCTTGCAAAGCCTTTGCTTGTGCTGATCTAACTATACGATTCACGTTTTTCCCATCCAAATCGCTTCAATCTAGGTTTAACATGGCTTTTCCTATATCATGTCTGGTCAGAATAACGGACATAGTTTTAGGCTTTAGGCATTATAACGGTCTAATCTGCTGTAGCAACGCGGAACCACGCTCCTAAGAGATTCCAAGTAAATCAATATGATGGTATTGAAATGCAATTCAATAAATATACTACTTTATTGAAGTCACGTGATCGAGTGACACTGCTTGGCGTAGCCATCTGGATTTAGCACGCTGCGCGAGAACTATTGTCAAGTTAATGAAAATAACATCTCATTAATTTTATTTTAATAAGTAGTTTGTTCAGATTCAGATTTTATTTAAAAAAACAGTTAATGAGTTAAAACAAAATTTTAAATAGATGAAAAACGTAGTAATTACTGTAAAGTGGCCGAAAAACAAGGTGGAAGTTGAAAAATGCTCATTTTTTTTGTGTGTGTATGGATATTTGTTACCTTTCACACAAAAACTACTGAAGGGGTGAAGTTTGGTACATAGATTATGGTCTGGAACAACTCATTAATCTATGTATATTTGTATATATATAAAAGCGAAAGGTCACTCATCACGAAATCTCAGAAACTACCAATGCTAGGAGTCTGAAATTTTGCATAGAGATGCTTTTTAGCACGTAGGCGCGCGCTAGGACGGAGTTTTGCAAAATTCAACCCCTAAGAGGGTAAAATAGGGGATGAAAGTTTTGCATAAACGCACAGGGCCAATCCTTAGTTCACATACGTATGTATTCCTCCTATGATGTATGGATCTACTAAGGAAGAATTTATGAAAACTTCCATCCCCAAGGGGTGAAATAGGGGACAAAAATTCACAGAAACGCTTAGGCTTTACGCCAACGACTTACAAAACGCGAGCGAAGCCGCGGGCAAAAGCTAGTTTATTTATATTCCGAGACAATAACGGGATCGAGAACTACGCGGGTGAAACCTCGGAGCGATGCCAGTATATGATAATCTAAAATCCAAAGATTATAACATCACAAAAGTATTTCGATCAAACTAATTTACTGAATATTTCGAATTCCGGCTCAACAAAGGAATTTACAGCATCGTGTTCCAACGAGCCAGTTCCGTATATTGTGTCTTCATCTTATTCTTACTTTCCGTTGTCCACACCTGCTTCTCTCTACCTACACAGATGGACCGATAGCCCCTGATGAAAGGTTATGATAACAATGGCATCAGCATCGGTAATTATGCTAATAACATCTCCAATACCACAGTAGCCGTTATCCCAACTTTGTTTATTATCCATTAATATTCATAAATGCTGTGAGAATGTTTCGTTTGTCTGTACTTAGGTGATTAGTTTTTCATTTTGTCACTAGTGAATTGTAGATTTTATTCATAAATGCCGTTTAAGTCAATAGGGTTAGCTTTGTGATTGTTTGAATCAATCAAATTTCAATTAGTTTGAATCGATTACGGTACGTTAGTACACGAAGGTTACATTTTACTGAATAATTCTGAGACAGTACGTGTTAAAATAATAGGGTACCTACCGGACTGGGTCAAAAATACACCATCCTAATTAGTCAGCTAAATCTTGAAAAATATTGGACACGTATTTTTTGTTTTTTCATAATATTAAAAATCGTCAAAGATATAGACCATCAAACTTCGAGAGTGGGGGGTCGCGACGTCACTCGTGAGCAAAAATCGTACTCACAAGTGACGTCACACGAAACTTCGAAGCGCGTCATTTTTTGTTTGTGAAACAAAAGAAAAAATACGTGTGTACCATATTTTTTGGCAATCTAACTAACGGGCTACTTAGTTTTTTTGAGGATTGTACCCTATTGTAATTAACTCACTCGTAGTATAGTCGATCGGTCCAGTGTGACTTAAGTTTAAATGTGCCAAACGAACAGCATACGCACTTGTAATATCTTTGAAAAATGCCGCCAAATGTGATTAAAACTCAGTTACTCGTAAATGAAATAAAAAATGTGTTAGGACTTCAGTTTTCGTACTAACATTTTGTCTATGAATTTAATTTGGTAATATTTTTAAGTTACTCTATTGATAATTCCTGGCTATTGATAAGCTCTTTCAGTAATTAGAAAATAAATTCAACATAGGACACTTTCTAGCAATAAATATTACGTGATATTTACCGAAAATGTTGGGGGATAGGATGAAATGAATTATTTGCATTAATTGTATTTGGCGAAAATAAATTATCATAAAACAACTTTAAAGCTGTGAACTACTGTGGGGCGCAACTATTATACCTATAATTATAATAGTTCTAGAACCTGTTTCAACGAATTAATTTCAAACAGATTCTATTTTAATGATTACAATATCGAATAACGATTTGAATGTTAATAAAAGGATCTTCATAGTTTATGGAATAATAATTGCTATTAATTGTAACTTTTGTGAATCTTCATTTATAGTAACTGAATATTTAATAGCTCCCGTATCTGTTACGATGTATTACATAACATCAATCAAACCACCATCGTCAATTCCATCTCGATTATAATTGAATGTACCATTCGATTAAAACAATTTACATTAATAGCGAAACGAATCGAATCGCATAGTCTTGTAAAATTGGTCTGAACCATCGCGGCCTCTTTGATGGCTACTTGCTTTAGTTACTGATATATGATACGTTTTTAAGTTTTACTTTGTCGTACTTTTTTATCTATTTAAGTTAAAAGTGCACTAAGAAGAAATTTATGGTAATTGTCGTTTTAAAATTTCATACCTATGCATTATATGTATATGTACATATCGTATATGTATCCTACTGATAGTATAAATGCGAAAATTTGTGAAAATGGATGTATGTTTGTACACTTTCAAGCAAAAACTACTGAAAGGACCTGGATGTTTGGTACTTAGACAGAAAATAGTCTGGAATAACATACACATGGGCTACCTTTTATCCCAAGAAAATTACGAGGACGAAAACTACACTTATCAACATTGCAGAGCGCTGCTAGTTCTTTATTAAAGATAAAGACATAGTATTTCTTCTTTCTTCTCTTTTATTGTGACAATACAGTCCGCGGACTCCTGCGTGTGTGCTTTTTTTTTATTAACAAATATTCCACCTTAGTTTAGAAAAGAAGACGAAACGACACACGCCACTGCAAGAGGCATTTTTACACTAAAAAAAATGTCCAAAAAAACTTAATTCCTTTCGGTTCAAAGCGCCTTTTAGTAAATCGGTAAACATACGTAAAACAAGATTTCAACGAATTGAAAACTTTCTCCTTGTCCAGTCAGTTAGCAGTAATAAGGCAGGCTTAACAGCTCGCTGTACTACTTCCTAGTGTTCCCAGATCTAGAATAATTGTTCTAGACGTGTGTTTGGAGCCTGAGTTATATTTAATGGGCTCCATTAAGGCTAGTTCGAGTAATGTAGCATCGAATAGACGGGCGCATTGATGTGTCTACGGAGGTACGGAGGTTTGAGTGAGGGTGAATGTGGGCTACAGGAGCGTGTGCCACGTGATCTAATAGAGAGGTATCAACTGAAACCGTAATTGAAGTGAAGTGAAGTTTGTTTATGTAAATATGTTTGGATAAATAAGGTCGCATTAGCGCAATTCTGAGGATTGTTTTCGTTGTGACAAGCGAGCAAAAATTATGATACATTGTTGTAGTAATACTTCTTAAGAATTAAATATTTATAATTTCCTGTGTGCGTTTATAAACGAACACTTTTTAACCTTTCAAAAATGCAGAAAATTCCCAATTCAGTTGCGTCTTTTTTGTGTTATGTATGTTACGCGATAGCTCCGCCAATTGTGAATCGATGTTGATGATTCTGTTGTGTTTGGTAAATCAAAATTCAGATCAAATAATTTCATTCACTGTAATTTAATTTTTATCGACATCAGTGCGAGTGCACTGTTATAGAAATATCAAATACAGCAGTGTCTTTAGTAGATTTCACAAGAAAAATATAAAATTTAGTCAGAGTTTAACATTAATTGACGTCGGTTTTAATTGTTTCAGAGAAAATTAAATCATTCTCTTTTGTGGTCGAATTTAGTTGATGCGTTGTAAAGTGGGAACTCCAGAGAGTGGTAAGTCAGTTGCGCCCGCGCCGCTATCGGCCGGCATTACAGCCAGTGTTCCTGTAATCGGCTTGTCGTGTTTCGCCGCAGGAGCTATCGTCCCGTACTTTATGTTAGACGCGGGCTTGCAGGAAACACAGTATCGAAGGTTTTAATGGTAACTGAAGATAGCTAAGATTTAAGAATTTTAAGGCATTTACGAGAGTATTGTTTGGTGTTTTATTCCTTGAAGGATTGAAGGACATTGATGACACTACATTTCTTATTATACTTACTATACTACTGTGTATGAATTTTGTTCCGATCTGGGGTACAAAGACCCCCTCATATACCTATATTGCATAAACGAATCTGAATCTTACTCTGAATGTACTCTATTTTGTATGGAATAAATTTCATTTAATTTCCTTGTGCCTTATTTTGAATTTGAATGAGAATTCCATATGTAGACTCGAACGAAGAGGTTTGACTCTACTTGTGTGATAAGAACTGTGGAATGCGTGCCTAAGTGGGTTTTCCCCGATGGTTACAATTTTGGTGTCTTCAAATCGAGAGGGAATCGGTTTGATCTACGTAAGCACGTTCCATCGTAGACCGCATCATCGCTTAACATGAAGTGTAAACTTATAATAAAATTATTAAAGAATAGATGTACTGCACTGCGTCTCAGGTCTAAGATGTAAAACGTTAGAATCCCGAGAGCTCAAACAATTTGTCACAAATATCGCCAGGCGATAACTCCCCGATATAAATACTGCAACTTCCAGTGACGTGGGCGCAAACGCAAATACAAGCTATGATAAAACTGAGACTGCGTTTGCATTTTTGATGTCTCTGCATTGATAAACAACTATATGATGAACGATGTTGGCTTCAAAATAAAATGTACAGATACAGAGCCAAAGTTCTGGAGTAAATTATTAAAATAAACATCATTTAAACTTTTGCTTCACAAAGATTTTTCATTGTAAAATAAAATGATTGATGGAAGTGATGATTACATATCCATATTTGTGTTTAAGAACTTCATAATTCTCCATTTTGCACACGTTATTATAACTAACAAGCATTAACGGTGGTAAGATAATTTCATAAACGCTGAACCTTTATTTCTTATGGTAGAAGTTTCTGATAGGTTAATGTTACCACAGAGACGTAAATATTGCTAATCTAGCCCAATCCTATGATTTCATCACGGCTGTCTCTCATTACCATAGCATTGCGAGCAAGGTCCGCATTAAGTGTCGCCAGTTCATTAGATTGCCATTAGTCAGAGCTCTGGAGTAGTAAATTACGCCATTTATATGGCAAGCCTACGTTGGTAATGCGACAATGTTTGCTCGTTAGATCAACTGTATAACCAGGGATTTGAATAGAAATTTTGACAAAGATTTAAATGGTATCATGAAGTTAATTTTAACGCCAACATAAAAGAGATTAAAGTAAATCTTAATATATATAAATCTCCTGTCACGATGTTTGTCCGCGATGGATTCCTAAACTACTTAACCGATTTTAAATTAAATTGGCACACCGTGAGCAGTCTGGTCCAACTTAAGAGATAGGATAGTTTTTATTTCGATTATTAGTCTTTAAATGACAATATCCGAGCGCAGCCGGAATGGGTCGCTAGTATATTATAAAAAGAACATGTTAAGAGTGCGCCTAAAGCCAGGAAAAAATCAGATTTCACCCGCGCGACGCGTTTCTTAATGTGATGGTCATAAAGTCGAGAATAGCATGACACAGTTTGGAGGAAAAATCAATATTTAATCAGGCGTCCATTTTTGACCAAGTTTTATTTAATTACTCAATAACTAAACATAAATTTAAAAAAGTGTTCGGTTACTTTACTAGAACGTACAAATAGGAATTTTATTACCAAAAAATAATGTGGGGTCATCGCTGATAATTTCGAGTACTCGAATTAAAACGGGTTTTTTCGGTGTCATTTTTATTTTTTTATTGTCAAAAACTCTGATCTATTTTTTAAATTCTATTCGGTTATTGTGCTTCTTCTTGATTGTACCCACACGTCAATATTTTTATTGTCATAGTTTTTAGTTTCTTAACTTCAGTGAGCGGCGTCGAAAATGTCCTTTTTTCGTTTTCTGGCTTTAGGCGCCCCCTTAATGGAAACCGAAAACCTGAGGCACATTAAGAGGTAGATATCACATAATACATATTAATTTTAAATACCTTTTTATGTAAATGAATTCCATTGAGAAGCTCAGATGATAAATCTGGCATATTATACATTGTAGATTTATTTATTGTATGGAATTTTAAGACAAACATTTTCAACTATTAGATCATAATTTGGATTCAATTTAAAAATTTCAAATCTGAATTCTTAAGAACAAGTATGTGATGGAATGTACGTTATGTACGGGCACCATCAAAGAACAAAACTCGAAATTGATTTCCATCTTAAATTATAGTCTTGGAAATTATTCTGGTTATGTAACTTTTTCTATTATATCATACGATCGGAGCGGTCCACAATCGGAGCGATTTGGGCCACTTCAACGTCTAATCAATGTTGATTTGCCTATTCCCGATATAATTGTGCAGTTTGGTGATTACTGTGCGTTTAACAAATATAACCGGTAATAACCAGTTTGGAGGGAGAAATAACCAGTTCGGAGTGTTTAGATCAGAGTGATTGGTTGAGGAATGTAGAAAAAGACGGACGGTCAGAACGATTTGCCTAATCGATGTATTCTGGGCGCAGACAGGCGATGTTGATGGATACTTACTGTGTATTTTATATGACGGATATACTTACATCTGATATTTTTTTACAGTGATGTTTCCATTTACTAAATATTATGGCACTTCATGCAACTACATCGCAAAAGTCAAATTAAACTGTAAGTAACCTGATTGGTTTCAGTAATTTGACAGAACCTTAAATATATTTTTAAACCGTGTCTTTAAAATATACATTAGTGTTATAAATTGGTTAGCTGTAATATCGTAAATTTGAATAGTTGTTTTGACTCAAGCAACAATGTTTGGAGATGAACAGCGACAGTTTAACGTGACATTCTCGTAGTAAACTAATAACTGAATGAAGAATATCTATTCTATACACAAGTAAGTACAATGACGACATTATCTCAAAAAGTGTACCTACTCTTACAACAACAGGCAGTCGAAAGAAAAAACAAATTTTACGTTAAAAAAACGGGATGGGACTTAAAATAATACTAATAATTCACAGTAAATAAATAAAATAATATAAAAATACTAGCAGTGCCCCACGGTTTTACCCGCGTAGTTCCCGTTCCCGTTATTTTCCCGGGATAAAAAGTAGTTTATGTGTTTTTCCAGACTATAATCTAACTGTATTCCAAATTTCAGCCTGATCTGTTCATACATTACGGCGTGATTGAGCAACAAACATCCATACTTTCACATTTATAATATTAGTGGGATATCAAGACAAAAGGAACTTTTATTTAAAATATACTAGCGGCCCATTCCGGTTGCGCTCGGATATTGTCATTTAAAGACTATTAATCGAAATAAAAACTATCCAGTCCTATCTCTCAAGTTGGACCAGTCTGCTCACGGTGTGCCAATTTAATTTAAAATCGGTTAAGTAATTTAGGAATCCATCGCGGACAAACATCGTGACAGGAGATTTATATATATTAAGATATAAAGTATCAACTTCAGTATGTCTGTGAACAATCTAAACTATCTAGCCCATACAGAACTAACATTCCACGAAAGCTCACCATCTATAAACTTTCATCGAACAGGCTACCTTAAGTACGTACTATTTATATGATAGAGGTATGGCGAGTCTGTCCCTGTTACAGACGGTATAATATGAGATCAGACCGAGGTTTCATCGGCAATAGGGTACCGGACTGGGTCAAAAATACAACATCCTAATTAGTCCGTCAGCTCATCATCATGGGAAAATACTGGACACGTATTTTTTGTTTTTTTATAATATTAAAAATCGTCAAAGATATAGTGGGGGGTCGCGACGTCACTCGTGAGTAAAAATCGTACTCACAAGTGACGTCACACGAAACTTGGAAGCGCTATATCTTCGTAATTTTTTGTTTGTGAAACAAAAGGAAAAATACGTGTACAATATTTTTTGGCAATCTAACTAACGGGCTACTTAGTTTTTTTGAGGATTGTACCCTATTAAAATGTTAAATATCTGCTACTGGTTGCTGAGGTGGTTTTGCGGACATCATCTTGATAAACAGTCATCAAATAATTCAAATATGGTGAAGTTATAGAACCACATCTCGATCAACAGACTACAGTAGTTTACATTGGTTAACCAGATACCTAAACATTTTTTTTAGTTACACAGATATACCACATTTAATGTAATGTGGAGTAAGTTTACTAACAAGAAAGGTATAAGGTACAAAATTAATTTACATATTGAACTACCAATGCTAAGGAAATCTCAGTGATCTAATTTTAACTCTGCATGTCAGAAATTACAAGAAGCAATTGTTCACTTTTTTTTTTAAATAAAGAGTGACGAGACGTGCCAGACATGTGCCTGCTACATGCCTGCCACATAACAGCGCAGTGACACGCAGCTATTGGAACATGAAAGTCCAAATCATTACCTAGCACTGCACTGCACTCGTGACACTCGTCACCCAGAGATCTAAGTTGTTATATTTGTAAGTCCTGTAATTTCTCTGGAAACATTGCCCTTCAAACCGGAACACAGTAATGTTTCCACATTATTGCTTTGCGGTAGAATAACTGGCAAAGGTGTCACATGTTCACAAGTATGAGCATATCACCAGCATTTCACCAAATAAAATTGATTTTTTACTTTTAGATCGATGAAGATCTAATTCTTCCTGTCAAATTTAGGACTATATCAAACCGGTATAGATTTTTTCGACGTTTTTGATGGTAAGCAAACTCAAAATGTGAAAAAATGTGGTTCATCTTTCACATCCTTCTTGATCTCAGTGCTGGGTAAATGCCTCACTCCTGGCATGTCACCTTCCGCGGTTCCAATCAAGACCTGGGTAGCGATTCTGAAACCATTCGGTTGCATCCGACACGGAATCTCATCTCTCTGTCTTTGTCATGCTAAACAGATAAGACAAAGACCGAGAGATGAGATTCCATGTCGGATGCAACCGAATGGTTTCAGAATCGCTACCCTCGACGTCTACTCTCTTTCTACGAAAAATGTAATTTCGAAATAAACTCGCGACTTTCCTACTCCGGTTCTACTTCGTTTCGTCCGATCGAATATAGTTTGACGTTTAAATGTTCTAATTAGAGTAGAGTTAGGCCTACTGTCCACGCACGCGTCTTTTGTCAAATGCATGCATCCTACGAACAAACGCAAGACGTGCGGCTGTCGTGTCGTTGTCGTTTCGTGGACACAGACTTCATTATTTGTACGCAAGATGCAAGCATTCGTCTTGCATCCGACAATTGTCTAAATCGTGCGGATGTCGTGCAGCTACGTGGACAATTGGCCTTAGGGTTAGACCATTTAAACGTCAAATAATGTTCAATCGGACGAAACGAAACAGAACCGGAGTAGGAAAGTCGCGAGTTTATTTCTAAATTACGTTTTTCGTAGAAAGAGAGTAGACGTCCAGGGCCTCTACCGCCTAACGAAAAACGCTTTGACGTTGCTATCTCTTTTTTTCTCGCTTGAAATGAAAGAGACGGCAATGCCAAAGCATAAAAGCGTCAAAGCGTTTTTCGTTAGGTTTGAACTGCGATATGGGACTAGGGACTACATGGTCTTGCCGGTGGGTATCTGATGCTCAGTTTAACAAAACCTTTCAAAATTGGGCATAGACATGTTTCTATATGAAGGTAAGTATAACACACATGATAAATAACTACAGCAGCAATAAATTCAATTTAGTTTTTTAAGGCTCGAAGGATGGTGACTCATTCCGAAATTGATCAGAGTCCGTATCGAGGCTGCTTTTTACAGACCCCGGTTGCATTTCATATGACTGCTTAATTTAGTCCTGCCTGTTGCAACAGGTTTTTATTTTAAATCGAGTAGCCATTGCAGTTACATAAATTATGGGCTTAAAAGGACGTCGGCTTCAAATACAGTTTTAATGCGTGTTGGATTCTTTCTCGGTTTGTTTAATTTTACGATCGGTAAGTATATCGGTATTTAATTGGTATCAATAGTTATCATGAGATAGCTATTGTACATGCGTAACAATCAATCAATTGTTCAAGTAATTATCATAAATATCAATTACATAGATCGACGTATCAAGGTAGATAGATGGGTCTGGAAACTAGAGGGTTTGTTTGCACTATTTTGGACTTTGTTAGATCTAACATAGTTACATTATAAACTAACTGTAAGTTGAATAACATCTGTAGGGAATTGGGGAGACCGTCGCCCAGCCAACAGAGAAACAGACAGACGAACACACCAGAAAAATGACAGTGAAAACAATTCAGACAATTAAGGACACCAAGTGCTACAAATGGTTGCGTTATCGCTTATAGCCACCATTAATGACATGAAACAAAAACAAAGTGAGGATAGTGAGCGAAGTATTGGCAATAAGACAAATAGTGTCGTTACTAATACTTGGTAAAGAAACTATGTAATTAAACGAATGTTTGTTTAAAAACACAAAACGGCAGTAACGTAAGCTTACTCCACAAAGTTACCTGTGTTTATTATCATATTAAACAGATATGATCTGCATGATCTAATTGCTACGCACAAAGTTATAAAACTTTGAATGTTTTTTACACAAAGCTTGTAACACAATAGCCTCTGGTGCCGGAATTAAGAGTTGACCTTAACCAGCCTTTATGTTACCTACTCGCATGCAAACATTGTGACAGACAGACCATTGGACATAGCCATGTTCTGACCTTCGCATGGTCTAATGACTGACTATTGTAGAGCAGTTCTGTGGATTTAATGGTACAACAATTTGCAAATGATTGGTGGTTGAGAGTGATTATTGATACTGTGGTAAGGACTTCGGAGGACAGTGACGCGATAGACCTCCCACACTGCTTGCTTGAAAAAACTTGATTTTAATTATAATACCAATGAATTCAGCCGGTTAGACGCCTCGTCATATAGTATCGACTTCGACACTTTTCTATACACATAACACTTAACATAATATGCTGAGGGTTAACGAATGATATAACAAAATAGTTTCGTGCATTATACATCATGCTTTCTGGAAGCAGCATTTCTTGTATAAAAATGACAACTATAATTTATATGCAAAACCAGACCACAGTTATAGTTTAAAACCTATAGATAGTCCTAAAAGGTTCCCAATGCAAGTTGCATAATTTTTTTTATCACCGAAATATTTGACATTCACGTACGGTAAAAATTCCGATATAAATAACAATAGAAGGCGAACAAGACATGCCCCTGATGGTAAATAACACACCTGACCACACACACACCTGACAGCACAGGGCCACGCAGCTATTTCAACCTGAAGAGTCCAAATCTTTTCTAGCTCTGCGATGCGTCGTCCAGAGATATAAGGTTGACATTATCGCAACATTAGTTCTTGTAATTTCTCTAGATACATTGACTTTCAGACCGGAACAGTGTTGTTTGCCCATTACTGCTTGGCGGTAGAATAACTGGGACAGGTGTGGTACTTACCCAGGAGGACTTTGACACGAGTCCTACCACTACAATGTTTGGAATACGGCAGTAAGACCAAGTTTTAGTGGTGGTTGAACTTTTTGCAGAGTCCGCCTGGGGAAGAGTCAAACCTTTCCCAATTACTACCCCCAAACAGTAAATTTATTTATTTAAACAATTGTTAACTATGCTAACAGCTTTAGCGAACACGCACAGCAACCAGTGTCTAGTAGTAAATGGCAATCATCACTGTTTTCCGGTTTGAAGGGCAATGTTTTCAGAGTAATTCCAGGACATTGCTAATGATTTGGACTCATGTTCCAATCGCTGCATGACACTGTGCTGTTATAGGCGTATTGCTTATCCCGTCATTCTCTAAACCCTATATTATAAAAATAGAGCAAATTTATTCAAGAGATAAAAAAACAATGATTTCCAAATGTCAATGAACGAACACCACGAAATTAAGCTGCGTACACACTACACAGTGCACGTGGTCCCGCGTTCCCACCGTTCCCGCGTTCAAGAGCGCGCCATCTGCTGATCACATGTGTTAACTCAATGCGCTTACGATCAATGGCGGATATGGAAGTATGTAGATATATTGTGACGTCACCCTCTGTTACTTTTATTCATATTCTTATTGCAGTTATTATTATTACAAACTATTTGATCACAAAATTCCTTTTTTAAGTGTAACTTTCTATGAGTTAAAAGCACTTTTTAAGAGGAGAAAAATTGTTTTGGTTCGCGTCACATGCACGTCCTTTTGACGCTTTTTGGATGGGTGAAATCTTTGTGAATTCGCGTAGTCTCCGACATGCGAAATAACAGTACTTATATCTGTAGCTATACAGGTGCTGTAAGGTGCAATATTAGTGCTGCATTTTATGCAAAAGTTATAGTATCGAAGAAGAGTTTATACAAGTAACTTCTGAGTGGCACAAACGTAACTAATTCACTCTGATCCTGAAAAACCCTAGTCTTCCATTAAAATGTTACAATTTAAAGCCCTAAAATTGCATTTCTTAGAGCACGCAATTTTGTTTGTGGGGTTGCCGCTCTTGTCCTCCGGCCGCCATCTTGGAAAAGATATTTTTCGATATATATTTCAAACTACCAATCCTACTAAAAATTTGTCAAATATAATTTGTAGCAAATAACATTTTCTACGAATTACTTATTTAAAAGTTTTTCCTGAAACTTCAAAAATAAGCAAACATTTCACCAAAAATACTTTTTTGTGTAAAATTTCCATGGACATAGGTCACAACTTGAAGAGAACTAAGTAGGTATCCGGTAATTTGTTCCAAAGATATCCCAGCCCACCAGTTTGTAATCAAGATATACATGATTTTGATTTGTATGCAATAATTTGTCAAATTATCAGACATATTTCAATTGACACGTGCCGATATCATGTCGTGTAAGTATATGTCTTTAAAATGTCATTTACATATTTTTTACCTTAATTTAGCATATTTTTTTAGCTTGATTTATATTTTTGAATAGTTACTTCCTTATGCAATCGTAACGATCTAACTTCGTTTACAAAGTATTATCGCAAATCTAGCTTTATCTTTATTTTGAATTTGATTACTGCACGACATTTCGACATAGATCCATTATTATTCGAAAAAACATGAACTATTTAGCAATAGACAGGTTTACGGCATTAAAAATTCAGTTTTATCAAATGGTAGAAACTTTGCTAACTGGACAAATTAATAATAATATTATTCGAGGTTGTATAATAATCGTACTAATGCTATAAATGCGAAAGTGCGTATGTTTTGGTGTTTGTGGCTCAATCATTTCTAAACGCCTGAATGGATCGAGTTGAAACACAAAATATAGTTTGGAATAGCACATATTATGCAACTTTTTTTTCGCGGGAAAATTACTTACAGGAACGGGAACAATGCGGGTAAAACCAAGGGCCGCTGATAGTGTATTATAAATGTGAAAGTTTTTAATGTTTAGACCCATGTTGCCCAATTACGCCGTGAAAAATAAGAGGATCAAAATGAAGTTTGACACTCAAATAGTATACAATCTGGAACAACGCATATATGCTACTTTTCATCTCGAAAAGATGCAGAGCCATTTTCTAAATTCTACGCGGATGATATCGCTGTTAGAAGATACTTAGGTACTAGTCCTATCACTATTATAACTTCAAAGTGTTTACGTTTGTTGCTCAATTACGTCTAAACGGCTGAACGGATCGGGCTGTAATTTGGAACACATACTCTGGAATAGCACACAATTTTTGTAGCGGTAAAATAACGGGAACTATGCGGGTAAAACAGCGGGGTTATGCTAGTCTCAAATAGCACCGAAATCGCTAGAAACACAAAGTCGTTTTTTTCACAATTTAACAAACGAAATTCACCTCTAAGCAAAACTAATAAATTTGATTTACAATCTGAGTTATAAAGTCAACAAAAAAAAATCTATTAAAATCAGTAATTGTTATGGCCGAGGTAAATTCTCACGGCGACGTCGAAATATCTTAGCTAATTAAACATCCAACAGTTAATATTAAAAGAGTGGTTATTAATTTAACTGTTTTTTACGACTTCGATGCTGGAGTGAGTGGCAGGGATGACAGCGCCACACGACGTCAGGAATGCCGAGATGATCCACGAACCATGTGTTTTAGAAGGACAATATTATGATAAAACGATTTTTTGAAAGTATAGAGTGACGAGACGAGCAGGACATGTGCCTGATGGTAAGCAACATCCCTGCGACATAACAACACAGTGACACACAGCTATTGGAACATGAAGAGTCCAAACCATTACCTAGCACCGCATTGCGCTCGTCACCAGACATATTATATGTTGTATAGGAGATATGAGATTTTGTATGCCCAGTAATTTCACTGGAAACATTGTTCTTCAAACAACACAATAATGTTTGCGCATTACTGCTTACTATAATATCTAAAAGCAAAAGCGATGTACATAAACTCATGATGCGTTTAAAATATAGAGAGTAAAATGTGCCTGATGGTAAGCAAGTAAGCAACATAAAGTATCCAAAGTGTCCATAAGGTACCTAACACTGCACTGCGCTCATCACCCAGGGATATAAGATGATTTATCTCTGCTCCCTGTAATTTCTCTGGAATCATTGCCCTTTTAATCCACAAGTTTTTAAGTTATAAAATAAATGTTATTTTTCCCTCGTACTGGTCTCAAAATGTTTGGCTTCCGAATATCAATGAACCTCGAAATGAACAAAGTAGTAAGTTAGTCGGTGTCAGTTAACGGAAATGCGTGCGGGACCTCAGAGCTGCTTATATTGTTAAACTAATGACAGTTAATGAGCTTTTAATGACGTAGAAGAAATAAATTAACAGAATACGGGATAAGTAGTTAAAGAAACCGTCGGTAGAAAAACAAAATTGCTAACAATTTGTTGGAGTCGACCAAAGTTTAAGTTACAGTTAGCTTTTATGAT
This sequence comes from Ectropis crepuscularia, assembly GCA_963693475.1. Classification (NCBI taxonomy): domain Eukaryota; kingdom Metazoa; phylum Arthropoda; class Insecta; order Lepidoptera; family Geometridae; genus Ectropis; species Ectropis crepuscularia. Next base: position 30,125,339 of record OY856339.1, on the reverse strand, counting down.
GAATCAACATAATTTGCATCATCATCCTCAGCCTGTGTCCATCCACTGCTGGACGTATGACATAGGCCTCTCCAATACTAAGTCACTTTGTCCGAACCTCGGTCTTTATAACGTTTCTAACCGCCACCAACCTTTCGTTATTATGCAATTTCTAAACATAGTCCAATACCAAATGCCTATAACCTAGACATAGAAGGTTATCTGGAAGATATTGATTTAGTAGTGGTAGGACTCTTAGCTGAGTCCGCCTGGGGAAGTACCACACCTTTGCCAAATATTCTACCGCCAAGCAGTAATGTGCAAACATGACTGTGTTCCGGTTTGAAGGGCAATGATTCCAGAGAAATTACAGGGCTTAGAGACATAATATCTTAGATCTCTGGGCGACGAGCGCAGTGCAGTGCTAGGTAATGATTTGGACTATCATGTTTCAATAGCTGCGTGTTCCTGTGCTGTTATTGTGGCAGGCATGTTGCTTACCATCAGGCACATGACCTGCTCGTCTTGTCACTATGCTAAAAAAAAAATTATAGAAATTAGCGATGATTGCCTTTTAAGCCCAAAATGTTTTTATTTTTTAATTTGATCACTGTATTTCTGTATTGTTCCAGTGGTACAATAAAGCGCATTTTAAGTCTTTATAAATATTGAGTGCTGTATTTTTTATGTTAGCTGGAAATTAAAGAGCAACGCCATTTTACCGCTTTAGTTTGGTACAGTCCGCGAGGTATAAGCTGAGCTTTGCATTAGTGTGAGTGATCACATGCATACGCATCTATTACCAAAAGTACAGTCAGACAACAAACTCTTAAACAACAAGCTGACATTAACTATCCAGGATCAATATGGTCATTGCGAAAAGAAGTATCTCTTTTAGGATTCAAATGGTCAAGGACAGAGAATAACAGAAAAAATTTAATGGAAAAGCATGAGATCCGTCACCTACGTATAACTTATTTACTTAAAATTTCCGAATACCGTATTCAGGGCAGGCCTATCGTTTATACCAATATACAATTGATACTGCATAATAAACAACGATTTATTGAATATAAAATTGACACCTTATTAAGAGAATATGGTCACAGCGTCCTGCGTCTGACTGTACTTTTGGTGATCACTCACACTAATGCAAAGCTCAGCTTATACCTCGCGGACTGTAGTTGAGGGGCACAACACAAATTAAAAAACATGCGCACATGACCTTTACACTACAATACACTATTATAACAATGATACGGACACAATACCGGCTAATTGTATGTATGTTTAGATATCCTGGCATTTCACTGATTCTGTGAGTTTCATTTGTTACTGATTTGTAAATACTTATAATTCTGTTTTTGAGCATATGGGTGTTTAGTGTTTACAGGTGGAAAATCACCACAAATAATCCAAAATTCCAAAATAAGGTCCACATTCTGCCTTAGGGCATGCTAACAATACACATGAAAAAGCTTAGACTTTATAAAAAAATATACTTAGGAAATTAAAAAATAAACCTAGCTAAAGCTCACTACCAGTCGGAAGTGCACCTAGCATGCTGGCGGTGTTACCACACTCAATGGCATTGCTTTTATACGTTGAGTCAAATACACGTCAAACTTTGGTCATCATAATATCATCCAAGATCTTGGAAAGGTTTATGAAAATAGAATAAGCTTCCCTATAACATACCTAACTAGTGCACACATAAGTGCCATAAGGTCATTGTACAATACATTTGTTAGTTTTTTCCCCTTTTGTACTACATTCCGTATGCCATTAGCAAAAAAAAAAGTAGAAAAGCAACAAAAAACGATCGATATATCCTAAAAAAAAAAGCGGTACAGAAACTTCGGATACACAACACGTGGCCCCTAGTTGAATCCGACAAGAGAAACATTAGAACCTTATGGTGTGGCACTTTTACGACGAATAAACATTTTGGTGGCCTTTTAATGGATTACTCTTTCACATTTTCACCGCTTTAGTACGTAATAAAATACTTAAAGTAAATCTAAATCACGCAGGTGACATTGATTCAACACATAAATTGAATACTAAGAAAATATACGAATAGAATAAATAATTATCCGCAGGTCCGATATGTAGATACAGATACTGAGAGATTAAGTATAATATGTATTCATAATATTTATTACTAGTGCTCCGCCCCGTCTTTGCTTGTGGTGCCTATAGCAATAAGCACTCAAGAATCACGTAGGTACATAGCAAACAGTGAAATAATTTTTGAAACTTCCTGAGATTTGCGCGTTCAAACAAGGTCTTCAGCTTCATAATATTAGTATACATTTCGTAGTATTCAAAAGAGAACAAGTTTATTAAATAGTTACACATTATAAGAAAAACGTCAATTTAAATGAAACTTATAAAGAGTACTACGAAAATAAACGCAAATGCTACTAAAAATAAACCACGATAAAAACAAGAAATTGAATATAACCGAAAAAGTGACATTGAAAATCGATACAATACCACTATCAACATAACAGTCGCTTGACCGGATGACAGAAATGCGACGAGTGAAAGAGACAGTACAGCTAACCCAGCTAGCCGCTAAGTTGGAAAGAGAGAGCGCACGAGTGGTATACGTTGGTTGCAGCTGCCGCTACGTCACGAAGGGTCTAGGGATATTAATCCACTCGAGCATAGACAACGTATGTCGGTGAACCTTGTTATTACTTTTTTTTTAAAGTTATACTTCTTTTGGCGCGCTACGGAAGATGATGAAGTCATCTAGTCAACATTTTAGCAAAATTTTCAAACTGGAACATTTACGACAATAAATAAGATTGAAGTGTGTATGTGTGTGTAGTTTGTAATCCCAAATTAAAAGTATTTTGCCAAATGCATATGCAATGTATGCAAAATACAACAAAAAATCTACTTACCTAAAAAAACATTTTTTTTGACATTTTTGTCTGTTTGTTGTTTTGGGTAACCTCTGAAACGGCTGGATCAATTTAGGGAATTTCACTGCCAAATAGCTGATGTGGACGTGAAAGACTACCTTAGACAACTTTTATATTAAAAAAAATAGTTTCGCGAAAACAAAACTGAAACAATGTAGAAGTTTAGAATGGTTAATCACTGCAACTGTTTAGATAACTAACTATACAGTGTACATTATTTCAATATGAACAAGAAAGTTACAAGAGGCAGGGTTCGTCTTAAAAAAAATCCAATTAGCCCAGATCGGTAACAGTTTGTGAGTAAGGCAATAATGACAGTGGCCTGAATTACTTTTTGAACAATCTTTACATAACCAACCTTTCGTATGGACCATGACATCTGTGTACTCTGTGTGTTAGTGTGTTTGTGGTGAAAGTCAAATTTGGTGTTTTAAATCTTTTCGAACATATGTACATTTTAGTCGTCTAGTTTTTGTTAACTTCGAATTAGTTATTAACTTGTCACAGCCTGTTTTAACTTTGATTATCCTGATCGTCTTGGCCTTGAGCATCTTGATTACAGCATATTATTTTTGGATTTTATTCACCAACCCGCGCTTGGCCAGCGTGGTGAATTATGGCCTTAACTATGTATATAACTACTATAATATACCTCTTAGTGATACATAGGGCTGCATAAAATATGTTGACGTAAGTACTTATAAACAAAATTGTGAAATTTCGTGTCAATGTGTTGCTTTTACGAAATTGCATCTAAGAAAATTCTAGAAACACGACTTTTAATTCAACAAACCAAACACTAAGGTACAGCACAGATCACAGTTCCGACAACGCAAAGACAATGGTCTCAACATTGTAGTTACAATACTAATACACAGAGGCATGTAAACAATTACTTTGCCCATGGTACCCGTTGGGTCCCTCTGGTCTGCGAACAATTACTTGGCCCATGGTCCCCATAGGTCCCTCCGGTCGCTCGTGCACTATTCAGAGATAAGGGAGCTCAATAAATAAGCTCTAATTACTTCCCTTGTCCGATAGCTGTTGGATTTCAATGCCAATTAGATAGGAACAATAGGTTAAAATCTAATTAATGGTAATGATTATTGGGATCTTGAAGACGCAATCACAGCAACAATGTCTGGTGTAAATATTAATTGTATGGTTTTGGTTAACGGTACGATCGATATTAACTTATAGATTAACTGACAATGCCCCGCGGTGTAACCTGCAGTTTAAGAGCCACTAGCTTTGACGGGATAAAAGCCTGTTTTAATCCAGGTATTTAATTTCAAGACAGTTTAGCCGTTACAGAGATACGTGGGAACAAACACTACAAACCCACAAACTTTGGACTTTATTATGTTAATGTGATTTAACATAAGAAAAATTACGAGTGTAATGATTTAGCAAAACACGTAAACAAAATGTGCCAACGTTGGTTTGGAAACAATTCAGATTTTAGGTATTTTGGTATGTAGTGTAATTACATTACAATTTAGTTTTGTCGATAATGAATCTGCCAGTTCAAAAATATCGAAATCAATTGAGAATATAAAGCAACCAACCCAGTATATAAATATGATAAATTAGTTTGTAAGAGTTTGTTTCATAAAGCTTTTTCATTCGACTCCGTTTTTGATGAAGTTAAAACTGTTGAAATCGTGGTCGAATCAGTCATTGTTTTTGATTAAGTTTGATATTGTGGTACGAATCAAACAAACCGAATCCCATTCTAACTAAATTAGTAATATCGAAGAAACCACAGCGATACGTAGCATCAACAATAAAACTAACGAAATGGGAACGAGGAACGGTGATAGGAATGGAAGTGCACCGCAGTGGATATTACGTCGACAGAGGATGGATCATTACTTATTCCACAATGGAGTCTATCATCTAGACTGCGGGCCGTTATCGATTGTGTGGTGTAAGAAGCAAGATTATGCGAACCTTACGGGATACTTTAATAAGTTTACATTCAATGTAAAATTAAAAACCAAACGCAATTGTTCCAAATTTTAGGTCACGTAAGCAAGCCGAAAAGCATCCTTCTGCAGCTAACAAAAGAGATGATAACTGTGAAACGGGTAAATCAGATTTTACGAAACAGCCAATAACACTCGCGACTAATTCACCTTTCAAACAAAACACCAAAATCTGTTCTTCTGCAGACACTTCAAACTCACCATGATCCTCAACTTTCGACTGGTTGGCTGAGTGACAAATGATCAAGAAACTTTTCAGTACAATTTGAAAGTAATAATGAAACATTTTAATTAGGAGCCTTATCGTTCGGACCGATAATAATCATAACATCACTCATGATTCGAATAATAAAGCCAAAAACATTGAGCATAACACAAGCAAGTTAAAAACTTGGTCCAAGGATTAAGTCGTAACCGAGAATCGTTCTACCAAAGAATAGCTATTTCGATTCGTCATGACGCTAATAGACGTCGAGTCGGGACTCTCTAGATTGCTCTCTGATTGTCCGCACCGACCACTTTATACTTGCAAATATAACTTTTGAATACACAACCATGATTGACCGTAAAAGTATTATGAAGCTGACTCTTAATGACTTCTTCTTTGTGCAGAGTTTTACGATGCTCTTGATAATATTCCTCGTCAGTCAGCTTCAGTAAAATATATGGACGCTTCTATTTTAGCGAAAATCTATTCATATTCATAATTAAAGACATTTTTACCGTAATAGTTAACCAATGTATTTGTCTTTTTTTAATGGGACCTGTGTCAGTTGGCCTCAGATTGTCTTTACTGCATACCATAAACCTGGGTGGAACTAGAAGGCCCAAAACTCCACCAACCTTAAAACCTCTTAATTACGCACATATGTAGAGCAGTTCTGAAAGCATACCTTTTTTAGAAAGGTACCTAAAGGTAAATGTGGCAGTTTCCAACAGATGGATTCTTTACCGAACTTTGGGCATGCGGAGCAGGCGCAAGACCCTACTAACATAAAAGTACCAAATATATTTACGCACATATGAGCATACTTGAAAGTATTCCAATTTATTTACCATCCCACTTAACTAACAATGCTCACGTACTCAATAAGTATGATTAATCTCCCTATTATAATCATAAGATCTAGAATAAGCTCCATTATGTTTAAATGTGTATGTTTGATGACACATACGTCGAAAATTTATATCGTAGCGATTGATTTTGCTCAAAAAACCGCCAGGGTTTTGGCTCACGCAAGCAATGAGTACCTGTTTGTATCACGGCGATAACACTTAAATCACACAGAATGTTTAAAATTAGACTAATTCACGAGCCTTTAAAGAGACTGTATCAGTATAATTTAACATTCTTGACTATCAATTAGAAGCATCCTTTCCAGAGCATCTGAAGTGTCTCGCGTTAAAACAGGGGCCAACGCGATAAATGGTACACGCATTTTAATTCTCCCATTAATCTACCCCGCGTCTTTATTTACGATATTCTCGGAACATATTTCAGAAGGAATTAGTACCGTAAGATAACCAATAGCTTCACATTTAGTAAGTTTTGAAGTAGCAACATGTTCGTCTGGGCCCCGTTTATCGGGTTCATTCACTGTATGGTCATTTATTTGGTAGTCGAATTGAAAGAGGCGGCATCTGTGGTGTATTAATTAATCAAAAGGCACGAAATGACCAAATCGGATTATTAGAGTCGGTGTCTAATAAATATGCTGGGCATGCTCCTATCATCCGTCTTAGAGACCGGCCCGGATCGGTAGATACCAGTATATAATATGGAGAACTTGTGGTTTCATACCACAAGAGTTCAGATAAGGTTGATCAACTAATCGTTATGGAATGTATAGAGCTAATGAACGCTGATGAAATTCTCGATAAAAACCAAGTGTCTTTAGAAACTTGATTTAAGGAACTGCTACATTTGCATAAAGATTGAAATCGAACTTTGCCACGTGTAGATGTGAATAATTATGGAGACTTATGAATGGATATTGCAATTAGTTGGAACATGCTAAGCGGCAAAAATAAATATGGTAGAGATGGGTAAATATTCTTTTTGTATTCCACGAACCACCTTTCATTACCTTTTATTTATTTTACATAAAGATAGATATTTGCCTATACCACATACATCGGTGGAGTATATAATATATTATATAACCTGAAAGCTTACATGAACCATATTTATTCGAAACAAATAACAACAATGACAATCAAAAAAATTGACTCTCTCCTTGCAAGAAAAGGTTCCGAGTCCCAGCAGCGGAATTTTTTAGAGGGCTGCCTATGGTTAGTTAGGTACATGGTACAAAATTATATTTTATTTGTTCAAGTATATATATATTTTTGTCATCGTATGAATGTCACTAATACGTAAGTTACGATCATCAGTAACTCGTTAGGGGCACACGAGCAAGGAACAAGATCTAGTTGCTGCAAGCTCGCTCCTTCGTCGAAATGACTTACGGCTTCGCAGATTTGTTGCATATGCCAATTATTGGGCAGGCAATAAATTATCCAGGCTGCAGAAAGGCTATTCAGAATGGCTTGAATCAGATTGTGGAGTGCGAAATACTATATTTCATTATAACGACGGACATGATGAAATTCCGTTTTGCAAGTACTCTACATGTATGTATTCTGCGGCTAACATAGGACTAAAAAGATCCTAAAACTTTTTTTTTTACTCTTATAGGCTTACACATGACATGCGTATATGACGATGGTATCTACGATGGAGCGTGCTTACATAGAAGAAACCGATTCACCCTCGACTTTAAGACACCAAGATCGTAACTAATTAATCAAAAATTTAAGTGTGAAATATACGAGACTTCAATAAATATATGAACTAATTTTAAATCAATTTAAAACTAAACGTTTTGCTAGAAGCTTCCCAAATAGGTAGCAATGAAAAAGTACCAAGGCCTATGGAAAAATTCACAGAAGTTTCAAGGTTTAACATATCGTTAAGTTAATGATCGTAGTTTACCTATAAGCTAACGGAGATAGCTAAAGTACCTAATTACAAGTATTTTCAATTTCTCTCTAAGCTCTACAAAATGGTTTCTCGAGTGAAAGGTCGAGATCCTGCAGAAAATCGGCTTAATATATCCCATATACGTCTGGTTCACAATAAGCCGGGATTCACGCTCTACTGTAATGTTGGTAATTTGGTTCTCCGGCAGCTTACGACTGAATTCCTTCTATAGATCGAGCTTAGGACTTTCAGCCGGTATACGTAACACCTAGAATTCTAATGCCTTAGGGTCTTACCTCCGATTTAACGGTGTCTCGCATTATTTAGAGTTTACTGCTGTTAAACTCGATTAACTGTACTTCATCTCCTCGGGCTATTCAGATTTTATAGCTTCAAAGAAAAGTTGCTACACAAAATCCTCGCCGCATAAATTCTGCACTGAAACTATAAACTCAATAGACATTTTATTACAAACGGGTAAAGTTTCAAATAGACCTTCTCCGCTTTCCCTCTATCCTGCGTTTAACCGTTGGATTTATTAACTCGGACATCGCGTGACTTATGCTAGTGAAAGCACCGTCTAAATGATAAATTTAAAACCCTTTAAGAGACCCCGGGTCATTCGGCCCATGCATATTAAAGCCGAATATTAAAAATTGTGTTTTAACATAATTTATTTTAATCGCGCAAGACATTCAAGTTTGACCGCAAACAATAATCCGCGTATAAATCATAGAGTCCCGCGAGGTGATTCACTGTTCCAAGAAAGCGGAAACAGCCGAATTCTCGGTTTTTTTCTGGTATAATCCGTCTGAGTTGGGTAGGACACGGTTGGAACGGCCGCTGGGGAGTGTCGTTCTTTTTGTAAAATAGTCGGATAGCGGGGTCGTCGTGAGTCGCGCACCTGCGCAAGAGCACCCGGCGCAAATCTCGGAGGGTGCGCTCTGGGCGAAGGGAGCCCTGCAGGTAAACGGTCTCAGCCCTTAGACGTCGCAACAAACGGAAATCTTTTCTAACTTTGAATGCAACCGGTTTTGCTGTATCGGGCCTGAGCGAGTTTGCGAGCTTGCCTTTTAACGGTGATAGTTGATGGATCCGTAATGAATTTAATGATGATGTTCGAAGCGGAGGCACCGCGGTTACACAAGCTTCGAGGTGCGCGGGCGCCGGTATCGGTGTGGCGTTACACCGCGTTCTCAGCACAAATCAACGACCGACAAAAAACGGCTCGAGAATAAGTTAGAGGTATTAATTACCACAGTCGACACGATACTCGGCTGTTATGTAATTAAACGCTGCCTCCAATGGTGTTGAAATTTTATTTGACGACGATTCTATTCATTTAATCTTCGTTGATAAGCTTTTTATCCTAACCAAACTTATCCCAAAAGATATTAAGCGATCACGCACGAAACTATTTGAACATAAATACAAAACATCCGCTGTGAAAAAAAAACCTTGCGTGATTGACATCAAATAAAGTATTTCAATACATCGACAAAAACTATTAAAAATATATCAGGTCACGCGACTATTTGATATACACCTACATACAATTAAACCTGATGATTGACTAGATTGATAAGACGAGAATTATTAATAAATTTAAATAAAGACTTAAACGCTCTCACGCTCGCGAAGGCTAATATGGCCGTTTCTGATTCAGTAGCTTTAATAATAATAGTTTCAAGTATTTCGCGATCACAAATAAAACGCGGTCCGCGCGCCAGATGTCGGTTGATCCGAGCACCGTTATTATCACGACATGCGGATTGGCTGCCCGTACGGCTTGGAGGATAATGCGTATAATCAGGAGCTATTGCTTCATCAGGATCTTGAGCATTGAACGTACGACTGTCATTAAGTTTTACATCGTTTAGCTCTGCATTCGCGAAACGTTTTCTATTTCTCTGTTCAGCTATAATATGGAATGCGCACTTCATTAAATAACTTTTATCTTAATCGGCCGGGCTAGTGGCTTGGCTGGTTTGATTCCCAGTACCCAGTGCAAATATTTGTGTGATGAATACAATTTATTTTTCAGTATCTGGGTGCGTTTATGTATAATGAGTATATATATATATTTACAGCTATAATAAGTGTTATATCAGCGAACCGGCTTCCATGGTACAAGCTTTACTTAGCTTGGGGATATATGGTGTTATGTGAGGAACGTCCACTAATGTTTATGTTATGTTTAATTTCTTCTGGACTATGGTAAATAGTTATCTCAGAGGCTGCTTCATCTCAGCCTACAACATCGACGTTCATCAAGCGTCTTGTGACCCAGCGCAGCGTTTGACCAGGTCTCGCCTGATGAAAACCGATGATGTAGTCGTCACATTTCAACATAAAAACATTGATTCTAGAAAATATTCTTTCCTATATCAAAATCAAACATCAATACAACTCAGGTCTTTGGGAAATTTATCAGTAAATAATAAATATCTAAAAAAAATGGCAATAACAGGGGTTAGAAGTGAATACTTGGAACTCGTAATTTGATAGCTCACTTTGGAAACTACGCGGGTGAAACCGGAGGGCCAATGGCCATGGTAGTTTACCCAAAGATTTATTTCATTTACGAACGTAATGCTTGAGTTCAATTCACAGCCCACAAAAAATATGTCTGCGGAGCGCCAAAAGAAGTCATCACTTCAAAAAGTATGGTGACACGCGTAATACTCATTGGTTTCGTTTCTGTTAGTACAGCAACAAAAACACTTATTGAAATAGTTATTTGCTTTCAGTTTTGTTTTGTCCTTCCATTGTTTTGGTTTTTGTTGTCTATTTGGGGACATCAATATTCTGTAAGGATAGTTTTATTGCCTACTTGCTTTCGAGCATCGAGTTCGACGAGTATCGAGTACAGGCTTTGTATAAGACAATAAATCGCAGGTAGTTGGGGCAAGTGCACTAAGCTCGAGTTTTACTGCGTCCACTCTTTTGTTTACAACGCTGAAGTGAATGAATTGTCGGATCCTGCCACCTGACTGCGTCGATTCAAGAGTATTTCCGGCAACGAAGTTTATTTTAAGTAGCGTTAAGTAGATACTCTCGTTAATTATGTTTTAAGTGTTAGTTGACGTGGGTTTTTGGGTAGCGTGTGTTTTAGCTGATTCATAATGAAATATGCAATTTCACACATGATAAGCTTTCGACGCGGCGAGTTACTTTGCGAAAATACCACGATGCCGCTAATTTGACTGGACTCGAGGTTCGGTCGTTATTAATGAGTCTGTTCATTGAGCTGTGAGTCGTGGCTTCGATTCCCAGGACCAACGTTTGCGTGTTTGTTTTCTTGTAGTTTAAATGTACTACAAATACGAAAAACTATTTCAATTATGTTTTTATTAAATTATCTTCATCGACGTTTAGACTATTAAAACTTTCGCGATTTTTCAAAACATTACCTACATACATAGTAAAGACGTAAAGAGATATAAAAAAATAACACGATTAAATCTCGTGTAGTTTTCAATATGAGTTGTAATCCCAAACTTTTAATAGCTACATGTTTTGTTATTTTGGGATATTTCCTTTGCGGTAAAATATACTTTATCAATGGGTAAAACAATGTAATCTCCAATAGTCGGTATCAGGAGTTGCGGTGTCCGGCGGAAGCGATAGGTGGTCCGTCTCGGCGGAAGCACCCTCGGAAGTAGGCTATCGGCCGTGAGAAACATCGTGTTACTAAACTTGACTTAACCCTTAGCCACCTAACGTGTTTTTGAGTTACACTACCACCTAACGGCGGTCATGGCGACCGCTTATTATTTTCTGTTTTAATTTTTTTTTAAATACATAAAATGATATAAATGAAAAACGGATCGTAATCTTTATTGTTTTGTTAACATATTGACGTTAAAAACTTTGAAAAATAATAGAAATACTTACATCTAAATAACCAATGTTTATAATTAACTTGAACATTTTAGTACAAAATCTAGGCATTATAAAAATCTGAGATCTGACAAGTAAGTATTTGTAAAATCTAATCAAATCTTAAAATTTTTTGATAGTTTAATGTATAAACTACTATTTAAAACTATTAATGACAAAATCAAATCACTAATTTTATGAAATTGCAATGGGTAAACAGTTACAATTTTTAACGACAGTTTACGCACATCTTTTGGGAACACTCAACGCAAATGGGTTTCTTACATTGAAAACACATGCAATATGTTTTGCGGTTTTTTAGCATCACAAGTTGAGCAACTCTTCCTGATTTCTAACCTTTCGATCAGTTGAGGACATGCTTGACTCTTGTTCCATCTTCAGTACGCGGCGAATACCGCATCAAAGTTCTCCATGCAAACCGGGCTTGTTCATACGTCGTTCCAAATTACATTTTACAAGATTTTCAGCCAGTTGCTTCAACCTTTAATGGATACGTATGCAATCAGCAATGTTGGTTCCATCTTCGTCTTGACACTCTGGATCATTATCTTCTATATCTGAGTCAGACTGACACTCGTCTCTGAAAAAATGATCCACTGGGATATTTTCGATGTCGCTGCAGTCTTCGTTTGGCAATTCTGGCTCATTTCTTTCATTTTCTGTGTCTGAATCAGAAATTTGTTCTAACCATTCCAAGATGTTTCGGTTTAGTCGTTCATCAGACATAATAAAGCTATAAAAACAAAAATAATTGATTTTATTAAAAATTACGTAAACACCTAACGGCGGTCACCATGACCGCAAACAAAATATAATTACCTGTTACTCTTGAACGCGCAAACGTGTGAAACGATCGAGCGCACACTACGTACTGGGGAGCAGGGGGGTAAAGTAGATGAAATTACAGACGCATAGCTCGCATAGTAATGGAATAATCCAAAAAATAAAAACCGCTGGAGTCACTGTGACCGCCGTTAGGTGGTTAAGGGTTAAGCTCTATTTTGTGTCTTTCGGCATTTTACCAAAACGCGGACTAACGCAAGTTCTAGAACTAAGGTTAGTCAGCGTTTTGCGTTTCAGCGAATAAGGCCGTTGGATGGGTGTTTGAAGTATTTGCCAATGTAGCATAAGAAGACCACTACACGTTATAATACAGCTGGGACTCGGGTTACTGCAGTAATTTAATTTTCTCTGAATCTGAATCTAAATATTATAGGTCTCGACTAAATTTCAATTGTTAAGTAATGGTTAACTAAATTTAATTTATCTATGAGTAATAAATTAATAAACTTTTGTTACACTGGCACTGTTCTAATGAATACGTCAATTGTACGAATTGAATTGTACGAAAAGAATTGTACGAATACGTCATCGAGGTAAACAATTTGAATTTTTGTTGATATTTCAAAAACGGCTACACCGATTTCGATAAAATCTATATAGGAGCTATGAAGTCTGTCTATCAAACAAAAAAAGAATCATTAAACTCGATTCACAATTGGCGGAGTTATCGTGTAGCATTAAATATGTACATTAAAAAAACGACCGAACCACCTTTTTTTAATCGATTAAAAATTGAAATAGAATAAGACAAACTAAAGCGCGATTTAAATCCAACATGTACTCCCAATATTTCACCAGTTTCTAATTACTTCAGAGCTCTGATTACAGTAACATTCGTAGGACAATGAGTTCTCACCGAGACGAGTGTGTGATCCGGACCGAAGGCGAGGGTTGTGTGAAGCTCGCGCCGTTCGATCGGTCACATTATTATAAAGAAAACGAGATTAATTAAAATAATCGCTTCATGAGAAACATGAGATAACGAAGTTTCACAAGGGTTTTGTTGAGGATAAATTGAGTTCGAAATCATAACAGTATGAGTTAGTTTTAAATTATTTAACTAGTTCGAAATAACTCTGGCTCGTTTCTGATGTAGAGTTGCCAGCGTTATCTTAGCAGCATTGCCTTTACACCGGGGACAATTTGGGGCGGGTAATTAGAATTAATAATAATTTAGTGGACGTGTATTTTTGTGACGTGTATCTTGACTATAAATAGTTTAATTTGGTTAAATACCTGAATTTAAGGAATATTTATTAGTGAGAGAATTTTTATAATATTTCCAAGCGACTAATCGTTAGAAACATCGTTCAATTTCTAACAATAAACCAAATTTTATTTTTAGTTATTATATTCCTTTGTATTATCGCTGCAATTGAATAGTGTTAGCAATAATCTATTTCTAGTTTAACCTTTGGTTAATTTCGGGCCAGATAGTGTCGTGAGAAATATCACTAATATTTAAAAATCGAATATTCAATGTCCTTTTTAAAAATATATAATGTCAACTGTATACCCAAATGTCAACGTCAATTTTATTCTATTTTTGTTTCACAAACAATAACTCAGTTGAGATAAACGATCACAGTTATTAAAATTCAATATCGTTATTTATTAATAGATTGATACTAAAAAATAATATTCTCACACCCACAAAAACAGGATGTTTTTGCAGTGGCAACGCCTGGAGCACACAACAAACTGTGTAGGTATAGAAATTGATAAGTACATAAAATAACTCGTAACTAAATTAATAAAGTGATAACATTTTTAGATTTTTACCGATTAAAATTTTCTTTCTCACATAAAATCACAAGCACTAAGGTACTTTGTTACCGCAATTAAAGTATGCGCCAAGAGTAGTTTAGTAATTTACCAAAATCGGCCTCTTTGACCCTGAAAATAGGATTTAAATTTGTTATTATTATCTGTAGTCCACACTGGCGAAACTGTTAGTATATTTCAATGTTACGATCAGCGATCAAATTAAAAATGTATAATGACAAATACCTAAATACATATGACTGTATGATCCTGCTCTCAAAGAGGTAGGTACTGTGAAGTTACCTTTTAAATGTCATAGAACTCTATCGCCATACATTTCGGCTATATCTTAAAGAGTTCTTGTTAAAAGAAATACATACTTTACAATGACATAGTTCTATAACACGGTGTCGCGTTAGGTGGAGAGCACCAAACTTATGTTGGTCGCTAATAGGCATCGCTACTATCGTATTTGACAAGCAAACATCAATAATTTGATACTGGCTAAGTTAGTTCCATTTTTGGCAACTTGACAGATAAGTTTGTTATCTGTGACCAGACATTACGCACCACTTGCATTGAGGCGTTTCATAATCCAATTATAATCCGTCTGTTATTGCACCTGCGCCTGCGTCTGACCGCTGCAGGGACATTGACGTTTGACAGTTTGATTATCACAATTTGCATATTCGGATCTGGGAAAATCTGAATCTAGATCTGTAATCTGCAACATTGCAATTAAAAACGTCCATGCCTCAGTAATTTACACGGTTAAACTGGCTTCGTTAATAATAATACCATTCGGTTGATTTAAATAAAATCATTTTACTAAAACTTTTTTGTCGAACTCTCTACTCCTCTAAAGAGGTTTGTGGTTTCGATAGGTTTAAGTCGTCGTTATTAAAACATTTTAGTATAAGCAAGTTCACTTTATGTTCCCAGAGCTGGGACTCGTTACCTTCTCTCGCTAGGCTGGCCAAGTGCAAGTTTGTAGGTTACGCACGTCCTGAACAGTAGTGTGTCTTGAAAAATGGCAATTTCTTCACGATGTTTGTTAAATCTAATGGAGAACATAGATGTACATTTGCACTTGAAAACTAATCAGAGGCGCATGCGATATACGAAACTACGATCTCGATTGTCCGTCGAACGTTTTCGCTAAGCCTTTACTAACATGTTAGCTGAACTACAAAAAAAAAAACATCAGCTTTTTCTAAAGCATACGCAACAAACAACCTAAATTGGAAGTCCGAAACTGTTGCCTCATTAGACGGTTTTTTGTGATAATTTCTAAAGTAAGCCACTTCCTAAGTCCACTTTCGCATTTCTAGATGACTCTCGAACGTGGACCGTTATACGAATCGCCAACTTCGATGAGTAACGAACTTAAGGTCATTTAATATAGACAATGGCGTGATTGTTATCTATTTTTTTGCTTGTCTCATGAGCTCATTTTTCAGAAATTAGCCGGATGCAGATTGTAATTTGAATAGGTATAATGTTTTTAAATACAACAATATAATATAAATAAGTATAAATAAATAAATAAATATTGGTGGACAATTCACACACAACACCATCTGACCATTCATTGGATTGATGCTTTCCAGTGCCGGTTTCCATTTTTCCAGTAAGCAATCCAGCGCTGGAATCGATCGCTGGACTGGAATAATGTAAACCGGGCATTATTACAAAAAAACAAGAGAATCACTTAGCTTCAATGGGATAAAAAGTAGACTGTTAATCCAGTTAATAAGTAACTTCTACGTATTTCCGATCAGTTACAGACAAACGTGGGAACAAACAAACAAACACAGAAACTTTCGCCTTTACAATATTAGTGTGATTCAGTCATTCATTAGATAAGTTTGTACAGACAATCATAATGAATAAGAAATATATGCATTCAGATTAGAACAATACATTATTAATGAGTGTGGCGCAGGTACCGGTAATGTCTCAGCATCGTTCACTAACGATCTCAAGTAAGAGCTAAATTAATAGCGATACACAATTCTTCAACAAATAATGACTTGGATTTAGAAGATAAATTGCTAATGCAAAATGAATTAGATCGCAGTACAAGACTTGTAGTATAATATCTTTTAATACAACTAATCGTATATGTACATATTATACCCGCAACGACGTTCGTGTAGATTTAGAAAATTACAGGGCATAAAGATAAAAAATGGGCAGTCATAGGAACTGCCGATAGAAGTGAAAATTTGCTGTTGCCCTGGTACTGGTACCTAGGGGCAAACGCAACTCTTTTATATTTCTGTTGTCCTGGTATCTGGAGATAAACGCTGGGCTGTTGGAGGTAGGTAATCGAAACTCTTTACTGTTTCTGTTGCCCTGGTACATACCTGGCCGTTTTTACCGAGTTTACCCGAAGATTTCATATCCGATCCGATCCATTATCATATCCAAGCGTGACGATTGATGATTGATCCATTTCCCAGCCCACGAAAATTGTGTCTATAGCGCGCCTAAAGAAGTTTTCACTTCAAAAAAACATCTCAATATCTCTGGGCGACTAGACCAATGCAAGCAGTGCTAGGTAATGTTTTGGGGACTTTTCATGTTTCAATAGCTGCGAGTGACTTTGCTATTATGGGCAGGCATATTGCTTACCATTATCATAATAAGGTACTATATACTATGTAATGGTTAATCCCTAAAAAACTCTAAATTTTTTCAATATGAAAAGTAGTCTGTGTTATTCCAGAACATACACGGACTATAAATGTATATTGTAATCGAACTGCAATATTGTGGCACTTGGGTACTTCCTCAGCGGAATCTGCAAAGAGTATTACTTCTACTATTTGTGCTGGCGTTGATTTGATTTAAACTATTGGTACAGTGTAAAATACTTCCGAAGAGATAAAGAAAAACACATCAATAAAACTGTCTACCCAATCGAATATTCAAGAATCACAAAACTCGAGTTCGGACAATATGTGCCGTGTCGCGATATTACTGACACCGGGCCTTGCAGGGCTGGCACTCGACATGTATGATATGTATAGCCTAGTGTTAAAATAACGTTTTTGAGTTTAAATGGCCACAATTATTTATTAAGCAAATTACTCGACATTTTATACTAAAAAAATAGGAATATTTAATTATGTGTATTTAATCGTCTAACATGCACTGCGTTAAGACGATTTTTAGATGGATGAAATCTTGTGATTTCGCGTCACCGATATTGTGTAATAGCAGTTTTATCTATAGATAAACAAAATAGGTGACCCCATGTACAATATTAGTGCTGTTTAACACTAAAATTCTAAGATTTAAGGTTTCATTTCTATCAGCAGTCCTTACGATTGTCAATTTCTTTTAGGATATTTATTTCATTTACTATTATAAATTACTATTGATATTTTTATATCGTTGCTAAAAGTATTTATTTCTGTTGCATCAATGACTTCAGATGGCCTTTACAGCTTACTGATTTTTTTTTACGAGTTGCAGGTCCTTACTAACTACTAACCTACATAAACGTACTAACCATACTTATTACTGCATCACCTAGTTTCACAGACTTATCAAATGTTGGTTAAAAGTAAAAGTGGCAGCCCTACTAAGTCTCACACGAGTGCTACACCCACCAGCTATCGGGGGTCATTCGAATGCTTTTCACGTTTATCGACACGGCACAATGTGTTATCGAATAATTTAAAATCAATTAGGTTCTATTCGGAATTCCATGGTGCCTCTATTTTATTGAGCTTGAGAATTCAGAGTGACCAGGTTGGGAAACTCCACCACAGCCAATGCTGTCTTTACAACTATAAAACCAGACGTAGATACGCCCAGTCCCACAGTAAATTTTCGACCTTCTAATGGCTTCTAAGTTTATTCTAAATGATATGGATATTTGTAGATACTTTTATCATAATCGATGAAATGACTTCTTTTGAAGCTATTTCTATTCAAATTAAATTAGCAGTTAAACGATTTTGAACGTTCAGGAAATGCGCAATAAAACGCAACCCAATTTTGTTTAATCAAACATCTCTTGTACCTCATGTTGCTGTCTTTGTATTTTTTAGCCTGTGCATGTTATTGACATTTTTTTTAATGTTTAACTTGGATTGATGCACTTGTTTTTTCGAATCTAATTCTAAATTTGAAACTAATGGCGGTAACCACCGATTTCAAATTTAATATACATAATGATACAAGACTTACAAAACCGAAGCAGCAAATAAAAAACAATCCTTAAACTATATCCCTAAACGCGTATAGAAATTTTCACGTTTGGTACGTCAAACGAAAACCAAGAAATGTAATTGAGCTTAAGTTAGCTTAAGTCTGGACTTGTATTACAACGGTTCAAGTTTAATAAAATATAATATTTTTAAATTATTTGTGAAAAACTGTACCTATACGTGATTAATTATTTTTGCTACGAAACTGGCGAACTAGCCACCTCATGAGGTAGCCGTGTTCCATCCTATGCTAGACAATTCGTGGCCAATTTTTTTTTTAAACAGTTAATCTATGTATTATCTGTATCCTATTTTCAATTGACAGGCAAGATTATACATCACAGTAGGTGTACGGAACATTAAGTGATGTTTTAACAAAAGAAATAGTTAATTATGCTCCATCGGAGAGGATAATTATAGCGCATGTCATATTTAAATAGATTCAGACGGGTGATAAGTTTTTTGTACTTTTCGTGTCTGACAATCTGTAAAAGAAAAATGGACGACATTTTAAAATCAAAATTCTTTATTGCTAAATATTATAACACTAATGGTCCAGCCCGGCTTCGCACACAGGTAATAATTTGTAAAAATCAAACAATATTTTTACTATTTTATAATATTAGCAATATATCCAACGTTTCTTAAGGATAATGTACTTAGCATTCTAAGGGTGTTTTTTTTTTCGAGCCCGTAGTTTATGAACTTATTTGTGACAAACATGCAAAAATCTACGCTTACAAGTCTTTCCAAAACATCAATGTCATTTTGGGTGAAACCCTCATACAAAAGACGCAACAACTAAAATGATACAACAGTAAACACTTTTATTTCTATTACAATAGAGTTTAAATTCCGATTATCCATAACAGAAGTTTCAAGAAATTTGGTGACTGTGGGAATAAATTGCGACATTCGATACACGGGAAGAAAACCCACAACCCTTCAACAAAAACCCTCAAACAAATAGAAGGTATATCGGTACCAGTATATTTATTTAAGAAGTTTGACCGGATTTCAGATAATCAGGTTACGTAGATGACTATGTAAATAGTAAATATTGATTCGGTTTTAAAACGATTACTATTATACCTATATTTTGTGAAAGTTTGAATATGTAGAGCCTTTACTAACAAAACTATCCAGTTTGCAACATAAAGATAAATCATTTTCTTATATATCTGGGTAACGACCGCAATGGAGTGCTCGGTAGGTAATGATTTGGACTCTTCATGTTCCAATAGCTGCGTGATATTGTGCTGTTATAGACAGTCGTGTTGCTTACCATCAGGCACATGTACTGCTTGCCCCGTCACTCTTTGATCGATAGTTTATTTCTTTGTCCTGTAATTTTGGAAACATTGTCTTTCAAACCGGAACACAGAGACGTTTGCACATTTCTGCCAGACTGACTCCACAAAGAGTCCCTCCACCACAACAAAAATAATACACTATAATAAATAAAAAATCAGAGCATTATAAATCTCGCTACATCATGACACGTTAAAACCACGAATTAAAGTCTCGAGCGTTCATTTTAAATCCTTTTTTTTTTTCATTTTTGATTTTTGTACAAAACTCGCTTAGCCTGGAGCGGTGTTTGGTGTTCGTGACATGGACGCAAGCGCAGCTTATTATTAAAGCAAACGACGGACGGACGGTCCGATAACCACTTGTGCATATGCATGGCAATACTCTGTAAACACTAGACTTGAACGCATACCTTACATCAACACGACAGAACATTCTAACTCATATTTCGTATGTCATATGATCGAAATTGGTATATCGTCTTTCGTTTGTCTGATGCTCTTAAAAATTCTGTACTTGACAACAGACAGAAGAATTTCAATCATATGGTATCAGTTATATGATTGAAAGTTGTGTATCATGTGATCGTACCTCTAATGCTCTCGAGAAATTCTGGATTGTCATCACCGACTTCTTGTACTATTTATAAGAGGTTAAAGTATCATGCGAGTTTAAATAACAGAATGATTCAGAGCTGTTAAAGTCAATAAGAAGTGAGCTTGCATTATCATACAAATTAGTATCTTGTCTGTTAAGCTGTCTGTACATTTATACTTATAATCTGCAATTATCTGGTTGATTCTGCAATTATCTTGTTGATTCTGCAATTTCTAATATTATTTTTTTGTTCGCCTTTTCCTTATTGAATTGAACTGGATTATGTGGAATTGAATACGTATACAATTACGCTTCTTTGTCTACGGAACGGCATGCTGTAGAGTTTTAATTTTGTTCTTAATAAACTAATTTGTACACCTTTTTCATTCTCAGATTTAATCCTTTTGTACCAGCACATGTGAAAGCTGCATGGTCTTTTTTAGCTAATAATTTTTAATTTTCTGCTGTTTAACTTGACCGCCATATCGCCTGATGTGAAGCGACGATGCAGTCTGCGAGAGTGTTTACCTAGAAAAAACCGATTCACTTTTGACTTGAAAACCGCAAAATTTGTAACCATTGGATAGACCCACTCAAGCAACGAATTCCAGAGCCTGAGGTTCTATTCACAAAAGTCAAACCTAGTAGATAGATAGATAGATAGATAAACTCTTTATTGCACTTACATAACAAAGAAAAATACAGAAAAATATATAGTACGAGTCTTTGGAACGGCAACCATGAAATGATGACGATTGTTCGAACTACAAACAGTCCGAAAGAAAAATAGTACCGAATAACGTCCCGTTACGCCGCGCCATCGCCACCACCCGACATTACTGTCTTGGTAACGCGAACCTAAAAGATTTTCTTGAAACAAATAGTGCTCAACGCAGCTACAGAAGTTTTCACTTCAAAAAAGAGTAAAAACAAAGGGAATCCTCCTAATATTTAAATGTAATGTAAATGTAAAAAAAAAAAAGAATTGTAATGACAAAGATCACGGACCCCGGCGTCTGTGGAGTGGTTAATTTAAATAAAAAAAAAAAAAAAAAAAAAAAAATATTTAAATGTCAATGTTTGCATGTTTGTTCAATCATGTCATAACGTCTGAACAGATCTGGCTGAAATTTGGACCACAGACAAACATTATATTCCGAAAGAGCCCATAGTACTTTTTATCCCGGGAAAATAAAGGAAACTGAAACTAGGCGAGTAAAACTGCGGGGCGCTACTAGCTTAACATAATATCGAGTAAAACTGTAGTGGTATCTCTTAAACGAACTAATTAGTAAACGAATATCTTTTAACTCTTTTAAAACTTGTACTATTTCCGATCTATTTCCCAAGTCCCGTGATCATCCGAGTTGCGTTATCTCAGCGTTTGTTTGCATACAAAACATTGGCCCCGGCGTGGCTTGCTCAAACAGACCCCAGGATGTGAGACTGGTTTCGTCTCTCCAGTGTTGCCAGTACGCATTAGGATAACACGCAAAATAGACGTAGAATTTCTTAGAAAGAGTAGTGGTAGGACTCTTGGCAGAGTCCGCCTGGGGAAGTACCACACCTTTGCGAGTTATTCTACCGCCAAGCAGTAATGTGCAAACATTACTGTGTTCCGGTTTGAAGGGCAATGTTTCCAGAGAAATTACAGGGCTTAAGAGATTTAGCAATATGGATCTGGATATCTGGGTGGATGAGCGCAGTGCAGTGCTAGGTAATGATTTGGATGAACTATTCATGTTCCAATAGCTGAGTGTCACTGTGCTGTTATGTGGTAGGAATGTTGCTTACCATCAGGCACATGTCCTGCTCGTATCGTCACTCTATAATATAAAAAAAAATTCAAGGAACATGTTAGTTTCCTCACGAGGTTCACCTTCGCCGTTTTTATGTTAGCGGCATTTCGAACACGACTTCGAAAAGACAGTGTTGCGTGTGGGATTCGAATCGGCTCCGGATCGGCAGTTGCCGTTCTCCCCAACGATCTCAATACAAAGCCCAAACTTCAGGTCGCACGGAATCATGTTATCATTGGGAAGAGTGAGCTCACTCTTTCCGTTCTAATCGGTTCCAGGAAGCGGTGAACGCCCGACGTTTTAACCTATCACTATGCGTTGTCAACCATCAAAATAAGTAGAACCACATCATATCGCGCCGCTAGCGATTCTAGGGGTCAACTAAATTGGTTGTGTGTAAACCACTTACGATATACACAGAGACGCAGTCTAATACCAAATTTCAAGGAGTTCAGGACACATCCATTGGTTTATATCGATGGTTCTCCCAACTAGACCAGCCGTAATTTGCGATGCATGCGGGAGCATTATATGTAAAATTGTTTTGAGTTTTTTTTATCACCAATACCGCCGATGTAGCCAAGACATGCAGTTTTTATTAGATTTTAACTACAGTATAGTATGGGAAATGCCAGTTTCTCATGCGAAAGTTTTCCATTGTTGAGCATTGCTTGCTTCACGAACATAAGTACGTTAATTCTGTGTCTACTGTTTAAAATTAAGATGTTTTACCTAACATTCATTATTAGCGTGAGTTTAGTTGCATGTATATTTCTTTTAATTATGTTTGGGTAAGTTCTTTGATGTGATATTTTTATAGTAATGCTGGGACGAACAAGACATGTGACTGATGGTATGCACACGTCTAACGCGTTTTTATGTTTACCGTGTGATTTAGCTATCTGGCTCCTACAAAATAACCGTCAGTTTTTTGGGGCTAATATACCCAAGTGGTGTTGTATGGGGAATGTCTAAAATTTTTAAATCTTATCACGGTTGTTCGTATATTGTACTAATATAAAGTGATACAGTGTGCTTTGTCCAGATTTATTCTAGAGGTAGTTCCGCTAACAGTAGTAATGGCCCCAAAAGACTGAAAAAGAGGGTAGTTCGGTATATCTGACCGTGATTAAAACATGTATTGTCAACTGTCATTCGTTAGTTTACCCGTTTACATAACGCAATAACCTACGTCTAAATATCGGGTATTCGCTACATGATTTAACTACGGCAAATATCTCATAATTGATAATAAAAGTACTAGTGAATATACTTAGAGAAAATACGTCTTACTAGCAGTGCCCCACGATTTTACTCTCGTGGGGATACTCCCGGGATAAAAAGTAGTACTATGTGTTATTCCGGACTATAACCAATCTATGTTACAAATGTCAACCCGATCCATTAAAACGTAACGCCGTGAACATCTAAACTTTGATATGTATATTAGTAGGATTGGAAGGCGTAGAACAAAGCCTCCTTTACAGCCCACATCATGCTCAGTACAGGCTTTTAATTATTTAACTGCCACAGTAAAACCTTCGAAAGCTTTGCAATTAAAATACCATCGATTTTATAGGATAATTGTTATGGAAAATTCTTTACCGAACCTATATTGTAGTAAATTATGCTAAATCAAATATACAGCTCATGTGATTTTATGACATGATTGAGTTATAAAATGTCAATACAAAGTGTGGTGCTGTGGAAGTATGAATTAATCGTCGCCGCGAACCTTTCAAGTATATGGAAAACTAGCGGCTTGCCCCGCCTCTGTTATTCAGAGATAATGTAGGATTCTAATAGTGAAAGAATTTTTGAAATCGGTACAGGATTGATTTCAAAAAATCTTTTTTTTTTTTTTCAAAAAAAATCGAGATTATTCTTTGGAAACTTACAATCCTACTAATATTATAGATGTCAATATTTGCATGTTTGTTAATCGTCATAACGTCTGAACGGATCTGGTTGAAATTTGGAACACAGATTATAGCCTGGAAGAATACATACGCTACTTTTTATCCCGGAAAATAACGGGAACGGGAACGCGAGTAAAACCGTGGAATGATGCTAGTTTAAAATAAATTATTAAAATTAAAAATATTTAACAGATTTTGTAAATAAATACGCTTGCAACAAAATTTGTTCCTATGGAATGAACTCACAGTAATGTTTCTAGACACTAAATGACAAAAAACGGCTAACAACCTAAATATCTAGCAATAAACTCGCTACCCAGATTGGTCGAAATGTGTGCGATCTGAATGCTTGTACCATGTATGGTCTAAATCGCGGTTTTATATGGACTCGCTTGCAGTATCTATCAACAAATTACCTACGTCAAATGAAAATTGATACTGCTACGAGTATAATCAAGTTGATCTAATTTATTAATAACAAGATCAATAACAAGATTTCATTTGTTAGTAGTCGTATCCTACTAATATTAGAAACACTAAAGTTTGTAAGAATGTATTGATTTATGTTTGTTACTCTTTCATGCAAAAACTACTGAAAATTACTGAAGGGATTTAAATGAAATTTCGTACAATACATAGAATGGTCCGGAATAACACATAAGCTATTTTTTATCCCGGGAAAATAAAGGGATCGGAAACAACGCGGCCGCTACTAGGACAGCATAAACATTTAGAACAAACACTTCATGTTGGCACTGCTAGGGTTTGGCAAGTTTAACAAGGCTTGAGTTCAAGGGATGGCGAATGATACATTTTGTCTAAAAACTAAAAACGTATTTTTGGTACATGTCGCTTTCTTAACTATTAGTTGGAAGTCAGTGCTTGGTTGTAAAAAGCTTCTTATCTTTCTTATCTTGTACATCTGCGTTGGTTAGCATTGGTAGCTGTTGGCTTGGTTGGAACCTGCCACCCCACGCAAACCGAACGTTTTTTTAAAGGGCCTATGGCAGTTGGCCCCAAGTGGCTTCTACACCCTACAGAACTTTGGGTTATAGTGCAAAAGGCGCAGGGGCTAATAACTTAACTATTTTTCCTCGCAAAACGACTAGCGCAAGATGACCTCAAATGGTAACTGAACATTCTCACAAATGACCAACACGGCTTCCCCGTAGAATTCTTAATATTACGATAAAAATTATAATAATAAACACATGCCGTATTTTTTCAATGTTTTTGTTACTAAGCCAAAACTGTTGAAACTTTACAAAGCTTTTCGCTTTTTGGCCGAAAGTTGCGAAAAATGTTGTCCTAAATATTGGGGGATATGTATTTTCTCACACAGCACTACCTAGCCCCAAACTAAGCAAAATATATCCATTATAAAAGCCAGATAAAGATAAAACTATACATAAATCATTCTAAAGACTTAACAAAGATTTTCCTCAATACCAAAATTGTGAGAAATATGTAAACGATACAGACAAACGTCCAATAAATTTAACTAGTGACTGCCAAGTGGTCGAAATTCGTCCATAAAGCGATATATAAATCAATTCTTAATTTTACCACAGACTTAACAATAAACAAAAGTGTATTTGAGTATTTATGCGTGTGTATCAAATACGCATACATACAGGTAATGGGGTATTTTTTTTAATTACTTGAATACCTAAAGTGTTTTTTACGCATTTTTTTTTTAATTAGCATTCTGGACTCGTTTATAAATAAATAATACCTAAGCGTGCGAAGTTTCATACTACTCTGTCCACGCAATTTTCGTAACGAGTTAATTTTCGTTACAAGTTACAATGTTTTTGCTTCACGTACTTACCTGTTAATATTTAGATAATCTGAAGCCACTGCATTGAATTCGTGGCTTCGAACATGAGACTGATGGTACTCAAATATTCAGTATTTCTCAGACTGGACGATACAAATACCAGGCGATTCTCAGAACAATTTCTTGTCGCAAACACTCGATTGACTGGAAACCAGACAGAGTTATCACTGCCGTCGCTTTATGCAAATTTGTGGCTTAATCTATTCGATATAAGAGTGACAAAATTGGAATTTGACAGCAGCAGATGTGAATTATAAAGGCGAAGCGAGAAATGGTTCATAAGGCTGGTATGGTTTAGTTGAGATTTATATGCGACGCGAAGTCCAGTTGTCCGGTGACCTGTGACTTCGATGCGAGGACCAATTGGATCGCTTGGACAATTGGCGGCTAATAGTGTTTGTTTATAAATTGGAACAAGCGACGATGTTCGTTAAATAATATCGCATTGCGATCATTGACATGGCAGAACAATTTGTGTATGATTTGTAGAAAGAAATTCATTGATTTTAGCTAGGTAGGTATCATACTTGAGTCGTTACCATCTACAATATGTATACATTTTGGGATTTGCTATTTATTTATTTAATAAAAAGGTGAATCGGTTATTTTAATATAGACAGAAACACTTTATTAAACACCAGCAAAATACATACAATCAAACAATATACAAAGTTACTTAATTCTAGTGCCATAAATAGCGGCCTTATCGCTAATAGCGATCTCTTCCAGGCAAAAAAAAAATACCTACACTAAAATGAAATACGAAAATTTTGATGTTTGTTGGTCAATCTCGTCGGAACGGCTGAACATCCCTTTAGCCGTCCGGTTTAAAAAATATAATATATAGGTACGTATATGGAACCCACATTACCTATAGTTTGGAATTCCACCATAAAATACCTAATTTATCGCAAGAAAAATACGCTACCGGGAATTAGGTACCTACGTAGTGCGCTGCTAGTACCTAATAGGTAACTTAATTAAACATAACAGTTATTACGCTAACCAACAATAATCCCGAATCTTCGATACCTAATTCGGAAGGACTGTACTTATTTGGAAATACTAATAGGGACTTCTATAGCCTAAGAGGAGCTAGTCTAATCTCTTTTTTGAGTTATGGAGTAATTTTCATTCCGAGATGGAACATATTCCTAGGTACCTACATAACCTAGGTATTTTTATAGTTAGTTCTATTGAACTAAAATTATTAGCTGGACCCGTAAACTGTGTTCTGTCAAATCAAAGCGACGCGACTGTTCGTGTGTTAAATGACTTCACGTCAACGACGATTACCTAAATTATTTGGAGATTGTGCATACAAAAATAGTCAAATCGCGATTAAACATGAAGCGTGAGAATAGCAGATAGGTAAATGAAAAATACTTTACGGTATTCTCAAACCTACTAGGTTGGTATATTTTCGTTGTAATATCCATAATTCCATTACAAAATGCGAGTGACACAAATGTGGGCAGGTCCAAAATTCGGAAGAGTCTGAAATCAATGTTTAGCATTGATTGTTTTGTTGACAATAAAATAACGAAATGTTGATGCTTACGTTAAATAAGTCGATAGGTACCTACTTCTATATTCAAGTAAAAATATTGGAGAAGTTCAAATTTGTTGGAGATTCTGATGGACGAACGAAAGAAAAAGGAAAAATAAAAGCTCGCAAAGCATTTAAACAGCACTTTTATTTGCCTTATTTTAAAATAACATAATAGATATTACACAGGTATGCAACATAGGCGTAGGTCAGAATACAAAAACGCACATCAGTCTCTATAAAAATGTATGACTGGACTTAACTTTCCCTCAAAATTGAGGCTTTTTGTCGACAAATCTTCTCTAACCGTATAAAATAACACTTAGTTGATCAATATTCAAAACTCCCATCGTGGTCCCGACCACAGAAATAGTGGTGATGCACTTCGAATACAAAGAGGTAGGTAAGGACATTGGTATTCAACTAGACGGCTTTAGACGAACGCGCTAAGGGATATGTATAGAATTAAACTGTTCTTTGTTATCTCTATCAGATCTTGGATACTGTGATGAGTGTAGATGCTCTTGGAAATGGCGCAAAAACGTAGCTCTTAGCTGGCTGAAGGATCTATTATTTAGTTCCGTTTCTTGATTTTCTGTCGAAAGCGTAAACGGTTAGAATATGTATAGGAAATGAGAAATAATAAGTAGCAATCTACACAAGCTAAGACAGATAAGCAAATACTAGCCAAGATAACATTTTAATATTTCTACTGCTACAATTAGAACTGAAATAGGGTCATTTCGCCTGTTCGCGTCCACTTAGTGCAGTTGGCAAGTTTGAAGGGCAAAATAAATATGTCCCAGCACTCATTTTAATGAAAAGAGTATGTAATGTGTTGCTTTTGATAGTCTATTTTAAGATGAACATTTAGTTTTGATCGAAAAATGTTGCGTTTTTTCTAAAAACAGACAAACTTCAGAAATAGGCGATTTACCCAGTTTGCGTCCATAAAATCCAATTTGCGTCCACCCGCTGGACCACTTTGCGTCCACCAGCTCAGAAAAGGAATTAAGGGGTGATATTTTATAAAAATGTAAAAAGAGACTGGATTTTAATTATTTATTAATTAAAGAATTATGGGGTTTTAAAAAACAACATATTAACATCAAAAATCTCTCTAAAAGAAAATAAAAATACCTGTTTATTCTTCTAAACTTTGATATTACTTAAAATTTAAAATAAATTAGGTAACATAAGAAGTACTCCATTTTTTAATTTAACAATAATCTGTTGTGTTAATTTTACCCTAAAATCATCCGCGTGCATTTCAGATGATAGGTCAATATAGTCAATCTAATGCACTTTTCACAGTCATCCCCCATTTCAACCCCAATTTCATCCCCGTACAGTTCGAGATTACAAAATTGCTAGAACTAACATTTATTTGCTTCATGTCAAGTGCCTATATACAGAGTTTCTTGGTTTTATCTGCAACGATTGGAAGTTTCCATGTATACTTTCATCCCCATTTCAATCCCAATTTCACCCCCGTACAGTTCGATATTACAAAATGGCTAGAACAAAACTTCCTTTGCTTCGTGTCAAGTGTATATATATGCAGAGTTTCATGGTTTTATCTTCAACGGATGGGAACTTTCATATCAACATTCATCCCCCATTTCAGCCCCAATTTCACCCCCGTACAGTTCGAAACTACAAAATTGATAGAACAATAATTCAATTGCTTCGTGTCAAGTGTCGAGATACAAAATTTGATAACTTTGAAAATCACGAATTTTCATACAACCCTTCATCCCTTGTTTCACCCTCTTAGGGGTTGAATTTCGCAAAATCTATTAATTTAAAAAATGGACGCAATCTGTTTTTGTTACTATTCCCTGTAGGTATAGTTTGCGTCCATGGCGGACGCAAACTGCATGTTTTATAAATTCGGTGTAGTAATTCGCGTCCACCTTATTTTAACTGTTAACTATAAAAAAAAAACAAATTCATATAATTCCTTATATCACTATCAACGTCTAGAAATAGCTATGTGTCCAAATTGCACATAAAACAATAAAAGACTTACGTTCAAACGCACCGGTGCCCACTATTTTTTTTTTCATAATTCCGCGTATTTGCACTGTCTTTTTGAACAACCGTCACAAACTATTTTTTTACACAGGATTGGTTTCAAGCACGGAGCTGTTGTTTATGTGTGCATGCTTCTTATACATCGAGGTATTAGCCGTATTAATTTTGCGACTTATTGGTGTGTTAGTATACTAAATTTCGTGAGTTTTTAAATGGAGATCCGTAAAATGGACGCGAACTGGGCGATGGACGCGAACAGGCGAACTTACCCTAGGTAGGGTGGCAACATCTCTCGTGTGGTACACGACAGGTGTGTTGCTAGTATCTACGATTAGGGGGTGAAAACAACCCAGGGACGACATACTACAACATAAAAGACTAATATTACAACTAACCATGTACAGACTAATTATTATTAGCTCCTGCCAAAGTTCGGAAAAGGCTGGTACTTTTCCAAACTTTGGCCCAAATACCTAGATATTTAAAATATTTAGATAGGGACATAAAAACTACCTACCTACGTTTATTTCGTTATTATTATGTACTAGAAGATCAAAAAAAATCTACAGTCAGATTATATGAGATAAAAATATCTTCAAAGGCGTAAGAGATTGTGAAATGAATACAAAGAAATCTGAGACATTTCGCAATATTTCCTGGAGGAATCGGACACTCGAACATAATAAGCTTATTTCAAACAATAACGGCGTGTCAGGTAGATTACTCGGAAAAGGCAAAGCAATATCCATGTTATACTGCACTAAAGTATTTGCGAACGGCTAAGGCAAGCCGATGTCACCATAACAGAATCTCGGGTTGCAAGCTCAGGTTCTGCTTCCACAAACACGGCACAATTAAAAAACATTAAAAACACGATGCTATGAATTCACTCCAGTTTTTTAAAACGACTCGTTTCACAAGTCCGTAGTGTGAGAACCAAAATGCTACCCGACCAGTTTCGCATGACATCAAGGTCCGGAAAGCTCCGTCGTTTGGCGTACCAACTTTCCGTGGCCGTGTTACTTCGCGCTTTCATAAGCTCACTACCTCTCTACGTCCTAACTACTGGCTAACTATCACTCACCTTCGACACCGTCGATCCTGGTCGCCAATGTAGACACTACGACGATCAGAGACAGCAATTGAATCCCATAATCCGGTATAAAGTTCCTCGACCACATTTTGTAGCACAACATTCACACATGGATCACACACATTTGTTTTACTCCTTCTATGTCGTTTGAGCACAAAATAATAAACACTCACGGAACCAAATGTAAGAACCGACACTTCATTTTGTTTATGAACTGGTGTTACGCCGAGAACTTTTGTTTTGAGTCATTTTAGCGGTAAAATACGTTCGAAAAAAACGTAAAGCCCGGTAGGAACACACGCAACCGCGTCCCGCTCGCGTCTGACGGCTTTGTTCGTAAATACACAGTGTACGGTAAATCAAAATGGCCGCTCACGCGCTGGTGTGCGTACGCGCACCTTGTTTTTTCCCTTATTTTATTAAAAGAGACCTAAAAACTGATTGTTGAGAGAGTATTTGTCTATTTACTTCGAAACACATATTATTTTAGGTGTAAACTGTAACAGTTGCGACTTAAACACCGTGAGAACAGAATAACGCACACATATAAAAGTACGCGAAGGAATGTTGTTTCAATGGAGAGAAATCAAGCGCTGTGTGCGCGCAGCCAATGGTGTGAGCTTTTGAACTTTATCGTTTTGCTACCACAACACAGATGGCGTTAGGTGAGACCATCACGTTAAATTATAGGGGTGCAGAGTTGCAGTATCATATATTATGAAATTTAGCAAAAAAGTTAGTAGACTCTTCTGGCATGCATAGTTTATTGTAAATCATTTATTTCCACATAGGTACTTACTCTTGACAAATAATTCTCATTAAGTATAATAAAATTAGTAGAAGTAAATAATATAGGTAGGTAGTAATAATTAGTCCGAGTCATGGACGTACCTAGGTAGAAATAAAACAAGTGTTTTATATACTCGTACTTTTACGTTCATGGTCCGAGTTAAATTAATTTTGGGCTTGATCAAGAAATTACTTACACAGAGTGATTCGTATACCCAGGCATTTTTTCGTCAACTCTTTTTGGGGGCACGCTAAATACACGGGGGAGAAATAGGTGTAAATACCGTTTTGCGTTACCCGATACCCGCGTACCCCCGCAAAAACCCTGCGTACCTACCTAGGTAGGATTCGTTTATTGGTGTCAGCGTAAAATTATAAATACACATAGGTACCTAGTAAGTACATTACACATGCATAATCTGACGATACTAGTTTATAATTTACTAATCTAACCTACCTAAGTCTATCATTAATCTCATGCGTTTAATTATAAACTGACGATTATTACAATTTTTTCAGTGTCAAAAATATAATTAACTAGCGGCCCATTCCGGCTGCGCTCGGATATTGTCATTTAAAGACTACCTACCTATTAATCGAAATAAAAACTATCCTATCTTTCAAGTTGGACCAGACTGCTCACGGTGTGCCAATTTAATTTAAAAACGGTTAAGTAGTTTATGAATCCATCGCGGACAAACATCGTGACAGGAGATTTACATATATTAAGTAAAGACTATTAATCGAAATAAAAACTATACTATCTCTCAAGTTGGACCAGACTGCTCACGGTGTACCAATTTAATTTAAAATCGGTTAAGAGTGCGCCTAATGCCAGGGAAAAATCAGTTTTCACCCGCGCGACGCGTTTCTTAATGCGATATACATAAAGTCGAGAATAGCATGACACAGTTTGGAGGATAAATCAATATTAAATCAGGAGTCCATTTTTGACCAAATTTTATTAAATTACTCAATAATTAAACATACATTTAAAAAAGTGTTCGGTTACTTTACTAGAAGGTACAATTAGGAATTTTATTACCAAAAAATAATGTGGGGTCATCGCTGATAATTTCGAGTAGGTACTCGAATTAAAACGGAGTTTTTCGGTGTCATTTTTATTTTTTTATTGTAAAAAACTCTGATCTATTTTTAAAATTCTATTCGGTTATTGTGCTTCTTCTTGATTGTACCCACACGTCAATATTTTTTTTGTCATAGTTTTTAGTTTCTTTACTTCAGTGAGCGGTGTTGAAAATGTCCTTTTTTCGTTTTCTGGCACTAGGCGCCCTCTTAAGTAGTTTATGAATCCATCGCGGACAAACATCGTGACAGGAGATTTATATATATTAAGATTATATAGGTATAAGTTGGCCACGTGTTTTTTGAAAACTAGGTACATAAAAATAGCGGTCCACCCCCGTTTCACCCGTAGTACATAATATAGACAACACGTATAATACATAACATAGACATGATCCCCCCCCCCCCCCAAATCGTATACGTTACATTAAAATGGGGTGCTACTAGTAGTCTTTTTTACTCGATTTATTGTATTTCTGACTGCCCTCGTGGCTTAGTTGGAAGTAGCTCTACCTGCGAAGCCGAGGGTCGTGGGTTCGATCCCCACCCAGTGCAAATATTTGTGTGATGAATTCAAATGTTTGCACTGTGTCTGGGTGTTCTTTGTATAATAAGTATGTATTTAAAACTATAATATAAGCATTATATCAGCTATCTGGCCGCCATCACACAAGCTTTGCTTAGTTTGGGGTCAGATGGTGTTGTGTGTGAATTTTCCACCAATGTTTATTTATTTATTTATTTCTACTCGTGACCCCCCCAAAATCTGAGGCTCTTTTGGTGACCCCCTCCAAAATTCGACGCTGGGACCGAGCCTGACTGAACCAACAAGTCTTATTAGTCTTAGCAACAGACGCAGCTTAGCAACGAAGAATTACATCAATATCAACGGCTTCCAAAGTAAACAGACGACCAAAAACATATATTTACAGTTCTGAAAAAGTCCAGGAGAACAATCAAGCAAAATCTGGAACAATGACGACTTGTTATCAAAAACATCCATTCGAAATCGAGTCTGACGATCGGCTCACCACTATAAACACGAAAATATTTGAGATCAAGAAGAAAATACAGCTGTCCGGTGGGTAAATTACGAAAAATATTATTCTGTCTCACCGCAGACCGGGGTCCCGTTACTTGCTCGTGATAAAGAGTAGCCTAGATGTTAAAATATTTGAGATTAAGAAGAAAATACAGCTATCCGGTGGGTAAGTTACAAACAATATTAATAGGGTACCGGACTGGGTCAAAAATACACCATCCTAATTAGTCCGTCAGCTAGATCATGGAAAAATATTGGACACGTATTTTTTGTTTTTTCATAATATTAAAAATCGTCAAATATATAGACCATCAAACTTCGAGAGTGGGGGGTCGCGACGTCACTCGTGAGTAAAAATCGTACTCACAAGTGACGTCACACGAAACTTCGTAACGCTGTCTGTATTTTCGTCTTTTTTTGTTTGTGAAACAAAAGAAATAAAGTGGCCAAGTGCGAGTTGGACTCGCCCATGAAGGGTTCCGTTGCAGCAAGTAACATAATATACATAGTACACATAGATTTTTTAGTTCGATGTAACTTTGATCGAAGCTTTAATAATAATGTATTTATGACGCACTAAAAAAAAACTACTCATCAGATCGAGTTCAAACCAATTTTCGTTGGTAGTTTGCATGATAATGTAGATCATAATTTTTTTTTTAGTTTTTTCATTCTCTTATTTTAGAAGTTAGAGGGGGGGGGACACATTTTACCACTTTGGAAGTGTCTCTTGCGCAAATTATTCAGTGTAGACAAAAACTATATTTGAAACCTCAACATCATTTTTGAAGACCTATCGATAGACATCCCACACGTGTAGGTTTGATGAAAAAAAAAATTTTGGTATCAGTTCTAAGTATGGGGGGCAATCCTATTTTTTTTTTTTTTGTAAAAATTTTAGTGCGGTTCACATAATACATCTACTTACTAAGTTTCAATAGTGTAGTTCTCATAGTTTCGGCAAAAAGTGGCTGTGACATACGGACGGACAGACAGACAGACAGACATGACGAATCTATAAGGGTTCCGTTTTTACGTTTTACGGAACCCTAAAAATACGTGTATCATATTTTTTGGCAATCTAACCAACGGGCTACTTAGTTTTTTGAGGATTGTACCCTATTGAGATCTGTTAGTAACAATAATTTATTTTCTCCAAAAAAACAGAAACGACTTCAACTTAAAATTAAATTCAGACACTCGATCAAATTTCACAAGAAACTATCACTAAGCGGTCGTAAATGAAGGTAAATATCATTTTTTGTTCATATTGCAAAAACAGCTACACCGATTTCGATAAAATTTAAAAGTGAACGACCACCTCTAAACTTTGATCTTACAAAAACAAAACGAAAAATAATTGACAGGCATAGGAACTGCCGATAGAAGTGAAAACTTATAACTCAGAATTTGATTGGTAGCTCACTTTGGAAACAACGCGGCTGAAACCGGAGGACGTGGCCATGGGCATGGACATGGCCCCGAGTTTATAGGAAGATCTCTTTCATTCCCGAGCGTGACGCTAGAATTCAATTCACAGCCCACGAAAAATCTACTAGGCGCGCCAAAAGAAGTTTTCACATAAAAAAACATATGTGCAACTGAATTGAGAGGTACCTCCTTTTTGAAGTCGCTTAAAAAGAAATAAATATAGCTCATATAATTCTTCATTCATTTGCAGAGGGTCAAAGAAAGTCCACATACGAAGAGAACGAGCAAGAGAAACAGCAAAACAATGACTTGATCGAGACTCTGAAGAAGGAGATCAGAGTGCGAGTGGCGGAGTTGGCGCAAGCCAGAGCTGTTATTGGAGAAGAGGAGGCGCAGGTCAAGAAGTACTTGAACGACGTCTGTCCAATCGGAACCAAGACCGCTGACCAGGTTTCTAAGTTCTCGGTTTCTAATTAGTTGGTTGGTTATTTTTCAGACAATGAGGCAAACCCGGCCTAAAGTGCCAGTGGGATTTCCGCACGAAGGTTGCTATAGCGGCAATAGACCATCTGTGAAAATTTCAACTGTCTAGCTATCACCGTTCTTGAGACACAGCCTGGTGACATACGGACGGACGGACGGACAGCCACCTCTCAGTAATAGAGTCCCGTTTTTACCCTTTGGGTACGGAACCCTAAAAACCGACATTTTGAAGCGGCGCCCATCTTGTATTTCATACTCATATTGAGGGAGTTGTAAAAAAATATGTTTGTAATTTGCAATTTTGGGGTGGCGGCCGTTTTGGATTTTACTGGTGTAGTGCAATCTAGTAGAGTATACAAATAACCTGGTAGATAACTTAAGTAGTCTATTAGACTACTCCAGTAGATAGAGACTCTGAAGAAGGAGATCAGAGTGCGAGTGGCGGAGTTGGCGCAAGCCAGAACTGTTATTGGGGAAGAGGAGGCGCAGGTCAAGAAGTACTTGAACGACGTCTATCCAATCGGAACGAGGAAAGTCCGATAGGTACTAGAGGCACTTACCGCCAGCTACTATAGCTCCTTTAGAAAAAAAAAACGGAACGAAGACTGCCGACCAGGTTCCTAACAGTTTTGTTATTAATTAACTGGTTATTTTTCGAGCGAAAATTTGTACTAAATTAAAAAAGAACCGACATCTTGGATTTGAACATAGACACATAGGGTTTATCACGGGAAAGTAACGGGACCCCGGACTGCGAGGAGACGCGGGTAGTTTGTAATATTTTGGTAGGATTCTTGGTTTACCCGCGTTATTCTTTTTTTTAATTTAAATTTTACAGCTCCACAGACTCCGGGGTCCGTGACCTTTGTCATTCGTTTTCTTTTTATTACATTAACCTTGGATTGGAGAAGAAAAGGAAAAAGGGACTCTTCCCTTTTTCCTTTTCTTCTCGGGAACATTTTCTTGCTAATTCTAGGACTATTTTATTTTCTGAGTCGCCTCCTCCCGGCTCAGCGTTATTCCCGTTCCCGTAATTTGTGGGAAATGCCAATTGTGCTATTTCAGACTTTAGTCTTTGTTCCAAATTACAACCCGATCTGTTCAGCTGTTGTGTCGTGATTGAGTAACAGCCATCCCAACTGTCGCAATTAAAACATTAGTGGGATAGTCCCGTAGTCCCGGTGTTCTGTTATCGGCAGGTTTCCCATCAGACGGATGTTTGGCTCGTCCAGTCACTTTATATTTTATGCCATTTGCGTCAAATAAATTAGGTGTAATGTACGTTGTACATACTTCCTCAAGAATTTGGACCTTGTAAATATATAAGCAGTTAGTAACAAACATAATAGGTTTAAGTTTGACGTCTACCTCGCCGGATGTTAATTAAGTGACTTGACCTTACTTCCTGTTATTAAGGTGCCTAATCAATAATAAAAACCCCAACTCTTTGGATATAATAACATTTGTGGTTTAAAAATATTGAATACTTATAATATATGGCTATATAAGCCATATAATAATATATGGCTTATAATATAAGTATAAAAATCCTCCTAGTGAGATTACAAGTCTTAAAATCAAACATCTGATTGTACTTACTGCTGAGCACAGAAAGCAGTTTTGGGATTCAATGAGACGTGTTCTATATAGTCCAGTGCAATTACGGAAATAAATAAACATTAAATTATGTAGTTTGGGGACTATAAAGGATCGATAGGGGGGTTCATTCTGAGCATATATATTCCAATTTGAGGGATTCTGGCGAGGTCAGCTCAAGGTCAATTCGATGAAAACGCGTTTAATTCGATATCTCGAACAACTTAACTAACAACTTAAACTTAAACAACTAAGACTTAGGGCTGAACCCAAAATTCATTGATGGATTGTGTCGGTGGGTTTCTTCTACACAGAGTTATGTGGGACAAAACGTTACCTACTCCGATATATGCCAGAAATACGTAACATACATAAAAAACACTACGGTAACATACATAAAAAGTAGTGTTCTTTTATGTATGTTACGTATTTCTGGCAGATATCGGAGTAGGTAACGTTGTTGTCCCACATAACCCTGTGTAGAAGAAACCCACCGACACAATCCAACAATGAATTTTGGGTTCAGCCCTAAGTCCGGAGGTGTACAAACTCTCTTTTCTCTTTTAAGGTCACAATTGAAGAGAACGTTAGTTTACAAGTTTACATAAGTATGAAGTAAAATCAGGGTCGAACTGGGCCGAAAGGGCCATGCCGAGACCTTATGCTTCAGTTGCCGCATGGCCCGCAAGCCAGGCCCTAAGGGGCCCGCGCAGGCTGGAGCCCGGCTGGCAAATGCCACCTCGACTGCTAGTCTGACGCTGAGTGAAATTACTCTTTAATTTTTAAATGTCTATGATCCTAGGGGAAATTCATTCGCGAATTTATTCAATTTATCGAACCGTTAAGGGGCTACGTACTAAAAAAACACTGGGTTAAAGCAATGTTTCACATTACAGATAATCCACAATTTAGACTTAAAAGTAATAGAACAGAAGAAAATGCTAGATCTCCTGAAATACGAGAGGCGACACAAGAAGACCAAGCTCACGACTCTTGAGAAGGAGTACGAGCACCTCCTCATAGAGAACACGAAGAGTGAACTTGTCAAGTCGAAAATATCAAGCAGAGCTAGGAAGGTAACCCTGCCATTTCTATAAAAATGTACTTTCTGATGTTAGGTTAATAACCGTACCTATATCATTATATCTGTTGTGATCTCCTTTCCGTCCTTTTTTATATTTGCGGACCCGGTGTGCTGTCTTACCTTTACACATATTATTTCCCTACCTAGAAGAGAGCGCTTTCAGCGATTAGGGCGCCAACTGGCACACTTATTTACAATATATTGTACATTTATAGTATACGTCCTTGTTTAATTTGTAATTTTGTACACAATTATTGGTTTGTCACGAACGAAACTAGATGGCGCTGTTCGGCCTTAAAACGCGATGATGGTTTGTTTCCGAGACGAATCACTCTTTTATATGTGTATTAACACGTTGTTATCCTTTGGCTAAACTTTTGCAAACAAACGAATACAATCTTTATAGATGTTATACGTGCGTTTCATTTTTGGACACTTGGGCGCTGTACAGTCCTTGTTTAGTGTGTCAATAATCTATCTATCTTTCATTCATTCAAATAACTAACAACTAGCTTAAACGTTTCAGAACATTTCTCATCTAGAGAACGAGATACACAAAGTTTTGATTCAATGGACTGAAGCTGAGCTGGTGAAGAAGAAATATCTCTCTATAAGGTCAGTAGGTTTCAATTTCTTTGTATGTCTGTTGTAACCAACTAGCTTAATCAGCCGTTGAATTAACAGCCCAGCCTCTTAACTAAACAGCGCCGTTTAACTACAGGTCTGGGAAGTGATTCCAAACGCAACCCGAATGGCATAAATTCTGAATGACAATCGTCGTCTCTGTCTTTCCAAACAGATAAGATAAAGACCGAGAGTTGAGATTCCGTCTCGGATCAATCCTACTGGGTTCAGAATGAAACTTAACATAATAGACTGAATAATATTCAGCTGTATCGTTTGTTACTACATACAAAATTAACTAATGCTTAGGGCCTTTCGTGGCGGGTAATTTGCTTTGTAATTTGCACTCATTGCTTAAGATTATAAATATGACACTTTATTCATTTTGGCGACAGACAGGCGTTGATAGACGATTCGGTGAAATTTGAGAGTTCGTTGTCGCGAATCGAAGACTTGTTGAACAAACAGAAGGAAGAAATAAGCAAACTAGAGGTGAGTAAGGTCAGGTGGGGTAAGAGGGACACCGGGGGAAGAGGGACTAGAGATCATAACTAGTAAACCGAAGGGTTTATGACTATGAAATGTCCGTCGATAAAACAGTTAAGACGAAATAGTTTGAACGGTTTTCAATAGATGTCGCTACCTGACTCGGAAGCCACAAAAAATGAAGACACGTTTGACAGTTGTGAATTCGACTAGCACAAAGTTAGCGCGTTTTTTTGCGAACTAATAATTTGGTGAAAAAGAGTGCTGGAAATATTTAAAATTTAATGATACATGGAGAAAACTGTAAGTATTCCTTTTTATTAATCATTTTAGTTTAAAAACAACTAATAATATGAGTTTATTTCGTTTGAAAATCCTAACCTCCAAAAACAATAGCTGGGGTAAGAGGCTCACTATTCACGGTGAAAGAGGAACATATGTTTCTCTTCCCCCATGTCAGGGGTAACAAACATTTTGAATAATTTATAAATATAGGTAGATAAAATGAAAAGAATTGACTGACTGTTCTGTACCTACTACAATTTTAAATTATAACTACTTAAACTAGAAATTCCCCGCGACTTCGTCCGCGTGTAACTTAACTTTCCCGTAAATTGCCATTTTATCGTATAATTTATAATATATAGCCTGTGTTACCCAGGGATAATGCAGCATACTGTGTTAAAGATTTTTTAAATCGGTCTTGTAGTTTTTGAGTTAAATCATAACAAACAATTAAAAAAACAAATCTTTTCTTTTTATTACATTAGTTTTGTTAAATAAAGTTTCATGCGTTTTGTATACGTCCCTTTCTTTTTCATTGTAATATTTTGTTACATTATAGCACTTCTGACTGTTACAGGAATGATTTACATAATATGATAAAACATGCCGCGAAAATATACAAGAAAATCTGATAGAAGCAGATATGATAGTGATAAATTAAGTGAGGCTATCAATGCAGTAAAAAATGGAACAATATCTGCATACGCCGCATCAAAACTTTATAATATACCAAGAACAACAATTGTTAACCGTGTATACGACCGCAAAGGTTCAAAATCCAAAACTTTAGGCAGGTGTACTGCATTGCCCACGAATGTGGAAGAAACGCTTGCGGAAAATCTCCACGTAATGGAAAAGTCGGGGTTTGGGTTAACGCGCAAGGAAGTGATTCAATTGGTAGGCCAATACGTGGCTGAGAATAATATTAAAACTCCGTTTAAAGATGGGATCCCTGGAGAGGACTGGTTCATTGCTTTTAAAAACAGACACGGCCTTTCTGTTAAAAAACCCCAGGCCGTTGAACACGCGCGTAAAACTGCATGCAGACCTGCCGTGATCTACGGTTACTTTGATTTATTAGAGAAAACCATTAATGAACTGGGCTTATGTGATAAACCATCACATATTTGGAATCTCGACGAAACCAGCTTCAGTAAGGACCCGAGTAAATCAAATGTTGTTGGTCGTCGAGGCTATACGTCTACAAGAACCATCGCCTCTCCAGGGAAATCGAATACAACTGTGCTTTTAGCATGCAATGCCGCTGGTGAAAAAGCTCCGCCGCTAATCATATACACAGGAAAAAATATCTGGAACGAATGGGTTTCTAAAGATGGATTTCCTGGAACCGTTTATGCTGCGACTGAAAAAGGTTGGATGGAGGCGACAGTATTCGAAAACTTTTTCGAAAAAGTTTTTTTGCCAACCGTTGAAAATAAACGTCCTATTCTCTTGCTTTATGATGGACATTCTACTCATGTGGGAATGAATATTATACAAAAGGCACGAGAAAACAACATAACGATTTTAAAAATCCCACCACATACAAGTCACCTACTGCAGCCTCTGGATCTAGCGGTAAATAAATCGTTCAAAGATAAATGGGACATAGCGTTAGTCAAATGGCAAAGATTGAATGTCGGTAAGGTTTTACCCAAAAAAGAGTTTTCAACGATTCTTGGCCAAGTGTGGACTCAGATAGATGCCCAAGTATGTCAAGCAGGCTTCCGTAAAGCAGGGATATACCCAATAAATAAAAATGTCATAGCTGAAGAGAAGTTTGATCCAGTTCAGTTAGCAGAATGGAGGAATGCGAAACAGCTAGAAAAATCACAAAATCAGCTTGTTAAACAAATATCCCCCAAAAAGTTGAGTGAAATCGCACTGACTGTTGTAAATGAAATATATATAATACAGCAGGCAGTTCCTCAGTGTAATTTAATAGAAGCGTCACCAAAGTACGTTTTGCACAGCGAAGAAAAAGCTGTTCCATTGCTAAATATTGAGAATGTTCAACAGCGTCCTAAAGTCCAAATTCTTGACAATCAGCGTGTATATACCAATATCACATTTGAAGAGTTGCTTCTGAAAATGATTAAACCTGGAAAACCATCTTTGACAACCAAAAGAACAAAAATAGCGACAGGCGCAGAGGTCATCACTCATGATCATGTGTACGAAAGATATCAAAAAATGGAAGAAGAAAAAAAAGAAAAGTTGAAAAAGCAAGAAGAAAAAAAAGCAAGTAAAGAAAAAAAGAAACCAACGGAAAAAAGAGCGAGCACAAATAATAAGACAGGAGCAAAAAAAAAGAACGGGGAGGAAAGGTGTGAGAACGAGGGTAATTATAAGCAGACTGATATACAGA
This sequence comes from Ectropis crepuscularia, assembly GCA_963693475.1. NCBI lineage: Eukaryota > Metazoa > Arthropoda > Insecta > Lepidoptera > Geometridae > Ectropis > Ectropis crepuscularia. The sequence goes on along the minus strand of OY856339.1, from coordinate 30,083,301 downwards.
TTTCTGGAGTGGATATGTCATTACCCGGTCCATCAGGTCTTAACAAAAAGAGGAAAATTAAAAGTGAGTCAAAAAGGAGTAAAACCATAAATTCTACAAAAAAAATAGTTCGACAAAATAAAAAACTCAGAAAAATATCATCATCCTCATCTACCAGTATATCTGATTGCATGAGCGTGTATGAGGATTCTGATATTATAGACGTGACTGATGAAGAATATGATATAACAAGAGATTTATACACCAACGAATTTATACAAAATTATGAACCCTGTAATGAACAAGAGAATAAAATCTATAGCATAGATAAGAAAAGCAATGTGGTGAAGAAAGTTGGTGAGAATTTGGACAAGCAATGCAAGGAGACAGTGAATTTTACTGAGGAATCAGATGAAACTAATATGGTAGCAGAGGAATTTAACGGTGAATGGGATGGACTTTCAAAAGTGGAAAAGGAAGAGTATTGTGCATTTAATGACCAAGCAGTTACTGAGGGGAACAAGGTGATACATGAAGTCAGTGGAATATCGGATGAGAGAAACGATGTGGTGGAAAAAGTTTGTAAAAGTTCAGATGAGAGATATCAGGTGGCAAAGGAAGTTGGTGAGAGATCGCATCAAAGGAACAACAATACAATGGCTAAAGAAGGTAATGACAAATGGGATGTAAAGAAAAATATAGAAGAGGAAGAGAATTATAAAATAAATGACAATGTTTTGATTCGTTACTTTATCAGGAAAAGGTGGGTGTATTATGTAGGTTACATAGAAAATATACTTTCTGGAAGCGATACTAGTTATGATATAAAATTTTACAAAACTTACAAAAAGCCACTGAAATTCAAACTCGCTAAACAAGTAGATCATGATACTGTTTTAGAATACTCTATAGTCAAGAAAGTTCGCCTGTCTCAAAATCCTAGAAATTCCAAAGAATTTCTTTTGGATGAAGAAGATCATTTATATTTTTCTTAAATATTTACGGTGTACGGCAATTTAATTGATTCAAGTGCCTCTCTTCAACAATAATGTTAATTTTAATAATAGTTTTGGTGTTAGTTTTAATAGTTTTGGTTTTTTTATAATAATTTTGTTTTTTAGAAGAATTAAAAGACTGATTCGTAATCTCGTTACATAGTGCCATTGTTATTTTTAAAGAGTAACTAACTAGGGAAAACAAGTTAGGGAGATACTGTTTATTATTACTTAATTATTATTTGTATGATTAAATAAATATAGAAATATAACTGGTCGACTTCATTTTAGTTTGCCACCCCTGATTGAACATGTATGTCCCTCTTACCCCGAATTGATTTATTATTCTTTTTCATTCCAAATTATACCTTATTTCATCGATAGTAAGATCTAATATTGACCGAAGCAGTTCTACCTACAAATTAACGAACATCTAGCTACGAATATTTTAATTCAAACTCCAATCTTAAGAAATACAACGACTGTCCCTCTTACCCCATGTGAGGGGGAAGAGGAACGTTTACATAATCTTGATATTTACGTCAATATCGTCGTAAGAACTGATAATAGCATAATGACATTTAGCCCACGGGAAGCTAATACATAAAGGCAAGTTTTGTGTGTTTCAAAGATCTTGAAAGACTTTAGCTGTTCTTCCTAGCAGCCAACATTTTTTACTGAAAATAAAGTATGTTCCTCTTACCCCACCTGACCTTACCTACCTACTATTTCGTACAAGGTTGCACACAAATCAAGCACAGCGTATTTTTTATTATTGTAAAGAGTGATCGGACGAGCAGAACGTGTGCCTGATGGTTAGCAACACGCCTGCCCATATCAGCACAGTGTCACACAGGTATTAGAATATGAAAACTCCAAATCATCACCTAGCAGTGCACTGCGCCCGTCCACCAGAGATATGAGATGATTTATTTCAATGGCTTGTAATTTCTCTGTAAACATTGCCCTTCAAATCGAAACGCAGTGATGTTTGCACATTATTCCACGGCGGTAGAATAACTGGTAAAAGTTTGATGGTACTTCCCCAGGCGAATTTTGCAGAGTCCTACCACTACAGTAATTAGTATTATAATTTGTGTTTCGTTATTTTGCAAGTGATTGAACAATAATAACTCGGTACCAAACTCCAGTGTTTTCTTTATTATTCAACTTCCCGTGCGAACAGTTCAGGCTATCGAATCCACACGACCGGGACAATAATAAAATTAAGTAGTGGTAGGACTCTTAGCAGAGTCCGCCTAGGGAAGTACCACACCTTTTTTTTTTTTTTTTATTGTACAATTCACACACAACACCATCTGACCCCAAACTAAGCAAAGCTTGTGTGATGGCGGCCAGATAGCTGATATAAAAGTGCAAACATTACTGTGTTCCGGTTTGAAGGGCAATGTTTCCAGTGAAATTACAGGGCTTAGAGATATAATATCTTAGATCTCTGTGTGACGAGCGCAGTGCTAGGTAATTAATGACCCAATAGCTGAGTGTCACTGTGCTGTTATGCGGCAGGGATGCTGCTTACCACCAGGCACATGTCCTGCTCGTCTCGTTACGTTATACTATAAAAAAAAAAAATTGAAATAACAATCAACAACCAACGTCAAGTCTTCTTAATTACATTTTCGTCATTTTTAGGGTTCCGTAAAACGTAAAAACGGAACCCTTATAGATTCGTCATGTCTGTCTGTCTGTCTGTCTGTCTGTCTGTCTGTCTGTCTGTCTGTCTGTCCGTCCGTATGTCACAGCCATTTTTTGCCGAAACTATAAGAAGTACACTGTTGAAACTTGGTAAGTAGATGTATTCTGTGAACCGCATTAAGATTTGAACAAAAAAAATTAAAAAAAAGAAAAATTAGGGTTGCCCCCCATACTGAGAACGGAAACTCAAAATTTTTTTTTCATCAAACCTACACGTGTGGGGTGTCTATCGATAGGTCTTCAAAAATGATGATGAGGTTTCTAAAATCATTTTCGTCTACACTGAATAATTTGCGTGAGAGACACTTCCAAAGTGGTAAAATGTGTGTCCCCCCCCCTCTAATTTCTAAAGTAAGAGAATGAAAAATCTAAAAAAAATATATGATGTACATTACCATGTAAACTACCAACGAAAATTAGTTTGAACTCGATCTGATGAGTAGTTTTTTTTAATACGTCATAAATACACTATTATTAAAACTTCGATCAAAGTTACAACGAACTACAAGAACTATGTGTACTATGTATATTATGTTACTTGCTGCAACGGAACCCTTCATGGGCGAGTCCAACTCGCACTTGGCTACTTTATTTATTTGTGAAACAAAAGAAAAAATACACGGATAATTTTTTTAATAATTCATCTAACTGATAGACTAATTCGTTTTTTAGTCATCATGCTTACTATTTTATGCATTAGACATAGGCCATTTTAGATTTAAATGGGGTTTTCTATAAAAAAAATTGGCAGTCATAAGAACTGCCGATAGAAGTGAAAACGTAAAACTCAGAATTTGATACGAGTAGCTTACTTTGGAAACTACGCGGGTGATTCCGGAGGGTGTAGCCATGAGCATGGATGGCCATCTATAAATGCTGAAGCATTTCTAGATGGCCAATGGCCGTGGTCCCGAGTTTACCCGAAGATTTCTTATCATTCCCGAGCGTGACGCTGGTATTTTTTTTTAATATTTTTATTTATATATTCAAATCAAATCATTTATTTATTCAACATTTGTACATTCATGGTGTCATACTACTCTGATCACCAAACTGGGTGTTAAAAACCCGTGTCTTGGTGTCTTGAATTCAATTCACAGCCCACGAAAATCTGTCTGTGGCGCGCCAAAAGAAGTTATCACTTCAAAAATATGTCAAATATGTTTAATATGTGTTAATAATACAACACATATACTAATAAATGTTTTAATCATCACGCCTATTATTTTATGCATTAGACATGGTCAATTTGAGTTTAAAATGGACTTTACTATAAAAACGAGAACATGTAGGTTTCTTCTATCAAACAGTTCTAATCCTTTTTAAAATTAATACACGGGTAACTCACGTTTTATATAGGTCAGTCCAGACCGACTCAAGTTTCGATCGCGTCCGGCGATCTTTTTCAAGGCGAGTGCGCGAGCGTGTTCGCAGCTCGTTTAGCACTGAGTCTGACTGAAACTTGAGTCTTGAGGACTGGACTGACTATATCAAACGTGGTTACCCGTGTACTAATTTTAAAAAGGATTACCACGTTAGTTTTCATACTATAATTCTAATCGTATTCTATAATTTGTGACCGTAGCGAGTCCGCGAGGAAGCCGCGGACATGCGCATCCGCGCGACGGCGGCGACGGCGGCGGAGGCTGCGCGCGCGCACGACGCGGAGCACTCGCGCGCGCAGGAGCGCCAGTACTTCGCGCAACGGTTCGCTGAGAGGAAGCGGGAGCTGGAGAAACTGGAGAAGAGGGTCTTCCCGCCACAAGGTAATATTTGCTTCGACAGATGCATAAGCAGATCACTAAATGTTCCCACTGATGGGATTCTGGGCATTCTCTCGCAAGGAGAGAGTCAGCAGGAGCGGCAGTACTTCGCGCAATTCGCTGAGCGGAAGCGGGCGCTAGAGAAACTGGAGAAGAGGTTGTTCCCGCCGCAAGGTAACATTTGCTCAGTCAGATGCAGAAGCAGCAGGTCTACTACGAAGTCCGATAAACGATATATCGGCCGAACTTATGGAAGTTTCCAACCACGAAAGACAATCGGTCGGTTGATCAGATCAGCCGTTTCGTTCGATCCGACCCTCATCCGACCTAAGTCTATAACTTCCGACCCGAAATGTATCGATCCGAATGTTTTTCGTGGTAGGCTACAATCCGATTCAGCTGTCGGTCGGATCCGATTTGTTCGGAGTTTGTTTTCGTAGTAGACCTGCAGATCACTAAATCTTCCGACTGCTTGGTATTCTCTCGCAAGGAGAGAGTCAAGCTGGTCCAGTGCGGGTTGGTGGGTGATAAATGACTTCGAAAGATTTTAGGTATATGTCGGCGAACGAAAACATCGTGAGGAAACCCTCACGAACCGTTTTTAAGTTAGCCGTATTTATTACCCACATGAGTTCAAAGTCAAAGTTCTTTATTGATAAATGTACAATTTACACGTCAAAAACGAGTTGGCACTTCGAAAAGACAGTGATACGCTTGGGATTTGAACTCTGGATTATGTCGCAGCAGTCGCCATTCTCCCGTCTAGACTGATATTTCAATGGAATTTCACGCAACCAATAAAAAAAACTCCTAACATTTCTCATGAGTCTACTTTGAACATGATACAATAAGCTGCTTTGAATTAATTATTGGCGAGGTACCATTTAACCATAGTAAATATCACCCAGTAATTAAAAATACTAGAGTACTTCTACAACATCTTTATGCGACTCACGTTATTCTATAATTTTGAAGTAGCTGAAAATAAGGACGTACACTTATCCGTTGCAGCGAGGGTGGTGCGACAGGAATCGACGAGGTCAACGGAAGGAGAGTCAGCGCCTGAAGAAATCTCCGCGGCGCAGCAGATGGAAGACATATTCCAGAAACTCATGAAGTTGACTGGTAAGTTTGAGTTTCTGTTGGTTGCAGAAACAGAGAAATCATTTTTTTCCTTCAGATAAATTAGAGAGGTAATGATTTGAACTCTTCAAGCCGGGTCACACAGAGGCGATCCGATAGCGATAGCGATCCGATAGCGAGACGATATTTTTTGTAATGTTCGAATTTGTATGCAACCTGACACACAGCAAGCGGGCGCGATCCCATACTCGGTATCGGATCGCTATCGCTATCGGATCGCTATCGCTACCGGATCGCCTCTGTGTGACCCGGCCTTTCATGTTTCAATAGCTATGTTAAACTGTGCTGTTTATGAGCCGGCGTGTTGCTTATCAACATAACTTTATATTGTTGCGAAAAAAAAAACATTCGTGATCAGCGAGAGTAAAATAAAATAGCGGAGCTCATTTTCATCAAAAGCTTGTTACTTGTATATCTATCACCAGGAGCCAACGAAGCTGAAGAGGTGTTCGACCGGTTCCGCGGCCAGAGAGAGACGTCCGCTCGGCTCGCATACCTGCAGCAGACCACGGAGGAAGAGAAGCTGCTTCTTGAACAGACGCAGACCTCGCTCATGAACGAGCTGGAGGCTTTCAAGTTTGCTTCCGTCAAGGATAAGGATGAGTAAGATCTGACTTTATCTGAACCATCTATCATAAAGGTATACGGAACTAACTAACGGGAAGTATTCCTTAGATCCTTGTTGTCCAGTTACCCAAAGTAGTAACTGCAAGGATGTAATACTAGCGAACTTGGCGGTATCCAAGCAGTTATGTATAACCATTACTTTGTTTCAATTTGAAGAGCAATCAAAGCAAGGTCCAGTGTTTACAGGACAAAATGGTGTATTATCTCATTTTCGATGATTTCGAATGATGGGCGCAGTGTAGATGGTGATAGGCAGTGATTTGGAGACTTCGTTTTCAAATAGTTGCGTGGCACTGCGCTGTTATGAGTAGGCGGGTTGCTAGTTGCTACCATCAGAAGAATTTGTCGTTTAATCAATAAACAAAATACATCGCAATAAATTTGACATACTCATAATCGTAGTCAGTTTAATAAAGTGAGTGCAAGTGCTCTAATCCCTAGAAACCGGGATTTGACGAAATCATTGTGGACTGTGAATTGCAATAAATATGGTACTATAACTCAAGGAACAACCTATATTAGAATCATAATACGAACAAATAAAGGAAATAATTTAACTGTGAGTACGTAAAGCCTTTAAACGTTATTTGTTTATGTAAAAAGTCGAATGTCTTAACCTAAAAAATCCGTTATAATTATAATTCTGACAGCTAGATACTAAGACTTCAGATATCTTTATCTTTTGATAACCGTCTGTAATATCAGTAATTTACTACAAATCAAAATGAATTTCTTTGAAAATATTACATTCCGTCGCAATCGAAGCAATTCAGATGGCAATAAAACTGCTGTCAGCGAAACGTCTTCTGAGGTTTTAGATGGAACTACTACAAGTATGCCGGATGTTTCTAATAATGATTTCTTGACTAAGCAACTACAAGACCGCATAGAAGAGTTAGAGATTACCTTAAGTAGTGCCCACATAGAAATAGAGAATTTACTATTGGAAAATAGCAGTTTGAAAAAAACTAACGATGAACTTGTAAAAAAAAATAACATGTACAAAAAAGTGACCCAAAGTCCTCTTAAGCAATGGCCACGTACACCAAAGAAAAAACAGACCTCAGGAACAGGACACAAACACACCCAAACTGGACCGATTACACAAAGAGTTGCTACAAAACCTGTAAATACAATAGGCACCCAGACTATCAAAATAACACCAAAAAACAAAAATAATGTATCTAATACCTCTAAATCCCCATCTAAATCCCCAGTATATAGCCAAAACGGTAAACTAAAACGCGTATCACCGAAAAATATAGATAAAAAACAAATTTGTATTTTAAGTACCACTAAAAAACATAAGATATTGCAATTAGCTGAAAACACAGTACCACAACAAAAAACATATGACATTTGCCACCACTTAACACCAAATGTGGGCACTAAACAACTGATCAAAGGTTTGAACACAAAACTGACTAAATTCACCAAAAATGACTACTGCTTTATTCTAATCGGTGAAGAAGACTTTCGAACACAGACTGATCACTTTGACTTAACGCATGGAATTCAGGAGATGATGGATAAAACTAGGAACACAAACATCATTTTGTGTTTACCAGTATTAAAAACATCCATACAAACAACACATGAATATAATTGGAGAGTAAAACATTTCAATAAACTATTAACTCTAGAACTCAGAAAACACAACCATGTTACTATATTTGACCCAAATAGTACTGTGCCATTCTCCTCCTACATGTTCAACAAATTTAATGGCACAATAAATGATTACGGTGTAAGAACTATGTTTGAGTACTTGTACAGACAACTTGATGATATTGAGCACCAATACATCAACTGCCAGGGAGGCTCGACAGGTGCTCAGCATGGATCTGATTCTGAACCTAATCTTAAATTTTTTCGCAAATAAGCATATCAACATTTTGCATCAAAATATAGCAGGATTGATAACAAAATCAGAGACACTTTCACTATGCCTTGATGAGCTTCTTGACAAAAATGTACCGGTGGATGTAGTTTGTATCACCGAACATAATATGTTGGCTGGATATGAGCAGTATCTACACTTACCTAATTACTCATTGGCAACCACCTGTAGTAGACCAACTATCAAAAGAGGTGGTAGTTGTATTCTTGTTAGAAATGGTAATGAGTGGACTGAACTTACCCAAGTAAAACAATTTTCTGTTTATAATATAATAGAATGCTGTGCAGTAAGGCTCACTAGATATAATGTTGTTGTACTTTGTGTGTATAGAATTCCATCTAGTATTCGTAGTAATAAAGATACCTTTTTTTCAATCTTAGAGAATGTTCTATTGCACTTGCATAAAAATAAATATTATCACATTGTCATGGCTGGAGATTATAACATAAATGTACTAAAGCTTGATAAGACTACAAAGGACTTTGAATGCCTATTATCCAATTTTAATTTGTCATTAGCTATTAAACAGCCTACTAGACCAGTAAGTCAAACTTGCATAGACAACTTTGCACATGACTTTAGGAGCAAGTGCAAGGCAGAAGTGTTGGGATTGGCTCTGTCCGACCACACCGCTCAATTGTTGAGATATCCTGTGAAAAAAATATGTATTAACAAGTATTGGCGGAAAAAATGTAGAGATTACAGTGTCGAAAATATAATAAAATTTCAAAGTCACTTAAAGAACCTTACTTTTTCAGATATATATGAAATATTTGATGCAAACTTAGCATACAACACATTTATAGATTTATTTAAGTTATTATACAACTTGTGTTTCCCTTATAGAACTGTAACAATCAATGTAACAAGAAATGCAACATGGCTGTCTCGTGGGTTAAAACTATGTAGTAAAAAGAAAAGGTTGTTGTTTAATAATTGTCGAACTAAACCTTATGAAGAAAATAAGGCAAAATATAAAAACTACACCAGATTGTTCAAAAAAATTATCAAACTGACACAAAAAGCTCAAAACAATTACAAAATAAAAATGTCAGACAATAAATCAAAAACTACTTGGCATATTATAAATAGATTGAGAAATAACTTACCTAAAATGTCCATAGATAAAATCCAATGTAATGGTCAACTTTTGACAGACCCAAAACTAATGGCTAATGCATTTAATAACTATTTTGTTGATAAAATTACTCCATTACCTAGTTCTGGTATAAATGTGACACAAAATATTGATAGAACTCAGAACTCAATGTTCATGGCGCCATCTACACCACATGATATTCTCAAAATCATAAATTCCTTAAAAAACACTAATAGTGTTGGATATGATGAGATATGCACAAAAATTATAAAAACTGTTAAAGAGACTATCTGTAGCCCTCTTAGTCATATAATCAATTTATGTATAAGTACAGGCACATTTCCCGAGGCCCTTAAAAAAAGTATAATCATACCTGTATTTAAAAAAGAAAATAGGGAGCACATGGAATATTACCGACCTATTGCCCTTATACCTATAATGTCAAAAATATTTGAAAAATATTTTAACCAGCAATTCATTCAGTATTTTGAAAAATACAACATACTTTGTAATGAGCAAAAAGGTTTTAGAAGAAATAAGACTATAAATATTGCTATATATGATTTTCTCAACAATGTAATGAAAAATGTTGATAATAACAATGCTATATGTACCATTTATTGTGATATGACCCAGGCATTTGACTATGTCAATCATGATATTCTTCTGAGTAAATTTGAAGCCTATGGGGTTAGAGGTAATGTGCTTGACTTAGTAAAATCTTACCTAACAAACAGAAGGCAAGTAACTAAAATTACGAAGATTAATACTAAAACTAAACAGGAGGAAATATTCACCTCTAAAGAAAGAACTGTCAAATTTGGTGTGCCGCAGGGAAGTGTGTGGGGACCGTTTCAATTTATTGTCTACATAAATGATTTTCCTAAAGTAATTGAGCATCCAATGTCACTATTTGCAGATGACAGCACAATAACAATAGCATGTCAAGATAAAGCTAATTATGAGGAAGATATCAATGCCGCACTAAATTCATCTATCCATTGGTTAAACATTAATAACTTAAAAATTAATTTAAACAAAACCAATTTCATGCAATTTACTCAAACAAAAAATTACTTGAGTAACATAAACATAAATTATCAAAATAAAAAAATTGCAGAAGTCACTACAACAAAATTTTTGGGCCTAACAATAGACATGAAATTGAATTGGAAGGCACATGTTGAGATTCTCTGCAAGAAGCTGGGTAGCTCGGCATATGCTCTGCATAGGCTTGCTCCAGTGGTAAAGAAAGAGGCTCTTCTTACATCTTACCATGGATTGGTGGCATCAGTCTTGAGATATGGGATCATTTTTTGGGGGAATTCAACTGATACAGCCTCAGTTTTCAAAGCACAAAAACGATGCATTCGTGCTATGTTCGGGATGCAAGTTACAGATAGCTGTCGACAAGTATTCATAGACAACCAAATATTAACCCTGCCATGCCTGTACATATTTGAAGTTATGTGTTTTGTAAGGAATAACCCTCATTATTTTCCTCTATTGAGTGACAAAGTAAAACGTAACCGGCGTGATAAGTGTAGACTGCTCATAGACAAACGCAAAAAAAAGATAATGAGTGACAGCATTTTTTGTATGGCTCCTCTTTTATATAATAAGCTGCCAAATGCCATAAAAGAACTTAACATAACAATGTTCAAAAGTAAACTAAAAAAAATGCTTGTACACAAATGCTATTATACTGTAACTGAATTTTTAAATGATAAGGAAATTAATTGGAATACTAATATTTTAGACATTATTTAACATGAAATTTTTACAATCTTTAAACCTTATTCCATTAATATCTCAATAGATATTATTATTCCATTATGAAATTTGACATTCAACTGACATAAGACCAAATAATGATATATTGTATCATGATGAATTAGTTTGTACTGTATTACATTTTGATATTCTTTGAGTATTTACATGAATATTATAATTAACGACATTTTAGATTTTTTGATTATATACATTTATTGCACTTTATACATTCTTTGACATTCCTCACATGGATGAACTGCAAGATCTGCTAATGCAAGACCTTAGACCCTGGATGGACATATTGATCAAACTCAAAAACACAAGACAATATCCTGATGAAACACAAGACGTTGGCGAAATTGTGCTCACCAAACATTTATCTCACACAAATATATATCACAACCAAATAGAAGCCAGAAATGAATCGAAGATGAAGAATCAGATGACATAAATAAAAACCAGAAATTAATAGAAGATGAGGAAGAAGAAGACTTTAATCAGCTGACTATTATTTAATTTTTTTGTTTTTAAAATTAAGACTAACAAATTGTCTTGCCAGACATATTGCATGCCTCTCGCAGAGGCCAGTTTGTATGGGGCAACTTTTAAAATGTTTTGTATTATCTTATCTTACCTACAAACAGCAATAAAGATTTTTGTATTTGTATTTGTATTTGTATTAAACACCTTTAAGGTAGACGTGTCATAAAGTGAAGACTATGAATTGGCAAATGTAGTTTACAATGCCCTGAACTCGATGGCGTAACGATATAGATAGGTAAGTATGCAGTGGATTAAGGCCAAAGATGGGACTAAGTGACGTATCTTGGGAGTACTCTATATATTATATCCAGCATCCAGCAGTTGACTGGGTTTGGCTGATGATGATGAGGTGTTTATTCTTAGTTTAAAATTAAGTGTATTATTCAATGATTTCTCAGAGGCCAGGAACAGATCCAAGAGCTAAAGGTGGAAATACAGAAAGAAGATGAAATACACGAAGAACTGAAGAAAAAAACGGAAGACCTGGATAATTTCCTGCTGGAGATCAAACGGCTGCTATATGATTTGTGTAAGCTGATGGATGTGAGTTAACTTTCCTTTAATTAATCATCTGATCAATAATAATTTATTATTCATCCCACCACCTCGGAAAGAGTACTTTTTTACTTTTTGCTACTCAGACTCGGAACCTCCTTGGTGTACTTTTTCTTTTATTTATTTTTATTAATATCTTTGTCGGTTTTTAATAATTTGATAAAACAATATTATAACAAATTAGAATGGTTTTTTACCCAGTCCGATTCTATTCCAGATAGTGCCGGATCCGGCGATGCCGGAGTGGACGGCCGAGGCGCGCGACGTGGCTCAGATCACGGCGGTGCTGACCGCACGGTACGAGCGTGCACGAGTACGAGCCGAGGAGGTCAAGGAGAAGCAGAAGGATAACACCATCATCCTTGTACCCTCTAACGTGAGATTTATTTGTTTACTTGCAGCGTACACTGTTTTACCAGTTTTTTAGGAATAAAAAGTAGCCCAAGTGTTATTCTAGACTATAATTCTAAATTGTTACCCTATCCGTTAAACCGTTCCGACGTGATAGAGCAACAAACATCCAAACTTTCGCATCCCACTCACACTATACATTTATAGTGAAGGAAGTGAGGAAAGTGTTTTATAGAAATAGAATAGAAATCATTTATTGGCACACAGAAAGTTACATTATACACAAAACATCACAAGATATTAGAAAAAGCTTTGGATGCTTGTTTCACAGTCACGTTGGAATGGGTTGTAATTTGTTAGGATATAGACTGGAACCTGGAATAGCATGCCTATAAGCTACTTTTTATCTCGAGGAAAAGCGACTTTTCCTCGGTAGCCTTTAGAAAAAAATCAAAGTGAAACCTTATAACTCAGAATTTTATAGCACACTTTGGAAGCGCGGTTACTTTGGTACGCGGTTGAGACCAGAGGGCGCTGTTAGTCTGGAATATATCTTCAACGCATTGTCGTCTATATGTCGCAGCCGGATTGTATAATCCGCCGCATTATATTATACCGCTAGCCGTTTTGAAAAGCAGGGCCTTGCTGTAAAGCGGCGGTTTAACGATTAGCCGGATTGAAAGCGGGTGATTCAAAAACAGCCGGAATGTATTCGACGCCATACGTCATATAAAACGGCTAGCCGTAATGTAATGAAGTGAGAGATTAGCCGCCTCTTTGACAATTTTTTGTTCCGATTCTTAACTCTCATGGCGCTGCCTGACATAACAACAACTGTGGCGTTGAATATAGTAAGCGTGTTGCTAAATTGCTAAAGTGACTGTGGATTCTGGAGTTCGAAGGATTCGTACACAGTATGATTGGGGTGGTTTACCACCGTCCACCTCTTGAGACGACTCACCTTCATATGCCTTCACAATATATATATACATAATGGTTTATATATTTTAGATATGTATTATTGTATTCTATGATAATAATTATAAGTACTGGTGTATTTTATTTAGTAATAAGTAAATGTGTTTTAGTAGGATGTATTTCAATTTATGTATTTACATATATATTATATTTATGTCATCTGCACACCCCGCATGTTAAGATCATACTTTTCTTTTTCCACCCTAAGGTTGCCTGGAAGAGATCGCTATTAGCGATAAGGCCGCCATCTGTTGCACTAACTTTGTGTTTAACCTGTTTTAATTTGTAAATTATTGTAAATATTTTGGTGTGTTCAATAAAGTGTATCTATCTATCTATCTATCTTTGTCCACCTGGTGTTACTTGGAAACTATTTATTTTCCACCGCCCACCTTGTTAAGACTAAATCGGACCGGGTAGGTTACATAGGACCCAGATCCGACTCGGAGCACCCCGACTTCACCTAATCTTGTCGCTACTACCCCTAGACCTACCTCCATAGTGGATCGCAGACCGAGTATGGAGAAGCGACACTCAGGGCTGACCACAGAGCTTCTGGCGGGAGCCCACTTGGAGTCAAATCTCAATGAATAGACCTATGTCTATGTAAGTGCACCATGTTTCTTAGGTGTACCGTCATTAATATCAAGTTAGGGGCTTTCAAGCTTTATCTGAGAGGTAAAATGTTGTAGAAAACATTTTTGGTTAGAAACATCGTAAGAAGTAATCTGTCAGCTTTTGCTGATGAATATAAATAATTTTCATTTTATACATTGTTTATTCTGTAAGTATGGTCACCCTACAATTTAAGCAGTAATACAATGCGGCTAATCGTTGAACCGTCTCTTTACAAAACAGCCCTGTTTTTCAAAACGGCTAGCCGTAATGCAATCCGGCTGCGACATATATAAGTCTTCGTGGTTAGATGTAGAATGGTAACCATAGTAACACGACATGGTCATGACGCATTTGTCCATTTGTCCATGATCCCGAGTTTACCCGATGATTTCTTTCATTCACGAGCGTGACGCTTGAGTTCAATTCTCAGCCCACGAAAAATCTGTCTGCGGTGCGCCAAAAACATATTTCACTTGAAAAATGCTGAGTTATCCCCGCTCCAGTCTTGTGTGGTTAGCTGCCTGCTTTCATTCGTCTTGTTGTGTCTTACAGCCGACCAGCGCCGCTCCCTCTGTGGCTGGTATCAGTATGCACAGCCACAGCACGCCCAAGGAATCGGAGAAGGCGGTCCCCACCTACAAGGAACTGCTCCAGAAGGAACCCGTCAAGGCGCCGCGTCAGTATCTCCAAGATTATTTCTTACTTTATAAATGCATTTATTTGGAACAGAGTTAATGCAACTTCTGACTTCTGACCAGCAAAGTACGGGTGGGTCACATCCCGTTTTTTAATTAAAAAATGATTTGATATAGGTATCCACTGATTACTTACTGGCTGATTATATGCTAAGTGCAGATGTACCAATTTGACATAGGTATCTATCTATCTATATATACTGCTTTTAACGGTAAAGGTATCGTAAGGAAATCAATGGGTTAAAGAAAGTCATATTTCGAGGACATGTGTCATCGGCCAACCTGCACTTGCCAAGCGTAGTAGATTATGGCCTTAAATAAATATGTGAGAGAGGGTTTCCAGACCGGCGCTTCTACCGCCTAACGAAAAACGCACATTGCTGTCTCTTTTCTTCTCGCTTGAAATGAAAGAGACGGCAATGCCAAAGCATCAAAGCGTTTTTCGTTAGGCGGTAGACCCCCCAGCATGGCGAACATTAACTGGTCTGCTTACGTTTTTGTAGCCTCCAAACTGGATTACAGCATTAGGTATTTTAGCATTAACTATTTCGTTGAAATAGTAGCCGGGCAAGGATAAACTATAGGTACATTCCACGTCCCAATCTATTTTAATATCTTTGTGATCTAGGGCTGCCAACTTATCTAGTTTGATGACCAAAAGTAGAACTGGAGTGGATCATTTGAAATGTGAATCACAGAAAGCGATAGCGACGATTTTTAACGGACTAGTCATTTTGTGCAACTATGCGTAGGTACCAGTAGTTAGCAGCTAATTGTATTATGTTGTCAACACTTATTTTGTCTCGTTTACAGCATCAGACGAAGAGGAAGATATCCCATCGCGTTGTTACCTGAAGCGTCAAGCTCAGCTGATCGTGGACACCAAGTGTAGGCGGAAGGGCTTCCGGACTCCGTACCCTCGTCGATAGAATGCTTCAGCAGAATTTTGTGAAGTTAACGATTGCGCAAGCTAACATTCTGAAATGTTGTAAAGTGGCGCTAAGCTCAAAAATTGTTTTTTTTTGAAAATTCATCAGATATTAATATGCGCCATTTCGAATCGAAAACATCCAAACAACTTATCACAAAAACTTTACTTTAAAAATCCTAAATTTAATATTATAGGTAAACTTTGTCCCACCACATTTTACACAGAACTTTGTTTTTCTGAATGAAAAGTAGCCTGAGTTACTCCTTAATACATCTGTCTGTGAATGTTGCCTTAAAATTGGTCCAGCTGTTTTAGAGCTTAGCTGGAACAACCAGACAGACAAAAATAAAAAAAAAATATGTATACATTTTCTTATGAGTTCAGTGAACAACTGGTAATTTGGAGTTACATACAGATACCTACTTGCATTTGATGTACCTATGTGTATAAATGTGATAGTTTCTTGCATGTATGTTGCTCAATCAAGTCGGAACGCTCAGATCACACAAAGGGTAGTGATCTGAGTCAGAACGGTGGTTTACCGCCTAAGAAAAACTGTCTTATCTTTGATATAGCTCTCTCTTTTCTTTTGGCTTGAAGGTATAGAGACGGCAATAACAAACCAAAGTCGATCTAGTAAGGCGATAGTAGGGATCCGGTTAACATTTGAAGGACAGTAATTGCGGGGCGCTGCTAGCTATGTGTAAATAGAGATAAGTAAATAAAATAGATCCTTGATTTTTTAGGTAGGATAGGGATTATAACAAGATATGTGCAATTATAAAATAAGTAGAAATGTAAATGTACATTTACCTAGATTAAATTTGTTACAATTTTAATTAAGTTAGCTTAATAAATAGAACCGTATTCAACAAGATTTGTTTTATTTTAAATCATGTTCCGCCGGATATTTACCGTGTGGTAGAGCGAGTTCTGGATACTTCGATGCAGTTTCATGCACTATGTTCACGGGTGTACCTACGGTTTATCTATGAACACGGAGCAGGGTGTAAATATTTCATAATTAGTAGTTTCACTACTACTGAAAGCTCTTCAACAAAATCAAAGTTTTTCAAATAGTATGAACTTTACATGTAACCTAGGCCAAGATGTTCCTATCGCTGTAATACTACTTGTACTAATATTAAAAATGCGTAAGTTAGGATATTTGTTGAATAATCACATCGTAATGTCTAAGTGGATCGGATTGAAATTTGGAACACAATCAAGTATCTACGTAGATAATACATTCTATGTTGTCTGGAAAAGCACATTTTTTTACTACTAGTATTACTAGGCTACTTTTTACTCCAGAACGAGAACTGTGGGAGTAAAACCACTGGGCACTTTTAGTATCTCAACTTGATCTCAACAAATGGAACCTCAGCACCATACATATCTGTCATATTCTTACGTAATATAAATTTTTGCGTTACTGTCATTATTGTCAAATCATCAAAACATATTTCGGATTGTACAAATCTTTTTATTTCTAGTAGGTACCTCTATAAAATCAATTAAATTACACTCCTTCCTGAATTATGTTTTGTCCTCACAAGAACTCGTACCTTCAGCTCGTATGCGCTATGAATCCAAGGATCATCAACAAAGCAGTCGACAGAGCGATGCAGAGGACACGGCTTGATTCACACACAGGTACATGAAGATTCATAGCAAATAAGCAGCTCATTAATAGGGTCTTCTCTCACAAGCCACTACCCACACCTGAGACTTGGGGCTTTCTCTCATAAGAAAAGAGTCAAGGCATAAATACACAACACTGTACTAATTGCGCATAAAAGCTTACCTACTTATAGGTTTACACTTGATCGTCATCTAGGCTGATGTTTCGCGTGGATGCGGTCTACGATGGAGCGAACTTACCTAGAAGAAACCAATTCATTTTCAAGTTGAATACACCAAAATTGTAGCCATTGGGAAAAACTCACTCAGACAACGCATTCCACCATACCAGACGTTCATATTTCGAGTGGAGTTAAGCCTCCTCCTCGTTCGAATCTTTGCAACGTCCACCATGAAACGATCCTGTCTTTTCGAGCTACGAGCAGGTAACTGATAATAATTGGCCCATCCATGGTTTTCGAATAGGTACGAAACTGTTCCAAGGAAGTTCTAAACCACGTACGAAACAAAAGCTCTTACTTTAGATGCTTTCTGGTGGTAGCGTCTTACAGTCTTACCCATCTGCTGTGGGTGAGTGGATGGATCGACTCAAGTGCATAGCTGCAACAGTGCAGATTCACAAGTTTACAATCACCACTACCTTTAACGGATTATTAAAATATCGTGAGATAATTGCCATGTTTCTAGAATAAATCGAAGTCATTGGCCAACCCGCACTAGGCCAGCGTCTTGTCTCTCTTCTTGAGAAAGAAGGCCCCGAGTCCCAGATTTAGAGTACTTATGATATGGATTATTTTCATCTACCTATTACGGTTTTACAACTAACCGCCATCTCACTTGATGCTAAGCCACGATGCAGTTTCTTTTATCGCAACACGCTCCATCGTAGATCGCATCGTCGCTAACACCACGCGAGATAGCGTTCAAGTGTAAATCTTTATATTTTACAACAACAGCCTACGATGAAGCGTACTTATCTAGAAGAAGCCGATTCGCTCTCAATTTGAAGACGGCAAGATTGTAACTGTGAAGTATAGTTTAATAAAAATGTCAGTGTCAGATCATCTTGATTGTATCGCGCCATTCCTATGTTAGGTACATATATCTATACAAGTAGTCATGCCAATTAAACACGGAAAATTCACCCACGCATTCTACAACCTAGTCAACCTATCACAAAAGTACAGTCAAAACTTCCTTTCTTGGCGAGGTTGTATAATCAGTTCCATCTTCTAGAGCAGCCCCCGGCACGGCGTTTAGAATCGATGCAGCCGTCGCTGTACTGCCCGGCGGTGGACATCACCCGCGCGCGCCGGGGCTTCGGTCGCATCGGCCTGAGGCTCCTCAACCGCGAGCTGCACTCCCCCGACCAGCTGGTGCAGCTTCAGGCTCTACATAGCATAATGGACCAGGTTGGCAAGAATTTACCTACGTTCTCTGAAAACTTCTTTTGGCACACCACGGACACATTTTTCGTGTGCTGTGAATGCAATTCAAGCATCGGAAAGCTAGGAATGCTGACGCATTTCTAGATGGCCCTCCGGTTTCACCCACGTAGTTTCCAAAATGAGCTATCAAATTCTGAGTTGTATGTTTCCACTTCTATCGGCAGTTCCTATGACTGCCAATTTATTTATCACATAGATCTGCATTTGACACTAATTTGCCTGATGAGCGACGGTGCGGTCGAATATGATGCACGCAGATTTATATGCAGACCTATTCACCATAACCTTGAAAAGTTCTAGATTGCATCTCTCAGATTTTGCAAAATAGAATATAGATAGTTACAATAAAGAGTTTTCTATCTATGTATTTACCTTATCGTTAATTCGTTTGTTCCAAGGTGCAAATAGCAGAAAACGCCATGTTCCTCATCAACTTGCAAGTCGTCTACCGCCTCATAGACCTGATGAGGTATCGAGACCCCGTGATCAAGGAGAAGGTCTGTTTGACCCTGACCCACCTCGCCGGCTACCACCAAGGAAGAAAGCGAATTATGACCCGTCCAATCATCATCGAGAACCTAATGTGGCTCATCATGCGAGACAAGAGAGAGATCAGATACGCAGCAGCCATCACGCTACGCACCCTATCCCGCGACCGTTGCGCTTGCGAAATGATGATAGCCAACGAAACCATCATAGAAAACTTGTTGAAAATGATAAAAGATGAACACATTGGCATAATAGTCCTCCATTTAAAAACACTGGCGAACCTTCTAGAGTGGGACCCAGAAAAGGGCTTAAGAGCAAACGGCTTCCAAGTCATGTTGGGATTGTTTACAGAGTTCCGTGATCCACGGATAGTTTCAGAATCGATGAACGTGATGACACAACTGTGTAAGCATGAAGTTGGGATGAACCTGGCTGATAACAACGACCTAACTTTTGTCCTACGTCCGTTTTTGCTGAACCGTCATGCAGAAGTAATCATAAGCGCGGTAGGTCTGATGGCGTACACGACCATAACCACGCGTTCGAAATGGCGCGCTAAAGAATGCTGCCAAGATTTGACAAAGCGTTTGGTGATTCTATGCCACAGTCACACCAAACCCTTACTCCAGATCCGTTGCATGCAAGTCTTGATAAATCTATGCGACTGTCCAGACGTGAGGTATTACATTAAGAAGAATTTGGAGAAGCAAGTTAAGAACGTAAAGATTCGCACACACGAACAGTGGGATGGGACAACAGAGACTACCAGCTATGGGCTAGAAACTGGACATAACTATAGGACGATGTGCATTGAAGGGGTCGAGACGATAAGGAATGACTATGGGGATAATGCTGAAGTTCTGAACGTCCATAGCTATTTAAAACGGGTCAGAGACACCAAGGAACGGTTGATAAAGGCTATTAATTTTAAACCTTATAAGGATACGATTGTTTGTACATAATTTTGTTAAACGGTGGTGAGTACCTATTTGATTCGATATTTTACAGATAAATCTATTAAACTCATATAACACTACAATGCAGTCGGTGTCAAGTTAAATGCATGAAAAAGAACGATTTTAATTAATTATTTTAGTCTTATTGGGTTATCTAGGTACCTACAACCATACTGGGAGCATTTACAACGAACTTTCTGGCTAAGGACAGACATAGATTCGTCACCACAGTATCTGTGACAAAATAATAATCCGAAAACCTTTCACTCTCAAAACTCTACCACGCAAATCGATCTGCCTATTTTAAACCACTCCTGCGTACTGATTCTGAACGGAATCCGAACGACTCAAATTCGGAATGGCAATCCTTATCTCTGTCATTCTTAAGGCATACGACAAAGATCAAGAGATTTGATTCCGCGTATAGAGATCAATCCGATTTGATTGCGAATCAGAGTACTTATTACATTTAACTAGATGAAGATATCAAATCTCCACTTTCGAATAAGTACACCTTTTGGACAAAAAAAACAGATTAATCAATTTAAGCATTTATTAAATAAAATTTTTACAATTTTTTGAGCTACAATTTGGTTTCATTTAATACGATAGTTTGTGCCGTGTGGCAAACTTAAAGCTAAATATCAGTCGTTTTAAAGACTACTGCGACAATTTTACATGATCGCAGTGGCGCCATATTATCTAATTACTTTTATACAATTTTTAGTACAAAATATCACCGCAGTCAGGGTAAATTTGTCGAACACTAAGTTGCTATTATAAAATAGATAAATAGCTAACAGTGTTTATTATCCTAAGAACTAGAAAATGGCGCTTTTGGTACAATTGGATCACGTCAAATTTACAACTCAAATGATATCTTTTATAACAAGGACATTAAGATACATATTACAATAACATTAGGTATTCCACTACCTATTATACTATCGGTATTATCTAAATACAGCTACGAATAATATCACAAAATTCAAACAAATATTGGAGCTAATAGTATTCACAATACAAAATCCATATTGCACATGTTTTACGGATAAAACCAAACATACACAACAAACAAATATATTTATAACACATTGGTTTAGCTAGGTTCTTCGTCAGTGATATGGCAATTCCAGAATGAGATCCCGTTGCAGAATAACATTTAGTTTATTTTTTATTATTAAAAAAATATATTGTGGTTCTAAGTGAACAGTTGACAACTAACAAGTTGGTACTAACTAGGAGCTACAAAGAGGTTTTATTTAGGAAATAAAACCTCTCAGCGTCTACTTCACTATTTTTAAACACATACTTTACATGGAACACGTGTATAAATGGAAGCACTATACATATTTACAAACGATAAGTATTAGTACTGATATTTTGCAGCTGTCAAATCAACAAGAGGTACGGTAAAGAATCATTATTAACTACAAATATGATTTTACTCTCAGTGTTACTCGTTTAGTGCGTTTTATCAAGAACATAGGTACAATTATATGAAAAAAATATGAGCAAACTCTACACAGCGTTTTCATTCAATCAACATACAATATCAAATATTTTATAACATATTACAAAAGTATAATTATTGTGATAGTTATCGACCTCCATCTTGGTTTTTTCGACATCGACATCAATCGAACATGATCGCGCACGTTACCTAAAACAATTAGCCTTCTTTAATAATCATCATCATCATAATCAGCCAACATTCGTCCACTGCTGGACATAGGCCTCTCCAATGATACGCCACTCAGCCCGATCCTCGCCTTTACGTTTCCAATTGCCACCAGCTGCCTTCCGTAAATCGTCACTCCACCTAGTTTCAGGGCGTCCTACACTACGTTTGCCGATTCGCGGTCTCCACTCCAGAACTCGTCTACCTTTAATAAAACCTCACGTAAATATTGCACTAGAAATAATTGTTTTGGCGTAAATACGTTTCTATGAGCACAATATGTCGTCTACCTAGAAAACTAGAAATATCAACGACGAACCATGCTGAGAGGAACAGGACTCGCAAAACGTAAGTTTTGTTTCTAAAATATCCTACCGCTAGAATATCAGGCAATAACCCTTTCGTATTGTAGGTGTAGGAAGGCTTCAGGCGACTCTCATGTATGAGACGCTTTGTATCAACTCAATATCAACCTTATTAGCGACATTAGTCCTTATTTCTATTACCACAAGAGTTTACTGTTACTGAATATTTTTCTGCCATACAGGACGTCTACTCTAATTCAACGATAACGTAATTTCGAAATAAACTCGCGATTTTCCAACTCCGATTCTACTTTGATCCGTCGTTTTGTCCGTTTAAATGTTCTGAGCCTACTCTGATTAGAGTATGCTTAGAACATTTAAATGTTGTATCGGACGAAACGTAGTAACACGAGAGTAGGAAAGTCGCGAGTTTTTGAAGTGAAAACTTCTTTAGGCGCGCCCAGACAGATATTTAGTGGGCTGTGAATTGGATTCTAGCATCACGCTCGGGTATGATAAGAAATCTTCGGGTAAACTCGGGACCTTGGCGATTGGGCATCTAGAAATGCGTCAGCCAATGGGGAATGCTGAAAGGGCGTGGCCTCGCCGTCATAGCATGGCCATCTAGAAATGCGTGAGCCAATGGGACATGCTGACGCATTTCTAGATGGCCATGCCAAGATGGCGAGGCCACGCCCTCCGGTTACACCCGTGTAGTTTCCAAGGTAAGCTATCAAATTCTGAGTTATAAGTTTTCACTTCTATCGGCAGTTCCTATGACTGCCAATTTTTTTTTTTTTTCGAAATTTCGTTTTCGTAGGAACAGAGTAGACGTCCAGCTTGGCTTCGCACACTCCTCTCAATCTTACAACATTGTACAATCTACATTGACACAGAAAACAATCCCACAAATAAATGATTCATAGCTAAATTACTAAAATTGTCCAATTAATTTCATTCATTAATTGCAATGGCATTTAAGAGCAGTTAAAATACAAACGATTAGCTAAAATATGCTGGATTCTCGGACTATGGCACTCTAGACGATCAGTGAGCGTGAATACAAGTCTATTCCATGCGTAAACAATTATTTAAACCCATGAAATAATACATTTTAACGAAACTTATTAATAAGTTTGGATGTTTGTCCCTATTATTATTATTACTGTTGAAAACGGATCCTACGTATTCCAAATATTTAAGGACAATTTTCGTTTGACTAACGTAAAAAATGTTTACTCAAAAATTTCGTAGCTGTCAGCTATCCAAGACTAATTGCAAATACGGCGCCGGCGATTAATTGGTTCAACCAACTAAAGTAGTAGTTGATGACAATTATGAGAATGGCAATAGAAGTGTTTGTCATTTAGCACTAACCATGCCGCGGTACCATATCGGTTTTCGATGGACAATTACCTACTTCTTAGTTTTTAATTGTTAAAATGAAAACTTATTTTCGCGCGCCACTTACAGATGGCCATACCATGACCATTGGCCATCTAGAAATGCTGACACATTTCTAGATGGCCATGCTCATGGCCACGCCTTCCTGTTTCACCCGCGTAGTTTCCAAAGTGAGCTATCAAAATCCGAGTTATAAGTTTTCACTTCGGCAGTTCCCGATGACTGCCAATTTTTTTGATTTTAACTCATTCACTTTCTATAATTCATTTAATTCTTTGTATACAGCTAGCAGTGCCCCGCGGTTTTACCCGTGTACTTCCCGTTACAAAAGGTAGCCTTTATTATGTCTTCCAGACTATAATCTCTTTCAAGTATCAGCCCGATCCGTACGTTACGACGTGATTGAGCAACAAACATCCAAGCATTGACATTTATAATGTTAATAGGATGTTTGACGGATATTTTCGTGTTGGAGAGAATAATATTTTTATTTAAATAATAATAACAATAAAATCGTCTTCAGTTGCGTGCCGATAACGGTGTGGTAATTGAATTCGGCCGAGAGACTTAAATTTGAATGATAAAGATTAAAGATGATTGCCGATAATTATTCTTGTAAATGAATTATGTATGAATAATTTTGTGTGTTTGTCAACCGAGACGTTTTAACCCCTGGAGCGCTTTAGTATCTAACGGGTGATACTAAGGAACAAATCCCCCGAGCGCTTTAGTATCTAACGGGTGATACTAAGCGAGCGCCGTTCATTTGTTATTTTTTGTCTCGGTCGCCAATAGACAATCCTTTGTTTTCGTTACACGAATCGATTGCCAAGATAACAATCTCGATTTCTATTGGCTGTTTCCAGTCCAAGTGTACAAACATTACAAAAAAATAATTATCAAAGAAATTTCGTCAACATAAATTTTTAGATCCGCCATTTTGCAATTTTTCGAGTGCAAGTGCTTCAGATTATTTGTCTCCGAAAATGGCAGGAAACCGTAAACGATGAGTAAATGTGCTGTAATCTACTGAAATATATATGTGTAAGGTACTAACAGTGTTTTTTTTAGTGATAGATGCTTATATTTCGAAATAAAATGTGAAAACTTTTGTCAAGCGTACGAAATTGTCCGTCATGCAGGTTATTTAGATAAATAATACTCGATATAGCGATTGTAGTGTTCCATATCGCCTGGAAACTAACGTATAATATATCTATGAACACTTTCATACCAGATAGTGTCGAGTTTACAGCAATAAAAACTAACGTAAACTATTTTTTCGTCAACTGAGTGCTTTTGTTTGCCGGCAGTGCCGGTGTAGCGGCTGTGTAACGCAATGGCGGACCGTTTTGTTTCGTGATAATTAAATCTTTTTCTTGATTAGATTTTCGTTTTGTGGTGAAAGTGTTACTAAAATGGGTGCATAAAAGGTCTTTCTTTGTCGTGAATGTGTTGTGAGTGTAATAATTACATCGTAAAGTGCCATAATCATGCGAATTGTGCGAGGTGACGACCAAAAATTTGTAAACATCATATTCAACACAGAAATACTAAATTCCGGTAAGTGTAATTATCTCTATTAATCGTAAAAATGATAAAGCGGTTCAAGACCATTGCAGTGATGTATATTTTGTACAATATAATTAACAAATACATCAAAATTTAAACAATTTAGAATCTTCCCAACCTCAAAAAAAAATTTTTGGCGGGAAGCGTGGCACTTTGGTACATGCATTTGTTTACGCGTCATGCCCTGGACGGGTTAATGCCGGTAGCGTGCTGAATGGCCGTTCCACGGTTTCGTGACATTACTTTAATTTACTAAAAAAGATTGGTCATTTTTGTAGGATTAAAATGTATAAGTCCACTTTTTAATTCCCACTACTGGACTCGGTGTCTTCTTTCACAAGGAGAGTCAAGGCAAATGCGAGTAAACTCACTACGGTTTGAGCTGAGGTCAGTAAAACATTGTTATAGACCATCACTGGTACTCACTACACTTGTAACATTAATTACGGGATACTTGCCGTCGTTTTATGGTGGAGCGAGTTCCCGATATTTCGATGCACTTTCGTGTAAGTATCTACTATTGAAAAGTTTTTATTAATTTCCTAGTTTGTTTGGGCACAAGGTGCATGAAACTGCATACAAATATTAGAGACATACTCCATACCAAAGAGTTTACATATACACTACGTGTAGAGTTAGAACAAACGCTTAACACCGAAAGCACGGGTCTGCGCTTCTACCGCCAAACTAAATCGGCTATCGCTTTGCTAATGCTGTCTCTATCATTTCAAGCGAAAAGAAAAGAAAGAGAAACATCAAAGCGATGACATTTTTCGTTCGGCGGTAGACCCCCTGATCGCTCTTGTCTTGTTGCTCTTGTGTAAGTGTTATACTTTTGTCGCGGCACATCACTATGTCGCCATAGCTAACATACACCTCATCTGCTTACGATTGGTACAAAGGAACCGTGCGGAAAAACCTAATCTATTTGCTTATTCTTTATCTAATAGTAAACCTCATTTGTACAGTCAAGTTGTCAACTGTACCATATTATCTAAGTACCAAAGTACATAGTACCAAATTGTCTATATTAATTATACTACGAGTATATTTAAGCATCAACTTTGTTAATACGGGATATGCTCACAATTAGGATTTAAAAAAAACTTGCCTTTTATAATATTTGACAGATGGCGCTATAATGAAGAGATAAATCTCACGTCATTGAATAAAAAAAATGTATTTTACTAAAATATTTTTTTATGGCCATCATGTCGTTTTTTTAACATTTAATTTAAGAATCATTTACCATTAGGGGTATACTAAAATTACTTCATTGTCGCATTAAAAACATACCACAAAACACAAGCCATCTCCGAAAATATAATAATAATTAATATAATTACTTAACATTCACGATTTTACATCACATTGAAAACGTCAATCATCAGGTCACATATGTATAATAAAAAGAACTTCTAAGTGAAGTTGGATCATTATTATATCAATCATTTCATTCGAAGTCATACTCAGAGCAGGCGCGGTCCCAGCCTCGAATTTTGGGGGGGGTCACCAGTACACAGCCTCAGATTTTGGGGGGGGTCACGAGTAGAAATACAATAAATCGAGTAAAAAAGACTTTACAAGTAGCGCCCCACGTATGATTTTGGGGGGGGTCATGTCCCCCGTGACCCCCCCCCTGGAGCCGCGCATGACTCAGAGGCGGATTAAACATTGAGACCGCCGTAGGCAAACATCTCTTTTCTGTTTACTATTATAGGTTCGCACTTGACCACCATCTCGACTGATGTTAAGCGACGACGCGATCTACGATGAAGCGTGGTTACCTAGAAGAAACCGATTCACTCTCGATTTCATCTCATCACCGCCCTTGAACTAAAAACAACTAACATTAGTACTATTAAAAATTTGATGACTATTTGGCGTTACTACATGTGTGATAGTTACTTGCTATGTTTCATTTTTTTTTTACAATTCCGCTTGAAGCTCTCTTTTATACCTAAAGCAAGTGCCTAGTTTGCCTTAACCTCTTAGTTGAGACTAATTTTTAGACGAATTCTATTAATTGATTTCACTAGTTCATAGTTTTTTTTTATACTGCCGCCGCAAAAATGTTTAGATGATAAAGCTTCACTTATGATTTGTTTTGTCAAAACTAACCTCAAAATTCTTGAGGGTAGATTCAATTTTTTTACATTTTTTTTCACATGGTGTGTCATATCCGGCGCTGAGCCCATATGGGCTCCCATGCCGCTTGACGGGTTAAGCATAATACGCCTCTGCATATACGTGACTGGTAGATTTTACAACTTCGAATGAAATCACTTTATTAATAGCTGATCAAACGAATTCTTACATGAAGTTCCATCCATCATTATTACATTACACATTTCATTATCGATTTGTGTCGTTTTGCGTCTGCTATAGATCAGCTACAGTAATGTACCGTATCCATAGTGGGGTCGCTCAGCTGTGGCCGGCGTCCCCCGCTAGCACGTACTCGTATAGCGCCTTGCACAGATCGTGCAGGGTCGCGTCTCATCTGCCCCCGCCGCGTTTGTTCAGGGGGTCGTACACTTCAGCCTCGGAATCGATCTCGTCCTCGGATAGGGACAGGGAGCCGCCGACGCGCCGCGTCCGGAGACCCTCCTATGGATAAGGCATCTGTTAGAACATCTTTAGTACAGGACAGGGTTAGGTTGGTTAGGGAAAAAAACGTGATTTTCCGACGATTTACAGATTAAATTTGGGCATTTGATTATGTACGGCATTGGTTCCATACAGTTTCAATACCTCACCTCATCCATTATTTCGCAAAGCCGTACAAAAATCATGCGACCAGGAGAAATGGTCGTGGATTGCAACACCCCCTCTGCGACTGTACTCAGTTGGA
Organism: Ectropis crepuscularia; assembly: GCA_963693475.1. Classification (NCBI taxonomy): domain Eukaryota; kingdom Metazoa; phylum Arthropoda; class Insecta; order Lepidoptera; family Geometridae; genus Ectropis; species Ectropis crepuscularia. Next base: position 30,055,282 of record OY856339.1, on the reverse strand, counting down.
CAGCTTACAAGTGACGGCATAGTGCTGAATCTTATTACTTTATACCCTTCTATCATCCTATATAGGTTTCCTGGTGGTTCATTTACTACGTAAATTTTGTTCACAGGCTAATAGTCTATTAGCTTATTGCATATACCATTCCGATAAAGATACCACTCAAAAGCAGTTGTTTTATTTTAATCTAGCACGGATTTTTAGGGGTTTTTAACTAGCATCCGCTTGACAATGATTTTCGAGACAGTATACTTATTTTTGATCGACGCACAATAAATATCTAGTAAACTTAGAATGCTAGTAAACTTAGAATGTTGTACCCTTTCTAAATTTACCTCTGCCGTTGAAACAATAAATAAATAAATATTCGTGGAAATTCACACACAACACCATCTGACCCCAAACTAAGCAAAGCTTGTGTGATGGCGGCCAGATAGCTGATATAATACTTACATAATTTTAAATAAATAAATAAATAAAATAAATATTGGTGGACAATTCACACACAACACCATCTGACCCCATAAATACATACTTATTATACATAGAAACACCCAGACACAGTGCAAACATTTGAGTTCATCACACAAATATTTGCACTGGGTGGGAATCGAACCCACGACCCTCGGCTTCGCAGGCAGAGCTACTACCAACTAAGCCACGAGGCCAGTCAAATGATGCAAATTGAGAAACTAAACAGTTGTAGATATGATGTGGTGACACTCATTGTGCCGGATATTTATGTCATCAAATTTATTTTATGCCGACGCCATTTTGACAGTTCAGTTCATATCATTCAGACCGTTAGTTGAACGGCGCTGTTTAGTAATGAGGGTAGGCTGTTGATTGAACGGCTGATTAAGCTACTTGGCTGCGACATATTTACTAGTAATTGCCTCTCATGCTATTATAGTACTAAAAAATGTTTTTTTGCTCTAACAGAAATACACTAAGTACTAGAATGAACCTGGGAACGAATGAGATAATTAAATAATAATTAATTACATAATGTTTTAAAAAACATAAATACATGTTTTTGACGAATTAATTAATGTAATAAAATACATTAGCGAGTATTTATTAAATGTCAAAACAGACTTTTTATTACCAAGTAAGCATATTCGTAGCGAATCAGTTCTAGAGGTCGTTTGACCTCTAGATGTGAATAGGAGTTTTCCTATTCACATAAATGTTTGTCCGAAATGGGAACCATTTAAAATAGTCGTTAATCTATAAGTATGCCTAAATTTCGGAATGGTAGAACTATGCCTATGTTCAATATATTTTAAATAATTATCGGTGTAAAAATGTATACAAATAATAACATAATTGGCATATTAAATGTTAAATTACGACATCAAGATTAGTTGATAAATAAATTCTAATGAAGAAATATAATAAAATAGAACTTTAAAACTTTTCGTTTTGAATTCATTTTGAAAACATTGAACTTTGAAATACTTTTAATTGAACGGTTCAACTTGGAATTAAAACTGCCTTAGCTTTAATATTGCTCTCTCTTTTCTTTCAGCTTGAAATTATAGAGACAGCAATAGCAAAGCCAAAGCAGATTTAATAAGGCGATAGAAGGCCGCGGGAGGTAATTAAATACAATTTTTAGATCGGGATTTAGTCTCGCACAATGTTTTCAATACGAATTTGAAAATAGAAAGATATTAACCATCCCAAAACCATAAAGCTAGAAGGAGACAAACAACCAAGCCTTAGACATTTTGTTAGTTATTACTACGTAATAGAGGATTGACTACGTCGTCATTGTCAAAGATTGGCACTAGGGAATGAAGAACCGGGATTATTGGGACATTCGCGCTAAAGAAGGGATTCCCGGTACTTTCGATACTTTTGATGCTTTTATAAAATACATAACAAACTTGAAAGTGTTGAAACGGCGAAAGTAAGATATTTAATTCAAATCAAATTAACGTTTTATTTCTTGTTTTATAGTCACAAAATCAGTCTTAATTAGTGCAATAATTGTACTGGTAACTAAACGAACATTTTCTATACTCATTTTTGTACCTAACATTATTAGGTTCTTGCATATTTATGAAATTGGTGTTTTGTCGTACTAGCCACTTTGATCACAAATATGCCAATGTATACAAATAATAACATAAATTTCTAGCTGACGTCATCTCTATTACGCAGTACTGTCGAACGACCCAAGTACCCTCCACCCGCAATCTGTGCACGCAACAGAAAGAGACAAGATTGAAAAAATAAACCCTCTACTCCATATTAGTGCACGCGTGCTTCAGTAAGTTCCATATGTGCCCACCAGTTCGGTATCGCTAATCCACGCCGCTCCCCCCTCCTCTATACTTGAAGACATCTAAAATACACACACAAAGGACAATGATAAACTACCCGCATAAAAGACTTATTTTAATTTATATTTTTTCGTTCGGCAAGGTTACGAGTAACGCCTCTACTGGGATGTCCCTTAAATTTAAAGTATATTATATTTTTACGCGTTACCTTCTTAAAACTTTCGTAATTTTTAATTACTTAATTAGCGTAATAATAGGGTACCGGACTGGGTCAAAAATACACCATCCTAATTAGTCCGTCAGCTAGATCATGGAAAAATATTGGACACGTGTTTTTTGTTTTTTCATAATATTAAAAATCGTCAAAGATATCGACCATCAAACCTCGAGAGTGGGGGGGTCGCGACCTCACTCGTGAGTAAAAATCGTACTCACAAGTGACGTCACACGAAACTTCGAAGCGCTGTATCTTTGTATTTTTTTATTTGTGAAACAAAAGAAAAAATACGTGTACAATATTTTTTGGCATTCAAACTAACGGGCTACATTTTTTTTTGAGGATGGTTTTTTTTTGAGGTATTATATTAGTTTTAAGGTAGAAAGAAAGACATTTATTTGTTCAAAACATGAGTAAATTACAAACACACATAATGCATGGTATATAATATAGGTCACAAAATTTCAAAGTAGCTTGTCGTCATGTTTTGCCTGATATGGTAGGTATACAAATATTTTTCAAATTCTTGAATGATTGATGAGGTTCATAAGTCTAGTCACAAAATTAGGTTAACGACTCGCTCCTTATATTAAAATCACCTTTCAACTATATGGATACATAGACTAAAATAGTAGACTAAAACACAATGGTTGACAAACTTCGTAGCTCAGTCGGCACGGTAACCCGCGCTAAATCAAGCTAGAAAGATAAAATTGTATATATTAACATTAATTATTATTTATTATTAAGAGCCTGAAATATCCCAATGCTGGGCAATGGCCTCCCTACATATAGTGTGTATATATATGGAAGTATATCTATGGTTGTCTGTAAAGTCGGTTTACTGACGATAGTTAAACGTGACAACGTCTTAAGAAATCAGTACGCTGATAGCGCGAGTAGTGATACCGCTCGACTCGGCGGGTGGCGCCCTCAGCGCTCAGCTTCGTCCGCATGGCACGGACGACGAAAACTAACGGTAACGGTAACCTTACATGACGTCATGTTTTGCGGGCGTGCAGCCGGCTTCACCGAATTTTAAGACATCACGTCAAAAATTTCGTATAAGGGACACCCCAGCTTCTATTATGCAGAAATAGACGTCTTCATATACAAAATAAGCAGCCCACTAAATGTTCCCACGGCTGGGACTCGGGCGTTACTCTCGTTCGGCCATGTTCAAGCGTACTGCGTAACCCTGAAGTTGCCTTTCATGTGTAAATACTTATACAATTTTTACACTTTCAACTTATACTTACAACTTAACTATTTAAAAAATACTTTTAAGTCTTGTTTACTAAAGTTTTGTAATTAAATCCGGTATGACTGTGGTTATTTTACGGAGTTCCTTTTTTTATATAAAGAGTGACGAGACGAGCAGGACATGTGCCTGATGGTAACCAACATGCCTGCCACATAACAGCAAGTGACACGCAGCTATTGCCCAAATCATTACCTAGCACTGCACTGCGCTCGTCACCCAGAGATCTAAGTTGTCATATCTCTAAGCCCTGTAATTTCTCTGGAAACATTGCCCTTCAAACCGGAAGACAGTAATGTTTGCACATTACTGCTTGGCGGTAGAATAAATGGCAAAGATGTGGTACTTCCCCAGGCGGACTCTGCTAAGAGTCCTATCACTACTAAACTTCAGTTGATAGTACAGCAAAGTAACACGCATTTTGTTCTCGAATGAACTGACGAAGGAGAGTAGTTAACAAATAACTTAGAGAATCATAGAATGATAAACTTTTTTAACGCGAATAAGAGAGTCTTAGACCGTCACTATACTATGCACATATACCGAAGTTAATAACGTAATGTATGTAAATGTCGCCGTAAACTTGTAGATGCGGTCAGTTTACATAGTAGTCTCACGAAGCGACGCCAGCCGTGCTAGATAGATAGATTTAGACCTACTGTCCACGCACGCGTCTTTTGTCGAATGCATGCATCCTACAAACGAACGCAAGGCGTGCGGCTGTCGTGTCGTTGTCGCTTCGTGGACACAGATTTCATTATTTGTACGCAAGATGCAAGCATTCGTCTTGCATCCCACAATTGTCGAAATCGTGCGGATGTCGTGCAGCTACGTGGACAATTGGCCTAACTCTTTATTGCACTTAATTTATAAATAACTAGTTCTAGCAGTAACGGTGTTGCACAAACACGCTGTGAATGCGTGCGTGACCGCCGACTCTCTCAGTACCGCCCGAGATGCGATGGTATTCATTTTCACGCACACATGCTTAGCGTGTTTTTATGCTCGGTCACCACAAGACAGACCCGCGTCGCTTCGTGAGATTAAATCTACTATAACAAAACAGTGAGATTGTAAACCGGTGAGATTATAAGTAGGTTAGATCAGTTTAAAATGTAACATCGTTAGGGCCGATTTACATCAGACGAGCGAATGCTCATTCTATCCCCACTGTATCAAATTCATTCGGTGTAAACAAACGTAGAGCATTCTTTCGTTATTTTGTTTGCGTTCGCAAAGATTCTATGGAATATCTAATATGGAAAACGCTAAGAACGATCTTTCGTTTGCACTAAAAGATCGAGAAAGAATGCTCTTGTTCCAGCTCTAGCTCTATGTTCGTTTAGTTTAAATCGGCCTTTAGATGGTAAACTGACGGTATTTACAAATTTACGGTGAAATAAACGGCAGTAAAATCTAATCTGAAGGAACAGTCTAGTAAGAGCGTTTTCTACGAGTATGTGTAGAACAACTACTAAATCCAATAAAGAATACACTAAAATCTGTTTAAGTGCGATTATCTGTATTAGCGTGACTATGACATTGACATTAGCGTGACAATTTTATAATGGCTATAGAAAGCGTCGACTGGGACGCATACTTTTTAAGAAAAAGCGCCGCGGAGCTTGTTTCGTCCATCGTCAACATCATCAAAAATAAATACGAAATTTGCTTTCCACTTCGGAGAATCTATTCTAATAATAAAAACAATGACTCATCATGGGTAACTCCTGATGTTAAGAATTACAAATCATTATTATTTGACATTATTGAAATTACGAATTCTATTAAAGATAACAATAATTGTATTCAAATATTAATTACCGAGATGACGGAGCATTATGCTCGACTTGTTAAAACCAGTAAGGCCATACATTACTCTCACGTAATAAAAAACGGGGATAATGCTTCGAAAACTATGTGGGCGGTTGTTAACAAAGAAAGGGGTAAGAACAACGTTCCATTTCACGATTTCGCAGACATTGTGTGTAACTTAGACGGAACTCGATTCGAAACAAAGAGAGACATCGTTCAGGCGATGAACCGGCGGTTCCTGGAGGCAGCGTCCGCGTGCGGGGCGCCCCGCGCCGACCGCGCGCGCGCCGGCGAGGCGCTGCGGGCGGCGCGCGCGCCCGCGGACCGCTCTCTGCGGTTTCTGCGGTTTAGCGCGGACGAGGTCTTTCGTATCGTGACTACGCGAATACCGGCGAAGACCTCAAAAGACGTTTACGGAGTGTCAATGAAATTGATTGGGTCAGTTATCGGTTCATTGGCTCATATACTGTCTGAATGCTTTAATCGGTGCATTAGGGAAGGATCGTATCCGGAAGCGATCAAAATAAGTAAAGTTTCGCCGCTATACAAGGGTAAAGGAAAACGCGAAAATATAGATAGCTACAGACCTGTATCTATTATACCTGCGATAGCGAAAGTTTTTGAAAATGGTCTGTGCAGTCGCCTGGTGGACTTCCTAACATCAACGGACGGATTATCAGATCGGCAGTACGCGTACCGCGAGGGCCGGTCCACCACGTCCTTGACTCGGGAAGTGATCCACCAGATACTGCAGGCCCGAGAGAAGAAGCAACACGTGGCGCTCCTCTGCTGCGACCTGTCGAAAGCGTTTGATGTCGCCGATCACACCATATTAGCTCTGAAATTACGGCATTATGGCTTGAGAGGTGCGTCACACGCCCTTCTGGTGGACCTCATGAGAAATAGATCACAGGTAGTTGTTGCTTGCGGTGGCTCCGTGAGGTCCGAGCCGTTGACGTCGACGATGGGTGTGGCACAGGGCTCCTCTGTCTCCAACATCCTGTTCTCTCTGCTCCTGAATGATTTGCCGGCTGCTGTAACTGCAGCGGAAATATATATGTATGCTGACGACGTCGCCGCTGTAGTCACAGCACCTACGGTGAGTGCTCTGGAGCAGATGTTGAACAAGGCAGCGTCCGAGCTTACTACCTGGTTTTGCGATAACGGTCTGGCCTTAAACTTATTAAAGACTCATTTCTTACATTTCGTCTTATCTGGTCATCAAACACCGCCGCTTAATGTTAAAGTGGGAGGTAAATGTATTGACCAGGTCGGGTCGACGAATTTCCTCGGTTTCGAGATCGATCGAAGTTTGAAATGGGAAATACATATTGACAAGCTTTGTGGGAGACTTGGAAGCGCATGCTTCGCCCTTAGTAGAGTCGCTAGGGTTGTGCCCACAGATGTAGTGAGAGCGTGCTATTTTGCTACTGTTCATTCCCTATTGCAGTATGGAATAGAGTTTTATGGCAGAGCAGCGGAATGGGAGCGCGTCTTTAAACTCCAAAAGCGCGCAGTCCGAGCTATCGCTAGAGTGCCCCAGGATGAGTCAGCACGCCCACATTTTAAAAAGTTTGGGATATTAACAGTACCAGCGTTGCTAATATTCCAAATAGCGGTTAACGCGAGACTGAATCACGCGTCCTACAAGACGTTGGTCAGCTCCCGCCACAGAGGCAGGCTCGCGGAGGTGCCCCGCACGCTGGAGAGGTCGGCCAGGTCGATGCATGTTATGGGTCCGATGGTTTATAATAAACTCCCAGAGAGCATCACCTCGTCTCCCACTATGGGAATATTTAAGTCGAGACTCAAACGCTATCTTGTCGAGCAAACGTTCTACAGCTTCATTGAATTTATTGATAGAAAGTAAAGTACAAATTAATGTACATAGCAATTATTATTTTTTACCATTATTATAGTTGTTTCGAATAATGATATCTTTAATATTATTTTATTTGTAAATTGACATTGCATTCAAATTTATGGAATTATTATTGCTAATTGAATTAAGATGAAATATTTTAATTTATTAATGATGAATATGTTATAATGACTTGTAACAATATGTTATGAATAAATGATGATGATGATTATGATTATGATTATGTGTGTGTGTAAATCTGTATCTGTGTTAGTCTTTATTTATAAAAATCTAGTGGTTCTGATATTTGTTCTCAGTGAACTCTTTACCAAGTCTACCGATATACCGTTGGCATTTATGTGTCATTTGGTCCAACTTGAGAAATAGGATACGTACCTACTTAATATATGGTCAATTGATGATGGCAATGTTTTTTAAATAAAAAAATGTTAGTTTATTGTATGAAATTGACCCGAGCGAAATCGGAATGTGGCCACTAGTTTGGGATAAGTATCGATGGGAATATGATGGCTATCGTAACAGACTCTTACATCCCAGACATTTAGGCTATTGCCCACATATTACATCTCACCTCAAGTATCCCAGCGCTGGGCTCGGAAGCGTACCCCTCGAAGTGTCTCTGGTCCTCGTAGTCTTCGTCGGAGGAGGTGGATTCGTTGTCGAGGTCTCTCGCCGTTCGCACAGAGCAGACCATCTGAGCCAGATCCGTGAATGTGTAGCTGCGGGGGAATGGAGCTAGTGAATTGAGGGTGGTCACGCATGGTGCTCGAATTATGGAGATATTAATCACTTATTTACGTGTAAATTATGGAATTATACCTATTATAGGAATGCGTTGTAAACATAATTTTCAACTTTGAAATCGCAATGTGAGATGTGGCACTGCATTTTGAGACTAGATAAACTTTGACTTGATTGTAATTGACTTCGCCAAGTATTCTTCCGAATTAATGGTTTGACTAAATGAATCATTGAATTGAACTGCATGAAATGTCCATGCAACTCGATAAGCTTGCGTGTGAGAGCGACTGTTGTGTAGTATCTATTTTCTGAAGTTCTGACCGATCACCCGAGGGTTGATTTGTGAAGATCATTATTTAATTGAGGGTAAGAGTAAAATGTTCATGGAATTTGTAAACTCGTAGAGTTGGTTTAGGAAAAACATGAGTGTTTCTTTGTTCCCCATAAGATGTGAACTTTTTATAGAGGTCTCACGCCGTGTACATCGAGCTTACTATCGGAGCAATGTCTGCGAAAGAGCAGCTTCGAGGATAATGGAGCTAGTGAATTGAGGGTAGTTTTGCAACCCAGGTGGTTCGCATTTTAGTCGAATTATGTAGATAGGTATTTTTCTGATATTTTGTTGTATTTACTATTTTATAACGCGCAAATTTGATTAAATTTGGAATTTGCTAAAATTTTACTAAAACAAACAGCAAATTCAACGCTAAAATAATAAAATACTTTTGGTATAGTTATACATTAACTTACTCAGTATAGCAGTGTGTCGGGGTGGCGCGGTATCTCGAAGTACATCAGTATACTTACTCAGCGAGCGAAAGCAACTCATCGTGCTGTCGGCCCTTGAGATGATGATTTATCTCTATGCCCAGTAATTTCTCTGGAAACATTGCCCTTCAAACCGGAATACAGTGATATTTTCAAGTTGGCTTTCACTTAACTTAGCGATGGAATAACTGGTAAAGTTGTCGTAGTTCTCCAGGAGGAATCTGCAAAGACCTTTACTACTACAAAAACTAGTATGAACTCATCTTGGTACCGGTAGGGCTACTGTCTTTTGTATAGCCTGTAGAACAACAAGCAGCCGACAACCCAAGTGGCACCCGGGCGCCGCGCTGTTCCGTTTGACTTTAGACCTTATTTTCAGATCTTTACAAACTACTTTAGTATGAACGTCGACCGATGAGATACAGAGGCGTCCGGGCGCCGCTTAGTGCGAACGTCGGCCGCGGCGCCATTGTAAATCAGTTTACTTACCCAGTGAGCGAAGGCGACTCATCGCGGCGTCTCCCTCTTGCAGCGCTACGGTCTCTGGTATACAACACCCACTCGGTAAGCGAAGACGGCACATCAGGGAGCTAAGGCGACTCATCTTGGCCCTCGCTGGCGCCGTTGTCTCTTGTATAGAATACTCACGCAGTGAACGCAAGCGATCCATTGTGGTGATGACTCTCACAGGCAGAGCTACAGCCTCTGGTATAGAACACTCACTTGGAAAGCGAGACCGGCGTCCCTCGCAGGTGGCGCCACTGTATCTAGAAGTGTATAAGTTTAGTGATCGGAGGCGACTCTTCCTGGCGTCTCTCTCTTGCATTGCTACAGTCTCTGGTATATAACACTCACTCGATGAGTGACGGCGACTCATCTTGGTGGCGGCAGCGCTACTGTCTTTTGTTTAGTCCGTAGATAAACAAGCGGCCCCAAGAGACCGCACAACAAGTGACGCCCGAATGCCACGCTGTTCCGTTTGACTTTAGACTTTATTTTCAGACTTTTACAAACTACTTTAGTATGAACGTCGACCGATGAGTTACAGATAGGCACCCAGGGGTCTACCGCCTAACGAAAAACGCTTTGATGCTTTGACGCTTTGGCATTGCCGTCTCTTTCATTTCAAGCGAGAAGAAAAGAGACAGCAATGTCAAAGCACCAAAGCGTCAAAGCGTTATTCGTTAGGCGGTAGAAGCGCCGGGCGCCGCTTGGTGCGGTCGGGTTTGATTCACGTAAGCTGATGAGTGTTTTGCGGCATATAATACTCACGCAGTGAGCGAGAGCGAACCTCGCAGACGGCGCCACTGTCCCTTGAAGTATACTTACCCAGTGCGCGAAGGCGACTCATCGTGGCATCTCTCTCTTACAGCGCTACAGCAGTGCACCCTTACTCGCTCAAGGTCGCGTGGTTTTAGCCTACCGCTAGACCGTTCCTTCCAGGAAACAAGTGACAGTCGGTTGTCGGACGCACGGCTGAGCGCTCGCGCAAAACGTTTCCCGCGCATACTTTTATTAGATATGTCGTAAACCCTCCGCGCTAGACAGGGACAGAGTTACGCGTTAGAAGAGAGCGTAGATGGTGAGTTGAAAATCGCGCCAGGTATTGAGCGCTAATGCGAGCTGAATTGAACTTTGTTGTGTCCCAGCAAGAGTCGCTATTTATATAATTGTTTTTGGTAAGTGTTGCTTCTGTACTAATATTAATTCTGTGGCTACAGTGTCTGTCACACAAGACTCACTCTGTGAGCGAGGGCGGCGCGTCCGGGCGGCGGCCCTCGCAGGCGGCCCCGCTGACGCCGCCGCCGCCGCCGCGCCGCTGGCCCTCGAAGTACGCGGCGCCGTGCCGGTACCCGACCTCGCGGATCTCGTCGAACGAACCGAACTGGAGCGTCTTGTACGCGTCGATCGGCGGACGGATGTACTCGCAGTAGTCGGACTTCTTCACCTCCTGGAGTGGAAAACAATAGGTCATGATAAAAATCACCTACAATGAACAACTAGGTGCGGTGGCAGCCACACATTTTGTTAAAACATAATAAAACAATAATAAAGTAAAATGTGTAAAGTAAAAAATCTTTACCAGTAACGGCCCGCGATTATACTTGTCGTTCCAGTTGTGTTCCTGTCGTAAAAAATAGCATATGGAGTATTTTTTTTCACTTAATTCACTCTGCCTAACGTTCTGCGCATCCCTTTTCAGAAGCGCTGGGCGTCCCTTCTAGGAAGCGTCCGCCCAGGAGACCAGATGTGGTCTTTTCGTGCTAGAGTAGTTAAAATTAGATTAACATATCGAAAATGATGAACAAACCTCGAGCTGTCTATTACACGAGACGTAGGCGAGTCTGCTCTGAATGTCAGGCAAATTGGGTACTTTCACCGGAGTCGTGAACGGATTCCATCTGCAACAATATTCATATTATTAATTTAATCCTCGCTAAAATAGGCTTAAAAAAATAGGTTGTAACGGTTATAAGACGGTTATAAGTCCTAGCGGTGAATACGTATAGTGAGACGCAACGAAATATAGTGACAACTGGCGCAAACACAAAAAAAAATGAATTGGCCATTTTCTGGTGGCAACCATTTTAGATTTGAAATGTATCGTAGTGTATAGTGTTCTACTATGTAGTCAAGAACTTTCATTTGATCGGCGGCCATTTTGGTCGAATTTTTGACAAACATAGCTAAAACACTCCTGTCTAATTATTCATCTTTCAAACAAAATGAAAATAGCTTCATTAATTCTAGCTAAGATACCACAGACAGACACAGGCCCGTCAAACTTATTAGGATTCCGTCATTTTTGCGTCAGAGGTTAAAAAAAAAGACAGGCATGGAAGAAGTTAATACTTCTTCTCATTATTCCTCGTCCTATTCCTCGTAAGTCTTTAACTATGGAGTAGATGTGTTCAGCGCCCAACTGAAGTTAGTTACGTTTACTAAAAACTTTGAGTAGCTAACTTCAGGCTGCCGGTTATTCGTGACGGTGCGCGCACATCGTCAAAATGTCCTCTCATCATTTTTCTCTAACATAAATAAATAAATATTGAAGCATCTGACCCCTAACTTAGCAAAGCTTGAACTATGGAAGTCAGATAGCTGATATAATACTTATATATTTTTAAATACATACCTATTATACATGGAAAACACCCAGGCATAGTCCAAATATTTGTATCCATCGCACAAATATTTTCAAAACATGTATAACATCAAAAACGTACCTCTTCCAAAGCAGCCACCAGCCCGAGAGGTCGTCGCCGTAGTTCGTGAGGTCGGTATCATCTTGCGAACCCACATCGATGGCCAGAATGTGTTTAGCGCCGAACGAACGCATTACATCCGCTGAAATACCGGAACGAATTGTTGACAAAATGTCTAATAACATAAGGAACGTGAGCAATTGAACTAACATTAAGAACAACTACTAACATTAAGAATGGTTTAAAGAAATAATCAAATATTAACATTACTAAAATTCGTACCAAACGGTTTGAGTTCACTTTACTTTTAGCTTTAGAGTGGAATAAGTTCCCGGCTCATTGTTTCCTGTGAGATACAGTCTAGAACTTTTCAAGGTCAGATTGAATAGGTACTTTTTTTTAGGACAGCGTGCGTTACTTTCGACCACACCGTCGCTTACTATACATAGTTATATTCCAGACTATCTGTGTTCCAGATTACAATCTGATCGATTCAGCTGTTCTTACGTGATTTAGCTACAAACATGCAAACTTTCGCATGTATAAAATCAGTAAACTTAGCTTACGATGAGGAATGACATAGTCTTGTAGTCAAAAAGCCCATATAAAACTAAAAAAATATAAAAATAGCTAGAATATCAGATACATACCCGGTACGTTGTTGGTGTAGCATCCGTCAAGCAATAGATGTCCATCCATGGGGTCGCATATCGGGGGAAAGATGCCGGCGATGCTCATTGAAGCCCGGCAGTATCGCCAGAGCATACCTGGTGTTATCAGGGCCAGGGGCCGGTCAGAACTGGTCAGGACTCAACCAGACTAGCTCCTAGCAAGACTTGTGAAGCTAGCAACACAGGTCAGACCAAACTCAACCTAGCAAGACTTGTAAAGCTAGCGATACAACTCAGACCAGACTAGCTTCTAACAAGACTTGTGAAGATAGCAATACAAGTCAGACCAGACTAGCTTCTAACAAGACTTGTAAAGCTAGCAATACAAGTCAGACTAGACTAGCACCTAGCAAGACTTGTAAAGCTAGCGATACAAGTCAGACCAGACTTGGTCCTAGCAAGACTTGTAAAGCTAGCGATACAAGTCAGACCAGACTAGCTTCTAACAAGACTTGTCAAGCTAGCAATACAAGTCAGACCAGACTAGCTCCTAGTAAGACTTGTGAATCTAGTAGTACAAGTCAGACCAGACTAGCTCCTAGTAAGACTTGTGAAGCTAGCAATAAAAGTCAGACCAGACTAGCTTCTAACAAGACTTGTGAAGATAGCAATACAAGTCAGACCAGACTAGCTTCTAACAAGACTTGTGAAGATAGCAATACAAGTCAGACCAGACTAGCTTCTAACAAGACTTGTGAAGATAGCAATACAAGTCAGACCAGACTAGCTTCTAACAAGACTTGTGAATCTAGTAATACAAGTCAGACCAGACTAGCTTCTAACAAGACTTGTGAAGATAGCAATACAAGTCAGACCAGACTAGCTTCTAACAAGACTTGTGAATCTAGTAATACAAGTCAGACCAGACTAGCTTCTAACAAGACTTGTGAAGATAGCAATACAAGTCAGACCAGACTAGCTTCTAACAAGACTTGTGAATCTAGTAATACAAGTCAGACCAGATTAGCTTCTAACAAGACTTGTGAAGATAGCAATACAAGTCAGACCAGACTAGCTTCTAACAAGACTTGTGAATCTAGTAATACAAGTCAGACCAGACTAGCTCCTAGCAAGACTTGTAAAGCTAGCGATACAAGTCAGACCAGACTAGCTTCTAACAAGACTTGTGAAGATAGCAATACAAGTCAGACCAGACTAGCTCCTAGTAAGACTTGTAAAGCTAGCGATACAAGTCAGACCAGACTAGCTCCTAGCAAGACTTGTAAAGCTAGCGATACAAGTCAGACCAGACTAGCTTCTAACAAGACTTGTGAAGATAGCAATACAAGTCAGACCAGACTAGCTCCTAGTAAGACTTGTAAAGCTAGCGATACAAGTCAGACCAGACTAGCTCCTAGCAAGACTTGTAAAGCTAGCGATACAAGTCAGACCAGACTAGCTTCTAACAAGACTTGTGAAGATAGCAATACAAGTCAGACCAGACTAGCTCCTAGCAAGACTTGTGAAGATAGCAATACAAGTCAGACCAGACTAGCTTCTAACAAGTCTTGTGAAGATAGCAATACAAGTCAGACCAGACTAGCTTCTAACAAGACTTGTGAAGATAGCAATACAAGTCAGACCAGACTAGCACCTAGCAAGACTTGTAAAGCTAGCGATACAAGTCAGACCAGACTAGCTTCTAACAAGTCTTGTGAAGATAGCAATACAAGTCAGACCAGACTAGCTCCTAGTAAGACTTGTAAAGCTAGCGATACAAGTCAGACCAGACTAGCTCCTAGCAAGACTTGTGAAGATAGCAATACAAGTCGGACCAGACTAGCTCCTAGCAAGACTTGTAAAGCTAGCGATACAAGTCAGACCAGACTAGCTTCTAACAAGACTTGTGAAGATAGCAATACAAGTCAGACCAGACTAGCTTCTAACAAGACTTGTGAAGATAGCAATACAAGTCAGACCAGACTAGCTTCTAACAAGACTTGTGAAGATAGCAATACAAGTCAGACCAGACTAGCTTCTAACAAGACTTGTGAATCTAGTAATACAAGTCAGACCAGACTAGCTTCTAACAAGACTTGTGAAGATAGCAATACAAGTCAGACCAGACTAGCTTCTAACAAGACTTGTGAATCTAGTAATACAAGTCAGACCAGACTAGCTTCTAACAAGACTTGTGAAGATAGCAATACAAGTCAGACCAGACTAGCTTCTAACAAGACTTGTGAATCTAGTAATACAAGTCAGACCAGATTAGCTTCTAACAAGACTTGTGAAGATAGCAATACAAGTCAGACCAGACTAGCTTCTAACAAGACTTGTGAATCTAGTAATACAAGTCAGACCAGACTAGCTCCTAGCAAGACTTGTGAAGATAGCAATACAAGTCAGACCAGACTAGCTCCTAGCAAGACTTGTGAAGATAGCAATACAAGTCAGACCAGACTAGCTTCTAACAAGACTTGTGAAGATAGCAATACAAGTCAGACCAGACTAGCTTCTAACAAGACTTGTGAAGATAGCAATACAAGTCAGACTAGACTAGCACCTAGCAAGACTTGTGAAGATAGCTATACAAGTCAGACCAGACTAGCTCCTAGCAAGACTTGTAAAGCTAGCGATACAAGTCAGACTAGACTAGCACCTAGCAAGACTTGTAAAGCTAGCAACAGAAGTCAGACCAGTGGTAGTCATGACTACCTCAGAGCATAGTCTCCGTTTGGATCTAAAGAGTTGGAATATCACTGTATCTTAATAATTGAGATCTGACCAAACTGACCACAGCCCGTACCATGAGTTGTTACTACGATGAATATTAAATTGACTTAATAATAATTATTGACTTCTGATATTAATGTTTATTGCAATAAAAATATCGTTCAGCGCTTTTGTGAACCTTATCGCCCGAGGAAAAGGTATAAGGCTGCGTGGCGCAGATCTCACAAATCCATCACAATAAGAACTCATAGTTGCAGAGATCTTTGTTTCAGGGTTGCCATCACTTACCTTGGGCAGGGCTGAGTGTAAATATTTACCCGGACCTTTTTCAATGATTTGATTGTATATGGTTTACTTTCGATTTTCCTAAGATATATTTTTTTAAAAGCGTAATAGTTTTTATCAAAATATCCCCAAGCTAAACAACATAAAAGATATTATGAAATGTGTGTACTGTAAACACTGAAAGGTTAGTCTGTGCTACAAGAAACGAAAATGAAAGTATGTTATCAAACTATCGCCCTATTTTGGAACCAAAAACTACTAAGTCAGTAAATGTTCCATCAACAGATTATGTCTATCTCTTTCTTTCGCTGATGATACCGTCACTGACTACAGTTTTGTATCTAAGACTATCAAGAATAAGTACTATTTTAAATTGAGTACCAAACTAAATAATCAATACCTACAACAGTCGTTTACAACGATTGAACATTAAATATTTTCACTCAGCCTAAAGTAGCGCACCAATAGCACGTACGGCGTTCTCTTAAGACGTGAAACGGCGCTCTGCGATTGGTTTACCTGGCAGGTTGTTGACGTAACCGCCGTCCAATAGGAGGTGGCCGTCTACCGGGTCGCAGAGCGGGGGCATGTAACCGCTCAGAGACATCGAGGCGCGAATGTATCGCCAGAGGGAACCTGCGCCCCAAAGTGAGTCAGTGGCGACATCTATACACCTTATACACACAATAGACCGCCTAACTTGCTTCTAACGCCTATCTGAAATGGTTATAGCTTCGCTATAGTTCTCTTTTTGTTAAAACCGACTTTCAAACAAAGGAGGTCTTTCAATTTCAACAGTATTTTTTTGTTACCTAGATTTTTATAAGTGAACCAATTTTTTGTACAGTTTTTATTTGATAAGGGCTAAGATTACCACTTAGTGGCATCCAGATTGGACGACATAATCAGAAAGCGATGGCGGGACGACCACGACACGCATCTAGTTGTCTAGTTTGACTCAAGACAGGAAAATAGAAGGAAGATGGATAAGGAGACCTTTGCTCAACATTAGGATACAATGGCCTATATAATTTTATTTCAAATAAAAATGCAAGAAATTTTGAAAATTTTATCGAGATTTGACCAGATGTTTTTGAGTTTATCTCAATAACGCATAATGATTTCGACTACATTGGTGATTTCCTCATTTTGTTGTAATCTTATAGTATCCATCATTTATTTATACCAATGTAGACATATCATTTTTTTATTTCAGAGAATACATTTTCAAATTCGTTTCAGAACTATTATTAAAATTTGTTGAGTACTAAAAAAAGTCAGTTGTTTAGTTTTTTTAGTCGTTTCAAATAAAATTGAGAATTATAGCAAAGACATAAATGACAATTTTAGTTAGACCCTATAATAGAAAATGAAGCTCTATCTATAATCAAGTCGTATGGGACGAAAAATAAAATTAAATTGTATCTGATTTTTTTAATTTGGCGGCAATATTTTTTTATTCATGGATCACTTGTTCACATGTTCGAATACGTTCCTAACTTTGATAACAAATTGACCGGGTAGCAAATTAATATTGGCATTGATTATAGTATTACAAAAAACATTTTCATTGAAATCTGATCAACTGATTATGTTACATTCTTGCTACTTACATACTTGTTACTTTTGAACGATATTATGTAAACCTATTACATACAACGTAACTGATTTATGTAATATTACGTCACAGATGTCACTAAAAACTATTTCTTGTTAAGAAATGAACTGCACAACACAATCCATGGAAAGGAAAAAATGATTATGGAAAACCAATTTCAGTATCGAAGATCAATTTTATCAGAATGCAAACGCCATTTTTTCACCAATTTAAAAGGTTAGATGTTTGGTAAAATGTGTCTCGATAGTAAACTTTATTGCTATAACGTTAAGGTATGTACGTTGTTGAAGTGATTATAGTGATATATTTTAACATGCATAACATGCAACAGAGTATTGTACAGTATTAACAGCATTTTACACATTGCACGATTGTGTTTAGTGTAACGTATAGAAAGGTTAGACACTAACGGAAAATTCACAACGTAAATCTCAAATAAATAGCATTTTTTTATCAAACGTAATATAATACATTTTTTAATTATTTTTGAGTTTTGTGTATTGTCGCTTGCACGTTGCACGAACTTTGTAGATTGCACGAATATTAACACACAATGCACGAACTTTATACACAATATGTACGATACTATGTGCTCTGTACTTTTATTAAATAAATATTAAACGTGAATACGACACCAATACTTTACAAACACATATTATGTTAAATAAAAAAATAACTATTGCACGAAGAATCTCGGTATCTTTCGTACGGAGTGAGCTATGCATATCTAATACAATGACGGATGGAACAACACTACAAAAGAAACCAACGAAACAAGAACCACACTCATGCAAAATGTGTAAATGACAATGAAAACAGGGTGCTACATGAAATGATGCAAATATTACAACATGTATACTCATATCCATTATCCAACCCGACAACATATAACGATTATACAATAAATTAAAAAAAAGAGCTCGCGTTAAAAGCGTTATTCGGTAAACCAATCACAAGCGCAGATTCCCATATATTTATTTAATTAACGGTAAATAATGGCAACCCAAAGCAAAGGGGGGGATCGTAGACGTTAAATCTTCGGGCTTTACATTTACAAAAACAATCACAACACCAAGGGGGGTAAATACATTGTAAAATACCGTGTGGTCTATTACAGACAAAAAAAAACACATAAATGCAAGTGAGTGTGGTTGTCAATAACAGGACAAAATAAAAATGTAGCGGACGCTACGTACAACGACGATCTATGGAGAAACAAGAATTAGTGAATAAGAAGATTCACTATTCAAGATTCTAAATGAATAGACGGGTCACACACGTTTGATATAGTCAGTCCTGTCCGCAGTGTCAAAAAGGCAGGGATCACGCGCGCGCACTGTGTTTGAAAAACGCCACCGGACGCGGCCGAAACTTAAATCGAACTGGACTGACTACATCATACGTCAGTTACTCGTGTATTAATTTAAAATGTGTAATAATAACGTTAGTGGTAATATTAAGACTTGGAAGATTCTGTTTGACTTTGGAATTTGAAAAAAATCTTGCTTCGCCACTTGGGGTGTACCGAAACTCTGAATTCGCGCAACGCTCGTTTAACTTCGGCAGAGTTCGTGTCGACCGACCAGGCGTAATTATATTGTAAAATAAGTTACTTTCCACGCAGAGTGATATTTCAATGTTGATTAATGCGCCTTTTTACGGGTTAAGTTGTTTACCCGTTATTGTTAAGCAAATATTCTGTAAATAATGTTTCCACATTCTCAATTTTTATTAATTATTATTTACTTTTATTTTAACTTGTTTCTCCAATATATCGGTACAGTGTGCTCAGCTCTTAAATAGCTCGTGTATAGATCCAACCACCAGAGATATTAGATCGTAAGATGGCTAGACCGACTCCGCAACATGTGACAGTGACATTTGTATAAAACAAAAAAAAAAACGTACAAGTAAATCTGGTCAGCAGATTGATACTACATTACATACTTCTTTGTTGTGAGCATGCAAAGTATTGTTTTATTAACATTTATATTGACATATATAACACATATAATATTAATTAGCAGTTGGTTACGAAAGGTGTCATTATTGAGCTTAATCGTATCATCTGACGCCAACAAAGACGCCATAATTCATCCGACGTGTCATCCGAAGATGTCACGATTCATCCGAAGATGACACGATTCATCGGAAGATACCACGATTCATCCTAGGATGACACGATTCATCCCAGGATGATACGTTTCATCCGAAGACGACTAATTCCAGATGATACGATTAACAAGTTGACAGCTGACGTAATGAAGATCGTGATTAATTCTATTTACTCTCAAGTTACAATTTCATTTTCTAGCTCAACTCAAGCTGGATAATGTAATTGTATTTATTAACATATTCTCAGTATTATCACACATTGAACAGCCTTCCACACACACAACAAACACGTAAATCAGATACTGTCAAATAATTTGACAATAAATTGTAAATTAATTTGACAGGTAATAAGACTTTACTCTCGATACCGATTAAATAATGCATATTATTACAACTACAAGTAATACCATAGGTCCACAACGATAGCAGAAATTTTGATAAGAAGACATATTATTTCCATCACGAAATACTCAATTAGGCAACGAACTCAGCAGTTAAAAACGAATTTGCCTATTGAGATGTTGACCGGAGAAAATGCGTGAAATTTTAATTGACTTGATATTTACGTTTCACAGTGCTATCTATCATCATCAACGTCTTCAGTCTACATAAACCCACTGCTGGGTAAAGACCAATAGCTACGTGTCACTATGCTGTCATGTGGCAGGCATGTTGCTTACCATCAGGAACATGCTCGTCTCGTCACTCTTTATCCTCATTCATCAGCTCATTCGCGTTATCCACGCGAAGCTCGTGATCTCATTGTACCATAATCAGTTAAATAGCTAATTAAAACTGTGAAACTATAACAACAAACATTTTCTGCTTGTACTTTTAGTTTTATCTTTTTAAGTTCTTTCGTCTATAAAATTTAACTTGAAAAAAAGTCACGTTATTTAGAATATTATGATATCGAGAGTAAAGTTATTGTTAGGGTTAGTAAAGTGCAAAGCCGTAATCACAATAAAACACAAATAAAATAAAACGTTTCCCTGTCCATGAACGTGTTGTGTTAATAAATGTTAAACATTTAAATTAAAATGAACACATTAAAGTTGACAAAATAAGATTAATTAAAACCCAGACTTCCAGAAATTTCCATGCCATTTTGAGTTTTGCTGTCAATTTAAAGCATGGCGAATGGTGATTTTTTTTTTTCAGTTATTTCTATGGGCAAACCAATTTATGTTCACTCGGGCCTTTTCTCACAAGGCTCTCTTCGTGAGAGTGTGAAGTAAGGCCATAATTCACCATGCTCAAGTGCGGATTGGTAGATGAAAATGAGTGTCATCATTGTCCTTCACATGTCCTAGAAAGCTGTTTTTTTTAAACACGCCTGTTTCTTTACTATATTTTCATTCACCGTTAAGCTCACTTTGGCTAGTGGTGAAGACAAATTTGTACATCTGCACTTCGAAGATCACTAAGAAGTGTGGGATTCGAACCCTCACGATTGTGAAAGACTTTCCAGGAACTGGGTTACCATGGCATACAGAGAGCTATAGATTATTCATACCAGTAGTGATTTCGTTGCAGTCAATATAAGATTGACTTGATGAAACCTTCTATAATTTTGAAAGTAGTGCTCTGGTTTTTTGTGTCAAGCTCACTGTAACTTCAGTGTTAATATATCAGACAAAAATAGTGCACATTCAATACTTTCATAAATATATTCGTACACTGTGCTCTTGAAAGAGTGGAAATTTGAAATACATTTAAAGAAATATCACAGCAAAAAAATATATTTTTGGTGTTAAGCTGTGTTATGATCGTTGAATCGTAGGCATTTTTTTCCAACGCAGATCTAAAACTAATACTTCAAAGCTACTTCAAGCTAGTTGTCGCATTTCTCGGACGTTTCAACTCTGTGAAAGACTATCGTCTCGTATCCCACTTTAAAAAAGGCTTTCTTTCACTTTGCCATCTGTTCTGTCTCGGTCCTATGCTAATCCATGTCAAAGTTCGACCCTCGATGGTTACGAATACTATACCATAATTCTGGGTACAAACTATATAGAAGAAATTTACTTGTAGAGGTAAAAAACAAAACACAGCCTATAACAGTTTGGGATAATAATGAACTGTTGAAATGTTGTGAAACGGTTTTTAAAGTAAAAACCTACTTTTAAAGACGTTAGATTACGTCAACCATACAAATTGTAAATGTTTCAAGGATAAAGGTGTGGTACCTTAAGGCTTACTTGATACATTGTTCATATAACCAAAAAGTTACGTGGAAGAGATCGCTATCAGCGATAAAATAACCTTTTGTGTCCAAAAAGTTTTGATTGTAAGTTTATGACTCACCATGTCGATATACCCTCAAAGAAATAAAAAAAAAACGTGGACATAAGTTTAAAGCTCATGTACACGTTTAAGAACGTTTGAAGCACGTTTCTTGAAATACGAGAGCTAGGTATTAAACATCCAAAAGTGAACAAACCCGACTCATCATGTCGATGTGCACTCAACAAAAAAAAATACATACCTACGCTTGAAGCGCGTCCATGTAATTCGAGAACTAGGTATTCATTAACCAGGGTGTTAACCTTTGGATGGGTACTCAAAGTGACCAAGCCCTGAAAAGACCATGCCAATGTACCCTCAAACAAAAACGTCCATGAAATCCGAGAATTAGGCGTTAAGTCAGCCTAAAGTCATCAAAACTCTGGACGTCGTAGTACCCTCAAAAAAAACAAACACAAATACGTTTGAAATGCGTCGAAGAAATGCGAAAACTAGGTATTAACAAGGGGGTTAACGATGACACAAAGTGACTGAATCCCGGACTCACCGTGCCGGTGCACCTTTTTGGTGGAAGAGGGGAATAACTAAACGCCCGAAGAGAACCAAGCCCTGGAGTTACTATGTCGATGTACCCTCAGAAAAAAACGCTTGAAGCGCTTCCAAGAAATTCGTGAACTAGACAAACCTACTAACCAAACCGTGGACTAACAATGTCGTAGTACCCTAAAAAAACACAAGCACGCTTGAAACGCGTCCATGATATGCGACAACTAGCTGTTGAGACTCAAAGAGACCAAACCCTGGACACACCACGTCGAAGTACCCTCAAAACAAAAAGTGTACACAAATACGTTTGAAACGCGTCCACGAAATTCAAGAACTAGGTGTTACTGGAGAGTTTGACCATCCACCCAAAGTGACCAAACATCCTTTAAATGCGAGAACTAAGACTAAGAAGGTTTTAACGAGTGTGTTAACTATGACCCAAAGTGACTGAACCCTGGCCTACCACGTCAATGTAGGTACTCTTAAAAAACAAAAAAAACGTCCATGAAATGCGACAACTACGTGTTAGCCACGCCCCATAGTTCCGTTCCCTCCTCCCGCGCCCCGCGCCCCGCACTCACCGTGCCGGTGCACTCTCATGCAGCTGGAGCTGATGTCGGTGGTGACGGTGAAGTACGGCAGCCACAGGTCCTCGATGTGCACCTCCCCGAACGTGGTGCGGATCGTGGTGTTGAACTGCCGCCCGGAGAACATCGACGTGGCCGGGTACGTCAGGTCGAGCAGCTGTTTGCCCCATTGGGTCATTTTCTGGAAACGTTTCATTTGAAAAGTTTTTCAAGTGCTAACTTTTTTTGACGCACCACACAGATTTTTCGTTGCCTATGAATTGAGCTGAAGCGTCACGCTCGTACATGAAATGAATCTTCGTGAGGACAATACTGACGCATTTCTAGATGGTCGGTTCGAAACATGGCAGCAAGAAGGCTGGTTAGAACCATGCCTATTTAGGCCAGATGGCCATGCTTAGAAGACTTATTTAGACGAAACTGATTTGAAGACTTATTCCAGACTAGCAATTAGCCAAAAGCGCCTTCCCCACCCATGTAGTTTCCAAAATGACCTACCAAATTCTGAGCCAATTTTTATTAAATTTATTTAATACCAACCTGTGACCACTCCCTGGCCTTCTGCGTGACCGTGGTAATGTTCCTCTCCATACACCACAGGGCCCCCATGAACGCGCCTATGCTCACGCCACCCACCATGTCGATCGGGATACCGGCCTCCTGGAATTTATATTATGTGGTATTGTAATAAGGGATAATATAACTTAAATATGTTACGTGTTTGCATCTCGTGGCAATATAGGAAAAATTTGCTATAAAGATATTTGAATGCAAAGAATTCGTTCACTGAAAATTCTACAATAATTTTGTTTTTATTATTCTTTCACAATCCAATGATTACACCGGCACATAACATATAAGTAGTCTGTACTTTGGACCTCGCGCACCGGGCATGTATTTCGACCCGCCGAATCAATCTAATACATAAATGTCTAGTGCCACATGGTGCGGATAAGGTCTAGTGTCACCTGTATAATGTCTATAAATTTCCATATAAAATTGAATTCAAAACACACGACGCGGTTTACGGCCGCGGCGGCTGCGGCAGCCGCGCGGCGCCCGCGTGGCTGCGCGCAATTCTTGCGCAGTAGCTTTCCGGAGCAGAAACCGCGAAAACCTGCGGTCTCGTGAGTGTTGAAACAAAACCGTCGCGCGGCGCGGCACCGAGCCCGCGCGCGGGCGCGGTTTGAAACCGCGTCGTAAAAACTGGCTCTATCACCCGGGTAATGTCTAGTATCACCGTTATCACCCGGATAATGTCTAATGTCACATGTATCACCCGGATAATGTCTAGTGTCACCTGTATCACCCGGGTAATTCTAGTGTCACCGTCATCACTCGGATAAGTCACTCGGATCGTCTAGTGTCACCTGTATAATGTCTAGTGTCACCTGAATAATGTATAGTGTCACCTGTATCACCCGGATAATGTCTAGTATCACATGTATTACCCGGATAATGTCTAGTATCACCTGTATCACCCGTATCACCCGGACAATGTCTAGTATCACCTGAATAATGTCTAGTGTCACCTGTATAATGTCAAGGGTCACCTGTATAATCCTGATAATGTCTAGTATCACCTATTTAGTGTCTAGTGTAAGCTAGTGTCACCTGTATCACTCCGATAGTGTCTAGTGTCACCTGTATCAGCCGGATATCTAGTGACACCTGTACAAAGTCTAGTATCACCTGTATCTGTACCCGGATAATGTCTAGTATCACCTGTATCTGTACCCGGATAATGTCTAGTGTCACCGGTATGACCCGGATATTGTCTAGTATCACCTGTATATAGCCTAGTGTCACCTGTATAGTGTCTAGTGTTACCTGTTTCACCCGGATATTGTCTAGTGTCACCTGTATCATCCGGATATTGTCTAGTATCCCCTATATAGTGTCTAATGTCACCTGTATAGCTCAGATCATGCCGACGTGCGCAGCGCCGCGCACACCGCCGCCACCCAGCACCAGACCCACCGCGGTGCCGTAGAGCTTCCGACGCTTCCGACATCAACACCTTGCTGTACAGCAG
Source organism: Ectropis crepuscularia (assembly GCA_963693475.1). Classification (NCBI taxonomy): domain Eukaryota; kingdom Metazoa; phylum Arthropoda; class Insecta; order Lepidoptera; family Geometridae; genus Ectropis; species Ectropis crepuscularia. Next base: position 30,030,327 of record OY856339.1, on the reverse strand, counting down.
ACTCGGATAATGTCTAGTGTCATCTGTTTCACCCGGATATAGTCTAGTGTCACCGGTATCACCCGGATATGGTCTAGTGTCACCTGTATCACCCAGATAATGTCTAGTGTCACCTGTATAGCGCGGATCATGCCAACGTGCGCGGCGCCGCGCGCACCGCCACCACCCAGTACCAGCCCCACCGAGGTGCCGGTGAGCCAACGCGCCAACCGGGAGAAGTCAGAGTGAACCGACGCCTCGGACATCAACACTTTGCTGTACAGCTCACTCTGAAAACATCACCAAACAATGACAGATTAGATACATAGATACCTCTTTATTGCGACAAAATAAAAAATAAATATTACATTAAAACACTTATCAACTAATGCCACAAATGGCGGCTTTATATGTGTGAGCAAGGAAAGGAAAGGGAATTCGCCTACACAAGGTAAGGCGAGACGAAGTGACATTTTTCCTAATATTAGTAATTAAATACTATCATATAAAACAAATCAATACAAGTACATAATCGTCCATGGTAAAAACAGGGAGTTTCAAACATATACACGGTCCGGTACTGGCTCTCGCTATATACTCACGATGCGGCACTGGCTCTATCTCTAAGCCCTGTAATTTCTCTGGAAACATTGCCCTTCAAACCGGAACACAGTAATGTTTGCACATTACTGCTTGGCGGTAGAATAACTGGCAAAAGTGTGGTACTTCAAAAAGGGACTTACTGCACATGTACTTAAGATGCATGTGTAGTTAAAATAGGCAGCTATCCAATCTAAATCTATTTTGTTGAACGTGTATCATTTGTTTATTGTTATAGGTTTCAATTATTTAAATCTGTTTTTGTTTTTATAAATGTATTATATTAACTATTAAGTTTTCCTGCGGCGACGAACTACCTAATGTATTTATTTATAAGTGTTCTCATGGAAATGATAATTATCTTATATGAGAATAAATGTCTATAAACCTAAACTTCCCCATGCGGACTCTGCCAAGAGTCCTACCACTACAAAACTCTACACACTACAAAAACTACATGTACTCACGATGCGGTACTGGCTCTTGCGCGTGAACATGCGGTGCGGACAGCGCACGTGGTGGTGCTGGCTGACCCACGTGCGCATGTTCAGCCAGTGCACGGTGCCGGACGGGTTGGCGCCGCCTTCTCGGTGCAATAACACCAGTTCCTTCTGCGTGCGGATCGCTAGACGCTCGATCTCCTTCTCGATCTGCGAAATAAATTACATTTTAGCTATACATCATCATCGTCATCATAATCAGCCCACATTTGTCCACTGTTGGACACAGGCTTCTCCAATAATACACCACTCAAACGGAGCTAAATATGAGGCAACTTTAATCTCAGCCGGTGATGGGCAGCAGCGTCACCGGTGCAAGAAATTGTGCCTCAGTCGCCATCCTACTTGTACAGATAGTGCAATCCACGAAGACGCGCCCCACTATTCCTCCTAACCGTTAATAGAATATGTGTGCAAGCTTCCGTCAATGTTTGAGTGTTATCGGTACACACTAATAGGGTACAATCCTCAAAAAAACTAAGTAGCCCGTTAGTTAGATTGCCAAAAAATATTGTACACGTATTTTTTTTTGTTTCACAAACAAAAAATGACGTAGATACAGCGCTTCGAAGTTTCGTGTGACGTCAAATGTGAGTACGATTTTGCTCACGAGTGACGTCGCGACCCCCCTACTCTCGAGGTTTGATGGTCTATATCTTTGACGATTTTTTATATTATGAAAAAACAAAAAATACGTGTCCAATATTTTTCCATGATCAAGCTGACGGACTAATTAGGATAGTGTATTTTTAACCAAGTCCGGTACCCTATTACCTATGAATGCACACGCACACTACAATGACTGGTGAATGGTTTGCGACTGACGCTCGGAGCAAACGCGATTGGTGGAGAAAAAAATTGGTGGGGCGCGTCTTCGTGGATTGCACTATCTATACGTGTACTTAGTAATATAGTGGCGACTACGCCCAATATTTAATTACGTCACGAGGAACTCACGTATGCTTTAATAGTCGGGCCAATCCGAGTGGAGTCGACTCGAGGTAGCCGGCCAATTTTTTCAAGGCGAGTGTACGCGTGTGATTGCTGCCCGTTTGGCACTGATACACTGTGCCTAATATTCTATAACAAAACTATCTAAGTCCCCCGGCCGCCCTGTTATTCCTGGCCAAGGCAGCAGCCATGGTAACGGCAGGTCAGGGGGTGCGAAGAATCCCCGGGATACGGTAGTTCGCCAAATGGGTCGCAGCTAGTAACGAAGTAATATTAGTAATGATTACCTTGCCAATACTGGGTTGTTTGTCTCCCAACGCGACGATGAGTATACAGTCGGCTTGTCTGATGCAGCGTTGCGTCCACTGCGTCAAGCTTGGGTCACATTGATATAGTGCCACCTGAAAATTAAGATAACTTGACGAAACATTACGAAAATAAATTATAATTCATTATAGGCAGTTTAAGAAAATTTGCTTAAAATCGACATGTTATCGATACGATAGCTCCGCCAATTGAGAATGAATTTTGATGATTCTTTTTTAGTCTGGTAGATCATAGTACAGAGGTATGGGTCCTATTTGAAGTTCATCGAAATCCGTGAAGCGGTTTTTGAAATATTATCGAAAATGTGCTTACTTCGACGACGAATTCGTCCTAGGTCGCTGTTTCATCAATTTCATTTTCATTCAATTAAACACACTTTCACAATATGTTTTTTTTTTTGAAGAAAATTAGATTATTAGATGTGGCGGTCAAACGCAAACCTCTTTGATGGAAAAGAGTTCAAAAATATATTGATAAACTCACTTTGTGTTTGTCCTCCTGCTGCGCCAGCCAAGAGCTGAGCCGGTACTCGTTGTTGGGATCCATGATGGTCAGCCCGAGGAGTTTCCTGATCACGTCCGAGGTCAGACGGACCGTGGGACCTGGGTAAAGGTACGAAAAACAAGATTTATAAAAAAAATCCTTTTAAAAAGTATTATTTGTTATGATGGTGTTGTGTGTGCATTGCATTGGCCACGAATAAAATTATTTATTCATTTTACGAAAGCTGTGAAAAAAAAATTTACTCGCCATTTTGTAGTGGCGGCCATCTTGGATTTAAAATGTATTATAGTGTAACGTGTTAAGTGGAGGCCATCATGGATTTAAAATGTATTATAGTGTAACGTGTTAAAGTATTATAATAGTCAAGCTCCTTCATTTGATACCCATATTGAGGAAGCTGTGAAAGATATTTCATCCGCCATTTGGTAGAGGCGGCCGTCATGAATCGTTATTTACCAAACATAGCTAAGAATCACCGCAAGAGAACTGGCAATAAAAAAACCGCATTGAAATAATAGTAGCATAATAGTTTAATATAATAATTAGTTGCTTTTTGACCGAGCAGCTCACCCTGGCCATACAGAGAGGAAACGCAGCGAGTGTTTTGGGCACTTTCGGGCAGGGGTCAGTGCACTATGGTGTCTTTGACAATGTGAATAATTGTGTTTTTTTTTTTTTTCAGTGGACATTTGATATACTTATGTAAAATTTTGTGACATAAATAAATATTTATATTATTACCGAATCTAGTTTACCCCATACCTGCCTACCCCCATATCGGCCCTATAAAAACGATTGCTCACTGAGCCTCGGTCATTCTCTGCGTGGGATTCGGACGTGCTGGTTCTCTTTGAGACACTAAGTGTCTTAGTTTTACTTGAAATTGAAGTAGCATAGTTGTTTTGGATAATGATCGGTAGATTTGTGTGATCACTATTTTTTTTTTAAAGTTAACTAGCTTAGGTTCGATATCAATATAATAATTTAATTAATATTATTATGTTATTTTAATAATAATCTCACCAATAGCCCCCAGAGAATGGTACAGTTCGTAAGTGAAGGCGGTCAGAGGTACGTCGTCGCTGACCGGTACCACCGCTACCGTGGAGAAGTTGTGTTGCGACGGTCGGGACTCCAGCGGCGCCGCGCCCAGACCCGCAGTTGGCTTCTGCCAGGAACCTGAGACAATATAAAATAAAAGTTTTGGATATAAAAATATTAAACATATTTCATTAATAAGCCTACTCAGCAGGCAACGTTAACTGGTATTATAAACTTTTTGACCGCCAGAGTCACCTATACTTGACAAGCGCTAGCGAGCCCTGTGCGCCAACGACGTCTATGGTTAACGAAATAAAGTGGCCAAGTGCGAGTTGGACTCGCCCATGAAGGGTTCCGTTGCAGCAAGTAACATAATATACATAGTACACGTAGTTCTTGTAGTTCCTTGTAACTTTGATCGAAGTTTCAATAATAGTGTAAATATGACGTACTAAAAAAAAACTACTCATCAGATCGAGTTCAAACCAATTTTCGTTGGTAGTTTACATGGTAATGTACATCATATATTTTTTTTAGATTTTTCATTCTCTTACTTTAGAAGTTAGAGGGGGGGGGACACACATTTTACCAGTTTGGAAGTTCTCTCGCGCAAATTATTCAGTGTAGACGAAAATGATTTTAGAAACCTCAACACCATTTTTGAAGACCTATCGATAGACACCTCACACGTGTATGTTTGATGAAAAAAAAATTTTTGAGTTTCAGTTCTCAGTATGGGAGACAACCCTAATTTTTCTTTTTTTTAAATTTTTCTGTTCAAATCTTAATGCGGTTCACAGAATACATCTACTTACCAAGTTTCAACAGTGTAGTTCTCATAGTTTCGGCAAAAAGTGGCTGTGACATACGGACGGACAGACAGACAGACAGACATAACGAATCTATAAGGGTTCCATTTTTACGTTTTTACGGAACCCTAAAAACGCACTAGGTACACCAAAATATTGTGTGTTAGATATCAAATGGTGACAGCACTATTTTTTTTTAATTTTGTGCTATGTCGTACGCTTGGCGTACAGGGCACGAAAGTGCAATTTTGTCCTGGCGGTCAAAAGGTTAAAGCTAGTTGCTCACAAGAGCTAGTGTGTTGAAAAATGTATAGAGCTTAAGAATATTATAAGCTAAACATAGGTAGAGATGGTTGAGCGATAACATAATACCTTACTTTGACAATACTGGTATAATGAACAAAAGTGACAGTTTAAAAAAAATTGGCAGTCGTAAGAACTGCCGATAGAAGTGAAAACTTATAACTCAGAATTTGATAGCTTACTTTGGAACCACCATCTAGAAATGCACCAGCATTTCCCATTGGCTGACGCATTTCTAGATTGCCATGTCATGATGGGCAGGCCACGCCCTTTTAGCATTTCCCATTGGATGACGCATTTCTAGATAGCCAATGGCTATGGTCCCGAGTTTACCCGAAGATTTCTTATCATATTCGAGCGCGATGCTAGAATTAATTTCACAGCCCACGAAAAATCTGTCTAGGCGCGCCTAAAGAAGTTTTCACTTCAAAAAGTCCGATTTATGGATACTACTATTAGGATTTGAATAAGAATATTTTTAATGATGCACTGTGTAAAAATCGGCCTTAAAAAGGTTAGTATGACAGCAAGCGATAATAGCAGTGCACCCTCACTCGCTCAAGATCGCGCGGTTTTAGCCTACCGCTAGACCGTTCCTTCCAGGAAACAACGCTACAAAGGAAACGCGCTAGACAGGGACAGAGTTACGCGTTAGAAGAGAGCGTAGATGGCGAGTTGAAAATCGCGACAGGAATTGAGCGCTAATGCGAGCTGAATTGAACTTTGTTGTGTCCCAGCAAGAGTCGCTATTTATATAATTGTTTTCGGTAAGTGAAGCTTCTGTACTAATATTTATTCTGTGATAATAGTGAGTTTTTCAGCTGTTCTTACCTAGAATCCTGTGTCCCAGCAGATTGATGAGTCGAGTGACGACTACGGGGAAGCGTAGTTTGATAGCGTTGAACAATCCTTCGGGCAGCTTCGCTAGCTCCGAGTCTCTCACCGCCATGACAGTGGTGCTTCGACGAGTTTGAGTCACCATTTCTACCTGTAAATAAATAAATAGTGATGGACATTTCACACACAATACCGTCGGACCACAAACTAAGCATAAGCTTGTATTATAGCAGATAGCTGATATAGAGACGAACTTCTTAGCATTCCATGGATTCACGATGCGGGTGCCGGGTCCATCGTGTGGCAGAGAGAGAAATCTCGAATAGACCCCATGACTTGTGACTCGGGCGTAGGTTTAAAAGGGGCCCCTTATATTGACGTACGTCAACACTCACCTTCACTACTCGTATTTCTCTCCCTGCCCAGCCAAATCCGATATGATCCTACTAGTGCAGCTTTAGATACTCGTTCTAGTATAGAACTTACTACACTTCTGGACAAGCCAAGGTCTTTAAGCAGGTTATAGAGAGATTTTGCTGGTATACCTCTCGCTCCTACTTCTACAGCGTATAAATTAACTACATAGCCATTTTAAACACATACTAAAATACGTATTCATCACACAAATCTTTGCACTATGTAGGAATCGAACCCACGACCTTCGGCTTTGTAGGCTGACTTACTACCAACTAAGCCATGAGGCCGGTCAATTAACAAGTTAATACAGTTTTTTCATTTTGCTGCTTGTACAAGTAAATATTTCTATAGCCACGCGTTAACCACTTCATGGTGGAGGAAAATTTTACGGTTCGCGTCATCAGACATGCTAGTGTATGCAGCAAATGTAGGCAGTAAACAGTGTAGACAGACGGGGGTAACACTTCAGGGCGGGGCAGTCTTTGTAAAAATAAGCAGCTTACTAAATGTTCCCACTGCTGGGACTCGGGGCCTTATCTGGCAAGGAGACAGTCAAGGATATGATCCACACCACCACACCGTCACGGCCACAACACTGGCTTAGTGCAGGTTGGTGGATGACACATGACCTGAGAAGATTCTAGGTACATGTCAGTTTCTTCACGATGTTTCCGTTCACTATTTTTAACATGACTTCGAAAAGACAGAGGCTCCGGATCGCCAGTCGTCGTATAATTTGCTTTTTTTTTTTTAGTAAAATATAATCTAATCTAAACAAAATATAAGCTAGTGCGTACTCACAATGCCGACCAAGTCCCCTTTGCCGTACTCGCCCACTAGCTCCTTCTTCCCGTTGGGGTGTGTGATGACGGAGCGGAGACGTCCGCTCAGCACAATGAACGTAGACCCCGACTCCTCGTCCTGACGATACACCGCCCGGCCCGACTCTATGAATACCTAGAAAACATATCATATTACAAATATTAATTATTTTACAAATTTATAATTATTTTATTATCTTATCTTAATCTTAAATATATGTACTTATGTACTTATCTTATATAAATCTCCTGTCACGATGTTTGTCCGCGATGGATTCCTAAACTACTTAACCGATTTTAAATTAAATTGGCTCACCGCGAGCAGTCTGGTCCAACTTGAGAGATAGGATAGTTTTTATTTCGATTAATAGTCTTTAAATGACAATATCCGAGCGCAGCCGGAATGGGCCGCTAGTATTATTATAAAGATATTATATTACAAATCAAATCGACAATTTTCTTTTTTTTTTCGTTGCCTAGAAGAGATTTCTCGAATACGGTCGCCAATGAAAATGTCAAGTTTATGGCACTTCTTGAATGTCTTTTGTATTATTTCGCTTTTGTTGTGGCTTTAAATAAAGAGTTATCTTATGAGACATATTAGGCTACAGGCCCGTGAACAAAATTTACGTAGTAAATGAATTACCAGGAGACCTATGTAGGATGATAGAATGCGACAAAAATCATGCGACAAGGAGAAATGATCGAAGGTTGCCCCCCCCTCTTCGACTGTACACAGTTGGACAGCTTACAAGTGACGGCATAGTGCTGAATCTTATTACTTTATACCCTTCTATCATCCTACATAGGTCTCCTGGTGGTTCGTCACTACGTAAATTTTGTTCACGGGCCTGTAGTCTATATTGGGGTAGACGGGTTCTGGAGTGGAGACAGCGAATCGGTAAACGTAGTGTATGATGCCCTGAGACTAGATGGAGTGACAATATACGAAAGACGGCTGGTGACTGTTGGATACGTAAGGGATCGGGCTGAGTGGCTTATTATGAGAGAGGCCTATGCCCAACACAGGCTGATGATAACGAGATATTAAGTAGTGGTAGGTCTTAGCAGAGTCCGCTTTGGGAAGTACCACACCTTTGCCAAATATTCTACCGTCAAGCAGTAATGTGCAAACATTACTGTGTTCCGGTTTGAAGGGCAATGATTCCGGAGAAATTACAGGGCTTAGAGACATAATATCTTAGATCTCTGGGTGACGAGCGCAGTGCAGTGCTAGGTAATGATTTGGACTATCATGTTCCAATAGCTGCGTGTTACTGTGCTGTTATGTGGCAGGCATGTTGCTTACCATCAGGCACATGACCTGCTCGTCTCGTCACTCTATGCTATAAAAATATAATATATATATATATATTTCTAAACTTACCCAGTCGAGAGCGAAGTCCACCTGCCGCACAAACGGCGAAAGTCTTCGGACGACAGTATTAGCGATGTGTAGCACCACAGACGGTCTCTCGCGCATTATGCTGTACACCGTGCTCTTGGACAGCAGACCGATGCGAGAGAAATGCTTCGCTCGGATCGAGAAGAATGAAGGTTCACCGGTTAATACCGCTAGACCGCCTTCCACTTCGCCTGAGAAAAAAAGACATAATTTTAGAACTGTATTAACGGTAATAAATACCAAAAAATGGCAGTCATACGGACTGAACCTAGACGCTTTATTATTAACTCACATTATGGGACCTGAAGTTTATAACACACTTCCCAAAATAGTTATATCTGCCCCAAGTTTCGGCAGCTTCAAAAACAGATTAAAGTGCTGGCTTATCGATCAAACTTTTTATAGTTACACCGAATTTTTAGAGAGTGATGGCAAAGTCCTATAAAAATGTATACAAAAATTTGACATGGGTCAGTACAATTGTTATAAAAACATATTATACTCATATAATGCTTGACAGTTTTCTGTACAATAATTATTATAATACAGTAAAGTAGTCATTTCAAACGTTGAAAATGTATACAATTTGTATGCTCTTTCTTTTGTTTTTATTTTTTATTTATTGACGTGTAAATTGTACATTTATGAATAAAGTACTTTGACTTTGACTTATTATTCAGACTTTTGTCTTTTTCATTGCGTGATATCGCAGAAGACAAAATATTAGAAAATAGATAATAAAACATTTTCATTCACCAATATTTTGAAATTTACTTATTTAAAATAATAAAAATACGTATAGCAAGCAAAGCGTCTGGTAACGATGACGCAAAAAGTTTTTTATTCACCCAAAAAGTGCTCCTAACACCTCCTAGCAGAACCTTTGCCTAAAGTTTTTCACTTCAATCGACTGTTTTTCATTCACAGTCGATCACGTGTTAACAATAAAGATAATAGTGTTTATTAGAAGTCATAAACATTAATCATTTACGGAAAATACTTTAGAATTATAATTACAGAATAGTCTCATTTTTTTCATCTTTTATCGATAATAGGCTTACACTTGACCGCCGTCTCGCCTGATCTTCTGCGACAATGCGGTCTACGATGGAGCGTGCTTACATAGAACAGATTCAGACTAGATGACATCAAGAATTCTTACCAGGGTAGGCGGTGAACATGTGAACCTCCCCCTCCCCTTCGGCCACCCTCTGCGACACAAGCAACGCTCCAGACAGGAGATACACCAACGCCACATCCTGAAACACAGATAACAGTTTAAAACCACGCCATTCAACCCGAGGGCCATATAAACAATGACCAGCAAAACAAAATACAAAGTCAAAATGGCGTCGGCAAACAATGATATTATGAATGTCGGCAAACAACATAATTGAAGATTTTTTGACGTGATAACGTCTTATAATTCGATGAAGCCGGCTGCACGCCCACAAAACATGACGTCATGTACCGTTACCGCGTTACCGTCGGTCGTTACCTCGCCGCATATTTGTTACAGTTGTATTAATTAATTCGACCAGTAGTTCAAGCGGGGATGTAGCTCAGTGGTAGAGCGTTTGCTTTGCATGTGAAATGCCCCGGGTTCGATCCCCGGCATCTAAAAGCTTTTTTGCATTGTTTTTTGCATTGTTTTGATTGAAAATGACTAAATTCTACTGATTACTTTTTACATCTATTCAACAAATGAAATTAAATTTTTCTTTTGAAAAATGCTACCATTTCATCAGTATTTTCTTAAGACGTTGTCACGTTTTATCGTCAGTAAACCGACTTTACAGACAAACATTTTTTGTCATAACAAAAAACTCCTAACCTACTTAGTTAAATTTTAAAGAACTAAATAAAAAAATCCTATCCCTCTCTCTCTCTTATGTCTCTTATCTGTGAAATAAAACGCTTTACCCCATAATGTCACTTAAATTGCAATCCCTGGTTGGGGTACGTTATGTTACGTCTTAATTTTGTTCTAAATCTAACCACGTAATTACTTTTATCTGTAACACAATGAAGCAATAAATGATTGAGTATGTCAGACTAAGGACAAAAATACCCGAATTTAATAGTTTTTTAACAATCTTGCCTATTACTTCAGGCATTATTTTAAGCTTTCACGGTTGTTCGGTACACTAGATCATCAATTACGGGAATTTTAAAGCCCGTGAAGCCGTGGGTCGTGGGATCGATTCCCACCCAGTGCAAATATTTGTGTGATGAATACAAATATTTGTTCTGTGTTTCTCCGAATAATAAGTATATATTTATAACTATGCAAGTATAATATCAGTTATCTGACTTCCTGACTGAGCTTTGCTTAGTTTGTGGTCAGATGGTGTTGTGTATGATATGTTCACAAATATTTATTTATTATATTTATTTATGTGGTCAACCAGTTACCAAAATTTATAGATATATTATTTTGACACCTAGAGAGGTCACTTAAAACATTTAAATGACTACATATTATACACGTGAATGTTTAAGTAAGTTATGAAAAAATATTTGGTAAAAGTGAAATATGTATGTGGTTCTATAAATTCCATACAAAATAAAACAATGGTCTTTAGAGATTCTAAAAACATTTGAAGTTTTTTTAGTAATAAAATGGCAATGTGTTTTTAAACACACACACACACACTCGCACACTCACACACAGAAATACCTGTCTTATTTCCGGTTCACCGGGAATATAATAAAAGAGCTTAAGGGAGAAAACATCACATATTAGTGGGATATTTATAGAAGGTGCATTGAAAATAAAATAAATTTAAAACATGAAAGCTATCGTTCTCTGCCCTCTTGAAAAAGACCGCCGAATACTCGAACGTACGTCTATACGTAGAATACGACGAAACTCAATTCGAACGTAACCAACTACTCGGGAGGGACCCCCTTTAGTAATATATTTATAAACACAGACCAATCTAGACTGCGTATTTATGAGAGGTTTTCAAGATGCACATAGACCTGTAAAATATAGTTCTCAAATTTGACACGTGTTGCGCCACCTACGGTGAAATTGTGAACTATCTTCAGCAGATATATTTGCATGTTTTAAACGCCTCGTTGTTGTTAAGAGTGCGCCTAAAGCCAGGAAAAAATCAGATTTCACCCGCGCGACGCGTTTCTTAATGTGATGTACATAAAGTCGAGAATAGCATGACACAGTTTGGAGGAAAAATCAATATTTATTCAGGAGTCCATTTTTGACCAAGTTTTATTTAATTACTCAATAACTAAACATAAATTTAAAAAAGTGTTCGGTTACTTTACTAGAACGTACAAATATAAATTTTATTACCATAAAATAATGTGGGGTCATCGCTGATAATTTCGAGTACTCGAATTAAAACGGGTTTTTTCAGTGTCATTTTTATTTTTTTATTGTAACAAACTCTGATCTATTTTTAAAATTCTATTCGGTTATTGTGCTTCTTCTTGATTGTACCCACACGTCAATATTTTTTTTGTCGTAGTTTTTAGTTTCTTAACTTCAGTGAGCGGCGTCGAAAATGTCCTTTTTTCGTTTTCTGGCTTTAGGCGCCCCCTTAAGAGAATATGTTCTTTTTAAAATATATATAGTGACGGAACAATCAAGATATGCATATAATTATCAACACGCCTGCGTATAAGAGCACAGAGTTACTACTCTTGAAACATGAGGAGTCAAAAGCATCGTCTAGAACTGCAATACGCTCGCTCACCTAGATACTTAAGGTGATCTATCTAATTGCCCGGTACTTTCTGTGGAACTATTGCCCGTCAAACTGGAACACGATAATGTTCGCATATTAAGGCCGATTTAAACTGAACGAACATATAGCTAGAGCTGGAACAAGAGCATTCTTTCTCGATATTTTAGTGTAAACGACCACTGACCACGCTGGGCAGGAAACGAGAAAGCTAGCTTTATCGTTAGACCTAACCCAGCTGGTCCAAGAGGCCACAAGAGTACCCGACGTTGAGTCGCATACACCTTATTGCTTAGACCTTCTGCTGACAACTGATCCAGACCGTTATTCGGTGGCGGTGTCTTCGCCGTTAGGCAGTTCCGACCACTGTCTGGTGAAATCTGTATCTGTCTACCATCCGCCTGATCCCAGCCCTAGAGGCAACCGGCGGTTGTGGCGATACAAGTCAGCAGATTGGGACGAGATGCGTTCTTTCTTTGCGTCTTACCCATGGCAGTCATTGTGCTTCGCTTCTGGTGATCCCTCAGTCTGCGCAGATGCTGTGACTAATGTAATACAAACGGCTATGGAATATTTCATTCCATACTCCGACATCCCATTATCCAGCAAAGCTCGCCCTTGGTTTGGTTCTCAATGTAAAAGTGCTGAAGCACTTAAACATGAGGCCTACCTAGCCTGGGTTGATGCTCGACAGCGTAAGGCAAGGGACATACACCAGAAGAAGAAAGCGTTCAACAAGGCTGCTAAGGCATGCAAAAAGGTTCTGCAGAGGGCTCGTTTTGACCACATTAGTTGAATAGGGAACAAACTGGCTTCGTACCCTGCGGGCAGCAAAGCGTTTTGGTCCCTAGCTAAATCGGTCGAATCGAACTTCTCCCGCTCCTCACTACCTCCAATGCTGAAACCTGATGGGACACTGGCTCACACTGCAACGGAGAAAGCAAACTTGTTTGTTACTCAGTTTGCAGAATCTTCGCGTCTAGATGCTGGTAGCGCGACACCTCCTACTCCACCTGGCTGTTCGACTTTTATGTCAGAGATACGCATTCGCCAAAAGGAGGTTCGTAAAGTGTTACGCAATCTGGACGTGAATAAAGCCAGTGGCCCAGATGGTATTCCTGCTCTAGTATTGACGGCTTGTGCGCCTGAGTTGTCACCAATACTGACGCGCCTATACAGACTCTCTCTCCAAACTGGGCTAGTACCGAAGTCTTGGAAGCTTGCTAATGTGCAACCTGTGCCCAAAAAGGGAAGTCGTGCTGACCCTGTCAACTACAGGCCCATCTCGGTCACGTCCATACTCTGCAAGACTATGGAACGTGTCTTAAACCACAGGCTCCTGACGTACCTAGAATCGAACGACCTCCTCAGTGACCAGCAATACGGGTTTCGCCGAAACCGGTCCACCGGGGATATTCTAGCGTACGTCACTCACATCTGGAGTGAAGCTATTGAGAAACACGGGGAAGCACTTGCAGTCTCCCTGGATATCTCAAAGGCTTTTGACAGGGTTTGGCATGATGGCCTTATAAGCAAGCTTTCTAGTTATGGTTTGTCTCCTGGGTTCATTGCGTGGATATCGGACTTCTTGAGGGATCGATCCATACGAGTTGTCATTGATGGCTGCTCGTCGGATCAAATGGCTATCAATGCCGGAGTCCCTCAAGGGTCGGTACTCTCTGCGACGCTCTTCCTGCTACATATTAACGATCTGTTGAAGCCCGGTATCTATGGGTACGCAGACGATAGCACCGTCGTAGAGAGTTACATGTCTAGCGCGAGAGCCACTGGGCCGCAAACTCTGGTACAGAGAGAGAGTCTGATTGAACGTTTGAGCTTGACCCTTGAGGCGGTGTCTAAATGGGGCGATGCCAATCTGGTCAAGTTCAACGAGAATAAAACGCAGGCGTGTCTGTTTTCCGCTAAAAGGAGTCCCTTCCAACTGACTCCAACTTTTAGAGGTGTATCCGTGCCGGTTACTGACCGTCTTGAGCTTTTGGGCGTTACTTTGACCTCTACACTCAACTTTGGCTCGTATATCGAGTCCAAGGCCAAACTTGCTGCCAAAAAACTAGGTGTCCTCTCAAAGGTGCGAAGGTACTTCAAGTCTGAACAGTTGCTTACATTATATCAAGCACAGATTCGCTCCTGTATGGAGTACTGTTCGCACCTTTGGGATGGATCGGCTAAGTATCAGCTGGAGGCTCTGGAATCGATCGAGAGACGTACCAAAAGGCTCATAGGTAACGACACTCTTGTGCGAAAAAGACTTCAAAGTCTTGAACATCGCCGAAAAATTGCTAGCCTATCGGTTTTTTATCGGATACACTTCGGAGAGTGTGCGACTGATTTGCATGATCTGATACCACCTTGTCCTTTTTTCTATCGGAATGCTCGTAGCTCGAAAAAGCGACATCGTTTCATGGTTGATGTTCCAAAGACACGAACGAAGAGATTTGACTCTACTTTTGTGATAAGAACGTCTAGGCTGTGGAATACGTTGCCTGAGTGGGTTTTCCCCGATGGTTACAATCTTTGTGTCTTCAAATCGAGAGTGAATCGGTTATTTCTAGGTAAACACGTTCCATCGTAGACCGCATCGTCGCTTAACATCAGGCGACATGGCGGTCAAGTGTAAACCTATAGAAGTTAAAAAAAAAAAAAAAAAAAACGAAAGATCGTTCTTAGCGTTTTCCATATTATAAATTCTATAGAATCTTTGCGAACCCAAACAAAACAACGAAAGAATGTTCTACGTTTGTTTACACCAAATGAATTTGATGCAGTGGGGATAGAATGAGCATTCTGATGTCTGAATTCTGAATGAGAGTCTGATGTAAATCGGCCTTTACTGCTTGACGGTAAAATCACTGGCAAAGGTGCGGTACTTCCCCAGATAGACTCTGCATAGAATCTGCAAAGATTTGGACTCTTCGTGTTTCTATAGCTGCGTGACACTGTGCTGTTATGTGCAGGCGTGTTGCTTACCATCAGGCATATTTATGTTCTGCTCATCCCGTCACTCTATACTATAAAAAAAAGATTAGGTACGATAAACTAAACTTATATAATAATTTAATTATACACTAAAATTGTGTAAATAAAATATTAGTGCATAATTTATGAACAAATGCTGCAAGAATCGAGCGTTCTTCTAACCTAGAATTGTTTGGAAATTTTTGGTCGCCCAAGACACAGGCTTAGCCTAGTTTGAGGCCCACCGATACATCTATAAGGTTCATACCAAAGAGTTTACAAATGCTACGTATAGAGTTAGAACAAACGCTTTACACCGAAAGCGCGGGTTTGATCGCTCTTGTCTTGTCGCTCTTGTGGAAGTCTCATACTTTTGTCGCGGCACATCACTATGTCGCACAAAGCTAACATACACCTCATCTGCTTACGATTGTTACAAAGGAACTGTGTGCGGAAAACCCTGATCTATTTCTTCAACATCCCACTAAACGTTCCCACTGCTGGGACTCGGGGCCTTCTCTCGCAAGGAGAGAGTTAAGGCCATAATCCACCAAGCTGGCCCAGTACGGGTTGGTGGATGACACATGACTTCGAAAGATTCTAGGTACATGTCGGTTTCCTCACGATGTTTTTCCTACACCGTTTTAAGTTAGCGGCATTACGCACATGACTTCGAAAAGACAGTGGTGCGTGTGGGGTTTGAACCCGGGGTCTCCGGATCGGCAGGCGCCGTTATCCCGACTAGACCAGCCGTAACTTCGTGATCTATTTACTTATTCTTTATCTAAGTTTCTAGTAATACGAATACATCAGAAACAGCATTTTTTTCTCGAGAAAGTCAATCAGCATTTGGTCACTTCTTCGTCCTAAAGCATATGGTCGTACTACCAATTCACTGCAATTCCGTATTCTCACTTTGGCGTTACAATACCCCATAACAACGTTGAAGTGTGCTTTCTCTAAGATTCTTACAAATTTGTGTAAATCTTGATCATGTCATATTGTGCTGTATTGTATTTTTGAAAATAAACAATTTCAAAAGAAATGCTCAGATTAAAGCGCCCACCAGAGGTTGATCTCACCTTGTGGCTCTCCTCCTTCATGATGTAGGTGCCGGCGGGCAGGTCCCTGACTTGTACGTTCCCGCGTAGCACGTGATCACTCTCCAGCCCTAGTTCCTTCACGAACGCTTCTGTCGCTATCTGGACTAGAGCCTGCACACGAAAATAACACCAAATAATTATAATCTAATTATAATAACCAGCGCGTGTTGCCAGTGATGGCTTATGGAACTGAGACGTGGTCCTTAACTGTGGGCCTCATAACAAAGCTCAAAGTCACACAACGAGCTATGGAGAGAGCCATGCTCGGAGTCTCTGCGCGACAGAATCCGTAATGAAGATATTCCAAAAAGAACAAAAGTGGCCGACATAGCTTAAAGAGTAAGCAAGCTGAAGTGGCAATGGGCAGGCCACATCGCTCGCAGAACCGACAACCGATGAGGAAGAAAGGTTCTCGAGTGGCGACCACGAACCGGAAGACGCAGTGTTGGACGGCCTCCCACTAGATGGACAGATGACCTCACAAAGGTCGCTGGAAACCGCTGGTTGCAGGTTGCGCGGGACCGTTCGTTGTGGGGATCTATAAAATTAGGGGGAAGGCCTATGTTCAGCAGTGGACGTCTCGCGGCTGATGATGATAAAAGTGAATACAAATAACTTAGAATTTGATAGCGGAACTAGCGGTCCCGAACTTACCCGAAGATTTCTTTCATTTACGAACGTGACGCTTGAGATCAATTCACAGCCCACGGAAAATCTGTCTGTGGTGCGCCGAGAGAACATTTCACTTCAAAAATTAATCACGAAAATGACTTTCCAAAACGTTTTCGTAACAGTGAAAATTCTGAGGCAGTAAACTGATAAGGATACGAACCTCTTCATCCATGTTGTCGGTGTTGTGTTTCTTGAACGAGGAGCCGTCCTTGTTCCGCTGGAAAGACGAAGTCGGCTGGACATCCGGCTGCTGCTAAACATACAATCATTTGTTCATTTTTAGTTTTTAATAAATGTGTTTCCAATGTGAGTGATGATAAATTTATTGAATCATGAAGTACTACACTCAAATACTACAAACAATAATAATTGTTCTAGACAATGGTCATATTGTGTTGCACATATATGTATGAATATTTTGTTATAATTTTTTCTTTCATTGAATAATTACTTAATTGTTTGCATTGCAATCTAACTGATGGACTAATTCGTTTTTTTGAGGATTTTACCCTATTCCTTGCGCCTGAAGTTTAGGAGGGCACATCCATTGATTTAGATCGATGCGTTTTCTCAGCCTTGGGAGCAGTTATCCAGTCATGGTGTGGTGTAACTCATCTAGCGGGTATTGGAGGTGATCGGTAACTCACCTGGGGGGGTATTGGAGGTGATCGGTAACTCACCTGGGGGGTGTTGGAGGTGATATCGGGCACCATGTCCGGCCGCGGCCGCCGGCCCTGGATGTGTATGGGGGACGACACGGAATGGTTGCCGCTCTCGCCCTGCATGCGGCCACACACAAACACCACAGTTAGTATCGAACGATGACGTTAGTACGTTTATATGAATGAGGGTAGGTTCACAAGAACAAAACATCACACAAAAGAAAAAACAAGACTACCCGATCGTATCGGTTTCATGTTATGAATTCTACTCATTCTGTCATGGTTTTACTACAGTTCAGTATAAAAAATAATAAATTAGATACACAGGGTTACCGGTAATTATCCTGCATCCAAGTTATATTTCAACAAACAAAACAATTGTTCTACAACTTTTGTTAAAACTCATATCCAAACATGCATTTTTTTTTTGTTTTTTTTGTCCTCTCTAGGACAGTTCGGCTCTATGCGCAAAGACACAAATTTTATCCAGGGTTATACAAAGAGTTCGATGTTTTGAGACCAGACAAGAACCCTATTGTATTTGTATAAAATAAAATATAAACAATTTTTTTTAAACTATAGAATAAAAGTTGACATATTTAATGTATTTAACGCATTTCTTTATTCTCATTTTTTTAATGGAATGAATGAAAGGCTGATTATCAATAAACCTGTTTAATAAACAGTCCACTCCGGTTTTCATATGTTTCCGGGCGTCAAAACATGCAACTAATGGTAAGTAGCACACTTGTTCATAACATCACAATGCCACACAACAACTTGGACATTAAAAATCCATATCACTGTATGGATATGGATCCATATCACTGTATACTTCATTGGTTCCGCAATACATTTAAGATTTATCTCTTATCTCTATAAACATTGCCCTTCATACCGGCACACAGTAAGCATTACTGCTTCGCGGTAAATAACTAGCAAATAAATGTGGTATTTCCTCAGACAGACCGTGCAACGAGCCCTGCCAGACCAAAGTTGTAGTGGTAGTACCTTTGCATAGTCCCATTGCAAAAAAAAAACAATAAAATATAGATAAACGGGTACAAAAGTTGTAACAGACAAAAGAAAACCAAAAACATCAACGAAGAAATAACGCTTACGGAAATCTCATTGCTAAAATAAATCTATCTACTATATTTGCACTGTGCCATTGCAAAAAAAAAAAAACATTCATAGTTAAATAGATATAAAAGTTTTTTTTTAATAGAGAGTGACGAGACGAGCAAGACATGTGCCTGATGGTAAGCAACATGCCTGCCACATAACAGCACAGTGACACGCAGCTATTGGAAGATGAAGAGTCCAAATCATTACCTAGCAATGGACTGCGCTCGTCACCCAGAGATCTAAGTTGTTATATCTCTAAGCCCTGTAATTTCTCTGGAAACATTGCCCTTCAAACCGGAACACAGTAATTTTTGCACATTACTGCTTGCCGGTAGAATAACTGGCAAAGGTGTGGTCTCTGCCAAGAGTCCTATCATTACGTTGTTACAGACAAATAAAAACGGAAACATCAACGAACAAATACTATAAAAATTATAAAATAATTCCATCTCTTTAAGGCAACCAATTAGTAAAGCAACACAGACAGTGTATTATCGTATAGATTATCTCACCGCATCTTCTGTCCTAGTCTTGTCCTCGGTCCGGGAGTGGTGCGGGGAATGCGTCGCGGTGGGGTCTGACAGACCGGACTTGGTCTTACCGGGCGACGAAGTGACTATGGTCGGACGGCGCCGGTCTGACCGACCCTGCTGCAAGTGTTATACGATTTTCAGCATTATTACAAAGATTCAAGTGCACTTTTGGAATGGAATATAGTAAATAGTTTATTTGGAAGACAATAATAAAATACAGTAAAAGATTTAGACCTTTAAATAAAGCAGTCATAAGAACTGCCGATAGAATAGACCCGACGACTAAAAATAACTAATTGGTCCGTCAGATAGATTATCAAAAAGTATTAGTTATCACGTATTTTTGAAGTGAAAACTTCTTTAGGCGCGCTATAGACAGAATTTTCGTGGGCTGTGAAATGGATTCATCAATCGTCACGCTTGGATATGATAATGGATCGGATCGGATATGAAATCTTCGGGTAAACTCGGTAAAAACGGCCAGGTAGGTACCAGGGCAACAGAACCAGTAAAGAGTTTCGATTACCTACCTCCAACAGCCCAGCGTTTATCTCCAGATACCAGGACAACAGAAATATAAAAGAGTTGAGTTTGCCCCTAGGTACCAGTACCAGGGCAACAGCAAGTTTTCACTTCTATCGGCAGTTCCTATGACTGCCAATTTTTTTTTTCTTTTGTATCACTAAAAAAGTTTACAGTGTGAAAAGAGACAGTGCTTAGAAGTTGCGAGTGTCGTCACTTCATTGTACGATTTTTACAAAGACGTGACGTTACAGCACCACTCTGGAAGTTTGACGAACTATATCTTTGTCGGAACTGACGGACTAATTAGGTTTATTTAGTCGTCATGTCAAATTTTTTGGGTACACGTTTATGTAGAAGGTATAAGGCCGTAAGAATCTTACCCCGGGGTTGACGAGCTCAGCGCTCAGGCCGAGATACTGATGCAAAGCTGTGAACGTGACGCGCTGAAGACGGACCATGATAATCTGAAAAAAAACACACACAAGTGAGGAAGAACATCTATTTAAATTAAAATAAACCCCATTTTTTGTCACGCTTTAAGTAACTTGGGAATAGTTTTACCGATTTCGTTTTTTACCCGACCTTTTTTACCCGACTGCTAGATAGGGTTATTTATAAATGTAAAGGTTTCTAAGATTTCGTAGAAAGTTCGCAGATAAAAAAATAAGCTATATCCTACTAATATTTTAAATATCAATGTTAGGATGCTTATTGCTCCATCACGTCGTAACGTATGAACGGATCGAGCTGAAATTTGAAACACATTTAGATTATGGCCTGGAAGAACACATAATATTATTATGTATAATCTTGTGATATTCATAGTGGTAGGCCTCTTTGCAGAGTCCGTCTGGGGAAGTACCACAAGTTTGCCAGTCATTCTATCGCCAAGCAGGACTGTGCAAAGATTACTGTGTTCCGGTTTCAAGGGCAATGTTTCCAGTGAAATTACAGGGCTTAGAGATAAAACATCTAGTATCTCTGGGTGACAAGCACGGTGCTGTGTCAGGTAATGATTTCGACTCTTTATGATCCAATAGCTGAGTGTCACTGTGCTGTTATGTGGGAAGCATGTTGCTTACCATCAGGCACATGTCCTGCACGTTTCATAAGATAAGATAAGATAAGATAAATCTTTATTTAGTTTAGATGTTTGACAATTAAATTTTAACAAATAGGAAGTGGAACCCAAGCTCGGCCAGGCTCGGTATCTTGGTATTCCTCTGTTATACTTAAAACAAATTCCGCGTGTTGTACGGTAAAATTACATATAAATTAATTGATGTATAATTTATTATTACAAAAGTTTAATTTACGTAGTATCTGTGTCAAAAAAGATTGTATGCTAATAAGTGGAGCTCAGGAGTTCTGTGTATTGGTGGGTGCGTGTGTGTGTGTCTATGAATGGGTGTGAGTGTGTGACAGGTGTGTGTGTGTGTGTGGAAGCGGTGTAGATTTGTGGCAAAAGTTTCTGAGTAAATAAAAATACTTATAATATGTGTGATTGTTAGGGTATACCATTCATAAGTCTATACCAGGAGCCGGCCACGCGCGGCCCCGCGAGGGTGTTAAATAAGATTTGTTTTTAAGAATTGATTCCCAGCTCACAAAAATATATCCTATAAATTGCAAATATTAATTTATACAGTTACCCATATAAAAAAAAAAACGAAAACAGCTGTTGTAGTAAGCACGCTTGAATAATGATCCGGACTTACTTGTATGACTCTCACGAAGATATCGGGATACTCCTTAAAGACCTCCTGGAACGCCCTCATCGGCAGCTTGATCACCTGGGAGTCCTCCAACGCTTTCGCGTTCACCGTCTTGTACGGTTGGGAATGACCCTGGCAACATAAACATTAATGTTGTTAAAAAAATATCCAGGACGACTACTCTCTTACTACGAAACAAATGGTTGTCTGTAAAGTCGGTTTACTGACGATAGAACGTGACAACGTCTTAAGAAATCAGTACGCTGATAGCGCGAGTAGTGATACCGCTCGACTCGGCGGGTGGCGCCCTCAGCGCTCAGCTTCGTCCGCATGGCACGGAAGACGAACTAACGGTAACGGCGGAACGTTACAGCTTTGCGGGCGTGCAGCCGGCTTCATCGAATTATAAGACGTTATCACGTCAAAAACGTAATTTCGTATTTCGAAATTACGTTTCTTACTCGCGAGTTTCCTCGAAGTACGAAACGAAGTATTAGAACAGTAGGAAAGTCGCCAGGTTATTTCAAAATTACGTTTTTTTTGTAGAAAGAGAGGAGACGTCCAGATCTTATTGTTGGTTCTCGATGAATACAGTATTGGTGTCTTCAAGTAAACTGATTAATTCTCGGTGAATCTGTTTATTCTAGGTAAGCACTCTCCACCGTAGACAGCGTCGTCGTTGAACATTAAACGAGAGGTGGTCAAGTAAACACAAATTATCGAAAGAAAGAAAATATAATTTATTGCGACCTTTATTTAATGTAAAGCAGGAAAGTTCGTTCTTGACGGCAATTCAAAACATTTCTCCGATCCAAAATGCACCTAACACATCGGAGCAGACATAGAGCAATGGATCGGTTCATTGCTCTATCTCTGCTCCGACGCTACGCCGCTACACTAACAATTCGGTGGCGCAACCCATAACAATTTTCCTACCAAAAAGTCTTCAACGCGGCAAAAGAAGTTTTATTTCAACTTACTTTACTTTTCATCTTGAAAACCAAGGAGTTTACATATAGGTACTACGTATAGAATTAGAACAAACTCTTTACACCGAAAGCACGGGTCTGGTCGCTCTTGTCTTGTCGCTCTCGTTTAAGTGCCATACTTTTGTCGAGGCACATCACTATGTCGCCATAGCTAACACACACACCACGTCTGCTTACGATTGGTACAAAGGAACCTTGCGGAAAAACCTGATCTATTTACATATTCTATATCTAAGTTGTAAACTGACCGTCAGTACGTCGGTGAAGCTGAGCAACGACGTGACACTCTCCCCCGCTCGCACTACCTTCAGCGACAGACCGCTGCCATCCTGGTTCGTAATGTACACGTTCACTCGTCCGTTCTGGACGACGTACACATTCTCATCCGTATCGCCTGGGAAGAGAAGAGAACATCGCATTATTAGGCACGATCATTTATTTATTTTATTAAGCTTAAGTTTTTACAATTACAATAATATACAAAAAAAATTGGCAGTCATCGGAACTGCCGATAGAAGTGAAAACTTATAACTCAGAATTTGATAGCTTACTCATAATCATTTATTTAATTGCAACATGTACATGACATTGACTTAAAACTTAAATCTAGTAGGTACATGACCCTGTTAGGGCGTAGCAACACAATTAATTACAATAAAATAATAGTTAAGATAGACAAATAATTATTTGACTGAGATATCATAGTCATGTTTTTATCCTGTAGCGTTAATGACGTGTGTTTGAGACATATTGAGATTCTTCTAAGAAATCTTTGACGTTGTAGTAGGCCTTAGTAAGTAGCATGTTTTTAAATTTTGTACAAAATATTTTTTCGTTTTGTTCTTCTCTTATATAGCGTGGTAATGCATTAAAAATTTTAATTACCATGTACTCCGGGCCTTTTTTTATTATTTCTAGTCTTGGTTCAGGGGCTATAGGCTGATATTTACGTCGGAGGTTGCTGTTAAACGTGAATAAGTTAGGGTGTTTCTTAACGAACATGGCAGCTTCTAAAATGTAGATACTGGGTAATGTTAGTATTTGTTGTTTAATAAAAAATGGTTTACAAGTATTGCTTTGGTGGATATTTGCTAGAATACGTATACATTTTTTCTGGGTAATAAAAAGAGTCTTTGCATCTATACTGTTTACCCATATTACGATACCGTACCTTAACCAGGAGAAAGCATACGCATAATAGGCACTTTTAGCGGTCTTTAGATCGGTATTTGATTTTAGAATATATAGCGCATATATGAACTGAGACAATTTTGTTTTAGTTTTGGAAATGTGTGCTTTAAAATTTAAATGAGAGTCGATGTCAATACCGAGTAAGGTAGAAATATTTGTTTCGTCGATGTTCAGAAGTTTTGAGATAGTAGTAAGACTTATAGGGTTTTTTTGGAAAGGATGAAATTGGATTATTTTTGATTTTTTAATATTTAATTCTAAATTGTTCGATGACATCCAACTTTGGAATTATCCATACTTTGGAAACTAAGCGGGTGAAACCGGAGGGCGTGGCCATGAGCATGGGAAATGCTGACGCATTTCTAGACCAATGGTCATCGTCCCGAGTTCACCCGAAGATTTCTTATCATTCTCGAGCGTGACGCTATAATTCAATTCGCAGCCCACGAAAACCCTGTTTTGTCTGTTTCTCGCGCCAAAACAAGTTTTCACTTCAAAAAGTAATCATTGCGTCAGTTAGACTATTATTAAACAGTCAGTTAACCAGGCAGTTACTGTAGATCAAGTCACTAACCAACTTTAAACAGGAAGGCTCCAGCCGGCAGATTCAGTATCTCCGTATGCTTGCACAGCATGAGGAACACCGGCTTCTCAAAGTGCCCGAAGACCCTGATGCTGTGCAGCATGTACAGAGCGTCCGGAGGCACCCGGTCGTCGCTGGTGAGGTCCTCTTCTAGGTACTCCGCTGGCGGCTCCAGAACCTGGAGACGAGTTAAGGAATATTAAGAACTTTTAGCTAATTTGTATCTATATATATATATATTTGTGTTTCGGTGTTTCTATCCCACTAATAATATAAATGTCAATGTTTGGATGTTTGCTGCTCAATCACGTCCTAACGTATGAACGGATTGGGCTGTTGGGTTAATTTGGAACACAGTTAGATTATAGTCTGGAAGAACACATAGGCTACTTTTTATCCCGATAAAACAACGAGAGGAACGGGAACTACGCGGGTAAAATCGCGGGGCGCTGCTAGTGTAGTATAATAAGTATGTATTTAAAACTATTTAGGTATTATATCAGCTATCAGGCCGCCATAGTACAAGCTTTGCTTAGTTTGGGGTCAGATGGTGTTGTGTGAGAATTGTCCACTAATATATATTTATTTATTTATTTATTTATATTTACTATCTTATCCTACTTCCTACGGTTCATTGCCACTAGTTCCATTCACAGTTCCATGATGGAACTACTGATAATAAATTACAACATTAGTTCCATTAAAAATGAATTTCGAAATAATGGAACTAGTGTAAATTTTGAGTTGACGCTAGTTCCATCACAGTTCCATGATGGAACTACTGATAATACATTTACAACATTAGTTCCATTAAAAATGAATCTCGAAATCATGGAACTAGTGTAGATTTTGAGTTGACGCTAGTTCCATTCACAGTTTCATGATGCAACTACTGACATTATTATTTTACACCAGTACCATCTGTTTAGTTTCCGAAAATAATACTTTCTACCGTAAATTTGATAAAGTATCAAGGTACTTTCCAAGCAGGTGTAGTATAAAATAGCATCCTTTTTAACAAAAATATCGAATCGACAACCGAGTTGACAAGAAACAGAGTATCTCTACCTAGTCTGTGCAAGAAACTTCAAAAGTGCGTTTATCATATTCAGAAACTTAATTTTAAAATCTGATAATTTTATTATCAACAACGAAAAGCAATAAAAAACGTAAGTAATTAAACATTACAAAACTTAAGTATGCGTTCCGATGTGATAGTGAGAGGTGGTTAAAAAACTTGTTATAACTTCTAAAAAATGTGTTTCACTTAACAGGTGCATCCATCAAAAATAGAAGCATGAGTGCTACTACTCTTCATATAATTGACAGGGGAAGAGGAAAAGTAGTATTAGCATCTGGATGGCAGTACTACAAACATGTGTTTTATAAAAATGGAACCAGCCTGTGGCGGTGCAAAGAATTCAAAACAAACGTTGCCTATCTATTTTCTAATTTCCTTGAATGATCTATACTTTTGTTCCTTGACATGTACTTTTGTTTTCAGTATGATAATTTCCAAAAATATACTGTTAATTATTTAGTTATTAATATTGAACAATAAAGGGTTTTGTTTGTTCTTTCAAATATATATTTTTATTTAATATATAACATAAAATGGATCTAGTTCCATTATAGACATTAGTTTCATTATTTTCGGAAACTAAAAAGATGGTACTGGTGTAAATTAATAATGTCAGTAGTTGCATCATGAAACTGTGAATGGAACTAGCGACAACTCAAAATCTACACTAGTTCCATGATTTCGAGATTCATTTTTAATGGAACTAATGTTGTAAATTTATTATCAGTAGTTCCATCATGGAACTGTGATGGAACTAGCGTCAACTCAAAATTTACACTAGTTCCATTATTTCGAAATTCATTTTTAATGGAACTAATGTTGTAATTTATTATCAGTAGTTCCATCATGGAACTGTGAATGGAACTAGTGGCAATGAACCCTTCCTACTAATATTATAAAGATCAATGTCTGGATGTTTGTTTCCCAATCACATCGTATCGAATGAGCGTATCGGGCTGAAATTTGAAACACGGTAAGAAAATAGTCTGGAAAAATACATAGGCTACTTTTTATAGCGGAAAAATAACGGGAACTATACGGGTGAACCGAAGGGCGCTGACAGTAATATTATAAAGCTGAATAGATTGTTTGTTTGAACGTGTTAATCTCAGGACTAACTGGAACGATTTCAAAAATTCGCTCACCGTTAGATGTGTACACTGTACATGATCCCTGAGTGCTACAGGCCATATGTCCCACGGGTGAAGCCGGGACGGACTGCTACCCCAATATATATTATATCTTCTTAGTATACAAACATCTAGTGACATATAGACTACAGGCCCGTGAACAAAATTTACGTAGTAAATAAACCACTAGGAGACCTATGATGTAGGATGATAGAAGGGTATAAAGTAATAAGATTCAGCACTATGCCGTCACTTGTAAGCTGTCCAACTGAGTACAGTCGAAGAGGGTTGCAACCCTCGATCATTTCTCTATGAATGAAGAATTTAACAAAAACGGACAAAAACATTCCTTTTTGAAAGCTTTCGTTGCGTATGTTGACGTGCGCTGAAGTCCGTGACAGCATGTTTGTGTCTATCTTTTATAAGATTTATATAATTACAAACCTTATCAAAGCTTATCAAATTTGTTCTAAATCTGAGTTGCTACGACCAATGTCCGATAGGTGGCGTAGCAACGCGGATAGGTTCAGCTAGTATAATATCAAATATCAAAGTCCGCCTGGGAGTACCACACCTTTGCCAGTTATTACCTTGACAGCCTCTGCACACAGTCCTACCACTACAAATGTGATGTATTTGTAGAATACGAATAGTACATTTATTTATTCTACTTTTCCACAATATTTTTTGTCCACACAAAGTGGAGATAGAAAATAAATTATTTATGCAATCCGCGGGTTTCGCTTGTGAAGGTCAGAGGCAGAAGGCGGCCGTCCTCGACATTATTCGTAAAGTAAATTATTCTAACCGAATATCTAAACACCGCGTTTGTATCTTCGACTCAACAACTTTACATATTATACTACGTATAGAGTCAGAACAAACGCTTTACACCGAAAGCACGGGTCTGATCGCTTTTGCCTTGTCGCTCGTGTAGAAGTGTCATGCTTTTCTCGCGGCACATCACTTTGTTTCCATAGCTAACATACGCCTCATCTGCTTACGATTGACACAAACAAACCGAGCAGAAAAACCTGATCTACTTACTTATTCTTTATCTAAGCATAGACCCTGCCCCGTTATTGGCAGACATAAAACCTTTTATAACGGTACTATATTTTTTTCGACTCAAAAATAGAAGGAGGTTCTCAATTCGGTTGCATGATTTTTTTGTATGTATGTAAGTATATTAAGTGATAGCTCCAATAATTGTGAATCGATTTTGATGCTTCTTATTTGGTAGAAAATACTTCAGAGATACCCATATAAATTGTATCGAAATCAGTGTGACGGTTTTTGATATGTCAACATGACCCCCCCCCCCCCAAATCGTACAAGTTAAATTAAAAACCTACAAAAATTAAAAATAATATATAAGTATATAATAGTATACAGTGTGTCCCAAAGGTCGACGTCAAGCCAAAGTAGGTATTAGAAAGGTATTTATAGCCGAGGGTCGTGGGTTCGATTCCCACCCAGTGCAAATATTTGTGTGATGAATTCAAATGTTTGCACTGTGTCTGGGTGTTTCTATGTATAATAAGTATGTATTTAAAACTATTTAAGTATTATATGAGCTATCTGGCCGCCATCATACAAGCTTTGCTTAGTTTGGCGTCAGATGGTGTTGTGTGTGAATTGTCCACCACTATTTATAGAAGATTCGCCCGTCTGTTATCAAGATCTTTTTTAAGAAGATGTCGTGCTTGTATTGCAGCTGAAGGAAAACAGTTTGAACATATTTTGTAAATAAATGTTACCATTGAAACGGAACAGATTTTTTAAATTTTTGTACTACTAGGATCCTTATTTGCTTCTGTGACTCATAAGCGTCTCTATCTTTCTCTTACCCTTTATGGAATGACTCGTTCAAACGAGATTTTGAAATTTGAGGTCTTAAGGAACGCTTTGAGTTCACTAGAATCACTTTTAGTAAAGTCAAAGAAATTATTCAAAACCGTCTTTCATTGAAATAATATTTTTTGTACCCGATCTAAGAAATAATGTATAATAAGTATTATACCACTTTAGAATCCTTATTAAATGCGCTAACTTTTAAAGTTACTTGCCAGACTTGCGTGGTATAATTTTTTTTCAGGGCCGTCATATAAAGTAGGGCGAAAAACTGATTTTCAAAACGTGGTTCTGCAAAACATGACATCTTCTTTCAAGCTGGAGCAGTTAGCTCAGATTTTAAGGTTACAAATTACAGAAGCACTATTCAGGATGAAATAAGTAAAAAAAAAATGGCTAAAAGTAAAGATTTGTAGCCACAGGAAAGTAAAAACTATTATAGGGTGGTAAATTTACCCGAAGATTTTTTTTGCAATAATTTAAAAAACATTTTTTTTTTTTTCTGATAAATGTTATGACCTATCATGCGACTTCGGCTTGACGTCGACTTTTGGGACAACCTGTATAAACTATTTTTAAATGCGGGAAAACAACTGGAATAGCAACTACGCGGGTAAAATCATGGAGCGCTAATAGCAAAGTCTTTTTTACTAGATTTATATTTCTACTCGTGACCCAACCCCCTCCCCCCCCCCCCCCCCAATTCGAGGCTAGGACCGCTAGTAGTAGACTAGTAGTTTATAAAAACAAATTACTATGCTGGTAGTAGGATATATGTACAAACAAACTCACGGAATCATTATTGCCCGTAGACACGGCACACAGATCCACGGATACTCGTCGGGTATACACATACGGCATGTCTATCTGACTGGCGTCCGAGCTACATAAAATGTACTTAAGTTACACTACCTTATCACTCGAGAAGACTCGAGAGAATGATTTATATGAAATTTAGAAAAATGAACCTCATTGTATGCAGATTTGCGTGACTTGCCATGATTTAGTATGAAAAACATACCTGTTTAGACTAATGACAGGTTTAGAGCGATTCGGATTAGATCTTCGAGGGTTCTGTACAAAAACTATTTCAATAAATAGCTAAATAAGCGTTGGTGGACATTGCCCACACATCCACACAACACCCTCTAGCCCCAAACTAAGGGGTCGTTCAAGTAATACGTAAGCACTATATATAGGGAAGCTGGGGGGTATGTGTTTTGTTTATTTTTGATGGTCAGCAATAGTTATATATTTTTTTACACAGATGGCATCCCATACGTTATCTAGACTTGAAAACGGAACGCATTTTCGGAGGAATATACTTATAGTATACCAATGTTTACGTAAGCATGGGAGGGTGAGTAAAAGCTTTTATTTTTAACTTTTATGGGTTTACACCTGAGCGCCATCTCGCCTGATGTTAAGTGACGATGCGGCGGTCTACGATGGAGCGTGCTTACTTGGAAGAAACCGATTCACTCTCGATTTGAAGACACCACGATTATAACTATCGGGAAAACCCCACTCAGGCAACTCATTCTACAGTCTAGATGTTCTTATCACAAAAAACCTCTTCGTTCGTGTCTTTGGAACATCAACAATGTAACGATGCCGCTTATTCTAGCTACGAGAAGTCCGATAGAAAAAGAGCAAGGTGGTATTAGATCATGCAGATCAGTTACACACTCTCCGAAGTGTATCCGATAAAAACCCGATGAGCTAGCAATTTTTCGGCGATGTTCAAGACTTTGGCGTTGGTTTTTTTTGATGACAAGGGGGGGGGCAATAATTGCAATAAATCTGTTCACGTAATTCTTGAACGGCCCCTAAGCAGATAGGTAAGATATAAATTTATAAGCATAAACTCATAGGACTCGGGACCTTCTCTTGCAAGGAGAGAGTCGAGGCCATAATCCACCACGCTGACCCAGCGCGGATTGCCGGATGACACAAGACTTCGAAAGATTCTCGGTACATATCGGTTTCCTCACGATGTTTTCCTTCGCCGTTTTAAGTTAGCGGCATTACGCACATGACTTCGAAAAGACAGTGGTGTGCGTGGGATTTGAACCCGGGGGCTCCAAATCGGCAGTCAGTTCTCCCGACTAGACCAACCGTAACTTACGATTTAAGCCTGTTTAAAGTAAGAGGTTACCTCAATCTATACTTTTTGACTGCCCAATTTAATGACTATTTCGGAACTTTCGGTGCGCGAGTTCGACTCGCACTTGGCCGGTTATTTCTAAACTCCATGCGAACGAAGACGCGATCGACTAGAGTAGACTTAAAACATTTAAACGGACGAGACGACGGATCGAAGTAGAACCGGAGTAGGAAAGTCGCGAGTTTATTTCGAAATTACGTTTTTCGTAGAAAGAGAGAACACATTCTGATCCGTTCAGACATTCCGACTTGATCGAGCATCAAACGTCCAAACATCTAAACATCCAAAACTTTTTCATTTACAAAATCAGTAGGATTGTTTAACTTTTTGTGTATACAGTCGTGATGGCCGGAAGTCGTGGCAAATGGACAGAAAACGACAATTTACGAATACGGGACTGATACCAATTAGCAACTAAGTGTTGGAGATGGCCTTCTGAAACAAAGATAGCAAAACCGTTTATCTACTGCGACTAGTTTTAGAGACCTTTTAACCGGCTGTATCACGATTAATAAAATGTATGTGTTTATTTTGTAGAGTTCGTCTGGGAAAGTACCCCTATCCGTAGTAGTTAATCCACCGCCAAACAGTACTTTGTTCAAGTTTGAAGGGCAATGTTTCCGTAAAAAATACAGGGCATAAAGATAAATCATCTTATATAACTGGGTGACGAGCGCCGTGTTAAATAAAGATTTGGTATCTTCATGCTGCAATGATGTGACACTCTGCTATTATGGTTTTAGTCACCCACCCATTTTTAGGGTTCCGTAAAACGACAAAACGGAACCCTCATGGATTCGTCATGTCTGTCTGTCCGATCGATGTCACAGCCACTTTTTTTTCCGACACTATAAGAGCTATACTTTTGTGGGGGTGCCCCATAGGTACTTAGAACTGAAACTCTGAGGTTTCTAATAAATTTTTTTCTATACTGAATAATTTGCGCGAGAGACACTTCGCAACGTGGTAAAATGTGTGTATGTGCCCCCTGTAACTAATAAAATAAGAGAATGATAAAACTAAAAAAATATATACCTAATGTAAGTACATTACCATGCAAACTTCCACCGAAAATTGGTTTCAACTCGATCTAGTGAGTAGTTCTTTTTTAGTACGTCGTAAATACACTATTAAAACATCGATCAAAGTTACAACGAACTACAAAAACGTATGTATTACGTTACTTGCTGCTACGGACCCCTTCATGGGCGCCTGGCCGCTTTTATTTCAGTTCACCAGCAAAATATCTATACCGCGTAAAAACTTTGTTTAAAAAAAAATACCTTTAGCTGTTCAGGAGCGGATTCCTTCTTCAACTGGAGCAGTTTCCTCGCGAAGCGCATGACGGCGCGTCGCTTCCTGCCCTGGCCCGAGTTGGAGATGGACTTGACTTTCCGCAGCATTCTTCGGCCGTAGAAGAGCATTTTGTCTCTCTTCCGGAACCGTTTGGCCGGTTCGCCTGTTGCGCCTGCGACGCCGGACGTACCCAGTAACTCTGTGGAACGAGTAACCACACAAATAAGATACTCTTTATAAAGAAAAATCGCCAGTCATAGGAACTGCCGATAGAAGTGAAAACTTATAACTCTTGGAAACTACGCCGGTTGAATCCGGAGAGCGTGGCCATGACCATAGTCCCGAGTTTACCCGAAGATTTCTTATCATTCCTGAGAGTGACGGTAGAATTCAATTCACGGCCCATGCAAAATATGTCAGTGGCGCGTCAAAAGAAGTTTTCACTTCAAAAATAAATCTACACTAACATTATAAAGCTGAAGAGTTTGTTTGTTTGAACGCTAGGATCTCGGGAACTACTGGTCAGAATTACAAGATTCTTCCTCTGTTGGATTGTCCATTTATCGAGGAAGGCTATAAGCTATTTAACATTACGCTAATATCAACAGGAGCGGAGCATGATCCAACAGAAAAATAATATTTCAATTTAGACCAGTAGTTCCCTAGATCCTAGCGTTCAAACAAACACTTTACCTTTATGAAAATTATTTTAGATGTGCCCGGATTCCTTCAGTAGAACAAACATCTATAGATTCTGCCAAACTATCTCGTTTATAACATTAGTATTATAGGATTATTTATATCGTATCCACTCGTATCTAGATGCTGTGAATTTGTGAACGAACCTTTGGTCCTCCATCTCCTATAGTAGTAGAAGAACACGACTAGAAAGGAAACTAGAAGGCATCCGCAGAATGACCACAGCAACTGAAAAAAACAGAAAGACAACTTAAGCATCGCAATATTTTGTTTTTTATAACTTACAACAATTAGTTTTCGTAACTATAGTAGTGCATTGGTATTATTTTATCAATTACTAGAAACGCCCCGCGGTGTTACCTACGTAGTTTCCGTTATTTTGCCGGGATAAAAAGTAGCCTTAAGGTTAGGTACAAGTTGGCGCTGAGACCGCGACAGGAGACCGCGACCGGAGACCGCGACAGGCACTTAACACTATAGAATTGTATGGGCGCCAGTTCGCGCCGAGACCGCGACAGGAGACGGAGACAGGAGACAGGAGGCGCGAACTGGCGCCCATACAATTCCATAGTGTCAAGTGCCTGTCGCGGTCTCCGGTCGCGGTCTCGTGTCGCGGTCTCGCGTCGCGGTCTCAGCGCGAACTTGTACCTTAAGTGTTCTTCCAGATCATAATCTACCTGTTTTCCAAATTTCAGCCCGATACGTACGTATAAACGTTACGTCATGATTGAAGAACAAACATCCATACATTTATAACATTAGTAGGATTAATAGGTTTTCACTAGACCGTCACTTCGGATGATGGTTAGTGCCGAAGGAGCGTGGTTACCTAGAAGAAACCTATATTAGGTGTACATATCGGCCACAAGTTGGCAGGCTATTAATAGTCCAGAGCAAAAGTCCCTCAATCGTCTTTAAAAGTGTCGAGTTCGGTCCACTAACTCTTTTTTTTTAGTATAGAGTGGACGAGACGAGCAGGACATGAGCCTGATGGTAAGCAACACGCCTGCCCTTAACAGCAGCAGCAGAAGAATCCAAATCTATATACTGTATCAATTTCGTTACTTAAGCTAATTAATGTACTTTTGTGTTGCATCTCAGTTATATTTTTTTTTTATTGTTCATTGTGTTTAATAATATTTTTTTGTAATTTATGTGTATTATGGCCGTTTGTGCGTGTTGGCTATGCTGTTAGCACATGTCGGCAGTTCTTTATAAATAAATAAATAAAATCATTACATAGCACTGCACTGCGCTCGCAACCCAGAGATATTAAGATGATTAATATCTACGCCTTGTAATTTCTCTAAAAAAAAACACGAAGAGTCCAAATCATTACCTAGCACTGCACTGCGCTCGTCACCCAGAGATATACAATTATTTATCTCTATGCCCTATAATTTCACTGGAATTTCAATTTTACTGTGTATTTAATTTGTACTTTTTTTTTAAATTTGTATTTTTCTGTGTCTCCTCGATCGTAGACGTTGTAGTACCGCATTAGTCGTGTATTTGGACCACAGGGAAATTTATAAAAATTAATTGAAGAAACTACTTGAAGAAATGTACAGGTTTTGATTTAATGTAATAGGCTTTTTAGGGTTCCGTAAAACGTAAAAACGGAACCCTTATAGATTCGTCGTGTCTCTCTGTCTGTCTGTCCGTCCGTATGTCACAGCCACTTTTTGCCGAAACTATGAGAACTACTCTATTGAAATTTGGTAAGTAGAAGTATTCTGTGAAACGCATTAAGATTTTTACAAAAAAAAATAATAAAAATTAGGGTTGCCCCCCATACTTAGAACTGAAACTAAAATTTTTTTTTTCGTCAAACCTACACGTGTCGTGGATGTCTATCGATAGGTCTTCAAAAAAAATATGATGTACATTACCATGCAAACTACCAACGAAAATTGGATTGAACTCGATCTGATGAGTAGTTTTTTAGTATGTCATAAATAGGTACATTTTTATTAAAACTTCTATCAAAGTTACAACGAACTAAAAAAGCTATGTATGTGTACTATGTATATTATGTTACTTGCTGCAACGGAACCCTTCATGGGCGAGTCCAACTCGCACTTGGCCACTTTATTTATATACTGGCGAACTTCGCGCCATCATATTTATTTCATACAGTAATTCAGCCGTTCAACTAATAATAATGTATTAATATTTGTAACAATTTTAGTGTTTATGAAATAAATTAAAAAAAAACTGCAGGCCGAACCACCGAATGTCTGTTTGTAGCTAACTGTTCTGTCATTATTTTAAAGATGTCTCAGTCTCCAGTCTTCTCTGAATGACTGAATGAGTGAATGCAATGATATTATGGGAATTACTTTTAGCTATAAATACAAACTTTTATTTAAAAAATTACCTAATTTAAGTATGTATTAAAACAAGTTTGTTTGTTATTACCACTCAGCTTTAACTGTTTGTTATCACCACTCAGCTTTAACAGCAAAGAAAAGATCTTTAGGAAAGCTAAAAATACATATTTTGAAGACATGTGTCACCCTCCAACCAGCATTTGTACAGCGTGTTGGATCAACTTTGGCTCTCTCTTTGTAAGAGAGTCCCACCATTGGGAACATAAACTGAGTTTATGCTATAAAAATGAAATTGGCTCTGCATGGAATTCTCAAGTCCGTCTTTGTTTTTATTGTTCGTTACTACAGTAGTATTATTATTTACAAGATATCTATTTAAAGTGCGAGAAAGGGCATCGAAATATCGGAACTCGTATCACCACTTAACCACGGTAAATATCCTGTAAATAGTAACACGAACGTTTGTCATTGTGTCTCTTATATTCAAGCGATCACGAAAGCGTACAACCAACTAAACTGCCTTTGTTTCCCCACACAAAACACCGATCCAACTTTACTATAAACCTCTATTATATCGCAAAAAAATAATCCGTATAACATACCGGAACATAGTTAGTTTTGCAAAACACGAGACCACTGTCAAAGAAATTCGCTAAAACTTCGTTCGACATTATATTTTTTCGACGAAAAACGCAGCAAAACACGTCTGTTTCGCGTCGCGTACGCAACAGTACTGAGTTGATTAGTAAACAAGTCCTTGAGCGTTATAGTGTAGAGATAAAACTGTTAAAAACAGTAGGACATGTCTGGAGACTCGTTTGCGTCACGCCCACGCATTCGCACGCGCACGCATAACGCATGCGTGACGTATCTTTTGTTTTTAATGAGAATTTACGATAAAATCTGTGAAACGAGAACAAACTTCGTTTTTTTTTTGTATA
The DNA here is from genome assembly GCA_963693475.1 of Ectropis crepuscularia. NCBI lineage: Eukaryota > Metazoa > Arthropoda > Insecta > Lepidoptera > Geometridae > Ectropis > Ectropis crepuscularia. Next base: position 29,994,545 of record OY856339.1, on the reverse strand, counting down.
AAGTTAAGATTTATTTGTCGCACCGCACACAGATTTTTCCGTAGGTGTATAGTATAGGGAGGCTGATTAGTCACGCTCTGAAGTGAAAGGCTCGACCGGGTGAACTCGGGACCGCCGAATGTGCCTGAGCTAGAGAGATACAGCTGCTCTGAAGAGCAGTGCTGTGTCGCTATGTTACCTATTTTGATTTGTATAATATGTCACCATAAAATAGTCGACGGTGTTGACTATTTTATGGTGATTATGTTATAATCTAACGCATGAGATTATAATCTTCCGGTATGTTAGGTAGTTTGCAATCTGACATCGTTCAGTATTCTAATCAAATACCTTTATGCTTGAGGAAACATCGTCTCTAATGTATGCCTGACTATTTGAAATGAAAAGTGTATACATATATTTTTAGTTTTTTTTTTTTTATCTGGGTGTTTGTTAAAAACTTAAACTTGAAACTACGTTGGTCAAATTTGACAGCTGATCACGTTAAACGTTAAAGCAACACTTCTAAGGTCAAGCAAAGAAAATTTATCAATTCCTGTGAAAAACAGTGAACTTCCCTTACTGAGATAGTTCCTCAACTGCGTCCAAACTGGTAGCCACTGTCGCAACACGGCCAGCGTTGAGCAAAAACTAACTTCCTATGCGAATTGCTAGAGATGGTAGCGACATTTGGTTGCCATTCAAGGATTAGCCGATTTAATAGATTCATCATCATTTTCAATTATCGCTAACTGTTGAGTCCTCTCTATAAGTACTAACACGACACTGAGTCAGTTACTTACATGATCGAAACAGAGGATCATGTAAGGACCGGTCCTTACATGATCCGCTGTTTCGAATGTCATTGACCCAAATGTAATACTAGCAGCGTCCTATGGTTTTACCCGCGTAATTCTCGTTCCCGTTAAAACAGCTCATTGGATAAAGTAGTTTCCAGATGAATTCCCCTTGCTTTAGATAAAATCAATAAAAACATAATTTATTTGTATAACTAAATATGCGACGTTTTTTGCTATAATTCAGTCGTTTATTACAAAATTTGACTCCAGCTTAATTTTCTGTCGCTTCTTTCAACGTCATAAATAGCGAATATTTCTATACCAATTTATAATTGGAGATTATTTTTAATTAATAAAATATTTGTAGGGTTAATTTATTTCTGTCATTCAAAAATCATTTACACGTCAAGTTATGTTTGTAATAATATCAATTTCCAATTTTAAAATTAAATTTGAATAAGAGCTCTTATAAATGTTGTTTTATTGGATTTATCATTTCTCAAAATTTGTACAAGTTTTTGGCTCGCGTAAAGGAATCGTCTAAGTAAATGTTTTTTTACCGATATAAATTTGCACTAGACCAGCCTTTCCCAAGGTAGGCGATAACGCCCCCTTGTGAACACTGCAGGCCTAAAGGGCGGTAAGAGAGACCCAGAAAAAACTGGGGGCGTTCTGTAGAGGCTTTGAGTCCATTGTACTACCTACTGGACTCGGGTCTCAAGTTAACTCTTGCGGCACAGAATAAATATTAGTACAGAAGCTTCACTTACCGAAAACAATTATATAAATAGCGACTCTTGCTGGGACACAACAAAGTTCAATTCAGCTCGCATTAGCGCTCTTCTAACGCGTAACTCTGTCCCTGTCTAGCGCGTTTCCTTTGTAGCGTTGTTTCCTGGAAGGAACGGTCTAGCGGTAGGCTAAACCCGCGCGATCTTGAGCGAGTGAGGGTGCACTGCTTGCGGGTTGTAGTAAACGCATTCCTCAGCCTAGACGTTCGTATCACAAAAGTGGAGTCAAACCTTTGGTACGTCAACCACGAAACGATGTCGTTTTGTCCGATAGAAAAAAGAGTGTAATGTTTACAATTCAATAATCAGATAATAGTTTGCATAATATGTTACAAGCATGCCATGCTTCCATGCCAAGGATATCAGCCGCATGGCATGCTATTTTTGCATGGATATCATGCGAAAACGCACAGGTGGCTTAGAATCGGAATTATTTTTAAATCCAGCTCAAGTCAACGGCCAGACACACTATCAAAACAAAGATTTTATAGATATAAACGTAATAAGGGATTTGACAGATATGAATGACATATGGTTGAAAATTTTGTCCAATCACCCATGAATCTCATGAATGAGGCGAAAAATTATGATAATAGCGTTTAAAATATAGCGCCTATCTGACACCTAATAAGACTTATTTTATACAAAATCTTGAACATCGCCGCAAAACTGCTAGCTTATCGTTTTTATATCGAATACACTTCGGAGAGTGTGCAACTGATCTGCATGATCTAATACCATCTTGCCCTTTTCTTCTTCTTTTGTTTTCGGACTGACTCCTAGCCCGAAAAAGTGGCATCTTTTATGGTTGATGTGTCAAATACGAACGAAGAGGTTTGACTCTACTATTAAAAATAAAGAGGTTTGCTCTAGCTCTATGTTCGTTCAGTTTAAATCGGCCTTTACAAAACTTTAAAAAAATAAAAACATTTTTTGTAGTGACGATTTCCTTAGGCGTGTTGAGCACATTTTGATAGAGCAAAATCTTTTGAAGTCGCGTCATCGACATACTTATTTCAGCCGACAGTAGCGTCATAGCGTCGGAGCGGAAGCGGAGCAGTGGAGCGGGGGTCTACCGCCTAACTAAAACTGTCATAGATTAGCTTTGATATTGCTCTCTCTCTTTTCTTTTAGCTTGAAATGATACGAGACAGCAATAGCAACGCTGAAACCGATTTAAAGCCGGGTCACACAGAGGCGATCCGATACCGAGTATGGGATCGCGCACGCTTGCTGCGTGTCAGGTTGCATACAAATTCGAACATTACAAAAAATATCGTCTCGCTATCGGATCGCCTCTGTGTGACCCGGCCTTTAGTTAGGCGGTAGAAGGGCGGGTCGTGGACGTTAAGGTATATATTTTTGAATAATATTTTTGTATCGTTTAAAAAAGGCTCATTGAAATCGGTGTAGCATCCTAGCAACAAACACAGTACAAGGTACAAACGAAAAAGTTATACATCAAAATCCGTTACACCTAATCTAGATACCTATTTAATCAATATAGATTTAATCGTAGCGATATCTTAACCAATTAATAAATAATTTATATGATCATAATGACTGAGCTATTGAGTGCATTATGACTAAAACTTTTAATGATTTACCAAGTATAATGTAGTGAGACGAACTTCTTAGCATTCCATGGATTCACCGTGCGGGTGCCGGGTCCATCGTGTGGCAGAGAGAGAAATCTCAAGTAGACCCCAAGACTTGACTCGGGCGTAGGTTTAAGGGGCTAATATATGTATATAAATGTATGTAGCTCAAATAAAAACGTAATTCTGACAAAAAAATGGTTGTCTGTAAAGTCGGTTTACTGACGATAGTTAAACGTGACAACGTCTTAAGAAAATACTGATGGAATGGTAGCATTTTTCAAAAGAATTTCAATTTTAATTTCATTTGTTTCATAGATTTGTATGTAAAAAGTAGGTAATCAGTAGAATTTAGTCATTTTCAATCAAAACAATGCAAAAAACAATGCAAAAAAGCTTTTAGATGCCGGGGATCGAACCCGGGGCATTTCACATGCAAAGCGAACGCTCTACCACTGAGCTACATCCCCGCTTGAACTACTGGTCGAAATAATTAATACAACTGTAACAAACATGCGGCGAGGCAACGACCGACGGTAACGCGGTAACGGTACATGACGTCATGTTTTGTGGGCGTGCAGCCGGCTTCATCGAATTATAAGACGTTATCACGTCAAAAGTGAACATTATGTCGACATAGTATCTTAAATTATCACAATGTACATAACAGATAGATATCAGCGCACGCGCACTTATGATAGCCGGTATGGTACTTAGATGCTACCTTTTTACTCATACATTTAAACAAATACATTTGTGTGGGATCTTATCTGAAAATACACAATCGACCTCTACTAGGTACTAAGGCACGCTCTATCGTAGACCGCATCGTCGCTTAACGCTAAATATTTAAAGGGGGGTCCAATACAACAAACTAGATTTTTACCGTTGTACGTTTCTTGCTAGATTAGTAACGCCCGAAGCAAAATATAATATGGCGTCACAATTAGAATAAATCGCGCTATCGTCTTCTTCGTTGGAATCATTTAGACTTCTAAGTTAAATGTTGGTAATTTTGGTAGTTAAATTGCTAATGGTACGGAACCCTTCGTGCGCGTGTCCCTCGCACTTGGTCGGTTTATTTTAATCAACATGCATATTACTTAGCGTTTATGTGATGACAGTATTTGTAATTTGCCTACTGTTTTACACTTTTTTACGAAAACTACGTAAGTAAGCACACTAATTATACCCCGATAAATAACAGGGAATAATATCTCAAAACTTGTAACTATTCATTAAAGTCTACAGGGGGCAATATTATCTCAGACATATACGGGGTTATCTATTAAACTGAGTAATGTTTTTATCTCAACGGGAACAAGGGGCACTATCGTTTGTTTATTTGAATAACTAGCAGCGACCCGCGGTTTCACCCGCGTTATTCCCGTTATTTTTTCGGGATAAAAAGTGTCCAATGTTTTCTTCCAGACTATAATCTAACTGTGTTCCAAATTTCAACATACGTTACGACGTGATTGAGCAACAAACATCAAAATGTCCAGACATTGGCATTTTTAATATTAGTAGGATTCGGAATGACTAGCGTGGCTCACGCCCGTTCCCGCGCTAAAAAGTAGCCTATATGCTATTCCAGACTATAATATAATTGTAAAAAATTTCAACCCAATCCGTTTACCCGCTCCGATGTTATTGGTTATTGAGCACAAATCCAAACGTGCGAATTTATAATATTAGTACGATTAAAATAATTTACCTCTAATTTTCTCCGAACCTCCTCCTTTTTTTAAAGTTGGTTAAAAAACTAACTTAAAAAAATTGGCAGTCATAGGAACTGCCGATAGAATTGAAAACTTATAACTCAGAATTTGATAGCTTACCTTGGAAACTACACGGGTGTAACCGGAGAGCGTGGCCTCGCCATCTTGGCATGGCCATCTAGAAATGCGTCAGCATTTCCCATTGGCTGATGCGTTTCTAGATGGCCATGCCATGATGGCCTGTCCACGCCTTTTCAGCCTTTCCCATTGGCTGTGTATTTCTAGATGGCCCATAGCCATGGTCCCGAGTTTACCCGAAGCTTTCTTATCATACCCGAGCGTGACGAATGAATTCAATTCACAGCCCACGAAAAATCTGTCTACGCCCCTAAAGAAGTTTTCACTTCAAAATTGTTACACTTACAATTATAAACAGTTTTAATTGTTACTCAAATATGGCATAATTGCCGTGTTTCTTTTCCGCGATAAAAACTATTCAGTATCGGACGTGATTGAGCACCAAACATCTAACCTTTCGCATGTATAACATCAGTAAGGTTAATTCCAACAAATTTATTGCATGTTTGCATCCAAGACTCATATTATTCATGATTCATTACAATGGGACACTGTTAAAACTGTGGCTTATACAAGTGTACAAAGGTCAATGACTCATAAAAAAATATCAGTAATTAAAATACAAACATTTCAAATTCCATGATAACTTAAAATGCAGAAATGGCGAAACTCTATTTACAAGTGAAAATTTCTTAATTTGTTTTTTAATATTTGCTTAGCTTCGGTGCGATGGTGTTGTGAGTGTATTTAATATGGGCTTTCGTCATCGGCACGCTGATGAAGCGTAGCGTCGGAGCGGCGACGGAGCAGCGAAACAGGACATGCGCGTTAGTCATTTTTCGAAAGGGTGAAATTCTTGTGAAATCGCTTCCCGACATGCTTAACAGCTGTATTTATAAAGGTAACGTTTTACCCAACATTCGTGCTGTTTTGTTAAAATTCTAAGTTATAAGTTTTCACTTCTTTCTCGTCTTTTTTTTGAAGTGATATTTTTTTTTGGCACACCACACACTGATTTCCGTGTGCTGTGAATGAAGCTCAGCGGCACGCTCGGAAATGAAAGAAATGTTGGGCTGAAATCGGGACCGCCGAGTGTGCTAGAGCGAGAAAGATAATCAGCAACTGCTGTCTATCTGCTTATATAAAATACTCGTAGTTTTAATAGTTATATCTGTTATAATACGAGTAGTGAAGGTGAGTGTTGACGGACGTCACCAAAAGGGGCCCCTTTTAAACCTACGCCCGAGTCACAAGCCTTGGGTTCTATTCGAGATTTCTCTCTCTGCCACACGATGGACCCGGCACCCGCACGGTGAATCCATGGAATGCTAAGAAGTTCGTCTTTTAGTTTGTTTCTTCTTATCTTAGTTTTCACTTCTGCCATGCGGTCTTAAGCACACACATTTTTTTCATAAACAAGGGAATTAGTAAAGATAGAGTTAAGGGTGCTTCTACACCTAAGATGATTTTACAACAGATATCAACCTAGAGCTAGACAAAGCCTGTATTCTGGACATCCTACATCCAGTTTAAAGGCATGGTTTGAAATTTCTCTCTCTCTTTACGAGAGAAGGCCCCGAGTCCCAGCAGTGGGAACGTTTAGTGGGCTGTTGATGTTGTTGATGATGTTGAACTTACTTTGTACACATTTAATGGTAAAAACAAGATAAAGTAAAATTTGTTTCTTTTACCTGCTAAGATAATTTAATTAATTTAAGTGCTAAATTAAAAAAATATATGTTTATAATATTATTTTAACAACCTACGTCTGGTTAATGATTCTCATTATGATTAAATTTATGAGGGAAAATTCTGATTCATTTTCCGATGACATAATAATATGGAATTATTTTTTCGTCATTATAGTCAAACGCAAGACAGATTTGACATGCTTTATCAAAATGGTATCAAATAATAATTTTAGTCATAGAAAAGTGACATATAGTTTTGATCTATTTTATACTGTTAAAAAAATATATTGTTTCAAGTTGATTGAATAAAAATCTATAGGTAATATCTATAGATATCTATCTATCTACTTTTCACATATCTAATATATTAATATGTCTGATAGATATATCATGATTTGAACTATTTATTCTATGGTAATGAAGCAACAAACATTAAAAAGTAGACAACCACATTGAGACCCAACACAGATATATTTTCAACAAAGTACAAAAAAAAATTAAACTATTTGAAAACAGCTCTATTTAAAAAAAAACAGTTTATTTATACAACCAAACAGTAATTATGTATGTTTCATAACAATTGGTATTAATTAAATCTTGAATGTGGTAAACATAATTTAAATACTTAATTACTTACTTAAATTAAGTCAAAATAACAAATTAACTAAAACATTCATTATTAGTGGTGGCCATTAATTCCAGGTTTTGAGCAATAAGCATTTTAATATGTTTTCTGCATAATTTTTTACAGTAAATAAATATTAACGTTTTCTGGTCATTTAATGCCTGCAATAAAACAGTATGCCAGTAGGTATATGTAAAAATTGCCTTTCATAAGTGTAGGGTACAATCTTATGCACCCCGCTACATTTTTTCATTGCATTTCATTGGTGGGCTGTCACTCACAAAGACGGAGACAAGCCCTCATACCATCATGCTATGCAGTAAAGGTTTATAGATGACATGTATCATCAAAACATCCTTTCTCAGAACATGTCAATTTTCTATATTGTTAAACCTAGCCTGGTAACTTACTTGGTAGTAAGTCTGCCTGCTAAGCCTAGGGTTGTGGGTTCGATCCCCACCCAGTGCAAACATTTGTGTGATGAATACAAATACTTGTACTGTGTCTGGGGTGTTTCTATGTATAATAAGGTATGTATTTTATTTAAATAAAGAGTGACGAGACGAGTAGGTTATGTGCCTGATGGTAAGCAACATGCCTGCCACATAACAGCATAGTGACACGCAGCTACTGGAACATGAAGAGTCCAAATCATTACCTAGCACTGCACTGCGCTCGTCACCCAGAGATCTAAGATGTTATATCTCTAAGCCCAGTAATTTCTCTGGAAACATTTCCCTTCAAACCAGAACACAGTAATGTTTCCACATTACTGTTTGACGGTAGAATAACTGGCAAAGGTGTGGTACTTCCCCAGGCGGGGAACTACCATATTTACAACTATAATAAATAAATAAATAAATATTGGTGGACAATTCACACACAACACCATCTGACCCCAAACAAAGCAAAGCTTGTGTGATGGAGGCCAGATAGCTGATATAATACTTATATAATTTTAAATACATACTTATTATACATAGAAACACCCAGACATAGTGCAAACATTTGAATTCATCACACAAATATTTGCACTGGGTGGGAATCGAACCCACGACCCTCGGCTTCGCAGGCAGAGCTACTACCAACTAAGCCACAAGGCCAGTCAAATAATAAGTATTATATCAGCTATCTGACCGCTATAGTACAAGCTTTGCTTAGTTTGGGGTCAGCTGGTGTTGTGTGTGAATTGTCCACCAAAATATAATATGTATGTTTGTGAAATCAAACATTATTACTACAACTTATGAGTCCTACTGTAATGTCTTTCATTTTACAAAACTGCAAAATTTGTAGATAGACATTGACCTAATATTTTTTTTAGGGTTCCGTAAAACGTAAAAACGGAACCCTTATAGATTCGTCATGTCTGTCTGTCTGTCTGTCCGTCCGTATGTCACAGCCACTTTTTGCCGAAACTATGAGAACTACACTGTTGAAACTTGGTAAGTAGATGTATTCTGCGAACCGCATTAAGATTTTTACAAAAGTTTTAAAAAAAAACAAAAAATAGGGGTGCCCCCCATACTGAGAACTGAAGCTCAAAAATTTTTTTTTCGTCAAACCTACACGTTTGGGGTGTCTATCGATAGGTCTTCAAAAATGATGTTGAGGTTTCTAATATAATTTTTGTCTACACTGAATAACTTGCGCGAGAGACGCTTCCAAAGTGGTAAAATGTGTGTCCCCCCCCCCTCTAACTTCTAAAGTAAGAGAATGAAAAAACTAAAAAAAATATATGATGTACATTACCATGAAAACTACCAACGAAAATTAGTTTGAACTCGATCTGATGAGTAGTTTTTTTTTAGTACGTCATAAATACACTATTATTAAAACTTCGATCAAAGTTACAACGAACTACAAGAACTATGTGTACTATGTATATTATGTTACTTGCTGGAACGGAACCCTTCATGGGCGAGTCCAACTCGCACTTGGCTACTTTATTTAAATAATGTATGTGTCAACAAAATTTTGCTAAATCAACAGGTCTTGTTCCAGTTAACCATTAAATAAGCATGCAAACTAACCATTACATAAGTCATTTAAAGTCTTTTAATATGTTTTACGTCAAATGAACTTTGCTCTGATCTCTGCAATTTCAGACAACTTTGGCTTATAATATACTAACAGTTGCAGTACCCTGCAATTTTTTCCTATGTAGTTTCTGTTCTCATTATTTTCATGTTATGAAAAGTAGCCTATATTCTCTTCCAGGCTGTAATCTATTTTATTGTGTTCCAAATTTATTCTAACCCATTTATGCATTCCAATTTGAGTAGGCAACAAATATCCAAATCTCTTAACATACAAACATTGGCATTTGTAATATTAATAGGATAAAAACAGAAGAAATTAGATTGATAATGAATGAAATGAAAGTAATTTAATCCAGATAAAAGAAACATAAATGTATTGTAAACTGCATGAAAAATTTTGTCATAAAATCAAATTATCAAATAATCAGATTAAATTTTTTTTTTTTTTTTTAAATATTGGTGGACAATTCACACACAACACCATCTGACCCCAAACTAAGCAAAGCTTGTATGATGGCGGCCAGATAGCTGATATAATACTTATATAGTTTTAAATACATACTTATTATACATAGAAACACCCAGACACAGTGCAAACATTTGAATTCATCACACAAATATTTGCACTGGGTGGGGATCGAACCCACGACCCTCAGTTTCGCAGCCACAGTTACTACCCACTAAGCCACGAGGGCAGTCTAAATTATCCATGAGCAGACTGCCTACCTACCTACCTGACATTTGTATGCCTAACTGGCACAACATGACATGCCAACACAATTTACTATAACACCTACATGTGCACATCTTTTGTACAAGACTCACTCATGTTGTACGCAAATAAATATATCTTTATCTTTAATTAACAGTTGGCTAAATTATATAAATGTTAAAAGATAATTAATCAATGTTATTGTTATTTTATAGTTAAGTAATAGGGTATAAGTGTGTTACTTACCTATATTACTTTTTTTTTAGATATTTTCATAACTTCAAATTAAATTAAATGTCTACATTTCAAGAGTGAAGATAAGAAAACTCTTTATTAAAAGGCACAAGTAACACAGAAGAAAAATTACAAATGAAACTAAAAATTATTACACACACATGACATTTTAAATGGCGGCCTTAGTGCTTAGAGCAATCTCTTCCAGGCAACCAGCATAAAGCTAGTTCATAAGTATTTTTTTTTTAATATAATTTATTGTATCACAATAAATAGTTTTTTATCTATCAAAGTAAAATTATTTAATTTTACTTTTGTAGGTTCATAGTTTAAAAATCCCGATCAATCAGCCAATCTATCAATATCCTGTGAAATAAGTACCTGATAATAGCTGGCTAGTAAGCTTTCTTACAAGCATATAACTTTTATCCAAGTAGATCACAACACAAAGTAAAATTTTAACTACAGATGTAAACTAGACAAACAAGGTGGCGCGTATAATGGTCAAGGTTCCGCATAACAATATCCGTATTGGTAGCCAAACTATGATAAGAAATTTCAATGATTTCAAGGATATCTATTTTCATGAAAGTATGTATACAGTACGGCCGAGACTTCAACAAGTTTGTCTTATTTTTAAGAACATTGTACATTTCTCAGTTGTATTTTGTTATTTCAAGAACAAGAACATTTGTTATTTCTATGTAATTGCGGCGTAAAAAATCAATAAATGCTCACCTGATTCTCTTGGAAGTTGTTAGACCATTCGGCAGTCCATGTTTTAACCGCAAACATGTTCGATTTGTCGTTTATGTTACTAAGAAGACCTACAACGTCCATTTCCACTGATTTAGAATTATTTTATTAGAAAAACACTATTTCTACAAATTCGATCGAAATTTTCGTGATACTATTTTACTTTTTCAAAAATCTTTTCGCGAATAAAAATCAAAGCTAATTGACAGATTGACAGATTGACACTGACATTACCAGTGACAGTATTATTTTATTGATTGTACGAGTCTCAGAAGAAGTACCTATAGAATTACAAAGTTCCTGATTACTATAGTGCTTCTCGTTCTTTCAATTTCAATTCAATTTTCAATTCAATACTCAAAAAGTATTGCCATAAAGAAAATATTCCACTGGATAAGGGTAGTGCTACGATAGTTGAATGAATTCAGCTCGTGTTATATCCAATCTAAAATTACATTTCAAAAAGAGGTTTCATGTAATATATTACATGAAACCTCTTTTTGAATAGGAGGATATAAATAAAATAGGAGGGAGAATAATAAAAAACAGAACAATAAAACATTTATTTCAAATTGTACTTTACATTCAATATTATAATAATATAGTTTGATTAACAAATTTAGATATACCATTTAGTAGCAGCTAGCCCAGACTTCACACAGGTAACTCGGAACTTACGTATAAAACAAACGTTTAACTTTTTCAATGTTCGAAGCCCTTGTTTTAGTAGAGATACTACATACTACTATTAGATGTTGTGGTAATTCAGGATAATTGATTTATTATTTATTTATTTATTACTTCATGAAAAATATTGCATTATTCACACAATGTTTTATCCTATTCTTCAGAGTGTCACATCTGCAAAATGATAATTAATTTGGATGAATAAAACAATCAAAATTATTACTAGAAATGTAGTGATACATTCAAGTTGCATAATTGGAATTGAAAAAGCATCATTCATTCTCATTAGAATGTGACGGGATCTGTATAGGATAGTGTAAGTTAATTGGAGTTTGATGCAATTCCCACTCCAGAAAACAAGAGTTGCAATGTCCACTGACATTGAGATTTTGACAGACATGGAGAAGAAACAGAAATTGAAGCGGAAACGATTCGATGATCGATGATTGGTAACGGAAAAAAAAACTGGCAGTCATAGAGACTGACGATAGAACTGAAAATTTATAACTCAGTACTTGACAGCACACTTTGGAAACTACGCAGGTGAAACCGGAGGGCGTTTCTGGTTTGGAATAAATCATTGTCAAGTCTTTAAAGAATTGTCATCTAAGTAAGCCTTCTCACACGTCATGGCGATTGGCTATCTAGACTAAAGATGTGTAATGGTAACCATGGTAACACGCCATGACTATCTAAAAATGTTTACCCATTTGTGGCCATAGCTCCGAGTTCCCCCGAAAATTTATTTCATTCCGAATCATGATGTTTGAGCTCAATTCACGGCTCACGAAAAATCTGTATGTAGTGCGCCAAAGGAAGTTTTCACTTCAAAAACTAACGAATGCGAATCCGCAGGCAAAATCTAGTACCTATTATTAGTAAACGGCCAGTAAATAAACTGTCAACTATGTACCGACTTGTATATTTCATGGGTAAATTTGTAAGAAATAACTGGTCACACTTTTTTGTTTGTTTTGTTATATAGGTTATGTTTACATTATACATATTTTGCAAATTTTAGACTATATGCAGCCGTTATGGTATAAATTTAACTCATGTTGATATCTAGAATGCATCATTATCAATTTTTATCAAGTGGGCATTTGAAAATATTGTCTACTTACGAGTAAAATGAGATTCCATTGATTTTTCTTCACTTTCACATTTCACTGCGGATATTTTAGCTTAAAACACAGCAAACACACATTGTTCATATACTAAAACATAAATGACTTAAAAGTCTTTCTCAAACACGTTTCAAATATTATTATAATAAACATATATGAATTTAATCAATAAAAAACAGAATCCAAGGTTTGAACAGACTTTTGTTGGGGAACCCGGTGTCAGATTTGAAAGCTTAGCCAGAGAAAAACCCGGCCACGGTGACAAGGACGTAAAATCAGTATCTCTTTCTCTCTCTTTCACAAGTAATAGGTAATTAGAGTGTCTCGTTCCCGCAAGTTGTGACGTCAATTATTGTGCTCCCCTGGTACGAGTAGAGTTCTTTCTTTTTGGGATTTTATTGCTGAAGAATCAATTTTTTGCATAGTCTATGGTTTTGCGGGCTTTTTTTTGTCTATGTTATATTTCGTTCTTTGTATTTGCTCACTCTTTAAGTTCATTCTTTTCATCTTTTTATAAAAGTTCTGTTTGGTCGACGTGTTTCGTGTTGTGGGATTTAAAATATAAATAAAATAATTTCTTCTTTATTTCACCTCAAGTGCTAAATATATAAAATTGTAAGTGTAGCGAAATAAATACCAATTAAATTAGACGTCAATCGTTAAACCCTATCAATAGAATGTCTGACATCGTTGCGTTAACATAATATATTTGCTTTCTGGTATTTTCTAGATGTCTCGCTATCGCGAATGGGATCTCTCGTGTAAGGTGTACGTTGGAAATCTCGGTACAAACGCATCAAAATATGATATTGAGAAAGTATTTGCAAAGTACGGAAATATCCGGAATGTGTGGGTGGCGCGGAATCCTCCTGGCTTTGCATTTGTGGAATATGAAGATCCACGGGATGCCGAAGATTCTGTACGTGGATTAGACGGCACGTAAGTAACCCCTCATCATTTATTTATTCGATAGAAACAGGGTCAAAAGCTTGATCAATACGGAATTACCGGCCGCCATCTTGATTTCTCTGTCCTATTTTGGCTAAGAAACAAGTTTGTTTCGGTATTGTAAATTCTATACTACTGAAAAGCATTAAATTACCATATTGTCACTTTAAATACTTATATGTTTTGTATCTTGTGGAAAGTTTTGACTGGTTGGGTATCGACTGCTTTGGTGCAGTGGTTGAATAGGCAACTTTCGTTCCGAAGGCCATAGGTTCGAACCCCGGCGCCTGGCCTTGGTATAATCCATACAATTCATTGATAAGATTATTTGCCACGCACGCTCCTTAGATCCGTTTCATTCTTGATGTGAAACGCTTGAGTCATAAGTGTGCAAGATCATGGTACCTCCACTCTAAGACTGAGATGTGGCATTTCTTCTGGAATGGCTCTTGTCTTAGAATGGGGAACATTTTTCTGCTATATTGGCTCATGAGATAAAATATAGTTTTGTAATACATACATCATTATTTTCCCTTGAAATAAAATAAGTATGTGACTAACTTCATTCCTACTGATATTTTAAAATTAAAGTTTAGATGTTTGTTGCTCAATTGAACAGATTGGTTTGAAATTTGGAACACAGTCTGATTAACAAGTTTACAAACCTAGTACTTTCTAGTCATTCTGTTATTAGGGTTCTGTACCCAAAGGGTAAACACGGAACCCTGTTACTGAGACTTGGCTGTTCGTCATAGTCATCTTTCTTCTTTCCTGTTATAATAAAATACCTTATTTCGTTCCAGGAGATGCTGTGGTACTCGCATCCGTGTTGAAATGTCCAATGGTCGCACAAGACGTGAACGCAGATACTCTAGGTATGCACCTCTATGTTCCTATTTCATAGATTTTATTCAAAACAATTTACTGTTTACACATTCCTATATTTTTTTGCTGAATATCATTTAAATACCTTGACCTTTTTAGATAAAAATTGAAGTTGGTAACGTATTATATTATATTAATTGTATATTGTTCTTCAAGTATGGATGTGTAAATTCAATTTGTTGTGTGTCTTATGAAGTTAATTTTGTCTCAATTTTAATTGATTTAGATGACAGAACTAATTAAACTTATAATGGTGGTTCAATTTGAAATACAAACTATCTTTGCTTTAATTTGCATACAATTTTTAATTTTTTAATTCTGTCATCTAATACTTGAAAACAAAATGTAATGTTTTGAGGTACTACAGTTTTATCTTTAATTCCTGGACTTCACTGTGTTCTAGTATGTAGAAAGATTCCTTAATATTTTGGCTTATTAAATGCATCATCAACATAGTCGCTTTACCCTGTGATGATGATGTATGGGGCATTGAAAATGTATTCCCCTCTTCATCAAATAGATTATTCCAGAACATTCAATTTTGTGACAAGATTTTATGCCAAATTTATTTTACAGTAGTAACATTTGTTTCGAAACAAACATGGATAGATTCTGATAGTAGCAATATTTGTTTTGATACATACAAATTTGTTATAAAATCTGGCCACAAAATGGAATATTCCAGAATGATCAACGTTAGCTGAAGTGAAAAAGGGGGTGTACATACATTTTTGTGAAAACACCCGTATGACTGTGTCGAAATATTGAGTTTTCTCCATTATCACAGTGAATGTCTTGGAATTAATTATAAAATTGATACTGCTAAATCACAAAGGAGAAATTAAACGTGGTGGGTGTTGGAACGTTTGCAGGTCCATTTTATCAACCAACCACCAACACACCGACCTCACCACATGTCTTCACCACAAGTATGGCACGTTTGCCAATCCGACATCCGCGATCGTCTGCAACATCCCGCTCGGCAGACTGCTACGCCGCGCAGCAACCATCATCAACAGCGTCCCCCTAACTAAACTGCTAGCGGCGGTCACCTAACCCCCCACCTGCTCCTGTAAAGAGATTAGGCCTCAACGCTCACCGCAACGGCAACGGCCAGCGTTCCCGACAACAATGTCTCTCGAAACTTCCACTTAACGCCACCGTATGAAGATTACACCTCAATAATCTCCCTTCGGCCTCAAAGCAACCAACGATCGACTACAGCCATCATTGCTCGGTACTTGAATCCTATATCTTAGAACCTACCTGTACTTAGTTTAGTATGTTGGCGTTGGGGTATCACAGTAACTTAGAAAGTAATATTGATATCTACGGACTGAGTATACAGAGAACATTGTTTTGAATACAAAATTATTATTTTTCAACTGTTTTGATAATATTTGAATAATTTAATTGTCGAGATAAGTCTGCTGTGTTGGTCATAGTTTTTTACAAAAACTTTACAATCTACAATCCAAGACAATGATTTAATTATGTGTTTGTTCACACCTCTCCTTCATGGTGGACACTTGACACTTGTCTTGTAAATTTAGTTATTTGTCAACAAAAAAGAATCTATTCTATTATTTCTAAACTGAAAACATAGGTATCAATATCAAATATATACAAAACGAATACATACTTATTATGCTCTGAACCAACAAATTAAAGCCACACTCAACTAATTTTCATTAAATTTGTAAAACTAAATATTATGTATGGGGAGGCCAAGGTTTCGGAGTGAGTGAAAATATCATCTATGTATACAAACATTCGAATTCTATAGAGTTTTCATAACAATTACACTGATTTCTGTAAAATTTAAATGAGTCTATTTGGGAAGGACACTCTTTTAAAGGAAATATTTGTTCAAATCGATTGAGGTATATTATGAAGTAAATTATCAACATAATATTAGAAAAAATAACCTTCACTGCTTTATTGAAATTTGTAGTTTACAAAAAGAAAATAAACTATGCTCTCGTAATTGAGGACGGTAATGGAATCAAATGAAAGCAAATTACATGAATAGTTTTGAGTAACCCGTTAGGGTTGACATTATAGAACACTTGTGCTATTGAAAGCAACTTAAAAAGCTTCTTAATCCTGTGTTATATTGTTGAGTAAAGATAACTCAACAATTCAATTACTTTCACTTACTAAAGAAACTCAATTGTTCAGTAAAAACAACTCAACATTTTAGTCTTGTATAAGTAAAATATGAAAACTAGTTGTCGACCGTCAACCCTCACCATGAAGCGACAGCCCTGATAGTGCTTTTGATAAAATAAGCCCCACAACTAAATTTACTTGAAATTGTGTGGTGACTACAATTTAGTCTTGTAAAATATAATTTGAAAACTAGTTGTCAAGAGTCAACCCTTACCGTGAAGCGACAACCCTGATTGATAGAGTGCTTTTCATAAAAGAAGTCCCAGAATTAAACGTGCTCGGAATCGACTGTTGAAGCGATTGCGTCTCGGGGCTTCTTTTACGCGAAGGGTGTGTGGTGTAACGTGTGTGATGCGACAGGTCTCGCAGCCGAAGCCCCCGGCGGCGGTCGTACTCGCGCGGGCGCTCCCCGTCGCTTCGGCGTTCGCCCTCCGTGCGCCGTCGCTCGCCCTCCGTGCGCCGCTCTCGATCGCGCGATAGGCGCTCGCGTTCCGACAGCAAGAACAAGTAAGTTTTACAACTATTATTATAATATTTTGTAATGGTTATACAAATGGCCACGGCTTTTTTGTGGGGGCAAGAGGTTCGTACAGTGCTCTAAAAGACAATATCAAAGAATTGACTTAAAAAATTGGCAGTCATTTTGGTAGCTCACTTTGCAAACTACGCGGGTGTAACTGGAGCACACTGCCAGTCTGGAATAAATCTTAAAGCATTGTCGTCTTAAACAAGTTCCAAGCTTGGCATCCAGACTTTCATTTAGGACCGGAAGTTTTTTTTTTTTTATATTGGTGGACAATTCACACAACACCATCTGACCCCAAACTAAGCAAAGCTTGTATTATGGCGGCCAGGTGGCTGATATAGTTATATAGTTACATTCATTCATCAGCCGCAAGACGTCCACTGTTGGACATAGGCCTCCCCCCTAGTATATAGTTACATATATAGTTTTAAATACATACTTATTATACATAGAAACACCCAGACACAGTGCAAACATTTGAATTCATTTAAATACATACTTATTATACATAGAAACACCCAGACACAGTGCAAACATTTGAATTGTGATGAATTCAAATGTTTGCACTGTGTCTGGGTGTTTCTATGTATAATAAGTATGTATTTAAAACTATATAAGTATTATATCAGCTATCTGGCCGCCATCACACAAGCTTTGCTTAGTTTGGGGTCAGACGGTGTTGTGTGTGAATTGTCCACCAATATAAAAAAAAAAAAAAAAAATCATCACACAAATATTTGCACTGGGTGGGAATCGAACCCAGGACTCTCGACTTCGCAGGCAGAGCTACTACCCACTAAGCTACGAGACCAGATTTCTTTCATTTAAGAGCGTGACGCTCGAGCTCAATTCAGAGCCCACGAAAAATCCAAAAGAAATATCCACTTCAAAACTATGTAAGTATTATATCAGCTATTTGACCACCATATCACAAGCTTTGCTTAAGAGTCCAGGTCATCTACCAAGGCCAAATGCGGGTTGGCATTGGACGCATGTCCTGAAAAGATATCCTTCTTTCGGTTTCACCGCAATGTTTTCCTTGATCGTTAAAGCTGGTGGTGATAAAAAAACTTATACATTTGACAAAATATTCAACAGTGCAAGTGGGCTTCAAATGTAAGGCCTCACGAAATTGCTCTGACTACTAGGTACAGGACGTCTACTCTCTTTCTACGAAAACGTAATTTCGAAATAAACTCGCAAATATCCACAGAAATCTAAATAATAAGGTAATAGAAATGGCATAACTCTCAAATTACTTGCAAAACGCTTGTCGCCACATTTCCCCTACCCCCGCGGTCACTACTACATGCGCGTACTATTCCAATACAAATTCACACACACACGAACAGCTGCACATTAACAAACTAGGTCTGTGATTGCACCACACACATCCATAAACGCTTATCAGTGAACCTACTAATACGTTGAAAAATAATCAATTTTTCACATTTACGCTAGTGCTTGACAAAAATTAAAACATATCGATATTTCAAAGTACGGTCCAATAGGCTTGTGTACTCAATTTTAAAAATTGGTTCATAATATAGTTTGATGTTTATATTATTCCGAAACATCTATATTTTTGAAAAATACTTACATTTACAATATGTATTTTGCATTTCAAAACATCAAACAAATTTCTGCACAAAAACGCTCTAGACTGTCATGGCGTCTTGAATGACGTCACGCCGTGGAAAACATATGTGTTTGTGTATGGACGTTGTCAATGTTTTTAATTTAAAACGAATCCCTCGCATTACAAGAACTGCTTAGTGCCCCAGTGTACAAGCACAAGTATAAATACGCCATACAAATTAATCATCTACGTTCCAAACGATCCACAAATACGAAAAAAGTGGCAAACGCTTGCGAGGAGGAATGATGGCCATTAAATCAAGAATGTACTTTTGTGAAGATCATTTTGATGAAAGTATTTGACACAGTATAATCTTAGTAATGTAAATGTAAAAAAAAACTGATAATTTTCCTCAAGAATAGTGTTAAAACAATAACAAACTAATTCAGTAACGCGGCTTAAGAACTAGTATCCATGGCGAAGAATAAATAAAAATAAGAAATAATAATATTAGTTCTATGAAAATGTCAACAACATTAGTAATGTCAAGTGATGTATAGCACGGCGTGACGTCACATTCTCTGATTGGCGTTCACTGTCACGTGACTCGGGGCCTATTTTTTAAGATTTTCTTTTTTAAAAATCTTAATCATCTTTACTTATTTTGATAAACTGTTTTATTTTTGTAAATCTCTATATCTTAATCAATAGTAAGAACCTCTAATCCATCCGATTCGTTCTTAGTGGAAACAGGCCTATTTTAACATTCGATAAAGGTTATATAATTGATTTCATTAATTAGGTGTATTACACTACAACACAGTCAATGTGCTTATAAAATAAGTGAGTCACACGGGGTATACTATTGTTTCGAAAACTGAACTATGTAATTCTGACACCATATGGGCTTAGGTATAGTTGAAGAACAAAGGTTGTTGTATATTTTGTACATCGAGCAACTCGATCTTCCACGCAAGCACGGAAGGGAAATAAAGCCTTAGCTAAAAAATATTGTGCAAATCTTTGTCATTTCTTGCGGGAGGGGAAAGTTGCACACTAGCGCAAAGCCGCAATATTACATACAAAACATACCTGTACCGATCCATTGCCGACCATACTCACGCAGCCAAATCACTAACACATAAAAAATAAAGCACCATTCACAAATCTAGCCCCACCCTCAGTGTATTCCACGCCACGGTATATTATCAAACTCCGCGGACTTGCACTTTGACAGAGGTTGACGCTGTGTATGCCTACTCCCTTCCGTGTTGTTCGCTGATTTTGTATGAAAACTAATAAAGTCTTAAAAATAAATGCTTACAATAGCTAAATACTGCCTCTGTTACCTTAATATTTATTTTGCACGGATGAACAATCGCGCGTTATAGCTAGTATGTATATACTTTTGTTAATAATTTATGAATTATGAAGTAATGTTTACCGCGAATTAAAAGATTTTACGTATGGGTGTTAACTGTGTACAATTTTTTTATCGATATTTTATGTTAATTTATCGATAAAAAAGGTAAAATTTAAAATACAATTTTCATCGTTTATTTTTGGCCAAGTAAAATTGAGCCGTCACAGCACTAGCTCACGATCGCTACCTGCGGTTGTACCATGGAAGATTAGAGGTTATGACGATTTCTTTAATTTTACATTACATTGCTGTTTATGCTTGCACCACTTTAGATGTTAATTAATGTACGCAGCAATGGTATGCAAAACGACGATAACACCAAAAATGAATAACTATCATAGTGAATCATTGGGCTCCGTTTATTTTAGTAAAAAATACAATTAAAATAAAATAAAATACCTATCTGTGAAATATAATCTCATTATTGGTATGATTGCAAGTTGTGGAAGAACTTCCACAGTTGTTTATGCTGCATAACACAAGTTTTAAAGATGATTCACGCCAGCCGGTTCGAAGAAGACTAAACTACAACTCGAGCACTGGTGGCCTACAAGTCACCTGTGCGGCGACAATGTCACGCGGTCATGCGACTTCTAGTACCTTATTATTTAGATTTCTGTGCAAATATCCAATACTTCGATCCGTCGTTTTGTCCGTTTAAATGTTCTAAGCCTACTCTAATTAAGGCCGATTTAAACTGAACGAACACAGAGCTAGAGCTGGAACAAGAGCATTCTTTCTCGATCTTTTAGTGTAAACGAAAGATCGTTCTTAGCGTTTTCCATATTATATATTCGATAGAATCTTTGCGAACGCAAACAAAACAACGAAATAATTCTCTACGTTTGTTTACACCAAATGAATTTGATACAGTGGGGATAGAATGAGCATTCGCTCGTTTGATGTAAATCGGCCTTTAGAGTATGCTTAGAACATTTAAACGTCAAACAATGTTGTATCGGACGAAACGAAGTAGAACGAGAGTAGGAAAGTCGCGAGTTTTTTTCAAAATTACGTTTTCGTAGAAATAGAGTAGGTAGACGTCCAGTTTTAGTTTGATTAACTTAGGTATTATTAACTTTTTGAGTATTTCAATACTGGTATTTTTAGTAATAATACACACTTCGCTGGATAGGATAAGGATGAATGATGCTGTTTTTCTCCAACTACCCTCATTCAGACTTATGACACTGAAATGAATGTGTTTTCGACTTTTTTCGTCAATAAAACCATACCTTCTCTATTTTCAGATACTGAACGGTGGCTCTTCAAAAGGCGAACAAACTGTACAATGGGACCCCTCAGGCTGAGAACGACAACTTCCTAAAAGGACAACTTCCGAGAACGACAAATTCCTAAAACGACAACTTTTTAAAATGACAACTTCCTAAAAGGACAATTTCCTAATACGACAACTTCCTAAAACGGCAACTTTCAAAAATGTGCCCCTCAGGCTGAGAACGACAACTTCCTAAAAGGACAACTTCCGAGAACGACAAATTCCTAAAACGACAACTTTTTAAAATGAGAACTTCCTAAAAAGACAATTTCCTAATACGACAACTTCCTAAAGCGGCAACTTTCAAAAATGTGCGTGTGAGAAAGGGTGTGTGAGAGGGTGTGTGTGAGGAGGATGTGTGTGTGTGTATGTGGGAGGGTGTGTGTGTGTTGGAGGGAGGGTGTGTGTGTGTGGCATGGTAGCTCTTGAACGGGATTGAGGGAGTTGTGTAAACAAAATATTATTCGCCCTTTTGTGGAGGCGGCCATTATGAATCATCATTAACCAAACATAGGTAAGAACCAAGCAGCGCCCCGGGGTATTGCCTGCTGCCACATAACAGTACAGTGACATGGAGTTATTGGCACATGAAGAGTCCAAATAATTACCTAGCACTGTATTGCGCTCGTCACCCAGAGATCTAAGATGTTATGTCTTTAAGCCCTGTAATTTTTCTGGCAACATTACCCTTCAAACCTTTCAACAAATACCATTCCCAACGTTTCCGTTATTTTTTCCGGGCTAAAAAGTAGCCTATGTGTTTTTCGAGATTATTATCATATGTTTTCGGGAGCCTATTAGAACGCATAATTATTTGTTCCTAATTTACTTTGTCATAATGAATGTAGCATAATATATAATGTCATAATGTAACTTTTGCATAATCGTTTTTTGGCGTAATGTGTTTTAATCATAAAAATCTATTGTACTACATTCGATTCGACAGTTGACGCATTTAGGCATTTTTTAATTATTTGTTGTTCTACGTAATATATAACCAGGTTACATAGGACCCAGATCCGACTCGGAGCACCCCGACTCCACCTAGTCTTGTCGCTACTACCCCTAGAGTGTATTTAAAAAATGCGGGAGCCAGAAGCTCAAGGGAGGTCCTGAGTGGAGCGATCCATGCGAGGCAAAGCGTAGCGAAGGGGGGAGGTGGCGAGCGAAGCGAGCCGGCGACCTCCGTAGTGGAGCGCAGGTCGAGTATGGAGAAGCGACACTCAGGGCTGACCGCAGAGCTTCTGGCGGGAGCCCACCCGGAGTCAAAAAGTGCACCATATGTCTTAGGTGTATGTAGGTTTTTAAGTCCTAAAAACGTTATGTCTACATAAATTAGTACAAAAATTGTTATACTACTGCATAAAGACCTTTTATTGTACCTACCATAAAAACGGTGTTTACCATAAAAAAAAATATGGTGTTATTCTCAGACCAACGATTCTTAATCCTCAAAATATACTAAATAATTTCACAGCAACAGTATGATAACACGAATGCGACAATGACAGATACTATTGGCAATGATATTCCATTAAATTAGTAGATATCTACATTACGGATTATTATTCGTAACATTGTTGTCAAAGTACCCACCCGCATTTCACACACCCACGTATTTTATTTAAACAATGTTACTACAGTCCGCTCTTTGCACTTGTTTTTTAGTTAGGCGTTTAAAGTTTATGCCGTTGATCATTATGTTTAAGTATTGTTACGCTTTTCTCAATGTGTGCCTTTAAACATTATGCTATTTATATTTATGCGTCGAAACATTATACTGAGTTATCTGTATGCTATATATGGCTATGCGTTTAAACATTATGCTAAGTTATCGTTATGTCACATATAGTTATGCTAGTTAACATTATGCGAATACAGTTATGCGTTTAGTTGTTATGGTAAATTATAATTAGTCCAAAAAACGTTATGCCTACCTAAAATAGGACAGAAAATGTTATGCCACCCCATATACACCCTATGTTTTCGCATAATTTTTATGTATAGCACAAAAAGCGGACGGTACGGTAAGAAATAATATGATGCACGTTTTGACTCCGGGTGGGCTCCCGCCAGAAGCTCTGCGGTCAGCCCTGAGTGTCGCTTCTCCATACTCGGCCTGCTCTCCACTACGGAGGTCGCCGGCTCGCTTCGCTCGCCACCTCCCCCCTTCGCTACGCTTGGCCTCGCATGGGTCGCTCCACTCAGGACCTCCCTTGAGCTTCTGGCTCCCGCATTTTTTAAATACACTCTAGGGGTAGTAGCGACAAGACTAGGTGGAGTCGGGGTGCTCCGAGTCGGATCTGGGTCCTGTGTAACCTGGGTCTACATTTAGTAATACAACTCCTGCAGACTATTTATTTATTCATGCGTCTCGTCAATGTGCTTAAAAACCATTATGTGTCTCATCAATAGTCGAATTGAATGTATGACATCAGATTGTTATGCTTAAAACCCATTATTCCAAAAAACGATTATGCAAAAGTTACATTATGACACTATATTATATTAAGTTACATTAATTATGACAAAGTAAATTAGGAAAAAAAGTTATGCGTTTTAAAAGGCACTCTACCAGCCGAACTTACTTCCTAGGTCAAATCGCTTTATGTTTTAGGCAATTGGATAAACCGATATAGGCTAGGCTAATCTAGTTCGTCTTATTGTCAAAAGGAGAAACTAGGAAGACCTTGGAGTAGGAGTTTGGTCTCTTTACAGAGTCCGCCTGGGGAAGTATGTGTACCTTTGCCAGTTTCTCTGCCGCCAAGCAGTAGTGTGCAAACATTTCTATGATCCAGCTTGAAGGGCAATGTTTCCAACTAAATTACTGGGCTGATAAAATACCTTATAATTAATATAATTATAATTACCTTGTCTCCGAGTGACGAGCGCAGTGCGGTGCTAGGTAATGATTTGGACTCTTCACGTTCAAATAGCTGCGTGTCACTGTGCTGTTAGTGGTAGGCTAGTCTGTACGGTTTATTCTATCACCCAAAGGATGAACTTTTTTGTGCTAGGATAAACTCATTTGTCCTAATTTGGTTTGGCCGGTAACATATACATATATAACTAAATGTATCGTTTTTGTAATTTCTCATGACGGCTGAAATGAACACACTATAGTAAGTCGTCATTTACCTGAATTTGTCTTTATCGGAAATTTATTTTCAGATGTTGTCGTTTTAGGAAGTTGTCGTTTTAGGAATTTGTCCTTTTCGGAATTTGTCCATTTTGGAATCGACGTTTTAGGAAGTTGTCGTTCTCGGAAGTTGTCCTTTTAGGAAGTTGTCGTTCTCAGCCTGAGGGGGAAATTTATTTTCAGATGTTGTCGTTTTAGGAAGTTGTCGTTTTAGGAATTTGTCCTTTTCGGAATTTGTCCATTTTGGAATCGACGTTTTAGGAAGTTGTCGTTCTCGGAAGTTGTCCTTTTAGGAAGTTGTCGTTCTCAGCCTGAGGGAATGGGACAAATACTAGTAACTACTAAGATTAAGAAGTGTATGTGACTGTGTGAGTGATTTTATCGAATAGGCATTAAAATAATTTATCTTCAATTTAGTTTACGAAGTTCACATACTTTATACAATGATACAATATGTTGTCTGTGAAGACTAGGCTAAAGTACTTTGAATTATAATGGTTGTGGTTTTACTATTGTTATCGTTAATTTAAAGCTGTAATTAAGAGAGTGGAATGTCAAAGCTACCGTTGTAGTTGGGCAATAGATACCTAAGCGTAGTTTTTTTGTTGCACAGTTGGAATCTCTAACCTCTATCCTATATGGTATCGCAATTTATTCTTTTCGCAATTTTCTATACATCAGCATAATTTTATTGCTTTCTTCTCTTGTTACAAATTACTTTTGCTATGGCAAAGTCATAGAAATCTCAAAAAAAAAAATGGCTGTGTATAGATAGACACATTTTGTATGTACCTGTTTGTGTTTAGCTGATTTTGTATGGACTATTCTGAGCAGTTTAGCTTATTTTGTACGTACCAAAATGATTTGATTACCCGTTTCCACCTAATGTGCAACAAGTTGAAACTTTTAGTCACAATATTTGTGCGATAAAGGTGTACGAAGCTACACAGACTAAATATACTACCGAAAGGAACTCGTTTGCATTATTTTGAGCAATTTTTACAAATAGACTGACCCTGAAATCTCTAAACAAATTGGTTATCATAGGAACTGGCGATAGAAGTGAAAACATGTAGTAGTAATATTTTTTTTATTTTAATATTACGTTACATGTATGGGTACACTTATACTGCTATTATGCATGTCATTGATGCGAGCTGACAAGATATTGATCACGCACCGAGGCTTTGTTAGTATATATATATAGTAAGCCTTAAGATTTTCCTCAACCAAAAATTGGTCTACGCTATACCAAAATGAGCTTAGGAATGGCTGAAAAATGTATTGAACAATTGTTTTTAGAAATTTCATGGTTGGTTTGAAAGCAAGAGATTCACAGTCCCATGCGTTCCTTTCAGCATAGTATGTGTCTGTGTGACCCTGGCTAGCTTACAGACAGTTAAAATCATTTATGAACTATGTGAAAATGTGAACAAGCCTTAATTTTTATATTCCTTGCAGCTTCCTCTAATGGCACTTACTGTCTGTAGGTACTGTGTTGTATAGAAAATTTGTTAGAAATTCAAATTTCTAAAGCATATAGGTAGTTCATTTATTATTGAGCTAGATTGACTACAATAAATTCTTTATTGTACTTTTGTTGTTTTATTTAACGCAATTTTGCGCCACTGTAACTTGACGCATCTGGATAGGCACTTATTTTTGTAGTATAGTGACGGGACGAGCAGGACATGTGCCTGATGGTAAGCAACAAGCCTGCATTGTGCTGCTGCATAACAGCACAATGACACGCAGCTATTGGAACATAAAAAGTCCAAAACATAATCTGGTGCAGCACTCGGTACCCGGAGATGTAGGATTATCTATCTCTATGCCTTTTGATTTATCTACAAACATTACCCTTTTTAAATAAACTATATCAAACGCGAGTTAGCCGTGTAGGTAACTCACGTTTGATATAGTCGGTTCAGTCCGTCGCGTCCGGCGATCGAAACTTGAGTCTGACTGAACTATAGTAGATCCAACTGTTTATTTTCTTTTTGACAGCACCAATAGAACGTAACTGCGTCATGTTACGCAAAAGTTCACTTTTAATTAAACGCGAGGTGCTGTCGAAAAGAAAATAAACGGTTGGATCTACTATAAGTATATCAACCGTGAGTTACCCGTCTATTTGTTTAAAATGTGTAACAACCACGTTAATTTTCGTACTAAAACATTACCCGTCAAACTGGAACACAGTGACAACAACCTCTGCCAGCTCGCGCGCTCATTGATCTGATCAAATAAGCGCGTAAAACTAGATATGGTTTCTTATAAAACATTTCCGACATCACTCCCACAAAAATATCCAGTAACATAAATTATAAGAGATTAGATAAAACGAAAAAATATAAGTTTCTACCAACCAGTACAGAACATTACTGTGTTCCGTTTGGAAGGGTAATGATTCCTAACAATTATAACACCGAGGTAAGCCCGGCGCTTCTACCGCCTAACGAAAAACGTTTTGATATTGCTGTCTCTTTTCTTCTCGCTTGAAATGAAAGAGACGGCAATGCCAAAGCGTTTTTCGTTAGGCGGTAGACCCCCGGTGATGAGTTCAATGCTAGGCAGGGATTCTAAGGCCAATTGTCCACGACATCCGCACGATTTCGACAATTCTCGGATGCAAGACGAATACATGCATCTTGAGTACAAATAATGAAGTCTGTGTCCACGACACGACAGCCGCACGTCTTGCGTTTGTTCGTAGGATGCATGCATTCGACAAAAGACGCGTGCGTGGACAGTAGGCCTAACTCTTCTTAGGGTAATCTGCTGTATGGTTTTAAGCTAGTATGTCGCTTACCACCAGCCGACAGTCTTGCTCGTCTCGTCTGTGTATCATAATATCAAAAAATAAAATACTTGTTGAAATAGGTAAAATGGAATGTTTATTTATCACAATAAAATATAAAAGCTTGTCCATACATCAACTACACACAGTATACGTAAGTACATATTACAAATTTAAATAATCCACAACCATTTAAAGCTAAATATAAATTAAATACTTAATAAACATATTCCTTAATTAAAAACTAGGTAAAACCTACACGTACCTCGTAAAATATACTATCTAGAAGATGATCTCGAAGTAGGTACAGTACATTAGGCCATGCGCGGCCCGAAGGGGGGAGGTCACAGGGGACATGCCCCCCCCCCAAAATCGTACTAGATTTATCGTATTTCTACTCGTGACCCCCCCAAAATCTGAGGTTGTGTAGGTACTGGTGACCCCTCCAAAATTCGACGCGACCGCGCCTGCATTAGGCAAGACGAAGGCGTAGTCTTCATAACATTAGCAAAAAAATATAACAAATCCTCGGCAATCCGAACTTCAAAAAAAGTGTTCAGAAGTTAGGTATATAATTTATTTACTCTCATTTTTTAAAAAGTACCTATTACTAACATTATCGCGCAACTTACGCTCATGCGTTAATGGCTTATTACACTTGGCTAAATTTAGTCGACTGGATTCAGAAGCAAGCAATCGTCGCTCCTGAATTTAATATGCTATGCTTTGTAGTGGTAGGACTCTTGACAAAGTCCGCCTGTGGAAGTACCACACCTTTGCCAGTTATTTTACCGCGAAGAAGTAATGTGCAAACATTACTGTGTTCCAGTTTGAAGGGCAATGTTTCCAGAGAAATTACAGGGCTTAGAGATATAACATCTCAGATCTCTGGGTGACGAGCGCAGTGCAGTGCCAGGTAATGATTTGAACTCTTCATGTTCCAATAGCTGCATGTCACTGTGCTGTTATGTGGCTGGCATGTTGCTTACCATCAGGCACATGTCCTGCTCGTCTTGTCACTCTTTTTTTTTTTTTAATGCAAGCTTAATTAATGCTAATTTATTTATTACACGTCACTGAATTCGATCGACTAAATTTAGCCAAGTCGTTTAATAAGCCTTTTAGCCCAAAGTTGGCTAGATATAGGCCAAACGAGGTTAACTGTAAGAGCCGGTTTTCACGGTGCGGTTGGCACAACTTGTATGTAAAATTTAATTCAAAAACCGACGTGGTGTCGCGCCCGCTCGCGGGCGCGGTTGGAATCCGCTCCGTGAAAATTGGGCATTATAGGTCTATTTAAAAAAAAAGGGCAAAAACTTCAGTTTCTAAATTGGGAGTCGGTGTGCGCGCGTAGTGTAAAAAACCAGTTATTGACTTGACCTTGGCTTGCCACACTACCGTGTGTCTAGATTCGCTCTGAAAAGACAGTTAGTACTTAGTAGCCAATAACCTGAATCCTACTAATATTATAAATGTCAATGTTTGGAATTGGATGTTTGTTGCTCAATCACGTCCTAACGTATGAACGGATTGGGCTGAAATTGGAACACAGTTAGATTATAGTCTAGAAAGACCATAAGTATAGGCTACTTTTTGTCCCGATAAAACAACGGGAACGGGAACTACGCGGGTGAAACCGCGGGGCGCTGCTAGTTATTGAATAAAGATTGATAAAATCTGTACCTATTAACTTGTGAAAACCAAACATTTGCAAAAGCTAAATAAAATTTTTATTGTTTTAATTTCATTTCCTGTCGTTAGCGACCCAAAAGAGGTAAGTAAACCTAACTTCAAAAACAACCCTTTATGTTTTAGTTTCAAAACCTTTTGGTATCTTGAGTTAAAACCTACGTATAGGAACTCCGTTTTCTGGTTTCTTACTATTTCTATTAACACACTATTTGCTTCCTTATTAATTTAGATAGATAAAATATCCTTGTGAAATATTTAGTGTTAAAATAACACTGAATATTAAATAACATAAAAATAAAGTAACGGCGTTCCAAATTAACATTATTAGCTAAAGTATGAATACTTAGTTACCTATATACATAGTAGGTACACGTAGCCTTTTTGGGTTTTTATGTATAAAATAGTGACGAGACCGTCTCGTGCTGCATTACAGCAGATTCGACGAATAGTCATAGTAAGCATCACCTGTCCTTAAAGTTTAACCATCGCATTGTCACGCACATATTTCAATATTAGTTATATTGATATTATTTATTCACTCATTTATTTTTCTTCTTAATTTCTAAGTTTTTTACAATAGATATATAAAATAAACATTATAAAAAACTTAAAAACTAGGGTGCCGCCAGCAGCGGGGCAGGGCCCAAGCTACCGGTGGTTAGGGCTGCAGAGTGAGGAACCTCCTGACGATGCGCGCTGTGTCAAGGATGACTGCCTTCTATATTATTTATTATTATTATTTATTTTAAGGTAGGTACTCCAAATTACTGCATTGAGCTATTCACCTAAAAATACTTAATTCATATAAAATATACCTACCAGGTAACGTTATTTAGGCCTATTCGCATCTGCTGTCATTTTTAGGGTTCCGTAAAACGTAAAAACGGAACCCTTATAGATTCGTCATGTCTGTCTGTCTGTCTGTCCGTCCGTATGTCACAGCCACTTTTTGCCGAAACTATGAGAACTACACTGTTGAAACTTGGTAAGTAGATGTATTCTGTGAACCGCATTGATAAAATATTAGAAAATGATTTTGACGATCCATTAAACATGTTAGTTTACAAAAATAAACGCTTATCAAAATAAAAAACCTCTTTTAAATCTTACAACGGTGTATAAATAAGGAATTCACAATAGATAATAAATTTCGACTTTTCTGCTTCACGTGCATACTATCCACGTTTAAAAAACATACTTACTACCCTACATTTTAGTCTGTATTTTGAATACTAACCCGCTCTCATGGCTTCGTCTGGGTTGAATTATCGCTGACGTGAAAACTCTCAATTTTATTTTTTTACCGACTTGGCCAACAAGAATGTCATTATAATTTAACTTTATATTATACTAGCTGTATACCCTGCTCGCGTTGCTACGCCACCTGTCGAAAATTGGTCGTACCAACTCAGAAACCTTCCTTGGCTTATGCACAACTACTTTGCAAAACTCATCGCATGATCAAATGCATAGTTTACGATTATATAAACGACATACAGACAAACATTCATTTTTATAAATATAGAACAGTAATCTGGAATCTAGGAAAGTCATGAAGAAGTGTCATTCGGTTGACAATTTATAGGACACAACAAAGTTTACAGGGTGAGCTAATGTTTTTTTTTTAAATAAAGAGTGACGAGACGAGCAGGACATGTGCCTGATTGTAAGCAACATGCGTGCCACATAACAGCGCAGTGACACTTAGCTATTGGAACATGAAGAGTTCAAATCATTACCTGGCACTGCACTGTGCTCGTCACCCAGAGATCTAAGATGTTATATCTCTTAAGCCCTGTAATTTCTCTGGACACATTGCCCTTCAAACAGGAACACAGTAATGTTTGCACTTTGCTGCTTGGCGGTAATGTACTATTTTATCTGTCATTTATCTTTCAAACTAACAGGCATCTGTTGCCTCCGGTTAAATAAATCAAAATACACACAAGTCCCCCGGCTACAATCACAGTAGCAACAATATGATATGCAGTCAAACTATTCTTAAAAACTATTGAAGATATCAAGAGAGACAAATTTTATACAAGCTATATTCTAATGTCATCGTCCTCCATTAATTGCAATTAGTTCAGATGAAGTGAATGTCACTTTGACATTACATTCAGTTGACAATTTATATGACAGAACAACGTTTACAGGGTGAGCTAGTGGTACTATCGTTGTCATTTATCTTTCAAACTAACTGGCCTCTGTTTCCTCCGGCTAAAGAAGTCAAAATACACACAAGTCCCCGCAGCTACAATCACAGTACCAACAACATGATAAACTGTCAAACTATTCTTAAAAACTATCGAAGATATCAAAAGAGAGACAAATTTTCTCAGCGTCAGTATAAAAGTGACGGTAACCGATGATTCTCTGGTCGCTAATTCGTGGACGGAATGCGTGCAGTAGAATTGTGATATTATATTTAGGAAGATAAAAAACCAAATGTCTATGGTAAGGTGTCGCGATGTTTCGCCGAGTTGTGGGTAGATAGAAAAAAACATCGGCAATGGTAGAGCGTGCGTGTAGAACAGCATCTGGAAATTAAAAAAAATACATCTTATTTCAAGAATGTGTAACGATTTTTGAGTTCGTACTATCGTCCCCTGCAACTGACAGATGTGTATGATTTTTTCTGTGTATTTTCGTTCTTTCTTTCAGATATAGATGTAACGCTAGCAAATGTATGGAAAATAAGATGCCTATTACGTTGTTATTTCCAATGTGATTTTTATTTTCTATGCATTTTTAGCTTTAACATGATGTACACAGTGGCGCTAGAATGCATACTTCTCCTAATCTCCTAATATTAATGAAACACTTCTTCTTTTCCCGTACGTCTACCCCGTTTCATTTGAGTACCTATATAAGTTAAAAGGGTTTTTTTTCTGTTTGTTTGCTTATTTAAATGCGTACTCAGTAGGTTCTCACTAACACTTATCATATAAAAACTAAATACCTATCCCAAAAAAATATGTAAAGACAACTTAAAAATTCACATACAGCAGAAAATAATAGAGCCTCCTTTTTCGTTGTAGGTTATGAAATAAGATGGCAACAGCTAATAATAGTTGTTATCAATAGGTATATGAATATTTAGTGAAAATAATACTAATTCATTATCATAATTTCGTAATTGACCAGATTGATAGATTAACTATCACCATATCACCAATGAAGGGTTGCGCAGGTCAATCGTACTATACCGAAAGGGGCGTGGTGTTAACAAAACGTTTCTCCCGAACCTGTCAAAGACGAAACGTTTACTCGCGTATGACGTCATCAGCATTGTTACCATTAAAAGTGCGTTTACGGTGGAGATTAAAATTCTATTTTTTTTGCTTGAATTTCTCGGTTTTACAAAATATGCACACAATTTATTATTAAATACAGTGAAATATGTTTATTTAAGTTATGGTCTGGTGGGATCAACATATTTTATGACATACTAGCAGTTGCCCTCGGTTTTACCCGCACAGCTCCCGTTCCCACCTTTGTTGCGATAAAAAGCCAGTGTTATTTTGCATTGCTACAGACATTCCGACGTGATTGAGCAACAAACATCAAAATTTGCCTATAATATTAGTAGGATTTTCAATATTGTCAAATACTGTATTAATCGCGATTCAAAGTACTATTTCACAATTTAATTACTTCCAGACATTTCGGTAACGTCACAACGACCGTGGTCACGAGAAGACTCAAAGTCTTATCCCACTTTAAACGACTCCGCTGCCAGGCTGCCACGCGGCAAATAAAATATACTCAAATATGGGCTTTATGACATGCCCTTTACGACATAGATTACATTGACAACATAAATTAGCAGTCGATCGCGGACAGTCGTCTGCTAATGTATGTTGCCAATGTAATCTATATCTTAACGAGCATGGCATTGTGACCATATTTGAGAGTATTTGATTTGTCGGGTAGCAGCGGAGCCGTATAAGTGGGCGACGTCTTTCAGCCCTGGACGTCTACTCTCTTACTACGAAAAACTTAATTTCGTCCGATCGAACATTGTTTCACGTTTAAATGATCTAAAACTACTCTAATTGGAGTAGGCTTAGAACATTTAAACGGAAGAAACGACGGATCGGAGTAGAAAAGTCGCGAGTTTATTTCGCAATTACGTTTTCGTATAAAGAGAGTAGACGTCCTGGGGGTCTACCGCCTAACGAAAAACGCTTTGACGCTTTGACATTGCTGTCTCTTTTCTTCTCTCTTAAAATGAAAAAGACGGCAATGCCAAAGCGTCAAAGCGTTTTTCGTTAGGCGGTAGACTCCCTGATCAACACGAATCACGTAGTCTTCTCGTGGGCATAGGTACCTACTTTGTGTAACCCTGAATTTGAATGATTACTATGAGATAGAATCGCGAAATTTAATCTTTATTTTATCGTAAAATCTAAAACAATCATTTGATAAAATTTACTTTTTACGATTCTTTATTTTTTTATTTTTTTTGTTTGGATTTTGATGGATATGCCTATGAATTAATTATTAGGTATTGTTGGAGTATTAGGAATCCCTTTATGCACAAACAGCCCCCTAAATATTCTCACTGCTGGGACTCGGGCCTTCTCTCGCAAGGGGAGAGTCAAGGCCATAATCCACCACGCTGGCCCAGTACGGGTTGGCGGATGACACTTCACCTCGAAAAAATCTAAGTACGGTTTCCTCACGATGTTTTCCTTCACCGTTTTAAGTTAGCCGCATTATTACGCACATGATTTCGAAAAGCGGTGCGCATGGGACTTCCCTTCCCTTTATGCAAACAAATAAAGTTAATATTTTTTTTAGAAGTAGGTACATAGAACATGACGCTCCGAATCACCAATTGCCGATCTTTTTTTTTTTACTCTTTTTATAATTTACACTTGACCGCCATCTCGCCCGAGCGACGATGCGGTCTACGATGGGGCTGTTGCGGACGGCGGACCTCTCCGCGGCCGAGCAGGACGGAGCGACGTGCGAGCGAGACGGAGCGACGGCGCTGCGCGGCCTCTGATTGGTCGGCGCCGCGCGAGCTCACTACGGCACCTCTGTACTAGACTAGACCCTGTAAATTAGTATAAATATAGATCATAAGCGTTATTATGTATGCAACCATTGTACGAGAATGAGAAATAAAGAACCAGAACTTTGAACTTGAACATCGAGCCTTTTAATACAGTCCACTACATCGAACATCGGGACCGGAACGCGGGTCCATAACATTTGGTCCTTCTCGGCCGGATTGAAGAACGAACCAGTCCGTCGTCGAAGACTTCGTCACCAATGGTCATCACAAGATCTGAAACAGAGAGGATGAGCGCTGAAGAACTCCGACGTGTTGAGCAAGAAAGGTTGCGGAGGCTGCAAACGCTCCCGCCGGCGTCACCGTCGATGCCCGCGGGGGAAACGTGTACCCTCGGCCAAACGACCGCGCCGGGCGGTACACTCCTAGCCGCAGCCACAACAGCGAACGCTCGAGGGCCGGAGCGGGCTGTCTCACCGCAGCACTCCAACCTTTCGCACCGATCGCGGCGTACCACGAACTCTACGCTGCAAGTGCGACTGGCTGAGTTGGAAGCTGCCGAGAAGCTCGCCGCCATCAAACGAAAGGAGCTCGAGATCGAAGCGGACCTCATCAAACGCAGACTCGCCGCTCAAATCGCGCTAGTCGACGCCGAGGGAAGCGTGCGCGACGAGCCGGCGATTAACATCGAAGAACAACGCCAGCGGGTCCACGAGTGGGTCCACGGCACCGCTACACGGGGGGAGCGGCACGAACTACCGCGCCCCGCCGAACCTGAAACAAGAAAACGTGAACAACGGGATCGCTCGCTAACTCCGGGTCGCGCACGTGGCTACGGGACGCAGATCGCGGAAGCCCTAGACCGCATGTCTAGGCCGCAGCGTCGGTACAACGGCGACCTACCGAAGTTCAGCGGCAACCCGACCGAGTGGCTACGCTTCAAGGCAGCAATGAGGGAGTCGACGGCGCTGTTCAAGATCCCGCCCGTCGAGAACGTTCTTCGCCTACAAGCAGCGCTAACCGGGGATGCGCTAGAAGCCGTGTCCGCTCACCTCATGACCGACGCCACGCCCGACCGCATTATGGAAACATTAGAACAGAGCTTCGGATCGCCCGAGACGATCATTGATAAGGTCACGGAAGACATTAAGCGACTCCCGAAGCTGGGCTTGACGGCGAGAGAGCTCAATAAACTCGCCGTCAAAGTACAGAACACCGTGTCCGCGCTTCAAAGTATGGATCGCCGGGGCTGCTTGTACGATCAACAACTAACGCGAGAGATATTGTCGAAACTCACTCCGACGCTACGCAATAAGTGGTACGAGTACGCGCACGCGCATGAAGACATGAAAGAGCCTGACATAGTTACACTGTCACGCTTCTTAATGCACGAAGCAAAGATCGCGTTGCGCTACGCGTACGAACCGCAGTTTACGTGCGCGGCGGCCGGCAGGAACGAGACGAAGCCGAACGTCACACTCGTCGCGAGAAAGAAGCCTGCCGTATACAACACCGCTCAAGAAGAAGGTGCTGAGCAACTCGACCGCTGTCCGAAGTGCGGAAATCAACACGGGCTACCGCAGTGCCCGGAATATCGCGCCCTGAACTACGCGCAGAGATGGAACCTTGTCAAAGAAAAAGGTTTATGTTTCAAGTGTATAACCAAGAAACACCGACGGTTACACTGCAAGGAAAAGGCGTGCGGCGTCAACAAGTGTCACCGACCACATCACGCGACTTTACACGAGGAACCCAAAGTCGCGACATATGAGCCGGCCCCGCTAACCACTGTGCCATCGAAGCCCGCTCACAACGGCGTAGTACTATCGGTCGCTACTACGAACGCTACCGATCAGCGAGAAGTACTACTGAAAGTTTGTCCCGTCGTGGTCTCCGGCCCTAAGGGTGAAGTGTCGACATACGCTTTACTCGATGAGGGCGCCACCATCACATTGATCGACCAGAAGTTGGCAGCATGCATCGGCGCCGACGGTCCCAGCCAAACTTTAAAGATGAACGGCGTGAACATGAGCCAGCGAGAGAGAGATAGCAAACTCGTGACCGTACAACTGAGGGGCGAGAGCGAGACAGCGCTATACACAGTGAAAGCGCGAACGATCCGCGACTTGCAGTTACGAGAACAAACTGCGCCGCGATCGCTCCTCCGACATCGACACCTGCAAGACATCGGGAACGAGCTATGCTACGAACGAGCGCGCCCGCTCATACTCGTGGGCGCCGACTACTGGGAGCTCATCGTGTCACGGGAGCTACGCATCGGCGCGGCGAACGAACCAGCCGCATCTCGAACTCAGCTGGGCTGGGTGGTACATGGAACTGCGCCGCGTAACTTCATATACAGAAACGAGAGCGTCTTGCACGTATACACACCCGACCCGCGCATACGAGAGAAGCGAGACGCACGATCGACAACTGCACGAACTCGTCGAGAGCCACTTCAAGATCGAATCTCTGGGCGTATCACTCAAGCCCCGAGTAAGCGAAGCGGATAAGCGAGCTGTGAGAATATTCGAGAACACGATAAAGAAGATCGACGGCGCATATGAGGTGGGCCTACCGTGGCGCGGCGATGACGTCACTATGCCCGCGAGCTACAGCGCGGCGTTATTTCGACTGAGAGGTATCGAAAAGAAGATGGATCGAGACCCGAGCTTCGCGGCGGAATATAACGCGCAGATAGAAAACTTGTTGGAAAAGGGTTACGCGACGCCATGCGACGGCACCGAGTCTCTAAGTGCCGTCAGCTGGTACCTACCGCATTTCGCAGTGAGAAACCCGAACAAACCCGACAAGCGACGCCTAGTATTCGACGCGGCGCACCGAAGCAACCAAGTCTGTTTGAACGACCGACTACTGGAGGGGCCCGACCTGCTGCTGTCCCTGCCGGGGGTCATCTTCCGCTTTCGAGAAAAACCTATCGCCGTGACCGCCGATATACAAGAGATGTTTTTACGAATAAAGGTGCGGCCCGAAGATCAACCCGCACAGCAGTTTCTATGGCGAGGAAACGACCGAGAGGGCCCGCCGCGCGCATACAAGATGACGAGCTTAATCTTCGGCGCGGCTAGCTCACCCTTCCTCGCGCATAGCGTGCGCGACCACAATGCACGCGCGCACGCGCACACCCATCCCCGAGCGCATATGGCCATAACGCATAGCCATTATATGGACGACTACGTCGATAGTTACGACGACACGATCGAAGCCCGCCAGACCATAGAGGAGGTACGACAAGTACACGCTAAGGCCGGCTTCACGCTGCGAGGTTGGAGTTCGAACACGCCAGCCGCTATAAGCGATGTTCCGGACGCACTACGAGCGAACGCGCCCACTCGACTGGGGGGAGCCGCGAGCAATAAAATACTCGGGCTCTGTTGGAACGCCGAGCGAAACGAGATGGGCTTCAACACCGGAATGCATCGCGTGCCTGACCAAGTGCGCGCTCAAGCTCGCGCGCCGACCAAGCGCGAGACGTTAAGCGCGGTAATGTCGCTGTTTGACCCCATCGGCCTAGCGACGAACTACACGATCCGCGGACGGATCGTACTACAAGCCTTGTGGAGAGAATCGATAACATGGGACGAACCGATTCCCGACGAACACGCAGAGCGCTTCACTTCATGGTTACAGCAGTTACCTAACATCGAGAATCTACGCCTCCGACGCAGCTACGAGTTAGAAACGTGTAAACACATCGAACTACACGTTATGTGCGACGCGAGCGAAGAGGCCTATGCGACAGTCGCTTACTGGAGAGCGATCCGAGCCGACGGTGTAATTACTGTAACGCAAGTCGCGGGAAAAGCGAAGGTGGCGCCGCGACGAACTCAGAGCATTCCGCGCCTTGAACTACAGGCGGCCGTTATAGGTACGCGCCTGGCCGCGGCTATACTGAGCGAGCACAGATTAAACGTGAGTCGCACGATCTACTGGACGGACTCGACCACCGTCCTGCAGTGGATACGCAACGATCGGCGACGTTACACACCATTCGTCGCGCATCGACTTGGCGAGATTTCGGAAGCGACAGATAAGACTCAGTGGCGCTGGGTACCTATATACCTCGGAGAACGCCGCCGACGACGCGACGAGATTCGCGACCGCCGATATCACATCGGAGGACCGCTGGTTTCGCGGGCCGAGCTTTCTATATCGGCCCGAGACACAGTGGCCGGCGGCGCAGTCCACAAGCGAAGACGCGGAAGAGGTTTTACATGTCGCCGAAGACAGCGAGCCGAACTACGCCTGGATGCCCGCGCCGGAACGTCACTCGCGGTACGAGGTACTAGTTCGCGCTGTGGGGCGCGCGCTGGCATTCATCGATATATGCCGGCGCCGAGCGACGCGCCTCGAACTAGAGCACATAGAACGCGCGGAGAAGTTATTGTTACAACGAGCGCAGCGAGAGAGCTTCGCCGCCGAGATACAGATGTTACAAGCCGCTCGCCCGATACCTAAAGCGAGCCGGCTGTATAAGCTCGACCCGGCGCTTGAAGGGGGGCTACTACGGTTACGCGGACGAATAAATGCCGCGGATGCGCCCGTCGAAGCTAAGCGACCGATCATCTTAGACGGGCGGCACGCGCTTACGAAGCTTATAGTACATCAAGCGCACTGCGCCGCCGGGCACGGAAGCAGAGAACGCGTGACGAACGACCTACGGCAGCGATACTGGGTCATTCACCTACGACCGGCGGTACGAGCGGCGGAATACCGATGTCAATTCTGTCGCGTAAAGCGAGCGAAACCGAACGCGCCGACCAAAGGGGACCTACCACGAGCCCGCCTCGAGCCGTTTCAGCGGGCGTTCTCCTACAGCGCCTGCGATTACTTCGGACCTCTAACCGTGAAAATTGGTCGAAGACGCGAGAAGCGCTGGGTAGCGCTCTTCACTTGCCTGACGACGCGAGCTGTACACCTGGAAGAAGTGGCGTCCCTAAGCTCCTGCGCGGCGATTATGGCCCTACGGCGAATGGCGGCGCGGCGCGGATGGCCACGCGAGATGTGGTCCGATAACGCTACCGCGTTCCGCGGGGCGGACCGCGAGCTGAGGGCCGCCTACGAGGAGTGGGCTCCGCTTCTACGAGAGGAGGGCCTGCGGCACCGCATGCGCTGGAAATATATCGCACCCGGCGCGCCAAGACAGGGCGGCGCGTGGGAGCGTCTAGTGCGATCCGTTAAGGCGGCGCTAACGGCGATACTACACGAGAAGGCGCCGACGGAAGAGGTACTTCGCACCGTGTTGGCGGAGGCCGAGTACGCCGTGAACGCGCGCCCGCTAACACACGTGAGCGTGGACGCGCGTGACCCCGAGGCGCTCACCCCCAATCATTTCCTATTGGGGTCGTCAGGTGGCCTGCCCGCTACCGGCCCATGCGACGAGGCGGACCGGCGAGCGTGGCGCGCGAGTCAAGCGCTCGCGGACAGCTTCTGGCGGCGGTGGGTGCGCGAGTACTTGCCCACGCTGACTCCGCGAGGCGAAGCTGCGAATAAGAACAAGAACATTGAAAACGGAGATGTCGTCGTGTTGGTGGACCGCACGCTGCCCCGGAACGTATGGCCGATGGGAATCGTTCAGAAAACTTATCCCGGGCCCGACGGCGGCGTGCGCATCGTCGACATCCAGACGAAGATGGGGGTCTTTCGTCGCCCGGCCTACAAGCTCGCCGTCCTGGAAAAACTTCAAGAGGGCTGCGCAAGCTACGCCGAGGGGAGGATGTTGCGGACGGCGGACCTCTCCGCGGCCGAGCAGGACGGAGCGACGTGCGAGCGAGACGGAGCGACGGCGCTGCGCGGCCTCTGATTGGTCGGCGCCGCGCGAGCTCACTACGGCACCTCTGTACTAGACTAGACCCTGTAAATTAGTATAAATATAGATCATAAGCGTTATTATGTATGCAACCATTGTACGAGAATGAGAAATAAAGAACCAGAACTTTGAACTTGAACATCGAGCCTTTTAATACAGTCCACTACATCGAACATCGGGACCGGAACGCGGGTCCATAACAGGGGCGTTATAAAAACGATTCACTGCCATCGTCTCAACTAGTACAGCAGTATTAAATACCAATAATAGGGTACAATCCTCAAAAAAACTAAGTGGCCCATTTGTTAGATTGCCAAAAAATATTGTACACGTATTTTTTCTTTTGTTTCACAAACAAAAAATGACGAAGATACAGCGCTTCGAAGTTTCGTGTGACGTCACTTGTGAGTACGATTTTTACTCACGAGTGACGTCGCGACCCCCCACTCTCGAAGTGTGATGGTCTATATCTTTGTCGATTTTTAATATTATGAAAAAACAAAAAATACGTGTACTACAATATTTTTCCATGATCTAGCTGACGGACTAATTAGAATGGTGTATTTTTGACCCAGTCCGGTACCCTATTGTTATTGAACATCGCCGCAAAATTGCTAGCTTATCGGTTTTTTATTGGGTACACTTCGAAAAGTGTACCACCACCATGCCCTTTTTTCTATGCTGCTCGTAGCTTGAGAAAGCGTCATCGTTTCACGGTTGATGTTCCAAAGACACGAATAAAGAGGTTTGACTCTACTTTTGTTATAAGAATGCCTAGGCTGTGAAATGAGCTGCCTGAGTGGATTTTCCCTGGTTGGTGGTTTTTAAATCGAGAGAGAATCTGTTTCTTCTAGGTAATTACGCTACATCGTAGGCCACATCGTCGCTTAAGATCAGTAAAGATGGCGGTCAAATTAAAAAATAAATAAGAGGTATGGTATGATAATATATTACCTCATTTGGATGTTTCCCATATTTAGCATAGAGCATCTCCTGCTGCAGTCCAGTATATGCTCCTGTGATGAGAGTACTGAGAAGAATAGTGACTCCGATGCACCAATACAAGAACTTTCCTTTGGTCTCCTCAGTCGGGGCTCCACCGTACATGGCTAAAGCGACCCCTATGCTTATGAGGATAGAGCCTACGGCATTGTGGGTTCTGGGCCATTGCTTCTTTGCACAGCAGTATACAAGCATGCTGGCTGGTGAGGATGCTGACCTGAAAGAAAAAAAATAAAAGATAAATTTGTGTCAGTTATTTATATTGTCAACACTATTATAGGCACATCAGCTCATTCTGGTCAGTGATCATGCATTAAAGCTTTAAGGTACAAGTTCGCGCGGAGACCGCGACACGAGACCGCGACAGGAGACCGAGACCGGAGACCGCGACAGGCACTTGACACTATGGAATTGTATGGACGCCAGTTCGCGCTGAGACCGCGACAGGAGACCGAGACAGGTCGCGGCGCGAACTGGCGCCCATACAATTCCATAGTGTCAAGTGCCTGTCTTGGTCTCCGGTCGCGGTCTCCGGTCTCGGTCTCGCGTCGCGGTCGCGGCGCGAACTTGTACCTTTAGTTTTTCAAACTTCTACATACTTTCTAACTTTTTTATCCTACACACTCACTTATACATACACACATGCAACATCATCATCATCAACAGCCCACTAAATGTTCCTACTGCTGGGACTAGGGGCCTTCTCTCGCAAGGAGAGAATTAAGGCCATAATCCACCAAGCTGGCCCAGTGCAGGTTGGTGGATTACACATGACTTCGAAAGGTTCTAGGTACATGTCGGTTTCCTCACGATGTTTTCCTTCACCGTTTTAAGTTAGCGGCACATGCAACACACTGAAGTAATTTCATACAAATGTGTACTGGGAAAGACACTGTTTCTCAATTTTACGGTTTCATCAATATCTTTGTTCCTTCGTTTATTCTTCCTACCTAATTGATTTATATTTTGACAACTTACAATCACAAAATTGAGTTTTTTGTATTGCTATTGAATTTCTGTGTACTTTTACGCTTCTTTACACCTAAGGCATGGTACAATCTATTATTCAAGTGAAATTTATGTATTTTTTACATGAAACGAAACAAACAAATTTATTTTAGTACTGAAATAAAAAAATCCGTTACCTCCATTTAGTGTGTGACTCAAAACTCATTTTTTCTTCCACAAAATGTGCATTTACTGTTGTGTTGCCACAAATATGCTATTGCAAGAGACATGCAATAATACTATCTGGCAATACATACCTTACTTTGCAGATTGTGACGCTTATGTAAACTGAAGATTTAATTAATGTTCAGAAAAGCTATTTAAAATACTTACCTTTTTTCGACGATTGGTTTCTCCTAAAAACACAAAGGCCCCTTAAACCTACGCCCGAGTCACAAGTCTTGGGGTCTACTCGAGATTTCTCTCTCTGCCACACGACGGACCCGGCATCCGCACGCTGAATCCATGGAATGCTAAGAAGTTCCTCTCACTCCTTCAGTCTTTCATGGCTTCATCGAAAAAAATGTTGGAGTGAAAGAGAGTAT
This sequence comes from Ectropis crepuscularia, assembly GCA_963693475.1. NCBI lineage: Eukaryota > Metazoa > Arthropoda > Insecta > Lepidoptera > Geometridae > Ectropis > Ectropis crepuscularia. The sequence continues at coordinate 29,951,853 of OY856339.1, read as the reverse complement.
TCAACAGAAACAACTATTAATATCCCACAAAATAATATTCTACCTATCTTAAATGAGCAAACTTGTTCAAAAAATGATCAAAAGGCAGACCTGCATACGAAAAAAAAGAAAGTTTTTTTTTTAAATAAAGAGTGACGAGACGAACAGGACATGTGCCTGATGGTAAGCAACATGCCTGAAACATAACAGCACAGTGACACGCAGCTATTGGAACATGAAGAGTCCAAGTAATTGTCTAGCACTGCACTGCGCTCGTCACCCAGAGATCTAAGATGTTATATCTCTAAGCCCTGTAATTTCTCTGGAAACATTGCCCTTTAAACCGGAACACAGTAATGTCTGCACTGCTTACAGTAGAATAACTGACAAAGGTACTTCCCCAGGCAGACTCTGCTAAGAGTCCTATCACTACTAAAAAGTTTATGGGATTTAATTGTTGTTTACATATTAAATAGACTCATCTGAACTAAATGTGTCAAAATATAGTTACCGTATAATCATATGCAGCGTTGAAGGCACATGCAAAGCATAAACATAATTATTTGCCACACTCGTAACAAAAAACAAAATGACTAATATTGCATACTGCTTTAGTGGGATTTTTGGACCTACCTGAAAATGATTGAAAACTAAAACAAACAAATCATACTACATGAAACTGTTTGAAAAGTAACAAATTTTGGTGTTTAAAATAATTTGTGATGCTCAAATTTAGAGCACCCAATACAATTTTGATATTATGAATAAATCTGTGAATCATAGAAAAATGGAGTCATGTTATGAGTTTATATTAGCAGTTGTTGTATGAATTGAATATGATGTCACCAAAATTTTTGATTGGTTTGATTTTACTTTGTATTGGGGTTATTTACATATTTTAATATTGTTGTGTTGTGTTATAATTTCACATTTTTTTAATCAATTTGCAGACTTTTCAAACTGTTTCATAATATTCTATGTTATAAAAATAAACAAAAACATGAAGTTAAATGAGGTTAAACGAAAAGTTAATAATGGTATGAGACTATTCCAAAATGGTATTTTAAATTTGGAAAGCTAAGACATAGTAGTAAACATTTTATAATTATATACTTACCTACTGGAAAGAGTAATGTACATAAATGTAAACTTGTTGTTTTCAAAACTTATTGTAAGTTTTAGAAATATCAATTAATTTACAGGAAAATACCAAAATGTTTTTTTTCAATGAATTTTAATCAGAAACATCAAGTCCAAATACCAATAGATTTCGTTTTATCTCTGATCGAATTTTAATTGGCGTTCTAATTTTAAATTAAACCTTCAAAAGTTATTGGTGAAAAAATAATTGTAATTAAATAAGTACATACTATAAACATTAACTTTACTGTTCTGTCAACAAATATTATAAAAATCTTACCGAGCCAAATTTAGCAGTTACTGCAAAACCATATAATGAAATACAGAAGAACTGAAGGAAAGTAACGAAGTTAGCTGACTGGGGAGTCCTTGACATCAGGATTTCCATGAGGAAAGCGCTCATACAGCATCCCGTGAACACTTTAGCCAAATTCTTAGCAGAACGCATTTTCGATGAATATTTATCCTTCTAGATACCCAATTCCAGTAATTTAATAAACCTTATCGTAGTAGTAAATTTACTGACATGATATTATCTTAACATTTTAAATTAATTAATCTAAAATTCGTGTAGATGTTTACGAAACTTGATCAAAACAAAACGTAATCAATTTTTAATTTATCAAGGAATATGTACTTTTTTTTTAACACATAGTGATGTACAGCTGCAATAGTAATGAAACGAAAATTCAAAATCGTAAAATCGTAATCGCATTCAACGCTGGCGAATAACATCATTTGATACGTCGCCGGGTGAAACTTTTTCTCTCCAGATTAGCTGGTGGTTTACTAATGTTTCACACTCATTTTTTGACGAAACATCACTTTAAAACCAACTTATTGTATAATATTGTGCAATAACTTCATAATTTAAAAATAGTCCATTTCACAAACGTTTCCCAAAACGGTTATTTAATAAATATATTATATCGATTTCTGTAATGGTTTCATAAATTTAACACATATTTTACAAAAATGAAATTTTGTAACAAATATGTTGAAAGTACCCGATATATTATTGTCTGTATAAACTAACCATTTTAAAGTCAAAGTCAAAGTAATTTATTCGCTAAAAATTGTGGTTACAAATAAGTTCTTAAAATAGTATAGTATGGTGCTGCACAATTTCAGCCTAAAAGGCATGCGAAATTTAAAAATTGTTACACAAATATTAAACTTTCGAAACATCTTAATTTATAATATCAATAACAGTTTTTTTATATCTAAAGAATTATAGAATTAAAGTTACAATCTAAACAACAAATAATTAAGTAGGTACTAATATTAAAAGCAATAGTTCACACAAAAAAAAAAACAAATATGTGATACAGTAATCAGTATGTTCACGTTTACATTGCCGAGATTATTTGGGACTATATCTGTTTGCATTGAAATTAAGGTAATGTTTAACATCATAAAAATTGTGATCAGTTAGCCATCTGTATAATCCGCATTTAAACTTTTCGAATGATAATGATTTAAGATATTCTGGAACCTTATTATAAATTCTTAAGGCGGCTATATAACAGTTTCTGCGATAAAGTTCGTTATTGCATTGAGGGAAAACTAATCTATTTGGATATCTAGTGCTGTAGTGGCGATTATTACCTAACTTTCTAAAGAGCTCTGGGTATTTTTTAACAAACATGCACATTTCGTAAATATACAGAGAGGGAAGAGGGAGCACTTTTAACTCTTTGAATAAAGGTTTACAAGAATCTAAGGGGCCAGCACAGCAGATTGCCCGGATACATCTTTTTTGAGCTTTAAATGCTCTTTCAAATTCAACCGAGTTGCCCCAAACGATGAGACCATACCTTAGAACTGAGGCTACATATCCGTGATATGCCATCAATGACGTCTTTCTGCAGGATATACGTCTTAGTCTGCGAAGAGCAAATGAAAATCTACTCAGTTTTAAGCATACGTTTTCAATGTGAGCTTTCCAATTACAATGCGTATCAATTGTAATACCAAGAAATGTAGCTGTAGTGGTTTCTTTTATTTCCTTATCTTCGTAAACTATTTCAAGATTTTGTGGTTTAGTCCTGATGTTATGAAACTGCATAAAGTGTGTCTTTTCTATGTTTATTTTTAAGCAGTTATTGATCATCCAGTCGATTACAGTTTTTATAGTTTTATTTATGCTTAGTTCAAAATTAACGTTTTTCTGTTTTGGAATGATTATGCAAATATCGTCTGCGAACAGGACGCATTTATAAGAAATGAAATCTGGTAAGTCGTTAATGTATAACAAAAACAATAGAGGTCCCAATATACTTCCCTGTGGGACACCTATGTTGTTACTTTCGTAATCTGAAAAGAAACTTTTTAAGTAGTTATGTTCATCGATATTTTTAATTTCTACACATTGTTTTCGATTACTTAAGTAGCTTTTAATCCAGTTATGAGCAAGTCCTCGAATGCCATACTTTTCAAGTTTGTTAAGTAAAGTTCTATGACAGACTAAGTCGAACGCTTTGCTCATGTCAAAATAAATAGCTGCGACTGGGTTATTGGAATTAATATGTTCTGTTATATTCTTAATTAGAGTGAAGTTGGCTAAGGTTGTGGACTTATTTTTCTGAAATCCGTTTTGTTCAGTTTTGATAATATTGTGCTTAGTGATAAAATTATTGACTTTTTGATACATTATTTTTTCAAATATTTTTGATATGGTGGGTATTAAAGCAATAGGTCGATAGTTATTAATGTTTAATTTGTCATCTTTTTTATGAAGGGGTTTCACAATCGAAATTTTTAAAGCTTCAGGGAAGGAACCTTGTTCAAAGGACTTATTTATTAGATAGCAGATTACTTCGGCACATTCATCGCTACAGAGTTTTAATATATGTGTACTAATTTCGTCGTAGCCCACAGATTTTGTATTATTGAGTGATTTAATGACACTTTTGACTTCATCTGAACTAGTGGGTGTCAAAAATAGGCTAGATCCATTTGTATTGGTATTTACATTTGGAGTATTTTGTAGCGTGTGTTTATTTGACTGGTTATTATTAGTTTTGTTCATATGTATAAAGTGATTATTAAATGTATTAGCTATTTGTACTGGGTTTTCGACTATTCGGTCATTCACTTTTATCTTTTCTATGCTGGAAATGTTAGTACCACTATTATTTTTTATTATATCCCATGTAGCTTTACATTTGTTTTTAGAAGTAGATATTATGTGTTTATTAATTTTTTTCTGTGAGATATGAATGCATTTTTTTAAACAATCTGAGTATTTTTTGTATTGAGCTTTTGTTGCTTCGTTTTTATTCTTATAGTATGAGTACCTTAGACGCCTTTTGGTTTCACAAGATTTTTTGATACCTTTTGTTATCCATCTGAGTTTTTTGTTCCCATTTGAAATTCGTATTTTAGTAACAGGGAAGCATAATCCGTATAACATAGAGAATGTTTCGTAAAAATTTATGAATGCTGTGTTTAAGTTATCGCTATTATAGACGTCTTGGAAAGACAGATAGCTTAGATGTTTTTTAAACATATTAATGTTTTCTTTTCCATAATCTCTCCTATTTAGATAATAAACTTTAGGTTTACTTTTGTTCTCGTTCATTAGAAATGTTAAAGTCTGTCCTGTATGATCTGATAAACCTGTACTGTGTACTTTTCCAGTAGTTTCTGAAATATTACTTATAATATTGTCTATGCAAGTATTGAATCTTGTAGGTTCATGTATGTGTAGAGTTAAACCATAAGCATTAAGTATTTCTTTTAATTCTGTACTTTTTTTGTTTACCTTTAAAATGTTAATATTAAAATCACCTACTAGAATAATCTTATTATTAGATTTGCCACTTTTATGTAATTGGTGTAGTAAAATTTGAATTTTTTCCAATAATATATCCAAATTAATGGTCCGATAAATACAGAATATAAAGCATTTTTGGGCTGGTAGTTCTATTCCACAACATTCAAAACTATGTTCTATTGAAATTTGTTTAGCAAACGGCATTTCACGGTAGTCAATGCCATTTTTTAGTAATATACATACACCGCCACGTCTTTTCTGTTTCCTAAAAAAGTGTGACGCTAGTGTATACCCCGATAATTTAATATTATTTTTATTACATTCTGATTAGGTTCTACTAATCTTGTGACTTTTCACAACCGATACGATTTGGTTATATTACTGAGAATTGACTGCGGGTGGGTTCTCGCAAGAGGCTCTGCGGTCAGCTCTGAGTGTCGCTTCTCCATTTCCTGAGCTCGTTCCACTCAGGACCTCCCATGAGCTTCTGGCTCCTGCATTTTTCATAATATTATACACTCTAGGGGTAGTAGTGACTAGACTAGATGGAGTTGGACAGTTGGAGTGGTCCGAATCGGATCTGGATCTTCTAAGTAACCTAACTGGTCCGATTTGATTATTTAGAAACTCAACAAAAATTAAAATCGCGTTTTTTAATCAAAATTGTAATGTAAAATAAAATGTGAATTTAGTTGCTTGCCAAACAACACATTATGAAATAAAAGTGTGTCAAGCGTTAGTTTTGTTTTTTAATTATTAATTTATTAGTTAACAAACATATTAAAATAATCATTTGTCATCTAATTATGTACTTTGAGAAATAACTAATTTGTTTTTTTTTGTAATAATCATTTGACAGCCCGTGAGTTTCTCGAACGTTGGTCGATTTGTGAAAAAAGGTTTGTATAAAGAACGGATATTACTGGTTGTATTTTAACAAAATGGTATTATACAATAACAAAAATCTTTATTGCTGTTTGCAAGTAAGATAAGATATTACGAAACATTTTAAAAGTAGACCCATGCAAACTGCCCTCTTCGAGAGTCTTGCAATATGTCTGGCAAAACTGGTTTCTATTGGCTTGAATTTATATTATGATAAAAATAATAGCCAGCTGATAAAAGTCGTCTTCTTTTAATTGTTAGCTTTTAATCGGTTGTATCATATTGTATGTCATCTGATTCTGCATCTTCTACTAATATCTGGTTTAATTATGTATAACGTAAGTTTTCAGAATCCTACTAATATCATAATTATGTTTGGACATATGGATCTTTGTTTGCTCAATCACGTCCTAACGCATGAACGGGTCAAGTTGAAATTTGGAAAACATATAGAATATAGTCTGAAAGAACATATAGGCTATTTTTCTCCGAGGAAAATAATTCTGGCAAAAATCTTTTATTTTGCTAAAGAAATTATATATATATTTTGTTGTAAGCATGTATAGATTAATTTATAGAATTTGACATATTGTGTACAATCTGTCACTCATATGGGCCACTTTGAAAACGTTTCATAATGATTAATGGGGTCTATATGGGATAGCATAACATTTTTTGTACTTATTTAAGTAGGCATAACGTTTTTAGGACTAATGATAATTTACCATAACAACTAAACGCATAACTGTTTTTGCATAATATTTACAAGCATAACCATATATAGCATAACGGTAACTTACCATAATGATAAGATAACATAAGGAAAAATAATTTTTATTGGCATAAATTGAATACATACATTACTATTGTTATAATAATATAAGTTACATTTATGGCCTCGTCAGATTTGTGTTCAGAATGTTTCAACACATAACCATATACAGCTTCACGATAACTTAGCATAATATTTAAAGGCACACATCAAAAAAAGCAGACGGTACACCTAAGAAATATGACACTTTTTGACTCCGGGTAGGCTCCCGCCAGAAGCTCAGCGGTCAGCCCTGAGTGTCACTTCTCCATACTCAGGACCTCCCTTTAGCTTCTGGCTCCCGCATTTTTTATATTCACTCTAGGGGTAGTAGCGACAAGACTAGTTGGAGTCAGGGTGCTCCGAGTCGGATCTGGGTCCTATGTAACCTGGATCTACGTTTAGTAGCACAACAACTAACTAAAAAGGCCTAAAGAATATTAGGTATGCGTCTTATCAATTTGCCTAAAGACTATTATGCATCTCATCAATAGTCGAATTTAATGTAGTACAATAGAGTGTTATGCTTAAAACACATTATGCCACAAAAATATTATGCAAAAGTTTCATTTTGACACTATACATTATGCTACATTCATTATGATAAAGTAAATTAGGAACAAATTCATTTTGATAAAGTAAATTAGGAAAAAATATGCGTTTTAATAGACCCATGATGAATGCTGCTACAGAAATCTACAAACAGCAGTCGATTTATTATGAGGCCCTTCTATACTGGGCCTAGGACGGTCAGTTTTTATTATTTGATGACTAAATGTGGCTAGAGCTAGGGCTTAAATTTTGACGTGGCCTACAGTAGTTACCAGCAGCGATTTACCGTCGCTATAATGGCGTCGTGTCATATACACTGGCTACTCATGCCTAGAAGATTTCACTTGCACCAACATGGTACAATGAAACACCACTCCGCCAATCACAGACAACCCTTCAATTTCTGCTTTGAGAATAAATATTATTGAACACGGCTCATCTGCTAAGAACAACTCTGAAAATTTAATTTACATCTATGAGTTACCGCTCGTAACTAAATACTTATGTATAATGTTTGCTGATGACTCGACAATTTATATACCCAAAGGAAACATGAGTCATGATACATTTGAAAAAGACATAAAAAATGTGTTAGAAAAAATTGACAGTCTGTTAGAACACATCAACCTTTCAGTAAATATACAAAAAACAAAGTTAATAGAATTTAGAAATAATAAACGAAAATAAGTTAACTTAAATATAATTCATAATGGTGTGAACGTTGACATGGTTAACGAAGCTAAATTTCTAGGTGTGACAATAGATGCAAAGAACAATGGCAGACTTTCATACTTCAAAATAGTTGAGACAAAATGTTAGCGTCTATACATCAAAAATATCTTAAAATGTTGAACGTCAGTCCCTGAGTAAGATATGGAAAGATTTTTGTCTTCAAAAGGCCTAGAAATAAAGATATTTAAGTTCGAAAGTTTATTAAATTCGATAAGTCACAGACTAAATACAGAGATTTGACAGAGGTACTCTGTATTAGTGGCTGACATTGACATGCCAGAGACACAATATATTTTTTTAATTTGAGTTTGGCTATGGATACTAGTTCTTCAGCCGCAGCGACATAGGGAAATTTCTAATGTTGCCATAACATTAAAATATAATTATACCAATAGTTTTAACATTGATATTATTAATATTACGGAAAGAAGTTTTAATGAAACTTATATACACTACTAACTATCTTTTATTTTTATAACTACTGATATTCTACATAGTAATGATAACCAACTCGAAATAAAATATATTTTTTCCGTCATTATTGTTTTACAATTACTTGCAAAATAGTAAGATTATAGTAAATAGTCACATTGAAACGGTGTACTGGTTATTTTAATCATATGAAAACCCAATACTTTGTAATATTTTTTGTGGAATCTATTACTACAAATATTTATTTGAAAAATCTTAGAAAAAACAATAAATTCATTTCGTATAAACGTTATTTCTAGACGCTACCATGAAGCTAACTATTATTTTGCCATTGTTCTTTGAATTGGAAGGCACATATATATAAAGTAAATAAATACATACATTCTCTATACATGTTAACAAGTGTGTCCTCTAAGAAAATAGCTATCAACGCATATTATGGGTACATTTATCCTCTTTTAAATTACGGAATTATTTTTTGGGGTAATTCCACTAATGTAGAAGCAACATTTGTATTGCGAAAACAGTGTATTAGAGCTATGAATATAGCTCTAATACTTAAGTAGGACAGATACCCTCCGTAATATTTTCAAAGAATTCAAGTTTTTGACACTTACTTGTATTTACATTTATGAAACTTGCTTGTTCGTCAAACAAAATCGGAGTGACTACTTTAACTCACCATTTAGAGCTGACATACCACGTGCTAAATACAAAAATAATATATTCGTTCCTCAAGCAAACAATTGTTGGTATCATAAGAACTCATATTTCACTGCTATCAAAATATTTAATGGTTTACCTTCAGACATCAAGAACTTGGACAATAGTCGTTTTAAGAGGGAATTAAAGAACTGGCTATTAATGAAAGGATTCTACAACTTAAAATAATATTTTAACCATGAAAGTGACGATTATTTGTTATTTTAAAATGTTGTTCCTACATCATATTTTTTTTGTTTGTTTTTTAAACTGGTTAATTATTTTCTTAAGCTTAATGTTCAATTGATATCATATTTATGTAAGTTATGTATACTAAAGTTAGATTTTTAAAATGTTATAGCTATGTAGGTTTGTAGGTTAAGCTTAAGTTAAGCTTAAGTTACTTACACATTTTATTATTCATACTTGTATTTTAACTAAGAACTTGACATAAATTATTACGTTGAGTACCTACTACGTCATTATGTGACACATATAGCACGTCCGTAATTGGGCACACTGTTTGTACATTTAAGCTACTTTAAGATCTTTGTAAACACAGTATGGCAATAAATGAATTCTTATTCTTATTCTGAAATCGTAGGATCGACTTAAATTAATATTTCTTTGTCGATGTTTTTGTTTCACTTCTCTAATAAAGTTTGACAGTTGACATTAGTATGTCAGTACCTGACAGTGCTTTTTTTTGTGATGTGCACCGTACTGGTTTGGCACTGACATGCATGAAAAACATTCTAATGGGATTAAATGCAGCCGGAATTTCCGGAGTACGGAATTTCCTGAGACATTTGCTAGTATTTACGCATATTGTAGTCGAAATACGAATTCCAACATCTTGCTAACCCTGAGATGATGAAATAAATGAGTTGACGTATCATAGAATTCAATAAAGTACCTAGGTAGTTAATATTTTTATTAGAGTTATGCTCAAAGCAACAAAGCAATCCCGCTATTTACGATAATGACCAACCTCAGTGACCAACCATTTTTGGTTAAGTCCAAAGGACAGTTTTGTACATCTAACTTTTTTGACCGATCTTAAGTCATAAAGTAAATTAAGTATTTTGTTAGTTGATTCCAAAGAGCATCCACGTGTATCTTTGTATGGAATAAGTGTTATTTTTTAAGAAGGTATAGAGTGACGAGACTAGCAGGACATGTGCCTGATGGTAAGCAACATGCCTGCCACATAACAGCAGAGTGACACGCAGCTATTGGAACACGGAGTGTCAAATTATTACCTAGCACTGCACTGCGCTCGTCACCCAGAGATCTACGATATTATATCTCTAAGACCTGTAATTTCTCTGGAAACATTTTCCTTCACACCGGAACACAGTAATGTTTGCACATCACTGCTTACTGCTTGGCAGTGGAATAACTGGCAAAGGTGTTGTACTTCCCCAGGCAGATTCTGCTAAGAGTCCTACGACTACTAAAGATATTGTTGTATTTATGTTATTGAAGTGAAAAAAATTGGTAGTCATAGAAACTGACGATAGAAGTGAAAACGTATAACTCAGAATTTGATAGCTTACGTTGGAAACTACACGGGTGTAACCGGAGGGCGTGGTCTGGTCATCATGGCATGACCATCTAGAAATGCGTTAGCATTTCCCATTGGCTAACGCATTTCTATATGGCCATGCCATGATGGTCAGGCCACGCCCTTTTAACATTTCCCATTGGCTGACGCACTTCTAGATAGCCAATGACTATGGCCCCGAGTTTACCCGAAGATTTCTTATCATACCCGAGCGTAACGGTAGCATTCATTTCACAGCCCACGAAAAATCGGTCTAGGCGCGCCTAAAGAAGTTTTCACTTCAAAAATACAAGGGCACAGTTATTTAATTTCGCACAGAGGGTAGAAAAGGTTTTGTACGATACTGCACCACGGCTCATTATTATATTAAGGTGATCCACACACGCGCGTAAGTACTTGCGGGAGCGCAAATCTTCATCATCGTGCGGGGTTTTCACGCACTCACGCACTCGCGTCGTTGCGTTTTGTGGACTCACATCATACAAACTCCGTCCAAAATCACGCACGGCTCTGCGGGGCTCGGTGTGCCATACCTTGCGTCTCACACGCATCCACGCGCTGGGGTGCGTTTCTCTCTTGTAGGTGCGTGATCGGCATGAACGCGCGTGGATGCATTTTTTGTGTGTTGGGCTGTGCGTGTTTTTTTTATACAAACGGAGATACTTCCATATTTATGTATGATAACGATGGAACACGCAGTCACGCACTACGCTGCGTGGTGCGGGGCAGTGTGAATATCGCCTAAGCCTTTAGATTAAAAATACCTCATTTGAAGCTTTATACCTCAGTACATTTTAATTTAAGATTTAGATCATAAAAAAAACCATTAATATAATATTATCCGAACCTTTGAAGCGGAAAGGCTTATGTACGGTTCTTTACTAATGATAAGACTGGCTGTGTAGAACCAACCTTATGAGTAAATAGCAAGTTTCACGATATATATATATATATATATGTTGTTATGTATTTAGTCATTTACCTATCTGAGATGTCTGACTTTATTGTATGACGTATGATTCCAGTTGAGTGAGAGGACAGGCGGGTGACGAGGTAACGAGGCGATCCGACTGTTCTCAGGCTTGTACGAGTAAAATAAAAACGTTCTTTGGTATCCGCTAGTCAGATCCGAAGCGCGCGGCGAGAGGCCGCGTTCTGATATTCGCGCCAAAATGTTCCCTCCAAATCGAATTCAAACTTCGAACGACTAGAGTTGTAACATACCCGAGTGATACCAACTGTTCTATTTTACGTGATTTAAAAAAATAACAGTTTATTAGTGATTTAAAGTATAAATTGAATGCGACTAAAGTGTGGTGTTTTTGTAAGGCTTTACTAGGTTTTTATTTTGCACAATGCAAACGACTTTAGTTTTTATTTATATGTGTTGTGGGTATGTTTTCGTAAATACCGAACAATGTTGAGAGGATTCCTGCCTTTACTTCTTGTTTTGCATATTTTCACATTGGGTAAGTTGTTATAGTTTGCTGATTGTCTACCTAATTTTTTTTTATCAAAACAACAGCAGAGTCAATTAACGTAGAAGCAGGTATTCATTTAATTTTTGCTTATTCCATTGAGTTAATAAATTAAAATATTTGATTTGGCAGGGTAGAATTGTATTTACACAAAGGACTTCAGTAATTGAAGGTCGGGCATCGCCAATGTAATAATATTTATAGTTGCGAAAGTTGGTATGTTAGTTTGTTAATGTTTCATGTAAAATTTTTTGAATGGATCTGGATTAAATTTGGTACAAATAACTATAGAGTATATAGTCTGGTTAGTAGATATAGGTATAACATATCATATAATATTTTAGGAAAGGGAACTACTTACCTACGCGATTAAAAACGCAGGGTGTTAGGGGGCGTCCATTAATTACGTGAGGTGTTTTTTTAAATTTTCTGGCCCCCCCTCCCCCGTTGGTGAGATGTCGTGAGATTTTGTTCAACCCCCTCCCCCATCCCCCAATCTCACGTGAGATTTTTCAGAATGTGGGTTTCTTACGTACTTAAACGCGTTGGGTTGTTATTGTAGAAAGAAAAAAAACTATTTGCTTCGTGCTTTTATTTACGACTAGTTTAGACTAGTAATTTGACAATCTACTATGATAAAAAGAAAAGAATACCTACTCTAATTCAGTCCATCTTATTATTATTATTATACCTTTAAACGAGCAATTCTTGTACCTATATAAATATGTATATATATATAGAATCTGAATCTCGGAAACGGCTCGAACGATTTTGATGAAATCATGTATGCAGGGGGTTTCGGGGACGATAAATCAATCTAACTAGGTTTCATTTTTTATAAACGCATATTATGCGCGTTTTTAGACAATGAAAAACTGTCACATTAGACATTAGATTGCGAAGGTAAATTTCGCCGCGTGACGCGACAGCGTAATAGCTCAGATGGGAAGTCGGGCGGTCATAGCGGTCACGAATTAATAGCTCCGGGTTCGAATCCAGACGGCTTCTCATTTTTTTCAAGAAAATCAATTTCTTGGTTTCTTTTATCTGTACGTATCTAAGTATATTTACTATTTAAACCGAGCAAAGCTCGGTTACCCAGGTACTGGAGAATTATGAGCGGTCTCAAGAGAGACTATTGGCACCAACATGTCCATATGATTTTCTGTAAAATCATCTGCTCCTTCGAAATAGTGAATAATCTTAATCGATGACGCTCAAGATTAATCTTGAGCATGTACATACAATTTGGATTGAATGGAACAAAACAGTATAATCTTTTTTTGTTTCAATCATAACAAAAATTACGTGATATTTGTCGAGACCCTCCCTCCCCCTAACGTGAGATTACATGAGATTTGACTCGACCCCCTCCCCCCCTAAATCATCTCACGTAATTTATGGACGCCCCTTACTAGTGATCATTTTTTTTTAGATTTAAAAGTTAGGGCTTAATATATAATTATAAAAATGTGACACCGGCTGCCTGTGCTTGAAATAGTGTTATTGATTCATGGTTGACATTTCAAAGACTCGAACGGGGAAGTTTGGCTCCACTTTCGCAATAATAACGTTTTTGCTGTGGAATGTGTTGTCTGAGTCGAGTTTTCAGCAAGCTAGACAGCAGTCAAGTTCAAACCTACCATTGAAAAAAAACTTTGAACACCAAATAAAAGTATTTCTATGTATTTTGTAATGTCCAAAGTTAAATCATAGAGAAAGTTAAATGCCTACGTAAATAAAACGTATGACAGGTCGGACAGGTGACAGGATAGGTACTTTCATTCATATGATTTTTGTAAATTTTAAAAATGAAAAAAGAAAATCTTATATACATCTTTGGAGACTAGTAAAAAAAGTAACTAAAGTGATTATAAAGTACCTAGGTACTCCTTATTATTGTACAATATCTTAATACTTACCTAATATTTAATTACGCGTCACGTTTGTCCGCGATAGATTTCTAAGTTACCAAAGCTATTTTGTTCAAATTTGCACACCGAGTGGAGTTTGATCCAATTTGAGGGATAGGATAGTTTTTATTTCCATTAATGATCTCTATATTTCAATATCCGAGCAAAGCCGGTACTGGCCGGTAGTAAAAAATTTTTTTTTTTAATGTAACAACTTTTTTTTATCGATTTTTTTAAAGTAAAGAAAAACAGTGACTTAGACTGGTTCAGTTAAGCGTAACCATTTTCAATGATTACCATAAAATGCCACTAAACACACAGCTTCTACAATAATTAAATATTTAATTATTTTGAAAATTTGTTCAAAAGAAATGTTATATAAAATGTATTCAAATCACGAGTTGCAAATTGCAGATTCTCATTTCTAATTAGTGATTACTAGTGGTCGAAGTTCGACCATAGAGTCTGATATTTAGAACCTCTATAATAGCAAATATTAATTCATTCGCAATTTGACCATCGACTTTAACAGAGCATTTATGCGTGTGAGTTTTCACATTTTTTTTAAGTGACGAGACTAGTTGTACATTTGACTGCCCTCGTGGCTTAGTTGGTAGTAGCTCTGCCTGCGAAGCCGTGGGTCGTGGGTTTGATCCCCACCCAGTGCAAATATTTGTGTGATGAATTCAAATGTTTGCACTGTGTCTGGGTGTTTCTATGTATAATAAGTATGTATTTAAAAACTATATTAGTATTATATCAGCTATCTGGCCGCCATCATACAAGCTTTGCTTAGTTTGGGATCAGATGGTGTTGTGTGTGAATTGTCCACCAATATTTATTTATTATTTATTTGCCTGATGGTAAGCAACATACATGCCACATAACAGCACAGTAACACGCAGTTATTGGAACATGAAGAGTCCAAATCATTACCTAGCACTGCACTCTGCTCGTCACCCAGAGATCTAAGATGTTATGTCTCTAAGCCCTGTAATTTCTCTGGAAACATTGCCCTTCAAACCGGAACACAGTAATGTTTGCACATTACTGTTTGGCGGTAGAATAACTGGCAAAGGTGTGGTACTTCCCCAGGCGGACTCTGCTAAGAGTCCTACCACTACATTGATTTAATGCATTTTTTATGCACTCCTTCTCTACATACAAGTAAGTTATAAGTGTACGATATAACGTGCTATTTCCGCAATAGAGGGATAGAGTTTGGGTTATGTTATTATTATGATAATTATGTACATTTTGGAATATTAAAATATCTTATATATGACATTCTGAAAATTCCCTATTTCACTATCCACTCAAATCATAAAATTCCGATAATCTCTTTCTAGCCTCTAGCTACGCATTGTAAACAACAACAGAGCCACCAGCTGACTGCGCAATCTATTCCTGTAAACATGAGTAAACAGAACGCTTACTGCCAACATCCCACGGCCGATATTTAGAGTTGCAGACAGACAGTCTGACCGACACTGCCAAAAGCTTGAACGATCTTCTAAGCTTATGCAAGTTGCGATATTTATATTCCCGCCATAGCGTGACGATAGACGCCATTGGTATTTCAGTAGGTGTCTCCGTCACTCCGTCATGGCAGTTTAAGCAGCCTACTATATGTTCCCACTGCTGGGACTCGGCGCATTCACTCACAAGATAGAAAAAAAAATGTGAAAAAAAATTATAGTTAAACGTGACAACGTCTTAAGAAATCAGTACGCTGATAGCGCGAGTAGTTATACCGCTCGACTCGGCGGGTGGCGCCCTCAGCGCTCAGCTTCGTCCGCATGGCACTGACGACGAACTAACGGTAACGTTACATGACGTCATGTTTTGCGGACGTGCAGCCGGCTTCACCGAATTATAAGACATTATCACGTCAAAATCAGTCATAGGGACTGCCGATAGAAGTGAAAACCTGAAAACTTATAACTCAGAATTTGATAGCTCACGTTGGAAACTATGCGGGTGACACCGGGGGGGGGGGCGCGGTCATTATGGCCATCTAGAAATGCGTTAGTAGATAACAGATGGACATGGTCCCGAGTTCACCTGAAGATTTCTTTCATATACGAGCGTGACGCGTGCGCCAAAAGAAGTTTTCAAAAATATTTTACAAATATAGTTTTAAACTTTCCCAATTGGAACTCATAAGTACTGAAAACATTACACCTGATCTGAATTACATATTATTAAATTACTTCGGCTTTATTTTGCACAACAAATAATTACAACGATTACAAAACTTAGCGCCATGAATGGTGCCCTTATCGCTAATAGCGATTGTTTAGCACAGGTTATTTTTTTTCATAGTCGTTTTATATCACGGTTATTACGCTACAACAATGGTACCATTTTTCTTTTTTACTTATATTGGAATGAAGAAACAGTAAATAAAATGTAATTAGTTCAAAAACTTTAATGTATTTAAGACCGAGTTAGATCTAGTAAGTACAAAAGGATCTTAACAAGTGTATTTTACTCATACTAGGATAACATGCGTCGTTGGTGCCAGACATTTAAAAAAAAAAAATTGGCAGTCATAGGAACTGCCGATAGAAGTGAAAACTTAAAACTCATAATTTAATAGCTTACCTTGGAAACTACACGGGTGTAACCGGAGGGCGTGGCCTCGCCATCTTGGCATGGCCATCTAGAAATGCGTCAGCATTTCCCATTGGCTGACGTATTTCTAGACGGCCAATAGCCATGGTCCCGAGTTTAACCGGAGCTTTCTTATCATACCCGAGCCCCCGAGCGTGACGAATGAATTCAATTCACAGCCCACGAAAAATCTGTCTACGCGCGCCTAAAGAAGTTTTCACTTCAAAAAGATTGGAAGACTTTTGAAACATTAGTGTGAAGAGGAATCACCCATCTCTTTGGAAGTTGGTTAAAATTTGAAAAATCATCTTGTTTACACGGAAGGTGCTAGTTGATCTTATTTAATGATGTCAACGTGGGTTAATTTTTTGTCGTTTTTGGTTCAATTGACCATTCCTTGGGAGCTTGGGGTCAATTGGGAGCGCAGATTTGCACAGCGAGGCATGAAAAGCAAATAAAATACCTATATTTTAAGACAAATGGAATTATAAAACATGATGTTTTCGAGAAAATTCTTATACAAATAAATAAAAAATAAATATTGGTGGACAATTCACACACAACACCATCTGACCCCAAACTAAGCAAAGCTTGTGTGATGGCGGCCAGATAGCTGATATAATACTTATATAGTTTTAAATACTTACATACTTATCATACATAGAAACACCCAGACACAGTGCAAACATTTGAATTCATAACACAAATATTTGCACTGGGTGGGGATCGAACCCACGACCCTCGGCTTCGCAGGCAGAGCTACTACCCACTAAGCCACAAGGCCAGTCAATTTGAATACTTTGCATAATATCTACTATAATATCATAAATCTAAAAAATACTCTATCTGTCTGTATGTTGCGTTTACGCCTAAACTACTGAACCAGTTTAAATTAAATTTGGTGCAAAGATAGTCTGGAGTCGGGGAAAGTACATGAGTTAATTTTAATGCGTTCTAAAGGGCTTAGTTTTTGTGGAAGTTTCTTTATGTTTGAAGCTAGAAACTTGAGTGAAGCAAAAACTACTACAACAACTAGGTATAGCCGAAAGGGCCGAAGCCGTGACAGACTGCTAGAAAACAAATATGACTGTCATCAAGACAATCTCAGAGACTACGAATACGTGCCCCAGGTAAAAAAAAAGGTAAGCTAATTTTAAATGTTGTTGATATTTCACGTACAATCTACCAAACAAAGAAATAATACCCCGTTTACACGATTCCAGTCCAGCGACCGAATCCAGCGCTGGATTACTTACTGGAATAATGTAAACCGGCACTGGAATGCATTGGCACTGGATTGATGCTTTCCAGTGCCGGTTTCCATTATTCCAGTAAGCAATCCAGCGCTGGATTCGGTCGCTGGACTGGAATAATGTAAACGGGGTATAATGATCAAAATTGCTTCGCCTGGCATACACGCAAAAAACTTGCACAACCGAATTGGGAACCACCTTTTTTGAAGTCTAAAAGGAGGTAAGTAAGCAAATGGGCGCAATGTGGTATCGGGGACATACATAGAAACGATAGGAACAGTTCCCATGAGATGCTTCTCATAGAGATACTGTTTCTATACTCCTCCCTATTCTATGCCTCAGGTCGACCGTTGGATGACATACTATACTCACGGAAACCGATGGCTTACTTCTTAGCATGCACATTGTTTTATAGTCACTCGTATTTGTACTATAGTTCTCTCACTCGCACGTTTTAAGTTTAGTAGATATTGCAAACGCTGTCTCGCTCACACTATCGAATACTTTGGAGATGTCATCGTGAAATTGTCAACATCGTCAAATAATCTAACGCGTGAAATTAAAATCTTACGGTAGTTTAGGTTAGTTTGTGATCTGACGGCGTTGGAGTTTAATCTGATGGTTTTTTCTATGTACAGAGATAATATTTTTATTTACATGAATACTTATACTAATAATATTTATAATAACTATAACCTGCGACTGCAAAAGCACCCGAATGAACGTGCGGGTCGACTCACTGTCCCTGAAACCATTCGTCGACTCAAAAAGCGACGGGACATGTATGATTGTTGATACAATAGCGTAAAAGAAAGGGCAAACTCCACTGGGAGTGGGACCCTCAACAATCACCTCATCTGCTTATAGTCACATGACTGATTGCATGATTATGTCTCACAAAAAAAAACGCTAATTTAATTTACGAAAACCATACCCCAGTTTCCCTCGTGTTCCCGTTGGTCCCGTTGCTTCTCCATGATAAAAAGTAGCCTATGTGCTAAATGCTAACCCAGACTATAGTCAAACTCAAAGTACCTATTCTATATGTATTCTTTTTACCTAATTTCAACCCAATCTTCTCTTCCCCAATCTTATAAAACGAATGGTAACAAAACATATCTAAACAGATATTTATGCATTAAAAAATTAGTATTACTAAGTACTCCTAGCGATAGGATAGTTTTTTTAATGTCGATTGGCACAAAAAAAGTGATAAATATAGATACATTTTTATATATCGCGGAGATGTCGCCAAAGACGTTGACAGATGTCATATAGGTACTCGTAGTACAGCCTTACTTTTACAGCCATTAACAGAAGTTAAGTTAAAGTAAAAAAACATCGCCGCAAACATGTAAAAGACATTGTTCGTACGCGTTGGTTGGACCGTCAGGTGGCCTTTGAAACATTTGGCAAAATATTGCAAACTCTACAACAATAGGTATATATTCTGCATTTATGTAGATATGAAAAAAGGAACAACATTTTTGTCTCGTTTCTGTGACCTTGTCGAATAAAAGGCAGTTGTCACGAGGCGTGCGCTTTGCAATGTCAATGTCAAACTATGCTATCTATTTATTGTTTTTAAATTTGTTTTAATTCGCATATTTTTTACTTAATCGATATCTACTAACATTGTAAACAGGAAGCGCACATTTTCTATTTGTTATTTTTTTTTAATTGAATGACTTGTGCCTGATAGAAATGTTGGTTACTGAGTGGATTTAGGTTATTGAGGGGATTAAGGTTACTAGACCAAACAACATTATTCATGTTAAAGGTTGGTTCAAATTTGACAGCCATCTAGCCTGATGTCAAGCAATGACGCGGTCAACGATGGAGCGAGCTTGCACAAACCGATTCCTTCTCGACTTGAATCCCCCAATATTGTACCCATCGAGAAAAACATAAGGGGGCGTCCATAAATTACGTGAGATGATTTAGGGGGGGAGGGGGTCGAGTCAAATCTCATGTAATCTCACGTTAGGGGGAGGGAGGGTCTCGACAAATATCACGTAATTTTTGTTCTGATTGAAACAAAAAAAGATTATACTGTTTTGTTCCATTCAATCCAAATTGTATGTAGGTACATGCTCAAGATTAATCTTGAGCGTCATCGTATTAATACGATTAAGATTATTCACTATTTCGAAGGAGCAGATGATTTTACAGAAAATCATATGGACATGTTGGTGCCAATAGTCTCTCTTGAGACCGCTCATAATTCTCCAGTACCTGCGTAACCGAGCTTTGCTCGGTTTAAATAGTAAATATACTTAGATACGTACAGATAAAAGAAACCAAGAAATAGATTTTCTTAAAAAAAGAAAACATGAAAAAAATGAGAAGCCGGAGCTATTAATTCGTGACCGCTATGACCGCCCATCTGAGCTATTACGCTGTCGCGTCACGCGGGGAAATTTACCGTACCGTTTATAAAAAATGAAACCTAGTTAGATTGATTTATCGTCCCCGAAACCCCCTGCATACATGATTTCATCAAAATCGTTCGAGCCGTTTCCGAGATTCAGATTCTATATATATATATATATACATATTTATATAGGTACAAGAATTGCTCGTTTAAAGGTATAAGATGGACTGAATTAGAGTAGCTATTCTTTTCTTTTTATCATAGTAGATTGTCAAATTACTAGTCTAAACTAGTCGTAAATAAAAGCACGAAGCAAATTGTTTTTTTTCTTTCTACAATAACAACCCAACGCGTTTACGTAAGAAACCCACATTCTGAAAAATCTCACGTGAGATTGGGGGATGGGGGAGGGGGTTGAACAAAATCTCACGACATCTCACCAACGGGGGAGGGGGGGCCAGAAAATTTAAAAAAACACCTCACGTAATTTATGGACGCCCCCTAACGCATTTCACACCTTAGACGTTCTTATTACAAAAGTAGACTCAAATATCTGCCACCATCTGGAATACCAACCATAACACAATGTATTAAATTTTTAGTTATAAACAAAGTAAAAATGTACCTAACATTACTAATTTAAACCTGTAGATCATCAAATTTGTCCGGTGGGTCCCAAACTAGGCTGCGCCTGTATTTTGGGCACCCGTAACAAAAATTAGAATTGCACTGAACTCAGATTGCAGAGTGAGAGCCGGTTCACAGTTTTAGCACTCACAATGTAGAGTGTACTTATAGTAATCATCATTTTAGCTTAAGCTTAATTGTAGCTTAATTCAAACAAAGTAAATAAACGAAACAAATTAAATTCGATACAGTTTGTTAGTTATTCTGATTAAAAATAAATACTTAAGTAAAATAAAAAGTGATAGGGATGGTACAATAATTGAATTCATATATTACTCGTATTATAAATTAACGTCAAATGGAATTGAGTACATCAGCTCACTCATTTATTACACATCACTCTGATATTTATCGCTGTAAGGTAACTTCAATTAAAGCTGTTAGTACATCAAGTACACTATTGATTCAGAATTAAATTGCAAGATGGTATAGATTATGCAAATCAGTTGTACGTTCTCCCGAAATGTATCCGATAAAAACCGACAAGCTAGCAATATGCGTCGATGTTCAAGACTTTGAAGTCTTTTACGAACAAACGTGTAATTGCCTAATACCTACCTACATAAGCCTTTTGGTACATCTCTCGATGGATTTCTTGCTTACTCCGTTATCAATTTTGACTTTACAATGGTGTATGTCAAAATCCACAACTATATTATGATGAATGATGAGGAGTGAAATGTGATGGATTATAACGACGATGATACCATCAGGCGCGGTCCCAGCGTCGAATTTTGGAGGGGGTCACACCAGTACACATCCTCAGATTTTTGGGGGGGTCACGAGTAGAAATACAAAAAATCGAGTAAAAAAGACAATAATACTACTAATAAGTAGCACCCCATTTTAATGTAACGTATACGATTTGGGGGGGAGGGGTCATGTTCCCTGTGACCCCCCCTTTCGGACCGCACATGGATACAATTGGGGATGAAAGCGACCACAACTTAAGGCGCGTAATTATTTAAATAATAGTAGAGTATATTATATATCTACAGTGCTTTGTTAATCAAAATACGTACAACCGCTTAGTTATATTTAGCTAAGTTAATTATTATTCAAGGCAGGAGTGGTTTGCTGGTGTTTACCGAGGCTTCTTGCATTACTCAATAATGGACCGACATGTGCAATAGGTTAACGTACTTACCATATAACTAGTGAATAAGAGTATAGATTCAAGGCAGTGCCAATGTACTATAGGCTTATTACCCTTGTCTAAGTATAGTCAACTGAATTTAGTGGCTACTGAATTCCGACCGACATAGATTTTGTGTCGTAAACCTTACTCCGAAAGCATTTAATTACCTTACCGATTATTCGGACAGCTGTCGGTCGGATCCAATTATTCGGAGGTTGTTTTCGTAGTAAACCTGCAGCAATCTAGCATAGTAAATTCTGAAGCGACGATTGTTTGCTTCTGAATTCAGTCACTAAATTTAGCCAAGTGTCACCAATCATCCTACTAATATTATAAATGTCAATGTATGGATGTTTGGATGTTTGTTGCTCAATCACGTCCCAACGTATGAACGGATCGGGCTGAAATTTGCAACATTGGATTATAGTCTAGAAGAACACATAGGCTACTTTTTATCCCGGAAAAACAAAGGGAACAAGGGGAACTTCGCGGGTAACACCGCGGAGCGCTGCTAGTAATACAATAGGTCGAGTAAACAATACTTTACTAAGTAGTAGAGCTCCGCAATTTTGCCCCGTATAGTGGCCGTTCCAGTTCGTTTTCCCGCGGTAAAAAATAACCTATGTGATTTTCGATATTTCATATTTTTTTAAATTATACTCGATTCTAATGTCAAACGCAGAAACTTGCTTATTTCAGTAACGTCATTCCAGGGAAGCGCGCTCTACCTTTACAACATAATAAATGGCGGATTAGCGCAAGCTTATATTAGTTAAAAAATTTAGGAGACATAGGAACTGTCGATATAAGTGAAAACTAGATAAGTTTAATAGAAATGAATACATCACTTGTATAGTAGCTACGGATACACGGTTTTGTCGGTTTTACGGAGACCCGAACTCATAAGATTTCACCTATCTATGAAGTCGCTTAAATAAGTGTCTAAGGAGACGTCCATGATTACGTGAGGTGTTCAAGGGGGTCAAGTCTAATATCACGTGGGGGAGGGGGTGATCTCGGATAATCTAACGTCATTTTTTTGCGCAAAAAAGTTTTAATTCTGTGGGAAACCTGGAACAGTAAAATAATTGGCAGGCATAGGAACTGCCGATGGAGGTGAAAACTTATAACTCAGAATTTGATAGCTCGCTTTGGAAACTACACGGGTGTAACCGGAGGGCGTAATTTGGCCATCATGGCAAGGCCATCTAGAAATGCGTCAGCATTTCCCATTAGCTCACGCATTTCTAGATGGCCATGCCATGCCATTTCAGCGTTTCCCGTTTGCTGACGCATTTCTAGATGGCCAATGGCCATGGTCCCGAGTTTACCCGAAAATTTCTTATCATACCCGAGCGTGACGCTGGAATTCAATTAACACCCCACGAAAAATCTGTCTAGGCGCGCCAAAAGAAGTTTTCACTTCAAAAATTTATAAAATTCTGACGCGAGGGACCTCCCCTTCCATCACCTCAGATTGAACAAAATCTCACCGAGGGGAGAAGGGCGTATCGAAAAATGGTCAAAATTACCTCACGTAATTTATGGGTGGGCACCCATAAATAGGGGGCCCTAATGCGCACGTCCCGCTGCTCTACCATCGCTCAGACGCTACGTTGCTATATTTGTGACGCGAACCAATACATTTTCCATTACCAAAAAGTGTTGAAGGCAACTAAAGAAGTTTTTATTTCAAAAAGAAGTAAGATGATTACTATTCAAAAGCTTTCCGTATGTAGTCACAACATTTTTTTCAAATTGATATGCACGTGTATTCGATCCCAGATCACGGTTCTCACCACGCCATTGCCAATAACAATGCATCAATTACTCATAAATGCGAACTATCAATGGTAATTGTTCTTATTAAGCTATTTAAAAACTAACTCACTGCTATAAAGATGTTATTTCAGAAGCTGTATCATCTTAAAATACATATTTGTTTGTATTTACTATTAATTATTTTATGCGTATTAAATAATACATCCAACTAATATGATGCGAAATATAAATGCGATAGTTTGTGAGGATGGATGTAGGTATGTTTGTTAGCCTTTCACGCAAATGCTACTGAAGGGATCTGGATAAAATTTAGTTATTATATATTTAGTTATTTGTATTTATACATAGATGGAAAATAGTCTGGAATAACACATATTTTTTTATTTTCCCGGCCAACTATTATACCGGAAAAATAACGGGATCGGAGAGTCTATATCTACCGCCGAACGAAAAATGTCATAGCTTTGATGTTTCTCTCTCTTTTCTTTTCGCGTGAAATGATAGAGACAGCATTAGCAAAGCGATAGCCGATTTAGTTAGGCGGTAGAAGCGCGGGAACTAGGCGCATGAAACCGCGCAGCACTATAAGTAATAAAAAATACAGGAAGAATCATTAAAACCAGATTAATGTTCCTAATTAGCTATTCAACGCTATACCACCGCGATAAAAATGTTATTTCAGAAGCTGCATCGTATTAAAAGACATGTGTTTGTAAATAATACACATATAATAATAAATAATACAATAAAGAAGAATCATCATATAGATAAGAAAATTTTATTAGTTTTTAATAGATTATTGCAAGAGTTATTATTAAGGTATAGTAACAACAACGAGATAACAGCTAATAATAATATTGTCTCATTTTTACCCGATTGAAAGAAGGATAATGATTTTCGCGCGTATCTTGTATGTTTATAAATTTCTGTATATCCGCGTATCTTCCAAACGGTTGGATGTATTTTCGTCTCAATCACCCAAGTGTCCTTAAGTAGTATATTGTATACCTACTAGCAGCGCCCTAATTACTAAGTACCTTACTCTAATTAAAGCCGATTTAAACTGAACGAACATAGAGCTAGAGCTGGAACAAAAGCATTCTTTCTCGATCTTTTAGTGTAAACGAAAGATCGTTCTTAGCGTGTTCCATATTATATATTCCATAGAATCTTTGCGAACGCAAACAAAACAACGAAAGAATGCTCTACGTTTGTTTACACCAAATGAATTTGATACAGTGGGGATAGAATGAGCATTCGCTCGTCTGATGTAAATCGGCCTTTATAGAATGCTTAGAACATTTAAACGTCAAACAATGTTCGATCGGACGAAACGAAGTAGAACCGGAGTGGGGAAGTCGCGAGTTTATTTCGAAATTACGTTTTTCGTTGAATTAGAGTAGACGTCCTGATGCTAAGCAACATGCGCGACCATAACATCACTGCGACATGCAGCTATTGGATCATGAAGAGTCCGTGTCATTGTCTAGCACCGCACTGCGCTCGTAACACGGACATGTTTTATCTCTTACCCCAGTACATTACTGCTTGGCGGCAGAATAACGGGCAAAGCTGTGGTACTTCTCCAGGCGGACTCTTTAAAGAGCTCTACCACTACAAAATTACGAGTGATTATGAGATACCTATTCGCCGTGTTTACATGGTTGAGCGGGAGTATTGAATGCTGTTACATTTTTTATCCTTCTTATCCTTTTACACTCCTTAGTTATGATCATTTAATAGCTATTTTTTAAATACGCGTCGCGAGCAAAAACACCGTTATTAGTGTAATTAATTTTAAATTAAAATACATGATCCTATCCAGTTATGTCATATATTTACCATACTATACAATGTGTCCGGTCAACCGGACACATTGTATAACTGGGATTACTTGGGCTAAGTAAGTATTTAGGTCACAAGAATTTACGACCAGCAGTAGCGACACTATGTAAGAGACAGATAAAAAATGGGCTCGAAAACGCGACCTTGCGTGACCCAAATGCTTTAATGTATCTCGGCGAATTGAAGTTGTGTTTACAGTTGATTGAACTTCTGAATTAAGTTATGTTGGTTGCTCAGGTAACAATAGAAATGGTAAACCAAAGAAACGGTGGTTAATTAGGCAATTGGCATGCAGCAACGTAATCTGATGCTTCACCGCAAACGAATTACGGGGCTTGTTACGTTGTGAGGTAAACTGTTCATCGATTAGGTATTGATTAACGTCAATTTTATGCTCTGAATGGATTATTATGACACGTGTGTAGGCTTTGTTTTGTAACCGTAGGAATATTTGTCTCGTCACACGTAAAAGAGTTCTAACATTTCAGAATTGAATCGGTGTTTCAATGATTTTTGCCTACTAATCTGCCATAACTCAGTATTCTTAAATGTTTACTTTCCAAAAGAGTTATATGGCGTAATTATTGCGTCTTGAGTTGATGGTTTTTCCAAATCCGATATTTGAGTGCAACAAATCAACACAAGTGCACTTCCAAAGAGAAAAGTAGTTCGTAGTTTTTAAATGTTTATAAATATATCTTCAAAAGAAGAAGCAAATGTTTCTATAGAGATTTCTTTTATCTTAAGCACAAACAGACGTGATCTAATTAAAACATTCGTTTCTAATGCAATCTGCGCAGCCACTGCTTGTTTAGCAGTCAGGAAATGATTTCGTTTCTAGCATGCCTTGTGCAAATAATAATTAGTGTCATAAAAATAGAACTGTAAAGAGTTGACGACCCAGAAAGATAAAGAGAAGTGTTTTAGTACAAAATAGATAACTAAAACCAAAACGTACTAACTAAAATTCCATAGTCATTTGCCGAGTCGAGTGGATAATGATATGACACTAAAGTCAAGTACAGTAGAATAATGTAGATTTTATCAGGATAATGCACACACACTTGAAATATAAGTAGAACTACTTATGAATCAAAAGCATGATTTTCACATTTCAAAATTTTTACATGAAATGTAAGGTATGAAAATAAAACGTAGAAACTTTGAATGTTATAAACATGTCGCGATTTTAAACCACATTATGCGTATTAGTTTTATATCTGCTCCAAGTAGATTAACTACTTGTTTTGAGCTGTCAAGCTGTGTTCGATTGTGTCAACAATTATTTTCGATATCGTGGTCCTGTTCTAAAATGTAAGTAAATAAAAGTAGAAAATAACTAACAGAACTTTTTGATTAGAGAGAAAATTTTGTAAATACGGAATGGTAACTTCACGAGTAAGTTAATATAAACTGTTCATGATGCCTCCATCTCGCTACCTACATCTTTCTCTCTCTCTCTCTCTGTCTCAATTTTTATTTGATTAAATTGAAAAAAGACGAAGAGACAATGTTAAATTATCATAGATATATTTTTTGCGGTAAAGTACGGGTGAAAAAGTGCTCGGTATCAATATTATCAACATTGTAACTACCTCGTATCATCTCGATTGGTACTCTGCTTCAACTGAATAAGTAACAAACTCATGAATACTTTGTCAGATTGAGCAATGATATATTTGTCTACATCATAGTTATTTCTGTTGTAGAAAATAAACAATTTGATACACTCGTAGAAGGTAGTGGGATATGTGAGGTGCTAATTTATGTTGGAAGTGACGAAACGCACGACATCATCAATACTAATTTACGTGTAGATGTCAAGACGAATATTTGGAATTCGATAAGGATGTTATGAAGAATGATAATACCAATTATTCGTCTCAAAGATATTCTACTAGCATGATACAGGGGAAGAACATACCGACACTAATAAACTTACATGGAGCTCAATAAAAACACATTAAATACTTTCAATGACTGTTTATGATTTTCGAAAGCGACCATATTATAGATAACCTCCGACCTAAAAAAAAGACATGAAAACTATTATAAAACAAAACTAAGTATACCTACCAAAATTACATGCTGAGGAATTTACACAACTTTATACTTATTCAAAGTGCACTAAAACTTAAACTGTGCCGTCCTGTTTTAGATTATTCTGTATCTATACCTAACTAAATGTTGTCTTTCTTTCAGGGCACTGCTCCAGTCTATTATGTGGACGCACCAACTCAACCGAGCTGGGAAGCAACACCGGCGCCGGCGCAGCATTAGCGTTGACGCTTGTGCGGCCTACTACTGCCCCCAAAGCCTGCCAACTTAAGTTATCCGCACCTGATGCTTCTGGCTTTGCTGTCCGCCTGATTGATGTTAAGGTATTTACTTTCTCTTTTAATTTGAACATCCCATTCGAACCATATTTCGAGGATAATTAAAACATTTTAAAAATGTTCATTCTTTTTTGTCGGTGTAGTATGGATCCTCTTTAATAGTTAATCTTTGTACTTGTATCATCATCATCAGCTGCAAGAAGTCCACTGCTGAACATAGGCCTAGATTTCCACAACGAATGGTCCTGCGCAACCTGCAACCAGCGGTTTCCACCGATTTAATGTTATATCAATTTCTATAAATTTCAAATTCTGAATGGTATATTTTACGATCGCAATATATTTTATTCTATATCTCTAGATACATCAAAACCAGCCCATTATCATCTTAAAAAAATCTACAACCAAGTATTGATTGTGGCTTCGCTATTTTTTTCGTTACCTTGAGAACAATCGTGTCTATAAAAAATATTAGAATCATGTTCAATAAAAAGCCTTTCAAAGTTCAAAGAACTTCTTACGAACACATTTTTATCGATAGTTTGGTGCTTCAATGTCACGTTTCGAAGTTCTTGCAGCGCTTTCAAATAACTAAAACAATTGAATCTAGCTTGTCTAGAATTACTGGATCTATCTACATAGATATCAAGAGTCTAGACACTGCTCTTCCAGAATATAAAACATTTAAGTCCAAGGTAAAACGGTAGAGCTATTAGTAGTTAGTTTAGTTCGATGTTGATCGTTGAGTGGTTTTTACCGGAATTGGTTCAAGGGCGAATATCAATTAAGAAACTTGGGCTCCGTTCACGTCCAGTCGATCCAGTAATTTTATCAGTCCTATTACTTATCTTGTAACCGAGCTCAA
This sequence comes from Ectropis crepuscularia, assembly GCA_963693475.1. Lineage (NCBI taxonomy): Eukaryota > Metazoa > Arthropoda > Insecta > Lepidoptera > Geometridae > Ectropis > Ectropis crepuscularia. The sequence continues at coordinate 29,922,988 of OY856339.1, read as the reverse complement.
AGTAGAACAGATAACTCTAAAAAACCTCCTGACTTTCACATTTTCTAATGACTCGTCATCATCAGCCGCAAGACTTCAACTCCTAAACATACCCATCCCTCCTAGATTTCCACAACGAATAATCCTGCATAACCTGCAACCATCTCTGACTCTCTGACAATAATTACAAATCAACAAACAAAATAAGATGTATACCATAAATTAAAACAACCGTTATACTCTACTTCTGGAACTCTCATAATACTTAACTAATGGATTTGCACAGGTAGACACAGTTATAGTTAGTTAGATACTAATCTAACCATTATAATCTTAGAGAATAAATAACTAAGGAACCGCCTGGGGAAGGACCACATCTTTGCCAGTTATTCTACCGCCAAGCAGTAATGTGCAAGCATTACTGTGTTCCGGTTTGAAAGGGAATGTTTCCAGAGAAATTAAAGGGCTTAGAGATATAACAACTTAGATCTCTGGGTGACGAGTGCAGTGCAGTGCTAGGTAATGATTTGGACTTTTCATGTTCTAATAGCCGGGTGTCACTGTGCTGTTATGTGGCAGGCGTGTTGCTAACCATCAGGTACATGTCCTGCTCATCTCGTCACTCTTTGTATAAAAAAAAACTAAAGATATACTCTAAGATTATAATCCATTCCTATTACTTATACATAAGTATATTGAGTGCTGACACGTTACCTTCTTTCTTCGCTGTGGTTTTCCTTAAGATTATGATCGTGGGAACCGATTTAAATAACCATCAGATCGACAATAAACAGTTGACGAGGCTGTTAAGCGAGCTCGGTGATAGTCGTGAGATTTATGTTGCTTCTTTAGCTGTGTTATGCAAAAACTGTCTGCTGAGACGAAAATTACGTCTGCATAAGAACTGGAACGAAATTTGTAACTCTATAGGCCGATTTACATCAGACGAGCGAATGCTCATTCTATCCCCACTGTGTCAAATTCATTTGGTGTAAACAAACGTAGAACATTCTTTCGTTGTTTTGTTTGCGTTCGCAAAGATTCTATGGAATATCTAATATGGAAAACGCTAAGAACGATCTTTCGTTTACACTAAAAGATCGAGAAAGAATGCTCTTATTCCAGCTCTAGCTCTATGTTCGTTAAGTTTCACTCGGCCTTAATAGGTCTTCAATTCGAAATTCTTTGTTAGCGCCAATCGCAAATATGCGATTGAACGATATAAAGCGTTACATACATATATCTATAGAAAAAAATCGTATGTTATCTCAGCTAATATGAGAAATTATAATCATTTCCGCCATTCTGAAATCAAAAGACAGCAGACTGAATTATACTTATTGAGTCCAAATGCCACTTACATTCAAAATAATGCTATCCTGTTTTTCTGTATTGTATGTATAGATGATAACGCCTTTTTTTTGTTAGTTTATTGCTACTTATTTACATTGAGTGTGAAATTCCATTGTTAATGATTTTATCTCGTAATTGCTCAGTTAAAGTAAAGGCATCTTAGTGAAACAGTAGATATCTTACATAGGTACATACTTATCTTTTGACATTAAACTGAAGTTAATTTTGCCATTTTAATTTCAAAGAGACCTTCGAAACTTTCATTAAGTATGTTTACTTAGACGAATTCAATTAAATATGAATTTAAATAAAAATTCTGAGTTAGCTCCGCCAAAGCGCAAATAGCACGTCGCATTATAAATGGTAGGTAAAGTTGAAAATGCCAATTTTGCAATATCATTGACCGCATCGTCCGTGGCTTGGTTAGCAACACCCAAGCAGTCGAGACACCAATAAAAATAATATATTCAGCAACTTTTAGATAGATCTAAGATATTTTCTACCTATTATTAAATATATTCGGATCAAAATAGTGACTTTTAAAACGCATCGACATTTTCCAGAATGATTTCAGGGTCGTATAGAGAGTAAGATAGCGATTTCCTCAGTTTTACATCGGAAAAGACTAATTAAATAAAAAAAACAATTTTTCGACACAATACAATTTGGTTTAGGAAGTTTGAGACTCATCGGCTCCCGAACTAGTCATAGACTGCATCGGGTGCTAATAGCTTTTCAAAAATGTACAATTGCAAAATTAAAAATAAAAAGCAAATGAAAAAATATTCAAAAAGACCGCAAAGTCCGAAAAGACTCCAAGATCATTGCGCACACATTACTTACATGTCAAACGTGAAAAAATGACTCGCATGACTCACATGACTCACATTCATTGACATGCCAAATGTACCCAACATTTGAAAAATGTAATTGATGAATGTGAGTTTTTTTAGAGAGAGGTTTTTTAAAAACTACCATGAGCTGGTCGACTTCTGTGTTGAACATGATTGAAAGTTTACAAGCGAAACTTTAATAGTTGTGGTGGACTAATGTCGTCCTTAAAGCCTTATTACGTTTGGCTAAATTTTGTGACTGAATTCAGAAGCGAGTTTAGAACCAAGTTAGAAGCAAGCAATCTTCGGTGCTGAATTTAGTATGCTAGCTTACTGAATTCTTTTACACTTTACTGAATTCAGACGCGACTAAATTAAGTCGACTAGATTTAGCCCAGTGTAATAAGCCTCATAAAAACTTTATGTTATTTGCTGCTTACATCAATCTGGAATAATGCACCTTTTACATAGTGAAAACTTTCAAAAGTAGGTTTACCTAGTACGTACCTTATTATTTAGATTTCTGTGCCTAGTACCTAGTGCAGACGAGACAGCAAACATACCTCTATTACGTTTACTTCTAAATTTTACTATTTATGAGTGGAGTCTGATAAACTTACATTATCTCTACATTAATAAGATGCCATATTTTTTATTGTACTATACTTTTATTTAACTAATTGAAGTGAAAACTTCTTTAGGCGCGCCTAGACAGATATTTCGTAGGCTGTGAATTGGATTCTAGCGTCACGGTCGGATATGATAAGAAATCTTCGGGTAAACTCGGGATCATGGCTATTGGCCATTTAGAAATGCGTCAGCCAATGGAAAATGCTGAAAGGGCGTGGCCTCGGCATCATGCCATGGCCATCTAGAAATGCATCAGCCAATAGGAAATGCTGACGCATTTACAATGACAATGACAATGACAATGACAAAATATTTATTGAGACAAAAACTTAATCTAGTATTAAAATTATTAATCATTTCGAGATGACCATGCCATGATGCCCAAGCCACGCCCTCCGGTTACACACGTGTAGTTTCCAAAGTAAGCTATCAAATTCTGAGTTATTAGTTTTCACTTCTATCGGCAGTTCCTATGACTGCCAATTTTTTTTCTGAAATATTCTGTCTGTACTCTTTCAATATGAGAAGGCACAATGTGGAATAAAACACACTACAATGTCATAATATACTTAGTATTTATAGTACCTAACTTTTGTTTATTTTGTAATTATTCTCTTATGTTGTGGATTTTAATGAAGAAATTTGTTATCTTATCTTAAACAACGCTGTCTCTTAGTTTACTGCAGTCGTGGCTCAATTATAGTGAGTCGGCTCCCTGATTGAGGTCTTGGGCTTTTACCTCTCTAATTCCTAGTACAAGGTTTGCTTACATTTTGCTTACATTGCAGTATGATTTTTTTTCCATAAATATTAATTTATTTAATTACTTTAATAATATCGTAGTATCGTAGTAGAGATTTCAGAGATACAGATACTGCCAATACCAACCTTTGAAAGACATATAGCATACTAGCAGTGCCCCGCGGTGTTACCCACAAAGTTCCCGTTCCCGTTGTTTTTCCTGGATAAAAAGTAGCCCATGTGTTCTTCCAGACTATAATCTATCTGTGTTCCAAATTTCAGCCCGATCTGTACATATGTTAGGACGTGATTGAGCAACAAACATCCAAAAATCCAAACATCCATACATTCACATTTATATTATATAGCACTAGCTGTTACCCGCGACTTCGTCCGCGCGAATTTAATAACTAATAAACTAAGGTAACTCCGGTAGTACCTATTTTTATACCCAGACACATTTACGGTTACTAAAAACAGCTTATAATAAAAAAATCATACAATTTCATCAAAATCGGTTCAGTTGTTTAGGTGTGAAAATGTAAGAGACATTTGTCCCCCATTTGAACTCCAATTTTATCCCCATACAGTTCGAAATTACAAAATTGCTAGAACAAATATTTCAATTCAATTCAATTCAATTCATTTATTCGAACCATAAATTCATAAGAACACTTGGTAACGTCATTAACAAAAAGGCATAAGAATCCGTGTACATAATAAGATAAAATAACAATGTCAAAATGAATAAAGCTGTAAAGGAGCCTCGTCAATCAAATGCAGCTGTAAAAAGGCTTTGTCAAAGACAAAATAACAAATAATTAATACATACAGTATACAGATACTACATGAGTACAATGTTCCATCAAAAGTTTTATAAATCTATTACTTTACCTTATTACAAGATTCTAGTTTCAACACAGTTCTCTTCCATACGTTACTATCTTTAACAAAGTCATCTATATTATAATATGCCTTGCTCAATAGGTAGCTTTTTATTTCATTTTTAAACTTTTTCAATTTCAATTTCTTGGCTTCGTGTCAAGTGCCTATATAAAACAAAGAACAAAGAGTTTTATAATTTTATCTTAAGCGATTGGGAACTTTCATGTTGACATTCATCTGCCATTTCAACCCCAATTTCACCCCCGTACAGTTCGAAATAACAAAATTGCTAGAACCAACATTCGTTTGCTTCATGTCAAGTGTCTACTATATACAGAGTTTCATGGTTTTATCGTAAACGATTGGGAACTTTCATATTGACATTCATCCCCCATTTCAACCCCAATTTCACCTCCATACAATTAGAAGTTACAAAATTGCTAGAACCAACATTAGTTTGCTTCGTGTCAAGTGTCTATATTCAGAGTTTCATGGTTTTATCTTCAACGGTTGGGATCTTCCATGTTGACATTCATCCCCCATTTCAACCCCAATTTCACCCCCGTACAGATCGAAATTACAAAATTGATAGAACAAACATTTAATTGCTTCGTGTCAAGTGTCAAGATACAAAGTTTGATAACTTTAAAACTGACGCATTTTCATACAACCGTTCATCCCTTGTTTCACCCTCTTAGGGGTTGAATTTCGCAAAATCCCGTCTTAGCGTGCGCCTACGTGCTAAAAGGGACCTCCATTCAAAATTTCAGATTCCTAGCATTTGTGGTTTCTGAGATACCTTGATGAGTGACCTTTCGCTTTTATATAATATATATATATATATATAGATATAGATATAGATAGATATAGGTACACACAGGTCATTGAAACATTTTAACATACGAGTACTTTGTAAATACCTATGTCAATAATACGTAACTTCGAAGTGTTACACGAGTATTTAACGTTTATAATATCTAGAAATCACTGTAGAAAGCATTCTACCATAACATCGCACGTCATACTCAGATAATCGCATCCCAACAGCAATGGCATTCCGATAACCTCACGATTATCTCAGACCCTTCAGTTTCGCCGTTAATCATGACATCCAACATGATGATCACATTATTAGTAATGCATTTTATCGATAGCACGAGTATAATTACTACTAATACCACACCCCGGACACTTGGCCTAAACTCCAAACAAACGGTGAAGTCGACATACCTACACTCACACAACTACGCATATGTCGTTCGAACACATTTACGCATGTGTGCGTGTCATCTAGGGTTACAAAATTATTTTATGGAATAGCTGTGACCCGTGAGTTCACCTGCCTGTGTTAAGTGGCTTACAATCTTACCTAGTTAGTGTTCGATCTTTAATGTAGGTAAATATAACTTTCATCAACAATCAGAAGGGAGAAGATTTAAAACAAAATAGGAGATAATAAAGGTACCATGTACGAATTGATTTTTAGTTAAGTACACTTACCCAAAGATTTCTCTTTGGGTAAGTGTATTCTGACAACGAAAGCCGCAGTTTAAAAACAACGAGTTTAATAATTTCGTCACAGGACTTCAGTGTTGGCGCGTACTTCTAACCAGAATAGCTTAACACAGTTTATAAAAATGATTCAATCTTTGTAGAAATTCTTATGAAATTAAAAATCTCTTATTCTTGTTTCGTATAATAGACGAAAAATTTGGTACCATTTTGTTAAATAATACAGCATCATGGTCGTATTCTCATAGAAAATTATCGTCCGATATAATAACCCTTCGTTGAGTCCGCCTCGCGTCCGCGAGGGGGAGGAAGCTTGAAATTGGCGGGGGGTGGGGAGTGTCCGTTCTATCTATATTATCTATTCTATGCTAATACTATAAATCTCCATGTTTGAATGTATGTTGCTAAATCACATCGGATCGGGTTGAAATTCGGAACACAGTTAGATTATGTTCTGAAAGATCACGTAGACTACTTTTTATCCGCGAAAAATAAAGGGAACGGGAACTACGTGGGTAAAACCACGGAACGTTTCTAGTATGGATAAAAATTATAAATATGAGTGATTGGTGAGTAAAGTAAATTCTCATTTGGATGTTTCATCTTACGAGACTGGCTGTAAACGAAAAGGACCAATAGCTGTGGAAGGACAAGTGAATGTAAAATACCAATCGACTGTAAGCTGCCAATAAATCCTAAGTTTTTTTTTAATAAAGAGTGACGAGACGAGCAGGACATGTGCCTGATGGTAAGCAACATGCCTGCCACATAACAGCACAGTGACACGCACTGGAACATAAAGAGCCAAAATCATTACCTAGCACCGCACTGCGCTCGTCACCCAGAGATCTAAGTTGTTATATCTCTAAGCCCTTTAATTTCTCTGGAAACATTGCCCTTCAAACCGGAACACAGTAATGTTTGCACATTACTACTTGGCGGTAGAATAACTGACAAAGATGTGGTACTTCCCCAGGCGGACTCTGCTAAGAGTCCTACAACTACAAAAAAGTGTTTTGAGGTCGACGTTACAGGAGCCTATAAAACTTGATTTTAAAAACATACTTAATACAAATTTCTGAGTTATTTCTGTAGTAAAAGATTAATGCGATTTAAATGACCAATGATAATTATAAATAAATAGGTACGAGTAATTCACAAGGTAAAATTTTACACATTAAGAATGGAAGAGTAGTATTAGTGATACATACCTCTTCCAGCTAACTTTATGGTGGTGGTAGAACAAGGTGGAAAGTATAAGAGACGGGGAGTAAAAATAAAAAATACATTGGTGGACAACAGCATACCTAACACAATTTAAAAAAGAGTAAGTAGTTGTAATTTAGTTATTTAGTAATGCTGGCGTTTATTTGGCCCAACGCATAAGCATTGCCATTCAGCGTGGTAATGCCGCCAGCATGCTGGTTACGCTTCCGATTGGTAGTGGGCTTGAACATCTTGATTATCTGTAGACCTTCATTGGTCTATGGATAATTCAGGTGTGCTTAGTGTAAGTAGTTGTTAGGTATGTAGCATAGTGTAGTTCTCATTGTATTTTAGTTTTGTTAATAAAGGCTCTGCCCATATTTAAAAAAAAGTTATGTTCATAAATTAAGGCAAATCATTATTTTATACTAATTAAATGCAAATAAATACCAAAATAATATATAAAGGAAGATAAATGCGTATTTAATTCATAGTTATTCGTATTGGTCAGAACATAACATCTCTCTCTCTCTTGGGTCGGTCCCTCATATCTGAGGATCGTGGTCAGCATCAGGGTTGCATCTGGAGCGGATGATCTGCCTCCACCGGTTTCTGTCCCGCGCGTCTCTTACGACCGAGTAAAATTTTGAGGAAGACGGGTCCTTTACTTAATCGGTCCATCTGGTTGGTGAGCGACCACGAGATCGTTTGCCCTCAGTGTTCCCAACTATGATCATCTTTTCCAGATTCCCGTCGCCTCTTCGCATTGTATGGCCAAAATATGAAAGGATGCGTTGTTGACATAACATAACTTTACATTTAATTAACTTTTTCTCCGTAATCTTGAGAGCAAAGGATTCAAAATTAAAATGCAAACCAACAGTTTAATTTTTTGTTTAAAAATTACACCATGAAATCACATTGTGACAAATCGATTGAATTCAAATTCGCTATGATTCGATAGTTTTTGCACTGTGACGAATCGATTTGATTACGAATAAAACATCGTCTCGACCGTGCAAATGTAACCATATACACAGAACGTAGAAATAAGTCGCATGACTATTCGCGTCATACGTTACTGTTAATATTATATGGCAATAATATATGTACAAAGAATCTCTGAACAATCTTGAACATCTTGATTATCTGTAGACCTTCATTGGTCTATGGATAATTCAGGTGTGCTTAGTGTAAGTGTAAGTAGTTGTTAGGTATGTAGCGTAGTGTAGTTTTCATTGTATTTTAGTTTTGTTAATACCTAAAGGCTGTACAAAGCCTTGTTGTGTAATATATAACGTATTTTTTAAAATATATGCGTTGAGTATTTATTTACCTTGGATTTGGCACCTGTATCAATATTATGGTCTTGTTGACAAAAATGCGATGAGGCCTATGTATCCGTATTTCGTAGCCAAATAATAGTAAGGCTGTATATCATTCAAATAATTCAATGATTAGCAGACTTTCATTGGTCAATGGCTTCAGGGGGCCTCTACCGCTCTACCCTCTACGAATACTGCCTACTTACCACTGTTTAATTCATGCTTTCAGCTGTACTCCACGAATGTGCGTATGCTTATTATAATTAGCCTTTTGAATAATTCTGTTGAATTTTTTTTTGGTGCGCACGCTCCAACTTTCACCACGTTCTTTTTGGGACAGTTTACAAATAAATAAACAGTACGTGTACGTCCTGATAGATAGATAGATAGATAAATGCTTTATTGTACTAAATTAAAAACAAAACTTAAATGAAAAAGAGCTGCTTTATTATTTGACTGGCTTCGTGGCTTAGTTGGTAGTAGCTCTGCCTGCGAAGCCGAGGGTCGTGGGTTCGATCCCCACCCAGTGCAAATATGTGTGTGATGAATTCAAATGTTTGCACTGTGTCTGGGTGTTTCTAAGTTTCTATGTATAATAAGTATGTATTTAAAACTATATATGTATTATATCAGCTATCTGGCCGCCATCACACAAGCTTTGCATAGTTTGGGGTCAAATGGTGTTGTGTGTTAATTGTCCACCAATATTTATATTTATTTATGTATATACCACGTTCGTTTCATGTATTTTAATTATATTCAAAATGCAACTGTGATTTTGTTATGAATTAAAATCTGAACAAACTTACAAACTCTCACCTTTGTAATATTAATGAGATTTTATTTTCGTAAACTTGACAATAGTTCTGGCGCAGCGCGTTAAATCCAGATGGCTACCCCAAGAAGCGTCACTTGATCACGTGACTACAATAAAGTGATAAGTATATTAATTTAAAGTCAGTAAAGGCCCTATGAGGCCAACAAACTGCCATAGGCCCTTTAAAAAGAATTGCGCAAAGCAAAAATCAGGACGTCTACTCTCTTTCTACGAAAACATAATTTCGAAAAAAAACTCGCGACTTTCCTCCTGTCGTTCTACTTCGTTTTTTCCGATAGAACATTGTTTGACGTTTAAATGTTCTAAGGCTACTGTAATTAGAGTAGGCTTAGAACATTTAAACCGACAAAACGAAACAGAGTAATCATCCTGGTATTTTTGCTCATCAAAGTAATATTCGTGTATATAATCGTTTAGGTAAGCCATTCTCCTTAAAGGCACAGTAAAGAACAGTAAAACATCTTCATACAAACGTGCCGCTCTCGGCTTGAATGTGTGCGTGCGCGCCGCGCGCCGTGTCGGCACGCGATTTCACGCACACGCTAGCATAATATATGGCGCGCTATGGCGGCGACAGTAGGGGCCGTGCAGCGCGACTGTGAGCACGTCCGTAAGTTACATGACCGCTCGCGTTCGTCAACTCTCGCCGGCCACTTACCATAATATTAATAATTATAACGAGTATCATGACTTCAAAAAGGGGAAAAAGATATTGTGGTGTTTTCGGGTGCCTCAATAACGATTTCGCAAACCCGGATTTATCATTCTTCATGGTTCCTACTGTACCTACTTATACTTAGATCTTATTAGAAAATGTGGTAGGTATTGTATTATTGTTTATTTCACAGTTTATTTGCTTTATTAATAGCGTAGCCGAGTCAACGAGCAGGGCATGTGCCTGATGTTAAGCAACATGCCTGCCACATAGCAGCACAGTGACACGCAGCTATTGGAACATGAAGAGTCCAAATCATTACCTAGCACTGCACTGCGGTCGTCACCCAGAGATCTAAGATGTTAAATCTCTAAGCCCTGTGATTTTTCTGGAAACATTCCCCTTCAAACCGGAACACAGTAATATCTGTACACATGGACGAAAATCTAAGATTTTGTATCTCTAAGCCCCGTAATTTCTCTGGAATCATTGCCCTTCAATCCGGAACACAGTAATGTCTGTACATTACTGCTTGGCGGTAGAATAACGGGCAAAGGTGTGGTACTTCCCCAGGTAGACTCTGCCAAGCGTCCTGCCACTACAAAAATGATTAAGTTACTTATTTATTTGAATAGAGTACCTATAGATGGACCATTCAATTCCACGAACAATTTAAGGCTGGGTTGGGTGCGAGAAAGAAAAGGGAAGACCGAGACATGGTAAAAACCTTTCTACAACAAGACGAAAATGATAGTTACAAAGTGCACGCCATGAATTTAGAAATGCAAAGTGAGTGACCATAGGTTAACCATAGGTGAGTTTTGTATCTGATTCTGATTTTGACCCGGCACCCGCACGGTGAATCCATGGAATGCTAAGAAGTTCGTCTCTCTAATAAATGTTACGTGAATAAAGGCTTTGTATTTTTACTAAATGTATAAATTGGTAAAATATTCAATCATAGTATGCTTTTTGTTGCATAAATTTAGATCAAGTGCTGCTTGTTCGAAAATATTAACTAAAAGTAAAAGTGACAACCCTGGGGTTGAACGCAAGAGTAGGCTAAAAACTCGGCGGGCGGCCTTAGATAACCTACTGTTATGTATTTACTGTGTTAAAGGTTTCCTGGAAGGTATGAGTCATCTTTTCCAAGCAACAGTACGTTTGCCATTAGCAGTGTTGTTAAGCTTGATAGTACGAGTACGTAACACACTGGGTCACGACAGCTATAGTGTCACGCAGGTATTGAATATGAAATATGAAATTGATGAATATGAAGAGCCCAAATCACTGCCTAGCAATACAATGCGGTCGTCACCCAAACTTAAAGGGTTAACACTGGCTAAATTTACTCCACTGAATTTAGTCGCAACTGAATTCAGTGAAGCATTGAGTAAGTAGAATATAACACAAATTACAAAAAGCAAGTTCCTTTTCTGACTGACTATATGATAATTTAGCCGACTAAATTTAGCCAAGTATAATAGAAGCCTTGTAGATTTAGAATTATTTGTCTTTTTGCCCTGTAATAACTCTGGAATATATTTAACTGTAATATTTCGCGCCATTTGTGTCGCAATCAAAAGTCTTCTGTCAATAGAAAATCTATAAATAAATCTTTGTTATCATTTTATAATTACTTTTTAATATCGTTCATCATTGTCAATGTAATAATGTGACACGTGATCTCTTAATGTTCTTTTACATAAATTATTATTAAATTACTATCATGTGACTAGGTATAAAATTGCGTCTGCGTAGAACTAAAGAAAAACAACATTCGAAAAATCGAGAGAGTAGTGAAAAAAATGTAATTTGTCATTTTGTGGTGGCGGCCATCTTGGATTTGAAATTTGTCATAGTGTTATAGTGTGCTACTAGTCAAGCAATTTCATTTGAAGCCCATATTAAGAGAGGTTGTGGAATCTTGAATTGAAATTGACATAGCTAAGAACCACCGCCACCTTAATGAAATTAGCTTTCAAATGAAAAAAGCCACGTCGAAATCAGTCCATTCATTTGTGAGCTACGGTCCCACGGACAGACATACACACACTGAGACAGACAGACAGACATCGAGATGAAACTCATAACACCCCTCTTTTTAGTCGGGGTTTTGAAAATAATCTTTCTGGAACTCTCCGTTCTTGCGAGATGAAACTAACCAAATGTGTTATTCCAGACTATAATTTATTTGAATTCCAAAGTTCAGCTTGATCCCTTCAGTTGTTACGACGTGATTGAGCAATGAACATCCAAATTTTCGCATCCTACTAATATTATGAATGCGAGAGTTTGGATGTGTGTTGCTAAAACTCTTCGGAACGTCTGGATGGATCTAATTGAACAAAGTTAGAACATAGCCGACACGTAAGCTACTCTTCACCGCGGGAAAATACGTGAACTACGCAAGTAAAACTGTGGGGAGCTACTAGGCTTAGATAAAGTATAAGTAAAATATGTTAGATAAAGTATAAGCTAATTAAATTAGCAATTCTGCCTCTAGCTCCGGTTCTCGCCACACTGTTTAATAAGTGTCTTAGAGAAGGCTCGTACCCGTCGTCACTGAAAATATGAAAGTGTCCCCGATATTTAAAGGCAAAGGCAAAAGGGACGATATTGATGAATATAGCCCAGTATCGATTATACCAGCAATAGCCAAAGTATTCGAAAACGGCTTGAGTTCGCGATTAGTGGCCTATCTATCGGAAACCAAGGCGCTGTGTGAACAACAATACGCATACCGCGAAGGGAGGTCTACGATTTATCTAACGCGTGAAGTGATTCGTAGTGTGTTGGCTGCCCGTGAACGTAAAGAGCAAGTAGCTGTCTTGTGCTGTGACTTATCGAAGGCCTTCGATGTCGCAGACCACGAAACCTTAGCTTTAAAGCTGAAACACTATGGCATAGCTGGGAAATCATACGAGGTGTTGACTAACATGTTACGAGGCCGCTCTCAGGTAGTGGATGCTGGCGATGGCGATAATACATCAGATCCGCTGCCTTCGTCTATGGGAGTAGCGCAGGGTTCGTCGGTGTCAAATATAATGTTCTCTCTCCTACTAAACGATCTCCCCGATGTCGTAAAGGGTGCAGGCATATTCATGTATTCAGATAATGTGGCTGCCGTAGTGAGGAGAGAGACATTCTCGCAACATACGTAACGCGGATAAGCTGGATGTTATACCACACTCTCTCACGAGGTCACGGAAGTTAAGAGCGCGCCTAAAGCCAGAAAACCTCACATTATGGGACCTGAAGTTTATAACACGCTTCCCAAAATAATTATATCTGCCCCAAGTTTCGGGAGCTTCAAAAATAGATTAAAGTGCTGGCTTATCGATCAAACTTTTTATAGTTAGGTACACCGAATTTTTAGAGAGTGATGGCAAAGTCCTATAAAAATGGATACAAACATTTGACATGGAACATAATATTATACTCGTATAATGCTTGACAGTTTTCTGTACAATCATTATTATAATACAGTAAAGTAGTAATTTTAAACTTTAAAAATGTATAGGTACAATTTGTCTGCTCTTTCTTTTGTTTTTATGTTTTATTAATTGTACATTTATGAATAAAGTACTTTGACTTTAATGTATAATTTCATATTCCGTTTCACTATCGAGAAGATTGACAAAGACTTCACGTTAGAACATTACGGCCACATAAAACACGTCCAATTTGCTACAATGTATGAGATGTCTCAACTCGACGCCATGTTGTTTGCTAGGTAAATAATGTATTTGCAAATATGTATTTTGTAACCAGGAAATTATATTAAAATCACATAAAGGTGTAGATAACGTAAAATATGATTTGAAAATGATTGGAAAGATGATTTTACTAAATCTATTGGTTCACAGAAATCTAAAAAATAATAATTTAGATTTCTGTATTTCTACTACGATATTTTTTTGAAGTGATAACTTCTTTGGCAATTTTTGGTAGGGGAGCATACAAACTGGCCTCTTAAAGAGGCGTGCAATATGGCTGGCAAAACAATTTGCCAATTTGACTGACCTCGTGGCTTAGTTGGTAGTAGCACTACCTGCGAAGCCGAGGGTCGTGGGTTCGATCCCCACCCAGTGCAAATATTTGTGTGACGAATTCAAATGTTTGCACTGTGTCTGGGTGTTTCTATGTATAATAAGTATGTATTTAATACTATATAAGTATTATATCAGCTATCTGGCCGCCATCACACAAGCTTTGCTTAGTTTGGGGTCAGATGGTGTTGTGTGTGAATTGTCCACCAATATTTATTTATTATTTATTTGTTTTTATACAATGATAACAATAATCAGCTGATAAAAGTCTCCTTCTTCTTCGTCTTCTTTTCATATACCTATGAGCTTCTATTTGGTTGTGCTATGTCGTGAGCATGGACGTATAAAAAAAGTCGGACGTAGTCTCGCTAAAACAAAAATTGTGTCCATCGAGTCGGCCACATAACATGCACGTGTGCGCTGTCACCTACAGGCTCACATCAGTGGTTCATTACACGCACAACTTGTGTATATGTGTGCGTGTCAGTCTATCAGTGACGTTCTGACAACGCACACGTGCAACTGTGGCCGACTCTAGTGACACAGTTTTTGTTTTAACGAGACTACGTCCGACTTTTTTTTTACGTTCATGGTTGTGAGATGTTCGGTGAGCACAAAATTACGCCAACGGCTTATGTTTCAGCAGGATGTAGTTTAGGAGTTGATCAGTATGCAGCTTAGATAAAGAATAAGTAAATAGATCAGGTTTTTCAGCACCGTTCCTTTGTACCAATCGTAAGCAGACGAGGTATATGTTAGCTATGGCAACAAAGTGAGGTGCCGCGACAACAGTATGACTCTTTCACAAGAGCGACAAGACAAGAGCGATCAGACCAGCACTACTACCGCCTAACTAAATCGGCTATCGCTTTGCTAATGCTGTCTCTATAATTTCAAGCGAAAAGAAAAGAGAGAGAAACATCAAAGCGATGACATTTTTCGTTCGGCGGTAGACCCCCGTGCTTTTGGTGTAAAGCGTTTGTTCTAACTCTATACTCTATACGTAGTATAAATGTAAACTCTTAGGTATGCAGTTTGAATCCCAGGTCTGACCTATGACAACATTTTTTTTTAAATTGACCCTTAAAGCAGTTCACCTAAAATGGTCTATAAAACCATGGTATTTATTAGACTGCGATAATACTTACCGTGGTCTAATCGGTACTTTACGGTGGTCTAATCGGGAGAACGACGCCTGCCGATCCGGAGACCCGGGTTCAAACCCCACACGCACCACTGTCTTTTCGAAAGTCATGTGCGTAATGCCGCTAACTTAAAACGGTGAAGGAAAACATCGTGAGGAAACCGACACGTACCTAGAATCTTTTGAAGTCATGTGTCATCCACCAACCCGCACAGGGCCAGCGTGGTGGATTATGGCCTTAACTCTCTCCTTGCGAGAGAAGGCCCCGAGTCCCAGCAGTGGGAACGTTTAATGGGTTGTTGATGATGTTGATGATGAAAACTTAATAATAATAATAATAAATATTGGTGGACAATTCACACACAACACCGTCTGACCCCAAACTAAGCAAAGCTTGTGTGATGGCGGCCAGATGGCTGATATAATACTTATATAGTTTTAAATACATACTTATTATACATAGAAACACCCAGACACAGTGCAAACATTTGAATTCATCACCCTCGGTTTCGCAGGCAGAGCTACTAACCACTTAGCCACAAGGTCAGTCAATGGCAACAAAAACTTACCGATGGTGCAGACGCAATAAGTTTAGTTAGTTGGTCTTGGTGTTACCAACCTATTCATTTATATGATTCATTATTTTCATCGTAATTCTCGAGATACAATTTCATTAAACATGAACACCTGGGCGACACCTGCCACAAACAGCTGGTCATCAAGTATTATAATGAGGAGTAAATATATAAATACCTACTCCTAGTAAAACGTAGTGGCATAGTGGAGAAAATGTCTGATTTCACAGTCAAAGTTGTAGGTTCAAATCCCGCGGGCTTAAAACCCACTTTCATATTAGTCTAGTATGCTACTTTTATATTAATCTTTTAGTTTTGCTGTATTTTATAAATTTATATATTTGGTCCAACGAAGCTCAAAGTCACACAGCGAGCTATGGAGAGAGCTATGCTCGGAGTCTCTTTGCGCGACAGAATCCGTAATGAGGATATTCGCAAAAGAACGAAAGTGGCCGACATAGCTCAAAGAGTAAGCAAGCTGAAGTGGCAATGGGCCAGGCCACATCGCTCGCACAACTGACAACCGATGGGGAAGAAAGGTTCTCGAGTGGCGACCACGAACCGGACGACGCAGTGTTAGACGGCCCCCACTAGATGGACAGATGATCTCACAAAGGTCGCTGGAAGCCGCTGGTTGCAGGTTGCGCGGGACCGTTTATTGTGGAAATCTAGGGGAGAGGCCTATGTTCAGCATGTCCTATGTTCATGATGATGATGATGATTTGGTTTGTCGATCGATGTGTTGTCTGCTAACCTGCAAACTGCTCCCGTGGTGGATTGTGGGATAGACGCTCTCCTTATGACGTCGAAACGGCTGAACGGATCATGGTGAAATTTGAAACACATTTAGATTATTGTCTGGGATAACACATAGGCTCCTTTTTATTTCGGCAGATTCAACGTCAACGGTAATTAAGCGGGTAATAAAGTGGGAACTGATATTTTTTACTTTAAACGAACTAACAGCGTCCCGCGTGGCTTTTGTTCCCGTATTTTTTTCGCAGTGAAAAGTAACTTATATGTTCTTCCAGACTATCCTACTAATATTATAAATATCAAAGTATGGATGTTTGTTGCTCAATCACGCCGTAACGTATGAACGGATCAGGCTAAAATTTGAAATACAGTTAGATTAGAGTCTGGAAGAACACATAGGCTACTTTTTATCCCGGGAAAATAACGGGAACAACGGGAACGGGAACTACGCGGGCAAAAAAACTAGTACTAAAAAAAAGGCTAGGTACCGCCATTTAGCATGTAGTAAATAGTTTGGAATTATTTATTTTCCTTTTGAATACAACTTAGTAAAATCGAAGACGATCAGAACATCGCAGCAATTAATTACTATTTTAATTTAAATGTTTTACAAATGGAGACGGGTTTTCCGATGATTCATTTTATACAAAGATATCATTTTACATTAATCCCATTATTGCGTGTAAATGGATAAATTAATATTAAAATATGCAACACAAACAAACAACACCTCTCTTCTCATATGTCACACGTCACGTCACTAGCCGCGTTCCACGGTTTTATCCGAGTAGTTCCCGTTCACATTATTTTTTCGTGATAAAAGGTAGCCTATGAAAGTAGACTGAACGTCGCGACGCCCGCGCGCCGCTCGGGAGGTGAAGTCAAGGATATTTATTTATATAATTTATTAAACCAAGTTAAAGCCCAATATATTATGCATCATTTCCAACTGCGTGGGCGTGGGCTGCCCATCATGGCATGGCCATCTAGAAATGCGTCGTCAGCCAATGGGAAATGCTGGTGCATTTCTAGGTGGTCATGACATGATGATCAGGCCACACCCTCCGGTTTCACCCGCGTAGTTTCTAAAGTAAACTATCAAATTCTGAGTTATAAGTTTTCACTTCTATCGGCAGTTCCTTTGACTGCCAATTTTTTGATTTTTTTTCTCGGTTTTTCATTTTTGTTAAATACGTCTTTTTAACTTTTTTTTTTTTTTTTTTTTTTAATTAAAGAGTGACGAGACGAGCAGGACATGTGCCTGATGGTAAGCAACATGCCTGCCACATAACAGCACAGTGACACGCAGCTATTGGAACATGAAGAGCCAGGGGTAACTATCAGGGGTAGAGTAGCTCCCTGCGGTTTACCAGCGTATTTCCAGTTCCCGTTATTTTCCCGGGATAAAAAATAGCCTATATTTTATTCCAGACTGTAATCTAGGTTCAAATTTCTAACCGATTCGTTCCGGCATTCCGAAGTTATTGAGTAACAAACATTCAAACATCTAAATCCTAACTTTTCATCACGAAAAAATAATCGAAACGCGATCGTGGATGAGACCGCAGGACACTGCTAGTTTATCATAAATATGTATTAGTAAGATTAGTAGTAGGTATCATCATCATCAACAGCCCCCTAAACGTTCCCACTGCTGGGACTCGGGGCCTTCTCTCGCAAGGAGAGAGTTAAGACCATAATCCACCACGCTGGCCCAGTGCGGGTTGGCGGATGACACATGACTTCGAAAGATTCTAGGTACATGTCGGTTTCCTCACGATGTTTTCCTTCACCGTTTTAAGTTACCGGCATTACGCACATGACTTCGAAAAGACAGTGGTGCGTGTGGGGTTTGAACCCGGGGCCTCCGGATCGGCAGCCGCCGTTCTCCCGACTAGACCAGCCGTAACTAGTAGGTAGTAGTAGGTATAAGATAGACATAATACATTAAATCTTAGTACTTTATTGAACTTTTTATTGGCAGTTACATCTAAATGCTCACACATAAGTGTCGTATTATCTGTATATTGGTCGTATAGTCGGAGGAACGACCACTATATAATAAGACCGGGGTAATACCATCGATTTATATCACTAGATGTGCCCTGAGCACCTTGAAATTGGTAATAAACTGCGTCTCTGTGTAGTGTAAGTGGTTTACACATCACCAATCTACTTGACCCCTAGAATCGCTATCGGCGAGGTATACTGTAGTTCTACTTATTTTAGTTGTTGCAAACAAAATTAAATAGATATAGATAAAAACGTCCGGCGTCACCGCTTCCTGCAACCGAATAGAACGGAAAAAGTGAAGTCACTCTTCACGAAGTCAAAGTCAAAGTACTTTATTCATAAAAATGTACAATTTACACGTCAATAATTAAAATGATAAAAACAAAAGAAAGAGCATACAAATTGTATACACATGACTATGATTGTATACGATGACATAATTCCGTGCGCCTGAAATTTGGGAGGGCACATCCAATGGTTTATATCTATGGACACCTTGTTGACTTGTTGTCTAGCTGTAATATCGAAGGGTGGCGTCCCTCGAACGAGGGTTCAAACACCTTTAGGAGACACGGAATAAGTAGCCACACTTAGGACATTCACCTGTTATATACCTACTACCTACACGTAGATAAGTACTTACAGCACATGGGTTTATACTCGTAGATAGATAGATACTCCTTAGTGTTCTCGCTAAAATAAAAACAGATAACAAATACAGGACACTGAACTCAGTAGCGACGAAATTCAGTCGACTTAATTTAGCCAAGTGTATTTAGGCTTTAAGTGTTGAACAAATGTTTGGAATAGTCCTATTATTAGTGAATATAGAGTATTACTAGCAGCGCCCCGCGGTGTTACCCGCGAAGTTCCCGTTCCCGTTTTTTTCGTTTTCGTTTTTTCGTTCGTTAGCCTATATGTTCTTCCAGACTATACCTAATCTATCTGTGTTCCAAATTTCAGTCCGATCCGTTCATACGTTAGGACGTGATTGAGCAACAAACATCCAAACATCCAAATATCCAAACATCCATACATTCACATTTATAATATTAGTAGGACTAGCAGCGCCCCGCGGTGTAACCCACGTAGTTCCCGTTCCCGTTGTTTTTTCGGGATAAAAAGCCTATGTGTTCTTCCAGACTACAATCTAACTGTGTTCCAAATTTCAGCCCGATCCGTCATACGTTAGGACGTGATTGAGCAACAAACATCCAAACATCCGTACATTGACATTTATAATATTAGTAGGATGTTTTCATACTCATACATTTTTACGGATCTACATTTGTTAGTCATTCACGCAAAAACTACAGAAGGGATTTAGATGAAATTTGATACATAGATATATAATGGTTTGGAATAACACATAGGGTATTTTTTATCCCAGTTAATTACCAGGTTCGGAAACTGCCCCGGGGGTCTACCGCCTAACGAAAAACGCTTTGACATTGCTGTCTCTTTTCTTCTCGCTTGAAATGAAAGAGACGGCAATGCCAAAGCGTCAAAGCGTTTTGCGTTAGGCGGTAGACCCCGGCGGCGCTTCTACCGCCTAACGAAAAACGCTTTGTGACGCTTTGATGCTTTGTCATTGCTGTCTCTTTTCTTCTCGCTTGAAATGAAAGAGACGGCAATGCCAAAGCGTCAAAGAATTTTTCGTTATGCGGTAGAAGCGCCGGTGATACTATAATTATAATTCCTCCACACTACCGCGTGGTTCGCCGCGTGACAAAACACTATCGCAACTCGTAACTAAACCAATAACTGATTACTTCACTTACTACTTGTAAATTGTACCTAATGTTGAACGCCCTAAGGTTCTCTATTCAGTTTTCAGCAAAAAAGTAATGAGAATTCACTGTCTCCGCAAGGGATTTTGGATTTTATGGCGCTGGGTATAAAGTTTATTGACTCATTGTTGTGACGCGTTTCTTAATTAATTGGACAGCGAATTGATTGAAGATATCTGATGCTGCAAGGTCAGGGTCAGTACTCATCGGCTTTCTCCTCTCTACTCCTAGTAGGTATACCTGAGTTGAGTACTTTTACTTTTTTTTAAACATTACGATTATAGGTTTGTAGTTTGCACTTGACCGCATAACTGGATATTTTTTTACGTGTTCTTAATACCAAAAACAGAAAGTGACCTAAAGAGGAGTCAAACATTTTGATTTGTAAGTTTGGATAATTGAAACGTCGGTGCAAATCAGCTGCACACTCATTGAAATGTATCCGATCAAAAATCGCTAAACTTACAACTTTGCGACGATGTTCAAGACTTTGATATCTTTGTCGAACAAGAGAGTCGTTGCTATTGCAACTGAACTATCGCCGTCAAAAATTCACTATGATCCAGTCAAGGACGTTTTTTCGTCCATGGATCCAGTTTGAAGAGCAATGTTGCCAAAGAAATCACAGAGTTAAGAGATAAATGCCAAAAAATGTATTGTGACAAAAACATAACCCAATATAATTAAATTATCTTATAAGAGTTCTTATATGGGCGACGAGCACCATAGGTACTAGGTAATTATTTGGACTCGTCATGTTCCAATGTCCATGTCCAATAGCCGCATGACGCTTAGCTGTTTGGTTACCATCAAGCACATGTCCTGCTCGTGTTGTTACTCAATAATACAAAAGAAAAAATAAAAGCTACATCAATTTGAATACGAAAAGTCAGATTTTTGCCTTACGTAAGTCAAAAGTAATAAGAATTAGCAACTGAGTGGAAAACTTTGAAAATTACAAATAATTTTAAAATGCGAAACAAGTCATGAATATCGTTCAAAATGCACTGTACTCCGGAAAACTGATTGTCACGCCCAATTTAACAGCTGCGGCTGCCTCCGTCTCAAAACCTTACTACCATCAATCTTTTTTAAACCGTATCACCATAACACAGCATCGAAATTCGCTTATCATCGTGCCATATTTAATGCAAAAAGTAAATTAGTATAATTTCAGATCTATTGTGAAGTAATAAGGATGTAAATTGCATGGCAAACTGCAAGGACACGTATTTACATAAAAAGCAAATTGAAACGCCGCATTGTACCTAATATTTTTGAATAGATAACATTAGAAAGGAATGGTAGATGCCGTTCTTAAAGATGGATTGTTGGTTGCGCAGTTTGGGAACACTAAGCCAACTTCTTAATAACTCACTTCTTTTCCTTTCAAACTTATTTTGAACGCACCACCGACAAATTTTTCGTGGGTTGTGAATTGAGATCAAGCGACAAATTTTCGGGTAAACTCGGGACTGCCATTGGCCATGGTCCCCAGCCCCGCGCTTCTACCGCTTAACTAAATCGGCTATCGCTTTGCTAATGCTGCCTCTATCATTTCAAGCGAAAAGAAAAGAGAGAGAAACATCAAAGCGATGAGATTTTTCGTTCGGCGGTAGACCCCCCGATCTAGATGGTCATGGCCGGTTTCACCCGCGTAGTTTCCAAAGTGAATTATCAAATTCTGAGTTATAAGTTTTCACTTCTATCGGCAGTCCTTATGACTGGATTTTTTTTTAAAATGAAAACTTAATTTGTCTTAGTTTCTTAGTTGACCATTTTTGGGGAAAATCATGTGGGAATTGTGGGATCGTATCTTTTCGGGTCAACGATATAGCTAATATTGCAGCGTAGAGTCAGATCAATGGCGGAGCATCGGGTCTCGGGTGGGACGTGTGGTTAATTCTTTATGGATGGGCAAATCTTGTGACTTTGCATCACCGACTTGGGTAATAAAGTATATCCATGAATGCGTATCCGCGAACCGGATTTTTCTAAAGCGCGCTACATCGTAGACTGTAGAAGCGAGATGGTGGTCAAGCGTACACCGATAATATCGATATATCGAATATCGATAAAAAGTAGCCTTACTAACTTTGTACCACAGTATAAAGAAATATATAGACTGTGCCTTTACGGTTAGCAAAACGCAGGTCCACATCCATGTTTGAGTAGGGTCGCCGGCGCCGCGCGGCCGGTCGCCGGCGCCGTGCAACCGGTCGCCTACGCCGCGCAACCGGTCGCGCGGGTCTAAATATAGCCGCACGTATACCACTAACGGTGGCTGCACATTTCTCCTTTCACTACATGCTATAGCTTATTACGCGTAGGTAAGGTTAAAAAGCTCAAATTATTTCTACTTAGAGCCCTGTGGATTGAACCGCATAGTTCCCGTTATTTACACGGGATAAAAAGAAGCCTATGTGTTATTCCAGGCTATATATATTCTACCTGTGTTCCAATTTTCAAGCCGATCCGTTCAGACGTTCTAACGTGATTGAGTAACTAAAGTCCAAACATCCAAACTTTCGCATTTAAAATATTATGTTACCTGATGTTTAGCAACGATGAGGTCTACGACATAGCACTTCAACCTAGGAGAAATCGATTCACTTGGGAAAATCCCACTCGGACAACACATTTCACTGCCAATTAGTACTTACTACGAAAGTGTTTTTTTTAACTTCTATACGTTTACACTTGACCGCCATCTCGCCTGATGTTAAACGACGCCGACGATGCGGTCCAGGATGGATTGTGTTTACCTAGAAAAAAACCGATTCACTCTCGATTTGAAGACACAAAGATTGTAACCATCGCGGAAAACCCACTCAGGCAACGTATTCCACAGCCTAGACGTTCTTATCACAAAAGTAGAGTCAAATCTCTTCGTTCGTGTCTTTGGAACATCAACCATGAAACGATGTCGCTTTTTAGAGCTACGAGCATTCCGATAGAAAAAAGGACAAAAAAAGGTGTGTGCTTAAGACCACACGGCAGAAGTGAAAACTTCATTAGCTGATTTTTGTATTAGGTAGGTATGTCGTATTATAATAAAATATTATGATCGTATTAGTTGAATAAACGAGTAAAACAAGCCAGAAATTAAAGTAAATATTTATTGAAATTTTATTTATATACAAAGTAGCTGTTACCCGCGACTTAGTCCGCGCGAAATAAATACTAAGGTTACTCAGGCAGTACTTATTTGTATACCCAGATTGTATACACATTTATGGTTAGTAAAAAAAAGTGTCCATGTTCAAAAAGTTGTTGGCCGGGGCCGGCTTTTTAAAAGTTACTTCAACTTTGTATGCATTCACACGGTGCACCCCTATGATGCCCCTAACATTGTCCGCAAAAAGGTTGGTGAGTGTAATAGGATTTTTGTTACCGTCTTTCTCCTGTTCCGTCGATTCCACATACACTACACAGTCTCCACACTACGATTTTCTGGGAATAGTCTCTTTCTCTTATAAAGGGGTTTTCTAAATAGTTTGGAAGAAACATTTTCACTTGGATTTGGCTTCAATAGTTTTCTTTTTCTGGTCTGTTCGACGGGGTCATCCCCGTCGCTAGCGACGCTCATATTTATTTATACTATTGACTATATTCATGTATACAAAACTAAATATTTACACGAAAGAAACGAAATATTTACACAGCAAAACTAATTAATTTGATTGTGAAAATTATAAAGCACCCGTCGTGTTTTCCCGCCCAAACAAAAGTCTTTTGGAGTTGGTAGCCGTCAGTGTTGCCACTATGATTTTGAGCTTGCCGCCAAATAGTTATGAAACAAAGTCGCCGGTTTTGATTTAATTATTAAGGGAATAACAGTCTGGAAGAATACATAAGCTTTTTCCTTCTCCAACCTTCTACACTACACTAGTATATTCCCCTTTGTCGGTAACACGTCGTCTAAATCCGCTAAAAGGTTTTGAAAATTCGCCAGTTTCAGCGACAAAGTCGCTAAAGTGTCAACACTGGTAACCGGTAGCGAGCAGCGAGAGAGAGAGAGAGTATCTATTGTCCCATGTCCTCCTCTAACAATTATCTTTCTCGGTCTGGCACGTTTGTTGACCACATTATCTTTCTCGCTCTAGCATCCCGAGCTTACCCGAAATTTCTTATCATATCCGAGCGTGATGATCACGTGATCATAAATCCATTTCACAGCCCACGAAAATTCTGTCCATAGCGCGCCTAAAGAAGTTTTCACTTCAAAAAGTGTAGTCAAGTTTCAGTCTTTAGAACGTAAATCATGAAACGATGTCGCTTTTCGAGCTACGAGATGTCCAGTAAAAATAAGAGTAAGGTTTTCCAATAATTCTTTAATTAACCATGCTACGTGACCGACCACACGCAAAAAAATTATCTTAATTTCTCATCAAACTCGATTTGCAAATACATACATAATAATATGTCCATGGCCGGCCTTGGTACAAGGTCGCCATAAAATTCGAAATCAAACAGGATAATTGACTTTCTGAGCCTTCGGTGACGAATAAGAAGCTTTTGAACAAGTTAATTAACATTTTGACAATAAAATATAAGCATATTTTCTTACACATATGTAGATACATATCAGGGATGTTACGGAGCTTCGACTCCGACTCCGTTATGTCGGAAGTTCCGATTAGTTTTACACCTCCGGCATAGAATAGATAATACAGATAGAACGGACACTCCCCACCCCCCGCCAGTTTCAAGCTTCCTACCCCGCAAGAACGCGAGAAGCACTCAACGAAGGGTTATATCGGACGACAATTTTCTATGAGAATACGACCATGACGCTGTGTTGCTGTGTTATTTAAATTTAGGTACCAATTTTTTTATCTGTTCAACGAAACAAGAATAACAGATTTTTAATTTCATAAGAATTTCTATAAAATACTAGGATTGAATCGTTTTTCTACTGTGTTTTGATAAGTTCACAATTTTAAGTTAAGAATAAGAGATTTTTGATTTCATAAGAATTTCTACAAAGATTGAATCATTTTTATAAACTGTGTTAAGCTATTCTGCGTAGCGATTCTGAAACCATTCGGGTCGGGCTGATCCACGGAAACTGGCCTCTACCGACTGGTTCGGGCAATTTGCGATTCTCAACGCCAATTCCGATTACTTTTGGGGTTTGCAACCGACTATCAGCTGTTTTCTAATCGGATGGGATTCGGACAGCTTTTTTGTCGTGGATAGCTAAATACGATTTTCAGATTATTGTATTTACTTGATTTTTCTCTGTTTTACCAATATTTCTGTAAGATTATGGACAGTAAACGAATTTTTATTAACTTTAGTGTGTAATATGTGTTTAGTTTTTGGAATTTTGGGTTATGAAATTTTCAAAGTTGGCAGTTTGTGCTCAAAAGAATTGCTAGAAATAGATTATTGCCACATTTGATTTGTTGATATTGTTTATTTTTTGAGATGAAAATATGAAACATGTTTGTTGTTTGAGCAAAAAGCCAAGAAACCACAAAGAAACATTGGAGATACGAGACATCACGTCAAACAACGATATAACAGCAAGAGCGGAAACAACTTTGGCCCCAGTGGTCAGTGGTGGTCACAAACATAGTCGGAGCTAACTAAGTAAGAAGACCGTGTGATAAGTGCGTACATCTATAATATTACTTAGTGCCAGCCCATAAGGGGTGACCCACGAACCCCTCTGGTCCTTGTATAACAAACAGTATTTTCGAACCTATCTGTTCGACTTTAGTTCTATCTATAGATGAAGGAAAGGTTACTTAAATGTACTTCTGCCAGAACTTATTGGTCCCCAATCCCTATAATGACAACGCAGACCCCGTAGGTGTACATAAAAGTAGCACCTTGCCGGTGTACGGCATGTGATTTAACAAACATTAAACTTACTTAGATATAGCTAGATATGTGGGACAAATCCCCAAAGTTATAGGTACTATGACAGGTAGGTAGGAGTCTTGGTTCAGATGACCGATCCACTTCAGGTAGTCTTCAGTTTGATGACAGACTTCTGGCATATGTGCAGTGAAGATGTAGGATTATTGATTCAGATGATCGGTGGAGTGTAGATACTTTTGTTAGTGGTTACTTTTAGATATGTTATATATAACTGTAATGGACAAACACTATGAAGCTATTACTTTTTGTTGTTATTTGGTTATTTCCAAACAAAACAAACAATAGTTCCGTGGACTTTGACAACATCAACAGATTGACAAATTGAAGGTAAAACGAAAAATGTAAACTATCATTGATTGTGTTGCAGATGCAAATTTCCAGAGGTTATTGTTCGATTTACTCGTTTATTATACAAATGCTATGTAAAAAAGTCATTCAAAACCACTAAATAAACCCGAAATACAGTTATTTGACGATTTGTATATTCCTACCATGAGTTAACTTTTCTACCAAATTTGTATCTGTATTCGAAAACTAGGTGGGATAGCTTGTCTTTGGTCTGGCCAAAAGACATTCCTGCGCCAATCCGATTGGCGTTGTGAATCGCAGATTCCGAACCATTCGGTAGCGGGACCGCTATCGGATGAGTCGGTTCGGGTGCAACCGACTGGTTTCAGCATAAGCAAACTGATTGTTGATGAAAGTTATATTTACCTACATTAAAGATCGAACACTAACTAGGTAAGATTATAGGACACTTAACACAGGCAGGTGAACTCACGGGTCATAGCTATTCCATAAAATAATTTAGTAACCCTAGATGACACGCACACATGCGTAAATGTGTTCGAACGACATATGCGTAGTTGTGTGAGTGTAGGTATGTCAACTGCACCGTCTGTATAGATTTTAGGCCGAGTGTCCGGGGTGTGCCTCCGGTTCCGACTCCGGTTCCGAAACTTTTGAATCGGAGGTTTTAATCGGATGTCGAAAACATAACTTAGCGGCGGCGCCCTGCGCCGACAGTAACGAACAGTTTCGCAGGAACATGTCGCGCAGGGAATCTCCCGCGCACGAGTGTAATGAAAAGTATACTAAATGAGCACAACATAGAAAAACGCAAAATTCCAGCACCTTCTTATATTAAATTTCCGCCTATATAATCGTGTCCACCAGGCTCGGTAGCCGGTAGCGAGCGAATACCTTTTTGGTGGCGTCGATTTAATCTACAAGGGGGCGCCTAGTGCCAGAAAACAAAAAAAGGACATTTTCGACGCCGCTCACTGATGTTAAGAAACTAAAAACTAAAACTAAAAAAATATTGACGTGTGGGTACAATCAAGAAAAAGCACAATAACCGAATAGAATTTAAAAAATAGATCAGATTTTTTTTACAGAAAAAAATTAAAATAGCTCCTGAAAAAACTATTTTAATTCATGTACTCGAAATTATCAGCGATGACCCCACATTATTTTTTGATAATAAAATTTCTAATTTTACGTTCTATTAAAGTAACCGAACCACAGAATAAATATTAGACCGAACACTTTTTAAATGTATGTTTAATTATTGAGTAATTAAATAAAACTTATAACTTATAATAAAGCAGAAAAGCAGGATTGTCAATGAATCCAACTAAAACTAAAATAATGACAAATGCAATAAGAGAAAACATAGAAATAGGACAGGAAAAAATCGAATATGTTGAAGAATATATATATTTGGGACAAATAATATCAACTAAAGAACAATACACAAAAGAAATTGATAGAAGAGTAAGTAATACTTGGAAACGCTACTGGTCGCTAAAAGAAAATTTTTAAAAATGAGGCAATACCAACACATGTGAAAAGCAAACTGTATAATTCAAGTATACTCCCGTGTCTCACTTATGGGTGCCAAACCTGGCCTTCTACAAGGAAAAACAACCAGAAACTGATAAGTTGTCAACGCAGCATGGAACGGAGCATGCTAAATATAAGGCTAAGTCATAGGTGGAAGGTGGCAAAAATAAGGAAGAGAACAAAGGTTAGCGATGTAATATTAAAAATAAAACGTCTCAATTGGAGTTGGACTGGTCACACTATGAGAACAAACAAAGAAAAGTGGGTCAAGGATATAATCAACTGGTATCCTAGGACAGGTAAAAGACAAAAAGGAAGACCAATAAAAAGATGGGAGGACGACCTACCCAAAGGATGGAGAAGACTAACTCGGGACAGGGACGAGTGGAAGATATTAGGGGAGGCCTATGTCGAAAGACAACCTGACCTATAATAGAAGGGGTTGATGAATGTAGTATTTTATAACTTGTTTAAATTTTTTATCATTATCTTTTCTATTATGTTTTAGTTTAAATAGCATCTAAGTTAAATATTTATATTTATGTTTTGTTATGGTCAGAGAATAAAGGCTTTTATAAAAAAAAAAAAAAAAAAAAAAAAAAAAAAAAAAAAAAAACTTGGTCAAAAATTAACTCCTGATTTAATATTGATCTGTGTCATGCTATTCTCGACTTTATGCATATCATTTTAAGAAGGACCTCGCGCGGGTGAAATCAGATTTTTTCCTGGCATTAGGCGCACTCTTAAGAAATATCTTAGACTGAGACAGCTTCAAAGCTTATGTTCATGAAGTACATATACACACTTTTGGTGTCGATGTATTTAATTTAATTTGTTTGAAAGCTTTTGTTCATTTAACATACTTTACGAGTATATGGCACTTAGGGATTCAATTAATTGATTTTTTTGTTTATTGTTGAATATTCCATTTTTTTTATTTTTTTTGTGATATTTCATGAAACAAAACAATGAAAAGTTTGAATGAATGTTTTATTTATCCTAAAATAAAAATCTCTCTCCTACCACTACTTCTGACCCTACCTCCGACTCCGGTTCCGACTCCGACTCCGACTCCGATATATCAAATTTAAAAACTCCGACTCCGCCTTCGGTTCCGATAAGATCACCTCCGTTACATCCCTGATACATATAAGCAAAAATCACCACACTTATTTCGATAAAATGTATATGGGGCCACCTCTACACTATGATCTATCTACAAAAAAAAATAACATAATGGTTCTTGAAATTTAATAATTTGATTTACATTTGGCCGAGTTATGGCGTAACATACAACCGAATACATGTAAATGAGTCTTTTAATTTATATTTATCATAAATAAAATAATAGTCAAAAAACTAATCTCCACCCCTTTCTGCTCCTGGCGCAAAAGTGCCCATGTTGCTCGCCGCGTTCCCACGCTGAATGGCAATGGCCAACCTTTGCTCCAGAAACGCGCCGGAGCGGGAGTCACCCGGATTTTCCTTGAGCCTGCGCCCCAATTCTGAGAGGAACCCTTAGCCTCTGCCCCCCAACAACCGAATTGAGAAACTCTTTTTTTTGGAAGTCGATTAAAAACCTTTGAAATAAAATAAAAACGGGTTTTCGTGACAAGTTTACTCTCATAATTTTTCTTAACGCGCTAAAATAATTATAATTTAAAAATATATTACACTAGCGGACCGCCCCGGTTTCACCTGTGGTACATGTATAGATGTATAAGCCTATAGCACTCAGGGATCACGTAGTACATATCTAACGTTGAATGAATTTTTGATTAAAATCAGTTAAGTACTTAGTTTAGGAGTCCATCGTGGAAAAACAACGTGAATGTATATATTACAAGATAGATAAAAAAATTGCCACTGCCGATAGAAGCGAAAACTTATAACTCAGAATTTATTAGCTTACTTTGGAAACTACGCGGGTGAAACCGGGTGGCTATGAGGATAGCCATGGTACCGAATTTACCCGAAGATTTCTTACCATTCCCGAGCGTGGCGCTAGAATTAAATTCACAGTCCACGAAAAATCTGTCTGTGGAGCGCCAAAAGATGTTTTAATTTCAAAAAAAATATCATAATTATACTCATTGAAAATCAGTGGTCAAAAGTTTAAGTGTGTTTCCAAGAGTGGTGACGAGGACATCTCATGCTGTTTTCGCAAGTTCGCCGAAGTAATTCGAAAATTTGCACTTTGCAATTTCGTGTAAAATTTCAAGGAAATATGACTTCGACTGTGGGAACGAGGATTACGTAAAATTCTGCTTTATATTATTAAGGTGTGAAGTCATTCGATTTACATATGTTTTATGTATGGTTTTTGTACGAAATGTATGTAAATATTTAAAAATTATCATTTCATTATTTTTTTACGATATACGTAGTGTCGGGACGAGCAGAACATGCGCCTGATGGTAAGCAACACGCTTGCCCATAACAGCACAGTGACACGCAGCTATTACAACATAAAGAGTCCAAATCCTTACCTAGTCACTGTACTGCGCTCGTCATCCAGATATATAAAGTAGTTTATCTCTTCCTATCGTATCTCTTGAAACATTGCCCTTCAAACCGGAACACAGTGATGCTTGCACATTACTGCTTGGCGGTAAAATAAACGGCAAATGTGTGGTACTTCCCCAGAAGGACTCAGCGAAGAATCCTTCCTACCAGAATATGTATTTTCTATTGCCCGATTTTATATCTAGAGTCATGAGACGAACAATACTTGCGCCTAGTGGTAAGTAACACGCCTGCCCATAACATGCCATAACAGTCTAGTGTCAGAGTGTCACGCAGCTACTGGAACATGAAGAGTCCAAATCCTTGGATCTCCAATCCTGCACTCGTCCCCCGGTGCAAGTTTTTTTTCTGACATTCTAAATTAAGCGTCTTTGTAAAAGTTGTTAGAAAGGTCATTTTTTCACGCCTTGGTTTATCCATTTTAAAATACATAAAATGTCTTTTTTTTGCAATTTTGTAATCGGGTTCGCCATTAATGGTAATTTCCATGTTATTATGTAATAGTATTTTTGTTATTAACGTTAGAACTTAATAGTTATTGGCAATAATAAATATCGTTCCACATTCCTCAGAAACAAGTTAGGTTAAATTAGAATTATTATGATTTTGTTTTGTTAATTAAAAATTTTGCAGTCTATCAGAGGCATTAATAATCCGTTTAGGGGTGGGTAGGTATACATATATAGGAATTTAAAACAGGTTTTTTTTTATCTATACCTATTAATATTATAAAACTGAAGAGGTTTTTTATTTGAACGCGCTAATCTTAGGACCGATTTCAAAAAATATTTCATCGTTGGATTTATTATTTATTATTACGTCACCCCTGAGTGCTAAAATATTATAAACCACGAGCGAAGCTGGGATAGACCGCTAGTATAGTATAGAGTGACGAGACGAGCAGGACATGTGCCTGATGGCAAGCAACATGCATGCCCATAAAAACGTATTAGTAGCAACATTATAGCCACAATAAGCCCATATTCGCCGATTGCAAGTCAACCATAGATATCAGAAACCAGAGATGTATGAACCATAGATATCAGAAACTCTGTGCCTAGAACTCTCCTTTATTACGCCACTCAGCCCGATCCTTGGCCTGACGCTTCAAATCCACCAATCGATTTCAGAATCGAATTAAAAATCTCCTCGCATATCTTATCCCTAACACGCCGTATCTACATGACTTCAAAAATACGTGTCGTGAAGGACACCTTTAGTTCCATTGTGTCGCAAAAACTGACAATGTGTTGAGAAATTGTGTAAAAATCACAAATATATACGATTTTCCCACGGCTTATATTCATTTGACATATTCAAGTTAGGCGGTATATGGCGAAATTAGGGGCATAACGGCTTTGAATTGCATTTATCTCCTACAATTATCGTTCTAATTGAACATCGCAGGTCAAGTTCACTGCTACAGTTATGTGTGAACGAAATTTTTACTACTAGACTAATGGTTGCTTTTGTTTATACTTGCTTGTGTGAGAATATGGATGTCTATTGTGTTTAAATTAGTTTTTTCCGGTCAATTTTTTTTTACTTTCACCTAGGCTCTACTTTTTTCTTTATCGGGCCAGATCGACGATTCAGATATGATGGACAGTCAAACGTTAGTCGAGTAATTTAAACTATTACAATTAATTAGCGAATGTTGTTGCACTTTTTGACAAACTCTGCACATCACATCCTCAGCAACGGAGTGGTATGCAACTGTGTTATATGCCTAGAGGATAATATTTCAGCGACGTGCGTAAAGTGTTATTAAACAAAATAGATATTATAAGAAAATACAGAATATACTGAAATAAGAATAAAAACGTATGATTATAGTGATAGCATTCGCAATTTGACCTTATGTTGAAAACATTACACAGAAAATCGTTAAATATGTCGCTATCGTTAAATTACAAATTTAAATATTAATTATGTCGATTTTGCTCTTCACCACGGCCATGGTCATGATAAGCTACTGAACACTGCCGAAACGCCGAGCTAATTAAATAATAATTTAGATCGCAATTAATTAGTTTATTTAGGGAATTATTATTAAACGTCTAATTATGCTGATTACTATTAACCAATTAAATAAGGGGGAAAATGTTTTTTAACATTAATGTTACAAAAACATATTTTTCGGACAAAATTATTTCCTGTAGGCTAGGGATTGAGCTACCTTGTTCTTAACTATACCTACATAATACATAAGGAAAAATAATACAGATATTTTTTACTTAAAACACTGCGCAAATTTGTGTCGCAAGGGAATATGTTCATAATTACGAGTCTTCCCAAGTCTTTGCAACTTGGGAAGACTCGTAATTATGAACATATGAGAAAAAATCGACCACTTTCTGTCAGACACCTACTTCACCACTCAGTCTGAATGTCCGACAACGATTCGACAGCTCTCCAAAATAAATACTAATATGGTGGAAGAATTAAATAATAAATAAATAAATATTGGTGGACAATTCACACACAACACCATCTGACCCCAAACTAAGCAAAGCTTGTATGATGGCGGCCAGATAGCTGAAAGCTGATATAATACTTATAATTATAGTTTTTAAATACATACTTATTATACATAGAAACACCCAGACACAGTGCAAACATTTGAATTCATCACACAAATATTTGCACTGGGTGGGAATCGAACCCACGACCCTCGGCTTCGCAGGCAGAGCTACTACCAACTAAGCCACGAGGCCAGCCAGAATTAATACTACAGAGTAGAAAATGGTAGAGGGCAAATACTTTTGGTAACTTCCATATGTCAAAGCGGAACAAAATATGTTTGGCTTTTTTGTTTGGTTTTTATGCAACGTTTAGAAACAGTTATTTAATCACTATATCAATTTACAAAATTAAACTTCAAAATAAAATTTAACATAGTAACCCAAAAAATTATCATAAACCACAAACGTTAACTTACATAACGCTTAAGTTTAAAAAAGTAGAATAGCAAGAATCACGGAAACACAATTATATACTCGTAGTTAAAATTGTGTAATGGTTTCGTTAGTCAATCCCTAAATTTAAATTTTCCAACGTATAATAGGATTACGCAGAAAAGCTGTACGGAGAAATTATACAATTATACCTGTCGTGGTCCAAACAACCACAAATACTACGCAACTCTTTCCTTGGTCGGCTCATAATAATACATTTTTACGTTTTCGTTGCGTAAGCATTCAAAATCTTCTAAGGAAATCTCAGGGTATTTCGAGGAGCTACTTTTATTAAAATATGGTCCATTTACATAATGCTATTTTATAACATATTTGCTCGTAAAGGGTCTCTTATTGGACCAATTTCTGTATCGTAATGTATCTTATTACGCACTAGTGCTGTAATGTGTAATGTAAAACGCACGGTTTCAAAATGATCCGTCCACAGACTAGGTAGAGAGATATGCTCCGTCTAAAACGAACGGTACCTTTTTAAACCTTAGTAAAGAGTTTTTATGTCAGAAAAGTGTGGTCAACATTTTATGAATAAAATTAACTTTCAGGGGTAAAATATAATAAAGAATTATTAAATTCGTTAATTTAATTAATTTAGACCATAAATTACTTAAATTTTTCTGTAACAAAACACAAATATATTAATTTACTTTATTATTAATGGCAGTACGGCTGGTTCTGTGCCGTTGTTTAAAAAAAAAGGCGCCGATGCGCGCGTTTGCTAATCTGTGATCCATAGTGATTACTTAGTTACTTACCAGTGTGACCATATGTGGCAGGTTCCTGCCATTTTGGCAGGATTTGGGCGTTATTTTAGCCTTTGGCATGATAGGTTGACGTTTTATGAAAACTGGCAGTTTTTGGCAGTATTGGTGGATCGGACAAAATGTTTGTTACCATAAGTCATATTCCCGATAATGACCACCCGGGGGTGAAAATAAGAGCATAACGATAGCCAACATTGACTAACACTTTCAATTCAGTTGATTAGTTCTCACACATCCCTAGTAAACTCAGTAGATTATAGTAAAGCGTCACTAGTGGGGAATTCGCCGATAAATTCAACGATACTTCTTCGTTCTTTTGTAGGTAAAGTAAAGTAAAAAGTACTGTAAGATTCGTAAGTCGTAACATTCAGCTCTATGACGGTTGTATTTCATTTTAACCGACCAAAGAAAAGTTGAATATAATGAATAAATCAATGTATAAACATATAAAAATGGAGGTATACAATGAAAATTGCAATGCTTAACATCCCACTGATATTATAAATGGAAATGTTTGGAGATTTTAATGTCAGAATGACGTTTGTACAACTGAACGCATCGGGTTCATATTTGGAACACAAATAGATTATAGTCTGGAAAAACACATAGGCTACGTTTTATCCCGAAAAAATAACGGAAACGCGAAATACTTGAGTAAAACCGCGGGGACTGCTAGTTTATGATATTACTAGGATGTCAATGTTTGGATGTTTGTTGCTCTATCACGTCGTAAAGTACAAACGGATCTTGTTGAAATTTGTAACACGGTTATATTACAGTCTCGAAGAAAATATGGGCTACTTTTTATCCCGGGAAAATAACAAGAACGGGAACTGTGCGGATAAAACACCGGGGCGCTGTATTACGACATAATCTTGTGTATTTATGGTTTTTCTTTGATAAATACAGCGATAATTGCGGTTGGCAATATTTTGGCATTTTTTTCCCCAAGCGTTGGCAGGATTTGGCAGGATTTCACCCGCAGTATGGCAGGATCTGTGATTTAGAGATGGTCACACTGTTACTTACTCTGTGCTGTGATCTGTGATCAAGTAAATATTATTCCGCGCGTTTTTTTTCGCTGTATTGTTTTTATTTGAAAATGTCGTCAGAGTTTTGTTTATTTCCTCGCAAATATGTTATAAAACGTCGTATGACATACGTGCGCTTTGATAATTACAGCCTCTGCTAATTATAGCTCTCGCCTTCGGCTCGAGCTAGCAATAAAGCCTCGGCTGTAATTATCAACTTACCGCACTTATATCATAATGTACTATAAACTTACAACTAACTCACACTGGGCAAATAAGTGATTTGAAACAACCTAGATATGGAGGGGGAGTCTATACTACGGGTGGTCACCGAGGGAGGTTAACTTTTATAGGTATACCGCCATTTACCGCCATCGACTGCCCTCGTGGCTTAGTGGGTAGTAACTCTGCCTGCGAAGCCGAGGGTCGTGGGTTCGATTCCCACACAGTGCAAATATTTGTGTGATAAATCCAAAAGTCTGGGTGTTTGGTTCTATGTATAATAAGTATGTGTTTCCAACTATATATGTATTATATCAGCTATTTGGCCGCCATATTACAAGCTTTGCTTAGTTTGGGGTCAGATGGTATTGTGTGAGAATTGTCCACCAATATTCATTTATTTATTTCGCCCGATGTTTAGCGACGATGCCGCTATGATGGAGCGTGTTTACTTAGAAGAAACTGATCCACTCTCGATTTGAGAATATCAAAATTGTATAAATAATGAACGCAGTATGTGTTCCCTTATAGGGTAAGAGTAATCCACATTGTCAATTTTATTTCAGTAAGTAGTAAGTAAGCTCTGAATTGAAGTAGATACAGGAGCGCGTTATTCACGATTTTGATTATCTTCTAGTATACGACCAACTCATTGAAACACATACCTAATAATACATTTGAGTTAATCAATAAAAAACAGCTAATTTATTTTTGCGCAATTTCAAAGATAGTCCCATAACAAAAGTTGTGTACAGCTCAGTAAAGCATTATCTTTCTTGGCCGGTTGCCTGGAAGAGATTGCTTTAAGCAATAAGGCCGCCATTTGTGGTGCTAGTTCGAAAGTGTTTTACTGTAAAATTTCTGTTTTTGTGTCACAATGAAGAGTTATCTATCTATCTATCTTTCAGGCAAGGCAGGAAGGCGTTCTGTGGCGTCTTGAATATGAGTAAATAAAACTAATTGACAAACGAATTATCTCGTATCTACGGGCAACTACCGCATCCGCATTCATAAGTTGATTGAAAGCTAATAGTGCAGTGCGGGGAAGGTATATATATTTAATGAACTTTTCTTGTTCAAAAACTGTATTGTCAAAAGGTTCTATTGTCAACTAGTTGTGCCCCGCGTTTGGGTTTTCTTTTTTTTTCACGGAACCCTAACTATTTTTCCTCAAATAAGAGTAGCCTATGTTTTGCCTTAGACCTTAGATGATTATCTATCTGGTAGTGAAAGTTTCGTTATAATCGGTCCAGCCGTTTCGGAGATTATCTGGAACCAACCGATAGACATACAAATTAGGACCATATCTGAAGTATTTTCTACTAAACAAACAATTAGTTAGCGTAACTGTCGCGTAACATACATACAATTGAATCATATAGAGAACCTTCTCCTGTTTTGAAGTCGGTTAAAAATAAAAAGCCCGTTGAGACATTTAAATACTCCAGAAATAGTCCCAATACTTATAATAATTGTACAAGAATCATCCTCGTCGCTGCTTTCTACACTCTCGGAGCATAATTGATTTATAAAAGCTTCATCCAAACACCCGCCTTTTCTTCTATATTATATTATTCTTCCAGTTTTGTGACTTGAATTTGTGGTACCTAAATTGAAATTGAGGTATTGGCAATCCTTTGTGCTTGGCGGTGGTGTTAGTTCCCATTTTGGCCATGCGCCAAAACACCTTGGTAGCACTGTATTATAATCCAACGGTTTTGACAATTTTACGGTGACAAATCTATACTAATATTATAAAGCTGAAGAGTTTGTTTGTATGTTTGTTTGAACGCAAGGATCGCTGGAACTACTGGTCCGAATTGAACGATTCTTTCTTTGTAGGATAGTCCATTTATCGAGGAAGGCTATAGGCTATTTAACATTACGCTACTATCAACAGGAGCCGAGCAGGAATAAAAAATGTAACAAAAACGGGAAAAAATATTGCTTTTTGAGAGCTTTCGTTGCGTGACAGCATATGTCATATTTTAAAGGTAGCGTCATTAGAACCTGAAGTAACCGAATTTGTTCAAAATTTGAATTGGTACGATCGATTTTCGATAGATGGCGTAGCAACGCGCGCGCGTTCAGCTAGTATAATTATATAAATAACCTGAGTGTTCTCAAGTCTTTATAGAATGGTTTCTTCTAGATAGCCACGCGTCATCGTAGACCGCATCACCAGGCAGATAACACCAGACTGTTGAGTAGTACCTACGTATTACCTACCTACCTCTGTTGTATTTTAATTGTATTTTTTATGGTATATGTATGTAGGTATTTAATTATCGTATATATTAGTTTATTCTTTTTAACTAAATTGCTAGTATTATTGTTTAAGATTTATGACAGTATCATTCTATAATATTTATTTCATAATTGTTATTTTCTTTCCAATATATTTATATGTATGTATATAATTTTACTAAGTTGAATTCTTATTTGCACATTTGCGTATACTTGTCCAAATATTATTATCCATCCTAAGGTTGCCTGGAAGAGATCGCTTTCAGCGATAAGGGCGCCCACTGTCGCACTACTTTAAAATGTGTTGTTCTTTTTTTTCTGTATTTCTTTTTCTTTGGTGTGTCAATAAAGAGTATATCTATCTATTAGTAGGTATGTAGTAGTATAGTAGTAGGTATAGATACGACGTGATCTCCTTTAAAGGCAAAGTCTAGTAACAGACGTGAAAAGTTCAAGAAAACAACGTTTAATCACCTAATCTTTATTCTCATCATAGACTACGCGCAATACAGAGGTGCAATAAAGATCTGTTGACATTATTACCTAGTTATGTCTTATGTAACACCCGCGCATGTAACTGGACGCACTCTGAATACATAGTCAATGTGTATGGAGTACATAGAGGTATGTGTAAGAGGAATACCGTGCATTTAATCAGGTTAAAGTCTTTAGACTCGTTGTTTTTATCTGTGTAGATAGGTGTGTAGGCTTACGTAATGTATGTTGTGGCTTTGCATTTTGCATTTGTATGTTATTTATTTTGTTTTATTTTTTCATTCGTGTAAATTGTACTTTTTGAAGTGAAAACTTCTTTAGGCAGATATTTCGTGGGCTGTGGATTCTAGCTTCACGCTCGGATATGATAAGAAAACTTCTGCTGGGGGTCTACCGCCTAACGAAAAACGCTTTGATGCTTTGACGCTTTGGCATTGCCGTCTCTTTCATTTCAAGCGAGAAGAAAAGAGACAGCAATGTCAAACCATCAAAGCGTTTTTCGTTAGGCGGTAGAAGCGCGGGTAAACTCGGGACCATGGCTATTGACCATTTAGAAATGCGTCAGCCAATGGGAAATGCTGAAAGGGCGTGGCCTCGGCATCATGCCATGTCCATCTAGAAATGCATCAGCCAATAGGAAATGCTGACGCATTTCGAGATGGCCATGCCATGACGCCCAGGCCAAGCCCTCCGGTTACACACGTGTAGTTTCCAAAGTAAGCTATCAAGTTCTGAGTTGTAAGTTTTCAACTTCTATCGGCAGTTCCTATGACTGTCAATTTTTTTTGGAATAAAGACTTTCGACTTTGTTTGTAAAGAAAAAACAAATTCAATCATCATCTGTGTAAAATAAAATTGTGATCTGATGATGGAACAAGAAAATTTAGATTTTCTGTGAATCTGGTAAAAAATGCGAAAGATGTTTGTTGCTCAATCACGTTGGAACGTCTGAATGAATTGGACTAACATTTGGAACACAAATTAAAGTCGGGAATAATACATTGTCTTTTTGTCGCGGGAAAATAACGGGAACTAAGCGAGTAAAATCACGGGAAGCTGCTAGTATATATACAAGGTTACACAAAAAAGGGTATTTTTCATTATACTCGTAGTGACCTACAAAGTAGCTATCGGGATATAAAACATCGCCCGGTTCATTCCCCTGCCCTGGCATGACGAGAAGATAGTTAAAGTGTAAGTGATAATATTATAAGTGGTGATAACAGAGGTCTGTCTTGCACACTAGGTGGCATGACCTCTGCGTCAGTGGACGTCGAATGATAGGTAATGAGCAGTGGCGTAGCTAGGTGAAGACGAAGGGGGCCCTCGCCTACAGTCTCGCGCTCAGAGGGGCCTCGCGAGGCCTCTTTACCTAAATGCGATGCCACTAGACTTAAAATCTATGTTTAATTTTATGATAAATAAATAAAAACTGAAAAATGTCGGTCATACTTATTCTGAACCTGAAATTTAACAAAACATAACTCATAGTTTTACCTCCTAATCCTACTTTTCAATGTTTAGCAAGATACTCGTATATTTATTGGGTCTATATCTGGGTATATAATAAATAATAAATATTGGTGAACAATTCACACACAATATATCCGGGGCTTGAGAACGAAAGAAAAGGGGCCTCGCAGATGCGACTTTGCTTACGTCCTTAAGACGCTGACAAGACCCAAATGGCACTTTTTTGACACACTGGGAATTACGAATAAAATAAATGTTTTTCTTGAACATATTTGTAAGTACTAGACCCTAGATTCGGAAAAAAAATTTGATGTTGAAACTTCCTGACTGGTAATGAGCCATTTTAAAATGAGACAATAAATTAATTATAAAAGAGATTGCGCGCACCTGATATTTAAGCGTCAGATAGGCGCCATTTTAATATATATTTCATTGTTTTGGCTTATCTAAATTACATTAGTAATTTGTCTAATTATACGTCAATTGACGTATATGTATTAAGACAACCTAAAAGTCGTCAAGTGGTCGCCAACCATAAAGCCATTTTCAATTTGACCCCGAATTTTAACAATAAACAAAATAGTATTATTCAGTCAAGTACATGGTAGTGTGTGTAATGATTTTATTGCCAATAATTTAAAATAAAATGTAGCATTCTGCACCCTCTTTTTATTCCCCATTTACTTTTTCGCGTCATCATACATCAATACGGTAAAGTCATAAATCGATCTATAGTTTCTGTGAAATACATGTCGTTTTACAGAAAATTTTTAGATTCAAAAATGATATTTTAAACACCTTTATCAAAAGTTACGGTGGTCTAGTCGGGAGAATGGCGGCTGCCGATCCGGAGACCCCGGGTTCAAACCCCACACGCACCACTGTCTTTTCGAAGTCATGTGCGTAATGCCGCTAACTTAAAACGGTGAAGGAAAACATCGTGAGGAAACCGACATGTACCTAGAATCTTTCGAAGTCATGTGTCATCCGCCAACCCGCACTGGGCCAGCGTGGTGGATTATGGCCTTAACTCTCTCCTTGCGAGAGAAGGCCCCGAGTCCCAGCAGTGGGAACGTTTAGTGGGCTGTTGATGATGTTTGTGTGTATCTAAATGGCCGGCAAAACGTCGTCAACATGCAGATTCATAAATTACGGATACTAGTTACCATCAGGCCAGCGAGCAACACGGAAGGGAGTAGGCATACACAGCGTTTCCCCTCTGTCAAAGTACAAGTCCGCGTGGACCATGGAGTTTGATAATATACTGTGGCGTGAGGGCGGGGCTAGATTTGTGAATGGTGCTTTATTTTTTATGTGTTAGTGATTTGGTTGTGTGAGTATGATCGGCAATGGATCGGTACAGGTAGGTATGTTTTGTATGTAATAGTGCGGCTTTGCGCTAGTGTGCAACTTCCTTCCTCCCGCAAGAAATTACAGAAAGATTTGAACAATATTTTTAAGCTAAGGCTACTCCCTTCCGTGTTGCTCGCTGCATCAGGCCGATCGTTTGCTATTGCCACTCGTCCTAAAAAAAGGATTTATGTCACCCTGTCAATCTAAGCTGTCACGCCTACTCAGAAGATACTTATTCACTTATCACAACAAAACACGCCATTTTTATCGCCAAATCCAGATTATTTTAGATCCTACGCGGATGAAATCAGGAACAGATATACATATACATATAATATAAGAACTGATATAATCTTAATACATATAAATTACGCACGTCCCGTTGTCACGTTGTGTGTACGCGATTGACTCCTAAACTACTTATATCCGATTATAATCAAATTTGCACATCGTGTGCCGTTAAATCCAACTTGAAAGGTATGACAGTTTCTAATTCGATTAACAGTCTTTGTATGACAATATCCGAGAGAATTCGGAACGGGCTGCTAGTGGTATAATAATTATGTCAATTATTAACATTATTTTATTCATCTCAACTGTTTTTATTATTATGTCATTCGTTTTAATGATACGGGTAATTCGATCTTGACATATCTCTCTCAAAAGAATAATATGATAAATTGTACATGTCGCGTTGTGTACATTATTATCTATTATGTTATTAATGAAGTATTATTTTATTTATAGCAATCGCTTGATTTATTTGAACATATTTTGAAGTATTTTATGGTGTCAGTTATTTATTTACAGTCGTAATAAATCCAGCTGTAACAAGGTTAGGTAAAGTTTCTATCAACTGGAAAATATACTTCCTAATCTTCCGATAGGTGTCGCTCTCTCGATTGTTAATGTCAAAATAAAATATGCGTTCCAATTAAAAAAAAAAATACTTTATGTTGACTTTTTACTTATGTCTGTAGCCCCCTTTATAAAGTCCATTACGAAAAACATCAACGATTACCAAACGCATCAACACCTAACTATAGCAATTAGTAAAATTTAAAAATAAAAGCCATTAACATAGTTCTGATACATAACCGTGTCTCAAAACATAAATGGAGAGAGCAGTAAACAAACATCATTATCATCCCACGTTAATCCAGAGAATATAAACCTCTCCCATAATACAACATGCTTTCAATCATTGGCAATGACTCATTGCACTCCATCTATAGTCACTTCATCGAGTCGAAGGCTGCTTTTCCACCAGCTAAACTGTGAAGATGCGACATCTAAGCTAGGAAACTATGTAACGGTTTGATTTAGTCCACTGCTGGACATAGGTCTCTCCGTCTCTCATCACTCAATCTAGTCTCAGGGTGTCCTACACTACGTTTGCCGATTCGCGGTCCCCACTCAAGAACACGTCTACTCCATCGGTTATCGGTTCTGCGACAGATATGACCGGCCCATTATTACCACTTCAGTTTGCAAATGCGTTATGTCGGTAACTTTGGTCCTCTGACAGATCACTTCGTTCCAAATCCAATCCAAAACGACCCCTCTACTCAGAGATACTCCAAGCATAGCACTTTGCATGTTCTTTAGCATGTTCTACCCATGTAGAATTTATATTTAAATGAACTATAGTTTTGCTAATTTAGTAAACAATATTTACACGTAATTTCAAACCTACCTATTGTGTCAATGTGGCTGCTAATTACTTACATACATGCTAAGAACATTATGTTATTAGACAGGTAATTGTAAATGGCGCCAATGATAATAAATATCCATACTAAAAGAGGTTACTACGATATTTTTCCGATGACGTTAAAGGTTATTTATATATGAGTAAAAGAGTACTGCTTAAGAAGGTTGTGGATGATGATGACGACTGATTAATATAAGACTTCTATTAAAATATGGAGACCATTAATTGTAAATCTTATATTTACGCATATACTTAGAGCATATCGGAACCATGCATCTTGAATGGTAGGATTTTTTGCGGACTCGCCACGAAAAGTACCTAGCTTACCTGTTAATGTATCAACAAGCAGTAATGTGCAAAGAAATGTTATTTTTTGCCCCGACGAACGCAATTTAGTGTGATCGCTAGCTTCGTCACTGCTTTGGGCTTGGGTACTTTGGTTGCTTTGGGTGGGCCCAACTTACCCAAAGCTTTGGGTTTGCTTGCTTACCATCGTCATACCATCAAACGTATATATATGTTGCTCATCTCCTCATTCTATCGAATCATGCGTAAACGCCTAAAATAAAACTTAATTGGGGCAATCTGGTAATTATAAAACACGCAAAAAAATAAAACGCACTGGATTTATCGAACAACAATTTTTTGCAAGCTCGAACTAACTTTTTGCGTATATCTTCCGATTGTCTATGACTACATCAATAAAAACAAGATCCTAAAAATTACGCATTTAATACTTCACGCAAAACGGATGTAAGTAAGGTAAAGGGTTATGTAATAGGACTCTTTGCAGATTCCACCTGGGGATGTACCACACCTTTACCGCCAAGCGACAATGTGCAACATCGCTGCGTTCCGGATTGAAGGGCAATGTTTCCAGAAGAATTACCTATAGGGTATAGAGATAAATCTGGGTCAGTGCAGTACTAGGTATGGTTCATGTTCAATTCTCTATGGCAATGTGCTGTTATGGACAGGCGTGTTGCTTACTATCAGGCACATGTTTTGCTCGTCCCTTCGCAACCTTAACTCTAAACGAAATTTTAAAAAATATCAGAAACAGGCCTATAACCAGCAGTGGGATAGAGCAAGCTATGGATGATGGCATTGATAGGTACATTTTTGAAATCGTCATTAGACATATTATTTCTTGCAGAATACATTTAAAAATATTAATAATTCCCTATCATGGTGACTGCTTTATGGAAGTTGGCTTGAGTCATTCTAATATTTGAAGTCCGGTTTGAAGGGCAATGATTCCAGAGAAATTATAGGGCTTAGAGACATAATATCTTAGATCTCTGGGTGACGAGCGCAGTGCAGTGCTAGGTAATGATTTGGACTATCATGTTCCAATAGCTGCGTGTTACTGTGCTGTTATGTGGCAGGCATGTTGCTTACCATCAGGCACATGACCTGCTCGTCTCGTCACTCTCGTCGCTATAAAAAAAAAATGCGTCATGTGGACGGTAAGTATTTGGAATGCTTTCCGACGTGATTGAGCAACAAACATCCAAACGTTGATATATATAACATTAGTAGGATACTGATTAAAGCTCCCGCATCTTGTACGTAAAGTAATATAAAGTATTTCTGAGGCAACATAAGTACCTACGTCACAAATTTCTCCGCCAAAACGCCTCGGGCGCTTTACGAAGACATAGAATAGAATCATAGTGGCATAGCGCCACTTTCTACAAACAGCCTACATTAGAATATCACTTACTGTTTTACTAATGTGCT
Organism: Ectropis crepuscularia; assembly: GCA_963693475.1. Taxonomy (NCBI): domain Eukaryota; kingdom Metazoa; phylum Arthropoda; class Insecta; order Lepidoptera; family Geometridae; genus Ectropis; species Ectropis crepuscularia. Next base: position 29,878,421 of record OY856339.1, on the reverse strand, counting down.
AAAACAGTATACATAAGTAAGTGAGAGGATGAATGGTAGTGGTAGTGGTAGGACTCTTAGCAGAGTCCGCCTGGGGAAGTACCAGACCTTTGCCAGTTATACTACCGCCAAGCAGTAATGTGCAAACATTACTGTGTTCCGGTTTAAAGGGCAATGTTTCTAGAGAAATTACAGGGCTTAGAGATATAATAACTTAGATCTGTGGGTGACGAGCGCAGTGCGGTGCTAGGTAATGTGCTTACCATGTGCTTACCATGTGGCAGGCATGTTGCTTACCATCAGGGACATGACCTGGTCGTCTCGTCATTCTTTATTTAAAAAAAAATGGGTTAAAAAATGGTTGTCTGTAAAGTCGGGTTACTGACGTTAGTTGAACGTGACAACTTCAACTACGCCTTAGAGCGAGGTAACGCCGGCGGCGCGGTAACGGCGGTAACGTTACATGACGTCATGTTTTGCGGGCGTGCAGCCGGCTTCATCGAATTATAAGACGTTGTCACGTCAAAATGTGCCATTCTATATTAATCCGTCAGGTACTTATGTTATGGAAATATATGGGACATGTAATAATTTGTTCTATCAAATTATTACTAGAAATTTACATGCGCATTTACATAGCACATGATCTTGAAATATTCTTGAAACACGCCGGTTCCTCACGATGTTTTCCTTCGCAGTTAAAGCCAGTTGTGGTGACAAATTTGTACATTTTCACGTGAAAAAATACTCAAGGGCGCAGGTGGCCGTAGCCTTAGAGCATTATAGTACATTTTTGATTGAATTCAGAGCCTCCAGATAGTAGTTACAATGTGAAACAAACGTAACTAGCTCCGTAGTTTCAACTTAGAAACTTGGTTTTTCCACTTTCACTTTCTCTGCCATTGTTATTAAATGTCATTCGTATGACAAAAAGTAACAATGGAGTCGTTTTAATTTTAATCTAATAAATATTTTTTATATCATTTTTTTATTAAACTGGGAGGCAGTATTATACCTCTGAAGATTTTTTTATAGATAAATCTATACATCTATCGAATACGTCGTCCAACTAAGACAATTTCAGTTATTTGTTGATATTTCAAAAACCACTACAAAGATTTCGACAAAATGTATATGGGAACCACCTCGGAAGTTTGATATTCTTCTAAACAAAAAATAATTATTAAAATTGAATCACAATTGACGGAGCTATCGCGTAAAGGCCGATTTAAACTGAACGAACATAGAGCTAGAGCTGGAACAAGAGCATTCTTTCTCGATCTTTTAGTGTAAACGAAAGATCGTTCTTAGCGTTTTCCATATTAAATATTCCATAGAATCTTTGCGAACGCAAACAAAACAACGAAAGAATGATCTACGTTTGTTTACACCAAATGAATTTGATACAGTGGGGATAGAATGAGCATTCGCTCGTCTGATGTAAATCGGCCTTTACATACCAACATACAAAAAAACATACAAATACAAATCATACTCGTACAACCGAATTTGAGAGAGACCTCTTTTTTTTAATTCGGTTGAAAATGTCGTCTCATAATAATTACATGCATACGGGCTGATTGATCCTTTATCAACGAAAATAAATTAGGTACCTACAATTAAAACTAAACAAGCCCATCTAAATTATTTTATCCATAAACCATACAAATAAGCAGATACTACCAGTTAGAAGCATACCCAGTATGTTGGCGGTTTTACTACACTGAATGGTAATAAGTTGCTTATACTTACCCCAAGTGTTCCACGTGGTAGCTGTAGATATTAGAATTGACTAAGTGAATAATTGTCATATCATAACTAAAATTATTCATAAACTGTTTGACAAAGCGGTGTTAAAATAACCGTAAGATGTTTCAGCGACAAGAATATTTCCATTGTTACATAGCTGTCTTACATAGCATATTACGCAAGAATTAACCCGTGTAAAACATAAGTATGTGTAGCATAGCAAACATTTTATACTCTTAATTTGTTGAAGAGAAAACTTCTTTAGGCCAGAGACAGATTTTTCGTGGGCTGTGAATTGCATTCTATCATCACGTTCGGAAATGATAGGAAATCTTCGGGTAAACTCGGGACCATGGCCAGGCCCTCCGGTTTCACCCGCGTAGTTTCCAAAGTAAGTTATCACATTCTGAGTTATAAGTTACGGAAAAATTGGCAGTTCTATGACTGCCAAGTTTCCGTTACCGTTATTTAAAGTAGCCTAAGCGTTATTCCAGACTATAATAAAACTATGTATATTCCAAACATAAAATTCTTACATACTTTCAATAAATAATTTACAATAATTAGTAGTCCAAGATCCATGCGTCCGACGACGCATTGAGTAAATCGTCCACATTTCGTTCATCAGAAAATACGTGACGTCTGTTGTACTATATGTAGAGTAAGATCTCAGGATCTCTACATATAAAGTAGGATTTGTCCTTGAGAGATAGGGTAGTTGTTATTTCGATTAATAGTTTCTACATGACAATATCCGCGCGAAGCCGGAACCGACCGCTAGTTCCTAATATATAGGTAACGCAGTAATTGCCGGTAAGTACGGAGACTTGTTTTGTTGGTCTCTCGGTGCCGGTGACGGCGCGCCACGCCTACGTTGTTCAAGGTGGACATGTGACATAATCACGGACGAGTTAGCTGTCTCGCAGTTTTATTAAACGTCTGTTAGCGCTGTTTTATCACCGTAGAAAACTTTACGTAATTTGTATCTCGCTTTACGATCTAATCTTTAGGTATTCTCCATATATATATATAAATATTTACGTTCGAAAAGAAGGGCTCCCAACGAGCCCTTTCCTTCCATCAGTACCTATACTAAATGTTTCCACTGCTTGTAAACGGGGTCTTCTCAAGGAGAGAGTCAAAGCCATAAAGAAACACTCTGGCCCAGTGTAGGTTGGTGGAATCCACGCATACCTTCGAAAGATTATTGGAACACGCCGATTTCTTGTGCGCATATTTTCCTTCTCCATTTTTAAGATTGTGACATTACGCACATGACTTCGAAAAGACAGTGGTGCGCGTAGGATTTGTACCAGATATTTGATCTGGCTTCTATACTAAAAGCATTGCTTAGTTTAGGTTCAGATGATATTGTGTATGAAATGTCCACCAATATTTATTTATTCCTGTCTAATTCTACAAATCCTTTGTTCACAGGTATGACCAGTTTTTCTCTAGAACGCCCGGCTATTCAAGTAAACCTACAAGTAAGAATACGTCGAAAATGAAATATTGATTTTGCTCTGAACTTTATTAGCATCGTGTTTTGTAGCATAATTTTCCTCATCAAGTACTCGGAAGAGACGAAACGTAATTGACGAATTAAGTAGAAGCGAAAGACGTTGGTAGATTGGTACAAAAGATTTCGCGGTGTATAATGAACTTCTATTTTGAGTAATTATGTCATCCTACTTGTTTATGTCTTGACTACAAGCCCGTGAACAAAATATATGGGTCATATGAACCACCAGGAGCCCTATGTAGGATGATAGAAGGGTATAAAATAATAAGATTCAACACTATGCCGGCATTTGTAAGCTGTCCAACTGAGTGCAAGTGAAGAGCGGGGGTTGCAACTTGCAACACTCGATCTTTTCTCCTTGTCGCATGATTTTTTTACGGCATTGCGAAATAATGGTTAGAGTTACTAGAAGAGGTATTCAGGGATCACGTTACCTACACATCCAACGGTGGCAGAATTTTTGAAATTGGTCCAGCAGTTCTTGAGATTAGCGCGTTAAAAAAAAACACAAAAATATACCTCTACAAAAACTTAAAAAATAAAGTAGCAATTGGCGATCTAAATAAATTATAAATAGATGACACAGGTAAGGACACCAATCTTCGTGAGGAAACCAACATGTACCTAGAATCTTTCGAGAGCATGTGTCATCCAGCAACCCGCACTGGGCCAGCGTGGTGGAATATAATGCCATATTCTCCTGGCGAGAGTAGGCTCCGAGCCCCAGCAGTGCCAGTGGGAACATTTAGTAGGCTGTTTATGTGTTATGTGTGTGAAGCTAAATAAACGAAAATGTATCAGTTCTTTCCATCGTATTGTATTTGGTACCTAAATGTAATTAATTACGTTTCGGAGTTACTTTTGAGGTTTCCCATCCTAATGAACGACATTGATGGATCTCTTCGGCGAAAGGTATTTTCCGTTCACAATTTTCTTATCTCAATAACATAATAATTTTCTTTTATAGTATGATATTATTAACTTAATGGTCTTGAGTTGGTTTCACCGATCAAATTATAATTGGTAAAATAATCTTCTTGGATTTTTTGTTATGAAGGTATTAAACTGATTTTATTTTATTTTTTGGTTTCGCTACATTCTATTTTCCACTAATATCATAAATGCGAAAGATTTTTGTCAAATACTACTGAAGGGATTTGAATGAAATTTACTTATGTACCAAAAATATATAAATAAATATTTATATAAATAGGTCTCGAATAGAACGTAGGTTAATTTTTATCCTAGGGAAAAACGGAGGGGAAATTCATAGAAATGAATCATCTTATATCTCAGGGTGACGAGCGCAGTGCAGTTGTTAGCAATAGGTAATAACTTGGACTCTTCATGTTCCAATAGCTGCGTGACACTGTGCTGTTGTGGGCAAGGGTACTAATAACGCATATGTCCTAATCGTCCCGTCCCTATAATACTTACTATAAAAAATAAGGGTGTCACGGAATCGGGAGAAGTAGAGTACACAAAGAGAGACGATAACAGGCTAATATTGATGGTGATAATTGAATTGAAGTATTTTTTTTACAACTGACATCCATTTTAAGGCTGTCATTAACAAAGCCGTTAATTTGCTCTTTTCTAAATAATATGATGAATCGTGTGGTTGATATTGAATTTGTTTCAGCATATCTCTTTTATTATATGTTGTAGAGATTTTTCTTTCAAAGCGTTAATTGTAGTCATTTAGATAATTAACAAGTGGTATTTTATAAGTGATAATTGAAACAAGACGTAAATAATTTGCTGTATAAACTACGTTTAACAAGTTGAACGCGGATTTTACATTGATACAAAATATAAACCCATTTAAAAACTTATTCTATTTATTCTTACAAGGTTTTCGAACTAAATGCGCAGTGCGCATGTAAGACCAAAGGAATATAAACTTAAACCTTAAAGCTTTATGACTGATATTTTAAACAGTTATATTGAACAAAAATGGATTTTTGTTGTTTGCAAGACGGTTTACTTACTTATATTTATATTTGTTTAAATTTATGTACATAAGTTTTTTGTTTAAAAAACGAACTTAAACGTTTGTTTCAATTTTACACTTTAACTTAAACTTTAACATTACTGCCCGTTAGGACTAAAATGAATTGGGCGAACCGCGGTATGATGTCTTCAATACGACATATGGATTAAACGCGTGATTCGATCGAGAGACGTGTCATAAGGCTCTTGGAAACAACACTCTTGCCTTAAAAATACTGCAGTCTTTATCGTCGCCGTAAAGTTGTTGGCTTATCAAATAGTATATTTCGAAAAGTAGTACTGCATGATCTTATACCACCTAGGCGTTTTTTTTCTATAGGACTCTAGGCTCGTAGCTCGAAAAAGCGACATCGTTTGATTCATAGCCTGACTGGCTTTTCCCAATGGATACAATCTTAGTGTCTTCAAGTCTAGAGTTAATCAGCTTCATCTAGATAACCAAGCTTCATCGTAGACCATATCATTGTCTAACATCTATATTATCTATTCTATGACATCAGGCAAGATGGCGATCTAGTGCAAATCTGTTATTCTTAAATAAATCTGCAAACTTGTTCATCGACTAAGCCCACAGAAATCTAAATATTATTATTTAGATTTCTGTGACTAAGTCGCAAAAGTCGCACCTCTCTTTGAATCTCACTACATTAAATTTGACATTTGACTCGACAAACTATTCCAAACACGTAACCTCAAATTTCCAAACTCTTCCAATAGACATCGAGAAAACCTGGCAATATCTTCGAAATTGCCAGTAAATTTAACATTAGGAAATGACTACAGGTCTGACCGTTCGAGCACTTTGGAACCCGTCAAACCAGTTACAGACAGAGGCATGGCTATGTGTGGAAAGACTCGGTTATGTAAATAGATAAGGAATATAAATAAGTTGTTAGTCACTACGCCGGTACTAACTAATTTATATTCTATGGTGTTTACTGGCAAATTTGGTGGCAGTGTGATCAACTTACATATGTGGAGGTTATAGGAATACTTACTGAATTTAATTTTTTTGGTGTAACAAATTGTTTAACGTATTGTATTGCAATGTAAATGATAAAAACGCTGGGAAGCAGACAATTTATATACCTAATATTATTCCATATTTTTACTAAAACTTACCTGTGGGCAGAGCCTTTATTAACAAAACTAAAATAGGTACAATGAGAACTACACTACGCTACATACCTGACAACTACTTACACTAAGCACACCTGATTTATCCATAGACCAATGAAGGTCTACAGATAATCAAGATGTTCAAACCCACTACCAATCGGAAGCGTACCCAGCATGCTGGCGGCATTACCACGCTGAATGGCAATGCTTATGCGTTGGGCCAAATAAACGCCAGCATTTTGGTCACGCGTCGCGTCGACCAAGCGCTCGGAAAGGCTTTTGAAGATGAGGTGAGCTCCCGGCCCCCAATATTTAAACTTACCTATGTTTAAATATTCTCTATTTCGTAAAAGGTTTACTCGCATATGATTATGTCACCCTCATGGTACCTATGTCTAAAAGAATTTCACAAGTCGTAATTAGTATTTTTGACATGTTAAACCCTGTCCAAAACAATAAATATTAAAAATACTAGCAATGCCCTGGGGTTGTACTCGTGTCCCTTTTCCAATCATTTTCCCGCGATACAAGCCTAATGTGCTATTCTAGACTACATTCTAAATGTGATCCAAATTTAAACCCAATCCATTTAGACGTTCTGACTTGATTGAGCGACATCCGGACATCGAAATATCCAAACTATAGCATTTTTAATATTAATCTCTCTGTTGTGTTATGAACTCCATCTATTTCGCCTGTTCCGCTTTCGCGGCTAAACTACCGAAGCGATTCAGGGATTTTGGATTTGGATGACTGCCATGTAAGCTACTTTTTTACGAAAAGGGCATGAAAAATTATATAGGAATTTCGTCATGTTGAAAACGGGCTTAACTTTTTTTTGCTTTCTCTACTATTACAATGCAGTAATGCAAATTTAAACGTCAATTTAAATGTTTCTTTTCGCAAAATAAGTATAAAACACGAGTTACCTTATCTTTGTAATTATTTCGCGCGGACAAAGTTGCGGGTAAAAGGTAGTTAAATAATAATTTAGATCCCGATTCATCGAAAATATTACACATGACCTAATCCTGTGTAAAATTTTCAATATAAGTTTGAATCGCGAAATATAAGTTTAAATGATATGACATTAAAAGTTAGTAACAATTTTACCCTCAAGGGCTTAAATCGATCGGCAGGTCTACCGCCTAGCTCTCCTGCTTTCTGCTATGCTTTCATTTGTGATGACATCGGCCAATTTGGTAACGCCGATGAAAGCAGCTTCCGCTACATCATCTGCTTTCCGTATGACATCACTAATCAAATCATAGCAGAAAGCAGGAGAGTAAGGCCAATTGTCCACGTAGCTGCACGACATCCGCACGATTTCGACAATTGTCGGATGCAAGACGAATGTTTGCATCTTGTGTACAAATAATGAAGTCTGTGTCCACGAAACGACAACGACACGACAGCCGCACGTCTTGCGTTTGTTCGTAGGATGCATGCATTCGACAAAAGACGCGTGCGTGGACAGTAGGCCTTAGGCGGTAACCTGCGGATCGGGAACTACACAGGTGAAACCGCGGGGCGCTGCTGGTATATAACGATTAGAAGTCACAGGCAGATAGTGACGTGACTAGAATAATCTTACGCTAATCGATTAAGATGTACGCTAACCGTATTTTATATCCAAGTATAATCAGTTTCCTTGTGCTCGGTTATATCATGTGGGACAACACCAGAATATAAATAATATTTTATGATTAACAACTGTCGTAACATAACTCATGTGTTTTGGAGCTCCCAATTTGCATGTTGTTTTTGTCTATGCGTGGGCGCATGTCTGAATCTAGACTTCCTGATATCACGTGTAAATCAATTGCTATTGCGCAGAATATGCCGCAAAGTTGCAATTTTGTCGGTATTTTATAGGATACATTTTGAAGAGAGTGCAACTGATCTACGTGTTATAAATACCACCATGCTCTTTTGTCTATCGGACTGCTCGTAGCTCTAAAATGCGACATCGTTTTATGGTTGATGTTTCAAAGAATGGAACAAAGAGATTTGACTCCACTTTCGTAAAAGAACATAAACTTTGGAATAATTTGCCTCTGAAGGTAGTTTCGTTATGACAGGGTTTCTATGTTAACAGTTTGCTAGTTCCATTATCGCTTAACGCTTTACATCAAGCGAGATGGTGATCCAGAAATGCTTATACTAAGTAAACTATACTACAATAAACAATCATACATCAAAATATCCATACACAGACATTTATAATATTAGTAGAATAGTTAGATATGTAGATAGATTAACTCTTTATTGCACTTCACAAGTAAACAAAGTTACAAAAATATAGAAAAACTTAAAGATAGTATAGGATGATGTCCCGACGTTTCGGTCGCGCTACGTCTTTTCGTGATCATGGCTATTGTATCGCGACCGAAATATCAGGAGGTGGTGGACAATATATTGGTGGATATTTCACACGCAACACCATCTGGCCCCAAAATAAGCAAAGCTTGTTATTATGTTAGAAATATCCCTGATATGGTACGTGCATAGTTCTGAATACATATATCTAGAAATGCGTCATCCAATGGGAAATGCTAAAAGAGCGTGGCCTGCACATCATGGCATGGCCATCTAGAAATGCGTCAGCCAATGGGAAATGCTGGTGCATTTCTAATAGATGGTTATGCCATGATGAATAGACCACACCCTCCGGTTACACCCGTGTAGTTTCCAAAGTAAGCTATCAAATTCTGAGATATAAGTTTTTACTTCTATCGGCAGTTCCTATGACAGCCAATTTTTTTTAAGCATCTACTTAGACACAGAATAAATATTCGTATCCATTACACATATATTTGCACTGGATGTAAATCGAACCCACGACCCTCGGCCTCGCAAGTAGACTAAGCCACGAGGTCAGTAAATAATAATTAAAACGATTCCCAAGAATTGAGGATATGCATTTTAAAGGTCTGTTAAAAAGAGATTTCGAAGAAGCCGCACAACGTAAAGTTTTCCTGGCCATGTTACGCCAAAAGTATATTTTCATCGCAGAAAAATATTTGTCTCATGTTATTGTCAATTCAATTTTAGGTGTTATTATGTATTCAATGGGCGTGTTAATTACATAATTCTACAATAGCTTACGTAACAGTAACCCACAACATACTGAGCTCACGGATGACGAAGATAGAATATTTGAAAACATTCACAAGAGCATACTTATTATAATTATGACTATTTGACTAGCTGCGCCCCGCGATGTAACCACAGCTTATACATTTTTCACGATAATTTATTTTCGCCAAATATGAATAATATTATAAACTTTGAATGTCTTACTTAGCTGAGTCTAATCAAAATACAAAAAATTATAATTTCAAGCTTCAAAACTGACGAAAATTTAATCACAACTTTTAACCCCTCATTTCTGCCCTTTAAAAGCGTTAGCATTAAAAAAGTAGTCCTTTCTCAAAATCTAGTCTATCTCTGTACCAAGTTTTATTGCATGAATTCAGTAGCTTAGGTGTGAAGTCGTAACATACAAACAGAATTACTTTCGCATTTATATTATTAAGTAGGGTTGACAACAATTATTGTATTAATTTGGTACTATTATATAGCAGGTATCTGCGACTTAAGTATCAAAATATCTAAGCTTTCATAAATTTATAATGTTAGTAGGATAAAACGTTGAAACGTACGCAAATTCATTTTTGGCGCAATTCAGAACTCTTTTGTCATTTTTTTATTTTCAGAATACATAAAACACCTCATTCTCCATAAATATATTTTTATTTTTCAGTATGAAAAGTCAACAAATGTTTTAGTATCTATTTGTGAGCTGATGCAATTCAATGTCGTTAAGGAATAATGCATAAGTATCATCTAGACAAAACCCTTTTACAAATAAAGTAATTTTACTTACATTTTACATCATTCTAGAATCTTAAAAAAGTACATGATTATTATATTTTTTTATTATGTAGTCTTATTTGAAGAAGATAATACCTACGTTCAAGTGACCTCGTGATAAATTACGAGCTATGCTCGGAGTTTGAGGGATCGGCTCTGAAACGAAGTCATCCTTCAAAGGACGAAGGTAGCTTCATAGCGCTAGGTATTAGCAAACTGAAGTGCCTGCGTGCTGCTTATTATCTGTCGTGGAACCGACAGGTACGTGCGTAGGTACGTGGCAGAAATCAGTGGCTAGAGAAGAGGAATCGAGGATATGGCCGAGTGGCGTATCATGATACTAACTAAGTAATCAAATTATATTTTCTACTTTTCTACCTCGTATCATTGAGTCTGCAATTTTAAAACTCTTGATAAATTTAAAAAAAAATGGTAGGACTATTGGCATGTGAAAATAAACAATCTTTGCGTGATTAGATCTAATTGGCATATCTATACCGTTTGCTCGTGGTTTAACCAAACAAAAAAAAAATAAGGAAAAAAAGCTGTCAATTATTTTGCACAAACACATTAGCAGCTTTCTATATCTGCTGGGCATTCTATAACAAGAAAAGAGTTAAGGCTAAAATCCTCCACGCCGTCTAACTGCGATTTAACGGATGACACATCTCGAAGGATGGTTTTCTCGGAACTGCCGGGTAACTGTTACAGCCCTCGCGATATATTACTCACTTTTAAAACCAGTGGTGAAACTATAGGTATTTTTACTTGAAAAAATACTCAGATGTATGATGTAGGTATGTACCAGCGACCTCACGATTGTAAAATCGGACATTCGACTAAGCTACTCAGGATTTTTTTTCTAGGAATTCACTTTGATATTTATGACGTTAATAGAACACAAAGACCCAAAAATCTGCGTAAAGATTGAAGGCTAATCTCGTGACAAAGCCTTAGACGTGATGACGCGATCTCTGCCAGTATTTCATTCATGAAACGCCCACTCGCCTGTCTTATCATTCATTGTTATTCTGAATGCTTAAGTTATTGGACAACGTAACCGTGATATTATAAAGGCTTTGTGTCGCGGAATTCGGGCGGTCATGCGAAACTTTGTGTTCTAGTCTTCTAATTGGTATTCGAAACCGGTTGAGGCCGTGTCATGCGAGTTTAGGGTTGCCAGTAGAGACGAACTGATCTACATGTAGTTAAAACTGTTTGTAATGATGATGACGTTGTTTGTATTAATTTACTACTTTTTGAAGTGAAAACTTCTTTAGGCGCGCCTAGACAGATTTTTCGTTGGCTGTGAATTGAATTCATTCGTCACGCTCGGGTATGATAAGAAAGCTTCGGATAAACTCGGGACCATGGCTATTGGCCATCTAGAAATACGTCAGCCAATGGGAAATGCTGAAAGGGCGTGGGCAGGCCATCATGGCATGGCCATCTATAAACGCATCAGCCAATGGGAAATGGTGACGCATTTCTAGATGGACATGCCAAGATGGCGATGCCACGCCCTCCGGTTACACCCGTGTAGTTGCCAAGGTAAGCTATCAAATTCTGAGTTATAAGTTTTTACTTCTATCGGCAGTTCCTATGACTGCCATTTTTTTTCTCTAGTTATTAGTGAAATTGTAGTTTACAAATTTCTTATGTAAACTTTAAAATTAGGATTTCTGGTGTGTGTTGTGCAATCGTATTGGAACGCCTAAACGCATCGGGTTGAAGTTGGGAACGCAGATAGATAAATCAGGCATATCATAAAAGCTACTTCCTAAACCGAAAAACGCAGAAATCACTTGATAAATCCTAATATAAGGGAATAATAACAAAATATTTTGCATACATGCGTTCATTTACAGGCTTGCGGTTGTATGCTATGTGACAAAAGACGGCAATAGTTAGTGTTTTATGACTACATTGCTACCACCATTATTTTCTCATACTGTTTGTGTAAAAACACACAAATTCCACGTGAATTACAGACTGTTCCACGACGTGTTATGTTTGTGAGGATGCATAAAAGTAGTTGCAGCTAGCAATTAGCAACACAACCAAATGGAAAGTTTGAGTACCTATACCTTGAGTAAAAGTTAAACTCTTTTTATCTTTATTTAACGACATGCACACAAAATGATAATGTAATTGTATATTAATACAACTAGCATATCGTAAAAAAGAAACTACAACAAAGTTAAGCTAATACTGATACAATTAAATATATTTTATTCAAGACTAACCAAAATAAGTGTAATTCATTAACCCAGCATAAACGAATCAGAATCGCACTCGTTCAAGTTACCGCTGCGTCATTTCGCTCCATTTTTTATAAGCAAACCATTTAAAATGGTAACACTCACCTGAGGCACGGTTGATACATCGTAAGCTTTTAAATTAAAGTAGGTAACTGTCGTAAGCTATTTTCGGTTTTCCTCATACAATTATAGCTGCTCTATAATCTGGCTACATCTCCACATTTAGAAATAATATGCACTTAACGTTTTTAAAGTTCCATTTTGAATCAATAAACTAATAAAATGTTATGTCAGCCTTGTTATTCCCTGAAAAAGTAGTAGGTAGGTAATAAAAGCACCTATCCTTACACAGTTGATCCACCACCAACTCTTTAAAAAGGTTCACTTAAATTTTGAATGTGAACCGCCAAGATTTGAAATGCTTTACCATCTTCATTGTCTCCTAAAACTTACAACCTGGGTGTCTTCGAATCGAGAAGTCTTGCTTCATCTTCTTGAGAACACTTGCTTCATCTTCGGCAACAAAGTCACCTTCTACCAGGCGAGTTGGTGGCCCAACGAGGAACTTCAATCAAAAACAAACATTACAAAGCTGTTATCTTCAAGAGTAGAATTTATAGGTGCCTCATAGGCAAGCGTGCTCATTTTAGACTTGCTTCCGATCAGCGCTTCGGGGGTCTACCGCCTAACGCTTTGGCATTGCCGTCTCTTTCACTTCAAGCGAGAAGAAAAGAGACAGCAACGTCAAAGCTTCAAAGCGTCAAAGTGTTTTTCGTTAGGCGGTAGACACCCGGATGAGTACTCGTATCCAGTCTAACGCTATCCTATTTCATCACAATAATAGATATACATCCATTTGTCTCCTTTTACTTCTAATAAATTAACAAAGCTACTAAACAACAATTATTTCTTAGTTAGGTACTTTTGTACCAACAAACAGATTTATTTCAGTTATTTATGTATTAACAGTTAAATAGATTAATCATTCACTGATTTCGTCGCTGTTTCTGGGTCTTTCGCATTAAAGAATTGGCTCATGATCATTTGTACACTTCACTTTTGGAATATTAACCTTTTATGCGTAATCCGGCATTCTCCTTGCCTCAATCTTGATTCTTCATTCACTGATCTCATAAATAAGAAAGAAAAGTTAAATAATACGCCTTGATTAAAAGGGTATGCCGTTTAATACATGATTAAAATTCAGAACAAAGCATGTAATTTTTTATCTGTGTATACTCAGTTAATGACACAACTTTTTTTTTTATTGATAGTTTGTACCTACTGGACCGCCATCTTAGGTGATGTCATAGCATTGATAACACCTGATGTTAAGTGACGATGGAGCGTGCTTACAAAAAAAAACAATAAGTAATGACTTGAAAACACCCAAATAATATGCATCGGGATTAAGACACAATAGCCATCATCAATATTCATAGTTCTTATTACAAAAGTGGAGTCCAACCTCTTCGTTCGATTCCTTTGAAATTCAACCATGAAACGATGTGGGTTTCTCCAGCTAGTGGCAGTCCGGAAAAAGGGCAAAATGGACAGATCATTCACTCTTCTAAATGGATCAGATAAAGTACAGACGCAACTTTATGGCGATGTTCTTTGAAGTATTTTTCGAACAGGGGAGTCGTTGTCTTAGAGCCTTTTGAACCGTATACTATCAGGCGAATCGTGTGTTTTGTGCCGCTCTTCTTATTAAAAAAATGGTTGTCTGTAAAGTCGGTTTACTGACGATAGTTTAACGTGACAACGTCTTAAGAAAATACTGATTGTGTTAAGCGCCATCTAGGTAAAACATTCTGAAGCTTTTTGAAAAGCTGTTCAAAGCGCCATCTCTGGGTACATCATTGTACTAGCACAAGTTTTTAACTTCATATCGTCGCTTTTCTAAAACATGGACAGACTCCTTGAACGTAATACACATTTCACTAACTAGATGGTGCGAAAAGTAATAAGGCGAGGTAACGGTGGTAAATATTATCTATTCTATGGCGGTAACGTTACATGACGTCATGTTTTGCGGGCGTGCAGCCGGCTTCATCGAATTATAAGACGTTATCACGTCAAAAAATACTTGTAATAATTACGAGGCTTTTACGACCTTTAAAACGGAAAGCGAAATCACACGTTTAAATTTGTTTTTCAATCCATTTAGTTAAATGTTAATTTATTTTAAATGCCATGACTCATACTCCTTATAAGATCTCGTCTCAAATCGTAAACCCAATCTTGGAAGTATTTTAAATGGTCACGGGCCATTCTGGTTAACCAGATAAGATACTTATTCAAGACTGTACTTATTAAATACATTTAAATTAGTTCATGTGATCATAGTGTGTACCGTAACTACTTCATCTGTGCTTATAAGTTTAAAAAGGGCAACTTTAAATACCTCTTCAGGCTGGCAAAACTTTGTCAGCAATTCAGCATGTACAATTTGTGATAGCCATCGTCTAACGTCTAACAACGTGTAACGATTTGTAAAATATATTTTGTTGTGCTTTTCAAGTCAATTGTAATAAAAATGAACTGAGCAGTTTTATTAAAATAAATAAAATCTACAAAATAGGAATTGTTGACATTCAAATCATTTTTTTCCCCGAAATCTCGCTGATAGGTACTCTTATAGTTTGGTTTAGAAATGTTTTTAAAACTAATTTGCGCTGATACCTCTACAGTCTACACAATGACATATTACTCGTAGTTTGGTTTAAAACCTTTTTAAAAATAATTTGCGTGTGTTATGCACAGACTAAGTAGAGAGATACTGTGTTATGTTAAGATTGCAGCAAAAAGGTTAGTTCAGAAACGCCCCCGTGGCCGGAATGCAGGCTGCTGCTATGCCGGCCAGAGGCTATTTTTAGCTCGGCAACCTGGAGGCGGTACTTAAATGGACAAACCTGCATTACGTGGAGAAAACTGCAAAACCGGATCCGCTACGTGTAGCTACCGCATTGGTTTTATCTTCTATGCCTGTGTTAGCTGCACCTTGCTCTACTACGTACCTACTGTTACCCCAAAACAATACACCATAAGCAATCCATTTATGTTCCCACTGATCGAACTAAGAGCCTTCTCTGACAAGGAGGGAGTTAAAACCATAATCAATAAAGCATTGTTGGTTATGGTTTTGACTCTCTTGGCAAAGATGTCTTCCTTGACACATGCCGGTCATGTCTGATCTACCAATCCAGATTAGGCCATTTTTTCTGGACTCTCTCCTTGAAATAGAAAATCCCGAGGTCCAATAGCGGTAAATTGAATGAAACTGCTTACCTACTTAAATACAAAAAAATAAATAGTTAATTTTTTTTATAATTCGTTGTAAATATTATACAAGTAATGTTTATAGAATTCTAAACCTACATATATATACCTCTACATTGGTCTAGTGCCAGTAGGAATGGTGAAATTTCGAATTGATTATGTATTGAAAAACAATTCACTTATATTCTTTCTAGAATCTGCTTTGTAAGAATCCAACTAGCATCATAAAAAATATTGTTTTCTTTGACGTAAGTGCCTATATGTGTTACCGGTTTTTGTTATCAAAGTGCAGACGATATGACGTCACTGTGAACCCGTCCTTGTAGGTACTTACCGCTTGGCAAAATTCTTGAAATCGAACTAAGAGGTGTATTTGTGATGTCAAGAAATATCCTATTCTATTAATATTATAAATGCGAAATTTTGAATAGATGTGTGTTGCTCAATCACGTCGTAACATCTGAACGGATTGGGTTGAAATTTGAATTTGAAACACTGATATTAGTAAGATAAAATTTAGAATTACTTAAATTGTTATTCAACGTGGGAACGCTGCAAGCGTCATGGGCACCTTTGTGCCGGGAGCAGTTCGGGGCATGGACGTATAAAAAAGTCGGACGTAGTCTCGCTAAAACAAAAACTGTGTCCATCGAGTCGGCCAAATAATATGCACGTGTGCGCTGTCACATACAGGCTGGCACGCACACATCAGTGGGTCATTACACGCGCTACTTGTGTATACGTGTGCGTGTCAGACTTTTTTATACGTCCATGATTCGGGGTGGGTTATTCGGAGATTCGTTTATAAAGGGGCAAATTGATTGTGATCTGTGTGTTATTTAAGAATTAATCAAACCTAGAATTAAATAAGTAGTGGTAGGACTCTTGGCAGAGTCCGCCTGAGGAAGTACCACACCTTTGCCAGTTATTCTACCGCCAAGCAGTAATGTGCAAACATTACTGTGTTCCGGTTTGAAGGGCAATGTTTCCAGAGAATTTACTGGTCTTCGAGATATACCATCTTAGATCTCTGGGTGACGAGCGCAACGCAGCGGTAGCCAATGATTTGGACTCTTCATGTTCCGATAACTGCGTGTCACTGTGCTGTTACGTGGCAGGCATGTTGCTTACCATCAGGCACTTGGCCTGCTCCTCTCGTTAATCTTTATATAAAAAAAACATTTTCGTATTAAAAGCATTTCCTATATTTGACACATAAAAGTCGCAGTACCAACAAAGAATATTACATGAAGGTGGTCTCTTTACAATACACTTATCCGTAATAAATTTCCTTATCAGGTTTTTTCTCGTAAAGTCAATTTACCTCGCATAGTCACGTAATTAGTCAGTACGTTTGTTATCGACGCATGCATTTTTAATAGCTATGCCTAAGTAAACACGTCAAGTGCATTTGTATTATTGTTCATACATTTCATAATACATACAATTGTACCCCCAGGTCTTTTCCAGCCGTGAATTTCTCGAATGTTTCGACCCCTTAACCCAAGAAGGGTATAATAATAATATATAAATATAATATATTGGTGGACAATTCACACACAACACAATCTGACCCCAAACTAAGCAAAGCTTGTATGATGGCGGCCAGATAGCTGATATAATACTTATATAGTTTTAAATACATACTTATTATAAAATAAAGACTTAATTCATACGGTTAACTCACATAAACTACTTTTTTTAGTTTTACGCTTCTATCACAATGTGTGTTGAACAAACATTTCACTGTGGTTCTATCGAATTTGAATGTAATATAATATGTAATGGTCTATATTCTATCTTTATGTCAAAAAAACTATATTTAGTTTACAGTGGTAATATGGTGAATAACTTATGACTCAGAATTTCATAGGTCACTTTGGAAACTACGCGGGTGAAACAGAAGGGCGTGGCCATTACCATGGCCATCTAGATAGCCAATGGGAAATGATGACGCATTTCTAGATTGCCAATGGCCTTGGTCCCGAGTTCACCCGAAAATTTCTTATCATTCCCGAGCGTGACGCTAGAATTCAATTCAAAGACCAAGGAAAAATCTGTCTATGGTGTGCCAAAATAAACTTTCACTTCAAAAAGATTTGGTATCATGGGACACCAAGTAAATTTGGTTTACCTGATTTGGAAATTGGTAAACCAAATTCACCTATTTAGAATTTGGTAACCGATAACGAATTTTGTTCTTGGTAATAAGTGGTTCCCCGTTTATTTTTATTAAAGAGTGACGAGACGAGTAGGACACGTGCCTGATGGTAAACAACATGCCTGCCACATAACAGCACAGTGACACGCAGCTATTGGGACATAAAGAGTGCAAATCATTACCTATCACTGCACGGCGCTCGTCACCCAGAGACCTAAAATGTTATATCTCTAAGCCCTGTAATTTTTCTGGAAACATTCCCCTTCAAATCGAAACACATGTTTGCACATTACTGATTGGCGGTATAATAACTGGCAAAGGTGTGGTACTTCCCCAGGCGGACTCTGCCAAGAGTCCTACCACTACTAAAACGTTTCGTAACACCAGGCTATTTTCGTTTTCTAAAACAAAAAAAAACTACCCACATTTGAGGAGATGATTCAAGTGAGTAGCAACTGGCCTTTCAAAGTGTCAGTGGTCAATTCAGCAAATTGAACAGTAATTCATCAAGGCACGATCAATAAAACGTTCAATGTCAATAAACGCAGCGTGCGAGCGAGCGGTCACGACTGCACACAGCTGCTTGCTACCAGTGTGATGTTGCTTTAAGTGGCACAAGAACATTACGAACTAGCCTAAAACCTTATACGTCACTATGACGTGAGAACAGAAATTAAAAAAAAGTAGCCCACTTTATATTCCCACTAGGATTCGAGACCCTCTTTCGCAAAGTCGTATTAATATTATAAATATCAATGTTTGGATATGTGAATAATAGTTATTTGTTGTACAAGAGTGCAAAGTTGCTTTTTAACTTCGTGCTCAATTTTGATGACCGATCAAGCGAAGGGTTCTAAAATTACATTCACGAGCGCAGCGAGTGATTCTAAAATTAGAATCCTGAGCGTAGCAAGATAATCAAAAGTCACAAAGTGAAAAATCTTTGCACTAAGTGCAACACGTAATTTTTCATCCCGCCTTAGCGAGGTTACTAAATGCGCTTTGCGCATTATTAACAGTTTCCAGTCAATTCTGTTGGCGTCAAATAAACTTCTTGGTCGCTAGAATCACTTATTTCGGTTTCGGTCATCCTAAGGTTGCCTGGAAAATATCGCTATCAGCGATAAGGCCGCCCACTGTCGCACTTCTTTAAAATGTATTTTTCTTTATTTTCTGTATTTCGTTTTCTTTGGTGTGTCAATAAAGAGTATATCTATCTATCTTATTTCGGTTTTTCAGTTTTATTCAATTTCCCTGTTTTTAACGTGTTTTTAACGTTTTTAACGTAAACACGTAACGTTTAAGCGTGTAATTTTGAGAAAACATGGAGAGTTGACCGGTTGAGGTAAGGAGTATAATCTGTGTGCATGAAAAAGTGTCCGTCCAAATGCATGCAGGCAGCACTAATTAACTTAATTAAATTAATTAGCATCAGGGTAAAGGAAATAAATAAACGAACTAATCAGAATTAATGAAAAAAGTATTCTAGATGTTTTGATGTTCTCTACATGTTTTCTTAAAATCGTAATTATTTGATGTTATATTTACTACATTATTTTGTACTAGGTACGCTTGTACCTAGTTGAAGTTTTCTGTTAGTAGATAACTATTTTGGTCGTCAATAATATTAAATTATTTAACTCGGCATACTTCAATTCGTTTACAATTGATCATGCAATTAATTGCGCGCAAAGGATTAAAAAAAAGTATGTACACCAAGGAGGCCCCGAGCCTGAATTTTTAACAAATTTAAAAAATGTATGATGAATTCGGCACCAAGAAGGTAGAATATGAGGTATGAATAGGTTTATCTATGATTTAAATTCAAACCAGTGCACACGATGTTCTAAATTCAAATTTACTTTACTCTCTGGTGGGTAAAATAGTACATTGTTCACCGAGAGGAGAAAGTGACCGATTACCGTCGAGGGTGTAGTTTGAAGCCCGAGCCGCAGGCGAGGGCTTTAAAACACCCGAGATCGGGAATCGCACTTTCTCTCGAGTGATACATAATGCTTTATACTACACCTACGAGGAAAATAAATCTCCCGCTCAGATGCGTTTTCTCGCCGCATATTTGTTCGATATGCAATGACGTACTTTCTATCGTAAATTTGATAAAGTATCAAGGTACTTTCCGAGCAGGTGTAGTATAAACTAATTTTGCGCCCTGGTATCGAGGAGCAAAAGTACTCTTTCCGAGGTGGTGGGATGCACAATCAGTTTATCGGTAAGTAGGTATAAACTTTTTTTATTTTTTTTATAAAAATTCCTCGTAGATTTCGTTGTTTCATGGTTGATGTTCCAAAGAGTCGAACGAAGAGGTTTGACCAGTGCCTGATTAAGAGTTCTGACCGCCCTAGGCTAATTATGAGGACGCGCCCCCACCAGAGGGTCTACCGGCCAGGTAGGTAGGTACCAGGGCAACAGAAACAGTAAAGAGTTTCAATTACCTACCTCCAACAGCCCAGCGTTTATCTCCAGATACCAGAACAACAGAAATATTAAAGAGTTGCGTTTGCCCCTAGGCACAGATTAATAAAGTTACTACGTAACTAGGTACCAGTACCAGGGCAACAGCAAGTTTTCACTTCTATTGGCAGTTCCTATGACTGCCAATTTTTTTATATTAGTATTGACTTTGTTTCCTTGTGTACAAATTTTAATATGATTTATACCAGGTCTTTTTTAAAAAGGCACTCAAGAGCCTACAGCACCCTCAAAGTATTCGAAAGTATACCCCGGATTTCTCCGGCAGTGATTTGGTGACTGATTCGCGAGATCGCACTCACACTCGACAGCGACCTTATCGCTGACTCTATCGTAGAGCTGTCACTGACCCTGTCGCGGGGGACAGAACCCTTGCAGACCAACAATGCAACGGAAACCAGCAGTACTTTAGCGTCACCTTTTCGGGAGGGCCACCACCTCACCTTCTGAAATAGGGTGCTGGACGGCATTGAACGTCCGACATCTCAGGCTCTGTAAGTGGATGGTGTAGGTACGAACCAGAGGGGCTCCCTATCGTCACTACTTCCTCCTTCGCGGAGAAGCGAGAGTCAACCTCCTTCTTGCTCTTCAGCTATCTTCATCTGCGACTTCTGCGAGATAATGATTTCTCAAAAGGAAACCACCGCCTCCCATGACCTCTCACTGTTGAACTTATTGGCTAAGGTAGTAGGCAGTAAGAGGTCCGCCACTCCTCTTTCTTGGCTTTGGTTTTGCTATTGCTCTCTCTATAATTTCAAGCTAAAAGAAATAAGGTGCCGTCTGATGCACCCGCGCCCTATAGTATCAATGTCGCTCTCACTGAACCCACTTCAGCGTCGGTTCTGAGACAGTTCGCTCTTCAGGTTGACGCAAATACGCCCCAAACTTCCATCTAATCAGCTGATCTGCTGTCAAATACCGAAATGTTACAGTGTCAGCTTGTCAGCGACAGACACGCCACACACCACAATTATTAGAGGCAGAGCTTGCAGGTGCAGCTGAATGTGTCCGTCAGAAACCACGGAAACAGATGGCCTCCAACTAGTGAAAAACCACCTCTAGGCCGATGCTCCTAATCCTGGCTACCACTGTCGCCAGCACCGCCACCTCGTGAAACCTCCGCCCCTCTCACAATAACCAGCGTGCCGTTGGCATAATAAGCGACACCGATGCAACACAGTTTGCAAGTCGTAAGTCGGCCCACTACCACCCATACACTGTGGATATTCCCAAAATCCGTACAAAACGGTTTGAATCCACTTTTCTCGTACGTACAGCTTTAGAGTGGTATAAGTTGCCGGCATCCTTGTTCCGTGAGAGATACAATCTAGAACTTTTCAAGGTCAGAGTGAATAGGTACTTTCTAGGTCAACGTCCGTCATCTTCGACCACACCGTCGCTTACCATCAGGCGAGTTGGTGGTCACACGCGGACCTATACGCGATAGAAAAAAAAAGTTAGCGCTGCTTATTTGTAACCGAACAACCGAAGTGCCACAGGGGTAGCGTAGGAGCAAACTCCTGTCGAACCCCACTTGACATGAGGATAAGCTCCCTCTCTTTCTATTGTTGGGGACACCACCTCTCTGTGAAAAAGGTAGTCTCTTACGATGCACCATAGATATTGGGGTACCCCATCACTTCTGTTGTGGTTGTGGTGCGGTTGATTGGGATGTAGAACGCCTTTACTATGTTAGGAGACACCGTAAACAATACGCCGCCACTGGAGTACACCTTCCTTCGGACCTTTGGACGAACGAGGTCGGTCGTGGAGAGGTCTTTCTGAAACCCGAACTGTCCCTTCG
Source organism: Ectropis crepuscularia (assembly GCA_963693475.1). NCBI lineage: Eukaryota > Metazoa > Arthropoda > Insecta > Lepidoptera > Geometridae > Ectropis > Ectropis crepuscularia. The sequence continues at coordinate 29,856,165 of OY856339.1, read as the reverse complement.
ACAAGTCCAGATGATTTCAGCGCGCCCCTCCAGATCCTCGCGCCCTAGGCTGCAGCCTAATTAGCCTAAGGGTTAATCAGGCCATGGGTTTGACTCTACTTTTGTAACAAGAACGTCTACGATATGAAACGCGTTGCTTGAGTGGGGGTTTCGCGATGGCTGTAACCATCTTGACCAATTCTTTATTAGGTCAACCTGTACGAGTATGTCACTTTGTAATTAAATCTAAGGTAACTAACTTAACCATCATCCAAGGATTCTAGCGTCAAATAAGTGCAAAAATTAGCAGCTGTATGTAGTTTTGATGACAATACAATAATTGGTACTGTCGAACTGATCTGATGATGGATCCGGAAGATATGAACTGGAACTTCATGATGGAACATGGTATCATAGCTGTGTTTGGATTTGTTAGAAAAGTCTTGTAATGAACTTTGACGACGATTAGGTTTCAAAGTCTGATGATGAAGCCGGAAGATAGGCACAGGTATTCCATGATGAAAAAACACGCATTTAACTAGTAGGATCTTTTGTATAAGCGTGTTTTTTAACTATTAATTAATTTCTAGGTAAGCTCCAGCGTAGACCGCATCGTCGCTTAACAACAGGCAAGATGGCGGTAAAGTGCAAAACTATAAAAGTTAAAAAAAAATTTGACGTAAACGCCAATTAATACATCGGTCAATGCTTGATAACTTACATAAGACGTAAGTCGTAACCAACAGTTAACCGTGCTAATGATTTAAACAGTTGTTATACATAACAGTTGACAGACGGTTAATTAATGGCAGGCTTTGAAATAGGTTATTATTTGTTTTCCTTGAAGGAAAAACATTACGTAAGTGAAGCCACATAAAAATGTCATTTCAATGGTAATTGTATCTAGCACTAGCGACCCGTCCCAGCTTCGCACGGGCGCAATGCTGATACTAAATCTATACTAATAAAAATTGTTATTGTGGGGTTTCTCTAAGACAGACATATTATACCATTCCGGACTTTTTGTAGACCTAAATACAAATACAAATACAAAAATCTTTATTGCTGTTTGTAGGTAAGATAAGATAATACAAAACATTTTAAAAGTTGCCCCATACAACCTTTTTATTTTTAAAGCGTTTACAATGTAAGCGCTAAAAATGTGTTTATTTATGATAGCACATTAGAAACCTTTAAAATTATCAGTGTTTCTCTACTATTTTATGTACGTCTGTCTACCTTCCTCTTAAATCGCTATAACTTCTCGTAGGCCCTTGAGGAAGTCTCTGAATGGGGCGAAACCAATCTGGCCAAGTTTAACGAAGGAAAGACGCAGGCGTGTCTGTTCTCCGCAAAAAGGAGTCCATTTCAACAGACTCCTACTTTTCGAGGTGTATCCGTACCGGTTACTGATCATCTTGAGCTTTTGGGCGTTACCTTGACCTCTACGCTCAACTTTGGCTCGTATATCGAGTCCAAGACGGAATTAGCTGCCAAAAAACTAGGTGTCCTCTCAAAGGTGCTTCAAATCTGAACAATTACTTCTGTTATACAATGCACAGATTCGGTCTTGTATGGAGTACTGTTCGCACCTTTGGGATGGATCGGCTAAGAATCAGCTTGAGGCTCTGGAATCGATCGAGAGGCGTGCCAAAAGGCTCATAGGCCTTTGCCTTTACACTCTAGTGCAAAAAAGACTTGACAAAGTCTTGAGCATCGCCGCAAAATTGCTAGCTTATCGGTTTTTTATCGGATACATTCGGAGAGTGTGTAACTGATCTGCATGATCTAATACCACCTTGCCCTTTTTTCTATCGGACTTCTCGTAACTCGAAGAAGCGGCACCGTTTCATGGTTGATGTTTTAAAGACACGGACGAAGAGGTGAGACTCTAATTTTGTGATAAGAACGTCTAGGCTGTGGAATGAGTTGCCTGAGTGGGTTTTCCCTGATAGCCATAATTTTGGTGTCTTCAAATCGAGAATGAATCGGTTTCTTCTAGGTAAACACGCTCCATCGTAGACCGCATCGTCGCTTAACATCAGGTGAGATGGCGGTCAAGTGTAAACCTATAAAAAAATTTAAAAAAAAATGAAAAAAAGTTTATTGTGGCAATAACAATAGACATAAATCGATAACATGATACAAAACATTTTAAGAGTTGACCCACACAAACTGGCCTCTTCTTGTAGAGGCAAGCAATTATGTCTGCCAAAATAAATTGTTTTTGTCTTAATTTATAAAATTAAAAAAGAATATTAATGTATGCAATTAAAAAAGAATAAAATATTAGACATCTGATTAAAGGCTTCTTCTTCTTCACACTTCATATTCCCACTGTCAAATTCGTATCTCTCTACCGATACAGTGTTACAATTCTATACTACTCGTATCGTAGACAGGTATAGACTAGAAGGATTTCCGTAGAAAAACGCTGAAAAGTCACACAATAATTTTTCAATATGCTCCAGATGTTGTCAACCTTCATAGTCACATGACATTTACAGCCTACATTGTAAAAATGCCTTTACAGTATAATCGGTACTTACCAAGGTTACGTACGCAGTTAGTTAGGTGTACCACTGATCATGTCGAACCTTGCGGCGCGGTTGCCAGCTTAATGAAGTTAAAATACAAATAAATTAAAAACAAAGAAAATACACACTGTCAAAACATTGTACCTTCTTTTTTTCGATATCAGTGAAAATGCATTCGTCATCAGCCTACTCAACATTTTTTTAAACGGGCAGAGCTTTTGCTTATAAAACAGAAATACAATGAAAATTATACTATGCTACATACCTAACTACTTACACTAAGCACATGTGAATTATCCATACCTAAACCAATGAAGGTATAAAGATAATCAAGACGCTCAAACCAGTCAGGAAGCGTTGAATGTGAAGATAGTATCTGACTAAATTAACGTTGTTTATATCATCGTTCGAGGATATTTGACATCCATCAACACGATTTCGGCTTTCAAGTAGTTGGGTACAGCTTGGACGTAGCTTGGACTCTCTTCTGGTGAGGAGGAAGCCTTGAGTCTTGGCTGGGTATGTGACATACAATGGTGTGTTTGTGTATGTATGCTTTAAAATGTTTGTTACCTATATTTATAAATATTACTATGACTATAACTACGACTAAGTATGTATGATTTACAGGACAAATAGATAAATCTCTGGGTGACGAGCACAGCCTAGCACTGCAGGCAGTGAGTTGGTATTCAGATCATTCAGATGTTTGAATTAAATTCATTTTCAAAATGTCCTCATGTGCCAAAGAAACCGCCTCTATCAAAGTGGATACGCCTTTGCTATCATACATTTTAGTCCCAAAAGAAATAAAGTAGTTACCAATAGAGACTAAATGGTAAACTAGTTTAGGTTTTGGTTAAACTAGCGACCGCAACGTTTTCAGTCTAAATTTAAATTAACCGCTGTTATTTTGCCTAATAAATGTAAAAAAATAGGCTACATCAAAACAGTAGCTACTAATGAGGAGTAAAACATTAACGTAAAAATAGTAGATCTACTATTCCATCAGCAGCGCTGGTAACATTTGCAGTCGCCTTGGACCTAGACAGGCCTAGCCTTAGAGCTAGGTATTGTGAGAAACCTAATGTCGATGATAAATCAGTTTCTAGAAATTAATGAGTACCTACTTTATGAGTATATTCATATCGCAAATAAGTAGATAGGTTCCACCTATCTATTTCGAAGATTGACCATAAACAGCATGGGTGGCCAGTAAGGTGATTATTTACGGGCACTCTTGCACAGAATACAATTTTAATAAAATTACTAATAATAATAATGAAGGACGGTACGGTCGACATTTGTCGGGCATGCCGCCGTCCAGACGAATTTCTTCGTCATATTATTTCCTGCTAACGGCGAGTACTTGGACAGACATAACCTAGTAGCCAGGATCATCCACCAGCAACTTGCTCTTCGATACGGCCTTGTCGAGTCCGAGGTGCCGTACTATAAGTACGTACGACCAGTTCTCGAGAATGGTCGTGCGTTGCTCTACTGGGACCGCTCTATCATCACTAGTACTAAAGTAATACTATATGATAAGAGTGATGAGTGATGAAAAACACTATATTAGCATCACAAAACTATAAATAATAATAATTATATACGGTTACGGGCTTCCATGCTACAAGCTTCGTATAGTGTGAAAATATATGGTACTATGACCAAAATTAAAACAAAGTTTACAAAAAACGAAACAACACATTACGATCACCAAAGGCGATCGTATCGATGAAAACAATCTCTTCAAAATTACCTCTTGTTTTTTTAAGGAAGGAAGGACAGTTTAGGCTATTACTGTTTTTTTTTCTTCAGGTCATCATAAAACAATGTTGTGTGCGAAGGTACTTTTTATCCCGGAAAAGGTTACTAGCCGATCTAAAATCACAGCTACCACTTCCATGATATAAGCCAATTTCCTACACTTATTGCCTCGCACATGCATGTTATGTAGTGTAAATCACCACAGATATACATAGACACAGTAAATCAGACCAGCATCAGATTTACAACTGTTTTTGCGACTAATTGATCACTCGTGCTAACTGTTTAAAATACGTGCCGCTAAAGTCACTGTAAATTTCTTCATACAATCGTCACGTTGTTTTCGATACAAGTCGCACTCAGCATATTGCATTGAGAAAAACCTTCGCCCAAAATAACAGAATATTGAAAATTGAAAAGAATTGGTACGCGTTCGTTGGTCTCTTACTAACCCCTAAACTAGCATGTGTATTTGTAAACGAGTACGGTAATTTAACCGTTTTTTTACCGGCCGTACATGTTAGCAGCACAATAGGTTCTTGCGCAAGAGTGCAGGTTCTTTGTGTGAAGTGTTGCAATTAGGTAACATCTTGTTTTGCACTCATAACTGCCATTGTTTTAAGTTTCGACCTCTATCAGTGCACTCTAATTAGTGGTGCAATGCATTCCAATTTAAATATTAAGATCTACTTCTTTTGGTGCGCTTGGAAAAAATGATTAAATTGATTTTTTAACGATGGCGATGTAGCAAAAAAAAATGGCTGTCATAGGAGCTACCGATAGAAACTTATGACTCAGAATTTGATAGCTTACTTTGGAAACTACGCGGGTGAAACCGGAGGCCGTGGCCATGAGCTAGGCCATCTAGAAATGTTAACGCATTTCTAGATAGCCAATGGGAAATGCTGACGTATTTCTAGTTGGCCAATTACCATGGTCCCGAAGATTTCTTATCATTCCCGAGCGTGGCGCTAGAATTCCATTCACAGCCCACGAAAAATCTGTCAGTGGCGCCAAAATAAGTTTTCACTTCAAAAAAGATGTGATGAAGTTGACTGACAACTGTTTCTTTAGAGTGAAATTTTACACACTGAAGTCAACTGTGCGTTTTTACAGGTACTTGTTGTCAAGCTTTTAGATTATTTTTTTGGAATATAAAATGACGAGACGAGGAGGACATGTATTGTGCCTGATGGTAAGCAACATGCCACATAACAGCATAGGTAGTAAGTAGTAACACGCAGCTATTGGAACACAAAGAGTCCAAATCACTACCTAGCACAGTAATGCGCTCGTCACCCAGATATATCAGATGTTTTATCTCGATGCTCTGTAATTGCACTGGAAACATTGTCCTATAAACCGGAACGCAGTAATGTTTGCACATTACTGCTTGGCGGTAAAATAACTGGCAAAGGTGTGGTACTTCTCCAGGCGGACTCTGCTAAGAGTCCTACCACTACTATACCGAACGTTTTTAAAACCTCCTTACTTACTGTAGTGGTAGGACTCTTAGCAGAGTCCGCCTGGGGAAGTACCACACCTTTCCCAGTTATTCTACCGCCAAGCAGTAATGTGCAAACATTACTGTGTTCCGGTTTGAAGGGCAATGTGTCCAATGAAATTACAGGTCTTAGAGATATAACATCTTAGATCTCTGGGTGACCAGCGCAGTGCAGTGCTAGGTAATGATTTGGACTCTTCATGTTCCAGTAGCTGCGTGTCACTGTGCTGTTATGTGGCAGGCATGTTGCTTACCATCAGGCAAATTTGTACTGCTCGTCTCGTCACTCTTTATTTAAAAAAAAAAACTTACCGATGAATACCTTCCTATTGTTAGTTAAAGAAAGAAACCAGAATACAATACAATTTCCGCTGCAAAATAACCGATTCAAATAGTCCTCACAGACAAAAGAATTTGTTCGCATTTCTTAAAATAAAATATTAGAATCACAAATTATACTGCATTGTCCGTGGAGGCTTGTGTGGAATATCAAGTAGCTTCCAACTTGTAAATCTGCTAGTCACTTACTAGTAGGCTCGTAAATATAGCGAAGTATTTCTTTATTTCCCTCCGAAATACTAAAATACAAAACCAGCATAGGTAGAGTTTAGTTTTTTTTTTTTACTATCATAGTAATTTTACCACCACACCACCAGACTACATACAATCTGAGTTCCATAGCCAGATCTGGAAGCCTACTCTGTTTCTACGAAAACGAAATTTCGAAAAAAAACTCGCGACTTTCTTACTCTCGTTCTACTTCGTTTCGTCCGATACAACATTGTTTGACGTTTAAATGTTCTAAGCATACTCTAATTAGGGTAGGCTTAGAACATTTAAACGGACAAAACGACGGATCGAAGTAGAATCGGAGTTGGAAAATCGAGAGTTTATTTCGAAATTACGTTTACGTTGAATTAGAGTAGACGTCCTGTTCTGACGTGCTTGAGCAAGGAACATTGTAACTTTGACATAAATTTATAAACTTACTAGTGACCCGCCCCGGCTTCGCATGGGTGCAATGCTGGTACTAAATAAGTATATATAGAATCAACAATATGGTTATTGTGTTCCTAAGAGATAGACATTTACTATTGCACAGGGCCGGATTTAGGGAAGGGGAAACGGGGCATGTGCCCCGGGCTCTCCATAACAGACACTTCCGAAAAAAAAACAAATTTCGACAGTTAACATCTTTTACGTTAACTTTAAACCATTTGTAGTCTCTAGCTCACACGGTTCAGTCAGCGTTTGCAGTGTAAGCGCAAAAAATGTGTTTAGGTATTTATGACATTACATTAGAAACCTTTAAAATTATCCATGTTTCTTTGCTATTTTATGCACGTATTATACATAAATAAACCTTCCTCTTGAATCACTCTATCTATTAAAAAAAAATGGCAGTCATAGGAACTGCCAGTAGAAGTGAAAACTTATAACTCAGAATTTGATACTTACCTTAGAAACTACACGGGTGTAAACGGAGGGCGTGGCCTCGCCATCATGGCATGGCCATCTGGAAATGCACCAGCATTTCCCATTGGTTCACGCATTTCTAGATGGCCATGCCATGATGGCGAGGCCACGCCCTTTCAGCATTTCCCATTGGCTGACGCATTTCTAGATGCCCAATCGCCAATAAGTTCCCGAGTTTACCCGAAGATTTCTTATCATACCCGAGCGTGACGGTAGAATTCAATTTACACCCCACGAAAAATTTGTCTAGGCGTGCCTAAAGAAGTTTTCACTTCAAAAACCCGCATCAAAATCTGTTTGGTGGTTTTAGAGATCTAACCGTATATAGGGACGGACAGTCGAAGGAACTGACTTTGTTTTTATACTATGTAGTGATGATTATAGTGATTTAGAATATTTAGTAAAGAAAGCAGAACGCGTTTGTTTTTGGTAAATCACTACGCAACGAGGAATGAGGTCATCAGGTCGCTGATAGCCCTGCATTTCACTCGCCACGTACTCCCGTGGGCATTCCCCTCCGACCGCCGCTTTAGCAACCATTGTGCGTCGCTAATCGATAATGTTGTTTATAGATGGAACAGTTGTATTGCCTCTGAAACCTCTTGAGGCTCTTGAAAATGTTGAAATAGCTTTGAGAATTTTAATTGTGAAATTTGGGTCTAAAAATATACGTTGTAATGACGTCAAAAGAGAACAACCATTTGATATTTTCAGAAAGCTTTTAATTACTTAGTGAAAATTGTTCTCAATTAGGTAAGCGGGTGCGCCAATGTTTCATTATTATGTAACAGATATTTGATAAGTTCCTATACGTTAACACAGATTAATAAATACGTTAACGTCAGTATTTTACATACATTTTCATCCATGTATCACATACTAGCAGCGTCCCACGGTGTTACCTGCGTAGTTCGCGCTCCCGTTATTTTCCCGGGATAAAAATAAGCCTATGTGTTCTTCCAGATTATAATTTCTGTTCCAAATTTCAACCAGATCCGTTCAGATGTTTCGACGTGATGGAGCAACAAACATCCAAACTATGATATTAAAATTTTAAAATTAACTAGCAGTACCCGCGGATTTACCCGCGCAGTTCCCTTTCCCGTTATTTTTCCGGGATAAAAAGTAGCCTATGTGTTCTTCCAGACTATAATCGTAACTGCGTTCTAAATTTCAGCCCGATCCGTTACGACGTTAAGATGTGATTGAGCAACAAACATTCAAACATAGACAGTTATGATATAAGTAGGAAGCATTTGTAGGATTGCTTTAAATCCTTATAAATGGTTAAGTCCACGTTTGACCACCAATACGTTAGTCAGTATACCTACGCCCAAGCGTGCCTCTGTAACACATGATCCTAGAACGTACCCATTCATTGTACTATACTCAGGTATCAATCACACTCAATTTTCGTTCGACTCTAGTCACGATTAAAGTTTACAATAACCACCTCTGTAGCTGATACGAACTGGTTTATCTACTGTGTTAATTTTGAGAACGACCAGTGTTCGTATTATTGCAACAATCCATGACAATGGAACCGTATTATTATCAGACGCAACACTATTAATTCTTAATTTTGATAGCAGTAACTTTGTTATATTCGACTAGTTTGATATATTTTATATACTTACCTACATACATTACATTTGTTTTTAATCCTTGATTCTTTTTTTTTTTAAAATAAATAATGACGAGACGAGCAGGACATGTGCCTGATGGTAAGCAACATACCTGCCACATAACAGCACAGTGACACGCAGCTATTGGAACATGAAGAGTCCAAATCATTACCTAGCATAATATTATTTCCTTGCGCAGTGCACTGCGCTCGTCACCCAGAGATATAAGTTGTTATATCTCTAAGCCCTGTAATTTCACTGGAAACATTGCCTTTCAAACCGGAACACAGTAATGTTTGCGCATTACTGCTTGGCGGTAGAACAACTGACAAAGGTGTGGTACTTCCCGGACTCTGCCAAGAGTCTTACCACTACAACAATTGATACAACTCAATTGTTGTTTTATTTGCTTGATATCCGAGAGTTGGCATATGTTGAGGCAAGCTGAAAACTTGTCATATTATACCCCAACACGGAGGTGCAGACGTACCTGGCTAGTGAGTAGCGGGGCAAACTCATGTTACATGTCGGTTTCCTCACGGTGTTCTTCTTCGCCGTTTTGAAGCCAGCGGCATTACGCACATGACTTCGAAGAGATAGTGGTGCGCATCGAATCAGGGTCTCCGGATCCGCAGTTGCCGTTCTCCCGACTACACCAGCCGTAACTTTCCATGTGCTGAGTACTCTAGTAATTTTAGGGTTTACGCTTACCATCTAACGATGAAATAACAACATGAATGCCCAAAACGCATTCCTCAATGACTCTTTTTAAAACTGGTAGATTGACTGACCTACATAGCTCTGTCCATCATTATATCCAACAATCGCCATCTATGATACACTCGTCACATCCAATTCATGCCAGTTCAGAACACCCATTGTTGCAAAATTTACTGCACTCTTCAAAACATCGCCGCTACACCCTCGACATAAAGTTCACATTGCAACGACAAAAACCAGCATTGTAAACGCAAATAACTGCATATCAGGAACGGTACCTATTGCTGAAATTATTCTGCTATATTTCACTCAGTTCGTGACGTGGAATGTTTTATTGGCCATCAAACGCATCTGGTTTCGTCTAGTTTCGTCGACGCTATAACTTGTCTTAAAATTATCGGCTTGCGAGATCAGGAGTGAATTTGAAACTGAATATACTTGTTTTAAGAGCTCTATAATACACTCACATTTACTATCTTTAAGTACTCAGTTGTATAACAAACTAGGAACACCCTGCGTTTTTTCCCGCGTAGTTCCCGTTCCTGTTATTTACCCGGGATAAAAGTAGCCTATGTGTTCTTCAAGACTATAATTTAACTCTTTCTGTTCAAAATTTCAACCCGCTCCATCTATAGTAATATTATAAAGCTGAAGAGTTTATTTGAACGCAATCTCGGGAACTACTGGTCCGAATTTAAAGATTATTTCTCTGTTGTATAGTCCATTCATCGATATGGCTATAGGCTATTTAACATTACGCTTCTATCAACAGTACAACCTTGGAGTTGATAACGTTCTCAGAATAAATATATTTAATGGGAGAAATTTTGAGCTAGGATATATCTCTAACTATGATAATATGTTTCAAAATGGTGCGTCACTATTCGCGATCAGGGTAAGACGTCTTTTGTTTCTAATTTTTCTACATGGTAATGGCTAATATAGATATTTACGATTACTACAGTCGAGATAGACATAAAACTAGCCTGAAATAGAAAAAATTCCTGGGAGCGATTTTTTTTTATGAAACGTCGGGGAGGGTGGTTGGAACTTTGGTTCCGAACCGAACCGAAGTTGAAGTAAATAAAATTGCACCCATTACGATTTTTTTGATAAACTTGATAGTATAACTCTGCAAATATTGATCCTAGCGTAAAAACTATATGAAGCAAACTTGTTTCCAACAACTTTGGTAACCATCATTTCTGCTCTAAAGTTGAAAATTAACGAGTTATTTCACAAAAACTTTAAAACAAGATGGCGGCGAACCCTCTAGCGGGATTAGTTAGAAAATCGAAATTTATACTTCCAACCACCCTCCCCGACGTTTCATAAAAAAAATCGCTCCCCGGAATTTTTTCTATTTCAATGTCTGCCTCTACTGCGCTAGATGAATTAGACGAAAATCTGCAAGTGATGTGTCACACCATTGAGAAACCTGAATTTTGCACTAAATATATTTCTCCTTACAACTTTAAAATACTATCGCATAATATAAGGAGCCTAAATCGAAACTTTTCCAATTTACTTCCGACGCTGACGAGGATGAAGTGTGAGTTTGATGCTCTAGTTTTTTCGGAGTGTTGGCTTGACGTGGACTCTAATACGAGGGTCAAACTGAAAGTTCTTAGAAAATCAAAAACTGATTACATTAGCCAGTTATTAGTTTTATTATATCTTTTCAAAATATTGTCCATTCACGTCAATACACCGCTGCATGCGATGGAACCACTGGGAAAAGCACTTTGCCCACTCGTCCTTAGGGGTCTCTTCAATGGCATCGCGATACGCAGCCACCGCTTCTTCAGCATTCATAAACCGCTTTCCTTTAAGTTTTTCTTTAATTTTTGAAAATAAATAAAAATCACTCGGCGCGAGGTCGGGGCTATACGGCGGGTGACCCAGTAATTCAACGTTTGATGTCGCCAAATAGTCGATCGTTCGCTTGGCGGTGTGCGATGAGGCGTTGTCGTGGTGAAGGAGGATCCTACTGCGAGGTCGTTTCTCTCGAACTTTTTCCAAGACAAGTGGCAAACAATTGGTAGTGTACCATTCTGCAGAAACTGTTTTTTGATCCTCTAACACAATTGTTGCGAAATGACCTATCCTTCCAAAGAACGAGGCCACCATTTTTTCCCCGCACTTCGATCTCTCTTCACTTTAGTTGGCAACTCCTCGAAAGGAAACACCCACTGAGCAGATTGTCTTTTGGTTTCAGGATCATAACAGTAAATCCAGCTTTCGTCACCTGTTAGTATGTCGAACACAGCATTTGAGTCACCTCCGTTAAATCTTTCAATCATTTTACGGCACCAATCCACACGATGGAGTTTTTGAGCCTCAGTCAAATTATGAGGTATCCACCGGGCGCAAAGCTTCCTGACCGCTAAATGTTCGTGTAGGATTTTGTGCACTTGACTCATACCGATGCCTAAGCTTGTCCGAATCTGCTGATAGGTCACTCTTTTGTCAGTCTCTATCATACGCCGCACAATACAGATGTTATCTTCAGTCGTCGCCGTAGAAGGCCGTCCCTCACGTAAATCATCAGTGAGATTAGTGCGACCACGTTTAAACTCATTAAACCAGTGGTAAACAGTCGCACGAGATGGGGCTTCATCGTGAAAGGCCAATCGTAGTCTATCATAACTTTCTTGTTGACTTAAATGACATCGAAAGTCATAAAAATCATTGCACGAAAATTTTCTCGTGTTAAATTCATGTTGACGTGACACAGACAATTTTCAATTTGCCGCCAAATCGTAAAACAAATGACAAATGAATGAAGTATATACTCAGTAATATTGGCAAAGAGTTCTATTTTCAAATTTTAGAATTATTTTTTTATTATATTGTTTATAAGTGGCCAGTTCTAAGAACTTTCAGTTTGACCCTCGTATACCGCAGCTCCCGGGGTATGAGGCTTTCCACTCCACAACAATAATTAATAAATGTGGAGGTGTTGTTGTGTACGTTAGAGACTGTTGGTCGGCGTCATCCTATGAACCGAAATTCGAGGAGGCTAATTGCCTTGTGGTTACTGTGGGTAAACTGTTGAAAATAGTCGCTTTGTACAGATCGCCAGCGGGTAGAGATCTAGAGGTTTTCAACGATAATTTGGATAAAATTTTACTGAGTAATAAAAATTGCAACACTATTTTAGTAACGGGAGACATAAATATAAACCTACTCGAAGAACCGCCAGGTAAGAACAATGCTGCCTATCAGTGCCTCATGGCTGGTCATGGTTTTTTACCAGCAATAACCCAACCAACCAGGGGGCCCGCATGTCTCGACCATGCATTTATAAAGACTCAGGGCAAGGCTCTGGGCCTAATCTGCATGTCCTCAGTGACTGACCACGACATTCTCTGTCTTGGTATGTCTCTTCAAGTAGGAAGAAATAGACTTATTAAATCCACCATATCTAAAACGAATTTCCTCAATGTCGCCGAGGATCTAAAACTAGTCGATTGGAAACAGGTATTGACCGAACAAGATGTGAATGTCGCGGTTTCAGTTTTTAATCAGGTTATAACCAAAGTTTTCGTTAAGCATACACACAAAATAAGAATCAGCCGATCAAAAAGAAATATTAAGCCGTGGATCACGCCGGGACTGCTAAGGTGTATGCGACATAGGGACAACTTACACTTTAAGCTGAGAAATAATCCTCAAGATGAATTACTTAAGATCACATATGTACGCTATAGAAATTTTTGCAATGATTTACTCCGCAAACTCAAACTTGATTATGCCAATAAACAACTTACCAAGAATAATAGCAATTCGAAAATGCTCTGGAAATCTGTTAAGGAAGTTTGTGACATACCGAGTTCTAAAAAGACATCAAGTGACACTCTGAAAAGTATAGATAGCGATTCTCAAATAGCGTTGGATAAGTGTAATAAACATTTTGCCAAGACGGGTTCTAGACTCGCCACAAATATATTAAATAAGTTGAATGCTTCTCAAGAAACTCTAGCTCGGCAACTGAAATCTGGAAAAAATATCAAAAATTCATTTTACTTGGTTCCCACAGATTATGGTGAAATCAAGAGTATCATCCAGAATCTGAAAACTTATAGTGCTCCTGGATTTGACTCCTTTACACCTTTATTGCTCAAATACGCCAAACAATCATTGTTACAACCACTGACTCACATCTGCAACCTCAGTTTGGCGTCGGGTATCTTTCCGGACTGCTGGAAAACGGCGATGATTGTTCCAGTCTATAAATCTGGTGACAAGATGGACCTCAACAACTACAGGCCGATTGCGCTTCTTAGTATTGTCTCAAAAATATTGGAAAAACTGGTAAACCAAAGACTTGTAAACTTTATTGAAAAATATAATCTACTCAACAACAATCAATTCGGTTTTAGAAGGGGAAAATCAACTGAAGACGCAGTTCAACTCTTGACTGAGACAGTGGCCTCCCACTTAGATAGAAAGAGAAGGTGTATCGGTATTTTCCTCGACTATTCCAGGGCTTTTGATTCTATATCCAGAATACTCCTACTTAAAAAGCTGGAGTCTTTGGATACCCAAAGACTCCAGCTTTCTCTCTTCCTATTCTCTCTATTTCTCTAATACTAGAGGAAATTCCTTGTCCTGGTTTGCCAGTTACTTAACTAATAGGAAGCAGAGAGTGAAGATAGGGGAAGCCATGAGTAGCGAGATCGAAATTGACTACGGAATTCCACAAGGCGGAATATTGGCTCCAACTATGTTTACGCTATATATAAATGATTTATTCAGTCTAAATATACCAAACTGCAAACTCATTTGCTACGCTGACGACACTGTTGCTGTTTTTCATGCAAATAACTGGGAGTCCGTCGCTAGAGCTGCGGAGCGTGGCATGAGTGCTCTTTCGCAGTGGCTTGACAGAAACCTTCTCACGCTCAACGTTGAAAAATCGAAATTCATGGCATTCCATATCACAGCAGCTACAGGAACTAAAATAAATAAAATTACTTTCCATGACTGCTGTATTAGTAACTACTCAATGGATAGAGTACGCACCATTAAATACTTGGGCGTAATTATCGATGAAAATTTAACATTCTCGCAGCATATTTCGTTTATTTCGGGGAAGGTTCGCAAGATGATTTTTATAATGAGAATTTTAAGAGCTACTGTACACGATAAAGTTAAAATACTAGTGTATAAGTCACTCTGTCAATCGCTTCTTCTCTATTGTATTGGCGTCTGGGGCGGTGCTGCTAAAACACACATGGACCACATAGAGAGAGCACAAAGGGCTATTCTTAAAGTCATGTTAGGCAAACCACGCAGGTACTCCACTGATAGGCTATACGAGGAGGCGTCGGTCTTGAGAGTCCGCCAATTGTTCATTATGCGTGCTGTTGCCAAGTGTCACTATTTGTCTAGTGGTGTCAAGCAGAGCAGACGTTCACGTGACTTACCACTACCTAAAGTTTATACGGCATTTGCTGCCCGCTTACCTCCATATATACATACTTTTACATACAATTCTGTCAGTAAACATATCGAGATCGATAAATATACTTTTCCAGAATGCAAACCAAAGGTTTTAAGTTGGCTGGCTTTGCTTTCTGCTAATCAGATCGAAAGACTAGTTACGCACACGGAGATGATTCGTAAACAAATATTTCCACCGAGTAGCTTACTTTCTCAAAAACCATAGAGAGCTCTCATGCATGCACATCATCACCACTCACAACGACATACACTCACTTAATTCATACTATACCTAACACATAAATTCACATAAGACACAGACTGTGATATAGCTCTTACCGTCGAACATGTAGAAAGTAAAATACCCATGAAGCAGCAGAATAATTTCATTTGTTATACCTCTAAGAGGAAGATGTATAGATACATCATCTAAGGCTGTATGGTGTCTAAATGAATACTGAATTTTATTGATAAATTAGCTGTATAATTAACTCACTCCGATTAAATCCTAGTTCTGTAAATTAAGTATTTAAACTTACTTAGATACTTTAATCCAATTTTACTTTGAGATATCTTTGAGTTGTGATTTATTAATTTAGAGTGAGCTTATTATTATTATTATTTTTAATTTCGTTATTTCACTTGCTCCGTTTTTATAGAGTTTTTTTCATTGCAAACAAAGCTTATTGAAATTAATTAGATTTTTATGATTATAACTTTTTTAATATACACTTACACCTAAATTAAGCTAAAACGTAATTGTTAACAACGCTAAACTGTGAGCGCTAACTCTGCATTCCTGAGTATAGTGCAATTTTAATAGTTATGTTACCGGGAGCCCAAAATACAGGCGCAGCCTAGTTTGGGTCCCACTAGACAAATTGCTGAGTTACCTACCATAGAATAAGACTACTTGTAAAATGTACTTATAGCTTTAATAATTGTAATCTGTAATGTTTTGGTAAAATAAATTATTTTTTTATTTAACAGGATGAACGAAAAATGTAACAAAAACGGGAAAAAATATTGCTTTTTGAAAGCTTTCGTTGCGTGACTACGGTAACCGAATTCGTTCAAAATTTGATTAGTCGTACCTACCAAAGGTACGACTAATTTTCGATAGATGGCGTAGCAACACGCGCATGGTTCAGCTAGTTTATAATATTAGTAGGATAATAAGCTGGTAATCCATTATTTATGTTCAACTTTAAATCTTACACGTGCAAAGCCGGGACGGCCTAATAGCTTACTAACTAATTAACTACAGCTAGTCTCTTAGTATAACAATAAAGGGTCTCCCCTGTTTTGTATGCCAAGTGCTGATCGATCGACTAGCCCTTTTTATCAATTGCCTTCACACGAGCTCAGCGGTTTTTAGGCCAAGGGCGATTAGGCCCAATTATGACACGTAACAGCCTATAGATGAATACGAATTCTTTCGTATCAAGTATAATCCTAGTAATGTTCTAAATATCAGTGTTTGGATGTTTGTTGCTCTTTTTTTAGGGTTCCGTAAAACGTAAAAACCCTTATAGATTCGTCATGTCTGTCTGTCTGTCTATCTGTCTGTCTGTCCGTCCGTATGTCACAGCCACTTTTTGCCGAAACTATGAGAACTACACTGTTGAAACTTGGTAGGTAAGTAGATGTATTCTGTGAACCGCATTACGATTTCAACAGAAAAATTAAAAAAAAAAAAAATTAGGGTTGCCCCCCATACTGAGAACTGAAACTCAAATTTTTTTTTTTCATCAAACCTACACGT
Source organism: Ectropis crepuscularia (assembly GCA_963693475.1). Lineage (NCBI taxonomy): Eukaryota > Metazoa > Arthropoda > Insecta > Lepidoptera > Geometridae > Ectropis > Ectropis crepuscularia. Next base: position 29,839,341 of record OY856339.1, on the reverse strand, counting down.
GTCTATCGATAGGTCTTCAAAAATGATATTGAGGTTTCTAAAATCATTTTCGTCTACACTGAATAATTTGCGCGAGAGACACTTCCAAAGTGGTAAAATGTGTGTCCCCCTCCTCTAACTTCTAAAGTAAGAGAATGAAAAATCTAAAAAAAATATATGATGTACATTACCATATAAACTACCAACAAAAATTAGTTTGAACTCGATCTGATGAGTAGTTTTTTTTAGTACGTCATAAATACACTATTATTGAAACTTCGATCAAAGTTACAACGAACTACAAGAACTGTGTGTACTATGTATATAATGTTACTTGCTGCAACGGAACCCTTCATGGGCGAGTCCAACTCGCACTTGGCCACTTTATTTTTAACTTCTATAGGTCTACACTTGACCGCCGTCTCGCCTGATGTTAAGCGACGATGCGGTCTACGATTGAGCGTGTTTACCTAGAAAAAACCGATTCACTCTCGATCAATCAATCACGTCGCGTCGTAACGTATGAACGGATGTGGTTGAAATTTGGAACACAGGTATACCTATATCATAGTCTGGAGTCTGGAATAACACATAGGCTACTTTTTATCCTATAAAAATAACGGGTACGAGAACTACTCGGGTAAAACTGCGGGCCGTTGCTAGTGTGAAAATATTGGGTACTGTGTTTGATTCTTAGCCAGTGCAAATATTTGTGTGATGACGACAAATTTAATATTTGTGGTGTCTGCGTATTTCTAGGCACCTATAATAAATAGGAGGGCCCCGCGGTTATCCGCGTAGTTCCCGTTTCTGTTGTTTTGCGGGATAAAAAGTATATGTGTTCTTCGAGACTATAATCTAACTATGTTCCGAATTTCAGCCCGATCCGTTCAAAGGTTCAAACGTTAGGACGACATTGAGCAACTAACATCCAAACATTTATAACATTAATATTAATAGGATAGGAGGATAAGTATGTATGTAGCACTAAATTAGGTATACTAGCAGCGCCCCACAGTTTCACCTGCGTAGTTTTATTTTCCCGCAACAAAAAGTAGCCTATGTGACAATAATACTAGTAGGATACTAGAATGATCAGAAATAAATTTCGTTACAAAAATCAACGAAAAATATCACATGAAAGATAGTTAAGATAAGTTTCCTTGTTTCAGGAATCTCTATCAGACTGGGAGCGCGGGTTCAGCGAGCTGGCGGGCGGCGGCGGAGCCCCGGGCCGCAAGTGGAGCGCCCGCAGCGCCAACCAGGCGCAGGACACCGACGGCCCGGCGCCCCCCGCCACGCATAACAACACTGATGCGTGCAAGCTCAACATTGTAAGTTAAAAGTATTTTTTAGTTGTGACTGTGACTGTGGCTGCGACTTCGACGACTATGACTGTGACTAAGACTGCAGTGACGACTACGACTGTGACTACGACTGTGACTACGGCTACAACAACTATTATGACTGTGACTAAAACTACAACAACGATAAAGGTGCAAGTTTTGCGACAAACTTGCCCTGAGACCGCGACACGCGTCGCGAGACATGTGTCGCGGTCTCGGCGCGAACTGGCGCCTATACAATTCCATAATGTTACATGCCTGCCGCGGTCGCCGGTCGCGGTCTCCTGTCGCGATCTCTTGTCGCGGTCTCCTGTCGCGGTCTCGTGTCGCGGTCTTTGCGCGAACTGCTACCTTTCCAGCTCTGATTAAGACCACGGCTACGACACATCACAATAACTACTACGACTGTGACTAAGAATGAAACAAGGATTACGACAGTGAATACGGCTACAACAACGGCTACGACTATGACTACTGCGGCTATAAGAACGACTACGACTGTAACTAAGGTTACAACAACGACTACCAAAGCGACTGCGACTAACAACGACTACAACTAAGACTATTGCAACAACTATCTAATTTCCTTCATACATTTCTATTCGAACCGAAAAACAATGAGACATTATGCTTGGCAGTAAAATAACTGGCAAAGATGTGGTAATACCCCAAGAGGGCACTGTAAATGTAAAGAGTTCTACCACTATAATCTTCCCTTCTAGTTTACAGAGGCACTTTCCGTAACTCTATGTTTCCTAGAACCTAGTACCTAGTCATAACTTATTTTTGTTTATCAGCATGACGTGTATAGTGGTGGGTCGTAAAAATAACAGAGATAAGGACCACTGGTAGGTGGTTGCACCTAGCTGAGGGTCTTATCTTTGCAACTGCAGCCAGTAACTAGAGCAATTCATTTCTATTACTATATTTAACTGCCAGTTTTGCCCGCATTACCCGCTTACAATCACCTAAGTACGTAGTGATGGTAGTGATTTTATTTAAATTGGTGCGGCGGTTTTTGAAATATGAACAAATACTAAAAATTACTTTCATTTATCTAGACGACTTAGTGATAGCTTCTTATGAAATTTGCTCAAGTGTCTGAATTTAATTTTAAATTGAAACCAGTTTAAATGTTTTCGAAGAAAATAAACGATTGAAAAGTCTTACTGACGGGATAGTTTTTTAGTCACCATGCCCTTTATGGATGTCAATGCGCAGTATCGCTACTTTATCAGAGCTATTTAAAAACGTACAAAGTAGAGTCAAGTGCAATTCAAGATCACTACCTCTATAGATCGAGTTACTCGAAAACCCAGAGGCTAATTGGTGTCAAGCGACAGAACGAGACGTCCCTATAAGACTGGCTTCATTCATATGGAAATAACGCATCTGGAATCACATTACTGGCAAGGTCCTACTGAAGCCATCGAGGACAACAGTACATTTTTGTAATGTGGTTATTTTTGTACGCGTTTTTTTCAAGCGATTATTGTGTTCTTGTGCATAGCCCAAAGTTAATGTCAAGTACTTTTAGGAAATAAGTGTTATAAATGGAGAAACATTATTAACTAAATTAGATTTTTTTTTAAAGTGAAAACTTCTTTTGTATGAAAACCCGCCACAGACAAATTTTTCGTGGGCTGTGAATTCAAATCTAGCGTCACCATCGGAAATGATTTATGAAATCTTCGGGTGAACTCGGGGAACTTCGGGGACCACGGTCATTTGCCATCTAGAAATTCGTCAACGTTTCCCATTGGCCACGCCCTCCGGTTTCACCCGCGTAGTTTCCAAAGTGAGCTATCAAATTCTGAGTTATAAGTTTTCACTTCTATCGGCAGTTGCTATATCTGCATTGACTGCCAATTTTTTTTACAAACTGGCAGTAACTTAACAATTAAATTTAATGGCAGCGCCCTGAGGTTTTGCGCGCGTCGTTCCCGTTCAGTTATTTTGTAGTGACAAAAATTAGCTTCTATAAATATTTTGATATATTAATCTGCTTAAAACTAAACAAAAAACTTTACGTATAAAAATAAAATAAATATTGGCGGACAATTCACACACAACACCATCTGACCCCAAACTAAGCAAAGTTTGTATGATGGCGGCCAGATAGCTGATATAATACTTATATAGTTTAAATACATACTTATTATACCTACATAGAAACACCCAGACACAGTGCAAACATTTGAATTCATCACACAAATCATTTGCACTGGGTGGGAATCGAACCCACGACCCTCGGCTTCGCAGGCAGAGCTACTACCAACTAAGCCACGAGGGCAGTCAATAAATGTAAATTGTTATATATTTATCAATTCATGTAGAACTGCATTGGTAGCTAATAATACCCTTCTGTTATTACAGACTAAGTAGGTATACTCTGTGTTCCAAATTTCAACTCGATCTGTTCAGCCGTTTCGACTTCCGACAGAAACAAATATCCACACGTCCAAATATTGACATTTATAATAAGTACCTACGATATGATTTTAAAAGCTTAAAAACTAAGTTTCATGCTTCAAAAATGACAAAACTTCAATACAAACAATTACCTACTACAACTCTAAAACAACTCAGACAGTTGACAACTCTAAAATCGTGAAAAAACAACTATTACGTAGAGGTATAATGTTTAAATACTATATACTAATACTAGGTACAGTTAAAATCGCGAAAGTGTAACAGCAGATTATGCTACAAGTGTGTAAAGTTGGTGATTACCGCTGAGGCGTAGGTATATCATACGACGTTTTTCAACACACTTGCAAATAATATAACAATCAAACATCATTTCAACAGTGAAAAAGAGCTATGATTTTTTTTCGTTTTGGCGGGAAAAAATAATCAGTTACTGTTCTCATATGCGCGCGCAACTAAGCCACAGACTAAAGTTAGTTAAAAATATAAGTGTTCTTTTTTTTGTTCTCTGTGGATAGCGTTTTTTTAGCTACTTTAGATTTTTAGATTTTTTTATTTATTACAGAAAGCCAATGAAAATGAGCCACTTTACGAGCAAGTGTGTTGAAAAAACTGTTTTACGTATGTATGTACCTATGTGTTGTCGATTTCTAAGTGCATTTTTATAACCTTGTCGTAAACGTGGACACTTTTTGCGTCCTGTGTCAGTTCAGATACAATCTATCGATGAATATTTGTTTTCGTAGAACCAGTATGAAATCATCCACTCCATAAGCAAACGTCAACATTTTATGTGTCCGTAACTGGACACAAAAAAAATACTCATTGACATTCAAAAAGTATTTTGATGTCGGTAATTGGAAACTGGATAATAAAACTGATGTAGTTTGGATGTAGTCTTCCAGCATGCCAAATACAAACAAAAACAATAACCTTAAGAGTGCGCCTAATGCCAGGGAAAAATCAGTTTTCACCCGTGCGACGCGTTTCTTAATGCGATATACATAAAGTCGAGAATAGGATGACACAGTTTGGAGGAAAAATCAATATTAAATCAGGAGTCCATTTTTGACCAAGTTTTATTAAATTACTCAATAATTAAACATACATTTAAAAAAGTGTTCGGTTACTTTACTATTTTATTACCAAAAAACAATGTGGGGTCATCGCTGATAATTTGGAGTACTCGAATTAAAACGTTTTTTCAACGGTTTTTTCAAACGTTTTTTTTTAAACGGTTTTTTCGGTGTAATTTTTATTTTTTTATTGTAAAGAACTCTGATCTATTTTTAAAATTCTATTCGGTTATTGTGCTTGTTCTTGATTGTACCCACACGTAAATTTTTTTGTCATAGTTTTTAGTTTCTTAACTTCAGTGAGCGGCGTGGAAAATGTCCTTTTTTCGTTTTCTGGCACTAGGCGCCTTTGGAATGAATGGGTGGGCTGAAATTTGGAACTCAGCTAAACTGTAGTCTGCTAGAAGAACATGTACATACTTTTTATCCCAGAAAAATAAAGGGAACGGAAACTACGCGGATAAAACGATAGGGCGCTGCTAGTATGTAGTATGTTAAGACCGTAAGAGTAAACGGATATTAATAATTTGAAGTAAAAAAAAATTACGCAATAGGTGATAATGATAATAATAACGACCTGTAGAATTTTTGAGCACAGTCTAATCAACGTGATATTTTAGTCGGATGTGACGTCAAACGTACTCAAAGAAACGAAATTGGGTTTATATCAGATTTGATTTGTAATTCAGCTGTAAGTTTTGACAAAAGTAAGTAAAGTAAGACAAAACAGCGCGGAATTATACTTCGGTTAATTTCGGCAACATTGGATTCGGGTGGCCATTTTGTTTGTTATCTACTTCATTTTGTCTTTACTAAGCTTTTCGTTTTTAGGTCGACAAGTTTTTTGTGAGTGTAATTTAAACTAATAACCATCCCCTTCAAATGGGCTATCAAACCCAAAAATTTCGTCCAACGAGCATTTCCAGAGATTTTCGCGTTCAAACAAAATTTTGTATTCATTAAACTGCGGCTGTGTATAGCTGTAGATGGTATTTCTTGGCTCCAAGCCTAGCCACGTATGTCGCCAGCCCACGTCGTTTACTCAGCATGCAGCAAGCACCATTCACAGCGGTGCGAAATGTCGGAGACGAGCGTAAAAACAATGGCCTGGCGGATTGCCCGCGCTGATTGACATTCAGAACGACTTCACAAGCACCAATCTCACACCGTATACCTTGCACCTACGTCGATAGGTACCTACTTGTCACGAAATACCTACTCTGTGGTTATTTATGTGACAAGAACAAGTTCTCTGGCCATCGATCAAACTAAAACCAACCTAATTCATTCATAAATGTACAATTTTAGGATAATTACTGAGTCAAAAATATACCATTCTAAATTAGTCCGTCAGGTAGATAGATTGATATCTGGATTATGGGACACTTGGGACATTTTGTTTTGTTTAGAAATATATAGATTATCAAACTCCCGGAGTGGGGGTTGTGACGCGTCACCTGTTCGTGAAAAACATACAGTACGTCACTCGAAACTTCTAAGCACTACCTATATCATCGTCATTTTTTGTTTCTAATATAAAGAGCAAAAATAAAAATATGTGTAGGTACTTGACAACAATTTTTTGGGACTAATTAATTTTATTAGTTATCATCTCAGTTGCTGAATAAAATTAATAACGACTAACTTTATTAATTCCAGTTCCAATCGGACGAGAAGAAACCAACATGGCGGCTGTCCCTTTGCGGTGGAAACGCGGCGTCGGTGGCGGCGCGTGCGGGCACCCGGCTACTCGCAAACAAGATCAGGATTGTCTGGAATCCGCCCACCTCGCCCTACCAGCAAACAGAGAAACTCAGGCTGGTCGTCACGGCTCTCAACAGCGGTAAATCTTGAATGTAGCTATTTGTATGCAAAACCTGGTGGAAAGAAGTCGATATGAATTGGCTGTTACTTTTGCGGAAACCATGGAGTAACTGGCGATCCCCTTCTGATATTGGGTTCATATAAAAACAGTTTGCACCCACTACCTGCAGCTTTCCCTACATCTACATCACTACATCTTACTACATCCCTTGTACTTCCCTGCATCCTACATTTACTTCATCTAGACTCAGGGTGTCAGACCCACTGCATTTGCGCATTGGTAATCTGAGAGATGACTTCGTTCCGAATAAAATCCCTCAGAGGAAATCCAACCATAGATCTTTCTATAGCTCAGACCAATTGAGGGGATATAGGGCCTAAACCAAAGAGTTTACATATAGTACATCTATGCCCTAAGCCTTTTAAACCCCCTGACAAATGACGCCTAAAACATTACTCACCTTTGCCTTCCAGGCGAGATATGCGAAGACGAGTCCCAGTTTACATGCGGCGGTACCGGGCTGTGCATAGCTTCGTACCTGGTCTGCGACGGAGTGCGGCACTGCCCAGGGGGGGAGGATGAAGACTCCAGCGCTTGCTCCCACCGCCGGGACCCTCCACTCTTGGAGCTGCTGCGGCGATTCGCTGCCAGGAACCAGGAGTTGTTGGGGCTCGATCAGCCAGACGGGATGACCAAACCTTCTGTTATAAGTGAGTCCTGTTTTATTGTATCATCTATCTAGCTCCCATAGAACACATCTAGTTTGGGTTTAGATGGTGTTGTGTGTGAAATGTCTGCCAATATTTATTTATCGTCAAAAAAATCACTGGCAATAGTACACATTGACGGTACCCATGAACGTTCCTCAGTTTTTGAAGTTATATGTATTACTAGCAGCGCCCCGCGGTGTTACCTGCGTAACTACGCAGGTAACACCGCGTTTGTTTTTTCGGGATAAAAAATGCCTATGTGTTCTTCCAGACTATAATCTATTTGTGTTCCGAATTTCAGCCCGATCCGTTCATACGTCAGGGCGTGATTGAGCAACAAACATCCAAATATCCATACATTGACATTTATAATATTAGTAGGATAGGATAGTTATATGTATACTACTTCTTTTGGCGCGCCAGGAAAAAATATGATAGTAGGTAAATCTTTACGATGCGGGCGTGGGTGGCATAGTAAAAATCCTCATATCTAACATTTGTTTGATTGTTCCAGTGAAAATCAGCGAGGGTGAGAAGCCATCGAACGCGTTCATGGAGTTTGCTGCTGCGCTGAAACCATACGGCCCGTGGAGCTACCTGGTCGTGGGCATGCTGGTCTGTGCCACCATCCTCATGTTCTGCCTCGCTTGGGGTAAGCATCTTTTCCGACACACTTGGTTAAGTGTACTGTTTTTAGAGCATAGAGTGACGAGACGAGCAGGACATGGCAAGCAACATAAAAGTGACACGCAGCTATTGGTACACGAAGAGTCCAAATTGTTACCTAGTAGATACTGCACGCGCTCGTCACCCGAACATATAATGGTGCGTACGGATTAAAGCAACCTCGCGCGAGTTTACCCCGGCGCCCATTCGGTGTCGATTTTTTGACTGTGCTCAAAGGTTTTCAGGACAGATTCAGAAATAAATCGTCTGACAATACAGCGCCATTTTGTCGCTCGTTCGTGGCTCGACCCGAGGCAGGTTGCCTCGCCCTACCTCTAATCCGTACGCACCTTAAGATGTTTGATCTCTATGTATCTCTGTATTTTCACTGGAAACGTTGTTCAAGGAACACAGTTATTCTACCGCTAAGCTTTGATGTGAAAACATTTTACTGCTTGGCTCAACGAACGAGGAAATTATTTTAGATATATTTTAATTCGATTTTTATATTGTTGTTAAACAATAGACAAACGTTTCCTTTTATCTCTTTGTTGTCGTATTTATCCCTTCCGAAGAAGGGTATTGTTACCCCCTAACACAGGTTTAATCCCAGCTGGTGAAAAATGCTTATCAACCCGATTTCCCTCAAGGATCGGTAATCTGTATTTATTTGTGAACTTCAAACATTTGTAAATGCTTTTCATTTGATTCCGCTTTATCTCTTCTCTCTTTTGTGTAAACTTATTTTAGCGCACCACACAACAGATCTTTCATGGGCTGTGAATTGAGCTCAAGTATCACGCTCGTGAATGAAAGAAATGTTCGGGGAATTGATTTGTTACCTTAGTTAGGTACTATTACCTACATAATGCTTTGAAGATCTATTCCAGACCAGACTATCCGTTTTCACCCGCGTAGTTTCCAACGTGTGCTATCAAATTCTGAGTTATAAGTTTTTACTTCTATGGGCAGTTCCTTTGACTGCCAATTTTTTATTTATTTATCTCTTTACTCTGTAACTTCTCCGGAAACATTGCCTTTCAAAGAATTACTGCTTGGCAGAAGAATAATGGGTAAAGATTTGGTATTTCCCCGATCGGACTCTGCAAAGAGTCTTCCTTCTATAATAAATAGGGTACCGGACTGGGTCAAAAATACACCATCCTAATTAGTCCGTCAGCTAGATCATGGAAAAATATTGGACACGTATTTTTTGTTTTTTCATAATATTAAAAATCGTCAAAGATATAGACCATCAAACTTCGAGAGTAGGGGGTCGCGACGTCACTCGTAGTAAAAATCGTACTCACAAGTGACGTCACACGAAACTTCGAAGCGCTGTATCTTCGTCATTTTTTGTTTGTGAAACAAAAGAAAAAATACGTGTACAATATTTTCTGGCAATCTAACTAACGGGCTACTTAGTTTTTTTTAGGATTGTACTCTATTGACGATATTGCTCCTAAACATTGGCAGTCGTATCTTATGACTCGATTTTCTGTTTCAGAATGTTGCTGCAAGCGCTCCAAGCCATCAGACACTCCGCTCAACATCCCGCCATCATGCATAGACCTGTCTCCGACAGTCTCCGTCACGGCAACCTCACAGCAACTCTTCACCCAACCCCTGCCCTCCCCACCAGAGTACGAGCCACCACCCTCCTACTCCTCCCTCTTCCCTAGAGCCTTCAAATCATCCCCCACTCCGGTCCCACACTGCTCCCATCAGGAACCACCGGACTAAAACATTGTATACGTAGGATTTAGGTAGTTTTTCCAATTTAGGTTAAGTTAGTGCCAAGTCTGTTCAGTCAACGAGTTTTGAGGTTAAATGCCTCGCATCTTAAAGGTGACTGAAATAAATATAACTGCCATGAGTTTTCTGTTAAACTCTGTATTGAACTCATTTTTAACGTTTTAAAAAGCTAATTTTTACTAAAGTACCGTACCGTTTTACCCGCGTGGTACCCGTTCCCGTAATTTTCTCACGATAAAAACTAGCATTTGCGTTACACCATATTATAATCTATGTCTGTACTAAACTGTATCCATATCCATCTAGTAGTTAGCACGAAAGCATCAGCAATGTGAGCAATGGGGCGTATTCAAGATGCAAAAAGACCTGTCAAAGACAGTTCCCAATTTCACCATGGGTGGCGCCAATGTTTTATTTTGTTAGATACATTTCACAAAAATCAACAGTGGTGCTACACTTGGCAATATTTAGGACTATCTTTGACAAGACAATTTGCAACTGGAAAACGCCTCATTCACCGTGAATCAGCAATCCATTCTATCATGAAATCCATACACAAACTTTCCCAATGATATTGGGAAAATATTGGTAGGATTATTACGGTATGCTATATCCAGATGGCGCCTTTAGGATGCCAAATTTTATTTACGCTTTCTTCGACCAACAATAATGGTTTCATTTCATAACATATTTTAAAACAACAAGTCAATTAATGATACAACTATATTAATGAAATAAAACTACTAAATTCTTGTTAAAATTTAATCATCTTATGGAATCATTATATGGAATAGTTTATTGACATAATTTACTTTACAAATAAGTCGATTGGAAAACATCAGGCATAATTGCGAGTTGCGAGGATAACTAACGAAAAATGTAGTATAGGTATATGACGAAAAATAGATAGGGGACAAAGCATGGAACAATGACTTTCGTATACATTTCCAACACAACTAATATTTCAACAAATTCTACGTGCAATAGACGTGATAATTTATATGTGAAGAATAATACTTCTACGTAAAATAAGAAACTGAAATAGAACAAAGTGTGGACGATACTCGTGGCTAATATCACCCCATGTCTTTAAATTATTTTAAATTTTTAACCGCCATCTGTTGACCAGAGCTGTGTATTAAAGTACTTGAAAACGTAGGAGAGCTTCAGTAGGTAATAAGTATTGTAAAAAATGTGTGAACAATGCATTTTTTTACAATACATGCTACAATGCTAAATTTTTTCATGCTACAATGAGACATTTTCAGATTACAGATACACCAGTCAAATATAATTTTCTCAATTTTGTCAATGGTGGCGCCGATGTTCCTTTTCGTTAATTTTCTCCAACTATATGTTTGACAGGTTTGACCTATATTTGCATTTTGAAAATGCTTGATTTTTTTAGTCACGTTTTTTTTCGCCAGATGGCAATGGCAGTATTTTGGTATTAATGTCTCATTTTAATAGAGACATTGCACAAGCTTATGTCAGTGTTCATAATTTGACATATTTTTCAGACATTTAAGTACGTATGTAATTCTGAAGAAACTCGCTCCACTAAAATCAATAAAATGACTGGTAAAATGTGGTCCCTTCGCCAGTAAATGTTTCAAACCGTTAACTTACAAATTGTAAATCCTTTGTTCTATTGTAGGTAGGTAGGTTTAGAATCTCAAAAGCTTTGTATTATTGACTATGGTTCTGTTAAAATGTTTGGAAATAGCACACCTTAGTCATTTCTCTGCATTTCCATACATTTTTACATTTATGTAAGGTAGATATGTAATCTTACGATAGGTGATTTCATAATTAAACTAAGTTGTTACTACTTTTTACCAGTATAAGCATATTTTTAAGATATTTGCGGGACCAAACAACTAAAAACTATAAAATAAGTCTAAAAAAAAACAAATGACGTGAATGTTTGGTAATGAATGTCACAAAAGTACGACAAAATTTATCTGTAGAATGGAGAGTAGTCACTATCACATAGCACCCAAAGATCGTTAGTTATGTGACTTGGCCAATTCTACAGATATGTAAGTCAGATAGGTTGCTGGACCCACAAAGCTATGAAATCAACAGTTCTGCCATAAATTTATTAGGATTTTTTTTTGATACTTTTCATAAATTCAGTTTATGATAGAGGTAAACATGAGGGATTTTTAAATATAAACATAAGTAATGTTCAAGAGTTCAAGAGCAATGTTTCGCATAACTATTTGCATTAATTTAAATGCCTTAACACGCGATTCTTTGTTTTAGCGCCATCTACCGAATATTATTTGTAAAAAGTTTTTTTTTCTTTTCAAAAATCCCTTATTGTGTAACCATCTCAATAAACATAAATTTACTATTTTTTATTTAATTGTTCCAAAAAATGTCTCAAACTGGTTAGAACTGACTTTAGATTATAGTTATATCTTTTTTCCAAAATATTACTGAATCTAGCAATCGAAATAATGTGCAAAAATGAAAGTGATAAATATGTATTATAAAAGAAAGAAATAAAAAACTATATTTATTTAAATTTCTGTTTTATTTTAGTTCTCCACCTTAAGAATAAAATCGATGAGTTGTCACGGGACGACTGCCAGATTTGTGTTCAAGTCATAAAAAAAGGAATCACGCCAGGAATCAGATATGGCATTATTGAATAGATTAGCACAAACAGCCCACCAAATGTTTCCACTGCTGGGACTCGGCGTCTGCCCTCGCAAGGATTTGTCAAGGGTATAGTCCACCACGCTGGCCCAGTGAAGGGTTGGAGGATGACACAGACCTCGAAAGATTCTAGATACATGTTGGTTTCCTCACGATGTTTTTCTTCACCGTTTTATGTTAGCGGCATTACGCACATGACTTCGAAAAGACAGCGGTGAGCGTGGGATTTAAACCCTGGGCTCCGGATCGGCAGTCCACGTTCTTCCGACAAGACCAGCCATAACTGATACATTGGTAAAAAATATACTAAAAGGTGCTAGCGGGATTTAACGTACGATCATAACCGTGTAATCTACTAAATCGCTCTTTAACCCACTTATAAAAAGGTTTTCAAAAATTAGGTTGTTTTTGTTTTTTGTATGTACCTACCTATGTTACGCGATAGCTCTGCCAATTATTGTTAATCAACTTTGATGATTATTTTTTTAATTAAATAAAAATCTTTGATTATTTACAAGTAAATACGGGATAAGTAGGTAAGTTTTGTACGGCGTTGCGGAATAATAGATTAGAAGAAGTATTGAAACTATAAAAATTATAAATTTAATTATTAGTTTGTCGGAAAAATTCATGATTTTCCGACGAGTCTCAGAGTAAATTTGGTCATTTGATTATGTACGGCATTGGTTCCATATAGTTACATACCTCTTCTAATACTTCTAATTCTTAATACCTCTTCTAATCCATTATTTCGCAATGCCGTACAAAAATCGTGCGTACGAAAATCGAGGGTTGCAACCCCCTTTCTTCAACTGCACTCAGTTGCATTGCTTACAAGTGACAGCATAGTGCTGAATATTATTACTTTTTACCCTTCTATCATCCTACATGGGTCTCCTGGTGGTTCATTTGACCCATACATTTTCTTCACGGGCATGTACCTAGTCTATTACTAGTGCGGTCGGTTTTTTCTACATTTACAACGCTGTGCCATCTGTCGAGCCATCATGGCTGTGGAGCAAGAAGCTTCTGTACACTGTTAGCTGCAATATGTGGGTTGCGTAAGTATGTATGTACGCGCTTTCATCGGCAAAAAGAGCCAGGATCTTTGCCAGGTTTTGATAGTAGGTACTATTTAACGTGCAAGTGTTCCATATTGAGGGAAAACGTCAAGTTTGAAGAATGCATTGAATAGCCAGGTCAGACACACCAAGCTTTTTATCGGCATCGCTTTACTAGCAGCATTAGGTATTCCGTCGTGGCTTGGGGACTTCTTCATCTTTACACTCTTCCAAACTGTGATGGATTTTATAGGGGCGATACAATTATTTTCTTTCAATGGTGGTGCCAGAGCCGGAAGGTCTAATGCGTATTACGACAGGAGTTGTACCTATTGTACATCATCATCATCATCATCAGCCGTAAGACGTCCACTGCTGAACATAGGCCTCCCCCCTAGATTTCCACAACGAACGGTCCCGCGCAACCTGCAACCAGCGGTTTCCAGCGACCTTTGTGAGGTCATCTGTCCATCTAGTGGGAGGCCGTCCAACACTGCGTCTTCCAGTTCGTGGTCGCCACTCGAGAACCTTTCTTCCCCATCGGTTGTCAGTTCTGCGAGCGATGTGGCCTGCCCATTGCCATTTCAGCTTAGCTACTCTTCGAGCTATGTCGGCTACTTTCGTTCTTTTGCGAATATCCTCATTACGGATTCTGTCGCGCAAAGAGACTCCGAGCATAGCTCGCTCCATAGCTCGCTGTGTGACTTTGAGCTTTGTTATGAGGCCTACAGTTAAGGACCACGTCTCAGTTCCATAAGTCATCACTGGCAACACGCACTGATTGAAGACTTTCGTCTTCAAGCATTGGGGTATTTTGGACTCCAAGATGTGCCGTAGTTTCCCGAAAGCTGCCCATCCGAGTTGGATCCTTCGCTGGACCTCTTTGTCGAAGTTGGATCTACCCAATTGGATCTTTTGACCCAGGTAGACGTATTCGTCAACAACTTCGAGTGTGGTATTCCCAACAATAACCGGTACAGGTGAGACATGAACATTTGACATGACCTTCGTCTTGTCCATATTCATCCTCAAACCTACCTGTTGGGATACTCTACTGAGGTCCCTGAGCATAGCACCGAGGTCCTCCATCGACTCCGCCACAATTACTATATCGTCGGCAAACCGAAGGTGAGTGATGCATTCGCCGTTGATATTGATGCCATGTCCGTTCCAGTCCAGTAGCTTGAAAACATCTTCCAGCGCGGCAGTGAACAGTTTCGGAGCTATAACGTCTCCCTGTCTCACGCCTTTCTGTAGCCGGATATGTTTTGTGCACTGGTCCTGTAATCGGACAGACATTGTGGCTTTGCTGTAAATACACCTCAACACTTCGATATAGCGATAGTCCATGCGGCATCGCTGGAGAGACTGAAGCACTGCCCAGGTCTCGATGGAATCGAAGGCTTTCTCATAGTCCACATACGCTATACATAGTGGCCGATTATACTCCTCGGTTTTCTGTATAATCTGCCGAAGCGTATGGATGTGGTCTACGGTACTATAGCCTTTTCGGAACCCGGCTTGTTCGGGTGGCTGGAAGTCGTCAAACCTGCGTGCGAGACGATTCGTGATTACCCTCGAAAACAACTTATAAACGTGGCTCAGAAGTGAGATGGGTCTGTAGTTCTTCAACAAGGTGTTGTCACCTTTTTTGAAGAAGAGCACCACCACACCTCTGCTCCACGCTTCTGGCGTATTACCGTCAAGTATGACGGAGTCGAACAGCTTCTGGAGGACTTTAAGTACCGGTTTTCCACCCGCTCTCAGAAGCTCAGTCGTAATTCCGTCGTCACCAGGTGCCTTGTTGTTCTTAAGTTGTTTGAGGGCCATCCTAATCTCATACAGGCTGACTTCCGGGATGTCTTCGGTAAAGTGTCGGGTCAGCTTGGCTCTGGGGTCTTTTGCCATGCTAACGACAGGTTGTGCTTGCGTAGAGGTGTATAACTGTTCATAGAACCTCTCAATCTCCTCCAAAATCTCGGGCTTCGACGAGACGACGTTACCACTGTCGGTCTTCAGTTTGGTCAATTGACTTTGCCCAAGAGACAGATTTCTTGCGAACACTTTCGAGCCTTTGTTCTGCTTGATCGCTTCTTCAATACACGAAGTATTGAAGCAGCGTATGTCGCGTCGCACACAAGTAGATATCTGTCTATTGAGCCGTCTGTATACCGTCATGTCGACCGAAGACTGCAATCGCATATCTCGCCTAACCGCCATGAGATTTAGAGTATGATCGGAGAGCTTTTGGGTTCTATTCTGGCGTCGGCTCTTATAAAATTTCCTGCCAACTGCTTGAACAGTTTCCACCAGCCTGTCGTTTATTTCGTCCGCCGTTACGCATTCATCTAAGGCTTCGAAGCGATTTTGGAGTTCGAGTTGAAAGTTATCGGGATCTTCGATTTGAGCATAATTTGGTCGGAGCGTGGACTTCATTAGACGTGATCTTTCGAACTTAATGTTTAGATTCAGCGTGCCTCTTACAATACGGTGATCGCTGCCGGTCTTAACCCTACTGATCACAGAGACATCGCTGAATATTTGCCGTTTAGTCGTCATAATGAAGTCGATCTCATTTTTTGTGGAACCATCTGGGCTAATCCATGTCCATTTTCGTTGTGGCTGTTTCTTGAAAAAGGAGTTCATCATAAAGAGGCTCTCCCTTTCCAAGAAATCAGCTAGACGTTGCCCTCTTGGGTTCCGCTGCCCATATCCGAATTGTCCCACTCTCAACTCATCACCGCTACGTTTGCCTAGTTTCGCGTTGAAGTCTCCCATCACAACTGTGAAATGTGTTGGCGAGACATGTATGGCTTTGGAGATGTCCTCATACATGGTCTCAACCTCTTCGTCGGGATGTGTCGAGGTCGGTGCGTATACCTGTATGACCTTCAATGAATACCGGTCAGTTATTTTAAGTACAAGGTATACAACCCTGCTTGACACACTCTCGATCATTAACACGTTGTTAACGAGAGACTTGCGGACGATAAACCCGACACCCCCTTGGGATTGTTGATCGCTTCTTCAATACACGAAGTATTGAAGCAGCGTATGTCGCGTCGCACACAAGTAGATATCTGTCTATTGAGCCGTCTGTATACCGTCATGTCGACCGAAGACTGCAATCGCATATCTCGCCTAACCGCCATGAGATTTAGAGTATGATCGGAGAGCTTTTGGGTTCTATTCTGGCGTCGGCTCTTATAAAATTTCCTGCCAACTGCTTGAACAGTTTCCACCAGCCTGTCGTTTATTTCGTCCGCCGTTACGCATTCATCTAAGGCTTCGAAGCGATTTTGGAGTTCGAGTTGAAAGTTATCGGGATCTTCGATTTGAGCATAATTTGGTAGTAAAACAAGTTGCCGGATTCGAGGGTTATTCTGTCCTCGCCCTGTCTACGGACTTCGGATAACCCTATGACATCCCAACGCAACTTGTCTACTTCTTGTTCCAGCTCCACAATCTTCTCGTCAGCCCTCAGCGTCCGTGCGTTGTACGTTGCCAGGTCGAGTCGTTGGGTTTGGTGGCGGGGCGTCTGCCGGGGATTCTTAGCACCCCATGCTCCGCCGGAACCAAGGCTGCCACCAACGCCTGGAATAACGGAGCCGCCGGGGACTAGGGGCCGTTTCTTTGTTGTGACCATCATATGGGGGGGTGTTTGCCATAGTCACCACGCTTGGCAGGCGGGTTGGTGACCGCGGAGCCAGTCCTTTGCACCGATGACGCCGCTGCCCGTCACCGGCCAGGTCAATTTAGGACTGGCTTTTAAATGGATATACCGCCATTGGTTCGGTCGTCAGAGCCTCGTTAGTTGGCAGCAGGGTGTACCACGAGCAGGAGAGGTTGACATTTGGGGAAACTAGATGTTAAGCGCTTCCCCCTTACACCCCATTGCATTACATCTATTGTACGCCTATTGTACGCAAGCGACGAAACAGGTACCTAACGGCGGGCCTATACTGGCAGTTGATAAATAATTTATAAGTTGGATAATTTCGTGGCCAATCTTATGACAATGAGTGCAATAGAATCTGTATCCACAAAAGAACACAAGCCAAGAGAGAGAGCTTCTCCTCGCGCTACTCTCTCTATTGAGAAGTGTGTGTAGAGGCAGGGGAAAGAGGCTGGAAGACTTGGGAAGGTTACGCAGATGATACTTAGGTACTCTAATTGGCCAAGGAAAAATCCTAAATTATGACAGCCTTCCACGAGCACTCTGATTAGCAGAGCTAATGCTAATTGCTCGGTGGAAGGCGCGATGTGGCCACAGAGACGGAATTGTAGCTATCATAAGCTGCGTGTATGAGAAAGATCAGCTGTCTGGCTTCCATAGACCTTTGCTTAGTTTGAAGTTAGACGGTGTTGTGTGTAAAGTGTACATCAACAATTATTATTTATTAAAAGAGCTTCATTAGAGAGGGGGGAGGGGCACATGCCAACCCCCCCCCCCCCATATGCGGGGTTCGGACACCTGCTGAGAGGCGGGCCCGCAAGAGCGGTGCTTGGCCGGGTCCCGGTTCCCGGTCGAAACCTTTGGCGGTTTTAGTCGGTAGGGGGTTCTGGCACCACGTCCGTCCGTAGGGTCGATCCCTGCATAGTGGTCATGACCACGTAGATGCATCCAACAAAATTATGAAATTTTGTCGAGTGTTTAAATTTAATTTTAAATGAGTTTTTGTTTTTCGGAGAACAATATTTTTTTTGCACTGAAATTGGCTACAACTCGCCTGATGGCAAACGGCGATGTAGGTACCTAGTTTAAAAATGAATCTAACTTTTTCACTCTACTCTTGAAATAACCCGGATTACCTACATTTTTCAGGAAGCACTAACACCACAGTAAGTACCGCACCTTTGCCAGTGATTCTACAGCTAAGCAGTGATGTGCAAACCTGCAAACATTACTATGCCCCAGTTTGAAGGGAAAAGTTTCCAGTGAAATTACAGGACATAGAGATAAAACATCTTATAGCTCTGGGTAACGAGCACATTGCAATGCTAAGTTATGATTTGGACTCTTTCCAATAGCTGCGTGTCACTGTGCTGTTATGGGCAGGCATGTTGCTTACCATTAGGGAAATGTCCTGCTCGACTCGCCACTCTATATTACAAAAGAAACTCATAACATGCGCAATCCATGTAATTATCAGATGTACTCTTTGAGTACAAAGAGTACTATAGTAGGTACAGGTTATCTATTCTATGGTACAGGTGTACTTTGTAGTACACCTTTGTACTCAAGGTACCTCTTACGACGACAAGAGCAAGAGCACCTTGGTTGGTATGATTTCAACTTTTTTTTTGGTGTCAATAAAGAGTATCTATATTCAGCCAGGAAAAACGTACATTGTAGTTGTAGTACATAAGTAAAGGACGAAGAGGACAAATTTGGTCAAAACGCGCATTTGCCCTTAAAACCATACCTACCTATTATAACATGATATATACATTTTCGATGATTAGTTTATTTTGATGCCTAAGAGCTAGGAGATTATATTAATTATTAGTACATTGTCGTTTACAGACACACAAAATATGGTTTCGTTGTTGAGTAATGATGATTTTTTTGTGACGTCGCGACGCCGGCGGCTTCGCTCGTACTTCACGGGGTCTTGACTTAGTAAGCTAGTATAATAAGTATAAGTACATAGTAAGTTATAAGCATGGACGTATAAAAAAGTCGGACATAGTCTGGATAAAACAAAAACTGTGTCTATAGAGTCGGCCACATAATATGCACGTGAGCGCTGTCACATAGTTAATAGGTACAGGCTGACACACATCAGTGGGTCATTACATACTAGGGTGTGTGTTCGTGTGTAGGGTGTACCTATGTACGCGTGTCAGCCTATCAGTACAGTATAAAGAAATACTTTAGTACAGCACAGTCTGTGCTCTGTGTCTATAGAGTCGGTCACATTTGCACGTGTGCGTTGTCACTGATAGCACAGACAGTGCTATCACAGTTTTTGTTTTAGTGAGACGTCCGACTTTTTTTATACGTCCATGGTTATAAATAAGTGTGTAATAGAAGTATTTTTTTTCTCTTTTTGACCACTAGAGCTAAGGCTTACACTTGGGTGGCTGAATTCAGAAGCAAGCAATTCTCGCTTCTGAATTTAGTACACCAGCTTACTAAATGGTATTATACTACACTAAATTCAGTCTACCAAATTTAGCCAAATGTAATAAGACTTTTATTGTTAGGGCTTCAGTTAGTTAGCCTGCTCTAATGACAAATACCAATAGTACCAGTCTATTAAATCATAGTCGTTCGACGAAGCCGTCTAGACGGGGCAATCGTGCCGGGCGTGCGGGGTGCCTACGTTACAATGTTAGTATTGCAGGAGCGCGGCTAAGGGCTGACGTCTTCCGTATGTTTTAATTTTATTTTGGTGCCACGTTGTTTTTGTATGCAACAACCCTACCCGTGTCTAGACACTAGTAACAGACCTAAAATATAATATAACTAGCGGCCCATTCCGGCTGCGCTCGGATCTTGTCATTTAAAGACTATTAATCGAAATAAAAACTATCCTATCTCTCAAGTTGGACCAGACTGCTCACGGTGTGCCAATTTAATTTAAAATCGGTTTAGTAGTTTAGGAATCCATCGCGGACAAACATCGTGACAGGAGATTTATATATATTAAGATAAGATTATGGTACAAATACTTACCAGTAGTTCATCGCCTTTGATCTTGGAATAAACTCTGATAATATCTAAAATAAACAATACTGTATGTATCGCAAATCGCAAGTAATTAAATTACAAAATACTTTTGAGTACCTAAGGTATTTCAAATTTAAAATACAAAATCCAGTATTTTAACAATGTTTAATTGAAATACAAATTACAAAAAAAGTAATCTACACCAGAACATGTTGAAAAGTAGACAAAAACAAGATTAATTAATCAGTACAAGAGTTTCCTTTCATGAACACTAGTATTTTTATTTACATTTTTATTTCAGACAAACAGCCTCTTCTTGGAAAGTGAATAAGACCTGCTAAAGAAAACAATCTTTCTATATACATATATCATAACCTAGACACTGTCTGCAGCGCCATCTGTCGGGCTTATTTGTGAATCTAAACCATCCTCGAATCCACTTGTTACACATACAAAAAATATATTCAAATCGGTCCCGCCGCCCGTTGTTTAGGAGGAGTTCACTGTCAAATGATTAAATTACTAAAATGGCTATTAAAAAAATAAGGGTTGGTGATAAAAGGGTAAAAATTTAGGATTGTATGTATTTTTTAATGCCACATTATAAAAAAATAAAACCAAAAATATAGACCAAAATTATAAAAAAAATCTGGGGTGAACAACCCCTATCACTTAGGGGTATGAAAAATAGCTAGGAGCCGATTCTCAGACCTACTAAATATGCATATAAAATTTGGTAAAAATCAGTAAAGCCGTTTCGGCGGAGTAAGGTAACTAACACAAGAATTTTATTTAAAAGAAGATGAATACTAGACCACGGCATTGCTAACAGGCAATACTATTTTGAATTAATATCATAAAAATGAACTAATTTTTAGATTGCATTTGCTTATAGATAGGTTAGTGATATATATTATGTCTCAAGAGTACATTCACATTAAATGACACCATAACTAAAGTGACTGGAGACCAATCACAGGACAGGTATCTTAAATTCAGAGTTAAAATGTACATCTGATACATTAAGTGTATCTAAACAACAAAATATTTCTTAAGTGTAAGATAAGTAGAGTATACAAATCAAATTGTCTTTATCGACATCTATCAATGGTAAAGCATAAGCAGCCTACTAAATGTTCCCATTGCTGGGACTCAGGGCCTCTCACAAGGAGAGAGTTGGGTCATAATCCACCACGCTAGCCCAGTCAGTGCGGGTTCGTGGATGACACATGACCTCAAAAGAATTTAGGTACATGTCCTCCTGATATTTTTAGTTAGTGGCATTTACCCACATGACTTCGAAAAGACAGGGGTGAGATTTGAACCGGGGGGCTCCGGATCGACAGGTGCTATATATTTGATATAGCTGTTCTCCCAACAAGTCTTGCCGTAACATGGCTTATCAATGGTAAGCTATTTAGATATATGGTAAGACTTATTTTAGTTGTAGAAATTATAATAGCTTGAAAAATCAAGATTTAAAAAAGTTCTTACACGTAGCTCAGTGCTACATACCACTAGCACTGTTTGCGTACAATTTTGGCCAGTTTTTCTTGTGTACATATTATATACTATCAGTGGGGATCAGTTTTGATCTTCTTCTTAGTTTTAATATTTGTGCCATTTAAGTCATTTGATGATACATAAATCTTATGCTTTTTCCTGAGGTGCTCGGTAAGGTTTTTCCTTGCAGTGTAAGATCGCTCGCAGTAGTCACACGGGTGTTGCTTATTGTCATGAACTTTTTTATGCAACTCCAAATCAGTTTCTTCATCAAAGAAACGCCCACAAACATTACATCCCACATTATAATCATTATGCTCCTTTTCATGTTTCCTCACTCTATATGTACATTTAACTGTATATCCACATACTTTACAGACACATTTCTTTTCACTATGTACATAGGTTCTGTGGATGTACAAACTTGCAGATGTACGGAATGTTTTTGGACATTTCTCGCAAGAGAAATGTTTTTCGTCACTGTGTATTTTTTTGTGGGTAAGCACTGCTGACTTTGAGGAAAATTGTTTTTTACAAATATCACAAAAGGAAATTTTGGATTCTCTATGCATTCTCATATGAGAATCAAACTTAGTGAATCCAATTAAGATCTTGCCACAAACGTGGCACGTCTTCTGACCAAAATACTGTTTATGCACACGCTCTTTATGAGCTCTCAATGTTATGGGTCTCCGAAACGATCTATCACATTGATCACACTTAAATGAACAAGTTTTGATGTGTACCATCAAATGATTAACAGAAGTGTTTCTCGATTTTGAAATAAATTCACATTTTTTGCAACGGTAAATCCTAGAAACCCCAACACCTTCAATTCTAAAGTTTGAGAGACTGATACAAATTTTTGGTGGGTTTTTCCTGTGATTGTGGTATCCTCGGAAAGATTTAAACTGCAAGTGACAAGATGAACATGTGACTGGCAGTTTGCTGTGCTCTTTTTTTTGGTGCACTCGCATCTTACACTTACTACTGAGTATGCATCCACAATCGTGACATATTAAATTTAATTTTGTACTTTTCAGTGCAAATACATTTGTGTCTACTTCAATTTTCTTGCTGTTTACAATAGACAGAGAATTTGATATATCATTGCCCAGCAGAGGTATATTATCGTCAGATGCATTATCGTCAGATACATTGTTGTCATAATCAGATTCACATAATTCTTCCTTTATTTCAACTTCTTGATGTTCGACGTGTGTTGTTTTCAAAATACTATCAGATTTCTCACACTTTTTCCTGAAATTGTATGCGTCTTCGAGTTCTAAAAGGCAACTTGAACAGATACTACCGGGCAGTCCATCATCTGGTTTGATTCGTCGGCACACGCCGTTATTTTATCAACAATTAGAATATCATCATCAGTACCTGGAGTCAATATATCTTCATGTTTTTGGAATATGTTGAAACTTTTTGATAGAACTTCGATTTCGTTGACGCAAACACGACATATTATAGGCTTTTCTTCATCCATTCTCCTGTAAGCGCCAAGATTTATCAATATTATTTATTAGACAGGTTTAATTCATAAATTATTGAATTCTTCGCAAATAATAAACGATATAGTTAAAAGTTAGAAGTTAATTACATGTCAAATTATTACCTTATTATCTACGACAGCGAAACCACAGCGAAACAAACAGAATAAGTACATCAATTTCAATTTGCAGTCTTCTACTATTCGTATTTCATAATTTCATATGTTAATTTGCACAGTTTAAAGAGATACTATAAAAGACTGTGCTAAATATTATCGGAAGGGATAAACGCATGCAGTTTTTTGATTTGATAATGACATTTAAATGTCATTGACAGTGACAGTAAAGTGATATTTGACAGTTAGCAATTCTTTTATGTTCTGTGCAGAATAGAAAACTGTTTCGCTTGAACAGCAAGCTTTATAAAATTTTACGTTTTTTAAGCCTCCATTACATCACTAGATATTCGGACAGTCGTAGTCTAAGTATCGAAATCTAATAAGAGTGAAGTCTAAATACCTATAGTGTAACAATAGTTAGACCGTATGACCTGCGTTCGCGTCCGATGGTAGTAGTCCAAGTACGTCACTTTTATAAGTTTGACTTATTTCAACAGAAAACTAAACTCGTACGTTCCTACATAGAAATAGTTTCTCAAACCAAAACATAAACAGAGTATTTGCATGCCATACCCAAAAATATTTCAACCAAGTCATTTCTTTTTATGTTACTATATCAAAGCGAAACTTTAATATCATCACCTCAAACTCTTTCCTCCATCTATTGCATGCCGCGTGACGGTCGGCTGTGGAGTAGGATTAGCTTTAGTAGCGAAAGGCACTCCACAGAGCAGCCGATGCTAAGAATATGGCGGCGTTACTCGTTAAGTTACTTAAATTATCTAATGTTTTTCCAATTAACATTTTTGAAGTGAAAACTTCTTTAGGCGCGCTTCGACAAATTTTGCGTGGGGTGTAAATTGATTTCTAGCGTCACGCTCGGGTATGATAAGAAATCGTCGGGTAAACTCGGGTCCTTGGCAATTGGGCATCTAGAAATGCGTCAGCCAATGGGAAATGCTGACACATTTCTAGACGGCCATGCCAAGATGGCGAGGCCACGCCCTCCGGTTACACGCGTATAGTTTCCAAGGTAAGGTATCAAATTCTAAGTTATAAGTTTTCACTTCTAACGGCAGTTCCTATGACTGCCAATTTTTTTTTTAATGTTTACAATATTTAATGCTGTTTCACTATTACCGTGGTTTCATCCAACCACACAATAATTTTATTAGTAGTTACACTTGTTACGGTTATATTTTGAGGCTTTGAAAATGCATGAGCTATGAGGCCATGACAACTTGACAACCAACTACATCGACATCTTGCGTGCGAACGATTAAGCCCGCGTTTTTGAAGTGAAAACTTCTCTTGGCGCACCACAAACAGATTTTTCGGAAGTGGTTGTATATTTGAGCTCTTTGAGGTTGTGACATAGAAGCTCATGGGGGACGGAAGCTTATTTCATTTTCAAAAGCCTTTTCGAGCACTTTGTTGACTCGACCCATGACCAAAATGATGTCGTTTCAAAAATTCGTTTGCGACCCACGCACAGATTTTTAGTGGGCTGTGAATGAAAATCATCGTCACGCTCGTAATTTAAAGACATGTTCGGTTCAACTCGGAACCATGGACTCAACATAGATGGCTATGTCGTATCGCTGTGTTCACTATATTCAAAGGATAGGTAATCATTTTTATTTTGAATTATTAAAAGTTTGAATACATGTTTCTTATATTAGTTTTCACTTCTGCCGTGTCCTAAGCATACACTTTTTATTTAAAACTGAATATTAAATATAATTATGGACATAATAAATATGTTTTTTAACTTGTACAATACCTATTGACTTGTATAACGCAATGAAATCTTGTCTTTTTAGTCCCAATAATTAATAAGCACTTAACGATTACAATAGTTACGAATAAAAAATAAAGGAACTATTTCCCACACTGGCCATCGTAAAAATGCAAACTGCGCATGTGTGTAAAGAGGATTTGTGGATGAAGGTGTAAGCAGACGTGATTGTGTTTTGTCTCACTCACTTCGGTGGCCACTTCTCTGTAGGTGCGAGTGCTTTTGACAAATCGCGATCGTTACAACCATAAAGATAGGTCAACCTTAATCGGCTTCTTTAACGCTATTTGCACGCAGTACCACGTTGAGTAGTGCATGCATTTTGACCCTTTCCGTAACGGAATAGAACACACTTTCTCGTGCTTCACTGTAATTTTGCTTGGTAATCCTACTGCGTGAGCACTACATAAACATTTCTGAGAGCTGTTGTCATTTGTTGTGTAAAGACATGTATAACGTTCCATAATACGCGGAAACGATTGCAATGATACGGTACGGTAATAGGATAGAGAATTAGTACATTAGTAGTGAAATTACTTAAATTAGTAAATTACTGAAATCGAACATGTGTTAGGTATGTGAAATAGGTACTGAAATACCGATATTTCTGAAATTTTACTCTCAATTTGGAAATAAACGCCACTGTGATTACTCAGGCTTTTTCAACAACAACAACAACATTGAGGACTGCCGTGAGGCGCGTGAGCTGCAGGTGCAGAGGTGTCTGACTTCGAATCGTCGCCATTCGTCGCCATTATCAATCTATCTATCAGCACCAATACTACCGTACCGAAATAAAGGATTCCAAGACACCCAACGACGTGCCTCAGTGTGGACAAGGAGCTCACACACGTTACCTCGATCTGCACGTTCTTCCGCCCTACGCTATGGTCGCCGACTGATTTGTACAATGTACATATCAACTTCATTCATGGTTCTTTTAAAACACGACAGTGATTAAACTAACCCTAGGATATTTGCATTTGTGTTAAACAGTATGTGGCATCGATATAAACGAAAGGATGTGCCTTGAGCACCTTGAAATTGGTAATAAACTGCGTCTCTGTGTGTAACGTAAGTGGTTTACAAACAACCAATCTACTTGGCCCCTAGAATCGCTAGTGGCGAGATATACTGTAGTTCTAATTTTATTTGGTCGTTGACAGCGAATAGTGATAGGTAAAAACGTCCTACGTCCACCGCTTCCTGCAACGGACTAGATCAGAAACAGTGAGCTCACTCTTCCCAACAATGACATGATTCCGTGCGCCCTGAAGTTTGAGAAGGCACATCTGTACTGAGATTGTTGGTATGTGGTCCTAGAAATGAATCCGAACCTAAATGTTTATCGCCCTAGTTAATTGTCTGCTTTGTCCCAATGCTGCCAAATAATGATTGGAAATTATGGATTCCTGATCATTTTCAAGGCGAACACACAAATAATCTAGATTTATAGAGAATAGTATTGATACCTAGCTGCCTTGTAAATAGTTGATAACCTACGACTTTAAAATTGAGTTATCCCATCAAGTATTTGATCGGACCAGGAAGTTCCGTGCTCATCCAATGAAACCAACACAATAAATTATTTAGCAAAGAGGCCTTTCATGATCCAAATCTTAATTATTAACGGGAGATCTTCATGAGGACAATATCCACAGACTTCGGAGCATTCGTTTTTGTAGTTATGAATTAACAAAAAATGGCTATGTAGTTAATTTATACGCTGTAGAAGTAGGAGCGAGAGGTATACCAGCAAAATCTCTCTATAACCTGCTTAAAGACCTTGGATTGTCCAGAAGTGCAGTAAGTTCTATACTAGAACGAGTATCTAAAGCTGCACTAGTAGGATCATATCGGATTTGGCTGGGCAGGGAGAGAAATACGAGTAGTGAAGGTGAGTGTTGACGTACGTCAATGTAAGGGGCCCCTTTTAAACCTACAGCCCGAGTCACAAGTCTTGGGGTCTATTCGAGATTTCTCTCTCTGCCACACGATGGACCCGGCACCCGCACGGTGAATCCATGGAATGCTAAGAAGTACGTCTCTACTATCAATTTGTAAGCTCAGCTGTTGTCATATTTATATTGTGTCTACCATCTGTATTTATTGTACTGTACTATCACAATTTAAAATGTTACAATGTAGATACCTCACAACTTTTTTGATATTAATTATCTAATTCATTCATCTGAATTTCTAAATCAATCAGATAATGTCTCCAGAAATGATAAGCGACTGTTACTACCAACTACTAATCCTAAACCAAATGAAAAACTAAATGCATAATGATTTTTTTTAAGTACATAATGTGAAAATAATGTTTAAATGATAACAATGTAACTTCTGCAAAAGCTTTTAATCAATTGAATTATGTAATGTAATATTTCAAATTAAATCAGTTTTAGACATTTATGTACCTAGAGCGATAGGTAAGTGTTTAAATCTTACCAATCTAGTAATCTAGACCAGAGCTCCCAAGATACACGCTCAGCTTAGTTTGGGGCTCAATGCTAACGGTGATTTAGACAAGGACATTAACTGTGAACTCTTATTGTACATAGTTGTTAAAAAAATTAAGAAATAAATTAATTACTTCACTGTTAAAATCCATGTTGAATGTTAACTAAATAAACAAGTAGGTATTTACATTGTTAGTTGACTTATTATGTGGATAGTATCAATTTATTATGCATGTTTACTATTCCCACTAACAGTATTATTGATATAGTACAGCAATGTGTACAGTATTGTCGGATAAAATATTATATGGACAATGGGACATTTAGTTGAAGTGTAAAAAATATTTGTGTTGTGTGAGGAATGTCAAACCATTTTTGTCAATATACTTTGATGAGGAATTGGTTTGTTATTTATTTAACCCTAATGTGATGGTTTTGGCAGGTATTATGTTGTACCAAGGTATCAGAATTTAATAAATAAAAATTAAGTTGGTATTAGTAAAGAATTTTATTTCATTTTCAATAGGGTTGACATCTTACCTAGTCTCGAGTCTAATCATATTATAAACCTTACAAAAAAAAATCTACTCAATGTAAATTTATAAGTCCTAATCTTAATCACCTAATCATAGATTTACATAAGTTCATACATAAGTTGCCACTCCTCAGAAAACTGCCATAGTCAGTTAATAATTAAATCTGTTTAGTTAGCTGTAAATTAAACAGATTTTACAGCTACCTTTATACAACGTGTGGCGGAAAGGTCCAACAATATTTTAACAGGTCATTCCAACACTGATGTGGACTTCATCTCCGAAGGTCTCTTTCCCCTCAGCATGTTAGATCACGAGATAATACGAGTCAAAGTTTGATGTAAAATATACGAGCTTCAACCCTAATGCACGTACAACAAACGTCAACAGCTGACACGTTTGTCAGCTGTTGACTGCTGTTGACCTTTCCTGTCAAAGACTAAATTTTGTGCAGAAAAGGTATTTTTTTTTGCCTATTTCGAAGCTGTGAATGGAATAAACATAAGTTAGTAGTGGTATGACTCTTAGCAGAGTCCGCCTGGGGAAGTACCACACCTTTGCCAGTTATTCTAGCGCCATGCAGTAATGTGCAAACATTACTGTCTTCCGGTTTGAAGGGCAATGTTTTCAGAGAAATTACAGGGATATAACATCTTAGATCTCTGGGTGACGAGCGCAGTGCAGTGTTACCATCTATGTTGCTTACCATCAGGCACATGCCCTGTTCGTCTCGTCACTCATTATTAAAAAAAAGTTAAATTATTAACTGTACATAAATTTAATCCTTTAATACAATAGGTAATGGCTAGAACTGTTGAACGGTTGGAGTCCATTCGGTCAGTCCACAACTACGATACCTACCTCACACGAATAAAATAAAAATAAATAAACTTTTGCGAATAAAGAAAAAAGTCTAGTAGAAGTACCTACTGAGGTATACAACGCCGGATTAGAAGTTTTAAACAGACTTGGCTACATTTTATGTGTAGGTGCGTCTCTTTTCGCTCACCACTATACCGAACGATTTTATGAATTAAAACATACTTTTATTAATGTTTTTGAATTGATTGTGATAGTAAGATACTTAAATTCAACAAAATGAAAGAAAGCGCATGAATGCCAAAAAAAATGCAATCAGCTCTTTGGTGTATTTCGTATAATTTCAAACTAATTGACGCATCTTAGTCTTAGTTTTATTCTTTGCGAAATTAATGACACGTGCACGTGGACTGTCGACAAGTCGGCGGTAAAGTAGGTACCTCACTCACCGCCGCCGTCGGCGCGGCATTACTATAAAGCGCCGCCAAAGCGCCGCGCGGCAAACAAAAAAAAAAAAAAAAAAAAAAAAAAAAAAAACGCGCGGCAAACAAGAATCCTTTGCCGCGGCCGTCGAGCGAGCGTCGACGAATCAGCGAGCGAGAAATAAGCCGAAAAGCCATATTTAAAATCGACAAAAATTGATTTATTTAAAGTTGAGGGTTCCGTTACAAATTATTTCTATTTGATTTTACATTGATAAAGAAAACATACTAAAGACTGACACAGAAGATCCTGGGTTCGATTCTCGGCTTGGTCGATATTTGAACGATGAATTCGAATGTTTTCTAGGTATGAGTCTGATGTTTAATTGTCCTTGTCTGTTTGAACTACGACTTCCCCGACACAGAACAACCTAGTGGAGAGTTTGTGATTTTGAGCAGTTTTATTTGGCACAGAAATAGCCCGGATTATAGCACGTAGGATACTTTTATCCCAAAACAAATTCACGATTTTTGGAGGACGCGGATGCAAACACAAAAAACATACGTAAGGCTGAGCACGGGAAATTGTGAGTTCGGTTCTCGGCATGGTCGATATTTGAATTATAAATTCGATTGTCTACTATGGGTCTAAGATTTAGTTGTCCTTATCTGAGTGAACTACAGCTTTCCCAACACAGAACGACCTAGTAAGCTACGATTGTGAGGAGTTTTTATTTGGCACAAAGATAGATTATAGCCTGGAAATAGAACATAGGATACCTACCTAGGATACATGCACATCGGTACAAGTAGTGGTAGGACTCTTCACAGAGTCCGTCTGGCGAAGTACCACACCTTTGCCAGTTATTCTACCGCCATGTAGTATAGAGCAAGCATTACTGTGTTCCGGTTTGAAGGGCAATGTTTACAGTGCAATTACAAAGCATAGAGATATAAGATCTTATATCTATGCGGTACGAACGCGGTGCAGTGCTGGGTGATAATTTAGACTCGTGTTCCAATAGCTGCGTTCGTGTTATTATGTTGCTTACCATCAGGCACATGTCCTGCTCGTCTCGTCACTCATCATTGTAAAAAACGTATGTGCGATTTTACGCGACTTTTTACGTGCCTTGGTTTTTAAAGTGCGGAACCCTAATTATCTAATTTGAAATTATTAGAAATATGTGATTTTAATTTTTGAGTTGAAAGTTCAGTCGCTCTCTAGCGTAAAAGTGGCGCAAACGTCTTGGATTGCAGTGTAAAAATGGATGTATGTTTATGTGTTGTGTGGCGAAATTTTAGTGCTAGGTGCAGTGCGACGGGATTATTAAAAGGTTAGTTCATTTAGCCAAAAATAAGTAGCTAGTGTAGGTATTTTCCATACTTAATACAGAATTTAATTAATTATTCTACCTTTTTTATTTGACTTTAACTCAAACATGTACCTACATTATCATTTTATTTAACATACATTATGTTGTATTTAATTTGACTTTATTTCCTGTTAATGTTGTTTGAAGGCTTATTAGGTACTTACATTTGACAAAATTTTGTCGACTGAATTCAGAAGCAAGTTAGAAACAAGCAATCCTCGCTTCTGAATTTAATAGGACTGAATGTTATAACATTTCAATAAATTCAGTAGCGACCAAGTTTAGTCGACTAAATTTAAAGTGTAATAGGTATTTTGGTTAGTGCTAATAAAAAGTATCTCTGTTCATTCTATCTGGATCGATCGAATAGGTATACCAGTTCAATGGCGTCCACTCTTTAAATTACGGCTGGTCTAATCGGGAGAACGGCGCAGCGCCTGCCGATCCGAAAGCCCTGGGTTCAAATCCCAGGCGCATCATTGTGTTTTCGAAGTCATGTGCGTAATGCCGTTAACATTAAACGGTGACGGAAAACATCGTGAAGAAACCGACATGTGCCTACCTAGAATATTTCGAGGGCATGTGTCATCCGCCAATCCGCACTCTATGCTATTTAGGTAGGTTTTTCAAACGACATAATACCTAGGTCGAGAGACGGCGCGCGGCGGTGCGGCACGCGCGTTTGAAGGCGGCGCGGCGCGGCGGGTTCACTGACCGCCAGTGAGGGTTGTCAAATAAAATATTAATCAACGGATTTTTAACTTTGTATGGAAAAAAAATGTTGTGCTTTCGTGTCTAATATTCACATATGTGATTCGATACTTAGTATAGATGAAGTACCATAAATATTGTTGGACCTTTCCGCCACACGTTGTATAACAAGTGTTCACAAGTTTTCTTGTATAACAAGAATCGATCCGCAAGAAATCAGGATGTTAATAAAACAGAAATTTGTACCGGTTTGATGAGAGTGTACCTATGATACCTAGGTAGGTACCTATGATATAAAAGTTAATTGAGATAGAGACTGTCTTATACAAAACAAAAATACATCATGCATATGTATTGAAGGTTGAGAGGTTCAATCAGGATGAAGTTCATCAAACATAATATTAGTGTCTTCATCCTTGTCCGGTTGTCTGTAAGTATCTAAATTCAAATCTGAATCAAATTTTGGATAACCTTCATCATGTTATGTGCTGTATTCTCTAAAAGAGCAGAAAAAACTGAAATACTCGGTACTAAAAAACCCCCATTTTTCCCCCAAAAATGTTGACTTTAAAATTTCTATTCTATCCATTAGCTATTAAAACAGTTACTGTTTGACGTTATAGCGGGTAAAATCGGTAGTTACACAAAGACGGATAAGTTGATAAATATGGAACAAACTGATAATGCCCCTTGCCGTAATATTTTTCTAACGTAGGTACATAAAATCAAATAATAAGCGAATGGTGATAGTAATTAATTTACTAAAATTTACATTTTATTATACATAGACTAGCGGCCCGTTCCGGCTTCGCTCGGATCATAATCTAGATTTTTGGGGTGAACAACCCTTTTTACTTAGGGGTATGAAAAATAGCTAGTAGCCGATTCTCAGACCTACTGAGTATGCATATAAAATTTGGTAAAAATCAGTAGAGCCGTTTCGGAGGAGTAAGAAAACAAACACTGTGACACGAGAATTTTATATATAAGATGACAATAACTTATCACGTTCCGCCAATTTATTATCATTAACATCTTCATTCTTAAATTATTACATAACTTGTACTTCACCCATGGTACATGTAACATATAGCCTAGAGCACTCTGAGACCACATACATTTCCAAAGTTGAAATTGGTCCAGTAGTTCCTGAGTGTTCAAACAAATTTTCTTCAATATTTTAACATAAGTATAGCTTCAATGAACTCTGTAGGTATATCTCTTTCAATTACAATACTTTTGATAGCAGTTAATATGTTTTTCATTACTGTTATTTAACATTTGTATTGAATCATAAAGACACTATGTTTGGGGTATTTCTTTCGTTTGGCATTTACATTAAGTACATTACAGCTATGGCATTTACATTACAGCTATGGTCAGAATTAACCTTGCAAGAACAGGATGCTTGGATACTTTTGTGAGAGACACAAACAACACTGTTCTATATTCCTTTTTGTTTTACTGTATTGATTTGTAACATGATTAGTAGAGGTTACTTTTCGCATTACTATTCCTTTCCGGGACAGGATTTTCAGGCATCTTGCCACCGAGTACGTTCTCTTTTTTAATAAAAAGACATGCTTCCATTTATTAAAAAATAAAGAAGTTAATTACCACTAAAACAGATCGTATGTTTATGTTTTTGCAATTGTAAACAAACAAAATGCACAGTGTTACCAACTCCTGAAAATATTTATCCCTAAACCTAAGTTTTATAACCTAGGTTTAGGGAGAATTAATATTTTCAATATTTAATATATTATGTACTTAAATATTGCTTTTAATATTTACCCCTAAAATTGACAAATTTACTTGAAAACCCACCTTATTCTTTTTGCCAAATTAAAAAGTAATACTTTTACTGAAAAAATCGAAAAATCCACGAGGAAATCACAGCAAAGAGGAAAAACTAGTAGGTTTTGGTCCTCAATTTATTAAAAATGTTTTTTTAAAGTTATCT
This sequence comes from Ectropis crepuscularia, assembly GCA_963693475.1. NCBI lineage: Eukaryota > Metazoa > Arthropoda > Insecta > Lepidoptera > Geometridae > Ectropis > Ectropis crepuscularia. The sequence continues at coordinate 29,805,945 of OY856339.1, read as the reverse complement.
TGTAAATCAGAATTATTCAGAAATGAATGAAAAGAACAATGCCATTAATTGACTGCCCTCGTAGCTTAGTTTGTAGTAGCTCTGCCTGCGAAGCCGAGGGTCGTGGGTTCGATTCCCAACCAGTGCAAAAAAAAAATGTTTGTCTGTAAAGTCGGTTTACTGACGATAGAACGTGACAACGTCTTAAGAAAATACTGATAGAATGGTAGCATTTTTCAAAAGAAAATTTTAATTTTATTTGTTTAATAGATTTGTATGTAAAAAGTAATCAGTAGAATTTAGTCATTTTCAATCAAAACAATGCAAAAAAGCTTTTAGATGCCGGGGATCGAACCCGGGGCATTTCACATGCAAAGCGAACGCTCTACCACTGAGCTACATCCCCGCTTGAACTACTGGTCGAAATAATTAATACAACTGTAACAAACATGCGGCGAGGTAACGACCGACGGTAACGGTACATGACGTCATGTTTTGTGGGCGTGCAGCCGGCTTCATCGAATTATAAGACGTTATCACGTCAAATATTGTGTGATGAATTCAAATGTTTGCACTGTGTCTGGGTATTTCTATGTATAATAAGTATGTATTTAAAACTATATAAGTATTATATCAGCTATCTGGCCGCCATCACACAAGCTTTGCTTAGTTTGGGGTCAGATGGAGCTGTGTTTGAATTGTCCGCCAATATTTATTTATTTATTATTATTTAATCTTAATCATTTATAGTTAGATAGATAGGTAAATAAACTCTTTATTGCGTTTAAATTAGAAAAAAAATCATGGTACAGAAAAAAACCTTGGAATAAAGTAGCGATTGGTGACCTTATCGCTAAGAGCCATTTCTTCCAGGCAACCGTAGGATGGTAAAAAATACAATGGAAGATGGAGAGTACAGATAGAGGAGTATATAGACATACATTTATACTAGGGATTTGCCGATTAGTCGGCGAATAGTCGGTAAAGCCAACTAATCAGCCATTATCGTAGTCGGCGACTAATCGGTAAAAAGCGCCGACGTCTCACTCCTACTTCTACAGCGTATAAATTAACTACATAGCTATTTTTTGTTAATTCATTTTGCAGTTTTTTCGTTTCGAAATACTTATTTTGTTTGATCGCGTGGTCTTTAGGTATATTAGTTTCCCACGGTACGGTAAGTTCTACAAAGACTAAGCGTTTCGTAGCTCTAGAAAAAAGGAAAATGTCCGGTCTGGATGACAAAACACCTACACCCTCTGGGATTTTATAGTGCTTTAAATACGTGTCCATTAAAATAATCCAAACATGCTTAGACCACATTATGATAAAAACTCCAATGTCATGGAAAATCTTAGTATTTGAACAGCGAATAACTGACCATAATCCTGTACTAATTTACATAGATAATGTAAAAATTCCGTTGAACAAAGCAGAAAGCAGCACAACTTTTATAAATTATGAAGCAATTGAGGAACAACTGGCTGAAGAAACTTGGAATGATCTGTTTGAAATTAAAGATAATGTCAATAAAGCGGCTGAACTATTGACAAATAAGTTATTGAAAATAATCAAAGAAAATACTATGAACAAAAAAGTGGTTAAGAAAAATATGCCTCTAAAGCCATGGACTACAGCAGGAGTGGTGAAATGTATAAGAAAGACAGATAAGCTACATAGTAAAGTCAAACAATCACCAAGAGATCAAAAAAATCAAAGATATACAATTATGTTAAATACAGGAATGTTTGTAACAATATTGTTAAATGAATGAAAAAGGAGTATTACACGTATAAAATAAAAATAAATAAGGGTAATTTGAAGGTGCCTGGGAAGGTACCTGGGTAGTTTGAAGGAAACATGGAAAGTTATAAAGGAAGTCTGTGACATAAACCAAATTAAAATTGCATCTCAATATACATTGTGATCCTACCAAATCTCAACGAAGTCAATGCTTACTTAACGTCTGTTGGCAAGAATCTTGCAGACAAGACTAAATATTATAAATACCAGTGAATCGAAACTTGCATTATTAGCCAAAACATCTGATTCTCCAGTATCTTCTACGTCCTTGTCACCAACTGATCCCTATGAGCATCATTTATGGATGAAAACGTGTGTAGTTTTGATTTCCGTTGGATATTCCGTTAGCCATTAGAAAGTTATTTTCGTGTTCTTGACGTACCCGAATTCGCTAGATATGACGGGAAATCTGTTAAGTTTGCAACACTGAAATAACCTCGATAGAAGCGCCATCTGCTCTGCTTTGTTCAATGACAGATGACATTAACATATCATTCCATAAAGACCCTATTCATGACTTTTTAACTGAAAACATTTGTTATGTTAGTGTTATTTATTGAACGTTATGCATGGCAGCATTGAACGAATGAATGAACGATAAATTAATTATCTGTGCAGGCATTGAATGAACGAACTGCATACGAATAGGTGCTGCCAAATATTATGTACAAAAATGCAAACAAAAAACAAACGAATACTATAACAGCGGAGTAGTAGATGCGGATCACAGATGACTATTCAGTATTCATAATATATTCAGTATTCACTAAAGCGCCTATTAGACTACGCGTTATTCAGCACTCGTTATTCAGACTGTCTTAGAGTCTAACTTGTCAGCTCGCTATTACACCAGTCTGAAAAACGCGCGCTCTAGGACCTCTTTTTCGTTACTGGACGCTATTATGGTATTTATTAATTTAAATAAAAAAATGACTTTTAAGCATTTAAAATAGGTATAATAACAGCGAGATCAAATTTAAAATTATGGCATTCGAACTCCGAATACCCAAAACACAAAAATAGAAATTACCGCGAATCCCAATGAACCAATCACGAACCAATGACATTTTATTTTAAGACTAATATGTCAATGTCAGTGTCATGTATTTGTCGGTCTAACAGTCTTTGTCTTATTACACTACTCGTTATTCAGACTGTAGGCCTGTAAAGGTGGGCCCGCACTAGGCGTAACTACGCGACGCGACGCGGCCAAATATTCTTTGTATGAAACTGTTTGAGATTTAACGCACTACGCGGCAGCGGAACTACGCGTCAAAGTTGACCAACTAGCCAAATATTTGTCGCGCCGTGGCGCGTCGCGTACAGTGTGACCATATGAGGCAGGTTCCTGCCATTTTGGCAATATTGAGGCGTTATTTTAGCTTTTGTCATGACATGTTGACGTTTTATGAAAACTGGCAGTATTGGTGGATTGGAAGTGATTTTTAGGGTTCCGTAAAACGTAAAAATGGAACCCTTATAGATTCGTCATGTCTGTCTGTCTGTCTGTCCGTCCATATGTCACAGCCATTTTTTGCCAAAACTATAAGAGCTATACTGCTGAAACTTGGTAAGCAGATGTATTCTGGGAACCGCGTTCAGATTTTTACACAAAAATTTAAAAAATAAAAACAATTTTGGGCGTGACGGACCCACCATACCACTAGCCCTACCCCTGGTGGTAGGGTGGGTCCGAAACCATACCACCATCACGCCATCAAGTAATAGTGTTGTGACACATTTTTAAAACAAAAGTTTTGTTTAGAATTATGATTATTTACAGCAAATAAACTAAAAGAACAAACTGTAAAAATGTACCTACGCAATTCGTCTAATTCATGACCAATGGTAATTTGTTTGTTGACTAACTGCATTTGTACGCCCATTATAAAATCGTCTTTAATAATTTGGTTTATTCGCCGTTTTTTAGGTATCTTTGTTTCATGAATCTTATGTAATACATTCAGTAGTTTCTTGTTCAGTAATTTATTTAGTTTTGAATGAAATGATTCTAATATGTTGGTTGTGCTAAATACTAGGTACAGGGGGAATGTATTTTCAACCAAAAAGTTTCGATGTAGTTTATAAACTTTTCCATTCGTTTTAAACTGTGACATTCCGATTTTATATAATGAAATCCTGGTAACACCTCATCAAGAGGTAGTAGTGGTACGGCGGTAGTGAGAGCTATTATTCTCCTTTCAGTTTTATTTTGCGTATTCTTCAGGGACTTCACCTTTTTAGGGTTCCGTAAAACGTAAAAACGGAACCCTTAAAGATTCGTCATGTCTGTTTGCCTGTCCGTCTGTCCGTCCGTATGTCACAGCCACTTTTTTCCAAAACCATAAGGACTATACTGTTGAAACTTGGGAAGTAGATGTATTCTGTGAACCGCATTCAGGGTAGCGATTCTGAAACCATTCGGTTGCATCCGACACGGAATCTCATCTCTCGGTCTTTGTCTTATCTGTTTAGCATGACAAAGACCGAGAGATGAGATTCCGTGTCGGATGCAACCGAATGGTTTCAGAATCGCTACCCAGATGATTTTTATACAAAAATATTAAAAGAAAACAATAAATTTTGGGGGTGCCCCTTATTTAGAACTGAAACTCAATTTTTTTTTCTTCAAATCCATACGTATGTGTGGGTCTTTATGGATAGGTCTTCAAAAATGATGTTGAGGTTTCTAATATAATTTGTTTTCTATACTGAATATTTTGCGCGAGAGATACTTCCAAAGTGGTAAAATGTGTGCAACTTCTAAAATGACAAAATTAAAAGAAATATATGATGTAAGTACATTACCATGCAAACTTCCACCGAAAATTGGTTTAAATTTGATCCGGTAAGTAGTTTCTTTTTAGTACGTCATAAATACACTATAATTAAAACTTCGATCAAAGCTACAACGAACTACAAGAACTTATCTATTTTGTTACTTGCTGCTACGGAAGCCTTCATGTGCGAGTCCGACTCGCACTTGAGCGCTTTATTCCAAATACCTATTGCGCTTCTAAAGTCACACGCGTTAGGGAACACTTTTAAAATTGCGTTCATTGCCAAAATCGGCCCATTTAATGTAAGTCAGTATAATAAATATAATGCAAGGAATATTGAACTTGAATAATTGCATAAGACTTACATTTTTGCAACAAATAGATAATAATAGTTGCGGAAAAAATAACCATCTTAGATAAATCACAATATGAGTACTTTGTCACATCATTATGGTGGTATGGTTTCGGACCCACCCTACCACCAGGGGTAGGGCTAGTGGTATGGTGGGTCCGTCATGGATGGCAACCAGGGTCTGATGACGAAGCTGACAGATAGGCACAGATTTTTTTTTTAATAATATCTGCGATCAGTCCAATGACTTTAAGCGGATGAGCTATGGGTGGTTCTCTTTGCGAGTGTGCCCTTCAGTGAGGACACTCCTCTTATTCCAGTGAGGCTATTCCCTGTCCTGTAACCTCAAGATGTCATGCCTTTTAAGACGCTTGGGATAGTTCTGGTTATTCAGTTGCAGCGCTAGGTTGTTTGGATGTACTGATAGTCTTTCCTGGTAGTTTTTGGAATACAGCCTGATTTCTTTCTTGATGGTGTTCATGTCCAGGTTGTCATGGATTTCATTATTAGTTACAAACCAGGGAACATCTAATATAGTGCGTAAGATTTTGTTTTGTATTCTTTGGATGACATTGATATTGGCGTTACTGGCAGACTGGCACTACCCCACAGTTGAATTCCGTATGTCCATATTGGTTTAATGATCGTTTTATAAATAAGCAGCTTGTTGTCAGTACTCAATTTACTGTTACGACCCAGGAGTCACAGGAAAGTTTTGAAAGTTCCATTTAGTTGTTCTCTTTTGGCCTTTACATGGTTTTTCCAAATTAATCGTCTGTCCAGAGGCATACCAAGATACTTAATCGAATTGCCACATGACAATGGTGCGCTACCAAGGAACACTGGTGGACATTCTCCTTTTCCAAGGGTGAATGTTATATGGACAGATTTGGTAGCACTAGCCCTGATTTTCCATCTCTGCAACTAGGTATCGATTTCATCCAGTCCTCTTTGCAGTGACTCTGAAGCTTCCACTGGGTTCTTACTGCTGGCCAGTATTGCAGTATCATCAGCGAAGGTTGCCATTGTTGTTCCCATCACTTCCGGGAGGTCCGATGTAAATATTGAGTACTGGGTAGCGATTCTGAAACCATTCGGTTGCATCCGACACGGAATCTCATCTCTCGGTCTTTGTCATGCTAAACAGATAGGACAAAGACCGAGAGATGAGATTCCGTGTCGGATGCAACCGAATGGTTTCAGAATCGCTACCCAGGACTGGTCCCAGCACGGAACCCTGCGGTACACCAGCGAAAATGTTGTGGAATTTCGAAATATCCTCCTCCACCCTTACTTGAAACATCTTTCCCTCCAAATAGGATTGCATCAACAAGTAGAAGCTGTGGGGTAGGGTATTTTTAATTTTATATAGCAGGCCCTTGTGCCACAATTTGTCAAAAGCTTGCTGTATGTCCAAGAAGGCCGAGGAGCAGTACTCTTTCCTTTCCAAAGCATCTCTGATTTTATTGGTGACCCGATGAACCTGCTCCATTGTGGAGTGATGCTGTCTAAAACCGAACTGGTGATCAGGTATAACTTTTTCAGTTTCAAGAATAGGGCCGTAGCCTTCGGAGGATGATTTTTTCGCAGATTTTAGACAGGATTGGTAAGAGGCTGATTAGTCTATAGGATTGGACCTCATTTGGTGATTTGCCTGCCTTGTGCACCATTATTATTTGAGACATTTTCCACAATGATGGGAAGTACCGAACTCTCAGAATGCCATTATAAAGTGTTGTCAAGAAAACCACAGCCTAAACAACAAACTGCGGGGAGGATACGGTGCAGCACACATTGCAAGAATGTCCTGCGTGTGAGAGTGAGCGTCAAGTCGTCGTTACTTCAGTAGGAAATGATATCTGACTCCCACCGTTGATCAGCTCAATTCTTGGGTGCGAGAGATCGTGGGAAGCGGCTGTTTCTTTCTGTGAGCAAGTCATGTCCCATAAAGAAACAGCCGAGTGCGAACGAGAGATTACTTCTAACCTTCCAATGTGCCAACGAAAACCTGGGCGTCGGAGGAGAATTTTCCACGCCCTCCTCCAACCTCCATAAAGAGCACTTGAGAGCCTTGGGCACGGGCTCGGGGGAGTCCGCTGCCAGACGAGTGAAGCCCCTGAGGAAGAGAGAGGTGGAGGTCCAACAGCTCGACTTCTACGATAGGAAGGGTCTCAGAGACCAGTGCCGCCAGAGCCACGGGCGAGTGCGAAAGTGTTCCCATAGCTCTGGCATATTAGCGCTTGGATGTAACGCCCCAGAGTTTTTAGTAGGTAGGCCACCAGTGGTGGGAGTCCCACATACCCACCCTACTCTACCCCCGGAGAGGGTGGAATTCTTAAAGAATTTTCCCTGGGTAAAAAAAATATCTTTGGTCTGTAAAGTCGGTTTACTGACGATAGAACGTGACAACGTCTTAAGAAAATACAGATGGAATGGTAGCATTTTTCAAAAGAAAATTTTAATTTCATTTGTTTAATAGATTTGTATGTAAAAAGTAATCAGTAGAATTTAGTCATTTTCAATCAAAACAATGCAAAAAACAATGCAAAAAAGCTTTTAGATGCCGGGGATCGAACCCGGGGCATTTCACATGCAAAGCGAACGCTCTACCACTGAGCTACATCCCCGCTTGAACTACTGGTCGAAATAATTAATACAACTGTAACAAACATGCGGCGAGGTAACGACCGACGGTAACGCGGTAACGGTACATGACGTCATGTTTAGTGGGCGTGCAGCCGGCTTCATCGAATTATAAGACGTTATCACGTCAAAAAAAAGGTCAGAAGACAGTAGTGAAATGTTTTGCAAATAGGTCTGCCTTTTCCATGGGTGATTTGGCCCAGTTATTACCATTTCTCAGCGGTGGCTTAGCTTCTGTTGGTCTATTGCGGATTTTGTAAACTTCCAAAGAGAATAGTTAGTCGAAGCATAGGGTGTCAGAGATTCTAGCTTGGATTGAAGTGTCATATCATGCCATTCTCTAGTTAGGGTCTTTAAGTCTTTTATGGCCTTGTTAAGTTTTTGCTTATCTTCTCTTTTTCTGCTTTGGTGCCAGGAGCGGCGAGCTTTTCGTTTCTCCAATATCTTTTCTCTAATTGTTGCTGGGAGGTTTGTGGTGCAGTTAGAAGCCTCTAGCACCAGAGTGGACTTCCAAGCAGCTTCCTGGATAAGCGTTGTGAACTGTAGAGCCGCCCTTTCAATTTCCTGTGGCGTTTTCAGAGATACTTTCAAGTTTACATTATCTTCTACAATTTCTCTGAAAGAGTCCCAATCTGTGCTTTTATTAGTTAGCATGTTAGGTTTCCCAACATCTATCACCATGGTGCTCACGGTAAGCAAAGCAGGAGTGTGATCAGAGGAGCTGTCCATGCATGATTTAGCCTTGACTTAGCGTCTAGACAGTCCTTTGGTAACGAAGAAGTCTAATAGGTCAGGGATTTTTTTGGGATCAGGGTAGCGATTCTGAAACCATTCGGTTGCATCCGACACGGAATCTCAACTCTCGGTCTTCGTCTTATCCGTTTAGCATGACAAAGACGGAGAGATGAGATTCCGTGTCGGATGCAACCGAATGATTTCAGAATCGCTACCCAGTAGGCCAATATGTAGGTGCCGTTGACGCCGCGCATAAGTTATTTGCAGTCAAGCTAGACATTAGTTGTCTACCTCAAGGGGTAATCAGTCTCGAGCCCCAGAATGTGTGCTTCGAATTCCAGTCTCCACCGACTACAAAGCGATCACCCAGTGTTTCAAAGAAGGCAGAGAAGATGCTTTCTTTTAATACGTGTTTTTTTTTTCTTTATCTGAGGTGTCTTGTATTCTGGGAGTAGGTAGTGCTTGATTGTATTACGTATTATTATAGCTGTTCCTGCGTGTCCTGTCCCATCAGGGTGGTTAGTGGTGTAAGTTTTGCATCCTTTAATGTTATATATTCCTTAATTTTTATATTTGTCGAACAAGTACAGTGAGCTTCAGAAATAAGTACGATATCGAGCCCATGAACCTTCATCAGGATTTCAACTTCATCCTTGTTTGGTGCCAGTCCATTTGGGTTCCAAGTGGCTAGTTGTAATGCAGCTAGTTTGTTAATTTATTGACTAGCCACAGTAGTTCAGTCAATTTTATTCATCTTGACCAGTACTTTGGTGCTCGATCGTGACCGGGTCTGGGGTCTGATCATGAAGCTGGAATATGGATTACATTAATGTATTTATAACAACACGCTTATATTATTAAATTCTCTCATATTTTGGTGGCAGCCATTTTGGATTTGAAAAAAGTATTCTACTAGTCAAGCCCTTTCATTTGATATCCATTTTGAGGAGGACTGTAAAAATATGTAAACCTCCATTTTGTGGCGGCGGCCATCTTGAATAATTTGGTCTAAAATCTAGCTTAGAACACTTCCGACTAATTTATCCTTCAAACACAAAAAATCTATTCATCCGTTTGGGAGCTACGATGCTACAAACACACACACACAAAATCAGTTTTATGTCAAACTAATAACACGTTTTTTCGTCGGGAGTTAAAAGTAAGAAATGACACGTGACGTGCTTTCAATGTTGAAACATGCTGTACACTCAAAATATGTCCTGCTATATTAAAATGCAATAATATGAATAAATTGTGGTATATGTTACTGACGTCACGAAAATATGTTGTAATATTATAGCTACTTACATCTGTGACGACCTTAACCCATCAATTTTGTTACATACGACTAGAATCAATTTGAATAAAACACAAAATATTCATGGATGTTTCTGTAAGTCAATACAACTAATATTTTATTCTATCAACTTTTAGTAGCTACCTTTTAGTAAAAAAAAAATGGTAGCTACTTTTTATGCAAAAAAGTTCATTTTTTATATTTTAGGATATTTCTGACAAGACCCGACTGGTGGCACTGGTCTGGTCGCGTCGCTGCAGTTTGTGCGGTATATGGAATTCAGCCGCGCCGCGTCGCGTCGCTCCGCTGCCGCGAGTGCCGCGTAGTTACGCCTAATGCGGGCCCACCTTAAGGCGCTGAATAGAGCCAAATGGCACTTTTTAAACACATTTTTAGCAAAATGTATAGGGTTTGAGATGTTGAATAAAATATATGTTATTCTTGAACATATTTATAAGGGAACCATTGCTCTCAAAACACGATTTTGAAAAGATATCTTGACAAGAAAAAATCGTAAACTAACCTCTAAAATGAGTTTTAAACGTAAATATCTGTGTTATTAATGAACATACATTATTCAAATTTTAAACATTAACGTATTATTTCTTAATAAAGGGCAAGGATGTTTTATATTTTAGATTAAGTTGTTTAATTCGCATTAATTAATTGTTTTTTAATACGCTAACTCGACCGAACCGGCCTGAGTCTTGCTTCTCGCTCACTACTATGAAGTCCGGCAGAAAGCGCTGATGCGCCGTGCAGGAAGGACGCTACGTCGCGTCGCTTCGCTGCACGGCACTCGCTATTCAAAAAAATAAAAATTCTCACAAATGGAATGCAGAAACGTCAAGAGAGGTCATATGATTTGAAAATTTGACGCGTTGGTTATTAGTAGGTTTAGCTCGATGGTTTAGCATGACCGTGGTGGACGTTTATGACCCTGTGTCCAAATGTCCAAATCTTTGAACCGTGATTTTCTTTTTGCATATTTTTTTTCATATTGTTGTTGTATGTTTTCTCTGTAGTTTTCAAGCTTTTATTTTTTAGTTTCACCTGCCCTGAGGCACAGATGAGAATATAGTTATTATGGAACCCATGAATATCCGTGATGTAACCCGAGGCTTATCATGAAATCTTGCAAATTAAATCTACTTCCCGATTTACAGATTGCGTGAAAATTTGCATAATACTTGTGTAAATTGCAAGACAATAAATAAATTGCAATATGATATTTATGATGCTGATCTGATGATGGAGCTGGAAGGTTGCCATGCCATATCATTGATGTTTAATTCAGATCAATCAATTGTTTTTAAAAAGCTAACTCGACTGAACGGCCCTTCTACCAGCTAACTAAATCGGCAAAAAAATTAAAATGATAAATTCTCACAAACGAAATGCGGAAACGTCAAGAGAGGTCATATTATAATTTGAAAATTTGACACGTTGGATATTAGTCGGGGTGGCTCGGTGGTTTAGCATGACCGTGGTACGCTTTCATGACCCTGTGTTCAAATCTCAGAACCGCGAACTTCTCTTTGCATGTTTTTTTTCATATTATTGTATGTTTTCTCTGTAGTTTTTCAAGCTTTTATTTTTTAGTTTTACCTGCCCTGAGGCATAGGTGAGAATATAGTTACTATGGAACAAGACATTAAAACAATACTAAATTGCAAGACAATTATATTATGCTAATTAATTAATTATGATGCTGATCTGATGATGGAGCTGGAAGGTTGCTATGCCATGCAAAATGTTTAATTCACATCAATCAATTGTTTTTAAAAAGCTAACTCGACTGAACGGCCCTTCTACCAGCTAACTAAATCGGTAAAAAAATAAAAATGATAAATTCTCACAAACGAAATGCGGAAACGTCAAGAGAGGTCATATGATTTGAAAATTTGACACGTTGGCTCGATGGTTTAGCATGACCGTGGTACGCGTTCATGACCCTGTGTTCAAATCTCAGAACCGTGAACTTCTTTTTGCATGTTTAATGCTAATGCTAATAAAGTAAATGAATGTTTTTGTGTTTTTAAGTTTTGGTCAAAATTAATTAAATTAACAAATTAAATAATTTTCATTGTATTATATCTTTCATAGTTAATTTTATTCATAAAATGTTTACAACTTTTCTGACATAAAAACTCTTTACTAAGATTTAAAAAGGTAGGTACCGTTCGTTTTAGACGGAGCATTTTGAAACCGTGCGTTTTACGTTACATTACCGCACAAGTACGTAATAAGCCACATTACGATACAGAAATTTATATTATATATTATAATATTAATACACTATTATTAAAACTTCGATCAAAGTTACAACGAACTACAAAAACTATGTATACTATGTCTATTATATTACTTGCTGCAACGGAACCCTTCATGGGCGAGTCCAACTTGCACTTGGCCACTTTATTTGTGTAATGGTTTTTCATCGCACCCGCTTTCACTTCACAACGCCACGAAAAACAAAATCATCTACTTGGGCAGTAAAGTTGTCCTACTGCCGGCGAGAAAACGAGTAACTATCGACTATTTTCTCGCTCAAGAAACGTACAATAGATATTATACATTCCGTGTACCTAAATAAAAGAGATGCATATATTCAGATACAGACAGTAGTTGATCGCTGATTGTTCATACTCCCGGTGAGTACTCGCTTCACTAGTTTGTCGCTGAGCGACAAGAGCTATGAAAGATAATACTCGCTCAGCGATACTCGCTAAGCGATTAGAACAATCCAAGCGAGCAACCAGCGGTTCATTTCTCTACAGTGCGGATCTGAAAGTACAGGTTTTTTTACGCCGCGAGCGAGTGATGCGAGTAATCGCTCGTCTCACTCGCACACATTGATAATCATCTAACCACTAACTTGTGAATAATTTAGTTATTATTTTAAACATAATAGAATAGCATCGATTTTATCCAGACGGTCACTATCGATCTTTAGATCGATATTAAAAAAATTACAAAATGTTGTAGTTTTGTTTAAAAGTAACCACGTCAACGTTCGCATTACGAGTAAATAGTCTTTTTGCTACTACCAAAAGATAATATTCTGATATCAAGTGCTAGAAGCCATCATGTTTAATTTATGATATCAGTGACAGTCAACGTCCACGTTTAGCCCCAAGTCCCTTATAAATGAACAATGTCCTTTCTCAGTAAAGTGACTTTTAGATGACATTTGGTTACATTGTATGCAATCATTTCATCTATGATTTGTTATGATAGTGTCATATTTAACTATTATCTGTAAACCGACTTAACCGATTCGTTGCGGAAAACACGGCATCCGTGTCATTCAAGTTTTTATTTTAAGGCGTATGACACGGGAAGCATGTCATTTTTTTATAACCATCGTAACTCGCACAAAATCAACTTTAAAATGTTGCTAAACAGTGTATTTAATATTTTTTATGTAGATTATGGTTGTAGCCTTCATTTCTGGATATTGATTAATTTGGATAGTTTCAAGGATTAGCTATCTTTTTCAACTGCATTAATATGTAAATAAACTATTATGCAAAATTGACATTATGGCACTATATATTATGCTACATTCATTATGACAAAGTAAATTACGGAAAAAAATTATGCGTTTTCAAACAAAGTTCATATGAAAATAAAAAATATTAACTTAGGCATTTGTGACTCATATCCAGTATATGTTATTTTTTGTACTTGTAGAAACTGTTTTTTGTCGTGTTTCGTTTTGCTGACCGGTATATGATACGAACTTCTCTTTTTTTCTGCGATATAGTGAGCTGCAGCTTTATTCTCTCAATCTCAAGAATTATCTGTTTATTTCTGAGTGGTTGTTTCATTTTTGTATTTTTTATATTTTATTGCATAGGTACTCAACACTAGTAAGTACAGGTGAAATTTATATTTTCAAATCATATGTTCGCTATGTCTCATATAATATGGCACCACTAGTCCATTTAAAAACCCAAAAATAACTTTATCCATTTGACATTTTAAAACCAACTTTTTGCATGATATAAATTCCAAAACTTTTTCCATTGCAATTTATAAATGTTTCATTTTATAAAAGTTCCGCATGGTTTAAATAAAAAAAAAATATTTTGAATTTAAAATATTTTTGTAAAATTTTGTTTGTGGACCTTTCGTTACAAAGCAGCGAATTGGGGAAAACTTGTTTTTCGTGTTATAATGAGCAATAGTTGTGGATTATTAACTTGCGAGCTCGTCTATTGATGATGATGATGATAACTATTATGTTTGTATTAATACACGTATTTAATATAATTGACGACGTGCATAGCGCGTGAAAACACTTGTTCTCGTCCGATCACCGAAGTTAAGCAACACCAGGCGTGGTCAGTACTTGGATGGGTGACCGCCTGGGAACACCACGTAATGTTGGCTTTTTGCTGTAGCTACTTTAATGCAATTAATGTTTATGTCGAATAAATCTATTTGACTTCAAATAGATGAGTGAGTAGCGCTTACAATAATTAAATGAACTTTTTTTCGCTTTCGAGTGCCTATTTGTGATTTTGAAGTTGGTTTAATTTTCTGTATAAAAAGAGTTTATTGTAATTGTAGACTATTTATTATTTACATTATTATTTATAAGCTTTACTAATAGAATTTCGATAATGTTCTTCACAATCTGCAAAAGTGCAAAAAGATATCGAAGGAAACAAAAAGTTATGTTAAATTAATTACAAAATATTTTAAAAGCGCCATCTATGAGCTTGGAGGGGTAACTTTTTGTTTCCACGTTTTGTTCAATACTAGTAATGTCGCCGGCTGGACGCGGTTTAGTTTGGTGGCGCTGTCTTATCGAAGTAGTAAATAGGCGTGGCTTAATTTCGAATTCGTGAATTTCAGTTAGCTGTTGTCAGCACCTTAAGACTCGCCGAACCCGATCTTGCTGTCTGAATTCAGAGTCTAACAGTCTGACGCTTATTACACCACGCTACTTAGACTAAGACTGTCTACTGTCTGAATAACGTGTGGTGTAATAACGCCTTAACCTTAACGCCTTAACTACTGAATTTTCTATTCAAAACGAAGTAATTTTACAAATTTGGGTAGCGATTCTGAAACCATTCGGTTGCATCCGACACGGAATCTCATCTCTCGGTCTTTGTCATGCTAAACAGATAAGACAAAGACCGAGAGATAAGATTCCGTGTCGGATGCAACCGAATGGTTTCAGAATCGCTAATCGCTACCCTCCGTGAGTATTTGTTCTGTGATTCTGTGCTTCTGTGATTTAGATTCGCTAGCCTGGGTACCTACCTAGCGTACACGCCATACCTGTGGTAAAAGGGTAAAACTATTTACGTGTAAAACTAAAAAGTGAAAATGCCTCGTTCTGAAATGTAAATAAATATCTGTTCTTATTATTTAATTTTGTGTAAAGTTAAAATTACGCACATAGGTATATTAGTTATTTTACACTCACAATAATGGACCCTGTGGAAGATGAGAAGAAGAAACTCATATGCAGGATCTGCCTGGATATGAACTGCGAAAAAACTGAAGCATTATCGCTATTCGAGAAACAAAACAATATTTATGTTTACGAAAAAATTAATTACGTAGCGAGCATTGAAATCGAAGAAGGTGATAACTTGCCGGATAAAATATGCTCAGATTGTCTGCTTGCTCTTGAAAATGCCTGTAATTTCAAACAGAAGTGTGAAAGTTCCGATGCAATACTTCATTCATCGTTACAAGTTCATGAAACCGAGCAGGAAGATGCCGTAGAACTTCCTATCAAGGAAGAGTACAAATATGATTATTTAGAGGAAAGTTCTCCACCAGAGCAAGATAATTTTGATACAGACATTGGAGATCCAATTCTGGAAGAGCCAGATAACGTTCCTCTTCAAACTAAGCCAGAATACATTTGCGACGGTTGTGGCGACAGCTTCACAAGCAAATGCAAGCTGAGAGTTCATTGGAAGAAAGTGCACCTTCTACAGCAACTAATATGCCCAATCTGTAAGAAGACTCACAAGAGTTTGAAGGCTTTCCGAAACCACAAGAAAAACAAATCTAAAGCTTGTATTACCGCAAGCAAAATTAGAGTTGAAGGTGAAGGTAAAAATAGAACATTTCATTGTAAAGAGTGCGGCTTACAGTCACGGAGAGTGCACACATTAATGAATCATTTGGTAGTTCACACAGGAGAACGCCCTTACTCTTGTAATTTATGTGACAAAACTTTCACCCAAATCAGTAGCCTAATAGGTCACAAACAGAATAAACATAAGGAAAATGTCAGAGAAGTGACTTGTGAACTTTGCGGAAAACATATCAAAGGCCGTGATAGTTTTTATAGACACATGAGAAACCACAAAGGCACATCGTCATGCACAGTTTGCAATAAAGTATTTGCTCCATCGTATCTCAGAACGCACATGAAGAGACACAGCGGTGTAAAGACTTTGACTTGTGAGATTTGTGCCAAAACGTTTTACACATCAAGTGACCTCCGTAACCATAAAGTCAAAACTCACTTGAAATCGAAGATTTACAACTGTGAAAAATGCAAATATAAATGTTACGGATTTAGCAGAATGTCCGATCATCGTAAAAGGCACAATGGAAATAAATTACCGTGTGACCATTGTGGAGCATTTCTTGAAAACGAGCAACAACTAGTACTACATCGAAAAAGACACTTTGAAAAAGACTACAAGTGTTCGATTTGTGGTAAACTGTATTATGGTAAAAAGAATCTACAGAATCATGTCAGGAAGGCACATAATGTTTATGGGAATCAGTCTATCCTGAACAAAATAGTACCCAAAGTAGAAACGAAGAACTCTGCCTCAATCAGTTCTGAACCAGTATCATAACAATCAATTCAAATATAAATATTGTTGGACATTCATTACATTCCGAAGGTCGAAAGACAAGTTTCGTAATACAATTTGAATATAAAAAATATGTGTGTGCGGGAGAAGTGAAAACTTCATTACATTAGTAATAAAAATGATTGCAAATAAATTGAAATATACTAAATACAAAGACACAAAAGTGAAGATCAGCTGACTGAATCTTTATCACATGAGTGCACTCGGCTGCCCCAAGTTCACTTGATTGAGCTTTTCACTTCACAATGTGACCGATCAGCTTAACTTACTATGTACTATTAATTAGAAGAAGAATTTTCAATTTAATAATGGTTTACATTCCTCACACAATACTAGCCTCAAACTAAGCAAAGCTATTGCTGTGGGAAGGTCAAGATATGGTTTAAAGTTTCACAACTGTTATTTATTTTAAGTTAAATGACTGAATTTTTTATTTTATCATAATTACTGGTCTCTTAGCATTTTATGATGGTTTTAAAAAAAAAAAATTGAGTTTATGGTGTTTGTTACTTTGTAGTGGTTTGTAGACTCCAAATATTTTATAACCAAATGTTTTACTGTCAAGTAGTAAGGTGCAAACATTGCTGTGTTCTGGCTTGAATGTTTTTCTTTAAAATAAAGAGTGACAAGACGAGCAGGGCATGTGCCTGATGGTAAGCAACATGCCTGCCACATAACAGCACAGTGACACGCAGCTATTGGAATATGAAGAGTCCAAATCATTACCTAGCACTGCACTGCGCTCGCCACCCAGAGATCTAAATTGTTATATCTCTAAGCCCTGTAATTTCTCTGGAAACATTGCCCTTCAAACCGGAACAGAGTAATGTTTGCACATTACTGCTTGGCGGTAGAATAACTGGGAAAGGTGTGGTCCTTCCCCAGGCGGACTCTGCGATGAGTCCTACCACTACAATGTCAATGTTTCCAGAGAAATTAAAGGGCTAAGGGAATCGAGCGAGTGTAGCTGTAAGAGTGTTTTATAACTACAATGAAAGAGCACAGTGTAGTGCTAGGCATTTGGACTCTTCATGTTTGAATAGCTGCTTGGGACTATGCTGTTATCAGCAAGCACACTGCAGAAACAGACTCTTAGTATCCAGGGTCCAGGGACCAAACCATTTGATTATTTCGTGATTTAATTTGATCATTGAGTATTTTTTGAGTCCAATTATAGAGTACTGCTACTAGAGGGATTGATTGTAAAAAATATACTAATTTGTGTATTTTTCTGCAAATATTATATTATTCTCATTAGGTTGCCATTTGACCAAAGCTTCATTTTATTAGAGAAATTTAACTAAATCAAATATTGGCATCACCTTTGTTGAGCAATTTAATATTTACGTAATATTTGTAAAGAAACACTAATCAGCCATTAGCATTTGTATAGACACAAATTTCTGTTTTGACAGCTCCATAGATTTGAACAATCATTTAGGCGCCATCTATCAATTTCATACATACAATTTACATTTATCTCGTTAATATTGTTTAATGGTTAATTGGAGTATTTAATGGTTAAATTCTCAAAGTTTTCAAAGCTATCTGTAAACGAGTTATTATTAGATAGGTACGATACCAAGTATTTTGAGTATTAATTTGTCTTAGCCCAAGTACGAAAGTATATTAGTATCAGTAAATCTGGTAAGGGTTCTATCGCATAATAATGCTGGTAAGGTTTTATTTAACAAAGTTTTCACTTGACCGCCATCTCGCCTGATGTTAAGCGACAATGTGGTCTACGGTGGAGCGTGCTTTCCTAAAAGAAGCCAAATCACTCAGCGTCACACTCAGTAACCACTGGGAAAAACCCACTCAGGCAACGCATTCCATAGACAGACGTACTCGGTCTCCTTTTACGAAAGAGGAACTAAATCTCGTTCGAGTTTTTGGTACGATCAACCATGAAACGATGTCGTTTTTGAGCTGCAAACAGTCTGTTACAACAATGTGGAAAAGCTCGGAAATTTGGTATGAATAATGATACCATTGAATTAAAAGTGAAGAAAAATGTCATCACCCTAATTTTAAAGACTAAAATGTATGTTTAAAAGTTATGCTGTTAAGGTATTTTTTCGTCTGAAGCCTATAAAAATGTATCATTTTTTTATCGTTTTAAAAAGAGTAAAGCTGTTTTTTAAAATATCTAGTTATTTTTATGCGTATGGCGCAGCTAGTGATAATTTAATCACTAAAAAAAAATTGGCAGTCATAGGAACTGCTGATAGAAGTGAAAATTTATAACTCAGAATTTGATAGCTTACCTTAAAAAAATTGGCAGTCTGAATGATTCAGATCTGCGGATAGAAGTGAAAACTTATAACTCAGAATTTGATCGCTTACCGTGGAAACTACACGGGTGTAACCGGAGGGCGTGGCCTCGCCATCATGGCATGGCGCCATCTAGAAATGCGTCAGCATAATATCCCATTGGCTGACGCATTTCTAGATTTTCGAATCGCCAAGGTCCCGAGTTTACCCAAAGATTTCTTATCATACCCGAGCGTGACGGTAGAATTCAATTTACACCCCACGAACAATTTGTCTAGGCGCGCCTAAAGAAGTTTTCACTTCAAATATCTAGTTATTTTTATGTGTATGGCGAAGCTAGTGATCATTTAATCACAACAAAAAAAATGGCAGTCATAGGAACTGCCGATAGAAGTGAAAACTTATAACTCAGAATTTGATAGCTTACCTTGGAAACGACACGGGTGTAACCGGAGGGCGTGGCCTCACCATCATGGTATGGCCATCTAGAAATGCGTCAGAATTTCTAGATGGCCATGCCATGATGTCGAGCCCACGCCCTTTCAGCATATCCCATCATTGGCTGACGCATTTCTAGATGCCCAATCGCCAAGGTCCCGAGTTTATCCGAAGATTTCTTATCATACCCGAGTGTGACGGTTGAATTCAATTTACACCCTACGAATTTGTCTAGGAGCGCCTAAAGAAGTTTTCACTTCAAAAATAAAATTGTTTTAATCTACGGCATAGTCTACGGTTCCATAGACACAAGCTCCCTCTATTTCAACGCCTACTTACGTAAGGTTAACGTCGTTTAGACGACCTCCAATAGATGTCGCTACTAGTACAATTTTATGGAATCACTAATATTTGTATTTTAAAACTCGTCAAGTTATTAATGTAGTGTCATAGAATAGGTAGTGTCCAACGTCTTGACTGAACATCATTTAGCATAGGTAGTCGTTGAATGTGATATAGCCGACTTTGTAATGTTTGGTTAGGGTGACCATAACCTAACTAACAAACCGAAATTACAATCACCTGACTAATTTTACGTCCGCTGTTCAAAGGGCTATGTTACAATACGCTAATTAGTCGGACGTTGAATGACGCTTCTTCAATCAACGTTCGGCCTAGTCAATCAATTAAATTTCGTCATTCAATGAACGCGCAAGTCATACAATCAAATAGGTAGGAGATTCAACCAGATGACTTCGACATACATAGGTATAAACCGTCCACTTGAATCACTCTATCTATTTTAAAAAATTGGCAGTCATAGGAACTGCCGATAGAAGTGAAAACTTATAACTCAGAATTTGATAGCTTACCTTGGAAACTACACGGGTGTAACCGGAGGGCGTGGCCTGGTCATCATGGCACGGCCATCTAGAAATGCGGCAGCATTTCCCATTGGCTCACGCATTTCTAGATGGCCATGCCATGATGGCGAGACCACGCCCTTTCAGCATTTCCCATTGGCTGACGCATTTCTAGATGCCCAATCGCCAAGGTCCCGAGTTTACCCGAAGATTTCTTATCATACCCGAGCGTGATGCCAGAATTCAATTTACACCCCACGAAAGATTTGTCTAGGCGCGCCTAAAGAAGTTTTCACTTCAAAAACGCATTAAATTCTGATAATTTTAAAGATCTAAGCATACATAGGGACAGACTGGCTTTGTTTTATACCATGTAGTGACTTGTGCTTATCAATGAAGGGTTTCGAATAATATTAAACCGTAGTTTACTTCAAAGTCTACTAGATGCTAGATGTCACTAGTACTAGAAATAGATCGCGGTGATGCTTTCTTTACCATTTGAAGTGGATTTCATTGTATAAACTTCGTATATTGATACATGTCAAGTTCTGGAAAGTCTAAGAATTTTAAACAGTTTTTGTATGTGTGAATAGCCCGCTAATAATAGTGGATCTATTCGCATGTAAAGCTACAAAAGCGGTTCGTCTCGGCTATGCCCGTGGTACTAAAATACATAATTATAATATAGCTCAAAACACTCGGGGAACACCAAGTTTCATGATTTTACCTTCAACAATGACGAATTTCCATATATATTTTCACCCCCTATTTCAACCCCAATTTCACCCCCATACAGTTCAAAATTACAAAATTACCAGAACATTTTGTTATTGGCTTCGTGTCAAGTATCTAGTGTGTACACATAGTGTCATGGTTCAACAATGACAAATTTCCAAATAGCCTTTTATCTCCCATTTCAACCCCTATTTCATCCCCGTACAGTCAAAATTACAAAATTTCTAGAACAAATATTTATTAGCTTCGTGTCAAGTATCAATACACAAAGTTTCATGGTTTTATCTTCAACAATGACGAATTTCCATATAACCATTCACGCCCCATTTCAACCCCAATTTCACCCCCGTACAGTTTGAAATTACAAAATTGCTAGATTAAACATTTATTGGCTCTCTTTCCAGGATCTAGAAACAAAATCACATGGTTTTATCTTCAACAATAACGAACTGCCAAAGAGACTTTCATCCCCCCTTTCAACCCCTATTGTATCCCCGTACAGTTCAAAATTACAAAATTGCTAGAACGAAAATTTATTGGCTTCGTTTCAAGAGTCTCGATATAAAGCTCCATGGTTTTATTTTCAACAATGACGAATTTACATTCATACTTTCATCCCCTATTGCAACCCTTTTCACCCCTTTTTTGTGATAAAAAGTAGCCTATGTCCTTTCTCGGTGTCTATTCTATCTGTGTACCAAATTTCATCAAAATCCGTTGAGTGGTTTAGCCGGTAAAGACGGACAGACAGACAGACAGAGTTACTTTCGCATTTATAATATTAAGTATGGATGTCAAAAAAAAAAGAATTGAAATGACAAAGATCACGGACCCCGGTGTCTGTGGAGTGGCTAATTTAAATTAAAAAAAAAAGTATGGATGTCAATGTAAAATTGTAAACATCGTCCGATAATAATCAAAAGCGTGAGGTTAAAACCCTTAGGTTAGTTTATAATCTCACATCCTTAGATTATTACCGTTAAACGTTTTACCAGCGCAGTTCCTGTTGTTTTCCTGTGGTAAAAATGGACATAAAAAGTATGTAATCATAGGTCCTATGATTACACACCTATGACATAGGACAAAATAAATTAGTTTTAGGAGTGAAAACTTCTTTTGCCGCGCCCATTGAACTCTTAAAACACTTTGCTTACGTTTTATCAAAGGCCGCGCCACACTCATTTTTCGTGGGCTGTGAATTGAGCTTCAAGCGTTACGCTCGTAAATGAAAGAGTATGGTTGTAGACGGATCTGGTTGAAATTTTGAACACAATTATATACTTAACTATTATAGTCTGGAATTATGAATAACACACAATAACTTTTTATCACGAGACCATAACGGGAACTGGAGCGAGCACGGACAAAACCGCGGTACACTGCTGGTGGACAATAACAATAAGTAACAGGTACGTACATTATATTTTTTTATACAATAATAGGTTTGCACTGGACCGCTATATCGCCAATGATTGATGTTACGCGACGATAGAGCGTAGCTACCTATAATAAACCCATTCACTCTTGACAAGACCTAGTTTGTAACCATTGGGGAAAACCCACTAATGTAACGCATTCCACAGCCTAGATATTCATATTACTAACGTGGAATCAAACTAGCTGTACGATAAAAAATATGGCAGTCATAGGAACTGCCGATAGAAGTGAAAACTTATAACTCAGAATTTGATAGCTAACTTTGGAAACTACGCGAGTGAAAATTGAGGGCGTGGCAATGACCCATGAGCAAAGAACATGGCCGTCTAGAAATGCGATGGGAAATGCTGACGCATTTCTAGATGGCCAATGGCCATGGTCCCGAGTTTACCCGAAGATTTCTTATCATTCCCGAGCGTGACGCTGGAATTCAATTCACACCCCACGAAAAGTCTATCTGTAACGCGCCAAAAGTACTTTTCACTGCATCATGTATTGTCATGGTGGTATTAGGTCATGCAGACCAGCTTTCTGAAATGCATATGACAAAAAAACCGACAAGCTAACAACCTTGTAGGGATGTTCATGGGTGTAGTTGCTGGAGTCTTTGAGACTTTTAGCACGTCTCTCGATCAATTTCAGTGCCTCCAACTAATGGGTACCTACTTAGTCTAACCTAATCAACAACCGTTTATTTTGGACATGTGCCTGATGGAAAGCAACATGGCTACCACATAACAGCACAGTGACACTCAGCTATTGGAACATGAAGAGTCCAAATCGTAACCTAGCACTGCACTGCGCTCGTCACTCAGAGATATTAGATGTTTCATCTGTATAGGTAAGTCCCCTTTAGTTTCACCTGAAACATTGCCCTTCAAACCGGAACACAGTAATGTTTGCCCATTACTGCTTGGCGGTAGAATAACTGCCAAAGGTGTGGTACTTTCCCAGGCGCAACTTTCTTTCTCTTTTTAGTGTTGGGACTTTGCAAAGAGTTCCACCACTATAAAACATTACATAGGTAGGTACATTGATAAAATTAAATAAGAGTTTTAAGAGTTCAATGCATAGGTACCAACTAATCTCGTCACTTTGAGACATTGGTCTGTCCTTTTCAGTTCTGTTCTTCGTACACTTGTATAAGATTTTAAAGTTTATCCCAAAAAGTTGCGATACCGCAAAACGGTAAGCGCATCCCCTTCGCTGCCGCAACCAGCAAACCCAACAATCCATCCGACCAACAGCCGCAAAGCAAAACCTGCCGGCGCCGCGCGCCATTTTTATTTTCCGCTCAGTCCAGTTAGAACCGCCGCGCGGAGCGCACGCATAACGCTCTCTTCCCGGCAGAACGATCGTGAACAAAACATGATTCCGTTAAAAGTGTTCAATACCGAAAATTATCACGTTTAATTGCACGCTGATTCGTTGTGCCGCATCTTCGGCTGTTCGATTTCATTGTCTCGTCAAGTTACGTTGTGTTTTCGTGTAGTTTTAAGATTGTTCACAAATAATTGAACAGGTTATTTCGTAAAACAGTGTCGGTTTTATTTATGTGGTTTTTGTTTTGTTATTGGATGTGCATTTGACTATTTGCGACGATTATTTTGGAGTATTGGCGGAAAGCAGATTGGCAAACAGGTTTGTTGTTTTATATTTAAAACCGACCAAGCATTGCACGTTGCGCGGTCAACCTACCAACCAGCTATCTACCTTATCATTAGAACGGTAATGTTCTCAACCCGCACCTGTTTGTTCGCAAAAAAAAACTTCACTTAATTTTTTAAAATTCTAAATCGAAAATATAGGTATAAAAGTAACTATAGTTTTGTGATACATTGTGATTGTGATACAAAAGGTACCTATTTAGTTTTTGAGCTTAAATACAAAATAGTCATCAGATCTAATAGTAATTGGTTAGATCGTATAATAGGTACAAACATTATAAGTACTTATACATGCCTATACTATAATTATTTATACATAAATATATCCTAGGTAGGTAGGTGGTAGGTAGTAGGTATGTAAGTTACGGCTGGTCTAGTCGGGAGAACGGCGACTGCTGATCCGGAGACCCCGGGTTCAAGCCCCACACGCACCACTGTCTTTTCGAAGTCATGTGCGTAATGCCGCTAACTTAAAACGGTGAAGGAAAACATCGTGAGGATACCGACATGTACCTAGAATTTTTCGAAGTCGTGTGTCATCCACCAACCCGCACTGGACCAGTGTGGTGGATTATGGCCTTAACTCTCTCCTTGCGAGAGAAGGCCCCAAGTCCCAGCAGTGGGAACGTTTAGTGGGCTGTTGATGATGATGATATCCTATATTAACCTATTACAATGAATATAATTATATTCCTTGGGACCTAATATAATATAGGTACCTACCTGCTACCTACCTATATTCCTTGGTACTTAGGTACCTACCTACTTTTATTTTTGGGTACTAAACGTTGATTTGTCAGCCTCATACCTAGGTCTATCTATTATCTAACTAGGTTTTGCAGGAAAGATGTAGGTATAGTAGGTAGTTGGTAGTTGATAGGAGTTTTATTTATTCGTGGACTGTGAATTGAAATCTAGCGTCACGCTGGGGAATGATAAGGAATCTTCGGGTAAACTCGGGACCATGTTCACTTCTATCGGCAGTTCCTATGACTGCGAAAATATTTTGAAGCTACTGGACCGGAAAGGATATGGCATCAATATCAACGGCGAATAGGTACCTATAATATTACCTACTCTCTTTCGGTTTAGCGATGACATAGGTAGTGATTATGGCGGAGTCAGTGGAAGACCTCGGTGCTATGCTTAGGGACCTCAGTAGCGTATCCCGACAGGTACCTAGGTCTGAAGATCAATATAAACAAGACGAAGGTCATGTCACATGTTCATGTTGCACCTGCAACAGTTACTGTTGGGAGTTCGCTCGCAAAACCGACAAATGGAACTGGTAAAATTGCGGGACGCTACTAGTGAAGTCTTACGTCTTACTCGACATTCTGTAATATTATTGGTGACCCCCACCCCCAAATTTGAGGCTGGGATCGCGCCTGGTCCGGCGCTTCTACCGCCTCACTAAATCGGCTATCGCTTTGCTAATGCTGTCTCTATCATTTCAAGCGAAAAGAAAAGAGAGAGAAACATCAAAGCGATGACATTTTTCGTTTGGCGGTAGACCCCCGGATCGCGATCGCTTTCCCGCCTCTGTGTGACGGGAGCTTTATTTCGCGATTTGGATAGTGTGGAGAGTTGCGGCACTAGGTGGCAGTAAATAAACTGGCTGGGCAACTGATTAAACGTCAACGATCCAAGTGATTTGCCTGGCTGTTTGATCAAACGACTGAAATAATTCAAGATGCTGTATAGTTAAACTGTTTAGTAAAGATGCTAGGATGTTCATTAAACGGCTGATTATGATAGTTGGCTGCAACAATTATATTGTAAAAAAACAAAAAAATTGGCTGTCATTGAGACTGCCGCTAAAAATGAAAATGTACCTATAACCTACAATAGGGTACAATCCTCAAAAAAACTAAGTAGCCCGTTAGTTAATTGCCAAAAAATATTGTACACGTATTTTTTCTTTTGTTTCACAAACAAAAAATTACGAAGGTACAGCGCTTCGAAGTTTCGTGTGACGTCACTTGTGAGTACGATTTTTACTCACGAGTGACGTCGCCACCCCCCACTCTCGAAGTTTGATGGTCTAAAGATATCTTTGACGATTTTTAATATTATGGAAAAACAAAAAATACGTGTCCAATATTTTTCCATGATCTAGCTGACGGACTTATTAGGATGGTGTATTTTTGACCCAGTCCGGTACCCTATTGCATCTCTTTCAAGAGTGGCACGCGGAAAGACCATGCGTGCCATCTCAGGATATTATAGTCTTCAAGCGATGGACAACCCCGAGTCCGCTGCCCAAGGCCTATTCCATGGAGATCTGAAAAGAGCGGAAAACATTCTCCTCCGAAGGTCAGGATGACGTTGGCGAATCGGGAGATCGGATCACGCTCAGCTGTTTCTTTCTTGAGCGTAGCTTGCTCGCCAAATTAAACAACAACCTCCACTCCCGACTAGTAGTGGTAGGACTCTTGGCAGTGTCCGCCTGGGGAAGTACCACACCTTTGCCAGTTATTCTACCGCCAAGCAGTAATGTGCAAGCATTACTGTGTTCCGGTTTGAAGGGCAATGTTTCCAGAGAAATTACAGAGCTGAGAGATATAACAGCTTAGATCTCCGAGTGGCGAGCGCAATGCACTGCTAGGTAATGATTTGGATTCTTCATGTTCCAATAGCTGCGTGTCACTGTGCTGTTATGTGGCAGGCATGTTGCTTACCACATAAGCCACAAACCCTGCTCGTCTAAAATAAACATAGATGAGCTCTAACTTCCAACTTATAATAGGTATACTTACGCATATACCTAGTGACGCAGTACTTTAGTGAGTTCTCCAAGCTATTGAAGCGTACATTACCGAAGTCCTAATACGGATAACGTTATTGTTCACGAGCTGGTGATTAGTCGTCACCTTCCAGAGGTCGTTGGCCACCGTCGTAGTTGTATTATCTAAGCTACGTACGAAAAATAATACATATAGGTAGAACAGTAATGTAATCTATTACTAGTAGCGTAGCGCCTCGCGATTATACCCGCGTAGTTCCTTATCCCGTAAGTTTACCGAGATGAAAAGCCATTCCAGAGCTATTCCAGACTGTAAACTATCTGTGTTCCAAATTTCAGCCCGATCCGTTCAGGCATTGTGACGTGATTGAAAAACAAACATCCTAACCTGCCGTAGGATTAAGTACCATTATTTGTAATAGTATTTTGGCTATTTTTTACCAAACAAAAAAAACATCAAAATTGATTGAATTTTTTTTATTTTTTTTTAATAATAAAGAGTGACGAGACTAGCAGGACATGTGCCTGATGGTAACCATCATGCCTGCCACATAACAGCACAGTGACACGCAGGTATTGGAACATGAAGAATCCAAATCATTACCTAGCACTGCATTGCGCTCGCCACTCGGAGATCTAAGCTGTTATACCTCTCGGCCCTGTAATTTCTCTGGAAACATTGCCCTTCAAACCGGATCACAGTAATGTTTGCACATTACTGCTTGGCGGTAGAATAACTGGCAAAGGTGTGGTCCCGGCCCATAATCCATCACGCTGGCTCAGTCCGGGTTGGTGGATGACACATTACCTTGAAAGTTGCTAGGTACATGTCGGTTTCCTCACGATGTATTCCTTCACCGTTTT
The DNA here is from genome assembly GCA_963693475.1 of Ectropis crepuscularia. Lineage (NCBI taxonomy): Eukaryota > Metazoa > Arthropoda > Insecta > Lepidoptera > Geometridae > Ectropis > Ectropis crepuscularia. The sequence continues at coordinate 29,778,466 of OY856339.1, read as the reverse complement.
AAGTTAGCGGTATTATGCGCATGACTTCGAAAAGACAGTGATGCGGATGAGATTTGAACCCGGGGTCTCCGGATCGGCAGTCGCCGTTCTCCGGACTAAACGTAACTTCACTAGATCAACCGTAACTTCACTAGATCAGCCGTAACTTCATTAGACCAGCCGTAACTTACCAGACCAGCCGTAACTTCGTAAACGTGATCAAATTAAGCCAATATTAACAAACTGTAACCAGCTTCAATTTACGACGCTTCCCCGCTAAAAGAATCTAAAAGAGCCCGCTAAAAGAGTATATTTTGATCTTTGATCTTCTAAAGCTTATTAAATTTGGGCAATCCTATTTCCGTCGCAAAAAAAAACTAAATAACATCTTAGCATTTTACAGAAAAAGTAATTTCATTCCGTCAAGAATAAAATCGTTTAAAATATAAATAATTTCATTTTCCGCTAATGGAGTCCCTGTTCGCATTCAGCATCTGTCAAAGCCAGAAAAATGGCGGCTGCGCGGGATTATTACTTGTCTAATTTATAATCGTTTAGCCCCCATTACCTCGGTTTCATTGGAGAATTGACCTTGAGGTCCGACTGGGAGTAATTGCTATCATCTTTAAGATTAAGAGAATTTCTCTAAATAGAACTCTATGCAAATTCCGTTTGGGGAAGTATCATACTTTTGCCAGTTATTCTACCGCCGAACAATAATACCTATCTATCATTACTGTGTTCTGTTTTGAAGAGAAATGTTGCCAGATAAATTACAGAGAAAAATGATTAATAAATGTTAACCTCTTTGCAGAGTCTGTTTGGGGAATATCACATCTTTGCCAGTTATCTAAATATTAGCTACCTGCTAGCGGCATTGTGCTAACATTACTGTTTTCCGGTTTCCAGAATTTACAGGGCAGAAATATAAATAAATGAATATTTACAGACATTTTTCAACGCAACTACTTATCTGACTTCGAACTAAGTGAAGCTTAGTTGTACTTACTATAATATAAGCCAGATAGCTGATATAATCCTGCTAATGTTATAAATTTCAATGTCTGTATGTTTGTTGCACAATCACGTCGGAACGGCTAAACAGATCTGGTTGAAATTTGGAACACAGTTAGATTATAGTCTGAAATAGCACATAGGCTATTTGAAGTGAAAACTTCTTTAGGCGCGCCTAGACAGATATTTTGTGGGCTGTAAATTGGATTCTAGCATCACGCTCGGGTATGATAAGAAATCTTCGGGTAAACTCGGGAACATGGCAATTGGCCATTTAGAGATGCGTCAGCCAATGGCAAATGCTAAAAGGGCGTGGCCTCGGCATCATGCCCTGGCCATCTAGAACTGCATCAGCTAATAGGAAATGCTGACGCATTTCGAGATGGCCATGCCATGATGGCGAGGCCACGTCCTCCGGTTACACACGTGTAGTTTCCAAGGTAAGCTATCAAATTCTGAGTTATAAGTTTTCACTTCTATCGGCAGTTCCTATGACTGCCAATTTTTTTTTAGTGATTAAATTATCACTAGCTGCGCCATACACATAAAAATAACTAGATATTTAAAAAAACAGCTTTACTCTTTTTAAAACGATTTTTTTTTATTGCTAGACAATAACGGGAACGGAAACTACAAGAGGCATAACCGCGTATCACTGCTATTGTAGAGGTAAATTATAATCACCCGTGATAATTCATTTTATTAATTTTAATTCACTAACGTGGTAATGTCAACCGCTAGTCGATAACCGTTATTGTTGTGATATTACCTGTGGAATTTCGAATTATTCGATAAAACCCTTTTCATTATTATTTGAACGTTTGAACCCATGGGACCGCGCGGAAGTTACGAAGGTCGTTTAAAATAAATCCTTTTGTAATTACATTCAAGTGTGTACGTTTGGGAAAAAGGATTTTCCACAATTATAAGCCTTTGCTATTATTTTATTCCATTAAATTATAACGTTTTAAGGCCAGTAAAGCATTAATAGGCTCACGCGTGACCGGCATCTCGATAAAAAGAGACCATGCGGTCAAATAGCGTGTTTACCGAAGGAAAACCGGGTTTTTTAAGGATACTGATTCACTTTCCACTTGACGACACCAATAACATTCTGTAACATCAGAAATAATTTTTTTACTGTCACGATCTAAATTATTATTAAGTCCTGTACTTATTATAATGTTTACAATAAATATTATCTATAATTCTGTTGTTTCATGTGTGGGTGTTTCTATAATATTGTACTAAATATACAACTACTAATCATTAACACACTAATCTCTATTCCACCGACCAACTGAAAAAGATACTATTTTACTATTCGATCTAAATACCGTCGAAATTACAAAAGAACATCCTGCTGAAACACAAGACATTGGCGAAATTATGGTCATACAAATGAATGAAAGCCAGAAATGGAAAAAAGAAGAAGTCTCTTATAATCAATCATAGTAAGTACCTATACATAATATTTACAATAATATAACTAATGTTAAATGAGATAACTGGCTATCATAGTAGGTAGGTAATTAATATTTTAATTCATATCCCCAATAGTTAGAGCCACAATGCCTATTCAGCTAATTCACTTGAGTACAGAGTCATACAGAGTTTGAAGTCTAATTAATTAAAAAAATACGCGTTTCTTCTAGATTTTTTTTCCATCTCGTTATAATTTGGAATATTTTCTTTCAAGCTTTATCAAATTTAATGCCAAAAGAAGATATATTTATATTTTCACCTTCAGTAGCGTCTTTCATGGAATGACCCTACAAACTTTGCTTAATTTCGGTCTAGATAGTGTTGTCATTGGTCATATTAATTAAATCCTCAGTAGAAAAATAGATAGTGTTGTCATTGTTCATATTAATGAAATTCTCATAGTAGAAAAATAATATCCATTTCTAGCGTCTTGTTCCGTGTTACGATGTCCCTTGAGGACGGAGCTTGACGCAAATTGTATTGCGTCCTCTCTCCTATGAGGACGGTAATTTTGTTGTCACCAAATGCCACAATGTGTGGTGAATAATGGATTATATCTGGTGTTGTAATTTTTCTTTATTGATGGACAAAACAAACTACTTAAGTTAGAATTCAAATTAAAATCAAATCAAATTTATTTCAACTAAAATAACAAATAAGTATAGGAATACAGAGATATCTTATCTATTAGTTTAATACAAAATACCCATAATTTCAAAAACACCCACACTAAGCTAGGCTTGTCCTGTGGGTAGTGGTAGGACTCTTGGCAGAGTCCGCCTGGGGAAGGACCACACCTTTGTCAAATATTCTACCGCCAAGCAGTAATGTGCAAACATTACTGTGTTCCGGTCTGAAGGGCAATGTTTCCAGAGAAATTACAGGGCTTAGAGATATAACAACTTAGATCTCTGGGTGACGAGCGCAGTGCAGTGCTAGGTAATGATTTGGAATCTTCATGTTCCAATAACTGCGTGTCACTGTGCTGTTATGTGGCAGGCATGTTGCTTACCATCAGGCACATGGCCTGCTCGTCTCGCCACTCTATATTTAAGGCGCTGAATAGAGCCAAATGGCACTTTTTAAACACATTTTTAGCAAAATGTATAGGGTTTGAGATGTTGAATAAAATATATGTTATTCTTGAACATATTTATAAGGGAACCATTGCTTTCAAAACACGATTTGGAAAAGATATCTTGACAAGAAAAAATCGTAAACTAACCTCTAAAATGAGTTTTAAACGTAAATATCTGTGTTATTAATGAACATACATTATTCAAATTTTAAAGATTAACGTATTATTTCTTAATAAAGGGCAAGGATGTTTTATATTTTAGATTAAGTTGTTTAATTCGCATTAATTAATTGTTTTTTAATACGCTAACTCGACCGAACCGGCCTGAGTCTTGCTTCTCGCTCACTACTATGAAGTCCGGCAGAAAGCGCTGATGCGCCGTGCAGGAAGGACGCTACGTCGCGTCGCTTCGCTGCGCGGCACTCGCTATTCAAAAAAATAAAAATTCTCACAAATGGAATGCAGAAACGTCAAGAGAGGTCATATGATTTGAAAATTTGACGCGTTGGTTATTAGTAGGTTTAGCTCGATGGTTTAGCATGACCGTGGTGGACGTTTATGACCCTGTGTCCAAATCTTTGAACCGTGATTTTCTTTTAGCATATTTTTTTTCATTTTGTTGTTGTATGTTTTCTCTGTAGTTTTCAAGCTTTTATTTTTTAGTTTCACCTGCCCTGAGGCACAGATGAGAATATAGTTATTATGAAACCCATGAATATCCGTGATGTAACCCGAGGCTTATCATGAAATCTTGCAAATTAAATCTACTTCCCGATTTACAGATTGCGTGAAAATTTGCATAATACTTGTGTAAATTGCAAGACAATAAATAAATTGCAATATGATAATTATGATGCTGATCTGATGATGGAGCTGGAAGGTTGCCATGCCATATCATTGATGTTTAATTCAGATCAATCAATTGTTTTTAAAAAGCTAACTCGACTGAACGGCCCTTCTACCAGCTACTTAACTAAATCGGCAAAAAAATAAAAATGATAAAGTCTCACAAACGAAATGCGGAAACGTCAAGAGAGGTCGTATGATTTGAAAATTTGACACGTTGGATATTAGTCGGGTTGGCTCGATGGTTTAGCATGACCGTGGTACGCGTTCATGGCCCTGTGTTCAAATCTCAGAACCGCGAACTTCTTTTTGCATGTTTTTTTTCATATTATTGTATGTTTTCTCTGTAGTTTTTCAAGCTTTTATTTTTTAGTTTTACCTGCCCTGAGGCATAGGTGAGAATATAGTTACTATGGAACAAGACATTAAAACAAGACTAAACTGCAAGACAATATGATAATATGATAATTAATTAATTATGATGCTGATCTGATGATGGAGCTGGAAGGTTGCTATGCCATGCAAAATGTTTAATTCACATCAATCATTTGTTTTTAAAAAGCTAACGGCCCTTCTACCAGCTAACTAAATCGGCAAAAAAATAAAAATGATAAATTCTCACAAACGAAATGCGGAACGTCAAGAGAGGTCATATGATTTGAAAATTTGACACGTTGGATATTAGTCGGGTTGGCTCGATGGTTTAGCATGACCGTGGTACGCGTTCATGACCCTGGCCTCTACCGCCTAACGAAAAACGCTTTGACGCTTTGATGCTTTGGCATTGCCGTCTCTTTCATTTTAAGCGAGAAGAAAAGAGACGGCAATGCCAAAGCATCAAAGCGTCAAAGCGTTTTTCGTTAGGCGGTAGACCCCCCTGTGTTCAAATCTCAGAACCGTGAACTTCTTTTTGCATGTTTTTTTTCATATTGAGCCGGAAGGTGGTCATAGAAACTCGGTAATTAAACGGCATAGCACAACCGAGCTTGGACTCGTTTTCTTTGTCTTAACGAGTACTTTGGTGCTAGATTCCAGACCAGGGTCTGATGATGGAGCCGGAAGGGGGTCATAGGAACTCAACAATTAAATGACATAACTCCATCGAGTTTGGGCTCATTTCATTTGTCTTAATGAGTACTTTGGTGCTAAATGGTAACAAGGGTCTGATGAAGGTGCTGGAAGATGGTTAAGGGTTGCCAGTAATTAAACGAGTACATTGGTGTTAAAGTCCAAGTCGCTGTTAAAGTCTACGTTATGGCTCATCTATTCGGGAGAACGGTGACTGCCGATTCGGAGCCCCACGCGCACCACTCTATGTTAGCATGTAATGCCGCTAACTTAAAAACGATGAAGGAAAACATCGTGAGGAAACCGAAATGTACCTAGTAAGTACATGTAGGTACCTAGTGTTTTCACCTCATGTGACATTTACCAACCCACACTTGGCCAGCGTGGTGGATTATAACCTAGTCCCAGCCTAGATCTCTCCTTGCGAATGAATGCCTCGAGTCCCAGCAATGAGAACATATAGTGGGTTGTTTACGCAGATTGTAACCGGTTCTGATGATTAAGCTGGAAGATGGCCCTACGTAGTTTAATTTCACAAGATACGTTATTTCTTTAATACTACATTTTTAGATTTGGCGATGAATTGAAAATAAATCGCTGCTTTGAGACTAAAAAGCCACAACTCAAAATTCAGTTATTTTACTTTTCTACTTCTGACGATTTTCTATCATTCTCTATGTATTTTAATGGGATATTACTTTATTATTTCTACGTTGTGTTAAAATTAATAATCATAAGAATAAAATTAATATAAATATGTGGAAGTAGGGTTCCTATAAAATAGACCTGATTTTTTGCCGTTTTCATAGATATTGGTACGGAATCCTTCATTCGTTCATTCGACTTGCACTTGGCTTATTTTAAACACATTTGATATTATCTAATGTTTTATGTAAAAATGCCGTATTAGTCTCTTACCCCTCGAAAGCCCATTAACTACATTAACTACTAAGCTTCGTCGAATCGACGATGCGAATGTGAAAAAAATGATGTAATTTTTAAGTGCGCTGTTGCACCCATTGCTGCTTCTGATTATATGGATTAGTGGCACCATTTCCTATTTTTTATATATTAAAATTTACCAATCCACATACTCCGGGGTCCGTAGCTTTCATAATTTCAAATCTAATTTATTTTTACATATTTCTTGTATAATCTGAAGAGAAAAATATGGGGGGAGCTGGGAACATTTTGAACCTAATACTAGTGCTCGTCTGTTGTGCCGATCACTATTGGTTGGGATTCCGCAAGTAATCGGCTCGACATCGATTTTTTGTCTTATTACCATTTGCCTAAGCCGCCTCCTCCCGGCCCAGAGCCTCCACTACGGCTGCATTTCTGTCCCTGATGGCCATCTGTAGGTTGAACTCTCGGATGGTCTTCGGTGATGCAGCCAACGCTCGCCGCACGAACCGACCAATGATGTCATCGGTGTCGTTAGCGTAGTACGTGAAGGTCCCCGTGTGCCGTGAGATTGCAACAACCGCATAGGGCACGCTCTCGTGCAGCTTCATGTTTGCCTTGGTTTTTATTGCGATTACCGACTCATATGTCAGTCCCTGAGCTTCATGAATGGTAAGGATACGTGACTCTGTGCCTGACCCATAACCCTGGTTTGTCAGGGCCTCCTTCTCCTCTTGAGTGTGAACTAAAAAGAGGGTGTTTGGTAGGGTGTTGGGTATTTGCGCTCCCTTGTACCTTTTCTGTTCTAGGGACTTTATACGGGGTGCTGAGGAGTACATACCTGAGTATATTTCCCTCAACGCATATGCTACATCCATCGGATTGCGATGTGTGCAACTCCTGGCTGATTTTTGTTACCAGGTTCGGGCGGTGATACCTCATTTCGAAGAGATTTTCCCTGGCGGAGTTAAGACCAATCAAAGTTATATATTATTTTGGATTTTTGTACGGGCTTAGTGACATCGTGTTTTTTTAGCGGCTAAAGATTTATTATCGCTTTTTCGAAATATTACTTAACTTCTAGGGTAATTGTGCTATCAGATTTGCTGTAAGCTGTAAGTCATATCGAAGCTGAGTTATGGCTTTACAAAGTTTTTTTTTTTGGTATTTTTGTATGGATTAGTGGCGTCATTTCCTTTAGCAGCCAAAGATCTGCTGTCACTTTTTGAAAGGGTATTTGTGTAATCAGACACACACGAAAAAGACATGTAAAAAAACACGATGTCACTAAGCCCGTACAAAAATCCAAAAAATAAATAACTTTGATTGGTCATAACTCCGCTCCGATATTACTTGGAGCAAATATTCATTGATACAAGAAAGTGATAACAGATTTTTGGTCGCTAAAAAATACGACGCCACTAGTCCATACAAAAGTACCCAAACGCCTTTGTTGTTGTCCAATTTCACTGATTATATTTTAATTTGAAAAAAAAATATGAAAGGGCATTGTTCAAAATAGGCTATCCGTGGCCAAAATGTTCTTGATAGTTAGATTTTGTAAAAAAAAATATGTATAATTAGGGCATTATTTTAGTACCCAGATAAATAAACTAAAAGTTCATTATACTAGTACATTATGATATAAGTGCGCTAAGTTGATAATTACAGCCGAAGCAATATTGCTACATATAATTAGCAGAGGCTGTAATTATCAAAGCGCACGTATGTCATACGACGTTTTAAAACATATTTGCGAGGAAATTAATCAAAATTCAGATGACATTTTCAAATAAAAAAATTGGGAGTCATAGGAACTGCCGATAGAAGGGAAAACTTATTACTCGGAATTTGATCCATCATGGCATGGCCATCTAGAAATGCGTCAGCATTTCCCGTTGGCTCACGCATTTCTAGATGGCTATGCCATGATATTCAGGCTACGCCCTTTCGGCATTTCCCATTGGCTGACGTATTTCACAGATTAACAATGAACGGCATCAGCGCTTTTTTTTAAAGCAAGGGCACAAATCCAGCCAGTATGACATTACGACATTAGTAATAAAGTAAATGAATGTTTTTGTGTTATTAAGTTTTGGTCAAAATTAATTTTATTCATAAAATGTTTACAACTTTTCTGACATAAAAACTCTTTACTAAGATTTAGTAGTGGTAGGACTCTTAGCAGAGTCCGCCTGGGGAAGTACCACACCTTTGCCAAATATTCTACCGCCAAGCAGTAATGTGCAAACTTTACTGTGTTCCGGTTTGAAGGGCAATGATTCCAGAGAAATTACAGGGCTTAGAGACATAATATCTTAGATCTCTGGGTGACGAGCGCAGTGCAGTGCTAGGTAATGATTTGGACTATCATGTTTCAATAGCTGCGTGTTACTGTGCTGTTATGTGGCAGGCATGTTGCTTACCATCAGGCTCATGACCTGCTCGTCTCGTCACTCTATGCTATAAAAAAAAAAAAAAATTCAAAAGTAGGTACCGTTCGTTTTAGACGGAGCATTTTGAAACCGTGCGTTTTACGTTACATTACCGCACAAGTACGTAATAAGCCACATTACGATACAGAAATTTATATTGTATATTATAATATTAATACACTATTATTAAAACTTCGATCAAAGTTACAACGAACTACAAAAACTATGTATACTATGTCTATTATATTACTTGCTGCAACGGAACCCTTCATGGGCGAGTCCAACTTGCACTTGGCCACTTTATTTGTGTAATGGTTTTTCATCGCACCCGCTTTCACTTCACAACGCCACGAAAAACAAAATCATCTACTTGGGCAGTAAAGTTGTCCCACTGCCGCTGCCGGCGAGAAAACGAGTAACTATCACTATTTTCTCGCTCAAGAAACGTACAATAGATATTATACATTCCGTGTACCTAAATAAAAGAGATGCAAATATTCAGATACAGACAGTAGTTGATCGCTGACTGTTCATACTCCCGGTGAGTACTCGCTTCACTAGTTTGTCGCTGAGCGACAAGAGCTATGAAAGATAATACTCGCTCAGCGATACTCGCTAAGCGATTAGAACAATCCAAGAGAGCAACCAGCGGTTCATTTCTCTACAGTGCGGATCTGAAAGTACAGGTTTTTTTACGCCGCGAGCGAGTGATGCGAGTATTTATTTTAAACATAATAGAATAGCATCGATTTTATCCAGACGGTCACTATCGATCTTTAGATCGATATTAAAAAAATTACAAAATGTTGTAGTTTTGTTTAAAAGTAACCACGTCAACGTTCGCATTACGAGTAAATAGTCTTTTTGCTACTACCAAAAGATAATATTCTGATATCAAGTGCTAGAAGCCATCATGTTTAATTTATGATATCAGTGACAGTCAACGTCCACGTTTAGCCCCATGTCCCTTATAAATGAACAATGTCCTTTCTCAGTAAAGTGACTTTTAGATGACATTTGGTTACATTGTATGCAATCATTTCATCTATGATTTGTTATGATGGTGTCATATTTAACTATTATCTGTAAACCGACTTAACCGATTCGTTGCGGAAAACACGGCATCCGTGTCATTCAAGTTTTTATTTTAAGCAGTATGACACGGGAAGCGTGTCATTTTTTATAACCATCGTAACTCGCACAAAATCAACTTTAAAATGTTGCTAAACAGTGTATTTATTATTTTTATGTAGATTATGGTTGTAGCCTTCGTTTCTGGATATTGATTAATTTGGATAGTTTCAAGGATTAGCTATCTTTTTCAACTGCATTAATATTTATATAAACGATTATGCAAAATTGACATTATGGCACTATATATTATGCTACATTCATAATGACAAAGTAAATTACAGAAAAAAATTATGCGTTTTCAAAGAAAGTTAATATTAAAATAAAAAATATTAACTTAAGTATTTGTGACTCATATCCAGTTTGTGTTATTTTTTGTACTTGTAGAAACTGTTTTTTGTCGTGTTTCGTTTTGCTGACCGGTATATGATACGAACTTCTCTTTTTTTCTGCGATATAGTGAGCTGCAGCTTTATTCTCTCAATCTCAAGAATTATCTGTTTATTTCTGAGTGGTTGTTTCATTTTTGTATTTTTTTTATTTTATCGCATAGGTACTCAACACTAGTAAGTATAGGTGAAATTTATATTTTCAAATCATATGTCCGCTATGTCTCATATAATATGGCGCCACTAGTCCATATAAAAACCAAAAAAAAAAAACTTTATCCATTTGACATTTTAAAACCAACTTTTTGCATGATATAAATTCCAAAACTTTTTCCATTGCAATTTATAAATGTTTCATTTTATAAACGTTCCGCATGGTTTAAATAAAAAAAAAATCTTTTGAATTTAAAATATTTTTGTAAAATTTTGTTTGTGGACCTTTCGTTACAAAGCAGCGAAATGGGGTTGTTTCAAAAACTTGTTTTTCGTGTTGTAATGAGCAATAGTTGTGGATTATTAACTTGCGAGCTCGTCTATTGATGATGATGATGATAACTATTATGTTTGTATTAATACACGTATTTAATATAATTGACGACGTGCATAGCGCGTGAAAACACTAGTTCTCGTCCGATCACCGAAGTTAAGCAACACCAGGCGTGGTCAGTACTTGGATGGGTGACCGCCTGGGAACACCACGTAATGTTGGCTTTTTGCTGTAGCTACTTTAATGCAATTAATGTTTATGTCGAATGAATCTATTTGACTTCAAATAGATGAGTGAGTAGCGCTTACAATAATTAAATGAACTTTTTTTCGCTTTCGAGTGCCTATTTGTGATTTTGAAGTTGGTTTAATTTTCTGTATAAAAAGAGTTTATTGTAATTGTAGACCGTACATTATTATTTATAAGCTTTACTAATAGAATTTCGATAATGTTCTTCACAATCTGCAAAAGTGCAAAAAGATATCGAAGGAAACAAAAAGTTATGTTAAATTAATTACAAAATATTTTAAAAGCGCCATCTATGAGCTTGGAGCGGTAACTTTTTGTTTCCACGTTTTGTTCAATACTAATAATGTCGCCGGCTGGACGCGGTTTAGTTTGGTGGCGCTGTCTTATCGAAGTAGTAAATAGGCGTGGCTTAATTTCGAATTCGTGAATTTCAGTTAGCTGTTGTCAGCACCTTAAAAAAAAAAAAAATAGTTTTAATTTTAGGGTTCACATGGGGTTCGGCCCACGAGTGATTTAACTTACAATCGAGATATAATTATAAACATAAAAATACATAGTTAGGGACCGACATCGGTTACAATCAATCGGTTAAAAGTTAAAACGATATGGCGTATGAGTGAGTATGTGAGTATATAAGAGAGAGGGTGTGTGTGTGTGTGTGAGTGAGGGTGTGTGTGTGTGTGTGTGTTAGTGATGGTGTATGTGAGTGAGGGTGAGGGTGTGTGTTTGTGTGTGAGTGCGGTTGAGGGTGTGTGTGTGTGTGAGTGAGGGTGTATGTGTGGGTGGGTGTGAGTGGTTCGTTGGCTAAAGAGACGTCTCGAGGCCAACCACAACCAGTATAAGTCCCCTTTAAAACTGTTACAATGAGACCTACACTACATACAAATCTAACTATGTACTTACACTAGTTAAGCATTTCTGAATAGACATGATTACTAAAAAAAAAAAAAATGGGGCCGTCAGTTAGATTATTAAAAAACATTATACACGTATTTTTTTTACTTATTTTATCCTTAGACCGATGTAGTAGGTCTTAAAACAATAAAGATCATCAAGTCTCACTATCAGTCGGGCGCGCGCCTAGCATGCTGATGACATTACCACGCTGACTGGCAAAGCGATGAGGTAATTTTTGCTATTCGTTATCATCACTTACACAAATACAACACGCCCACACCAAGAATCATACTATCGGGAAGCTCACTTAAAAGCCAGATTTTTATTTCGACAATGCTAGGATTGCACTTGACCGCCATCTCCCCTGATGATTGAGGCTTAATAGTGATAGTGTCGTGTCAGGTTTTTTTAAATAAAGTGTGAACATCTATGTGCACATCTTGTACAAAACTCACTCATGTTGTATGCAAATAAATATATCTTTATCTCTTTATCTTTAACGAAATGACGATCACCACATGTGCCTGATGGTAAGCAAAATGCCTGCCACATAACAGCACAGTGACACGCAGCTATTGGAACATGAAGAGTCCAAATCATTACCTAGCATTGCACTGCGCTCGTCACCCAGAGATATAAGGTGTTCTATCTCTAAGCCCAGTAATTTATCTGAAAACATTGCCCTTCAAAGTTTTACCCGCTCAGTTACTATTCACGTTATTTTCTTATAATAAAAAGTGACATTCCAGACTAAGAGTATAATCGTACTGTGTTTCAAATTCCAACCGGATTTATTAATTCCAACGTGATTGAGCAACAAACATCCCAAAATTTCGCATCTATAATTTGTATAGAATATCTATTTGACGATCGTAACTTTACGTAATGAATACATAATTCTCAAACTCTTAATATCGAAAACCAATTATTACCAATAGATCTGGGCCCGTCAAAGGCAAACTTCGAGGTTTCCAAACACTGTTTAACTTCAGAGGAAAGTTTTAGCTGTAATTTAATGTGAGTGTGAACACTGCACGTTCGCATCGCTAAGTTAAATTGTGTTTAGGAGTTCTTGCAACATGGTAATGAGAGGGGATATATTATAGTCTTCATTGTTAGCTACTCGTGTGGTAGATAGATAAATTATTTACCTGTACTATTATTATTTGGAGCCTATACTGTCCCATTGCTGGGCAAAGGCCTCCCTACCCTCCCTCCATTTGGTTCTGTCTTGAGTTAATGTTTCCCAGTCTTTTGAATAGCTATCAAGGTCATCCCGCCAGCGTTTCTTTGGCCTGCCGCATCGTCGTTTGCGATCGGGCTTCCACTGATTAGTGATTTTGGCCCAGTGAGCATCTGACATGCGGCAGACATGTCCAGCCCAGTCCCATTTCAAATTAGCAGTCTTTTGGGTCTACTATTACTAAAACATAAAAAAAAATCGTAGAATCTTTATTTTTTTGTAATATAGAGTGACTACACGAGCAAAGCATGAACCTCATTGCTAGGAACACTAAATGGTCTCACTGCTGAGACTCGGGGCCTTTCCAGTGCGGGTTAGTGAATGACATATGACTTCGAAAGATTCTTGGTACATGTCGGCTTCTTCACGATGTTTTCCTTCACCGTTTTAAGTTAGCGGCATTATGCACATGACTTCGATAAGACATCGGACTTCAAAAAGGATCGGCAGTCGCTGTTCTCCCGACTTGACTCTCAGCTCCCAGACTCCCAGCTTTTAAATGCAGAAGAATTTTAAATCGTATCTTTAGTTAACTTAAGTATTGTTGAGCATTTCTGTTTTCCATGCTTTTGGAAAATAAATATTCGTAGAGGTATTTGTAGGTCTCTTTTTGGACAGAGAAATTTCGAGGGGAAAGAGGCGCAACTTATATCTTCTTTGTTTGCAAACAAGCATTTGCATTTAGCTTTTGACACAGTAACTTAACGACTTTTCAGACCATGGTAGTTGGCCAGACGTTTATGGCTATAATATCTTACTAAAGATTTTCTCACGATAGAAACCCAAGAATGTTGAAAATACCCTGTCCAATCACTTATCTTCAACAGATCCAACTTTGGCAAACTTGTACCAAAGACCTACTGTCTCTGTCACACGTAGTTAAGGATCTATTTGTGTGAAAAGGACAGCAACTTAACACGTCCACGATCCTTGGAAGTCCGCTGTCCATAAGTGGCAACAGAGCGGATGTCGCATGGCTAATATATTCCTATACCGCCAGTTATGCAAACTACACTGATTTAATTAGTGTTACGTCTAGAGAGAGACCAATTTATCTCTATAGTTGAATGAGGGAGACACTGTCGAGTCAAGTACTTTTATTCTGACCCCTAATAAGCCACTTTGCACGAAAAAATATGTGAATGTAGGTACTGCCCGCGTTACTAGATTGTTACAATACTTCTTGAAAGAAGGGAAATATACCAAATTTTTGGGTCAAGTAATTTGTATCTTTTCTATCACATTTAATTATAACCCTACGGGTCAAACTGTACACTTTATGTTCTTATAAACATGTCATAAATAAACAGAAATTGGTATCATTTTCGGGGTGGAAAGGTAGCCAAACGTCTTTTTTATCGCAAATATTTCACTTGACTGCAAACTCGCCTGATGCTAAATGCGCTTATTTTAAAGAAACTGAAGTCTTAAATCTTAAACTTGGGGAATAGAAAAGCTACGGAACTTACAAATACTTGAATAGAACCGGCCAAGTTAGTCAATTAAACAATTTGTCGTCACACAAATTTGTAATCAAATAGGATACTATCTGTTATAACTACGCACCAAATAACTAAGAAATACTCAAAATATGCGTAACTAAGAATCTACGAACAGTACCTAAATTTGGCCACATCATATATAAGTTTGTCACTCAGTACGTGTTTCTAAAAGTAAGACGGGCTTGTTGTGCCCGGAGTCTCGATTAGATTGTGGTTTGATTGGCTTAGAAAGGTTCTGCTAACTGTGACATCAATTTTGTAACAGACCGGTTCAATGTTACTCAATATAAAGGGCTTATCTATAAAATACATTAGTATAATTTGGCTAAAACTGGTCATAGTACAACCGCTATGAACAAGCAATCGTGCCGGCAGTTTTTCTGTTAGACCGTCCTCCTTCCACCAATTTTTTTTGTATGATCCCATTTAGCATGTCACTTTTTAAAATTATCAATTTGCTAATAATAAGATAATCATTGACAGTCATTAATTTCGTTTAAAATTAAGAGAGACATTGGATATTTATGTAGTATAAAAAGTAGTAACATTTTTAACCGTACATGAAAATCCTAATAATATTAAAATGCAAAACTTTGTGTATGTGTATGGACGTTAATTACTTACTCTTTTAGGGAAAAGGAAAGTACTGAAGGGTTCTGGATGAAATTACGATGGTGAAACCGCGGGATGCTACTGGTTTTCTAAAAACCCACATCTTATAGGCTAGTTCTTCAGGGGGCGCCTAAAGCCAGAAAACGAAAAAAGGACATTTTCGACGCCGCTCACTGAAGTTAAGAAACTAAAAACTATGACAAAAAAAATATTGACGTGTGGGTACAATCAAGAAGAAGCACAATAACCGAATAGAATTTTAAAAATAGATCAGAGTTTTTTACAATAAAAAAATAAAAATGACACCGAAAAAACCCGTTTTAATTCGAGTACTCGAAATTATCAGCGATGACCCCACATTATTTTTTGGTAATAAAATTCCTATTTGTACGTTCTAGTAAAGTAACCGAACACTTTTTTAAATTTATGTTTAGTTATTGAGTAATTAAATAAAACTTGGTCAAAAATGGACTCCTGATTAAATATTGATTTTTCCTCCAAACTGTGACATGCTATTCTCGACTTTATGTACATCACATTAAGAAACGTGTCGCGTGGGTGAAATCTGATTTTTTCCTGGCTTTAGGCGCACTCTTCAGTCGACAAAACATTAATGTGCATAACTCTATTCGTTTGAATTTTGAAAGGCAATTCTTTATTATTAGAGAAATTACAGAGCAAGATATATATATATAATTCACTCCGATGACAAGCAGAGTTCAGCGCGAAGCAATTATTTGCTTCTTCACGTTCCAATAGCTGCGTGCACTATGCTGGTATGATAGAACATCGTACCATCACACATGTCTTGCTAGACCCAGAGTAGTAATTTAACGTACTTGTAGTAACTTGTATGTAAAATGTAACAAAGAGTATTTGTCTCTCTTGAAATTATAAAGCAACAATACTGGAGAATAAAATCTTTGGTAGAAAACCGAATGCTCAAAAGTTGTCCCTCGACAAGGTCTAGTATTCGCAAACAACTTTAGGTCCGTCCTAGGAGACCTAAACCTTCAAATAAAGCTATTTAATGTGGAATTAAACTGAAGCGCTAGTCAAATGGTAGGTTTTACTCAGCGAGCAACACGGAAGGGAGCGGAGAACGGAAGCCTTAGCTAAAAAACATTGTTCAAATCTTTCTGTCATTTCTTGCGGGAGGGGAAGTTGCACACTAGCGCAAAGCAACATCATAGCATCATCAACATCAACAACAGCAAAGACAGTCATCAGCAAATAGTCATAGGATTTGATGTTGTAGTTGGAAAGTCGTTAATATATTTTATAAATGCTAACGGTCCCATTACACTTCCGGTTGGACACTACTAAGAGTAGTTTGTTATGTGAATCAGTACAGCAAAATAAATTGGAAATAGTGTATAAACGAAGATATACAGTACCAAAGTCATATTCGAAGAAATATCCATCCTGCACAATTGTCACAAGGTACGTTTTACACCAAATACATACGTAAAATTATGTTTTTTACATGAATTCTGTTTTTGTTGTTCCAGTATAACGGAATTTTATTTTGGAATTTACTCTGAATCACTGAAAAACCACCAATCACGCAAATAATTGACGAACATCCGCTTGTTTATATTCCAACCCGCCTTCTTATAAAATTCATGAAGCTTTGACAGTTTGACGTTAGTAAACTACAGTAAGCGACTTTGACAACTAAAACTGAGTAAATCAAGCGGCACAGATTAAAAATATAGATGCTTGATAGACTGACACGATTAATGACGGCTTGACATCAACTACTTCAGATTTGATTGTTTTTTGTTTTATTGATACAAAAAATCCGAAACACTCTGAATTTACGTTTCGTTACTTACTGTCATAGAAAATAAAAATATAAAGTAAATCAAACCAACGAAGAATTATTTCTCACAACTTGAAATTGTTATATTCGCTAATATGAAAACTAGACAGAATAGCATACGCGAATTGGAACAAAAATTAAAAGAAACCTTACTTGATTTACAAAACTCTAAGAAGGACAATAAAACCCTATTACAAGAAAGAGATGAAGGTGAGGTGGAAATTCAAATTGTTTTGGACAAAAACACTCAATTGAAGAATGAAATGAGAAATCTCGAAGAGATAAATAGCCAATTACAAGAGGATAGAGAAAAATTACTGGATATAATTAACATCAACGGAAATAGAAATATTGAATTAGAGGAAGCACAAAATAAAATAAAAAAATTACAAGATGAATTAAATCAAGCAAGCATTCTGATCAAAAGTATAGATTTATATAAAAATGAAAAAGATGCAGAAAATATATTAGGTTTGTATAACAAATTAATGGTGGATAGCAACAAACCTAAAGTAATAGAAACCATTGATCTGACAGTGAAAAAACGGAGCTCAATTTTGGAAAATAATCATGTGTTGATTAAAGGAAGAAACACATTTAAAAAGTACTTAAAAGTTAAAAGAACAATTTCAAAATGTAAGAAACACTTAAAACATTGTCATAATCGGTGTAATATCGAACTTATCAAGGATAAGATAAGGTTAAGGGAGGTGATCAGAGATGACAAAAACACAATTATGACAATTCAACAACACTACGACGAAAACGTAGTAACGATGGATAGATTGGAATACCAACTTAAAGACTTAAACATCAAATACAGCATGGCACAGAAAGAAATAGACCAACTGATATCGGCAATGAATAGTTTAATAGGTCTTAGTCCCTCCAAGCAACGGCAATCGATTTCTGCTGCAGACTTATTGTCGGCCACAACTACGTCACTCACAAGTGACGTATCCTGTATGATAGGCCCCGACCATGCTACATCCTTATCATTAGTGTACAACAACAGGCAATCGGACATAAATTCATCAACTGGTACGACTGCTAATGCTAGCGTGTTTCAACATGTTTTTAGTCAACAAACTGAACAAGACGTAAGTGGAATCGAAAAAACCGGCAAAGTTGAACTTTTCTGCGACGGAATTGGTGTTGGGTTAGGAAATATTTTCAACCATGTAAATACTAATAATAATCAACTGACTAACACGTGTATACCAAATATAACTTTTCACCAGCTAATAGATAAAGTAGTGGTCAGTAAATTTAAACAAAAGTCAGATGTTGTAATAATGATGGGTAACTCATTGAGTACTACTAAAAGAGATCTTGTAAATTGTATAGAATCATTAGTGGATTTTCACAGTTCGGGTAAAGTTGGTAAAATTGTATTATGTACATTTCCTTATTCGACTTCTTTGAGCGATAGACAAAATCAAAAAATATATTCTTTGAATGTTATTTTACACAACCTTATTTCAAACAAAGGCGGAGATTTTATATTATTTGATATTAATAATTTTATACACAATTTTGTATTGTCCAATGGGAAACAATTCTTAGCCCGACACTTAAAAGTTAAAATAGCTAAACTGATTGTTTTTACATTGTCAAACGAGCGAAAAAGGAAATTTCAAAACTTGACAAATATTGTGACAACCAACAGTGACTGTTTAAACTGAAATCCCTGACAACAGAGAGGCCTCATTATGTTACAACAAAGCGTCGTAATATACTAGGTCCCCCTTGCAACAAAAGAACTGTTACTCAGAAGGTTCAAGAGAACACCGTTTATATTTTATACCAGAATATAAACAGGCTGTTAGGTAAACTAGAAGAAATAGAGCTATTCTTAGAAAGCTCACACAATTACGATGTAATTTGTTTCACTGAGACCTGGCTATCGAAATGTGAATTGAATTTTTGCCTAAACAATTATACAATAGGTAGTATATACTATAGAAAATTGGCAATAGGAGGTGGTTGCATAATTTTTGTAAGCAACAATGTGAAATATAAGTCCCGAAAAGATGTAGAAAATGTAACTGTTGAACGCCATTGTGAACTAGCTTGCGTAGAATTGGATCGATATGTTGTTTTATGCGTTTATAAGCCACCTAGTGCCGAAATTGAGATCTTCCTAACTACTTTAGAGGAAGCATTGAGTAGAATATCTAAGAAAAATAAACAAATTGTGATGTGTGGAGACTTCAACACAGACATACTTTCGGAATCTCGTAATAAGAGCAATATATTAATGTTATGCCAATCGTTTAATTTGACAAAAGTGTTCACGGAACCCACAAGGGTCGCAGTAACTAAGAAAGGTTGTTCTGCAACCTGCATTGATAATGTTTTTGTAAACTGTGAATACATTCATTCTGAAGTCCTAGATTGTTTGCGTTCGGACCATAGGGGCTTGAGCATTTCTCTTCCTGCCTGTATGAAAAGGGCGGAAGAGAAAGTGCTTGTTAGACCCATTACATTGTCCCGTATGTCAGCTTTAAATACAGCGATATCTAATCATTTTTCGAACAATTTTTTCGACATGACTATTGATGATCCTAATCGTAATTATTCTGAGTTTTTTAAAATGCTGAGTACACATTATAATAATATTTTTCATACCAAATTAATTAATATTAACGCAAAACCGAAGTTTGCCGAATGGGCAACACCAGGACTTATTAAAAGTCGAAACAATCTTTACAATTTATATAAACTAAAGACATACTGCAACGACGATGCAACAAAAGTCTATGTTAAGAGGTATTCAAATATTTTTAGAAATTTGTGTATTCGAGCAAAAGCAATATTCATTCGGGATCAAATTAAAAACTCCAACAACGTGATAAAAAGCACGTGGAAGATAATAAACAAGGAGTCTGGTAAAACCAAAAGTCGTGAAATGATGCGCGCAGTTCGGGTTGGCGAAAATGTCACTACAAAAAAATCGGACATTGTAGATGCTTTCAGGGCTTATTTTGCTGATATTCCCTTAGAGACAACTAAACACCTAACTTCGTCTCCCTCTCTTGCAGAGGAAATGTTGACAGAAAATGTTGATTGTCCTTCATCTACATTTGAGTTTCATCATGTTACTGCCACTGCAATACTAAAAACGTTCAAAGACATTAAAGTTAAGAATACAGAGGACTTATGGGGATTATCTGTTAAGGTACTTGAGGGGATAATTAATAACATTGCCCCATATTTAGCAGAATTATTTAACGAATGTATCAAAAATGGCACATTTCCTGACATGATGAAGTATAGTAAAGTGATACCCTTGTTTAAATCTGGAGACAAAAACGAACTTGGAAACTACAGACCCATCTCGGTTTTGCCCTGCATCAGCAAAATATTCGAGAAACTAGTTCTCAAGCAACTTTTGTCTTACTTTAATATTAATAACCTTTTACATAGTAACCAATTTGGATTTACAAAAGGACGTTCCACTACCGATGCAGGTATTGAACTAACTAATTATATATTGAAAGCCTGGGAAGACCATCATGACGTTCTAGGAGTATTTTGTGACTTATCAAAAGCTTTCGACTGTGTTCATCATGAAACTCTTTTGAAGAAACTGCAGTTCTATGGGGTATCGAAACCAGCTCTAAATTTTATTTCTTCATATCTTAAAGACCGTGTACAGATAGTCGATGTTGACGGTGTGCAATCAAATGAGTCGCCTATAAGAATGGGTGTACCACAAGGTTCCATACTTGGACCTTTCCTGTTTCTTATTTACATAAATGATCTACCTTTCATGATTAAGAAACATAAAAATATAGAAATAGTTATGTTCGCCGATGATACATCACTTCTATTCAAAGTGAAGAGAGGAATAAACGATTTCACAGAAATTAACGTAATTTTAGACATTGCGTACAAATGGTTTGATGCAAATAATCTAGTACTTAATCCAACTAAAACGAAATGTATAAAATTCTCACTCTGCAATGTAATATGCGATAAACTTGATATAAGACTGAAAGATGAACTCATCGAACCTGTACAATCTACTCGATTTCTGGGTATTTCAGTAGATTCAAAGCTTCAATGGGGTCCTCACATAGAGACACTGGCTGACCGACTTAGTTCAGCTGCCCACGCTGTTCGTCAAATTAAAAAAATATCGGACGTCGCAACAGCTAGGCTTGTTTATTTTGGCTATTTTCATAGCATTATGTCCTACGCGATTTTATTATGGGGTTCAGCTGCGGACAGAAACTCAGTTTTCATATTGCAAAAGAGAGCAATCCGTGGTCTATATAATTTATCAGCTAGAGATTCAGTACGGGAGATTTTCAAAACTATAAACATATTAACAGTCCCTTCATTGTATATATATGAATGTATAATGTATGTAAGAAAAAATCGAAGTCGACTGAAGAAACTAACTGATCTGAATCCAAAAGCGCACCATAAGCACAAAATTGTATTTCCTAAGTGCAGACTTCAGAAGACAAATAACTCTTTCAAATGTAATGGTATTCGCTTCTATAATGCAATCCCTGCACAAGTCGAAGGTCTTAATGAAACAAAGTTTAAAAATGAAATAAAAAGCTACCTATTGAGCAAGGCATATTATAATATAGATGACTTTGTTAAAGATAGTAACGTATGGAAGAGAACTGTGTTGAAACTAGAATCTTGTAATAAGGTAAAGTAATAGATTTATAAAACTTTTGATGGAACATTGTACTCATGTAGTATCTGTATACTGTATGTATTAATTATTTGTTATTTTGTCTTTGACAAAGCCTTTTTACAGCTGCATTTGATTGACGAGGCTCCTTTACAGCTTTATTCATTTTGACATTGTTATTTTATCTTATTATGTACACGGATTCTTATGCCTTTTTGTTAATGACGTTACCAAGTGTTCTTATGAATTTATGGTTCGAATAAATGAATTGAATTGAATTGAATTGAAGCCGCACTATTACATACAAAACATACCTGTACCGATCCATTGCCGATCATACTCACACAACCAAATCACTAACACATAAAAAATAAAGCACCATTCACAAATCTAGCCCCGCCCTCACGCCACAGTATATTATCAAACTCCATGGTCCACGCGGACTTGTACTTTGACAGAGGGGAAACGCTGTGTATGCCTACTCCCTTCCGTGTTGCTCGCTGGTTTTACTACGTTTGGACACAATCTATCCTCATTTTTAATGCAGTGACTATCCTGTATTATTTATGAATTCGGCATATACCGACGTCTACCTGTTTTATTCGTGAAAAAGGCATGAATTTTTTGATGTACTAGTGGAAAGAGAAAAACACAGAATAATTTAATATAGCCAAAAATGTTCCTTAAAATTATTTTGCCAATTTGTCAATTCTAACCAAAAGTATCATCATTAACTATTTAGTGTCGATGGGGGGAGGGGAAAACCTTTACAGGTACTCGATTGTATTAGGGTTCAGTCGGGTTATGTGAGATCTTAGTAAATTTTTTTTATTGATATAAATGGCCTCGACGGACTCCAAGGTCCATGCTTTTTTACATATAATTATCTTATTATGTTATCTTATACATTATGTTATAACAGTGCTTTTACAATGCTCTCAGGCAAGAATAATTACGAACTTAGGTTGATTACACAATTCCCTTCTTTAGAAAACTTCTCTCGGCCCAGAGCCCCCATCACCGCCACGTTACGATCTTTTATTGCCATCTGGAAGTTATAGTCCCTGATGGCACTAGGTGGCGCAGCCGACGCATGCATCACAAAGCGGCTTATCATATCATGCTCGATGTCATCGGTATAATAGATGAAGGTCCCAGTATGCCGAGACAGAGCGACAACCGCATGCGGGACATTCTCATGCAGCTTCAAACCAGCTTTCGTCTTGATGACGATGACTGACCGGACGTCGGTCCCTGAGCCTCATGGATAGTAAGGATGGGACCCCACGCCTCCCCCTAACCCTAGGCTGGTTAGGGTCTCTTTCTTTTCTTGAGTATGAACTAAAAAGAGAGTGTTCGGGAGAGTACGCGGTATGTCGGCTCTAGTATATCCCCTCTGAACCAGGGATCTTATACGTAGTACCGAAGAATATATACCAGAGTATACCTCCCTCAACGCATACGCGACGTCCATTGGGCACCGGTGTGTGCATAAAAACTCCTGGCAGATGTTTGTTACCAGGCTAGGGCGGACAGTACCTCATAGTAAAGAGATTTTCTCTGTCAATATAAGGCAACTGGTTGAGATCTCCAACAAGGACAATTTCACCAGCTTTAGACAGCCGAGAAGCCACTATGATTGCTCCAAAGTGATTCATCAGGGCTTCGTCCACCAGAAGGCGGCTGAAGACCCTGTCGAAACCGTTAACAAGAACTGAGGCCATAGTACGCACCAGATCACCGATGCGTCCAGATAGCCTTTCCCTCAGTTACGCCGCTGCCTCTGTTGTAGTAGTGATGATAGCGTCCCTGTCCACATCAAAGTGACTGGTCACCCATGTTGTCTTGCCGCACCCCGGAACACCGTTGATCCACTGTATTCTAGGTATCTCCCTAGGTATAGCAACTAAACACTAGCAATCAGAGACGGAACAACCCCAATCCGGCTGGTCCCCGTGGGGTTGCACGACCACCACCCCCCCATATAAATAGAATTACATCCCCACATAAAAATAGAAAATACAACAAGATTTACGTTGCAACGTTAAATGTTAGAACGTTAATGTCGGACAGTAGACTACAAGAATTAGAAGAAGCTATAGCATCTATAAAATGGGATGTTATAGGTCTTTGTGAAATAAGAAGAATAGGAGAAGAGATACGAGAATATGATAAATACATTTTTTATTCTTATGGTGAACAAAAAGGTATATATGGAATAGGATTCCTGGTAAAAAAATATTTAAAAGATAAAATAATCAGCTTCCAAGGAATATCCGATAGAATTGCCGTACTCAATATTCAACTAACAGAATCTAAACAACCATGGTCGATTATTCAAGTACATGCACCTATAGAATCAGATACGAAATTGGCAAAAGATAAATTCTACACATGCATGGCAGAGTTGATGCAAAGGAAGAACATTATAATCACAGGAGACTTTAACGCCAAAGTTGGTAGGAAATCAAACAAAGATGAATTTGTCTTAGGAAATTACAGTAGTGGTGACAGAAATGACAACGGACAAAGACTAATAGACTTTTCTTTTGCTTACAATTTTAAAATAATGAATAGTTTCTTCAAAAAACGAAAGTCAAGAAAATGGACATGGTTAGCACCGAATGGCATAGATAGAAACGAAATCGATTTTATACTTACAAGAGAAAAAAATATATTTAATGACATTGAAGTAGTTAATAAATTAAATTTTAATACAGATCATAGAATGGTAAGAGGAGCTATACAAGACAGAAATAACAAATCAAGAAAACATATTATACAGTCAACCATAAACAAGACAATAAAATCACCGATACCACAAAATATATTAGATGATCTCGGGACAACATTAAATGAAATGAAAGATACTGAAACATTGCAAGAGAAGTATAATTTATTGGAGAAAGAACTAATAAATATAAACATATTGAGTACGAAAAAAATTAATAAAAATAAGCTAGGAGAAGAAACATTAAAACTGATGAAAGAGAGAAATGAACTGTTAAGCAACCGAAAAGATTACAAACAAAACATCGCAAGTATCAGTAAGAGAATTCAAGAAACGATAAGAAAACATAAAAAAGCAGAAAGACTGGATGTTTTAAAAGAACAAATAGAAAAAACAGGCGGAATTAAGAGAGGTCTAAAACAGTTAAAAGAATATACACAATGGATACCCAACATCAAAACTAAAAACAAGAATCAAAACGAGAAAATTACGACAAAGAGACTATCAATAGCGAAAGTGGCAACAGATTTTTACAAAAACTTGTACACGGAGACAGCCAGAACAACGTCAGAAGAAGAAAAAAAGGAAGATAACGAAGATGAAGACATACCATGTATACTAGAATCTGAGGTCACAAAGGCTATAAAATCACAGAAAAGTGGAAAAGCTTCTGGAGATGACAACATATCCAACGAACTGATAAAACAGTCTCTGAGCGCGATAACAAAATATGTAACCCATCTTTTTAATGATATATTAGCAACTGAACAAATACCCATTCAATGGACGAAATCAACCATCATCCTACTACACAAAAAAGGTGACAAAAATGAAATAAATAATTATAGACCCATAAGCCTTATGTCTAACCTATACAAAGTGTTTTCTAAAATAATTCTCGGGCGAATATCGAAACACTTGGAAGACAACCAACCGAGGGAGCAAGCTGGATTTCGTGCTGATTTTTCTACCATCGACCATATTCATGTTGTGAAGCAAGTAATTGAAAAGCTCAATGAATACGGACAACTGTATTATATGGCATTCGTCGATTACAATAAGGCTTTCGATTCGCTGAGTCATACCTATATTTGGAAAACACTAAAAAACCAAGGAGTAGAAGAAAAATATATACAAATTATAAAAGAAATATACAAAAACTCCACTGCAACAGTCCAACTTGAACAACAAGGCGAGGAATTTAGGGTCCAAAAAGGCGTTAGGCAAGGCGATCCACTTTCCCCAAAACTCTTCACAGCGGTGTTAGAAAATATATTCAGGAACTTAGAATGGGGACATTTTGGAATTAATATCAACGGATTGAAACTAAATCATTTAAGATTTGCTGACGACATAGTCATTTTCGCTGAAAACCCAAGCATACTACAAACTATGTTACAACAATTAGATCTTGAAAGCAAGAAAGCAGGCCTATCAATGAACCCAACGAAGACTAAAGCAATGACGAATGCCGTAAAAGAAAATATAGTAATAGGACAAGAAATTATAGAATACGTAGATGAATATATATATTTAGGACAACTTATTGCAATAAAAGACCAGTACTCTAAAGAAATCGATAGAAGAATATGCAACACTTGGAAACGGTACTGGTCCCTAAAAGAAATAGTTAAAAATGAAACAATTCCCATAGCAATGAAAGGCAAATTATATAACACATGTATTCTACCATGTCTTACTTATGGATGTCAAACTTGGCCTGCGACGAGCAAAAACATCCAAAAATTAGTAGTTTGTCAACGCAGCATGGAAAGAAGTATGCTTAACATAAGACTACGGGATCGATGGACAACTTCAAAAATAAGGAAAAGAACAAAGGTCAGCGACGTGTTAGAAAAAATAAGAAAACTTAAATGGAACTGGACTGGGCATATAATGAGAACTAACAAAGAAAAATGGACTAGAGATGTAATAGAGTGGTATCCGAGGAACGGGAAAAGACAACGAGGAGGTCAAATCAAAAGATGGGAGGATGATCTACCAAAAGGATGGAGAAGATTTGCCAAGGAAAGAGAGACATGGAAACAATTGGGGGAGGCCTATGTCGACCGACAACCTGACCAAACTGGTTGCTAATAAATTATTATATTTTTGCTAAGTAAATTAGATTTTTAAGAATATTATTGTTTGATAAGAATAGCATGTAAGTTAAAATGGTCAGCGAATAAAGGCTTTTATTATTATTATTATTAGGTATCTCCCAGCTTTCCCAGTTCGGTACAGCGGCTGAACTCTCCTCAACGGTTTTTGCCGTTTTTAGGATCCCGTCATCGAGCATTGTCCTGGAACACTGGGCGACAAGAACAACCGGGTCTTTTGATGTCGTCGCGTATTTAGGTCTTCCCGTTAATCGATCTTAGTCATTAAAACCTGTTCGGTGACCTACATCTGTACAGGGGGAAGGCACCTCAATCTCCATTGGAACGCAGTGCTATCTCCGCTACCTCTACGCCGGTGAAATCTCCGTGTAGAATCAGCCCCTTCGATAATTGCTGACACACCCTTATCCCTTATCCCACTTTATATGGGGTCAGTACAACACGTCCTCTGCCTTGCGACTCGTATCATTAATTATATCTTGGGTTAACATCTTTAATAATCACGTCCTCTTTCGTATAATCTACCCACACCTTCTTTGGGCGCCATCACTGAAGCTACTTTAATACATTCCCTAGTGTCTGTACTTATGTCTAATTTTATCTATTCGTGACACCATGCACCCAAAGCTAATTTTGATAACGCTGAATATTCACACATTCGTAACTATAGATTTCAAGACATTCCGTTTGTATCTAGCTGAAAACACAGACATAGAGGGTAGAATAATTGAACGCTCAAAAATTTTCCCTCGACAAGGTCTCGTATCCACAAATAACTCATACCGTATATACGAATTAGACCGTTGGACGAAACCGACTGCGAATTGTTCCGACCCCAGAGACCTGAACCTCCAAATTAAGCAATTTCACGTGAAATGGAACTGAAGCGCCAGTCAAATGGCTGACTTGTGAGGTTTTACGACGTCTACTCGCGTTGCGTTTGGGTCTTAATTAATGCAGACGGTCTAATCTGAGTTCATTCTCTACTCATTTTATTTGTAATACCTCTAATGTCTTGCTTAAGATTAAGAACCTTCTCCTGGAAAAAAAATGTTAACTTTTTTTTAAAATAAAGAGTGACAAGACGATCAGGACATGTGCCTGATGGTAAGCAACATGCCTGCCACATAACACCACAGTGACACGCAGCTATTGGAACATGAAGAGTCCAAATCATTACCTAGCACTGCTCTGCGCTCCGGGTGACCAGAGATCTAAGTTGTTATGTATCTAAGCCCTGTAATTTCTCTGGAAACATTGCCCTTCAAACCGGAACACAGTAATGTTTGGACAAAACTGCTTGGCGACAGAATAACTGGCAAAGGTGTGGTACTTCCCCAGGCAGACTCTGCCAAGAGTCCTACCACTACAAAACTACCAAAACAAAAAATGAGGATCGCGTTAACTATAACTATATTTATGTTTAAAAATATCTCACGTCAAATCAAATATAGTAGAATTTCTAAAGAATTACTTACCTACCTGAAGAAGTGTACTTAAGAGGCCTATGCCCAGCAGTGGACGTCTGCAGGCGTTAAACACAAACAACCATCATCATCTTCATCATATGCCGATCTTATCGCCAAGAGCGTTCTCTTTTTTGGCTAAACTATTACTTAATTTTGGGAATCTATCATATTATGTCGGTTCCTAACAACAGTTAGGGCATCATTCTTTTTACAGAATACCGCAAAAGCATTGTACTGCATTGTGAGACATAACTTTTGTTTGTTCATATTTGAAAGTGTAATATTTCATTGGTTGTTGACAAGTCCAGTTCAAATCTTCCATTCTTGTTTTGGACGCTGAAATGTGAAAGTTGGTTCAAAACATACCTACGGTTGTTAGGCGACAAATGCAAGTAACTTTTTACGTTGCCCGTCTCTTTCGGTATGTCAACTATTTGTTCGGCCAGTCGGACAAAATAATCTTTGTGGCAGGATTGAACCAGACTAGTTCAGTAATATAATTTTAATAAACTAATAGGTTTTTTTTGTTATTGGTGCATGTTCCGAAGTGAAGGCTTCTGCATATTCACAGTATTGGCAAAAAAAATAAACCTCTTTTTGATAGATTTCGTGTATTTATTTGTGTGTGTTTGTATCTGTGGCAAAGTTTAGTTACGCAAAACTCTTGTATGGTTTGTAATAACAGATTTTAAAACAACATTACAATATATACGCGAGCAGTTTCCTATGGCTGCGCTCTGGCGTTGTATAGAATGGAAATACGCCACTGAGCCAGCGTGGTGGATGATAACGTTGACTCTCTCCTTGCGAGAGATGGCCCCGAGTCTCAGTAGTGGAAACATTTAATAGTATGCTAATAATATGACTCTACCGCTTTTTTTTGGGAAATGCCTTTACGCACAGTCCACCGTGAAGAGACACGGCAGGGCAGAGGCAGAGGCAGGCGAGGCGTATCGGGCTCGACACCATGACGACGACAGACATGGTGCGGTGGTGCCCCTACCGACTAAAACCAGATTTCTCCTACATGGCCAGGGGTCAGGGAGGCAGGGTCACTTTTCGCACTCCCGTCAACGACCCTGACCCTACAGACCCTAAAATAGTCTTTAATTATTAAATTGCCTTCTCTTTATTTTCTCTTGAGGTTATAGAGACAACAATATCAAAGCCATAACTATATTTTAGTTAGGCAGCCGAGGACATCCGGGTAATGAAGATACCAACAATTCGTCTTCTCATTTAAATTCTGCGTCAATCAGACGAACAAATCGGGCCATTCCATGACAATATTGCTTGATTTCCCTGCCAGCTGTACAATGGCACTTTCAACTTTCCCTATGAGGATAGGACAAGATTAATAGGACGAAGTTTCCATCACTGGCAGATTTACTGCTCCAACGAGAACTGGCGCTAATAAGACACGGGAAAGTTCAGATTGCGTTTAATGATGTAAAACAAGGTTATACAGACCTGGGCTACTAACCACTGAGCCTGAAAGGATCTTCACTTAACAACTTTCACTATGAGACTTACCCTAATTAAAATAAATTTGTTCCGATTCTAATATGAAATTTGTTCCATACAAAATAGAGTACACGGATGTTCATACATCGATATAAACCATTAGGTGTGCCCTGAGTACTTTGAAATTGGTAATAAACTGCGTCTGTGTCTGTATCATAAGTAGTTTACAGCCCACCAATTTACTTGACCCCTAGAATAACTAGCGGCGAGGTATGATGTGGTTCTACCTACTTATTTTGGTTGTTGACATCGAACGGTGATAGGTAAAAACCTCCGGCGTTCACCGCTTCCTGGAACCAGCTAGAATGGAAAGAGTGAGCTCACTCTTCCCAACGATGACATAATTCCGTGCGCCAGAAGTTTGGGATTAAATGGTTTAAAATATAGATGTGTTCATTTGAAAATGATCAATGTATGTATTTTGCCAAGAAACTGGGATATGGAATTATAACTACTATAAACTAGCAGTGCCCCACGGTTTTACCCGCGTAGTTCCCGTTGCCGTTATTTTCACGGGATAAAAAGAAACCTATGTGTTCTTATAGACATATAAGATAAGATAGATTATACTATCTCTATGTTCCGATTATACTATTTCAGCCTGATCCGTTCAGATGTATTCCGTGTATTCAGCAAAAGGCAAGTTGCAACAACAGGCTCGTGACCTTTTCGTCGCGTCACTCTATACTATTACAGTCCGCGAGGTATAAGCTGAGCTTTGCATTAGTGTGAGTGATCACATGCATACGCATCTATTACCAAAAGTAGGTACAGTCGGACAACAAACTCTTAAACAACAAGCTGACATTATTAACTATCCAGGATCAATATGGTCATTGCGAAAAGAAGTATCTCTTTTAGGATTCAAATGGTCAAGGACAGAGAATAACAGAAAATTTTTAATGGAAAAGCATGAGATCCGTCACCTACGTATAACTTATTTACTTAAAATTTCCGAATACCGTATTCAGGGCAGGCCTATCGTTTATACCGATGAAACATATTATATTGACACCACTCACACTTCATCAAAATCATATTCAGATGGCAGCACTTCTGGTTTGAAGAAACACCTTATTAAGAGAACATGGTCACAGCGTCCTGCGTCTGACTGTACTTTTGGTGATCACTCACACTAATGCAAAGCTCAGCTTATACCTCGCGGACTGTACTATGCACCCCTTTCGAGCTTATGGCGTTTCTGCGTAACTCTGTAGCCGGCACGTCCAATGGCGTCGTCAGCCGACCCTCCGTTAAGGTTATCTCTCCAGAAAACTTGCTGACGATGGTGTGGACCGGAACCAAACTACCTAATTACCCAAATCTATAACATCCTACGGTTGCTTGGAAGACATCGCTTAGTGTTAAGGTCGACAATAGCTAATACTTTATTTTGTTTTGTTTTTAATAAGTTTTGTTTATTTCGAAATGAAATGCAATTAAGATTTAATCGAAAATCGATGTATTATCTATCTTATTTGAGGTTTGTAACGTTTCTATTTTCGGAGTAAATTTAATTTATTCCGAAAAAGGAAAAAACTATTTCGACGATATTGTAAACATCGCGTGTCGAACCTGGACTCGAATGGCACAGTATCTAAGCAGATGTCAAAGTAAGAGAGAGGCCTACCAAGCAGTGGGATGCAGAAGGCTGTGGGTGATGATGATGCACCTATGATTTGTTTTACAACAGGTAAAATAGGGGCTTTAGTAGCCCTTTAGATTTATTTTTATAGCATAGAGAGACGAGCAGGTCATGTGCCTGATGGTAAGCAACATGCCTGCCACATAACAGCACAGTAACACGCAGCTATTGGAACATGATAGTCCAAATCATTACCTAGCACTGCACTGCGCTCGTCACCCAGAGATCTAAGATATTATGTCTCTAAGCCCTGTAATTTCTCTGGAATCATTGCCCTTCAAACCGGAACACAGTAATGTTTGCACATTACTGCTTGGCGGTAGAATATTTGGCAAAGGTGTGGTACTTCCCCAGGCGGACTGCTAAGAGTCCTACCACTACTATACCTAACTATTATACCTAACTATTAGTTCGTCTAATCCTTCAAGTAATAGTTATTTTCGCTTAATTTCACAAACTAATAAAGTACGACTGAAGTGTCACATTGATAGATATCATAGTTATCCCTGATAGCGATAAGCCTGCCATTTGAGGTAGTATCTATGTCCTTGAATTTAATGTTATGTTATGTATTTTTATTATTAAGTACATTTTTTTTCGTGGCTACTTCTTCCTTTGTGACCACACGGTCTGCGGTCACATCTGTCGTAGACCCGATAACCGTTGGGGCAGACGGCTTCCGGAGTAGAGACCGCGAATCGGCAAACGTAGTGTAGGACGCCCTGAGACTAGATGGAGTGACGATATACGAAAGGCATCTGGTGGCGGTTGGAGAAGTAAGACCGAGGATAGGGCTGAGTGGTGTATTATAGGAGAGGCCGATGTTCAGACGTGGACGAATACGGGAATAAATGATGTTGATGATAACTTCTTGTTTACATTGTTCACCTAGGGTAGGTACAAGATTCTTAAAAGTCCGCGCCACCTCAAAAGTCTTCCGGCGAATAGCGTGAACTACGCATAATTAAACAAGACAGTGAAATACATTATCACACAATAATACAATAGTAGCGCCAATTCGAAAGACGACATAATTATCATTTAACAATCTCTTTCCAAGCATATACTTTGTCATTGCGATTACAATAATTAAGAATTCTTGTTTGAGTGTGTGTGTCCTTGGCGTTAATATTTGATAGATGTAAGTTGAGTCGTTCTGAGCCGCTTTCACAAGAAAATAAATTATTAAACTATGTACTAGATGTCGGTAGTGGGTTTTTTGTATTTATATGAGTAACTAGTAGGAGTGAAGAGCTAGGCAGTGGTTAGTGTATTCGAAACGTGTCACAATGTGAGTGGTTGAGAAAAAAATTCGCAACGAGGAAGGCGAAGAAATCGCGGAACGATTTTCAAAACTCACGTGACTGATTTTCGCGGTTTACGCCGCGGGTGAGATCGCCCGCAAACGTGGCGGGTGACGGGCGGGCGACCGCGCGACAGCCGTGCGCGCTGCCGGCGTAAAACGCGTAGTGAGTTGTGCTTTAAATTTTTACATAAGTAAATCCAAATAAACACCAATAAATTTACCTAAAAACAAACAAAAATACGTTTTACGCACTTAAATATATTATCATAAAACCGATGTTCCTATAAACTTAAGTCTGCTTTAAATAAATCTCTTATAAAAAGTGATCGTTCGAAATGTTCTCGAACGATAAAAAAGTTTTAGCCCACAGAGTTGTAAATTATTCTCCACAAAATAAATATGAAATACGAAGACTATTAACTTTTCAATTTGTTTTAAGTGCTTTGAGCGACTCCCAACTTTACAGCCGTTTTTTGGGGAACTCTTAAATGTTAAAAGAGTCTCGAAACACAAATACGTTTAACATTATAGACCAGGGGGTGCCAGGGGCTCTACCTCCGAACGAAAACTGTCTAGCTTTAAAGTTTATCTCTCTTTTTTTTTTCATTTGAAATGATAGAGATGGCAATAGCAAAGCCAAAGCCGATTTAGATAGGCGGTAGAATTTTCCGCTTGTTTGAAAAATACTTCAAAGTCAAACATTGTTTTAGCTATAACGGTTGTACCTAGGTACCTCAGGTGGGGGTACGTGGCTCGGGATGTCGGGAACCTCCACGTGGTGCACCCTGGGCATCACACAACAACTTGCCTCGGTGGCATCTTGTTGTGTGAACGCAAATCCCGGCCGAAGCTGGGAACTTCCACACGCGCTCCTCACCCCCTTGAGCAGTGCGTGTAGAGGTTGGGGAGAGGGACTGGAAGACTTGGGAAGGTTACTCGACTGATGTATCGGCCAAGTAAAATTCCTAAGTCTTCCAGATGAGGGTCTTCCACGACCACTCTGATTAGCTGAGTGCTCAGTGGAAGGACAAGGGCTGCGAAGCGGCCATTAAGGCGGAAACGCGGCTATCCCTAGCCGCGGTGTTGAGGGAGGATCTCTTGCTGCCGATCATCATTGCCGTGAGAGGTGAGGTGAAATGTTTCTCGGCAGTAAGAGGATCTGTGAGTTGGAGGAGCGAGCAATAGCGCTCCTCCACTGAGGCGGAAGCGGACACGGGGGCGAGCCCAGAGAGTCGACCCTCTGGGCTCGCGACCCGTCTCCATCGGAAGGCCTGGAGTGTCGGACGTTTAGGGCCCTCCGGCACCCCACCTAGGGATAGGCCTTCGAGGACGTGATGCGCCGCTGATTTCTGGCGCGTCGCTGGTGCCCAATGCGGGGGTACTGACGCCCCCCGCGAGGCGGGTCCGCAAGGGCGTTGGCAAGGGTCAGGGTCGTTGACGGGAGTGCGACAAGTGACCACGCGACCCAGACCCCTGGCCATGCAGAAGAAATCTGTGGGGGTTTTTGTCGTTAGGGGCACCATGTCTGGTGTCGAGCCCGACATACCTCACCATGTCCCTGCATGGTGGGGATACGTAAATGTATTTCCCCCATATAAAAAAAAAGGTACCTCAGGTGGACTCTGTGAAGAACTCTATTCACGAGGCTCCTACCACTGAAAAGCTTTTTATACAATGTTAGCAGTGCCCCACGGTCTTACGTTTTACCCACGTAGTTTCCGTTCCCGTAAATATTAAAATTAAAAGTAAAAACGCAGCATTAAACCACCAAACCTCTCTGTGACTGTATTTATAAACCTTTGCAAAATTATAGTAATTCTTGCATTGAAAGTCATATTTTTCAAAATTAATTTTCCGGTCGTTTTATGAATATTGCAATCCAAATACATATATGCATAAGACTGTTACTAAGTTTAACTGTAAAACTTGCCTACTTTAATCCTATCAATGTTATAAATGCGAAAGTTTGTTGCTCAATAACGTTTACTTAATTAACGTTAAATTTAGTAGTGGTAGGACTCTTAGCAGAGTCCGCCTGGGGAAGTACCACACCTTTGCCAAATATTCTACCGCCAAGCAGTAATGTGCAAACATTACTGTGTTCCGGTTTGAAGGGCAATGATTCCAGAGAAATTACAGGGCTTAGAGACATAATATCTTAGATCTCTGGATGACGAGCGCAGTGCAGTGCTAGGTAATGATTTGAAATTTGAACTATCATGTTCCAATAGCTGCGTGTTACTGTGCTGTTATGTGGCAGGCATGTTGCTTACCATCAGGCACATGACCTGTTCGTCTCGTCACTCTATGCAATAAAAAAAAAAAAAACGTTTGAACGGAAGATTATAGTCATAGACTACTGTTTATCGCTGGATAATAACGGGAAGGGTACTGCGCGGGTAGAACTGCAGGGCGCTGCTAGTATTAAATATGACTTCACGGGATCTTACTATGCTAATGTATACTTTGAACATTAGACTATGGTATTCCAAATATCAATCTTATATCATCCCAAAACACAGTCATTGTTCCTAAATACTTACCCAACAATTCGCAAGGCTTACAATTTAGAAGTACCCTCGCAAAGTTCGTTTATCCCTCGCGGAAGACCCCGAGTTCAAAATTAATATGTAACATGTCCCGAGCCGAACACTGGCAACTTTGTGGTGTTCAATTACTGAAGATTAAAGCGTCAAGATTAATTTTGTTAATATTAAGTGCAAGTGATTAAATTCCTGAGGTTCGTCAATCAAGAAGACATATTGGAGATTGGAGGTACGCCTTTTAATAGGCTCCGATTAGGTTATCTTCAAAATTATGTTTAACAAGTAGATAAATATTGTTTAAACATGTTCAAAGAAAAAACATTTATTGCGACATTCGTCAATCCAAGTCGCCGTCGTGGGTTTTGGCCCAGACTCGCCCTTTGTAAGATACTGCCCGTACGAGAGATGCTAATGGACCTAGTGGTCTTGTGAGAACTGGTCAGCTGTTGGGCCTAAGTAAATCACATAACATTGTCATGTCAAAACGAGCAAAGTACAGAAGTGAAGCTCGTGTGTATTCGTCATTTTCCATACCTACGCTCGGCTGCCGCGATATTATATGGGTTATCAAATCAGACTTCAGCGAAAAAACTTTCGTGGTTATGGTACTTACTCATCTCTTTGTTTGATTGATTGTTGAGAATAAAACATGATAAAAAGCAATAATAACTAAAATGATTAAAATTTAATGTCATCGTCATTATACCTATTACAAATATGCCACAAAAAAAAATTGCGACGATCGTGACGAAATGCAAGATTGCTATTAGTGTAATAAATTCGTAAGTGAATCTTTATGTGAACTATAATTATGTAGCTTGTCAATAGAAAAAGTTATTATTATAGCTTTTTAGTTCATGAGAGTTTAAAGACTGTTGTAAACCTTGAAATGTCTGTTTTAAGCTATGTTATATATAAATGAGCTTAATTGATAATCGCATAAGCCATAGTTGACAACCCTAGCAAAACTACCGTACGTAGGTATATAAAAGTGAGGTACATAAATGAGATTGAGTTCTGTACTGATTGTTTTATGCTCTGGATCTGTACTCGTTGATGATCAATTCATTCTTAGTGATCAAACTCGGTGTCTGCGTGTGTTTTGGTAATACAATATTTTGTAATTATTATAATAGTTGAATTAATAAGATCGTGACGTAATTTAAGATCTAATCTACGTAGGCAGTTTGCATCGGTCTCCAATTTTGTGGAATTGATGGGATCTGTCAAATGCAATGGCTTTAATTTTGGCAAGGATAAATAATGTTTACGTAAATACCCCTGTTTTGTCACTCGAAGCCCCGGTATTAATGGGTTTACTTTGTTGACAAGTTTTCAACCTTTTCAGTTTAAATTTGTATTGATGGAAAGAGGGAAATATTCTTAAAATAACTACGAAAATGTTGAAACGTTTTTAGGGTTCCGTAAAACGTAAAAACGGAACCCTTATAGATTCGTCATGTCTGTCTGTCTGTCTGTCCGTCCGTATGTCACAGCCACTTTTTGCCGAAACTATGAGAACTACACTGTTGAAACTTGGTAAGTAGATGTATTCTGTGAACCGCATTAAGATTTTTACAAAAGTTTTTTAAAAAAACAAAAATTAGGGGTGCCCCCCATACTGAGAACTGAAACTCAAAAATTTTTTTTTCATCAAACCTGCACGTGTGGGGTCTATCGATAGGTCTTCAAAAATGATGTTGAGGTTTCTAAAATCATTTTCGTCTACACTGGATAATTTGTGCGAGAGACGCTTCCAAAGTGGTAAAATGTGTGCCCCCCCCCTCTAACTTCTAAAGTAAGAGAATGAAAAATCTAAAAAAAAATATATGATGTACATTACCATGAAAACTACCAACGAAAATTAGTTTGAACTCGATCTGATGAGTAGTTTTTTTAGTACGTCATAAATACACTATTATTAAAACTTCGATCAAAGTTACAACGAACTACAAGAACTATGTGTACTATGTATATTATGTTACTTGCTGCAACGGAACCCTTCATGGGCGAGTCCAACTCGCACTTGGCTACTTTATTTGGGAATTTCTTTCTTCACGTTTAGAAGATACATTTAAATGACGTATGATGGACTTAAAAGTTAAAGTTTCGATATTTATTATGGCTGAATCACATGGGCACAGCTGAAAGCTTCAAATATTGATCCAAATAATTGAAATTAACTGAGATTCTCTTTTTTGTTTGTTCTCTGCTTGAACGATAAAATACAATTTGTATCTGAAAACAAAACTATTATTTCGTTTTAAATTGCTATCTATATCAAAATTGACACAACATCAATTTTTGAAAAAAACTGTTCTTTTGTTCTGTGTTGCCAACCTTTGTAATCAAAATACCCGCCAAACAAGGGCTCGTTTAGGAAAGTTCGTTTGCGCGAAAATTGCGCCGAGTGTTGATTAATCCCTGTCTTATATCTTAGTAAATAGGCAGTTACAGGGAATCTACAGAAAACAGAATAATAGGCGCGTAATTGAATCTCTTGAGTCACTTCTGCGATGATTAATATTGTTCTATGTTACAGAGCGGATATTAAATGACTTAAGTAAATTCTAAGGCATTAAGGGAAAGTTTAACAGATAAATACTTCTAATTTTATCTATTAGTAAGTACCTAGCATTATTTGTACAGTTTGACAAATAAGTTTTAAAAAGTTTCCGCTGTAAATATCGAGGTTAATGTCGCGTAATTATAGTTTTTAAGCTGTTACGACTTTTCACAATACATTCTAGTATTATCTGTAGTGGTAGGACTCTATGCAGAGTTGCAGAGTCAACCTGGGGAAGTACCATAAGTCTGGAGTTTATTCTACTGCCAAATACTACTTACTGTACTACTACTATTACTGTTTTACGGTTTGATAGGCAATGTTTCTAGAGAAATTACAGGGCTGAGAGATAGATTATCTTGTGTGTCTGGTGCTAGATGGTGCTAGCACATAACAGTGTTGTGTAGTGATCTAGCTCTTCAAGTTAAAATAAATGTGTGGCACTGCTGTTAATATTGGAACATGCGTTGCTTGCCATCGGGCGCATGTCTTGCTCATCCCGTCTATACATTATAAAAAAGTATAATTTTATAGTAAAAAGTTGTCTTTTACTATCTTTAAACTAAAATTAATTAACTTATCTCATTCGTATAATGAGTACAGTTAATTACCACTAAATGACGATACGGTCCCTTTGAAACGCAATAATCCTCATTTTCATGATTATCTTCGGGACCCTAGTTGACCTCCATTGCAAACTCTGATAATATAACACAGAAAACCAAGTGTAAATCTATTTTAAAAGTAAAAAAAAGAAGATCCACAGCCCTACCTACGTTAATAAACTTCGTAAAACAACTGTCAATAGTACGTGACATTTGTACCAAATAGGGAAAGTCTTCGGATCAAGTAAATGGCCCTGCGTTATTACACCTAATCAATGCTACCCAGACCTTATCCTGCGAAGTAACGAAGCCGGTAATCTTCATAAATACATGATCAACAAGTCCGTACCTTGCGCACATATAATTCACATCTAATATCATATAACCGCAGCGCATTTGAGCTCGTAAGCTTAGGTGCGATTGGCTTACCGGGTGTTGCCAGTTGGAAATCCTGAAAATGTACGGAATGTGTCAAATGTTTTGAATTTCTGAGAGTTTTGTAGTAATAATTTTGCTATATTTATTAGCCTGTTCAGTGTGTAATTTGTCTGTTAAACAAAAACTGCCATTTTAGAGTAACTTCCTAATGGATGAGGACTGGATCTAATACATAAATAAATAGATATATTATACCATTCTAATTAGTCCGTCAGGTAGATTGTGGAAACATATTGGACAAGTATTTTTTTATCGATTTTTTTAAAACTTGTAACTAAGAATTCGATAGCACACTTTGGAAACTACAAGGGTGAAACCAGAGGTTAAAAGACATTACAGACCAACACTGCAAACAACGTTCTGGCAACACTGTGAAATGAGGCTCATATCAAGGTACAAAGGACCGAATTAAGCCACGGAGGCTGTTTCCTGGGGAATAAATGGTCACCATTTGAGAGACTGAAGCTACGTATATATCCCATATCCCACTAGAACATAAATGTTAGGGGAGAAATACGAATGTACGAGTATATTTACTTATGTATGTTGTGTATCATAGGTATATAAAGTGTTTTTTCTAGTGGTGGAAACTCTTTGTAGAATCCGCGTGGGAAAGCACACCATTTTCTGCTATTCTATCGCCAAGCAGTAAGGAGAATAGGAATCGAAAATAAGACATTAAAATCTTTCGAGGTCATCCGTCAACCCGCACTGGCCCAGCATGGTGTATTATGATGGCCTTGATTCTCTCCTTCCGAGAGAAGGCCCAGAGTTTCAGCAGTGGGAAAAGAGAATGGGCTTATTGTGCTGTATACGTTTTATTATTTGACGTGTAATTTTTTTTGTAGTATATAGAGTGCCGGGAAAGCAGGGCATGTGTCTATGGTAAGCAACAATCCTATCCATAACAGCACAGTGTCACGCAGGACTATTAGAACATAAAGAGTCCGAATCATTACCTAGCACTGCAACGTGCTCGTTATAGATATAATATGATTTATCTCTATGTCATGTAATTTACTGACATCGATCTTCAAACCGCAACACGGTGATGTTTACACATTACTGCTTGGCGGTAGAATGTAGTGCTTCCCCAGGCTACCACTATCTGCCGACTATTAGCCGCTCATGTGGAAACTTTTTTACCATTGATGAAAGAATAAAGAGCTAATACGAGTAATATAGTTTTATCTTCACTCCAAAGAGACATTCGAAACCTCAATTAACAAGGTTATTCGTCTCACTTTCATCGCCCTTCAGAAAACAAACACTCAAAATGGCACAGTCGAGTTGTACACGTGTTCGAGTCATCAGATATCTCGAGAAGTACAGAGATCTTCAGATATCAGGCCAATTGCTATTCGGGAGCACCTACCTGTGGCGAAATCTCGAATATCCGAGACGGTTTAGACTTGCGTTCCAGTGAGTGCGATATCTTTAATGTCCGCTAACTTTTAGTATTAAAAATATCGTGATTGTTACACATTTTTAATGTGTAACATTTAAGCCACAGGCTGGCCTTGTGGCTTAGTGGGTAGTAGCTTTCCCTGCGAAGCCGAGGGTCGTGGGTTCGATCCCCACCCAGTGCAAATATTTGTGTGATGAATTGAAATGTGTGCACTGTGTCTGGGTGTTTCTATGTATAATAAGTATCTATTTAAAAACTATATAAGTATTATATCAGCTATCTGGCCGCCATCGTACAAGCTTTGCTTAGTTTGGGGTCAGATGGTGTTGTGTGTGAATTGTCAACCACTATTTATTATTTATTTTAATAAATTCACGTGTAACTTACGTGTAAAATGGTCGGCTACTTGTAGCGAAATCTCGAATATCATTAATAAGGTTTAGACTTGCGTTCCAGTGGGTGCGATATCTCAATAAAATCTTCTAGTCTACTTTTAGTATGAAAACTTGAAAACCAACGTGGTTGTTTTAAATTTTTACTCATTGTTTTAATTTTTCATTCTGTTTGACTTAAGTTTCAGTGCCATGCCAAACGAACAACACTCACTTGTGTGCAAACGGCCGAATCTGACTTAAGTTCGGCCGCTAGTGACTGGACCAACCACATGACACATAAGTTATCCGTGAATTAACTTTAAAAAATCGGCCAAATATTAACATTTACTATAGATACAATTAAATTTATCGCGTTATAATATCATAGTTATGACAGTAGGTAAGTGTACAGTACAGTTGGTAAGTAGACAGTAATGGGCTTGAACATCTTAAATATCTTGAAATCTTCATTGGTCTATGGGTAATTAAGAAAGTAGTTAGTTAGGTACCTATGTAGTTTAGTGTGTAGTGTGGCTTGCTCGCTTTAAGGGTACAATATCCATTTATATTTATTAAACTACTCAGCTTTATGTTGGAACGCCACATCATACACGGTACCGTAAAAACATCGAAATAAAAGCTATATAGCTCCACCGCATCCAAAGTGAAAGTTCCTCAGTGGAATGCTGGCCTTATCCGTATACTTATGATATAGTATAGCCGGATATAAGCGGATACGCCGGATATAATGCTGACTTTATACTGACAAGGGTACCGGCGCTAGCCGCGTACTCTTATACGGCTTCTAATTCGGACTACGATTATACTCTCAAATCCTCGTAAAAAGTGAAATAATTTATTTATTCGAACCATAAAATTATAAGGACGCTTGGTAACGTCATTTACAAAAAGGCAAAGATTCCGTGTACGTAATAAGATAAAATAAAGCAAATCACTGCATAGCACTGCACTGCGCTCGTCACCCGGATGAAAAATCTCGTACCCCAGTAATATCTGCGGAAACATTGCCTTTCAAATCGGAACACAGTAATATTTGAATGGAACACAGTAATCATAATATTATATAATGAAGAAGGTTATTTAATATACATTGTTTGCATTTATTAAGACATTTTATTTTTATGTGACTGGAATATTACTTTTTGTGGATTTTATTTGTTATGTGTAACCTGAAATAAAATTAATATTTGCTAATATTACTGTGATCCGATTTAAAAGGCAATGTTTCTGAGATATAACTGGGGTAAGAGATTACTGCTTTACTTGGCGGTAGAATAAAGGGCAATATACAACGAACACCGAGATTACCAAACAAAGCTTTGTTCAGAGATAGCGGGACGGTCTGATTACTATAATCTGATTTTAATTAACTAGGTAACCGTTTAACGAGTTAATTTGCCAACAACAATATCGGCATTCAGTTACGTAAGAATCGAATCGATAATCGGATCGAGATCGATTCCGTATCGAATATCTGTTTTGATTGACGTATTTGGGAATGTTTTGGTTTTAACGTTCTTTTAATGCTTTTCGTTTCTCAATGATCGATCCAATAATATTATGAAACGTTCACGTAACTAGTAGAGCACCGTGGTTTTGCCCTACATTCTATGTTCACTTATAATCTGTGATTTTCGTAGTGGTAGGACACTTTGTAGAGTCCCCCTGGGCGGTACCACACCTTTGTGAGTTTTTTTCTATCGCAAAGCAGTAACGTGAAAGCATCAATATGTTTCAGTTTGAAGGGAAATGTTTCCAGAGAAATTGCAGGTCATAGAGATAAAGCATGTTAAATCTCTCGACTGACTGCGAGTGCAGTGCAGTGCCAGGTAATGATTTGGACTCTTCATGATCCAATAGCTGCGTGACACTGTGCTGTAATGGGCAGGCGTGTTGCTTACTATCAGGGTCGTTTGCTGCCAGTCCCTATACCCCCTACTAACATTGTAAATGCGACGGTTTGGATGTTTGTTGCTCAATCACGTCGAAACGTCCAAACGGATCGGGTTAAAATTTGGAACACAGATGATAGTCGAAATAACACAGGATACTTTTTATCACGGGAAAATTACGGAAACATCTACGCGGGTAATACCGCGGGGCGCTGCTAGTCGATAATATCTTCTCCACAAGAAGTAGGTACTAACCTGAAGTTAGTTACAATTACTAAAATGTTGGTAACTTCAGGGTGTCGAGTTTTCGTGACGGTGTGCGAGCATCCTAACGCGCCAGAAAAAGTCAAATAACCACAAACAATCTTGACAACACTTGACTTGAGTCAGGCAAGCAAGACCGTATTTGTAGTAAAAATCTTCGGTTAACTAAAGGCCGATTTAAACTGAACGAGCATAGAGCTAGAGCTGGAACAAGAGCATTCTTTCTCGATCTTTTAGTGTAAACGAAAGATCGTTCTTTTTTCCATGTTAGATATTCCATAGAATCTTTGCGAACGCAAACAAAACAACGAAAGAATGCTCTACGTTTGTTTACACCAAATGAATTTGATACAGTGGGGATAGAATGAGCATTCGCTCGTCTGATGTAAATCGGCCTTAACAGGAAAGCTCCTACGCGACTAACGACCACTACATTGTATTCCTAGCACACGTCACACTTGCTTATTTTTGGTTCAGACGTACATGAGCATTGCACGCGACTGCAACTGTTGACACTGTTCGCGCGCTTACCCTTAGTGAATTTTCTGCTGTCCGAAACATACTGGGGCATTGCTAACTTTTTAAACGAAGAGAAAGAGGTTTTCAATTTGTATGTATGTTACGAGATAGCTCCCCCAATTGTGAATGTATTTCGATGATTGTTTGCTATGTTTGTTGTGCGTTGGTTTGGTATTAAATTATACATACTTCAGAGGTGGACCGATATCAATTTTATCGAAATAGGTGTTGCGGTTTTTGTAATATCAACAAAAAACTGAGATATGCTTACTTTTTCAAATAAAACATGAAATTTTATCGAGTGCCCAAGTTTTTTTAAAATTTGAAGTCGGTGTTTGTTTTTTCGGGGAAAATGTAATTATTCTTGCTTTTTTTATCAAGAAGCTAATGAAAAATAAAATGAATATTGTGTTTTCACACTTTATTTAATGGACATTTTTTCTTGTACATAAATTTCTAACCAAAAATCTTCAAATTTCAAAACCTATATACCTATATCTACTCATGACTACGGAAAATAAATATAAATTTCAAATGGTTTTAAGTACATTTTAAATTGTTTGTTATACTTGTCGTCATTCCTTTTTATGTAACCTCAATTGTCCCACTGCTGGGCAAAGGTCTTCCCCAATTCCCTCCACTTACTCCACATCTGAACCTGAGCTTCCATCGCCCAATTTTTTTAAACGCTCCGATATTTTCTTAAAAGTTTAAAGCAATCAACAGTTCCCCATTAAGTCTCATTTCCAACGCGCCGCCGGCGCCGCATCGTGCAGGTATGTCCTTGGTTTTCCTGACCATCCTCGTAGTTGTCAGCTCATTGCGTTCGAGCAACAGGTCCGAGATCTCACGAGTCGATAACAAGGCTGTGTCGGTACTACAGCGGGCCGATTCTGGAAAACTAAACTCGACATCGGGTCTACAACCACCTGACTAAAATAGACATAGTTTCGATATTGCCCTCTCTTTTCTTTTCGCTTGAAATTATAGAGACAGCAATAGCAAAGCCAATGCCGATTTAGTTAGTCGGTAGAAAGACGGGGATTTATAGCGTCAGGACGTCTACTCTATTTCTACGAAAACGTAATTTCGAAAAAAAACTCGCGACTTTCCTACTCTCGTTCTACTTCGTTTCGTCCGATACAACATTGTTTGACGTTTAAATGTTCCAAGCATACTCTAATTAGAGTAGGT
Source organism: Ectropis crepuscularia (assembly GCA_963693475.1). Lineage (NCBI taxonomy): Eukaryota > Metazoa > Arthropoda > Insecta > Lepidoptera > Geometridae > Ectropis > Ectropis crepuscularia. Next base: position 29,734,044 of record OY856339.1, on the reverse strand, counting down.
TTAGAACATTTAAACGGAAAAAAACGACGGATCGTAGTAGAATCGGAGTTGAAAAGTTCTGAGTTTATTTCGAAATTACGTTTTCGTAGAAAGAGAGTAGACGTACTGGTATGATAAATAAATAAATATGAAACCAAGTGTCGAGTTTAACCAGGAAAATGCGTTAGAAAAACGTATGGTACGATAAAACTCTGTGTCGAGTTCAACCAAGAAAACATGACGATGAAGCCAGTGTAATCCAAGAAAAAATCACTGTTCACACCTTTGGGAGAGGTGGGCTAAGTACCAGGTGTAGGCTCTGGAGTCGATCGAAAGACGTGTCAAAAGGCTCACAGGCAACAAGCAAAATTGGTAGCTTTTCGATTTTTTACCGGTACATTTCGCCAAGAGTGCAACTGATCACTACCTCTTCTATACTATTATTCTGCAACGCCGTACAAAAATCATGCGACAAGGAGAAATGATCGAGGATTGCAACCCCCCCTCTTCGACTGTACTCAGTTGGACAGCTTACAAGTGACGGCATAGTGCTGAATCTTATTACTTTATACCCTTCTATCAACCTACATAGGTCTCCTGGTGGTTCATTGATTTCGTAAATTTTGGTCACGGGCCTGTAGTTTATTACTAACATTGAAGTTAGATAACTAAAGTTAAGAACTATAATCCCCTCACGGAAGAAGATATTATAATCCGGTATCCATAGACAGCTAATAAGACTGCATAACAGACAGTTCATTTTAAAGCTAAATTAGATCTAAGTTCACTAAAGTAGCGAAACCTGTTCGAGAGTTCGCACAACCACTCATGTCTATTGACAAGGGGCGACATTATCGATATTGCGTATTATTACGAAAGGTGTTGTATAAAAATATTTAGTTGGGTAGTTTTGTCACATTTCGAATATAACTTTGTCTACTTATGCAAGAGATAAGGACCGGTGGTAGGGGACTGGTTAATAATTGCTGGTAGTAACCAAAATGTTAGCGTTTATTTAGTTTAACGTAAAAACATTGCCATTCAGCATGGTAATGTATCCAGACATAGCACAGGACACAGAACGAGTAAAATCATCTCATAGCCGAGTGACGGACACAGTGTAGCGTCCAACAGTGATTTCCACTCTTCATGTTCAATAGCAACGTAACATAGTGTTATTATGGCCAGGCGTGTTGCTTACCATCATGAGCATGTCTTGCTCGTCACTGTTAAATATGAATAGTTTGTAGTAGTAGACTAGTAGAAGTCTGGGCTGACGTCTAGGCTGTGGAATACGTTCCCTGAGTGGGTTTTCCCCGATAGTTACAACCGATAGTAGTTCTAGCTCGAACTAGCAACTGGACTTCTGGCACTCTGCAGTGCCAATAGTTCGGTGATGACGTACAACCGAACTACTGGGACTAAAAAGTTGCAGTAGTTCGGTTAACCGAACTAGCAACCGGACTACTGGCACTACTCGCACTAAGCACATCTGAATTATCCATAGACCAATGAAGGTCTACAGATAATCAAGATGTTCAAGCCCACTACCAATCGGAAGCGTACCCAGCATGCTGGCGGCATTACCACGCTGAATCGCAATGCTTATGCGTTGGGCCAAATAAACGCCAGCATTTTGGTCACGCATCGCGTCGACCAAACGCTCGGAAAGGCTTCGGAAAGTTGGAATATAGTTCTTTAGGTATAGTTATATATTATACTAGCAAGCATTTTGTTTACTATTACAAGTAATAGTAGAACCTATGCAAGTAGACTACGTCTTATCGTTCTTTTGTCTTACAAACGAGTTAAACTTACACATTAGTTTTGTCTGTAAAGTTTGAAGGTTTTCGACAGAATTAAACTTGGGCTTAATAAAGGTGGTTTTATTACCTCTTAACTCCAGAATTATGATTTCAGGTAATTACATTCCATAATTACAAAGTTAGATTCTTAGTGTGACTTTCATTTCAATTTAAAACTTTTGTTTTATGTGTTGTGTAATATTACATTCACACCCTTCGGTGCGTTCGCACCCTTCGTGCTCGTCTCTTCTAACAAACATTTTGATTTACCCCCGATCATCTTGGATTTGAAATTTGTCAAACATTTGAAATCCATATTGAGAGAGTTGTGAAAAAATATGTTATTTTGCTATCGGTCCAAGATGCTCGAACCAATTTTCATCAAACATAGCTAAGAACACTCCCGACTAATTCACCTTACAAATAAAAAAACTAAATAAATATTGGTGGACAATTCACACACAACACCATCTGACCCCAAACTAAGCAAATGCTTGTGTGATGGCGGCCAAATAGCTGATATAATACTTATATAGTTTTAAATACATACTTATTATACATAGAAAAACCCAGACACGGTGCAAACATTTGAATTCATCACACAAATATTAGCACTGGGTGGGAATCGAACCCACGGCCCTCGGCTTCACAGGCAGAGCTACTACCAACTAAGCCACGAGGCCAGTAAATCAAAGTCGGTCGGTCGGTCCTATATGTATACAATATACAAATGTATACCTATGTTTTGGGGGCACAGATTAAACTTTGGTTGAGGGTTAGTCAATAACTGTCTTTTAATAAATAAAAAAATAAATTACGGTCTAAACTCATAATGGTCGTAAACCTCCAAACCTGATTGTGAATAGGTAAAATTTGAGAATATAATCATAAAGAATCTTTCACTCTTCTACCAAAATTCATATTGAATGTGGCAAAGTTCATATACAAAGATAAGCGAAGAGGTTGAATGTCACGTTTGTTGTCACATTATAGCTGTGGAATGTGCTGCCTAAATGTTTTTTTTTCATGGACAATGGGATCGGCTTTACTTCTAGGTACTTCTTGGCTCCATTCTATTTCGTCTGGTCATCGGTCGAGATCAGGCGATCAGGCAGCGACAAGGTGGTAGGGATGGCACTCGTATGTCCTTTTACTTGTGCTAACGGAGAAGATTGAATAATGTAACTCCAAACCGCACTCTTTTAAAGGCCAATTTTGACTGAACGAACATAGAGCTAGTGCTGGAACAAGAGCATTCTTTCTCGATCTTTTAGTGTAAATGAAAGATCGTTCTTAGCGCTTTCCATATTATATATTCCATAGAATCTTTGCGAACGCAATCAAAACAACGAAAGAATGGTCTACGTTTGTTTACACCAAATAAATTTGATACAGTAAGGATAGAACGAGCATTCGCTCATCTGATGTAAATCGGCCTTAAAGTGGTGACTGTAAAACAACTGCCAAACTATGCCAAATGAAAATAATATGTTTCACAATAGATAGCTAGCTTTTTAACGGATATAGGACATAAACAAATATAAATATTACTGCAAAACACTACGCGCGTTTATATGTACCTAAGTCATCGTAACTATTTTCTGATCTGTGCCTAAGTGTTTTGCAGTAGGTATACTACTATACTACTATTCTAATGAATAAAAATCCAGTATCATGATGTTTGTTCCCAGTGAACTCTGCACCAGACCAACAGATATTTACGAAAGTGTTCATTTACTTATGTGTAATTTGGTCCAGCTTTAGACATAGGATAGTTTTTATTTCTTTTGGACTTTATTAATATAAATATGCTACTTGTCATATTACGACTACTAGTAGCGCCTCGCGGTTTTACCCGCATAGTTCCCGTTCCTGTTATTTTTTCGGGATAAAAAGTTTGCCCGAGTTCTTCCTGACTATAAATCTAAATGAGTTACAAATGTCAGTCCTGTCCGTTCATAGGTAGGTACGTTACGACGTGATTTACCAACAAACCTTGACATTTATAGAATAAATAGGATGTTCACAATAGTTATTATATCCTGTCAATACACGTAATTTCTAACCAAACACCTCAAACTTAATTCCCTGACTTGACGAACTCCATTAATATAACTCATCAACACGGTACTGTCATTAGCGGCTGCGAACATCTCGTCTTAATTATGCTTCCAACTTTAATGAAGTTTTGTATTAACGCTAATTTTCTTTTTCAGGTACCTACGTTATGAAATATAATATAAAATAGATGAATCTGGGGCGTATTAAGCACTTGAGTAAGTACTTACTTTGTATAATTTATAAATTATATGTTTTACTAGCAGCGCCCCGCGGTGTTACCCGCGAAGTACCCGTTCCCGTTGTTTTTCCGGGATAAAAAGTAGCCTATGTGTTCTTCCAGACTATAATCTATCTGTGTTCCAAATTTCAACCCGATACGTTTATACGTTAGGACGTGATTGAGCATAAACATCCAAATATCCAAACATCCATACATTGAAATTTATAATGTTAGTAGGATTAATCTTTTTGTAAACTCGCGTGTTGTGACACTATGCTCTTCACCACTGGTCTCAATCTATCATTTCGCATTTTAAGGAAGGAATGGATATTATACCCCGTTTACATGATTCCAGTCCAGTGACCGAATCCAGCGCTGGATTGCTTACTGGAATAATAGAAACCGGCACTGGAATGCATTAATCCAGTGCTAATGCATTCCAGTGCCGGTGTACATTATTCCAGTAAGCAATCCAGCGCTGGATTCGGTCGCTGGACTGGAATAATGTAAACGGGGTATTAATTTAAAAAAAAAAGATTTCTTCAAAACAATATGCTAAACAAGCTCATCTCATTTTCAAAAAAGCCTTTCCGAACGCTTGGTCGATGCGGCTTATGACAAAAATGCTGCCATTTATTTGGCCCAACACAAAAGAATTTCCATTTGGCGTGGTAATGCCGCCAGCATGCTGGGCACGCTTCCAATAGGTAGTGGGCTTGACCATCTTGATTATCTATAATAGACCTTCAATGGTCTACGGAGATGTGCTAGTGTAAGTAGTTCGGTAGGTATGTAGCGTAGTGTAGCTTTCATTGTATTTTAGTTTTGTCAATAGGGAAAACCCTATTTAAAAAAAATATATATAAATATGAATAATATTGTGTATAATAAAAAAAAAACCTGGATCAAACACTCGGCAAAGACCTGTGACGTTAAATTCAGTGGTTTCCTTGAAGGTTTAGAGCATATAGAGAACAATTTACCGAGTTTGAAGGAAATATTTTTAATACTTACTCGTAAATGGGACAATAACAATATAGAAGCAATTGTAAACAATATAGTTTAAAAAATAAACTTTCGTTGTCATATTTAAAACTTCGAGAAATTACTACTTACCGTCTTTGCGACCCTTTTTTGTATGTCTGATGTCTTACAACTTGTCGAAACCTCACGACATTTTCCTTCGCCGTATCTCCACCGTTAAAGTCAGTGATAATGCAAACTTGTACTTAAACTCAACTATTTTAAGACGGAACCACTTAATTAAGCCTCTTAAGCTATAAATAGGTACTCATAACGTCTCTTTTATTACTGGGTTACTGTAGGCACCTACTCTTACATAGTAGTGATAAAGGGAGGAGTGATAAAAACTCAGTGTGTCGTTTATTTCGAGTTTATGACGTTTTAAAGTAGGCTCTTTATGGTCTACCTTTATAAGGTTTAGCTCAGTTCCTTCTAGTGTTTATAGTCTGTGACACTATTTGAAGTGCTCAGGCGAAATTTTAATTTTTGATTTTTTTTAACAAGCTTAAAAATGCATTACTTTTATAATAAAATAAGTTTTATATTATCAGTATCACTAAGAGAGCCCGCGGTTTTACTCGTGTGGTTCCTGTAGCCGCTATTTTTCTGGGATAAAAGTAACATATATTCTTCCAGACTCTTCTTCCAGTCTTTCAGAATATTATTAAAGTTTAAATTCATGACATTCGTTGTTTTGCTTGACTATTTAAACATCTATCCATATTGCTGGATATTTTTCTCGCTCCACCATGTGACCCCAAACTAAGTAAACATTATTATCGTGGCAGCTGATATAACAATAGCTGAAACACAGACACAAAACAAACATTCATATTCAGCTTAGTACTGTCCAACGAGATTAGTTAGAGCTTACTGTGTTTTAAATTTCAACCAGAACCGTTGGGACGTTACGACGTGATTGAGCAACAAACATCCAAATATCCAAACATTTACAATATTAGTAAGATTGTATAATACAATGATGAAGCTATTCTTAAGCGGCAAGTTTTACGTACCCGTGTATGGCATGCAAATCTCTTTGCCTAGTAATTTCTCTGGAAACATTGCCATTCAAACCGAAACATACCGGCGATAGAATTACTGGCTAGGGCGTAGTACTTCCCTTGGCGAACTCTACAAAGAATCCTATTTCTACAACAAAAAAATGTGCAGTCATAGGAACTGCCGATAGAAGTGAAAACTTATAACTCAGAATTTGATAGCTTACCTTGGATACTACACGGGTGTAACCGGAAGGCGTGGCCTGGCCATCATGCCATGGCCATCTAGAAACGCGTCAGCATTGGCTGATGCATTTCTAGATGACCATGTCATGATGGCGAGGCCACGCCCTTTCAGCATTTCCCATTGACTGACGCATTTCTAGATGGCCAATGGGCATGGTAACGAGTTTACTCGAACATTTCTTATCATACCCGAGCGTGAAGCTAGAATTCAATTCACAGCCCACGAAAAATCTGCCTAGGAGCGCCTAAAGAAGTTTCACTTCAAAAAATGGAATAAAAATGATTCTAATGTAATCCGGTGGGTAATTCTACTAAAACTGTCACACAAAACCTATCTTCGCTTCCGCCAGGACAGATGGTACAAAAAAGTTAAGTGCAAAGGAACATTAGTTATACTGTTCCCGTCAAGTTTACCACCCTATTTATTTCCCAGAGTTTTTTGTGAACAGGACACGGACCGAGGTTTTCGCTTTTTTTTTCGGAAATAAAATGAGAACATTAAGCTACAATTTCTAGTCTGAAAATTTTCAACGTTTGTTTATTTTAGTACATACAAAAAAATATTTAATTGGGATCGAAAATCTAGATTGAGTAATTAAGGTTTGACTCCATTTTCGTAGTAAAGGACATCTGAACTGTGAAAAGCGTTTATTTTTGGTTCAAAGTCAAAGGGTCCTATTAATCTTGTAAATGACAATATTTAAAAAAAAAAAATTGGTGACGAGACGAGCAGGACATATTTATGCCTGATGGCAAGCAACATGCCTGCCACATAACAGCACAGTGAGACGCAGCTATTGGAACATGAAGAGTCCAAATCATTACCTAGCACTGCACTGCGCTCGTCACCCAGAGATCTAAGATGTTATATCTTTAGAGATAATTACAGGGCTTAGGCCCTGTAATTTACCTGGAAACATCGCCCTTCAAACCGGAACACAGTAACGTTTGCACATTACTGCTTGGCGGTAGAATAGCTGGCAAAGGTATGGTACTGGCTGACTTTGCCAAGAGTCCTACCATTATATTTGGATGTTTGCAACAACTACTACAACTGTACACTTTAAAAAATTCCTACTGATGTCTTTCTAAGCTGGATATGTCTTGCTACCACCCCTAGTGCTATGCTGGTTGGTAATGGTAATGGTTCTTAGCGGCTATTACCGTGTACAATCAGATGGGCCGTTTGCTTGTTTGAATAAATAAATAAATAATTGTTTTTCTCCGAAAACCGCAACAATGGCTTTCAACTGAAAAACGTATGTATTGTTTTATTTTTGTTGATATTACAAAATTAGCTCTACCGATTTCGATACACTCCATATGGGGACTATTCGGGAAGACTACCCTTTAGAACAGGGGCTCCCAAACTTATTTTGTCTACTGCCCACTTTGAGACTAAATTATTTGTTAGCGTCCCCCTTTTTCACATACTTAAAAATCACTATGACCTTAAAATTAAATTAATTAAGTAACTATTGTAAGCTAAATTAGCGGAGATTAAACATTTATTCTAAACGAGACTTTTACCGCAATCCGCAAGAGTTATCTACACAACGCTCCTATTTTTTTTCTGGGTCTCTTACCCCCCTTTAGGTCTGCAGCGCCCACAAGGGGGCGATATCGCCCACTTTGGTTTTGGAAAGACTGCTTTAGCAACAACAAATTAATTATCAAAATCGGATCACCCAATCACAATTTTTGAGATAACAAACACAAATATACCTTCCTACCTAATAAATAAAAAATACCTAAAATATTTTTAAAACAAATACACGGGTAACTCACGTATAATATAGTCAGAACAGTCCGACTCGAGTTTCGATCGCGTCCGGCGATCTTCTTCAAGGCAAGTGCGCGCGCATGTTCGCAGCTCGTTTATCGTGTTTTTATGTGTATTTTTCATACTAAAATACCCTCCTCCTTTGTTGAAGTCGGTTAAGAAGATACAAAGCTCTTTTTAAAAGTAGCACACTACGTAAGCTTAACCATAACGGGCGTGTTTCACATACTGACATTAAGGCTGCAGTTAAACAGATAATTAACCGTGCGTGCCGGTTATCTGCCGGTTCACACGCAATCCGAGCTACTGGATATCGTGTTTACTTTTATTTTTATGCTATTAAGCCTTTTAAATAACATGTATGTAGAGAACATGTTGCCGTATTCCAAACTCGAGGCTTACCTATGCTATACAGAAACCTTTAAAATAATTATAGCAAACCAAATCGGTATAGAAATTTTCGACATTTGTGACGTAAATCGAACTTAAAAAGACAAAATTGAGCTTAAGTTGTGAAGTTAAAGTTTGTGTTTGTTGTTGTGTTGTTATAATGTAGTGGTGTAGGGACAGTCTGTCAACTGATTATCAGGATAGGTAGTATATAATTGGCAAATGTTTTTTGAACAAACAGGCAGACTGCCGTCATTATTAGGTATGCTAGAATTGGACTATAAAAATAAACGTACTTAATTATTTCAAATTCAATAGATGGCAGAATAACAAAACAAATCAGGTAACCGCCCGCGAAGGCGAAGACACTGAAAAGACCGCTGAATGCACTTGAAACTTTAACCGTAACTAACTCACATGTCACTTTTACCGTTTAACCACAAGAGTAATTTTGTAGCATGCAACACGGAATCAATAATAAATTTATATTGAAAAACATAAATTTGTCTACGGGATTACAAATAACACTGTAAAAGTTCTAATGCCATCGAAATGTCGTCATAAAATCAAAAATAATGATCCGCTCCACCCACTCAAAACAGCGTAGACTCTTACCAAACATCTGATTAACTAACCATCCAATCGGGCAAACAAAAGGTTCGATTACTTAACCATTAATAGTTTAATTAAGTTAATTGAACCTTCCCACACAAGTTAGATTAGCTTAGCTTTTGGCGCAATATCACAATTGAAACTTAGGCAAGACAATAATTAAGTACTGGGGCTGAATGACTGATTTCAAATAAGAAGCTTGGAGATAAGTTTAATACGTTATTATATTGCACCAATAGCTCTGGTCGACAGTATCCTACTTCTATTATAAATGTCAATGTTTGGATGTTTGTTGCTCAATCACGTCTGAAAAGATCGGGTTGAAATTTAGAACACAGTTCACAGCCCTGGAGTATTTTTTACACAAATGTTTGGATGTAATATGTTTGTTGCTTAATCACGGCTGAATCCATCGGGTTTAAATTTGGAACACTGTTAAGTTATCAGTCTGAAATAGCACACAGGCCTTTTAATCCCGGGAAAAGGAACAAAGCGGTTAAAACTGCGAAGTGCATCTAATGGTAATAGACATGGACGTATAAAAAATTCTAATAAATAAAATAAAAGAAAAAATAAAGTCTAAAACCAAAACTGTGTCACTAGAGTCGGCCACAATTGCAGGTGTGCGTTGTTAGGTTGTCACTGATAGGCTGACACGCACACATATACACAAGTAACGCGTGTAATGACCCACTGATGTGTGAGTGTCAGCCTGTATGTGACAGCGCACACGTGCATATTATGTGTCCGACTCGATGGACACAGTTGTTGTTTTAGCCAGGCTACGTCCGACTTTTTTTATACGTCCACGGTAATAGAAGATTGATTTCAATGTTTTTCCTTCTATCTACGACATCGTCAACATATAGCTGACATTGTTTCCAGAGAAATTACAGAGCTTAGAGATATAACATCTTAGATCTCTGGGTGACGAGCGCAGTGCAGTGCTAGGTGATGATTTGGACTCTTCATGTTCCTATAGCTGCGTGTCAGTGTGCAGTCATGTGGCAGGCATGTGGCAGGCATGTTGCTTACCATCAGGCACATGTCCTGCTCGTCTCGTCACTCTTTATTTAAAAAAAAATATATATTTCACGTCCATTTGCGATTCAGTTCACTTGGGTTTGAGTCTGGGTCTTCGAGCGGAAAGATACAGCGCCAAGTATCTTACGTAGGCTGGTGGTAGGTGGTAGACCTTCTCTTCTCATGTCCATTTCGAATGAGCCTACTCTCTTACATCTAAAGACACAGCTTTTATTCACAAAACTTGATAACAGTGAAAACTACACTACTTAATTACTTACACAAAGCATATCTTAATTATTTATGTACCAACGGAGGGCTATGGACTCTGCAAATTACCACAACTTTGCCAGTTATTCTACCGCCAAGTAAGACACCACTGTGTTGCGGTTTGAAGGGCAATGTTTCCAGAGATATTACAAGGCATAGAGTTACAACATTTTATATCGCTGTGTGATTAGCGCAGCGGAGTGCATCAACAGTCTACATCATAGGTTCCCAAAGTGGTCCAGGTGGACCCCCAGGGGTCCATAAGAGACCACGTGGGGGTTCACGTAAACATGAAAAGAAAACAGGGGTTCACAAGTTGTAAGTGGGGGTCCACGAAACATTTTCTGGTTTTCATAATAAAGAACAAACATTTTGGCTTGGATTTACCCATCAACGTAGGCAGGTAGCATCATTCACTAGGCAGGTACTCAAAAATATTCGAGACTCATTTCAAACTCAGAATTGAATAGAACAATAGACAATAGTGCAAGTGTACACCATATGTCGAGACTTGCAAAGTGCCGCTGCCGTCCTTACACTCGCTTGTCCAGATGCTTGTTTAGACCTGCGAAGGGATGAAGTGAGACTTGCACTGTGCTTGCAATATATTTTTGTATAAATACATACAAATAATTATTCATTTGTTTCCGGAATTTTGAACATTAAAGTGTGACTGTGAGTGAATCGATGTCAGTGTTTGCGGTGCCGGAAAAAGTAAGTACGAGTATATGCCTATTTATCTCACATATTTTTATTATTATATATAGGTACATACCTATTTGTTTTATTATTTGAGTAGGTAGTTTTTGAAGTAAAAATTTTTACTTCACTTCACTAAATATATTACTAGAGATTATTCGAAACAACTATAAAAAAAATACAAAGTCAGGGAAGCTTAAACTTTACGAGTAGGTATTTTAAACTAATTCAACAGGATGCGGTTATCAATTCAGCCGGTTTTTTTTATGTACGTACTTACACAATTTACGCGATTCTTTTCTTGTTGCCAAATCGCTGAAATTTGTTTCCATAGCAATTTTGTACAGTTTGGTTTAGTAGTTTTCATTTTATGAACATTTTTGTTTGTTCGGACGATGTAATTTTGTATTTTGTACGGCTTTTCAGAAATTTTTATTTCTATAGGCTGGTTATTATATATTATATGCCCATTTGTGGTAGAAAAAACCCATTGTAGTTAACAGAACAATCTATTACAGACACAAAAATTAAAAAAACTACGTTTATAAAAACCCGACGTCAAAACTACAAATCCGCGCACTCAAAAGCGTAAAATAAAGTAATGTGTATAAAATTATTGTAAGCGCTACCCGCTCATCTATTAAATTGAAGTAGGTTTTTTTTAAACGTGGTATTTTTTTATTTAAAAATATTTATTTGCGCCTCGACGGCGTTTTTTTAAAACAACGGTGTCTCCGTCTGCTTTTTTTTTTGCAATAATTCTATTCTTTTGGATTATAATAGCCATATTCTGGTAAACTCGCCTCAAAAACAAACATTTTTTTACAGGTCACTCGCTACTAACTGATTCGGAAAATGGCTGAATCTAAGAAGAAATGTCGACAGTACAGTGTGGATTATTTGAAATTTGGTTTTGTTCCATCAACGGCAGACAAACGATTGCCCATGTGTCTTTTATGCAAAAAAGTTCTGAGCAATGACTCTATGAAACCATCGAAGCTCGAAGATCATCCAAGAAGGTGTCATCCTGAAAAAATAGGCAAAGATCTGAAATACTTTCAAATATTGAAGGAAAAATATGAAAAGAGACCTACCCTAAATAGTATGTTTGCTTCAACGTCTCAAAGTAACGATGATGGCTTACGGGCATCTTACAATATTTCGTTGCTTATAGCGAAATCTGGAAAACCACACACCATCGGAGAAGAGTTAATTTTACCCGCTATTGAAGAGGTACTAAAAACTGTTCTGCACAAACCTCCATTTGACGTACTAAAAAGAATTCCTTTAAGTAACAACACTGTGCAAAGGCGTATTGATGAAATGAGCTCTAATATAGAAAGTTTTTTGTGTAATTATCTGCAAACCACTATATATATACTATATATATATAACACTATATAACACATTTCTCTATTCAATTAGACGAGTCTACTTTGCCTGGTAATGAAGCATTATTATTGGCATATGTCCGATTTGTTATGGACGAAGAAACCCACGAAGAGCTGCTATTCGCAAGAACTTTGAAGTCGGACACTAAAGGCGAATCGATATTTAATGTCCTGAATGATTTTTTTACAGAAAAATCAATTCCACTCACAAACATTATTTCGGTGGCAGCAGATGGAGCTCCTGCCATGCTCGGACGATATCGTGGGTTTATAAGCTATCTTAAAAGAATATTACCAGGAGTAATTGCAATCCACTGTGTTATCCACCGACAACACCTTGTAGCAAAAAATTTGAGTGATAGATTGCACCAGTCGCTTCAATTTGTAATTAACGCAGTTAATAAAATAAGAAGCAATGCACTGAATACCCGTTTATTTGCACTATTGTGCGATGAAAATGATGAAGATTTCCAACGGCTGCTGTGACATACTGAAGTACGCTGGTTGTCGAAAGGTGCATGCTTATCGAGATTTTACTCACTTTTTGAATCTGTGATAGAGTTTCTGGAAAACAAAGCACCAGATTTAAAAGAAAATCTGATCAAATATAAAGCGGACATTGTGTATTTAACAGAATTGTTTACAAAATTCAATGACGTTAACTTGCAGTTACAAGGGGACAGCCTTAATTTAGTAAAAACAAAGAGTGTAATTTCGGCTTTTCTTGGTATATTGAAATTAATGAAACAAAACATTAGTCGGCGCGAAATCGCCCAATTTCCGCTTTTAGCGCAGATAGAATGTCTTGATGAAGATATTCAGACATACGCTCAACATTTAAGTACCCTGCACGATGATTTCAAACACAGATTTGAAGATATTCTGACGATGGAAATACCACCATGGATCATAACCCCATTTGATGAGACTGAAGAGGTAAATGTGATATTGCAAGAGGAGCTACTTGAACTCAGCACCAACGAGGAATTGAAGGTGAAATTTAAAAAAGGCTATCAAAAATTTTGGCTGCAGGCAGAAATCCCCGAAAAATATCCTGGGTTATGGGAAATTGCGAAAAAATTTTTGATAGCGTTTCCCTCGTCATATCTTGTCGAAAGAAGTTTTAGTGCCGTAACCAACCTGTTAACAAAAAAAAGGAGCAGATTGAACGTCACAGAACGGGGAGATCTGAGATTACTCCTTACAAAACTGAAGCCGAATATTGATAACTTGCTATCAATTCATCAAGCACATCCGTCTCATTAAAAGTATGAGTATTTTCTTATAGTTAATTTTACATTTCATTGTTGATTTTTTATCAATTGTTGCTTGTTTGCAATAATATTTAATTTCTTTTTAATTATAATAATATTTATGATTATACAAAATCATAAGCAATAATTTTGTATAACCACAACTATTATTTTAATAAATAGGACACAAAGAATGTGCTAAGCACTTTTTTTCTTCTTAACACCCACCGCCAATTTAGGGTGAAATTTTAGGAGTTTTGGAAATACAGTAGAAATAAAAGTAAAAAAGCAGCAAGCCTACAAGTATAGGGGGTCTACGCAAAATACTAAAATTTTGAAAGTGGTCCACGAGAAAAATAAGTTTGGGAACCTCTGGTCTACATACTCGTATTTCTATTTCTGCGTGACACTGCTGTTACAGGCATCTGTGTTGCTTACTATCAAGCAAATGTCCTGCTCGTCCAGTCTTTCTATACTATAAAAAAATCAATGCTTCACTTCGTTCTTCATTCAGACCTCATGCATCAAGAAACGAAATGATGGAGCGCAGGAACCTTCCACGACGTATTCTGCGTTTAATGCCAATTGCCTTCGTGCAGACGCAGTGACCTTTGCACAGCGCCGATAAGTGATTGGAAGGGAAGCTGGATTATAGACTAGTTAGGTGTAACCGGCCGGATTCTGTAATGACAGAATTAACACATATCGTTCTTGTATAACTTCCCTGTGACAGATTGGTATTAAAAATTAATATTGGTCGCCCGAAATAGGAAAACTGTTGTGTCTATAAATAAAATTTTATATTTTGTACATTGTTATATCAATAAATAATTGTGATTCGGATCCCAGGACATTTTCTAATAATACAATTAATATAATTGGACAACGATGCTCTGCGGACTATCCGCAAAGCGTTTATTTCGGCAAACGTTCCTTGCGTCCTTGGCCACCGGGTCTTGATAGATCCGATGGTAAGCGTCCGGATGGTATGACCTTGGTGCCTTGGGGACACGGCAAATGCTTAGTATGGGACGTTACGTGTGTCAGCACTGTCGCGGCTACGCACCTGGGTCGCACCGTACATACTCTGGTAGCAGCAGCGGAGGAGGCAGCAACTAAAAAGCGCCAGAAGTACGCGGCTATGGAGCCGCAGTACTTTTTTGTTCCGGTGGCCGTGGAGACTATGGGCAGTTGGGGAGCCGATGCGAAGGATTTAATCCGAGAGATCGTCGTTTACGCAACCAAATTGGCGACTTCCGCTCTGGCTCGTTCCTGAGTCAGAGAATAACTATCGCTATTCAGCGAGGCAACGCAGCCTGCGTTTTGGGTACATTTGCACCAGGAACGATTCAGGGTGGGTTATTTTAGGCAATGACTTGGACTGTGGACTTGTATTTTGTATTTTGATAATGAATGTTTAAATACATTTTTCTTCAACAATAACGAAATTTGACAATACCATAACTGTTCAAAGTAAAGTTGGGTCACATTAAAATTATAATTCGTATCTCTAAACAATTCTTAAATCGACACTTTTGTCGTTTTAGCTATTTTGGCATCACTAATGCCGAAAACCTCAAACCGATACATCTCTACTAAAATATTTTGAATGTGTAATAAAAAAATATGATGAAAACGAATTGACTTCTACTGGAAACATCGACCCAGCCAGAGAGTTGGCTTAAAGCAGTGCTGGACAGTGTTTTTTTTAGTGGTGGTGGAATTCTCGTGTAGGTATAGATACCTGCGTGGCACTGTACTGTTAATGATTGGCGTATGTCTTCCTCATTATAATTTAAAAAAGTTAAAGGGCCAAGTTATGAGCTGGTTTTGTGTGTTTTAAGAATGCTATTACAGAATACATAACATGGGACCGGTTAGTAGATTGTTTCCATGTTATTTGAAAGTATCTTGTTACGCCAGAATAATAAAATTCGCATATATATTTGTAAGTCAAAGTATTAAACTAGGTATCCTTCTAACCCTACTAATATTATAAATGTCAATGTTTGGATGTTTTTTGTTCAGTCACGTCGTAACATATGAACGGATTGGGCTGTAATTTGGAACACAGTTAGATTATAGTCTGGAAGAACACATAGGCTACTTTTATCCCGGGAAAATCACGGTGACGGTGGGAATTACGCGGGTAAAACCGCGGGGCGCTGCTAGTTTATAATATTAGTAAGATAGGATGTCAATGTTTGGATGTATGGTTGTTTTTTGCTCAATGACGTCGTAACTTATGAACGGATCGGACTGAAATTTGAAACACAGATTATTATAGTCTGAAAGAACACATAGGCTACTTTTCATCCCGGAAAAAAACGGGAACTCTGCGAGTAAAAACGCGGAGCGCTGCTAGTGTGAATATAAATGTAAAATATGTGTATGTTTGTTGCTCAATCGCATCGGAACGCCTGAATGGACACATATAGATTACACTCTGGAATAACGCATAGTCTACTTTTTATTGCGGTAAAAAAGCGT
This sequence comes from Ectropis crepuscularia, assembly GCA_963693475.1. NCBI lineage: Eukaryota > Metazoa > Arthropoda > Insecta > Lepidoptera > Geometridae > Ectropis > Ectropis crepuscularia. The sequence goes on along the minus strand of OY856339.1, from coordinate 29,717,798 downwards.
GAATTATGCGGGTGAAATCGCGGAGTACTGTTATTTATTTTTATACCCATACAATAATACCATTTATGCAATAGATAATAAAAGTGTCTGTCTGTGATAAAAAAATCAAATACGAAAAATAATGTCCTTTTGGACTGGCCTCTTAATTTAGTAACTTAATTTAGTCTGCGCGCGGAGACAGTGGGTACGTTTCGCACCCAGGGAAAAAAATGCGCGATGAATATTAAATACTTGTGCTTTATCTCGGTGTTTATAAGTATGTATTTACAAGTGTGGATTGACGGACGTTTATCCTCGATTGACAACAAACATTCTCCGGACATGTCAGTTTTCTCAAGATGTTTTCCTTCACCGTCAAAGCCAGTGATAATGACGAACTTGGTGCAGGTAGGATTTGAACCTACGTCTTCACGCTTGCGAGATTAAACTTTGAGATTTTAAGCCAATGGCTCCGATATTTCAAACAAAAATAAAAATGATGAAATAAAATCACACTGCTCCAGATTTTAAAGTTTCACAAGGCAATGAAAAGCAAATGGATTCAAATTTCTGAATCGATTAACAGACTTTATCCTTACAGACTCCGTTAACTTAAGCTATTAGGAAATTAACATCTTTAGCCGCCCTTCCGTCCAATTTATCCTTTCCTGGGTCTATATTTTGTAAAAGCAAACTCACGAGAAACAAGTTAACGATAGCGAGTTAACAAGTTAATGATAACGAGAATCTCCGTAACAGGTATTAGAGGTTAGAGCTGTGATTTTCTAATTGAATCGCTGTAGTTAGCCTAGCTAAAACTCGAGCAGTTGAAATTAAGTAGTATTAAACACAATAAATAATAGTAAAACCATAATTTGAATGAAAATTGTAGGTATATCTTTTTTTATACAAAATGTTATACTGTGAAAAATGATATATTTGGTCGTTCGTCAGTGACCTTAAACGCCATCGTAATCAGAATCTACCGATTTTTTTAAATGTTGGTGCCATTTTTATCTGTAGGTGACGAAATTTTGGCCACACAAAAAAGATGCTCAATATTGTCAAACAATTTTCAGTGTAAGCGATTGTGTTTGTGCTATTTTAAAAATAGTTTTTCTTGGCATTCTGTAAATAGTATTTAGACTGTATTTATATACGAAGAACCACATTTACTTTGTGAAGAGTCAACACAAGTTCTGAAATCTAGATAACTGCTGAGCGTTATCAGTTTCCCTTTAGAGAATACAGAACTACAGGGTCTGTTTAAAGATCTCATTACAATTCCAGGAAATTTCGTTTGATACCGTCCTTTTTACGTGCGTTAATAGAACTGGCCAGTCGGCCATTTCTCATTTCAAAAAGTTCTGGGTAAACCTTTTTTTTAAACATTTCTTTCTTGGAGAAATGGTCGGAGACCGGTAAAACGTGTCCTGGATTCCTTGGAATCAGATGTCAAAGTTACAAAAGTAACGAGAGAAATTAATTGTTCGTTCCCACAGAAACGACTGTTTTTTCGTGGTAGTACTCTTTTACACAGTGCCAGGAAGTAACAGGACGTCTACTCTAATTCAACGAAAACGTAATTTCGAAATAAACTCGCGATTTTCCAACTCCGATTCTACTTCGGTCCGTCGTTTTGTCCGTTTAAATGTTCTAAGCCTACTCTAATTAGAGTATGCTTAGCATTTAAACGTCAAACAATGTTGTATCGGATGAAACGAAGTAGAACGAGAGAAGGAAAGACGCGAGTTTTTTTTCGAAATGTCGTTTTCGTAGAATCAGAGTAGACGTCCAGTATTACAATTAGCCTGTTCAGTACGTAGGTAGACTTGAAACGAAACATGATATAAAGTCAATGATATAATTAATAAAAGGTATATAATGGTTGTTTTCTAGCGGTCTTATGAAATCTATGCTAGTAATATTATAAATGCGAAAATTTTAATGTTTTTGTTTGATTACGTCGGAACGTCTGAACGGATCGAGTTGAAATTTGGAACACAGTTATATACGTTTTATGAATATAGTCTTGAGAATCGGTTTCTTCTAGGTGAGCTTACGCCGTAGTCCACCGTCTCTAAACATCAAACGTGATAGTGGTCAAGCTCAAATGTATTATTTAAAATACCTTTACGTTCGTTAGTCGCTCGTTCTCGTCACTATAAATAAATAAATATTGGTGGACAATTCACACACAACACCATCTAAAAAACCGTGCTAACATAGTTAGATGTTCTTTTATTTAATCACTCAATAATTTACCTTACAATTATATTGACTCAGTTACAACTCTGATAAACAGCACAGTAGGTTGTAGGCAGCAATACTCTTTAATCACATTTTTACAAACTACCATACAGTCAGGTTTATGTAAAAAAGTACTGTTAGAGAAAAATAAAAAAGAAATTTAGCGCATTGTTTTGTTAGAAAGATTGTGATAAAATTATTGATAAAACTTAAAATGCAAATCATTAAAATTTTAGATTTGCTCGACCATTAAACAGATCTCATGTGGGTTCTGAGCGACTTCTTCAAAGCTATTTTGAAACTTGAAACTATAACTTTTTTGAAGTCAAAACTTTTTTAGGCGCGTTGATTTTGAAGGGGGGAAATCTTATTTGTTCGCATCACCAATTTGTTAATAAAAGTCAGATGGCGGCGGTTTAGCTTCGGAGCGAGGGCTGAGCTGGACGTCCACGTTAGACGATGTTTGACGATGGTTGTAATCATGTGAGTTTGCCTCACAACATTCGTAATATCAGTATATCTGTAACTATACAGGTGATGTATGGTGCAACAATAGTGCTGTTTAATGTTTTTGACGTGATAACGTCTTATAATTCGGTGAAGCCGGCTGCACGCCCGCAAAACATGACATCATGTAACGTTACCGTTAGTTCGTCGTCAGTGCCATGCGGACGAAGCTGAGCGCTGAGGGCGCCACCCGCCGAGTCGAGCGGTTTCACTACTCGCGCTATCAGCGTACTGATTTCTTAAGACGTTGTCACGTTTAACTATCGTCAGTAAACCGACTTTACAGACAACCATTTTTTTTTTAAATTAAGAGTGACTAGACGAGTAGGTCAAGTGCCTGATGGTAAGCAACATACCTGCCACATAACAGTTCAGTGACACGCAGCTATTGGAACATGAAGAGTCCAAATCATTACCTAGCACTGCACTGCGCTCGTCACCCAGAGATCTAAGTTGTTATATATCTCTAAGCCCTGTAATTTCTCTGGAAACTTTACCCTTCAAACCGGAACACAGTAATGTTTGCACATTACTGCTTGGCGGTAGAATAACTGGCAAAGGTGTGGTCCTTCCCCAGGTGGACTTTGCTAAGAGTCCTGCCACTACAAATGTACTAAAATTGTAAGTTATAATTTTCACATCTAGAGCGGCGCGGGCCTCACGGTGGTCGCGACTCTTCCAGTTGATTTTAAACTGAAACTCTAATAGATAGAGTCTATTTTTGTTTATCTGTTTGCAAGTTAGTTTAAGTTAATTAACGGGTAAATTAATGGACTATCGGCAGTCCCAATGACTGCAAACTTTTATTTTTAAACTAAAATTATGTATGGGATCTATCAAATACTCGAAATGTACGAAGTTTATTACCTCTGAGTATAATTTTCTCATGTCGTGAACAAAACAGAGATCAACGAAGTCATAATTACGTCCAATTTTTTTTCTGGAGAGAAAGCGACGATTGGTCTAATGTCAGTTATTTGGTGGAATATGGAATCATCTGCATTTCGGCGCGCTGGTGATGGCGGCCATTGCACAATCGTAATGACCTTTGTTTGTCTGGCGCGAATGAGAAACTACAATCGTCATTAAAACTACACATTGCTAAAGAAAGTAAATTGTTTTTATTGTCGGTACCTACAATGTAGGTAGGTGAAGTTACGGCTGGTGTAGTCGGTAGAACGGCGCCTGCCGATCCGGAGACCCCGGGTTCAAACCCCACGCGCACCACTGTGTTTTCGAAGTCCGTAATGTGCGTAATGCCGCTAACTTAAAACGGTGAAGGAAAACATCGTGAGGAAACCGACATGTACCTAGAAACTTTCGAAGTCATGTATCATCTACCAACCCGCACTGGGCCAGCGTGGTGGATTATGGCCTTAACTCTCTCCTTGCGAAAGAAGGCCCCGAGTCCCAGCAGTGGGAAGATTTAGTGGGCTGTTGATGTTGTAGGTACCTACGAGTACATACATACATATCTTTTAAAACGCGACATCGGTTCATGGTTGATGTTTCAAAGACTCGAAAGTTCCTAGAGGTTTGACTCTATTTTTGTGATAATAACTTCTAGGCTGTGGAATGTGTTTGTTTGAGTGGGGTTTTCCCGATACAATCTTGGTGTCTTAAAATCGAGATTTATTCGATTATGATAGGGTCGCGTCACTGATACGCTAATGTTCTAGGGACGGAGTAGTGAAGGCGGACGGATGACGCTTTTAAATATAGTATTTATTCTGTGTCTGGTGTGTTTCTTATTTCTTCTATCTCTGGGTGCTTCGATGTATCATAACCTATGTATGTAAATACATCTTCTTATATTTCTATCATCTCATATTATATATCTGTAGGTTTGGTTTGTAGATAACATTTATTAATATGTAATATTTGGCCACGAAATATTTTTTTATTATAGACACAAAAAACTTAATGTAATGAACAACTGTAATTTTGCGGAAATTGTAAAAAAAATTGTATTACTTACTTAGCTTTATATGAAACCGAAATTAATCCATTCCTTAAATTTAATTTTGTTATTAGTGTTTTAATTAATTATATAAATTGGTACACATTATGCTGATAGGTTGTCAAGCATTATTGTATATTATTTAGTCATAACAATTATTATTATTGTCTATGAATACGAATACGAATTATTATTGTCACAATTATAGACTAGCCAAGCTTTGGCTGGTCCTTGCATGCTTAGTTTAAAATAATTGTAATTTATTGTATAAATTAAGGTACATATGATGATAGTTTAGTTTTTTTTAAGTATTAATGTATATTATTTGGTCACGAAATAAATAAATTATTATAAATTATTATTATTATATATAAAATTCTCGTGTCACAGTGTTAGTTACCTTACTCCTCCGAAACGGCTTTAAGTACTGATTTTTACCAAATTTTATATACATATTCTGTAGGTCTGAGAATCGGCTACTAGCTATTTTTCATACCTTTAAGTGATAAGGTTTGCTCAACCCTAAATAATTTTTGAAATTTTTGGAGAAATTTTTTGTTTTTATATTTTTTATAATGTAGCATTAAAAATACATACAACCCTAAATTTTTATTCTTTTATCACCAACCCCTATTTTTAGGGTTCCGTAAAACGTAAAAACGGAACCCTTATAGATTCGTCATGTCTGTCTGTCTGTCTGTCTGTCTGTCCGTCCGTATGTCACAGCCACTTTTTGCCGAAACTATGAGGACTACACTGTTGAAATTGGTATGTAGATGTATTCTGTGAACCGCATTAAGATTTTTACAAAAAAAATAAAAATTAGGGTTGCCCCTCATACTAAGAACTGAAACTCATAAATTTTTTTTCATCAAACCTACACGTGTACCCCACACGTGTAGGTTTGATGAAAAAAAATTGTCTATCGATAGCTCTTTAAAAATGATGTTAAGGTTTCAAATATAGTTTTTGTCTACACTGAATAATTTGCGCGAGAGACACCTCCAAAGTGGTAAAATGTGTCCCCCCCCCTCTAACTTCTAAAGTAAGAGAATGAAAAATCTAAAAAAAATATATGATGTACGTTACCATGTAAACTACCAACGAAAATTAGTTTGAACTCGATCTGATGAGTAGTTTTTTTTAGTAAGTACGTCATAAATACACTATTATTAAAACTTCGATCAAAGTTACAACGAACTACAAGAACTATGTGTACTATGTATATTATGTTACTTGCTCCAACGGAACCCTTCATGGGCGAGTTCAACTCGCACTTGGCCAGTTTATTTAATAGCCATTTCAGTATAATCATTTGACAGTGAACGTCTCCTAAACGGCGGGACCGATTTGAATGATTTTTTTGTGTGTGTACAAGTGGATTCGAGAACGGTTTAGATTCACAAATAACCCCGGCAGATGGCGCTGCAGACAGTGTCTAGGTTATGATCCGAGCGAAGCCGGAACGGGCCGCTAGTAATTTATATTTTAAATATTGTGCCAGCTATTATTTGCGCCCTATATAGTATTCCCCCCCACATGTTTCGCTCAGTCTTGGGTAAGTTGTCTTGTGTGAGGAATGTCTAACAATACTTACCTACTGAAGACTTTTTTGACAGTTTTATGTCTTGAATTAATGCACTATATAGTATTACTAGCTGTTACCCGCAACTTCATCTGCGCGAAATAAATACTAAGGTAACTCAGGCAGTACCTATTTGTATACCCAGACACATTTACGGTTACTAAAAACAGCTTACAATAAAACAACTTTATACAATTTTATCAAAATCGGTTCAATTGTTTAGGTTCACAGGTTCACACCTAAACAATTGAAGTCAAAGTCAAAGTTCTTTATTGATAAATGTACAATTTACACGTCAATTAATAAAAAAATTAAACAAAAGAAAGGGCATACAAATTGTACCGAATTTGAAATTGTATTGAACCGATTTTGAAGCATAAGAAATATTCGTCCCCCCTTTTCAACTCCAATTTTATCCCAATACAGTTCGAAATTACAAAATTGCTAGAACAAACAATTATTTGCTTCGTGTCAAGTGCCTATATACAGAGTTTCATGGTTTTATCTTCAACGTTTGGGAACTTCCATATCGACATCCATCCCCCATTTGAACCCCAATTTCACCCCCGTACAGTTCAAAATTACAAAATTGATAGAACAAACATTTCATTGCTTCGTGTCAAGTGTGTATATAGGTACAAAGTTTCATGGTTTTATCTTCAACGGTTGGGAACTTCCATATTGACATTCATCCCCCTTTTCAACCCCAATTTCACCCCCGTACAGTTTGAATTTACAAAATTGATAGAACAAACATTTAATTGGTTCGTGTTAAGTGTCTAGATACAAAATTTGACAACTTTGAAAATGACATAATTTTCAAAACTTTCATACAACCGTTCATCCCTTGTTTCACTCTCTTAGGGGTTGAATTTCACAAAATCCCGTCTTAGCAAGCACCTACGTGCCAAAAGGGACCTCCATGCAAAATTCAGATTCCTAGCATTTGTAGTTTCTGAGATTCCTTGATGAGTGACCTTTCGCTTTTATATATATATAGATAATTATGAGATATTCACTATCTGTTAAATGGTGGAGCGAGCCCCCGATATTTCGATGCAGATTCATGCATTTTAAAAACCACACTCCACCAACAAGCTGTATATAAATTTTTTACGTTTGTTACGTCGAACGAACTCAAAGAAAAAAAAGTGAACTCAAGTCAAGTTTTGCAATCCGGCGAGCAAACGTCATCCTAATTCTCAACACTAATAAAAGGTGACAAATGAAGATAAAGCGTAGTCTTGCGAAAAAGAAGCTAACTTTGCTTGGCTAATTTAAACTTTAAGAATAGAACATTAAACTTTATTTTGCAACCAAGTTCAACTCACGAGACAATGAAGAGAAACGTGCCTAAGAATCACATGAAGATCGTAAAATTGTGTCCAAACCCTTAGTAGGTACAAATTTTGACACCTGAAGTTATGAAATGTCGTATTGTTAGGTTGTATAGAGTTTACGATAGTGCTGCGTTAGGTACTGCTGTCCCATAGTTCCATCGAACACCAGATAGCATGATCGAAGATCGAATTGTGCTCGCAAATCGGCCTTTAAGGCCGATTTAAACTGAACGAACATAGAGCTAGAGCTGGAACAAGAGCATTCTTTCTCGATCTTTTAGTGTAAACAAAAGATCGTTCTTGGTTAGCGTTTTCCATATTATAAATTCCATAGAATCTTTGCGAACGCAAACAAAACAACGAAAGAATGCTCTATGTAAGTTTGTTTACACCAAATGAATTTGATGCAGTGGGGATAGAATGAGCATTCGCTCGTCTGATGTAAATCGGCCTTTAGCAATGCTTGTAGTTGTATAGAATTTAATTTAAAAAAATTGGCAGTCATAGGAACTGGCGATAGAAGTGAAAACTTATATTTAACTCAGAATTTGATAGCTCACTTTGGAAACTACGCTGATAAAACTGGAGGGCGTGGCCGTGATGGTCCCGAGTTTACCCAAAGATTTCTTTCATTTCCGAGCTTGATCCTTGAGGTCAGTTCACAGCCCACGAAAAATGTGTCTACGGTGTGTCAAAAGAAGTTTTCAATTCAAAAGTATTCTAGCTAAACCAGACAACAATGGGTCAGAAGCAGAAGGCAGTTATCCTCGACACAGCACGCATCGTCACAGACGCGGTCGGAGCCTTAAATTTTGGATCACATATAATACTACAATATGATTTAAAAAAAAAAAAAAAAACAGAACAGTTACACGCAGCTATTGGAACATGAACGAGTCCAAATCATTACCTAGCACTGCACTGCGCTCGTCACCCGGAGATCTAAGATGTTATATCTCTAAGCCCTGTAATTTCTCTGGAAACATTGCCCTTCAAACCGGAACACAGTAATGTTTAGTAACAGTAATGTCGAGTAAAATAGACTTCACTAGCGGCACCCCCGGTTTTACCCGCTTAGTTCTCGTTTCCATTATTTTCCTGCGTTAAAAATAGCCTATGTGTTATTATTGCAGACTACTTATTATAATCGAACTGTGTTTCAAATTTCAATACGATCTTTGCAGCCGTTCCGAGGTTCCGACGTGATTGAACGACAAACATCCTTTGACATTCTTAATATTTAATAGGATTGCACAATTCATATTCTTTGACATCAGCAGCAAGCCATAGAATTTGTCGCACTAGGGGCGAATTTACTCGTATTTTGAGGTTTCTCACACTGTAGCCCTAACCACCGGTAGCTTGGGTCCTGCCGGAGGCGATCTAGATTTAGATTTTATCTTGTTTCTTATAAACAGTATTGTAAAAACAACAACTTAAGAAAATAAATAAGTAACTATCAAAAAAAAAAATTAATTGGAAACTATTGGATTTATTCAGTTCTAAAATATTTATAGCATTTTCCAGTTGACCAAGAAATACGTTTTTAGTTACATTGATTACTCGATATCCTTGCCAATACAAATCCGTATTTGGACTCCACCTGATTATAAATACACCTTATTACGTCATGCTAAGGTCCATTTCACGTCATCGCAGCTACCTTTTCAGATTGGTGGACCTTACTGCATTATTATAGGGGACATTTTGTGACAACACCAGGTTACGAGTGAGCGTAAAAGTGAAAAATTTGTGTGCCTTATTGCGACGTGATTAGGTTTAATTCTTGTTGTCGCGTAGGATAATGCATGTTACTTCCTGTTGAGTTATTGGGTTTACTACAGTTTGCAAATAGTCCATTATGCGTTTGTGACGTAACGTAGACAACCGCGCATTCTGATTGGTGGGAAAGTTTTGTGATTTTTTTATGTATCCGGCTTTTGAGGAAACTGCGCCTATACATGCCTATACCCTAAAATCGAAAATATAGTAAAAAAAAGGTACCAACGAGTAGATCCTGCGATTCATTATCGTCGTAGGGCGTATGCTCAAATTCCATCTGGAACTTTTTGAATATTTTTTCATGAGTCTTATACTCATGAAAACATTGTCACATTATTTTAACGATGAATAAAAAAAACATGATGATGATGGTGATGAAAAAAGGCATGGTGTTTAAAGGCATGTTCCTAGTGTCTTTCAATGTCATGTGTCATCCGCCAACCTCCACTGGGCCTACGTGGTCTATGTATAATGGTCTTCATTTTCTCCTTGTGAGAGAAAGCCTCTTTTTCCCTCTTTATTGCCCTCGATGCAAAAACGACAGGGTATTATTATAAGTTTAACGAGTCTTTGTGTGTATCTGTCAATGACATCGTAGCTCTCTGGATGGATGAACCGATTTTGATGAAAAAGGCGATTAGTCGGGACTGTTAGCTATGTTTGATAACAATCTGTCTAAGATGGCAGCTATAAAATGATGGATTACATATTTTTACACAATATTACTCAATAATTAATCTCAATATGGGTTTCAAATGAAAGGGTTTGACTACTAGAATAATATACTTTGATAAATTTCAATTCAAATATTGTCGGGAGTAATTGAATTTATCTAATTTTATTCTGGTTATACGTGATAGGTTTTAACCCCTATTTTATTAATAAAATTAGTTGAGTGTGTGTTTATTTGTTTTACTAAAATTCGGTTATTCTGTTTCAGAGAAAAGTAATTACCACAGAACGTTTAATCCTCCTTCATTTACTTAGCCCAGTACTTACATAAATAGCCCGCTGTATTTGATAGAATCGTAAGCAGATAGGCGATCTAAAGCAACGGAGCCGGTAATAGAGTCACGTACCAGTTTTTCGGTCCAGGGTTCAGCCATCATCATTAGGATAAAGTGGGGGCACGTGCCTCGGTCGCGGAGGCTTTTGGGGGATTAAACTAACTTGAGTTTACTATCGAAAAGTAATCTTAGTAATGTTGTTAAGATGAGAAAATGTGTTTTTAAACCTCGAGCATAAAGACGGGGTGTTATAAGTTTACGTCGATGTTTTTCTGTCTGTGGAACCATACCTGTCAAACGGATGAACAGATTGCATTATGCCCGGTTTACATTATTCCAGTACAGCGATCGAATCCAGCGCTGGATTGCTTACTGGAAAATTGGAAACCGGCGCTGGAAAACATCGATCCAGTGGCAATGCTTTCCAGTGCCGCTATACATTATTCCAGTAAGCAATCCAGCGCTGGATTCGGTCGCTGGACTGGAATAATGTAAACCGGGTATTACGGTTTTTTTCGTTTGAAAGCTAGTTTCCTTGCGTGGTTCTTAGCTATGTTTAGTTAATATCAAAATTTGTGAATGTGTTTCCTGAGTAGATGTTCCCTGACCGATATAATCTGGACATTTTCAAAAAGTGAATAGGTTTCGTCTTGCTAAGCTCGCTCCTCGCTTTAACATCAGGCATGATGTTGGTCTAGTACACACATATTATTCATAAAAAAACATATAAAACTGTCTAAAGTAGAATCAATAACCATATCAACATCCATAGAAATTAACAATAAATAAATCTCATATTATGCAATTATTAAATTGAGAAAATAGATTAACAACCGCAATATTTGTATTACAACACCTTTTTAATTTTCAGTATCCGGATAAACAAAATCCGATAATTCATTTATATGGTCGTAATGGTAATAATATAAAAATAAAATGGTCGGTAAGATACAACGTTTTATAGTGTAGAGTGACGAGATGAGCAAAACATGTGTCTTAACACGCCTGCGCATAACAGCAGTTCATCACGCAGCTATTGGAACATGAAGAATCCAAATCATTACCTAGCAAATGCACTGTAGTCGCCAACCGCCAACAAGAGATTTAAAATGATTTATCTCTAAAACCGGGTCACACAGAGGCGATCCGATAGCGATAGCAATCCGATAGCGATCCGGATCATATCCAAGTATGGGATCGCGCCCGCTTGCTGTGTGTCAGGTTGCATACAAATTCGAACATTACAAAAAATCCCGTCTCGGATCGCTATCGCTATCGGATCGCCTCTGTGTGACCCGGCTTTAAGCCCTGTTATTTCATTGGAAACATTTCCCTTCAAATCGAAACACTGTGATACACATTACTGCTTGGCGGTAGAATAACTAACTGGCAACTGGCAAAGGTTGGTTGCTGGAGTAACTTACCCAGTTGACTTTGCAAAGAGCTCTAGGACTATAAAAAGCCTTCTATCCAAAAGGAGTGTCCAAGTTATAAATGTCATCAACCAAGTTTATTATTATTTGTATAATCCACGCACGAGTACTTAACATAGTGTAATCTGTGCCTTTATGGTTTTAGGGATCCCGAGCTAGGTGGCGGAAACTAAATCGGACTGTTGTGTATATTATTCAGTATTCACGTGATATTAATACACTTACCTCTAGATAGCTGAATAGTTTATTATGTTTATTCTATTGTTTTTATTTTATTTTAATGCTCTATAACTCAATAGTCCTAAAAAACAAAGCTAATTTGACATTAGAGAATCGCGATATTCTATTATATAAATTAACTTACAAACACTTTATGTAATACTATAACAATAATTATTTATTATTATTTCATTGTTTCTATCAGTTTCGTTCCAAGTTACGTTCTAGGGTCTCTCTAGCATGTCAAATTTTATTTTTTTACTATAATAATTAATATGCGAGATTAAGTTACGGTGGTCTAGTCGGGAGAACGGCGACTGCCGATCCGGAGACCCCGGGTTCAAACCCCACACGCACCACTGTCTTTTCGAAGTCATGTGCGTAATGCCGCTAACTTAAAAACGGTGAAGGAAACATCGTGAGGAAACCGACATGTACCTAGAATCTTTCGAAGTCATGTGTCTTCCGCCAACCCGCACTGGGCCAGCGTGGTGGATTATGGCCTTAACTCTCTCCTTGCGAGAGAAGGCCTCGAGTCCCAGCAGTGGGAACGTTTAGTGGGCTGTTGATGATTGATTGATGAGATTAATCTGGTCTGAATTTAACAATACTTGTTTTCATACTAAGTAGTCATATGTATATAAAAATCATCATCATTTTCCGAATTCAGTTGTGGGACGATAAAATGAACTGTTTTTTTTATGCATCAGTCTGTATAAAACTGGAATCGCTTAACATTGCGAAGTTGAAAGTTATCAAAGTTTTAATCAGAAATATGTCGGAGAGTGTGCAGCTGATCTACATGAAACCTTGACATAATAATCTCTAGGCTGTGGAATGCGTTATCTGAGGATGTTTTTCCCGATTGAGATAATCTGGTGTGTTCAAATCGAGATTCAAACGGTTTCATCTAAGTAAGCGCGCTCCATTATAGACCGCATCGTTGCTTAACATCGGAAACGACAGTCATATAGTATGTGTATGTTTAGTGTGTGTTTTGTAATCGGAAACGACAGTCGTATAGTATATAATGTATGTTTAGTGTGTGTTTTGCACTGTTAGGACACTGGGGGAAATAACACACCTTTGCCAGTTACTCTACCGCCAAGTAGTAATGTGCAAACATGACTGTGATCCGGCAATGTTTCCAGTGAAATTGTAGTGCATAGAGATAAAGCATCATAAATATCTAGGTGACGAGCGCAGTGCATTGCTAGGTAATGATTTGAACTCTTCATGTCCCAATAGCTGCGTGTCACTATGCTGTTATGTGGCAGGCAACAGCTTACCATCAGGTGCATGTCCTGCTCGTCTCGTCACTCTATACTATAAAAAAAAATGTGCCAACCTCTATTAAAATCCTTGACTTATATACTGCGTAATATTAAATCTTAATCATTATTATCCTTTTGAAATCATGAGTTGAAATTTGTTTTAGAAAATTTCAGGGGTACTGAACCCTGTGTAACTTCGTTCGATCTAACTTTCCGTTTTACAGTTAAGTCGTAGCTCAACTGCTCAACCCTATCTCACGCAAGCTTTGTTATTTTATGTTAATTAGAAAGGCTTTTACATAATTATACTGGAATTTAAGGCCATGAATATTTTTTGCGACAAAGATGTATTTTTGTGATGGATTGTTGACTATTTAAGAGGATAAAATCTGTACTGGCGCGCCATGATGGATTTGATAGCGGATTTTGTTCGTTACATACATATAACATTATTGTAAAAAATAATATTAAATCAAAAAATTGAGCTATGAAAGCTCAGGACCGGATTAAGTGGAAGGAATTGGGGCATACCTTTTGCCCAGGAGTGGGACAACTACGGTAAAATAAAAATAGGAAGAAATAAGTTTATTCTATTAGATAGATAGATAGAAACACTTTATTGTGACACAAAGAAATTAAAATATTATATAGAATTACTTATTAACTAGTGCCACAAGTGGCGGCCTTATTGCTGAGAGCAATCTCTTCCAGGCAACCAGCTTTATTCGTTACAAAGTTAACGAGATGGCGGTCAATAGTAACCTAAAAAAAAGGTATTTGATAGATTCATAGAAACTGTTTGTCCCCAATACAAAATAAAAAAATAATCTTAAAGCTATAATGAAACAGATGGTGACTTGATCGCTAAGAGCGATCTCTTTCACGCTACTGGAAGGTGTATAGCTGTATAGGTACAGATACAAATAGGAAACTGCGGTTTTCTTAAGATATAGGTAGTGGAGGGGAAACCCAAGATCTGTGCTAAGCATCACCCTTCTCATAAGAACATAATGCCACGTAGCCATTGGAACATGAAGTCCAAATCACTATTAGAAAATGTATCTCGTTGCTCTGGATCTCTGGAAACATTGCCCTTTAAACCGGAACACAGTAATGTTTACACAATTTGCTAGACAGTTGAGCAACTGGCTAAGATGTGGCATTTCTCCAGGCGGACTCTGCAAATAGTTCTACCACTACAAATACTCCTGCCATACTGATACTACCAATAGGTACTAAAAGTTTTTAAATATAGAGTGAATCCGACCCTTTCTTTCTCTTTAGTACTAAAAAATGCTTTGCGTATAACGCTGTCCTATGTTTTTATTACTAGCAGTGCCCCGCGGGTTTAACCGCGTAGTGGTCGTTCCCGTCGTTCCCGTTATTTTCCCGGGATAAAAAGTAACCTATGTGTTCTTCCAGACTATAATAATCTAACTGTATTTCAAATTTCAGCCTGATCCGTTTATACGTTACGGCGAGATTGAGCAACAAACATCCATACTTTGACATTTATAACATTAGTGGGATAGTGGGATTTATGCTTTAACTATGTATTTGACACAATAATCTAGTTTTCTTTATCTGTACGTATTACTACTAATACCTAAATTCAGTTTCCAAATCATGCTAATAAAGATATTTAGCTGAATAGTTTGTTTGTATGTGTTTTATATTTGCACACGCTATTCTCAGAAAGTACTGGTCACAACTTAAAAGAAATACTCTGTGAAATTACGCAAATACAGCTGTGTGGCGGTTTGAAGGAAAATGTTCCCAGTGTAAATACAGGGCAAGATACATCATTTTATTTCCCTGGCTGACGAAAGCTATGCATTGACGGATAGTTATTTTGACTCTTCGGTTCAATCGGATGTTTGATGCTCAATCACGTCGCCGTCGTAACGTATGAACGGATCGGGTTGAAATTTGGAATAGGGTTAGATTATGGTCTGGAAGAATTCATAGGCTACTTTTTATCCCGTGAAAATAACGGGAACGAGAATTACACGGGTAAAACCACGGGGCGACGTTAGCTCATTATATTAGTTGTAAATTTTACCCTCTAGCAAAATATTGTATTATTAAAACTACATAAATAGTAAATACCGGATGAAACCACGGGTCACAGTTAGTACAAAATAATCGTTACTCCATCGGCAATAATATCCAATTACACGTAATAAATATTCTTCTAATGGGCGTGTGTAAATAAATAACCGAAATCGGGCGCCTATCAATTTATTTTAATTCTTACTCGCCTTTGGAGTATGGTGTTGCATAACAGACTAAAAAACCCGTCTAAAGTACTACTTGACACAGTTTTCAGTGTGTCAAATGGTATGAACAGTTATGAGTACATAGGATTACGCGAAACACCTGTATCTTTTTTTGAGTGTATGTGAAGTGAAAAGTGAATTGCAATTGGCCTTAGAGCTTTGTCCGCTAAGAATGTGAAGCTCGAAACTCGAATGATTACCTCTCCCAATTACAATTACCCCTACCCCACCCAAATCACTAATATTTCGACACTCTCTTAAAAATTACTTATCCCGATTTAAAAAAAAAAACTAATTTGTGACAAATGACGTGTATTTATTTTTTCTTTGAACGTAGGATTTATTAACTGAAATGCGGTGGATGACATTGAATCATTGTTTCTAGACAACAATTTACCCGTGTACCGAGACAACCAGCGCCAATTCTTTATTTTAAACTGGCCTATAGTAGCTGGCTGAGAGGTACCTCCACTACTTTACTGACCTTTGAGTTAGCGCTGAAAACGTAGGACCCAAAATAACCTAAACCTAACATACACTAATTAGCATACATCTGATACCTGAAGAATAATAATAATAGTTTAACAAACTTAAAAACACGCTTTTAGCACGCACTAAAAACCCTTTCATTTAATACCCATATCATGGGGGTGGATTTCAAACAGCCAGTCCGCCATATTGGAATTGTAATGACGTTTCTTAGCTAGTCATGTATTGTCATCAGAACTCAGAGCGTGTACAAAATTTCATCCTAATCGAAAACCGGGGAAGTGGTCAAATTAAGATTCCAAGATTTTCTTACATACATTGTTAATTAATTACAAGTGAAGCTATAAAAGCGTGTTAAAAATCGAACTAGCTAAGAGAGAACTATCGAACCTATAATAATACATACCGAGTAATTGTGACTTTTAAGCATCGTGAAATTTAACGATCGATTAATATATAGGATGACTTATATTTTAAACATACTAAATTATGCAATTAGAAGATAATCGAATTACTGTTTTGGTGTCATACATTCGTATTTTAGAAGTTTGGTATTTGAATGCATGCGACATATTTATATGCTAAAAAGTAACCACCATGCTGAGTTAAAGTTACAGTGGCTTACATAGAAGAAAACTAATGGCTGAGATACTATTCAGAGAGAGATATTATTCAGACGCGCTTTGGTTGTGGCCGACTTAGTAATTTAGAAGGTAACTTATATTTTCTTAGGCATTAAAAGAAGCTTGTTTAATTAGCTTAATATAAATAGGCTTTGTACCAAAAAAATACACGTGATTTTGAGTAGGGGGAGGGGTGGATAGTCTATAAACTAAAACCACGTATTACCATGTTTTTGAACAACTTTTTAATCACCCTGAGTTAAAATTACGTGATTAATTAAACGATCCACTGTTAGAGCAGTCAACGTTGTAGCCAAAGTTGCTGCATGCTGCCATAAAAGATAGATACATTATTTATTGCCCTGAATTTACAACAGAAAACAAAAAATAGAAAAACCTTGAAAATTAATTACAATTGGCGACCTTATCGCTAAGACAATTTACTCTGACCTTGAAAACCCTTGGTTACCTATATGACGAGGTTACTGAGACAACGAAGAGTCTAGTAAGCTTTCAACTTTCCTGTAATACAAAGTTATACCTCTATGTTGGATTTTCTATCAAAGGGAAGTTTTGAATAAGTTGTAGCGATTATTATTGTTGTCATGATCCACTCAACTATGGAGTAAAAGGCAGCTTCCCTTTTCAATTTCCGGGTTGAAAAACCTTTTTTATCGATATTAGAAATGCGTTAGACGTCCATCTCCTATGTCATGATCATCTGAAGCGACGGTATACAATGGAGTATGAAAGCGATTTACTCTTGATTCGTTGGTTTTTTAAAGTAAAGATTGAAGAGACGAGCAAGTCATGTGCCTGATGGTAAGCAACATGCCTGCCACAATAACAGCACATTGACACGCAGCTATTGGAACATAAATGCAAACAACAATTACTATATAATTAATAACATTTTTTTTTTATTTTTTTTTTTGCAAACATAGCCTTTCAAACCGGAACACCTGAACGTAGTAACACAGCAGGTATCCAAATTATAAACCACCGAGGGAATAACAACCCAGGCAACGCAATCTACAGTTAAGATATTGTCGCGGTAGTCAGTAGATTTCATCTGAGGACATAAATCCGTTTATAAAACGCACATATTTTGAAATACAACGTTGAAACGCTGTATACATACATATTAATCCTGAATGATCTCTCTGTTTTAACTAATATTATAAAGTTGCTATTTCACTCTACAGTTTCGTTTAAATCCGTTCAGTGGGATTTGCGCGAGAGTAAGGGCTACTACACAAAACTGCGATGCGATGCGATGCGACGCCGCATCAGAGGATTTGCTATGTCGAATTGCTCCGATGCGGCGTGGCATCGCATCGCATTGCAGTTTTGTGTGGGAGCCCTAACTGTCAAACAGGCATTTAAACCTATCCTCACAAACTTTCACAATTAAAACATGACTATGTTCTATTATCAAGTAAACGACATAATCACAAGACCGAAATAACCCGAGATCTAAGTGTCAGCTTGGCGCTCCATTATTCCACATATTAATTATTCCGGCCTCAATCAGAATTGTATAACCAGGCCTAACCGCGAGGCTCCAAAACTGCCACTTGCCACTTTCGACGCCATGTTATGATACGGGCCTTACCTACTTCATGTATAAGACCGATTTACATATCAGCTGTACTCAACTGTTTTCTATAGAGACCGCAAATAAATATCCGTTATGGTGTTTCGGGCTGCATACAAAAATATAGAAAAAAAAATGTTTTTTTTAAATAGTGTCGAAGATACATTGCTTAGAGCTTAGTTAAGTTTCGATTGACGTCACCACTCATTGTACGATTTTTACGAAGACGTGACGTCACAACCTTGTACTCCGAAAGTTTGATAATAATCTGTCTTTATTGATTAATAACAATTCAAACAACAAATACTTGTCCCATTTTTTTTTCCATAATCTATTTGATGGACTAATTAAAGTGCTATATATTTGTCATCAAATCTCATTTCGCACCGAACTCTACATATCTAGCCCCAAACTGAGCATTATTTCTGATATCCGAAATCATCTTACTATTATTTTTGTTCTAGGTACGAATCGAACCTACAGCTGCACGCAGACTCACTGCCAACTGAACCACAAGGCCAGTCAAATATACAATTTTGGTGATGGTAAAATGTTAAATGTGAAACAAATAATTCATTTAATTAAATAAAAAACATAATCTAGACACACGGCAGTGTGGCCAGCCAAGTTCATTCAAGTATTTAACATTCGCCACCACCTGAAATATCGATATACTTATGCTATAGATAAGAGAATCAATATATTTATTTAATTGGACCCGATCCGATCCGAGACACATGGCACATGGCGTTATGCCGCTACCTTAAAACGGTGAAGGAAAATCTTTGTGACAGAGATTGTCACAAAGATGTGATCACATACATCCAGGGTTGGCATGATTAAAACAAGTTGTTTTAAAACACATGTTTAAAACAGTGTTTAAAACAGTTTGAATTTAAACAGTGTTTTTAATCACATGTTTAAAAACAAATATTAAAACAAGTATTAAACAGTGTTTATTTAACACATAAAGAAAAAAACAATGTTTAAAACTACTTTTTGAATGAAAATAAATTAATATTTAGGCTTTAAATTAATTTTAAATTAATATTTAATCTGGGGGCACGGCAGTGCCCCCGCCAAGTCGAGCGCGAAGCAAACACTGCCGTACCATCCTTTACTGGAACCATTTCGTCGCATTTTCAGGCTCCTATTTGAGAACCTCTGGATAAAACCAGAACGCTGAAATTTTCGTCATCTAGTAAGCTATAATCACGTACTTAAAATCCAAAATTTCAAGTCTGTACGTCATTTAGTTCCGAAGTTAAGCGCACGCAAAGTTTCGCATTTACGACACTCATTCACTCACTCATGATCATCAAAATAGAACTAGTACTTCCCATAAACTCAGAGAGCTGAAATTTGGTACAGACTTAGGGTTTAATGGCCACATAAAGGGAAAACTATAAAAACTAGGAATATCGAAAATCTGGAGTACCTGGTGGTATACCTGGTTATTTGAAAACACGCCTTTACAAAAAATATTCAACTTTGATTGTCTCTTCATTTGATGTCAAAAATCGAAGGTCTGAAGTATCTGATGAAGAACCCTCAGCTTGTCTCAGCTGTATAAGAGATATAGTAATGCCCCATTCTACTACATATTGGTACATAAAAAATCGACTGTCATTGCAAAAATCCAGCATAGTGGGACACATCTTCTAATTTAATCTAGCCTATTGCTTCCCACTACTGGGCGAATGCCTTCCTTTCTGCTTTTAATACGCATATAAATAAAATTAAAGTAAAACTCTGGATAAGGCTAGACTGGCCTTTATTTATTTGCAAGCTTCTTCCAATCTTCTAAAGTTCTTTGCCTATTATGGAGAGTCTACTTAAATAATGAACGCGAATGGGCAATACGAAAAACTGTTGCTACTGTACAAGAATCAGAACCGGAAAAAAGAAAAGAAAGATTTGTATAGTTAGGATAACAATATAATGTATGGTCAAAGTCAAAATTTGAATACGCATATATTATGTATATAAATAAAATTAAAGGAAAACTCTAGATAAAGCTAGACTGCCTTTTATTTATTTGCAGTCTTCTTCCAATCTTCTAAAGTTCTTTGCCTATTCTGGAGAGTCCACTTACACAAATAATGAACGCGAATGGGCAATACGAAAAACTGTTGCTACTGTAATTGCTACTGTACAAGAATCAGAACCGGAAAAAAAGAATATGTGTCAAATAATACATCTAATATAACAAATCAATAAGTCCACGTTTCTACAAAAAGAAGTGAAATCCCACCAAAAACATTCTGTAAAAAACTAGCCAAGTCTCGATGAAGCTGCATATTTATCTCTAAAAAGTAATGAAATCTAGACAAAGCCGTGCCAAGTCTAAGGTTCCTTACTGCGATTTCTTTATTATTATAGTTAATGTTGTGTGACTTGGCCGTTGCACATTCTTTATACGTTAGCCCGTTAGTGGATACAAGTCAATTTTGTTTACACGTTATGTTGTATCTGTTGTAACTACTTATGTTTGTTAAGCGAGATAATACCCTATACTGGTATTGGTAATTGGACGCTAGTGTCTCTTAATAGGCTGTTGTTAATCAACAGCAAGCACCTGCATTTAGCATCGAATGCTGACTTCTGCAGACGGTACAGACGGTCGTCTGCTGTACACACGGACTTCTATCAATGAATAGAAGTCCGTCTAGACTGGAAATATGTTTTTAAACTGTTTGTTTCCGGCTCGCCTACACATAAGTATTATTGAAATTCTTTATTGTTCACACCATATAGGATACACACAATTTAGGTAAATAGTAAAACAAAAACAATTGACTGGTTATTGAATCAACGTTTTCCAAGTGGCCATTTTCCATCGTCAATGGTAGCGGTTCTGGCGACAGATTGGTGCAATGGTGTCATGGAGCACCTGGTTTTGTACCCTTGTGTACCCTTCAACGGACAATTTACACAACATTAACTATAATAATAAAGAAATCGCAGTAAGGAACCTTAGACTTGGCACGGCTTTGTCTAGATTTCATTACTTTTTAGAGATAAATATGCAGCTTCATCGAGACTTGGCTAGTTTTTTACAGAATGTTTTTGGTGGGATTAATTATATTTAGGATTGACATAAAACCAGTTGAGTCTATGCTATTTATTTTATTTTTTTGTACCTCCTCACAAAAGGAATTTTGAGTTTTTGAAAAGAAACATTACAAAGAAAGACACTTCAATGTATACCTCTACCATTAATAGGTAATTCCCCGTTGGTCCTGCTAGGAAAGTCCCTAATGTCGACCGTCGAAAGAAAGTACCTAATTCATTGGACTAGTAGGGTATTTCCCGTATTAAAATAGAAATATTGGAGTTTCCCCATTGAACTCTTAAAAACGATATTTATAACAATGGGTTTCCCCTGTTAAAAATGAACATTAGTTAGAAGACACAGGTGAATCTAAACCGTTTAGTACAGATTAGATATAGGGATGCTCGCAACATAAAAACAACTGTGTAACCAATAACCATTTTGCAAATTTGAAAGTACCTAGCCTATAAACCTATAAATTAATAAATATGACGTCTATTTGAAATGAAATAAATGCACAAAACTAAAATGAATAAAAAAACATAAAAAACAAAAAAAACACTTGTTTAAAACATTTTGAACTGTTTGTTTTATAAAATTTAAAAAAACTGTTTTTTTTCCAACCCTGCATACATCTTTGTGACAATCTCTGTCACAAAGATGTGATCACATCGGTCACTAAATCTTTTTTTGTTTTAATGAGACGACAAACTAAGCAGAAAAAGATAAAGGGTTCCGTACTGTGAACTAGATATCCTTGCGATTAAACACCGCAGTTAGTTTTTGACTTCGTGATTTTGACAGTAAAAGAAATTGTGCACTGTTTAATATTCAAAGCTCCGCGGTAGAACATAAGCAGCCCACTAAACGTTCCCACTGCTAGGACTCGGGACCTTCTGTCGCAAGGAGACAGTCAAGGCCATAATCCACCACGCTGGTCCAGTGGATCCAGTGGATGACACATGACCTCAAAAGATTCTAGGTACGGTTTGCAAATAGAAATACTATGTATAGTTTATTTCAAACACATAATAATTAAATACAGCAAAAGACATCAATATCAACAAAATATTACGTTACTTTTTTTTACGTACACAGGCCATCGTTTGACCACCAACTCCCATGATGGTTTCACGTACGTGGTGATGGTTCACATAGCAACAAAAAAAACTTCAAAATTAACTTATTTCTTGAGCTATTTTAAGGACTTCTGCCACAAACAGGTACACAACACAGATAAATATGAGAACCCAAGATTATGTTTACAAATTAACCGTTTCCGTGAAATAACGAATAAAAATCAATCGGTTACGGTTATTGTAACGTCGTACATCACCAGTTGTTTCGTTACATCATAATAACTGCTACATTATGAGGCATGGATAAATTTGTTTTGGTTTGTGGTGTATTGATGTTAATGTTATTGTTCCTACTGTTGTTTCTAATGGCCCATCCACACTCTCGCGAGGCGGCCTCCTTGAGGTCTCGCACGAGACTTGGCCAGTGGTACACTTTCGTCACCCCCTCGTGTCCTTTTACTTGCGTCCGAAAAAGCGACCCAAAATATAAGTATTATATCAGCTATCTGGCCGCCATAGTACAAGTTTTGCTTAGTTTGGGGTCAGATGGGGTTGTGTGTGAATTGCCCACCAATATTTATTTATTTATTTAAAACGGAGCGGAAGCGAGGCGAGGCGAGGGAAAACGAAACGAGGCGAGCCTGCCGTCCACACTGTCGGCCTCACGTTCCCTGAAGTCGGCTCGTGGAGCGTCTGGATGGAGCATGATGTTCAAAACTGTACGTGAATTACTCGTATTTTCGTAATTACTGCTCGGGTAAAAACGCGGGCCGTTGCTAGTAAATTATATGGTAGGACAACGTTAGAGGGATCAGCTAGTAATACCACAGTATAAAAAAAATACTACCAGTAGTTCATCGCCTTTGATCTTGGGAAAAACGCCGGTAATGTCTAGACTCGGGTACCCGCAGTACCCGTTTTTGTCGCAAAAACAAAAACGTGGTCCTAAAATAAAATTAAAACATACGAAAGACGTCAGCCCTGAGCCGCGCTCCTGCAATACTAACATTTTAATGTAGGCAATGCAGGAGCGCGCTTCCCGCGCCTCACTCCCACACGATTGCCCCCCGTCTTCGTCGAATGACTGTATGATTTAATAGACTGTGGTAATACATGTAAGCATGTAACCCACTAAACCCACTAGCCGCACCGCGCGGTCTCGCTCGTGCAGTTTCCGTTATATTCCCGCGATGCAAAGTAGCCTAAGATTTATTCCAGGGTGTAATCTGTGTTCCAATTCTAACCTGAAAATTCGTTCATACGTTCCGACGTGATTGAGCAACAAACATGTAAACTGTTACATGTATAAACTTTTTATCTAGTTTATTTGGTAACCCTGGTATGGTATGCGTTGTTTATGCCACTTATTGCTTATATAACGTTAACGTGATATTGATCAATGATTCATTATCCAACACTTATTTAATTAGATTGCGGACACGTGGGCGGCAATTGGTGAATACTTATACATATCATACTTACTTGCCTATTACTTTCACATGGCTCTACTTAACCTCAAACTATGCAAAGCTTGTAAGTACTGTGAGAAACAGCTGATATTATTTTCCTCTAAGTTACTTGTGCGTTAGTCGTATGAAACGTAAGAACGTTGAGTCCTCGGCAACGTTTTCATAATCCTACTACTCGTATCCTAATAATATTATAAACGCGAAAGTCTGTAAAAATGTATGGATGTGTTTACCTATGTGCTCGCGCATCGATAAAAAAATCACTTATAATATTTTCCTAGAGCGCCATTTGAAGTAAGACTTCAAAATTAAATGGTTGTTTACCTTTTTGATCACTTATTCAAATTAAGCGTTAGGCAACCGTCTCTCGAACCTATTGAGTTCGTTTTTTCCCAGTCTTATTTAGAAGTATGTTATTAACACATTCCGAATGAAATGAATAGGATCCAAAATAAACTTTAAAAAAGAAACTCACTCATCAAAGAACCCCGCGAAAAACTTCACGTTTTCCAAGTCCTTTTTCATTCCGCAAATTCGTGGAAACAGTTTATTACGGCACTGAAAAGACCGTTTTAATATTTATATCTGTCAACCAACAAAAAATACCTCCGTCACAGAACGTTTCTGTCGTAAATTCCCGCCAAAATAAAATGGCCGCCATCTTTTTTTCCGTACTTAAGCGGTGTAAAATTTATGTTTTTATAGCGCACGTGGCGAAATAACTCTCTGCTAATCCATCTTGAAGTCGAGAATATTTATGAGGCCTGAAACAAAAAGAAATATGTTTAGCTAAATTGGTTTTTTAAATGTGGCAATCCCGTGAAACGATTGCAATATTTACGTTACGGCAAGCAATTTACTTACGTGAGAAAATCAAAGTTTATGTTGTTGTTTTTTTTTCTCTTTGACTTTGGCAGTTTCGCACGCTGCACAGTTTGCCATCTTCTACGTTAGGTTAAGAGTGTGCCTAAAGCCAGGAAAAAATCAGATTTCACCCGCGCGACGCGTTTCTTAACGTGATGTACATAAAGTCGAGAATAGCATGACACAGTTTGGAGGAAAAATCAATATTTAATCAGGAGTCCATTTTTGACCAAGTTTTATTTAATTACTCAATAACTAAACATAAATTCAAAAAAGTGTTCGGTTACTTTACTAGAACGTACAAATAGGAATTTTATTACTAAAAAATAATGTGGGGACATCGCTGATAATTTCGAGTACTCGAATTAAAACGGGTTTTTTCGGTGTCATTTTTATTTTTTTATTGTAATAAACTATGATCTATTTTTAAAATTCTATTCGGTTATTGTGCTTCTTCTTGATTGTACCCACACGTCAATTTTTTTTTTGTCATAGTTTTTAGTTTCTTAACTTCAGTGAGCGGCGTCGAAAATGTTCTTTTTTCGTTTTCTGGCTTTAGGCGCCCCCTTAAGTTTTTATGATTGTTTAATTATGGAAATGAATGTGTAATGGTAATATAGTTACGGCTGATCTAGTCGTAAAAACGTATGTTACGTATGTACGTATGTAAAACGTATGTACAGGAAACTGACATGTTCCGAGAATCTTTCAAGGTAAAGTGTCATTCACCCGCACTGGGCCAGCGCAGCGTGATGGATTATAGCCTTGAATCTTTCCTTGTGAGAGGTGTTGCCCGGCAGGTCTACTGTCTAACTCTCCTGCTTTCTGCTATACTTTGATTTGTGACGTCATCGGCCAATTTGGTAACGCCGATGAAAGCAGACAACAAAATGCAGAAAAAAAATTGGCAGTCATAGGAACTGCCGATAGAAGTGAAAACTTTCTGTTGCCCTGGTACTGGTAACTAGGGGCAAACGCAACTCTTTTATATTTCTGTTGTCCTGGTATCTGGAGATAAACGCTGGTCTGTTGGAGGTAGGTAATCGAAACTCTTTACTGTTTCTGTTGCCCTGGTACTGGTACCTAGGGGCAAACGCAACTCTTTTATATTTCTGTTGTCCTGGTATCTGGAGATAAACGCTGGGCTGTTGGAGGTAGGTAATCGAAACTCTTTACTGTTTCTGTTGCCCTGGTACCTACCTGGCCGTTTTTACCGAGTTTACCCGAAGATTTCATATCCGATCCGATCCATTATCATATCCAAGCGTGACGATTGATGAATCCATTTCACAGCCCACGAAAATTCTGTCTATAGCGCGCCTAAAGAAGTTTTCACTTCAAAAATCGTATGCAGCGGAACGGAAAGCAGATGTAGGTGTCTGCTTTCATCGGCGTTATCAAATTGGCCGTAGACGTCACAAATCAAAGCATAGCAGAAAGCAGGAGAGTTAGGCGGTAAACCTGCCGGTATAGTACAGTACAGAAAACCGTTCAAAAATAAATAAATCAATTAAATAAATCCCAGTATTTGTACTCTGCATCCTCGACCTCTCACCTTCACCCACATTAAAATTCAACGACACTTCATGATCTTTGTTTCTCTCGCTTTCATTACGTCATACGCGAACCGGCGGCCTTGGAGCATTTATCTCAAATGCTATAAATGGTGAATTATGTGGGCGTTCGTTAATGTGCCCTTTATTGTTGCAACTGATGCAACCACACCTTCAGTTTCACTCTAAGCCATTTTAGCCAATAGATCAATCGTTTTCGAGGCGATATAGCGTAAGTATGTATGTTAGGAATGTCAGGTTAGGTTATTTTGAGTCCCGCGCTAACTCAATAGTCAGTGTTAGTCCGTTTCTAAAAAAAAAAATGTTTCACCCTATCTCAGTTTTACACCAAATCTAAATAGATATTTAAAGGAATATCCATATTACATAGGCAAACAGCTGAATATTTGAATACCATCAAATCTCTACAAAAAGAACAACATTTTCATGCCAATTAGCGGCAAATTACTGAAATTGAATTGGAACTATTTTTACAAAACTTCAATTATCTCATACCTTTCTTTTAGATACCGTGCTTAGTAGGGCAGTATTTGCTTACATACATAGTATTTGCAAACATACATAGTACATAGATAGAAACACTTTATTTTTCACAACACAAAAAGAAAAATAAATAAACAAAATGATAAATTCTTAAATCTAGTGAAACAAACGGCGACCTTATCGCTAAGAGCGATCTCTTCTAGGCAACCAGATAATATAAATATATAGGAGTACATACTACTTACCCGTGGCCTAAAATGTGAAAAAATGTAGTGAGATTTTATTTATTTCAGAATGTATGTTACGCGATAGCGCAGCCAATTGTGAATCGACCTTAGTTAAAGAATAAGTAAAATATGTAAACTCATTGGAATCGACTTTATGGTTATTTTTTTGTTTTTAGTAGATTATAGATCTCTCTACTTAGTCTGTGATTATAGTTCATGGGTCCCAGATTAAAAATTGTATCGAAATCGGTGTAGCGGTTTTTGAAAAATGAAATTAAAATTAATTAAAAATAAAATTAAATATAAATTTTCTAATTTTTGAAAAAACTTACATTTTGTATTTAGATGACATTATTATGTATACAGTGATAGATTCTTATGAAATTTACTCGCGTGTTGAAGTCGGTGTTTTTTGTTTTTGCGGGGAAAATAAATTATTGGCAAATCATATTGGTAAACTATGGATTGCTGGAACTCTATAAAGGTTACCTTAGTCGAACTATGTATTAGCTTACTTAACCTACTCGTAAAATCGTATACGTCGGAACGCGGAAATGATTGCCAGTTTGTAGGTAAAAGTAATCTCCATAATTCCATAGCAGTTTCTAAATTGCCACGCTCGTAACGTCTTCTTGATTGGCTGTTTACGTACAGACATACACATGCGATTCGATTGTTATGCGTCAGAGAGAATGTGTTACATCTTTTATCTTTTATCATCTTTCATCTATTTATAATTTTGTTTCTATGTTCTTTGTGTCATCACAAAGGTCGCTGGAAACCGCTGGTTGCAGGTTGCGCAGGACCGTTCGTTGTGGAAATCTAGAGGGGAGGTCTATGTTCAGCAGTGGACGTCTTGCGACTGATGATGTTGATGTGTACGTTTTGATGAAATAATGGTCGAAATGTTCTGTATTGACTGAAGGCCCCTTCCAGCTTCGCTTGGATTTATAAAATATACAGATTGTTTGAAATAAAAAAAAAATAGGGATAGAGTGACAAGACGAGCAGGACATATACCTGATGTTAAGCAACATGCCTGACCATAACAGTAGGTACAGTGACACGCAGATATTGAAACACGAAACACCGCACTGCGCTCGTCACCCGGATATAATAAGGTACTTTATCTTTTAGCCCAATAATTTCTCTGGATCCTATCGCTCAAAATAAACCAAAATACACAAAAATGCAAACTTTTGTAAATATTGGTTGCCTTGGTGAAAAGACTGGGAAAAACATCATGACACTGGATTTTTATATTTTATGATAAGTATGGGAAATTTTAAACTCTACTGAATTTGCATAAAAATTTTATGCAAATTCAAAAAATGCATGTTTACAAAGTTTTTGCTTCACGTATAATTAATTGTAACCTTTCAATGACCTTTTTCACTTGGAATTGATTAATAAAAAAAACTGATCGACAAAACCCAAAACAGTTCACCAGTTATGTAACGTACTTAAATCATTTTCATACCTCAGTACACGTTAACACAAACCAGTATAATATTTCACCTCACCAATTACTTCAGCGTATTGTACGTAGGCAGTCGTTTAATCAAGTCAATCCCAAAAGCAAGTCCCACGTTATCGCACGGCCATTGAAAAAATATTCTCATCTTGTTTACAAAGATCGGTTGCCTTGAGATGAGGTCGCCTTGACGACTTCGCGATTCTACCTTTACAGCGGCAGCGTGAGCAATATCAGTCAGTACCTATGCCTTTTTAACCAACTTCCAAAGAAGGAGGAGTGTCTCAATTCGGTTACGAGATAGCTCTGCCTATCGTGAATCTATTTTGATGATTTTTTTAGTTGGGTAGTGGTAGGACTCTTAGCAGAGTCCGCCTGGGGAAGTACCACGCCTTTGCCAGTTATTCTACCGCTAAGCAGTAATGGACAAACATTACTGTGTTCCGGGTTGAAGGGCAATGTTTCCAGAGAAATTGCAGGGCTTAGAGATATAAAATCTTAGATCTCTGGGTGACGAGCGCAGTGCAGTGCTAGGTAATGATTTGGACTGTTGATGTTCCAATAGCTGCGTGTCACTGTACTGTCATGTGGCAGGCATGTTGCTTACCATCAGGCACATCCTGCCTGTCCTGCTCGTCTCGTCACTCTTTATTTAAAAAACTTTGTGCACAGTTTATGCAACATAAATCCTGATTTCTTCAAACAAACGCCTTGTAATTTATTATTTAGATAGCACACTTCTTTGCCAAGACCTTAACATCAAGCGATGACAAGCTCAATGCAGGGCTAGATAATGATTTCGCCTTCATGTTCCAATAGATGCGTGTCACTGGGATGCATGATGCTTACCATCAAGCACATGTCGTACTCGTCTCATCACTCTATACTATGTACAATAAAACCGGTCAAGTACGAGTGGGACTCTCGCACGAAGGGTTCCGTACCATTAGCAAATAAACGGCGAAAACCTCGTTCGCTTTATTTCGAATTCCGTCTCCATAGACTATCGCAGTTTCCGCAGACAGGCTTTCATGGTGAAAGTTTTACTAAAAATTTGATTTTACCTTATGATTCTAATAACGAATTCGATAGCGCGTCTTATTCTTCTAGTGGCTGGCGCCTTCTAGTTTGCTTGGGACGGACTAATCGAGCAAGAAACGGTAAAAAAAATCAAGTTTCTTGCATGGGAGCCCTTAAATATTAATTTTATTTTATTTTTAGTACTTATTTGTTGTTATAGCGCCAAAATCAATACATCATCTGTGAAAATTTAAACTGTCTAGCTATCACGGACGGACGACGGACAGCTAAGTCTCAATAATAGGGTCTCGTTTTTACCCTTTGGGTACGGAACCTTAAAAAATTGGCAATCATAGGAACTGCTGATAGAAGTGAAAACTTAGAACTCGGAATTTGATAGCTTACTTTGGAAACTACGCGGGTGAAACCGGAGGGCGTGGCCATGAGCATGAGCCGAGTTTACTCGAAGATTCCTCATCATTCCCGAGCGTGATACTAGAATTCAATTCACAGCCCACGAAAAATCTGTCTTTGGCGCGCCAAAAGAAGTTTTCACTTAAAAAATTATAATCATGTTATGTCTGTAGATTACGTTCTGCCGTGTATTGTCCCTGTATCCCTCGTACCTCGTTCAGAGAACGGTCGAGCGAGCGCATTCAGCGAATTCACTTGTTGCTGCTCACCGACATACCGAACCCAGCCAGTTCGTGACATACTGCGATTCTATTGAACAGTCGCTGAAGGCTTCTTGGATATTTTACCTTTTGTGGTATTGATGTTACTTACTGTAATTAACCGCGAGTCGCCTTTTACCCGTAATACACCAGTGTGTAGTTGACTCAGGAAATGCGTGGCGTATGATACAGGCATAGACGAAGTCTATGGATACAGGTTATTATTTGTTGGCGGATTTCCTGTGATTTGAGTTTTTCAATCAATAAAATGTTTAAGCCAATGCGTAAGTAACTGCGTCCCGTCGTTTTACCCACGTAGTTACCTTAGCCACTTTCTTGCGTTAAAAAGTAGCTTATGTACCATTCCTGGCTAAAATCTAACTGTTGTTCCAAATTTCGTTGAATTCACTTGTTGCTGCTTATCGACACACTGAACCCAGTCAGTTCGTGACACACTCATAGTAATTCTATTGAACTGTTACTGAAGGCTTCTTGGGTATTTTACCTTTTGTGGTAGTGATGATATTGCTACTTACTTTTATTAACCGCGAGTCGTCTTTTACCCGTAATATGCTATTGTGTACGTGAATCAGTAAATGCGTGACGTATGGGACAGGTTATTTGATTGTTGTTGCATTTCCTTTGATTTGAGTTTTTCAATCAATAAAGAGTTTAAGACATATATTTACTTAGAACCTGCAGTTTTACCCTTGAGTTGCCGTTCCCATTATTTACTGGCAAAAAAATGTAGCCTTAGTGCATGCATAGGTGTTCCGAATTTCAATACGTCGTCCTTTCAAACGGTCCGACATGATTGAGCAACAAATATACAAACCTCCAAACTCTGAGATATTATATTATTAGTACATGCATAGATGATGCATGCCCCCGAATTATGTGTTTTTTAAACAAACATGTCGGGTCGGTTTTCTCGCTATGGTTTCATGCTGTGGTGTTGACATAGTTGTAGATCTCCACTTGCAAAACAATATTTAGAAATGCAATACTCATACTCATTTATTCATACTTTCTCTACATGTCATAATTACATAATTGTCATAAATACACGTCATAAATAGGTCCAGAACGTGGATTCCAATCCTGCCCCCCCATCCTGACACCATCGGATTTTTGCATATGTACAATTGTGCATGCTTGGAATACAGTGATAGTAGTAAGTCTAAAACCTTACCTCATTAAGCTGCCAGCTTTGATAGACAGCCCCCGTTTAAGGAAGCAGGCTAATGGCAGTCTAGTCTAGTCCATTCGCCGTAACATATCGCTATTCAGTTACTAAGTACTGCCATTGTTTAAATTCAGCGAAAGTGGTCTCACTGTCGTGTATTCTGTGACATGGCTATTGTTTTGCTGGATCGCTTTCTATCCGATTTCAACTAGTTTGTCTGCTTGTCTGTCCGCTATGGGATATCTAGATTAACATGTTGGGGATAGTGTCATAAAGATGATTTAAATGTATTACATAAGAACTGTTACAATTTGTTTTGTTTAACTATTATATTTTTGCACTGGCCCCCATCTCGCCTGATGATAAACGACGATGCGATAGACCGTGCTAACCTAGAAGAAACCGTTTCACTCTCGTTTTGAAGACACCAAGATTGTTAGCATCGGAAAACCTACTCGAGCAACGCATTCAACAGCCAAGACCCCTAGACGTTTTTATCATAAAAGTGGAGTCAAACCTCTTCGTTCGAGTCTTTGGAAAGTCGACCATGAAATAATGTCGCTTTTTTGAGGTACATTCAGTCCTGTAGAAAAATGAGCAAGGTGGTATTAGATCATGCAGATCAGCTGCACATTCTCCGAAATGCATCCGATAAAAAGCCGATGCAACTGTAGTATTAAAGTTTAATCGGCCTTTTATCGGACTTTAGTATTAAAGTTGCATCGGCTTTTTATCGGATCGGCTTTTTAGTGTGTATACACTTTAATGTTGTTCAAGAATCTGAAGTCTTTATTTTTAACGATAATTTCACACGTTTTGTAGACAAAGGACATAGGTAGTACACATACACGCATAGCATTCGACGCCACGCTCTCCGGCATGTATCCGATATTAAAAATTCATAATTTCAAGTAGCACTATGCTGTTATGGCCAGCCATGTTGTCAAACCGTGTTGTCAAGCTCATCTTATGGCCTTCTATCTACATCATTAAAAATAATCTGTGAAAAGTTTTCATCGGTTTCATTCGGATTGTTAAATACTAGATTAGGTATTAAAGTTTCGGCTAGTAATCTGATGGATTACTTCATTTAAAATGCAATTCCTCCGAGGAACCCTGAGCGTAAATCTTTCATAGTTCGCTGTTGACTCTCAATCTTTGAGCGAAGAACATTTAATATAATTTTTACTTTGTATTTAAATTTGCTTTTACAAAGTTGAATTAAATAAAATGTGACAAATTTTCACACATTTTGACTGAAGTTATGACGTAAAATTTTATTATAATTTTAAGTCATAACATCTCATCTTTCATTCGTAGTTTGCTTGCGCAGGTACTATAATACCCCGTTTACATTATTCCAGTCCAGCGACCGAATCCAGCGCTGGATTGCTTACTGGAATAATGGAAACCGGCACTGGAATGCATCAATCCAGTGCCAATGCATTCCAGTGCCGGTTTACATTATTTCAGTAAGCAATATAGGGCTGGATTCGGTCGCTGGACTGGAATCATGTAAACGGGGTATTACTTGCAAATCTGTAAGCTACTGTGTAACCTCATGCGTTATGCATCAACGTCTCTAAACCTTCTATTCTGCGCAAAAAGCGATGGCACTTTGCATTTGTAAAAGATGCTTTTAACACGATTGACGGTACAACCAACGTATCTATAGATCTTACTGGGAGTGCCATCGTCACAATCCTAAATAAAATGTACAGTTTTCATTGAAAAAGAAAATCCGATTCTTGTGTTGTTGTTGTTGTTTAATTTTGTTCCTAAAAGGATTTTTATATACTTACCTAGTATTTTTTTCCAAAACCACTAATACCTACTATAAACAATTAAAAAAGTGCATATTTTCAAAGTGCAGAGTTTTCCTAAATCATGAATGCCAATAAAAAAACGAAGAGTGTATTTCCCAAAATCATTGATTCCACACAAAAAAAAAACAAAGAGTCAATCTTCCAAAATCATTAATACCACAAATAATACAAGAGCGATTTTATTCAATTCATAGATAGTTTCATAATTTTTTTTTTTTTTTAATATTGGTGGACAATTCACACACAACACCATCTGACCCCAAACTAAGCAAAGCTTGTATGATGGCGGCCAGATAGCTGATATAATACATATATAATTTTAAATACATACTTATTATACATAGAAACACCCAGACACAGTGCAAACATTTGAATTCATCACACAAATATTTGCACTGGGTGGGAATCGAACCCACGATCCTCGGCTTTGCAGGCAGAGCTACTACCAACTATGCCACGAGGCCAGTCAAATATAATAAGTAAAAATATATTTTAAATTAATTGTATATCAAGGGCAACAAAACCATAAAGATAAAGAAATGTGCATTGTTAAAGTAGAGTTATTATTTGACCAGCTAGCTGTTAAAGTTGGCAGGTTGAGTACACTTTCACATGTAGTATAGGCATAAATTGGCACAATGTCCTCAAGTCTGCAGCCCCTTTTAATAATTAACGAGCGATCGATGAAGCTGCAGCAGTTTCAATACATTTTTAATATTACGAGATTCATCGACTTGTTGCTGTCTCCGTCAATACATTATCCCATTAATATGTATTATGCCTAAATGCAACAATTTTGACGTTTGTTGGTCAATCACTGCGCCCACTTTACTTTGCTAATAATGCGTTGAACTTTGTCGGTAACCTTGGTTCTCTGACGGGTCACCTCCATCCGAATACGATCCCTCAGAGAAACTCCAAGCATAGCTTTTTCCATACCTCGCTGTACAACTTTAAATTTGTAGACCGCTTTAATTTTCACTGTCCACGTTTTGGTTCCGTATGTGGTGCCGCATGACATGGCACACTGACTGAAGATTTAAAATCACACGGATTCCAGACGATTATTTGGACGATTTCAGTGGTATCGACGACGAGAAGACCTCATCTCTTTCTGTTTGAACGCGCTAATCCAGGAACTGCTGGACTGATTCAAACATTTTTTCACCGTTGGAAAGAGTGACGAGACGAGCAGGACATGTGCCTGATGGTAAGCAACATGCCTGCCACATAACGCTCGCCGCCCAGAGATCTAAGCTGATATCTAGAGATATCAGCTTAGCCCTGTAATTTCTCTGGAAATATTGTCCTTCAAACCGGAATACAGTAATGTTTGCACATTACTGCTTGGCGGTAGAATAACTGGCAAAGGTGTGGTACTTCCCCAGGCGGACTCTGCTAAGAGTCCTACCACTGCTAAACGTACGTACTACTAAACGTACTGTACGGGATCCCGAGTACTATAATAGGCTAAATATAATGTTATGTACGATAGGCGAAACTGGGACGGACCGCTAGTATCGAATACTCTTAAATCAAAGTCACGTCAAGTCTCAATCGCACGACAAACAATTCTGATTGTAACCAGCGGTGTACTTTTCCCATTTCCCTGAAGCGTCCCTCCAATTCCTCAAATAAAATACGAAATTCGATAAATCACATTCCGGATATTGAATTTGCCCAAACGAATGCTTTCGCGAGTATTGTTTATGTGGAATCCAGGCCACACGAGATGTGACATTCTGGGAACTTTCTGGGAAATCTGTGTCTAAAGAGTCTAAACTAATCCTATTGGCGACAAAAAGAGCTTTTATTTGTCTTAAAATAGTAGCGACCTGCGGTTTACAGCGCGTTGGTTTTACGCAGAATGTTTAAATAAATATGTTAACAAAAAAAAATGGCAGTCATAGGAACTGCCGATAGAAGTGAAAAGTGAAAACTTATAACTCAGAATTACTTTGGAATACTTACTCAGATATACTTTGGAAACTACATGTTAGTAACCGGAGGGCGTGGCCTGGGGATCATGGCATGGCCATCTAGAAATGCGTCAGCATTTCCTATTGGCTGATGCATTTCTAGATGGCCATGGTATGATGCCGAGGCCACGCCCTTTCAGCATTTCCCATTGGCTGACGCATTTTTAAATGGCCAATAGCCATGGTCCCGAGTTTACCCGAAGATTTCTTATCATACCCCAGCGTGACGCTAGAATCCAATTCACAGCCCACGAAATATCTGTCTAGGCGCGCCTAAAGAACATTTCACTTCAAAAATATGAAATTCATCTTTATTCTGTCATGAGTAAAATGCGGGCTTTATCCATTTCAGAATGACAAAATAGGTCTGTTAATATCGCAGATGAAATTCCGGAATTTGTCTGTTTTTCTGCGTTTTTTTCCTGCGACGTATTTGGTTTTCGCGAGATTACGAAAAATAGCGTTGAGTTATTGTGTTTAAGTAGTTCAAGGCCATCGCATTATTCTTCCTACGTTGATATTGTTTGTTTACAAACTTGGATTACAATTTATTACAATATTATTACCGTTGTATTGAAAGCGGCGGTGGATTACTGGTAGGGTTGCCAACGCTTTTTTAACAAGAAACGTCCAAACATTACTGTGTTCCGGTTTGAAGGGCAATGTTTCCAGAAAAATTACGAACTTAGAGATATTGTCTTAGATCTTTGGGTGACGAGCGCAGTGCAGTGCTAGGTAATGATTTGGGTTCTTCGTGCTCCAATAGTTGCGTCTCATTGTTCTGTTATGTGGCAGGTGGCAGGTATGTTGCTTACCATCAGGCACATGTCCTGCTCGTCTCGTCACTATACTACTTATATTTAAAAAAAACAAGTAATTCAAGCCTATGAAGAATATTAAACAGTATTTTAGAAAAATTAACAGTATTTTATTTATTTATTGTTTTAGATACATATTTTTAGAGCTTATCTTCGTTCAAAGTCAAAGTCAAATTACTTTATTCATAAATGTACAATTTACACGTCAATAAATAAAAAATAAAAACAAAAGAAAGAGCATACAAATTGTATACATTTTCAAAGTTTGAAATGACTACTTTACTGTGTTCTAATAATTATTGTTCAGAAAAGCAGTGTGATTTGTTTGTATTTGTTTGCACTGAACATTGAGCGCCCTCTGACTAAATAAAAACAAATTCGTGTGAGCGTCTAAGTATAAACACATAACACACATTTTAAAACTGAAAACAGTATTTAGGATACTTTGGTTTTGTTCAACAGTAAAAAGTATAAGTGAGTGAAAAACAGTATATTACTGTTTAAAATAGTATTGTTGGTAACTCTAATTACTGGAGATAACATCCTGGTAAGAATTTCACAACCACGAGGTCGTAGATTCGAGTCCCGCGCGCACAACTGAGTATTTTAAATTCATTTCAAATCTTTATTTGCCGGTATACATCTGGTCTTACTACCAACGCCCCTCGGTTTAACCCGCGTAGTTCTCGATCCTCTTAATTTTCCGGGATAAAAATGGCATCTATGTAATTCCAGACCATTGTCTATCTATGCACCCAATTTCATCCAAATCCCTTCGGTAGTTTTTGCGTGACAAACAAACATACGTCCATATATTCTTACAAACTTTAGTGTTTAAAATGTTGGTGGGATGATAATCGTGTAGAGTAACTTATAAGCTTCTAACTTAATCGCCCTTTACGAACATTGCAAATGTTACAGTGCAAGTGCTTGGTAACTAAAAGAAAATTACGAATAATTTAAAACACTAATTAATTTATACATCAACGATAAAATTAATATTATTAACAATATGAGACACGACAACGAAACTATCATTTGTATTTGTATTAGTATATTTACCCTTCAAGTTTAATTAAGTTGGTGATTGTAAGTAACTTAAGTTTTTATGTGCTAATAAACATTTTCATTTTCACATTTTCATTTTCATTAATATTATTTTGGGGAATGAGTCAGTTTTTTTGGTAAAACTTTTTTTTTCTATGAATATGTCGCCCAGATAAAGGCAAGCAAATTTTAGTTTTTATATAAAACTAGAAGCGCCCCGCGGTGTTACCCGCGAAGTTCCCGTTGTTCCCGTTGTTTTTCCGGGATAAAAAGTAGCCTATGTGTTTTTCCAGACTATAATCTATATGTGTTCCAAATTTCAGCCCGATCCGTTAATACGTTAGGACGTGATTGAGCAACAAACATCCATACATTCACATTTATAATATTAGTAGGATTTATATGGGACCACCTCTGAAGATCCACCAAATAAAAAAAGTAATAATCACAATATTATGTAGATTCACAATTGGCGGAGCTATTGCATAATATATATCTGAATTGAAATTAATCCTCCTTCTTTGAAGTTGGTTGAAAAATTGTAAACAAAACGGACAAAATCGCCGTCCTCTCTATAAAATACTTGATACATAATTTTCAGAAATAATACCCGCTCAACAAAACATTTACCGCCACAAAGCAGGTATCAATTGCCACATTTCTACAGATTCTTGTAAGCTTCAACGAACGAAGGCCTTGGAAACGTTTGAAGACGTATGGCTTTATTCAGCTCAATATTCCGTCAAGCACAGGCAAGCAGAATGGGAATAAAGAAACGAGAAATAAGTGGCAAGATTAAACTTTTCTAGGGTTCCTCAAGAACAAAGAAACAACGGTTTCTGTCAACACTCCGGCATTTGACCGTTCGACCGACCTTTTCAGCGATAAGGCAGCCAACAGTCGAACTAGTTGCAGTACTAGTTGTACTGGAAGCTGCATTTTTATTTATTTTTTGTATTGCCCATTTTTTTGGTGTTCAATAAAGAGTATCTGGACTAGGAAAATACTGCAGAAAGATACGTTCCTAAAAAGGTCTACATACATATACTTGAAAGGAGACTCCATTATACTTGTTTCGTAAGTGTCGTTTTTATAAGGCTTTTTTTACAGT
This sequence comes from Ectropis crepuscularia, assembly GCA_963693475.1. Lineage (NCBI taxonomy): Eukaryota > Metazoa > Arthropoda > Insecta > Lepidoptera > Geometridae > Ectropis > Ectropis crepuscularia. The sequence goes on along the minus strand of OY856339.1, from coordinate 29,679,588 downwards.
CAGTCGATGCTTTATATCATAAACAGTTCACCTTAAACAGGCCCGGAGTCCGAGCAGTGGGAATATTCCCACTCTCTGAAAAATCCACTATAATATTAGTAGGAGTAGGATATATAATATAAAAATTATATTTTGCAAATTTCTAGCTTCTAAATGACGTTTAACTTTCATCCCCTTTTCGACTCCTCACAGTTTCTTTTCGAATTAAAAAGTAGGCCATCTTTCTCAGGATTTATACTACCTACCGTTTGAACCTTTCATTTAAACCGGTTCATAGTTTAGACGTGAAAGCGTAGCATACAGAGTTACTTCCGCACTTATAATACTATAGTAGGGATGACATTATATCTGCCCGTGACGTCGAAAGCATCTTGTGTTATAAACGTAGGTGCTTAATGGCATATTTTGAATTAAAACAACAAAAGACAAAAACTAGCTAACAGTCGGGAGTTTAGTTTGAAGTTGGAACTGAACGTTGTGAAATTATATCAATTTGAATTGATTCAATAAGATAATGATTCGGAACCCTAGATGTGCCAATACAACTCCCTCTTGCCAGATTTAATTTGCCATATTGCGAAGCAAATTCATATTCCCGTCAAAGAATGTAAGTCGCGCTAAACTTGTAAATGAAAAACTTTGTAAGATTTGTTTATTTTTTATTTCTATAACGGAGGACGCCTACGAGTTTACCCGCCTTTGTACTCTTCAGTTAGGATGGCCATATTTTTACCTATACGCATTATACAACCTTGCATTTTTCCTGTACATCTAGCTCCTAAAAGCGACATGGTTTCATGGTCGACATTACAAAGACTCGAATGAAGAGGTTTTTTATTCATTTATACTATGGAGTTACGAGACGAGCAGAACATGTGCCTGATGGTAAGCAACACATAAAAAAAAGTATGTTAAGCGTTAGCGTCCCTAATTCGCTAACTGTGAATCAATTTTGATGGATCCATTTTGTTTGGCTATAGTTCAGAGGTGGTCCTATATTATACATTTTCGAAATCAAAATTCAAAATCGGTGTGGCGTTTAAATTATATCGAAATTCAAAATAGGTGTGGCGGTTTTTAAATATGAACAAAAAACTAAAATTCACTTTCATTTATCTAGATGACATAGATAGATATGTAGATTAACTCTTTATTTCACTTCACGAGTAAACAATGTTACAAAAATATACAAAGACTTAGCAAAATAAAGTAACAGTTGGCGACCTTATCGCTAAAAGCGATCTCTTCCAGGCAACCGCTGGATGGAAAAGGAGGAATGAATAAGAAGACGGGGAAGTACAAACAATAAGTGAAAGATATTTAGAAGTCTGTAAATATGAAAGTAGTAAAAATGACAGTGATAGATTCTTATGAAATTTTGTTCGAGTGTCTAAATTTAATTTGAAACTGAAGTCGGTTGTTGTTTTATCGGAAATAATCAATTAGTATTTCTCCAAGCTGTCTATCAGTCAGTCCGGGCAAAGTCTTTAAAAGGCTCTGTGATTGTAAAATTTTCCTTGAAAGTATAACAGGAAATCGGATTTAAGAAAGCTTTTTATGTCTTGTTATTGTTTCGAAATGACTTATATTTATTTGAATTGAATGTTAAATTTAGTTTCACATAAGCGGTCGAATTTATGTTCCCACTGCTGGGACTCTGGGCTCTCTCTGGCAAGGAGATTATATAGGCCATAATCCACCACGCTGGCCCAGTGTGGGTTGGTTGGTGGATGACATTAGACCTCGAAAGATTCTAGCCGACATCTTGTCGGCGGTTTCACCGAATGGCTGGCATCGACTTCAAATAGCGTGTAGTGCTATGCTAAAATGAGTGTGTAGAGCTTTTAATAATTATATTAATTTATTTTTCGCTTTTGAGTGCCTACGAGTATTTGTGGTTTTGAAGTCGGTTATACATTTACGGTTTCGTACATATAAAAAAAAATTGGCAGTCATAGGAACTGCCGATAGAAGTGAAAACTACTATATATACTATACTATATACTCAGAATTCTTAGCTTCTCTTCAGCTTACCTTGTAAACTACACGGATGTAACTGGAGGGCGTGGCCTCGCCATCATGGCATGGCCATCTAGAAATGCATCAGCATTTCCCATTGGCTCACGCATTTCTAGATGGCCATGCCATGTTGGCGAGGTCACGCTCTTTTAACATTTCCCATTGGCTGACGCATTCCTGATGCCCAATCGCCAAGGTCCCGAGTTTACCCTAAGATTTCTTATCATACCCAAGCGTGATGGTAAAATTCAATTTACACCCCACGAAAAATTTGTCTAGGCGCGCCTAAAGAAGTTTTCACTTCAATAATTTATTGTGGTACTTAATTCGTCGGTTTTTTAAGTAGTTCACAAATTACCTATATTAATAATCTGTGAAAATACCTACCTAAGTTGAGCTCTTATTACAGTTGGCATAATTTAGTGACTGAATTCACAAGCAAATTTAGAAGTAAGTAGTCGTCTGGATTCAGAAGCAAGTTAGAAGGAAGCAATACTCGCTTCTGATTTTAGTAAGATAGCCTACTGAATGCTATTACATTTCACTGAATTCAGTAGCGAGTAGCTACTAAATGTAGCCAAGTGTAAAGGACTTTATAAATAAAGAGTATCTATAGTCTATTTACCTATCAATCTTTTTTCGTCGCATGACGCTGTATTACAATTCTGACGTTCCATTTCGCGCCCAAATCCGACACAGATTACAAATAAATCCCGTTCCGATTTTCGTCCTTTGTTTGAAATTAAAACATTTTTATCCCGAAAAATGGCTGAAGCCTGAATAAACTGAATATCAAGTGAATATCATTGGGCCGGAGGAAATGGAACCGCTCCCGGTTCTTTGAAAGCGAAACGCGTGTCATGTTCCCGCCATTTTGGACCTGTTGCTATTCGGAAATGATGAAACTTGTTAATGTGTTTATGTAAATGACATTTTTAATTCAAGTTATAAATGGAGAGCCAAAAATCTACAAAGTTTGTGTACCTATATGGTTGGACTCTTTTTGCAGTGGTAGGAGTCTTTGCAGAGTCCGTCTGGGGAAGTAACACTCCTTTGTCACCTATTCTACCGCCAAGCAGTTTTGTGAAAACAACACTGTGTTCTGGTTTGAAGGGCAATGTTTCTAGAAAAATTACATGGCATGACCTGCTCGTCTCCTCACTCTAACCGAAAGTAGTTACATTTTTTAATTCTAAATAACACCGTACTCATAAAAAATCTTTTGTTTTTAAGATTTTGTCTGTCTGTCTATTTTTTCTCTGAAACGGCTCTTTACTTAGCTTTAGCCTACTTTGATTTTAGAAACAAGAACAATTAAAAAAATTATAAAACCCGACTAAAAAACAACACGTAAGAAAAACACTGTTGATTGAATTAAAATGCTTGAAATTATTCCAAATGGCATTTAACTACACAACATATTTACATATTTGTAATGCTCTTTAAATTCTCTGTATTTTGATACCCTACTCGATATGCTAGATAACATTTTTTTTTTCAACTACTCACAATTTTGCCTCAAAAATCGGCTATATTGATTTTTTTTATTTAATACCTATCTAAGGACACTTGGGTAATTGAGATAAATGTTACGATATCTGAATCGTCAAAATTCGTCCAGCCGTTTGGAAGATACGTGGGAATAAAGAAATTTACAAACATACAAGATACGCGCGAAAAACATAACCCTTCTTTCAGTTGGGTAAAAAAGAAGTCCACGAAAACAAACATGGCGTTAAAAATTGGTTAGACAAGTTGCGGGATAAGCCGCGGGGTGTTGCTAGTATTATTCAATACATTTTCGTTCAAATAAAGTGCAATTGAAAGTCGCGTGCATATTTCATAACTCCAATTAGTGCTCTCTCTGTGATTACGCAATAAAAACAAAAACACACCGATTATTTAGCTCAAGCGAACCGTCTGACTTCGCCTATGTTTAGTTACAAAACAATCTCATTTAAGGCGCGTCCCCTAGCAAAACGAGTTTTTGACGTGATAACGTCTTATAATTCGATGAAGCCGGCTGCACGCCCGCAAAACTGTAACGTTCCGCCGTTACCGTTAGTTCGTCTTCCGTGCCATGCGGACGAAGCTGAGCGCTGAGGGCGCCACCCGCCGAGTCGAGCGGTATCACTACTCGCGCTATCAGCGTACTGATTTCTTAAGACGTTGTCACGTTCCATCGTCAGTAAACCGACTTTACAGACAACCATTTTTTTGTCCAGTTTTCAGAGCTATCTACTCATTAGTCAAAACAAATATCAACGGGTAAAAAATACATTAAATTTCTACAATTGGCTTCAAAATGGTAGTTTTCTTTTTAGGGTTCCGTAAAACGTAAAAACGGAACCCTTATAGATTCGTCATGTCTGTCTGTCTGTCTGTCTGTCTGTCCGTCCGTATGTCACAGCCACTTTTTGCCGAAACTATGAGAACTACACTATTGAAACTTGGTAAGTAGATGTATTCTGTAAACCGCATTAAGAGTTTTATAAAAGTTAAAAAAAAAAAAATAGGGGTGCCCCCCATACTGAGAACTGAAACTCAAAAATTTTTTTTTCATCATACCTACACGTGTGTGATGTCTATCGATAGGTCTTCAAAAATGATGTTGAGGTTTCTAATATAATTTTTGTCTATACTGAATAATTTGCGCGAGAGACGCTTCCAAAGTGGTAAAATGTGTGTAACTTCTAAAGTAAGAAAATGAAAAAACTAAAAAAAATATATGATGTACATTACCATGAAAACTACCAACGAAAATTAGTTTGAACTCGATCTGATGAGTAGTTTTTTTTTAGTACGTCATAAATACACTATTATTAAAACTTCGATCAAAGTTACAACGAACTACAAGAACTATGTGTACTATGTATATTATGTTACTTGCTGCAACGGAACCCTTCATGGGCGAGTCCAACTCGCACTTGGCTACTTTATTTTGATAATGAATTTATTGTTTATATAATCTCCTCATAACGAAACCATAATAAATAGAAATAATTGTAATTAATAATTATCATGCATCTTCTCGAAAAACCGCCATTATTTGGATTTAATACTTACACCAACGGATAGTCAATTCTATTACGAACATTTTGGTAGAGATGTTTTTTTCAAAAGACCAAAATCTGATTTTATAAAGAGCTTATTCTATATACGAGTTATATATACGAGTAAATATATTATAAAAACTTGACTCTTATCTGTACGATACTATATAACTTTAGCTGCGTATCACTGTGAAGTTATGGACAGCCATGTTGCTTACCATCAGGTACATGCCATGCTCGTCTCGTCACTCTATAAAAAAAAAACAATCGGAAAACACGAAGCAGGGTGGATCCACATAAATACATTCACTCTCTCTTTTTAATATTAGTGTATATTAATAATTCTCTTCCTATCGTGTCCGCAGTGACCCCTGATTATGTATGTATAGGCTGTGGCATGTCGCACGCGAATACTTTTACTTTCGATGTCGAGTGCCGCGGCAAGTGATACTGTATGACGGTATACCTGTCCTACTAATATAAATGTCAATGTTTGGATGTTTGTTGCTCAATCACGGCGTAACGTATGAACGAATTGGGCTGAAATTGGGAACACAGTTAGATTACAGTCTGAAAGAAGACATTGGCTACATTTTACCCCGGTCACTATTGTGGTCACGTGATACATGATAAATAGGACATAAGACGAGATGCTCGACAATAATTGTTAAGGTTACGAAAATAAATTAAACAATATGAAAAGGAGCTATTATTCCAAAGTAATAATTGCTTTAATTTTCATGTAGTTGAACATCATAAATTTAAGATTTATTTTTCGCATATATGCTTCGCTAGGTATCTTACTGAACTACTCTGAACACTCCGGCGCTTCTACCGCCTAACTAAATCGGCTATCGCTTTGCTAATGCTGTCTCTATCATTTCAAGCGAAAAGAAAAGAGAGAGAAACATCAAAGCGATGACATTTTTCGTTCGGCGATAGACCCCCGGTTAAGTTTTGCAAAATTACCTTCAAGAAAACCTTTATTTCAGAAGTTACGGCAGTTAAGCTCTGCTCTTTACATTATTAATTATGCTTTTCAAGGCACCTTACACGCTCTATAATGATGAAGACCCTGGAATGTTCATTAAAACTGAGCACTTTTGCCGATACTAAGAACCGCCACCATGCAGAATGAAGGCTTCTAACTACGTGTTAGAAGACCCTCGCGTTTCTTGCAAGGAATCCGATGAAAAGCATTAAAAATACATTATTTTAAGCTATCATAGTTGTTTATTACACTAGTATTAAGTAGTCATTATTTAAGTACCCGCTGGAGGCTTGGTATTCTATCGAGAGACAGTGTAGATGTGTTTTACGATAATGGAGTCAAAACGATTTGTACACAGAAATACATACTCTTAACTGCGGAATTGCGAAAACAAACGCTAAAAGCAGTTCCATACTTATTGGAACTATATAGCCGGCAAAATGTATGCATGAATGTGGTGTTAAATTTTACAAGACGTTGAAGTTTTGTTTTAACCGGCTTCTAAGAAGGAATCATCATCATCATCAACACCCCACTAAACGTTCCCACTGCTGGGACTTAGAACCTTCTCTCGTAAGTAGAGAGTTAAGGCCATAATCCACCACGCTGGCCCAGTGCGGGTTGGCGGATGACACATGACTTCGAAAAATTCTAGGTACATGTCGGTTTCCTCACGATGTTTTCCTTCACCGTTTTAAGTTAGCGGCATTACGCACATGACTTCGAAAAGACAGTGGTACGTGAGGGGTTTGAACCCGGGGTCTCCGGATCGGCAGGCGCCGTTCTCCCGACTAGACCAACCGTAACTCAATAAATAAAAGCCAAGAAGGTATAGGTTCCAAGTATTTTTTAATGTAAGTATGTGCGTCGATAATTCCATTAATTAATCTGTGATAATTCCATTAAATTAAAAATGAAGGTTGGGTTGCGCGGGACCGTTCGTTGTGGAAATCTAGGGGGGAGGCCTATGTTCAGCAGTGGACGTCTTGCGGCTGATGATGATGATGAAACATGAAAGCTTAGAAAAGTTAATAATGGTCGGTCGCGTTGAAGGGAAGAGAGGTAGAGGCAAACCGCCATCCCGGTGGATAGACACCATCAAGAGATCTCAGCAAGGATAAACATCCAAACTTGCTTACGGTTGGCCCAAGACAGGAGTGCCTGGAGGAAGGTGGTTAAGGACGTCAATGGTAGTCACGACCCACAGTAATGAGGATACGATCAAGAAGAAGAATTCCATTAATGATGTATTTATTTAGTGTGATTTTATTGTGGTTGTCACTTCATTTCGTTTTTAAATAAAGTTTTTTCTCTTTAAACAAAAATAAAATAACGAAATAGTAGATCTTTGCTGCAAAGGCTTAGTATCCAGATGAGTAAAGTAAAGTAACACTGCTAGTCACTTTTTTAATTATCGCTTTATTTCAGTAGAACTCTTGAAAATACCAAAAACATAACGTAGTATGACATGTTTTTAATCATTTTTAAATATGTATTTTTTTAAGTTACAACAGGCAAACTGCACACAACGCAAAGCTGCCAAACAAAGTAAAAAAAAAACATTTAATCATTGAAAAAAAAATCTCATTGCAGTATTTAGTGGACTAATAAATTTTGATCAAGAGAAATTGAGAGCTATTTATGTAATAGCCCATGAAAAGTACAAAAGGATGTTTATGGCAGAAAACTCTTTTCATTACTCGGGTTCTCTCGCTTCCTCGTAAAACTGGAGTAATTGAATTATGGCAAATTGAGACGGTGATCCGCCATTCCGCTGTTTTCGACGATGAAACAAAATGCTAATGGCCGTACATTTTCAGTTTTGTATTTATTTTTCCTCGTCTACTCAAAAACGATTTTAAATTTTATCACAGGATTTGTGTAGGTAAGGTATGGCACGTATTTTTTTGTAAGACAAAAGTGTAATATTGCGAAAAAAGTAAGTACTTACTTAAGTTATGTTTTTCTATCAAAATGTGGGTAACTCTTGATATACCATTCATTTATTAAACAGCAGTGTCGGTAACAATAATAAATAGTATTTATAATATATAATATAATAATAATATATAGTAATATTGTTTTATTGCGATTTTTTTTGTTTTATCCCTGCTCAAAAAAAATCAACGCACATTGAGAAGTCCTTAAAAAAAAAAGATCGTGAACTCTATTTCAATAAATAAGTTAAATAATAATATCCTGAGATGTTGGAAAAGGCACATTTATTATGTCTTTTTTGTTTATGTTTAATAATATTAACGTATTAATTCCACCTAAAGATTTTCCTTAACGGACTACTCAAAGCTCGACAAGGCGGAAGACTAATACGCCCATAATCGCGGAGCATCGGCTAATACAAATCAAGATGTAATGGAGGAAGAAGTCGAAGTTATCTAAGATAAAAAATAACCACTTGGTATTAACATAAATCAAATTTATATTATAAATCGGAACAAACCCACAAATATCTCATTAATTATGTCCGCTTTAAATAAACTGATCGTACAAAAACTTACGCAATGAACTCAAGATGAAACAGATAATAACATAATATATTCGCGTCTCGCTGACATCTTTATAAACTGTTAAAACGCTATGTAACAGATATTATGCATTCCATACGATTACCGTAAACAAATGGTTACAATACCCAGTGACCAGTGACATAACGGCGAGGGATGTCAAGTACCACGGGCCCCCTGTACAAGAGGCCCCCTTTCGAAAACAGCAACACAAAAATTAAAAAAAAAAAGAAATTAATACTTCTTCCCTTTATTCCTCGTGGTTCAAGTTAGAAAACCATAGAATCCTATACTACTAATATTAAAATGTCAATGTTTGGATGTTCGGTCACAGAATAAATGTTAGGTTCGGTGCTCAATCACGTCCTTACGTATGAACCGATTGGGCTGTAATTTGGAACACAGTTAGATTATAAATTAATTTAAATAAATTAAAATTAAAATCCTTAATTTCAGATATATTATAGTCTGGAAGAACACATAGGCTAACAACGGGAACGGGAACTACGCGGGTAAAACTTACAATGTTTACTAAATCTTGACTCTAGGGTGTCGGTTTTTCGTGACGGTGAGCGCGCATATAGTAAATATTTATTAACGCACCAAAATACTTATTCAAAATTACAACAAATAATTTTTTTTTGTAATATATTTCTTAAATTTTTTATGAGTAGCACAAGCCTACTTTTTGTCCCACTGCTGGGACTCAGAACCTTCTCTCACAAATAATGATAAGGCCACCACAATATAATATGCAGTTATTTGGGATAAAAAACCACATATTTTGATAAATTGCAATGTGACGAATTTTATTCACAGGGCCCCCCAACTTAATATGCTACGGGCCTCCTTGATTTTAGTTACGACACTGGCAGTGACAACTCTCAACTGGCAACCCAACCCGGAAAACTGCGATGCGACAAAATGTCTTATGAAATAGTTCGCGCCACAATACAATACCGTTGACTAGCAGCGCCTCTACCGTGTTTTCTTAACTCTGAAAAATTATATTATGAAAAAAGCGTACTTCAACTTTTTTTGCCGGTAGTGTGGACTGTGGAAATCGTTACCATCACTCATTTCAATTTGTACATAACGTGACTGTCGTATCACCACAGCCTATTAAATCATACAGTAGTTCGACGAAGCCGTCTAGACGGGGCAATCGTGTGGGGCGTGCGGGGTGAGACGCGGGAAGCGTGATCCTGCATTGTCTACATTACAATGCTAGTATTGCAGGAGCGCGGCTCAGGGTTGACGTTTTCCGTATGTTTTAATTTTATTATGGTGCCACATTTTTAAAACTGCGTAGACATTATCGGCGTTTCTCCCAAGATCAAAGGCGATGAACTACTGGTAGTATTTCTTTGTACTGTGGTATTACTGACTGTTACTAAATAGTTTTTTAGTAGTGGTAGGACTCTTAGCAGAGTCCACCTGGGGAAGTACCACACCTTTGCCAAATATTCTACCGCCAAGCATTAATGTGCAAACATTACGTTGTTCCGGTTTGAAGGGCAATGATTCCAGAGAAATTACAGGGCTTAGAGACATAATATCTTAGATCTCTGGGTGACGAGCGCAGTGCAGTGCTAGGTAATGATTTGGACTATCATGTTCCAATAGCTGCGTGTTACTGTGCTGTTATGTGGCAGGCATGTTGCTTACCATCAGGCACATGACCTGCTCGTCTCGTCACTCTATGCTATAAAAAAAAAAAAGTTATTAATAAATGTTTAGTACAAGATTTTCGTCAGGTGATTCGATTTGTGGTACGGACTTGAGTTACGTTGCGATTTTGTAACTGTACAAGGTATTTAGCGAGGGGTTACAAATTTAATATGAATATTGGTCAAAGGTTGGAATGTTTAGCAGTAATTGATAAGATAATCATTACGTTTCGAAATTAGAATTTTGCGAATGCAATTTTAATCAAATCGCAATGCGTTCGAAATATTTTTGTGCAAAATTCAAAGAATATTACAATAGAACATTTCATGAGCAATTACTACGTGCGTTATGGGCAGGCATATTTAAATTGGAATATGTAAGTACGTGGAAAAATATAAGTTACGGACGGGTTTCGTACCTTTGATGTCACAATTGTGAAATCACAGGTTTATAACCACTAAACCACCAGAGCTTTCTGGAGTGAAATAATTACCTAATCTATGATTTTTTTAAATACAATAAAGGATAAATTGTTGAGATGAACGTGTTTACCGCGTGATGGTAAGCAACATACATATAATTAACGGCAAAGCGCTACAAATGAGACCTTTGCCAGTTATTCTGCCGCCAAGAGGTAGTGCAAACATCACTGTGTTCCGGTTTGAAGGACAATGTTTGAAGAGAAATTACAAGGCATAGAGATAGATCATCTTATATGATTGGGTGACGAGCGCAGTGATAGTTAAGTAATGATTTGAGCTCAACATGTTCCAATAGTTGCGTGCCACTGTGTGCTGTATGGGCAGGCACATGTCATGCTCGTCTTGTCACTCACTCTATACTAAAAACATAATTGGCAGTCATAGGAACTGCCGGTAGAAGTGAAAACTTATAACTCAGAATTTGATAGCTTACTTTGGAAACCGGAGGGCGTGGCCATGAGCATGGCCATGATCCCCAGTTTACCCGAAGATTTCTATCATTCCCGAGCGTGACGCTAGAATTCAACAGCCCACGAAAAATCTGCCTGAGGTGCGCCAAAATAAGTTTTACTTCAAAAATAAATCTGCGTTAAACGTATAAAACAACTACAAAAGTTGAGAAACAGACGCAGTTGTCATTACCGCTGACTTATTTAGTTTTAACGAGACTATTGACCTCTGTCCACAGCCTTGAGTACAACTCCCACGTAGTCGAAGCGCTAAATTGTTCAAAATCCAACAAATATAACTAAAAACATTTATTTACTTTGATATCAAACAAATTCACTGCCAATATCAAAGTAAATTTTAGATATTTCAATAAAGACAATTAATTAAATCGAAGGGATTCCCTTATCCCTTATATTGGAAGACTAAGGGTTTGTCCCGTCTTCGTCTGAATCCTACTAATATTTTATAATATGCGAAAGTTCGAATGTTTATTGTTAAGTCCAGTCGTAATAGCTGAACTAATTGGGTCAAAATTCAGAACACAGATAGTTTATAGGCTGGAACACCAAATATGCTATTCCGGGAAAATTACCGGAATGGGAACTATTCGGGTAAACCCGCGAGACACTGCTCTTAACTTATATTATTTTAAAGCTCTGATTGCGAGTTCGTCAACACATAATTTAAAACAAGATTTCCTTGAAGAATACCGTATTTTTATAGGGATAAAAGATCGAAATGCTACTACAAATTATTAAAATCTGAGTGCCAAATTTCATATCTAATTTTGGTAGGTTATTTATTAAACAAAATTGAAATATCGTTTTTGTTTATTAAACAAAATTGAAATATCGTTTTTGTTTAATGTAAAATAATACTTGTTGTTTGGATAAAATATCAAATTTATTCGCAAAGCAATAGTGACCATTTTTAGGGTTCCGTAAAACGTAAAAACGGAACTCTTATAGATTCGTCATGTCTGTCTGTCTGTCCGTCCGTATGTCACAGCCACTTTTTGCCGAAACTATGAGAACTACACTGTTGAAAGTTGGTAAGTAGATGTATTCTGTGAACCGCTTTAAGATTTGAACAAAAAAAATTAAAAATAATTCAAATTAGGGTTGCCCCCCATACTGAGAACTGAAACTCAAAAGTGTTTTTTTCATCAAACCTACACGTGTAGGGTGTCTATTGATAGGTCTTCAAAAATGATGTGCAGGTTTCTACAATCATTTTCGTCTACACTGAATAATTTGCGCGAGAGAGACTTCCAAAGTAGTAAAATGTGTGTCCCCCCCCTCTAACTTCTAAAGTAAGAGAATGAAAAATCTAAAAAAATATATGATGTACACTACCATGTAAACTACCAAAGAAAATTGGTTTGAACTCGATCTGAGGAGTAGTTTTTTTTTAGTACGTCATAAATACACTATTATTGAAACTTCGATCAAAGTTACAACGAACTACAAGAACTATGTGTACTATGTATATTATGTTACTTGCTGCAACGGAACCCTTCATGGGCGAGTCCAACTCGCACTTGGCCACTTTATTTATTAGTAGAGAACGTATTTTTATAACGATTTACAACGGTACCGGTAAATAAAAACAAACTAAGCAATTTCTTACAGCTAAGTATGTTTTTAAAATCTCATTGTAATATTTCTAGAATTTTAAATTTAATTTGAAAAAAATCTAATTAACAAAAATCAAAGCACCCATTAGATTTAAGATTTATTATCAAAGGGACTTGTATATTTCATTCCACTTTATAGCCAAATTAAAATACTGCGAAATTGACAATTTTCTTTGTTAATTCGAAATTAATTGTTGATCGTAATGGCTACATAACTGAAACAAAAGCCATTTTGGATTTAATGAGAGATTCAAGTAGTAATAAAGATTATATTAGATGAAAGGACGTACCAAAGTTATTTAATGTCACCTCTGGGTTTCGGATCGTCTGTCATAGATTCTATTAATAATTATTCCGATACTTAAAATAAATTAAGTAGAATTGTATTAATAAATCTGTAGGTATAGGCATGGCTGGCATGGCTTGGTTGCGATCTACGATGGAGCGTGCTTACCTAGAAGAAACCGATTCACTCTCGATTTGAAGACACTACTTTTGGGGCAAACCCACTCAGGCAACCCATTCCACAACCTAGACATTCCTATCACAAACGTGGAGTCAAATATCTTCGTTCGTGTTTTTGGAACATCTATATATATAAAAGCGAAAGGTCACTCATCAAAGAATCTCAGAAACTACAAATGCTAGGAATCTGAAATTTTGCATGGAGGTCCCTTTTAGCACGTAGGCGCTCGCTAAGACGGGGTTTCGCGAAATTCAACCCCTAAGAGGGTGAAATAAGGGATGAATGGTTGTATGAAAATTCGTCATTTTCAAAGTTATCAAATTTCATGACACGAAGCAATTAAATGTTTGTTCTATCAATTTTGTAATTTGGAACTGTACGGGGGTGAAATTGGGGTTGAAATGGGGGATGAATGTCAATATGGAAGTTCCCGAAACGTTGAAGATAAAACCATGAAACTCTGTATATAGACAATTGACACGAAGCAAACAAATGTTTGTTCTAGCAATTTTGTAATTTCGAACTGTACGGGGATGAAATTGGGGTTGAAAAGAGGGATGGAAGTATTTATGTAATTACCCAACCGTTGAAGATAAACTCATGAAACTCTGTATATAGACACTTGACACGAAGCAAACGAATGTTTGTTCTAGCAATTTTGTAATTTCAAACTGTACGGGGGTGAAATTGGGGTTGAAATGGGGGATGAATCTCAATATGGCAGCTCCCAATCGTTGAAGATAAAACCATGAAACTCTGTATATGGGCACTTGACACGAAGCAAACGAATGTTTGTTCTAGCAATTTTGTAACTTCGAACTGTATGGGGATGAAATTGGAGTTGAAATGGGGGACGAATGTTTCATACGCTTTCACTCTTAAACAACTGAACCGATTTTGATGAAATTTTATAAAATTGTTTTATTAGAAGGTGTTTTTAGTAACCGTATACATATGTGTCTGGGTATGCAAATAGGTATTACCTTACTGCCTGAGTTACCTTAGTTATTTCGCGCGGACGAAGTCGCGGGTAACAGCTAGTCAACCATAAAACGATGTCACTTTTTCGATATACGACAAATCCGATAGAAGAACGAGCAAGGTGGTATTAGATCATGCAGATCAGTTGCACACTCTCCGAAGTGTATCCGATAAAAAACCCGATAAGCTAGCAATTTTGTGGCGATGTTCAAGACTGAAGTCTTAATACAACAGTGTCATTGCCTATGAGCCTTTTGGCTTTATTTAACATTAGTAGGTACTAGTAGGTAGTAGATAAGTTACGGTGGTCTAGTCGGGAGAACGGCGGCTGCCGATCCGGAGACCCCGGGTTCAAACCCCACACGCACCACTGTCTTTTCGAAGTCATGTGCGTAATGCCGCTAACTTAAAACGGTGAAGGAAAACATCGTGAGGAAACCGACATGTACCTAGAATCTTTCGAAGTCATGTGTCATCCGCCAACCTGCACTGAGCCAGCGTGGTGGATTATGGCCTTAACTCTCTCCTTGCAAGAGAAGGCCCCGAGTCGCAGCAGTGGGAACGTTTAGTGGGCTGTTGATGATGATGAGTAGGTAGTAGGTTATAGTAGTACATAAGTAGGATTCTAAAAACGCGTCATTGTAGATAGAGTAACAGTTTATCGAACTGGACAAATCGATGACGCGTGAAGGCTCTACCCATATCAAACAAGGGAAAATGAAATACATCGGGGCATTGGAGTGGAAAAAATTACTGTTGTGTGAAAAATACTTTGCTCTCTCCAGATATACGAGAAATACTGGGATCTGGATGGACGAGGAATTTTCCCAGCTACTAGGGTAACATAGCGATATCCGTACATGTTTTAAAATATATCCTTTGTTAGAATAAATATTACTATTTATCTTCTGTTTTGTTATAATAAATTGTTTTTTAAGTTTTAAAAAAATATTTTTTTAAACAAGACTAGCTACCTACCTACTTTTTTTTTTTTTTAAATAAAGAGTGACGAGACGAGCAGGACATATGCCTGATGGTAAACAACATGCCTGCCACATAACAGCACAGTGACACGCAGCTATTGGAACATGAAGAGCCCAAATCATTACCTAGCACCGCACTGCGCTCGTCACCTAGAGATCTAAGTTGTTATATCTCTAAGCCCTGTAATTTCTCTGGAAACATTGCCCTTCAGACCGGAACACAGTAATGTTTGCACATTACTGCTTGGCGGTAGAATAATTGACAAAGGTGTGGTACTTCCCCAGGCGGACTCTGCTAAGAGTCCTACCACTACAAAAGTACCTATTACTTACTAGTACCTACCCTGCGCGCGTTGCTACGCTACCTGTCGAAAATTGGGAGAAATCAAAAAAATCAAATCGAGAGTGAATCGGTTTCTTGTAGGTAAGCACGCTCCATCGTAGACCACATCGCCGCTTAACATCAGACGAGACGGCGGTCAAGTGTATACATATAATAGTTAAAAAGATGATAAGATAACCTGGAAAGTACCTGTTTCCTTTAGATTTGAAGAAACCCAGGTTGTACCTGTCGAGAAACACACAATCGGGCATAGCATTCTAGTACTTAGCAAAAGAAATGTTTGAAGTTAATCCACTCCACTGGTAAGTTGACCTGCTCCTCTGATCGTATTTCGGTTCTAAGTTGCCTTGAATTGGCTGAATCATATTGCATAAGGTCATCACTGACAGCAATAGGTATTTCTTATACAAACGTTTAGAAACAAGTTGCATTCTTAATCTAGACTCGATTTAAAATCTAGACTTCACGGTCTATCAGTCTGACCTTTGTATTTCAAATACTGTATACAGGGTGATTGATTGCAGTCTTAAATCTCTTGGCGGATGTTTTTGTTTTAATTGACCTCAAAGAGTTTAACAATTCGTCGCAATCTTTTTTTTTCTTTGTATGTTCACTGAAATACCTATATGCTACAAACAGTTTGAATTTCTTTGTTTTCCTATAGATCTGTCATTCTGTAAACCTCTCTTTTTTCAATTATATTATACGTTAGCCGCCACTTATATGGTTCGGTTTTGAACTCCGTATGCATGAATAAATATATATTTATGCGTGTGTAGATCTACCCGTTTGCCATTACGACTGGCTTTTACCGTTAAGAAAGACATCCTTAGGAAATCTATGTTTCATATTGCCAAATTTCTCCAAAAAAATAAATTTACATTGGCCCCAACTTTTTCAAAATTACGAACTTTATTATTTGTACTTTTTACTTCTTATTTGCACACTCCGTATTCTGACTCTTTCATATGTTATTTTCCATCTTCAGGTTGCTTAAAAGAGATCGCTTTCCGCGATACGGCCGCCAACTGTCGCACTTGTTTGCAAAGTACCTATTTAGGTTTTATTCTGTGTATCCTTTGCTTGGTGCATCACTAAAATGTATCTATCTATTATTCGTAAAATTCTTCATTAAATTTCTAAACAATAGAATTTGTTATAATCATAGAAGGATTGCTCTAATTTCTAATCTATGCTTAAGGAAATTATCTTTATTATCTCACTGATGGGCAAAGGCCTTTTGGCGTAGACCTTCTGTCTAATAAGCCCGACGATTAACGGAGTTTTTTTACCCAACTGAAAGAAGGGAAGAAAGAAGAAACTGTTTTTGCACGTAACTTGTATGTTTGTAAATTTCTTTATTCCCACGCATCTTCCAAACGGCTGGATGGATTTTGATAAATAAGATATCGTTTGATTCATCTCAATCGCCTAAGTATCCTTAGATAGTATATAATGTTTTTTTTCAGTTTATTTTTTGCAGTCGTGTTTTTTAATGGAAGTTATTTGAAGTCATAGTGCAGCTTTGCTACAACATTAAATCATGCAAGAATTTAGAACACTCAAACTAACACCCTGTATCTGTCTGCTCAAATAATACAAGCTATATATATTCTACTGATCTCGACCTTTGTTCAGGATGCAGGACATTTAGATAGTCTCTTCTGTATGTGAAGGTAAAATGGCTCGTTTATATTTATGATGCTAAATCAAAGAATTATTGAGTTTTAGTGCGAAGATCCATCATTTTAATTAAGTATAATTCGTAATTATTATTTATGGCGGCCATGAATTTAATTTAGCAAAATTAATATCTGCTGTGGGTTTCATAGCCTCGAGGGACGATTAATGTTTGTTTGATATCTCATCAAAACTATCTATACTATCATCATCATCATCATATCAGCCAAATAACATCCATTGTCGGACGAAGGCCTTCCCCAAAGATTTGCGCCGGTCACATACAACGATTTCCGGCGACCTTTACCAGATCGTCAGTCCATCTTGTGGGTCTGCGAATACTGCGTCTTCCGGTACTGTCCTAATGGTCTATCTCTACTAATTTTATAAGTATTACAAATAAATTAATTGCCGTTATATCCTCACACTAACTGACTACCTGGTTGACTAACCTGGCTTCCAAATTTACTTCTGAATTTACTCACAAAATTTTGCCAAGTTTTTGTTTTTAAATAATAAAAGATTTTGACGGATCGAGCAGGACATGTGCCTGATGGTAAGCAAAATGCCTGTGACATAACATCAGTGACACGCAGCTACTGGAGTATAAAGAGTCCAAATCATTACCTAGCACCGCACTGCGCTCGTCACCCAGAGATCTAAGATGTTATATCTCTAAGCCCTGTAATTTCTCTGGAAACATTGCCGTTCAAACCGGAACACAGTAATGTTTGCACACTACAGCTTGGCGGTAGAATAACTGGCAAAGGTGTGGTAATTCCCCAGGCGGACTCTGCCAAGAGTCCCACCACTACATAATAAGCCAAGTTTAATAAATAAGCCTTTTATTACCAGCTAAGCTTCGATATCAGTTCGAGAGTTTATTCATAACGGTGGGTACAATATTTCCTTTCGGCAGAATAAAGGAGTTCTGCTTTACCCTGTCATCGATCAATTACTCTGATTTGCCCTCAGACGACCGAACACGTTGCCTCTAACTAAATAAAGGTGCTAAACGAAGATTGATCACACTGTCCAATTGTCCCTGATTTTACTGAAACTTGACATTTTTTGTGAATTTACTGAATATGTTGTTTATTCCACGTAGAATTAAGTTGTATAAAAATAAGGGTCTATATGTAGTAGCATAACAATTTTTGTACTAATTTAGAAAGGCATAACGTTTTTAGGACTAATGATAATTTACCATAACAACTAAACGCATAACTGTTTTCGCATAATGTATACTAGCATAACCATATACCTACATCATAACGATAACTTACCATAATGTTTAAACACATAACCATATTATATATCATCAACATAACTCAACATAATGTTTAAAGGCACATATTGAGAAAAACAGACAGTACACCTAAGAAATATTTATGCACTTTTTGACTCCGGGTGGGCTCCCGCCAGAATCTCTGCGGTTAGCCCTGAGTGTCGCTTCTCCATACTCGGCCTGCGCTCCACTACGGAGGTGGCCGTCTCGCTTCGACCGCCACCTCCCCCTACGCTTCGCTTGGCCTCGCATGGCTCGCTCCACTCAGGATCTCCTTTGAGCTTTTGGCTCCCGCATTTTTTATATACACTCTAGGGGTAGTAGCGACAAGACTAGTTGGAGTCGGGGTGCTCCGAGTCGGATCTGGGTCCTATGTCA
The DNA here is from genome assembly GCA_963693475.1 of Ectropis crepuscularia. Taxonomy (NCBI): domain Eukaryota; kingdom Metazoa; phylum Arthropoda; class Insecta; order Lepidoptera; family Geometridae; genus Ectropis; species Ectropis crepuscularia. The sequence goes on along the minus strand of OY856339.1, from coordinate 29,660,645 downwards.
CCTGGGTCTATATTTAGTAGCACAACAAATAAATAAATAATGCCCAAAGACTATTATGTGTCTCATCAATATGCCTAAAGACTATTACGCGTCTCATCAATAGTCGAATCGAATGTAGTACAATAGATTGTTGAATTGTTATGCTTAAAACACAAACATTATGCCAAAAAATATTTATGCAAAAGTTGCATTATGACACTATAATTATATTATGCTACATTAATTGTGACAAAGTACATAGGTACTTACAGTAGTGGTAGGACTCTTGGCAGAGACCGCCTGGGGAAGGACCACACCTTTGCCAGTTATTCTACCGCCAAGCAATAATGTGCAAACATTACTGTGTTCCTTTTTGAAGGGCAATGTTTCCAGAGAAATAACAGGGCTTAGAGATATAACAACTTAGACCTCTGGGTGACGAGCGCAGTGCAGTGCTAGGTAATGATTTGGACTCTGCATATTCCAATAGCTGCATGTCACTGTGTTGTTATGTGGCAGGCATGTTGCTTACCATCAGGCACATGTAATGCTTGTCTCGTCACTATTTATTAAAAAAAAATACACAAGTTAGGACAAAAAAATTATGCGTTTGAAATGGCACCCTAGAAATAATTGTTTAAAAAAAATTGGCAGTCAGGTATTTATTATATTTAGCAAATTTTATATTATATTGTATATATAGCAAATTTTGAGTCGGTGTTTGAGGCACGCTGAAAACTTGTCACATAACGCTACCAGCCAGGTCTGCATTTCCATGTTGGGGTATAATAGGAGAGCTATGTGACAAGTTTTCAGCTTGCCTCAAGTAGCGACCTAAAATTTGCTGCTAGCTCTCGGAATAGCATGGGTTGGGCGTACTTCTGCCACATAATAAATATTAGTACAAGTACAGAAGAATCACTTAGCGAAAACAATAATATAAATAGCGACTCTTGCTGGGACACAACAAAGTGCAATTCAGCTCGCATTAGCGCTCAATACCTATCGCGATATTCACCTAGACATTTGCGCTCTCTTCTAACGCGTAACTCTGTCGCTGTCTGGCGCGGAATGATGCGAAGGGGTTGTCGACATATCTAATACATTATGCGCGGGAAACGTGTTGCGCGAGCTCTCAGTCGTGCGTCCGACAACCGACTGGCAATTGTTCCGTGGGAGTAACGGTCTAGCGGTAGGCTAAAACCGCGCGACCTTGAGAGAGTGGTGATGCTCTGCTTCTGCCTGTAATCTGCCTTGTTTACATTCAAACACTAGACAACAATAATTTTTAAACATGTTTTAAATCTGTAGAGTAGTTGCACCCGCGGTGACAATTTCTTTTATGCTACGTTTCTGCTCTTATTTGTTCGTAACACGTTAAAATGCAGATTTTATATTTCGATTTCTGCTATGACAGTCCCCGAGCGACATCACAACGCTGGAATGAAACTTCTAAATTCAAATTTTAAAACGTGGCATTTAAAAAATATTCGTTTTGCATTTATTTCCTAAATCCTAATGCTGGCTCTGCACATAGATGTTCCCCGGTGAAGGACTATGGCATTGACTCACCCCTGAGCCGGCCCCGAGTCTCAGCAGTGGTGACATAAAGTTGTCTGCTTAGGGTCGTGTGATTTGATCGCGCCAGCGGTAGATTGATAAATTAACTATAATGTAACAACCACGTTAGTTATGATAAGTATAAGCAGCCCACTAAATGTTCCCACTGCTGGGACCTGGGCTTCGGGGCCTTCTCTCGCAAGGGGCGAATCAATGCCATAATCTTCCATCATGGCCCAGTGCCGATTGACACAGGACCTCGAAATATTAGAGAATCATGTCGGTTTCCTCACGATCTTTTCCTCCACCGTGTTTAAGCTAGACAGTGGTGCGCAAGGGATTCAAACTAGGGGCTATGAATCGTTAGTTTCCGTTCTTGGGACGAGATAGAGATAGAATAACATACGTCAATAATTATATAGCAAAAATGTCCGTCAATTGTTTATTAACTGTTTTAGTAAATCCAAGTGAAGCGCCAGCATGATTTGTTAATTCCGTTTATTCCCTGGGCAGCTTGGCACTTTTAACGAAGTTATCGTCGATGGCACAGCGCCAGTTAACGTTTACGTTCGCCTAACTTTATTGGTTTAACAGTTTTCAACTTTTATTTATTTGTAAATATGTAGAGCAAAAGTTGTGAATTCCACGACCGTGAACGTTGAAAGTTAAATCAGAATAAACAAAAGTGGAGTTAGTGAATGACTCATGACCCCAAAAATACACGAATTCGTCAGTTTGCTCCAGGCGCGGTCCCAGCCTCGAATTTTGGGGGGGGTCACCAGTACGCAGCCTCAGATTTGGGGGGGGGGGGGTCACGAGTATAAATACCATAAATCGAGTAAAAATACTACTAGTAGCGCCCCACGATTTTACCCGCGTAGTTGACACTCCAGTTGTTTTCCCGCGTTTAAAAATAGTTTATGTACTACCTACTAGACATTTTGATTTTTTTTAGATTTTTAATGTACATGGGACACTCAGAAAGTTTTGAGAAACTAAAAAACTAACTTGTATGAAAAAAAAAACATTTACTAAATCTTTTCAAAAAACTCTCCACCAGCCTCTATACAAAGTTTCATGCGTCTGAACCAATTTTCAAAACATTTTTTCCAGTCCTCCGCAGACACCTCTTCCACGGCCTTCTCAAATGCTGTTAGCGCGTCTACCGGCGATGGAAACTATCCCTATGAGCAGATTTTTAATTTTAGGGAATAAAAAAAAACACACGGAGCCAAATCAGGACTGTAAGGAGGGTGCCCCAAGACTTTGACCGGTGTGAAGTCCAGGAAGTCCCTCGTTTTGATCACAGAGTGCGCGGGCGCGTTGTCGTGGTGAAGAAAGACCCCACAGAGCCCGGTGTTCGCTTGTTTCTCATTGCAGAAAAACTTCTGGCAAGCATTTTATGCTTGACCATTCGGCGTTGATACTGCTTTGGGCTCGAAGTGGAATGGAAATTAGGTACCCCGTCAAAGTGAAGAAACTAGCGATTAAAATTTTCTTTGCGCTCCTCGATCGCTTCACTTTCTTAGGTGTTGGTTCATTTTGAAACAGCCAAACTGTCGACTGCTTTGTTTCTGGATCGTATTGATTAATCCAGGATTCGTCACATGTCACAATTGTCGTAAATGCGCCGTGACGAGCCTGCATCAAATTTTTGTATCATATTACGGCACCAATCCACACGGGACTGCTTCTGAGCTTAGGTGAGGTTGTGCGGCACCCAGCGGGAAACTATCCTCCTTACGCGAAGGTGCTCGTGCAAAATCTTGTGAACACTTCCTGAACCAATCTGCAGAGTATGCTGAATCTCTTCGTACGTAATGCGTCTGTTTTCTTGAATTACATTTTTTACTGCCAGCACACTTTCTTCGGTGACAGCCGTCGTAGGACGACCACTCCTTTGTTCAACCCCCAAAGTAAAACGACCGCGTTTGAACTCGCTATACCAGCGGTAGATGGTTGCTATTGAATGTCCTTCATCCATCAAAACAATTCGAAGTCGATCAAATGACTCGTCAGGTTTTAAGCCACATTTGAAATCGTAAAAAATCATAGCACGAAAATGTTCTCGACGCAGATCTATTTTTAATAAAACAAAAAAAAATATTGGCTCTCATAAAAGTGCGGAGGGAAATTTGAAAATTGAACAGCTGTATTTATACTTTTAAATAATCGAAGTTTTCAAAATAATTACAAGTGTCTTATACATAAAAACTTTTTTTTGCTAAACTTTCTGAGTGGCCTGGTATATGATTTTGGGGGGGGGTCATGTCCCCCGTGACCCCCCCCCCCCCTGGAGCCGCGCATGGTTTGCTCATGATGTTTTCCTTCACCACTAAAACCAGTGGCGACGATAAACTTGTACATCTGTATATGAAAAAATACGCAGTAGTGTAGGCGAGATACGAACCTAGAACTTCATGATTGCGAAATCGAACGTTCCAGCCACTTGGCCTTTAAAAAGCTCTCTAAAAGTGAATGCTGTCCGTGACGTTTTAAAATTGTTAAATTTTATTGGCAAATGTAGGGTTCCTTAGGGAATTGCCCTATTGTAATTCTACGCGGACGTAGTCACGGGCAGATGCTAGTATTGTGATAGTAGTAATTTTTAATGATTGATCTTCGATCTTCTGCGTATTTCCGCGTTTCGGATTTTGTCCCGCAGTGTAATTCCGAGCATAGCTCTCTCCATTGCTCTTACTCCATTTTTAATAGTAATTTATTATTCAAAAGCTTACATTTCTATGTAGTTACACCAAGATGGCATTACTAAACAAGAACAAAATACAATTTCAGCTTCAAGACGTTCACTGAAACCTAGGTTATCCTGTGTCGTGGGTTTCAGGCTCTCTTCTAAACAGAGTAATTTTGATGAAGTTACAGATAAAATTACAAATGAAAATAGAATTAAAGAAACAATGAAATCTAAAGAATGTGAAAGTACGTTACATAAATATGTATAACTACTTAGCCATTTAAAATCTCCGAACACTCGCTCAGATCTCCACATGTTCCGTATAATCGGGCAACATTATATCGGCCGCGAAAAATCATAGCGGATCTATGTTGACAGCCGGCTGTCAAGTGACGTTGTCTCGTTTCGCCGGTACGTTCGAGCCACTCCTTGTTTTTTTTTCTAACCTGGTTTGCTTTTCTGGATAAAAGTGTTATAGTGCTACGGGAATAGACTATTGGCGTGAACTGTGTTAATTACTACTGGATTAGTGCTGGAATATTATTTGTGAAGTGGCTACTGGATTGGCCCTTTTCTACAACGCCGGACCGTTGCTTCTGCTGGAACGGGAATTCGGGAGGTCGCCTCGATATCGCCTGGTTTGGTTCTTCCCACATTCCCATTTGATCCCTACCTACATTCCTGTCGTATCAAACTGGGCTTTGGACGACGCCGGGAACCCTACGTAAGTGATTTCTTTTCGGTACCTTGTTTGCAATTAGGGGGTAAATATTAAAATCGGTATAAAAGCAAAATAATAATGTTCTAGACTTGCTATGGGCCCCAAGTCGGTATTTCTGGCATAAATACTATACATTTTTTGGTAGATTTACCGTATATTTAACGTTATAATTAACCGCGCTCTGCGGTTAGCCGTAAATACCCCTTTTTTGGTTTTAGTTTTCTGGGAAAATATATCGGGTAGGCCAGATATTTGGGGGTTCCCAGTTTATAATTTCTCCCCAAACTGTCGGGAAATTGGTATTAAGTGGTATCCGGCTTAATAGGTTGCGGATATAATTGTTGTGACATTGTCCGAACTTTAGGTTAATTTAAAATTTAAATTTAAATTTAAAATGGCTTCGGATTTGGCCAACCAGCTCCGGTGGTTTGAATCCTTGCAAGGATTGGTCGGCAGGAGAGACCGGGAGGAGGCGCTGCTAAACAGGGCAGAACAGCTCGACAGGCGCCTGGAGGTCGCTGAGAGGAGCACAGGATTGCTGCGGGATGCAAGGCCGCCTCCACCTGAGGAGCAGATGGAGAGGATCGACGCGGACATGCGGCGGATCCTGGATTTGTACGACGAGGTCTCCGAAGGGGTTCGCCAGCTGGAGAGGTCTCGTCAGGGAAGGGCGAACTCGGGACCCGTCATCAGGAATGCGGGTTCGGGTGTAGTGGGACGCCTTCCCACTCTGGACTTGCCCAGGTTTACAGGGAACCTGCGGGAGTGGAGCGGCTTCCGGAGCATGTTCGCCTCTCTCGTAGATTCACGCACGGACTTGACGAGGGCGGAGAAGCTGGCCTATCTCCGCACGTCACTGGAGGGTGAGGCACTCTCCCTGATCCAGCACCTGGAGCTGGACGACGACAACTTCGGCACGGCGATGGAGTTGCTGGATACGAGGTTCCAAAACCCTCGGCTCCTCGCCGACGCTCACGTGTCCCAAATACTGGGGCTGCCGAAGGTGACTGAGAGGTCTCAGTTGAGGCCGCTAATTCTCACGCCCGTGAAGGTGGCGTACAACGCCTTGCGCAGCTTGGGACTGCCAGTAGAACACTGGTCGTTTCTTCTGGTCCACATTCTGCTGGGCAAGGTGCCGCTGGAGTTGCGCGCCCGGTTCGAGCGGGAAAGGGGCCTTCACGGCGACCCGAAGGTCTTCCCCACGTTTGAGGAGCTGCTTCGGGTCCTGGAGTGGGAGGCGAGGATGGTCGAGTCGGCGCCGCAGGAGGCGCAGCCCGCCGCTTCAGCTCGTGGCCCTGCCGGAACAGGACCGCGACCTACCAATTCCCGCACTCAGGGTGGGGTGAAGCGGACGGCGACGGTGACGAGTGCGTCGGAGCAGGAGTGCCCGAACTGTGGCCAGCCTCACGCGCTGGTGCAGTGTCCGGCCCTGCTTGCGCGGACGACTTCTGAACGACGAGGGATCGTTCGGAGGTTGCGTCGGTGCTACGGGTGCCTGGGGGGTAATTTGTTCAATGACTGCCCCACGGCACGGCCGTGTCCTGGGTGTGGGGGACCACACCACCAGCTCTTGTGCGTCAGGAGCGATGGTGCTGGTCGACAGCCCTCAGGGAGGGGGCCCTCCACGGGCGGGGGCGCTCCCACGCCGAGCCACGCATTGTACAACAATGAAGTGGCTACAGCGTGGAGTACACCCCCTCCACCCCAACTCCCGGCAGCACCGGGCAGCCCAACAAGGGGCGTCTTACACGTGGCTCGGTCACCGACCTCACAGCCCGCGCGGACGCGGGCGAACTGGAGAGGTGGAGGGGTGATACCGGAGTCACCACGGGGGCCACCTCCCCAGCGTTATCCTTCTCCGCCGCTGGATCCGCGATTAATGCAATGGAGGGCGTACACGCCTCCCCTCCATGAGCATCCGAGGCTGGACTACCACCCGCCCTACTTTCAGTATGGCAGGGCAGCTGGATATGCCCCCCCTCCGATGGCCCTTATGACTCGGCAGCCATACTGGGCTGGGCCCTGTAGTCCGACGGGTTCGGACGGGCCTCGGAGGGATTGACTAGCCTCCGTTCCCTTGGCACAGGATCAACCGGTGGTCCTGCTGCCCACCCTCTGGTTAAGGGTTTGGGGTCCAAGAGGCGACTACGTCCGGATACGAGCGCTCTTGGACACAGGGTCCCAGGGGTGTATTTTGACAACCCGGGTTGCTCATCGCCTGGGCCTGGCTAGGTTTCCGTCACCGACTCCGTTGCGAGGAGTCGGGAACACAGAGGTGCGGTTGGCTGGACAGACCCGCCTCTCCTTCTCGTCCGTACATTCCTATTCGGAAAGGATTGCGGTCAGGGCCACCGTCATGGATTCGGTTGTCGGTTGGCTTCCTCAGGCGGACATAGATCCGGATCTTTTGTCGTGTACTAAGGGTATCAGGTTGGCGGATCCCCGCTTCGGGATGGCGGGTCCGGTAGATCTTTTGTTGGGTTCTGATGTACTGGGTTACATCATGAACGGGAAGCCTAGACTGTTGGACCAGTCTTCGCTGATGGCGCTGCCCACCATCTACGGGAACGCCATTTTGGGAATGGTGGATGAGTGGCAGCAGTCGAATCAGGCTTCTTTTACGGGAACGGCCCTCGCTCAGATCATGCAGAGGTTCTGGGAGATCGAAGAGCCGCCTACCGTGTCTCGGCTGGATCCCGAGCACGTGGAGTGTGAGAACTTTTATCAGGCTCACACTCGGAGAATGGTTTCTGGGCGATTGGAGACTAGGCTGCCTTTCCGGGATAACCCCCCGCGTCTGGGCCAGTCTCGATCATTGGCCGAGAAAAGGCTCAGGTCCATGGAGCGACGCATGGCTCGAGACCCTTTACTTCGGGAAAAGTACATCGAGTTCATGAGGGAGTATGAGGCACTGGGCCACATGTCTCCGGCTCGCGACGACTGGTCGACCATGGACCACTACTTTTTGCCTCATCACGCTGTTTTGAAAGCGTCGACAGGCAAACTCAGGACGGTGTTCGATGGATCCGCTCCGACTTCGACAGGAGTGTCACTGAACCAGTGCCTCCACGCTGGACCGAAGTTACATCGGGATATTGTAGACATCATCCTGAATTTCCGTAGGCATCAGGTGGTGTTGGGAGCGGACATCCGTATGATGTTCCGACAAACGGTCATACACCCCGAGGACAGGAGGTTCCAGTTGATCCTCTGGCGGGAAAGTCTTCAGGACCCTATGATGGTGTATGAGTTGAACACCAACACCTATGGGTTGAGATCAAGCCCCTTCATTGCAATCCGCTCACAGCTGGAGTTGGCGGAGCAAGAACGGGCTCGGTACCCACGTGCAGCCGCAGTTCTGGAACGCGACCTGTACGTGGACGACGTTTGCACTGGTGCGCAGACGGTGGAGGAAGCTCTGTTGCTCCGGGATGAGCTTACAGAGCTTCTCGCATCTGGAGGCTATGAGCTTCGGAAATGGCTCTCTAACGACCCCAACGTCCTGGCTGGTATCCCGGACGATCACCAGCAGGATCCGGGGCTCTTCGAGGAAGGTGACGATCCGCACGGGATTGCGGTTCTGGGCATGCAGTATCAACCGGTTGCTGACATCTTCACCTTTCGGGTGGCACTGGAAGCCACACGCGCGTGGACGAAACGGACGGTTTTGTCCACCATCGCCAGGATGTTTGATCCAAACGGTTGGATCAGTCCGGTTCTGTTCGCAGCCAAGTGTCTGTTACAGCGACTTTGGACTCTGAAGGTCTCATGGGACGACCCCCTGGTTGGAGACTCGCTTAACATTTGGCTTCGTTTAATATCTGACCTCGAAACGGTCAATCGAGTGGCGTTGCCCCGGCGCATTCTGCCACCAGGCTGTAGCCGGATCAGCCTGCACGGGTTCTGTGATGCGTCCGAGCTGGGCTATGCCGCATCTGTGTACTTGCGTACAGTTGACGCTGGAGGCCACGTCAATGTCACGCTCTTATTGGGGAAGAGCAAGGTAGCTCCTATCAGGACACGACTCACTATTCCGAAACTGGAATTGAGCGGAGCCACATTACTTGCTCGGCTGCTTAAGCACGTATATCAGGAACTGTCCACCTCGATAGACATCCGGAAGGTCTATGCGTGGTCAGACAGTCAGGTCGTACTTGCCTGGTTACGAGCAGCCCCTCACACCTTGGAGACTTGTGGGAAATCGGGTTTCCCAAATCCAAAACATTGGACTGGACATGGTTTGGAGACATGTCCCGGGTGAGTTGAACCCCGCTGACTGTGCTTCGCGCGGCTGTTCCGCGCCGGAGCTAGTTGATCACCCCTTATGGTGGGGTCCGGACTGGCTGCGGGAGCCAGAAGCTTCCTGGCCAGCTCTCGGCGCGGACTCGGAGCGAGCGGAGCTGCCCGGAGTCCGCGTGCATGCGATTGTGGCGGAAGTGCCTCCAGACCCTGACTGGTTGACGGGTCGTTACAGCAAGCTGGATAAGTTGTTGGGGGTAACTAGCTGGATTAAACGCTTCATTCACAACTGTCGTCACCCTCGTCAGAGGAGGAGTGACCAGATCGCCACTGTGGAGGAGCGTCGGAGTTCCTTGCTGCACCTCATTCGGCTGGTGCAGGGTGAGAGGTTTCCGACGGAACTTGAGGCGCTGCGCTGCGGACGCGCTCGCTTGAAGGGTGCGGTCGCCAAGTTGAACCCTTTCACAGATCAGGATGGTCTTCTGCGCGTAGGAGGTCGGCTCCGGAAAGCCAACCTGCCGTACGGCAGCAGGCACCCCCTGTTGCTACCGAAAGGAGGTCCTCTGGTGGACCTGCTGATCACCGATCGGCATATCGGTAACGCGCACGCTGGATGTGGCGCGCTTCTCGCTGTGTTGCAGCGTGAATTCTGGATCTTGTCGGCTCGCAGGGCGGTCCGAAAGGTGCTGTTTAGATGTGTCCCTTGTTATAGGCTCAAGGCGTCTACCATGCAGCCCATGATGGGAGATCTTCCTCCGGATAGGATTTCTCCCTCGAGGCCGTTCGACGGGGTCGGAACGGACTTCGCTGGGCCCTTCTCGGTCAAGTCATCGACGTTGCGTAACGCCAAGGTCGTTAAAGCCTACCTGTGCGTCTTTGTGTGTTTGGCCACCAAAGCAGTCCACCTGGAGCTGGTCTCTGCGCTGTCTACGGAGGCCTTTGTCGCGGCGCTGGATCGCTTTGTAGCGCGAAGAGGAGTACCCTCTTTAATACGTTCGGACAATGGCACAAATTATCGAGGGGCGGCGAATTATTTACGCGAAGTTAATATTTTTTTAAATTCTGGTAATAATAGTTTAAGTCTGGCTCTCGCCCAGCGGGGAATCAGCTGGCAATTTAGTGTGCCGGCCTGTCCTCACTGGGGAGGAATTTTTGAGGCTGCGGTGAAGTCTGCTAAAACCCATCTCCGCCGTGTCATCGGGGAGACCGTGTTAACTTGGGAAGAGTTAGTCACGGTACTATGCCGCGTGGAGGCAGTGCTTAATTCCCGTCCTCTCTGTCCAATCTCGCCTGACCCTAACGATCTAGAAGTCTTGACGCCGGGTCACTTCTTGATCGGTCAGCCTTTAACCGCGTTGCCGGAGTATCCCTGGAAGGATGAGCGCCCCGGACGCCTGTCCCGTTTTCAGTTATTGCAGCAAATAAGTCAAGACTTCTGGAGGCGCTGGTCGGCCGAGTACTTGCATCTGTTGCAACAACGGGTAAAATGGACAGATAGGACGGAGGCCCCTCGGGAAGGGGACTTAGTATTATTAAAAGAGGCAAATTTGGCCCCCCTACTCTGGCGTAGGGGACGTATTTTAAAATTGATATCTGGTACTGATGGCACACCCCGCGTGGCGGAGATTCTGGTTTCTGGTTCCAGACTTCAGCGCGCGGTGTCCTCTCTGGCACGCTTGCCTCTTTATTAGATATACGTATTTTTCATGGTTAAAAATTTATTTAATTTTATTGCTATTTTTGGTAAAGTTTTTTTTTTTTTGGTTTGATTTCCACTTTCGGGTCAAAGTTGGGAATTTCGTTTTATTTGGGGTCCGGATACTACTAAATACTGGTTTCTAAAATTGAGCTGGAGTTCAATTGGTCGGGGGTTTTGTTCCGTATAATCGGGCAACATTATATCGGCCGCGAAAAATCATAGCGGATCTATGTTGACAGCCGGCTGTCAAGTGACGTTGTCTCGTTTCGCCGGTACGTTCGAGCCACTCCTTGTTTTTTTTTTCTAACCTGGTTTGCTTTTCTGGATAAAAGTGTTATAGTGCTACGGGAATAGACTATTGGCGTGAACTGTGTTAATTACTACTGGATTAGTGCTGGAATATTATTTGTGAAGTGGCTACTGGATTGGCCCTTTTCTACAACGCCGGACCGTTGCTTCTGCTGGAACGGGAATTCGGGAGGTCGCCTCGATATCGCCTGGTTTGGTTCTTCCCACATTCCCATTTGATCCCTACCTACATTCCTGTCGTATCAAACTGGGCTTTGGACGACGCCGGGAACCCTACGTAAGTGATTTCTTTTCGGTACCTTGTTTGCAATTAGGGGGTAAATATTAAAATCGGTATAAAAGCAAAATAATAATGTTCTAGACTTGCTATGGGCCCCAAGTAGGTATTTCTGGCATAAATACTATACACCACATAAACACCGCATTCTAACTACATATTAAACAGATAGCACAGAGAGATCGCTCCGGGCTCCTGGCCTTCATGTGCATGAAGTAGGGTCCCACATATATTTAGACTACAGATGTGCCCTCCCACACTTCAAGGCGCACGGAATTATGTCATCGTGTGTATCGTAAGTGGTTTACACACAACCAATCTAATGGACCCCTAGAATCGCTAGCGGCGAGATATGCTGGGGTTCTACGTATTTTGGTTGTGACAACGAATAGTGATAGGTATAAACGTCCGGCGTTCACCGCTTCCTCCAACCCAACGCGTTGGGAAGAGTGAGCTCACTCTTTTTGTTCTAGTCGGTTGCAGGAACGCCGGACGTTTTTACCTATCACTATTCATTGTCAACAACCAAAATGACTACAACCACAGTATACCTCGCCGCTAGCCATTCTAGGGGTCAAGTAAATTGGTGGTGTATAAACCACTCCGCTACACACACAGACGCAGTTTGTTACCAATTTCAGGATTCTTAGGGCACGTCTATAGCTCTAAATCGTTGGGGTTACAGCGAAAATGATTTGGATTCATCGAAATAAAGATGAAATTAAGCGTGTGTGAGAAATCCCGTCGCGCTTTGTGGCGTTTTGAAAGCTCGACTTCTGTATGCCTTCTTCCTATAGTCCTACTATATCCTATTAATATTATAAATGTAATAATGACATTTTAAAAAATATTATAAATGTCAATGTTTGGATGTTTGTTGCTCAATCACGTCGAACGGATCGGGTTGAAATTTGGAACACAGATTCTAGTCTGGAATAACAAATAGGCAGGCTCCTTTTCATCCCGAGAAAACAACTAGAACGTGTGAAACCACGGGGCTCTGCTAGTATTCTATACGTAGTATTATTCTGTAAGCTCGAAGTTAGAACTTGTCGCCATTAGAGTAGATGTATTCTGGAAATGGAAGGTTAATTGAGGAGTATGCTAAGTGCCATTACCGGGCAACTCCTAAGTGAGTTACTACAATTACTCCGTCTGATGTAGACGTGTATGCAAAAGCATCGAAACACTAATAAGTTAGTAACTTCGTAAAAAGTTTAATGTATCATTTTATACACATAATTATGATGTTCCCACTATTTTGACCCGGGAGCTCTCACCAAGAGAAAATCAAGACCATATACCACACGGGCCAAGTAGGGTGACATATGGCATATGACACATGTCCTCAAAATATGTCTCGTTTTTATCGATCGTAGATTTGCACTTGACCTCTACTACCTTGACAGACGTAAAGCGACAGTGCGGTTTCCGATAAAGCGTGCGTACCTAAAAAAAAATTGGCTGTCATAGGAACTTCCGATAGAAGAGAAAACTTCTCAGAATTCGATAGCTTACTTTGGAAACTACTATGGTCATGGACATGGCCATCTAGAAACTGACGCATTTCTAGATGACCACTGACCATGGCCTGATCCCGAGTTTACCTGAAGATTTCTTATCATTCCCGAGCGTGTTGCTAGAATTCAATTCACAGTCTACGAAAAATCTGTCTGTGGCGGCGCCACAAGAAGTTTTCACTTCAAAAACCGATTCACTCGAGTCACTTGGATTGCAATATAGCTTAGGTTCACTTTTACGGCACTGCTATTACTATCTACAGCAAATTATCGAACTATTTATGTATATTGTATTCAAAAACGCTATTATGATTAAAAAAAAATGGTTGTCTGTAAAGTCGGTTTACTGACGATAGTTAAACGTGACAACGTCTTAAGTAATCAGTACGCTGATAGCGCGAGTAGTGATACCGCTCGACTCGGCGGGTGGCGCCCTCAGCGCTCAGCTTCGTCCCCATGGCACTGACGACGAACTAACGGTAACGTTACATGACGTCATGTTTTGCGGGCGTGCAGCCGGCTTCACCGAATTATAAGACGTTATCACGTCAAAAAAGATGGGTGGCATGGGACACCAAGTAGGAACGATATTCCTTCGAACAACAAAAAAAATTGCTGAATTATTTTTTTATTTATTTAACATATTTGTGACAATATTCTGCTAAATAAACAAATTTTCATTTCATTTTCAACACTGTTTTAAGGATAAGTCCTGAGCTTCGAAAGTTACGAAACGTTATCGATAGGATCCAAGGATACAGTTCCCCGACCGATATGTTAAGCTTAAAAGCTCATGATCTGTCTGTTATTACAAATAACCCGAATGGGAGGCCCCTTTCCCAAACAAGGGTCTGTGGTAATCCGCAGACTCCAAGGTCTGAGAACAAATTTCCGCAAGAAAGTCCGGTGGAGAATATCCTATAATTTGAGGTTTATCGACCCTCGCAAAACATTTAGTCATTTCCTCGCTGAGGTTGGATGAAAAGTTACGAGTCGAGTGGAAAGATTTGTCACCTTGTGCTCTTTTGATACCCTCGCTGACGCCCAGGGTACAAATGATTTAGTTTATAAAAAATACATTTTCATTCAGATCCATTTGGTAGGTTACAAACATATCGAAGTCACAAACGTTCGCGTTAATAATTTAATTTCCTAAGGATTTGAAAGTTTGAATGTTTTGACGTTTGTTGCTCAACCACGTCGCAGTGGCTGATCGGATTGTCTTGAAATTTGGAATACAATTAGATTTAAGTATCTATTATTCACAACGCGAACGATTAACACAATATACGGGACGGGAGCATAAATATATAATATTAACACAAAATTATGGGAACGGTGCTAAAGTTTAAAACCGTAGGGCGGTGCTAATTCTAGATAAAATAAGTATGTATCCCAGACGAAGGCCCGTTATCGACATGTATCTTTTGTTACAGGTGGTCTGTCTGTCTGCTTCCCTTGCCGCCGGGCCCGTTCATGTAAGTTTATTCAATTGTAAAATAACAAGACTATCTATCTCTATCATTATTTTAACACAGAGAAAACTAACATAATATAATTGCAATTTAAAGTTTTTGAAGTGAAAACTTCTTTAGGCGCGTCTAGACAAATTTTTCGTGGGGAGTAAATTGAATTCTAGCATCACGCTCGGGTATGATAAGAAATCTACGGGTAAACTCGGGACTTTGGTGATTGGGCATCTAGAAATGCGTCAGCCAATGAGAAATGCTGAAAGGGCGTGGCCTCGCCATCATGGCATGGCCATCTAGAAATGCGTGAGCCAATGGGAAATGCTGACGCATTTCTAGATGGCCATGCCGTGATGACGAGGCCACGCCCTCCGGTTACACCCGTGTAGTTTCCAAGGTAAGCTATCAAATTCTGAGTTAAAAGTTTTCACTTCTATCGACAGTTCCTATTACTGCCAATTTTTTTTTAATTGTCTGTTGGCGTAGAATTGGCGTTAATTGTAGATAGATCATTCTGGAATGATGGCATTTAGACATTTTCAAAAAACGCTCACTGGTGGTTACAAACAGCAATGGCTTCATCATCATATTGAATCTGAATTGTTTATAAAATGTTAAACATAAAAAACGTTTTGAAACCTAAAATTATCTCACACAGAGACACGCTGAAAAATAAATAAAAGCTGTAATGTAAGACGCGAAAATGTAGAAAATAATTTAGCTCTTGATGTAAAATAACTAAAAAGCTGAAACGTTTTTACTTAGTCAGCTGGTGTTGTGATTACCCGTGATGTCGGACGGTCGCGAAGCTTTGTAGTCAGCGAAAGACGAGACGCTATTTAAATTTAATTTAAAACATTCTGACACCTGGAGCTTGCCACAGTCAAATTATAATAACTACAGGGAGTCAACTTGAACTTGAATCTGTAGAATGTAGCGATTGCACCACAATCGAAAAGTGAAGCCTAAGTGGCTTCAAAATAAGATTACTTCTGTGTCCGTGTTCTGTTAGACTACAGGTCCGTGAACAAAATTTACGTAGTAAATGAACCACCAGGAGACCTATGTAGGATGATAGAAGTCGAAGAGGGGGGGGGGGTACAAATGTATAAATGTACAATTTACACGTCAATTAATAAAAAATAAAAACAAAAGCATGAGCATACAAATTATACACATTTTCAAAGTTTGAAATAACTACTTTACTGTATTATATAAAACTATACTTTACTGTATAATAATTGTCGTACAGAAAACTGTTAAGCATTATACGAGTAAAAGCCCAGTCCCAGCTAACTAGCTTAATCAGCCCTTCAGTTAACAGCCTAGCCTGTTCACTAAATCGCCGTTTTACTAGCGGCCTGAATGATATTTAACTAAATAAATATATTTATTGTTCACACCAAAGATACACACAATTTAGGAAAACAGTAAGACTAGTGAAACAATTGGCGGCCTTATTTCTGAAAGCGATTGGTTCCAGGCAACTTTGGTGTGATCAAAAATCTTGGAAAACTAAAAACATGGTGTCCAACAAAGACTATTGATAATAGTACATTATGATATAAGTGCGGTAAGTTGATAATTATAGCCGAGGCTTTATTGCTAGCTCGAGCCGAAGGCGAGAGCTATAATTAGCAGAGGCTGTAATTATCAAAGCGCACGTATGTCATACGACGTTTTATAACATATTTGCGAGGAAATAAACAAAACTCTGACGACATTTTCAAATAAAAACAATACAGCGAAAAAAAACGCGCGGAATAATATTTACTTGATCACAGATCTCGGCACAGAGTATGTAATCACTATGGATCACAGATTAGCAATGCGCGCGCATCGGCGCCTTTTTTTTTAAGCAACAGCACAGAACCAGCCGGTATGCCAGTAGTAATAAAGTAAATTAATATTTTTGTGTTTTGTTACAGAAAAATTAAAGTAATTTATGGTCTAAATTAATTAAATTAACGAATTTAATAATTCTTTATTATATTTTACCTCTCTAAGTTAATTTTATTCATAAAATGTTGACCACACTTTTCTGACATAAAAACTCTTTACTGAGATTTAAAAAGGTACCGTTCGTTTTAGACGGAGCATATCTCTCTACCTAGTCTGTGGACGGAGCATTTTGAAACCGTGCGTTTTACATTACACATTACAGCACTAGTGCGTAATAAGATACATTACGATACAGAAATTGGTCCAATAAGAGACCCTTTACGAGCAAATATGTTATAAAATGAGATTACGAAATAGTTTATGTATTAGTTAACAGATTATTGTAAATGTTATAGTTCGGATATTTGTTGCTCAATTACAGCGAAATGCTTGAACGGATCAGGTTGAAATTCTGAAGACAGATAAATTACAGTTTGGAAAAGCATATAAACTAACTGTTCATCGTGGGCAAATAACAAAAAGGGGTATTAGTATTACTCGGGTAAAAGTAATCAAAGTGGACACTGCTAGTTATACAACTTATAAAATGCAATATACACAAAATTAAATACGTTAAACTGTTAAGTGACCTAACTGTTTCAATCTACACTATCAACAGCAAAAAGTTTATTAACCTTTCTCCATTTCACATTACTGGCCGCTTACCAAGGATAAGGGAAAAGCGAAACACCCTGAGGCTGTGAAAATCCAAGGTTTGCTTGGAGAAAGTGGCTAAGAAATAGTAATTTATATTCATACTGGCTGATCTTGTGCGATACGGCTTAACTGAATTTTATAGATTTACTGACTTACCCCGCAAACGCTGTTTTGTCATACAATAATCACCCGAATGGAATTTCAAAGTGACGTAACGTTTTTGTAAATTACTTTATACCTACCCTTACATAGAAATAATGGCACGTGGGACTTAAGGCCGTCGTCAAGCCAACCAGGGTTGCCGAATGCCGATACCCGAATTCCCAATGCCCACGGCCTCCTGTCAATGTCATCCAAGAGCCATTTTTGAAGTGAAAACTTTTTTAGGCGCGCCTAGACAGATTTTTCGTGGGCTGTGAATTGAATTATACCGTCACGCTCGTGTACGATAAGAAATCTTCAGGTAAACTCGGGACCATGGCTATTGGCCATCTAGAAATACGTCAGCCAATGGGAAATGCTAAAGGGCGTGGACAGGCCATCATGGCATGGCCACCTAGAAACGCATCAGACAATTATTATCAACTGAGTAAAAGTAAACCAATTAAATAAATGTAAGGGTTTATATCGACAACTGTTAGATCTTTCTCATATAAAATTTCACAACGGAATGCCCTTCAACGGCTTAGCTCCATCTACTTATAGCGCCAACCCCTCTAAAACTCTTTTGAGATGGCGGGTAGAAGCGAATGGTATCCCACCGGCGCCCTCTACACTAAATGACACATATTTAAGACTCAAATCCCAGTATTAAAAATAATACTATAGTGAAATACACGGCAAACAAAATACAGGTGATAACACAATGTGAAATCCTGACGCATTTCTAGATGGCCATGCCAAGATGGCGAGGCCACGCCCTCCGGTTACTGGCAGTGTAGTTTCCAAGGTAAGCTATCAAATTCTGAGTTATAAGTTTTCACTTCTATCGGCAGTTCCTATGACTGCCAATTTTTTTCTTGGTACGCTTGGCCTATGTTCGACGATTACATTTTATATTATTTGAATATGTCGCAGCCACCTATCTTAATCAGCTGTTCAATCAACAGCCTAGTCCTTCACTAAACAGCGTCGTTTAGCTCACGGTCTGAATGATATTCAGCCGTATCGTTTGTTACATTTAATATACTGGCTGGCTAACGCCATCCGAACATAGATTCATCTTTTTTATGTGACACAAATAAAAAAAACTTGGCAGTCATAGGAACTGCTGATAGAAGTGAAAACTTGTAACTCAGAATTTGATAGCTCTAACTAACTTTGGAAACTATACGGTTGTAACTGAAGGGCGTGGCCTGGCCATTATGTCATGGCCATCTAGAAATGCGTCAGCATTTCCCATTGGCTCACGCATTTCTAGATAATAATAATAATAATAAGCCCCCTAAAGACCAACCACACGTCCTGATCGACCACCTGATCACGTGGGGGGCGGACACGCAATTGAAATATTACTGGTGCGGCTAACGTGGCTCTGGGACGTAGAGCAAGAGCATAGGCTTTCTAGGACTAAATACACAAGGCGCGTAAAAACAGAAGCCATACAATGAAAGAGAGCAGTTAGGAGAAGTTTGGAAAAAGGCTGCTTAAGGCTTTTAGAAGAGAACTTCTTAGCGAGGCTTAAGTAGAACAGGTAATATCAGTGCAGGATATTAGCTAAATGGCGGTGGTGGAGGAGTATCCAGAATACCAACGGCAGCGCCAACAGACTCAGTTAGGAAGTCTACTGCGCACTTACACAATCTGGACAATCTGTGTAAGTTTATGTCTGTCCAAATAGTTATATGACAATGAAACCTAAACCAACGCCCCAAGTGCCCGGCGGCCTTACGGGGAACCACAATGATGGTAAGTGCTTATCCCAAGAGGCCAGGGGTGGTAAGAATCTCCGGGCGGCAGCTTCCAACCATCGAACGACCCAGGCAACGCAATCGGATTCCGAGAATGAAAACGAAGTGTACCCAAGCTTAGCATTTAGCCGCAATTCGAGATATAATCTACGACCAAAAAACAACATCATAACTACTTCCGGTAGGAGGGCTTCTACAACATCTATACGAAGCGACATAATGGGACCATACCAGCCGTCCGTAACAGCATCATCTCCAACGTCAAGCGTAAGCCTATTCGATTCGCCGTGTTCAACACCGAACTTACTTGAAATAGGACACAGGGCCCATTCCTCGCCGATATCCAGTTTATCAGGGTCTGAAGATGTTGTACAGGAGGCAAGAGCCACTATCACTGTACCCACTTCAGACCGTACCCGTGCGCGAAAAAAATGGACTATAAATATGAATGAATTCATATGGCGCACATATTTGACAATTACATGCAACGAAACCAAAACCAGAGCTTACCTCGAAGAACTCCACAACCTTTTCACCAGAAAATTTCCAGACATGAATGTTTCAAGACAAAGGATAGGCGACCAGCGCAGGGCTATAGTACGAAATAAATTATTACCCGAAGATAAACTACAAAATATACGGAAAGAAGTTCTAATCAAACTCAACCAACACACAAGTAGCAACCAAAATGACACCACACCAAACAACCACACAGACACTCTTACACAACAAACTACTCAAACTAGACTAAGATGGACAGACGACATCAACGAAGCCATAATACAAACTTACTACAAAATCACACTATTAGAACAGAATAAAACAGGATACCGTAAACAATTACATAGCACTATAATCGATCAATTCCCTCAAATATCTCATGTCTCCGAACAAAGAATAGCTGACCAGAGAAGAGTAATCGTACAAAACAAACTTATAACTGATCAAAAACTTCAAGAAATAAAAGATGAGGTTCGACGTGAATTGCTGAACATAAGAGATGAACCATCTTCCAACAATATCAACGAACACAACACCCTATCATATGATAACACAACATCAACTACCATTACCACCAATGTCACACAAACCGGTCCTAACTTGGACAACCCACTAACTATAAATGAAATCAATACACACACAATACAAAACACAGATGAGGAGTTTAACTTCCACATTAATTCAACATTTCACAAGGCCTTACAAAAATTCAGCCAGACAGATCCAACTACACGACCTTATATTCCCAGGCAAAACAGTTCACGAAAATTATCATATATAGTCAACTATTTAAATTCAGTTACACTCCCAACCTGTTTAACTCAAAACACTAACTTCATGACTACCCACACCATTATATACACAGCAGCTTACACTACAGCAATCTGTAACGGATGTAAAATTAAAGATCCATTAGAACCCACACCAGCTCATCAACTTACCCAAACCCAAAAGAGGGAAAATATCAGACGACCATGGCAAATCAGACTTCAAACCAAAATAAACAAATTAAGACAAGATATCGGTAGAATGACACAATACATTGCTGGTGTAAGATCTCATAACCTCATAGAACATGTAAATTATATAAAAACCAAACACAAAATACACTCCCGACACGAAGAACCAAATTCAAACAACGAACAAGTATTGGATAGCCTAAAACAAAAGCTTAATGCAGCTAGCGCTAGACTAAAGAGATACACAAAATGCACTCTAAGAAAACAGCAAAACAATCAATTTTACACAAACGAAAAAAAATTCTACAGAAACATAACCTCACCAACACAAGATAGTACAAACACAAACCTACCAACTGCTAATAGTATGCACCGGTTCTGGTCTAATATATGGAATAATGAGATACAACATAATCACAACGCCAACTGGATTGCAACCGACTTATTAAATAATGATTTTACAGAAATGCAATTTGAACTGATTCCAGTACATATTTTTAAAGAAATCATCAAAAACACCCATAACTGGAAATCACCAGGGACTGACAACATACAAAACTACTGGTATAAAAAATTTACCTGCACCCATCCTTTACTACACAAACATATCAACCAGTTTATTGAATCACCACAAACTATGCCCCAGTATATCACGGAAGGCATAACACATATGTTACCCAAAAACCAAAATAGACAAGATCCAGCAAACTATCGTCCCATAACCTGTCTACAAACTATCTACAAGATTATGACCGCTTGCATATCAGAACTTATTCACACACATGTTTCAGAAAATAATATACTGGCAGAAGAACAAAAAGGATCACGAAAAAATACACAAGGATGTAAAGAACAACTCATAATAGATGCAATAACAATGACCCAAACAGTTAAAAACAAGAAAGACCTAATGACTATGTATATAGATTACCGCAAAGCGTTCGACTCAGTACCACATAGCTGGCTCATTTACATTTTGAAACACTACAAAATTCATCCAATACTTATATCATTTCTAAAAACCGCAATGACACACTGGACCACAAAACTCTCAATTAAAAATGGCCACGAATCTATAGTTACCGATAAGATTAGCATCAAGAGAGGCATATTTCAAGGAGATGCATTTAGCTCTCATTGGTTTTGTCTGGCACTAAATCCTCTCTCTAATATGCTAAATAACTCTGGACATGGTCTGAAACTCACCGACAAAAACAAAAATTACACACTTAGTCATCTCATGTACATGGACGACATCAAACTTTATAGCAACAGTGTCCAATCACTACATAATCTAGCAAGTATAACAGAAATATTCTCAAACGACATAAGAATGGATTTTGGAATTGACAAATGCAGAACATTTTCCATAGAACAACAATCGGTTACACATCATCCATTTACTTTAAAGAGTGGAGATCAAATAGACTCAATGGAACCCAGTAGCTTATATAAATACTTAGGATATCATCAAAATTACCAAATTCCACACAAAGAAACCAAATCTAACATCACACGTAAATTTCGACACAGATTAAATTTGATTCTCAAATCACAACTAAATAGTCGCAACCTTGTCAAGGCCATAAACACATTTGTAGTCCCGGTCCTCACCTACACGTTCGGTATAATAAAATGGTCTCAGTCCGACCTCATAAAACTTCAACGGACTATCAATACATCTATGACTATACACCGCAAACACCACCCACGCTCCTGTTTCCAGAGGCTTACATTGCCAAGGGAACAAGGGGGACGTGGTATTATAGATGTCACAAATCTGCACAACAAACAGATAAAAATTCTCAGGGACTTCTTTTTCAAACGCTCGCACAACTCGCCTCTACATGAAATAATAGTTTTTTCTGACAAACGATATACTCCTTTGAACTTATCCAATAGAAACACACAAAGCAATGAAAAAATAACTGATCCCAAAGAAAAAATAGCCGCATGGGAGAGAAAGTCTTTGCACGGAAGACACTATCACGACCTACAGCAACCACATGTCGACAAACAGGCGTCGAACGCATGGTTGCGAGGTGGTGAACTCTTCCCTGAGACCGAAGCTTTCATGTTGGCAATCCAAGACCAAGTCATTGACACTAGAAATTACCGAAAATTTATAATACGTCACCCCAACATAAATGATACTTGTAGAAGATGCAGTAGCAGCTCCGAAACTATACAGCATATAACCGGAGCCTGTAAAGCAATAGTTCAAACTGACTATAAACACCGTCACGACCAAGTAGCTTCATTTATCCATCAACTCCTTGCTTATAAATACAAACTTATTGCACAAAAAGTTCCTTACTATAAATACAAACCCGAATCGGTACTTGAGAACCAAAATTATAAGTTATATTGGGACAGAACCATCATCACTGATAAAACTGTGCATTATAATAGACCAGACATAACTGTGCTAGATAAAACAAAAAAAACAGCCTACCTAATCGACATTGCAATCTGTAACACCCATAACCTACAAACCACATATACCGAAAAAATAGCTAAATATACAGACTTATCAATAGAAATAAAGACACAATGGCAAATAAATAGCACTAGCACTATACCCATTGTACTCTCCACCACAGGAGTAATACCCAAAACCTTGTCCATGAGTCTCGAAACACTACATATTCACACATCTGCAATAAAACACCTGCAAAAAGCAGTCATTCTAAACACGAGTAGAATCGTCAGAAAATTTTTAAGTTTATAAATGCACTTGGCTCCGGCCCGTGCCTTAATTACTTACCTCCTAGTACGGAGAGAACACAAAAGTGTAAACCAAAATAATAATAATAATAAATAAATATTGGTGGACAATTCACACACAACACCATCTGACCCCAAACTAAGCAAAGCTTGTGTGATGGCCATGCCATGATGGCCAGGCCACGGCCTTTCAACATTTCTCATTGGCTGACGCATTTGTAGATGGCCAATGGGCATTGTCCCGAGTTTACCCGAAGATTTCTTATCATACCCGAGCGTGACGCTAGAATTCAATTCACACCCCACGAAAAATCTGTCTAGGTGTGCCAAAAAAAGTTTTCACTTAAAAAAACATGACACTACTGACATAAGAAGCTCTTAGATATTATAACGTCTATAATATTGTAAAATGTAACTAGGTTCGGTTTTGTTTGTAAAGAAAACCAAAACATTTGTTGTTTAAAATTAACCTACTTGCTACCCAAGTAATTAAATGTTAACGATCTAAGTTTTGTGCAGCAGTTTGATCTATCTGAATATGAATATCATTCAGGAACCTGGTTATATGGCGCTGTTTAATTAATAGGCTAGGCTGATTAAGCCAGTTGGCTGCAACAAAGATACTATGTAAACTCGTTTCGTCTTCACTCTCGTAGACTTCAAATATTTTAATAAACTTTAACAGCCCATTTTCCTTCTTAGGGGTAGATTTTCTTCCTTATTTGATGGTTATCCTATACAAATAAGATACCCTTCAAATTTTATGTTTCAAGGGCTCGTGAAATCGACCTCAAAGGCAAAGCCAAGCCGTAATAAACCTGAGCTTTTCCCCGTGTCTCAATATAAACACATTATTGAACGTCTAGGCCATTGTAACATTGTCTAAATATATATATTATTTTATTATTAAGTGTACCTATGTAAAACTACAACAGTTAAAAAAACATTTAACATTCATACAAAAAATAAAAATATCCATAACAATAAATACTGCAATAGTACCTTGACTTGGCTCATGAGGTTACCGCCATGTGGGATGTTGATTCGACGATCATAGTCCCAATAGTCGTGTCGGCAAACGGCCTTGTAGCGAAAAGTCTCGACCAACACCTTAAGAGACTTTCGCTAGACGGTTGGATCAAGGGTCAGATGCAGAAGGCGGTCATCCTCGACACAGCGCGCATCGTCAGGAGGTTCCTCTCTCTGCAGCCCTAACCACCGGTAGCTTGGGCCCTGCCCCGCTGCTGGCGGCTATCTAGGTTTAAGTTTTTATAATGTTTTTATGTTCTTTTATATAAATATTGTAAAAACTTAAATTTAAGAAACGAAATAAATACGTGGATAATACTGCAATATTCTTAAAATAGCTCGGCATATTGAGATGTACTTTGAATGGATTAGATTTTCGCCACTGTTTGTGGTTAAATCAATTACTGCACAACATACTGCATGCAACATGCTGGTGACATTCTCACAATGTTTTTATTAAAACTTATACTTTAGTATGAAAACTAACGTGGTTATTACACATTATGGTATTTATGGTTATTACATACTAATCAGTGCTAAATGCTAATCGAGCTGCGAACATGCGCGCGCACTCGCCTTGAAGAAGATCGCCGGGACGAGTCGGACTGTTCTGACTATTTTATACGTGAGTTACCCGTGTATTTGTTTAAAACTTATACTTTTACACTTGACCGCCATCTCGCCTGAAGTTAAGCGACGATGCGGTCTACGATGAAGGGTGCTTACCTAAAATAAACCAATTCATTCTCTATTTAAAGATTCCAATATTGTAAACATCAGAAAAACCAACTCCGGCAACGCAATCCTAGACGTTTTTATCGCAAAAGTAGAGTCAAACTTTATCGTTGGGAACATCAATCACGAAATAATGCCACGAATGCCAATGCTTCTACGTAAATAAACATCAGATGTTTAGTCACGCGTCGCGCTGACCAAGAGAGAGTATCTCCCTACTTAGTCTGTGACCAAGAGCAAGTGAGAGTGGAAGCATAAGTAATAAGTATCGCTACGCCTCCGCATCTGTTGCTTCCACTACCATTTTACGACAACATAACGCGTTGTATCGGCCGGATTACTTCGGCCGAGCTGTTATAGGTCGTTACATAAGACATCAAACGATTATCCACCTCTGAATGGCTCTTAGTTATCATATGAGAGTAAGACGCGGGATCTCAGAAATGTTACGATCAAATTTCAATCAGAAGAGATAGCGAATGGTTTGTTTGGTCTTTGGTCTTAGTTTTGGACCGTGTCATCTTTTAAGTTTAAGTATATTTTATAGCTAAAATATAGGTACAGGTGAGATATTCTGCAGCATTTTTAAATTAATCTCACGGAATCCGGGGTCCTTTTAAATTGTTTATTGCATTTGGCACGCAGCATGACTTAAATAATATATGTTCGTTCTCGTAATCTATCTAAATTATATACTTTTTTTTTTCAAAAAGCTTCTCCCGGCCTCTGTTTTTTTTTAAAGTAAAGAGTGACGAGACGAGAAGTACATGTGCCTGATGGTAAGCAACATGCCTGCCACATAACAGCACAGTGACTCGCTGCTATTGGAACATGAAAGTTCAAATCATTACGTATCACTGCACTGCGCTCGTCACCCAGAGATCTAAGTTGTTATATGCCTAAGCCCTGTAATTTCTCTGGAAATATTGCCCTTCAAACCGGAACACAGTAATGTTTGCACATTACTGCTTGGCGGTAGAATAGCTGGCAAAGGTGTGGTCCTTCCCCAGGAGGACTCTGCCAAGAGTCCTACCACTACTAAATTCTACTATATACTTGATACTACTCTATCAAAATTGTGTTGTGGTCTTTAATGGCGATCTTGAAGTTGAAATCCCTGATGGCTGATCCCTGATTATTTTTATACCTATGATCACATAGAAAAATACTCAGAGATACATAGAGACAGATATACGACCTCACGATTGTCAATCGCAGGTTCTTAGCCTCGGCTAAGCTGAAGATGTACGAGAGTATCCACGAAGTCATAGCTTTGTCTCGGCACACTGGGACCTGAGTCTATTACGCCGACGACTGAAGACAATGCGATATGTCGTTCGGTGGCGCAAACTACGTTCGCAACACCGAACGACATATCGCATTGTCTTTCGGTGTTGCGAACGTGTTTCCATGTGGGAAGAGGCATGTAGTTCAAATACTGGAAACATTTACTGCTTATTAAATCCTCAGGGTGCAGAATTTCAAATTTTATTTTGTTGAAAATTCTAAAATAATCTAGCTAGTTTATCAAATGCCATGCAAACACGGGATAATATTAAGTACACTTAATAATAATATAGACTTAATTACTGCTTGTCGGCCATTTTAATTGTCCTGTAAAGAACAAAGCAAAGCAAACAAGGCACCCGTTTAAAACTAGCTAACAGCGGCCATAATAAAGTTGATTTAATACAGAAAACGAGGTACTACGTATAACAAAACTGACTGCAGTTTATTTTCCAACAATTTGTTTTACAAACTACCTCTAGAGTTGGTGTTTGCAGAATCAACACTACACCTACGAAAGTACGGAAACTATTTGTGTGCTCTTTCTATCAGTTTCTACTACTTTTTAAACCAAATAACAACTTTAGAGGAAATTTGAAGTTACGGGGGTCAAAGGGGATCATGATTATTTGATGCATTGCATGTACTAGCATTGCCATTCAACGTGGTAATACTTCTTGTATGCTAGGCACGCTTTCGACTGCTGAATGGGCTTGATTATTATCTTTGACTTTAATTGGTCTTTGGATAATAATTCACAGTCTTGTGCTTAGTGTTAATAGTTAGATACTTATGTAATTTTCATTTCAATTTAGTTTTATTTTTTTTAGTTATATTTTTTATTTAAGGTCCCTTTAAAAAAATCTAATATCAAATGCAAAAAAAAATGTTGTTCTAAAGATTGAACAAAAGATACAATCTCTTCAGCCCAGTAGTGTAGAAATATTATCCCACTTTCTTATAGTATAATGGCTAACCACAGATAAAGTAACATTACGTTTTGATAGAGCGTACAATAGGGGCGTTGCAGTTTACGAGATGGGAAGCAATTTGCTTCGGGAATAGCCTCGACTCCGACATTTCTGCTCTAAGTAGTCTTCAGTAATGGTACTTTAGCTGTAGAGAAAGATTAAGAAAACTGTGATGACCTGTTGGACTATTGTAGGATTTTGTGTAATCTTTTTTACAAATGGGAGATCCCTGGTTGGATTTACGATTGGGAAAATGTGTGCATCATAAGTTTTTGGTGTAGATATGACGTAAGTACGACAATCGTGAGTATTTGTTCAAGTGTAGCTATACAGATTTATCATCACCTCTGGTTTCAGCAGTGCAGGAAGACATTGTAAGGGAGCCGTCCTGTTCCAAGAAAGACATATTTTGAGGACATGTGTTCGAATTTGCCGGCCTGATAGCCTATTGGCTTTGACTATTTGTGGAGAAGGCTTCGAGTTCCAGCTACGAAAACGTTAAGAGGGCTGGCAGCTTATGCTGTTCCGATAATGCTATGAGTATTGTGAAATACAGTTTACACACAAATATAATTTCATTTGTTTTATTAATATTTTGATCCAATTACCGAGCAAACCTCGTCCGGGTGAGCCAGGATAACTAGAATACATTCTGTTATTTGTGGCTCTGGCTAGGTCTTCGATCCGGTGCTTTTAGTTTATTACTATCATCGAACGACTTGTCTCCAAACCTTCTCGGCTTAATCTAATTTTGTTGACAAAACATGTAGTCTTAAATGTAATAAAATTTCAGCAGAAACTCTGTAGAACACTGATTAATTATTATTTTTATTCTTATTAACCTCACAAAGTAACAAATGGTCTGTTCATCTCATGTGAAATTTTCGCTCACGAATAAATAAATCTGCAATTTCTTACTTTTCAAGTTGATATATTAATTCCCTAACACAAGTGCTTACATCCCCGTTACAGTACATAAAATCTATAGTAACTGCTGCTGAATCTACGACTTAACGCCCTTATTTATTAGGGGTGGAAACGGAGAATTTACGACCGCCAACGGATTGCGGTTCAAACAATGCCTGGAGGTCTAAACTCGACCACATTAAACACAGCGGGACCGAGTACGCCTCCCTGCGTTACACCTGAGGTCGACATAAGTAAACAATTCTGGGTAGGAAAAATGTTGTTATTGTCATTATCACATTAAGGATAACTAAACAAATACGAGTGTTATGGATGACGAGCCCAGTATTGTGTTATGCAACTATTTGGGCCTTGCAAGTTCAAATAGCTGTGGCACTGCGCTGTTATGGGCAGACGTGTCGCTTACCATCACGTGAATGTCTTGTTATCTTTATCATCATCATCATCAACAGTCCACTAAACGTTCCCACTGCTGGGACTCGGGGCCTTCTCTCGCAAGGAGAGAGTTAAGGCCATAATCCACCACGCTGGCCCAGTGCGGGTTGGCGGATGACACATGACTTCGAAAGATTCTAGGTACATGTCGGTTTCCTCACGATGTTTTCCTTCACCGTTTTAAGTTACCGGCATTACGCACATGACTTCGAAAAGACAGTTGCTGTTCTTCCAACTAGACCAGCCGTAACTTTATCATAAATTAAAGGTTCCTACAGTTGGCTGCTTTTACTATACACCTACTGATATTACGAGTATATTATACCTGTCTAATTGTACTTTACGTTTACCCTTTCAATTATTTAGATATCTGTTATGTAAATTTGTTTATAACATATTTGCTCGTAAAGGGTCTCTTATTGGACCAATTTCTGTATCGTAATGTATCTTATTACGCACTAGTGCTGTAATGTGTAAAGTAAAACGCACGGGTTCAAAATGCTCCGTCCACAGACTAGGTAGAGAGATATGCTCCGTCTAAAACGAACGGTACCTTTTTAAATCTTAGTAAAGAGTTTTTATGTCAGAAAAGTGTGGTCAACATTTTATGAATAAAATTAACTTTGAGAGGTAAAATATAATAAAGAATGATTAAATTCGTTAATTTAATTAATTTAGACATAAATTACTTTAATTTTTCTGTAACAAAATACAAAAATATTAATTTACTTTATTATTAATGGCATACCGGGTGGTTCTGTGCCGTTGCAAAAAAAAAAAAGGTGCCGATGCGCGCGTATTGCTAATCTGTGATCCATAGTGATTACTTACTCTGTGCTGTGACCTGTGATCAAGTAAATATTATTCCGCGCGTTTTTTTTCACTGTATTGTTTTTATTTGAAAATGTCGTCAGAGTTTTGTTTATTTCCTCGCAAATATGTTATAAAACGTCGTATGACACACGTGCGCTTTGATAATTACAGCCTCTGCTAATTATAGCTCTCGCCTTCGGCTCGAGCTAGCAATAAAGCCTCGGCTGTAATTATCAACTTACCGCACTTATATCATAATGTACTATTATGTTCCTCACACGAATAATTAATGGACACTGAAATGAACGGAAGTATATGATGTATTCTAATTTGCAGACCCCTGATTTGAAAACTATCAATATTCTCTGAATGGGGGAGAATCAGATAGATAGAAAACTCATACACTCATTTATTTTCTTTCTTAATTTCTAAGTTTTTTACAATACAGATAAAAAAAATATAAACATTATAAAAAACCTACCGGTGGTTAGGGCTGCAGAGAGAGGAACCTCCTGACGATGCGCGCTGTGTCGAGGGTGACCGCCTTCTGTATCTGACTCATTATTATTACATAAACAAACTGAAATATTAAAGTAAAAACACTTTTAACCGACTCCAACAAAGGAGGAGGTTCTCAATTCGGTTGTACATATTTTTTATGTATGTTACGCGATAACGCCGCCAATTGTGAATCGAATTTGATGGGTCTAATTTTTGTGTGGTAGGTCATACTTCACATGTGATCTCATATAAATTTTATCGAAATGGTTGTGACAGTTGTCATATTATATTGAAGTCGGTTTTTGCTGTTTTGGAAAAAATAGATACCCGGACATGTGCCAGATGGTAAGCATACGCCTGGCCATAACAGCTCAGTGTCACACAGCTGTTGGACTACGAAACTGCAAATAATTACCTAGCACACTGCGCTCGACACACAGTGTAAAATCTTATATCTGATTTATTTCAATGCGCTATATTTTCTCTGGAAACATACCTAGTTCTAGCGATAGTTCGACTGCACGTGAAGCATAATATGCCATATTTTATGTTGAAATATTAAAAAAAATGTGAATTCTGACAAAGAGGTCGTAGCATCATATGGTGGAAACACATTTTTAATCGAAAATAGTGTTCAAAAAATTAGCTGCAGCAATTTTGTATTCACTGGTCACAAATTGTAGTAAACAAATGGTTACTTCTCCATGTCTCAGTTTCCCAAAGGACCTATATTTGAATCTCACAAATTCTCGAAACTTCTCGATTCGCTCCTCGAATTTACGGGCGAGACCCTGGAAGCGTTGCGGGGACCAAACAAATTAGGATGGAGACCATGTCGCTCGTTCACACCACTACGACACTCGCACACGGGTTTGCAAGAATGATTAATTTTATTGTTGGTTTATTTATTTACAATTTTTTTTTTAATTTTTTTGTCATATTTTGTTATCATTGTGTTTATCAAATGAAACAAACACACATTTCTACTCTTCCGACGGAGGGTGTTGTCATGCCATCACACAGGTTAACTCCTAGCTTAGGTGCCAATGCTTCTCTATCTGGACTGAAATTAAAGACATTGATCAAATTGATAAGCACCGTTTTTAAACGAAAATAAATTTCATTTCATGTCTCTCGATTAAGAGACATGACAAAAGTCTCGTAGGCAACGACAACCTTGTTCGAAAAATACTTCAAAGTCTTGAACATTACCGCAAAATTTCTAGCTTATCGGATACATTTCGGAGAGTGGCGACTCGCCTTAATGATCTAATACCACCTTGCCCTTTTTCTATCGGACTGCTTGTAGATCGAAAAAGTGTCATCGTTTCATGGTTGACATTTCAAAGACTCGAACGACTCGTTTCGTCACTGTCGCTGTACAGTTTCGTAAAAAAAAATACATTGTAAAGGGGTAACAAAACATTTTACGAAATTATTAACTTTGAAGTATTCGTAACTTTATTTTCAAAGATAATTTGTGACAATTGTGGAAAATATACAGGGTTATTGGTAATCAGCCTGCATCCTTTTTGAACCCAAAAAAATGTACCTAACATCAGGGGATGTTAGGTACATTCAATACGTCAACTTTTGTTCTACAGTTTAAAAAAAATGTTTTTTTTACAAAATAAATAAAAAGTGCATTTGCACTGTCTAAAAGTATCGAACTCTTCGTAACAATTCGTAACGAGAGCGCGTACGCTCTTTAACGCGCAAACATGTTGTACCGATGTGAATAAACACTAAAAAGTCGCTAAACAGTACAAAAAGGGGCAACAAATACAATTTTTTTTTGGGTTATCTATTAAGTTTTAACGAAAGTTGTAGAACAAAAGTTGTTTGTTTAAATATACAGAACATGCCCTTAAATGGATGCAGGCTGATTACCAGTAACCCTGTATATGCTTTGTTGTGTGTGTGGATGTGTAAAAGAGAGGTCACCTGTGTTCTGTGTGTGTATGTTTGTGTGAGTACTCGACGTGTCTTGTGCTGTTGTGTCAAAATAGCTTAGAGCAAAATACCTATTTATTAGTAATCAAAATATTGCAGATAATTTTAATGCAAAGTTTTGCCAGCCAGCGCCGGCGATTCGGCATGTATTCGAGTTACCGCAACCACGAACTGATAGCGATCTATTTATATCTCCGCAGGACATCGCAGAGGTGGTGAAGAAAACTACCGGGGGGAAATCGCCTGGATTGGATGGTTTAACTATCGAACATATTAAGTATGGAGGCATGAGCTTGTACTATGTGTTAGCACTATTATTTACTGCGATTATAAGGACTGGGCATCTGCCGACTGCGCTTACAGATACGGTGATAGTTCCTATATGTAAGAATCGTAGAAAAAACATCTCAAGCTCCGATAACTATCGCCCGATAGCGCTCGCTAATATGGTGGCCAGGCTATTAGAGAAAGTACTACATAAATACTCCGCCCCGTTTATTGAATCTTCGGACCATCAGTACGGGTTCAAGAGTGGAGCGTCGACCAGCACCGCTATATATGTGCTCAAGCAGGTGGTGGGTTACTACAGAAGCAGGAAAACGTCAGTTATAGCATGCTATCTAGACCTCAGTAAGGCCTTCGACAGGGTAAGTCACGAAATGCTGTGGCAGAAGATGTGCGACCGTGGTGTCCCGAGTCACATAGTGCGAGTTTTGAAAAACTGGTACCTCCAGCAAAGAAACCGAGTAAGATGGAAAAATGACTACTCTGCCCCTTCCGAGCTTAAATGCGGTGTGAGGCAAAGGGGGAGTATGTCCCCCCCTCTGTTCAACCTGTACATGGACAAACTATCTGAAAAGCTGTCGCAATCAGGGCTAGGCTGCTCGGTCAACGGGGTGATGACGAACCACATAGCATATGCTGACGATATGGTTCTGTTGGCACCATCGATATCCGCGATGCGCAAGCTGTTGGGTATTTGTGAGACTTACGCGGCTGAACACAATATGATGTACAATTCCGAAAAATCAGTGTACATGATATTCTCCAAAGGCTGTAACGAATTACCCCCGCTGGCCCTCGGTGGGACGTCGTTGAAGAAGGTAAAGGAAGTACGGTACCTAGGTCATATGATCACCTCGAACTTATCGGATCACGCAGACATCGAAAGGCAGAGACGAGCTATCGCTGTGCGGAGCAATATGTTGGCTAGGAGGTTCAACCGCTGCAGTGACGAAGTAAAGACCCAGTTATTTCTCAGCTACTGCACGAGTGTCTACACGGTTGAGCTCTGGACCAAATACACGAAGGCCACCATGAGCGAGATGCGCGTGCAGTACAACGACGCGTGGCGCGCGATGTTCCGGCTGCCGCGGTGGTGCAGCGCCAGCGGCATGTTCTGCGCGGGCCGCGCCCGGCTGGCCGGCGCTGCTGCGGAGCCGCGCGGCGACCGCGCGCACCGCCCTGCACCGCTCCCACAACACTCTGGTAGCGGCCGTCAGAGACTGGGACAACAGCCCACTTCACCATACGTGGAGGGCGTATCATGCGCCTATTACCTAAGTTTTAACATTTATATAATTTGATTGAAAATTTATATTTATTAATTTTAATTATTTAATTTATACTTTTATTCACTAATTTTTCAATTCAATTTAAATTTAAATTCATATTTTAATTTTTCATTTTTCATCACTGTTTCATTTAATTTAATGTTATATGGATTTTTTAATCTGGAATAAATTACTTTCATTTCATTTTTCATTTCATTAGATTAAAAAAATGTGTTATCGACGCAAGAAGTTAATTTCTTCTCTTTATTTCTCTTACCAAGAAGTCTAACTTCAACGACATAACAGATATCTTCAACACAAGAAGTATTAGCCTGAAATTAATTTCATTGTTGACATTTTAGTAAACAATGAAATTAGCAAACCTCTGAGTATAGGTTTTTTATGACGGTGTGCGTGCGTCTTAAAAATGTACTCCTATATTTTTTTCTCTGATGCGCCTAAAGAAATAAATGTAACTTCAAAAACAATGTGAACGGGGTCCTAGTTTAACGCGTTCTATAGTATCATTAGACCGTAGTGTGCCTTCAGGACGACCTGTGAGTTCCACGGTAACTTATAGGTTGTCGGACCCTTCGACCCTCGGGTAGACGCCGTATGTCCTCATTTTCACCTGATTGAAAGTCTATAGCCTTGTTAGGCTTTCTTTAGGCCCTGGGCAAAGGAGGGACAGTCATTAGGATCTACTTCTTTCCTCGACCTATCTTCTTCTTAATATACAGGGTTATTGGTAATCAGCCTGCATCCATTTAAGGGCATGTTCTGTATATTTAAACAAACAACTTTTGTTCTACAACTTTCGTTAAAACTCAATAGACAACCCAAAAAAAACAGTGTTTGTTGCCCTTTTTTGTACTGTTTAGCGACTTTTTAGTGTTTATCCACTTCGGCACATCATTTTTTGCGCGTTAAAGAGCGTACGCGCTCTTGTTACGAATTGTTACGAAGAGTTCGATGCTTTTAGACCGTGCAAATATTTTTTTAATTTTTTTTGTTAAAGAAAAAAAAACTTTTTTTTTTTAAACTGTAGAACAAAAGTTGACGTATTGAATGTACCTAACATCCCCTTAAAAGGATGCAGGCTGATTACCAATAACCCTGTATAAAAATCTCCTGTCACGATGTTTGTCCGCGATGGATTCCTAAACTACTTAACCGATTTTAAATTAAATTGGCACACCGTGAGCAGTCTGATCCAACTTGAGAGATAGGATAGTTTTTATTTCGATTAATAGTCTTTAAATGACAATATCCGAGCGCAGCCGGAATGGGCCGCTAGTAGATATATAAATCCTACTAATATTATGAATGTGAAGGTTTGGGTTGTTGTTGCTCAAACACGTTGAAACGATTGAAATGATCGGGTTGAAATTTGAAACACATAAGTATAATAGGCAATGTTTATCGCGTGAAAATAGCAGGAACATAAAATACGCGGTTAAAGCCGCGGCGCTGGTTAGAAGAGATGAGATTGTAAATTCACGGTAGGTATTTTTTTTTTTAACTGGTGGACAATTCACACACAACACCATCTGACCCCAAACTAACCAAAGCTTGTAACATGGCGGCTAAAATAGCTGATATAATACTTATATAGTTGTAAATACTTACTTATTATACATAGAAACACCCACACATAGTGCAAACATTTGAATTCATCACACAAATATTTGCACTGGGTGGGAATCGAACCCACGACCCTCGGTTTCGCAGGCAGTGTTACTACCCACTAAGCCACGAGGCCAGTCAATGACCGTAGGTTAGGCTTATTTGTAATCTGACCTCGTTAGATTATAATCTAACGGATTTTAAAATTTTAGGGTGACATACATACAGGTGTAGACTAACAGATCTGCCCGTAGCGGGTAAGCAACGAAAGACAATGAAAACCAACGCAAAGCAAAAAACGTGCAAAGTCGCGGGCATTTTAAGTGCCTAGCCTAGTGACCTACTAGGTAGTAAGTCTCCCTGCGAAGTCGTAAGTCGTGGGTTCGATTCCCACACATTACAAATATGTATTTGTATGATGAAAACAAGATTTGTTCTACGTTTTTTTTTAAATAAATAGTGACGAGACGAGCAGGACATGTGCCTGATGATAAGCAACATACCTGCCACATAACAGCACAGTGACACGCAGCTATTGGAACATGAAGAGTACAAATCATTACCTAGCACCGCACTGCGCTCGTCACCCAGAGATCTAAGTTGTTACATCTCTAAGCCCTGTAATTTCTCTGGTAACATTACCCTTCAAACCGGAGCACAGTAATGTTTGCACATTGCTTCTTGGCGGTAGAATAACTATGGCAAAGGTGTGGTACTTCCCCAGGCGGACTCTGCTAAGAGTCCTACCACTACCAAACGTCTCGGTGTTTCTATGTGTAATAAGTATGTTTACAATATCCATAGGTACCTAAGTATTATATCAGCTATCTGGGTCCCATAGTACAAGCTTTGGGGTAAGATCGTGTTATGTGAGAAATATTGACCAATATTTAGTTATCAGCCAGTTTATAAAAGAAAATTGTCCGGATTCCCCGTCAAGGTTTGTTTATCAGACCCTGATTTGAATCCGCATCTCTGCCTTTGTAAACGGGAATTATTTTCGTTGCAATATTGCTTTCCCTTCAATCGTAAATACGAAGATTGAAATAACAGATAATATTCGAGGAAGTGCCCCGACATGAATTCGAGAGCTATTTCATTCCGAGTGGAAATTCCGAGATCTGGTGATGTTTTGTAGCGGCAGAAGTACAAGATTCGTCGGAATCGTAGAGAATTATACCGTTTGTTTTTCAATTCTTGTTCCTTGTCGTTTCGATTAAATACACTATTTAGATCACTTTGTAATTGCATTTTCGGAAGAGTTCCTTAGTGTATGGTAGTACTCTTGGCAGAGTCAGCCTGGGGGAAGTACCACACCTTTACCAGTTATTCTACCGCCAAGCAGTAAAATATTTATGTACTTTACTGTGTTTCAGTTTCAAAACAATATTTCTACATAAATAACAGGAAAAGAAATAAATCTTCAGGTGGCGAGCGCTGTGCATTGCTAGGCAGTTATTTGCACTATCCATGTATACAAATCGTTGGACGCGGGCGGCGCAAGAGCGCAAGACCGGTCTTTGTGGAGATCTTTGGGGGAGGCCTTCGTCCAGCAGTGGACGTCCTACGGCTGATATGATGATGATGATGATGATATACAAATAGCTGGACGTTTTCATAAAAATCTATATATAAAAGAGAGAGCAATAGCAATGCTAAGACAGTTTTAGTTACTAAACTGTAGTAGTGGTAGGGCTCTTTGCAGAGTCCGCCTGGGGTAGTACCACACCTTTGCCAGTTATTCTGCCGTCAAGCATTAGTGTGCAAACATTACTGTCTTCCGGTTTGAAGGGCGATGTTTCCAGAGAAATTACTGGGCTTAGAGATAAAACACCGTATATTTCCGGGTGACGAGCGCAGTGCAGTGAATTTCTAGATGGCCATGCTCATGGCAACGCCCTCCGGGTTGCGTATCACCCGCGTAGTTTCATCTTATCAAGTTCTGAGTTAAAAGTTTTCACTTCTATCGCCAGTTCCTATGACTGCCAATTGTTTTTCTTCTTTGCACTGTACCTACGCATTTAAAGCTGAAGTTGACATACTGTTCGGTATTTAGATACTGCAGCTTCCGTATTCAGAACGTGTCGGCAACTTATATGGGGATATATAACTGGAAATGGAGTTTAAATTCGTAACTCCGTATTAAATCCGAAACTGCTAGATGCTAAAGCAACGAATGCCAGTTCAGTGTGTATGTAGGTACGAAATGACAATGTTTAGTGTATTTTCTGCTATGAAATGAAATGTTATGGTTCACTGTATAATCCTATTAATGATATAATATATATATATTTTTTTAATTAAGAGTGACGAGACGAGCAGGACATTTGCCTGATGGTAAGCAACATGCCTGCCACATAACAGCACAGTGACACGCAGCTATTGGAACATGAAGTCCAAATCTTTACCTAGCACTGCACTGCGCTCGTCACCCAGAGATCTAAGATGTTATATCTCTAAGCCCAGTAATTTCACTGGAAACATTGCCCTTCAAACCGGAACACAGTAATGTTTGCACATTTATTTATTTATTTAATTCAATTTAAACATATAACTTACACTGCTTGGCGTAAATTCGAACGTTTGGATGTTTTGATGTTTAAATCTTTGTATGTTTGTGGCTCAAATCACGTCCGAATGTTTGAACGGTTCGGGTTGAAATTTGAAACACAGATAGATTACGATCTGGTTTAACACACGGCTACTTTTTAATATGGGAAAATAACGAGAACGAGAACTGCGTGGGTAAAATGGCGTTGCTAGTGGTTTGAATTATAACAATGTTTGTTCTAATAATCTACTACATTGACGTCTAGATTGATTGATATCTTGATTGATAGATACACATCTTATACATATAGGTTTGGTGTAGCGGCTAATAGGGCACAATCCTCAAAAAAACTAAGTAGCCCGTTAGTTAGATTGCCAAAAAATATTGTACACATATTTTTTTCTTTTGTTTGACAAACAAAAAATGACGAAGATACAGCGCTTCGAAGTTTCGTGTGACGTCACTTGTGAGTACGATTTTTACTCACGAGTGACGTCGCGACCCCCCACTCTTGAAGTTTGATGGTCTATATCTTTGACGATTTTTAATATTATGAAAAAAAAAACAAAAAATACGTGTCCAATATTTTTCCATGATCTAACTGACGGACTAATTAGGATGGCGTATTTTTGACCCAGTCCGGTACCGTATTGTGCCGAACGTCTTAAACCTTCTGCCTTGTCTAAACCTTATAATCCTTGGAAGTAGCTGCATATATCCCGTTTGGTGTTGAAACTTTGGGTCTTTTGGGGGCTGGGACCTTAGTTTATTCTCAAAAACCTTTCCGGGCGCTTGGCCGATGAGACGCGTAACCAACATCGATATAAACCAATAGATGTGCCCTGAGCACCTTGAAATTGGTAATAACTGCGTCTCTGAGTGTATCGTAAGTGGTTTACAAACAATCAATCTACTTGACACCTAGAATCGCTAGCGGCGAGATATGCTGTGGTTCTACTTATTTTGGTTGTTGACAACGAATAGGATAAGTGAAAACGTCCGGTGTTCACCGCTTCCAGCAACCGACTAGAACGGAAAGAGTGAGCTCACTCTTCCCAACGATAACATGATTCCGTGCGCCCTGAAGTTTGTGAGCGCACATCGTTGTACTGAGATCGTTGGTAACCAAGGCAAGGCAAAACGTAAGCCTATTAAAAAGTGTCTGTTATTTACGCACAGAAGAAGTTAATACTTAATACTTCTTCTCTTTATTCCTCGTCCTAACAAGTTAAATTTTAACCATAGAATGGACATCTTCAACGCAACGTAAAATTTACTCGCGTATTTTTTCCCGCCAAAAGATGAATAACTTCAAAAATCATTTTACTTTCAAGAAAATAGCAAGGGCAGCTATGGGAAAGTGATGGTTTCACATTTAATTAGAGTTTGCTTTCTTTCTGAGCGAAAGTATTCGGATAAGACCGCAAAAGCGTGTTGTTTTCTCACAGTTGAAAATGTTATTCTAATTTAAAGACGTGACGTAGATTACTTCGGTAAGAACTATCTACGATATTAAAAAATCGTTGTAAGCATAAGTAGCCTAATTAATGTTCCCACTGCTGGGACTCGGGGACTTTCTTTCACAAACAGAAAGTCAAGGTCATAATCCACCACGCTAGCTTAGCATGGGTTGGCTGAAGACCCGTATCCTGGAAAGATGTGTTTTTTGGGTCATGGCGCTTTCCTGAAGTCGTTTTCCTTCACCTTTGCGCGGACATACAATATGTCATCCGCTAATCAGATTATAGCTTTGAATATATCTGTGTGTCAGAAGGTCTCGGGTCCCAACTGTGGGAAAAACACAGAGTTACCTACCTATGCTAAGCCTTGAACTTTTTTTTCTTCTTTTTTTTAATAATGAGTGACGAGACGAGCAGGACATGTGCCTGATGGTAAGCAACATGCCTGCCACATAACACGCACAGTGACACGCAGCTATTGGAACATGAAGAGCCCAAATCATTACCTAACACCGCACTGCGCTCGTCACCCAGAGATCTAAGTTGTTATATCTCTAAGCCCTGTAATTTCTCTGGAAACATTGCCCTTCAAACCGGAACACAGTAATGTTTCACATTACTGCTTGGCGGTAGAATAACTGGCAAAGGTGTGGTACTTCCCCAGGCGGACTCTGCTAAGAGTCCTACCACTACAAAATCCGCTCGTTTGTAATCTGACAGAAACACCAGACTATTTAGATCTAAATTATTTAAGTTCTACTCTAACGTACGGATTTATGTATTAATACCACAAGCTACGCGCAAACGTGGGTGTTCAGAACGATACGTAGGCGGTAAACACATGTTCCGCCGTGTAAGACATAAATCGGAACAGAATTGGGATGTGTAGACGCCTGTGGCATTATTGTAGTCTCAGATAATCCTACCCTACTAATATTATTAACTAGTAACACCCCGTGGTCTTACCCGCGTCATTTCCTTCCCAGGTAGCCGAAATAGGACATAGTAAGTAGCCTACATCCTATTCCAGACTATAAGCTGTATTCTAAATTTTAAACCGACCCGGGGGTCTACCGCCTAACG
The DNA here is from genome assembly GCA_963693475.1 of Ectropis crepuscularia. Taxonomy (NCBI): domain Eukaryota; kingdom Metazoa; phylum Arthropoda; class Insecta; order Lepidoptera; family Geometridae; genus Ectropis; species Ectropis crepuscularia. The sequence continues at coordinate 29,620,558 of OY856339.1, read as the reverse complement.
AAAAACGCTTTGGCATTGCCGTCTCATCCGTCTGCCGTCATTTCAAGCGAGAAGAAAAGAGACAGCAATGTCAAAGCATCAAAGCGTCAAAGCGTTTTTCGTTAGGCGGTAGAAGCGCCGTACAGACGTTCTGTTGTGATTGAACAACAAACATCCAAACATAAACCACAACAGTTAAGGCCGGTTTGCATTTTGATTAGTGCAAGTGCGAGTGCGAGTGCGATTGCGAGTGCGAATGAGTAATCGCGACTGATTACTATGTACTCCCAATAATCAATCGGTGTCCACACGTGTTTGCTACTAATCGCTCAACACCTGCTCTACTCACTCGCACTCGTACTAATCAATAAAGAAAACAGGTCTTTAATGACACTGGATTTTTTAAACTATCTTATGACTTACGTATTAGTACATAGGTACTCGCAGTCATATACTGGTATTGTTCGTATTCAAGACTAGGGATGTTATGGAGCTCCCTAACCGTAACCGAAACTATTGGATATCTGAAATAAAAATATATCCGTAACCGTATCCGTTTCAAAAGATTCGGATAGTTTCGGATAGAATTGACTATCAGGTGATAAGGTTGCAAAATTGCTTTTTGAAAAATCTAATAACCCTACTATTACTACTAACCTTTGATCTATTAGAAACATATTTAATCTAATATCCGTTACCGGAACTATCCGAAACTAACGGATAATCCGGAATAATTACATATCCGTAACCGTATCCGAAACCGATATAATTTTATTTCTGCTTTCATATCCATATCCAGATCCGAAATTTCTGTATACATATCCATAACATCCCTATTCAAGACCAATATCATGACCAGACTACGTAAATTTTTTTACTTGCGATCTCACATTATTTACAAATCCAGTATCAGCTGAGTTGATAACGATATTTATTATAAACATTTTTTTTAAGCGGTAAGCAGACCCACTGCATCCTCGTATCTACCATGGAAGGACAGTTTAATAAATCATAAAGTCATTCGACGAAGGCGTCTAGATGGCGCTCCCAAACTGGGAACACAAAAATGTTAGCAGTTTGGGAGCATGGTTCGGGGCTGGCGTTTGACACATGTTTTGATTTTATTTTTATTTAGGAATTCTTTTATAGTAATAAATATGTTTTCAATAATGTTTCTGATACTTATTTATGTTGATAATAAATTAATAAAAAAATACTTATTTGTCACAGACCTCCGCATTGTTGACATTTACCGCAAGTTCAAAGGCGTCCTTCTGGCAGTTTTTCTACTGTGATAGAAATCTCCTTAGCTCGATACAGCTGAATTCACTCTCAATTTACCAATAAAGATTATTGAATATCCAGTGTCTGTCAAACTCAACCAACGGTTGGCCAGAAACGATAAATCTTTCAAAATCCTCAAGACAGGCGAACTTTTGTAACACTTTTGGGACTACCCTCAACTTTACTCGATTGAGAACTTTTGACGGGTATTAACTATTAAGGTAGAGTTTTGGTTCAGCAATGTATATTATTTGCCAGCTATTTATCACGGTAAGGATGGCATTTGTCTCTATGCTCCTAAAATATAAAAACAAACAGCATCTATCTACCACAGTGTATCAATATAAACCAAAGATGTGCCCTTAGTCCCTTGAAATTTGTAATAAAATGCGTCAATGTGTGTAGCGTAAGTGGTTTACACACCACCAATCTACTTGGCCCCTAGAATCTCCAGCGGCGAGGTACGCTGTGGTCCTACTTATTTTGGTCATTGACAACGAATAGTGATAGGTAAAACCGTCCGGCGTTCACCGCTTCCTGCAACCGACTAGAATGGAAAGAGTGAGGTCCGTCTTCCCAACAATGACATGATTCCGTGCGCCTGAAGTTTGGGAGGGCACATCCTATGGTTTATATCGCTGCCACAGTCCAGTAATCTTAGTGTCTTCAATTCGAGAGTGAAATTGTTTCTTCTTGGTAAGCCCGCTTTATCTTTGACCGCCTTGTCACTTTACATCAAGTGACATAGTAGTCAGGCGCAAGCCTATTTTGACGAGCCAACGTCTTACAAATCGAACACCGCGCCGGCTGCAAGTAAAACGCACGAAAAAGTGTCACGTAGAAGAAACTTAATTTATATTGATTAGGTAAACGGGTAACTCACGTGTAATGAGGTCGGTCAATCCGACTCGAGTTTCGGCCGCGTCTCACTCAAAAAACTCAGTGCCAAACGGGAAGCCATCGGGCGCGTACACTCTCCTTGAAAAAGGCCGCCGGACGCGGCCGAAACTCGAGTCGGATTGACCGACCTCAATACACGTGAGTTACCCGTTTACCTAATCAATATGTGTAACAACCACGTTAATTTTAATACTATAACTTAATTTAATTAACGTTTTTTTTTATTTTTCTATCACAATACTTGTAGCTCGTAAATGTGACATTGTTTCACAGTTGATGTTCCCAACACTCAAACAAAGAGGATCATCTTTCGTAATAACAATGTCTTAGGCTGTAGAATGCGTTGCCTGAGTAGGGTTTTCCCGGTATAGTCTTGGTGTTAACACTTAAGTTAGCAATTATTAGCTAGACAAAACAAAAAAGTATCCAATATCCATATTTCGTTTATGCATACTGCAAGGCACATAGGAAAAATCAGGACGTCTACTCTCTTTCTACAAAAACGTAATTTCGAAAATAAACTCGCGACTTTCCTACTCTCGTTCTATTTCGTTTCGTCAGATAGAACATTGTTTGACGTTTAAATGTTCTAAGCCTACTCTAACTAGAGTAGGCTTAGAACATTTAAACGTCAGTCTACTTCGATCCGTCGTTTTGTCCGTTTATATGTTTTAAGCCTACTCTAACTAGAGTAGGCTTAAAACATATAAACGGACAAAACGACGGATCGAAGTAGAATCGGAGTTGGAAAGTCGCGAGTTTATTTCGAAATTACGTTGTAGAATAAAAGAGAAGAAAGAGAGTAAACGTCCAGGTCCTGGACGTCGACCCTCTTTCTACGAAGAACGTAATTTCGAATTAAACTCGCGACTTTCCTATTCCGGTTCTACTTCGTTACGTCCGATCGAACATTGTTTGACGTTTAAATGTTCTGAGTCCATAAGAAGTAGAACCGGGGGTCTACCGCCTAACGAAAAACGCTTTGACGCTTGGATGCTTTGGCATTGCCGTCTCTTTCATTTCAAGCGAGAAGAAAAGAGACAGCAACGTCAAAGCGTTTTTCGTTAGGCGGTAGAGGCCCCGGAGTAGGAAAGATGCGAGTTTATTTCGAAATTACGTTTTTCGTAGAAAGAGAGTAGACGTCCAGCATTTGACTACCCCTGGTGCTCTTGGAGTCGTTTTCTGGTTAAAGATGGTGCTTAATTTCCAGGCCCACGAGTTGACTAGCGGTGTGGAAACCGTTTATCATGGACTGTATCTCGGTCGGATTTTCGGATAATTTATTTATAAACATTTTTAATTGAAATGTCTATGTACTTCTTAACTTCCTATTCCCTTCATTAAAAAGTTATTTCTTCTCTCGAGAGTTTTATATAAATATAACGAGGAAATGAACGATTCACGATTTTTCTAACTTATAATAAACTTTTTCTTTTGTTATTTATGGAAAGAAAGTTTTGTTTTTTCTTTGGTTCTTCCAGAGATGTATTCTTGTAATTGTATTTGTTTAAGGAACTAATTGATTTTATATTTATTATCTTTTATTGAAAACTTTAATAGAACATAATGGCGATTTTTTTTTAATAACCATCCGTTATTTAGGTCACAATGGCCGTGGTTGTGCTCAATTCGCGATTGATTTTCAAAAGTACAACTTATTTTTATAGTTATCCCGTTTATAGTATCCCGATAAACAATAATGAGTTAATTAGTCTGTATCAGTACATCAACTTAGTTCATATACGTTTTACTTCAGCCTTGCAGTATCAAACAAAGTATTTTAGTAGTGGTAGGACTCTTGGCAGAGTTCGCCTGGGGAAGTACCGCACCTTTGCCAGTTATTCTACCCCCAAGCAGTAATGTGTAAGCGTTACTGTGTTCCGGTTTGAAGGGAAACGTTTCCAGAGAAATTACTGGGCTTATCTTAGATCTCAGGGTGAGGAGCGCAGTGCAGTGCCAGGATATGATTTGGACTCTTCATGTTCCAATAGCTGTGGGTCACTGTGCTGTTACGTGGCAGGCATGTTGCTTACCGTCAGGCACATGTCCTGCTCGTCTTGTCACTTTTTAATATAAAAAAGAGAGTTTTCACTGTAGGATTGTTAAGTTTGTAATTACAAACAAATTTTTGTGTAGACAAAGCAATGCTAAGAATATGCCTGCTTTGAACCGGCTTCAAATAAGGAGGATTCTCGATTCAGTTGTATGTTACGCGATGTAGCTCCGCTAATTGTTACACGATTTTGATGATTCTTGTTTTAATTGGTAATAAATACAAAATATAAATAACTTATCCAGAGCAAACCGAGAAAATAATAGTCCTACCTAGTCTGGAGACTACGCCCTGTGCCTGGGCACTGGTAGTACCGCCCTATACACGGCACTGCTTGTAGACTGCTTGATTCCACGCTTTTGCTATTTTGTAGTGGAACCCACGCATGCCAACATTTTTGAAGTAAACTTACTATCACTAAGCATCAACGTAACTTAGGCAAAAAAACCGCAGCAAAATTGTAAAAAAATCAAAAAAATTCTCTCCTTAAAAGTGCATATGAAAAACGGTGAACTAAGCTTTAATACGGGGCGACGACGTAATGCCTCATGCCACAGTGCAGTAACACTGCAACATGCCAGTGTGGCTACACTGCCATGCCATAGTGCTTTGTACTTTTGTGAGATAAAAGGCCGACCGTGCTAGCATTCTAATATGCGACTGTCAGCTAGGGTTTACATATTATTTTTTTTAATTATTTTTTTACCTTTTATACGTTTACACTTGACCGCCATCTCACCTGATGTTAAGCGACGATGCGGTCTACGATGAAGCGTGTTTACCTAGAAAAAACCGATTCACTCTCGATTTGAAGACACAAAGAAAACCATCGGGGAAAACCCACTCAGGCAACGTATTCCACAGCCTAGACGTTCTTATCACAAAAGTAGAGTCAAATCTCTTCGTTCGTGTCTTTGGAACATCAACCATGAAACGATGTCGCTTTTTCGAGCTACGAGCATTCCGATAGAAAAAAGGACAAGGTGGTATTAGATCATGTAAATGTTTCGCTCAATCAGCCTACTTTTATGTTGCTACAGATGATTCGGGGCCTTCTCTCATAAAGAGAAAGTAAATGCTATCTATCACGCTGGCCAAGTGCGAGATGGCGGATGACACATGCCTACGAAAGGTATCTTTTTTTAAACATCCCGGTTTCTTCACGTTATTTTCCTTCACCGTTTAAGACAGTGACGATGACTAACTTATACTCGGAAAATAATCAGAAGAGCAGGCGGGATTCGATCCCATGACTTCACAGTTGTATAATAGATCGTTCTAACCACTACACCACCAAAGCTTGCTGACATTTACATCTTTCTTATATATAAAATTCTCGTGTCACAGTGTTTGTTTCCTAACTCCTCCGAAACGGCTTTACTGATTTTTACCAAATTTTATATGCATATTCAGTAGGTCTGAGAATCGGCTACTAGCTATTTTTCATACCCCGAAGTGTTAGGGGTTGTTCACCCCAATTTTTTTTTTAATTTTTGGTAATTTTTTTTTGTTTTTATTTTTTTATAATGTGGCGTTAAAATATATAAATAATATAAATAAATATAAATATTGATGGACAATTCACACACAACACCATCTGACGCCAAACTAAGCAAAGCTTGTGTGATGGCGGCCAGATAGCTATAATACTTATATAGTTTTAAATACATACTTATTAAACATAGAAACACCCAGACACAGTGCAAACATTTGAATTCATCACACAAATATTTGCACTGGGTGGGGATCGAACCCACGACCCTCGGCTTCGCAGGCAGAGCTACTACCCACTAAGCCACGAGGCCAGCCTAAATACATACAACCCTAAATGTTTACCCATTTATCACTAACCCCTGTTTTTGTAGCTATTTTAGTAATTTAATCATTTGACAGTGAACTCCTAAACGACGGGACCAATTTGAATGTTTTTTTTTGTGTGTGTATTCGAAGATGGTTTAAATTCACAAATAAGCCCGGCAGATGGCGCTGCAGACAGTGTCTAGGTTATGTCCGAGCGAAGCCGGAACGGGCCCCTAGTATTATGTAAAACAGTAAGTCTTTCCTTTAATTTCATCAGCTCGAAAAAATCTTGATTTCTCTTGTCTGATAAAGTTATTTGATTTATCTAACGATGCCTCTGTAATGTGATGTGACAGAAGAGTTTATTTTGACCCAGTCCCTTTGTACGTCATTCGACACTTATTTCAAAGTTCGAACTTCCTTAATTAAGATCGAACAACACCAGGAAATTGCTTGGAACTTTTCATTTTACTGAAGGTTTAATTCATTTTTCCCACTGCTGGGACTCGGGGCCCCTTCTCTCGCAAGGAGAGAGTTAAGGCCATAATCCATCACGCTGGCCCAGTGCGGTTTGGTGGATGACACGTGACTTCGAAAGATTCTAGGTACATGTCGGTTTCCTCACGATGTTTTCCTTCGCCGTTTTAAGTTAATGGTTGATAACCAAAACGTATTTGTTTGTAGGTATAACTTAACCGTTAGTCTGTATAATATTTCGGCCAGTAAAAGATAAAGTCATACTGGTATATGTGCTTGCGAGGTATAATCGATTTGTTGTTGAGTCCATGCACTGACGACTATGACCACGACCCATCAAATGACCCAAAATATCAATGAATAAATATTGGTGAATATTTGTCACACTACTCTATAAATTAAACATGCATTAATTTTCTGTCAAAATAAAATGAACAAAAAGCATACCGCATTTGAATTTGGAAGCTGGAACATTTCGCACAAGGTTTAATGTCGGCCACAAACACATGCCGTATTATACGAGCAATTCTGTGCGTAAAAGGCCTTGGAACTGCGGCAGTGTTACCAGGTTTCAATTCCATTTTCCCCTTTATTATACCGCGTTATTTTTATTAAACAACGCATGCCAAAGTATGTGTGTGCATACGTTTTAAATGACGTTGATATATAGGTACCATTAGACGGTATATAGAATTAGTAGGACATAGAATATTAGTAGTTTTTAGGGTTCCGTAAAACGTAAAAACGGAACCCTTATAGATTCGTCATGTCTGTCTGTCTGTCTGTCTGTCTGTCTGTCTGTCTGTCTGTCTGTCTGTCCGTCCGTATGTCACAGCCACTTTTTGCCGAAACTATGAGAACTACACTGTTGAAACTTGGTAAGTATATGTATTCTGTGAACCGCATTAAGATTTTTACAAAAGTTTTTTAAAAAAACAAAAATTAGGGGTGCCCCCCATACTGAGAACTGAAACTCAAAAATTTTTTTTTCATCAAACCTACACGTGTGGGGTGTCTATCGATAGGTCTTTAAAAATGATGTTGAGGTTTCCAATATAATTTTTGTCTACACTGTATAATTTGCGCGAGAGACGCTTCCAAAGTGGTAAAATGTGTGTCCCCCCCCCCCTCTAACTTCTAAAGTAAGAGAATGAAAAATCTAAAAAAAATATATGATGTACATTACTATGAAAACTACCAACGAAAATTAGTTTGAACTCGATCTGATGAGTAGTTTTTTTTTAGTACGTCATAAATACACTATTATTAAAACTTCGATCAAAGTTACAACGAACTACAAGAACTATGTGTACTATGTATATTATGTTACTTGCTGCAACGGAACCCTTCATGGGCGAGTCCAACTCGCACTTGGCCACTTTATTTTTTTCTTGGATTTAGACAGGGTTTTAAGTAGTTTTTGTGTTATGTAGAATAACGTCACAAGCAATATATAACAAAAAAAACAAAAGTCCAAATTACTGCCAAGCACTAAAATATGCTCGTCTCCCAGAGATATAAAAGATGATTTATCTCGTTTCCTTATAGTTTCTCTGGAAACGTTGATTTTCAAATAGGACCGTAGTAATTTTTGCACATTACTGCTTGGCAGTATAATAATTGTCAAAGGTGTGGTTCATCCCCTGACGGACTCTTTAAGTAAAAAAAAACTATAAATTATTCTACGATTGATCTGCACATTTCGGATGTTATGTTGAGGTGTAAAAAAAAATTCGTGTGTTATAATATCAGAACCTTGCATTATACCACGTGTACCATTATGCTAAGCTTTACCCCAAATCTAGGGTAAGATGGCATCAGTCGGTCTCACTGCGACCCTCATCTTGTGAATTTTTGATACACGCGACCTAGAACCAGTGTCGATTCGTCACAGGCGCTCGGCTGCGCTCGGGAGAATTCTACGGCCTCTGAATTATTTGGGAAATTTTGATTATTGGGACGGCAACAAGGAATGTTGCCTACGGCTGCGGTTACTTAGAAATTGATTTTGTGTAGTTCAATAATATTGGTATTTTAGTATAACGTTGTGGGGATAAAAGGCGAAAGATTTATACGTGTTGAAGGGAGACCAGAGTAAAGAGAGATAAAGTTACTGCTGGTCTAGTCGGGAGAACGGCGCCTGCCGATCCGGAGACTCCGGGTTCAAACCCCACACGCACCACTGTCTTTTCCAAGTCATGTGCGTAATGCCGCTAACTTAAAACGGCGAAGGAAAACATCGTGAGGAAACCGACATGTACCTAGAATCTTTCGAAGTCAAGTGTCATCCACCAACCCGCACTGGGCCAGCGTGGTGGATTATGGCCTTAACTCTCTCCTTGCGAGAGAAGGCCCCGAGTCCCAGCAGTGGGAACGTTTAGTGGGCTGTTGATGATGATGATGTAGGGATAAATCACACTAATATAAAAGTAAAAGGGTGCGTTTGTAAGTTCTTTTGTTTGTTCGCACATATTTCAGTTACGGCTGGATATACGAATGGATTTTAACTAAACAAAGTAAAATAATGATGTTATTCTAATTTTATAATCTTGTAGGGATAAATCACTAATATTATAAACGTGAAAGTGTGTGTTAGTAAGTGTGTATAATAAATAGTTACTCGTACATTACCTGAACGAACATAATATATATGCTACTTTGTATCCCGTTTAAGTTAATAGTTTCCGTGAGATACTTAAAATGTTTATTTACCAAAATTGTTCACATCTTTCATGCCTTAATCAATAACTTTGTACCCTAGAAACTTTACTAAGACGAAGCCTGTTTTGCCTATTGGAAATGATCATGATTGGCAGGGCTGAATACAGAGTTTCATATTTTTTGTAGTACATACGAGACGAGAATCACATTTTTTTAAAACTATTATAGGTTTACACTTGACCGCCATCTCGCCTGATGTTAAGCGACGATGCGGTCTACGATGAAGCGTGTTCACCTAGAAAAAACCGATTCACTCTCGATTTGAAGACACAAAGATTGTAACCATCGGGGAAAACCCACTCAGGCAACGTATTCCACAGCCTAGACGTTCTTATCACAAAAGTAGAGTCAAATCTCTTAGTTCGTGTCTTTGTAACATCAAACCATGAAACGATGTCGCTTTTTCGAGCTACGAGCATTCCTTCATGTGCCCGATAGTAAGCAACATGCCTGCCCATAACAGCACAGTGACACACGGCTGGTGTAACATGAAGATCCCAAATCATTACCTAGCACTGAACTGCGCACGTTTCTTAGCGATAGAAGTATAAGTAATTTTATCTCTTTAGCCTGTAATTTCACTGCAAATGTTGCCCTTCACCACCGGAGGGTCTACCGCCGAACGAAAAATGTCGTAGCTTTGATGTTTCTCTCTCTTTTCTTTTCGCTTGAAATGATAGAGACAGCATTCGCAAAGCGATAGCCGATTTAGTTAGGCGGTAGAAGCGCGGAACCGGAACACAATGATGTTTTCACATTACCTACTGCTTAGCGGCAGAATAACTGACAAAGGTGTGGTACTTCCCCAGGCAGACTCATTTTTTTTTCAACTTTTGTAGGTTTACACTTGACCGCCATCTCGCCTGATGTTAAGCGACGATGCGGTCTACGATGAAGCGTGTTCACCTAGAAAAAACCGATTCACTCTCGATTTGAAGACACAGAGATTGTAACCATCGGGGAAAACCCACTCAGGCAACGTATTCCACAGCCTAGACGTTCTTATCACAAAAGTAGAGTCAAATCTCTTCGTTCGTGTCTTTGGAATATCAACCATGAAACGATGTCGCTTTTTCGAGCTACGAGCATTCCGATAGATAGACTGCCTCTGCAAAGAGGCCTACCACTAGTAAGTAAATTATTTTTTGAAGTGTAAACTGCTTTTGACGAACCACAGACAGATTTTTCGTGGGATGTAAATTGACCTCAAGCATCACGCTCGGGAATGATAGAAATCGGCGGCTAAACCCGGGACCATGGCCATTGGCCTTCTAGAAATTCGTCAGCGTTTCCCATTGGCCATCTAGAATTGCTTCCACATTACCCATTGGTCACGCCCTCCATGTTCACCCGCGTAGGTAGTTGCCAAAGTGAGCTATCAAATTCTGAATTGTAAGTTTTCACTTCTATCGGCAGTTCCTATGACTCACTTTTTTTTCTTTATAAAACGTTGTAGTCTCCAAGTTGAACGTGTTGCCAGCCCTAAGGTTTCATAACCACAGCATGAATAGCAGAACGCTCCCGTGAATACCGTGATGAGCCCAGTGTTGTCGCGGTTCGTCGCCACCCCTATTTAGCTCTTGAATGCTCTGTTAGATGAATGGCACTGCTATACACGGACGCAGAAATAGGTGACTACAACATAGATAGCCTAGATAATGCCCAGATTATACGCTTATCCTATCTATATATATAAAAATCAATGCCACTTTTCGTTGTTATTGAACTCCTTCTAAACGGCTGGACCGATTTGAATGATTTTTTTTGTATATGTTTGGGTAGGGCCCTGGAAGATTTAGATTCACAAATCAGCCCGGCAGATGGCGCTGCAGTTGATATCTAGGTTATTATTCGAGCGAAGCCGGAGCGGGCCGCTAGTTTAGTATTATAAATGCGAAAGTTTAAATGTTTTGATGTTTGAAACTCAACGTTTCAACGGTTGAACGAATTGGATTGACATTTGGAACGTAGATAGATTATTGTGAGGAAAAGGACATAGGGTATTTTTATAGCGGAAAAATACGAAGGAAATTACGCGGGTAAAACTGTGAAGCGCTGTTAGTACTGATAAATGCGAAATTTGGACATTTTGTTTGCTCTATCACGTCGGGACGGCTAAACGGATCGGGGAACATTTTTTTGGAACACAGTTAAATTATAGCCCGAAATGATACAGTAACTTTTTTTTTCGTCGCTTAACATCAGGCGAGATGGCGGTCAAGTGTAAACCTATAAAAGTTAAAAAAAAAAAAAATGGAAACTGGAACTACGCTGGTATGACAGCGGGCTGCTGCTAGAATAATATGCAAATATGCATATGAGTATATTGAATATGTTATATGTGTTTAATTGTATCTTCTAGATCGCCGTTCAATCATGTATAATGTTTTGAATATGAATTCATATCACGAAAGTTTCAAAACTATTATTTTCGTATACGCATACTATGCAAAAAAAATTGGCAGTTATGAGCCATTATTAGAACTGCCGATAGAAGTGAAAACTTATAACTCAGAATTTGATAGCTTACTTTGAAACTACACGTGTGTAACAGGAGGGCGTGGCCTGGGCATCATGGCATGGCCATCTCGGAATGCGTCAGCATTTCCTATTGGCTGATGCATTTCTAGATGGCCATGGCATGATGCCGAGGCCACGCCCTTACAACATTTCCCAATGGCTGACGCATTTCTAAATGGCCAATAGCCATGGTCTCGAGTTTACCCGAAGATTTCTTATCATATCCGAGCGTGACGCTAGAATCCAATTCGCAGCCCACGAAATATCTGTCTAGGCGCGCCTAACGAAGTTTTCACTTCAAAAATATATCTAGACACGGCAGTGTGGCCAGCCAAGTTCATTCAAGTAAACAGGCGAGCCGCATATTTATGTTTTAACAGAATCAATGATATAGGATAAACAGATATATAGAATACCTATAGGATTTATAGAATACAATATGAGGATTAAATTATTTAGACTCGAGTTTCGGCCGCGTCCGGCGGCCTTTTTCAAGGAGAGTGTACGCGCCCGATGGCGTCCCGTTTGGCAGTGCCAAAACCAAAAAAAGAAACTCGAGTCGGATTGACGGACCTCATTACACGTGAGTTATCCGTTTACCTAATCAATATGTGTAACAACCACGTTAATTTTAATATTAAAATTATTTAGAATTCAGCTGTTTTAGCCATTTGTATATTATCTAAGTAGAAAAAAATATTTTACGTTCATTACTGTATGCAAAGGGCAGACTATTGTAAATACTGGAGATATCGTAACCTGTCAGCTAGTTTGTACACAGTTCAACAATAAATTATTCTGATTCTAAATAATCTACCGAGCTTCCAAGCTTCTACAATGTTTAATGTTTCAGCGACTCGAAGATGAGTTTTGTCTCCACTTTCGTGATGAGGTTATCCAAACTTTGGAATGCGTCGGCTGAGTAGTATCGCTTTTTTTTCGAGGTTTGCTCGGCCATAGTATTACCGTGGCTCGGTCCTTCGCAGACCGCATCAGGCAAGACGGTGGGCAAGTGCAACATAGATTTCGTTATTAAAATTCTGCCAGCGTAATTTCCGAGCTATAAGAGGCTAGTTTTTTAGGATATCTAGCTCGTCTTAGTAAGCTAGTACTTCTAGCTTCGTGTAGACAAAACTAGCGTTGCGTAGCGTTGTTTACACGAAGCTAGAAGTACTAGCTAGCTTACTATCCTAGCTTGAAAAACTATTCTAGCTTCGTGTAGAACTAGCGTTGCGTAGCGTTGTCTACACGACGCTAGACCTACTACCTAGCTTGCTATACTAGCTTGAAAAACTATTCTAGCTTCGTGTAGAACTAGCGTTGCGTAGCGTTGTCTACACGACGCTAGACCTACTACCTAGCTTGCTATACTAGCTTGAAAAACTATTCTAGCTTCGTGTAGAACTAGCGTTGCGTAGCGTTGTCTACACGAAGCTAGAACCACTAGCTAGCTTGCTAACACTAGCTTGAAAAACTAGCCTCGAGTAGCTCGGGCATAAAGGGCGTAGAATTCTACAACTTACTAACTATACTTACGGATACGTAGACTATAAATTAGAAACCAATAAAATATTCTTTAACATTATTTTAAAAATTTTGTATTAAGTTTGAGTGGAGAACACGAATCGGTAAACGTAGTGTAGGACATCCTGAGACTAGATGGAGTGACGATATACGGAAGACAGCAGGCAGTGGATGGAGACGTAAAGCCGAGGATAGGGCTGAGTGGCGAGCCCATGGGAGAGGCCTATGTCCAGCAGTGGACTAAGATAGGATGATGATGATGAAGTTTGAGTGAGTGGTTTTTTGCGAACTCAAGTCTATTTCCATTGTAAAATATTTTTTTTTTTAAAACAAAGAGTGACGAGACGAGCATGACATTTGCCTGAAGGTAAGCAACATGCCACATAACAGCACAGTAACACGCAGCTATTGGAAAATGATAGTCCAAAGTACATTACCTAGCACTGCACTGCGCTCGTCACCCAGAGATCTAAGATATTATGTCTCTTAGCCCTGTAATTTCTCTGGAACCATTGCCCTTCAAACCGGAACACAGTAATGTTTGCACATTACTGCTTGGCGGTAGAATATTTGGCAAAGGTGTGGTCCTTCTCCAGGCGGACTCTGCAACATGTTGGTGAACATAGAATTGTAGATTATGTTTAACCATTTCTGCGTAACCCAGAATAAGTGTACAAGCTACGAGTATTATAGTGTAGTGTAGTCATTTGTTCTGTGATATAGCTAAACGATTAGGTACTCGTATATAATTAGGTTTGTGTGGTGTCAGCGTGCACTCTTTTATTTGGTTGAACTGTCCAATATTGTTTGTTTGAACCAAAGATACACTTGACTGCCGTCTCGCTTGATGTAAAGCGAAGATGCGGTCATAAATAGAGCGCGCTTACTCAGAGGAAACCGATTCACCCTAGATGTGAAGTAATACGGGAAAGATTGAGTGTCGTGCTTCCGATGCACTCTAAATTTGAACACTCAAATTGTATCCGTTAGGGAAGGCGCCAGATTACATGTTTAACTGCTTGATTGTATAACGAGAGTGGAATCAAACGCCTTCATTCGAACTTTCAGAACGTCAACCATAAACCGGTGTCTTTTCTCTCATTGGTGGTGTAGGTGTTACATGACATGGCTTGGTGGTATTAGGTCTTGAAGATCACACACGCACATTCTTCGAGAAGTTTCCACTGGAAGCTTTGCGATGATGTTCCAGGCTTTACATTTGATTGTATAATAAGTATTTAAAAATAATAAAGGTATATACTAGTTAATTTAAATTTTAACTTTATACATATTATTATGTCAATATCATCACAGCAATTTTATTTTAAAATGTCGTAATTATGTTACAATATGAGTATAATTTTAATATAATTCAGTTTTAACATCAATTAAACATTTTTACTCACGTATTAAACCAATTACATTATGGTATCCATTATTTCACCTACCTCATGTCACTGTCAATTTCAACTGGTGTTTCTGGTTCTCTCAACCAGAGGGACTAATGGACGTGTACCTCAATAATTATACGACTGTGGAGTTATTTGCGAATTCACTCACAGCGTTTTATGTAATTATTGGTTTAATGGAGTTTGCACGTTATTTGCTTCTAGAGTAGTTATAAATTTAAACGCTACCTATTATTTTAGTTTTAACGAGTTCAAATTGTACCACGCCTGATTTATACAATTTTATTATATGTTATTGCCTAATGAACTTCAATGACGAATGCTTTGAAATGTCAATGTATCCAAATATTAATGAACTGGCAGCACCCTGCGGTTGCACCCGCGTAGTTTTTGATCCCGTTATCTTCCCGGGATAAAAAATAACCTACGTGGTATTCCAGACTATTATTGCCTCAAATACCTGCTCAAATTTTGGTGCCAGTTCTCAGAATACATAGTTTCCACGCAATTTTCATCGGGAGTTTGCCTGATATCTGCAACGGACAGGTAGTACTCTCGGAGGCTTATTGTTTCACTGCGGCTTTGACGGCCGGTAGAGAGATTATGCGAACCTAAGTGCATGTACGAGTATACAGCACTGCATGAAGGTTCGTTGAGCATGCGTATATAAATTGCGTAATGAACGCGAGAGCTTTGGTGAACTGTGACATTGGGAAACAAAAGGAGGGTGGGATTGTACATTTCATTCCGTCACTTTTTAAAATTAATTAATATGCTACTATCATACATCTCCCCTAAAGACCAAACAACCAAAGAAATAAATAAGAGAATTGCTAATGGGTGGAAAAGATACTGGTCTCTCAAAGAAATTTTAAAATCTAAAGAACATATAATATGGCAACGAAAAGAAAAGTATTTGACGCTTGTATTCTTCCATGCATCACCTACGACTGCAAAACATGGTCTCTTACGAAATACAGAGAAATAATATAGAGAAAAACTAGAAAAGTGCCAGAGGGGTATGGAACGAAGCATGACAGGAACAAGAAAACTAGACAAAATCAGCAATGTGCAATTAAGAGCAAAAACAAAATTAACCGATATCTTGGAAAAAATGTATCTCCAAAAATGGAGATGGGCTGGCCATATTCTGAGATCTACACAAGAAAAGTGGAGTCAAATTACAACGAATTGGTATCCAAGAAATGGCAAAAGAAGTCGGGGACGACAACTAATGCGCTGGGAAGATGAGCTGAAGTTTACTGCGGGACCCAAATGGAGGAGAGCTGCTCAAGACAGGAAGCAATGGAAAATACTGGAAGAGGCTTTTGCCAACAGGCAAACTGAGTTGAGAGACATCCTATAGCCACAAAAACAAAAAATAATTGAAACTTATAAGAACTAACCTCTCACCCAGTTTAACGGGCTAAATAAATAAATAAATATGCTACTAATATTATATACTAGCAGCGCAGGTGGTTTTACCCGCACGGTTTCTATATCCCCGTTCCCGTAATTATGCCGTGATAATAAGTGTTAGCGTAATTCCAGATTATAATCTTAACTATGCTTTAAATTTCAAAACGACTCGTTTGACTTTAGACGTTCCGACGTGATTGAGCAACAAACATCGAATCTTTCGTATTTGTAATATTAGTAGAGAGTAGGATTAGTAGTTAGTAGGATATGTGTGTGATATCGCTACGGACAGACGGACTCTATGTGAAAAGGGGGTTTATTGTTTTCCAGCCGAAATGGTCACATACTATTGTTAAGCTATACAATAGTCGCACCCCTTCTAGTCTATAACTTAGTACAGATAGTGCAATCCACGAAGACGCGCCTCACTATTCCTCCTAACCGTTTATAGTATATGTGTGCAAGCTTCCGTAAATGTTTGAGAGTTATCGGTACACACTAATAACCTATGAATGCACACGCACACTACAATGACTAGTGAATGGTTCGCGACTGACGCTCGGAGCAAACGCGATTGGTGGAGAAAAATATTGGTGGGGCGCGTCTTCGTGGATTGCACTATCTATAAAGGTATCAAGGTTGTATTAAGCAGAAGGAATTCCGAAGAATATGCTGCCTCTAGATTGTATCCTGACGTTTTTTAAGTGTTTCTTCAATCTAATTTTACTTTTTATTGTTACAGGTAACTGAGGCTTTTTTGAGTTCGTTGCAATAACGCTGTTACGCCGAGAGAAGCAATAACTGTAAGTATTAAACTAACCCATTTCTATTAAATAAAACAAAAACCGAATTCTATTTAAAGTTTAAAGCTATTCAGTGGGCGGGCCACATATGTCGCAGAGCCGATGGACGTTGAGGGAGAAGGGTTCTGGAGGGGAGACCACGTTCAAGACGTCCCGTGGGACGGCCTCCCGTGGGACGGCCTCCCGCTCGGTGGACCGACCGACGACCTGAAGAGAGTGGCAGGAAGCGGATGGATGCGGAGAGCCGAGGACCGGATTTGGTGGCACAATATTGGAAAGGGTTATGTCCAGCAGTGGACGAACATGGGTTGACGATGATGACGATGATGGTACGTTTTGATGCTAACATTCTGAACATTATTTTATTGTAAAAATTTCGTTTTGAAAGCGTTGCTTCACGAAAGCTTCTTTAGTGAGCTGTTTTTGGTTTGTATCAGCAACACGAAAATGTAGCGTCAGAGAAGCGGTACAACAACGTGTAGTAACGAGTAAATTACGATAAAACTGTGTTAATTTAAAATTATAGGTCAAAGCAAGTTTAATTTAAATTTATATTTAAAAATTACCATCTGTAACTTACAACAGAACAGAATCACAAAGTCACGAAATCATTTTTTAATCATTTGTGTTCGTGTGACATCAT
The DNA here is from genome assembly GCA_963693475.1 of Ectropis crepuscularia. Taxonomy (NCBI): domain Eukaryota; kingdom Metazoa; phylum Arthropoda; class Insecta; order Lepidoptera; family Geometridae; genus Ectropis; species Ectropis crepuscularia. The sequence goes on along the minus strand of OY856339.1, from coordinate 29,603,026 downwards.
TTTTGGATGGCCTTTTAGTGAACAAGTACTGAAGTAATAATCAAAGCTATACAAATATTATAAAGCTGAAGAGGTTTTTGTTTGAACGCGCTAATCTCGGGAACTACTGGAATGATTTCAAAAATTCTTTCATCGTTGGCTAAGTACGTGAACCCTGAGTGTAATAGTATATTATGCACCGCGGGCCAAGCCGGGGTGGCCCGCTAGTAGTCTATATTTTATTTGTAGGTATATCACTCTGATATAAAGTAAATATTTGCGTAGCATACGTGTATAAATAGATTTAATGCTCACGAAAAATTATTCGCCAAACACAGATGTTCGGTACACAAAACATATAGTCAAACCTATCGTCAAACTATATAAAATAATCAATGTACCTGATACAAAAATCTAGGTTATTCTACATTCTAATCTCCTGGCTCGCTATTATATTATTCTTTAACTTCCCCATTTCCTCCCATCCCGGATTTTAGTTACAGTGTAGTTAAAACGTGAAATAGGAATCTTCGCGTACGTGGGTAAAGCAAGAAAATACGGACGTGAGTAATTATTATTTATATCTACACATGTACATTTTAAATGTTATCCTATTAATATTAATAATATTATAAAGGTGAAAGTTTATAAGAATGTATGTTTGTTATTGTTACTCTTTCAGACAAAAACGACTGAAGGGATTTAGATGAAATTTGGGATTTAAAAATGGTCTGCAATAACTAGGCTATATCTATATTATTTATAACATGAATGTTGTAAGTGGAATATGATAGCCTAGTACACGTCAGTAGGTTGTTAGGTTATATGTAAGCAGGATTCGAACCTTTTGAATGCATTTGAATTTGGAACTTGTTACAAAAAAACTACAAAACACCGACAAAAATAAAAAAATGTCAGTCATAGAAACTGCCGAAAGAAGTGAAAACTTATACTTAACTTAGAATTTGGTAGCTCAGTTTGGTAACTACGCGGGTGAAACCGGAAGGCGTAGCCATGACCATGGTCATGGTCCCGAGTTTACCCCAAAAATTTATTATCATTCCCGAGCGTGACGCTCGAATTCAATTCACAGGCCACAAAAAAGTGTGGTGTGCCAAAACAGAAGTTTTCACTTCAAAAATAAACTGAAAAAGTCGGTTAAAAAGGCTGTAAATCCCTCGAAGGCTAAAAGTATGTTATGCGTTTCATCCGTCCACACCAGCTCACGGCGTCAGAACGTAATCTGCAGTGCGGAAATGGAAACTAAATTGGTTGAAATAGCAACTACACACGTGTAAATGTAAGGGTCAAAGTTGCATCTAGGAAACCAGTAGTATCTTATATATAAAATTCTCGTGTCACAATGTTAGTTACCTCACTCCTCCGAATCGGCTTTACTGATTTTTACCTAGATACATTTTATATGCATATTCAGTAGGTCTGAGAATCGGCTACTATCTATTTTTCATACCCCTAAGTGATGAAGGTTGTTCTTCATCCCTAATTTTTTTTTTTAATTTTTGGAAAAAATTTTTTTTTTATTTTTTTATAATGTGGCATTAAAAATACCTACAACCCTAAAAATTTTTCCCCTTTTATCACCAACTCCTATTTTTAATAGCCATTTTAGTAATTTAATCATTTGACAGTGAACTGCTCCTAAACGGCAGGACGGATTTGAATGTTTGTTTTTGGGTGTGTACAAGTGGATTCGAGGATGGTTTTGATTCACAAATAAGCCCGGCAGATGGCGCTGCATACAGTAAATTCACTACACAAGTAGGCACTAGGCCAGATAAATATAACATATCCTACAAATAAAATCCCTATGTGGTGAGCTAAGTGCAATGCTAGGCAGTAATTTGAATGCATGAAATTCGCATTTTTTTTCCACATGTATGATATTGGTAGAAGAGGATGTAATTTTAGTTAACCGGACCTTTGAGAGGACGCCTAGTTTTTTTGCAGCTAATTTAGCTTTGGACTCACACATGGCACATTTTAGCGCATATGGTGCATGGAACTACACCTTAATATCTTCACGATATAACCACTGTAACTATCCCGTAATTAATACTAGGTACCAGTGTAGTTATGTTTAGGTTATTGGTCTTCGTGAATAGGCCTGTAGCTTTTGAAATCCGATAGAGATTACTGGCTTCAGTTCGATGCGAAATTAGTTTCGAATATCAACATTAAACTTGGGAACTACAAGTATCTTATTGGAATATTGCCTTCGGCATAGTTTAATAGGTCCGTTTATCTACGATTAATTCTTAGCATATTAATTGGACGCTGTCCAGACTGAACTATGTAGGTACTTATTGAAGACTTAAATAATGGACAGCGACCTTATAGAGTCTATAAGGTCCTATATCCCACTATAATATGCTAAATGTCAAAGTATGGATGTTTGGATGTTTGTTGCTCAATCACGCCGTAACGTATGAGCGGATCAGGCCGAAATTTGGAATACAGTTAGATTATAGTCTGGAAGAACACATAGGCTACTTTTGATCCTGGGGAAATAACGGGAACGACGGGGATGTTTTTTGGGATAAAAAGTAACCTATGTGTTCTTCCAGACTATATTCTATCTGTGTTCCAAATTTCAGCCCGATCCGTTCATACGTTAGGACGTGATTGAGCAACAAACATCCAAACATCCGTACATTAGTAGGATGTAGGAGTTTGAGTAGAAAATACGATGTAATATAAATCCTTCTAAGATTTTATAAATTCTTCTAAGATTAATATCATACCTACCACGGTTTCACTGGCATAGTTCCTGATCACATTATTTTCTTGGGATAAAAAGTAGCCTATATGTTATTATGTATCTATGTACCAAATTTTAAGATTTCTAGATTTTCAGATCCCTTTAGTAGTTTTTGCAAAAAACGGTTTGGATGTTTGTTGTTCGATCACGTCGCAAGAACTATAGGGATTAAGCTGAAACATGGAACTCAAATAGATTATAGTCTGAAATTAAGGAAATCATGTATAGGTTTTTACATTATGATATTTTTTAAAGTCCCTTAGGAAATCACCAATTATTCCTTAATTCGACACATGGGCAGAATAGGTACCTACTACAGATATGACCCTGGCACTCCAGATTGCTGATGTACTGAGCTATGTCGTTCTTTAGTTCTCTGATTATCTCATGACGAATTCAATCCCTCAGAGAAACTTTTTTTTTACCTTTTATAGGTTTACACTTGACCGCCATCTCGCCTGATGTTAAGCGACGATGCGGTCTACGATGGAACGTGTTTACCTAGAAAATAAAACCGATTCACTCTCGATTTGAAGACACAAAGACTGTAACCATCGGGGAAAACCCACTCAGGCAACGCATTCCACAGCTTAGCTTAGACGTTCTTATCACAAAAGTGGAGTCAAATCTCTTCGTTCATGTCTTTGGAACATCAACCATGAAACGATGTCGCTTTTTCGAACTACGAGCATTCCGATAGAAAAAAGGACAAGGTGCAGGCACATGTCCTGCTCGTCTCGTCACTCTTTTTTAAATAAAAAAAAATGAATAGCTTACCTAATACACGGGACCATTCTCTTTCCAAAAGTAACTAGTTGATTAAAGTCAGTATCGTTCCCACTACCGTCCGTACTAATTACCAGACCTCCAATAAGTGAACTCAAACACGAAGCTCGCTACTTTACCATTAACTAAACCGTTTCGTAGACCAAAAGCAACTAAGTTAAAAGCAACGGAGAATCACTAATGAGTCGTAATGTACTTACAAACTAAACTGAATTGATGCGGCTACATGCCTACTCTAACCCTCTAAAATCTAGTTCACTAATGACGACACGATTTCTTGACGATCACGCTGCGAGAAATGACCCACGACAGTTTGTTAACGTCATCGTCAATAGTAATAATAAGGATTTTTGAAGTGAAAACTTCTTTTGGCGCACCACGACAGATTTTTCGTGGCCTGTGAATTGATTTCTAGCGTCGCGCTCGGGAATGATAAGAGATCTTCGGGTAAATTCGGGACCATTGGCCATTTTACATCGGTCATTTCACATTGGCCATCTAGAAATGCGTGAGCATTTCCCATTGGCTAACGCGTTTCTAGATGGCCATGCTCATGGACACGCCCTCCGGTTTCAACCGCGTAGTTTCCAAAGTAAGCTATCAAATTCTGAGTTATAAGTTTTCACTTCTATCGGCAGTTCCTATTACTGCCAATTTTTTTTAAGAGAAAAGTCTACGATTATACCTACATGAGTAAGATTGTAATTTTCCAAATGTATCCTTCCAACTATTCCATTAATTTATGTTTCTCGAGCAGTCCAGCCCACGCAAGCATCGCCATACAACCATGGTAACTATGCTGTATTTAATTATTGTGAAATGAATGATCCTGTCAGCTTAAACCAATGTTTTTTAACTCATTTGTGTTCCAATAGTCTAGCACACTGCAATTATGAGCTCAGGCGCAGTTCTCACTTGCCTCGTCATTCCTTTTTTTAACCCCCGACGCAAAACGACAGGATTTTATAAGTTTAACGTGTCTGTTCGTGTGTGTCTGTGACATCATAGCATTATGGTAAATTTCGGATCCAAGATGGCCATCCCAAGAATGCCCATCACCACAAAATGGTGAATCACATTATTTTTCCACAATATGGATATCAAATTACAGGACTTTAAAGGACTAGTAGAATATTATGCACTATTAAAAATTTCAAAACCAAGATGGCCGTCTTCGCTAAATGTCCGAGGCTTTTAAATTTTAGAATTTAGTTAGTTCTTACAAAAAAAACATTCTCTTTTCTACAATATTCAGTAAACAGACAATGTTTAAATGCCATACATTTGAAAGTAAGACGATAACAGTACGACCAACGTTTCTGTAGAATGTAACGATGGCGCCACGATCGAAAAGTGTTGCCACCTGTAACTAAATTGTGTTCTTTGATACTCGTAATTCAGTAGTTTCGCTTTTGGCCATTTTACAGATAAGTTGGCATTGTAAAAACCGAGAAATCGTTTGCAACGGTTATCGCTTGTTCCTTATCTTCATGTATATCGTGTCGCCGATCGTGAACCGGACTGGGTATTTCGTTTGCCCTCGCTAATGTACAAATGTTCGAACGTGTTACTTTCTAATTATACACAAAGGCTTTCTGAAACAGTCTACATTGCTTGTATTAAAGCCTGCTAATTGCTTTACATAGCGCTAGACTAATAAGATATACATGTATTTGTTGTTTGTCGGTCCTTCCTAGTATTTAGTAGGCTGTGGTTTGTCTGTACTAACTGATATAATTATCCGACTGGGTGTTTTAAACTGGTATATTGAATGTTGGTTTAGGTCCAATATTCCCGAATTTAAGTTAAACCTGATTTACGAAAATGCCGTCTCGACAATGTTGATATTCAAACTTATGGCTCATTTACAAATACTACGCAGTATTTGTATTAGGTACTCGACAAATTAATATTATACGACAAAAATATTAGTCCGAGATCCCAGAGCTCCCAGACGTCACCTATTTTCTGATGAATGAAATGTGGGCGATTGAGTAGAGTTAGTAAGTACTAAGAACACATGCTTACTCGCTAACTTGCTTAGACGGCCAATTTTGAGATATGGGGTAATGAAGGTACATACAAACATTAGGTACCCCATTACTTACCTTCATTACCCCATTACCCCATATCTCAAAATTGGCAACATACAAACATTAGGTACTTACTTCACGTATTTTCTAATAAGTGATTTTCACGTATGTTGTAGGCAACATCCTTAAAAACAAGGTTCCAATACTCCCAGACACTTTCCGTCACCCGTTTTGCTTAACAACTCCAAAATAATAATTTAACTTCACTTAAATTCTCATGCTCCATTTGTAAATATGTTCGTCAGACAATTCTCGATCGTCCACATTTCATTCATCAAAAACTAGGTGACGTCTGGGAGCTCTGGGATCTTACTCTATATTACAGTACTATCAACAACTTCTAAATATGAATAAATAAATAACATGAAGTACAAGATTTGATATTTCAGCGATTTCATTCATATTGAAGACATCAAATCAGACAGCTGAATCACAATCTAAATTGTTACTATTATTTTACGACACAGTAAGTATTGTTTGTGTGGTGACAACCCAGCGATATTTGAAGACCTAATGAGGTAAGATAGAGATTTCATTTCCCAATGAGAGGACCCGCATTTTCTTCAGTCTTTTCGTATACCATAGTATACTCTAATAGGACAGCAGCGACCGATCGTAACGCGACCGAAAAGTCGGTAGGTAATTAAATTAATAACATTAATAAAAAAATGGTTGTCTGTAAAGTCGGTTTACTGACGATAGTTGAACGTGACAACTTCAACTACGCCTTAGAGCGAGGTAACGCCGGCGGCGAGGTAACGGCGTTAACGGCACATGACGTCATGTTTTGCGGGCGTGCAGCCGGCTTCATCGAATTGTAAGACGTTGTCACGTCAAAAAAAAACATAAATAAAAAAACTTTGTTACATATGTAAACCGCTTAATTCAATTTAGTTGTCATATACTATAACCACATTGACTAACATACCTAGGTATAAGACAAACAAAAGCAAGTCTCAGTCAAGGTCTGTGACGTGGGTATTCAGGCTTTCAGGCTTTATCTTTTGCATTATGCATTTGTATCTATGTATGTTGGCTGGCGTTTGAAAATTTCATAACATTTATTTTCTAATATTTAATCTCTGCATTACAATACGCAATAAAAGTTAAAGGTTTTTAAGGTTTCACTTCTATCGGCTATCCATATGCCTGTAAATTTTGTATTTATTGCATTACTTGACGGGAGAAGCAGAACAAGTGCTTGATCAGGAAATACGTCTGCCCGTAACAGCACAGTGTCACGTATCTATTGGAACAGAAGAAGCCAGATCATTCCCTAGCACTCATAATGCATGTCTTTACCATGTCATTTCTATAGAAACTATTCCCCTCAAACCGGAACCAGTGATGTTTGCATACTACGGCTTGGCGGTAGAATAAGATGTAGTACTACTACTACCATACTTACCGTTTCAGAGCCGATGTTCTCAAATTCCGGATTGTCAATTCGTCTTCCCTTTTTCCAATTTGTTATTCGTCTCGTTCGATTACATACGTTAATGGCCTGTAAATTGAACACAGATGCTCCTATCGTTGATTCACGATAAGGCTGACCCTCCACTTCAACTACAAGGCAGCTTCATGGTCAGAGAGAATAATATTCAACAAAATTTGGAGGACATTTCTGGCAAACACCATCTAGCCTCTAAGCAAAGCATGTACAATGGGAACCAAACATCTGAAAGAATAATAATACAATTGATTAAATATTTTTTATGTATTATAGACACATCTAGATGGATGAATAAACAAATTATCACACATATGTCTTCTCTGGGTGGGTGTAGTTGTAGGACTCTTGACAGAGTCCACCTGGGGAAGTACCACACCTTTGCCGGTTATTCTACCGCCAAGCAGTAATGTGCACACATTACTGTGCTCCGGTTTGAAGGGCAATGTTTCCAGAGAAATTACAGGGCTTAGAGATATAACATCTTAGATCTCTGGGTGACGAGCGCAGTGCAGTGCTAGGTAATGATTTGGACTCTTCATGTTCCAATAGCTGCGTGTCACTGTGCTTGTTTATGTGGCAGGCATGTTGCTTACCATCAGGCACATGTAATAAACTGAACTTCCGACTTAAGGCTATGTGATCCTTCCTACTAATGTAATAAATGTGAGAGTTTGTAGCTGTACGGATCGGTTTGAAATTTGGAACAGTAGCAGTTAAGATTAAGTTCATATTACAGCTTCGAATACTTATCTTATCTTATTACTTATCTACGAATACACATAGGCTACTACTTTTCGTTATTTATGTTAAGCTGCCTATACACACTAGTGGAGGCCAACGCGAGTGTCGACAAAACGGCACGAGACAAAACGTAGCATCCACACACTGGGCCAGTGGAGGCCAACGCGAGTGCAGACAAAAAAGCGGCACGAGACAAAACGTAGCATCCACACACTGGCCCAGTGCAGACAAAAACGAGGTAGGCCAATAGGAGAACAGGACGGTACACGCCGCGCGCCTTTGTTTTGTGCACAAAAACCGACACCGGTCACGAGAGACGAGTCGAGACAAAACACCTATACACACTGGCCACTTGTCGTCACTCGGCCAGCGAGGCGAGCGACGCGAGTCATCACAAAACGACCCTCCACACACTGGCGTTGGCCTGCACTGCCTCAGTGTGTATAGCACAGAAACCTAAATAATACTTATTATTTAGATTTCTGTGGTGTATAAGCAGCTTTACGGGATTTACGGGAACGAAAATTACGCGGGTAAAACCGTGGAGCACTGCTAATAGTGTTAAAAACCAGTCCGCTACGTATATCTTCCCATCGCACAGGGTCTTGTGGACGCTAGGCTTAACGATCCCAGAAACAAGCGCCTTGCTACCTTGTTAGAATAATCCACTGTTCACAACCCTGAAACGGAATTCTCGACAAAAGTTTTCTCTCCGGGTTTACCCTTCTTTTCATTCGTTACGAGGATCGCATTTCAAAATACCTTCGCTTATTATAACAACTCTTTTGCCATTGGATCCCTGTAGATACCTCACCAAAGAATTCGTATTTTATTTATTTGCGTTTTGTTATGAGTGTTATAATAATTTATTCGTACTGTATGACCAAAACTGAATCCATTTTTGATTTTGGCCTTGACACTGAACTAATTCTGAAATTCGTATCTTGATGAGCACATAATGGAGATACAGCTCCAGACACGAAGAGCATGCTCAGGAGTAGGCGGTATCGGACTGAAGATATTGACGATGATAATGAATTTGAAATCTTTGAATCAGTATCGATTGCATGAAAACCGACAATGATTATAATAAAAATTTACAAAATATTTGTATATATGTGATAGACTTAGGCCTACTGTCCACGCACGCGTCTTTTGTCGAATGCATGCATCCTACGAACAAACGCAAGACGTGCGGCTGTCGTGTCGTTGTCGTTTCGTGGACACAGACTTCATTATTTGTACGCAAGATGCAAGCATTCGTCTTGCATCCGACAATTGTCGAAATCGTGCGGATGTCGTGCAGCTACTTGGACAATTGGCCTTACTCTTAGGAATTTGTATAGGACCAAGGTCGTCAGTTGCATAGCTTACCGCGATGGGTTTTATCACAGCAGGTATCCTAGCACTACAACGGGATGACGAAGCCAGCATTCAGGGTTACTTTCCTCCGGTGAACAATAGACATGCTAAGAAATTACAGTTGAAACAGTTTCTCAATCATATTGAGAACGAAGTGTCAGAGAACCAAGATTGTAATAAAATGATTGTAAAGATTGTAATATTGCATTGAGCAATGCGCTACCAAACAAAAGTAACAACAAGCCATATCTGACGCAGGGCCTTCTGAGGGGCATCTCGGGTAGAACTGTGGCTTAGAAACCACGAATCGACGAATATAGTGTTTCCTCATGTTTACGTTGCCGCCCATCCACTCCGTGGAATGGAGTGGATGGGCGGCAACGTAAACATGAGGATCCAACTAAACAGCTAAAAAAAAAATCAGATCTGGAGATAATGATCTGAATCTGCAGTAAACACGGATTCCGTGGTAGTAAACGATACCGTTGAAGTCAAATCCTGTTTTACAACAGTTTCATTAAATACGAAAGCAACATCTTTAAGGCCTTCTGAAATGCTAACGAAGCACAATTTATGCAACGGGATTCTCCTTTAATCCCAGACACCTACAAACCAAATGAGGGTTCTCAAAAGAAATTTAAAACGGAATTATAATCTCTCAGGTCAGCAGTGTCCGCAATGTGCCGGATAGAGGGTTACGTTTTAACCCTTCGTGTGTTTTTGTTGTGATCGACATTTTTAGAATATTTTGTGCAGTTTTTTTTTTGCTGAGATTCGAAAACAAACTTGCGTTTTCTTTTTGGCAACTTTAGGTGATTGGAGTTATTTTAATATTACCAAAGTCAGTTGTTCGTTTTTTCAGAGAACAGTAAGTAATTATTTAAAAAAATAAAAGTTCCAGGTTATAATTACCATTCTGTAAATGGATTTTCTTTGTCAGCCACGTAAATGAGTATTCGTTTGCGGTCGTCGTCGCAAGTCTGCTTTGTTTGCAAATAAAACTTTGGATTCATTTAACTTTGTCTCAAGATGGTGTCAGGTTTTGTATTCTGTTACTCTTTCTCATTATTCTGAGTGGAATATAATTAAAACGTTTTGTTGAGCGAGATAGTGGAAAAATTGTATAATAGTTTTCTAAGAAAAGGAATAGCTTCCTCGGTCAGAGCTATATTCTTTTTCTTTTTCGTGTCGATGGTTTTTTTTTACTATTTTTTATTTTGGCGTTGTCGTAACCAGTCAAGCCTTAAAACAGACGAAAATAAAGACTTCAGTTTTGAACATTGCCCAAATAGGGGTTTTCTCTATGGTTACAATTTTGGTGACTTCATGGTATAGAGTGAATCGGTTTCTTTTAGGTAAGCACGCTCTATCGTAGACTTCATCGTCGCTCGATACCAGGCCAAAATGATGGTAAAGTGTAAACCTATCATTTAAAAAGTGTGTGTATGTGTATAAGTTACGGTGGTCTAGTCGGGAGAACGGCGGCTGCCGATCCGGAGACCCCGGGTTCAAACCCCACACGCACCACTGTCTTTTCGAAGTCATGTGCGTAATGCCGCTAACTTAAAACGGTGAAGGAAAACATCGTGAGGAAACCGACATGTACCTAGAATCTTTCGAAGTCATGTGTCATCCGCCAACCTGCATTGGGCCAGCGTGGTGGATTATGGCCTTAACTCTCTCCTTGCGAGAGAAGGCCCCGAGTCCCAGCAGTGGGAACGTTTAGTGGGGTGTTGATGTTGTTGTTGTGTGTATGTGCAAGTAATAAGTTATAACATGCTTCTATAACTTAAGAAGTATTGGTAACGCTTATTCTGTACTAGCCCAATGTTGGCTAGTCTAAGTAGAAAGCACTTGAGGCCAACTAGCATAACTCCCTTTAAAACAAAACCCGCAACTAACCAGAAGAAGAATCACTTTAAAAACATATGATCAATTTCCAAAAGTATTTGCAATAGTGGCGATGCCAATATTTCCTTTCTTTTTTGCCAATCTGTACAAGGTCCGATATTGCCGAAGACGTGAATAAAAATTAAATCAAGAGACCCAATTCGAAAACTTTAACAAACATATTTTCACAAACAACCACTTGAATTATTTTATATTCATATTTCAATACAAAGAACAGCTTTTAGGCACCGAACAAAGAGGTATATCGAACAATGGCCACCTTCAGAGCCTCGTGTTCTTATCATGAAGATTAGAATTAAAAGGTCTCTGCCCCGTCTAGACTTTCACTGAATAGGTAAAACTGCTTGTAGCTCGAAAAAGCGACATCGATTCATGGTTGACATTCTAGAAACTCGAAGAGGACGTTTAACTTCACTTTTGTAATAAGAACGTCAACGCTGTGGAGAGTGAATTTTCCCGATGATTTTACTTTACTTTTTTTTTTATAGCATAGAGTGACGAGACGAGCAGGTCATGTGCCTGATGGTAAGCAACATGCCTGCCACATAACAGCACAGTAACACGCAGCTATTGGAACATGATAGTCCAAATCATTACCTAGCACTACACTGCGCTCGTCACCCAGAGATCTAAGATATTATGTCTCTAAGCCCTGTAATTTATCTGGAATCATTGCCCTTCAAACCGGAACACAGTAATGTTTGCACATTACTGCTTGGCGGTAGAATATTTGGCAAAGGTGTGGTACTTCCCCAGGGGGACTCTGCTAAGAGTCCTACCATCTACTATCTTGGTGTCTTCAATTCGAGAGAGAATCGGAGTCTTCTAGGTAAGCACGCTCCATCGTAGACCGCATCTTCTTCGCACCAGGCGAGATGGCAGCCAAGTGTAAACTTATCATTGTAAAAGAAAAACCGACACTAGCGCCAAGATCGAAACACAGTACCAGTATGTAATCTATACTTCTATACTAATATTATAAAGCTGAAGAGTTTGTTTGTTTGTATGTTTGTTTGTTTGAACGCAGGGATCTCTGGAACTACTGGTCCGAATTGAAAGATTATTTCTTTGTAAGACAGTCCATTTATCGAGGAAGGCTATAGGGTTAATTTAATATGATTATTTAACATTACGCTACTATCAACAGGAGCCGAGCATGAATGAAAAATGTAACAAGGAAAAACATATTGCTTTTAGAGAGCTTTTGTTGCGTGACAGCATTTGTCATATGTTAAAGGATGCGTCATTAGAACCTAAAGTAAACGAATTTGTTAAAAAATTTAATTGGTACGACCAATTTTCGATAGATGGCGTAGCAACGCACGCGCGTTCAGCTAGTGATTACATAATTGCTGTTTCAGGGTTGAATAGCCGACAAGATCGTGGAATCCCAGATTGACTTAGCAAAGAGTTAAAATAGGAGCACAACTGACCAAAACCAGTCTTCTTTCTTCGTAATATCTTTAAGATTAATCATAGATTTATTTTTGAAACGAACAAGTATAAAAAAACACTTTTCCAATCTAAATTGATATTTCTAGAAAGTCATATTTCACATTAATTCATCGTTTCCAAGGAGATTAAAATGTGCTTATAACTTTAATTTTATTTTTTGCCTTCCATTAGAGTATTAGGTACATGAGACTTTTTTATACGCTTCTTTGGCTAAACACGTTCAATAATTGCGCCAATTCTAAAGTTTGTACGTGAGTGTTATGTGAAACTTTCATTTTCGGGACATACTTTCGAGGTCTTTGACGTCACAGTGAAGGAAGGGCGAGGGTGAGGAATAATTACATTTTTGTTATATTCTTAGATAATGTAAACTCTTTGGTTATATTCCTTTTTGGAAAATATTGAAAATTATAGATGAATTGGTAACTTTTTTTGGACTGGTAGCCCCAATAGTTCTGCCCACAGACCTGTCTACTTAGTCTGTGGCACAGACTAAGTAGAGAAAGGTCTGTTTTGATGAGGAGGAGATTGGTTCTGCCCAAAGTAGTCAATAAAAAAATAAACGTAAAATGTTTGCCAGCCACGGACAGGTATTTAAATTTACTCTGCTGCTTGTATAAAGAAAACAAAGTAGTATTTTCGTTGTTTTCCTCGCAATTTTAACGTTTTTTCTCCAATTAGAATCCTCCTTCGAATTATACGAAAACGTGGAGATAAATAAACGGAATTTGTCAAACCGTTCTCGAGTTTTGCTTTTAGGAACACACTTGATGATTTATTTTTATGTAAACGTTTCACTAATTTGATTTAAATAACAAATTCAATACTTACCATGAAAATTTAAGTCATAATTATAAATAAGTACACAATATTTTCCTATTTTACATTATATTGAATCACTAGCAGCGACCCGCGGTATTACCCGCGTTACTTTTTCGGGATAAAAATGTTGGCTAATAAAAAAGTAATTTAGGAATTATGTGTTCTTCCAGACTATAATCTAACTGTGTTTCAAATTTCAGCCCGATCCGTTCATACGTTACGACGTGATTGAGCAACGAGCATCCATACATGGACATTTAGGTATAATATTAGTAGAATTATACATTAATTAATTGCGATCTAAATAAATGCCAAGGAAACATGGCACAAGTGCCACACTTGATTCTCGGTAAATCTTATCTTATACCTTTAAACGAGCAATTCTTGGATATATACATATACTAGCTTTTACCCGCGACTTCGTCCGCGCAAAATAAATATTAAGGTAACTCACGCAGTATTTGTACACAATACCAAATAACGTTTACAAAAAACAGCTTACATTAAATTTATATAAGAATGGATTTCAAGTGTCTAGTTGTAAAGTTTAACGGTTTTGTCTTCAACATTGACGAACTTCCATGTGAACAATAATTCCTGATTTCCACCCCTTCAACTTTTTTTTTGTGATAAATAGTAGCTCTTCTCTTTTCCTGAGCCTAGTCTATCTGTGTACCAAATTTCATCGATCTTGTTCAGTAGTTTAGGCGTTGAAGCGTAACTGACCTACAGAGTTATTTTCATATTTATAATATTTGTATATGGATATCAAGTGTCTAGTTGCAAAATTTTGTTGGTTTGGTAGGGTTTTATCTTCAACAATGACGTGCACACTTCGATATAAACTTTCATCTCCCATTTAATCCCCGTACATTTCGAAATTACAAAATTGCTAGAACAAACATTTATTTGGTTCGTGTCAAGTGCCCAGATACGAAGTTTCATAGTTTTATCTTCAACAATTGCGAACTTCCGTATAAACTTTCATCCCCCATTTCAACCCTCATTTCATCCCCGTACAGTTAGAAATTACAAAATTGCTAGACCAAAGATTCGTTTGCGTCGTGTGAAGTGTCTACAGCGTTTCGTGGTTTTATCTTCAACGGTTGGGAACTTTCATATTGACATTCATCCCTTATTTCAACCCCAATTTCACCCCCGTACAATTCAAAATTACGAAACTGATAGAACAAACATTTGGTTGCTTCGTGTCAAGTGTCTATATACAGAGTTTCATGGTTTTATCTTCAACTGTTGGGAACTTCCATATTGACAGTTATCCCCCATTTCAACCCCAATTTCGCCCCCGTACAGTTCGAAATTACAAAATTGATAGAACAAACATTTAATTGCTTCATGCCAAGTGTCTAGATACAAAATTTTATAACGAATAAATTGTATGACGAATTTTCATACAACCGTTCATCCCTTGTTTCACCCTCTTAAGGGCTGAATTTCGCAAAACCCCGTCTTAGCGAGCGCCTACGTGCTAAAAGGAACCTCCGTGCAAAATTTCAGATTCCTAGTATTTGTACTTTCTGAGATTCCTTGATGAGTGACCTTTCGCTTTTATATACCTATATAGATATATAAATATAATATATATATTTATAGAATCTGAATCTCGGAAACTGCTCGAACGATTTTGGTGCAATTATGTATCCAGGGGATTTCGGGGACGATAAATCGATCTAACTAGGTTTCATTAAAAAATACTCATTATGCGCGTTTTTAGGCAATGAAAAACTGTCACATTAGACATTAGAATGCGAAAGTAAATTTCGCCGCGTGACGCGACAGCATAATTAGCTCAGACGGAAAGTCGCCTGACTCATGGCGGTCACGAATTAGTAGCTCCGGGTTCGAATCCAGACGGCGCCGGCGTCTTTTGTTTTTGATTTTTTTTTAAAGAAAATCTATTTCTTGTAGTCTTTTTATATGTAGCTATCGAAATACATTTAGTATTTAAACCGAGCAAAGCTCAGTCTACCTGGGTGATCTCTCTATTAATCTTTGAAATCGGTCCTGTAGTTTTCGAGTTTATTCCTTACTAACATTCAAAAATACATATCCCAAATCTTTCCAGAATAATATTGATATGGACAACCAAAATTGGTATATTTATTGATTGGTATAGACAAACAAAATGTAATCTCTCTTCTTAATATTGGTGTAGAGAGACATATATAAGTAGCGAAGATCTTAGATCATGTCGCCCGTTTCCTCAAACCCATTTTTCTCTTTAAGAGTCGATTATTTCCAAAACAATATCCAAGTCTCACGTCACAGATCCCCCGGGAGTGCTTTCCGTAGAATATTAAAGAAAATGGTCGTGTTTTTGCGATATATGAAGTTTTATTTGTTCATACACACACACAGAGCAACATACCGCTAGGGGTGTCAGTAAAATTCAGGTAGGAAGGGTCTCAGAGAAAAGCGCCGCCGGGGCCGTGGGCGAGTGTGAAAGTGCCTGTAGCTCTGGCATATTAACGCATGTATATAAACCCCAGGGTTTTTAGTGGGTAGACCAGACCACCAGTGCTGGGAGTCTCACTTACCCTACTCCCCTAAGACAGGGTGGAATTCCTAAAGAATTTTCCCTAGCCAAAAAAAGTTGTCAGTAAAAACAAATCCTAGAAGTCCAGTAAAACAAAAATGACGCTAAAAACTTACTTAATGTATATTTACAAAACTCGACTTGTCTCTTTAAGTTCTTTTGTTTCAATTATGTAACTACTCTGATTTTCTGGTACTAAAATGCATTTAGATTTGCGGCTCGATCACTCAGACAAACCCTTTTTATTATCCGTAGCCGGATGCTTTTAAAAGTCTCGTTCTAGATCAAACCATATTGAGCAATTAAAACATAAATTGTATAATCTATTAATGTTATAAACGTACATGTTTGAGTAACGATAGCTTAATTACGGCGTAAGAACTCAACGGAACTTTTATTTAAAAAAAAAACGTAATTTCTTAAAATATTGTGTTTTTCTCTAAATTCTACGGCACCAAAATCGCAGGTTTTCACAGTCACAAAACTACATTGGGATCCTAAAACCAACACCTTAGTCATATTACCCTGTCAGTGTCACCAAACTGTCAAACTTCAGCACTTAACTGTCAACCATTTCGGACATCGGTCCTGCGAGGCAACCCTGCTCGACTTATGAATATTTAGTGATAATACATCGCTCCATACCGCTCGTTCTGGAGATTCGTCCTTGCGTGAAATATTAGATACCTGAAATTGAAACCAGGAAAAATTATGTTTATGTTGCGTATACATAATGGGGTTTAAATTAACTCTTTAAAGGTGTTGAGGTGTTTTTCAATTAACGGTTTTGACAGCATTTTGGACACGACTCACACAGCTACCGGTCTTTTAGATTAAGTTTATGTGCATATTATAAATAAATACACAAATAACATTAATTAGATTGCATTTGACACGTGAAAGATTACTTAGTTACCTACAAGAAGAATAAGAATGAGAATGTATTTATTGTATAAACTGTGGTAAGATGGTAGGTGGATACAATAATGGTTTCAACAGTTTTCTCCTCGCGGACATACAATAATGGTATAACGTAATTGCAATACAATATTTTTTTCGTAATCTATATATATAAAAATCAATGCCGCTTTTCGTTGTTATTGAACTCCTCCTAAACGGCTGGACCGATTTGAATGTTTTTTTTTTGTATACGTTTGGGTAAGGCCCTGGAAGGTTTAGATTCACAAATCAGCCCGGCAGATGGCGCTGCAGTTGATATCTAGGTTATTATTCGAGCGAAGCCGGAGCGGGCCGCTAGTTCACTATATTAACATAGGTACAGTTAGTTAGTTGTTAACTCTGAATACACAATATAGATCTAATACACGTTAATACATTTTGTTAATTATTATTCATCTTGATTGATATTATGGAACCGTTACAAAAAACAGCTTTGATTGATCCACAATTTTACAGTTTATCTACATGTCAAATAAGTTTCATAATGCAACAAGAGACAAAATCCCTTCGCCAGTTCAAATAGTTCAGATCCCTATACCGAATAAAAACTAAAGTTTCTTTGAGATGGCGATAATAATTTTAACATAGCAGATGTTACCGAGAAAACTTATGAGAAGTTTTTGTGAAGTTTTCAGTTCTGTCTTTACTAATGGAAAGGTTCAAGGGAAGAATGTTCAATTCTAACTTTTTTTTTATTTTGGTCGACATTTTTAACAAACTTCAAAAAAATAGGAGGTTCTCAATTTGGTTGTATGTTTATTATGCGTTATCGAAATCGGTCCTGCGGTTTTTGAAATATTAACAAAAAACAACAATTTACCTTGATTTATCTGGACGACGCGACGTAGTGATAGTTCTTTTGAATTTTGGTCGTTGAATTTAATTTTAAATTGAAGTCATTTTTTGTTTTTCTTATTATTATGTTAATGTTATTTATTGTGGTGTGTATTTCCTGATAGATATTGTCCAAATGTTGTCAAATCTTAGCAATCAGTTTCATCTAGACAAGCGCGCTTCATCATGGAACGCATCGTCGCTTAACATCAGGCGCAACAGCCAGTTCATACCTATTATCGGATACAAATTGACCAACTCACAAGGCCAGTCAAGGCTAGCAACGACTATCTTTATCTCCCGTCACTTTATCAAGTAATTAAACACCGTAGCTTAATCCCAACTTGAGCTGAGTCGGAAGGAGGCTGTTAACTTGAAGTTAACCCGATCGTTGATCTTGATCTGACGAATGGTGTTATTATACGCTTCCTGTCAGTCCGTTATTTTATAACGACTTGGTTACACAGTGATATGAACATCATTAAGTTATATACTACAATGTAGAGTCTGGGGTTTAGCAAAAATTGTGTATTGAAGCGGATAGCGGTCTAATGAGATGTAATGGTTTCGTAATTAAGTATCTACCCCTAATTTTGTTCGCTCCGTCTTGTTATATTCATGTCTCTTTCCACGTATATCCTTTACTTTTCCTATGACTCGTGGCCTTATCTCACGAGGAGGCAGATAGTCAAAACTTTATCCCATCACGCTGGCTAAGTGCGGATTGGGAGATGACGTGTCCTCGAAAGATGTCTTGCAATACGCCGTTTTCCTCGCAATATTTTACTTCATCGTTAAAGCCAATAGTATATACACATTCGTACGATTGGACTTGGAAAAATACTCAATAGATGCTGGCGGGATTTGAACCCACGGCTTCACGATTGTGAAATCACACGTCCTAGTCACCACGCCGGCGCCGTGTCAATTTATATATGTACCAATTATTTTTTTTTTTAAATAAAGAGTGACGAGACGAGCAGGACATGTGCCTGATGGTAAGCAACATGCCTGCCACATAACAGCACAATGATACGCAGCTATTGGAATATGAAGAGTCCAAATCATTACCTACCACTGCACTGCGCTTGCCACCCAGAGATCTAAGTTGTTACATCTCTAAGCCCTGTAATTTCTCTGTAAACATTGCCCTTCAAACCGGAACATACAGTAATGTTTGCACATTACTGCTTGGCGGTAGAATAACTGGCAAAGGTGTGGTCCTTCCCAAGGCGGACTCTGCCAAGAGTCCTGCCGCTACCAATTAAGAACAATGAAACATTGTTAGCTTTTGCTTCGATTTTATCCAGTTTTTACACGGGGTTCATCAACTTGACCACTCAGTACCAGTGAGTGATATGTAACCACCACGCCCACACTGTTTTTTGCATCCTGCGGAAACGTCCCATAAAATTAAATTATATACTGCTTGTTATTTACTACTCTAGCTGTGCGTACAGGAAATTCTTCTCTATACTACTTACATAGAGATTTATTTCCTTTATAGCAGTTCAATTGGGTTTGTTGACCTGTGACGTGCGCGTACGCAGGTCTTCGATTTGGCCCGCACCTGTCGTTATTATTATGATGTAGTTTGCGATAATATATTTTTAATGTCATATAGGTTTGCTCTTTACCACAATAAAATTTCCCTATTGAGCAATGCAGCCTAGGATGTAGCAGGGTTACCTAGAAGAAACCAGTTGTATTGAAATGAAGTAAAATCTGTGTTGCATCGCAGTTATAGGTTTTTTTTAATAGTATAGAGTTACGAGACGAGCAGGACACGTGCCTGATGGTAAGCAACAGCCTGCCACATAACAGCACAATGACACGCAGCTATTGGTATATGAAGAGTCCAAATCATTACCTAGCACTGCACGGCGCTCGTCACCCAGAGATCTAAGATATTATATTCCTAAGCCCTGCAATTTCTCTGGAAACATTGCCCTTCAAACTGGAACACAGTAATGTTTGCACATTACTGCTTGGCGGTAGAATAACTGGCAAAGGTGTGGTACTTCCCCAGACGGACTCTGCCAAAAGTCCTACCACTACTATAAAGGAAAAGTCACATTGTTAAAATATATACGTACTGAGATGTAGATATTAAGACAAGTGTTGAATGGCAAGAAACACGCCGTGTACGAAACACGAAAAGTTTCAAACTCTGGCTAAAACTGCATCTCATGACTTGGAGATAGACAAGATGTATTTTTACCGCCACTTGTAGAGCTATTTCATAAATGTTTCACTGTAATATTTTAATATGTTTGTGTCACAAAAAAGAGTTTTCTATCTATTTCTTTCTTTGCCCTGTATTGTCTCGGGAAACATTGATCTTCGAACCCACTCAGGCAACACATTCTAAGCCTACCATGCGCGGCTCCAGGGGGGGGGGTCACGGGGGACATGACCCCCCCCAAAATCATACGTGGGGCGCTACTTGTAAAGTCTTTTTTACTCGATTTATTGTATTTCTACTCGTGACCCCCCCCAAAATCTGAGGCTGCGTACTGAGGCTGAAGCCTACACTATCGTATTATAAAAGTGGAGTTAGGCTTCTTAGATACCTAATCTAAACAAATAGGCTGATACGTCTTAAACCTCGTTTTCAGATGACACGATTTACATAACAGAAGGCCTACTTTAGCATAAAACTCTATCGTAAAAATATTCGACCCGAATACCGAAGGAGTTCGGGAAAGGATAGGAATTCTTTGTATAAAAAGCTTCGTGTTAAGGCGGCCGGTCTACTATACATTATAATAGTGGCTTGTAGCCCAAAGGAGGGACAAAAAATTGGATCAAACCGAAATTTATTAATGTTATGCGTAAAGACGTAATGGGTTCGAATCCCGCCAGCTAATATTTTTAACTGACTTCAAAAACGGATGAAGAGTTTATTTGTTCGAAAGCGATAATCTCATGAAGTACTGAACTAATTTCAAAAATTCTTTCACCGCCGAGTATCCTCGAATGCTACTCGTATACCTAAGCTATTTGTGTAACACGGCTGAAGTCGGGGCGGACCGCTAGTGATCAGTTAAATCAAAGGTCAATACCCGATTATGATCAGAGGTTTGCTCGCCTGCATCTGCAAGCTTTAATATTCCATTTGATCCTTTTATTATCTGAAGATAGACTTTCGAGCAATCCCTTCTTCATACGAGTACATGTTAAATACTAAAGTACGCACTCTCAAAATTTAAATTTCGGGGATTAACGGATCAGACTCTGTGGGCTGATGTGTCAGACAGTATTTAGTCTGGTTTTTAGTAATATATTCTGAGATCTATATATTATTAGCGCATTAACAAGCTGAAACGGTTGTGGGCCGGTCATGTCTGTCGCAGAATCGATAACCGTTGGGATAAGACGGGCACTGGAGAAATAGATTAACTCTTTATTGCGATTGGAGAGGTAAGAGCTAAACTGAGTGTAGGACGTTCCGAGACTCGATGGAGTGACGGTTTATAAAATACAGTTGGCGGTTAAAAAGTACAGGAGTCCCAGCAGTGGATGAGTATAGAATGATTATGATGATGGTGATGGATACTTGATCTTAGATGTGACGTATGAGCAGAACATACTCCAGACCTCTTTCAGCGTAGTATCCTACTAAATCTACTAATACTATAAATGACAAAGTTTGTATGTATGGATGTTTGTTGCCCAATCACGTTGTAACGGCTGTATGGATCGGGTTGAAATTGCGAACACAGTTAAATTATAGTCTGGAATAACACATAATATACCACTTTCTGCCATGGTAAATACCGTTCGGGAACGTAACAGCAGGTCTACTACGAAGTCCGATAAACGATATATCGGCCGAACTTATGAAGTTTCCGACCACGACAGACAATCGGTCGGTTGATCAGATCGGCCGTTTCGTTCGATCCGACCTTCATCCGACCTAAGTCTATAACTTCCGACCCGAAATGTATCGATCCGAATGTTTTTCGTGGTAGGCTACAATCCGATTCAGCTGTCGGTCGGATGCGATCATTCGGAGTTTGTTTTCGTAGTAGACCTGCAGGTATTTACAGAATAAAGTAAAGTACTGAGGGCCTAAATAAGCATAGGTATTTAAGATCGTCTAAATGTGATTCGTCGCCATACCTTTAATATTATGGAGACTTACAAATATGGACTCATGAAGATTCGCCTTTAGGTATGAAAAGTGTCAGACGGCCAGATTTTACGACAATTGTGTCAAGATATCAACGACATTTTTTATAATTCTCTTCACAAAAAAAACCTTCCCAATCTCAATAGTAGAGTTGCACATAACTTATCTGTACCCTAACACAGCAGCAGCTAACCTCAACATAAAAAAGGTATGAAAATATTTATTACTCCTTAAATATGTAAGAACACTGGAATATTCGGGATAACCCAATGCCAGGTCGGGGATAAAACTCCCAAAGGCTACAATATGCAAGATTCAATAATCAGTCGGCCGCCAATAAAATAAACATGCCCCGTAAATTTTGTCGTAAAGCTATCCATAAAACAGACTCGTAAAAACCTGAGGCGGTATTTCTGCGGACGATTTATATGCCGACGTATGTGAACATATTAATAAATACATATATACCAAAATATTGATTTACCCCCGACTACCTTGGATTTCAAATTTGGACTTGACTAGTAGAATACTAGTCAAGTCCTTTTATTTGATACTATTGTGAAAAAAATCTATTTCGCTATTTTGTGGTGGCGGCCATCTTGAATGGGTATTAACTAAACATAGCTAAGAAGAAGAACCAATGCTAGATAACTGGCTTTCAAATGAAAACAATTGCATCGAAATCGGGTCATCCGTTTAAGATCTACGATACCACAGACAGACACATACACATAGACAGACATCGACGTCTAACTTATAACGCCCCTCTTTTTGCTTCGGGGGTTAAAAACTAGCTGACTCTTCAAATATAAATAATAAGCAACCCTCGGAAGTGGTTACATTTTTAGCCCTCTGGGTGTGAGACATTGATTCCGTGGGGGCCGGGAGCTCCTCTCATCTTCAAAAGCCTTTCCGAGCGCTTGGTCGAAATACGCGTGACCAAAATGCTGGCGTTTATTTGGCTCAACGCATAAGCATTTCCATTCAGCTTGGTAATGCCGCTAGCATGCTGGGCAAGGTTCCGACTGGTAGTGGGATTAAACATCTGGATTATCTTTAGACCTTCAGTAGTCTATGGATGATTCAGGTGTGCTTAGTGTAAGTATTTAGTTAGGTATGTTCCGTAGTGTAGTTCTCATTGTATTTTAGTTTTGTTTTGGCTCTGCCCATTAAAAAAAGTAAATTAATTTACATCTTGACTTTTTTATCGGATTGTCCGTAGCTCCAGAAAGCAACGTCGTTTCAAGGGTAATGTCCCAAAGATTCGAGAGAAGATATTTTGATTCTATTTTCGTAAAAAAAATCTAAATTTTCAAATGCGTTAATTGAGAGGATAATTCCTGATGAATATAATAAATATCTTCAAGTCTATAGTGAATAGATTTCTTTTGGGTTAGCGCACTTGCTGGGCGAGATCTTTTTTTCATGGGCGATATTAACGATAAAAACAAAATACTTATCGCACCCAAATAAAGTCGGTCAGTCGTATTTTTATCGGTATTTACGTTCCTTTCTTTCCATATTTTTACGATCGCATTGTGAAGGTTGTATTGTGGTTGTAGAACAAAAGGACTGAGACTGACTTCCGGCGGGGGACATCCTAATTACGTTCTCCGGAAGAAAGCCACAGAACATCTGATGGCAGTAGTATTCTTGAAGAGTTTAATAAAAACCTAGAAATATTTATGGCGCTGCGTTTTAAATGTTTTGTTCGATAGTGAGTTTATTATTGACCACCATTTTGCCTCTTTTTAAACGACGATACGCTTTTCAACCGCTAAATAAACTGGTCACAGCTTTGCTTTAGCTATATCTTTAACTAGCTGAACCGTGCGCGCGTTCCTACGCCATCTATCGAAAATTGGTCGTACCAAGTCAAATTTTGAACAATTCGGTTACCTTAGTTTATAATGACGCAACATTTAAAAGATGGACACATGCTGTCACGCAACGAAAGCTCTCAAAAAGCAATATTTTTCCCGTTTTTGTTACATTTTTTATTCATGCTCCGCTCCTGTTGATAGTAACGTAATGTGAATAGCCTTCCTCGATAAATGGACTATCCAACAGAGAAAGAATCTTTCAATGCGGACCGGTAATTCCCGAGATCCTTGCGTTCAAACAAACAAACTCTTCAGCTTTATAATATTAGTATAGATTTTAAACGAAAATATAAAAGTAATAATAAAATTGATAAGTCAAGACCTATGAAGATGATGAGGCGGAACACCCCACAGTATGTGATTGAGCGCGCTAACCTAGAACAAATTCGATTCAGTCGCGATTTGAAAGCATCTACGTTCTACAGTGTATCAGTCCAAAATACCGACTCAGGCAACGTATTCCACAGTAGTATAATGCTTACTGTGGTCTAGTTAAGTTACGGTGGTCTAGTTAAGTTACGGTGGTCTAGTCGGGAGAACGGCGGATGCCGATCCGGAGACCCCGGGTTCAAACCCCACACGCACCACTGTCTTTTCGAAGTCATGTGCGTAATGCCGCTAACTTAAAACGGTGAAGGAAAACATCGTGAGGAAACCGACATGTACCTAGAATCTTTCGAAGTCATGTGTCATCCGCCAACCCGCACTGGGCCAGCGTGGTGGATTATGGCCTTAACTCTCTCCTTGCGAGAGAAGGCCCCGAGTCCCAGCAGTGGGAACGTTTAGTGGGCTGTTGATGATGATGATGATAATGCTTACTACGAAAGTGAAGTCAAAGCTCTTCGTTGGGCTTTGCAATGTCAACCTTAATACGATGTCGCTTTTCCGAGCAACGGGCAGTCATACAGAAAAAAGGCAGGTTAACATTTATCAAGCAGTTAAGGGCACTCTCTTTTGCTAACTCGAAATGTGGAAAGTGACGAGGCTAAAGAAAAGATCATGGGAAATTTCAAAGTTTGCTGTTGGTAACCCTCTGGTGTATCGCCTAACAAATTGCTTATGGTATTGCTATTGTTCTCTCTATAAAATAAGATCAGTGAAGAGAGATGTCGCAATGCCATAAGCGATGATGTTAAGGTAAAGGTACAAGTGACCCCGGTCACCTTCCTGTACAAACAAGGCCAAAGATCTGCAAGGCTTCCACTCCTATTAATATTTAGCCACGATTCCGAGTCACCTCAACCGTCTCATCAGGATTGCTCAAAAATTCATGAGACCGGTTTGTTTCCCATAATACTATAGTACCTGGGTGACCGAGCTTTGCTCGGTTTAAATACTAAATATACTTAGATACCTACAGATAAAAGACTCCAAGAAATATATTTTCTTAAAAAAAACGAATTGAAAAAAAAAAGAGAACCCGTCTGGATTCGAACCCGGAGCTAAAAATTCGTGACTGCTATGAGCGCCCGACTTCCCGTCTGAGCTAATTATGCTGTCGCGTCACGCGCCGAAATTTACCTTCACATTCTAATGTCTAATGTGACAGTTTTTCATTGTCTAAAAACGCGCATAATATGCGTTTTTTTTTAAATAAGACCTAGTTAGATCGATTTATCGTCCCCGAAATCCCCTGCATACATAATTTCATGAAAATCCGTCGAGCCGTTTCCGAGATTCAGATTCTATATATATAAACATATTTATATAGGTACAAGAATTGCTCGTTTAAAGGTATAAGATACTGCTAGTACTAGTACATCAACTCGCATATTCACTCGTGTTGTCCTCGATCCCGTTATTTTCCCCTGGATACAAATTATCCTATTTGTTATAGGACTTTTTATCACCTGTCTATAAATCTAATGTCATCTGATCTCTGGCTGTAATAGTTTTTGTATGGAAGAGTAGAACACATCGTACATACATACAAACTTTCGTATTTACAATGTTAGTTAGTAGGATTCTTCTTGTTCCGATAGGTGCGTGACAATGTGCCGCTATGAGGAGCCGTATTACTTGCCATCAGACTCATGTGCAGCTCGTCACTCTTTACTTTAAAGTAATAGGCGATTGCGACAAGATAGGTACACATACATTACACAAACCCAAATAAAATAACACATCCTTTTGGGCTATCGTACAATAACACTCTTCTCTTATTACAACACGAGTTCTGGGGTCTAATTCTCGACGGCTAATAACTAAAACCCAAAGACGCACCAGTACAACTTGGCCTACATATTTTTTAAACAATGATAGGTTTACACTTGACCGCCGTCTCGCCTGATGTTAAGAGACGATGCGTACTACGATGGAGCGTGCTCAGTGCTCAACTAGAAGAACCCAAATCGAAATGCCGGAATACCAATGATTCTAAATGCGAGTAGTTTATAGTTAAACCAGGACAACGTCTGTCAGAGGGTCTACCGCGTAACTAAAACCATAGTAAAAAAAAGAAAAACTACGAGTATCACGATTCCTTTAAACTTGCGATACGTGCCGACAACGCAATGACGCGTTTGGGGTTGAGACAAGTAAAAAATATTATTTTTTCCATTCATTATCAACATCGTTGAGTAGTATCAGCGACAGAATTCGCCATTAAAAACAATAAATCATCATTATAAATCTTCAAAACATACGTCTAACGTCAGTCTCGAACCAAGCTCCCAAACTGCTAACATGTCGTGTTCGCATCGTGGGAGCACGCTTCCCGCGTGTCGCCCCGTACGATCGACCCGTCTAGACCCCTTCGTCGGATGACTGTATGATTTATCAGACTACTAAAACTGTCCTAGCTTTTATATCGCTTTAAAATTATAGAGACAGCAATAGCCAAAGTCGATAGTTAGGCTGTGGAAGGGCGGGTCAGCTATTTAAACGATAAATAAATGTACAATTGGCCATAGTGAATACAGACCCTGCATATTATAATAGCTGTGTAACAATCATCCCTTCTGCCATAGAATACACGGCAGTACTGGGTGCTATTCCCTTCCTTGTTCGTAGAGCTCATTACTTATTCTTATGCTCCATTTTGCCACTTGACCTTGTCTGTAATATCTTGTTCAACGCCTGCGTACCGTTTGGGGTGATATATTGTATGTTTTCTTAACTTGACTAAAATATTCAGGCATACAATAAATATAAATCCTTTCGTGTATAATAAGCTCGTAAATAACAGGAACAAATGGAGCCGAGAAAATGGAATGGGGTTAAAGCTAATCTTGACATAGTATTTTAGATTTACGTAAATACCGTGTCGTTTTATATTTTCATTTGATTATTTTTGAAGTTGTAATTTTTTTTGGGGCGTTAAGGGAAACGTATGAGAGTAAGTTTTACGACAAGCAAACAGTTAAAGTTCAAAAAAAGTTTTAACTTGGAGTGGTCCAAGTGGTGTCGAACCCGGCATGAAACAGGACGTCTGCTCTAATTCAACGAAAACGTTATTTCGAAATAAATTCGCGATTTTCCAACTCCGATTCTACTTCGATCCGTCGCTTTGTCCATTTAATGATCTAAACCTACTCTAATTAGAGTATGCTTAGAACATTTAAACGTCAAACAATGTTGTATCGGACGAAACGAAGTAGAACGAGAGTAGGAAAGTCGCGAGTTTTTTTTCGAAATTTCGTTTTCGTATAAACAGAGTAGACGTCCTGGTCTACCAAAACTTCTTCTACAACATTAATAATAATTTATTTAGCACCAACAAACAATAGTATATCGAAGAATACATTTTAGTTGTCCATAAAGACGAATATGTAACTTGTCTTTTTCGAAATAAGTAAACAAATTTAATTTCCTTTTATTAAAAAAAATGTTTTTGGTGGTAGCATGGACATATAAAAAAAGTCGGACGTAGTATCGCTAAAACAAAAACTGTGTCCATCGAGTCGGCCATATAATATGCACGTGTGCGCTGTCACATACAGGTTGACACGCACACATCAGTGGGTCATTACACGCGCTACTTGTGTATATGTGTGCGTGTCAGCCTATTAGTGACAACCTGACAACGCACACGTGCAAATGTGGCCGACTCTTAGTGACACAGTTTTTGTTTTAGCGAGACTACGTCCGACTTTTTTTATACGTCCATGGGTGGTAGAGTTTTCTTTTTGGTTTTACGTTGGTAGAGTCAAACCTCTTCGTTCGAGTCTTTAGAACATCAACAATGCTCTCCAAAATTTCCGGTAAAAACCCGATAAGCTAACAATTTTGCGGCGATATTAGATATCTTTTTCAAACAATAATTGATACAATCGTATTTGTCTTTTAAGAGACGATTCATACGGCGCGGCTGCCAAACGCGCCCGCGCGCGGGCGCGGCAGATTTCCATATAAAATTGAATTCAATTCACACGACGCGGTTTATGGCCGCGGCGGCTGCGGCAGTCGCGCGGCGCCCGCGTGGCTGCGCGTGATTCTTGCGCAGTAGCTTTTCGGAGCAGAAACCGCGAAAACCTGCGGTCTCGTGAGTATTGAAACAAAACCATCGCGCGGCGCGGCGCCGCGCCCGCGCGCGGGCGCGGTTTGCAGCCGCGTCGTATGAACCGGGCCTAATATTGTCCAAAAAAAGACCTTAAACCTTATTTTGATTGTAATTCTCATAATCAAAGAGAATTCTTTATATACACAAAGACAGCACTTTCTACCCTTCAATACCTTCGAAATATAATGTTTTCCGACGTTTTCGAGTCCACTTAGTCCTACATTAAAATACCTTTCGGTTCAAAGCGCCCGGAGTAGAGGGCAAACAATTTCACTACATTTTACTGGGCTGGGTTGTTTTAACTTGTGTATTTTGGTTATCAAACGGGACTGTGGACTGTGGCGGGCACGGGGCGACGTACACTCAGCTACAAAAATTCGTCTTTGAGGGTTTCTTAAGAAAAAATCAGATTTCACCCGCGCCACGCGTTTCTTAATGTGATGTACATAAAGTCGAGAATAGCATGACACAGTTTGGAGGAAAAATCAATATTTAATCTGGAGTCCATTTTTGACCAAGTTTTATTTAATTACTCAATAACTAAACATAAATTTAAATAAGTGTTCGGTTACTTTACTAGAGCGTACAAATAGGAATTTTATTACCAAAAAATAATGTGGGGGCATCGCTGATAATTTCGAGTACTCGAATTAAAACGGGTTTTTTCGGTGTCATTTTTATTTTTTTATTGTAAAAAACTCTGATCTATTTTTAAAATTCTATTCGATTATTGCTTATATAGTGTAGTATATTATATAGTGCTTCTTCTTGATTGTACCCACACGTCAATTTTTTTTTGTCATAGTTTTTAGTTTCTTAACTTCAGTGAGCGGCGTCGAAAATGTCCTTTTTTCGTTTTCTGGCTTTAGGCGCCCCCTTAAGGAAAATTGCTGACTTAGTAAACTTAGGTTGGCTAGTGCCCTACGCCGTCTGTGCTAATACAAAATTCGGTATTCAGTAGTGGCTGTTTTAATAGCGGTCGTTAAGTTAGAAAATAAGTAGCGCCTGCGATACTTTCCCACAACATTTATAAAATAAATTATATTTAGTTAGTATTTAGAATAAGTTTTTATTAATTTATGTATCGATTACGAACACATTTCGTAGTGTTCTTTATATTGTTTAAACGATATTCCATAGCTTGGTTTTAGTATTTGATTGAACAATATTCTTGTGGGTCTTGTTTTCTTCTTTTTAGTGTGCAGTCGGGTTTTTTTGTTATTTTTTTATAATAATTAATTTTTATTCCATGATCTAGCTGACGGACTAATTATTATTAGAATGGTGTATTTTTGATCCCAGTCCGATACCCTATTTATATGTTATTTTCTCTTTCCATTTCTTCGTAGTAACTTATGAAGCTGATGTTATGAGTGCGAGATGCGTCCAAAATATTGATTTTGAATGCAGCTGTCAAACACGATCGTATTTGCTCTGTTGTTTGAACATGTGTGCTCTGTGTTGAACATTCCGTTTGTTTGTAAAGGCGGCGGGGCTTTGATTGTTCCACTCCTGGTGTGGTATATCATGTTGTACCAAGCCATCAATTACTTTTTCAATTGGCAAAACATTTCAACACACTCAATCGTGGTTTTAAGGTGACACCACTTCATGGTTGTCGTGTCGTAAGTATTTTAATCAAAACTTGCCTGGAAGAGGTATCTAATCAGTGCGCCTTCTGTTGTAACCCCCGACCAAAAAGAGGGAACGGTGTTATATCTTAAATCTTTGTATTTATATCTCCGTGAAATTGTAAATGCTGTCAGATTATAAAATAGCAAAACCTACGATAGGATTAAAATCTCACGTGCTGGACGTGTAATCTGACAGTGTGTCAGGTCGGCCAGCCTCGAATTTTGAAGGGGGTCACTAGTACCACAGTATAAAGAAATACTACCAGTTCATCATCACCTTTGATCTTGGGAGAAATGCTGGTAACGTCTATACACGGGTAGGGTTGTCGTAATTTAAAAAACGTGGCACCAAAATAAAATTAAAACATACGGAAGACGTCAGCCCTGAGCCGCGCTCCTGCAATACTAACATTGTAATGTAGGCAATGCAGGAGCACGCTTCCCGCGTCTCACCCTACACGCCCCGCACGATTGCCCCGTCTAGAACGACTGTATGATTTAATAGACTGTGACGCAGCTTCAGTTTTTTTGTCACCAGTAGAAATACAATAAATCGAGTAAAAACTACGATTATACCCCACGATTATACCCGTGTAGTTACAGTTCCAAGTGTTTTCCTGTGTTAAAAATAATCTATATCAGAGTACACACTACACACTAACCACCTTCTTAATTACTGTACAGCAATTTTAATATTCAAAATGCTCGCTGAAAATATTCTCTCATAAAAGATTGATTAGTTTACCCGCCGGAGCTCGAAGATACAATATTTTCCGAGATATTTTTCCGGGAACCGGGAATTTTTAATCTACCGTTCTTAGTGACAAGTTTCTTTTTTTTTGTCCTCTTTCCGGTCCGTAATAAACGCAGTCGTGGACAACGAACTGATTCATACTCGACACTTCATTTTTCTTTTTAAGTTCCGTGTCAAACCTAATAAAAAAAAATTGGTCCATACTTTTTTTTACACAAGTCACTATTTAGACCCAAACTAAGCTGGACTATGGAAACCAGATATCGTCCCACATCCTATTAGGGTTCCCACACAAAACTGCGATGCGATGCGACGCCGCATCGGAGCCATTCGCGCTCGAAAGTTCCTCCATCATATATTGCATCGCAGTTTTGTGTGGGAACCATTAATCCTACTCATATTATAAATCTCAAAATTTGAAATATCCATACAAGATGTTTGTTGCTCAGTCACGTCGTAACGTCTGAATGGATCGGAGTGAAATTGGGAACATTGACTATAATCTGGAAACGGGAACTATACGGGTAAAACTGCAATGCCCGCGGGCATTGATATTTGATGCAGATTTGTTGAATACCACAACGCGACACGAAACCGGAAGTAATTAAAAATAAAGAATAGTTTAGACCCCGATTAAAAGTTCTGTAGTATGAATTAAAATCGCGAAAGTATGAACCTATATACCTATATATACCTCATGGATAATGATGATTATTAAGATAAGTATGGATTAACTTTTTTGTGAGAAATTGGATTAAACCACTGTTGTAGGATCATATATAATTTTCAGCTAAAACATTCTAACGAATAATACTTTTGTTCATCACATGTAAAGTAATCATAGTATCATTACTTAGGTTAGTTTAATACTCGTATAATAAATGAAATTACAAATTGGAACAGAACCCTCAGTTGCTCTCGACTTGCACTTGACTAAATGTTTTGTTTTTTTCCAGTAGGAAAATAACGCCACGAGCGATATATTAATTTTTGTTTTTAAATGTTTACATTTCATTTCATTTTCATAAAGAGATTCTCTCATAATACTGAATATCGGTTTATTCAGCGTATTAAATACGTGTAAACATGAGTTATTTGTTCAAGCATTGAGCTGCTGTTAAATACTGGCTACAGGGCTATGCAAGACGCCTGTAGTATTGCGAAAGGATTTTATTTTAGAGCTATCTAAAATAAAACACTGGCGTCTGCGCATGCTAACAAATAACGGTTTAAAAAGGAGGCATTAAACATTTACAAATTTATATATGGGACTACCTCTGAGTGTTTTTAATTTTTATAGTATAGTGTGATATTTATATATATAGAGATATTTAATTGTATAGAGTGACGAGACGAGCAGGACATGTGCCTGATGGTAAGCAACATGCCTGCCACATAACAGCACAGTGACACGCAGCTATTGGAACACGAAGAGTCCAAATCATTACCTAGCACTGCACTGCGCTCGTCACCCAGAGATCTAAGATATTATATCTCTAAGCCCTGC
Organism: Ectropis crepuscularia; assembly: GCA_963693475.1. Classification (NCBI taxonomy): domain Eukaryota; kingdom Metazoa; phylum Arthropoda; class Insecta; order Lepidoptera; family Geometridae; genus Ectropis; species Ectropis crepuscularia. The sequence continues at coordinate 29,570,880 of OY856339.1, read as the reverse complement.
AATTTCCCTGGAAACATTGCCTTTCAAACTGGAACACAGTAATGTCTGCACATTCTGCTTGGCGGTAGAATAACTGGCAAAGGTGTGGTACTTCCCCGGGCGGACTCTGCCAAGAGTCCTACCGCTACATACACTGATCTACCAAACAAAAGAATATAACCATCAAAATTGATTCACAATTGGCGGAGCTATCGCCTAATATACTTATACGTACAAAAACATACAACCGAATTGAGAACCACCTGTTGAAGTGAAATCTTCTTTTGGCGCGCCTAGACAGATATTTTTCGTGGGGTGTGAATTGAATTCTAGCGTCACGCTCGGGTATGATAAGAAATCTTCGGGTAAACTCGGGACCATGGCCATTGGCCATCTATAAATGCGTCAGCCAATGAGAAATACTGAAAGGGCGTGACCTAGCCATCATGGCATGGCCATCTAGAAATGCGTGAGTCAATGGGAAATTCTGACGCATTTCCAGATGGCCATGCCATGATGGCTAGTCCACGCCCTCGGGTTACACCCGTGTAGTTTCCAAAGTAAGCTGCCAATTTCTGAGTTATACATAAGTTTTCACATCTATCGGCAGTTCCTATGACTGCCAATTTTTTTTCATCCAAATCAATAAGTTTGCTAAATTATCAGTAACGACTGAGAGTACACTTCCGCCGGGAACCAGGACTAGAGTCGAACCGTGACCGACACTTGATAAGACCCCCCGGTCACGGTATCGGTGTTTAGTGCAAGGTACAACCGTTTGACTGGCAATATCCCGATGACTGGTAGGAACAACATATGGAAAACTGATTGAAAGCAGGACGAATTACCCATTTCTTAAAAGATAGTATATAATCTTCCTACTTTTTGACGTGACAACGTCTTATAATTCGATGAAGCCGGCTGCACGCCCGCAAAACATGACGTCATGTGCCGTTAACGCCGTTACCTCGCCGCATGACGTCATGCGGCGTTACCTCGCTCTAAGGCGTAGTTGAAGTTGTCACGTTCAAATATCGTCAGTAAACCGACTTTACAAACAACCTTTTTTTTTTTTATAGGTTTGCACTTGACCACCATCTCGCCTAATGTTAAGCGACGATGCGATCTACGATGGAGCGTGCTTACTTAAAAGAGACAGATTCACTCTCGATTTGAAGACCCCAAGATTGTAAACGCATTCCACAACATTAGACGTTCCTATCACAAACGTGGAGTCAAACCTCTTCGTTCGTGTCTTTAGAATATCAACCATGAAACGGTGTCGCTTCTTCTCCTATTCCAAATCCGGAAATCCGGAGACTATAAAGTTGCTAAATTTAAAAAAAAGGATTGACAATATGAGATAGGTACTTCAATCTCCAATAACACAGAAAAAAAAATTGAGTTGAAAAATAATTCGGTATTAAAATTTTTCATATATTTAACAGTCCCATAAGTTGTGTATCTGCGTATATATATAAAAGCGAAAGGTCACTCATCAAGGAATCTCAGAAACTACAATTCCTAGGAATCTGAAATTTTGCATGGAGGTCTCTTTTAGCACGTAGGCGCTCGCTAAGACGGGGTTTTGCGAAATTCAACCCCTAAGAGGGTAAAACAAGGGATGAACGGTTACATGAAAATACGTGATTTTCAAAGTTATCAAATTTTGTATCTAGACACTAAACTTGACACGAAGCAATTAAATGTTTGTTCTATCAATTTTGTAATTTCGAACTGTACTGTACGAAATTGGGGTTGAAATGAGGGATGAATATCAATATGAAAGTTCCCAACCGTTGAAGATAAAACCATGAAACTCTGCATACAGATACTTTACACGCATTAAACGACTATTTTTTTTGTTCTATCAGTTTCGTAATTTCGAACTGTACGGGGGTGAAATTGAGGTTGAAATGGGGATGAATGTCAATATGAAACTACCCAACTGTTGACGATAAAACCATGAAACTCTGTATAAAGACTCTTGACACGAAGCAAACGAATGTTTGTTCTAGCAAATTTGTAATTTCGAACTGTACGGGGATGAAATTGGGGTTGAAATGGGGGATGAATGTCAAAATGGAAGTTCCCAATCGTTGAAGATAAAATCAGATTCAGATTCAGATCATTTATTCACCATTACAACATGTTAGTCATAAATCATGAAACTTTGTTTATAGGTATTTGACACGAAGCAAATAAATGTTTGTTCCAGCAATTTTGTGATTTCAAACTGTTTAGGGATGAAATTGGAGTTCAAGTGGGGGACGAATGTCTCTTACGCTTTCACACCTAAACAACTGAACCGATTTTGATGAAATTTAATAAAAATATTTTATTTTAAGCTGTTTTTAGTAACCGTAAATGTGTTTGGGTATACAAATGGGTAGGTACTGCTCAGGCAGGTACTTAGGTGTAACTCAGGTTGCCTAAGTATTTATTTCGCGCGGACGAAGTGGCGGGTAACAGCTAGTTGATAATAATTAGGGATGGGCCGAAATTCGTTTTACATTCGGTTTAACCGAACTTCGGCAGCTTGAACCGAACTTCGTCGTTCGGCCGAATTTCGGTTAAAATGCCGAACATTCTGCACTAAATATACCTACTTGCACTATCATAATAGAAATTAATGAAAAACATATCTTTAGTAACAGTAAAATAAAATAAGTCTGATATACTCATGGTCATTTATTTGTATTAGAAAAAGTAATCATACGTGATAAACAAAAAACTTAAATTGGTCTTTTTAACTACCAGTTTAAAAAATCTGTGGTTACTTAATCAAACAAAACACAAAATTAAACCGCTTTTCTTACTAACTAAATAAAGCCTTAGAAATATTTGGATAGGTAGGTAATTAACTTAATAAAAATACTAAATTATATTGATTCCCTTAATAGTTGGTCTAATAAAAATCTTTACAAGATCTGTCACAAAAATTAAGTAAACTTAATATTCATCTGATACACATCTTAACAAGGTTCATTCGTAAATTGAATTAGAAAAAAAGAATACTTCTATCTAACATACACCAGCAATTAGGTTAATTTTTAATTTGGGCAACATTTAGGAATCATTTATTATTTAATATTTTGGACTATTATTAAACGGTATTTCTCTCTAATATAGACTAGTTAGTAAAAAGCCTAAAAATAGACAGCTATTTATATTTGAAATTAACCAAAGTCAGGTTATGGTGCAAAAACACTAAAGACTCGGCTTTTTCTGGCAGAAGCCTGTTTCGTTTTTGTTCATACACATTTCCTGCCTCTGAGAAAAGTCGCTCAGAATATACCCAGGAGACGACAAAAATATCCGAGCTAGATTCATCGACTCATTTTAGGGAACTTGTCTTTATTATTAGCCCACCAGCCATATGGACGAAATTGAACCGAAGTTCGGCCGAAGTTCGGCCGAATTTTTCATTTTTACCGAATGTTCGGCCGAAGTTCGTATTCGGTTCAAACCACATTCGGCCCATCCCTAATAATAATGTTATTATATTTATTATTGACCTAAATTGTCCTATCGCCCTCTACCCTTCTTGGAGATAGCCCAATCTGTACTGATGGTACCTTCGAAGTGTACCATCCATCGTTAAAGCTTTTGTTGTCTTTTAAAAATTGACCATTTTTGGGACGAACTCTCATACAGATGGTTCTTTGAGCTGTATAGTTTTTTTTATTACAAACATCTACTACGAAGTCGTAACAGCCCGGCAAGTTGTTCCGAAATCGGTTCTACTATAAGTCGTGTAAAGCTTAAAACTTGCACTGCGCCAAGCCCCGAGCTATTGTGAGTCTGCGAACTCGCACCAAGTAACGGTGCAGTAAAGGTTACGTCGGGAACCAGATACTACATCGATCTACACCCCTACCATGATCACTTCTCGATACACATTTTCGAGACAATGAGCTACAATCAAAGAATTTACATATACTACGTATAGACAGTGCATCCTCCCTCGCACAAGGTCGCGCGGTTTTAGCCTACCGCTAGACCGTTCCTTCCAGGAAACAAGTGACAGTCGGTTGTCGGACGCACGGCGCATATTGTTATTAGATATGTCGTAAACCCTCCCCGCTACACAGGGACAGAGTTACGCGTTAGAAGAGAGAGTTGAAAATCGCGACAGATATTGAGCGCTAATGCGAGCTGAATTGAACTTTGTTGTGTCCCAGCAAGAGTCGCTATTTACATTATTGTTTTTGGTAAGTGAGGCTTCTGTACTAATATTTATATATTTATTCTGTGGTATAGAGTTAGATTTTCCGCACGGTTCCTTTGTCTCAATTGTAAGCAGATGACGGGCATACTTTCTATGGCAACAGGCTGATGTGCCGCAACAAAAGTATGACACTTCCACAAGAGCGACAAGGCAAGAAAGATGATACCCGTGCTTTCGGTGTAAAGCGGTTGTGCCAACTCAATGCGTATTATATGTAAACTCTTTGGCTACAATCCTAAAAAAAAAACTATTTAGTCCGTCAGCTAGAGTGCTAAAAATATTATTGTACACGTATTTTTTCTTTTGTTTCACAAACAAAAAATGACGAAGATACAGTGCTTAGAAGTTTCGCGTGACGTCACTTGTGGGTACAATTTTTATCAACAAGTGATATATTATCTATATATTTGTCGGTTTTTAACAATTTGATAAAACAAAAAATACGCGTCACATATTTATCCATGATCTAGCTGATGGACTGATTGTAATGGTTTACTTTTGACCCAGACTATTGACGCGCAACGTTTCATGCTATACAACAACCAACCGTATCCCCCATTGATAGGGATCGCGGTCGTGGTTCACGAAATATTGAACGACAATAGTATCTCAAAATCGTCGGAATAGAAAGAAGCTCGTGGTACTGGGTCTGGCCTTCTGTTGCACAGAGACGGCTCCGTTACAGATCCCATCGCCGAGGGCCGCTCTTTGTTACACTGACAGTTCATTATATGATCTGATAGCCTCTTGGCAGTTTCCTTTCCTACTCAAATTGATTGTTGACTAGAATTGAAGTAGATATTGAACTATTATGGTATATTTCACAGGCATTCTATGCAATCCACTGATATAGAAATAGTCATGAATAGTTCAGACATTTACAACCCACAGTGATAGCTACAAATTTTACTTTTTATTTTAATTATAAGTGACGAGAAGAGCAGGACATGCGCCTGATGGGCAGTAACATGCTTGCCACATAACAGCACAGTGACACGCAGCTATTGGAACATAAAGAGTCCAAATCATGACCTAACACTGCACTGCGCTCGTCACCCAGAAATCTAAGATGTTATATCTTCAAGCCCTGTAATTTCTCTGGAAAACTAGCTGTAATTTCTTTGTGGAAAATGGTGCTTCCACAAAGACCCTCACAGCCTGCGTCCATACAGTGCAACCCGTCGCTCTGCAAATAATCGTATTATTACGATGTAATTTGCTATCTGCAACAGCATCCTCTAAAGTACTTATACGATACTTGATATACGATACGAGGTACAATACTTAGCATTCACACCCGTAAAATTGATTCTAGGAATATTCATCTATTGCTCAGGATAACATCCTACTATCCTACTAATATTATAAATGTCAATGTATGGATGTTTGGATATTTGGATGTTTGTTGCTCAATCACGTCGTAACATATGAACGGATCGGGCTGAAATTTGGAACATAGATAGATTATAGTCTGGAAGAACACATAGGCTATTTTTTATCCCGAAAAACACGGGAACAACGGGAACGGGAACTACGCGGGTAACACCGCGGGGCGCTGCTAGTTATATGCCTAAGGCGGACGATTCCTCACCGAAAATATTTGATTTTTATATAAGGCTTACGTTACACCTAAATTACCTTATCGATTCAGTTATGGTCCAATGTGGTGCGTCTTGTCCAGAAGACGCTAATTCACGATTGTTTGAAGACATTCCGAGCACATATATTATATGTAGGTATATCATGGGAAACACTACTGCAGGCATTCTTCATACAAACCAGCCATAGACTAGATATACCAATTGAACTCCTTAATAGGACTACAATTAAACCCACATGGATTATTCTTTTATTCTCTCTATTAGTGCGTGATAAATGCTATATATGTATTAAAGCATAATCGTTGGATCGTGTGGGATTACTTCTGTTCATTAATTGCTCCCGTATTTTAGCGTCGGCGTGATCTGTGATTAGGGTCAGAAGCAGAATTCGTACAAAATAGAGTGCGCCCACACAATACTATTTAAGATACTACTTAATATAGGTAGATATATTCGTAGATAACTCTTTATTGTGATTTGTGACTTGTGACACACAAATTAAAACATTACAGTGAAACACTTATGAACTAACGCGACAAGTGGCGGCCTTATTATTTTTTTTTAAATAAAGAGTGACGAGACGAGCAGTACATGTGCTTGACGGTAAGCAACATGTTTGCCACATAACAGCACAGTGACACGCAGCTATTGGAACATGAAGAGTACAAATCATTACCTAGTACTGCACTGCGCTCGTCACGCGGAGACCCAAGATGTTATGTCTCTAAGCCCTGTAATTTCTCTGGAAACATTGCCCTTCAAACGGGAACATAGCTAAATTATTGCTGGGAGCAAAACCTTAATACTGTTTTAACAGACTTAAAAAAAGAACAAGGTTCTCAAATTCGGTTGTTTTTTTGTATGTACCTATGTTACGCGATAGATCTGCTAATGATAATCGACTTTGATAATCCTTTTTTGGTAAAAAATAAATAATCAGATGTGGTCCTGGTGAATTAAACTTACGCATACGAGTATAAGCCTAAGTATAAGCCTAAGCCTAAGAATAAGCCTAAGTATATAGCTTGAGTAGAGTATAAGACTTACTTTTATAACTGCACTTGAAAAAAGCAGAGGTGTAAGCTGGTTTGGAATCTACAACTAACTGTACGAGTGTGTATTGCACAGCCACTAGGCCTCCACGGCTTCAGATAAAAGTCACTAAGGCCAATTGTCCACGTAGCTGCACGACATCCGCACGATTTCGACAATTGTCGGATGCAAGACGAATGCTTGCATCTTGCGTACAAATAATGAAGTCTGTGTCCACGAAACGACAACGACACGACAGCCGCACGTCTTGCGTTTGTTCGTAGGATGCATGCATTCGACAAAAGACGCGTGCGTGGACAGTAGGCCTAAGTCAACATCAATGTTTTTGTGCAAAATACTAGCTTTACCCTGCGTTCGTTGCTACGCCGCAAAATTGGTTGTACCAAGTCAGAAACCTTTGGCTCACGCACAACAACTTTGCTGAAGATCATCACATGATCAAATACAGAGTTTACCATTCTATAGAGGGTATACCGACAAACATTATTTTTATTTATGTAGTTAGTACCTAGTATTATGTAGAATCTTAGCAGAGTCCGCCTGGGGAGGTACCACACCTTTGCCAGTTATTCTACTGCCAAGCAGTAATGTCCAAAAATTACTGTGTTCCGGTTTGAAGGGCAATGTTTCCAGAGAAATTACAGGGCTTAGAGATATAACATCTTAGATCTCTGGGTGACGCGAGCAGTGCTATGGTAGGTAATGATTTGGACACTTCATGTTCCAATAGCTGCATGTCACTGTGCTGTCATGTGGCAGGTATGTTGTTTACCACCAGGCACATGTCCTGCTCGTCTCTTAACTCTTTATTTTAAAAAAATCCACTCGTATGTATGTAGGTACATTATATAGATATACATATATACAGTTTACATCGCAACAATGCGTTAGTTAATGTTCTGTTGAATCGGTATCGTTAGCGGCGTCATCAGCCGTGGGAAAACAGTGCGCCGGCGCAACCATCCGGTTCAACCTGGCCTGTGTCAATTTAAAGAAATTGGGTCAATGCGAATAACTATCAACTATAAATAAATCAACGTATTGTGGCATATAGCTCGTATTTTTATAGTTTTTAAACTTTCGCTATTTAAACAATCCCTTTTGGATTAGTCCTTATGACTGCTATTGTAAGTTACAAAAAAAATACCAATATTACTAAAGAACCGAAATAAATTAACATTAGTAAATTAAACTAGCCTACATCTTGTGAATTGAAGGAAAACATAGTTAGAAAATCAAACAATGAGGTATTTCGCCGACAGACAAACCGGCTTCCATTTGTTAAATTGACAAATATTTGACAAGCCTCCTTGAGAACTCTACTGTCTTTATGTACTCTAGACATATACATATGTACGCAGCGAGAACTGTTAATATACAATGAAAACTATGTAATGTGCAAAACTTTACTGTATTCCGATTTGATGGGCAATGTTTCCAAGAAAAAGAGATAAATTATATTTTATGTCTCAAGCACAGTGCGGTGTTTGACAGTGATTTGTACTATTGTTTTTGTTCTTTCATTGGTTTTTTTCTGGGATTCTTTCATTGGTTCTTTCTGGGTAAGCACGCATCGTCGCTTAACACTAGGCGATGACGATCAACTGATCAGGGTAGACAATAAACTCTTGGCAGAGTCCTCCTGGGGAAGTACCACACCTTTGCCAGTTATTCTACCGCCAAGCAGTAACGGGCAAACAATACTGTGTTCCGGTTTGAAGGTCAATGTTTCCAGCGAAATTACAGGGCTTAGAGATGTAACATCTTAGATCTCTGGGTGACGAGCGCAATGATTTGGACTCTTCATGTTCCAATAGCTGTATGTCACTGTGCTGTTATGTGGCAGGCATGTTACTTACCATCAGGCACATATACTGCTCGTCTCGTCACTCTTCATTTCAAAAAAAAAAAAGATAATGTTAAAATACCTCCGTGTTTAATTCTCTCAAGGGCGATTTAAATCAGACGAGCGAATGCTCATTCTATCCCCACTGTATCAAATTCATTTGATGTAAACAAACGTAGAGCATTCTTTTGTTGTTTTGTTTGCGTTCGCAAAGATTCTATGGAATTTATAATATGGAAAACGCTAAGAACGATCTTTCGTTTACACTAAAAGATCGAGAAAGAATGCTCTTATTCCAGCTCTAGCTCTATGCTCGTTCAGTTTAAATCGGCCTTCATGGGCAGGCGTATTCCTTACCATAGTACAAGCACAGATAAAAATAAATTTAAATTAAATTAAATTAAAAATTAAATTTAAATTTAAAAATAACTTTTAGTTATTTGTTCATTTTTCAAAAAATAGTTACTATGTGTACAAACACATAGCTACAAGTACATAGCTACTACTGATATTTAACCCCTTTATATGTAAAGATACAATACATTATCGCAAATAACAAAATATTTCTTGGCTTTAGGGTCGTCCATTAATCATGTGAACCTCGAAAGTAAGCCTGTAATGTATTTTTAGTTTTAACAATTATAGAAAAAAATATCTTAAAACGTATTTATTATTTACAGTACCCGGCGATAAGTATTGCACATCGGCCTTTGGAGGGAGACAGTCGGCTGATTTCGGCTTCGTAGAGCATTATCTCCGTCACACACTACCTATGTGACGTTTTGTCAGTCGTTGTTCAAGTGCGATAGAGTGCGGTCGCGTCCAGTTAAAAAAAAATATATAGACTTGTTAACACCCCCAAATTTAAATAATTTAAAGTTGTACCATGGCATCTTTAGGAAAAAAAGGGAAACCTTTACGAGGTCAGTCACGCCAAATTATGTACAATGTTTATAAATATTTTCTAACCTTTTTAATATTTTTAAGCTGACATTTTTAAAAAAAATGAAGATAAAACTGTAAGTTGTTATTTTAAGAAGGTTCAAGCGCGAGTTGCAAATGCCACTGGAATTTCAAGAAGAACTTTGAACAATATATTAAACGAAGTCAGTACTGAAACACATTCTACTGAAATTAAGTTTAGCACTCCAAAAAAAGGGAGACCAAAAAAGCTATTTCGTTTGGATATGGACGATTTTGATTATGATGTTGTTCAAAGAATGGTGTATGATTTTCACTTACATTAATTAAAAAATATCGTCTACATGGATGAGTCTTACATACATACATCCCACACTAAAGGGAAATAGACTACAGGCCCGTGAACAAAATTTACGGGTCAAATGAACCAGCAGGAGACCTATGTGGGATGATATACGGGTACAAAATAATAAGATTCAGCACTATGCCGTCACTTGTAAGCTGTCCAACTGAGTGCAGGTGAGAATTCAAAAGTACAAGTAGAGTGGGTACATTTTGATCAATTGTTTCTGCACGGCATTCTTACCATCCCATAGATCCGTGAAAAATAATGAGAAAACGCGTAGTGCCGTACAAAAATAGTGATCCACAAAGTCGGAAACATTATTGATAATACGAAATTTTTGAGGGAAAATTTGGTCATTTGATACTGTACGGCATCGGTTCCATACAGTTGCAATACCTCTTCTAACCCATTATTCCGCAACGCCGTACAAAAATAACGGTCCAAGAGAAAATGATCGGGGGTTCAACTTCCTCTTTTCAGTGATCCGGAGAGGTGATTTGACACAACGTAAAATTAATTTATTCCGAAAGTATTTTGTCCATAGATACAAATTTAATACGTGCCGGACATTTTTGTTAGTCCAAAAGTCAGTAAATGGCAAAAAAACTCCAGAACATTGCATTTTTAGACTTTTACACTGATAGACTAGTGATAAATACGGCTATGACATGATTATATGTCCGTATGTCATTATCATTAAACAGGAAATGATCAACTGGTTAAACAGACACGAAATTCCAGTTGATCCAAAATTAACAAAAACCCAGATTTATGCCATTATAATTATGTCAGCACAAGGAGGTATACAGAGTTTTCCGTGGACAAAGTACTTCCCGGACATGGGCACACTGTGTTGCGATTGCTACCTTATCATCCGGATTTTAGTCCAATTGAAAATATATGGTCTCAACTAAAAGGCTATGTAGCCTGTAGAAATGTGGATATGAATTTAACTAAAGTAAAAACGTTATTGACTGAAAAAGTAAACATGATCGGGACTGAAGAGTGGAAAAAGGTTTGCGATCACACAATCAAATGTGAGAATGAATATAAAAGCATTAAACACGGTTTAGACAATTACACTGATAGATTAGTGATAAATACGGCTGATAGTGACAGTGATATTGACCTCTTTGAGAGCACAGATAGTGAAATGGAAGTAATTGAGAATAAGAATTATTATTATTTTTATTACAATGTCTCACTATAACAATAGGTACAATGGTGTTTATTATGTACACTACAGCTGTAATTTTCCAAAATAATTAAATACGTAAACATAATGTGAACATATTTTTAGGGTTCCGTAAAACGTAAAAACGGAACCCTTATAGATTCGTCGTGTCTGTCTGTCTGTCCGTATGTCACAGCCACTTTTTGCCGAAACTATGAGAACTACACTGTTGAAACTTTGTAAGTAAGATGTATTCTGTGAACCGCATTACGATTTTTTCAAAAAAAAAGAAAAAAAAGTAAAATTACGGTTGCCCCTCATACTGAGAACTGAAACTCAATTTTTTTTTCCATAAAACCTACACGTGTGGGTGTCTATCGATAGGTCTTCAAAAATGATGTTGAGGTTGCTAATATAATTTTTGTCTACACTGAATAATTTGCGCGAGAGACACTTCCAAAGTGGTAAATTGTGTGTCCCCCCGCCCCCTTCTAACTTCTAAAGTAAGAGAATGAAAAAACTAAAAAAAATATATAATGTAATGTACATTATATATTTTTTTAGTGCCTATTCCTACCATGCAAACTACCAACGAAAATTGGTTTGAACTCGATCTGATGAGTAGTTTTTTTTTAGTACGTCATAAATACACTATTATTAAAACTTCGATCAAAGTTACAACGAACTACAAGAACTATGTGTACTATGTATATTATGTTACTTGCTGCAACGGAACCCTTCATGGGCGAGTCCAACTCGCACTTGGCTACTTTTTTATTTTATTTTACTCGAACCTAAAGCCATCACTTATAAAACACTTATTGGTGTATTTTATACAAAGAATAAAAAGAATTATTAAAAGAAGCAAATTAAAATTGTTTTAACAGCTCCTAATAGATACCGCACTCTTTGTATTTCGTGCTACAGAGATGACGCTCTACGAAGCCGAAGTTGGCCGATTGTCTCTTTCCAGGTGTCGATGTGCAATATTTATCGCCGGGTACTGTAGATGCTATATGAAGTAATAATAAATAAGGATGTCTGTAAATCTAGGTTAAACAAAGGCAAATCCACACATTGGATTTAAAAAATAAATTAATATTGTACTTCGCCCACTAAGCTGGATTCGCCTTTTCATGATATTGCGATACCGTATTGCATCGGGCAGTATTTCCAATTAACCAGATAAGTAATGGGGTATGCAGAAACTGTGTTATTGGATAGGGACGTACAATAATTACTTTGGCACTGAGTGATTGGTGGGCAAGGGTTATCAAAGAGTGTATAACATCGGCATTAAGGCTGGTCTAGTTGGGAGAACGGTGCCTGCCGATCCGTAGACCCCGGGTTCAAACCTCACACGCACTACTGTCTTTTCGAAGTCATGTGCGTAACGCCGCTAACTTAAACGGTGAAGGAAAACATCGTGAGAAAACCGACATGTACCTATAATCTTTCGAAGTCGTGTGTCATGATTATGGCCTTAACACTCTCCTTGCGAGAGAAGGGCCCGAGTCCCAGCCGTGGGAACATTTAGTGGGCTGTAATGTTGATGATGATGTTGATGAATACCATCGACCAGTCCACGGTGTCACTCTGCCTTCTCTTCTCTTCTTCAGTCGACTCTAAAATAGCCGTCTGACGCGACTGCGAGTACATTTCAGGGCGCTTTACAATGTATAGTGGAGAATTCAGGACTGCCTAGCAACGTGGGTTACCTAAAATGTCTAAAGAAAATTTACAAACTTAGTTGACGGCTTTGGTACAAAAAAGAAGTCAGATTTAGCAAAAAAAAATGAAATTTTTCAAATGACTAAAAGATTAATTTTCAATTGAAGTCTGGTTTTGTTTTCCGAGAAAATTAAATTATTTAGCTACGCTAACAATAACTTCAACAAAATTATGTGCGTTTCTGCGGAACCTAGTACGATATTCATAGCAAACCGTTTGCCAGTACTGTAGATTTACTCTGTGGTTTAATTAAACTTTCGCGCAGTATTGTGTTGCCAGTGCATTGATGTAACTGGTTGAATTAATTCAAGGACCGATATTATCGTTAGTGAATTACGTTTGATAGAATCCTATCAATAGAATCCCTAACCTTTCACGTTTATTCGAACGCAATACAATAGCACTTCTAAAAGGCTATTTCATACTTTATAGGGACATAGGTTACTTTTCGAAGTAAAACATTTTTTTGACGCGCCACGTACGAATTTATCGTGGGCTGTGAATTGAATCATAGCGTCACGCTCGGGAATGATAAGAAATCTTCGGGTATTGGCTGACGCATTTCTAGATGGCCATGCTCATTCATGGCCACGCCCTCCTGTTTCACCCCCGTAATTTCTAAAGTAAGCTATAAAATTCTGTTTTCACTTCTATCGGCAGTTCCTATGACGTACCAATTTTTTTATATCTCTGCAAAACCATATACTATTCCAGATATTATAGGCACAAATGCCACTTGTTATACCCGTGTGCATAACTACATGTATTGTTAACTAACTATATGTGGTATTACAGAGTTTATAAGCAGTAATAAATACTTTATACTAGCAGCGCCCCGCATTTCACCCGTGTAGTTCTCGATCTCGTAATTTTTTCGGTATAAAAATAGCCTATGTGCACCAAATTTCACCCAAATCCCTTCCGTAGTTTAAGCGTGAAATAGTAACAAACATAAATAATTATGTACAAGTACATCCTTATATTCTGGCAAACTTTCGTCTTTATAATATTAATGGGAAATGCTTCTTTTTATACCAAACAACGTGCTTTAAAAATTAGCCATTTTCTAAATTATACTTGAAAAAAAAATCGGGAAAATATTCGTAGGTTATAGATATTTAATATATAATATTTTAGGAGTTAATCTATCGTTAATCTATACTAATATTATGAAGCTGAAGAGGTGTTTATTTGAACGCGCTAATCTCAGGATCTACCGGACCGATTTCAAAAATTCTTTCACCGTTGAATATATACTTACATGATCCTTCATTGTATAGGTATAGGCTATATCTTATGTACCACGGGCGAAGCCGGGACGGACCGCTAGTACTTGATAAAAACAATTGTTTAATCGCAGACTAACAATATTTATTTTGAAACAATAAGATAACTAATCAGATTTCTCCATACTCACAGCCCTATAAAAAGCCGAACAATAGTTATCATACCATTATTGACAGTGTTAAACCCATAACTGCTGAATTATCGCGTGTGTGCCCTAATTCCCATGGAGAAATACACAATAATCACGCGGATTCTTTGACTTCAATTAATGTATAATAGAGTAAGATCCCAGAGCTCCCAGACGTCACCTATTATTTATCTGATTAATGAAATGTGGACGATTAAGTAGAGTTAGTAAGTACTAAGAACACATGCTTACTCGCTAACTTGCTTAGACGGCCAATTTTGAGTTATGGGGTAATGAAGGTACAAACATTACTTATTTCACGTATTTTCTAATAAGTGATTTTCACGTATGTTGTAGGCAATATCCTTAAAAACAAGGTCCCAATACTCCCAGACACTTTCCGTCGGCTGTTTTGCTTAACAACTCCAAAGTAATAACTTAATTTAGGAAAAATCAATTTAGGATGTAAAATCCTACTAATATTATAAAAGTCAATGTTTGTTGCTCAATCACGTATGAATACATTAACGGATCGTGCTGAAATTTGGAGTATAGATCGTCATCTGGAAGAACACATAGGCTACTTTTTATCTCGGCAAAATAACGGGAATGGGAAGTACGCGGGTAACACCGCGAGGCGCTGCTAGTAAGATATATAAATGAAATAAATGTTGCCTATGGCACTAATATGCATTCAAAGCGCAGCAATTTTCTTAACAAGGTACTCGTATTGCGGCGCTTAGCATTGAACGGGAAAACCATTTCGATGTTTTCCTTAGTACCTATTTGCAATTTAATGGATAAGAGATAGCGGATAGAGAAAGCTTGCATCTGCTAGCGACTTCGTCTGCGTAGAATTTAGAAAATGGCCATTCGCATTGGAACAAAAAGTAACATACCTACCTATGTGTTATTATAGACTATAATCGATTGGAGTTAAGCTTGATCCCTTCAGGTCAAAGGAAGTGATTGTGCAACAAACATCTAAACATCCTAACTTTCACATAATAATGTTATACCCATAAATAAATTAAAAGTGTTTTATTGTTATTCCAAATTAACAGTTTTCACTAAATGTACATGTGAAAGTAAAGTTAGTAAAAAACGTTTAAAAAATTTCTCTCCCTGTCTGTCAGTTTGTTCTGCCTAATTTCTGAAACGGGATAAAATTTTAACAGGGCTTTCAGTGGAAGATAACTGATGGTATGAAGAAAAACTTACGTTTTAATTAGGTACATGTAATAAACAGTAATTAAGTTATCTATGGTAGATCCAATAATATTAATACTTAATACGTGAAGAGAGCTGACAATGTAAGAAGAATGTCAATTATTATTTTTTACATTGAAATGCATACATTAGGGTAATTGTAAAATTACAAAAAAAGTACAATCATCAATAAATGAGGAAAAGCTCGTTAAAAAGTACCCACCCTGTACGAGGTCATCCACCAACCCGCACTGGGCCAGCGTGGCCCTGTGGCCTTGACTCCCTTCTTGCGACAGAAGGCCCCAAGGCAGCCCACTTAATATTCTTACTGCTGGGAAGAATATTAAGTGGGCTGCAAGCGGCATATTCTACAAATCCCCTTCGATTTTCCAAAATATCACGGGATTTATGGAGAAAAATTCCACAAATCCCCTGGCATGGGAAAATGTAAGGGGATTTGTGGAATATGCCGCTTATGCCGTTATTTACGATTGGATGCATTGGCTACTTCATCCATAAACGCTATCGCCTCTTCCTTAACCCGCTTACTCTCATGTGGATAACTCTAAGTTAACCGAGTTAGTTCGCAGGCCGCGCGAGGCCGACACTCGACTCTTTAAACTTTACTGTGACTCCACAGAGCCACGGCTTTAATGAGGTTTAACGTAGAAAGTACGATTGCTTGCAGCTTGTTAATTTTGAAAAACTACAGTATTCTTTCGGTCTTTCCGTTTAAACGTTGGTATACTTCAGTACCCCTAATCAGTTTTTGTAGTGGTAGGACTCTTCGTAGAGTCCGCCTGGGGAAGTACCACACCTTTGCCAGTTATTCTACCGCCAAGCAGTAATGTGCAAACATTATTGTGTTCCGGTTTGAAGGGTAATGTTTCCAGACAAATTACTGGGCTTAGAGATATAACATCTCAGATCTCTGGGTGGCGAGCGCAGTGCAGTGCTAGGTAATGATTTGGACTCTTCATTCGGTGATGTGGCAGGCATGTTGCTTACCATCAGGCACAAGTCATGCTCGTCTCGTCACTCTTTATTAAAAAAAAAAAAACAGGAATAGGAATAGGATAAAATACATCGCCGTGAAATTGTCAACACCGTCAGTTCTAAAGCGTGAGATTATAATCTCACTAACCTAACCCAACCAAGGTTTGGTCAGAACAGAAATGGGGAAATGGTCGGGACAGACATGCGGCAGTTGTGGAAGCTTAGGCAAATGACGATGTTGAGTCGATTACTAGTGAAATTCCAAACCGGTAGTGATCGGCTCAACAGTGGAGCACTAGAATTAGGTTTAAAATGTTCCCAACTCCCCCCTGTTTTCCTCTTCTTCTCCTAATCCAAGATATATGTAAAAAAAAAAGAATTGTAATGAACAAGATCACGGACCCCGGAGTCTGTGGAGTACCTAATTTAAATAAATAAATAAAAAATAATAGTTTGTAATCTGACCAAAACCTAACCAATTGTAAATCCTGTCGTTATAATAAATCGGTACAATTTTTCGGTGACAAATAATACTCCTCCATTTTTTTTAGATTGTTTGATAGACACTTTTTAAATCAAACCAGGGGAAGAAAGAAAGAAAAAAAATAAAAAAATAAAGAGGTAGTATTACAATCGGCGACCTCTATTACCAACCTGCCAACCTTAGGATGTAAATGTTTTTTTAAAGAAAATGTTGCCGAGCCTGCTGTTGTGTCCTGCTCGTCTTGTCACTATTTATTTTAAAAAAATTAAAATATCATAATACAAAAGTGTTACTTTTCCCAAATCCAAACGCCAACCAACACGCCGAATCGGTAAACATTCATTTCTCAGTAGACGAAACACAAATATTTGCTCTCCATTACGTCGTGCCCTCGTCCATAGATACGACAACAGTTTCTACGTAACCCGACTCTACCTTGACCCCGTCAGTTGGCTACCACAAAAAATGGAATCGTCAATCTAACGTTTACTAACCGTTCACTCATCATCGGATATCAACTTGGTAGAATGGCAACATATTATTGTCATAAGTAAGTACATAAGTACGTAAGTACATAAGTACGTAAGTAAGTACATATTTTTGTCTAATTTCCATTTTACAGTATTTATTCTAATTCGTATAATTCATCATCATCATCATCAACAGCCCACTAAACGTTCCCACTCCTGGGACTCGGGGCCTTCTCTCGCAAGGAGAGAGTTAAGGCCATAATCCACCACGCTGGCCCAGTGCGGGTTGGCGGATGACACATGACTTCGAAAGATTCTAGGTACATGTCGGTTTCCTCACGATGTTTTCCTTCACCGTTTTAAGTTAGCGGCATTACGCACATGACTTCGAAAAGACAGTGGTGCGTGTGGGGTTTGAACCCGGGGTCTCCGGATCGGCAGCCGCCGTTCTCCCGACTAGACCAGCCGTAACTTTAACCGTAACTTTAACTTTTCGTATAATTATTGTTATACAATTCATTTTGCCTGACTTGTAAATGTATATTTATCAATAAAAAACTTTGACTTTGAATATTTGTACACGGCTGAAGGCCTAGTATCCACGGCCAAGAATATATAAAAAAAATAAAAAAAAAGGACTTATACACAAGTCTGGGCGACTATTATGCAAAGTCTTGTTACTAGGTACATCCACTACTAATACACTACGTAGTATCATGTAGGTATATTAGGCTAGATGACTAAATAAAACTAATTAGAACACTATTAATTTACAAAATTACTAATTGAAACACTCTTCCCAAAATAGTTATATCGGCCCCAAGTTTCGGCACCTTCAAAAACAGATTAAAGTGCTGGCTTATCGATCAAACTTTTTATAGCTACAGCGAATTTTTAAAGAGTGATGGTTCCTATAACAATCTGAACTTGACATTTATCTTTACATTTTTTTATCAGTACAATTGTATTTGAAACATATCTATATCTATACTAATATTATAAAGAGGAAAGATTTGTACCTATTTTTGTATGTTTGTATGTTTGTAATGAATAGGCTCCGAAACTACTGGACCGATTTCAAAAATTCTTTCACCTTTGGAAAGCTACATTATTCCCGAGTCACATAGGCTACGGCAGATGGCGCTGCAGTTCATATCTAGGTTATTATTCGAGCGAAGCCGGAGCGGGCCGCTAGTTTGTTATACTCGTATAGTACGTGACAGTTTTCTGTACAATAATTAATAATTGTTATTAAAATACTGTGAAGTGATAATTTCAAACTTTGAAAATGTATACAATTTGTATGCCCTTTCTTTTGTTTAAATTTGTTATAATTGACGTGTAAATCATTTATTTATCAATAAAGACCTTTGACTTTGACTTTAGTCCGTTATGTAGATTACTCAAAATATTGTAAGTACACGTATCTTTTCTTTTGTTAAACAAACAAAAAAGTACGAAGACGCAGTGCTTAGAAGTTTCTAGTGAAATCACATTATGGTAGGAAGTACCTACAAGTGACGTCACAGCCCCACTCGCTTTATGATCTAAATCGTTGTCGATTTTATTGACAACAAAAAAAAACGTGCTCCATACTTTCCCATAATCTAGCTGACGAACTAATTAGAATGGTATATTTATGATTCACCACAACACGCCTGCCTATAACAACTATCACACAGCTTTTGGAACACGAAGAATCCAAATCAGTACCTACTGCACTCGTTACCTTATATCGATATATAATAAGGTGACGAGCGCAATACGGTGCTAGATAATGACTTGGACTCTTTATGTACAGGGTTACTGGTAATCAGCCTGCAACCGTTTAAGAGCATGTTCTGTATATTTAAACAAACAACTTTTGTTCTACAACTTTCGTTAAAACTTAATAGATAACCCAAAAAAAAATTGTATTTGTTGCCCTTTTTTGTACTGTTTAGCGACTTTTTAGTGTTTATTCCCTTCGGTACATCATTTTTTACGCGTTACGAATTGTTACGAAGAGTTTCGATACTTTTAGACCTTGCAAATGCACTTTTTATTTATTTTGTAAAAGAAAAAAAAAACATTTTTTTTTTAAACTGTAAAAGAAAAGTTGACGTATTGAATGTACCTAACATCCCCTTAAAAGGATGCAGGCTGATTACCAATAACCCGTATAATAGGTACGTGTCACTGTGCTGTTATAGGCAGGCATGTTGCTTACCATCAGGCACATGACCTGCTCATATTGCCACTCTATACTATAAAAAAGATATAAGACGATTTATCTCTGTGCCCTGTAATTTATCTGGAAACCATACTCTTCAAACCGGAATACGGTATACATTACTACTTGACGATAGAATAATTGGCATACTTTCCCAGGGAGACTCTGCAAAATGTCCTACCACTACAAAATATAGGCAGAAACACCAAACAAACTTTTTATAATTTCTGATGTTCCGTTCCATCGTGCCAGTCCAATATTTGGTTTTAATTATCAGAAGCATAATAAAGCGAAACATTGTTTTTGTTTCAGACTGGCCGGCGGTTCGAACCGGTTCAAACTGGATACAGCCGCACCGCCATGGATTCGGAAAGGTGAGTCCGTTACTGTTCAAAATACCAACTTTATTAGTGATGGTGTTAAAAAGAGGGAACTGCAATTTTCGAAGGAAGGTTGCTATAAAGTATATACACTGTGTTTTAGTATTAATTTAATTTAGATAGATAGATAAACTCTTTATTGTACTAAATTAGAATCAACTTCAATGAAAAATAAAACATAACCTAAAAATAGCTAGTAGCTAAAAGTAGCTAGTTTTTTGATGAACTTGAAATACTTTTGTGAATTTCTAATGGATGTAACTTAACGGATCAGCTGTTCTACGGTAGGTCTCCCTCTCCCTGCTGATATTAAGTCCCATTTATGTATTGTACTTCTGAGTGTTTTTCCAAAAGCAGTTGTATGAAGTTGTCATCACCATTGGCTTTGACGTTAGAAAAACATTAAGAGAAAACCGGCTTTTTCTAAGATAGATGAGTTAGGACTCAGGAGTCATCCGCTAACCGATATACTTGGCCAAGCGTAGTGGAATATGAAATATGACCTTGACCCTACCATTTTGAGTGAAAGACCCGTCCCAGCAATAGGACAAAATTGGGCAACGTTTGCCCATGCTCATACCTTTGCGACAGTGGCGACGCGAGCCGATGCCCACGTATGATGGTTTATTCCCTGCATGGTTTTTGTGAGGGGTTTCGGTTGAATGGGTCGGGAATTGAGGATGTCAACGGTTTCCTTGTTTCTTCGCCATGTTTGGCTTCATATTGACGTGACGAGTCCGGTCGCTTGACGGGTAACACGATAAGTCTGGCGCCATCGAGGAAATGCGTAAAGAAATCTATTCAAATCAGTTTGTTTTCCTGTATCATACGATCTTGCTTTGATATGTCCATCATTTGAAAATCAAAGAAGTCTTTATAAGTAGGTATAGGTAGGTCTTTATAGGTGTGTTTTTGCAAATGTTCACCTATCTTCTACATAATATTAGGAAACCAAAAGTTTGGTTGTTAGTTAAATGTTTGGATACAAATAAATACATTTTAGTGGACATTTCTCACACAATTCTTACTCAATTGCAAGAACTGAATAGATCCAGCTGACAGGAGCTCATATAAATAAATAAATATTGGTGGACAATTCACACACAACATCAACTGACCCCAAACTACAGAATAAATATTAGTACAGAAGCCACACTTACTAAAAACAATTATATAAATAGCGACTCTTGCTGGGACACAACAAAGTTCAATTCAGCTCGCAATACCTGTCGCGATTTTCAAATAAACATTTGCGCTCTTTCTAACGCGTAACTCTGTCCCTGTCTAGCGCGGAGGGTTTACGACATATCTAATAACAATATGCGCAGGAAACGTTTTGCGCGAGCGCTCAGCCGTGCGTCCGACAACCGACTGTCACTTGTTTCCTGGAAGGAACGGTCTAGCGGTAGGCTAAAACCGCGCGACCTTGAGCGAGTGAGGGTGCACTGCCCAAACTAAGCAAAGCTTGTACTATGGCGGCAAGATAGCTGATATAATTACTTATATAGTTGTAAATACATACTTATTATAGGTACATAGAAACACCCAGACACGGTACAAATATTTCAATTCATTACACAAATATTTGCACTGGGTGGGAATCGAAGCCACAACCCTCGGCTTTGCAGACAGAGTTACTACCAACTAAGCTACGAGGCCATATTGATTCATTTTGTCTGGAATAACGCGTTTTACTTTATTATAATCGTCAGTAATCTACGAACATGAATGTTGATTTCAAAATGTAGATAATTATGTACGTAAACAGAATTGATTAAAAAGTGAATGAAAACAGGTGGGTTATTCTGTAAAAGCTAACTAATGTTCGTCGACGAACTTCATCGTTGTTATATCTAGGACTCGTTCGAAGTGTTTAATTATCACAGGTCAAGTTATTTTGGACAATTAGAAATCGTTAGAAATCTTAGCGTCAAGTAAGGGATCGTGTCCATATCACCCATTTTTTGTCATTTTAGTACTTCTCCTTAGTGGCTATCCTACTTCTACCTCGTTCCTCTATTCTACCCTCTTCTCTCTTTACTCCAGTTTTTACATGTGCTGGATATTAGAAAAGCATATACTCAAGATAAGAGTTACAAAAAATACGGAACTAATATTATCGGTCGGTCCAACAAGAGACGGAAAAGTGGACTAAACGCAAAAAAAGCGTATGATAACCATCAACCGAGACTAGTGGAACAAAGAAGGAGAGGTATTTGCTCAATATTGGAACACCACAGACTGCAAAAAAGTATGGTATCATCAACAGCCTTTTCTATCCCACTGCTGGGTATACCAAAAAAGATACCTATAGGCCTCTTTTTTCTTATGCCGTCTTCCTCGGGCCTGTGCCAATTGAGTCCAGGTTCGACCCGCGATAGAAACGATAGTAATGGTATAACTATATTTATTTACTAGTTGTCTGCCCGGCTTTGCCCGTTGTATATACATAGCCTATAGCACTTAGGGTTCGCTTACATATCCGACGGTGTTTTTTTATTTTTGTTGATCAAATGCAAAACCCATAACCATATAACTGAGAAGGTAGAACCCCAGTTTCGAGAGTACTCTTACAGAATCGCCTCCAGTCCGCGTACTCATCAGTATATTTGCCGTATCTGCACTACAAAGGTATGGGGCGGAATGTAAACATGCCGTCAAAGCCTTTCGCAGCCAATCTAGCCTCTACCTGATTAATGAGAACGTATAAAAGGCATTCAGTATGATGAGAGCAGGTATTTTTATCCTGAATGAGCTTTGTGTGGTATTTTTGTTCTTTTCACCAAGATATAAGAACATCTAGGTGCATGTCACATCCAGCCATTAAATGTAAAGCTTGGTTGTACTATTGTTTTACTTATATCTGCACTAGAAGCTCCTCTAAGATTTACCGACGTGGTAACGCCATTCTTATATGGCGTATTTAGATGATATTAAGTAACCGTAGTACTGCACTGTGCTCGTCGCGCAGAGGTATGAGTTGATTTTTCTCGATGCCCTGTAATGTATCTGGAAACATTTCCTTTCAAACCGGAGTACAGTAATGTTTGCACGTTACTGCGGACGGTAGAATTACTGGCAAAGGTGTGGTACTTCCCCAGCCAGACTCTGCAAAGAGTCCTACCGTGTATGTACGTGTTACCCGTTTACCCAATAAATCTGTGTAACAACCACATTAATTTTAATACTAAAAGTGTATGTATGTGTTTATCCGTTGAAGCGTCACCTAGTTCACAAGGTTCAGATGTTTACAAAGGTAGTTTGTACCAGGGATGTAACGGAGGTCATTTTATCGGAACCGAAGGCGGAGTCGGAGTTTTTAAATTTGATTTATCGGAGTCGGAACCGAAGTCGGAGGCATAGGTAGGATCAGAAGTGGTGGCAGGAGAGGCATTTTGCTTGGGGATAATTATTATTTTTGCCAAATAATTTGAGCAATTGATTTTAGGGGTGGGGATGTTGTATTTCCATTTACTTTCTACCACAGTAAGGGATTACCTCAAATATTTATACCCCTTACCTCCGATTAAAACCTCTGTTTTAAAAGTTTCGGAGCCGAAGTCGGAACCGAAGGTGTAATACTAATCGGAAGTTCTAACTTATCGGAGTCGGAGTCGAAGCTCCGTAACATCCCCGGTTGTACCACAAATATACAATTCTAGCAGTTTCTAGAAAAGTTTCTCGATATCGTATCAAAATACGTTCACATTACAAATAAACTCGATTTAAAGCAGTTTAAAACCGCCCATACTCTCGCGATTCTTTAATGGCTGTTGGCAGACGAAAATAAAAGGTATTGGCGCCGGATCGGACATTTTTGGTCGTTTCAAAGGCGGACTTTTAAATTGGCTTCTGTAAAGTTGGTTTGGAAATGTGAACTAAACTAATTACTATAACGAACTACAGACAACCGGACGTGAAAGAGGAGATGATATTTATATTTATTGGTACTGTGATAATCTCCAAAATTATATTCAGCACAAAATGTCTACTTTTTTATGTTAGACCTATGTTACGTCATTGGGTCTAATGAACATACTTATACACACGGTGTAACTAAATGCCTGTAATCTTAAATATTACCAATTTATTACACTATATTATGTGTATTATTTGTATATGTGTCAAATAAATTTAATATCAGCTTGTCAACCTTCTGTACGAAAATAAAATATTTAAAGCTACCTTTGGTTGAAAACACTGCACAGGACTGATTCGCGATCAAAATTAATATTTAATTAGATCATTTAATTACAGTCGTGACCATGTAATGCGACCACTTCCGAGTTTTACATTTTGTATATGCCCTAGTGTGGGACGCAACTTGCGTCGATACTCTGGCACCATCACGTCACCCATAGACGCATAATAGGGCTGGTGCCGCGGCTAATTCTGACCGTCTCAAACGCGTTGCAGAGTTCGCCTGGGGAAGTACCACACCTTTGTCATCCATTGTGCCGCCAAGCAGTAAAGCGAAAACATTACTGTTCTCCGATGTGAAGCGCAATGTTTCCAGTAAAAACACAGGACACAGAGAAATAACATCTTATATATATATCTCTGGGTGAAGAGGGCAGTGCAGTGCTAGGTAATGATTTGGACTTTTCATGTTCCAATAACCGTGCGTCATTGTGCTGTTATCGGCAGGAATGTAGCTTACCATCAGCCACATGTCCTGCTCGTCTCGTCACTCTATACTATAAAAAAATGTACATAACTTGTAAAATCTATGGATAATAGGTACACAAAAGTATCGAAAAGATTCACGTTAGTCCCATACACTGCACTGCCAATCCGACCTCGGTTCCGCTGAAATGTATATTGAAATGTTCGACCGACGAGGTAGACCACTTTTGGCTATTTCTGTTTGAACTTTGACTTTTAACCTCGTTTGGTGGCTATTTGACACAAATAAAGTTATTATCTCGGGTTTGTGACTGACGTAATCTATATTTTGGTAAAAATCCAGTAGGCAAAGTAAGATTAATCTAGCGTTTATGTTGATATCGGGTGGAGTGAGTTGACTAGTTATTTTCTTAGCTGTGTGCGAATGAAGTATTAGGCGAATACTGGTCCTTAGAATATAAACTTTTAAGTCAAGAATGGGCTTCTTTTTACCCCAAAAGCTACAGTTCTTTTCTTATACGAATAGGCTCAAGTTTAACTTCGGTCTACCAAATAATACGTAGTTTTTTTTTTTAATAAAGAGTGACGAGACGAACAGGACATGTGCCTGATGGTAAGCAACATGCCTATCACATAACAGCACAGTGACACCCAGCTATCAGAATATGAAGAGTCCAAATCATTACCTTTTTTTTTTCAATTCAATTCTTTATTGGTCTGTAAAATTAGGTATAAGTGTACACATAGGTCTTAAATAAAATAAATGTTCTCTAATTTTCACCAGGTAAGGTATACAGACAAAAATTCTTAAAAAAATATATAATCTAATTCCATCTAATATTCAACTTAGGTCAATTTATGAAGTTAAATAAAATATCAAAATTATACAATGTCAAATTACAAAATGTCAACATAAGAGGTATGTAATAAGTATTTAATTTATTGTTTATCCAGTTACACCAGGTCATTGCATTGCATTCATAAAAATATAAACCGATCAAAAAAAGCACTAGCCCCTCACCTTATCAAATTTGTCCAACAAAAAGCAATCAACACTGTAGTATGCTTTTTGGATTAAAAATGTATTTAATTGGTTTTTAAATGCATGAATGTCCTGCTTCTGTCTAATATTCTGGGGTATTTTGTTGTAGATAATTGGGGCCATACAAAACACACTTTTGTTTAATAATGTTGTCCGAGATGGTACGATTTGTAACATGCCCTCACGTCTGCTTCCGACAGGGCACGCTATAAAGAGCTCAGGATTCGATTTGACGAAGACAGCAATTTCACTTATGTATAAACAAGACAGAGTGAGGATATTGAGTCGAGTAAAATGCTCTTTACAAGAGTCTCTTTGTTTCAACCCGCAAATTGATCGTATACAGCGTTTTTGCGCTCTAAATATCCGAAGTCGATCCGTAGAATTACCCCAAAACATTATTCCGTACCTCAATATCGATGCCACATGGCCGTGATATGATGTCAATAGCGCGGGCTCATTTACTACCTTACGCAATTGGAAGAGCGCATATGCAAATTGATGTATTCTTTTTGACAATCCTTCTATATGACATTTCCATGTCAGCTTACTATCTATTGTCAATCCCAAAAATCGCGTGACTTGGACCTCCGTTACGTCTTTCTCTTCATATTTAATGTCAAAGTTTAAACGATCATTATGTTTTGTTTTGAAATGCATTAAGTGAGTTTTGTCAATATTTATATTTAAATTGATGTCATTTAACCAATTAATAAAAGATGTCAATGATTTTTTTATGTCAAGTTGAAGCTCTTTAAGATTGTCATTTATGAATAAAACAGTGCTATCGTCTGCGAATAATGTCATGTGATGTTTGGAAATATTTGGAAAGTCGTTAATATACAATAAAAATAGCAATGGACCCAAAACGCTGCCCTGTGGCACTCCATATTTGACTAACATCTTTTCTGAACTATAAGTCTTCAGTGTGGTTGTGTTTGAACATATTCTATCTATCTGAGTAATCTGTACTCTATTTTTTAAATAGGATTCGATTAGACTGTATGAATTACCCCTAACACCATGTGCATACAGTTTGGTCAGAAGCTGGTCATGATCCACATTATCGAAAGCCTTAGACATATCCATATATAATGCCGAAACCTTAAACTTTTTATCCATTTTAGTCATAACTTCATCAAGGAAGTTGAATATGGCCATGTTGATCGTTTTACCCCTTCTGAAGCCATACTGTTCATTCGCAAATATATTACATCGCTCGAAGAAATTGTACATTGCATTGTAAATTATTTTTTCGTAAATTTTCGAAAATATTGGCACAAGTACCACTGGGCGATAGTTTCCTACTTGGGATCTATCTCCTTTTTTAAACATTGGTTTAACAACTGAAATTTTTAGATCATCTGGGAATACACCAACCTCCATACAGATATTGACCAAGTAGCTGATTACGGGAGCAATGACTATAGCTACGTCTTTAACAACTTTCGTTGCAACATTGTCTATACCAACACTATTTGTATTTTTTAGCGCACTTATAATTCTAATAATGTCAGATGGAATTGTGGGAGCTAAAAACAAAGATTCCAATTGTTGATTTCCTATCGGTTTTTTTACATGTTTCTTATTCTGTTTCTTGTTATTTTGTGGCACGTTAATGAAGTAATTATTAAAATAACTTGCAATTTCTTTAGGTTTATCAATTATTTTACCATGGGGTGTTATAACTTGTGAAATAGTGCTAGCAGGATAGCGAGTCCTTTGCCTGTTGATAATTTCCCATGTAGCTTTTGATTTATTGCTGGCATTTTTAATATAATATTCATTTTGCGATTTTTGGGTTAATTTAATAATTTTTTTGAATCTTTTTGAGTAATTTTTAAGGGCTTCTTTAGCTGCCAAAGTTTTAACTGATCTATATTTCCAGAGAAGCTGAATTTTTTTCTTGGCGCATTTTTTAATGCCATTCGAAACCCATTTTGGCTGTTTAATGTGAGACCTTTTAACTCTAATTTCCGGGAAGCATAGATTATAAAAGAGAAGAAAGTTCTCGTAGAAAATACAAAATGCTTCATTCGGGTTACTGCTATTGTATACTTCTTGGAAACTGAGACTGCTAATACACTCAATAAATTTTGCTCTATTTTCTGAACTGTAGTCACGTTTTGTCTCGTACCACGCTTTAATTCTACAGCTCTTCTTGACCGGAAATGTAAAAAATTGTGCAGTGTGATCTGATAGGGCCATTTCCGTTACCTCTCCCGTTGCACCCCGTATATTATGTATTATGTTATCTATGCTTGTGCCACTACTTAGCCGGGTCGGTTCATTGAAGGTAAATTTTAAGTTGTATTTTGCAACTATATCCCTAAATGCTTGCGTTTGTGGACACTGTTTCAACAAATTAATGTTGAAATCACCACACAATATAACTTTAAAGTTTTTGTTAAAACAGTATTTGTCTAGAATTTCTTCGAGTTTGTGGAAAAACATTTCAGTTACATTATTTTTTCTTTGGGGAGGTCTGTAGATACAAATTATGTAGGTCTTGTGTTCACTCAACTCAACAGCGCAACACTCTATCACGCTTGCTACTGCTGTGTTATTACTGATAGGATGTATTTCACTAAATTTTATGTCATTTCTGACTAAAATACAAGAACCTCCATGTCTCCGAGCCCTACAAAAGTGTGCTGCCAGTTTAAAATTAGCTATTGATAAAAGTGATGTATCACTTTTCGTCCTAGCACTGCACTGCGCTCGTCACCCAGAGATCAAGATATTATTTCTCTAAGCCCAGTAATTTCTCTGCAAACATTGCCTTTCAAACCGGAACACAGTAAAGCTTACACATTACTGCTTGGCGGTAGAATAACTGGCAAAGCTGTGGTACTTCCCCAGGCGGACTCTGCCAAGAGTCCTACCACTACTAAGATATATACTACGTAGTATAGACAAGGTCAAGGTACTACACGCTTATCCAGAAAATATCTATTCAGTCTTAAAGATTCTAATATTACAGGAGTTTGGAGACTTACTGCTGCCGGCAGAATATCCCACATTTTCGCTGTTCAAATTAGGGAAAAAAATGTTTCCTAGGGGAATACTTCTTTTCTAAACTACGCGGAAGAAATAGTGAGCAAATATTAGTCCAAAATAGATAGCCTAAGGGGCTGCTAATTAATTTTCCCATTCCTGGGATCTTTCATCGCTCGGAGCTCGCAAGGAAAAAATAGTGGTCAATGACTAGTCCAAAATAAATAGCTTATGCAACACACAAAATGTTCTCACTGGTAAGACTCGAGGCCTTTTTTCGCAAAAAGAGAGCCAAGACCATAATGACACATCACGCTGGTCCAGTGTGGCTTGGGAAATAACGCATTCGAAAGCCAGTGACGACGACAAACTTGCACATTTGCACTTGGCAAAATACTTATGAGGGAGAACCACAGAAATCTAAATAATAAGGTAATAGAAATGGCATAACTCTCAAATTACTTTCAAAACGCTTGTCGCCACATTTCCCCTACCCCCGCGGTCACTACTACATGCGCGTACTATTCAAATACAGATCCACACACACAGCAACAGCTGCACATTATCAACCTGAGTCTGTGATTGCACCACACACATCCATAAACGCTTATCAGTGAACCTACTAATACATTGAAAAATAAACAATTTTTCACATTTATACGCTAGTGCTTGACAAAAATTAAAACATATCGATATTTCAAAGTACGGTCCAATTTTAACATTCGATAAAGGTTATTATTGATTTCATTAATTAGGTGCATTACACTACAACAAAGTCAATATGAACCTATAAAATAAGTGAGTCACATGGGGTATACTATTGTTTCGAAAACTGAACTATGTAATTCTGACACCACATGGGCTTAGGTATAGTTGAAGAACAAAGGTTGTTGTATATTTTGTACATCGAGCTACTCGATCTTTCGCGCAAGCACGGAAGGGAAGTAGCCTTAGCTAAAAATTATTGTTCAAATCTTTCTGTCATTTCTTGCGGGAGGGGAAAGTTGCACACTAGCGTAAAGCCGCACTATTACATACAAAACATACCTGTACCGATCCATTGCCGATCATACTCACACAGCCAAATCACTAACACATTAAAAATAAAGCACCATTCACAAATCTAGCCCCGCCCTCAGTGTATTCCACGCCACAGTATATTATCAAACTCCATGGTCCACGCGGACTTGTACTTTGACAGAGGGGAAACGCTGTGTATGCCTACTCCATTCCGTGTTGCTCGCTGATTTTGTATGAAAACTAATAAAGTCTTAAAAATAAAAGCTTACAATAGATAAATACTGCCTCAGTTATCTTAATATTTATTTTGCACGGACGAACAATCGCGCGTTATAGCCAGTATGTATATACTTTTGTTAATAATTAATTAATAATGTTTACCGCGAATTAAAAGATTGTACGTACGGGTGTAATGTTAATTGCGTACATTTTTTTTTATCGATTTATTATGTTACTTTATCGATAAAACTATGTAAAATTTAAAATAAATTTTTCATCGTTTATTTTTGGGCAAGTAAAATTGGACCGTCACAGCACTAACTCACAATCGCTACCTGCGGTTGTACCATGGAAGATTAGAGGTTATGACAATATCTTTAATTTTACATTACATTGCTGTTTATGCTTGTACCACTTTAGATGTTAATTAATGTATGCAGCAATGGTATGCAAAATGACGATCACACCAAAAATTTAAAACTATCATAGTGAATCATTGGGCTCCGTTTATTTTATTAAAAAATACAATTAAAATAAAATAAAATACCTATCAGTGAAATGTAATCTCATTATTGGTATAATTGCAAGTTGTGGAAGAACTTCCACAGTTGTTAATGCTCCATAACACAAGTTTCAAAGATGATTCACGCCTGCCGGTTCGAACAAGACTAAACTACAATTCGAGCACTGGTGGCTTACAAGTCACCTGTGCGGCGACAATGTCACGCGGTCATGCGACTTCTAGTACCTTATTATTTAGATTTCTGTGGGGAGAACTAATTATGAAAAAAGAAAGACAATTCATTAAGATGTGAGATACGTAAAACCTCATGATTGTATTATTAATTGTTTTGGCTGTTGTTGAAACGTGATCTACCACGTTTCAACAACAGCCAAAACAATTAATAATATATATATTTTTTTAAATGTGAGTAGTGTAAACGAGTGTGACGAGAGTAAAAGTGACGAGACGAGCAGGCCATGTGCCTGATGGTAAGCAACATGCCTGCCACATAACAGCACAGTGACACGCAGCTATTGGAACATGAAGAGTCCAAATCATTGCCTAGCACGGCATTGCGCTCGTCACCCCAAAGATCTAAGATGTTATATCTCTAAGCCGTCTAATTTCTCTGGAAACATTGCCCTTCAAACCGGAACACAGTAATGTTTGCACATTACTGCTAGAATATTGGCGGTAGAATAACTGGCGAAATAAAGTACATAAATATGACATAAAGTACGTGCTACTACACCATTTATTTTCGTAATAAAATGACTTCGACATAATTAGGTATGCAAACGAATTTACAACTTCTCATACGTACAGTCATACTCATTATATTCACATACTTGAGTGCTCCTGACAAGTGCTCCATTCCAAATAATTCCATCTCGAATGCCATTCGAATAACACGAGTCGTATTCGAATACGAGATCTTCGTAATTGAAATTAATTGGATTATTCAATAGGTTTAATTATTCGATTCACTTTTCCTCTTAAGAGAGTAATCGTGTTTCGTTTTTGTTTAGGGGTCCGTGATGACAATATTACATGATTTTTGTTACAGTCGGTTACATGATTTCACAATTGTGAGTTCAAATCCCGCCAGCATCTCTAAGTATTTTTTTCAAGCCCAGATATGCAAGTTTGTCATCACCACTGGCGTGTTTCAAGGCCATGCGTCATCATCATCAACATCCAAACATCTGATTGTGAATCGCATGTTCTAGCCGCTAGGCCACCAAAGTTTTTTAGAAAGCTTATGGTAAAAAATCCTATTAATCAAATAAAAAAAAAAAAATTGGCAGTCATAGGAACTGCCGATAGAAGTGAAAACTGAATTTGATAGCTTACTTTGGAAACTACACGTGTGTAACCGGAGGGCGTGGCCTGGGCATCATGGCATGGCCATCTCGAAATGCGTCAGCATTTCTTATTGGTTGATGCATTTCTAGATGGCCATGGCATGATGTCGAGGCCACGCCCTTTCAGCATTTCCCATTGGCTGACGCATTTCTAAATGGCCAATAGCCATGGTCCCGAGTTTACCCGAAGATTTCTTATCATATCCGAGCGTGACGCTAGAATCCAATTCACAGCCCACGAAATATCTGTCTAGGCGCGCCTAAATAAGTTTTCACTTCAAAAACTAACAAAACTACGTGTCTGACAGCAACCGCCTGATAGAAGTCGCATTCAGTTGTTTCTTTACTTTCAATAATAAAGGTAAGTTTTAATATTGTTTACCCAGAGTTCACTTCATTTTATCTTTGCGGTGAATACCTACTGTCTTTTGTTTATGAAGTTACAGGGTTAAGAGATAAATTATCTTATATCTCAGGATAACGAAGGCAGTGCAGTGCTAGGCAGTGACTGGGACTCTTCAATACCTGCGTGAAACTGTGCTGTTTATTGTTTACTCTACGTTTTTTTTTTAACTTTTATAGGTTTACACATAACCGCCATCTCGCCTGATGTTAAGTGACGAAGCGGTCTACGATGGAGCGTATTTACCTAGAAATAAACAGATTCACTCTCAATTTGAAGACACAAAGATTGTAACCATTGGGGAAAACCCATTCAGGCAACGTTTTCCACAGTCTAGACGTTCTTATCACAAAAGTAGAGTCAAATCTCTTCGTTCGTGTCTTTGGAACATCAACGATGAAACGATGTCGCTTTTTCGAGCTACGAGCATTCCGGTAGAAAAAAGGACAAGCTGGTATTAGATCATGGAAATCAGTCACACACTCTCCGAAGTGTATCCGATAAAAAAACCGATAGGCTAGTTTACTGTACGTAACGTAACGTGTAGTCTCTATTTAATCAATGGCGTTAGAGCACACTTACATGAATGATCATTATTATTTGTCGTTGTAAATTCACGAAAGGTATAGTGGGTCTCGTTCCACATATTTATCCTAATTTATGGATCAATACACTTCTAAATGGATCAAGATCTTTAAAGTTTTCATTTGTACGACGTACTGTTTTGTGAAGTTTTTAAGCAAAATAAATATTCTATTCATTTTGTCTGTTTTCCTAAATTGTAGATACATATTTATGTCATTCAATGTTGTGAAGAATAATTCTCAGTGATTCAGTAATTTGTAAAATTCTCTCAATATTCGTTGTGGTACGGAGCTTTTGGTGTGAGAGTGAAACGTGCTCTTGACTAATTAATCTTATGTAATTCTTAATCGAGCTTAGTCTATTACAACTTTGTTCCAGAGAATAATTGGAGTTACTAAAGCGAGCAATTCGGTTAATTTAGTTTTGCTCGTAATTTCTGAACCTAAAATATTCTAGGTCCAAATGATCTACATTGTTGAGTAAATTTCGTGGTATGCTGAAAATTTGTGGGATTCTCGGCATGTTACAAAATGTTGGAATAAAAATTATTACAATTTTTTTTTTTGTCTGAGAGCTTTTGTCTTCTGATATTATAAAAGTGAAAGGTTGAATGTTTTAAATAAATGTCGGGACGACTGAACGTATCGGGTTGAAATTAAATTTAGTACACGGTTAGATTATAGCCAGTAATAGTTCGTAGTATTGTCATTTTTTGACGTGACAACGTCTTATAATTCGATGAAGCCGGCTGCACGCCCGCAAAACATGACGTCATGTAACGTTACCGCCGTTACCTCGCCGCCGGCGTTACCTCGCTCTAAGGCGTAGTTGAAGTTGTCACGTTCAACTAACGTCAGTAACCCGACTTTACAGACAACCATTTTTTTTTTGTGTTTATCATTCAGTTAATAGTAAGATTAGTAAGATACTCGTATAATAATATAATAACCACGCTTTGAGTTTTTTAACAATTTTTTCATCACAAGGTTGCCTGGAAGAAATCGCATACAGCGATAAGGCCCCTAGTTGTTTCACTAGTCTTACTGTTTCATACAACACCATCTAGTCTAAAACTAGTTGGGCTAGACGTGTTCTTAAGTGTAGACCACGAATTAGCAAATGTAGTACCCATCTATACGGCACCCCGATACTAGATGGAGTGACGATGTACGTAAAAAGAAGGCAGTGGGTAGAGACTGAGCTGAGGATCGGGCTGCGTGTCTTATGGGAAAAACTTATGTCCAGCAGTGGACTATGAATACGCTGATGTTTATTAAATTTTAGTTTATTACTAACGGCCGTCTCAACTTGGTTTGGGTTGAAAAACTAATCTACATAGTCTATTGATATATATATATATATTTTATATATGTTACGGCTAAAGGTGGGTGAGAACATAAACTTAACATTAGCCGGCTAAACTTAGGTTCATTTTCGAGGAGGTGTTAATGTTAGTTCCTTCTATCTTTAGCCGGCTAAACTTGACGGCTAAATTGATGATGATGTCTCCCGTACGCGCATTGTCTCCCCACCCCCCTCAAGCCCTCCGCCGATCCGGCGCGTCCATCGAATACATTTTTAGCCGTTTCGTTTCGGTTAATGTGCACATTAGCCGGCTAAAGATGGAATATCACGACGCAAACTAACATGATATCGAACATTAACCGCTTCTCGAAAATAAACCTAAGTTTAGCCGGCTAATCTTAAGTTTATGTTCAGACCCATCTTTAGCCGTAACATATACATACGAACTAATCTACGTAACCTATTGATATAATTGAAATAATTAAACCTATTGATATGGTTAGATGGTGTTGTGTGTGAATTGTTCACCAATATTTCAAAGTAGCTCTGCCTGCGAAGCCGAGGGTCGTGGGTTCGATCCCCACCCAGTGCAAATATTTGTGTGATGAATTCAAATGTTTGCACTGTGTCTGGGTGTTTATATGTATAATAAGTATGTATTTAAAACTATATAAGTATTATGTCAGCTATCTGGCCGCCATCATACAAGCTTTGCTTAGTTTGGGGTCAGATGGTGTTGTGTGTGAATTGTCCACCAATATTTATTTATTTATTATTATTTATTATTTATTTATTTAGTTATTGAGGCGCCATTTGTTCGAGGTTTATGTCAACATCTGTTGCCAGTTTTTTGTTAGCTATAAATTATTGAGACCATTAATCGAAATGAAAACTTACCTATCTCTCAAGTTAGAAGTTGCTTAGTTACTTGCAGTTAGTTACTTAAAAATGCCAACTTTCGCGATTTTTTTAGTTTCGTTGACTTGGTGAAAAGTTCACTGGGAGCAACCATGATTTTTAAATACTAAGATACTAGCAACCCCGGTTTCGTAGTTTCCGTTCTTCGTCGTTTCCAGGGATAAAAAGTAGGATATGTGCTATTTTATGGGATATTCTAACTGAATTCCAAATCCAACTCGATCCGTTCAGTTTTTTTTTTAAATAAAGAGTGACGAGACGAGCTGGACATGTGCCTGATTGTAAGCAACATGCCTTCCACATATAACAGCACAGTGACACGCAGCTATTGGAACATGAAGAGTCCAAATCATTACCTAGCACTGCACTGCGATCGTCACCCAGAGATCTAAGTTGTTATATCTCTAAGCCCTGTAATTTCTCTGGAAACATTGCCCTTCAATCCGGAACACAGTAATGTTTGCACATAACTGCTTGACGGCAGAATAACTGGCAAAGGTGTGGTACCTCCCCAGGCGACTCTGCCAAGAGTCCTACTAAATACTAGATCTTCCGACATGATTGAGCTACAAACATCAAAAAATCAACACATTCGAATTCATAATAATTTAATATAAACAATTGACGTGTAAATTGTACATTTAAGAATAAATAACTATGACTTTGACTTTAATATTAGTAGGATTCAGCTACAATATTAAACGTTTTCCTGTTATTGAAATTCTATTAGCACAATGTATAATACCTAATAACGACAGGCGATGATGCTACGCTCGGTCACCCAACGCTCGATATCACTCGCTAATTGCATACTCCGATTTAATTACTAATTAGAACATTACACTGTACAGTGCAAATAAATTACGTGAACGAGAAGACAGGTATTTCAAATTGTAGCAATAGGGTACAATCCTCAAACTAAGTAGCCCGTTAGTTAGATTGGCAAAAAATATTGTACACGTATTTTTTCTTTTGTTTCACAAACAAAAAATGACGGAGATACAGCGCTTCGAAGTTTCGTGTGACGTCACTTGTGAGTACGATTTTTACTCACGAGTGACGTCGCGACCTCCCACTCTCGAAGTTTGATAGTCTATATCTTTGACGATTTTTAATATTACGAAAAAACAAAAAATATGTGTCCAATATTTTTCCATGATCTAGCTGACGGACTAATTAGGATGGTGTATTTTTGACCCAGTCCGGTACCCTATTATTTGTTAATAGTAGCACCCGCGCTTCTACCGCCTAACGAACAACGCTTTGACGCTTTGATGCTTTGACATTGCTGTCTCTTTTCTTCTCGCTTGAAATGACGGCAGACGGATGAGACGGCAATGCCAAAGCGTCAAAGCGTTTTTCGTTAGGAGGTAGAACCCCCGGCGATCTTTTATGTAGCCAAAAATGCATAAAAAATAAGGGAAGCACTAGCTTTAACTGGATAAAAAGTAGCATAATATGTGTATACTGCGTTTTTGGGTATTTAATTTACCTAATTCAAACCTCTTCATTTATTTATTTATAGTACAGTTTCTATACCTCTTCTAATCTATTATTCTGCAATGCCGTACAAAAATCATGCGACAAAGAGAAATTTTAGAGGGTTGCAACCCACCCTCTTCGAATGTACTCAGTTGGACAGCTTACAAGTGACGGCATAGTGCTGAGTCTTATTACTTTATACTCTTATATCATCCTACATACGTCTCTTGGTGGTTCATTTACTACGTAAATTTTGTTCATGATAAGATAAGATAAGATATTTTTTATTGGCATAAATTGAATACATACATTACTATTGTTATAATAATATAAGTACATTTATGGCCTCGTGGGCAAGTAGTCTATACTTAGAAGAAAAAAAATTGAGGATAAAATAAATATATGACATTCAATGTGTCTCGTGGCTTAGTTGGTAGTAAGTCTACCTGCGAAGCCGTGCGTGGATCATGAGTTCGATTCCCCCACCCAGTGCAAATATTATTTGTCTGATGAATACAAATATTTGTTCTATGTCTGGGGTTTTCTATACATAATAAGTATGTATTTATAACCTTATTATATGATTATTTCAATAATTGGCAGATGACCTCACAAAGGTCGCTGGAAACCGCTGGTTGCAGTTTGCGCAGGACCTTTCATTATGGAAATCTAGGGGGGAAGGCCTATGTTCAGCAGTCTTGCGGCTGATGATAAAGTATTATATCAGCCACCTGGATACCATCGGCTTCGCTTACTTTGTAGTCAGAATTGTGTTGTGTGTGAAAACAGTTCAGTTAGTTTGAACCGAGAACATCAAGTTCGGGGGTCCAACGGTCTCGCCACTACGCTACCATGGTTTCCTTCTCTGACAGCTGTTTATCTGTTTGTTACTCTTTCTCTTTAAAAAAACATACTGCATTGTAAATTTAAACTAACTTTTATCGACCGTCATAATGATGTGCGTCGGCGGTTAAATTTAAATATATCAAAGTTGCCAAACCTTTTAGCTTTCGGACCCGCGCCATTGTCTAAAACAGTATAAATGTGATTTGTAGCCGACCGGTTCAATTCACCTTGAACTTTGTGGTTTAAATCGGTTCAACTTTTGTACAACAATGAGTTTGGTAATGTTCCTTTCTCTTTTAGAGATATTTGTTTGTTTGACTTTATTAAGAAGAGGAATTGTTTTGTCGTTAAATTTTGATTAAGTATATTTTAAGTTGGAGCATCTCTTAATTCCATTGAGTGAATGTCCATCAAATTTATCTACGACGTGGCATTTAGTCATATCTTCGCTGAGGTGGGATGAAAAGTTACATATTGCACTCGAGTGCAAAGATTTTCACCTTGTGCTCTTTAAATTCCCTCGCTAACGCTCAGGATTCTAATTTTTGAATCTAGTAGTTTTTTTCAGTGCGGTCGCGCATCAATACCCCTATTTCCTCCAAGCCTGCCGTAAGCAACATCGTTCCAAAAAATGCTCTCATCATAATCGGCATATTACGTTCAAATCGAATGAAACGCAATCGCTCACTCACGATAATAAAACTGCTGTAAATTGATAATCGTATTACACAACGCTCGTAATGGAATGATAATCACTTTCGCCGGGCAACGACGGCCGCGGTGCTACCGGTTGACGCGTCGTTGGCTGGGGTGACCATAATTACGAGAAAAAATATCAGGTCACAGTATCTATAATATGTTACTTGTTTAAAACAATCCTACTAATATTATAAATGTCAATGTATGGATGTTTTTGCTCAATCACGTCGAATGTACGAACGTATTGAACGGATCGGGTTGAAATTTGGAATATAGATAGATTTTAGTCAGGAAGAACACATAGGCTACTTTAATCCTGGAAAAATTACAGGAACGACGGGAATGGGAACTACGCGGGTAAACCCGCGGGGCACTGCTAGTTTCTTATATTAAAGTCAACTTATAAAAAATATTTGCTACAAAATTATTATTTTTTAGTTTATCCCTAACTAGCACCAACCCGCTATTTTCACCTTGATATTGATACCTTTACTCGTATCTATACGGCTAGTACTCCTAGTATAGCATTCTCTCGCTTCATTTGCATAGAATTAACGAGCATAAAAATCAATACAGAGAGTGTATTTAAGTTGAATGTCGAATACCAGTTACAATCAATGTTATTGATACATTTTACTTCATGCTAGGCATATTGGTTGAATAAATTTGGACCGACATATGGTTTTGTTCGCACAAGTGAACTTCGGAAAGGTATAATTATTTGTGGTAAACTGCGCTAACTGTATAAATATTGATTTTCCTCGCAGTACGGTTAATATCTGATTGTGATTAATATCTAGCTAATAAACTCCTAATATTTATTAATTGCATAATTAAATGATTAACTAATTCTACTTTATGCTATTATAGGTTATTTTCCCGCAGATTGCAAAAAGAGTCAAAGTCATAATCCCTCTCGCTGGCCAGGTGATTCAAGTCCGGGAATGATATCTTTTTCAATACATATCGGTTTCCTTATAATATAAATCATATTTAAACACGTATTTGGTGTAAAATATAAGCAGAATTTATTAAGCACAAGACATGACATAAAAAACATTTTTATATATCAAACAACAGAACACAATGTCAGTCATTTCAATAAATTGGAGTCGGCCAGGATTAGCAATAAGGTTTTAACCCTCCAACACGCCCTCTTAATCCTGGAGGACTTCAAGCATATCTCGTACAAACGACAAGTGCTTACAGCTAGGCAGTGCCTTCGTGAGCACATCAGCAGTCATCTGCTCTGTTGGCATGTACATCAGTTCTAGCACCCTATTCTCAACAGCTTCACGAATATAGTGATATCTAATGTCCACATGTTTTGTTCGCTTATGGAACACTGGGTTACTAGCCAGCTTCGCCGCAGACTGATTATCACTATACAGGGTTACAGTGTGACATTGACCTATCAACTCAGCAAGAACCGCACGGACGTATACCGCCTCTTTGGCAGCTTCAGACAAAGCTATATACTCCGCCTCGGTAGACGAAAGTGCGATACACGATTGCTTATAACAACCCCAGGAAATAACATTCCTACCTAGCTTATAAATATACCCCGTGTAAGATTTACGATCCGCCCCGTTAGCCCAATCAGCGTCAGTAAATCCATAAACATGAAATTTATCATGTTCATCACTTTTTCTGTACACAAGACCTAAATTCATTGTGCCTTTTAAATATCGCAATACACGTTTGGCCGCTGCAAAGTGTTCCGCTGTGTAGCAAGTATTAAACTGACTTAAGAAACATGCAGCAAATGAAATGTCAGGTCTTGAGGTCACAGCTATATACAATAAACATCCTATCAGCTCCTGATACGGTAGTCTACTCTCGTGGGTGGCGCTATCAGAAAACTTCAGACCTACATCTAAGGGCGTCTTAGCAACTTTACAGTCACTCATACCGAAACGTACAAGAAGCTTTTCAATATAGGTTTTCTGACTCAGCTTCAACTCACGACTAGTGCGCTGTACTTTGATGCCTAGTATATGTTTAACCTCACCTAAATCTTTAATTGTGAAGTGAGACTTCAGTGACGTTTTTAGCTTATCAGCAAGCTCGTCACAGTCGTAAAAAACGAAAAAATCGTCTACATAGAGAGCAATAATAATAGTTCGCTTACCCACTCGGCGACTGAAGATACAGCTCTCATACTTGCTCTGCGTGAAATTCTCTGCGAGTAAAACTTCCTTTACCTTATCGTACCAGGCACGTGACGCCTGCTTTAACCCGTACACGGCTTTCTTGAGTCTGTAGACCATATGCTCATTGCCTTGCTTGACGAAACCTTCAGGCTGTGACATATAAATTTCTTCACTCAAATTGCCATTCAGAAAAGCAGTCTTGACGTCAAGGTGATCAATCTTCAGATCTAATTCAACCGCAAGAGACAACAGCATTCTCAACGAACTATGTCGCACAACCGGAGAAAAAGTATCCATGTAGTCAATTCCGAACTTTTGGGTAAAACCCTTTGCAACCAATCGCGCTCTATAACACGCCACTTTGCCATTGGCGTCACGTTTGATTTTAAACAACCATCGATTCTTGACAATATTCTTGTCTGCCGGCCTGTCAACTAGCTCCCAAGCCTCATGCTTATTGAACGAATCAATCTCATCTTGCATAGCTTGCCGCCAAAGCTTACTATCACTCGATTGCAAAGCTTCCTTGACATTCGTCGGCTCACTCAACTCTGTCTCGAGCGCAGACATCGTCCTCGGTACTCTCGGCCGTAAATTATAGGCTGGTCCGTCAGATGGTGGCTTCCGTGGCATTCTGGTTGTATCAGTAGATGAACTCGGCACCTGCTCGATAGCCTCAAACCACACTTCAGGCGCTACCGGTCTCTCCGCCTCAACCTCAGCCTCTACAGTTGGTAGTGATGGCATCTCCACCTCAAGCTCAGTCCCAGACTGATCACGAACATCCGCATCTTCAACGGTATCTCCGTCATCACTAGTCGGAAAGAAGATCTCCACGGGCCGTTTACTCTTGACACCTGGAAAAATTGTTTCGTTAAAAATAACATCACGACTACGAAAAACTATATTTTTCGCCGAATCGTAGAGCCTATATCCATTACCGTCATAGCCAAGAAATATACAACGCTTGCTTTTTGGTTCAAGCTTATTCCGCTTCACTTTATCAACGTGAGCATAAGCTTCGCAGCCAAATACACGTAAGTGTTTCAAGCTAACCTTCTTACCTGTCCAGGCTTCCTCAGGAGTTTGCCCTGAGAGCCTTTTCGAAGGTGACACATTTATTAAATGTGCAGCAGTACAGGCAGCTTCTGCCCAAAACTTGTGGTCTAGGTTCGAAGTATACAAGAGGCACCTTACTTTTTCTAGGAGGGTCCTGTTTAGCCTTTCCGCACAACCGTTCTGTTGAGGGCTGTAAGGCACAGTTACCTGATGGACTATCCCCTTACCTTTCAAAAAACCTTCAAGGTCTCTGTTCACATACTCGGTCCCATTGTCCGACCTCAAAACTTTAACTTTGTCACCAGTCTGAGTTTCGACTAGCTTAATAAAGTTTTTCGTGTATTCACTCACCTCGCTCTTACGCTTCAGAAAATACACGAACACCTTCCTCGAATGATCATCCAAGAATGCCAGGATATACCTCTTGCCTCCAAGCGAATTCACCGGCAACGGACCACACAAATCGGTATGGATTAAATCCAACCGCTTTACAGCCACAGACTTCTCAGGATTGCTGGGAAAAGGAAACCGAGCTTGCTTTCCCTTTAAACAAACTTCACAGGCAACGTCTTTACAAGGGTCGTCCTGAAAACTAATATCATTAGCAAGTCCCTGCCTCAAAAGCTTCATATTGTTGGCGCTTAAATGGCCAAGTCTTTGATGCCAAGTTGCAGTGCTAATAGTAAGATTCGCCCGTAGACTGCAGGTCTGAAGTCTGTAAGCCCCTCCAACGTCATTTGCCTTAATCAAAACATCGCCCAGCTTAGAAATTGTACAACCAGTAGTATCAAAATTAACAATACAACTATTCTTAATCAATTGCGAAACAGATATGAGATTTACACACAGCTTAGGTATATACAACACATCAGTTAACGTCGCGCTATCCGACAACTTAACAGTACCTATACCTGTACACCGCAGTTTATCTCCACTAGCAATGGTGACGTGACCATCTCGCGATTTGAAGTCTGTCATCAAATCACGCCTGCCAGTCATGTTATTTGTAGCCCCCGAGTCTATGTACCACGAAGATTCCGAGTCAGTTCCAGTACTATATGCTGATAAGACACAGTTTCCTGAAGAATTCTTCGCGTTCCGGCAGTCTTTCTTCAGATGTCCTTTCTGTCTGCACTTCCAGCACCACGGTTCTCTCTTTCTAGTGGAATTATCCTTCGCTTTTGACTCATCCTTGTGCTGCTGCGCTTTTCTCGTCCAGGAGTCACTCGTACTAGCGCCTTTTCTTGTAGAATACAAGCACTCACTCGAATCTCCACGAGTAGTCCAACGTTGATCCTGTAGCAGTTTCGATTTGACTAGATCAGCAGTAATGACAGCTCCCGAATGCTCTAGTGCCATGATCATGGGCTCGTACTCTGTCGGCAAACCTTTGAGCATCAACGCACCAAGAAACTCGTCATCAACAGGTTTGTTCATATTCGCCAATTGCTGCGCTAATGA
Organism: Ectropis crepuscularia; assembly: GCA_963693475.1. Classification (NCBI taxonomy): domain Eukaryota; kingdom Metazoa; phylum Arthropoda; class Insecta; order Lepidoptera; family Geometridae; genus Ectropis; species Ectropis crepuscularia. The sequence continues at coordinate 29,528,149 of OY856339.1, read as the reverse complement.
CAATACTTCATTGACGTAAGCTTCCATGCTAGAATAGTTCTCCAGTTTGACAGCGCACAAGTTCTGAAGAGTTCTCACTCTTGAACCGAGTCCTTTATCATCATATGCACGTTCCAGTGCATTCCAGGCGTCTTTCGCCGTATCCGCTGACATCAAATGTGAAAAACATGACTTTTCAACGCTCAAGCAAATTTTAGATTTTGCAATTTCGTCACGTCGATTTTTCACTTCGGACGTTGTTTTGTCATCCTTACCGTAACCGCTTATACAGATCCATAAATTGTCGTGAATCAATGCATTTTTCATAACAAATTTCCACTCGACGTAATTTTCACGTCCGCGTAATTTTTCATGTGAAAAACTATGATTTTTCGTTTCCGACATATTTACAATAATGTTGCACTATTTTTGCTGAACCATAACCTAATATAAATCATATTTAAACACGTATTTGGTGTAAAATATAAGCAGAATTTATTAAGCACAAGACATGACATAAAAAACATTTTTATATATCAAACAACAGAACACAATGTCAGTCATTTCAATAAATTGGAGTCGGCCAGGATTAGCAATAAGGTTTTAACCCTCCAACACCTTATGATGCATGTGGTCCTTCACCGCTGTAGGTATTGGTTATATCAACCTTGTACGTTTGCACAAAGATAATGTAATACTAACGATTCGGGTCGCCACTACACCACAACGGAATCATCATTTCAAATGCAATGAGAAATAAGCGAAAATTGTTCTCTCTTAAGACATTGGTCTTGGTACACGTGAAATTGACCTTTTTGAGCTGTAAAGCGTCTATAAGCAATAACGCATATAATCTGGTAAAAATCACAAAAACAATATTTTAGCAAAAAGAAGCCGTTAATTTCAGAATAGTATTTTTTTTATTATTAAATATTTCAGTTACAATATTCAAAGATGGTTCAAATACTTCAATAAAAATAAAGTAAATAAATGTTATTCTTACGTAAATGGTTGTACCGGGTGGCATAAGCTAGTCTAAAGCTATTTCTTTGGAAAATCTAATAACTAGGTATAATGAAAACTAAATCGAGGAAAATTTGTAAAGATTTCGACGAGTTATGTCTCAAAAGAACATAGAAAAATATTTGCAAACGTATTACTTAGAAATCTGAAATAAAACACCACTTTTTCGATTAAAAACCTACAAAATAACATCAAAATATCAAACGATATTTCTGTTTGCTACCACAGAAAAGATAAATGGTATTTTGTCAGCCTATGTCGTTTACAAACATGCGAAAATGAAATATTACAAATGCGCGTTTTGCTGTAACCGATGACTGAGCAAGAGACAGATTTGACATAAAAATTAATGTACGTGCAGAAATATATCGTGCTATGTATTTCGTGGCTGTATACATAATGATGTGGTATGATTAATGCGTAAATTTAGTGACATTTCGATGACTCCCTTTAACTTTGGGAAATTAAAAATAAACTTCTTCTTAAAAATCAATACTACGGCACGGTTTTATCCGCGTGGTTCCCGTTCCTGAAATTTTCCTAGGCATCAAACTTATACTCACTAATGTTATAGAACAATCATTATCTATTTATAGTTCACTGACATATTTTTACTTAAAATTAAACAATATCTATTTTTAATTAAAAATGTAGTAAAACCTGAAAATCTACTACCTCTATCTAGGACGTATTTTTGTAACTATACCTATTCTTTTAAATGGGCTTATAAACTGCTTTTTGTAGAACGTGTGACCACCCTACAATGACATAATAGTCGCATAGTTGTCGCGTCCGCATCGGCGGCGGCGCCCGCGCACGAATGGTCACTGTCGCGTAATCTGTGGCGGGCAGCTGATGGCATGATCTGTGTCACCCGTGTTTACTGTTTTGGTTATGATTACGATTGTGTTACATTGTTGGCAATGCGCGGTCTACTTTTATACACAGGGAAAGAGGCCCTTAAGCTGAATATTAAGAGTGCGCCTAATGCCAGGGAAAAATCAGTTTTTACCCGCGCGACGCGTTTCTTAATGAGATATACATAAAGTCGAGAATAGCATGACACAGTTTGGAGGAAAAATCAATATTAAATCAGGAGTCCATTTTTGACCAAGTTTTATTATATTACTCAATAATTAAACATAGATTTAAAAAAGTGTTCGGTTACTTTACTAGAACGTACAATTAGGAATTTTATTACCAAAAAATAATGTGGGGTCATCGCTGATAATTTCGAGTACTCGAATTAAAACGGGTTTTTTCGGTGTCATTTTTATTTTTTTATTGTAAAAAACTCTGATCTATTTTTAAAATTCTATTCGGTTATTGTGCTTCTTCTTGATTGTACCCACACGTCAATATTTTTTTTGTCATAGTTTTTAGTTTCTTTACTTCAGTGAGCGGCGTCGAAAATGTCCTTTTTTCGTTTTCTGGCACTAGGTGCCCTCTTAAAGTATCGATAAATATCTTAAATACATAATTATCTTGTACTAGCTGTTACCCGCGACTTCGTCCGCGCGAAATAAATACTGAGGTAACTCAGGCAATAACTAATTTTATACCCAGACACATTTACTAAAAACAGCTTATAATAAAACAATTTCATCAAAATCGGTTCAGTAGTTTAGATGTGAAAGCGTAAGAGACATTCGCCCCCCATTTCAGCTTCAATTTCATCCCCATACAGTTTGAAATTACAAAATTGCTAGAACAAACATTTTTTGGCTTCGTGCCAAGTGCCTATATAAAGAGTTTCATAGTTTTATCTCCAACGGTTGGGATCTTCCATGTTGACATTTATCCCCCATTTCAACCCCAATTTCACCTTCGTACAGTTTGAAATTACGAAATTGATGGAACAATCATTCGTTTGCTTCGTGTCAAGTGTCTATATACAGAGTTTCATGGTTTTATCTTCAACAGTTGGGAATTTCCATATTGACATTCATCCCTCATTTCAACCCCAATTTCACCCCCGTACAGTTCTAAATTACGAAGTTGATGGAACAAACATTCGTTTGCTTCGTGTCAAGTGTCTATATACAGAGTTTCATGGTTTTATCTTCAACGGTTGGGAATTTCCAAATTGACATTCATCCCTCATTTCAACCCCAATTTCACCCCCGTACAATTAGAAATTACGAAATTGATGGAACAAACATTCGTTTGCTTCGTGTCAAGTGTCTATATACAGAGTTTCATGGTTTTATCTTCAACGGTTGGGAACTTCCATATTGACATTCATCCCTCATTTCAACCCCAATTTCACCCCCGTACAGTTCGAAATTACGAAATTGATGGAACAAACATTCGTTTGCTTCGTGTCAAGTGTCTATATACAGAGTTTCATGGTTTTATCTTCAATGGTTGGGGATTTCCAAATTGACATTCATCCCTCATTTTAACCCCAATTTCGCCCCCGTACAGTTCGAAATTACGAAATTGATGGAACAAACATTCGTTTGCTTCGTGTCAAGTGTCTATATACAGAGTTTCATGGTTTTATCTTCAACGGTTGGGAACTTCCATATTGACATTCATCCCTCATTTCAACCCCAATTTCACCCCCGTACAGTTCGAAATTACGAAATTGATGGAACAAACATTCGTTTGCTTCGTGTCAAGTGTCCATGTACAGAGTTTCATGGTTTTATCTTCAATGGTTGGGGATTTCCAAATTGACATTCATCCCTCATTTCAACCCCAATTTCGCCCCCGTACAGTTCGAAATTACGAAATTGATGGAACAAACATTCGTTTGCTTCGTGTCAAGTATCTATATACAGAGTTTCTTGGTTTTATCTTCAACGGTTGGGAATTTCCATATTGACATTCATCCCTCATTTCAACCCCAATTTCACCCCCGTACAGTTCGAAATTACAAAATTGATAGAACATGCATTTAATTGCTTCGTGTCAAGTGTCTAGATAAAAAATTTGATAACTTTGAAAATCACGTTTCATACAACATTTTCATACAACTGTTCATCCCTTGTTTCACCCTCTTAGGGGTTGAATTTCGCAAAACCCCGTCTTAGCGAGCGCCTACGTGCTAAAAGGGACCTCCATGCAAAATTTCAGATTCCTAGCATTTGTAGTTTCTGAGATTCCTTGATGAGTGACCTTTAGCTTTTATATATATAGATAACAAAACTATGAGGAGAAGTAAGTACACTACACGACATACCTAACTAGAATCCAAGAAGGTCTTGAGGTGATCAAGAGGTTCAAACCCACTACCAGACGGAAGCGTGCCCATAATGCTGGGAGCATTATTGCGCTGATTGGCAATGCCTATGTTGAACCAAATAAACGCCTGCATTTGGTCACATGTCGCTTCGACCAAGCTGAAGGAAAGGGTTTGGAAATGAGATGAGCGGAGGGAGTCCCGCATGGGAACAATGTCTCCGCCGATTTATTTAATTAGTTAAAGTTATAATATCCACTCATGAACGCTGTGAACATGTGAACTGTGATGAAATACTTTCGGATAACGAATACTCCTGAAATAAAGTCTAGGAAAAATGCAAAGTTGCTAATATATTTCGATTTTGAGATGTAGGTATTTCGGCAAGTGTTCTACTGAACTACGTGATCTTATACGATCTAGCCTTTTTTTTCAATCCCATTTCACAGAGCTCTCTGTAATAGATAACACCGTTTTATGTTTGACGTTCCTAAGGTCTGAACGAAAATGTAGAATGTGTTGCCTGATAATTTTTTCCTCAATAGTCACAATTTTGGTGCCTTTAAGCAAATTTTTGCGGTATAAACCATTGCCCTGAGCACCTTGAAATTGGTAATAAACTGCGTCTGTGTGTATAGCGTAAGCGGTTCACACATCACCAATCGAGTCGATGCTTTCAAGTCGTTAGAGAATCGGTTTCTCTACCAACTGACAGTAAAGTAGCGTTTGACAAATGCGCCAAGTGAACCAAATTAATTTACCGTCTGGAAATTCAAATTGCTTTGTTCAAGCAACAAGATTGAGGTGCGTAAAGTTTTGCTTTCTTCTCAGAAATCCTATTTTGTTGAGCCCACGGTCGGATGGTTCCATATTCCGAACCAATCTTGGGTCTAGTTGAGAAACATTGCCAACTTCGCTTTTAGATACATTTATAACCGAAGGAAAAAAGAAGGAGGTTCTTAATTGGCTTGTATGTTTGTTAGATCATCATAGTTCAGAGACGGTCTTTTATAAATGTTATCGAAATGGATATGGTGGTTTTTGAAATATGAACAAATATGCATTTTACTTTCATGTACCTCCATGACATAGTGATGGCTTCTTATATGAAACTTTGTTGAGTGTCGAAATTTAATTTTAAATTGAAAGCGTTTACGTTTTTTTTTTCGGAGCAAATTTATTATAGTTATAAAAAAAAAATTAAAAAAAGTATTACGACCTTCAAAACGAATTAACAAAAAATGGCTATGTAGTTAATTTATACGCTGTAGAAGTAGGAGCGAGAGGTATACCAGCAAAATCTCTCTATAACCTGCTTAAAGACCTTGGATTGTCCAGAAGTGCAGTAAGTTCTATTCTAGAACGAGTATCTAAAGCTGCACTAGTAGGATCATATCGGATTTGGCTGGGCAGGGAGAGAAATACGAGTAGTGAAGGTGAGTGTTGACGTACGTCAATATAAGGGGCCCCTTTTAAACCTACGCCCGAGTCACAAGTCTTGGGGTCTATTCGAGATTTCTCTCTCTGCCACACGATGGACCCGGCACCCGCACGGTGAATCCATGGAATGCTAAGAAGTACGTCTCTAGATGAACTCTTTCTCTACTTCAATTATTTTTTAAAGATAGAAAAAAATATTATTTTTTTAGTTAATATATTAGTAGGTATCCCTATTTCCTACACTATAATTTTATAAATGCGAAAGTTTGGATGGTTATTGCTCAATCACGTCTGAATGGCTGAACATACCGGGTTGAAATTTATAACACAGTTTAATTATAGCATGGAATAGCACAAACACTGCTTTTTATCGCGGAAAAATGACAGGGACAGGAACTGCACAGGTAACACTGCGGAGCGGTCCTAGCCCTACTAATATTTTACGAATTAATGAGAAGTTTTCAATGTTTGAATGTTTGATCAATCACGTCGGAGCCGTTGAATGGATCGCGCATGTGGAACACACTTACAGTCTGGAAGTACATAAATTAATTGTTTATTTTTCCAAGTTTTACATAGGCGCTTTTTACATAGTTACATAGGCAATTTTATATAGGACATACTATTTACCGCGAAAAAATACAAATATCTTGGAAAAAACAGGTACTATGTCTATTGTTTAATCCGCGGAGCGCTCCTATCTTTATACAATATCTTTATACGAGTCGTCTTTAGTTTAAAGTCTGCATCTCGCCTTAATGTGACGTGTGACAGATGCGGTACAGTTCTAGGCCACATTACGGATTCAGGCTACGTCGTGGCACTAAACGCTCGGGAGCCTGTTTCAGTCGCAGGTCGCTAGAAAGTAATGTAAAAGGCTGAGATCTGGGACGATAAATATGCCGATGTCACTTAGACTTGATTTTGGACAAATTAAACTTGTACCTAAGTTAAGGCTGGTCTAGTCGGGAGAACGGTGACTGCCGATCCGGAGCCCCGGGTTCAAATCATACGTGCACCAATGTCTTTTCGAAGTCATGTCCTGCTCGTATCGTCGCTCTGTTCTATAAAAATAAAAATTGCCGGAACTGCCGATAGAAGTTAAAACTCATAACTCAGAATTTGATAGCTTACTTTGGAAACTACGCGGGTGTAACCGGAGGGCGTGGCCTGGTCGTCATGGCACGGCCATCTAGAAATGCGTCAGCATTTCCCGTTGGCTGATGCATTTCTAGATGTCCATACTATTGCGGCCAGACCACGCCCTTTCAGCATTTCCCATTGGCTGACGCATTTCTAGATGGCCAATGGCCATGGTCCTGAGTTTACCCGAAGATTTCTTATCATACCCGAGCGTGACGCTAGAATTCAATTCACACCCCACGAAAAATCTATCTAGGCACACCTAAAGAAGTTTTCACTTCAAAAAGAAATCGCTTTCAGCAATAATGCCGTCTCTTTTGGCGATAGTTCATGATAGTCCAAGATCCCAGAGCTGCCAGACGTCACCTATTTTCTGATGGATGAAATGTGGACGATTGAGTAGAGTTAGTAAGTACTAAGAACACATGCTTACTCGCTAACTTGCTTAGACGGCCAATTTTGAGATATGGGGTAATGAAGGTACATACAAACATTACTCACTTCACGTATTTTCTAATAAGTGATTTTCACGTATATTGTAGGCAATATCCTTAAAAACAAGGTCCCGAAACTCCCAGACACTTTCCGTCGGCCGTTTTCTGTTCTGTGGTTTTGCTTAACAACTCCAAAATAATAATTTAACTTCACTTAAATTCTCATGCTCTATTTGTAAATAAGTTCGTCAGACAACTATTTTGAAGCTTTTTCCAATAAGATAGACCAATCTAAGGGGGCAGTAAGTAATGTTTGTATGTACCTTCATTACCCCATATCTCAAAATTGGCCGTCTAAACAAGTTAGCGAGTAAGCATGTGTTCTTAGTACTTACTAACTCTACTCAATCGTCCACATTTCATTCATAAGAAAATAGGTGACGTCTGGCAGCTCAGGGATCTTACTCTATGAGTCATGACATTAATATCTCACTGTAAAATTTGTCAACACCGTCAGTCAGTCAGTCAGTGGTAGTTTTTGCCCATAGATGATCTAGCATTCGACAGACGTGTCCTGCCCAATCCCATTTTAATAAAAAGTGAAATTTCTTTGGTACATTACATTTTCTAGTATAGATCCTAAAGTGGTAAAGGTTACATCACGACTATCATAAATTTTCCTAAACCTTACAAAACGCAGAATTGATACAGGAAGCGTCCACGTAATAGTAATAGCCATCATTTGCCTGTCGAGGAAGGAGAGATTGATCGACCCGCGAACGCAATAGTTGCTTAAAAACTAACATTTCGAGGTAATACACTACCTGGGTGATAGAGTTTTGGAACAATTTCACCGTTCGATGCTGTTTTTTAACTCCCGACGCAAAAAAAAAAAAAACGACGTGTTAAAAGTTTAAGTTCTCTGCGTGTATGTATGTGGCATCGTAGCTCCCAAACCGATGAACCGATTTTGTTTTTTTTTTTTGTTTAAAAGTTGTACAAAGACAATGTTAGCGATGCCTCATCAAAACCGGTTCAGTCGTTTCAAAGATATGAAAAAGGTATTTTGTTAGTTGCGGCAGGAATCTTAGATGCCTAATTTACATAAAATACGTGTCATCTCTTGTAATTTTAATTTGAAAAAGTCGCGTTAGGAGTTAAATTATTAATTTAGGTATACATATGTACTTACATATTTTTTTATTGGCAATTAATAATTATAGATTAGCACTAAACCGTCATCTCGCCTTAATTATGTTAAACTAAATACACTCTTGCGACAAACCACGTTTACTTAGAAGAAACTGATTCACTCTCGACTTGAAGACACCGGCTTGTATCCATTGGGAATAATCTTTTCAAGTTTGGTGTTAGATCATGTAGATCAGCACCCTAAATGTATCAGAAAAAAAACTGATAAGTTATCAAGCATATTGCATATTGATATTGCAGCGGTATTGCGGACTTTGAAGTCTTTTTTGAATGAGGGCGATTATTTTATGAAAATTCCAAGAATGCTAGTTTTTTTAACAAAGTGTAAGCAATCTACATCAGAAGATTGGGAGAGTGAAGCAAACGATATTTACATAACCGTTAAAACATTTAATATAACCTTAATAACAGCAATAATCAATTAGTCAGACAATGACACGAAACCAAGCACTGTATGTCCGCCGTGGCCGCTGTCTGGAGCAAAAGTGTCTTCGCCGCCAGGCCCTACCACCTCACCCGTTTTAGTCGCACGATGTTGCCACTCTTTGCGCCTTTTTTTGCTTTTAAAACGGGGTTGCCAACAAAAGGTCCCGTCAAAAAAAAAACTATACTGAATGGTGAAATCGGTCCTTAATTACAAGCTGTTTAAACTTGTCATGAACGGTAAAACGATATTGTCTTGTTAACGAATCCGATTTAATTGAAAGACTATTATGTACTGCGTTTTAAATACCTGTTTAGTGTACTTAGATAGCGTGCTTCGTTACTTCGCTCTTTCTACAATGTAAACGCAAGCATTAAAAACAAATAACCTATTGTATGTTATCACTTTATTGACTCTGAGTGTTCTCTCTCAAAAAGCCAAGACTGTTTTTTTTTTAACTATTATAGGTTCGCACTTGACCACCATCTCGCCTGGTGTTAAGCGATGATGCGATCTACGATGAAGCGTGCTTACCTAGAAGAAACCGATTCACTCTCGATTTGAAGACACCAAGATTGTAACTATCAGGGAAAACCCACTCAGGCAACTCATTCCACAACCTAGATGTTCTTATCACAAACGTGGAGTCAAATCTCTTCGTTCGTGTTTTTGGAACATCAACCATAAAACGATGTCGCTTTTTTGAGATCCGAGAAGTCCGAAAGAAGAAAGGGCTAGGTGGTATTAGATCATGCAGATCAGTTGCACACTCTCCAAAGTGTATCCTATAAAAAACCGATAAGCTGGCAATTTTGCGGCGATGTTCAAGACTTTGAAGTCTTTTACGCATAATAATAGGGTGTCGCATGTTTTTAGAACGAATTTCCTTATGACAGGCTTGGTGAAGATAAGGATATTCCTGCGCGACCTTATTGAAATAAATGTGAGACTAAAACCGTAAGAAAAATATGTAACGAAAGTGACGCGGAAAAAAACCAGTGTTGCCGTCGTTATTTTTCAGATGATCGTACCTTTTTTTTTAACATTTATAGGTTTACACTTGACCGCCATCTCGCCTGATGTTAAGCGACGACGCGGTCTAAGATAGAGCGTGCTTACCTAGAAGAAACCGATTCACTCTCGATTTGAAGACACCAAGATTATATCTTATTATAATACTTTAATAAAATTAAGCAAAATGTTTTTGCTAATTGTCGTCCTTGAATTATATTATCTGAAGGAACTTGGTTCTTACCTGATGTCTAATTACACTACACTTTTTTTAATTTTTCATAGTTCGAGTGACGGGACGAGTTAAAATTTTTTGTCAGTGTGAGCATAATGCGTTCGCGTGACATACGGACTAGCAGTATACATACGTATCTGTAGCTATACAGGTGATGTCGAGCGCAAATAGGGTACCGGACTGGGTCAAAAATACACTATTCTAATTAGTCCGTCAGCTAGATCATGGAAAAATACGGGACACGTATTTTTTGTTTTTTCAAAATATTAAAAATCGACAAAGATATAGAACATCAAACTTCGAGAGTGGGGGGTCGCGACGTCACTCGTGAGTAAAATTCGTAGGCACGAGTGACGTCACACGAAACTTCTAAACGCTGTATCTTCGTCATTTTTTGTTTGTGAAACAAAAGAAAAAATACGTGTACAATATTTTTTTGCAATCTAACTGACGGACTAATTAGTTTTTTTGAGGATTGTAGCCTATTAGTGCTGTTTAAAACTAACATTTTACGTTATAACGTTATGAGTTTTCACTTCTATCAGCAATTCAGCGTTATGACTGTCAATCATTTTTTGTTTAGTTGCCAGTGCAGTTAGACAGTGAGTCGGTATTTTACCGTGAAGAGTCCAAATTACTGAAATGCGCTACACTCGTCATCCAGACATATTAGATGATTTCCTTCGCCTTGTAATTTCTTTGGAGACATTGCCCACATTAAATCATATTTCAAGTAATGGTTTTATTGCTGCGCTCGTTACACAATCCTCGAAAAATGTCTTTAATGCAACATTTTGGCGCACTCACGATGTTTTTCTTTGTTTAAATTATTATTAAATAAATTGGAGGGAAGATACAACCTTACGTTCACAAATCTTACAATTTCACAACTCGGCTGTTACAATTTATTTTCATTTTATACTTTAAGGTTTTTAGCGCCTCGTCAGGTAACAATTTGATGATATGACCACCATGTTTGACTCCATAAAAGTTCCATAAAACGATGGTACGACGTAGCCTTAAAAACCAGGATCCTAAACACACAGTTTTGTAGAGTAATTTATGTTTTGTGTACGTGAGCCCGTAATCTGAGGTTTGCCGGAATGGAAAGATGAGTTGAGTTACATTTATGGGAAAGTAAGTTCCAAAAAAATATTTATAGAAAAGATATATACTAGCGATTGGAGCAATTAGTAGGATGCTTATATAGTATCTCCTATTAGCTACTATTGTTTAGTTATTTGCTTCTTGACATGAAGAGTCTAAATCATAACATATCACTGCACTGCGCTCGTCACCCAGAGATTAGAGATGATTTATCTCCATGCCCTACTTCTTAACAGAATATGCCCTTCAAACCGAAAACAAAATTTGCTCATCACTGCTTGGCTGATAGTAGATAGAAACTCTTTATTGTGATACAGACAAATTAATAAAATTGCAGTGAAATACTTATGAACTAACTTAAAACGGTGAAGGAAAACATCGCGAGGAAACCAACATGTACCTAGAATCTTTCGAAGTCATGTGTCATCCGCCAACCCGCACTGGGCCAGCGTGGTGGATTATGGCCTTAACTCTCTCCTTGCGAGCACAGATTCGATCCTGTATGGAGTACTGTTCGCACCTTTGGGATGGATCGGCTAAGTATCAGCTGGAAGCTCTGGAATCGATCGAGAGACGTGCCAAAAGGCTCATAGGCAACGACACTCTTGTGCGAAAAAGACTCCAAAGTCTTGAACATCGCCGAAAAATTGCTAGCCTGTCGGTTTTTTATCGGATACACTTCGGAGAGTGTGCGGCTGATCTGCATGATCTGATACCACCTTGTCCTTTTTTCTATCGGAATGCTCGTAGCTCGAAAAAGCGACATCGTTTCATGGTTGATGTTCCAAAGACACGAACGAAGAGATTCGACTCTACTTTTGTGATAAGAACGTCTAGGCTATGGAATACGTTGCCTGAGTGGGTTTTCCCCGATAGTTACAATCTTTGTGTCTTCAAATCGAGAGTGAATCGGTTTTTTTCTAGGTAAACACGCTCCATCGTAGACCGCATCGTCGCTTAACATCAGGCGAGATGGCGGTCAAGTGTGAACCTATAAAAGTTAAAAAAAAAAAAAAAAAAAAAAAAAAAGGCCCCGAGTCCCAGCAGTGGGAACGTTTAGTGGGCTGTTGATGTTGATGATGTTGACTTATGAACTAGTACCACAAGTGGCGGCCTTATTGCTAAGAGCAATCTCTTCCAGGCAACCATCACTAAGGAAAAAAAGCCAACAAACAAATACAAACAAGGGCGAGCGACATTAATTAAAAAACGATTAAACATATATATTACTAAAATAAAATATTAAATACTATAATATAGGTACTTTATTTTGCATATTTTCATCATGATTTCGAAAACGAGAACACAGTTGTAAAGGTTTACGTCGTCCTAAACACACAGAGTACAGCTGGTTCCTGCTAAATTATGTACACCGAGAATAACCGGCCTAAAGGATAGGGGTGTCAGTCAGGCGAAGCGGGGATATCCGGGGTCGGTGTAGTTTCTGATTTTAAATTAAATACGATCCTGAACGTTGGTATAGTGGCCGGCAAACAAGTTGACCCAAAATTGACGTGGAATGGGAAAGTTCGCGCATGTACATTTCCACCAAAGAGACCTTAAAAAAGTTTATGCGCAACTAACTTCATTGGGTCAACTTGTTTGCCGGCACCTATACTCTACTTGTGAAACCTTTTTGGCAATGACTGTGATATAGGTTTGTCATAATTTTCAGCGTATTGTCGCCTGTTGAGCATAGACTATTCTTTGTTTACGCCATTTGTATATCAGTTTCTGCTATAGTCCCATGATCCGCGATATTTCGTGTGTAAATATAACGCAAGGTTGGACTCGGTAAATCCCAGTAACCCCTGCGCTTTTCGCTACCTTGAATAGGGTATGTAGTAGGCACTATCTGAGGTCAGCTGCCATAGGTCTATAAGAAAAGCTACAGCTAAACAATGGAATATTCCGTCCTAATGTGCCTTCTCCATGGTCATACAATCTAAATTTGAAAATGTATACTATTTGTATGCTCTTTCTTTTCTTTTTATTTTACTTATTGACGTGTAAATTGTACATTCATGAATAAATAACTTTGACTTTAAAATCAATGAGAGTGAATCGTTTTTTTTTATGTAAGCGTACTCTCGCTTCATCGTCGCTTTACATCAGGCAAAATGGTGATCTAACGTTACCTGCTACGTGCTCTCTATCTCCGATAAAAATATAAAGATACTTCCAAGTTTCTTCACCCTAGAGGTTACTTAACTTTTTAGATTTTGCTAACGGGCACTTTTGCAAATTCTACAAAGTTTAATTACGAAGTTTGTTTAGAATTATCACGATTACTTCTTATAAAGCTTAATTTTCACGGTTAAAGTTTCATGTTCATCCATTGAAGTTTAGATTGTACAATACTCCGCTGACAACATTGCATTTCAAACAGGAGTCATGCTCGAAATGGAATATATTATCCATCCCGTCCCATGCATTATTAAACTAGTCTGTTTTAGTAACACGCCTGCCATAGTAGGACTAATCTAGAACAATGTTACATCTCAAAAACAGTCTAAAATTATGATTTTCTGTTACATTTATCTGCATAAATATAAGTACAATGTTGATGTTCGGTTGTCTGGCTTGAGATCGGGGATAGTTGGATCTAATTCTTGGAATCTTAATCTTAAAATATTTGTGTAAGTTTAGAGAAGGTTTAAACCGGCCTTTCCCAAAGTGGGCGATAACGCCCCCTTGTTGGCGCTGCAGGCATAAAGGGGAGATACGAGATACGGATACGAGATCCAGAAAAAAAGGGGGGCGTTGTATATATGCTTGGAGTCTACTACCAAGTACACAACGAACTCCGGACGGTCTTAAGTCTAAACTAAGGGCTCTTGCGGGTTATAGTAAAAGTCTCACTTAGATTTTTTTTAAACTATAATAACTAAATATATATATATATATATACACTATATATATATTTAAACTATAGGATCGCACTTGACCACCATCTCGCCTGATGTTAAGCGACGATGCGATCTACGATGGAACGTGCTTACCTAGAAGAAACCGATTCCCTCTCGATTTGAAGACACCAAGATTGTAACTATCGGGAAAAACCCATTCAGGCAACGTATTCCACAATCTAGACGTTCTTATCACAAACGTGGAGTCAAGTCTCTTCGTTCGTGTTTTTGGAACATGAATCCGAAGTGTATCCGATAAAAAACCGATACGCTAGCAATTTTGCGGCGATGATCAAGACTTTGAAGTCTTTTACGCACAAGAGTGTCATTGCCTATGAGCCTATGATGAAATTTGCAATACAATCTGTTTCTAGCTGTGTTTGTTTGTGTGTGTTTTTAGGGTTCCGTAAAACGTAAAAACGGAACCCTTATAGATTCGTCATGTCTGTCTGTCTGTCTGTCTGTCCGTCTGTATGTCACAGCCACTTTTTGCCGAAACTATGAAACTACACTATTGAAACTTGGTAAGTAGATGTATTCTGTGAACCGCATTAAGATTTTTACAAAAGTTAAAAAAAAAATAAAAATAGGTGTGCCCCCCATACTGAGAACTGAAACTCAAAAATTTTTTTTTCATCATACCTACACGTGTGGGGTGTCTATCGATAGGTCTTCAAAAATGATGTTGAGGTTTCTGATATAATTTTTGTCTACACTGAATAATTTGCGCGAGAGACGCTTCCAAAGTGGTAAAATGTGTGTCCCCCCCCCCCCTCTAACTTCTAAAGTAAGTGAATGAAAAAACTAAAAAAAATATATGATGTACATTACTATGAAAACTACCAACGAAAATTAGTTTGAACTCGATCTGATGAGTAGTTTTTTTTTAGTACGTCATAAATACACTATTATTAAAACTTCGATCAAAGTTACAACGAACTACAAGAACTATGTGTACTATGTATATTATGTTACTTGCTGCAACGGAACCCTTCATGGGTGAGTCCAACTCGCACTTGGCTACTTTATTATTAGTAGGTGCGTTCAGAAATTTGTCTGTTTCATAGCTGCAGTATGAGGACCAATCTCTATGGGCTGTTTTGTGGATTACAAAAAAGTTCTAATTCAGAAATATAAGAATGTAAGTTTCAGTTATTTAATTGGCAAGGACGAAAATTGTTGAAGAATTGAAAAGTGAAACGAAGTGCATCGGTTCATGTTATAAATAATAATTAATATTTATTTCTGAAGTCTACTTCCCTATGAAATTATTAGGATATAAATTAAAAACTTGAAAATTAAATGATCAATGCCATTATCTCATAAATTATTCTTTGCGTGATTTTGAAAGAGCCAACCCTAATAAAAGATAAGAAAATACAGCTACTTACTCGCGCTACGAAAAACGCATGCCACTTGATCTTTTCAAGGTATTACGTCTTTGACTGTCTGTCAAGACTGGAATTTTCGAGCTCAATTTTGGAGTTATTTGAAAATAGCAGTACTTATTCTAAAAGGGTTAAAATTAATGTAAACGTTTCAGAGTAAGGCGCTGTATTTTGTGAAATGTTTGAAGATGAAAACTTTAGACTGTGTAATTATATTTTTGCTCTGGAGTTTAAAGATGTTTATCTTTTCAAGTTTATCTATCCTAGTGCTAAAAGTTACATACATGTATATTCACGTATTTGTTCAGATTAATAGAAAGATACTCTTTGGTGTATGAGCCAGAACAAAAACACTTATTCTAAGAGAATTGAAACAATAAATACTGAATTAATTAATTGTAGGCTGTATGATCTTAGGTATCCTTAGACTTATTAGCGGACCTATTACCTATTAGAAGCTATTAGCAATAGAATAAGAAGAAGAAGAGAAGCGATTTCTGCAAGAAGACGTAGAGGTGGCGTCATGCCATTCTTGAGGCACTTAATTAATGCTCTTATTTGTTTTGTCGAGTCGTTTATTCCCACAAAATATGAATCAAACATAAACATTTGATTTTTTGCTGAACCATCCCTTTTCACTGACGTGGTTAGACATGACTACCTACTAAAAACCTAATTAGTCCGATTATTAAAAGTATGTACAAGTTTCTTTTGTTTCATTAGCAAAATATAACGAAAATTAGACGAAACTCAGTGCTTAGACGTATCGAGTGATTCACTTCATGGTACGATTTAAACAATAAAGTGACGTCACAACACACAAACACATTCACATGTCACTACTCCGGAAGTTTGTTGATCTATATCTTTGCCGATATTCAATTTTTTTTTTTAAATAAAAAGTGACGAGACGAGGAGGACATGTGCCTGATGGTAAGCAACATGCCTGCCACATAACAGCACAGTGACACGCAGCTATTGGAACATGAAGAGCCAAAATCATGACCTAGAGCACCGCACTGCGCTCGTCACCAAGAGATCTAAGTTGTTATATCTCTAAGCCCTGTAATTTCTCTGGAAACATTGCCCTTCAAACCGGAACACAGTAATGTTTGCACATTACTGCTTGGCGGTAGAATAATTGACAAAGGTGTGGTACATCCCCAGGCGGAATTTAATAATTCGATAAAACAAAATAAACTTGTCCCATTATGTAGCTGACGGGTTATTTAAAATTGTGTATTTTTGTCCCAGCCCCATCCCAATTATAGCAACTTCTAGTAAGAGCTGAACTTGAAAACTACTGTCTACTGAGTCCCTAGTAGATGCGATAGATATTCGCAATGTTTACCTGGTTTGTTGGCAGTTGCAGGCAGGCGCCAACGTTTCCTTTGCAACATCCGGAGAGTCCCGTTATCGAGTCGAGATAACTTCTGTCTCAGCCTTCCGTTGGTATTTACACCCAAGTTGTAACTCTAGCGCAGTGAAACTAGCCTAGCGCGTCATGCAACTTTAGAAATGTGAGATTATAAAATACTAGCGGCCCGTCCCAGCTTCGCACGGGGTCAATATTTTTTGTTAAGTAGGTATGCTAAATGAAACGTACATGACCAAATTTTTCCAAATTATCAAAATTAGGAACCAAAACTTTAAAGAGTAAAAACATTAAACTGGCTGGCCTGGTGGCTTAGTTGGTTGAGGGCCGTTTTGTAAAGCGGCGGTTTAACGATCAGCCGGATTGAATACGGCTGATTAAAAAACCGCCGGAATGAATTCGACGCCATACGTCATTCAACACGGCTAGCCGTTAAGTAATAAAGCGAGAGATTAGCCGCCTCTTTCACAATTTTTAGTTCCGATTCTTAACACTCATGGCACTGCCTGACATAACAACAACTATGGCATTGAATAGGTACTGCAAGTGTGTTGCTAAATTGCTAAAGTGACAGTGGATTCTGGAGTTCGGAGGGATTGTACACAATATTATTGGAGTGTCACTTGTCACCCTGGGTGTTACTTGGAAACTATTTCGTTTCCACCGTCCACCTTGTTAAGACTAAATCGGACCGGGTTGGTTACATGAGACCCAGATCCGACTCGGAGCACACCGACTCCATATAGTCTTGGCGCTACTACCTCTGGAGTGTATTAAAAAAATGCGGGAGCCAGAAGCTCAAGGGAGGTCCTGAGTGGAGCAAGCCATGCAAGTAGCCGTAGTGTATCGCAGGCCGAGTATGGAGAAGCGACACTCAGGGCTGACCGCAGAGCTTCTGGCGGGAGCCCACCCGGAGTCAAATCTGGATGATAGACCCTTGTCTATGGAAGTGCACCATGTTTCTTAGGTGTACCGTCACCGATATCAATTTATGGGCTTTCAAACTTTATGAGAGAGGTAAAATGTTGTAAAAAAATATTAAGGAATACCGTAAGTAATCGGTCAGTTTTTTCGGATGAATGAAATTAATTTTGATTTTGTTTATTTAAATTATGTTTTTTTAAATTTGGTCACCCTATAATATAAGCAGTAATACAATACGGCTGAACGTGGGCCGCCTTATTGAAGAACGTATCGCAATGACAATGCGGCTAATCGTTGAACCGCCGCATTACAAAAAGGCACTATTTTTCAAAACGGCTAGCTGTAATGTAATACGGCGGAAACAAAATAATAATATTACCATAAATCGTAGAACCTAAGATAGGCCCTACCAAACTTCAGGGCGCACGCAATCATGTCAACGTTGGGAAAAGTGAGCTCACTCTTTCCGTTCTAGTCGGTTGCAGGACGCGGTGGACGCCGGACGTTTTTACCTATCATTATTCGTTGTCAATAACCAAAATAAGTAGCACCACAGCAAATCTCGCCGCTAGCGATTGTACGGGTCAAGTAGATTGGTTTTATGTAAACCAGATACGATACACACAGAGACGCAGTTTATTACCGATGTCAAGGTGCTCTGGGCACATCTATTGATTTATATCGATGAATATTACCACAAACAACTCTCAGCCTCAACGGACACCGGGAAATTGAAGCTTCTCTCAAAGGGATTTCCCATTGGCTATAATTTTGTAACAAACCCCCGTCTCGGCATGCGGCTTGGTAAGTTTCTTTTACACGATTTTAAAGTCTTGGAACCATGTACCAACGTGGTACATGATAAAAAAGTATTCTGAGATAACAACACTCTGACTGGGAAGGATGAACGCTGTACACTCTTCCTAATTCTACATCTACCATAGATCGTAGAACCCAAGATTGGCCTTCCCAAACTTCAGAGCGCACGTAATCATGTCAAAGTTGGGAAGAGTGAGCTCACTCTTTCCGTTCTAGTCGGTTGCAGGACGCGGTGGACGCCGGACGTTTTTACCTATCATTATTCGTTGTCAACAACCAAAATAAGTAGAACCACAGCAAATCTCGCCGCTAGCGATTATAGGGGTCAAGTAGATTGGTTGTTTGTAAACCACTTACGATACACACAGAGACGCAATTTATTACCAATTTCAAGGTTCTCAGGGCACATCCATTGATTTGTATCGCTGGCATTGTACTGCCACGTTGCGCCGCGCCGCGCTACAGTCGGCGCGCCGCGCCGGCCCGTCGCGTCGTTTATTATTATTTCGACAGGATGGAATTTTTTAACTTCGTAATATCTTTTGAATGCAATGTCCGATTTTAATAATTCAAAAAGGAATCAGTAGGTATTAAAGCAATCTTGAATACGAAATAGTTTATTTGGATAAGAATTAATACAAATGTATGGATAACATGGTCTGAATTTGATCGGCATTTTTATCTTCTTTTAAAATACAAAAAAACAGTTGTAGCGACGTAATTACAGTAGTTAGACATATGGTCTCGCGAGGTTTTTTGTAGATTTTAATACGTTTTATAATATTGTACAACATTGTTTTGTTCTATCATTGGTACTTTCCGCAGCGTATGCGATGAAAGCCATTTTATGGCTGTTTTTTTTATACCTTGCGTTGGTTTTAGTAAAGAAATGAAAGTAATTCTAATTTTTTCTCGTAATAAAAGTAGCCTATGTTACTCAGTGATAATGTAGCTCTCTTTTGGTAAAAGAATTTTTGAAATCGGTTCAGTAGTTTTTGAGTTTATTACATACATACAAAAATACAAAAATACAAAAATACAAAAATACAAATCTTTCCTCTTTATAATATTAGTATAGAAAGGCTTAGTTAATTAAAGGTTTAAAGTTACGGCTGGTCTAGTAAGTTACGGCTGGTCTAGTCGGGAGAACGGCGCCTGCCGATCCGGAAACCCCGGGTTCAAACCCCACACGCACCACTGTCTAAACTGCTACCTAAACTATCTCCTTGCGACAGAAGGCTCCGAGTCCTACCAGTGGGAACATTTATTGGCAATAATAATAAAGGCAACTTTTTTTGTAAATAACAGTTTACAAATAGGTTTATTGCTTTAAAAATATGTGATACCCCCCACATCTTTTCCTTTTGATAAAATGTCCTACTCTCACAAAAGTCCCAGTTAAAATATTAAACAGGAAATGTTCAATCTAATTTTACTTTCTGACCTAATACAATTTCACGTCTTACCTTTTCACCGAAACGTAAATTTAGGGGAACTTTGTGAGCTGTCGTTTTGCAAGGACAATGCAATCAACGGAGGAAAATATTCTCTTACAGAGAGACGACTTTTGTTTATTAATTTACTGGGCACGTGATTGATCGAATAACTCTAATTGAATTCAATTTTTTGCTCACATAATTAAGTAAGAATGTTGTAAATGAGAAAAACAACGAAGCCAGCGTTTTGGCACATTTGCACCGGGACCATTTCGGATATTCGAGTTAGCATGACTTGTGGACGTGTAGGACATTAGATTATAACATGTGACATTAAATTATTATCAGCAATTAAATATACGTTTTGGCCTGTATGGTTGTAATTTGGATTTTTTTGCAATATCTCCAAAATGTTGCAATATGTGAACAAGAAACTTTACTACTACAAATTCACATGTTCTTCAACACGAAAAAATGACAAATCTTTGAATGCGCAACGAGACGGTATTTATTACGTGACGTGTGCTTGTGTTTGTTAAATACGTAATTAGACTTGCATATTTTATGAGATGTTTATTGAAACGAAAAAAAACAAAAAAAAAAAACTTACGTTACGAAGAGTTTCAAGTTCATTGAACCGGATTAACAAAAGTCAATAAAAAATGAGCACAAACTTTTGGTTTTACTACATTAAGGGCTTTCCGGACGATTGATTTGCAATGGTGATTTTTATGGATTTCTGTGACGCAGGTAGTCGGTTAAAGATGGTGTTATACAACTCAACTATTTATCTGTTACTCTGCTTACTCACCAGAAATCAACTAGATTCTACTGTAGGTTGTCGGTCTGTAAGTCGGTCATTCTAAAAACTTGAATGAAGAAAACGCACAGAAATCTAAATAAAATAATTCCGATTTCTGTTAGAAAATGTCTAGAGTTTGACATCCATCTCTTTCACTAACCTGAAGGTCTGATTGGCCTGGCCGAGAACTTTTGATTGGGCGAAAGATGCCGACTCTTTTGAAGTTCAAAGACGTTTTCAAATTTGTTATAATTTAATTTGGATACAACTTCCTTGGTATTACGGCGAGTTTACGAGAAAATCAGGAGTTAAAGTGGGCAAAACCAAAAGTTGTTGTATCACATAAAGGTTGAATCGTTTTTAGTGATATCTATGGAACAAGTAACAGAAATATCTATCAGCGATAAGGTTGCCATCAGTAGCACTAGCTTTTTTTTTAAATTTAATTTTGCACCTCCAGACCTCCACAGACTCCGGGCTCAGTGACCTTTGTAATTTGTGTTCTTTTTAGGGTTCCGTACGCAAAGGGTAAAAACGGAACCCTATTACTGAGACTTGGCTGTCCGTCGGTCCGTCTGTCACCAGGCTGTATCTTAAGAACGGTGATATCTAAACAGTTGAAATTTTCACAGATGATGTATTTCTATTGCCGCTATAACAACAAATACTAAAAATAAAATAAAAACATTATTTAAGGGGGGTTCCCATACAACAAACTTGATTTTTCAAAGTCAAAGTAATTTATTCGCCAAAAATTGTGGTTACAAATAAGGTCTTAAAATACAATGGTTTGGTGCTGCACAATTTCAGCCTAAAAGGCATGCGAAATTTTAAAAAATTGTTACACATTTATAAAATATTCAAAACAAAGATCTTAATTTACAATAACAGGTTTTATATATCTAAGGAATTCTTAATTTAATTTTTTAAGGAATTCTTCTTCTTAATTTTTGCTCTATTAGTCCGTCCCAAATAAACTAGATGGCGCCACTATTAAAAATAGAACGCAATATCGAATTCATCGTCAGAATCATGAGCCAAAAATCATTATTTTAATGAACTTTTTGCCTGTCTGCAGGAATTGTGATGTATAAGAAATTTCGAATTAAGCTAAAGAGGTTTTCGCCGGTTATTTGCTAATGTTAGGAACCCTTCGTGCGGGAGTCCCACTCGCACTTGGTCGGGTTTTTACATGTGTCTTGGTTTAGGAGAAGAAAAGGAAAATTTGGGAGAGTAGGGAACATTTTCAATCTATCGAATTCTAGTGGGTCCTTATTATTTTAAGCCGCCTCCTCCCAGCCCCAGAGCCTCCACTTTCGGCGGCATTTCTGTCCCTGGTGGCCATCTGTAAGTTGAAGTCTAGGATGGTCTTCAGAACTAGCTTTTGCTGTTTAAAATCGTTTCAACTCGTTAACAAATTGTACTCTTACCAAATGTAGGTAAAACCCTACATTGGATTGGCACTCAAACAAATACACGTGATGATATCTTACCGTACTCCTTCAAAACGGATGGATCAATTTTAAAGATTTTTTTGTTGATTTAAAATCTATAAGATATCTTTTGTTTAATGTAAGTAGGTGTACTAAACAGTAAAAAGATTGTTCGCAAATATTCAATTTTCTCTAAGAAAATTCCAATGAAGAATTCGTGATTCGAAAAGAGAACTAAACTATTTTACAGACGCGGAAAAATTGCGAGAGCAAAGAATTCGAGATTCCTAATTCGAGTGAAGAATTTCACCGGAAAAACACGAGGACATTTTAAACAGGAAAAGTGCTGAATAATATAGTAGGAGATCCCGCTACTATACAACGACCTTCACCGAGATGTTTATTTGATGAAACGTATTTTATATGTAATTTAATAGGTCAATAAATATATTGCGTACTAGCTGTTACCCGCGACTTCGTCCGCGTATAATTTTAGATTTGGTCATTGTACAAATTTACATTTTTTTTCAAAATATTCAAAATGAATTTCATGCAAACGCCGCATTATGAAGTACAGATACAGACCATGTGTTTCTAGCAAACGCTTACCAATTTGAGAATAACTATGCTCACAGCACGTAAGTTAAACTTAATTTAACCAAATACAATAAGAAAAAAAAACAGTGCGCTCTTTTAGACTGTAATGCATACAAGCTGTTAAATTTTTTTGCCATATTTGTTAAGCCGTTCCGACGTTACAGTAAATACTTAGTCCCTAAGAATATGTGCATTCGTTTCGGGATAAAATGAACTCTATGTGTTTTTCTGGACTGTAATCTATACATGTGCCAAATTTTAAAGGACAATGCCCATTTTTGACCCGCTAAAATAGTTGTCGTGTAGACATACGAGTTATATATTAAAAAATTGGTGATTTTTTGTTGTACTCGTGTGCGAAGTTATATAACTTTCTAACATTCCAAAATAAAATAATTTGCATTTGTTTAAATTAAACCTACCATTTACCAACAAAGCTGACTTGTAAAATATTGCAATAACGAAACGGTACCTGCGTTTCGTTGTAGTGATCCGCGTTAGATTGAAATTGAAAATGGATATTATGTATATCAATTTCTTTCACAATGTCGTTTATTTACTACTTTTACATATTTAAATAACGATATATATAAATACGGCGACAAAGAAACTATCAAAGCTTTTTTTGGTAATGTAAACGAGGAAAAAGGTGGCATGCAATTTTCACCAAATCCAAATTGGTCAAAGATCAATGTCAAATTGACAAATCAAAAAAAGTAAACAAGCAAAATGCATGGTAGTCAAGCAAAAGCAATGGTTTTCTTCCTAACTTTGGTTTTCTTCTTGTTTAAATTGGTTTTAACAAAACTGGGAATTATGTGATTCAGTGCTCCTTATTATTTACATAATTGTGGTAATAATTACATAAAACTATATTGTTGTGATGGCTTGCTTGTGTTTTCTGATGGAAACCCTCGATTGTTATGATTCTAAGACCACTGTCTCGAATACCAAAATAATGAAATATTTATATCACAATTAAGATATTCCTTTCTGTGACAATATTTTTTGTAGTGGTAGGACTCTTGGCAGAGTCCGCCTGGGGAAGTACCACACCTTTGCCAATTATTCTACCGCCAAGCAGTAATGTGCAAACATTACTGTGTTCCGGTTGAAGGGCAATGTTTCCAGAGAAATTACAGGGCTTAGAGATATAACATCTTAGATCTCTAGGTGACGAGCGCAGTGCAGTGCTAGGTAATGATTTGGACTCTTCATGTTCCAATAGCTGCGTGTCACTGTGCTGTTATGTGGCAGGCATCTTGCTTACCATCAGGCACATGACCTGCTCGTCTCGTCACTCTTTATTTAAAAAAAAAAAAAAAATATTTCTATGCGAATGAAGTGTTCATACTCTACAGGAAATACGGGGATAGCGCTAAGTTGCTACAAAACCTATGCAATTACCAATTTTAAAACCCTGAGTTGCTTTTAGAAGACAGACACAAGCTTAAGCAAATAAAATAGATATAATATGTATATTTTAGTTGAAAATGATAGGGACAACCAGCAGAGGCCATCTTAACAGTACTGCTGTACTTGCATTGCAGAGTTCTTCGTGAGATTTCTAGGATGGCCAGACACCAGGACCACATAAATCCACGAGCAGAGTATTTTGGCTATGAAGTAGTTTTGGGCTATTAAATATATAAAGTTATTATTAAATGTAAATATAATTATATGATAGCAAACAATATATTTTATTTATCCTCTCTTGCATTGGTTTGAATATAGATTCAGTAGAAAGATATCGGTGAACAGTATTATCTACTGAACTGAACTGATTTAAGTATTTTTTCAGGAAACCATGATAGGATGAGCGAAACATGTGCCTGATGGTAAGCAAGAAAACATGCTTGCCTTTAACAAGACACACTGTCTTGTGTCATAAATTATTAGAACATGAAGACAAGTCTACATCATCAGACCTAGCCCTGCACTCAGTTAGTTTAAGGCTTGTTTACCCTATGATAATTCCATCCGAGAACTATTTTATGGTAATCAGTTGGTAGTGAGAAGTACTATTATTCCTATTTATTCTGATAAGAAATATGTTTTGAAAGACAATACCATAGTTCTTTCTTTTCTTTTCTGTTCTAATCCAAAAGAAAACATAATTCTAAAATAATTTGACAGTAAACATAACCTTACTTTTGGTTTAACTGTAACTCATTTTTGGTATTTATGAAATGAAAAACACCAACAGCAGACGTTTATAGAAGCATTAACAATCCTAATTAGATACTATTCATCTCTATACACTTTCAGTATCAAAAAAAGTTGGCCAGGTTTTTCAATGTATGGGACGTGGGCATTGTCCTTTCTGATCCGTTCAGGCGTTACGACGTGATTGAGCAACAAACATCAGGGATATATAGATATACTATAAGTAGGGTAGTAGGATTCTAGACAGGACAAACTATTTGTGTTTTCAATTTCAATGTGTTAAATTTGAACCAAGTCTGTTTAGCCGTTCCGACATTACAGTTAATTCTTATTCCCGAGAAAATGCGCATTTTCTCGGGATAATAAGTAGCTTATTTGTTAATCCAGACTACAAACTATATGTGTGTTTAAAATTTCAACCAATACCCTTAAGCCATTCCAACTGTAGATTTAATATTTATTCCCTAAGGATCTGTGCATTTTTTCGGGATAAAATGTAGCCTATGTGTTCTTCTAGACTGTAATCTATACATGTTCCAAATTTCAAGCTGATCCGTTCAGGCGTTACGACGTGATTGAGCAACAAACATCCAAGCATTGACATTTATAATATTAGTAGGATGGGTTGCCTAACAAATTTTAGTCCAGAATACGATTAATATATATATTGCATATGGGTATATGCAATATATTTTTTTAAATATTAAATTACATATAAAATTAATATGTTTCATCAATTAAACATCTCGGTGAAGGTCGTTGTTTAGCGGGATCTTAGACTAATAGTTGATGTTTGTAGAAAACCGTAGAATATAGGAATACTTACTTACCGCCTGTTTTATTCAAATGCTCGAAGCTTTTTCGAGTCTAAAAAATTAAAATTTTAACAAAAATAAGACGACTTAAAAAAAGAGAAGTATGCGTGAGTTTTAAAAAGGAAATTATTATATTACGTAATCAATAATAGATATAATAATTTCCTTTCCCGCCACCCATTCCTTTCTTCCTTTCTACAGATTCATTCCCATTATGTTTCCATGGGTGTGAATTGAGGATACAAAGGATACATTTCAAAAGCCGTTTTCTGTGATCGCAGGCATGTTACTGACGCAAGAAGATATAGAAAAGATAATGGAAAATAAAGAATGAAAATAGATAAAAACAATCTTTTAGCGGGTTGTACATCGTGGTAGGACTCTTGGCAGAGTCCGCCTGGGGAAGTACCACACCTTTGCCAGTATTCTGTCGCCAAGCAGTTATGTGCAAACATTACTTAACTGTGTTCCGGTTTGAAGGGCAATGTTTTCAGAGAAACTACAGCGCTTAGACATTTTAAAACAACTTAGATCTCTAGGTCACGAGCGCAGAGCAGTGCTAGGTAATGATTTGGACTCTTCATGTTCCAATAGCTGCGTGTCACTGTGGTGTTATGTGGCAGGCATGTTGCTTACCATCAGGCACATGTCCTGCTCGTCTCGTCACTCTTTATTTAAACAAAAAATATAAAAAAATCGTGTAATTAGCTAATTTCACACAGAACTTATTGAGTTTTGTGTATAAATCAACATAATATTTTTTATAATTATAGCAGCGTCCGCGGTTGTGCATGCATAGTTCCCGTTCCCCTTATTTTTCTGGGATAAAAAGTAGCCTATGTGTTCTTTCAGACTTTAATCTATCTGTGTTCCACTATAGTCTATTTGTGTTCAATTTCAATTAAACAACAAACATCCAAGTATCCAAAACTTCAACCTTCAATTCAAACATTTATAAAATTAATAGGATTAAGAAGAAGAAAGGTTTGCATTTGATCGCTATCTCTTACTTTAAGCGACTTATCGTCGCCCTTATGCCCGAGCTACACGAGGCTAGTTTTCCAAGCTAGGATAGCAAGCTAGTGCTAGCGAGCTAGTACTTATAGCTTCGTGTAAACACAAGTAGCGTTGCGTAGCGTTGTCTACACGAAGTTAGAACTACTACCTTTTTTTTTTTCTAAATAAAGTGTGACGAGACGAGCAGGACATGTGCCTGATGGTAAGCAACATGCCTGCCACATAACAGCACAGTGACACACAGCTATTGGAACATGAAGAGTCCAAATCATTACCTAGCACTGCATTGCGCTTGTCACCCAGAGATCAAGATATTATATCTCTAAGCCCTGTAATTTCTCTGGAAACATTGCCCTTCAAACCGGAACACAGTAATGTTTGCACATTACTGCTTGGCGGTAGAATAATTGGCAAAGGTGTGGTACTTCATAATCATAATCATAATCATATTTATTCATAAAAATATTACACGTCACAAAATTCAATCTAAAAAAAAAAAACATATTACACGAAATGTAATTAATTAAAAAAACAAATAATTCCATGTACTTAGATAATATCAATTAAAAAATTAATTAATTAAAATGTCAGACAGTGATTCAAATGTAAAATTCAAATTCAAAAAATGTCAGTAATAATATTTCAATCATTAATTCAGTAATTAAATACAATAAATTAAAATAGATGTGAAAACAATTAAATCATTAAAATAGCAATGTCATAAGTACAGTAGATACGCATAGTATAATTAGATTAGAGTTAAGTTAATTTCAACTTCATCATTTCCGAGTACTTGTAGAACGCCTGCTCGACAAGCCATTGCTTTACACCATATTTGTACGATCCCCTAGAGGACGCTGTTTTTACTTCCCTCGGAAGTCTGTTGTGTACCTCTGTCGCCGCAACATGCACAAGTTTGTCAGACTTGGCAAGCCGGTGAGGCACCGCGCACAGCCGGTGCGCGTGCCGCGTCGTATCGTGCGCTCGCGTGTCCCCCAGGTTAGAGTACTCCTCCGGGTGGTCCTTGGCGTACAGCGCAGCCTGGAGACATACCTCGCTCGTTAGTGTTATAATACCCATGGACCGGAAGTATGGCAAGACAGAAGTGTCCTGTGGCACCTGCACAATCGCTCGCACTGCCCGCTTCTGCATTCTGAAGACGCGCTCCCAGTCGGCGGCGCGCCCCCAGAGCTCGACACCGTACTGCAGAAGCGAGTGCACAGATGCGAAGTAGCATTGCCGGACCATGGGTTGAGGTAGGATCCCCGCTATACGCCGCAGAGCGAAACAGGCACCGCCCTGGAGCAAACTCCATCGATGTGGTATTCCCACGTCAGTGCGCTATCCAGCTGAAAGCCTAAGAATCGAGTCGACTCAACCTGGTCAATTTTACCGTCACTGATTTCGACAGTAAGGGGTCTATATTTGCGGCCGGATAGATTGAAATGCATAAACTGCGTTTTTCCAGCGTTCAACATCAACCCGTTGACTCGGAACCAATAATTGAGACTGGCGGCCGCTCGATTGGACTTCAGCTCTAACCCGTCTATAGTCGGCGCTGTGATGACCACCGCGACGTCGTCAGCGTACATGAGCGCGTGTCCGTCAGGAATGCTCTCAGGAAGGTCGTTGAGGAGGAGCGAGAACATGATGTTGGATAGCGAGGAACCCTGGGCCACTCCAATGACAGTTTCCAATGGCTGGGACTTCGTCTCGCCACCGTCTCCTACGACCACCTGGCGCCTTCCAGACATGAAGTCCGTCAGTAGCTTCAGCGTGGGGCCCCGGATTCCGTAGTGGTTCATCTTGGCCGCCAGTACCTCGTGATTGGCCACGTCAAATGCCTTTGAAAGGTCGCAGAAAATAACTGCGACCTGCATCTGATCCTCCCGCGCCTGCATTATCCGACGGATAAGCTCCCTGACCAGCGAGGTCGTGGATCTCCCGCTCCGGTACGCGTACTGCCTGTCGCTCACCGCCTCGCAACCCTCCAAGTACTGCGTTAGCCTCGAACTCAAGCCGTGCTCGAATACTTTAGCTATGCCTGGAATAATCGATACAGGCCTATAGTTATCAACGTCCTCTAACTTACCCTTGCCCTTGTACAACGGAGAAACCTTTACGTATTTAAGAGCCGGTCGGTCTTCCCCAGGCGGACTCTGCTAAGAGTCCTACCACTACAAAGCTTGCTAGGTAACTAACACTATCTTGACAAAACCAGCCTTGTGTACCTCGGGCATTATCATACATCGGCTGAAACTCTTAACAAGAAGATACTGAATTTGAAGACACCTTGAAGACACTCAGAATCCATCGGAGCAAACCCATTCAGGCAACGTATTTTTTTGCAATCTGTATTTACTTTTCCCATCTTAAATCTTCTAATTGCTCCAGAAATTAAAGGCGAATTTCAAACAAATTTCGTGCCCGAAATCGATAGAGCTTACAAAGTAATTTAAACTTCGCGTTCTTATGAACTTTAATGATGTTTCACCTACCGCCTGCCAAATGTAATTAAAGTGTTTGCGAAATTAATTACGCTCGTCCTTTTTGGAATATGCTCTAATTATTGGTTATTGATTCGGTAATGAATGTTCCGTAGTTCAGTTCAGGCCAGTTCATGTTTTACTGTTGTTCATGTTTGCTCAATTTTCCAGAGCAATTGGGATGACGACAAAGAGTCAAAAATATACCATTCTAATTAGTTCGTCATGTAGATTATGGAAAAATATGGAACATGTATTTTTTGTATTATCAAATTATCAAAAAATTACAAAAATACAAATCATAAAACTTCTGGATAGGGATTGTGACGTCACTCTATTGTAAAAATCGTACCTTAACGTGACATCACTCGAAACTAAGTCTAATAAAAAATAGTGTAGAATATTTTTTTATAATCTTACCGACGGACTAATTAGTTTTTTCTAGTCGTCTCACCTATTACAGGGCATAGAGCTAAAACAGCTTATATTTCTGGGTGGCGAGCGCGGTGCAGTGCCAGGTTATGATTTGGCATCTTCATGTTCCAATAGCTGCGTGACGCTGTGCTATTATATATGTAGGCGTGTTGCGTACCACCAGGCACATGTCCTGCTCGTCACTCTATACGATGTAAAAAAAATATATATATATATATAAAATTTTACACGGGTAAAGCGGCGGGGGCGTTGCTATCTATCTACATAAAATCTAAGCAGCAGTCTGTATTGGTCACTCATCCAAAAAGACAAAGGATATAACCGTCCAAACATTTCAAGGTAAAAAACTTATTATCTGCGCCCCTCGTCCCGACGGTCAGTGTTGCCCTCTTTACGTCCGATACACCAGCTGTCTCCGGAAGTGCCGGGTACCACCTGCTTCGGAGCCATCGAACTGTGTCTGAGATACCTAAAGAATATTCTATAGTTTGAGGATACTAATGCTTTTGAGCTTTTTAAGCATCGTTGCATACTTTTTGGTAGGTGAAAATGTTGTGGGTTCATATGCAAGAAATATTGCAGAGTTTAAGGATACCAATATCTTTGAACTTTTTTTTAATCGTTGAACTCTTTTTGTTTGGTGAAAACTTTTTGTGAGTTGGTTTCACCAACATGTTATTATAGCGGCGTAACGTCAAACAATACAAAAAGAAACAGTGATCAGACTTAAAATTAAAACATTTTGGGCACAAAAGGCCATCTTATTGTTAATAGCGAACGTAAAGGATGGATATAGCTAAGTGGCGTAATATTGGAGAGGCCTCCAGTAGGAACGAGTATGGGCTGATGATGATGGTGATGTTAGTATCTTTGAGTATATCAAACGTCGAATAATATCGGAATATTTTTTTTGTATGTTCGTCAGTGATCTCCTCAGACACGGAGGGGGAGTCGTTAACCACAAACAAGATAGTGTCAATCTTTACATTTTTAATATAAGTTTATCTGAGCAATTTGTATCCATATTATACAATTCTTGCGTCAATAATAGTTTTATTGTCGTTTTACCTAATTGTTTTCTTTGCTTTGTTTTTTTTTCTCTATCCTTCTTATCCCTTTACTAATTTTTTTTTCTTGTTTATTAGCCTCTACTCAAAGAAACGTAAAAGTTTTTTCATAAGCCGCCACATAAATATTTGGAATATGGGGATTACTGTATTATATTGGGAAGCAAGTATGCGTCACCACAACAACAGGTAAACTAACGTAATTTAAACATCAAACCAATTATGAGACAGTTTACTGAGAGTTATTAGAGCGTACTCTATCTACGAGTTATAATCGACTTACCTACTTGACTGCTCGCATAGGTGGGTGACACTCGGAGCATTACATCGTAGAGGGAGCTATACAGCGTTGCCGCTTTGCTACGCAGCGTGGCGTATTTTGACCGACCAATTCGATGTCTAAATTTCAAAAATCTTTTAAAATGTTGTGATAATAACTCTTTATGAATTGACAATGAAGTAAAGTTTTGTCACGTTATCTAGTATCTGTTCCTAGCGGTTCGCCCCGACTTCGTTCATGGTACACAATATGTAGCCTATAGCACTCAGGGATCACGGACATATCGAACTATGAAATATTTTTTGAAATTAGCCCAGTATTTTCTGAG
This sequence comes from Ectropis crepuscularia, assembly GCA_963693475.1. Classification (NCBI taxonomy): domain Eukaryota; kingdom Metazoa; phylum Arthropoda; class Insecta; order Lepidoptera; family Geometridae; genus Ectropis; species Ectropis crepuscularia. The sequence continues at coordinate 29,496,677 of OY856339.1, read as the reverse complement.
GTTACCGCGTTCAAACAAAAAGCCTCTTCAGCTTTATAATATTAGTATAGATAATAATGGATAAAATACAGGAAATTTAAGTAATACTTTTTTATTTCTTGCAAAAGAACAGAAGCATTGCTGAAGCTGCTTTTGCTTCACACGTTTTGTATTTTTTTATTAATAAAATGTATAATATCAGCATTTTGCCTGTAGAAATGTAGATATTGAGCATCATACTCAATTGCCATATTGTGTGGAATATTTTTTTTCTAGGCAACATTAACATTAACTAACATTTCATTGCAATGAAAATTACACTACACTCATACCTAGGTAATCAAACCAATTGGAATCGTTCTAAGAATTGTGGCGGCATTACCTCACTTATACATTGAGGTAATTAAACACCAGCACAAATGCTGTCACGCACTCAGTATAAATAAATAATAAATAAAATCGTTTATTGACCTTAATTACAATTTTGTCTATAACTAATTTACAACTTAAAGGAAAATACATTTCAATTTATATCTAGCTGAGACTGACTGGTACCTATACTAGTTTATGAAACTGTGCTACAGGTACCAGTGCCCTCCATGAGATTGCTTAACAGTTGTTTACCAATAAAGTGTAGCAAAGGATGTTCCACTACTGAACTAAAAATAACATAAAAACTATTTATCTTACTAAGTCTGTTTATAAATTGTTACTTAAAGCAATCTAAAATGTTTGAGTAAATTACAAAATTATGTTGTTGGCTAACACTTACATCTAAGCATGCAGTATAGAAACGAGGAAATAAATATAAAAATAATAATTTGTGGTACATTGGTTTGAGAAATATATGACCTACATTGCGACAATTATAAATTTTCAATTTTTACAAAGTGTTCAGTTTCGCTGTATGACAACTTTTCAAAAAATCGGTTACGGCTATTCTGAGTTTAAACAAAGGAAGCGGATAAATATTAATCAATTCATTTATTAAGTTATACAAAAAAGTTTGCAAAGGCTTCACAGTGCCTAGCAGCACGTGTCGTACGACACGTTTGAGTAAATTACAAAATTATGTGAATTATGTTGTTGGCTAACACTTACATCTAAGCTTGCAGTATAGAAACGAGGAAATAAAAACAATAATAATTTGTGGTACATTGGTTATGAGAAATATATGACCTACATTGCGACAATTATACATTTTCAATTTTTACAAAGTGTTCAGTTTCGCTGTATGACAACTTTTTCAAAAAATCGGTTACGGCTATTCTGAGTTTAAACAAAGGAAGCGGATAAATATTAATCAATTCATTTATTAAGTTATACAAAAAAGTTTGCAAAGGCTTCATAGTGCCTAGCAGCACGTGTCGTACGACACGTTTGAGTAAATTACAAAATTATGTGAATTATGTTGTTGGCTAACACTTACATCTAAGCTTGCAGTATAGAAATGAGGAAATAAAAACAATAATAATTTGTGGTACATTGGTTATGAGAAATATATGACCTACATTGCGACAATTATACATTTTCAATTTTTACAAAGTGTTCAGTTTCGCTGTATGACAACTTTTTCAAAAAATCGGTTACGGCTGTTCTGAGTTTAAACAAAGGAAGCGGATAAATATTAATCAATTCATTTACTCTGTTATACAAAAAGTTTGCAAAGGCTCCATAGTGCCTAGCAGCACGTGTCGTACGACACGTAGTGGTAGGACATACTCTGCTTCTTCTTCGAGAGCTATCGTCTGCTGGATTATATGGTAGATGTCTATGTCTTCGTAGGATTGTATGAAGCAGAAAGAGTTGTCTAACAGTTAAAACATCAGCCTCTTTGTAGAGGGCTTTAGTACGATATCGGATAGGTTTCTTTAGCATTACCTTTAAGATGGCTCTTTGGGCTCGTTCGAGGAGTATAACATTTGAAGTACTAGCCCCACCCCAGGCTATAACGCAGTATGACAGTACGAATTGAGCGAGAGAAACGTAAACAAGTTTTAGAGTTTGTCGATCTGCTGATGACCGGAGATGCTTAAATACGTAAATTAATCGTCTTATTCTTGTAGCAAGATTATCTATTTGGTATTTCCAACTTTAAGTTGAGTCAATATACACACCGAGATATTTAATATTATCGGTCCAGCTCAAAGGGATGCAATTACAGACAGCTTCTGGTTGACATTTGTGGACAGTAATCAATAGAGATCCAGGATTTGGTAAAGATGCATTATTTGGGGCAAAGGGCACAGGGCAAAGGGCAGTAGAATCATTCATTTATTTGTCAGATTAAAAATCCACATAGGTACAGGGTATTAAATTAAATTAACAGAATTAAGAAAACAACCACATTCACTAGAATTAAAATCAAATCAAACTAAAGTAAATCAAATTCATCAATCCAATCAAATGAAAACATACTAAATTGAGGTAAACAAAATCAAATTAAATAAATCACATCAAATTAAATTAAATCGAACCAAATTATATAGGGTGAAGCCAAATTAAATTAGGTCAAACTATATCAAATTAAGTCAAATAAAAATACATCAAATTAAATTAAATAAAATTAAACTGTACATAACAAAATAAAAATTAAAATTAAAACAAACCAAACTGAAACAGTAACAAGTCACACATTAATTAAAGCTATATTTATTTGACACAGTGACGCCATGGCATCACATGTAAATTTATAAAATGCCTAAGGAACGGGTTGTCATGACTCTCCGCCACTGCGCTCAGGTAGGTGTTGTCGCTGCCCCGCACCCGCCGCATAAGAGACCCCACGCGTTTACGCAGAATGGCGTGAAAGCCATCCATGCGTTCGTCTGCAAGCATGCCGGATGCGCTACAGAAGCGTGGCAGCCCCAACAACATCCTGAACGCATTATTATATTGGACCCGTAGGGCATTCACAGCCCTTTGAGTATATCTAATCCACAAGCTGCAGGTGTAAAAAGATTGGCAGAAGGCCCTAAATAATGTTATTTTTACTTCTTTGGAACACCGTGCAAACCTGCGAATCAGCATGTTACTCCGGACTGCGAGTGCCCTACGCTCCCTCTCCAGATCCATATCGTCCTTGAGCGACTCGGTGACCCAGTGCCCCAGGTACTTGAAATGCGACACTACTTTGAGCGGCGTACCATCTAATAATATGTTTGGCATAGAAGTATATGATTTTGTGCCAGCATGAAATTGTATCAGCTCACTTTTAGTAGCATTATACCTGAGGCCATGGGCCTCCGCATATCGCTCACACGTCTTCACCAGCGTACGTAGACCGCTGATGGAGGGGCTCAGCAAGACCATATCGTCAGCGTAGCTGATATTATTGATAAAAACACCATCAATAGAGCACCCAACCCCAGAATTGCTGAGCTCCCCAATCAGACGATCCACGTACAGTTTAAAGAGTTTCGGTGAGGTTAAGCCCCCTTGCCTCACTCCACAATTCAATCCGTAGGGTTCCGACAGTGCGTCCGCCCATCTAACCACATTGATCTGGTGACCATACCAATACTTAAACAATTCTATTAATTCTGAGGGTAGTTTTGTATCATTATACAGTTTGTGCCACAGCACCACATAGTCCACTCGATCGAAAGCCTTAGAAAGTATAAGGTATATTATTATTTGAAACTCCGTCAAAATACAGACACGCCGTTAAATATTTCCACTACATCCAGAGGTTGATACATAATCTTAGGATATAGAGTTTACATATCGAGTGCTTCTAATACTACGAGTATGTCTACAGATAATCGTATTAACGACTAGTGTATTATTTATTATTAGTCGTGCAGATGTACAGCTTAACTACTGTCACTTTGAGTAGAAAATCATCGTAAGGAAACATACTTGTTTCAAAATCTGCAACTCATAAGATAAAATTAAAATTTACGATTATCTTTAGATTTCATTGTGTTATGACTAACCGGCACATTACAAAAAATTTATAAGCAGCCCACTTCATGTTCCTCCCACTGCTAGGACTCGGGGAGGTATTTTCTCACAAGGAGAGAGTGAGGGTCATAATCCACTACGCGGGCAAAGTGCGGGTTGGCAGATGTCGCGTGCTCTAGAAAGATGTCTTTCTAAGAGCTTGGTTTCTTCACGATGTATTCCGTAACCGTTTTGAGTGGGATCCGAACTTACGACCCTACGAGTATGAGTCTGATGTTCTTGCCACGACGCCATCACGGGTAGCTTTAAACTACTACCTGTAGTTAAACGTGGATCGAGTCCCCGATATTTCGATGCCGTTTCATGCAATTTATAATACTAGTGAAGTGTACAACCGCGATAGTTTAACACAAAGTTGGTACTAAGTTTGTTGTACCTAAGTGTAGTCACAGAAACCACAAACAGCTTCCAAGTAGATTTTATCAGAGAACTACTTATCGTTTGCATGCCAAGTTACACGAAACTTGATATCTCAACAAAAATGAGTCGAGAATGAGCATATTATCTAGAAAAACGTTTATAAATTGGAGTATTTACATAAATACTGTAGGTATTTTGCTGGTCTATATAATGTTATTTCACATACAATCTTAATGTCAACGTTTTGGATGTTTGTTTACCCTATTACGTCGTAACTTTTGTACGGATCAGATTTTGTAGTAGTAGGACTCTTGGCAGAGTCCGCCTGTGGAAGGATCACACCTTTATTTTACAGCCAAGCAGTAATGTGCAAACGTTACTGTGTTCCGGTTTGAAGAGCAAGGTTTCCAGAAAAATTACAGGGCTTAGAGATATAACAACTTATACCCCGTTTACATTATTCCAGTCCAGCGAACGAATCCAGCGCTGGATTGCTTACTGGAATAATGTAAACCGGCACTGGAATGCATCAATCCAGTGCCAATGCATTCCAGTGCCGGTTTACATTATTCCAGTGAGCAATCCAGCGCTGGATTCTGTCGCTGGACTGGATTTATGTAAGCGGGGGTATTAGATCTCTGGATGACGAGCAGTGCAGTGCTAGGTAATGATATGGACTTTCATGTTCCAATAGCCGTGTGTCACTGTGCTGTTATGTGGCAGGCATGTTGTTTACCATCAGGCACATATCCTGCTCGTCTTGTCTCTGGTTATTTAAAAAAAAATACTCAACAAAAATGAGTCGAGAATGGAAATGCTAACATGAGCATATTATCTAGAATAACGTTTATTAATTGGAGTATTTACATAAATACTGTAGGTATTTTGCTGGTCTATATAACGCTATGTCACATACAATCTTAATGTCAAAGTTTGGATGTTTGTTTGGCCAATCGTAACTTTTGTACGGATCGGATGGAAATTTTGAATACAGTTAAATTATAGTCTAGAGGCACACATCGCGAGAAAATCACGGGTACTGGAAATACGTGAGAGAAACCGCGGGGCTTTCGTTACTCGTAACAAATAAATGCGATATCGATTCGTGGTTGCCGTTCTAAAGACTCCCACGAAGTTTGACTCCACTTTCGTACTAAGAACATCGAAGCTCTGAAATGCGTTGCCTGAGTAGGGTTTCCCGATGGTTACAATTTTGGTGAGCCTCAAGTTGAAAGTGAATCGGTAAGACGTCCAACGTAGGTCACATCGCCGCTTAACATCAGACGATATAGCTGTCAAATGCAAACCTATTATAGCCAAAAAAATACAATATAAGCACATTTTGTTTGCGCAAAAGCATACATTCAATAGTAAACTATAAAAAAATATTGCGACTATAAATTAAGCTATAAGCTCGAGTACAAACACCGCGACACAAATGTTATAAATAAAGACTAGCTAACTCAGTTGCCAGAATTGCAATACTAAATCTGTGCATTCAGGGGGTTCTGAATTCGATTAATCCTTTTTGTTTTTCAAACCGGATCACAGTGATGTTATTACATTACTGCTTGGTGGTAGAGTAACTGGCAAAAGTGTGGTACTTCCTCAGGGGGACGCTGGTCCTGACTCTACAAAAATTTAACTAAACGTCGTGGTAATTAGATATAATTAATTTACTCGAAGTTTTGGTAGCATCACAACCGTTGCGGTCAAGATAATTCTCTTTCTAATAGAGTATTTTGTGTATATCCCGAATATATCTGAATAGACAAAGAAACAGGAATAGAGAATATGTCCACCCTCTGGTAGGTCGTCAAAGGAACGCTATTAGATTCAATTAAAAGATAGCTCATAATACGGCGCTTATTCTCACAACCTTTTCATTATATCCGCAAGCCTTTTCGCCCCCATTTACAGAGATACCGGTAGCGCTCAGCTAATTTTCGTAATTTAATGAAGGAGCCACTATTGTATTATCCGGTTAATGCTTTAGGGTTCCGTACCCAAGTGTTAAAACGGAACCCTATTACTGAGAATTCGCTGTCCTTCCCTCCCTCTGCTGTCTGTCTGCCCACAAGCTGTATCTCATGAACCGTGATAGTTAGTTGACATTTTCTTAAATAAAATAAGTATTTATTTTCCCATCCAATTAACATGTTTTTGGCACGATTTTGCTGGATGTTGATACAGCAAACAGCAACAGGTAGACACTTGAGTTATTCGGAGTCAGTTTGAAAGTAAATAAATAGATTATATTGACATAAATCCAATATTGAAGTTCCCAAACGCGATTATTTTGCTGCTTTCCTGGAAAAATAATGATTTAGAACCCTTCGTGCATGAGCCCGACTCGCTTTTAGCCGGTTATTTACAAAATACTAGCAACCTTTTACTGATGCTGAAGCAAAAAAGGCTTTTCTATAATATGTTACATAGGTAATTACTAGCAGAGGCCCGCGATTTCACCCGCGTAGGCCCCGTTCCCTTTACGTTCCCGGGATGAAAAGGAACCCAATGTGTTATTTCAGACTATAATCTATCTGTGTTCTAAATTTTAACCCGATCCGTTCAGAAGTTCCGACGTGATTCAGCAAACATCCAAACTTTCGCATTTATTATATTAATAGGATTATAACATTTTTTTTCGCTATCATAATACAAGAGGGTTGGTTAGTTTTGGGTCTAGTGAATGTTGTGTGAGGAATGTCTTTGATATCAATCACAAGATAAGCCCTGAGCACCTTGAAATTGTTAAAAAAATGCGTCTATGAGTGTAGCGTGAGTGGTTTACAACTGCCAATCTACTTGACCTAGAATTAGAATTGCTAGCGGCGAGGTATGTTGCGGTTGTTCTTATTTTGGTTGTTGACAACGAAAAGCGATAGGTATAAACGTCCGGCTTTCACCGCTTCCTACAATAGACTAAAACGGAAAGAGTTAGCTCACTCTTCTCAATAATAACATAATTCCGTGCGCCTGACGTTTGGGAGGGCACATCCATTGATATTATATCGTTGGGGAATGTACAACAATTAAGCAATATTTTATTAGCTACTAGCTGAATCGTGCGCGAGTTGCTACGCCATCTATCGGAAATTGGTCGTACCAATTCAAATCTAGAACAAATTTGGTTACCTTAGATTCTAATGACGCAACCTTTTAAAAGATAGACACATGCTGTCACGTAACGAAAGCTTTCAAAAAGCAATATTTTTTCCCGTTTTTGTTACATTTTTCATTCATACTCCGTTCCTGTTGATAGTAGCGTAATGTTAAATAAGCCTTTAGCCTTCCTCGATAAATGGACTATCCAACAGAAAAGGAATCTTTTAATTCATACCAGTAGTTCCCGAGATCCTTGCGTTCAAACAAACAAACTCTTCAGCTTTATAATATTAGTATAGATAGAAAAATTTTAGTGCCCTCTTAAGGCAAACTGTAAATGTAAATTTGTTGGCAGAACCCTAATGACAATGTTGCTCATCAAAGCGGAAACATTATCGGGATTTTACGTTATTCTAGCTAAATTCTAGAAAGTTCTGAATGGAGGGTTAATAATTACTGTTTCAGTATTCTGTGAAGTCATGTAAGGGCAATTAGCTTTGTCCAACTTCTGCTCGCTCCGCTGAAGCGAAATAGTTTTCAGTAAGAACAATTTTATGTCCTTGTTTACTTTATTTACTTTTATTGTAGGATGAGGAAAGTAACGAGGCCATCTGGTGTTTTTTATTATTAAAAAAGGAACCTAATTATGTATTTTTAAACAGACAGTGACGGTGTCAGAGGCAAGACAGACATGCGCCTGATAGTAAGCAACGTGCCCTCAAGTTTTTTTTACTATAATAGATTCGCACTTGACCACTATCTCGCCTGATGTTAAGCGACGATGCGATCTACGTTGATACGTGCTTACCTAGAAGAAACCGATTCACTCTCGATTTGAAGACACTAAGATTGTAACTATCGGGGAAAACAATCTAGACGTTCTTATCACAAACGTGGAGTCAAATCTCTTCGTTCGTGTTATTGGAACATCAACCATGAAATGTACCACCTATTATGGCTTCCACTCTCTCCTCGTGAAATAAGGCACCGAGTCCCAGCAGTGGGAACATAAAGTCGGCTGCTTGTGCTTATGCAGTGCTAGCCAATTATTCGTACTCTTCGTGTTCAAGTAGAAGCATAGTACTGTTACGGCGAAGCGTGTTACTTATCGTCACTCATCTTATCACCTATGTATATTAAAAAAAAGAACAATAAAATAATTAGAATACCATAAATTGATATGTGTTCTAATGATTTCTTTTGTTTGTTCCAGTCGAAGTGAATCGGCTCTGAACAGCCCCACGGAGCCCGACGTGTCGCTGGCTGCGTCTCTCACTGACCCCCTGGAGGCCCATACCCTGGATGAAGCCAGGAGAACCATCAGGTAACGACGCTGCTCGAGTTTTCCTAGCGTGAATCGTTCATACGCAAAAGCTGCTCTTTATATTCTCACTACTAATGGGATCACTTCGTACTAGGAGAGAATCAACGTCACAATTCTAGTCAAATGCAGGTTGGCAAATGTAAATATTCTCGACAGATGTGTGGCTTGAAACATGATTTTTCGTATTTAGTATGCAATCAATGCGGATTGCGGACTACCAGTCATAACCTACGGTGCCGAAACGTGGACATTGACAATTAAAGCTGTCCCCAAGCTTAAAGACGCTCAGCACGATATGGAACTAACTAGCTATGATCGGAATTTTCCTGAGGGATCGTATCAGGACTCAGGTATTAGAGAACCGAGGTTGAGCTATACGAGGAGAGGCAACAGGCAGTGTCAGATCAAGAAAAGCCGATAATTATGTTGAGTAGAGACTTATTAGGAAAGGCTTCTAGCCGGCAGGTGGACTATGACAGGCTGGTGATTAATTTTCTTAAAATTTCTTACTATGTTAGGGTCAATGATATAATACTCAAGCGAGAAAACGTAGGTTAGGGTTACGTTCAAAACAAAAGATATAATTAGTTAGAAAATTATCCGGATCTGGTGATTTTATGCTTCTAAGATAATTGTTATAATCAGAATTTGGGTGTTTCAGGGACCTTCGGATGAAGTATCGTGCGCAAGCGCATCAGCTGCTGACATGGCGGCGCGCGCAGCGAACCCAGGAGGAGCTCGTCACCCGGCTACAGCGGGAGAAGGCAGAGCAACTCAAGTCTCTCTCCAGCCAGCTTCTGCTCTTCGAGTCACGTCTCGTCCGCAAGCAGAAGGAAATCACTAACATGCTCGCTTTCCGTGAAACCATCATCATAAAACAACAGAAGGTCATCGAATCCCTTCAAGCAAAACTCCTCGATCACGGAGTCGATACCTCTCAGAACATTCCAGACTTCAGAGACATGCTTCAAGACTCGCACATTACAGGCGATTTTGATTCACTCAATGATTCAGACTCAGCCGTGATCATGGAAGACGTAGACTATGACAGTAATACTCCTCACATACCACGTTTCCGGTCGACCAATCCTGATACCGTTACCATTGTCAGATCGATTTCGGATGCCATAGATCCTAATGTCAAATACAGTGTAGTGAGACGGTCCAATGGATTTCTTCGAAGACCTGAAATTCTAGAGACTGTTTATAGCGTAGAGGAAGAAGCTGATGGAGACTCTTCCAAAGGCTTGAGTGCGCAAAGCAGTACAGAGAAAGAAATCAAAGACGCGAATAAAACCGATGAAGAGAAGCATACGACCCTTCTTGCTCAAAGACGAGACAACTTCCGAATGCGCAGCTGTGTTCTAACGGCTGAAGTAAAGAGCATAGACAGCGATAAGGAAACTAAACAAAAATCTGGTAAAGAAGTCTGGTCCTACACTTACGTGCCAAAAAACGTTCAAGAGTCGGACGAAGAAGTGACTTCGAACCCTGAAAGCGATGTCGAAGACCCCGAACCACGGCCAAACCACGTCGTGACTTACAACCGAGTCATGTCCAACCACAGAAACGTGACAAAGCCGAAAGACGTAAAATACAAGAGAATAAATAAAGCAAAATCGAAGAGTTTAGAAGAACTGAGAGGCAGATTAAAGAATTGGGTAGAGAAAGGCAACAAGCTTTCGAGTATTCCTTTGGAGCATGCGCAGAGCTACGCCTAATCGAGATCTGAAAAGTTCCTTTAGCTAAGATGGACGTTGCAGATTGCCTGCTTTTCTCAACGTTATTCAAGTCACATTAGTTTTAAGTCACATAATAGCAAAACAATTTCACGGTTAGGATAGTAACGACGAATCAATGTGCATAGTTTAATGCATTTGTGTCAATTGCTATAACAAATTGCTCAGGGATTTGACAAAGGTGGTTGTGTAAGCCAGATCAGCGAGTATACGCAACGACAGTAATTATAATATTGTTATAGTTTAAACGAAAACGCATTAATGTATACAGGGCTATGTACAACATCTGTAATAGGCCAAAATAATCGAATCTATCTCTATGTACACTTTTAAAATGAGACCAACCTTGACATTGGGAAATAAAATAATGTGATTTATACTTTCGCCTTGAATGCGACAGAATGTATAAAACACCTCGTTTTTGTGATTATTGATTTGATTTCATAATAAAAGTTATTCAAATTATTCATAAGACAGATAGAAACACTAATTATGTTGGTACACCAGAAAAAAACACAAACAAACTTAAATGGTACAAACAACGACCTGACCTGAATAAGACGACTAGATAGACATGACCTTAGCACGGGTGCTCTAATTCAGAGTGGAGGTGACTGTCTTGCACTGACATCCCACTAGGGGTGTATTCAGGACGTCTACTCTCTTTCTACGAAAACGTAATTTCGAAAAAAACTCGCGACTTTCCAACTCCGATTGTACTTCGATCCGTCGTTTTGACCGTTGAAATATTCTAAGCCTACTCTAATTAGAGTATGCTTAGAACATTTAAACGTCAAACAATGTTGTATCGGACGAAACGAAGTAGAACGAGAGCAGGAAAGTCGCGAGTTTTTTTTCGAAATTACGTTTTCGTAGAAAGAGAGTAGACGTCCTGAATACACCTCTAGTGGGATGTCAGTGCAAGACAGTCACCCCCACTCTGAATTAGAGCATTCGTAGAAATAGATTAGACGTCCTGCTCTTCCCTCCCGATCAGGCTACTCAAACACAGTCTAACTTGCTAAAAAGTGAAGGCCTTGGGTCGTTAGTATACCAGTTCCACTCTAAATTCGTCTGGAGTTATTATAAGACTGCATAGGTACTTGATTTGTTCAGTTTCAGAATCCCAATCTAACCTAATTCTTCCTAAGGCCCACAGTACGGATGTTATATGTACATAACCATGTGTAAAGCTGCAATACATTATACAGTGTTATAACGAATTTTGCAAAAAAATTACAAATATAGATTTTTAAATGTGTGCACAGCGTGTGTCAAAGTAATTACGTATAAAATACTGTATTTTCTTTTATCGTACCTTAATAAGTATTTTAATATTGTTGTAAGCTAAAGAAAGTCTCGCGATATATTCTTGATACTTGATCTATTGTAAATAAAGTTTTCTCGATTAGATTATACATAGAAATATGTCGAAGTCTGCTAAATTGATGTTTTTATTGTTTACTGTTTTAGTAAATACGTGTTATTATAATTCATAATAACTCGTGTATCATTCATAAACTCAGCCATTCCCTCTACTTGATGTACCTACTTAAAATGTCATTGCATATTTATTTATGTGTTCATAACAATTTACTACTCTAAAAATCATGACAAGTATATAAACTTCATTGTTGATATTGTGCCAATGTTCAATTGTTTAATTTTCTATATTTTAAATATATTACTTGTATGTACATTAAAAAAAAATTATATGTAAAACATATATTATTTTATTAACAGCACATGGCACGACTGATTTTATGTAATATGTTACTTTTAATATTTATAACATTAATAGTAATATAAATGTATAGTCAATATTTCTAATAATACTTGTTTCTAGTATAAATGTTATTAGTTGTTTGCTTGGAATTGAAATAATTCTGTGATTTTCGATGAATATCTTGTTTTGTAAATCACAATTGCAATGTAATTATTATACCCTTAATTATTTATTGTTATAAAGAAAAAATCGGTGCCAATCAATAATTAATAACTTCAATAATGCCACCTCTAACTTTCGCGGTTTGCGGGTGCTTAAATTGGTTATATTGTAATCTTAATTATACATTAGGTGAATTTTTGAAAACCACTCCTAGTTTAAATTCGTACACAAATACGTTTTTGATGACAGAATGGTGTGTAATTATGACTTATTCATTTTCTTTAAAGTACTGTTTGTCAGAACTTTCTGTAATTGACAGACTTGAAAATGATTTAATCATTAAGTCAAAATACTTAAACATCGTGAAACGATACACAATGGAAAGGTTCCGTTTACATCCGCTTGAGGGGTACTGTTCTAAGTTTCCATTTGTTTATTTTATATGATTGTAAATGACACGCTAGCTAGCACTTGTAATGTGCCGTCTTCAGGATGACAAATTTAATATGAGTGACATGTCAAATTATTCACAATGACGTATGCTTATCAAATTTCTCTAAATGAAACATTAACGCCACCTGTAGTACTTAAAAACTATTTTGACAGATTATTTGCATCCTGAAAGCGCTTCATTCGTAATGTTTTGAAAGTATCAAATCTGTTTGATCCTAGTATAAATGTTTTTTTCTAAAATTAACAAATATTTTTGCATATCAATCAGCTGTTAGAATTGCTTGGCGATTTTATAATATATATATAGTTTTGTAATAATAACAAAATGTAAATGGAAGTTCAAATAAGACAAAGTACGTATAATCTTATTGAATTAATCAATAACGTAGTTATTGTATTCAAAGAAATTATTCTGGATGTCTTATTGTGTTTAAAGTTAGTTTTTGAATACTGTACCTACCATCGTTAAACTCTTTGTAATAATAGTAAACACTGGTTCAAACTATTAATAAAATACGTTGATAAAATTATGATCTTGTTTGTTTTATTCGTATTATCGGGATGTTATGGATGATATTTCGAATCTGGATACGGATATTGACAAAAAAAATTCAAACACTGCAAAATGAACATGGTGCGCGAGCGGTGAAATAAAAAAACTGTCAAAACTTTTTTTTTTATTGCATAGAGTGACGAGACGAGCAGGTCATGTGCCTGATGGTAAGCAACATGCCTGCCACATAACAGCACAGTAACACGCAGCTATTGGAACATGATAGTCCAAATCATTACCTAGCACTGCACTGCGCTCGTCACCCAGAGATCTAAGATATTATGTCTCTAAGCCCTGTAATTTCTCTGGAATCATTGCCCTTCAAACCGGAACACAGTAATGTTTGCACATTACTGCTTGGCGGTAGAATATTATGTAGTTTTATTTAGACTCCTCCCTTATCCGAAACTATCCGAAACTTGTGAAACGGATACGGTTAAGGAAATATTTTAATTTCGGATATCCGATAGTTTTGGTTACGGTTTGGAGCTCCATAACATCCCTGATTCCTATCATGAAACGCTAATATAAAATTTTGGTCTGAATCTTAACAAATATTCGGGTAATTCGAGTGATATGGTCATTGGTCAGTCCAGTAATTAAATCAGACTGGACCTAGCATACTTATATCAATCAAATTTGACTTCATTAATACCCTTGAATTAATAAGAAAGTTTTCTTAAATTTTGGCATTAAATTTTGTAGTGGTAGGACTCTTTTTAGTCTCCCTGAAGCTGCCGCATTTGTCAGTTATTCTCCCGCCAGGTAGTAAAGTGTAAAGTATTTCTGTGTTCTGGTTTGAAGGGAAACATTTCCGGACAAACTACAAGGTAAGGAGAAAAACAACGCTCTGTTTCTCCTAGGTAAGTTCGATCTGTCGTTAATCGAGGCGAACGCTAACCTCATATCAATGATGAAAAAATTATTATTAGATGAAAATTATTTTTTTTACATTCTGTTATTGATATAAAAAATTGCTATAAGTATTTGTTGAAATCAATATGAGTACATACAGAATAAATGCACCGCATTTTCATACCGGCCACATGTTCGGATGTCGCGCTAGGATCATCATCCATGGTTTATCTAATAGTAAGATCGAGATTGTAGCACTCGCATCTAGTAGTTTGATTGCTCGTTGGAAATAAAATAGGGAAAACGGACAAAGAAACCAAAAATAATAAAAACTAAAATATAAAAATAGAATACTATATAAAAATAGGTTCGCACTTGACCACCATCTCGCCTGATGTTAAGCGACGATGCGATCTACGATGGAGCGTGCTTACCTAGAAGAAACCGATTCACTCTCGATTTGAAGACACCAAGATTGTAACTATCGGGGAAACGGAAAATAGACGTTCTTATCACAAAAGTGGAGTCAAATCTCTTCGTTCGTGTTTTTGGAACATCAACCATGAAACGATGTCGCTTTTTTGAGAGACGAAAATTCCGATAGAAGAAAGGGTAAGGTGCTAAGGTGTTATTTGGCGCGCCACTTTCGATATAGCAATTTCTTTTCGAAACAACCTAGTACGAGTACACGTGTTAGACACAAACATTGTATTATATTTCACAATCTAACAAGTGTGAATAATTAATTTCTCAACCTATCTCTCTACTACTCTACTCGCACTAAATTACGTGACTTTTAAGAAAATTAGTTTTCTGTTATCTGAAGCACCGGCTGACATATTTGTATACCTGTGTATCTATACCTACTAGTACGATATGACCTTTCACAACCCTAAATTGTGTAAAAATGATATTATAAATATGTGAGAAATCAATTTCTTGTCATTAGTTTTTTGTTTTGTGACATCGAATACTAAAAAATAAATTGTAAAAAAATGCTACGAATTATAACAGCCACCGTTTTAGTGATTTGCCTGGTAAATGTAAGTATTTATAAATATTAGTAGGTATTTTAGTTTTTTATTCCAAGGGACTTATCGGAATCTTGTTCCGGTTTGAAGGGGAACATTTCCAGGGAAATTACCGGGTATAAAGATAAAAGTTCTTATATCTCTGGGGTGACGAGCGCGGTGAAGTGCTATGTAATGATTTGGGCTTGTGCATGTTCCAATAGCTGCGTGTCACTGTGCTGTTGTTGTTGCTTACCTGCTTACCATCAGGCCCATGTCCTACTAGTCACACGGGTAGTACACGGGTCGCGTCGTCGCGTAAAATTATTTTTTTTTAGAAATTAGAAAATTAAGTTGTCTGAGGTACCCAGACAACTAAATTTTCTAACACAACAATGACAAATAGCTAATTGAACATGGATAGTTGAACAAACACTAACACTCGTCACTCGAAGATGATTTCTCAAACACAGTAACGTTTACACATTACTGTTTGGCGGAGCCACTGGAAGAGAGATGGTACCTACTACCTACCCAGACGGACTCTACAAAGAGTATTTGTTTACAAGTACGGCATTACTAATACTAGATACTAATTCTGCTAAAGTTGTTATCTTTATAACATTATGTCCCTAAAGTTGTAGTCAAAGTCAAAGTAATTTATTCGCCAAAAATTGTAGTTACAGATAAGTTCTTAAAATAATGTGGTATGGTGCTGCACAATTTCAGCCTAAAAGGCATGCGAAATTTAAAAATTGTTACATAAATATTAAACTTTCGAAACATCTTAATTTATAATATCAATAACAGTTTTTTATATCTAAAGAATTATAGAATTAAAGTTACAATCTAAACAACAAATAATTACTAATATTAAAAGCAATAGTTCATACAAAAAAAATAATACTTACTATGTGATAAAGTAATCAGTATGTTCACGTTTACATTGCCGAGGTTATTTGGGACTATATCTGTTTGCATTAAAATTAAGGTAATGTTTGTAGGTATAATTTAAATAACATAGACTTATTATTTTTTAGGCTGCACATGGGTATTGCTGCTTTCGCGATCCACTGATGTTGACGCCAAATTGCGGTTGTTTTGACGATACGCCTTGCGGTGTGGTCAAATGCCCGAAAGCCTGCGCCAATGCTGGACCCATATGCAGTAATCTACCAGTCAGCGTATGCAGCCTAGGAACCCCCTCTAACGCTTGTGGTTGTGGCCAAGCTACCAACATCGGCTCAAACATTTGTGACTGCGGTATACCAGTCTGTTCTTGCTACAGGGATACGTCCAATATTTGCTTCGTGCGTGACGAACCGTCACCAATGTGCTCGTGCTTAAAAGCGGCTAAAGTAGACTGTGGCTGTGGGTGCAAGTGTCGAGACACAAAGTCGTTTGTATACTTCCCAGAGGTAGAGTATCCAGTTTTGTCAATGGAAATGAAACCTTATTACTATGGCGGATGTTATACTTATTAGTTTCAAATATTGAAAAAAAAGTTATTCTCTCTCGCGTACCTTCTAATGATGTGTAAAGTATAAAAAATGACCTATAAAATTTGTGTATGGTGTTATAATAAATATAATTTAATATAATTGGCATTTTTTATTACATACTAAGAGCAGTAGGTGAAGTATGAATCATCACATGGAATTTTTTTTTTTCATAAAACATAATTTTACATTTCAAAATATATCACAATTGAGACGTACTTCTTAGCATTCCATGGATTCACCGTGCGGGTGCCGGGTCCATCGTGTGGCAGAGAGAGAAATCTCGAGTAGACCCCGAGACTTGTGACTCGGGCGTAGGTTTAAAAGGGGCCCCTTATATATTGACGTACGTCAACACTCACCTTCACTACTCGTACTTCTCTCCCTGCCCAGCCAAATCCGATATGATCCTACTAGTGCAGCTTTAGATACTCGTTCTAGTATAGAACTTACTGCACTTCTGGACAATCCAAGGTCTTTAAGCAGGTTATAGAGAGATTTTGCTGGTATACCTCTCGCTCCTACTTCTACAGCGTATAAATTAACTACATAGCCATTTTTTGTTAATTCATTTTGTAGGTCGTAATACTTATTTTGTTTCATCACGTGGTCTTTAGGTATATTAGTTTCCCACGGTACGGTAAGTTCTACCAGGACTATGCGTTTCGTAGCCCTAGAAAAAAGGAAAATGTCCGGTCTGGATGACGAAACACCCACATCCTCTGGGATTTTGTAGTGCTTTTCATACGTGTCCATTAAAATAGTCCAATCAGGTGCTGAACCCAGGATTGAGTAAGGCTTGTTCTTGGAGTTTGAAGTTGAGCCCTCTTTTACAAAGTTAATTTGTCTTTTGTTTATCGTCAATCCCTTTTGGGCTCTAGCTACCGAAAGGCTTACGGCTTCACGTATGATTTCAAGTACTCTGTCATGGCGCTGAGAGTAATGACCCCTATTAAGGAGCACCTTGCAACCCACCAATATGTGCCTTGCTGTACATATCGCCTCACTACAAGTATAGCAACATTTTTCAGAGGCTTTTCCCCACCTTACCAAGTTACTCTGGTCAGGGAGGGTCATTTGGAAAGCGTTCAGATAAAATTTTAATAAGGCAGGAGACCAGTCATATAGCAAGGTGCGCCACTTTAGAGCTAATGGGATACAAAACTCACCTATGGTTAACCACTCACTTTGCATTTCTAAATTCATAGCGTGCACTTTGTAACTATCATTTTCGTCTTGTTGTAGAAAGGTTTTTACCATGTCTCGGTCTTCCCTTTTCTTTCTCGCACCCAACCCAGCTGTATTTACTTGCGCGCCTGCCATAAATTGTTTGTGGAATTGAAGTCTAGATTCAAGGTCCGAAGCGCTTTTGTCTTTTGGGAGAGATGCGATTAATTCGTCTTTCGACTTTCCCAAAACATGCGTTTTTGTAACTCTTAGGTTACAATGTCAAACGAAATAATACGTATAATAAATTAAATTAAACGTCAAACTACTAATATACTGTAACGAAACTTGCAGCAGGAGCAAGCTCATGGAAATGCGTCACACGTCGCTTAAGTCAGCCAGGTCGACTCATGTAATGGAATCAATTACAGAGGTCTAGGTCTAGTTTCTGATATCTATGGAATCAATAGTTTACGGAAAACTCTCAGAAACCGCCGCATCTGCACCCACGTATTAAAGTATAAAAATCCATAGAAAGTTAAAGAAACGCCATATTTCTACGACAAATGTTACTTTTTTCTGTTGAAATAACTGGTTGTCATCAAATCGAGCGTAAATCGGTTCCTTATATTCATAAGTAAAGTAAACGGATTCAATCATAGTCCGCATCGTCGCATCGTCATCATTGTCACGACATCACGTTGCCGTCGTGAATATCAGGTGTCATCCCACGTCGATAAAACCAAATCTACGAGTATTTTCAATAATAACTCCCTTTTAACAAACTCCTTGAAAATTCTGAATACCTAATCAAATTCTAACAAATCGAATCTCCTTCAGAATTCTAAATTGCATTGAAACTTTACTGAATGGAAAAGGAAGTAAAATCAATTTATCACCTCCACTTTCGTCAACTGTCGCGCTCAATGGATGTAATTATCAATTGAAGGAATTCGTTTTAAACTTCTTTGAGAAGAATATTTTATTTTCCTAAAGATTCAATGGTGTTAATGATGTATTTACCTCTAGATATAGCATACTTTTTATATAAGTTACGGCTGGTCTAGTCGGCAGAACGGCAACTGCCGACCCAAAGCCCCGGGTTCGAATACCGTGAACCTCTGTCTTTTTGTAGTCATGTGAGTAAAGCTGCTAACTTAAAATGGTAAAAGAAAACATTATGAGGAAACCGATATGTTATACGAATCTTTCGATGTCATGCGTCAACCATCAACCTGGGCCAGCGTGGTGAATTATAGCCTTGACTCTCTCGTAGTAAAAGAAGGTTCCGAGTCCCAGCAGTGGGCTGCTTATAACAGTTAGCCTCAGATGACCTTTATTTAACGAACTTTGAGCTGGGCACAGAATGATCATACTAACAGGACCTTGCTAACCCAAACTCATTAACTAACATCGTCATCGCAGTATTTTGGTAGTATACTTTTGGACGTAGGTCTCATCTATCTCTTTCCACTTCTAGCGATCATGATCACTTATCCAGTCACGGTCTTCGTGTCATCCGATGTCGTCCACCCAGCGTTGTGGTGGCAGGCTTCCCCTTCTAGTTTTAGCCCCGGCAGTTCTACCGATAACTCTCCTGATTTTTGCTGTGCTTTAAAGATATTGCGTAAAATATTAACAAACATCCATTCATACAGACAAACTTTCGAATTCATGATATTATTTGGAATCTTAAAATGGTCATCGCGCAATTTTCGTAAAAAGCCGTAGATACAAAGTTTTAGCTTCACGTTTCAATATACATAGATAGATGTGCAATAATTGTAATGACCGAGAATAAATTCAAATAAAATCAAAGCATAGGAGAAAGCAGGAGAGTCAGACCTAGAGAACTAGTCTCGTCCATCGGCTCGCATCCATTCTAGCAACAGGCCCTCACCAAGCTCATTCCACATTAACGAACTATACTTATACACATTCATAGGACCTACCTACCTGTTTTTTAATTTATTTCCGGTCATTACAATTATTGCACATTTACCTATGTAGGTACATAATATATTAATACGCCTTCTTACGAATTGCGTGGATGTAAATTTTAAGATTCCCAATATATTATAAATATACATTTGAAAGTTTGTCTGTTTGCATGGATGTTTATTATTCTTTCACGCAAAAAAACTACTCAAGGGAAGAAGAAATACTATAGGCAGTTTGTTATCCCGGCAAAATCACTACGCAAGTAAAACCAAAGGATACTATTAGTTTGATATAATGTTGTGACCCATTTATCACTAAAATCTCTTATTCTGTTATAATGTTCCAGAAAATTTTAGTCAAATATTTTGCTAGCACAAGTTTTGGAATTTACAGAAGTGAACATTCATATTAAGGCCGATTTACATCAGACGAGCGAATGCTCATTCTATCCCCACTGTATCAAATTCATTTGGTGTAAACAAACGTAGAGCATTCTTTCGTTGTTTTGTTTGCGTTCGCAAAGATTCTATGGAATATATAATATGGAAAACGCTAAGAACGATCTTTCGTTTACATTAAAAGATCGAGAAAGAATGCTTTTGTTCCAGCTCTAGCTCTATGTTCGTTCAGTTTAAATCGGCCTTTAGACTTAATTTCGTCTCAAATTTCGTTAGAACCTTAATGTTGCCCCGTAAATAAATCGTGGACATTTATTATGTAGACTTACCGCGTTTTCATCTGAGCTCTATAGCTAATAAATATTAATTAAAATTAAATTGCCTAAGTATGAGGTTCTAGTTTAAATAATTACCTAGGCATAACATCGTAAGTCAGAATTTAATATTTAACATAGAAATCTACGCTAACAAGTTAAGTTTTGTGGTGGAAGATCTTTTTGCAGAGTCCGTAGGAAAGTCTTTTAAGTATTTGTATGAGTGGGCAACAAATTTATCATCACAGTGTTTCGGTTTAAAATCTCTGTTGTCAGTACATAACGAGATCTTATTGTATAAACAAGTCCTAATGCCAGTATGGACATATGGTATACAGTTGTGGGGCTGTACCTAACCAAGCAATATTGAAATTGTACAAAGATTTCAGAACAAAGTGCTAAGGGATATTGTCAACGCTCCCTGGTATATAAGAAATGCTGACATTCATCGAGACCTAAAGATGGATTCTGTTAGTGAAGTGATACGTAAATATGCAGAAGCTCACGAACGAAGACTTCATTACCATGTTAATGTCGAGGCAATCCAGCTCCTTGACAACACTGAGTTAGGGCGGAGGCTTAAACGGACAAAACCATTTGAATTGACCTAGTGCAAATTAAATTAATACCTGTGTTCAAAGTGCAGTGTTAGTGCAATTTAGATTTATAAATATTATATACAAAGTACACATGAACTATGTGACTTCGCCTTAATAGAGACAATAAGAAAAGTGATTATGGACACAATCTTACAATTATTATTATTTAGCAAGTCATAATAAAATTACTCATTAGCCTAGACTTTCCGAATTAGGCTAGATTGTAATAAATATATTAGTCACCAAGTTGGTTGGTGAATAATTATTAAATAAAAAATAAAAAAACAGTGTTTCGGTTTGAAGAGTAATGTTTTCCGAGAAATTACAGGACATAGAGATAAATCATGTTGTGCGTCTTGGTGACGAGCACAGTACTAATTAACGATTCTGATTCTCCATGTTCCAATATTTGCTTGACACTGAGCTGTTATGAACAGGCGTGTTACTTACCATCAGCCACATGTCCTGCTCATCCTGTCTCTATAAATAATATATACCTACTATAAAAAATAGGTTTAAGAGACTGTTTTTTAAGCGATTTAAAAAAAACAGGTGCAGGAACATAGGCCATTGTTTAACCCAAAAATGGCACATTCCAAAGTACGTAGTATAATAGTGAAAGAGACAAAGCTAAAACCTAAAAAAAAGCCCTTATAACCGTAGGTACATAAAACAAAAGCAATGAAACGAGATGTCTGTCTGCAACCAAGAAACATTAATATTTCTAGCTGGGAACATAGCATCTGCAAACTCACTCGTACTTGTGACGAAACACTGGAATTAAACTTTTTTTTAACAATAATACTTTATTACTCGATTTTTATTTTGTTTGAAAGGTGAACTAGTCGGGACTGTTAATAACCGATTTTGATGAAACATATGTATTTCATCGAAATCGGTTCAGCTGTTTCAGTTTCAACTCTTTTGTGAGCTGTGGTAGTAATCTTAGACGTAAAATGGGTATTAAGACTTACGTAAAGCCTAAAGGAGACGGCTCATTTCTGCCCCAAGTCGTTTCAAGTTTAGGTACTTAATTAGCCCCGGAGACCTAAGCAAGTTATTTAATTAAAATAACATATAATTAAATAATTCAAACTGTACATTCAATACTAACCTGCCAAGCGGGGATTACAAATTGGTGATTAAAAGTACCTTAATGACTATGTATAAGTAATTTTGTATTGAGGTACTGTAGTTCCATAAAAACAAACTAGATGGCGTTGTACGGCGTTAAAACACGCTAGCTAAGTTTATGTGAATTTAAATAAGCCTGTTAAGGTTTAGTTCGTGTTTTGTCTTCGGGTCAGAACCCAATTAATAAGTACTACGGTGAACACTCTGTTCACTTGTACTTATGTCTTATGTGTACAGAGCATAGTCAAAGTCAGCCATGTTTTTCACATTTTAGTTGAGTTGAAGTTTATAAACAGTAAAAATTCGTTCGAAAGTCACACAACACATGGAATTTCTTTATTTTTCCGAAGGTTTTGTAATATTTTTGTGGTTTGGCCGAATCTCCGGTCCTTCTCTGTGTTGAGTCGACATTATTCTGAGCACAGTACGTCGCAAAGTAATGAATTTACTACCTTCTTTTAGTAGTAAGTATATAATCACGTTCTTGATTACCTACTTGCGGCGTTATTTTTTTCAATGTTTTAGTTGATATCTTTTAAACCCCGCTATGCAGGATAAAAACATAAACGGTTCCTCAATAAATATTAAAAATCCTATACAATGATCCAATTTTGGTCAAGTCTCTTGCATTTTTTCTGTGGGGCAAATGCCCATGGAAAATGGGCCGTCTCCTTTGAGTTGTTTTCAATAATGCGTATTTGTTTGATTCAATGACAAAAAGACATTGTTTTATTATAACGCCAAATCTCCGTTATTTAGGAGTAGATGTGGTGATTGTAGAATGTACAAAACTTACTTACAAACTGTTCTCAGATTTAATATAAAATGTGTTAAAATAGTAAAATTGTTTAAATACGTCTGATATCAGTAAAAATGAAGGCAAAAGGCTCATAGGCAAAGACACTAAAAAAAAGTGCGAAAAAGATCTCAGTCTTGAACATCACCGCAAAATTGCTAGCCTATCGATTTTTTACCGGATACACTTCGGAGAGTGTGATTGAACTGCATGAACTAATACCACCTTGCCCTTTTTTCTATCGGAATTCTCGCAGCTCGAAGAAGCGGCATCGTTTCATGGTCGATATTCCAAAGACACGAACGAGGAGGTTTGACTCTACTTCTGTGATAAGAATCTCTAGGCTGTGGAAAGAGTCGCCTGAGTGGGTTTTCCCGGTGGTTATATTCTTGGTGCCTTCAAATTGAGAGTGAATCGGTTTCTTTTGGGTAACCATGCTCCAACGTAGACCGCATCGCCGCTTAACATCAGGCGAGATGGCGGTCAAGTGTAAACCTAAATAAGTTAAACAAAAGATTTTTTAAAGATGAAACCGTAAATAATCGATTGTGGCGCCTCTTCTGGAAACATTTATGAGTAATGTGCGGCATTTCCATCTGGTAACACCAGCATTGCGGTGTCAGGTGGTATCACAAGCGGTGACGTCATCGGGTTGCTACAGGTCATT
The DNA here is from genome assembly GCA_963693475.1 of Ectropis crepuscularia. NCBI lineage: Eukaryota > Metazoa > Arthropoda > Insecta > Lepidoptera > Geometridae > Ectropis > Ectropis crepuscularia. Next base: position 29,472,927 of record OY856339.1, on the reverse strand, counting down.
TATTAATTTGTCTACCGTCGTGGACGTGACTATAGTTTAGACGTAAAATTGGCCACATTGTGATATGTTCTGAATGCAAGATATACCGAACTGTTCCAGGGTATACATTATTATCGCAATCGCAGCTACAACTGGACATCTACTCTCATTCTACAAAAAACGTAATTTCGAAATAAACTAATGTTCTAAGCCTACTTTAATTAGAACATTTGAACGTCAAACAACGTTCGATTGGACGAAACGAAGTAGAACCGGGGTAGGAAAGTCGGGAGTTTATTTCGAAATTACATTTTTCGTAGAAATAGAGTAGACGTCTTGATCCAGGTTGGATATTTATTGGTATAATGCTTATAGAAATAAGCCTATTCAAGCTACAATTGTTATTGATTCAGTGAGCAATTTAATGACATAATCTTGTTATAATACTCTTGATACCAACTACAACTGATCATTTTATTGATATATGATAAATTTTATTTCAATAGTCACAACCAAATATTTTATTTTAATTAGTGTTATGGTAATGAAGAATTCAAAATGTTAGATTAAGTAGTTATTGTATTTTGAAAATGGTCAAAAACATTGTATGTTCGTAATGGACAAAACTGTTGGAACTCATAGAAATTGTAATATCTTATACTCTGTACACAGTTTATCCAATAAAGCATATTCTATTCTATCGAAGTTAGACATTTATTGCTTATCGAAATAAAACGACCCAAGGTATAACTGATCCAGTGAACACGTTTATTGACGTAATTTCTTAATAATTAATATCTTGATCCAAACTTAAACTGATCCAGGTTTGACATTTATTGATATAATGCCTAAAGGATTATTTCGATCCACGCTACAAGTACTGCTATGGCCACACGATGCTCTCTATCCAGGGTACATAGCGGTACACCCGTGTGTAGATTCCGGCTGATCCACCAGGGTTGCCGCACTCGCGTCCATATGACGTCACGCCGATCACTGCGTACTGGCAATATCGAGCTTCAGAGTCGCGCTTCTGCAGAGGACCGCCGCTATCTCCCTGAAAATAGTAAATAATCGTTAAAATAAAAATAATGATAAAAATAATTATTTTTATTCATATAAATACTGTATTCATAAGTCTGTAATTAACATGTCAATTTACAACAAGTTTGGATCAGATCGGATTCGGATCGAATAATAATAGTAAAGTTGAAAACACGCTATTAGCACGCACTAAAAATTACAAAATGTCCGCCATGTTGGATTTAAGTCATGTGACTATTTTTTTCGTATTCCTGACAGCAAACCCTTTCATTTGATACCCACATCATGGGGGTGGATTTCAAACAGCCAGTGCGCCATCTTGAGGAGGCCTCCATACTGGATGTGTAATGACGTTTCTTAGCTAGTCATGTATTGTCATCAGAACTCAGAGCGTGTGCAAAATTTCATCCTAATCGAAGACCGAGTGAGCCAAATTAATATTCCAAGATTTTCTTACATTCAAAGTTAGTTACAAGTGAAGCTAATAAAATCGTGTTAAAAAGAGACGTAAATTGTCACATCACTTAGCGATTAAAGCTAAATTATACTATACTTAACTAAAGGTCAAGGTCGTCCATTTTTCTCTTCTGCTTATTGACGTTGGTGGCTAGGGCGTACTGTAATTACTGCTTGCTACTACTGCTTGGCGGCAGAATTACTTATTAATTATTACAAAGAGTTCGCCGGGGGAAGTATGATACGTACTTCCCCGGACTCTGCAAAGAGGGCTCTTTGCAGAGTCCGGGGGTTTTTGTAGTGGTAGGGCTACCACTACATAAACGTAATTCGCCAAGCCGCACTGGGCCAGCATTTTGGATTATAACCATGACACTATCTTTGCTAGAGAAGGCTCCGAGTCCCATCCCTGGGAAAGTTTAGTGGGCTGCTTACGTATGTGTGTGTGATAAACATAGGTACGTAATAAATGATCTTCCTCAATCTTTGTTTTTTAATCACGATTGCTATTTTTATTAATACGAGTAATATCATTAAAGTTCAACAGACATTGATGTGAATAACCTAATTAACGGTCAATGTCAATTAATTTACAAATGTCGCGGCACTGACATTTCATTTGGTTTATAATTTATATGTCAGCACAAAGTTTGCGGGGTCAGTTGGTCCTACTATCTTAATACTATTATAAATACGAAAGTTTGTATGTTTACAGATACAGATATGTTATTCGTAAACGGCATTTACAAGTCAAAACAATACATTTCAACTATTCAATAAAAACAAAAAATAAAAAAATGGTTGTCTGTAAAGTCGGTTTACTGACGATAGTTGAACGTGACAACGTCTTAAGAAAATACTGATGGAATGGTAGCATTTTTCAAAAGAAAATTTTAATTTCATTTGTTTAATAGATGTCGAACGCTGCCGAACGCGGCGACGTCATGCGGCGAGGTAACGGCGGTAACGGCACATGACGTCATGTTTTGCGGGCGTGCAGCCGGCTTCATCGAATTATAAGACGTTATCACTTCAAAAGTAAATAACAAAAAATATAACACTATTATTGTCTAGAACAATCGCTTGTGGTATTTGTCACCAAAAAACTCTTTTAGAGAATAATAAGCGTTTTTTATTAAATGTGTCCTTAATCGTTTCTTAAACAGTCCGACGGACTCGGACTATGTATGTTGCTCAATCACGTCAGTACGTCTGAACGGATCGAGTTGAAATTTGAAATTCAGATTTTATTGCCTGGAATAACACACTAATCCAGCGCTGGTTTGCTTACTGGAATAATACCCCGTTTACATGATTCCAGTCCAGCGACCGAATCCAGCGCTGGATTGCTTAGTGGAATAATGGAAACCGGCACTGGAATGCATCAATCCAGTGCCAATGCATTCCAGTGCCGGTTTACATTATGCCAGTAAGCAATCCAGCGCTGGATTCGGTCGCTGGACTGGAATAATGTAAACGGGGTATAATGTAAACCGGCACTGGAATGTATTTTATAAAATTTATTGACCAATTACAAACATCATACGCTAGCATAAATCTAAGGCGATACAGTAAGATTTGACATTAATTCCAGTTAGACAACCTTGGTACCCAAACTAGGTAACTATAACCTGTATGATGGCATACCAAGTATTGGCACTGGATTGATGCTTTCCAGTGCCGGTTTACATTATTCCAGTAAGCAATCCAGCGCTGGATTCGGTCGCTGGACGATTTTTTGCTGCTGTTGTAATTTATAACTCATGTTTACTGAGTTAGATGAGATGCCAATAATAACTATTTACAGTATAGAATGCTGACAAACAAGTCTTATGATTTATAAAAGATCAATTTAATAGGTACATAATGCAATAAATAAACACGACGTCAATACAGTGTCAGTACATAATTATACGATAGCTCTAGAGTGAAGAGACGAGCAGGACATGTGCCTGATAGTAAGCAGCATAACAGCAGAGAGACATTCGTAGCTATTGGAACATAAAGAGTCTATATCATTATCTTGCGCTGCACTGCGCATCCGGATCTTGAAGATATTTTATTTCTATGCCCTGTAATTTTACTGGATACATTGCCTTTCAAACCGGAACACAGTTATGCAGTTATGTTTTCACATTACTGCTTGGCTGTGAAATAACTGGAAAAGGTGTGGTACTTCCCTGAGTTGATTCTGTGAAGAGTCCTACCTCCTACCACTACCACAGGTTAGGTTAGGTTTAGAGAGATGGGGTGCGTGGCTCGGGAACCTCCACGTGGTGCACCCTGGGCATCACACAACAACTTGCCTCGGTGGCATCTTGTTGTGTGATGGCAAATCCCGGCCGAAGCTGGGAACTTCCACACGCGCTCCTCACCCCCTTGAGCAGTGCGTGTAGAGGTTGCTCGAGGAGGCTCGCGACCCGTCTCCATCGGAAGGCCTGGGGTGTCGGACGTTTAGGGCCGTCCGGCACCCCATCTAGGGATAGGCCTTCGAGGAGGTGACGCGCCGCTGATTTCTGGCGCGTCGCTGGAGCCAAATGCGGGGGTACTGACGCCCCCCGCGAGGCGGGTCCGCAAGGGCGTTGGCAAGGGTCAGGGTCGTTGACGGGAGTGCGACAAGTGACCCCGCGACCCAGACCCCTGGTCATGCAGAAGAAATCTGTGGGGGTTTTAGTCGGTAGGGGCACCATGTCTGGTGTCGAGTCCGACATACCTCACCATGTCCCTGCATGGTGGGGATACGTAAATGTATTTCCCCCACATAAAAAAAAAAAAAAAAAAGGTTTAGAGAGATACAAAGAGTTTACTTACATATATGGATTGATAACCCTTTATTGTGACACAAAAAAAATAATAATACAGCAAAACACTTATGAACTAGCGCCATAAATGGCTGTCTTATTGCTGAGCGTTATCTTCCAGGCAACCAGCTTAAAAGAAATTCGCCTACATACAAGGGTAGGCGAGGAGGTGGTTTAGTTCATATAATTAGACAACATATGTGCCCTCCCAAACTTCAATGCACACGGAATTATGTCATCGTTGGGAAGAGTGAGCTCACTCTTTCCGTTCTAGTTGGCTGCAGGAAGCGGTAAACATCGGACGTTTTACCTATTCGTTGTCAACGACCAAAGTAAGTAGAACCACAGCATACCTCGCCGCCAGCGATTCTAGGGGTCAAGTAGATTGGTGGTGTGTAAATCACTCCGCTACACACACTGACGCAGTTTGTTACCAATTTCAGGATTCTCAGGGTCAGCTCTAAATCGTTGGTTTATTAGTTACCTACCTGACAGGTATCCTTGACTTGTTTGTGGTCTCCGTAGCAGATCTGGGTGGTTTCGTTCACCCCCTGGGGTAGGAGGCGGTGGACCGGGTACAGCGCTGCACACTCCTCAGCTGTGAACTTCTCCAGTTTTACCTGAGGAAGTTTAAACTGGTTTTAACGATAGCCTTCTTATTTGACTCCACATTCGTAATAATAAAAACACAATTAATAAAATTGATTTACCACCGACTACTTCGGATTTGTAATTTGTACAACATTCTACTAGTTAAGCCCTTTCATTTGATACCCATATCCTCCCTACTCCCTAAGGAGTAGAGAAAAAAACGCCTTTTTGTTGTGGCGAACATCTTGGTTTTGAAATTTGTCATATTGCTTAGTATTCTACTAGTCATTAGTCAAGCCCTTTCATTTGATAGGCCATGTTGTGTGAGTTTGTGATAAACAATTTTATCCGCCATTTTGTGGGGGCCGCCATCTTGATAACTAAGAACCACCGCACGGAAACTAGCTTACAAATAAAAAAAAAACTCATTGATATCGGTCGATCCGTTTGAGCACTACGGTGCCACAGACAGATAGCCAGACAGACATCGACGTCAAACTTATACTTAACACCTCTCGTTTTTGGTCGGGGGTTAAAAATGTTCGCCTGTATGTCCTTTATAGAATCGTAAACTTTGCATTTGATCATGATATGAAATTTAGCAAAGTTGTTGTGCATGAGCCAAAGAAGGTTTTTGAGGTGTTTAAAATATGACAATATTCGAGCGAAGCCGGAACGGACCGCTGGTTCGTAATAAAAACGTCTGGGCTCTGAAATTACTGAATGAAAAAGTGAATTCACAGATGATGACATGATCTTGATGTTTTCATATCGAGAGTTATTTGTATGATTTTTTCTAGGTAAGTTACCACGTTCTGCTCGTAGTTTGAAAAAGCGACATAGTTTCACGGTTGACGTTTCAAATACTGGAGCGAAATTTAACTCGAGTTTTATGATAAGAACGTATAGGCTGTGGAATGCATACCCTGAGCTGGTTTGTCGTGATGGTCATCAAATCGAGAGTGAATCGATTTCTTCTAGGTAAGCCATCGAAGATAGCATCGACGCGCAATATTGTCAAGATAGTGATTAAGTCTATAAGATACGACGAATATCCTACTGTCCTACAGACCTACTTCCTACTAATATTGAAGATGTCAATGTTTGGATGTTTGTTACTCAATCACGTCGTAACGTATGAAAGAATCGGGCTGAAATTTCGAACACAATTAAATTATAGTCTGGAAGAACTAACCTATGTGGTTAGTTTTATCCCGGGAAAATAACGGGAACGAGAATTGGGGGGTAAAATCGCGGGCCAGTGCTAGTATCATCTATGTTATTGCTTACCTTTTGCATAACGTCAGCATTCTCTTTATTTTTCCCCAAAGCACCCCATCCAGTTGCATACGCTTCATCGTCGTCCGAGACTTGTGGTTTGTGAGTGAGACACGCAGGGCGGACGCCTTTTGTGAAGTCTATGCTGGAAATTTAATTAGCGTAATGTTAATAAATCAAGAGTTTTACCTCTCACTCACACTTACTACTCAATCATCCACATTTTATTTGTCAGAAAATATGTGACGAGGGCGGGCCTGGGATCTTACTCTATTTAGGTTATAAGCCGTTTTAAAGGTGCGTTATACGGGCGACTAAAATTGCTCAATTCCAGTCAATACTCGTCAACTATGATGTCACGACTACATCAAGCAATTTACGGCAACGGCAACAATCATCAATACTGCGCAATACAATATTGAGCGATATCGCGCAACTTCATCAACTAGGCAATACTGTCCTACACGAGCATTTCAGTATTCGCTCGCTATGGACGACATTGTTCTTGCTGCGGTGGCTTGTAGCGCCACCCGACCTCTCGCTCTCCCCGCGGAAGCAAGACGGCAAGCCGCAAAACAAACAAGTGCGAATGAGATATATACAAAAATTGCTAGGAATTTCCAAGCCCATTGGATATTTGTCAATTCGTATCGGCGACATTGAGCGATATGAAATATCTGGAGCAATTAGAAGCAATATCGACGAAATAATTTTCGAAATTTATTGAAATTGTGTTTAATTGCTCCATTAATTGCTCCAGATCGGTCCATTCGTGTCGCCGAGCAATTATTGCCCTCGTGTAAACGCACCTTTAAAAGCAAAAAATAGTTCCGAACAATAGTAAGTACTAGATATAACGTAGCCGTAATTTTTCGCCGTGAACACTATTTGCTTATTTCATTTCATGTACAAAATCATAAACACTTGAACAATAGACTATTTAAGTGGCCACTAAATGTTCCTCTTGCTGGAACGGGCCTTCTCCCGCAAAGAGAGAGTCCAAGAGGAGCAGTGGACCTAGCCCAGGGCGTTAACCCATGACATCATGATTCCACCCCCCCCCCTTGAACCGCCACTGAAAGAGTCCTACCACTACAAGTATTGAAATTTAAATACCTCGTTTCAGTTTCAATCAGTGCGATGTCGTTGTACTTGATAGGGGGATGGTAGTCGGGGTGAGGGATGAATCTTTTAACGTTGTACCGCTTCCAGTAGCGAGGCGGGTCAGACCTCTTCAGCATTCCTAGCGCCACGTACTTCACGGCACCTCTGCAAAATTAACAGAAATATACATTTAATTGTCATCACTAGCTGAGCCCACTATTTTGTCCGCATAGGCATCTTTTTCGATTTTTAATAATTTGATAAAACAATAAATACGTGCCCCGTATTTTTTCCATAAAATAAAAACGCCGCTATTAATCTATGATTTTTAGGGTTCCGTAAAACGTAAAAACGGAACCCTTACAGATTCGTCTTGTCTGTCTGTCTGTCCGTCCGTATGTCACAGCCACTTTTTGCCGAAACTATGAGAACTACACTATTGAAACTTGGTAAGTAGATATACTCTGTAAACCGCATTAAGATTTTTACAAAAAAAAAATAATAAAAGAAAAATTAGAGTTGCCCCCCATACTTAGAACTGAAACTCATAAAATTGAATCCACCGGACGGACTAATGGTATATGGTATTTATATTTTTTTTTTGTTGTCCATCTGATTCTACTTCAAGCTGGTCTCATATTGAATTGGAAAATTGTTGTTAAAAATACCACTTTGCAATTTTACCTGCCAGGTTTCTGCGATATAGGCAAGTGTAAGTGCACGTTGAGTTTTTTAGATTCAAAAGTAGGTACCTAATTAGCTAGTATCACTTACAATTGCGGGCTAGAAAAGCAATGACCAGCTGTCAAAATGAAACGCTCGCTGATCAGGCTTCCTCCACATAGCCATTGGGCTGACTCTAGGTCTTCACCGTATCCTAAAAGGGCCTGAAACCAATTTATAGATATGTTTAATACATAATAAACTACAATCATCCTATCCTACTAATATTATTTGGATGTTTTGGATATTTGGATGTTTGTTGCTCAATCACAGTGTGTTCTTTCAGACTAATCTATCCAAATTTCAACCCGATCCGTTCATACGTTACGACGTGATTGAGCAACAAACATCCAAACATTGACATTTATAATATTAATTAATAGGATAATATGATTTATTCTAATTTCAGTAACGGTAATTCATACAATCAGGCGAAATAATTTCTCTAAGATTCAGCTCATTCAGCTCCAGAGTACTTACTGATTCTGAACACTATCTGAGCGACTCAAATTCGGAATGACAATCCTTGCCTCTGTCATTTTAAACGGACTAGCTGAACAGCGCGCGCGTTGCTACGCCATTTTTAGAAAATTGGTCGTACCAATTCAAATTTTGACCAAATTCGGTTGCCTTAGGTTCTAATGACGCAATCTTTAAGAGATAGACACATGCTGTCACGCAAAAAGCTCTTAAAAAGCAATATTTTTCACCCGTTTTTGTTACATTTTTCATTCATGCTCCGCTCCTGTTGATAGTAGCGTAATGTTAAATAGACTATAGCCTTCTTAGATAAATGGACTATCCAACAGAGAAAGAATCTTTCAATTCGGCCCAGTAGTTCCCGACATTCCCAACATGTCCGTCTGTGAGTATCTCTCTACTTAGTCTGTGGTTCCCGAGATCCTTGCGTTCAAACAAACGAACATAGAAACAAACAAACTCTTCAGCTTTAAAAAATTGGTACAGATAAGACAAATAAATATCGAGATGTTTGCTTCCGTGTCGAGATAATTCCGATTGGGTTCAGAATCGCTACGCAGATCAAGCCATTGCAAGTTTATTTATTTTGAATTGCTGAGTTGAAAATCTTCGCGTGTTCTTTCAAATAGAAGGTGAGTAGGCGTTGGAGAAATTTCTCTTAGAAATGCTCGGAAATCAGTCTGATGATAAATATATTTAAAGACTTGAATGTAAAGTGCTTGCCGTGGTTAGTCAAGCGTATTGACAGCAAAACAAACTTTAAAGCTTTGCTTTCTTTGCGGCTGGCTACATTTTGTTCCGACCCACTAAAGGTTTTCGTTTGACTGCATATCTTATACCTTTAAACGAGCAATTCTTGTACCTATATAAATATGTATATATATATAGAATCTGAATCTCGGAAACGGCTCGAACAATTTTCATGAAATTGTGTATGCAGGGGGTTTGGGGAACGATAAATCGATCTAACTAGGTTTCATTTTTAAATAACGCATATTGTGCGCGTTTTTAGACAACGAAAAACTATCACATTAGACATTAGAATGCGAAGGTAAATTTCGCCGCATGACGCGACAGCATAATTGGCTCAGACGGGAAGTCGGGCGTTCATGGCGGTCACGAATTAGTAGCTGCGGGTTCGAATCCAGACGGCTTCTCTTTTTTTTTCAATTTTTTTTAAAGAAAATCTAAGACTATCTAAGTATTTTTAGTATTTAAACCGAGCAAAGCTCGGTGACCCAGGTACTATTCACTAATACAATAAATATGATAATGATAATTCAGCTATTGTACCGTTGTTCGATATTGCTAGCGTTTACGGATGGATGTTCTTTGTAGAAGTCTATCTGGAGAAGTAAAATAATTAACTTATGTCATCTGTACTTACCGGTTTCAGTAAACCCACAATTCCAGCAGACTGTTCCAACAAAACAGCATGTATTGCAACTGCTTAAGGGTGCTATTTTACAAAAAATATGCTATGCAACTTTGAATAAGGCTGTTTTCACCGTATAAAAGCATAGCTTAGTTGATCTCGTTTCTACAAGTGCTTTGCTTTGTATATGATTGGTGGATATCAAACGCACCCATAGCATCGTAGCGGAGCACACCTCTGGTGAAAAATCAACCATAAGTTGTTGCAACACAACAGGCTGTTATTTTGGAATATTTTAGTTATTTTGGTCTGCTGGAATTGTTGGTGTACTGAAACTGGAATAGATGGAATATGCTCCTTATTTTCTTGCCTGTCGACAGCAGCCCAAATTGAATAGTCCGAGATCCCAGAGCTCCCAGACGTCACCTATTTTCTGATTAATGAAATGTGGACGATTGAGTAGAGTTAGTATGTAAGTACTAAGAACACATGCTTACTCGCTAACTTGCTTAGACGGCCAATTTTGAGATATGGGGTACTGAAGGTACATACAAACATTACTTACTTCACGTATTTTCTAATAAGTGATTTTCACGTATGTTGTAGGCAACATCCTTAAAAACAAGGTTCCAATACTCCCAGACACTTTCCGTCAGCCATTTTGCTTAACAACTCCAAAATAATAATTTAACTTCACTTAAATTCTCATGCTCCTTTTGTAAATATGTTCGTCAGACAACTATTTTGTTGCTTTTTACAATAAGATAGACCAATCTAAGGGGGCAATCATCCCCTAAACTCAATTTGATGATTCGTTCATTCTAATAGAACCACCCTACTCTACCCCTGGAGAGGGTGGGGTTCATAAAGAATGTTCACTGGGTAAAAAAAAGGCATAACATGTGGTACTCGTTGCGTACGGTAAGGTTAGGTTAGTAGGGCCCTGTGCCTTCTGTGCTAGGCCGAAGTTCAGTAGGCAGTAAAGGGCAATGTTTCCATGTTACAGGACATAGGGATAAAATATTTTATATCTCCGAGTGACGAGCGCAGGGCAGTGCTAGGTAATGATTTGGACTCTACATATTCCAATAGGTGCGTATCACTGTTTTGTTATGGGCAGAGCAGGCTTGTTGCTTACCATCAGCCGCATGTCCTGCTCGTCGCGTCAGTATATACTATAAAAAATACCGCTTAAGGTCCAACTGCCGTAATAGGCCTCTTAATAAAAAGTTCCTTTTTTACCTATCGCATTCCACACCTAGTCCCTAGCTCATCGTCTTCGTTTTATTAGAATGAACGGCTACTCACCATGTGAGGGAAATCCCCTCTCAATGCGTCCATACCTCCAACTGGTGCTACCGCCTCTACGGTAACATCGTAACACCGATTCGTTGCGTTGTAAAATTTATTATATTTAGTTGTTACATGAGTTTTGCAAGTGTAAGGCAGGAGGTACTGGTACTCGAAGCATTCTACAAGAAAATATCAATAAATTAAAACTATTTCCGAAGGTATTGTTATTATGCTGAAATTACATAATTTTGTTATCAGTTGAAGAGTTTTGTGACGTTTCAAAGTGCATGTTGAGTGAATAAAGATTCTTCTCGATCTTGATTTTCATCGATCGAATCGATAATTTCCCAGTCATGAGTTCTATGATTCCCTGTCAATGTGGTCCATTGAGGAGGACGCCCATTAATTAAACGTTAATTTTACGTTTAGATAACGGGCGTAGGTTCAAACCCGGATTGCACCACTGAGTGTGTAAGTTTCTAATGAGGCTTTTTTAAAATTAAAAAATACCTATGAGTAAAGGCCGATTTAAACTGAACGAACATAGAGCTAGAGCTGGAACAAGAGCATTCTTTCTCGATCTTTTAGTGTAAACGAAAGATCGTTCTTAGCGTTTTCCATATTATATATTTCATAGAATCTTTGCGAACGCAAACAAAACAACGAAAGAATGCTCTACGTTTGTTTACACCAAATGAATTTGATACAGTGGGGATAGAATGAGCATTCGCTCGTCTGATGTAAATCGGCCTTAACAGATTGGAGACAAAATAAATCAAAGTTCTGTCACTAAATGGAACAATAACCTCAAAAATTTGATTTTGATTTATGAATTGATTTAATTTTCTGTGAACGTTCATTTAATAAATGTCAAAGTCGATCATTATCTAGCGAAGTAAAACAGCAAATAAACTATTACTGATCAACCATTGAAATAAAACGCAGAAAAGACGATGAAAGTATAAAGCATTTGGAAAGACCTTGACTTTGTCGTTATGAGAGATGGTCGTAAATCTCTGCAATGGGTAACCTATACGAGTAAATGGTGGACTATAATCGTACTAAGCAGCCTGTTTTACACTCATATGCTGAGATTCAGGATCTTCTTTCACAAGAATAGAGTCAACCATATTCAGATAACGAGCCATATCGGCAGATTACGAATGTCCTCGAAAAATGTCCTTCTTGAAACATGCTGGTTTCTTTGCAATGTTTTCTTTCATCGTTAACGCCAGTAGTAAAAAAATGGCAGTCGTAGATACGATAGAAGTGAAAACTTTTAACTCAGAATTTGATAGCACACTTTGGAAACTACGCGGGTGAAACCGGAGGACACTGCTGGTTTGGAATAAATATTCAAAGCACTGTTATCTAGATAAGTCTAAAGGTAGCGGTTCGCGCCGCGACCGCGACGCGAGACCGAGACCGGAGACCGAGACCGGAGACCGCGACACATGTCTCGGTCTCTGAGGTGTCGGTTCGCGCCGCGACCGCGACACGAGACCGAGACCGGAGACCGCGACCGGAGACCAAGACAGGCACTTGACATTATGAAATTGTATGGGCGCCAATTCGCGCCGCGACCGCGACACGAGACCGAGACCGGAGACCGCGACAAGTGTCACGGCTGCTTCAGTATGGGGAGTCTGTCGATAGAGTCAGTTGTGTTTTGTGGATCACAATGGAAAACCAAGTTGTAGAACTTCTATTGGAGGAGGAAGAAGACGATGATTTGCTCTTATATTATTATTACAAATATAAAACTAAAAGAAGATTACCTATTAGGGAATTACATATAAGTAGAGGCTAAGAAGGATCATTTTCGCTATTAGTCAAGAAACACCTAATGTTTGATGACAATAATTATATTCAGGAAGTATTTTCGGTTGAATAAAACACAGTTTGATTATATATTAAATTTATTGAAAAAAACAATGCATGAAAAAGAAAAAATATTGATGAAAGAAAAATTAGCACTAACTCTCACAAAAATTAAAACTTAATTTCTTACGACATTCGGAATCTGTAATGTATAATAATAAAGGTAATTGTTTGTAGTACTTTTAATATTTTAAGGGTTCAGTATCTCGAAAGGAAAAAACGGAACCCTTACAGGATCACTTTGTTGTCCGTCCGTTCGTCTGCCTGTCAAGATTTTTTTTCTCAGGAACACGTAAACGTAACAAGTTACAATTTATATCATGCACTCAAATTTTTTGTCCCTTGAAGCCGTGACAAAATCGAACTTTTAAGACAATGCAATCAAAAGATACAGCGGTCTATGCCGCAAATTTCGACACTTTTTTTATGTGAAAACATTTTTAGTACAATTTACACACACTGAATTTTCGTGAATGAAGATCATCGTCACGCTCGGAAGTGAAAGAAATGTTCGGGTGAACTCGAGACCGCCGAATGGGGAGCCTATTAAAACGCATAACTTTTTGTTCCTAATTTACTTTGTCATAATGAATGTAGCATAATGTATAGTGTCATAATGCAACTTTCGCAAAATCATTTTATGGCGTCATGTGTTTTAAGCATAACAATCTATTGTACTACATTAATTTTTTTCCCTAATTTACTTTGTCATAATGAATGTAGCATAACATAAATATAGTGTCATAATGTAACTTTTGCATAATTGTTTTTTGGCGTAATGTGTTTTAATCATAAAAATGTATTGTACTACATTCAATTCGACTGTTGCTCAGACGCATTTAGGCATTTTTTAATTATTTGTTGTGCTACGTAATATATAACCAGGTTATATAGGGTCCAGATCTGACTCGGAGCACCCCGACTCCACCTAGTCTTGTCGCTACTACCCCTAGAGTGTATTTAAAAATGCGGGAGCCAGAAGCTCAGGGCTGACTGCAGAGCTTCTGGCGGGAGCCCACCCGGAGTCAAAAAGTGCACCATATGTCTTAGGTGTATGTAGGTTTTTAAGTCTTAAAAACGTTATGTCTACATAAATTATTACAAAAATTGTTATACTACTGCATAGTCCTGCATAGATATTCCATTAAATAAGTAGATACCTACATTACGAATAATAAATATTGTTGTCAAAGTACCCACCCGCATTTCACACACCCACGTATTTTATTTAAATAATGTTGCTACAGTCCGCTCTTTGCACTTGTTTTTTAGTTAGGTGTTTAAAGTTTATGCCTTTGATCATTATGTTTAAGTATTGTTATGTTTTTCTCAATGTGTGCCTTTATCTGTATGTTATATATGGCTATGCGTTTAAACATTATGCTAAGTTATCGTTATGTCATATATGGTTATGCTAGTTAAAATTATGCGAAGACAGTTATGCGTTTAGTTGATATGGTAAATTATCATTAGTCCTAAAAACGTTATGCCTACCTAAAATAGGACAAAAATGTTATGCCACCCCATATAGACCCACCGAATGTACTAGAGCGAGAGAGAAACAGCTGCTGCTGCTGTCTGGCTGCTGTCACTATCTTCTTTTTTAATTTATTCTTGGCCGTGGATATTAGTCCTTCTGCCGCATCTGTCACTGTCGTGTCGCTATGTTCACTACGTAATGTTTAAGTACCTGGGTGACCGAGCTTTGCTCGGTTTTTTGAAATTATATTTAGGCAGATACAATTTAAGAAATGCATTAAAATTCGTTACGTAGTTTGAAAGATCTAAGGATACATAGGTACATAAAAAAAAACGAAAAAAAAATAACGTGGTCAAATGCGAGTTGGACTCGCCCATGAAGGGTTCCCTTGCAGCAAGTAACATAATATACATAGTACACATAGTTCTTGTAGTTCGTTATAGCTTTGATCGAAGTTTCATTAATAGTGTATTTTATGACGGATTTTAAAAAAACTACTTATCAGATCGAGTTCAAACTAATTTTCGTTGGTAGTTTACATGGTAATGTACATCACATATTTTTTTTAGATTTTTCATTATCTTACTTTAGAAGTTAGAGGGGCGGGGACACACATTTTACCACTTTGGAAGTGTGTCTCGGGCAAACTATTCAGTGTATACGAAAATGATTTTAGAAACCTCAATATCAATTTTGAAAACCTATCGATAGACGCCCCACACGTGTAGGTACGATGAAAAAAAAATTTTTGAGTTCTCGGTATGGGGGACAACCCTAGTTTTTCTTTTTTTTTTTTAATTTTTTTGTTCAAATCTTAATGCGGTTTACAGAATACATCTACTTACCAAGTTGCAACAGTGTAGTTCTCATAGTTTCGGCAAAAAGTGGCTGTGACATACGGACGGACAGACAGACAGACATGACGAATCTATAAGGATTCCGTTTTTACGTTTTACGAAACCCTAAAAATGAGAAGTAATCATCAGGATTCGAACCGCGGTCCCTTGATACCGAGGGCGGAGTTTTACCGCTTGAGCCATTTAACCTTTGAACATAGTGGCGAAATTTGTTATCGTATTCTAATGATATTCTAGGAGTCTAGTCTAGTATTCGGTGTACGGGTTTGAACTCTGAAACTCTCTCTCAAATTATGATTCTGGATGTTGCCAGGAGGTGTATTGGTCCATTTTTTACAGGGGGTGCCCCAAACATGTAGTGAAGACATGCTTTGGTATCATTATAAAAAATTGGCAGTCACAGGAACTGCCGTGAAGAAAAGAAGAATGAGAAGTGAGAGAGAAAAGAGAAGTGAAAACTAATAACTCAGAATTTGATAGCTTACTTTGGAAACTACACGGGTGTAACCGGAGGGCGTGGCCTGGCCATCATGACATGGCCATCTATTGGCTGACGCATTTCTAAATGGCCAATAGCCATGGTCCCGAGTTTACCCGAAGATTTCTTATCAGACCCGAGCATGATGCTAGAATCCAATTCACAACTCACGAAATATCTGTCTAGGTGCGCCTAAAGAAGTTTTCACTTCAATAACTGTTTTAGACACAATATCATTCATTTTTATTTGTTAAATAATTCAAAAGTATCTAATAGTTATTTCTTATTTTAGTTTTCACTTCTGCTGTTATGCACACACTTTTTTCCGGTTATTGGCAAATGGAGAAACATATGCGTCGCTATCATTCGCATTTCGTATATCAATCACCTTGTTACATTTCTCAAATAGTCAAAGAGGTGTTGAAACATTTGAAGATTGTTTTAGTGCCAATTTTAGTGCCTATGCCAAAAGAAAGTGACTTTAGGTTGATATCTAAAGGCTTTTGGGATAAATGGCAATTCCACAATAGGGACTGGGTAAAAATACATCATCCTAATTAGTCCGTCTGCTTGATCATGGAAAAATATTGGACACGTATTTTTTGTTTTTTCATAATATTAAAAATCGTCAAAGATATAGACCATCAAACTTCGAGAGTGGGGGGTCGCGACGTCACTCGTGAGTAAAAATCGTACTCACAAGTGACGTCACACGAAACTTCGAAGCGCTGTATCTTCGTAATTTTTTGTTTGTGAAACAAAAAAAAATACGTGTACAATATTTTTTGGCAATCTAACTAACGGGCTACTTAGTTTTTTTTTTGAGGATTGTACCCTATGGCACAGGCGCTATTAACGGAAAACACGTCAGAATAAGGGCCCCTGAAAACAGTGGATCGTTATATTTTAATTATAAGGAATTTTACTCGATTGTTCTCCTGGCTATTGTAGACCATCATTACAAGTTCAGTAGACGACGTAGACGTTGGCTCTTACGGCAAAGAAGGAGATAGTGGAATATTTCAAAAGTCGGAAATGGGAAAAAAATCATGAAAAAATAATTTAATTTTCCAGAATCAAAAAATCTACCGAATTCGAACTTAATATTACCACATTTTTTAGTTGGAGATGAAGCATTTAGTTACGCTAGACAAGTCGCCAAAACGATTTAAGCAAAGAAATATTTAACTATCGCCTTTGTCGTGCTAGATGAGTATCGGAAAACGTGTTCGGTTTGCTGTCTCAGGCGTTTAGAATATTTTACACCCCTATCGGCATAGCACAAGAAACATGCACAGATATGATCTTAGTTGCCTGTTGTTTGCATAACCTATTAAGAGACGGATTTTTGGAATACACTCAAATGCCCGTACATCGATGGAATCAAGAAGAAAATTTACCTTCAAATTTAGTTTCATTACGTGGAACCGGAGGGTTTTCGAATAGCAACGGACTAGACATTAGAGCAAAATTAACCGATTTCTTTACGCCACAGCAAGGAGCCGTAGAATCGCAAATACAACGTGTCACACGGCTTGCCTAAGTTGATTCCATCTATGTTAAGTAGTATGTGCGTATGTCTATGCAGAATAAATAAATTTTAAAAAACACACCTATTTTATTTAAGGTTTCACCCACAGAAATCCAAATAATAAGTATTTAGATTTCTGTGGTTTCACCTATACTCCTCCAAATTTTGTCCTTCAGATGTTCGTCCCTGTGGGAGTCTAGTTGTGAATCGTATATCAAGGGGTGCTGTCTGATTAGCTCAATCAGCGCTTTACAATTTTCATTAGAAAAACTAGTCAATTATAGTAACTGCTCGATAAGTCTAAGCTTGAAGCTCACTGATCCTTTGGACTTTGACTCAAGCACATAATTTGAAAACCACCAAACTTATTTATGCGGTTTGGCGGGAAGCTAAGTTTTGGCGGGAAACGTAGGTACTTTCAAAAGCCAGAGGTTTTCGCCGTTTATTTGAATTCCGTATACATAAATCATCGCAGTTACTACAGACAGGCTTTCATGCAAAAGTTTTTCTAAAATTTTGATTTTAGCTTACGATTTTAACGACGAGGTCGAATGCGTGGTTTGGTGTACTAGTGGCGCCATCTAGTTTATTTTGGAACGGACTAATCGAGCAAGAAACTGTAAAAAAAAACAAATTAATTGTTGTATGGGAGCCCCCGTTAAATATTTATTTTATTTTATTTTTAGTATTTATTGTTATAGCGGCAATAGAAATACATCATCTGTGAAAATTTCAACTGTCTAGCTATCACCGTTCTTGAGATACAAACAGACAGTCTTGGTGACAGACGGACGGACAGACGGACGGACAGCCAAGTCTCAGTAATAGGGTTCCGTTTTTACTCTTTGGGTACGGAACCCTAAAAACGGTGGTCGAATGTATAACCTCCTCCTTTTAGGAAGTCGGTTAAAAATATGCCTCTGACGATGCGCCGTTGACAAAAAGTATTTTTAATAAGCTTTTGTCCTAGCGTAATCAGCGGTGTATCGACTGGATATTACACGCATGCTTTTCCAGCGCGACACGAGACACTACTTGACCGGGGCGGCGACCGTCTCGATGTCTCCGGTCTCGCGTCTCGGTCTCCGGTCTCGGTCGCGCGTGCGAACTGGCGCCCATACAATTCCATAATGTCAAGTGCCTGTTGTGGTCTCCGGTCGCGGTCTCCGGTCTCGGTCTCGTGTCGCGGTCGCGGCGCGAACTGGCGCCCATACAATTCCATAGTGTCAAGTGCCTGTCGCGGTCTCCGGTCGCGGTCTCGTGTCGCGGTCTCGTGTCGCGGTCGCGGTGCGAACTGGCACCCATACAAAGCTATAATGTCAAGTGCTGTCGTGGTCTCCGGTCTCGGTCTCGTGTCGCGGTCGCGGCGCGAACTGGCGCCCATACAATTCCATAATGTCAAGTGCTTGTCGCGGTCTCGCGTCTCGGTCTCCGGTCTCGGTCTCGTGTCGCGGTCGCGCGCGCGAACTGGGGTCCATACAATTCCATAATGTCAAGTGCCTGTCGCGGTCTCGCGTCTCGGTCTCGCGTCGCGGTCTCGTGTCGCGGTCGCGGCGCGAACTGGCGCCCATACAATTCCATAGTGTCAAGTGCCTGTCTTGGTCTCGGGTCGCGGTCTCCGGTCGCGGTCTCGCGTCGCGGTCGCGGCGCGAACCGCTACCTTAAGCTTGGCCAGCTAGACTAGATAATAATTAGCGTAATTGTAACAATGGTAACACGACAGCTATGTAAAAATGGGTTGTTTGCATTTTTAGAAAACTATGGTCCCGAGTTCACCCGAGGATTTCTTTCCCGAGCGTGACGCTTGAGCTCAACTCACAGCCCACGAAAAATCTGTGTGTGGTGCGCCGAAAGGAGTTTTTATTTTAAGATAAATTTTATGAAAGTGAATACTTACTTTTTTCGTATTTTCGGTCAGTTTTGTAATAATCTTTATCTAAAGGATCTTTGACTTTGAGTCTGAAAATAAATAAAATAATGTGTTAGTTACGAGTATTATACATTGCAAAAATATTTTAGTTTTGTATTCATCTGCAGCCTGCAGACGTCCACTGCAGGACACAGGCCTCCCCCAATGATTTTATATTTAAGTATATAATTTTTTATTTGATAGTTTTGTATTAATATTTTTTTATATAAATTTTTAATTGGTAGTGTGGCTGTAGCCAAGAATTATTATGCAAACTACTATGTTCCGGCTGGAAAGGTAATGTTTCCAGAGAAACTACAAGACAAAGAGATGAATCCTCTTGTATAACTTAGTTACGCGAGCAGCAGAGAGCAGAGTGTTAAGTGATCATTTGAACTTTTTGGCAAATAACAGCATGGTTTAGGGTAGGCATGTTGTTTACCATCAGTTACAATGTCTTGCTCGTCCCGTTACTCCTTAATAATAAAAAAATGTCAGTCATAGGAAGTGAAAACTTATAACTCGGAATTTGATAGCTTACTTTGGAAACTACGCGGGTGAAACCGGAGGGCGTAGGCATCAGCATGGCCATCTAGAAATGCTGATGCTGACCCATTTCTAGACGGCCAATGGCCATGGTCCCGAGTTTACCCGAAGATTTCTTATCATTCATGAGCGTGACGCTAGAATTCAATTCACAGCCCACGAAAAATCTATCTGTGGCGCGCCAAAATGAGTCTTCACTTCAAAAAACAGCACACCAGTAAATGGCGTTCGCGAAGCGAGTTTGGCGTGAATTTTCTTGCCACTGTAAATTATAGTTATGGCCGACGAGTTTAGGCACATTATGCTAATTTTCTAAGCTTAGGTAGAGTCAGTGCAGTAGTAGAGCTTCGCCTAACTTACTCTTCATCCAAAATTTTACAATCGACGCAGCATACTATAGGTTCTCTCCCATCAAACGAACATATCTGAAAAAAAAAATCCAATAGAGCTTTTTTAAAAATGACACGACTTATTCTCGTATATTATTTAATAACACTGTTTTATTTGATAGGTAAGAGTTACTAAAGTTAAAAAAAAACTTCTACTAAAAGCCACAATAAATGACAATTATAAACTTGCATTCTTCTCTCTTACAATTTATTGACGAGTGCTTACTTAGCAGAGTATGCAAATATTTAATGCACTCGCCCAAAACTGATATTCCAAAATGCCAACGCCTCCAACAAATTTTCGTAAAAATCAGGTCATGAAACTATGGAAAACATTGCTTGAGATGGTATTGGTACCTAAAGGATATGATGTGAGTAGATATCTTATACCTTTAAACGAGCAATTTTTGTATATACCTAAATATATATAGAATCTGAATCTCGGAAACATGAACTGATTTTCATGAAATTATGTTTCGGGAACGCTAAATCGATCTACTAGGTTTTATTTTTGAAAAACCCATATTATTAGTTTTTAGACAATGAAAAACTGTCACATTAGGTAGACATTACAATGCGAAGGTAAATTTCACCGCGTGGCGCGACAGCATAATAGCTCAGACGGGAAGTCGTGGGCCCATGGCGGTCGCGGACCGTGTTCGAATCAAGACGGCTTCTTTTTTTTTCAAGTATTCTTTTTTTTTGAGAAAATATATTACTTGGAGCGTTGTATCTGTACGTATCTAAGTATATTTAGTATTTAAACCGAGCAAAGCTCGGTCACCCAGGTACTGTATATTATATGAGTATTACATCCGTTAGGTACCCATGACATTATTTTTACGAAAATGGAGTCAAACGTCTTGATTGGAGGCGTTGGCGTTGTGGAATACCAGTTTTGGGCAGTTGCACTAAGTATTTGCTTGTTCCGCCACATTCATGTTAAATAGGTAGCTAAAAATATAATAGTAAGACTAAATGTTTAAATGTACAGATATTCACCGGTGGGCCACCTTTTGGGCGGTCATACTCAAATGATACACATCTCCGCATGTTCACGCACGTACCCACAGCATTCATCCATTCACAAGGACTGCCTGAAAAAGATATAAACACACATTTTATCTATTAATAAATATTTTACTCTCAAAAAAACAACAGATAATAAATAAACAAACAACAAGACTTTAATTTAAAAATTAATACGATGGAAGTATTATTTTGGTTGAAATAACAAAAATCGTACCACCGATTTCGATAATTATAGGCAATTAGTGTAGCCAGCTGGCTCATATTACACTATATTGTTATTCAAGATTTATATTATTAAGTATTACTTAAAAGCAAGTAATTTAGAGTCTCTGTATGTGCAGTCGAATGGAGAAACGTCCCCCTTTTTTGGAAATCGGTTAAAAATATTTAAAATTTCGAGAAAACTGTTGAAAAATTAAAAAATATATATAGCGTTAATTAACTAACCATAAGAAAAAAAAACAAACAAATGGGCAATTTACCGCCAAATTTAGAATAAAACTTTTTACATCTATCTTATGAAACTAGTTCTTTATTATAATAAAAATAACTCTATACTATACACGCGTTTTATTTTAAATATGTACATACTTTTTGTATATAGAAAACCCAGGCACAGTAGGTACACATAATATTTGTATTCATCTCACAAATATTATGTTTTATTTCTAACAAGTTTTCAACATTTTTTGTCCAATCTAACATTCTATTACTAAGGTACTAAGAATACTGAATACTGGGTCAAGAATATACATTCTAATAATAAGTAATTACTCTGTTAGGTAGAATCTGAAAAAATATTGTACACGTATTTTTGTTCTATCAAATTATAATTATTCAATTATTATTAAAAATCGACATATCGACGAAGATATTATATTTAAAGTTCCTGAGCTGTGACGGGTTGTGACGTCACTTATTCGTAAAAATCGTGCCATGAAGTGGCGTACCTCGAAACTGCTATATACATATATAGATAGTGTTTTCGTCATTTTTTGTTTATGAAACAAAAGAAAAAAATATGTGTACAATATTTTATCGTTACCTACTCAATTAACCCAATTGACATTAATAGGACCTCATATTATATGTTCTAATGATGTTAGATATCAGGTAATCGCCATTTATCATAATATTTTCGAATCAACTTTTTGTCTCGTTTGAAGGCAACAAATTTAATTTGCTTTTTTTTAGTTATTTCAGTGTTTGTTGGTAATTTTATCTACTACGGTCGGCCGTAGTAACTTACCTCTTAGTGTTCTTTTATAACACTTGATTTAAAAAAAAACATAATTTGATTTTTTGAGCATTAAATTTGGCCATTGGTATTTGGTATAATTGTTTTTCATTAATGTAAACAATAATAATGTGAAATTGGTAATCCTTCAATAGGCAGTTCAGAGTGGTAAATTAAGAAATTACCTAATTGTAAAGTTTTTTATCAACTTGTCATAGAATATTTGCATGCCGTAAGGTTGATTATGGAGTTCTCAATGTAAACATCTCTTAAGATCTTATTGTAATTACCCATTTTCGAAAATAAAGACATTCATTATTTATTATTATTATTATTGATTTTAACGTCCATCTTTAAATTTTTTTTCTGAATAACGGAAAAATCAACTTCAATTTCAAAATCAGATTCACACAGTATACGACTTAAAAAAAAACGAATAAAATACAATTAAACGATGTATGTATAGACAACGATGTATGTACAGTCGTCGAATAGACAACGCCTGGAAGAGCTACTGGTCCATGAAAGAGCTAATGAAGGGAGAACTTCCGATCTCCCTGAAGCGCAAACTGCTCGACACATGTATCTTGCCCATCCTAACCTACGGTGCGCAGACTTGGTCGTTAACTAAAGCTCAGAAGTTCCGCCTCGGAGTTTGCACACGAGCAATGGAACGCAGTATTTTAGGGGTTAAAAGACAAGACCGTGTTCGCAACACCATATTGCGTTCCATTACAGGTGTAACAGATGTAGGATTTAGGTCTGCCAAGCTTAAATGGGAGTGGGCGGGTCATGTGACCAGAATGCACCCCGATCGGTGGGCTCGGGTTTCTACAGAGTGGACACCATCGGCCAGTCGACCCCAGGGTCGTCCTCCAACGCGATGGAAGGACGAGCTCGGAGCGTTTAAAAATGATTGGACGATGGTAGCTCAGGACCGGATAAAGTGGAGGGAATTGGACCTTAGCCCAGCAGTGGGACGACTCAGGTTAAACTAAAAAAAATGTATTTTTATTTATTTATTTTTGTTCAGTTTACAAACTCTGTCGACCTACTTAGATAAAACTTACATAGGACTATGGACTATAGTGGCCGGCAAACAAGTTGACCCAAAATTGACGTGGAAGGGGAAAGTTCGCGCATGTACACTTCCACCAAAGAGACCTTAAAAACGTTTCTGCGCAGCCATGCGCAGCTAACTTCATTGGGTCAACTTGTTTGCCGGCACCTATACCTCTGAAGTACGTAGGTACCTAAGCTATAACCTACCAAACAGTAAAACAATCTTCAGTATCGCTTCACAATTGGCGGAGCCATCGCGTAATGTAGGGTACCTATAATAAAACATACAGCCGAATGGAGAAATTCGACCATGTTTGAATGCCTGATAATTATTTTAATGATTAAACTAATGAAATAATGATGAAATTAATGATGAAATTAATGATATTTTAATGATATATTAATAACTAGCTGAACGCGCGCGCGTTGCTACGCCATCTATCGAAAATTGGGCGTACCAATTCAAATTTTGAACAAATTCAGTTAGTTTAGGTTCTAATGACGCAACCTTTAAAATATGACATTATGCTGTCACGCAACGAAAGCTCTCAAAAAACAATATTTTTTCCCGTTTTTGTTACATTTTTCATTCATGCTCGGCTCCTGTTGATAGTAGCGTAATGTTAAATATCCTATAGCCTTCCTCGATAAATGGACTATCCTACAAACAAAGAATCTTTCAATTCGGGCCAGTAGTTCCGGAGATCCTTGCGTTCAAACAAACAAACAAACAAACATACAAACAAACTCTTCAGCTTTATAATATTAGTATAGATTAAACAATCTATCGAGACTATGTCTTTTATCACTAAACCAGATTTTTTTTTTTAAATATTGGCAAACCTCAAAAGCATTTTAGATAATATCATCCAAATCTAAAATATAGTCGGGAGTTCCGCACATTATATTAAACAGGCAGCGTCTCGCGGTTTCATCTGCGTAGTTCCCGTTCCCGTAAATTTGCCGGTATGAAAAGTAACCTAAATATTACACATAGGTTACTTATAAAAACCCAATCTCAACCCAACCGTTCCGAGGTGATTGAGCAAGAAACATCTAAACATTCTTACACTCAAACTTTCGTATTTGTAATATGTAGATATTAGTAGGATCGCCTGTAGTGGATCCTGTAGTGGTAGGACACTTAGTAGAGTCCGCCTGGGGAAGTACCACACCTTCGCCAGTTATTCTGCCGCCAAGCAGTAATGTGCAAACATTACTGTGTTCCGGTTTGAAGGGCAATGTCTCCAGAGAAATTACAGGACTTAGAGATAAATAACATCTTAGATCTCTGGGTGACGAGCGCAGTGCGGTGCTAGGTAATGATTTGTGCTCTTCATGTTCCAATAGCTGCGTGTCACTGTGCTGTTATGTGGCAGGTATGTTGCTTACCATCAGGAACATGTGCTGCTAGTCTCGTCACTCTTTATTTAAAAAGAAATATCGCAACATATTGTAATCTTACCTTCTGGTTTGTCAAAAGCTTGGCCTTTCACAACACACACATAACTAAAAACTGCAGTTACTGATATAACAAACCGCATTTTGGTTCTAATTAATTACCTAAATTAACTTTTTAATCAAATTTAACTGTTTTAATAAAATTAGGTTAATATGCAACTAGGTGATTTGTTATACATTTCTAATTATCACAATTTTGAGGATTAAATTATAATTTTATTGATCTACGATGAACAAGCACGATGGCTCGACCATGACTAAGGAGCAATGTATTTATTTGACTTGCAAAACCTGTTACACTTAGTTATTTTCCATCGTACGTCTTACCACAGAAAAAATAGAATTAGTCAAGCTGAACCGTTAAGAATGAGGATTTATCTTAAACTATTATTTTTTTAATTTGTTTTAGTGTTGCCTGCGATTGGTATTCCTTCATGGCTTCGAGAAACGTTTTTTATATCAGTTGAAAAACTTCATATCACAAGTTTAGTAGTGATGTGCTGGATCGTTAAAAAAGTATATCCGCGGATACGGATACGGATCATAACTTTCTTACAGTACCCGGCGGTAAATATTGCCCATCGACCTTTAGAAAGAGACTGAGATTTTTTGTCTTATTTTAAAAGGGATCTCATAATTGTATATACTTACCTAATATTTATTTCAATATTTTACTGAAATTATCACAAACATTTAAACTCAATTTATCACGTTATTAAATATATTTTAACTTATATTTTATAAAACAACTACCTCATCATCATCATCATCAGCCTATCTTAGTCCACTGCTGGACATAGGCCACACCCATGGCTCGCCACCCAGTCCTATCCTCGGCTATACGTCTCCATCCACTGCCTGCAGAAAACTACAAAACACAAATGTTCAAATTTATCATAATTTTAAGTATAGGTTACAAAGATTTGTGATTGATCTCATTTTAATAGTTGATTTTGTACTTGTGAGTTATGTATCTACTACTATTGGTATGGTATACTTACTACTCACTACGATATTTGTTTGCAATATAAAGCAGTTAATTAAATTTCACACAACTTAATTTTAAACAAAGGAGGAGACTTCGTATTATTTGACATAGATAATTTTACAAACAATTTTGTAATATCTGACGGAAAAAAAATCTAGGCCGTGATATAAAAAACAAAATATCTAATTGAACTAAACTAATTGTCAAATGTAATTGTAAACGTTAATAAATGAGCGAAAAATGTAATTTCAAAACATGACAAATTTGGGATAACTGACAATCACTGTTTAAACTAGACAACAGGGAGGTATTATTATGTTACAGCAAAAGGTCGTAAAATACTAGTCCCCCCCCCCCCTTGCAACAAAACAACTATAATTGAGTACATCAAATATACCACTTCTATAATATAAATATACTGTTAGGTAAGAAATATAATTATTCTTGGAATGTTCAAACAATTAAAATAAGAAAAAGCTAATGCGATGGATGGCAACATTACCTTTGATGAGATATCTTGGTGGACATTTCACACACTAACTAACCCCAAACTGAGCAAAGCTTGTACTATGCAGGCAGAAAGATGATATTTAGAATACTTATAAATATAATAAGTAGTCGTATCTTTCAGATGTAATAAAAGCTTGTTCTTGAAATGTTTTTTTTTTCAATAACGCTTGTCTACGTCTAAAAGTTATTATTTACGTTTTTATTTATAATCTTAATCACGAATGTAAAGCATTTTTTCGTTTAACTTATCCAAAATCGAATTGTAAATCTGTAAATCCTGGCTAAAATAGACATTCCAACGACACAATAAGTCTAAAAAGGCTGAATAAATTCAAAAAGCGTTAGCCAAATCGGATTTAGGGCAATAATCCTAAAAGCCCGTATTGAATGGCCGTCTACAGCGCTACGTTAAATATTCAATATTTTTTGGTTACTTTGCTTGATCAAAAATACATCTGATGTTTAATCCCACTATTTTTAAAACACAGGAAAAAATGTAATGCACATCTTTACTAATATGATAAACGTGAAAGTTTGTGAGTATTTATGAATATGTGATACTCTTTCATGTAAAAACTACTGAAGGGATCTGGATAAAATTTGGTACGTACCAAATTTTACTGTTTTACCCACGTAGGTCCCGTTGCCATTATTTTCCCGGGATAAAAGTAACATTTGTGTTCTTCCAAACTATAATCTACATGTGTTCCAAATTTCTCTACTGGGTTCATTGTCTTTGCTCCCACCTAAATTGTTGTATCTCCAAAATAATGATTTTACAGGAGAGCGTTTCATTGCATTGGTGTACCTATATATTTTTTTACTGGCATTTTACAAAAATGAACAAGAAATGACGATTTAAATTTCGTCTTTGTAACGCTCTCCTGTAAAATCACGATTTTGGAGATACAGCAACGTACATGGGAGGCATCGATATATGTATAGCACAACCGCATTGAAGCCAGAAATTAATAGAATATGAAGAATCAGATTAGGTACATCTTTATAGCACAAGCGAATAGAAGCCAAAAATGAAAAGAAAAAGATTTTCATCAGCTCACTATTTTTTACTTCATTGTAAAAATTAAGAATAAAACAATTTGTTAAATGCGAGACATATTGCACTCGAAGAGGGCAGTTTGTATGGGTAAATTTTTTAAATGTTTTGTATATTTACTTATCTTTTCTTAACTCCAAACAGCAATCAAAATGTTTGTAATTGTATTTTAGTTAAATCTCGGCAATACTCACTCCCTAATGTCACTACTACAGCCTCGAAGTATCGGGAACTCGCTCCACTATCTCATCACGGTAAATATTCTGTTACTAGCGGCCAGCCCCGGCTTCGCCCATAATACATGTGTAAATTATATTATGTATATTAGCACTCGGGTATTACGAACAAATCATATGGCCAAATATTTTTTGAAATCGGTCCAGTAGTTCCCGAGATAACCCAATAAACCCTTCAGCTTTATAATATTACTAGCTTTTGCCCGCGGCTTCGCTCGCGTTAAGCGTAATTATTAACTAAGTTGAGTTTCAAGTTTTCAAGATGTAAATTTCATGCAAATATCTCAAAGGAATAAAAAGTTTCATACAATCGTTCATCCCCTATTTAACCCCCTTGGGGGTCGAATTTATCAAAATCCTTTCTTAGCGGGTGCCTACGTCATAACATCTACCTGCATGCCAAAGGACAATGTCCATTTTTGACCCGCTAAAATAGTGGCCGTGTAGACATATGAGTTATATATTAAAAAATTGGTGATTTTTTGTTGTACTCGTGTGCGAAGTTATATAACTTTCTAACATTCCAAAATAAAATAATTTGCATTTGTTTAAATTAAACCTACCATTTACCAACAAAGGTGACTTGGAAAATATTGCAATAACGAAACGGTACCTGCGTTTCGTTTTAGTGATCCGCGTAAGATTGAAATTGAAAATGGATATTATGTATATCAATTTCTTTCACAATGTCGTTTATTTACTACTTTTACATAAAAATAACCATATATATAAATACGGCGACAAAGAAACTATCAAAGCTTTTTTT
Source organism: Ectropis crepuscularia (assembly GCA_963693475.1). Classification (NCBI taxonomy): domain Eukaryota; kingdom Metazoa; phylum Arthropoda; class Insecta; order Lepidoptera; family Geometridae; genus Ectropis; species Ectropis crepuscularia. The sequence goes on along the minus strand of OY856339.1, from coordinate 29,444,383 downwards.
GGTAATGTAAACGAGAAAAAAGGTGGCATGCAATTTTCACCAAATCCAAATTGGTCGCAGATCAAAGTCAAATTGACAAATCAAAAAAAAGTAAACAAGCAAAATGTATGGTTTTCTTCTTGTTTTAAATTGGTTTTAACAAAACTGGGAATTATGTGATTCAGTGCTCCTTGTTACTTACATAATTGTGGTAATAATTACATAAAACCATATATTGTTGTGATGGCTTGCTTGTGTTTTCTGATGGAAACCCTCGATTGTTATGAACCTTCTAAAACCACTGTCTCGAATACCAAAATAATGAAATATTTCTTATCTTCCTTTCTGTGACAATATTTCTATGCGAATGAAGTGTTCATACTCTACAGGAAATACGGGGATAGCGCTAAGTTGCTACAAAACCTATGCAATTACCAATTTTAAAACCCTGAGTTGCTTTTAGACACAAAAGAAGTTGAAGACAGACACAAGCTGAAGCAAATAAAATAGATATAATATGTATATTTTAGTTGAAAATGATAGGGGCAACCAGAAGAGGCCATCTGTCAGTACTGCTGTACTTGCATTGCAGAGTTCTTCGTGAGATTTCTAGGATGGCCAGACACCAGGACCACATAAATCCACGAGCAGAGTATTTTGGCTATGTAGTTGTTTTGGGCTATTAAATATATAAAGTTATTATTATATGTAAATATAATGATATGATAGCAAATAATATATTTTATTTATCCTCTCTTGCATTGGTTTGAATATAGATTCAGTAGAAAGATATCGGTGAACAGTATTATCTACACTGATTTAAGTATTTTTTCAGGAAACAATGATAGGATGAGCGAAACATGTACCTGATGGTAAGCAAGAAAACATGCTTGCCTTTAACAAGACACACTGTCTTGTGTCATAAATTATTAGAACATGAAGACAAGTCTACATCATCAGACCTAGCCCTGCACTCAGTTAGTTTAAGGCTTGTTTACCCTATGATAATTCCATCCGAGAACTATTTTATGGTAATCAGTTGGTAGTGAGAAGTACTATTACTCATATTTATTTTGATAAGAAATATGTTTTGAAAGATAATACCATAGTTCTGTATTTTCTTTTCGGTTCTAATCGAAAAGAAAACATAATTTTAATGTATTTTGACAGTAAACATAACCTTACTTTTGGTTTAACTGTAACTCATTTTTGGTATTTAGGAAATGAAAAACACCAACAGCAGACGTTTTTATAAGCATTAACAATCCTAATTAGACACTATTCATCTCTAAACACTTTCAGAATCAAAAAAATTTGGCCAGGTTTTTCAATGTATGGGACGTGGGCATTGTCCTTTCAGCTCGATCCCTCTAGTGGTTTGAGCTGTGCGTTGATAGATCACTAAGTCAGTCACCTTTGAGTTTTATATATATAGATAGATAGAAGATAGAAGATGTAAAATCGATCGTAGTTTTTGAGTTTTTAAGTTACCGAATGTGACCGGCGGGGTAATTTAACGGTTTTACTACATTTTTAGGAAGTTTCATGCAAATATGTCCAAGAGATATAAAAAATTTCACACAAACTTTCATCCCTTATTTCACCCCCTTCGAGACTGAAATTTGAAAAACGTTTTCATACGTGCTTCATGATTTTACTTGAACTTATTGTGTACGAAATTTCATGCAAATATCTCAAAGGAATAAAAAGTTTCATACAATCGTTCATCCCCTATTTAACCCTTGGGGGTCGAATTTATCAAAATCCTTTCTTAGCGGGTGCCTACGTCATAACATCTACCTGCATGCCGCATGCCAAATTTCAGCTCGATCCCTCTAGTGGTTTGAGCTGTGCGTTGATAGATCACTAAGTCAGTCACCTTTGAGTTTTATACTAAAACAATATTAAGTACCTATAGATAAGCATTAGTGTAGTAAACAGCCTTGACAGCAAGAGTGGTTGTCTAGATTTGTGTCCCTCATACATTATTTCAAAGTATTGCTTGTGTATGTTGTGTTATGATGATGTATACCTACGCTAAAATGTTCCGTTGTTCTGAAATTCGACAATTTTAATGAATACCTAACTTAGATATTTCCAATAGAAATTTACGATTTTCGAGCTAAATACTTTCCACGCGACTATGTCATGTCTCAGGAACAATTTGTATAAAGTTCGCTTCCAAACTTTGTAGGCAGGTGCGTCTGGAGAGAAAGCTATTAATATTTCAGGATTTTCGAACAGGGAAGCTAGGAGATGAATAGTGTAATTTTATTAGATAGCTACTTATCCTGGAGAAACTACGGACCTGAAAATACAAAATGCTCCTAAATAGATGCTTAATTAACGCTCTCGCAATAAAAAAGTGAGCAAAACTGTGATTGCAATGACACGGTTATTTTTGAGAAAATGCATTTTCGCGTAGGGCAATGGAGGAAGGTCGGAATTGGTGCTATCGGTTTCGACAGCAAGTGGCACCGCTTCCAACTAAAACCTCTTTCCTTACTTTCTTTACCTTTCATTCCTTTGGATTCCTTACCTTTGCCGCTTAGGCCAGGAACCAAGGGACGCTTTCCGCGAACGTGCCGTGGTTTGTTAGTTTCCCGGGCCCTCCTCTGGGGTATATCTCTGTCACGCTGTGACTATTCCGGGAACCTACCAGTAAGTGGGTGCCAAACGCCTCCGAGTCTGGACACTCGTGATCTCCCGATACGGGTCAGGTCTGTGATTCCACAGCGAACCACTGTGCACCGCAAACGGTGCAACGCAATACCGGCATTCCTCTTCCCCTGCAGTCACGCGACCCGGTCAGAACTGCTTTGGGCTTTTTGTGCTCGTGGTCGGAGAAAAATGTTTTTCCTTTTTCTTAACCAAAGTCTTATTACAACACTAGCGGCCCATTCCGGCTGCGCTCGGATATTATCATTTAAAGACTATTAATCGAAATAAAAACTATCATATCTCTCAAGTAAGACCAGACCGCTCACGGTGTGCCAATTTATTTTAAAATCGGTTAAGTAGTTTAGGAATCCATCGCGGACAAACATCGTGACAGGAGATTTATATATATTAAGATTATACACATAATATGTATGTATAGTAAAGTGAGGAACGTCCTTAAAAAAATATTTTCGTTGCGTTTTCGCATCTAAACGAATTAAGACATCTAAAAAATAAACAAACGTTATACCTATCTACAGAGATACCTACATTTTAAAGAATGAAATTAACTGCTCAAAATACTTAGTTATTCCACACAGGCGAATTTGTCCTCTTCCTTGCGTACTATACTTTGTAAGTTATTTCCCGAACATTAGACTAGCATCTAGTAAAACAATACAGAAAAAGTCAGGTAAATATTAAAAAAGCAAACCAACTTCGCACAGATTATCACACCAAGGACAATGTCTGCAGATAAATCTTGTAAACTTCCCGCTAACCGAGCAACTAGTATTTGTAAGAGCAAAAAGCTTCGCAAAGTGGTTGTTACAAATCTCGCAAGTTTTCTACAGTGGACGCAAATTGAACACGACTTCCCTTGTGGAGGAGTGGGGCAGGGCGACCCCCTAGGCCCCACAACGCTCCCCCGACTTCAGACAAGACTTGTTTAGTATCTGTTTATTGCTTAGTATCTATCAGGCTAAGTAGAAATGTTTTGTAAATACTAAATTTAGACTTTGATGTGCGAAGTAGCGTTAGATGTTCCCGTTTGACAGAGACCCTTATACATTTTAATTATAGAATTCGTCGGCGAAGTTGGCCGGGCAAGTTATTCTGCCGTCAAGCAGCTACAGTAGAACGCCGATTATCCAAATTAATTGGGACCGGTGTCGATTTGGATAATCAGACATATATTATACCGGTAATAAAGAAAAACGAAATGTAGTTGCTGCAAAAAAAAAAACAACTGTAGGTCGGTAAGAAGTCAAATTTCGACCATAGAACCGGTCGAAATTCGACTTCTTAATGAAAATAAACAAAATTGTGTATCATTATTCATTAAATGTATTTTTCTGCATGATTTAAAATAATAGCATTTGTGTGGCTCAATTTTATTCCGGGCAAGTTTCGTAAAAAGGCGTACCACATATGTAGATTTTGTAGATACATTATTGCTACGGCCAGGCAATATATGATTCATAATGTTATCTTATAATTTAATAAAGGATATGAAATTATATTAGGTACCTATTTCAAAGTAAGTACAGGCGCACAAGTTTGTCTTCACCATTGTATTTAAAGGTGAAAGAAAACATCGTGAGAAAATCCCGAAGGCCCCGAATCCCAACAGTGGACACATTTACTGGACTGTTAACGTTACAGCGAAGATAAATTTAGTTTACGAGGAAACTAATTATACCTCTTATCTCATGCATATTATACCACAATTCAAAAGGATGTTAGTTCAAAATAGGACACGGTGATTCGGAGTTCCCCAAACACCCATTAGACTCCTTAATTTTTTTGATACCATATCCTTCAAAACGAATTGCCAAAAAATGGCTATGTATACGCTGTAGAAGTCGGAGCGAGAGATATACCAGCAAAATCTCTCTATAACCTGCTGAAAGACCTTGGCTTATCCAGAAGTGCAGTAAGTTCTATACTGGAACGAGTATCTAAAGCTGCACTAGTAGGATCATATCGGCTTTGGCTGGGCAGGGAGAGAAATACGACTAGTGAAGGTGAGTGTAGACGTATGCCACAAAGGGGCCCCTTAAACCTACGCCCGAGTCACAAGTCTTGGGGTCTACTCGAGATGTCTCTCTCTGCCACACGATGGACCCGGCGCCCGCACGGTGAATCCATGGAACGCTAAGAAGTTCGTCTCTTATCACAGGGTTCAAACATAAATGATTCATAAAATGTAATTGCTGTCAGTGCTAAAAATACGGCCTTACCGCTAATTTGCGATTTCTAGAGAGAACGCGAAAGGTTCCTCAGTGGGCGGCGGCTTATTTTGTTATTTTGAAGATGCGCAATTTCCTTGGCCTATTTCGGTAAGAAGATTGTGATATTTGTGATTTGGATTTGTAAATAAATGGAGTATTTATAGAAAAATCTCTGAAAAACACGAAACTACATTATATACACACTAAATAAACTACTAAACGGCATTAACGACAGTACAGATAATATCCCCTATAATATTTGTCACAATAAGTTATAAATAAAATTATGTTATTTCTCTACTGAAAGTGAAAGCTATACGCCTGCATAATATGTAATAGCGTACCTATCTACGTATGTAGTAGCTTACGGTTAAACAACTAAATAATGAAACCATAATTGAAATATAAAAAAACCCTTCATACAAAATCAACTGCTTGGAAAATTGATTTTGTTTTTTTCTTGAAATTCGACATTCGTTCCGTGAAAAATTCTGTCTAGAAGTATAATCCCCCCTTAAGAATAATTGGGCCTTCTTGAGACATCTTATATAAATAAACACGGTAATTACGATTGTATACATCTTTCGCGTTTTCGAAATTCACGATAAGAAATATCATTCTGCATGTAGACAACTACAAATAAAGCCACTGCGAACTCGGACCACAGCCCTCAACTTTTTATTACCTAGTTTCAGAAACTTTGAGGGATCCCACCGACGTGCGTCCCAGTTTTCTCACTGACCAAGGGTCCCATTTCGGAAACCATACGATTACATTTACTCGTATTGCTCATCGATAGTATTGCTGGTAGGTTTTTAAGCGATTTATGGTAGTTTGCTCTGGTGGATTCTACTAATATTAATAAAAAAAAGCCGAATCCCTAAATGATTACCGTAACTTGTAAATGAAAATGTCGGGTTACTCGTGTTACGTGTGATAGGCATGTACGATTCAGCCCAACACTGGAGTGTAAAATGAAAAGCGGTCGCACTCGTTCATCCTTCCTCGAAAAAGGTCGGCGAATGCATTTGAAACTTCAGTCGCATTGATCCGATCACATCACACGGGAGTAACCCAAAAAAATATTAAAATGTTGTAATAACCACGTTAGTTTTCATAGTAAATAAAGTGGCCAAGTGCGAGTTGGACTCGCCCATGAAGGGTTCCGTTGCAGCAAGTAACATTATATACATATAGTACCTACACATAGTTCTTGTAGTTCGTTGTAACTTTGGTCGAAGTTTCAATAATAGTGTATTTATGACGTACTAAAAAAAACTACTCATCAGATCGAGTTCAAACTAATTTTCGTTGGTAGTTTACATGGTAATGTACATCATATATTTTTTTTAGATTTTTCATTCTCTTACTTTAGAAGTTAGAGAGGGGGGACACACACATTTTACCACTTTGGAAGCGTCTCTCGCGCAAGTTATTCAGTGTAGACAAAAATTATATTAGAAACCTCAACATCATTTTTTAAGACCTATCGATAGACACCCCACACGTGTAGGATTGATGAAAAAAAAATTTTTGACCTTCAGTTCTCAGTATGGGGGGCACCCCTGATTTTTGTTTTTTTTAAAAACTTTTGTAAAAATCTTAATGCGGTTCACAGAATACATCTACTTACCAAGTTTCAACAGTGTAGTTCTCATAGTTTCGGCAAATTTTACCACACACATTTTACCACTTTGGAAGTGTCTCTTGCGCAAATTATTCAGTGTAGACGAAAATGATTTTAAAAACCTCAACATCATTTTTGAAGACCTATCGATAGATAACCCACACGTGTAGGTTTGATGAAAAAAAAAATGTTGAGTTTCAGTTCTCAGTATGGGGGGCAACCCTAATTTTTCTTTTTTTTTTAGTTTTTTTGTTTAAATCTTAATGCGGTTCACAGAATACATCTACTTACCAAGTTTCAAAAGTGTAGTTCTCATAGTTTCGGCAAAAAGTGGCAAAGTGACATACGGACGGACAGACAGACAGACAGACATGACGAATCTATAAGGGTTCCGTTTTTACGTTTTACGGAACCCTAAAAAGACTCTACCTGGTAGAGTCCACCTGGTACCTCTACCACAGCTAACCTCGTGGCTTAGTTGGTAGTAGCTCTGCCTGCGAAGCCAAGGGTCGTGGGTTCGATTCCCACCCAGTGCAATTTGTGTGATGAATTCAAATGTTTGCACTGTGTCTGGGTGTTTCTATGTATAATAAGTATGTATTTAAAACTATATAAGTATTATATCATATCTACGTATTTCAGCCACTCAAATGTTTGAGTCGCTGAAGTACTTACTAACACAAATATATTTCTATAGTATGCACTAAAGAAACATGTTTGTTGCAAGTTTACGTGAATTTATAGAATTTTACGTGATACTTGTGTGTCCTATAAATGTACAAGGCTTTTGATCTGTAACTAGTATTCAGTTTAAAAAACCATATTGACTGCCGATGAAAGTGAAAACTTATAACACAGAATTTAGTACAAAGCCCTATTACATTAAAGTATACATTTGGCTCCGATTAGCTAACACGCTCTTGATTGAAAATTCAATTGAGCAAAATCGGGGGTCAAAAGTGTTCGTCAAGTCACTAGGTAGAAGCCACCTGACGAAATTAACCACCTCAACGGGGAGAGTCGTTGTATCCAAAGCGGATATTCTCTCGGAAGTGGAAGACTTTTACGGCCAGCTGTACCCATCGCATGCTTCTCATCTCCCACAAAACCAGGACAAAAGAGCCACTCTAACACGCCACTACACAGAAGACCTGCCTGAGATCAGTCTGGACGAAATTGTGATGGCTTTTGGACAACTTAAAAATGAAAAAGCCGCGGGCGAGGACGGGATTACAACAGAGCTCTTAAAGTCAGGTGGAACTTCACTTATAAAAGAGCTCCAAGAACTGTTTAATGCCGTTCTCTTCACCGGGAGAACTCCACAGGCATGGCATATAAGTGTGGTCGTCCTCTTCTTAAAAAAGGGAGATAAGACCCTTTTAAAGAACTACAGACCAATATCGCTTCTGAGCCATGTCTATAAGTTGTTCTCAAGAGTTATCACAAATCGTCTCGCCCGAAGACTCGACGAGTTTCAACCTCCTGCACAGGCCGGGTTTCGAAGTGGGTACAGCACCATAGACCACATTCACACGCTACGGCAGATTGTACAGAAGACAAAGGAGTACAATCGGCCACTTTGCTTAGCGTTTGTGGACTATGAGAAGGCATTTGACTCAGTCGAAACCTGGGCTGTTCTGGAGTCCTTACAGCGATGCCAAGTCGATTGGCGATACATCGAGGTGATGAGGTGTTTGTACGACGCCGCTACGATGGCAGTTCAAATTCAAGACCAGCAGACAAAACAAATTCCTCTGCATCGAGGCGTGAGGCAAGGGGATGTTATTTCCCCGAAATTGTTCTCAAACGCACTAGAGGATATGTTTAAGACGCTGGATTGGGTTGGACATGGCCTAAATATCAACGGCGAGTACATCTCTCACCTACGATTTGCAGACGACATCGTCATTATGGCCGAGTCGCTGGAGGACTTGCAGTGGATGTTGGATGGCCTGGCTAACGCTTCTCAACGCATCGGCCTCCGGATGAATTTGGATAAAACCAAGGTCATGTGCAACGAGTTCGTTACACCGGGGCCGATTGTCGTAAATGAAATCACTCTTGAAATTGTTCAGAAATACATTTACCTAGGGCAGACGCTCGAACTAGGTAGGAGCAGCTTTGAGAGTGAGGCCATGAGAAGAATCCAGTTGGGCTGGGCAGCATTTGGAAAACTTCGTCGAGTCTTCTCGTCACCCATCCCACAAAGTCTTAAGACAAAAATGTACAACCAGTGCGTTCTACCCGTTATGACCTACGGTGCTGAAACGTGGACACTGACAGTGAAAATGGTCCGAAAGCTCAAGGTTGCTCAGCGAGCTATGGAAAGGGCTATGCTTGGGGTTTCTCTGAGGGATTGCATCCGCAATGAGGTAATTCGTCAGAGAACTAAAGTCACCGACATAGCTCAGCGTATTAGCAGGCTGAAGTGGCAATGGGCCGGTCACATCTGTCGCAGACTCGATAACCGTTGGGGTAGACGGGTTCTGGAGTGGAGACCGCGAATCGGTAAACGTAGTGTAGGACGCCCTGAGACTAGATGGAGTGACGATATACGAAAGACGGCTGGTGGCAGTTGGAAACGTAAGACTGAGGATCGGGCTGAGTGGCGAAATATAGGAGAGGCCTATGTCCAGCAGTGGACGATTACGGGCTGATGATGATGATACATTTGGCTAAATTTATTGAAAGAAATCAGATGCAAATTTAGAAGATAGGTTTATCATCTAAATGGTAGTGGTAGGACTCTTAGCAGAGTCCGCCTGGGGAAGTACCACACCTTTGCCAGTTATTCTATCGCCAAGCAGTAATGTGCAAACATAACTGTGTTCCGGTTTGAAGGTCAATGTTTCAGTGAAATTAGAGATATAACTACTTAGATCTCTGGGTGACGAGCGCAGTGCAGTGCTAGGTAATGATTTGGACTTTTGATGAATGATTTCTTCATGGTCCAATAGCTGCGTGTCTCTGTGCCTCTGTGCTGTTATGTGGCAGGCATGCTGCTTTCTATCAGGCACATGCCCTGCTCGTCTCAACATACTTTAATTTAAAAAAAAAAGTTTGGTGAATAGTTTGCGACTAGGATAGATGCACAGATTACAGAAATAAACACAGATGGAACCTTCGTGAACAACACTGTGAGGCCCGTAATTAGTCATGTTGACGTAAAATTGTCAAAACAACGTTCCAAAATACTTGTATAATGTTGTCAGTCTTAAGAAAAAAGTCCCACTATTGTTGTCTTAGCTTGGGAAATCTTCACGTATAATAAACACATCAACTGATATTTTAAAATATTACTTAATATTATTACACCTATTATGCAAGGATTTCTTGTTACTACTATTTCCATTCTATGAAGAATAGAATTTTGATTTTGCATGCAACTAGAAATTAACTTGAATCGCAAATAATAAAATTTGTGTAATTTACTCGCTTAGATAGGTTAAACAAAAATTAAAACAACCATCTTTACCACCAAGCTATTTTTGATAAAATGCATATAGGCTACCTGTATGTTATAGGTCCAAACAACAAACAAAAAACAATAACAAAATAATAATTTTAACAGTTCACTTATTACTCACCTTTTTTTTTGACAAAACAAGACTTTAAAATCGAGTAACCGTAAAATATTGAAAAACTTTACAATTTAAAAATATTTCATTTTACGTAATATTAACTTCAAAAATATCTTCCTTCAACAAATGTTTTATTTTATAAACCATCATTTTATAACCAATTATATAGCCACCGTTTCACTTAGATAATATACCTATCGAATGGCATTACAATATAATACAAAACACTTTATTGGCACCATAAACAAAGTTGACAAGAAGTAACACAAATATAATAACAAAACAAAATGGGCACAAAAGGCGATCTTGTCGCTAAAAGCGATCTCTTCCATATAACCTTTTGATTCATGAGGAAACAAAATTTGTAATATTTTGGGCAGTGGTGCAACTAACGAAATAAATAAATACACAAACAAATTTTATGATGTATTAATGATTTTGTTTTTTGTACATTTGTACCTATGTCATAAATTACTCATTTTACAAATTTAACATTTACCAAAATTAAATTAAATTGAATAATACAATGCCCATCAATAATTTGGTGTACGAGTATCTAAAAAAATATATAATCTATATTTTACCCTAAATTCAGGGAAAATAATTTCCATTTAGTATCGCCACACTAACCTATTTTCGTTGAGGTGTTGTGTTCCATTCATCACCAAAATGAAATCGCCTAAATTATATAAATAACAGTAAAAATATTCAATTTTTCCTATGAAATTATATTCCTCTTTCCTTTTTTTGTTTTTGGGAACATTGTTTGGAATGTTTGAAGACACAAGACGGCATATTTTAAAACAAAACTTAAAATCAGACGGGACGCCCGTACAACACGGAAGTCCGTTTCATACTGACTGGAGTTTGTATTTGCTTCGGCGTTTGTATTTCCTTTGTCTGCTTCAGTAGCTCTGTTCTGCGCACTCCATCTGGTTTTATTTCTGTAATCTGTGGATAGATGGATGTTTACATCGTACGATAATGCGATAGCAATACCGAATCACTCGTGATCACAGACGTGCGACTTCAAGAATATGGTTTCAGGGCCAGTACCATGAGAAACCATTGCGAAAAGTTGCGAGACTATAGCCGCTCAACATCCGTGCTTTACGATTTCTAACCTTATCACCAGTTATCACGGCTTTCATTCGTGATGCGTAAAATGTTTAACGTTATTTGAATCGAACAGTCGTGGCAATAAGAGCTTATAGTACAGATACTTTACACTCAGTAGAGAGTACGTCCAAGTTTGAGTTTCTGAAAGGCTCATCAGCATTGACGTAGTTTTTATCTGTGAACAGCGGTCTAGTTTTCCAGAGTTTTCCTTCACTAAGCCGAGGAATGATACTGATATTTTTTAAAGTATTACACTATTGAAATCTATGTTTTTGAAGTGAAAACTTCTTTAGGCGCGCTATAGACAGAATTTTCGTGGGCTGTGAAATGGATTCATCAATCGTCACGCTTGGATATGATAATGGATCGGATCGGATCGGATATGAAATCTTCGGGTAAACTCGGTAAAAACGGCCAGGTAGGTACCAGGGTAACAGAAACAGTAAAGAGTTTCGATTACCTACCTCCAACAGCCCAGCGTTTATCTCCAGATACCAGGACAACAGAAATATAAAAGAGTTGCGTTTGCCGCTAGGTACCAGTACCAGGGCAACAGAAACAGTAAAGAGATGCAATATTCTGTATAATTACGTTGATATAGGTAAAACTAGATGGCGCAACCATCGATTTAGCTGGCGGTGTTGAAATTATGCGAATGTACATAGACCTACGATGGTTTAACAAATAGGTTGTCCCCTGACAAGGTGATAAATAGTGTAGACAATTCATTTAAAAGTGAAATTTTTGAGATTTGAGTCACAAGTTTTCACTTCTATCGGCAGTTCCTATGACTGCCAATTTTTTTGTACCTATGTTTTGTAGAGGAACATAGTTATTTCTATGAGTGCCACCCTGCCACCCTCTTCGTCTCCTTCTCTCTACTCATAACAGTTACTTAATTTTCTTAAAGCTATTAACAAATTAACAATTATGACTATGTAAATCAGGATCACTAAGCTCTACAAATAAAAATAAAGTAGCCAAGTGCGAGTGGGACTCGCCCATGAAGGGTTCCGTTGCAGCAAGTAACATAATATACATAGTACACATAGTTCTTGTAGTTCGTTGTAACTTTGATCGAAGTTTTAATAATAGTGTATTTATGACGTACTAAAAAAAACTACTCATCAGATCGAGTTCAAACTAATTTTCGTTGGTAGTTTTCATGGTGTTGTACATCATATATTTTTTTTAGATTTTTCATTTTCTTACTTTAGAAGTTAGAGGGGGGGACACAAATTTTACCACTTTGGAAGTGTCTCTCGCGCAAACTATTCAGTGTAGACTAAAACTATATTAGAAACCTCAACATCATTTTTGAAGACCTATCGATAGACACCCCACACGTGTAGGATAGATGAAAAAAAATTTTTTGAGTTTCAGTTCTCAGTATGAGGGGCAACCCTAATTTTTTTTTTTTTTTTTTTCTTTTGTAAAAATCTTAATGCGGTTCACAGAATACATCTACTCACCAAGTTTCCACACTGTAATTCTCATAGTTTCGGCAAAAAGTGGCTGTGACATACGGACGGACAGACAGACAGACAGACAGACAGACAGACATGACGAATCTGTAAGGGTTCCGTTTTTACGTTTTACGGAACCCTAAAAACTATAATGTTTTAAATCCTGCAAATTTCTTTGTTTTCAAGTGCAAAGTTAAGTGAATGTTCAAATTTTGTGTTTTTTTAATAATATACAATGACAGGACGAGTACGATAAGACGTGCACCCACGGATATCGGCGTGCACCTGATGGTAACACCTCATAAGATAACACAGTGCCAAGCAGCTGCTCGGCACTGTGTTATCTTATGTTATCTAGGTAGCTACCTATGACCATCAAGAGCCCAAATCACGGCCTTATACTGCACTGCGTTCGTCGCTCAGAGATGTATGATGATTTATCTCTTTACCCTGTAATTTCACTAGAAACATTGCCCTTCAATCGGGAACACAGTGATGTATTCACATTACTGCTTCGTTGTAGAATAACTGGCAAGGTTGTGGTACTTCCCCAAGAGGACTCTGCAAAAAGTCCTATTATTTTTGTAGTTGATAAAATCTACCGATAAAAGAAAAAAACGTACCTATTCTTGTTCATTAACGCACTCGGTAAATTTGAAACCTAAAACAAATAAACACATCGAAATAGAGTGAACAAGACAGCCGCGGGAATGTTCTTGATTGCCTCGGAAACCCAGCTTCTTAACGTCGCAAGAAACTTGAAGCAGAAAATTGCAATGAATAAATTGTTTTAGTAATTTCATCGCTTTGCTGCGAGAATACTTTACTTTGTTATACCTATTTAAGGAGGAAAAATGTTCTTGTGAACTTGACTGTGGAATAATCGCTTCTTTTAAGACTGGTTAAGATTCTTTTTCAGGTAAAGATATAACACGGAAGACTTTTGAGGATAGAATATTTATATTGCGTATGCAGAAGACAATTATTCTAGAAAAAATTATTACGTAAGTAGAGAGCTTTATTACCTAGTAGCGCCCGCAAAGTATTCACTGTAGGTACTAGTGGTCGTCAAGTAATCGAAATCTATACTAATATTATAAAGCTGAAGAGTTTGTTTCTATGTTTGTTTGTTTGAACGAAAGGATCTCTGGAACTACTGGTCCGAATTGAAAGATTATTTCTTTGTAAGATAGTCCATTTATCGAGGAAGGCTACAGGGTATTTAACATTACGCTACTATCAACAGGAGCCGAGTATGAATGAAAAATGTAACAAAAACGGGAAAAAAATATTGCTTTTAGAGAGCTTTTGTGACGGCATTTGTCATATGTTAAAGGTTGGGTCATTAGAACCTAAAGTAACCGAATTTGTTCAAAATATGAATTGGTACGACCAATTTTCGATAGATAGCGTAGCAACGCGCGCGCGTTCAGCTAGTTAGTGTATAAAGCTGCTCAGATGGCTTGGACTGATGCTGTAAGACAAAATCTAGGATCGGCCTGACAACTGTATCAATCATTTGGTAACTAATTAGCACGCACCTTTGTTCCTTTAACAGAATACTTATCGGAACTGTACGGAGTCTGTAGTTTTTTTGGATAAACTTGAGAAATCCCATCCAAAACAAGTAAAAAAAAATACAAATTATGTACCTACATTAACAAAAGTGGAAGGTAGTCAAGGTTAAAATAAAACACGATGTTTTCACAAACTTAAAAATTAATTTGGGTCTATAGTCCCCTCCAGAAACACTCTCATTTCGTTCACCAGTTTGAATACTAGTTCATCAGCTTCATTGGACAAGTTGTTTTGCAAGTCTTTCATCACGTGACGCATCTTAGAATTAAACTTCCCACCCATTTTCGTCCATTCATAGAAATCCTTCATGAAACCAAAAAACGGCTCCTTAAACTTACTGTAAAAATGATCCATATCAGACAACATTACATGAATTAGCTTCAAGTCCTTTCTATCCGGTTCATCTCCTCGACCTTTATTAGTAGTGACTGCATTCAGTCTGCCACTTACAATCCTTTGTATATTAGCTAGGATAGTTTTAGGAGGTATGGTATTAGAATATACCATGTCGTGGAGAATCATTTGGAATTCATGACCCGTGACATCACTAATTCTGTAATAGAAATTCGTTCCCGGCAATGTTTCATAGAACGCAAGAATGAATTCTTTTGTTTTGTCTTCTGTGACTGCGTTCATTTGTTCCAAGAGCGAGTTCAAAGCTTCTGTGACCTGGTGACTCTTCGAACAAGTGTTGTATAAGTTGCAGAATTTAGCTTCGAATTTGAGCTCTATTGACGTTGTAGTTACTATGATTGTTTGGATAACTTTCTTCTTAACTACAGTTATTTCATCGACGTTTCCTTCTAAGCTATGGTCCAGAAAAGTGATTGCCGCATCTTGGAATTTTGCGTTTATGTGTTTCAGAACTTCTAGCCACAGGTAAGTTCTATTCTCATCAGTTGCTTTTTCATTTACAGTTTTCAGCATTTTTTTTATTTCTCGTAACAACTTTTTAAGTTCTTTCTCGAAAACGAGTGTATTGGAACCATTTTTGTCTGGTTTGTCCGCGTCTTTGATTAGTCTTTCGAAGATGTTTTCTATTGATTTCGATATGGATATGATGTACTGATGTAGTAGTCTACCGCGAAATCCTGCAATATGTTTACAATAGTATAAGACCTTTATATAACTAACAAAAAAAAAATGTTTTGGTGTATTGACTTCATGCTCTGTTGGCTCAAATAATCTCGATGATTGTTTGTTGGTAAAACATTCACCCGGAAACACCTAGGTTGCTGCCATGTTGCATAGTTAGTGTATGCAACAGCAAACACTATACACAGTATAACTATACACGGTATAATCAGTCAATTTTTAAAATTGTATAAGAAGTGCATAATAAGAAGCAAACGTAAACATTTCCCGATAGATATTTAAACTTGTATGTTTCATTGTTATCACTACGAGTTTACTTTTACGCTCTTAATTATTGACATTTCTTATGTTTATCAAATTTGTCTAACAAACTGAGACATTACCGCCAGCTTTATCACAATTGAGAACTATTTTTTTCTTTCTTGAAATACTCATGCGTATGAATCAACTCTTCACAGAATTAGTCGTACTTACCCTTGCAGAACTCATTTTCTCTGCAGAGGAAAGAGGAATGCACTAAAAGAGTTACAGTGTCCTTCTCCGGATCAGATGGTCCATCGCCACTTTCGCCAAAGGACCTCCGCCCGTTCAACTTTTGAATGTCGACAAAACTCTTCAGTGCACTCACTACGTCTTTCCCCAGGCTTAGAGACCCTCTCAAATCGACTTTTACTTCGTCTGATAGTTTTATGAAAGCTGCAAGAATTGATTTCACATTGTCTTTAATTGAAGTTATCATTTGCAGATCCTTCTTGACCTTCGCTATGAAGTCACACTGCTAATTAATGTCATAAATATTCAAACAGAAGACATAGTATTTTCATAGCAGCCGCGCCTTTAACTAAGCTTAAAATCAAGCATTATTTCATTAATTAATTTTCATCATTATCATCAAAATTATCGCTCGTTTTGTCAATGTTGCCCATTACCTCACGCCTCGTGATTCCATATTGTTCTTAATACGAATTTTATGAACTTTTGGCATTTAAACTTATTGGTATGTCACAGGGTGTTTATACCATCGAAATAATATGACTTAGTTTTATAAAACAGTCAACTACATATGTACATATATGTATAATGTATATAAATAAGAAATTTACGTGTCTGTAATTCCAAATTAACAGCTTTTCACCAAACTCATACGGTCGTTAGTATTATTCGGTAATGCAGCTTCATTAATAAATAAGATATAAATAACTAATTACACAAAAAAAACAATTTTTAAATGTATGTCTGTTTGTTCCGGCTAATCAATAGAACGGCTGCACCGATTAAAATGGGACTTACACTGGCATATAGCTGATGTTATAAGGAGTAACTTAGGCTACTTTTATTTTAGAAAAAAATAGAGTCGCGTGATACCAAATAGGTTAATTATTTATGACATTCAAAAGTTTAGAAACATAGCTAATTTTATTGTTAAAAATTGATTTCTAAAATAACTTGTGTTATTTTAGTAAGTGTGAAAGTACATTGATTTAGTTATATTTTTAACTAGCTGTACAGCGACCCTTCTCTGTGACATTATCATTGCGTAGATGAGTAATAAAAACAAAACGTCGGCAGTCATAGGGACCGTCGATAGAAGTGAAAACTTATAACACAGAATTTGATAGTTCACTTTGGAAACTACGCGGGAGAAACCGTAGGGCAGGACCATGAGCATAGCCATCTCAGAATCTAGAATGATCTAGAAATGCGTCAGGATTTCTAGATAGCTAATGGGAAATGCTGACGCATTTCTAGATGGCCGAAGGCCATGGCCCCGAGTTTAATAGAAGATTTCTTATGATTCCCGAGCGTGACGCTAGAATTCAATTCACAGCCCATGAAAAATCTGTCTGTGGCGCGCCAAAAGAAGTTATACGATCTAGAAATGCGTCAGCATTTCTAGATGGTCCATGGTCATGGCCACGCCCTTCGGTTTCACCCACGTGGTTTAACTTCTATCGGCAGCTCCTATGACTGCCAATTTTTTTTTAATGTATAGTGAATGGACGTGCCGGATTAGTGCGTGATGGTAAGCAACACGCCTGCCCATAACAGCATAGTGTCACGCAACTATTGGAACACGAAGAGTTCCTAGCACCGCACTACGCTCGTCAACCACAGATTTAAGATGATATATCTCTATGCCTTGTAATTTCGCTGGAAACATTTCCCTTTAAACCGGAACACAGTGATGTTTGCACATAACTGCTTGGCGGTAGAATAACTGGCAAACTAACCCAGGCATATTCTCCACTACTTACAATAATAATAAAGAACTTACCTGAAATCAATATTACAATAAATCTAAAACAAACCATTTCTTTCGCCGAGCTACATGTAGTAAAATATATTGCCGCAATTTTACGCGTTGTTAAAACAAATTTATTTTTTCATATTCTTTGAAATAAGTTTTCCGCTCAGCGAGGTTGATTTATAATGGCCTAAAGATTTATAGGATTTATGTTCCGAGCCGTTAGTTGAGATCCTAGGAAATTGATCTAGAACATTCTGCTGGAACAAGTTTTACTGAGTTTTTTATTATCTGACGAGGAAATAAATAACGAAACTATTTTTATAACAATTTAATCACACGTCCATGTACCTACAATTGTACAATTTTGTACATACCTACGTATGTCTTACATACGTACCTATGTATATGTATTTTTGAAGTGAACACTTCTTTCGGCGCACCTCAGACAGATTTTTCGTGAGCTGTGAATTGATCTCAAGCATCACGCTCGGGATTGATAGAAATCTTCACAGATTTCAATTTTTTATGACTTCTTTGGAAATCTTCGAGTAAACTCGGGACCATGGCCATGGTCATGGCCACGCCCCCCGATTTCACCTGCGTAGTTTCCAAAGTGAGCCATCAAATTCTTAGTTTTATGTTATCACTTCTATCGGCAGTTTCTATGACTGCCATATTTTTAGGGTTCCGTAAAACGTAAAAACGGAACCCTTATAGATTCGTCATGTCTGTCTGTCTGTCTGTCTGTCTGTCCGTCCGTATGTCACAGCCACTTTTTGCCGAAATTATGAGAACAACACTGTTGAAACTTGGTAAGTAGATGTATCCTGTGAACCGCATTAAGATTTGAACAAAAAAATTAAAAAAAAAGAAAAATTAGGGTTGCCCCCCATACTGAGAACTGAAACTCAAAAATTTTTTTTTCATCATACCTACACGTGTGTGGTGTCTATCGATAGGTCTTCAAAAATGATATAGAGGTTTCTATAATCATTTTCGTCTACACTGAATAATTTGCGCGAGAGACACTTCCAAAGTGGTAAAATGTGTGTCCCCCCCCCCCTCTAACTTCTAAAGTAAGAGAATGAAAAATCTAAAAAAAATATATGATGTACATTACCATGTAAACTACCAACGAAAATTAGTTCGAACTCGATCTGATGCGTAGTTTTTTTAGTACGTCATAAATACACTATTATTGAAACTTCGATCAAAATTACAAGGAACTACAAGAACTACGTGTACTATGTTTGTATATTATGTTACTTGCTGCAACGGAACCCTTCATGGGCGAGTCCAACTCGCACTTGGCCACTTTATTTTAAAAATAGTTTTGTGCAATTTTTGATGGTGTTGTCGGTTTGAATGTAAAAGGAAAATCAAAAAATATTTATTTGGACAAATAATACCTATATTGTGTTATTGTTTGTATAGAGAAATATTCAGAGGACAGGCGAGATTCGAACGTACGACTTCATGACAGTAAATAGGACGTTCTCCAATTACTACTCCTAACTACTAAGCCAAGACGGCTTCAAAATATCATAAGCCTGTGTTCGTCCACAGCTGGACATATGCCTCTCCTATAAGCCCGATCCCCGGTCTTACGTTTCCAACCACCACTAGCCATCTTTCGTATATCGTCACTCCATCTAGTCTCAGGGCGTCCTACACTACGTTTATCTACACTACTTTAGTTCTCTAACGAATTACTTCATTGCGAAAACAATGCAACATACAAGTTTACTGGTAATCAGCCTCCATCCGTTTTAGGGCTTGTCCTGTACATTTAAACAAACAACTTTTATTCTATTTTTTTTTTAAATCTCCTTACATATTATCCCAAAAAATGTGTTTGTTGTCCTCTCTAGCAGGGATGTAACGGAGGTAATTTTATCCGAACCGAAGTCGGAGTCGGAGTTTTTAAATTTGATTTATCGGAGTCGGAACCGAAGTCGAAGGCATAGGCATATCAGAAGTGATGGCAGGAGAGACATTTTTATTGGGGATAAATAAAAAAAAATTGTCAAGCACGATAAATATTGACGGGCGATTGATTTAAGAGGTTGAGATTTTGTATTTCTATTTACTTTCCACCACAATAAGGATTTTTTTCAAATATTGTAGGTACCTACACCTTGCCTCCGATTAAAACCTCCGTTTTAAAGGTTTCGGAACCGAAGGTGTAATAATAATCGGAAGTTCCGACTTATCGGAGTCGGAGTCGAAGCTCCGTAACATCCCTGCTCTCTAGCACTGTTTATCGTTTGTTTAGTGCTTATTCATTTATTCACTTCGGCTCATCATTTACCGTGCGTTAAAATGCGCGCGCGCGCTCTTGTTACGAAGAGTTCGAAGCTTTTACCTCCTAGTCCCACTTTTACTAGTTTAGTAAGATATATTTATTGGGTAGGTCTTGGGAACGAGAGAAAAGGGGCGTCGCAGATACAACTTTGTCCACGTCTTTAATAGTCTAGTGATACCGTGATGCCGCTGCCTAGTTCCATTTTGGCAAATTGAGATAGAGAGATCACATTAGAATGATTTTTTGAGACTCCAAAATTGCGCACTAGTTTAAAAACTAACAGAACGGATAGTACAATACATAGTTCCCGTTTCTTTAATTTTCCCGCAATGTAAGATAGAAGTAGCCTTTATTATCTAACTACAATATTAGTACCTACCTATTATATAACTACTAGCGGCCCGTTCCGGCTTCGCGCGGATCATAACCTAGACACTGTATGCAGCGCCATCTGCCGGGCTTATTTGTAAATCTAAACCATCCTCGAATCCACTTGTACACACACAAAAAAAACATTCAAATCGGTCCTGCCGTTTAGGAGGAGTTTACTGTCAAATGACAAAATTGCTAAAATGGCTATTAAAAAATAGGGGTTGATGATAAAAGGGTAAACATTTAGGGTTGTATGTATTTTTAATGCATTCCGAATGTTAGCCATTCGGATTGCATTTAGAAACAGTACTCATATTATTTCCAATGTTGCCTACAAATATTAGTTTTACGAATGAATTTTGTCGAAATATGCGTCAATCACACCAATCGATATAACATGAACATTAGGTTTAGGTTTATAGACATTTATTCTCATATAAGATAATTATCACTTCCATGAGAACACTTATAAATTAACATTACGATATATAATATACCATAGTATATAACGTAACAACATCATTACAATACATTGATATTATCGTACCGGTAGTGACCTCTCCAGATATTCTATGACACTAGAGTAGGATACAATCCACAGCTGATTAAATTTTGAGTTCTGCGCCACCTATTGGTAATTATAGGAACTTTGATGTGCAAGTCGATTCGGGCAGTGGTCGTAAATTAGTGTTGGTCTAGCCTCTAACCAAATACTCATAGGGTTAGTTGTGCAACGCCATCTATTTCTAAGCGCAAGAGTCAGTTTGTAGTGATAAATCGCCAATAGAATTTTTTTTTCGTTATTGTTTGTTAGAAAATACTTAGATTTAAATTAAATGCGTTGATAAGAGGGATCCTTTATAAAAACTATTATTCCCAGAAAAAAAAGAACAAAAAGAGTGTTGAGAGAAAAAAATAACAAAAACAGTAAAGCGGTAACTACCGGGATTCGATCCGGGGGCACCTATCTTCATAGGAGACCCCTTACTTACTAATTGCGCCAACCGGTCATTGTTACCATGGCTGAAATTTGTTATCGTATTCTAATTCTATCACGCCATAGGCACGAAACGTTACAACTTTTTCGTGACATTTTTTTCCGTCTAGCTCCCTTTCATAACGCGCGATAAGGAACTTCGTTCCAAAAAACAAAAAGAGTTTTGCGGTAACTATCGAGATTCGATCCGGGGTATCCCAACTTCACAGGCGACACCTTACCATTTGCCACGAATCGGTAATTGATCACAATGGTGAAATTTGTTATCGTATTCTGATTCTGTCACGTGACAGGGCACAAAACGTTACAACTTTTTCGTGAGAATTTTTTCCGTCTAGCTCCCTTTCATAACGCGCGATAAGGAACTTCGTTCCAAAAATAGGGGTGAACAACCCTTATCACTTAGGGGTTTGAAAAATAGATAGTAGCCGATTCTCAGACCTTCTGAATATGCATGTAAAATCTAGTATAAAGCAGTAAAGCTGTTTCGGAGGAGTAAGGTAACTAACACTGTGAGACGAGAATTTTATGAATAAGATTATATCATCCGACTATAATCTAACTGTGTTCTAAATTTCAATCCAATCCGTTCAGGCGTTTCGACGTTATTGAGCAACTAACATCCAAACTTTCGCACTTGTAATATTACTAATAACGCTCCGCAGTTTTACTCGCAATAAATTCTAACTATGTTTCAAACAACTCGATCCGCAGATAATCTATGCCTCGATTGAGCAACAAACATCCAAACTTTCGGATTTATAATATTAGTAGTTGCTAGATGATTAGTAGAATGAGGACGTAACTAGTTTTCGTTCAACTCCAATAAATCTACGCAAGCCTATTTTATGTTACCTAGTCACAAAAAATAGTTGATTTCATATTTATGATCATGGTTTTAATTCACCTGTTTTCCTAATAATAATGGAAATTAGAAATAATCTACACCAAATTAAGGACACAAATAACAGAGTCATACTAAGATTCGGTTATATCATAAATGTGAAACTACATTTACTACGTTTAAATGTATGATTTTTCACCTTTAAAAGTTATTTGAGATAAAACTGCTTGAGTTTATAGGTTGATCTTCTGCTATCTACATACATAAGTGTATCGACGCTGTTGACTCGATGCTGTAGATGACGATTTTGGTTTTTATAAGCAAAACAAAGTTACTTTGGAACTAAAAATTAAATTAAACAATCACTAACATAATCTAATATTTTTACGGCGCCGGCTCAATAGTGATCTCCATAAAAACTTTAACTTCACTGGTCAATTTCATCACCACATCTTTCGGTCCAGACGTTATTTTTTTTTGAATGTCCTTCATCAAGCGACGTATAGGTTTCTCTAAACTACCATCATTTTTTATCCACTCGTAGAAGTCCTCAAAGAAATCATGAAATGGTTCAGCATCCTCCTTATCATACAAGAAATCCATATCAGATAAAATAATGTGGACCAACATCTCGTCCTTGCCACACTTACTATATTCCTTTTTAAACTTGGAATCAATCATGTCTCTCCTTTCTTCCACAGTTTTATGTACGGCAGCAACTATATTCTGAGCTAAAACCGTATCAGTTTCAGACATATCAATAAGTATGGATTGAAATTCATGTGCGGATACATTGCTCAATGTTTTATAAAAAATTGTAACGGACAGTGCTGCGACAAAATCTTTAAAGAATTTTTTCAAAATGTCTTTGTTAACCGTTTTCAAATGACCTAATAGACTATTCGATGATTTCGTAACTTCATAAGTTTTAGCGCAAACTGCGTGTTGGGAACATAAAATCTTCTCAAATTTAAGTTCGACAAGAATAGCTGCTATTACTAATTTCTGCGTCAGATTTTTTTTAACTTCTGCAATTTCGTCGTCACTCCCTTCCAGTCTTTGTGATGCGAAATACATTGCTCTATCGAGAAATTCGGCATTTATTTTCTTCATTAAATTAGCCCAAGCGTAGGCCTTACCCAAATCTTTTACTTTGGCGTCTGCTTTTTTAATCAGTTTTTTGAGATCTTTCAAAATTTCTCTCAGTCCATCTTCGAAAATAATTATTTGTTGTGTATTATCTTCTGCATTATTAATGTCGTTGACGAGGCTTTTGAAGACTAATTCGATATCTTCTGTAAGTGCGATGATGTATTTATTTACTAGTGTTCCTATGTCACCTGAAAAATCAAAATTATGAGCAACACCAATTAATTGTCATAATTTCATTAATTAATTATTATTATACATTCATCATGATCAGTACCTACCTACGCCATAAAGGTTAGGTACTAGCAGAGATCGACTGTTTTACCCGCATAGTTCCCATTCCCGTGATTTTGTCACAATAAAAGTAGCACACATGTGTTATTCGTATCTATCTTTCGTACTATCTGTATTCCGAATTTCAACCCGATCCGTTCAGTATATATCCGCTTGAAAAAGTAAAAATTACATGTATCTTTTAGCTTTTACATTTATCATATTAGTAAAATTCTATGGTAAAATAGATTATTTACCTACCTTTGCAAAATTCAAGGTCTTGGCACAAGTCAGCCGAATGAATGATCTTAGGGATGGTGTCAGCCGCTCTATTCTGTGGATATTTCACAACGGAGTGTTCTTGAGGCTCCAATCCCACTGTATGGGCTCCATTTTCATCCAAGGACGTAAAGGAACGCCGGGCTTTCCCTTTCTTGACATCTATGTAACGAGATAGAGCCTCCACGACGTCCTTGCCAAGGTTCACCGAACCTTGCATGTTTAGTTCCACTTCCGAAGATTGTGGCGGTAAAACTAGAGATTAAATCAATTAATAACAAGTTACAGCATTTAATTAACAAGAGGTACATTACGTTACTTTGCTTAGTTTGGGTTAGAAAGTGTTGTGTGAAATGTGGCGACCAATATTCATCACACTGTTACCTACAAAGGCTAAACGTTGTGGGTTTGTTCGTACCTATGTCTTCTCTTATGTGTAGCTGTAACGGCTCAATGGATTGGAATTGGAATTAAATACGTAGTAAGTACATTACCTGGATTAACACATAGGATAGGTACTTCTTGTCCCGTTAACCCACCTCCTAGGCCTAACGTTCTGCGCGTCTCTTCTCGGAAGCGTCCGACCTGGCGGCCAGATATGGCCTCTCAGGGCTAGACTGTGTTAGTTAGGGTTATACAACGCGAGCCGCTCTTGGTTTATTATATAGGTAGGTACACGAATGGACAAGTAGGATTATATGACTTTTACGAGAGTAGCAAGTTTAGTTTAGTAAGTTACGGCTGCTCTAGTCGGGAGAACGGCGCGTGCCGATCCGGAGACCCCGGGTTCAAACCCCACACGCACCACTGTCTTTTCGAAGTCATGTGCGTAATGCCGCTAACTTAAAAACGGTGAAGGAAAACATCGTGAGGAAACCGACATGACCTAGAATCTTTCGAAGTCATGTGTCATCCACCAACCCGCACTGGGCCAGCGTGGTGGATTATGGCCTTAACTCTCTCCTTGCGAGAGAAGGCCCCGAGTCCCAGCAGTGGGAACGTTTAGTGGGCTGTTGATGATTGATGACGTGAGTAGTTTTCTCTCGCCATGTTTTTGAAGTGAAAATTTCTTATGGCGCACCACACATTGAGTTTTCGTGGGTTGTGAATTGGGCTCAAGCGTCACGCTCGTAAATAAAATAAATCTTCGGATGAACTCGGGACCATAGGACGGCCACGCTTAGATGACTTAGGCCAATTGTCCACGTAGCTGCACGACATCCGCACGATTTCGACAATGCGATGCAAGACGAATGCTTACATCTTGCGTACAAATAGTGAAGTCTGTGTCCACGAAGCGACAACGACACGACAGCCGCACGTCTTGCGTTTGTTTGTAGAATGCATGCATTCGACAAAAGACGCGTGCGTGGACAGTAGGCCTTAGGTATTTAGACGACAATGCTTTGAAGATTTGTTCCAGACTGGCAGTGCATTCCAGTATCACCCGCGTGTTTTTCGAAGTGTGCTATAAAATTCTGAGTTATAAGTTTTCACTTCTATCGGCAGCCACTGACTGCTTTTTTTACCTAAGAAAAAAATGAACGCAGGTGCCATTAGCGCAAATACTTTAGAAAATACCGGTTCGTACCGCGGTATTGGAAACAAGTCTAGGTAAAACTAAACTAGGTATTAAAATATTTGGTCATCCTTGCAAATAGAACGACCAGCCGTTCTATATTAGCAGAGTTACGGTCATAATCCACCATGCTGGTCAAATGCGGGTTGGCGGCGGCATGTCCTCCAAAGACATATGTTAAACATGATGTTTTCCTTCACATAAAATTTAAAAGCCAGCGATGATGACAAACTTGTAATCCGCTCTTAGAAAAATAATAATCAAATATGCACACGGGGTTCGAACTCACAACCTCATAATAAGGAGATTGGAAACAAGCAAATAATCCATAAGTAATCGTACTTGAAATAAATAAAATGGACCACAAACACTTCATTTTTCGCACTAGGTAACAGTAAAAATATGAGCTCTATATTTTACGCTGAGCAGTTAAATTGTGTATTTTTATATATTCATGAAGTAGGAGGATTGAGAAAATTGTTTTCTTGGGCGAACGTAAAGTGCCCAGGCATTATGTGTACGTTTTATTGCTTTAGTAGTGCTCCACGGATTTGATAACCTACTGAAAACCGTTAAAGTTTTATATATTTTTGAAGTTATTTATGCTTTTGGCACGATTGGCAAAAAATGTTGCGTGAATTTTTACGATGCGCTCGTAGTGACAGCTAAAAAATTGACAGTCATAGGGACTGCCAATAGAAGTGAAAACTTATAACTCAGAATTTGATAGCTCACTTTGGAAATAAATCTTCATAGCATGGTCGTCTAAATAAGTCTTCTAAGCAGACCAACTATAGATAGCGCGCGAGTTGAATGCAGAGCTTAGGAATGCGGAGTGCTGTGACTGCGACAGTGACAGCACTATACACTGCAGGCGCGTGCGGATAGCGGGGGGAGATGCTCCCGCTCTTCACCTCAGACCCCGACTGCATTCAACTCGCGCGCTATCTGTAGATTAGTATTATAGGGATGGCCATCTAGATTAGTACAGTCTAAAAATGCCCAACTAGAAATGCATTAGGTTCCGAGTTTACCCCGAACGTTTATTTGATTTCCGAGCGTCACGATGGGCTTCATTCACAGCCTCAGACAAATTATTCATGGCTAAATACTCAAAGTTGATAACCCACGATAAACCTGTGTGGTGCGGAAAAATAAGTTTTCACTTCAAATCGTCACGACCGGGCGACCCCTGGGCTGGGTCCAGGTGCAGTAACTATGTACCACCAATTAAAAAGCATGCAAGTACCTACTTATTGCAGTTTTGTGGCCTGGCCACGACTATGTGACCCTCCTCTGGAGCCATGATGTGTAAAAGTAAATAAAGGGGAAAGTGATTGGCACGAGTGAAATAGGTAGGTTCAGAAGTATAGTAGTAGTATCACAAAATTAAATGGAAACACAAAGTAGGCAAATATGGAATAATAATGCTGGAGGCGGGCAGCCCTATTAGAGTAAGATCCCAGAGCTGCCAGACGTCACATTTTCTGATGAATGAAATGTGAACGATTGAGTAGAGTTAGTAAGTACCAAGAACACATGCTTACTCGTTAGAGGATGATTGTCCCCTTAGATTGGTCTATCTTATTGGAAAAAGCTTCAAAATAGTTGTCTGACGAACATATTTACAAATGGAGCATGAGAATTTAAGTGAAGTTAAATTATTATTTTGGAGTTGTTTGACGGAAAGTGTCTGGGAGTATTAGAACCTTGTTTTTAAGGATATTGCCTACAACATACGTGAGAATCACTTATAAAATACGTGAAGTAATGTTTGTATGTACCTTCATTACCCCATATCTCAAAATTGCCGTTTAAGCAAGTTAGCGAGTAAGCATGTGTTCTTAGTACTAACTCTACTCAATCGTCCACATTTTATTCATCAGAAAATAGGTGACGTCTTGCAGCTCTGGGATCTTGGACTATATCGCTTGTTTACGTACCCCGTCGCTGTAGGTGTAAATAACAAAGACACCACTGAGTTAAAATACTGTATATGTAGATAATATTACCACAGTATTAACAAGCATAAAGGGGGTATGCTTCCCTGTCACACCATTTTGTCACACCAGTGTGACACAGAAGAATTTTTTTCCTCTGTGTCATACCATCTGGTGTGACAGACAATAATCGATTACATCGTATGACTAACCATCACACCAAATATTCAGCAACACAAACAACCAAGTCTAAATTGAAAAACAATCAATATATTTGAAAAGTATGTACAAAAACTAACCGGAAACAAAAGAAAATATTAGTTATTACCATTAATAGAAAATATATTAAACTGACAATAAGAAATAACATCACATAAGCGTCGTTACTTCTTAACGTAAATTATTAAGAAAAGTCTCAATTGTTATTTCTTTATGTATGAGACGCATTTGGTTGTTTTTTATGAGTGTGTCCTTAATTTGTTCTATTTCTTTCCTTGAGGTTGATAAATCGTCAAGATTTGGAACAAATTTATTTATGGTGAAGTGTTCCCTTAACACTGTGAGTAATTTTGCAATCGTAACGTAGTTCTTGTTCACGTGCTTGTTAAAGTTCGAATTAAAGCTTTCGCATACGTTATTCGACCTATGACGTTCATTATAAACGCAACATTCCTTTATGTATTCGTCGTTTTTCAGCTACGTCTTTTCCATGTAATTCATGAATGTTTTGATTTTTTGTCTTTTATATTGAGATCATTGCAATATGATTGGATAAACTTCCATCCATCGTTAATACAATAATCTGGCAACAGTGGGAGAGCTCTGCATAAACCGATAATCCGTGTATACATTTTTTGTTTAATTCCTAGTTTTTTTGCATTTTTTCCATAATGCGTTACAGAAATGTGCGTAACAGTTTTTGATAATTACATGTGGAATTATATATTTTATGGAATTTATTATGGCACATTCGAAATCGGCATGAAATTTACGTGGATTCCAATTTGGACACTTCAATTTAATTATATCGAATACCTAATGCTAAATAAGTACTCTCTTTCTTATTGCTCATAAGGGTATAAACCAGTGGTACCACATTTGTTGTTGTTGGAGTACTACCCACATCTCCGTGCATCACAAATAATTGATAAAATGGCTTTGGAGTACTTTTAAAGGTTGCATCTCCGAAGTATTCTTTTACAGTCTCCAATAGAGTCAGTGCTTCTTCTGTACAAAAAATTAAAAGTCTTGTACCCTCACACTGGTAATCAGCTATCAAGAAATCATAAAAAGATTCCGGAATTTCTACTTCTTCTATATGACGATACGTTGTTTTCTTGACTTTAAATGCGCTATTTCGAGCAGCGTAATACCCTTTAAATTAGGAAAATTTGGAAATTGTTTAATGAAAGGCAGTCCTCGGTCATTATATGCTTTTTCATGTTTCTTATAAATTATAGGCATAGGCTCGGTGGATGTAGTTGCTTCATTTTTCATTACTTCGACCGACAGTTCAAGCTCGTTGTTAGCAAAGTCCGCTTTACACTTGTGTTCAACAGATTTTATAAATTCACCATCCTGTGTAAAATGTGAATTTCGTTTTTAGTTTCAGATAAAGGAAGCTAACACCCATAAAGTTAAAAGTAACAAAAACAATGCTCTAAGTCAAAGTACTTTATTCATAAATGTACAATTTACACGTCAATAAATAAAAAATTAAAACAAAAGAAAGAGCATACAAATTGTATACATTTTCAAAGTTTGAAATGACTACTACTTTACTGTATTATAATAATTATTGTACAGAAAACTGTCAAGCATTATATGAGTATAATATGTTTTTATAACAATTGTACGGGTCAGTACAATGTCAAATTTTTGTATACATTTTTATAGGACTTTGCCATCACTCTCTAAAAATTCGGTGTAACTATAAAAAGTTTGATCGATAAGCCAGCACTTTAAATTTGTTTTTGAAGCTGCCGAAACTTGGGGCAGATATAACTATTTTGGGAAGAGTGTTATAAACTTCAGGTCCCATAATGTGAGTTAGCTTCCGTGACCTTGTGAGAGAGTGTGATATGACATCCAGCTTGTCCGCGTTACGTATGTTTCGAGAATGTCTCTCTCCTCGCGTATTGTATGATTCTAGATTATTTCTGACATACACAGCCACCTGGTAGATCAATATAGCAGGTAACGTAAGTATTACTCTTTGAAATATGGTCTGACGGATGTGCATTGCGATACGCCAACGATGGCACGTACGGCACGTTTTTGGGCGCGGAACGCACGCTCCCAGTCGGCAGCGCGCGCGTATAGCTCGGCGCCGTATTGTACCCGAGAATGCACTGTGGCGAAGTAACACGCACGTGACACTTATAACTTAACCATATAACTCCTGAATTTGCGTACGTTTTTTGTTTGTAATATTGATAACCATCGTGAACTAGCACTTGGCCACCGTTGTTTGTCAAAATATTCATTTTATTTTTTCAAAACTAACGCGTAAAAACAAAATTGTTGACTTCTGCGTTATAGTAAAGAAAAATAAATTAGTTAATAAGTGGCCAGTGTTACCAAAAAGCTTGAATATAAAAATAGATTTTATAGGTAGGTAGAACATCAAAAAAGGTTGAGTATGGTTGGTTTTTTTTTCATTTACAAATTGTAAAAATTAATTCTTTTCACAAACTCGTTTGCAAGCTACTCAACTTGCATTATATGTTTATAAGTAACCTAATCGGACCGGTTAGGTTACTTAAGACCGACTCCGAGATCCGACTCGGGGCACCCCGACTCTACGTAGTCTTATCGCTACTACCCCTAGAGTGTATATAAAAAATGCGGGAGCCAGAAGCTCAGGGCTGACCGCAGAGCTTCTGGCGGGAGCCCACCCGGAGTAAAATTTCAGTGATAGACCCTAATCGGGCCGGTTAGATTAAATTGATACATTTAATCGGTACTTTTATATAATTATGAGGTTTACATATCTAAATAAATAAATAAATTTTTACTGCATGTTATATTATGCTTAGTTTGTAATCTCAGTAAGAGAATTTATTGTAATTCAATTGAGATTAATAAATATTTTGAAACCGCAAATACAATAATATATATTGGTGGACAATTCACACAACACTACACACATACATACACACACAATAGTACCTACATTACATTTTTGGAATTATTGTTACAAGTATATTTGGACAAGATGGTAGTGTGACTGTGAAGAATTAAATTCTCGCGTGTCACACTAGTGTGACTACGAAGAAAAAAATTCTTCTGTGTCACACTGGTGTGACAGGGAAGCATACCCCGCGTAAAGTAATACTACCAGTACCTAGTTCATCGCCTTTGATCTTGACAGAATCGACGATGTTTAGACACGGGTAGGGTCGTCGTAAACACCAAAATAAAATCAAAACATACGGAAGACGTCAGCCCTGAGCCGCGCTCCTGCAATACTAACATTGTAATGTAGGCAATGCAGGAGCGCGCTTCCCGCGTCTCACCCCGCCTAGACGGCTTCGTCGAACGACTATGATTTAAAAGACTGTGGTATCACCGTGCTAAGGCTTATCTAAAGGATTACCCAGACCAGTAATAAATGAAAATGATCATCATCCACCCAGTTAGTCATGGCGACTATAAGCAGATGAGGTGATTGTTTTCTGGCATTTAGGAGTCCCAGTGTAGATTTAACCTTTTCTTTTTCAATGTGTTCAATCAAACCAGAGTATGCAACTACTACGTAAAACAAACATGTCTGTCGCTTTTTCAAATCAAATACCTAGGTAGGTACTTAGTATTTTTTTGTGTGAAACATGGTAGGTAGTGTGTGTAAGCACATACATTTACAGCAGTGTAGGTACAGATATAATTCAATTCAACACTGGCTTGTCTGTAGGACTGGCGGCAGCTGGAGAGCCGGTTTTCACGGCACGGCTGCCAAACGCGCCCGCGGTAGATTTCCATATAAAATTGAATTCAAAACTCACGACGCGGTTCTTGCGCAGTAGGTAGCTTTCCGCAGTAGAAACCGCGAAAACTTGCGGTCTCGTGAGTATTGAAACAAAACCGTCACGCGGCGCGGCGCCGCGCCCGCGGCAGGCAACCGCGCCGTGAAAACCGGCTCTTCCTGGCTTCGTATAACTATGCTTTAGGACTACGATGACGTCGTCTAGTTTCACTGTAGCCATATTTAAAGTCACATTGATCTCTAGTTCTGAGAAACCATTGGTGATTTTGCATTTTTTTTTCATAAATACAGAGTGATGAGACGAGCAGGACATATGCGTGATGGGTAAGCAAAATGCCTGCTACATAACAGCACAGTGACACACAGCTATTGGAACATGAAAGTCCAAATCACTACCTAGCACTGCACTGCGCTCGTCACCCAGAGATCCAAGATGTTACATTTCTAAGCCCTATAATTTCTCTGAAAACATTGCCCTTCAAACCGGATATGCACAGTAATGTTTGCACATTACTGCTTGGCGTTATAATAACTGGCATAGGCGTGGTACTTTCCCAGGCGGACTCTGCCAAGAGTCCTCCCACTACAATTCAAATCATTTGCCCTAAGATGCTGTTTTATACCCGTCGTACGATGTATCATGTTTGCTTACATTTATAGCTGACCAAGATATCTAAATAGGGTATACAAAATGAAAATCCACATATAAATCTTAACATTTATTCCCCTAGCCCTGCTTCTGCGCGATTTCACGAGCCTTGGCCTTCTCGAGCTTAGCGATGCGAGCGTTCGACTTGTTCCCGAGCACGCCGCCGCCCCAGTGCCTTCGGAGCTCCTCGTAGCGCTCGTTGAAGTTCGTCTTGATGGCTTCCACCACCTTCGAGAAGGCGGCGCGGTCGCCGGACTCGACCTGAGAGACAAGAGATACGTTTAGTTGAAGAAGTGATGATTGATAGTTTTTTTTTTTGCAAGTTTTCAATGATGTGTCAGCAGCAGCAGTCTATGATTATTAAAAAATACCAGCAGAATAGGCTACAATTTTAAAAAACCTAATTAATTCTCACGAATTAAGTCGTAGGTACAGTCCGCGAGGTATAAGCTGAGCTTTGCATTAGTGTGAGTGATCACCAAAAGTACAGTCAGACGCAGGACGCTATGACCATGTTCTCTTAATAAGGTGTCAATTTTATATTCAATAAATCGTTGTTTATTATGCAGTATCAATTGTATATTGGTATAAACGATAGGCCTGCCCTGAATACGGTATTCGGAAATTTCAAGTAAATAAGTTATACGTAGGTGACGGATCTCATGCTTTTCCATTAAAAAATTTCTGTTATTCTCTGTCCTTGACCATTTGAATCCTAAAAGAGATACTTCTTTTCGCAATGACCATATTGATCCTGGATAGTTAATGTCAGCTTGTTGTTTAAGAGTTTGTTGTCTGACTGTACTTTTGGTAATAGATGCGTATGCATGTGATCACTCACACTAATGCAAAGCTCAGCTTATACCTCGCGGACTGTACGCTTTTGAAATGAAATGAAATTTATTTATTTTTACACACGGGTGTAACCGGAGGGCGTCGCCTGGCCTTCTAGAAATGCGTTAGCATTTCCCATTGGCTCACGCATTTCTAGATGGCTATGCCATGATGGCCTGGCCACGCCCTTACAGCATTTCCCATTGGCTGACGCATTTCTAGATGGCCAATTGCCATGGTATAGTGTTTACCCGAAGATTTCTTATCATACCCGACCGTGACGCTAGAATTCAATTCGCACCCCACGAAAAATCTGTCTAGGCGCGAAAAAAAAGTTTTCACTTCAAAAAAGTTTACTGGAAACCCAAGATGCGAAATTTAATAATGGTCTCTATGACTTTTGCCGTAAAGTGCAGTTTCCGAGATATCGGCCACAGACGTTTCTTCAAGATGGCACTTGAAGCTCCACCTGGATCTGTCAGAATTTTGTGATTTTATGCTCAGTAAGTGATTCTAAAGAAAAATTGAATTGGAAGTTTAGTCAAAAGTTGACCAAAAGAAAACGTCTATTTTTAGTAGCCTATCTACATACATCTAGAGGCAAAAAAATTGTTCGTATATTACTGGTAATATTATAATGTAATCATAGACTGCTAGCATACAGACAGTTGGCATACTCAGATAAAAATCTATTGGTGGTAGATATGTTTTCACCATGGCGTTCTGATAGCAAATAAATCATCATTACATGCCAACGTTGACTTTATCTTTATCGGAGGACAGAGTTGAGTTGAGTCAAACTCAGCACAATATCCAAAATGTACAAGGAAAATATCCACAGTAATGTTTATATTCTCATCACATATTACTTAGGTTCTTAGCATACTTTGAGTCACTTGGCCTAATTCATTTAAGTTTTTTTCACATGAGTTTCACTTTTTAAAAGTTTCTCATTGAATTAAGCTATAGAGTGCAGAGTAATCTTAAGTGGTTCTAAAGTCTAAATCAATACAATCCTGCAACGACTCATTAACAATAGCAATTAAATATGGACATACCAGAAATTTCACAGAATGTTCTTAGATCCAAACTGAATCAATGTGGAACAACTGAACGGTGTGTATAATTGAATATATTTTGTGTAATAATTCAAAATATAAAATAAAGCAACTCTGTCATCCTATACTACGGTATACAGAGTACACAGATAAGGTGAACTAAATGAATGCAGTCACATTATTTTCAACTATAGCTTTTGCTAGACTAGGGCAACAGCATTTTAGAGATTTTTTTTGATGCTATTTGCAGTACCTTTCGTAAATGATAATTCTTAGATTTATTTATTTAGGTAAACAGCATCACAACTGATACTTCAGAAAATATAGGTAATTGTCTGTGAATCTGATATTGGTCTTTCACTATCCACTTGTCTGGTTAGTTTTCGAAAAAGTTAAATCGTTATTTTGCAAAAATAACACCCTCAGGGAATCTGCTCCATTTATTTAAAACTTTGTGAGAAAATAAGTGCTCTTTGTAAACGTTTTCAGTTTAGTTCACCAAATCTAACATTATCAAGTATAGTGTGATATATTATAACAATAATATCTTACATGAGTGAGAGCGAGGCATGTGCAAGTCTTGCGGTGCACCAGGGCTCCGAGACGGGACTTGCCCTTGACAATGCAGTATGGGACACCCATCTTGCGGCACAGGGCCGGAAGGAACAGTACCAGCTGAAATAGAATAAGATTTGACATTAGTGAATTGCTTCATAGTAGATAAATCTTAATTTACATAGATCACTTAAATTTTTAGAACTTAATTCTACTATTATAAACATGAAAGTTTGTGAGTATGTTTAGTAACAGATAAAATGTAATATTTAGATAACAGTATGAACAACACAGGCTAATTCTCCCGGGAAATAATGCTGCTAGTGTTAATAGTAATATTTTTGTCCTTTCATTAATGAAGTCTTACAAATCACTTCAAACATGTAATCAATCACTTTGTAACATTAGTAAGACATCAAAATGAATAGTAATGAATAGTCTTTCTAACTTATGTTTTTTAACTAATTCTAACTAAACAAACACTGTGTAACATGCTGAAAGTTTTGGTTTTTGTAGATCTTATTTTACTAGTAGGCTCAGAGTCAACAATCTTCATGCAGCTGCAGAATATCAGTGCTCATAGCACATTCCATAGCCTCAGGTGAAGAAATTCTTACATCACAGCCTCTGATATCTACAATTTATTTTAACTAGAAAATTGCTTTTACATAATTCTGATTATTGGAAGTAAAATTACAGCAGTCTTTTCAGCATTTGTAAAGGTCAGTAGTCAGTTGAGGCCATCTTACATTGGCCTTTTTACAAAAAAGGCATGTTTTAAATTCAGACACAGAGAAGTCATAATCAACTATACTGATAAGTCAGTACAGATTGGTTGATGAAGATGTCTTCTAGATTTATTAGGACATGGTGGTATTCCTTGAAATTACCCTTCACTAATAAAGCAAATGATTACTAAAAACTAGTACCTACATCCGTTTGTTGAAAGTAGCAGTAATAACCCACACTGTTATTACAGTTTTCATATTGTACTTGTCCATAGTTTTACAATACCTTTCAATAAAACAGACAAAGAATGAGTCGACAAATCAATTAACCTCCATAATTTCACTGTTATATCAACATTTTTACTTTACAAGACCAGTAAGTAAAATCAATTGTCCTCCATAATTTTGCTGTTGTGTCAAAATTTGTTGATTTACAAAACCAGTAGTATGAACCTCAATGGGGTCAACATCATGTGCGATGACGACCAACTGGGCCTTCTTCTTCTCAACCAGCTTGGTGACGGTGTTGGTCCCCGAGCGGATGGTGAGTGGCCTCTTCGCTGGCGGCTCCTCCTTCTTGGCCACCTGTGAATAACAACATTGTGAGCTTGTGTGTCAGTCAGAGACAAGGTCAGGTTGCAGGTGTGACAGTCAGAGATCTTGGTGGAAAGTGTCAGCATAGCATTCTGAATAAGGTTTATGCATCATGTTAAAAAAATTTGCTTATTTTTCATTTGTTACACTAAATAACCTGTCGTTAACCAACGGTTCAGTTGAAATTCAACATACTAGATTTTGCCTGCCTATAACAGCAGTGACACATAGTTATTGGAGTCCAAATCATTACCTACCACTGCACTCATCACCCAGTAATATATTTCATCTCTATGCCCTAAAATTGCACTGGACACATTACTATTGCCCTTCAAACCAGAACACAGTATGCCTGGCAAAGCTGTGGTATTTCCTAAAGCAGATTTCTTCTTACACTACAAAAGTTATCAGAAGTTACCTTAGCCTCAGCCGCCTTCTTTAGGCGGTCTTTCCTTGCGGCCTCAGTCTCGGGCCTGTACTTCTCTAGGATCTTGAAAAGACCCTTAGCTGAAAAACATAAGAGTTTTATAGATTAGAATGTGTCCCAAGACTTTGTAAAACAGTTATTTATGGTATTTATATCAGAGTTAAAAAGCTCGTATAGTTTTTTGATAATCATAGTGATTCATAGTTGCATTTGGGGATCATCATGTGAAGAATTTTAAAGTGTGAAATTACACTTATTATATGTAGTGATTAGAAGAGTAACATGACAGGCACCTGATGGTAAGTACCATGCCTGCCAAAAACAACAGTGTAAACAGTTATTTCAACTTTCAAGTAACAATTCACAGTGTAGTATTGCTCTGCACTAGTCTTTGACTAATCATTTTTAATAAATTTCTTTCTTTCCTGGCTTATAACATACATAGCAGTCAACTCTGAAATAAACCATGATTGGTCACATTCATTCTAACATTTCCAGTTACAAGAGAGAGTTAACACATTATAAAAAAATACTTTTTGTCAAACAAATGTTTTTTTTTTAAAACCATAGCTAAAGTAGTTGTAATGGTAAAATGAAGTAGATTAGCTTTAGAACATATGCTTTTGTGTACTGTTTAATCTGTACAGCACAACACAGAATAATTAGCTGACTGTATGTTCATACAGCTATGTCTTGGGACTTTTTGTCACATAGCAAGAGTTAACAACATAATAATCCACTACTCTTTGGATTTGATTGAAGTTATCTGTTATCTACTTCAATAGTGACAAAGAATTACGAAGTTGCCTATTCAAATTGATATAATTAAGCTTCTCAATTAATTTCTATAGCATATAATGTACAAACCTGTGGTCTTGTCAAGTGTCTGTGTGAACTGGTTGATTGGTGGGGGCACCTTGAGCCTGCGCTGGAGCACCGCCTTCTGGCGCTGGATGCGGATGTACTTGGGCCATCTCACGAAGCGGGACAGGTCTCTGGTCGGCTGGATATCCTGACCTGGGCAATATCAAGTCATTTAACTGATATAGTTGTAGCTAGAGACTTATATTATCAAGTAACACAGGATATGCTTTAAGTATCTCGTTTTAAGAGCAAAATCGCTAAAAAAATATAATTTTGAAAATACCTATGTGGCAGTCGACCTCAAATAGCCACTCCCTATAAAACTTCGAAAAAATTGTAACTTGGTGTAGATAATTCCACTGCAAGTCTTTATTTTATACTCAACACTATATTATCAGGCACACTAATTTATGTTCCACAGATGTATCCTCACTTGGTATGGGTGGAATTATTTTGGACAGCCTATTATCACTTGGTGATTTTATTCAAATTCTAGTTGTGTAGTTTTTGAATCTAGTTTTATAGGTTAACACTTGACCGCCATCTCGCCTGATGTTAAGCAACGATGCGGCTTTTTAGACCTAAGAGCATTCTGATAGAAAAAAGGACAAGCTGGTATTAGATAATGCAAATCAGTTGCACACTCTACGAAGAGAGTCCAATAAAAAAACCGATAGGCTAGCAATTTTTCAGCGATGTTCAAGACTTTGAAGTCTTTCGCACAAGAATGTGTTTCAAACAATAATACAAATGTTCTCTCTCTGTTGTGATAATTCTAGTATTCTACTTTGACTACACTGCAGCACATGAGGTACCTATAGGTATTTATAATTTGAACAAACTTGTACTTATTTAATCTTATAGTGTCAACATTGGCTAGGAAGTTTCTGTTCAGTATGAACTGGAAAGGGTATCTCCCTTAGAAATAGATCATAGCACAAGGGATTCCTTTGCATAACTCCCTAAGTTTACTACACTAACTTTTGAGCACTTCAAAATGATTTTACCTTGTGATAGAAGTGATAAAGTTGCAAGTTCAGGACTATTATCACAAGGTACATACAATAAGTTTACTATTTATAAGAAGCACATTTGAAGATTTTGCTCTCAAAAGAAGAAATAAGATGATTGGATCTTCTCAGAGTTAAAAAGCTCGTTATATTGCAACCACATGGTAGTTCAGTACATAAATTATTCATCATTT
Source organism: Ectropis crepuscularia (assembly GCA_963693475.1). Lineage (NCBI taxonomy): Eukaryota > Metazoa > Arthropoda > Insecta > Lepidoptera > Geometridae > Ectropis > Ectropis crepuscularia. The sequence continues at coordinate 29,406,162 of OY856339.1, read as the reverse complement.
AGATCCAATATTGTAAAATGAGATTGATATATCGACATGACCAGTAATCGTCATGTAAATGGTGTTTGAAAATAACCTCAAAATGCAAAATATAATTAAATTCCATAAGCAGAACTTATGTAGTGAAAGAGTTCGTTTTGTTTACTAAAGAGGTTGTTTTCAAACTCGTAAAATAAGCAAATTTAACTCACCGATAGCGAAGTTCTTGGGCCTCTTCTCAAAGAGAGGGTTTACGATCTTTTTGGGCTCAACTTTCTTCACGACCAAAGGAGCGGCCGCTACTTTCTTTCCGACCTTCTTCTTAGGCTGAAAACAACTTGAAACTTAACAGGAAGTCCAATGATCACATGTAGACCAAATTCGTGAGCAACTATCAGCGATCTTGGTGATAATAAGGGAGTAATCATGGCACTCAGAGTAAAGTTATCATCATGGTTTGTTTGGAGGTTAGACCAAACATTCTTCGTAATATTAGATTATTCACTGTTTCACGAGTGGAATCCGCAAATATAGTTGTTTGTTGGACGACACTAGTTGTAATTAACTCGTAATACTCAGAATAACACACTATTTACGGTGAAAACAATGACAACCCGTCGAACATGTTATGATCAAAACTACACAAGACTTTCACTGTTTTTGAGAAAAATATGATATATAACTAAACGCACATGGAGTTTACCTTCTTCTGCACCATCTTGTATGGTTTTTAATTCAGTGATCTAAGGGCCACGAAAAGATTCGTGACCAAAAGGGAACACCAAACTTTCGGCAAAAATGGCCGAAATAAAAGGATCTGACAGCTGACAGTAACGTCGAATTACAACTCTAACCATAGACAAAGTAGTCGAAAAGAACGATTTAAGCTTGAAATTACACTGTCAAACTTAATGAAATGATGTCAAGCATAGCACACTAGCGCTCTCTATCAGTTTCTTGCTCAAGTTATGATATTGTATTTTACGCTAGATGGCAGAGCAACTAAATTTAATCAGCAGCTTGCAAAAAATAGCACAACCAATAATGAAAAATATTATATGCAAAATATTAGGTAAGTTTGTACATTTATTTGATATATACTTACTACCTATATTTTTCGCAATTAAAAAAAATATTTTATTCCATAATAAGATTTCATTAATCGTAGGTACTTACTTATTTACACAATAGGTAGGCACATTGAATGGCTGTTTCTCTCTATACCTAGGTACCTACACCAAGGTAGAGTGTAAAAGTTATTGTTTCGTTCTTGTGTTGAGTGAGTTAGGTATATTATAGAAAATGCTTGTGTGGTTGTGTGACAATGACAAACATATTAAAATATTACAATAAAACACAATACATATGAACTCGCGTCACAAATGCCCTTGTTGTTGAGAGTAATTAGGCCGTCTGGCTGGAAGACCAGGCAATCAGTAAAAAGGAAGTTCGTCTACGTACTTACGTACAACCGGCGGAAAGATAAACATTTTTAATAATAATAGCTACCTACTAAATAATACGAGAATAAAGAATACCTACCTATTGTATTATAATATATACTTATTGTTAAACATTCATGCATAACAATAATTACAATTAAAATAAAAATGGATTTAAGTACCTAAGTAATTAGTAATACAGGCAGTGGCTGCATCTCCTACTGTCGAGCATCTTGGCTAAGATGGTAAGTAACGAGATATCCATCTTCACGACCGCGGCTAGAGACAGCCCTGACAGCCGCGGTTCCGCCTTATGGCTACCAGGCGCGGTCCCAGCGGCGAAGGTTTTTGGAGGGCGTCATCAGTACAGACCCTTAGATTTGGGGGGGGGGGGGGGGTCACGAGTAGAAATACAATAAACTGAGTAAAAAAGACTACTAGTAGCGCCCCATTTTCATGTAAGTAATGTATACGATTTTGGGGGGATCATGTCCCCTGTGACCCCCCTTCGGACCGCGCATGATGGCTACATCGCGGCTTCGCGGCCCTTGTCCTTCCTCTAAGCACTCTGCTAATGAGAATGCTCACGGATGACCCCCGTGTGGAAGGCTTTTGAAGTGAAAACTTCTTTAGGCGCGCCTAGACAAATTTTTCGTGGGGTGTAAATTGAATTCTTCCGTCACGCTCGGGTATGATAAGAAAACTTCGGATAAACTCGGGACCATGACGATTGGGCATCTAGAAATGCGTCAGCCAATGGGAAATGCTGAAAAGGCGTGACCTCGCCATCATGGCATGGCCATCTAGAAATGCGTGAGCCAATGGGAAATGCTGACGCATTTCTAGATGGCCATGCCATGATGGCGAGGCCACGCCCTCGTAGGGCCACTCGTGTAGTTTCCGAGCTAAGCTATCAAATGTTGAGTTATAAGTTTTCACTTCTATCAATTTTTTTTACTTGTCCCATGCGAGTAAATAACATTCCCAAGTCTTCCAGTCCCTTTCTCTAACTTCTAGACACGATGCTCGAAGAGCGAGAAGCGCGAGTAGAAGTTGCTTCCCGGCCGGGAGCCAGGATTAGCCATCACACAACAAGATGCCACTGAGTCAAGGCTGTTGTTGTGTGATGCACCACGTAGATTTTCCGGAGCCTCGCACTCCACTAACTGTATATGTATATATATACTACAGGTGACTACAGGTGTAGCTATACATTCAGGTGAAGTACCTATTATGCAACATTTACGGTCACGTATATAATTATCCAATAGTGAAAGACTTTTCAAAATCGGTCCAGTATTTTCTGAGATTAGCGCATTCAAAATAAACAAACTCTTAAATATTAATTAATTTTATGAATAAAATTAACTATTAGAGATAACATATAATTAGAATGATTAAATTTACTACATTTAATTGAGGACTTTTCTCAATGTTCAATTTAATAAAATATTCAGCTTTAAGCATAATACTCGTATGTAAATACGAGGTATTATGGTTCAATTTATAAAATACTAGCTGAGACCCGCGGTTTCACCCGCGTCTATATGAGGAAAATCCCTACTAAAATATACGTTGCTTTAAAAAGCTATGATCAGTAAGAGAGCTATAGAAAAATAATAAAGGAACGCTAGGTAAACGTACTGGGATATACTAAAATGTGTTTTATAGTACAGGTATTTTTAAGTACTTCTGTGTATACGATATTTTTAGTGTTTTATTTCTTACGGTAGAAGAACAATTTGGTTATCTCTGTAACCTGATAACGCAACAGATACCTAAGTAGTTGTCCGTATGAAAAACCGTCTTGGCATGAATCGATTCCTAGGTGCTTAAATGTTTGCCCCTGTGGTTTAGTAATAGTTACAGTAAACGACTCCTTAACGGGAAGTTGTATTATTTTGAAATTAAAAAGCAAATGGTGCCATTTTATGTGGAGGTTATTATGCATTAACATACCATTCCGCTTGAAGGGATTGGTCGATTTGTGTCAGATTCGACATGAGTGGTGCACCTACCGACTAAAACCTTTGCCACACCTTTGTCGCGCACACGTGTATGCTCTCGCACTCTTCTACGAACCTGCCGCGGGATAATGCACGCCGTGATCACCTCGGTAACCAACCGCCTCGTCGGTGCCAGACATCCTCACGTCTAGACACCTTTTGTATCCCGCAGCGGGCCAAATGCTCGGCCTCATCACATACCATCATCCGGCTGAAGAGGACGGGGACAGCAGCTCACCGATATACCGATATACTCTTCATCCCCTACAGCCCCACCGCGTCCACCATCATGCGTTGGCGACCACGCAAGGCCGCAGGGGGCAGAGTTGTTTAAAATTACGATATTTCCTAAAACATTAAACAAAATCAAGGGCAATTTTGTTCAAAATTATCTATTTGTGATAAATAATGTATTTGTTCAGATAAATATAAACATCATTTTTATAAAAATACCTCCGCAACAATGCAAACAATGCATTCTTCATCTCATTCTTCCATTCGGTAATAGAAGGTACGTATCACCGCAATTTCACCAACGTCCAGCGTTTGAACATTGAGAGCATTGTTCTATATGTTACTAATTGGAGTATGATTCTTCATTCAGGTGATCAGTCTTCTTCAGATAATCTTGAGCTTGATTATCGAAAACCCCTTTGGTGTAAAATCGAGGCAGCATGGTTCTTTCTTCACGTACTTTTAATGTACGATTGTATGTGAATAGGTATGTTGGTGTAGAGGCTTAAAATCTAACGGATAAATTTAATATAAACAACATTACACAATATAAGATTAGAGAGATTTTTATTTTATATGTAAAAATGTATAAATGCATTATCGCAAATTTGTTTACCTAAAATGACGCAACCTTCAAATCTGTGACACGTGTCTACAAAAGTCTGTGACACGTGTTGTCACAGACTTCAGCCCACGCCAAGGAGAATGGGACACAAAGCTAAAGCTCTCAAAGAGAAATATTTTTCTCCGTTTTTGTTACATTGTTCAACCCCCCAACCATTTCTCCGCAATAAAAAGTACCCTATGTCCTTTCTCGGAATCTAGTCTATCTGTGTACCAAATTTCATTAAAATCGGTTCACTGGTTTAGACGGTAAATCGTAACAGACAGACAGACAGATAGAGTTACATTCGCATTTATAATATTAGTAAGGATTAGTAAGGATTCAGCTTTAAGCATAATACTCGTATGTAAATAGTCATATATCCTAGATATCGTCATTTGTGCAAAGTTCAACGGGAGGCCACATCTTTACCACTACCTAATTCTACCGCCACAAGTAGTATTATGCAAATATTAGGATATGCAGGGGTTCCGTAGCCAAATGGCAAAATACGGGACCGTTATAGATACGTCATGTCTGTCTGTCCGTCCGTATGTCACAGCCTCTTTTCCCCGAAACTATAAGAATTAAATTATTTAAACTTGGTAAGTAGATGTATTCTGTGAAGCGTATTAAGATTTTTATACAAAAAAAGGAAAAACTATAAATTTTGGGGGTGTCCCATCAATGATATTAGAAACATGTCGATGTGTATACTTAGAACTTATACCCATACCCATACTTACCCATACCCATACTTAGAACTGCAACTCAATTTTTTTTCCATGAAAACGATGACATGACGAACCGCGGTCAGGTGGACGTGTGGAACAGTAAAATCCCAAGCACTCAATACCGTGATTGGAGTAGCGCAAAGTTCATCGCTCTCCAACATAATGTTCTCTGTGCTTCTTAACGACTTGCCTGAGAACGTGCATGACGGGCACGTACTGATGTATGCCGATGACGTGGCCGCAATAGTCACCGCTCCGACCCGGGGGGAACTCCAGGACAAACTGAACAGAGTTGCGAATGATTTGAATAGGTGGTTTCGTACAAACGGTTTAGTGTTAAATATAAGCAAAACGCCCTTTATGCTATTTGACCTATCGGGACACGAACAGGATCAGATCCACTCTCGCTTGGGCTGACCATGTCAACACACTTTGTCAAAGGGTCGGCCGTGCTAGCTTTGCACTCTGGCGGTTGTCGGCGATTTTGGCTCGCAACCTGGTGCGAAGCTGCTATTTTGCTTCGGTGCACTCTCTTTTGCTATACAGTGTAGAGTTCTGGGGGCGATCGGCCGATTGGGAACGTGCCTTCAGGATGCAAAAGAGAGCTGTACGAGCCATAGCGAGGGTGCCAGAAGACGAGTCGGCGTTACCCTTGTTGCGCGATCTTGGAATCCTGACCGTGCCATGTCTGGTGATCCTACAGGTGGCCCTGTACGCCTGGAAGTACCTGGACGAGTACCCGCGGCTGCTCTCCAAGCGACATCGACACTCGCATCTGTTGCGCCCGCCGCCCTGCCGGCTCACGAAAGAATCCAAGCAGGTCCACGTTATGGCTCCGGAAGTGTACAATCGTCTCTCGGACGAAATAACGAAATCGCCATCCAACTGCTCTTTTAAACGTAAATTAAAAAATTGACTGGTAGAACAGTCATTCTACAGAGTAGATGATTTTTTACCCAGATCCATAGAGGTAGGGCATGACACATGACACATTGAATAATTTGTCGCATTTCACCGGATGGTGTTTGTAGTCGTGGCTACTTTTAAACCTAAAAATGTATGTGATTACTTAATTGTATTTTATTTCTTATGTTAAACTAGCGGCCCGCTCCGGCTTCGCTCGAATAATAACCTAGATATCAACTGCAGCACCGTCTGCCGGGCTGATTTGTGAATCTGAACCTTCCAGGGTATGACCCTAAACGTATACAAAAAAAATCATTCAAATCGGTCCAGCCGTTTAGGAGGAGTTCATTAACAACGAAAAGTGGCATTGATTTTTATACATATAGATATTATTTTTTGTGTGCGACTGGTATTGGGATCAGCGAACAGCGATACCTAATTATTTATTAAATGTATAATGCATAATACTCATTTTGAACTATTTTTAAAGTTTAATTAAATAAATAAATAAATATTGGTGGACAATTCACACACAACACCATCTGACCCCAAACTAAGCAAAGCTTGTGTGATGGCGGCCAGATAGCAGATACAATACTTATATAGTTTTAAATACATACTTATTATACATAGAAACACCCAGACACAGTGCAAACGTTTGAATTCATCACACAAATATTTGCACTGGGTGGGAATCGCACCCACGACCCTCGGCTTCGCAGGCAGAGCTACTACCAACTAACCCACGAGGCCAGTCGAATTATGATTACTATGTAAATAACGTAATGTGTAACCCCTGGTTATTAAGGGGCGAGTCTGCGATTTTAACGAAATCGATGTGTTTTTGTAGCCAATTCATGGCCATAATACATTATGTGGAAGTGTGAAATTAATAGATACTATTACACATATCCTGATTTTCAAACTGAACTTTTAAAAATCGTTGCATATGCTTCTTGTCTCTTGAAACTATGAAATTGGTTTGGCCAAATTTGTTTTCACCCGTAATTTTGATGTAAAAAAATTATATGAAAACCGTGTTTTTAAATATTCTAACTTTTATGTAGATACATATATGGGTTAGATCTTGTATGCCAATCTACTTATTAATCAGCAGATAGCCAGGGATAGTTTTTGAAAGTTTTTTAAAAAAGCCTCCTGAATACATCTGTGGAACGAACGATGTTGCACAGATGTATTTGCTATCACTCAAACAACAGGCGTTTTTGTAGTTGCTCGGCCACGTTATTCACAGAAGTAACTATTATCATAATCTGTGCCATACCAGCCATAGAATACATAATAACAGCCACTGTTTGGTTGCTCGCTTGTTTTGTACTTACGTTTGCTATGTTTCGAAAGAGTTGATATAGGTATGTATTTATACCTACATGTAGAGGTGCATTTCAATATTTTTTTCGCGTACACCTAGGTAGAAACTGATTGCCGATGTGCGATATAGAATTCTCACATACTAGGTATTGATTGATTGCTATAATCTGTTAAATGCAATGTAATAAAATTATAAAAATATTATCTATACATACCTATACAAATAAATAAAATTGGGTCGTCTGTTTGTAATATCAAATTAACAGTTTTTCACTTAGCTCCAATGAAACTAAATACCTACGGTACCTATACCTAAAAACTATTTTTCGTCTATCTCTTTGTTTGTGCCGGCTAATCTTCGAAAAGGTTGGACCGATTATGACATGACTTGCACTATCACATAGGTAGCTGATCTCTTTTTTTACGAGCAGGACATATGCCTGATGGTAAGCAACATGCCTGTCAATTAACAGCACAGTGACACGCAACTATTGGAACATGAAGAGTCCAAATCCTCACTTAGCACTGCGCTCGTCACCCAGAGATCTAAGATATTATATCTCTCGGCCCTGTAATTCCTCTGAAAACATTGCCCTTCAAAGCGGAACACGGTAATGTTAGCATATTACTGATTGGCGGTAGAATTACTGGCAAAGGTGTGGTACTTCCCCAGGCGGACTCTGCCAAGAGTCCTACCAATACTAAAGATTTCCTAAGGCATGACAGGTTACTCTTACTAACCGTAGACTTCTTCAAAAGGTGGGTACTGTTCTTTAACACGTATACAGGGTTACTATAAAGACAGTGAGTTTTTTTTTATCGCGTATATGTCCTCTTTTGACCACCAACTCGCCAGATGGTAAGCGACGGTGTGGTCGAAGATGACGCACGTTGACCTAGTAAGAACGTATTTACTCTGACCTTGAAAAGTTCTAAATTGTATCTTTCAGAGAACAAGGAGGCCGACAACTTATTCCACTCTAAATCTGTACGTACGAGAAAAGTGGACTCAAACCGTTTAGTACGGATTTGGGAATATTGAGAAAATTCTGTTCGAGTTGCCTTAATATTTAATTTGTATTTCTCGCGGACTAAGGCGCGGGCAACAGCTAGTTTAATCATAAAGGCATATACCCTAAAACTAAGAAGAAACATAGAAACACGACACTAAAAAAAACTGCAACGGATTCTGAAAGAAATAACACTTCTTGAGGCACCCATAAACATAACAATATGTTTATATACAATATCCAAATTAATGCAAAATCAAAATATAGCTGTGGCAGCAGAAAAGTAAGGATGCACAGATGGCTTCAAAGTCACTTGGATACGGGGGCTGTGGTGTATTCTTAAAATAAATAATAAATTAATAATTTATTTCCGAAACTTTGAATACAACACAATTTAACAAGACGGTAATTCAGCAAGAGTTAAACATATACAAAATAGACATTTCCGTGATAGTAAGATATCGTGATATCTTACTATCGTTGTTGATGTATTTATTTTTCGTCAACCGCGTGATTTTAAATCGAAAATCGACGTGTAGTGTAAACCTTGACTCCCCGTTAAGGTAACGAACGAAGACCTCGCGCGCCTAGAATAGGATTAGATTCTACTTTATACCAGTATTTAAAAAAAAAGATTTAAAAAATTGGATTCTTTGTAGAAATTAAATATACACGTGATTTTGGTTTTAGTTGTAAACCTCACCAAGTATCACCAAGGGGGAGGGAGGGGTTAAAAATTTAAAAAAAAACATCACGTGATTAATGAACAGCCCCTATATAGTTTGACACCAGATTTTGCATCCCCAGAAATGGCCCAATTTATGTAATGTAATCAGAATTTATCCAATCAAATTTCGATAGAAGAACTATCAAACTGCATTAAACGATCAGATACAGCTCCCGGCATGGACAATATTTCGTACTTTATGGTTAAAAACCTTCCAGATATAGGTAATCTAGTTTCTTTATACAATCGATTTTGGACTACTAATTTTGTTTCTAAACAATGGCAGAAAGTTAAGATAGTTCCTATACCAAAAACATGAAATGAAAACCGGCCAACGTCAGCTGTCCATACTAAAATTTTACAAGCTATACTTACTCGTAGACTTGATTGGTTTCTTGAGAAAAAGACCTGATTTTCAGAGGAAACTGTCGGTTTTAGGCGGACTAGATCATGCCTAGATAATTTAGCTAGGTCATATATTCAGATTGGTCACACAGAAAGTTATCCAACTACAGGTTGTTTTGTAGACACTAGACATAGAAAGCGCCTACATCAACGTCAATAATATAACAAGTCTCTTGCAAGTATTGGATGGTTTGGAAGTGGGATCAGATTTCTGTAAATATCTATGGCAATTTCTTCATGAAAGAGTCTTGTTGGTTCCGATAGATGACAATGTCACATTATGCCGAACTACGGGAGTTGGTTTAGCCCAAGGAGTGTTCAGAATGTGATGTGAGATGTGATAGAGGATGTCTAACATATTTTGACGGAGTACGTCCGAAACGAAGTGCTCCGTCAGAGTCTTTTTGTACAAAACACCAATGTTGGAGAGTTTAATGGTATTTTGCCTTCATCATCATCACAGGAAGCAAAAAAGCAACTGCGGCTTTACTTGTTTCTCTTTGGAGCGGGTTCCTAAGCTTAATTATTTTTATTTAGGTCATTCAAAGTGTCATCCGTTATTTTATAAGTTATTTATAGTTTTTTTCCTTGTGTGGTATTTTAATAAAAAGTTTTTTATTATTCTCTTAAATAACTCTATATATTAAAATCCACATCAAAATCGGTTTGGTAGTTTTAAAGATCTAAGCAAGCATAGGGACAGACAGACAGTGGGAAGTAACTTTGTTTTATACTATGTAGTGACAATGTATGATTTGAAATGAGATGACCAGAATGATGATTTTTAAAAAAGTTTAAAGAAGAAGATGACTCACAATCGTAAAGCAATGATAGGGTTATAATCTTACAACATCAGATTAAATTTTTTAAACCAATAACAATTGATCGATTTTTGTGAATATTGATTTTAGGTACCTACTCAGGCGAATTTGAAAATCTCTAGCCAAGAAATGAATAAAAACAGGTTTACTTCATATGAAATTAATGAACTAATACTTGTGTAAAACATTTTTTCTAACACTGCATTTGTCCTTCCTGTACGTTTGTCACAGTAACCCTGTAGAGGTAAATTTCCTAATGTTTGGATATCTGTTGGTCAATTACATGGTAAAGTGAGAACGGATCGGGTTGAAATTTAGAACACAGTTAGATTATAGCCTGGAAGAACTCATAGGATATAGTTATCCCAGAAAAATACGGGAACAGGAATTACGCAGGTAAAACCGTGGGAGCCTATTAGAACGCATAATTTTTTGTTCCTAATTTACTTTGTCATAATGAATGTAGCATAATGTATAGTGTCATAATGCAACTTTCGCATAATAGTTTTTTTGCGTTATGTGTTTTAAGCATAACAATCTATTGTACTACATTTAATTCGACTATTGATGAGACGCATAATAGTTTTTAGGCATTTTTTTATTTGATCTCATTTTTTTTAAGGTGTCTTTTAAATCGCGTATTATTTTTCACCTAATTTGCTTTGTCATAATCATCATCATCATCATCAGCCGTAAGACGTCCACTGCTGGACATAGGCCTCCCCCCTAGATTTCCACAAACGAACGGTCCTGCGCAACCTGCAACCAGCGGTTTCCAGCGACCTTCGTGAGGTCATCTGTCCATCTAGTGGGAGGCCGTCCAACACTGCGTCTTCCGGTTCGTGGTCGCCACTCGAGAACCTTTCTTCCCCATCGGTTGTCAGTTCTGCGAGCGATGTGGCCTGCCCATTGCCACTTCAGCTTAGCTACTCTTCGAGCTACGTCGGCTACTTTCGTTCTTTTGCGAATATCCTCATTACGGATTCTGTCGCGCAAAGAGACTCCGAGCATAGCTCGCTCCATAGCTCGCTGTGTGACTTTGAGCTTTGTTATGAGGCCCACAGTTAAGGACCACGTCTCAGTTCCATAAGTCATCACTGGCAACACGCACTGATTGAAGACTTTCGTCTTCAAGCATTGGGGTATTTTGGACTCCAAGATGTGCCGTAGTTTCCCGAACGCTGCCCATCCGAGTTGGATCCTTCGCTGGACCTCTTTGTCGAAGTTGGATCTACCCAATCGGATCTTTTGACCCAGGTAGACGTATTCGTCAACAACTTCGTTCGAGTGTGGTATTCCCAACAATAACCGGTACAGGTGAGACATGAACATTTGACATGACCTTCGTCTTGTCCATATTCATCCTCAAACCTACCTGTTGGGATACTCTACTGAGGTCCCTGAGCATAGCACCGAGGTCCTCCATCGACTCCGCCACAATGACTATATCGTCGGCAAACCGAAGGTGGGTGATGCATTCGCCGTTGATATTGATGCCATGTCCGTTCCAGTCCAGTAGCTTGAAAACATCTTCCAGCGCGGCAGTGAACAGTTTCGGAGATATGACATCTCCCTGTCTCACGCCTTTCTGTAGCCGGATATGTTTTGTGCACTGGTCCTGTAATCGGACAGACATTGTGGCTTTGCTGTAAATGCACCTCAACACTTCGATATAGCGATAGTCCATGCGGCATCGCTGGAGAGACTGAAGCACTGCCCAGGTCTCGATGGAATCGAAGGCTTTCTCATAGTCCACATACGCTATACATAGTGGCCGATTATACTCCTCGGTTTTCTGTATAATCTGCCGAAGCGTATGTATGTGGTCTACGGTACTATAGCCTTTTCGGAAACCGGCTTGTTCGGGTGGCTGGAAGTCGTCAAACCTGCGTGCGAGACGATTCGTGATTACCCTCGAAAACAACTTATAAACGTGGCTCAGAAGTGAGATGGGTCTGTGGTTCTTCAACAAGGTGTTGTCACCTTTTTTGAAGAAGAGCACCACCACACTTCTGCTCCACGCTTCTGGCGTATTACCGTCAAGTATGACGGAGTCGAACAGCTTCTGGAGGACTTTAAGTACCGGTTTTCCACCCGCTCTCAGAAGCTCAGTCGTAATTCCGTCGTCGCCAGGTGCCTTGTTGTTCTTAAGTTGTTTGAGGGCCATCCTAATCTCATACAGGCTGACTTCCGGGATGTCTTCGGTAAAGTGTCGGGTCAGCTTGGCTCTTGGGTCTTTTGCCATGCTAACGACAGGTCGTGTTTGCGTAGAGGTGTATAACTGTTCATAGAACCTCTCAATCTCCTCCAAAATCTCGGCCCTCGACGAGACGACGTTACCACTGTCGGTCTTCAATTGACCAAATTGAAGAGACAGATTTCTTGCGAACACTTTCGAGCCTTTATTCCGCTTGATCGCTTCTTCAATACACGAAGTATTGAAGCAGCGTATGTCGCGTCGCACACAAGTAGAAATCTGTCTATTGAGCCGTCTGTATACCGTCATGTCGACCGAAGACTGCAATCGCATATCTCGCCTAACCGCCATGAGATTCAGAGTATGATCGGAGAGCTTTTGGGTTCTATTCTGGCGTCGGCTCTTATAAAATTCCCTGCCAACTGCTTGAACAGTTTCCACCAGTCTGTCGTTTATTTCATCCGCCGTTACGCATTCATCTAAGGCTTCGAAGCGATTTTGAAGTTCGAGTTGAAAGTTGTCGGGATCTTCGATTTGAGCATAATTTGGTCGGAGCGTGGACTTCATTAGACGTGATCTTTCGAACTTAATGTTTAGATTCAGCGTGCCTCTTACAATACGGTGATCGCTGCCGGTTTTAACCCTACTGATCACAGAGACATCGCTGAATATTTGCCGTTTAGTCGTCATAATGAAGTCGATCTCATTTTTTGTGGAACCATCTGGGCTAATCCAGGTCCATTTTCGTTGTGGCTGTTTCTTGAAAAAGGAGTTCATCATAAAGAGGCTCTCCCTTTCCAAGAAATCAGCTAGACGTTGCCCTCTTGGGTTCCGCTGCCCATATCCGAATTGTCCCACTCTCAACTCATCACCGCTACGTTTGCCTAGTTTCGCGTTGAAGTCTCCCATCACAACTGTGAAATGTGTTGGCGAGACATGTATGGCTTTGGAGATGTCCTCATACATGGTCTCAACCTCTTCGTCGGGATGTGTCGAGGTCGGTGCGTATACCTGTATGACCTTCAATGAATACCGGTCGGTTATTTTAAGTACAAGGTATACAACCCTGCTCGACACACTCTCGATCATTAACACGTTGTTGACGAGAGACTTGCGGATGATAAACCCGACACCCCCTTGGGATTGTTGATCTCCCTCCCGGTAGTAGAAAAAGTTGCCGGATTCGAGGGTTATTCTGTCCTCGCCCTGTCTACGGACTTCGGATAACCCTATGATATCCCAGCGCAACTTGTCCACTTCTTCTTCCAGCTCCACAATCTTTTCGTCAGCCCTCAGCGTCCGTGCGTTGTACGTTGCCAGGTCGAGTCGTTGGGTTTGGTGGCGGGGCGTCTGCCGGGGATTCTTAGCACCCCATGCTCCGCCGGAACCAAGGCTGCCACCAGCGCCTGGAATAACGGAGCCGCCGGGGACTAGGGGCCGTTTCTTTGTTGTGACCATCATATATTTTGTCATAATGAATATAGCATAATATATAGTGTCATAATGTAACTTTTGCACAGTCGTTTTGTGGCGTAATGTGTTTTAATCATAAAAATCTATTGTACTACATTTGATTTGACCGTTGCTCAGACGCATTTAGACATTTTTTAATTATTTGTTGTGCTACATAATAAATAACCAAGTTACATAGGACCCAGATCCGATTCGGAGCACCCCGACTTCACCTAGTCTTGTCGCTACTACCCCTAGAGTGTATTTAAAAAATGCCATGGAGCCAGAAGCTCAAGGGAGGTCTTGAGTGGAGCGATCCATGCAAGGCCAAGCGTAGCGAAGGCGAGCGAAGCGAGGCGGTGACCTCCGTAGTGGAGCGCAGGCCGAGTATGGAGAAGCAACACTCAGGGCTGACCGCAGAGCTTCTGGCGGGAGCCCACCCGGAGTCAAAAAGTGCACCATTTGTCTTAGGTGTATGTAGGTTTTTAAGTCCTAAAAATGTTGTCTACACAAATTAGTACAAACATTGCTATACTACTGCATAAATACCGTTTATAGTACCTACCATAAAAATGGTGTTTACCATAAAAAAAATTATGGTGTTATTCTCAGACCAACGATTCTTAATCCTCAAAATATGCTAAATAATTTCACAGCAACAGTATGATAACACGAATGCGATAATGACAGATACTATTGGCAATGATATTCCATTTAATTAGTAGATACCTCTATTACGAGTAATAAATATTGTTGTCAAAGTCCACCCGCATTTGACTTGTTTTTTAGTTAGGCGTTTAAAGTTTATGCCGTTGATCATTATGTTTAAGTATAGTTATGCTTTTCTCAATGTGTGCCTTTAAATATTATGCTATTTATGGTTATGCGTCGAAACTTTATACTAAGTTATCTGTATGCTATATATGGCTATGCGATTAAACATTATGCTAAATTATCGTTATGTCATATATGGTTATGCTAGTTAACATTATGCGAAGTCAGTTATGCGTTTAGTTGTTATGGTAAATTATCATTAGTCCTAAAAACGTTATGCCTACCTAAAATAGGAAAAAAATGTTATGCCACCCCATATAGACCCTAAAACCGTAAAACCGAGAGGAGCTGCTGGTCTTTACAAATGTATGTAAATGTTTGAATGTTAGCAAATGTGTTGCTCAAAGCTTGGAAAACTATTTCACGGTAATATTATAAATAATACTTAAATATTGGTGGACAATTCGCACTCAACACCATCTGATCCAAAATTAAGCAACCTTGTAATATGGCAACCAGATAGCTGATATAATACTTATATAGTAGGAAATACATACTCATTATAGATATGAACACCTAGACACAGTACAAATATTTGCACTGGGTGGGAATCGAACCCACGACTCTCGGCTCTCCGAAGTGTAGGTATCCGATACAAAACCGGTAAGCTAGTAATTTTTCGGCGATTTTTTTTACTTCATATGAAATTAATGGCTTAACCTAAAAAAACACTTATGTAAAACACTTTTTCTATCTAACCCTGCACTTTGTCCTTCCTGCACGTTCGTTACAGTAACCCTGTAGAGATAAATGTCCTATTAGTACCTATTATGAAAGTCAATGTTTGGATATTATGTGGATGTGTTTTGCTGAATGACAGTTTGGAACATTGAGATTATAGCCGTTTGTTATTGTCACATTCCAAATCGAAATGCAACTTACAACAGAGCACACTAAAGTCTAATATTCCTAAATGGTGTATGATATTGAATACGTAACAGTAACTAACATGGAATATGTAGCAGTTCGCACCTGCTCCGAATCCCCGTTTCGTAGAAACTATGGCTCTGTCTGTGGGCGCCTATCAGAATACGAATAGTGCTATATCTGTGTGAGTAATGTTGTCAATGTAGTTATGCAATTTTATTTTCCCACGCTCACAGACTACGGTCTTAATAAATGAGTATATAACAGTAACAGTAGTAATCTTCAAACGTGAAAACTTCGTTTGGGGCATCACAGACAGATTTTTCGTGGGCTGTGAATTGAACTCTAGCGTCACGCTCGGGAATGATAAGAAATCTTCGGGTAAACTCGGGACATGGCCATTGGCCATCTAGAAATGCATCTCATTCTCGTAGCCACCCCCTCCTGTTTCAGCCGCGTAATTTCCAAAGTAAGCTATCAAATTCTGAGTTATAAGTTATAGTTTTCACTTCTATTGCCAGTTCCTATGAGTGCCAATCTGAAACTTTTTTAGTTTTTCATTGATCTACCTACCTAATGACCTATGTACTTTTAAATTAGGACACTTTTGTAAAATATAATTTAACTATGAAGTCGACTGACTGATTAAAAAATATTATTGGGCCTAAAACTGATGCCGTCTGACAAATTCATTATTATTATTATTATGGAGAGATTAAAAGAGGAGGTCCACCAATGCCTGGAATGAGGTGCCTAGATCTTCTGGTAAATTTTAAGGGAGGTTGTCTAGCTCGCCGGCGAGCTTGACGGGGCTGCTGTTAGTACGCCTGTACCAAAAATAGCGTATTTACGATTACCGGGAACCGGGAACTGAGGGATCGGCTGATAGGGTCGAAGGGTGAAGGCTGTGTTATGCGGTATGTCGCTCGGTCGTCGTATTTGTGGAAATATGTCTTATTTACAAACTTCCACATAAATGGTTACACGTTAGACATGATAATACAACAACAAACCGTAAATTTCGCGCTCTACGCTCTATTCAACATTCGTACATCTTTAACTGAGAAATTGAAAAAAAACCTGTTCCTTAGGAAAAGCGATAGGGATGAACGGTTCGAAACAATTGCGATGATAACTGGTTTAAAAATAAACTCATTTAATACAAAAAAAATAACTGACTTCGAAACTACAAATAGGCAATCAAAAGTAAAAAGTTAAAAAAAGTAAAAAAAAATAATTAAAATTTAATATTATTATAAGCGCTACTCACTCGTCTATTTGAAGTCGGTGCTAGCCAAGGCTAACAGTTAGATAGATAAATTAACTCTTTATAGCACTTAACAAGTCAACAAAGTAGGTAACAAAAAATATTATAATAAAGATACTACTTACCTACGCCTACTAACTGAGTACATAGTATCCATCTACTTACTAACTTTTTGACTTGACTGGCACCGACTTCGAATAGATGAGTGAGTACATAGCGCTTATAATAATCATATTATTATCTTATTTTTCGCTTTTGAGTAGGTACCTATTAGTAGTTTCGAAGTCGGTAAAAAAATTTGTGAGTATAAAAAGATTTTATTTTAACTTTTTTAGTGCAAACAAAGTTGTCATTTTAAAGAATTTACACAATTTCGTTTTGACAGGATCGAAATTCATAATTTTTGTGAAATCTACAACTTATCCAGACAAAATTGCAGGCAAATTTTAGTTTTTTGTTCTTTCAAAAACCACCCAGCCGATTTCGATCAAATTTATATGGGACCATCCGAGAAGCATACCCATTTGAACAAAAAAATAATATTAAAATCGGTTCGGGCGTTCTCGAGAAATCAGGTAAATTACATTAAAAAAAATATGGTGGTTTTGATTACCTCTTCCTTTTTGGAAGTCGGTTAATAAACCGTTTTAATTTATTAGTCAATCCAGTAGATTATGGAAAATATGGGATACGTATTTTTTGTTTTTATCAAATTATGAAAAAACATAAAAATAAAATATAGACCATCAAACTTCCGTAGGTTTTGTGACCTCGAAATTTTCGTAAAAATCGTACAATAAATTGACGTCACTCGAAACTTCTGAGCACTTTATCTTCGTAATTTTTTTGTTGGTAAAATAAGTGTAAAATACGTGCAAAATATATTTTTTAAATCATCTAACTGACTTTCTGAAGTATAATACCCCGTTTACATTATTCCAGTCCAGTGACCGAATCCAGTGCTGGATTGCTTACTGGAATAATGGAAACCGGCACTGGAATGCATTGGCGCTGGATTGATGCTTTCCAGTGGCGGTTTCCATTATTCCAGTAAGCAATCCAGCGCTGGATTCGGTCGCTGGACTGGAATCATGTAAACGGGGTATTAAGTAACGTAGCAGAATGAACGAATCAGGCAATCAAGGTCTTGTATAGGGTACCGGACTGGGTCAAAAATACACCATCCTAATTAGTCCGTCAGCTAGATCATGGAAAAATATAGGACACGTATTTTTTGTTTTTTCATAATATTAAAAATCGTCAAAGATATAGACCATCAAACTTCGAGAGTGGGGGGGTCGCGACGTCACTCGTGAGTAAAAATCGTACTCACGAGTGACGTCACGCGAGACTTCGAAGCGCTGTATATTCGTCATTTTTTGTTTGTGAAACAACAGAAAAAATACGTGTACAATATTTTTTGGCAATCTAACTAAGGGCTAAGGGGCTACTTAGTTTTTTTGAGGATTGTACCCTATTATCGAACATCAGAATAAATTCGAATCTGGAACGCCACATATCTACTCGTAGTGTACTTTTATTCAAAAGAAGCTAAGTTCTTTTCTAAACTTAAGCAGACGAAGTCGTGGTCAAAACCACATAGGTACATACGATAACGACACAGGCGCGGTCCCAGCGTCGAATTTTGGAGGGGGTCACCAGTACAGAACCTCCGATTTTGGGAGGGGTCACGAGTAGAAATATAATAAATCGAGTAAAAAATACTACTAGTAGCGCCCCATTTTAATGTAACGTATACGATTTGGGGGGGGGTCATGTCCCCTGTGACCCCTCCCCCCCCTTCGGACCGCGCATAACGACACGCCTTCGGCCGATTTATCGCACGTGTGACGCAATTACTGGTTACTAGTGCCCTCTGTATTTTCCATCTCCTGTCCCTAACTACGATCTAGATTCTAGAACGTAGGTAATCTTCGTTTCAGGTTATCAAACCTACGGCACCCTATTCACGGTGACCAATAAACTAAACGCGTATAGCTGCCGATTAAACTTGACCTGTGTCGTTGGGAGACTCGCAGTGATTTTAGTTTTTAACCAAATCAAAACGGAGGAAGTTCTGAATTTGGTTGTATGTTTTAAGCAGGGATGTAACGGAGGTCATTTTATCGGAACCGGAGTCGGAGTTCTTAAATTTGATTTATCGGAGTCGGAACTGAAGTCGGAGGCATAAGAGTAGAAAGTGGTGGCAGAAGAGACTTTATTGGGGGATACATTTTTTTTTATTAAACACGTGCACACGACAAACATTTACGGGAAATTGGTTTAAGGGGTTGGGATTTTGTATTTCCATTTACTTTCCACCACAACAAGGGTTTATCTGCAATATTTATACATCTTCCGATTACCTCCGATTAAAACCTCCGTTTTAAACGTTTCGGAGCCGAAGTCGGAACCGAAGGTGTAATAATAATCGGAAGTTCCGACTTATCGGAGTCGGAGTCGAAGCTCCGTAACATCCCTGGTTTTAAGGGTTCCGTACCCAAATGGTAAAATCGGGACCTAAGCGACCTTTAATTTGAAGACAGCTAGATTGTAACCATCGTGGAAAGCCCACTCAGACAACGCATTCCATTGCCTAGACGTCATCACAAAACAACCATGACAAGATGTTGTTTTTTCGAGCTACGAGCAGTCCCATAGAAAAAAAAAATTGGACTGCCGACTCTGAATTTGATAACTCACTTTGGAAACCACGCGGGTGAACACGGAGGGCGCTGTTAGTGTGGAATAAATCTACAAAGCATTGTCGTCTAAATAAGTCTTCTAGGCATCTAGATAGATGGCCATGGCCCCGAGTTAGCCCGAAGATTTCTTTCATTTACGAGCGTGACGCTTAACTCAATTCATAGCCCACGAAAAATCTGTGTGTGGTGGTGTCAAGTTTTCAATTCAAAAAGGGCAAGGTGGTATTAAATAATAATAATAAATAATAAAGCCTCTTTATTTCCTATCCCTTCATTATTACACATATTTCAACTTTTACTATTTAACGCTATATTACAAGTTACATTTTAAAACATTATAATATAAAAAAAAGTTTAGATAGGAACCCCTATTTGGGTAAAGGCCTCCTCCAGTGCGTTCCAGCTTTCCCTATCTTTAGCTCGCTCAATCCACTCTTTTCCCGCTATGGCTATGATTTCGTCTCTCCATCGTTTCATAGGTCTTCCCTTCCGTTTTTTCCCGCTAGGTCCATTCCATTTTGTTGTTTCTACTGTCCATCGTTTGTCGCTGTATCGTGCTACGTGACCGGCCCATCGCCATTTTGCCCGTAGACTGTACTGAAGGACATTGATTAGCTTGGTCTTCTTTCGAATAAATTCGCTTCATACTTTGTGTATTTTTCTTATTTTTTAAATGGCAAGGTGGTATTATATTTTACAAATCAACTGATCTGCTCTGCACTCTCCGAAGTGTATCCTACAAGCTAGCAATTTTGCGGTGACGTTCAAGATTTTGCGTTTTGCCTGTTGCTGACTGTGAATATGGGCGTTGTTATCGTTTCTGAGTCTTCACAGGGGACAATACCACCTAATCCTTTCCACTCTACCTTTGATGTCGCCATTGTGAGCACAGAGCGCTATTCTGTTGGGTCCTATCTACCTACACCCGAAAGACATTACGACAAACCATTCTACATTTACAGCTCACTGTTGACACTGCAATCGCGTTTTGTTATACAATCGGTAGACTTGCTTAGTTCTCATAGTTTGTCACGTTTTTAAATATCATTGTAAATCTCAAAGACATAGTTATACTTTACCTAGGTAAGTTTTAGTATATATAAGAAGACCTGGGTATTATAGTTCAACATGGTTTCTCTACTACAGTAGGTTACTACTTGTAGTGGTAGGACTCTTAGCAGAGTCCGCCTGGGGAAGTACCACACCTTTGCCAGTTATTCTACCGTCAAGCAGTAATGTGCAAACATTACTGTGTTCCGGTTTGAAGGGCAATGTTTCCAGAGAAATTACAGGGCTTAGAGATAGAACAACTTAGATCTCTGGGTGACGAGCGCAGTGCAGTGGTAGGTAATAATTTCGACTCTTCATGTTCCAATGGCTGCGTGTCACTATGCTGTTATGTGGCAGGCATGTTGCTTACCAGCAGGCACATATCTTGCTCGTCTCGTCACTATTTATTTAAAAAAAAAAAAGAAAAAAAAATGAAGAAACAACATCAAAATCAGTTCATCCGCTCGAAAGCTATGATACCACACACAGGTACTTAAATACGAGTAATATAGCTGACAAGTTCATCGCTTGAAGCGATGTATAACAGCAGTATTATTTTTGAACGGGAAAAATAAATAAATATTGGCGGACAATTTACACACAACACCATCTGACCCCAAACTATGCTGTACTATGGCGGCCAGAGAGCTGATATAATACTTAGTACCTGGGTGACCGAGCTTTGCTCGGTTTAAATACTAAATATACTTAGATACCTACAGATAAAAGACTCCAAGAAATAGATTTTCTTTAAAAAAAACGAATTAAAAAAAAAGAGAACCCGTCTGGATTCGAACCCGGAGCTACTACTAATTCGTGACCGCTATGAGCGCCCGACTTCCCGTCTGAGCTAATTATGCTGTCGCGTCACGCAGCGAAATTTACCTTCACATTCTAATGTCTAATGTGACAGTTTTTCATTGTCTAAAAACGCGCATAATATGCGTTTTTTTTAATAAGACCTAGTTAGATCGATTTATCGTCCCCGAAATCCCCTGCATACATAATTTCATGAAAATCCGTCGAGCCGTTTCCGAGATTCAGATTATATATTTATGTATATACATATTTATATACAAGAATTGCTCGTTTAAAGGTATAAGATATAGTTTTAGATACATACTTATTATACATAGAAACACCCAGACACAGTGCAAACATCTGAATTCATCACACAAATATTTGCACTGGGTGGGAATCGAACCCACGACCCTCGGCTTCGCAGGCAGAGCTACTACCCACTAAGCCATGAGTCCAGTCAACCTTTATTAACATACTTTATATTCTCCGAAAAAAAAAACAGAATTCAATTTAAAATTAAATTGAGATACTCAACCAAATTTCATAGGAATCTATCACTACGTCGTTTAAATACATGAAAGCAAAAATTTTAGTTTTGTGTTCATGTTTCAAAAACTACTACATTGATTTCGATAAAACTACCACCACCTCTGAACTATGATCTATGAAACAAAACAAAAAAATTGGCAGTCATAGGAACTGCCGATAGAAGTGAAAACTTATAATAACTCAGAATTTGATAGCTCGCTTTGGAAACTACACGGGTGTAACCGGAGGGCGTAGCCTGGTCGTCATGTCATGGCCATCTCGAAATGCGTTAGCATTTCCCATTGGCTCACGCATTTCTAGATGGCCATCCACGCCCTTTCAGCGTTTCCCATTGGGTGACGCATTTCTAGATGGACAATGGTCCCGAGTTTACCCGAAGATTAATTATCGTACCCGAGCGTGACGCTAAAATTCAATAGGCTTGTGTACTCAATTTTAAAAATTGGTTTATAATATAGTTTGATGTTTATATTATTCCGAAACATCTATATTTTTGAAAAATACTTACATTTACAATATGTATTTTGCATTTCAAAAAATCAAACAAATTTCTGCACAAAAACGCTCCAGACTGTCATGGCGTCTTGAATGACGTCACGCCGTGGCAAACATATGTGTTTGTGTATGGACGTTGTCAATGTTTTTAATTTAAAACGAATCCCTCGCATTACAAGAACTGCATAGTGCCCCAGTGTACAAGCACAAGTATAAATACGCTACACAAATTAATCATCTATGCTCCAAACGATCCACAAATACGAAAAAAGTGGCAAACGCTTGTGAGGAGGAATGATGGCCATTAAATCAAGAATGTACTTTTGTGAAGACCATTTTGATGAAAGTATTTGACACAGTATAGTCATAGTAATGTAAATGTAAAAAAAAACTGATAATTTTCCTCAAGAATAGTGTTAAAACAATAACAAACTAGTTCAGTAAAGCGGCTGAAGAACTAGTATCCATGGCGAAGAATAAATAAAAATTAAAAATAATAATATTAGTCCTATGAAAATGTCAACAACATTAGTAATGTCAAGTGATGTATAGCACGGCGTGACGTCACATTCTCTGATTGGCGTTCAGTGTCACGTGACACAGTGCCTATTTTTTAAGATTTTCTTTTCTAAAAATATTAATCATCTTTACTTATTTTGATAAACTGTTTTATTTTTGTAAATCTCTATATCTTAATCAATAGTAAGAACCTCTAATCCATCCGATTCGTTCTTAGTGGAAACAAGCCTATTCACACCCCACGAAAAATCAGTTTAGGCGCGCCAAAAGAAGTTTTCACTTCGAAAAATCAAAATCGATTCACCAATGAATAATGATCATACTTAGACCAATGAAGGTCTAAAGATAATATCATCAACATGCTCAAGCCCATTACAGCATGCTGGCGGCATTACTATGCTGAATGCCAATGCTTATACGGTCCAATAAAAAAAAACAGTTTTTTTTAGTATGACTGTAGATGTGTGTTTTTTTAGATGTGTGTAGGCTGTGATCCGCTTATACTTGTAGAACTAAAGTGTCATTAAGTATCGAGCGTTGGGCCAAATAAAAAAAAAAGTGGCAGTCATAGGAACTGTCGATAGAAGTGAAAACTTATAACTCAGAATTTGATAGCTTACTTTGGAAACTACACGTGTGTAACCGGAGGGCGTGGCCTGGGCATCATGGCATGGCCATCTCGAAATGCGTCAGCATTTCCTATTGGCTGATGCATTTCCAGATGGCCATGGCATGATGCCGAGGCCACGCCCTTTCAGCATTGCTCATTGGCTGACGCATTTCTAAATGGCCAATAGCCATAGTCCCGAGTTTACCCGAAGATTTCTTATCATATCCGAGCGTGACACTAGAATCCAATTCACAGCCCACGAAATATCTGTCTAGGCGCGCCTAAAGAAGTTTTCACTTCAAAAATTGTTGATATCTTTTTAGTATGGGTTGTATGTAGGCTGTGATCCGCTTAGAGAACTAAAGTTTCGAATCGTGTTCAACTGTTATCTGTTATCATTACGCCTACGAATTTGCGTAGACGTCTACACCCATGCGCTACGCAGTTGACAAACAATGACACCCGCGCTACAACAACAGCTGGTAGAGTTCCATAGTTTAAAAATATACCCACTAATAAAATATATATATAACTAGCGGCCCGTTCCGGCTTCGCTCGGACATAACCTAGACACTGTCTGCAGCGCCATCTGCCGGGCTTATTTGTGAATTTAAACCATCTTCGAATACACACACAAAAAAAAACATTCAAATCGGTCCCGTCGTTTAGGAGTTCACTGTCAAATGATTAAATTACTAAAATGTTTATAAAAAAACAGGGGTTCGTGATAAAAGGTTAAAAATGTAGGGTTGTATGTATTTTTTAACGCCACATTATAAAAAAATAAGAAAAAAAAATTTGACCAAAAATTTAAAAAAAATGTTTGGGGTGAACAATCCCTAATACTTAGGGGTATGAAAAATAGCTAGTAGCCGATTCTCAGACCTATGAAGAAGATAGAATATGCGTATAAAATTTGGTTAAAATCAGTAAAGCCGTTTCGGACGAGTAAGGAAACAAACACTGTGACACGAGAATTTTATATATAAGATTTAGAAATACCAACTCAAAAACCCACTTTGGTTCATATATTCTTACTTTCGTCTTTATAATGTTAGTGGAATAATAATATCGGTGATGTTGATGTTCCAATGACACGAACAAAGAGATTTGACTCTGCGTTTGTGATAAGAACATCAAGGCTGTGGAATACGTTGCCTGAGTGTGTTTTTTCCGATAGTTACAATGTTTGTCCTTTCAAATCGAGAGTGAATCGGTTCCTTCTAGGTAAACACGCTCCATCGTAGACCGCATCGTCGCTTAACATCAGGCGAGATGGCGGTTAAGTGTACACGTATAAAAGTAAAAAAAAAACTGGCTCTAAACTAAGCAAAGCTTATATTATAGGAGCCAGAAACCTGACATATTACTCACATTATTGTAAATACATATTTATTATACACAGAAACACAGACAGATAGAAACGAAACAAAACTTAATACAGTCATTTTCATACTCAAAAATTACTAATAACATAAAATCTGTCCAAAGATTTCATTCTCAAACTTCAGCGTAATCGGGACCCTAAACAAACTTAACACGTGCACACACACCCATCAATTTAGTATTGCCATGTCAGCAAAAATAATTATGCAAACCTAATAAACGAATCCACTCTCCTCCACTCAGTCGAAATACGCACGCGCCAAAATATTACAGCCACCCGATTTTGAACTTTAAAGACATGAAGACTACGCTCAGTCGCTGCCCGTCGATTCGTCGCGCAAGCGTGTCAGTCGACAGGCATTAAACCTCTTTAAAAAAAAAAAGTAACAATTAAAAACATAAGTGTCATAAATTTGAAAATGAAACGAGTGGGAATTGATGCAGTTCTGAATGAAGTGTGATGTGATTTGTGACGTAGTGTGTAGTGTGTGATGCCAAGTGGTTTTGGGTGTGATAATGATTACTGCATGTGGGATTGGATTGCTTGGTGCATCGGAGTTTATGGTGAGTTTTATTTGCTTTTATTTAACACAATGTTATCTCACCCCATCGCTATTTCGTATGGGTGGATTCTACAAAAAAAAAAATTGTTCTGGACTGATAGACTAGACTGTTGCATTTTGTGAGATATTTTTTTTAAATATGCAGTTTACGTCTACATATTATGAACGATTTTGCCCAAGTTTTTTTGTTATTATAGATGCATCGTATAGGATACACAACAAGGGCTTAATAAAAAAAAATAGGCAGAATCTTCTACAACCATTGATTACTTGCACGAGTTTTGAATTATAAATGTATCCAAAATCAATTTTACTAATATCAAGGACAAAAAAACTGTTTATCTGTTTTATCTGTAAAAGCTCGAATAGCGACACTTTATACTGAATGTACTTAACATCGTAAATTTATGTTATGTGGAGTTATTAATTTTATGGAATAAAGGCGCCTTTCAAATTGTGGAAGATTTCTAGAGTATGTTTTTTTTATAGTAAGCAGTGACGGGATGAACTGGACACATGTCTGATGGTAAGCAATACGCTTGCTCAAAACAGCTCAGCGTTACGTAGCTATTAGAACATGAAGAGCCCCAATCATTACTTTAGCACTGCACTCCGCTCATCGCCCAGAGATTTAAGAAAATTTATCTCCAAGTTCTGTGATTTGGCGGGAAATATTGCCCTTCAAACCAAAACACAGTGATGTTTGCATATTACTGCTTGACGGCAACATATCTGGCAAAAGGCGTGGTAGATATGTCTGCAGGCGAACTGCATAGAGTCTTACTCAAGGCCGTCTTTCACCTATTAGAGAGGCCCTGGGCACATTGGCATAATGCGGCTTCTATGGCCAAAGTTAAAGTCAAAGTACAAGACAATGCAATAAAGCATTGTTTTGTTTAAATAAAATAAAAACGTAGATATGCAAAGTTGTAATTAATTTAATATCGATGTAAGTAGTCAGCCTGATTTTCAGGCGAGAGTTACAGTTGTCGGTTACCGTCTGATATTGGAGTAGCAACCAGGGGGCCTCGATCAGTAGCCTGGGCATGTGCCCAGTGTAAAAAATAGCCTGGTTTTAATCTAACGAAAATATAAGAGATATTTAATTTACAAGCTAAGGTTTATTGAAGTGAAAATATCTTTTGGCAAACCACAAATAGATTTTTCGTGGGCTGTGAATTAAATTCTAGCGTCACGCTCGTTAATGATAAGAAATCTTCGGGTAAACTCGGGACCAAGGCCATTGCCCGATATTATGCTTTGATTGATCATTGATTTTTTCATTGTCAATGCTGACGCATTTCTAGATGGCAATGCTCACGGCCACGCACGTAGATTCCAAAATTAAGCTATCAAATTCTGAGTTATAAGTTTTCACTTCTGTCGGCAGTTTCTATGACTGCCAATTTTTTATTGTTTGTTACGAAGATTAGCCGTCGCCTTTCAGACAGTGTTGCTAGCATTATTATAGACCTTTGCGGCGGGGTAGTGGTGACTCTACATAGGCGTGGGCAAGGTAGCCCTCACTAACGGCCTCGCACTTATACATACCTCGCGCGGGGTCATTAAATGCGATGCCACTAGAGCACTACACTTAAAATCTCCGTTTAACTAATGAGAAACGAATACAAAAACTACGTTTAAAAAACCGACTTCAAAACTACAATTTGGCACTCAAAAGCGAAAAATGAATTAATGTAATTGTTGTAAGCGCTACCCACTCTATTTGAAGACGGGGCCAGTTTTGTTAATTTTTTTACTTTTTAGTGTCTGTAATAGGTTGTTCTGTACTGTTCTGTACTGTTATGTACTGTTCTGTACTGCTCTGTACTGTTCTGTACTGGTATGTACTGTTCTGTACTGTTCTGTACTGTTCTGTACTGTTCTGTACTGTTCTGTACTGTTGTTCTACAGTAGGTTTTTGGATTACATCAGGTAGATGCATAATGTTTTATTGCAGATAATAGATTTCTTATCGGTTACTTTTTATCACAGGAACTGCGCGGATAAAATCGTGGATGCTGCTAGTAATAATATTTAATCAGCAGAAATGATTTTTTTTAAACGCCGTACACAAACTATGATTACAGCGTCCGAAGTCCGAACAAACAAAGATTAATAAAGTAGCCAAGTGCGAGTTGGACTCACCCATGAAGGGTTCCGTTGCAGCAAGTAACATAATATACATAGTACATTATGTTACATCTTGTAGTTCGTTGTAACTTTGATCGAAGTTTCCATAATAGTGTATTTATGACGTACTAAAAAAAACTACTCATCAGATCGAGTTCAAACCAATTTTCGTTGGTAGTTTACATGGTAATGTACATCATATATTTTTTTTAGATTTTTCATTCTCTTACTTTAGAAGTTAGAGGGGGACACACATTTTACCACTTTGGAAGTGTCTCTCGCGCAAATTATTCAGTGTAAATAATTTTAGAAACCCCAACATCATTTTTGAAGACCTATCGATAGACACACCACACGAGTAGCTTCGATGAAAAAAAAATTGTTGAGTTTCAGTTCTCAGTATGGGGGGCAACCCTAATTTTTCTTTTTTTTTAATTTTTTTGTTCATATCTTAATGCGGTTCACAGAATACATCTACTTACCAAGTTTTAAGAGTGCGCCTAAAGCCAGGAAAAAATCAGATTTCACCCGCGCTACTCGTTTCTTAATGTGATGTACATAAAGTCGAGAATAGCAGGACACAGTTTGGAGGAAAAATCAATATTTAATCAGGAGTCCATTTTTGACCAAGTTTTATTTAATTACTCAATAACTAAACATAAATTTGAAAAAGTGTTCGGTTACTTTACTAGAACGTACAAATAGGAATTTTATTACCAAAAAATAATGTAGGATCATCGCTGATAATTTCGAGTACTCGAATTAAAACGGTTTTTTTCGGTGTCATTTTTATTTTTTTATTGTAAAAAACTCTGATCAATTTTTAAAATTATATTCGGTTATTGTGCTTCTTCTTGATTGTACCCACACGTCAATATTTTTTTTTGTCATAGTTTTTAGTTTCTTAACTCCAGTGAGCGGCGTCGAAAATGTCCTTTTTTCGTTTTCTGGCTTTAGGCGCCCCCTTAACAGTGTAGTTCTCATAGTTTTGGCAAAAAGTGGCTGTGACATACGGACGGACAGACAGACAGACATGACGAATCTATAAGGGTTCCGTTTTTACGTTTTACGGAACCCTAAAAATTAAAATTAGTAAAATAACTGTAAAACTAAGCCAAACTGTATAAAATGTCTATGGGACCAAACAGCTATTCTGCATCAAATCAAATTAAAAGTGAAAACTAATAATTCAGAATTTGATAGCTTAAGGCCTGTTTTCATTTTGATTAGTACGCGTGCGAGTGAGTAATGCAGGTGTTGAGTGATTGGTAGCAAGGACGTGTGGACACCGATTGATTATTGCGAGTGCATAGTATCAGTCACTCGCACTCGCAATCGCACTCGCACTCACACTCGCAATAATCAAAATGCAAACCGGCCTTAAGGCCTGTTTCATTTTGATTAGTACGAGTGCGAGTGAGTAGTGCAGGTGTTGAGTGGTTGGTAGCAAGGACGTGTGGACACCGATTGATTATTGCGAGTGCATAGTATCAGTCACTCGCACTCGCAATCGCACTCGCACTCACACTCGCAATAATCAAAATGCAAACCGGCCTTAAGGCCTGTTTCATTTTGATTAGTACGAGTGCGAGTGAGTAGTGCAGGTGTTGAGTGATTGGTAGCAAACACGTGTGGACACCGATTGATTATTGCGAGTGCATAGTAATCAGTCACTCGCACTCGCAATCGCACTCGCACTCACACTCGCAATAATCAAAATGCAAACCGGCCTTTACTTAGGAAACTACGCTAGTGAAACCGGAGGGCGTGGCTATGATCATGGCGATCTAGAAATGCTGACGCATATCAAGATGGCTAATGGCCACGGTCCCGAGTTTACCCGAAGATTTCTTGTCCTTCACAGCCCATGAAAAATCTGTCTGTAGCGCGCCAAAAGAAGTTTTCACTTCAATAACCACATAAATCGGATCAGTAATAATGGAGTAATCGATGTACTTACATGCATTAAAAAAAAAATGGCAGTCATAGGAAATGCCGATAGAAGTGGAAACTTTTAACTCAAAATTTATATTTACCTTGGAATTTTTACCTTTAATAAAGAGTGACGAGACGAGCAGGACTTGTTCCTGATGGTAAGCAACATGCTTGCCATATAACAGCACAGTGACACGCAGCTATTGGAACATGATGAGTCCTAATAATTACCTAGCACTCCAATGCGCTCGTCACCCAGATATCTAAGTTGTTATATATCTAAGCCCTGTAATTTCTCTGGAAACATTGCCCTTCAAACCGAAACACAGTAATGTTTGCACATCACTGCTTAGCGGTAGAATAACTGGCACAGGTGTGGTCCTTCCCCAGGCGGACTCTGCCAAGAGTCCTACCACTACAAGTTTTATTATATTAGCTAACTATTTAATGATAATTAAGTGAGATTACTTGCACACTCAAAGAACGATTCTCTCGTTATCCTAAGAGCTTAGCACATGTTTACTCAGAGGGCGAATCGGAGAATCCTTTGAAAGAATCTGTAATGATTTTCCTTTTACTCATTTGCTGAGTGTAGATGGGATTCATGCCTGACTTTTCCTGCTAAATTAACTTTTTATATTCTCTCTCTTTATATATTTTTGACGTGATAACGTCTTATAATTCGATGAAGCCGGCTGCACGCCCACAAAACATGACGTCATGTAACGTTACCGTCGGTCGTTACCGTCGGTCGTTACCTCGCCGCATGTTTGTTACAGTTGTATTAATTATTTCGACCAGTAGTTCAAGCGGGGATGTAGCTCAGTGGTAGAGCGTTCGCTTTGCATGTGAAATGCCCCGGGTTCGATCCCCGGCATCTAAAAGCTTTTTTGCATTGCTTTGATTGAAAATGACTAAATTCTACTGATTACTTTTTACATGCAAATCTATTAAACAAATGAAATTAAAATTTTCTTTTGAAAAATGCTACCATTCCATCAGCATTTTCTTAAGACCGTAGTCTGTGAGCGTGGGAAAATAAAATTGCATAACTACATTGACAACATTACTCACACATATATAGCACTATTCGTATTCTGATAGGCGCCCACAGCCAGAGCCATAGTTTCTACGAAACGGGGATTCCGGAGCAGGTGCGAACTGCTACATATTCCATGTTATGTTACTGTTACGTATTAAATATCAAACGCCATTTAGGAATATTAGACTTTAGTGTGCTCTGTTGTATGTTGCATTTCGATTTGGAATGTGACAATAACAAACGGCTATAATCTCAATGTGTTCCAAACTGTCATTCAGCAAAACACATCCACATAATATCCAAACATTGACTTTCATAATAGATACTAATAGTAATAGGACATTTATCTCTACAGGGTTACTGTAACGTACGTGCAGGAAGAACAAAGTGCAGGGTTAGATAGAAAAAGTGTTTTACATAAGTGTTTTTTTTAGGTTAAGCCATTAATTTCATATGAAGTAAAAAAAAACGCCGAAAAATTACTAGCCTACCGGTTTTTTATCGGATACACTTCGGAGAGCCGAGAGTCGTGGGTTCGATTCCCACCCAGTGCAAATATTTGTACTGTGTCTAGGTGTTCATATCTATAATGAGTATGTATTTCCTACTATATAAGTATTATATCAGCTATCTGGTTGCCATATTACAAGGTTGCTTAATTTTGGATCAGATGGTGTTGAGTGTGAATTGTCCACCAATATATAAGTATTATTTATAATATTACCGTGAAATGGTTTTACAAGCTTTGAGCAACAAATTTGCTAACATTCAAACATTTACATACATTTGTAGAAGACTAGCAGCTCCTCTCGGTTTTACGGTTTTAGGGTCTATATGGGGTGGCATAACATTTTTTGTCCTATTTTAGGTAAGCATAACGTTTTTAGGACTAATGATAATTTACCATAACAACTAAACGCATAACTGACTTCGCATAATGTTAACTAGCATAACCATATATGACATAACGATAACTTAGCATAATGTTTAACCGCATAGCCATATATAGCATACAGATAACTTAGTATAAAGTTTCGACACATAACCATAAATAGCATAATGTTTAAAGGCACACATTGAGCAAAGCATAACTATACTTAAACATAATGATCAACGGCATGAACTTTAAACGCCTTACTAAAAAACAAGTCAAATGCGGGTGGGTACTTTGACAACAATAATATATTTATTATTCGTAATGTAGGTATCTACTAATTAAATGGAATATCATTGCCAATAGTATCTGTCATTGTCGCATTCGTGTTATCATACTGTTGCTGTGAAATTATTTAGTATATTTTGAGGATTAAGAATCGTTGGTCTGAGAATAACACCATATTTTTTTTTATGGTAAACACCATTTTTATGTTAGGTACTATAAACGGTATTTATGCAGTAGTATAGCAATGTTTGTACTAATTTGTGTAGACAACATTTTTAGGACTTAAAAATCTACATACACCTAAGACAAATGGTGCACTTTTTGACTCCGGGTGGGCTCCCGCCAGAAGCTCTGCGGTCAGCCCTGAGTGTTGCTTCTCCATACTCGGCCTGCGCTCCACTACGGAGGTCACCGCCTCGCTTCGCTCGCCTTCGCTACACTTGGCCTCGCATGGATCGCTCCGCTCAGGACCTCCCTTGAGCTTCTGGCTCCCGCATTTTTTAAATACACTCTAGGGGTAGTAGCGACAAGATTAGGTGAAGTCGGGGTGCTCCGAATCGGATCTGGGTCCTATGTAACTTGGTTATTTTTTACGTAGCACAACAAATAATTAAAAAATGTCTAAATGCGTCTGAGCAACGGTAAAATCGAATGTAGTACAATAGATTTTTATGATTAAAACACATTACGCCACAAAACAACTGTGCAAAAGTTACATTATGACACTATATATTATGCTATATTCATTATGACAAAGCAAATTAGGTGAAAAATAATATGCGATTTAAAAGGCACCTTAAAAAAATTTGATGAAATAAAAAAATGCCTAAAAACTATTATGCGTCTCATCAATAGTCGAATTAAATGTAGTACAATAGATTATGTTATGCTTAAAACACATAACGCAAAAAAAATATTATGCGAAAGTTGCATTATGACACTATACATTATGCTACATTCATTATGACAAAGTAAATTAGGAACAAAAAATTATGCGTTCTAATAGGCTCCCACGGTTTTACCTGCGTAATTCCAGTTCCCGTATTTTTCTGGGATAACTATATCCTATGAGTTCTTCCAGGCTATAATCTAACTGTGTTCTAAATTTCAGCCCGATCCGTTCTCACTTTACCATGTAATTGACCAACAGATATCCAAAATTGACATTAGGAAATTTACCTCTACAGGGTTACTGTGACAAACGTACAGGAAGGACAAAGTGCAGTGTTAGAAAAAATGTTTTACACAAGTATTAGTTCATTAATTTCATACGAAGTAAACCTGTTTTTATTCATTTCTTGGCTAGATATTTTCAAATTCGCCTGAGTAGGTACCTAAAATCAATATTCACAAAAATCGATCAATTGTTATTGGTTTAAAAAAATTAATCTGATGTTGTAAGATTATAACCCTATCATTGCTTTACGATTGTGAGTCATCTTCTTCATCTTCATCAGTTCTTCTTTAAACTTTTTTAAAAATCATAATTCTGGTCATCTCATTTAAAATCATACATTGTCACTACATAGTATAAAACAAAGTTACTTCCCACTGTCTGTCTGTCCCTATGCTTGCTTAGATCTTTAAAACTACCAAACAGATTTTGATGCGGATTTTTAATAATAGAGTTATTTAAGAGAATAATAAAAAACTCTTTATTAAAAGACCACACAAAGAAAAAAACTATAAATAACTTATAAAATAACGGATGACACTTTTAATGACCTAAATAAAAATAATTAAGCTTAGGAACCCGCTGCAAAGAGAAACAAGTAAAGCCGCAGTTGCTTTTTGGCTTCCTCTGATGATGATGAAGCCACTAAACCATTACCATTAAACTCTCCAACATTGGTGTTTTGTACAAAAAGACTCTGACGGAGCACTTCGTTTCGGACGTACTCCGTCAAAATATGTTAGACATCCTCTATCACATCTCACATCACATTCTGAACACTCCTTGAGCTAAACCAACTCCCGTAGTTCGGCATAATGTGACATTGTCATCTATCGGAACCAACAAGACTCTTTCATGAAGAAATTGCCATAGATATTTACAGAAATCTGATCCCACTTCCAAACCATCCAATACTTGCAAGAGACTTGTTATATTGACGTTGATGTAGGCGCTTTCTATGTCTACAAAACAACCTGTAGTTGGATAACTTTCTGTGTGACCAATCTGAATATATGACTTAGCTAAATTATCAAGGCATGATCTAGACCGCCTAAAACCGACAGTTTCCTCTGAAAATCAGGTCTTTTTCTCAAGAAACCAATCAAGTCTACGAGTAAGTATAGCTTGTAAAATTTTACAAAAATACTATATCAGGGCAATAGTATGGACAGCTGACGTTGGCCGGTTTTCATTTCATGTTTTTGGTATAGGAACTATCTTAACTTTCTGCCATTGTTTGGAAACAAAATTAGTACTACAAAATTGATTGTATAAAGAAACTAGATTACTCATATCTGGAAGATTTTCAACCATAAAGTACGAAATATTGTCCATGCCGGGAGCTGTATCTGATCGTTTAATGCAGT
Source organism: Ectropis crepuscularia (assembly GCA_963693475.1). Classification (NCBI taxonomy): domain Eukaryota; kingdom Metazoa; phylum Arthropoda; class Insecta; order Lepidoptera; family Geometridae; genus Ectropis; species Ectropis crepuscularia. Next base: position 29,371,854 of record OY856339.1, on the reverse strand, counting down.
TTGATAGTTCCTCTATCGAAATTTGATTGGATAAATTCTGATTACATTACATAAATTGGGCCATTTCTGGGGATGCAAAATCTGGTGTCAAACTATTTAGGGGCTGTTCATTAATCACGTGATGTTTTTTTTACATTTTTAACCCCTCCCTCTTTCTTGGTGATACTTGATGAGGTTTAAAACTAAAACCAAAATCACGTGTATATTTAATTTCTACAAAGAATCCTAATTTTTTAATCTTTTTTTTTAAATACCGGTATAAAGTAGAATCTAATCCTATTCTAGGCGCGCGAGGTCTTCGTTCGTTACCTTAACGGGGAGTCAAGGTTTACACTACACGTCGATTTTCGATTTAAAATCACGCGGTTGACGAAAAATACATACACGTGATATCTTACTATCACAGAAATGTCTATTTTGTATATGTTTAACTCTTGCTGAATTACCGTCTTGTTAAATTGTGTTGTATTCAAAGTTTCGGAAATAAATTATTAATTTATTATTTATTTTAAGAATACACCACAGCCCCCGTATTCAAGTGATTTTGAAGCCATCTGTGCATCCTTACTTTTCTGCTGCCACAGCTATCTTTTGATTTTGCATTAATTTGGATATTGTATATAAACATATTGTTATGTTTATGGGTGCCTCAAGAAGTGTTATTTCTTTCAGAATCCGTTGCAGATTTTTTTGTGTCGTGTTTCTATGTTTGTTCTTAGTTTTAGGGTATATGCCTTTATGATTAAACTAGCTGTTGCCCGTGGCTTATCCCGCGAGAAATACAAATTAAATATTAAGGCAACTCGAACAGAATTGTCTCAATATTCCCAAAATCCGTATTAAACGGTTTGAGTCCACTTTTCTCGTACGTACAGATTTAGAGTGGAATAAGTTGTCGGCCTCCTTGTTCCCTGAAAGATACAATTTAGAACTTTTCAAGGTCAGAGTGAATAGGTTCTTACTAGGTCAACGTGTGTCATCTTCGACCACACCGTCGCTTACCATCAGGCGAGTTGGTGGTCAAAAGAGGACATATACGCGATAAAAAAAACTCACTGTCTTTATAGTAACCCTGTATACGTGTTTAAGAACAGTACCCACCTTTTGAAGAAGTCTAACCACCGATAGATGCAGCCGAACAAAACAACGTATAATTTTTATAATAAACGCGAAGCTTGTGATGAAAAAAAAAACATTATGAACGTTTGTTCATAACCACTTACTGTGCCCGCCCGTTTTGAGGGTTTTCTTTTTCTAATTATTTTCCTCAAGTAAGAGTAACCTGTCATGCCTTAGGAAATCTTTAGTATTGGTAGGACTCTTGGCAGAGTCCGCCTGGAGAAGTACCACACCTTTGCCAGTAATTCTACCGCCAATCAGTAATATGCTAACATTACCGTGTTCCGCTTTGAAGGGCAATGTTTTCAGAGGAATTACAGGGCCGAGAGATATAATATCTTAGATCTCTGGGTGACGAGCGCAGTGCTAAGTGAGGATTTGGACTCTTCATGTTCCAATAGTTGCGTGTCACTGTGCTGTTATGTGACAGGCATGTTGCTTACCATCAGGCATATGTCCTGCTCGTCTCGTCGCTCAATACTGTAATAAAAAGAGATCAGCTACCTATGTGATAGTGCAAGTCATGTCATAATCTGTCCAACCTTTTCGGAGATTAGCCGGCACAAACAAAGAGATAGACAAAAAATAGTTTTTAGGTATAGGTACCGTAGGTATTTAGTTTCATTGGAGCTAAGTGAAAAGCTGTTAATTTGATATTACATACAGACGACCCAATTTTATTTATTTGTATAGGTATGTATAGATAATATTTTTATAATTTTATTACATTGCATTTAACAGATTATAGCAATCAATCAATAGCTAGTATGTGAGAATTCTATATCGCACATCGAAAATCAGTTTCTACCTAGGTATACGCGAAAAAAAAATTAAAATGCACCTCTACATGTAGGTATAAATACATACCTATATCAACTCTTTCGAAACATAGCAAACGTAAGTACAAAACGAGCGAGCAACCAAACAGTGGCTGTTATTATAAATTCTATGGCTGGCACAGATTATGATAATAGTACAAAGCCAACGTAGGTACAAAGCGAGTGAGCAGCCGAACAGTGGCTGTTATTATGTATTCTATGGCTGGCACAGATTATGATAATAGTTACTACTGTGAATAACGTGGCCGAGCAACTACAAAAACGCCTGTTGTTTGAGTGATAGCAAATACATCTGTGCAACATATGTCGTTCCACAGATGTATTCAGGAGTTTTTTTTAAAAAACTTTCAAAAACTATCCCTGGCTATCTGCTGATTAATAAGTAGATTGGCATACAAGATCTATCCCATATATGTATCTACATAAAAGTTAGAATCTTTAAAAACACGGTTTTCATATATTTTTTTCACATCAAAATTATGGGTGAAAACAAATTTGGCCAAACCAATTTCATAGTTTCAAGAGACAAGAAGCATATGCAACGATTTTTAAAAGTTCAGTTTGAAATTCAGGATATGTGTAATAGTATGTATTAATTTCACACTTCCACATAATGTATTATGGCCATGAATTGGCTACAAAAACACATCGATTTCGTTAAAATCGCAGACTCGCCTCTTAAGACGTTGTCACGTTCTATCGTCAGTAAACCGACGTTACTGACAAACATTTTTTTTAATATTCAACTCCTTTAGCTTAAAAAGACTAGCTGCTATAGGTATAAAAAAGGTATGTTTAGACATTTGGGAAATACTCGCCATGTATCTTATTAGTATTATAAATGCGAAAGTTTGGATGTTTAGATGTTTGTGTCTCAATCACGTTGGAACGGCTGAACGCCGATCCATTCAGTCGTTCCGGCGTGATTGAGCAACAAACATCTAAATGGTATTTGCAACACAATTAGATTAAAGTCTGGAATAAATAAATAAATATTGGTGAACAATTCACACACAACACCATCTGACCCAAAACTAAGCAAAGCTTATATGATGGCGGCCAAATACCTGATATAATACTTCAACATCAACAGCCCACTAAACGTTCCCACTGCTGGGACTCGGGGCCTTCTCTCGCAAGGAGAGAGTTGAGGCCATAATCCACCACGCTGGCCCAGTGCGGGTTGGTGGATGACACATGACTTCGAAAGATTCTAGGTACATACCGGTTTCATCACGATGTTTTCCTTCACCGTTTTTAAGTTAGCGGCATTACGCACATGACTTCGAAAAGACAGTGGTGCGTGTGGGGTTTGAACCCGGGGTCTCCGGATCGGCAGTCGCCGTTCTCCCGACTAGACCAGCCGTAACTTAGTATATATATATATGATATAATACTTATTTAGTTTTAAATACATACTTATTATACATAGAAACACCCAGACACAGTGCAAACATTTGAATTAATCACACAAATATTTGCACTGGGTGGGAAGTACTTATTCACTAAATATAAAATAAAAAACTCCAAAATTATTTTAGCTCACGTATGTACACGTATTTACGTTGCAAGTAAAGAAAATACCCATTATATTCCGAATATTCCTAGCGCAGTTAACAAAAAAGCTGAAAACTTTAAAACGGTACTAATGAAACAGGGCTAAAACAATCCCGAATAATTTAACTCAATAATTTTAACCGAATAATTCATGTTTTGATAAAAAAAAAAATTAAAATCGATTCATCCGTTCGGGAGCTACGATGCTAAAACTACACACAAGTTAAAGGGGTTTGGGTACTTTTGTATGGGCCCGTGGCGTCGTTTTTTTTTTAGCGGCCAGAGATCTGTTATCATTTTCTTGTAACAATAAAATACCCCGATGCTATCAGTGCAATCGGATTTGCTCTAAGTCATATCGGAGCTGAGTTATAGCCTGTCAAAGTTATTTATTTTTTGGATTTTTTGTATGGGCAAGTGGCGTCGTTTTTTTTATTTTAGCGGCCATCGATCAGTTATCACTTTCTTGTAACAATAAAATACCCTGATGCTATCTGTGCAATCAGATTTGCTGTAAGTAATATCGGAGCTAAGTTATGGCCACTCAAAGTTTTTTTTTTGGTTTTCTTTGTATGTACTAGTGGCGCCATTTCCTACAGCGGCCAAACATCCGTTAGCACTTTTATGAAACATTATTTTTACTTAAAGGTACCTGTGTAATCAGATTTGCTGCAAACTATATCGGAGCTGAGTTATGGCCCCTCAAAGTTTTTTTTTTGGTTTTCTTTGTATGTTCTAGTGGCGCCATTTCCTATAGCGGCCAAACATCCGTTAGCACTTTTGTGAAACATTATTTTTACCCTAAGGTACCTGAGTAATCAGATTTGTTGCAAACTATATCGGAGCTGAGTTATGGCCACTTAAAGTTTTTTTTTTGGTTTTCTTTGTATGGACTAGTGGCGCCATTTCCTACAGCGGCCAAACATCCATTAGCACTTTTATGACACATAATTTTTACCTTAAGGTACCTGTGTAATCAGATTTGTTGCAAACTATATCGGAGCTAAGTTATGGCCACTCAAAGTTTTTTTTTTGGTTTTCTTTGTATGTACTAGTGGCGCCATTTCCTACAGCGGCCAAACATCCATTAGCACTTTTATGAAACATAATTTTTACCTTAAGGTACTTGTGTAATCAGATTTGTTGCAAACTATATCGGAGCTAAGTTATGGCCACTCAAAGTTTTTTTTTGGTTTTCTTTGTATGTACTAGTGGCGCCATTTCCTACAGCGGCCAAACATCCATTAGCACTTTTATGAAACATTATTTTTACCTTAGGGTACCTGTGTAATCAGATTTGCTCCAAACTATATCGGAGCTGAGTAATGGCCCCTCAAAGTTTTTTTTTTGTTTTCTATATATGTACTAGTGGCGCCATTTCCTACAGCGGCCAAACATCCATTAGCACTTTTGTGAAACATTATTTTTACCCTAAGGCTCCTGTGTAATCAGATTTGTTGCAAACTATATCGGAGCTGAGTTATGGCCACTTAAAGTTTTTTTTTTTGGTTTTCTTTGTATGGACTAGTGGCGCCATTTCCTACAGCGGCAAAACATCCATTAGCACTTTTATGAAACATAATTTTTACCTTAAGGTACCTGTGTAATCAGATTTGTTGCAAACTATATCGGAGCTGAGTTATGGCCACTCAAAGTTTTTTTTTTGGTTTTCTTTGTATTGACTAGTGGCGCCATTTCCTACAGCGGCCAAACATCCATTAGCACTTTTATGAAACATTATTTTTACTTTAGGGTACCTGTGTAATCAGATTTGCTCCAAACTATATCGGAGCTGAGTTATGGGCCCTAAAAGAAAACCAAAAAAAAAACTTTGAGGGGCCATTACTCAGCTCCGATATAGTTTGGAGCAAATCTGATTACACAGGTGGGTACCTGTGTAATCAGGTAAGGTAAAAATAATGTTTCATAAAAGTGTAAATGGATGTTTGGCCGCTGTAGGAAATGGCGCCACTAGTCCATACAAAGAAAACAAAAAAAAAAACTTTAAGTGGCCATAACTCAGCTCCGATATAGTTTGCAACAAATCTGATTACACAGGTACCCTAAGGTAAAAATAATGTTTCATAAAAGTGCTAACGAATGTTTGGCCGCTGTAGGAAATGGCGCCACTAGTCCATACAAAGAAAACCAAAAAAAAAACTTTAAGTGGCCATAACTCAGCTCCGATATAGTTTGCAGCAAATCTGATTACACAGGTACTTACTTAAGGGTACCTGTGTAATCAGATTTGCTCCAAACTATATCGGAGCTGAGTTATGGGCCCTAAAAGAAAACCAAAAAAAAAAACTTTGAGGGGCCATTACTCAGCTCCGATATAGTTTGGAGCAAATCTGATTACACAGGTACCCTAAGGTAAAAATAATGTTTCATAAAAGTGCTAATGGATGTTTGGCCACTGTAGGAAATGGCGCCACTAGTACATACAAAGAAAACCAAAAAAAAAACTTTGAGTGGCCATAACTCAGCTCCGATATAGTTTGCAACAAATCTGATTACACAGGTACCTTAAGGTAAAAATTATGTTTCATAAAAGTGCTAATGGATGTTTGGCCGCTGTAGGAAATGGCGCCACTAGTCCATACAAAGAAAACCAAAAAAAAAACTTTAAGTGGCCATAACTCGGCTCCGATATAGTTTGCAACAAATCTGATTACACAGGTACCTTAGGGTAAAAATAATGTTTCACAAAAGTGCTAATGGATGTTTGGCCGCTGTAGGAAATGGCGCCACTAGTACATACAAAGAAAACAAAAAAAAAACTTTGAGGGGCCATTACTCAGCTCCGATATAGTTTGGAGCAAATCTGATTACACAGGTACCCTAAGGTAAAAATAATGTTTCATAAAAGTGCTAATGGATGTTTGGCCGCTGTAGGAAATGGCGCCACTAGTCCATACAAAGAAAACAAAAAAAAAAACTTTAAGTGGCCATAACTCAGCTCCGATATAGTTTGCAGCAAATCTGATTACACAGGTACCTTAGGGTAAAAATAATGTTTCATAAAAGTGCTAATGGATGTTTGGCCACTGTAGGAAATGGCGCCTCTAGTCCATACAAAGAAAACCAAAAAAAAAACTTTAAGTGGCCATAACTCAGCTCCGATATAGTTTGCAACAAATCTGATTAAACAGGTGCCTTAGGGTACAAATAATGTTTTATAAAAGTGCTAATGGATGTTTGGCCGCTGTAGGAAATGGCGCCACTAGTCCATACAAAGAAAACCAAAAAAAAAACTTTAAGTGGCCATAACTCAGCTCCGATATAGTTTGCAGCAAATCTGATTACACAGGTACCTTTAAGTAAAAATAATGTTTCATAAAAGTGCTAACGGATGTTTGGCCGCTGTAGGAAATGGCGCCACTAGTACATACAAAGAAAACCAAAAAAAAAACTTTGAGTGGCCATAACTTAGCTCCGATATAGTTTGCAACAAATCTGATTACACAGGTACCTTAAGGAAAAAATTATGTTTCATAAAAGTGCTAATGGATGTTTGGCCGCTGTAGGAAATGGCGCCACTAGTACATACAAAGAAAACCAAAAAAAAAACTTTGAGTGGCCATAACTTAGCTCCGATATAGTTTGCAACAAATCTGATTACACAGGTACCTTAAGGTAAAAATTATGTGTCATAAAAGTGCTAATGGATGTTTGGCCGCTGTAGGAAATGGCGCCACTAGTCCATACAAAGAAAACAAAAAAAAAACTTTAAGTGGCCATAACTCAGCTACGATATAGTTTGCAACAAATCTGATTACACATGTACCTTAGGGTAAAAATAATGTTTCACAAAAGTGCTAACGGATGTTTGGCCGCTATAGGAAATGGCGCCACTAGAACATACAAAGAAAACCAAAAAAAAAAACTTTGAGGGGCCATAACTCAGCTCCGATATAGTTTGCAGCAAGTCTGATTACACAGGTACCTTTAAGTAAAAATAATGTTTTATAAAAGTTTTAACGGATGTTTGGCCGCTGTAGGAAATGGCGCCACTAGTACATACAAAGAAAACCAAAAAAACAACTTTGAGGGGCCATTACTCAGCTCCGATATAGTTTGGAGCAAATCTGATTACACAGGTACCCTAAGATAAAAACAATGTTTCATAAAAGTGCTAACGAATGTTTGGCCGCTGTAGGAAATGGCGCCACTAGTACATACAAAGAAAACCAAAACAAAAACTTTGAGTGGCCATAACTCAGTTCCTATATAGTTTGCGACAAATCTGATTACACAGGTACCTTAAGGTAAAAATTATGTTTCATAAAAGTGCTAACGGATGTTTGGCCGCTGTAGGAAATGGCGCCACTAGTACATACAAAGAAAACCAAAAATACAACTTTGAGGGGCCATTACTCAGCTCCGATATAGTTTGGAGCAAATCTGATTACACAGGTACCTTAAGGTAAAAATTATGTTTCATAAAAGTGGTAATGGATGTTTGGCCGCTGTAGGAAATGGCGCCACTAGTCCATACAAAGAAAACCAAAAAAAAAAACTTTAAGTGGCCATAACTCAGCTCCGATATAGTTTGCAACAAATCTGATTACACAGGTACCTTAGGGTAAAAATAATGTTTCACAAAAGGGCTAACGGATGTTTGGCCGCTATAGGAAATGGCGCCACTAGTACATACAAAGAAAACAAAAAAAAAAACTTTGAGGGGCCATAACTCAGCTCCGATATTACTTACACCAAATCTGATTGCACAGATAGCATCAGGGTATTTTATTGTTACAAGAAAGTGATAACAGATCTCTGGCCGCTAAAATGAAAAAACGACGCCACTTGCCCATACAAAAAATCCAAAAAATAAATAACTTCGACAGGCTATAACTCAGCTCCGATATGACTTAGAGCAAATCCGATTGCACAGATAGCATCAGGGTATTTTATTGTTACAAGAAAGTGATAACAGATCTCTGGCCGCTAAAATGAAAAAACGACGCCACTTGCCCATACAAAAAATCCAAAAAATAAATAACTTTGACAGGCTATAACTCAGCTCCGATATGACTTAGAGCAAATCCGATTGCACAGATAGCATCGGGGTATTTTATTGTTACAAGAAAATGATAACAGATCTCTGGCCGCTAAAAAAAAAAACGACGCCAACTTTACCCAAACCCCTTTGAACAAAGGTATTACGTGTTAGTTGCGCAAAATAATATAAGCATTAATATTAGGTACTATAGGTACTGAAATACATTTATCATAGAGATATTCTATATTTAGCTTCGTGAAAATACCCAACGCCCACACAAAATGAAACCTGTTTCGTCCATAATATAATTTTGGACGAAACGGAAAGGTTCTGTTAATATTTAGGCCAAATTTAATAGTATATAGAATTATGCAGTGCATAAATTACGATTAATATTACTTTGGCACAAACCCTAAATTATCAAAACTAAATAACGGTAATTTTTGGGCTACTTTGGGCTTGACGTTTAGATAAAACTTTTTTTTTAAATAAAGAATGACGAGACGAGCAGGACATGTGCCTGGTGGTAAGCAACATACCTGCCACATAACAGCACAGTGACACGCAGCTATTGGAACATGAAAAGTCCAAATCATTACCTAGCACTGCACTGCGCTCGTCACCCAGAGATCTAAGTTGTTATATATCTCTAAGCCCTGTAATTTCACTGGAAACATTGCCCTTCAAACCGGACGACAGTAATGTTTGCACATTACTGCTTGGCGGTAGAATAACTGACAAAGGTGTGGTACTTTCCCCAGGTGGACTCTGCCAAGAGTCCTACCACTACTAAAATTGAGATTAATTTTAATTTTGATGTCCACTACCGTGTACATAAAAAAACAATCAAAAATTAAAAATTATTAATCTCACTCAATTCACATTTTAAACAAAACAAAAAAATTATAGCCGGTTCATCCGTCCATCCAGACACACACACACACACAAACACCCTCACTCTCACTCTAACCCTAACTCTTAACTCCAATTCCCACTCTCTCTCTCTTACTCTCAATTTCAATTTCGCTCTCAATATCACTCACTCTCGCACTCACAATCTCACTCACACTCACACACAACCACACAGCCAAACACGTCTAACTCACACGACCCAGTCGTTCATATATCGAGAGTTCAAAATACGACTAACCGACTTACGAATCAGACATAATGTTTGTACATTACCATACGAGTTTTGGTTTTTCATTAACCATTAAGATAAAAGGAAGGATGTATAAGGATGGTAAAATTCACTCGAGGAAAATCCTCCAGAAATGTTATTACTTCACGCAAAATATGTTTTCCATAAACACAATTTGATAAGAAATTCGATTTAAAACGTCGGCCGGCTCGGGTCGTATTGCTGACGCGAATTCAAATTGGAAAATTTCATGAATAAGTAAGAGATCGTAGTTTATCTATTTTTATTGGAAGGGGGAAAAGGGTGAGTAAGTATATTTTTTACTAGCAGCGCCCCACGGTGTTACCCGCGTAGTTCCCGTTCCCGTTGTTTTTTCGGGATAAAAATGTGTGTTGTGTGTGTGTTCTGTGTGTGTTCGGGATAAAAATGTGTGTTGTATGTGTTCTTCCAGACAATAATCTATCTGTGTTCCAAATTTCAGCCCGATTCGTTCATACGTTAGGACGTGATTGAGCATTTATAATATTAGTAGGATTCTCGGGTACCTATGGTGCATAGATATCAACCAAGATGTGCCCTCCCAAACTTCAGGCGCACGGAATTATGTCATCGGTGGGAAGAGGTGAGGTCACTCTTCTAGTTCTAGTCGGCTCCAGGAAGCAGTGAACGCCGGACGTTTTTACCTATCACCATTTGTTGTCAACAACCAAAATAAGTAGTAACATAGCATACCTCGCTGCTAGCGATTCTAGGGGTCAAGTGAATTGGTGGGCTAGAAACCACTTATGCTACAGACACAGTTTATTACCAATTTCAAGGCGCTCAGGGCAAATCAAATGGTTTATATCGTTGGTATGATGAATGTGTGGGTGATTTGATTGGTTTAAAATACGATAATGAAATCTTCACCATACACGAGAATCATTCGAGGTGAGCTACGTAGGTACTTTGTAAAAAAAACTGGGTATGTGTAATCTCACGTAGTAATAACATCAAATCCTGGCCGCTGTAAATCAGCCAGGAGTTTTATGCGCATTCCTTGGAAACAATGAGATAAACATTTTTTATTATACACACGCAAGTTTCATTCAACGGTTTTTGTTTGAGTTTTAGACATAACGAAAATAAACTGAGGTCGGTTAGTTTGTTGGTATTGTTGATTTGCGAGTTTACTGTCTTATTTGGGATAATTAACTGAGAATTTAGCAGTTTATTAGGTGTTATAAATGTAGTTTTGTAACGGACAGAAGAGCCCTTTCAACAAAACACAAAACAAATGCAAACAAATAAAACAATGGCCATATTCCGAATATTTCGGTATTCATACAATTTTAAGCGCCCCGCAGTTAAATTTTTTAATACAATACTAGCAGGGCACCAAGGTTTTACCCGCGCAGTTCTCGCTCCCGCCATTCCCGTTATTTTTCCGGGATAAAAGATAACCTATGTACCGGGATAAGTGAGCCTATGTGTTATTCCAGACTGTAATTTACCTGTCTTCCAAATTTCAGTGATTGACTGACGTGATGGATCAACGAGCATACAAACATTAACATTTAAAATATGAATAGGATAGTGATGGGACGATCAAGACGTATGCTTGATGGTAAGCAAGACACCTCCCCATAACGGGACAGTAGCACGCAAGTATTTAAACTTAAAGAATTCATTAACAAGCTTAGCACTACAGATCTCTGGGTGACGAGCGCAGTGCAGTGTTAGGTAATGATTAGGACTCTTAATTTATTTATTTAGGTCATAGCTACTTAAAATACTCACAGTCAAGCCATTCATTAAAACTAAACATGAATTGCATTACCTTAAACTTAAATTAAATTAATATCATCACGAAACAAAAATATAAAAATAAAATAAAATTAAATGTCAAATTAAAAATTGTCAGTCACGTTTAAAATAATAATAGTGACAAAAATAATGCAATAATTTTCATGATTCCTAACATATTTCAAATAATACTTACAACTCTTTTAAAATCTGCAATCGAACAAATGAACAAGTCAATTTTGTTTATGTTCCAATAGCTGCGTGTCACTGTGACGAGACACACAAACATGACCAACTCGTCTCGTCAATCTATACGAAAAAAATACTTAATAATTATGATTAACAAGCTATTAGTTCCGAATTACAAAGTCACTAGGTCAGCAGACGGTATTATGGAGTGCCAAAAAGTCTGTTACCAACTTCCATTTAATCCAATTAAGTCTCTTCAATGCATAATTACCGTGCTTATTGCGGTGAAGCCTTGTGTTTGGTGCTAATTCCATTAGCAGGCCATAGCCCAATTAATTTGTTAGTGATGTTGTTAATACTTGCTAAGTAGATTGGATAGTTTGCCACCTGGAGGCTAGTTAACTACATTGCAAGTTGGTGAATGTTCACTGAAGATTCTAGAACGTTTAGCATATATTTATGGTAGGTACATATACATTGCCAGTGCGTGTTGCCAGTGATGGCTTATGGAACTGAGACGTGGTCCTTAACTGTGGGCCTCATAACAAAGCTCAAAGTCACACAGCGAGCTATGGAGAGAGCTATGCTCGGAGTCTCTTTGCGCGACAGAATCCGTAATGAAGATATTCGCAAAAGAACGAAAGTGGCCGACATAGCTCAAAGGGTAAGCAAGCTGAAGTGGCAATGGGCAGGCCACATCGCTCGAAGAACTGACAACCGATGGGGAAGAAAGGTTCTCGAGTGGCGACCACGAACCGGAAGACGGAGTGTTGGACGACCTCCCACTAGATGGACAGATGACCTCACAAAGGTCGCTGGAAACCGCTGGTTGCAGGTTGCGCAGGACCGTTCGTTGTGGAAATCTAGGGGGGGAAGCCTTTGTTCAGCAGTGGACGTCTTGCGGCTGATGATGATGATGATGACATATACATATCCATGTTATACTCTTATGTTTATTCTTAATAAGTCGTAAAGTATACAATATTTTTCATTTTTGAAGTGAAAACTTCTTTGGGCGCGCAACCGACAGATTTTTCGTGGGCTCTGGATTGAATTCTAGCGTCACGCTCGGGAATGATAAAATCTTCGAGTAAACTCGGGACCACAGCATTTCTAGATGGCTATGCTCATGGCCACGCCCTCCGGTTTCACCCGCGTAGTTTACAAATTCTGAGTTACTAGTTTTCACTTCTAGATATCGGCAGTTCCTATGTCTGACATTTTTTTGATAGTGATTTTTAACTCGTATTATAAATTTTACAGTTTGGACGTTTGTTCCTATACTTTCGAAATACTACGGGACAAATTTGAACGTCGCATCAAATATATATTATAACGCTATTACAAAAAGTCCGCTTAAAACAAAATTTCGTGATATCGACAGTAAGACAGTAAAGGCCTGTTTTCATTTTGTTTAGTGCTAGTGCGAGTGAGTAGTGCAGGTGTTGAGTGATTAGTAGCAAACACGTGTGAACACCAATTGAATATTGCGAGTGCATATATAGTAATCAGACGCGATTACTCACTCGCAGTCGCAATCGCGCTCGCACTCGCACTCGCACTAATCAAAATGCAAACCGGCCTTAAGACAGACTAATAATAGCAAGTCAAGCAGTAGTGTGCAAAAATTACTGTGTTCCGGTCTGAAAGACAATGTTTCCAGAGAATTATTGGGCTAAGAGATAAAACACCTTTTATCTCCGGGTGACGAGCGCAGTGCGGTGCTAGGTAATGATTTGGACTCTTTATTTTCCAATGGCTGTGTTTCACTGTGCTGTTATTGGCAGGTATATTGCTTACCATCACATATATATCCTTCTCGTCTTGTCACTCTATGCTATAAAAAAAAGCTAAATCCCTCATGCTCTAAAAACGATGCCAGCAATTTGAAATTCGAACGTCGCTGACGCATCAAAGGCAGCAATTACAAAAAATTACCCGCTCAAAGCGGAATCTCGCGTGAAAAATGTTGCCAGTAAAGTAAGTATTTCTGTAGTTCGCAACTCGCACGTATACAAAACTAAAGGGGTGCGAAAGCGTTTAAGTCGTTTGCGTAATGGCGGTCTGTTATGAATTCAGTGGAACTCTATATTTTAATTAAACCAAGCTCCGACGGAACGCCTCGTTAGCTCGAGTAGAAATTCTTTGTTATGTGAGGTGTATTATTTTTTATCTGTGGCCTGTGGAAGTTGGTCGTAGACGGCAGCACTGAACTTTTTAGCTAGTGAAGAATGCGTAAGTCAGAAGCAGAACGATATTTTTTGAAGTCGTAGTCATCCATTTACTAAAAATAATAGTGAATTAAAATAAGTGCTACTTAAACGTACCTTTACTTGTAAACTGTATGTGCAAGAAGTTATTATAAATAACTATTATTTGTTTCGCGGAAAAACAGCTTCAATTTGTAAATTAAAATTGAGTTTAATTCAATTATTGCGGCCTTTTAGAACGCAAAACGTGTCAAAAGACATTATCATTAAAAAAACAACTGAAGAAAACCACAAATCGATAAACATATATGGTGTTCTTTCAGTTCTCTACACTGATTACTATAAAACGGAAATGGGATCAACATGGGACCATTTCTGAAGTATATACAAGTTATCTATCAAACAAAAAAAACCCATCAAAGTTGATTCACAATTAGCAGTCCTATCGCGTAACACATGTACAAAAAAGGACAGCCTTTTCCTTTTTCAAAGTCAGTTAAAAATATTTGGATACAATACTAAGTTAATTGGACATCAGTTTTCAAAAATAGAACTGAATGTTTACTAGACTTGTGCGGAAAAGACTTCAAAGTCTTAACATTGCCGAAAAATTGCTAGTTTGTCGGATTTTTATCGGATATATTTCGGAAAGTGTGTCACTGATCTGCATGACCTGATTCCACCTTGCCTTATTAGACTGCCAGTAGCTCGAAAAAGCGACATCGTTTCATGGTTGACGTTTCAAAGACTGATGGTTACAATTTTAGCGTCTTCAAATCGAGAGTGAATTGTTTTTTTCTAGGTAAACACGGTCCATCGTAGACAGCATCGTCGCTTAACATCAGGCGAGATGACGGTCAAGTGTAAACCTATACATAAAAAAATAATAGAACTAGATATTTAGGTAACCCTTTTGGTCAGAGAACACTCAATCTGTACAACCTAACGTACTTAAAATGGCATACCCATTTAAATCCCTCCACCCCGGTCGCAGTCACGAAGAACCAAGTTACAAAATCATGTCCACTCATTAACGAAGCAAAAAGAGCAAATATACCCTCGTTGGAAAAACATGGAGGGCCGGTCAAACAAATAAATCATTGTCACCCGGTTTTCCGGCTAATAACAATAAATTAATCATTATTATCCGGGTTGGAGAAATAAACAGGAATGGCCTTTAGTATTATCATTCCATACACGTACGTTATTTGTGTGGATATAATACATAAAGTTTGATAATCCGAACTTGAAAACGTGTATTCTATCTAGTCCGGACTCTCCAGGCTAGAAGGAAGAAGTCCATCTTTTTTTTAAACTTTTATAGGTTTACGCTTGACCGCAAAGTCACCTGATGTTAAGTGATGATGCAGTCTGCGATGGAGCATGTTTACCTAGTAGATGAAACCGATTCACTCTCATTTTGAAGACACCTAGACTACTACTACCAGCCCGCACTGGGCCAGCGTAGTGGATTATGGCGGACTATTTGCGAGAGAAGGACCCGAGTCCCAGCAGTGGGAACATTTTTTTTTTTTTTTTATATCATTGAGTGACGAGACGAGCAGATCATGTGCCTGATGGTAAGCAAAATGCCTGCCACATAACAGCACAGTAACATGCAGCTATTGGAACATGATAGTCCAAATCATTACCTAGCACTGCACTGCGCTCGTCACCCAGAGATCTAAGATGTTATGTCTCTAAGCCCTGTAATTTCTCTGGAATCATTGCCCTTCAAACCGGAACACAGTAATGTTTGCACATTACTGCTTGGCGGTAAAATTTAGTGGGCTATTTATGTAAGACTACTACTACTATCTAAGAACATTTCTATTTGAAGACATATATGGCCTGATACCATACTCCTGAACAAATGTACCTACTACCAACCGTGAAATCGCAAGAAATCTTGACTATCATGTTTTTTGTCCAGCCCAAAGTACGCGTAGCTCTAGCTAGTCCAGTCATTATAAAAGTTGACTTCGGATTCTTTTGGACTTCGGAAAATTGAGATACACCGTATCATCATCATCAGCCGCAAGACGTCCACTGCTGGACATAGGCCTCCCCCCTAGATTTCCACAACGAACGGTCCTGCGCAACCTGCAACCAGCGGTTTTCAGCGACCTTTGTGAGGTCATCTGTCGATCTAGTGGGAGGTCGTCCAACACTGCGTCTTCCGGTTCGTGGTCGCCACTCGAGAACCTTTTTTCCCCATCGGTTGTCAGTTCTGCCACTTCAGCTTAGCTACTCTTCGAGCTATGTCGGCTACTTTCGTTCTTTTGCGAATATCTTCATTACCGATTCTGTCGCGCAAAGAGACTCCGACCATAGCTCGCTCCATAGCTCGCTGTGTGATTTTGAGCTTGTGTGTGTGTGTGTGTGTGTTTGACTTTGTGTGTTTACAGTATATTACTTCGTAAAAAGTAGTATTTTGGCATATTAAAACTTGTCTCAAAACTCACACATAAATAGTGATAATTATACATTTAGCTACAATCTATAACCCAATATTACAAGGTTTTGATCGGGACTATCCATTGACCTCAAATGATTCCCAGACTGCGCGCTCTCCGCCCTCTATCTCAAAAACCAATCAAGGTATGAAAAAATGTCCTTCCAAAAGATGTAGAAAATTTCATTCTCTACAATATTAAACAAACGTACAATTAGCGTAACATCCATACAAGCTGAGGTATTTACAAAAAAAAAATTGGCAGTCATAGGAACTGCCGATAGAAGTGAAAACTTATAACTCAGAATTTGATAACTTACTTTGGAAACTACACGGGTGTAACCGGAGGGCGTGGCCTGGCCATCATGGCATGACCATCTAGAAATGTGTCAGCGTTTCCCATTGGCTCACGCATTTCTCGATGGCCAATGGCTATGGTCCCGAGTTTAACCGAAGATTTCTTATCATACCCGAACGTGACGCTAGAATTCAATTCACACCCCACGAAAAATCTGTATAGGCGCGCCAAAAGAAGTTTTCACTTCAAAAACTAGAAATCGATTTTTGTGACCCCTGATTTCAAAATTTGCGGCCATGCAATTATATGTGAGTTTTGTGACAAGTTTTGGGTTGTCAAAACACTGCTTTTACGTAGCAGTATACTGGGTATCTCGGTTTTCCGAGATTTTCAATTTAATTTGGCCTGAGATGACTGGACTACCTATAGAATAATTGTTTTTTGTCGTTAATACTGTGTTAAAGTAATATTGATTCTAATTTACGTACGTACTTACTCCTTAGTACTTACCTATAATAATCAGTAATTTCTTTGCATAATTTGCATAATTCTATATTCTATTAAATTTGACCTAAATATTAGCAGAACCTTGTCGTTTCGTCCAAAATTAGATTAAGGCCGAAGCAGGTTTCATTTTATGTGGGTGTTGGGTATTTGCACGAAGCTAACTATAGAATATGAGAATATAATATAACATATATGATAAATGTATTTCAGATATTTGTATAGTAATATTGTTAAGCTTATTTTTCTATGTGCAACTGAGAAGTACCACACCTTTACCACTTATTCTACCGCCAAGCAGTAATGTGCAAACATTACTGTGTTCTGGTTTGAAGGGTAATGTTTCCAGAGAAATTACAGGGCTTAGAGATGTAACATCTTAGATCTCTGGGTGACGAGCGCAGTGCAGTGCTTGGTAATGATTTGGACTCTTCATGTTCCAATAGCTGCGTGTCACTGTGCTGTTATGTGGCAGGCATGTTGCTTACCATGTGGCACATGTCATGTTGGTCTCGTCACTAATAAAAAAAAAGCTAATACAGTCTTAATATTTTTGTTCTCTAATTTAGCTTTTTTATAGACTGTAGTAGGTTTGTGTCACCGCCATCCGGCCTCATGTTGACTATGTTGTGTACGATAGAATGCTCTTACCTTGAAGAAGCAGTAGGTAGTGGTGAGGCTCTTTGGAGAGTCCGCCGGGGAAAGTACCACACTCTTTCCAGTGATGTGAAAAAATTACTGTGTACCGGTTGGAAGGTCAATGTTTCCAGGATGGTTACTGGGTTAAGAGATAAATCATGCTATATAGCCGGGTGACTAGCGCAGCGCAGTGCAGAGGGTGCTAGGTTAGTAAGCTACTTAGTATAAAAATAAAGTATGCAGCTGACTTTCATAAACGGCTAGATGATGGTTCTGTGCAAACCTATTTCTGAAAAAAAACTTAAATAAAACACAAATAATTTTCCAAATTGATTCTGTTGTATTTGAGTAATCGATAAACATAAAAAAAAACACAAATTGAGAAATCGGTTGAAATCTATAAAAAAAAAACATCAAAAACTTTACACACACAAATAAATAGGGTATCAAACAAAATCATCAACGATACAGCTATTTAGTGAAGTGGAATGTTTACCCGGACTAGTTTTCACAAGATTAAATTCTCGTAAATCAGAAGAAGGCCGAAAATTCGGTAATATTTACGCTACGCCCACCTGATGTGAAGAATATTTCAAATGTTTTCATAACAGCTCACGATTTATCGCCCCAAAGTAAACTTAAAACTGTTACACAAGAAAATAATACGAGACAAGGTTGGAAAGCAACGATCTCTTTTCCGTAAATCGTTTAAACGGAACCCTTATAGATTCGTCGTGTCTGTCTGTCTGTCCGTCCGTATGTCACAGCCACTTTTTGCCGAAACTATGAGAACTACACTATTGAAAATTGGTAAGTAGATGTATTCTGTGAACCGCATTTTTTTTTTGTTAATGGCTCTAAATTTATACAAAAAAATTAAAAAAAAAGAAAAAATAGGGTTGCCCCCCATACTGAGAACTAAAACTCAACATTTTTTTTTCATCAAACCTACACGTGTGGGGTTTCTATCGACAAAAACAATACTCATTTGACTGCTGCATACGGCTGTCCCATCCTTAGCGTTTTAGCAGCAGAATTGCATATTTAACCCGTTGATGTTTTTTTTTGCATCCTGCTCTTTCCTTTGAAGTTTGTATAACTGTGTCTCGTTTTGTCCAATCATGGTCTCGTATTGTCAAATGTGGAAAGTAGTGCACGTCACACGGTTATTCGGCTAATCACAAGTGCGGTATTGTACCTCGTCCTGCGCCCCCGCTTGTGAGTTGTGAATGTAGGCGCGATTCGTATCATCGCCGATCAACAGGTAATTTGTGGATCTATCAGCCTTGAAAAAGGCTGCCTGATGCGGCTAAAACTTGTACTGGAGTACATCTCGTGGTATAGATTTTTTTACATTTGTTACTTCAAAGAAATACAAGGAGACAAAATGTAGTTTTTTTATGTAGTGTAGAGTGATAGGATGAACAAGACATCTCGTATGGTAGCCAACAACCTGCCTATAACACCACAATGTTACGCAGCTATTGGAAAATGACATCAAATCATTACAGGCACTGCGCTCGTGACCCATAGAAAGTTGATTTATCTCGAAGCCCTGTTATTTCTTTGGAAACATTGCCCTTCAAACCGGAACACAGTGACGTTGTACCTTTTATTATTGTACTCGTATAGGTTGCATTGTTCGACAAGGAATTCTCCCACAGAGTGAAAGTCAAAGCTACGAGTCACGATACTAGCCAATTACGAGCTTTCGGATGACATATGATGCCCTCGAAATATGGTGTCTTTTTTATAATAAATGGTGACCAGACCAGCAGGACATGTGCTTGATGGTAAGCAACACGCCTGCCCATAACAGCACAGTCACACGCAACACGAAAACCGAGAAACAGACCCCACCAATATACCTACACACACTATGCTCACATCATTCCCTCATCTCAGCATTCTTTCCCACCTATACACACTCCCTTACTCACCACACTCCCCACATTTTACCAAACTGTACAGCAGGACTATTTTTGAGATCATTTTCAAAGCAGAAACCTGCATATTGTTAGCCTTAGTTATCCTAGTTTTATTCATATACTTGTTTAGTTAGTTAGTGTACTTAAAACACTACAGTAAGAAGAAGCCTCGCAACACAGGCTCACCCTAGTGTGAGACTTAGGGCTCATAATTACATGTGATTTTTGAACAATTTGGTCGTCACTTTGTTAAATGATTAGTTAAATTAGTTATAATCTGCATGTTAGTTTCTTTAAGTATATTAATTTAGAATAAGGCCAAATTGTTAAGAGAAAATAAATTTATTAATTATATTTATTTATTAACTATTGGAACATGAAGAGTCCAAATCGTTACCTAGCCTCGCACTGCGCTCGTCACCCAGAGGTGTTTTTTATGAGGTGTTTTATCTCTTAGCCCTTCAATTCCTCTGGAAATATTGCCCTTCAAACCGGAACACAGTAACAGTAGTAGTACCTTTTTTATTGTACTCGTATATACGTAGTTAGACAAGGAAGTGAAAGAGCCTCTATGCCCCGTGATTAGCATTACAAAACGGTGTATTGATCGGGCCACCTGGTGGCTCCCGAACTTTACAAATACGCTGCATAATGAACGCCTTTTTGAACAACTAGAGATAGACTATCGATACAACTAAAGAATTGCTCGAGGTTTTAAAATACATTAAGAAATTCATTCGAATAAAATCGAGTTACAATAAATAGGTATCTGTAACCTGTTTTCTTAATCTTTTTTGATATAACATTTTAAAGATTGTTAAATTATGTTATGTATTTCTTGAGATGAATTGAGTAGTTTTCTAGAAAAATAGCAATAAATAATAATAAATAAATATTGGTGGACAATTCACACGCAACACCATCTGACCCCAAACTAAGCAAAGCTTGTATGATGGCGGCCAGATAGATGATGCTACATGATGAGCTAACTTATATAGTTTTAAATACATACTTATTAGACATAGAAACACTTAGACACAGTGCAAACATTTGAATTAATCACACAAATATTTGCAATGGGTGGGTATCGAACCCACGACCCTCGGCTTCGCAGGCAGAGCTACTACCAACTAAGCCACGAGGCCAGTCAATTTGTAATCTATAATTGTAATAACAGTGTAACTGGTAAAATTCTACAAATTAAAGATACTTACTACACAATTTGTAAATTTAAATAAGTCTATAGATAGAGCTAAACGCACTAATTTCTAGGATCACAGACAAATTGCAATCAATGCAATTTCTACAATACTCAATCGTTTTTACCTTAAAACTAGTAGCCTTTAAACAGTAATTTACACTAGCAAAGAGAAATTATTAAAATAATTCGAATAATGTTCGAAATCTATTTGCTTGTGGCTAATAGTTTATAATCTGTTTCCACTTATTTTCTTATTTTCAATAACATCGATAAATTATTCGAATAATGATCGAACACTATTGTTGTATTATTACCTTGTTTACGATTCGAATCATTTCTATCTTTCTCCACACATTTCTAATACCGACAAAATGTTAGGGAAGCACTTGGTTTATTGATATCAAGTAATTGAATGCCTCATTCAATGTCATTGAAATGGACACGACACGCATTTAACGCATTCACTATTCAATATTAACTTTTTACTACTCCAGTTCAGGTGTTAACACAAAGAACCTTAAGAAATTCAAGGTTTTGTGTATTGTATCATTACAATACAAATAAAACCTTGACAAGCAAATGGAATTGAATGCGAGTATTAGGAAGCTGTGTTGAGTTTTTTTTAAGTGAAAACTTCTTTGGCGCGCCTAGAAAGATTTTTCGTGGGCTGTGAATTGAATTCATTCGTCACGCTCGGGTATGATAACAAAGCTTCGGGTAAACTCGGGACCGTGGCTATTGGTCATCTAGAAATACGTCAGCCAATGGGAAATGCTGAAAGGGCGTGGACAGGCCATCATGGCATGGCCATCTAGAAACGCATCAGCCAATGGGAAATGCTGACGCATTTCTAGATGGCCATGCCAAGATGGCGAGGCCACGCCCTCCGGTTGCACCCGTGTAGTTTCCAAGGTAAGCTATCAAATTCTGAGTTATAAGTTTTCACTTCTATCGGCCGTTCCTATGACTGCCTATTTTTTTTTATTATTATTTAAATTTGCCACTCCACAGACTCCGGGGTCCGTGACTTTTGTCATTTCAAATCTTATATATTTTTACACATTTCTTGGATTAGCAGAAGAAGAGGAAAATAAAGGGGGAGTTGGGAACATATTAAACCTAATATTGGTGCTCGTCTGTTGAGCCGATCACTACCGGTTGGGATTCTAGGCTAGTAATCGACTCGACATCGATTTTTTGCCTAATTGTTATTTGCCTAAGCCGCCTACTCCCGGCCCAGAGCCTCCACTATGGCCGCATTTCTATCCCTGATGGCAATCTGTAGGTTGAACTCTCGGATGGTCTTCGGTGATGCAGCCAACGCTCGCCGCACGAATCGACCGATGGCGTCGTCGGTGTCGTCAGCGTAGTATGTGAAGGTCCCCGTGTGCCGTGAGATGCTTCGAGACCTAGTAGTGGAACTTTTGATTTAAAAAGCATCAGGTCGTAGGTTCAAGTCTTGTTGTATTTTTCTACGTTCATGTTCAAGTTTGTTATCAATATTGGAATCAATGTTGAAGGAAAATATGGGGAAGAAACAGGTAAGTTCCGAAGAAACCCTTGTAGTGGTGGGTTTCTTTGCAGAGTCCGTCTGGGGAAGTAGTTATTCTGCCACCAAGCAGTAGTGTGCAAACCTCACTGTGTTCTGGTTTGAAGGGAAATGTTTCCAGAGAAATCACTGGGCTAATTGATAAAACACCTCATATCTCTAGGTAACGAGCGCAGCGCGGTTTATAGTACTCTTTATGTTTCAATAGCTGCGTGTCACTGTGCTGTTATTGGTGTGTTGCTTTCCACCAGGCACATGTCGTGCTCGTCTTGTCACTCTATTTTTTAAAAAAAGAAACCATGTTTCGAGGGTGTGTGTCATCCGAAAATTCGTACTTGGCCAGTATCGTTACTTGTCGCTTTGGCATCCTCCCTGTGAGACAGAAAGCCTCGAGACCCAGCAGTGGGAACACGAAGTGGGCATCTTATATTTATTTTATATTATGAAGGTTAAAATGAGATCGGACAAATTTGAATTATTGGGTACCTACTTATTTTGACATACCAAAAAAAAATACACAGTAAAAAGCAACAATAGGTACATTTTAAAATAGTACGACAGTGGGCGGTCTAATGGCTGAAAGCGATCTTTTCCAATTGAGAATGAATGTTGAGGAGGTTTTAATGTATGAAGGTCTATTATCCTGTAGGTATCTTTTTTATCAGTCAATGGATAATTCGCAAATGTAAGGTATGTATGTATTAGGTATAGGTAGTTTTCATTGTAATTTAGTTTTGTCAATAAAAGCTCTGTTCAGATTAGATAACAATTGGTAGTCATGGGGACTACCGATTGATGTGAATACTTATAACTTAGAATTAAACATTACTAATGTTGCACTAAACGTCACCTTTATCACTACAGATATACCTACTGCTATTATGAATATTGCTGACGCGAACTTACAAGATTTCATCCATCTAAAAAACGTCTAACGCCTACGTCTAACAGTAGTTGCCATGAACATTTTGGACCAATGTAAATTTGTGCGAAGTAATCCGCAATTTTTCAGGAAACTGAGTAACGGTCGAAATTACCCTACTAGATCCAACTACAAACGTACAAACTCAATCTGAATCTACCACATTCAAAATTAACATTGCATAGCTCGGGTCCAAATTCAATGTCAGTTATAATAAACAACACATTGCCTTATAAACTAAAACAATTAAATTCTGACGTAAAGTTTGTCAAAACCTTAAAAAATATACTACTTTGGAAAGCTTACTATACAATAGATGCTTACCTTGCTGACAAATCGGTCAGAACCTTGCTGACAAATCGGTTTTTTATCGGATACACTTCGGAGAGTGTGCGACTGATTTGCATGATCTAATACCATCTTGTCCTTTTTTCTATCGGAATGCTCGTAGCTCGAAAAACGACATCGTTTCATGGTTGATGTTCCAAAGACACGAACGAAGAGATTTGACTCTACTTTTGTGACAAGAACGTCTAGGCTGTGGAATACGTTGCCTGAGTGGGTTTTCCCCGATGGTTACAATTTACAATCTTTGTGTCTTCAAATCGAGGGTGAATCAGTTTTTTTGTAGGTAAACACGCTCCATCGTAGACCGCATCGTCGCTTATCATTAAGCGAGATGGCGGCCAAGTGTAAACTTATAACAGTAAAAATAAAAAAGTTACTATAGAATGAGTCGATCCGCTCCGCATGACATGACATGAATTATATTGCCACACCTTATACATATATGGGTAATTATGAAAAACTATAGCATGTATAAATAAAACCACCAAATGTACCATAATATTTGCAATAAAATTATTGAGTACGTCCACCTTCACTGTTCCCCCGCCGTTCCTACGCTACGCGGCTATGTTTTGTTTTTTCCCAAAAAGTGCTTAATACAACTAAATTTAATCAATCAAAATTAAATCAATCCAATAGAGTAAGATCCCAGGGCCGCACAGACGTCACGTATTTTCTCATGAATGAAATATGTGGACGATTGTTTAGAGTTAGTACGTACTAAGAACACAAGCTTACTCGCTAACTTGCTTAGACGGCCAATTTTGAGATATATGGGGTAATGAAGGTACATACAAACATTACTTACTTCACATATTTTCTGATAAGTGATTTTCACGTATGTTGTAGGCAATATCCTTAAAAATAAAGCCCCAATACTCCCAGACACTTTCCGTCAACAACTCCAAAATAATAACTTAACTTCACTTAAATTCTCATACTCCATTTGTAAATATGTTCGACAGACAACTATTTAAAAGTTTTTTCCGATAAGACAGACCAATCTAAGGGGCCGATCATGCCCTAAACTCAATTTTAAGTAAATATTTCCTAATACGTGTCTTACTCAGTCTCGCGCTCTTACCCATAGAGGCATAATTGAGTTTAGGGGATGATTGGAAAATACGTAAAGTAAGTAATGTTTGTATGTACCTTCATTACCCCATATCTCAAAATTGGCCGTATAAGCAAGTTAGCGAGTAAGCATGTGTTCTTAGTACTTACTAACTCTACTCAATCGTCCACATTTCTTTCATGAGAAAATACGTGATGTCTGGCAGCTCTGGGATCTTGGACTACAAGGAAAGCATTCTTAAAACAAGCAATTTCCCTTTTGTAAAGCATGTTCTTAAGAATTTTTTTCTTGGCTAATTAAGCAGATTGTTGTCTTTAATAAGGTTAAAGAGAAGCTAATCTCTTTGGGGGATTAAAAACCTACTGAATTTCTTAATTTATATACCTTATACTAGGAGCGCTCCGCGGTGTTACCCGCGTAACTGCCGTTCCCTATACTCCCGTTATTTTTGATAAAATAGGGATAAAAATAGCCTATGTGTTCCTCCACACAATCCTACTATAATAATATTATAAATGTCAATGTATGGATGTTTGGATATTTGGATGTTTGTTGCTCAATCACGTCCTAACGTATGAACGGATCGGGCTGAAATTTGGAACACAGATAGGTTATAGTCTGAAAGAATACATAGGCTACTTTTTATCCCGAAAAACAACGGGAACTTCGCGGGTAACACCGCGGGGCGCTGCTAGTAATCTTTAAATATTCCAGATTTCAGCCAGACCCGTTCATACGTTACGACGTGATTGAGCAACAAACATCCAAACATTTACATTTTTATAATATTAGTAGGATTGGACAGTAGGATATAAGCATTATGCTCGAGCTACACGAGGCCAGTTTTTCAAGCTAGGATAAAAAGCTAGTGTCAACAAGCTAGTACTTCTAGCTTCGTGTAAACAACGCTACGCAACTTAGTTTTGTCTACACGAAGCTAGAAGTACTAATAGCTTGATAGCTTACTAACACTAGCTAGCTATCCTAGTTTGAAAAACTAGCTTCGTGTCCCTCGGGCATTAGTGAGATCCGCATTTGACGTTATTAAAATTCCTTATTAGTGTTACTGCAAAAAAGCGTAATGCTCTTCCAATCTCGATATTGTCTGCAATATCGAGAATAATTACAATAATCAATTAGTAATATCTTCACTAATTAAGTGAAAAGGTTCCTGATCATGGGCAAGCGTTCTACATTTTAGAACACATCTTTGTTTTACATCAGGGGCAGCATTTGCCCATTGTTTTTTGTGTATAATTTATTTATTTAATAGTTTTTGACAGATTTAATTTTTTGTGTACTTATAATTTATTTATTTAATATTTATTGCATAATGACAGATATTTTGAACAAACAGAAAGTTTATTAATAATGCTAGGACGCATTCTCTACCCGCTGAGTCATAATAATAATTATATATATATATATATATATAATATATATTTAATAAGATAGTGAATAAGTTACGGTGCTTCTTAACGAACATGGCAGCTTCTACAATGTAAATACTGGGTAATGTTAGTATTTGTTTTTTTAATAAAAAATGGTTTACAACTATTGCTTTGGTGGATTTTTTCAAAATTTTTTTTATTTACATTTTAACATTTTTTCTGGGTAATAAAATATTGTTTGCGTCTATACTGTTTCCCCATATTACAATGGCGTACCAAAGCATACGCATAATAGGCGCTTTTAACAGTCTTTGGATCGGTATTTGATAAAGCCCATATTTGACTGTATGTATTTTATTTGTCGGGTAGTAGCCAAGTCGTGTAAGTCGGCGAAGACCTTAAGACGTAATTGGCTGATCCAGTAGGCACTATACATTACTGGTCAAGGCCAGCTCGTGTGGATTTCCTCGTCCCTGAACTTACTCAGTACCTATTAAGTGCTTTTATTAAAGTTGGCTTCTCACACTGCCAGTAACGGGTGCGAGCTACCTGCGCAAGTCACTGGCATACTAGTAAGCGTGAAAGATTTAAATAAAAAATTGGCAGTCATAGGAAGTGCTAACGATAGAAGTGAAAACTTATAACTCAGAATTTGATAGCTTACCTTGGAAACTGTAACCGTGGTGTAACCGGAGGGCGTGGCCTCGCCATCTTGGCACGGTCATCTAGAAATGCCTCAGCATTTCCCATTGGCTGATGCGTTTCTAGATGGCAATGCCATGATGGCCTGTCCACGCCCTTTCAGCATTTCCCATTGGCTGACGTATTTTTACCGTTCGTTGTGGAAATCTAGGGGGGAGGCCTATGTTCAGCAGTGGACGTCTTGCGGCTGATGATGATGATGATGATGATGATGATGATGACGTATTTTTAGATAGCCAATAGCCTTGGTCCTGAGTTTACCCGAAGCTTTCTTATCATACCCGAGCGTGACGAATGAATTCAATTCACAGCCCACGAAAAATCTGTCTAGGTGCGCCTAAAGAAGTTTTCACTTCAATACTTATAAACTTATGACAGTTCTTTGTTGGATGTACCTAAGCCATAACACGCCCAGCATAAACAGCCCACTAAATGTTCCCACTGCTAGGATTCGGGGCCTTCTCTCACAAGGAGAGAGTCATGGCTACTGCGCTGGCCCGATGCGGGTTGGTGAATGACACATGACCTCGAAAGATACCTCGAAGACCTAGGTACATGTCGGTTTGTCGGTTTCCTCACGATTGTCCTTAACAGTCTTGAGTTCGCGGCATAACGCACATGGCTTCGATGAGACAGTGGTGCGCGAAGGATTTGAACCCGGGGTTCCGTATCGGCAGTCGCCGTTCTCCCGACTAGACCAGCCATAACTTCTAGACCAGCCGTAATTTGTACTACTATTGAGACCGATCTGCCGAAATTCTTTTTCGGTTCCTACTGGCACCGACTGCTTTCCAGGTACTAGTATGTGCTATTCAAGTCTATAATCTGTGTTTCAAATTTCAAGTCGATCCGTTTAATTGTTTTGACGTGATCGACAAACATCCAAACTTTCGCATTTATAATAATAGTAGGATCCAATTAACATAGCATGTCAGTAAACCGAATCCATAAGGTTTTCATCTACCAAAAGCTCTTATCGCGGCTAAAGAAGTTTTAACTTCAATAAGTTGAAATATATACATCCGGAAATTAACATCGTTCTAAAATTTTACTACCGATAACATCTACTGGAGCATGTATTTGCACAGATGTCAGGGCTGGGTTGCCAAGAGTCGGTCACAGACTCACAAATTAGGCGACGGAAGTTGTACAAATAAATATTTACGTCTGTCGCTTTGGTTCGGTGTACTGTATAATAGCAATTACTAGTAATTCTAGTTATTTAGAATCCTATGTACAAAGATACTACAGAATATGTTATTCAGTAAACAAGCCAGGGAAAATAAAAAAACACAAAACACAACATTTTGTGATGGCAGCCACAGATTACAGCAAATAAAACTGTTTTATTTCTGTAATCTGTGATGCAGCCATCTTGGGTTTGAATTTTGCCACATTGATTTTGATACCAAAATTGTTGTTGTTTGGGAGTTTTTAATAAAACATTTATGTAATTTGTCATCTTGTGGTGGCACGGTGGCAGACAGCTAAGCTAAGTTAAAAGCGGAGCTCCCGGTCTCCACGGGCCCAGTACGTCAACAAGAAACGGTTAAAATATGTAACTACTTCCGAAGTTTGCATATTTTCGCAATTTGAGACGCTCTGCAGAATTAGCCGCTGCACCAGCCCTACTATGTTTTGAAGATGGAATGGTTCTAAAGTACTAACGCAAGTAACACAAATAGTATTAAGTATCATGAAATACGGAATTTTAAAGCAGCACAATTTTATAACATAAATATTTTTAGCCTTAGCATTCCGTGGTTTCACTCGTGTAGTTCCTGATCCCTATATTCCAGACTTATTATTTATGTACCAAAGTCATTCAAATTCCATAAATAGTTTTTGCTTGAAAAAGTAACTAACACCTATACATACGTACAAACTTTAAACTAGGTATTGCTAGGATGGTATAATCTTGTTAGCAGTATTTGTATAAACACACGTACCCAAATAAAAATAAAGTAGCCAAGTGCGAGTTGGGCTCGCCCATGAAGGGTTCCGTTCCAGCAAGTAACATAATATACATAGTACACATAGTTCTTGTAGTTCGTTGTAACTTTGATCGAAGTTTTAATATTAATGTATTTATGACGTACTAAAAAAAAACTACTCATCAGATCGAGTTCAAACTAATTTTCGTTGGTAGTTTTTATGGTAATGTACATCATATATTTTTTTTAGTCTTTTCATTATCTTACTTTAGAAGTTAGAGGGGGGGGGACACACATTTTACCACTTTGGAAGCGTCTCTCGCGCAAGTTATTCAGTGTAGACAAAAATCATATTAGAAACCTTAACATCATTTTTTAAGACCTATCGATAGATACACCACATGTGTAGGTTTGATGAAAAAAAAAATGTTGAGCTTCAGTTCTCAGTATGGGGGGCACCCCTAATTTTTGTTTTTTTTTTTAACTTTTGTAAAAACCTTAATGCGGTTTACAGAATACATCTACTTACCAAGTTTCAACAGTGTAGTTCTCATAGTTTCGGCAAAAAGTGGCTGTGACATACGGACGGACAGACAGACAGACAGACAGACATGACGAATCTATAAGGGTTCCGTTTTTACGTTTTACGGAACCCTAAAAAAGATAACAATATATTTGTCTAGTTAGAAATTGCATTTTAATTAAAACTCAATAAATATGACACATATTATTGTATTCCATCAATATCAGTTAAAATTAAAATATCAGTTTCAATGAAAACTCAAAAAAGTCAATAAAATTATTGAAACATTGTATTTCATCCATATCAATTGAAATTATAAAATTAAGCTTCAATAAAATGCCCGTTAAGTATAAACATTTTCTACATGCCAACTTATTCTCTTGAACCAACATGTTCACAGCATGTACTACTCAAATATTCATATCGTGTCATGTTATTCTGCCATAAAATAATAAAACGTGTTTCACACAATCGGGGTAGATTCCATATATCCGTATAAACTAAATCGCACGATACAGTGATTGTGGTTACTGATATTTAATTGGTTACAAAGTGGTCATCAATAATTACAAAGTTATCATTAGTCATAATTGTATAATGCATGACATTTTGTGGAGAATAAGTTACAAAGAGTTTTATCTAATTTTTTTTTACAAAAACCGTCGTAGCCTAGTGAATAGATCGCCCGATTTTATGTACAATCAAGAAATCGTAGGCTAGACTCCTGCTTACACCAATGATTATTTTTACAAGCGTTAATGTACAATTTTGTTATCAGCAGGTTTAGAGGCGAAGGAAAACATCGTGGAAAATCACAAGAATCTTTCGAGTTGATTTTATATTCACTAGGGCACCATGACTGCCTACTGCTGAGGGACTCTGGGCCAGAGTCCCTCACAGTAGGAATAAAAATAAACATATTTTCGTGGACATTTTACACATAACACCATCTTACCCCAAACTAAGTAAAGCTTGCGCTATGGGCCGATATAATTAATACCTATATAGTTGCAAATACATACTTATTGTACCTACATAGTAGCACCCAGACACATAACAAATTAAATTTGTTTTCATCACATAAATATTTACACATCCATGACTCTCGCCTTTGCAGGGTGTAAAGTAGGCAGCATTTTAAAAAAATGAAACAATCAGCATCTAATGGTATCTAACCAATGACATACTAAATCTCTTTTATTTACGTCATCTGATTAAATTATCTCTCAATCTGCGGCAAGGGTCACTTATTTAACGGTTGGCTGATCAGAATTTACAGCTCGGTTTAATGAGTTTCCCAAATCGTGATTTAGATTTGGAGCCTTTTATTACTGTGTTTCATTGTTAGTGGAGGCAGTTATACGGAGCTAGTGCAGCTAATGGGTTTAAAGGGGTCCAATGAAACTATAAACACGAAATATTGAGATAAATATCAATTTTATAACAATAAATTATTGGATATTAGCAATGTGCTATTTTTTTGTAAATCATGGTTTGTTTTTATGATGGAAAAAGATGGCAATATAGTTATTTGCTTCGTTATTATTTAGTATCTGTTAGTTTCCAAAGAAAAGAATACTTTTAAGCGAAAAATCTGATAATAACCTTCAAAATTATTCCGCCGATATGTTTGACGAGAATATGATTGCAAAAGCTTTTTGACGTGATAACGTCTTATAATTCGATGAAGCCGGCTGCACGCCCGCAAAACATGACGTCATGTAGCGTTACCTTGGAAGGTAACGACCTTCGGTCGTTACCTTGTTACAGTTGTATTAATTATTTCGACCAGTAGTTCAAGCGAGGATGTAGCTCAGTGGTAGAGCGTTCGCTTTGCATGTGAAATGCCCCGGGTTCGATCCCCGGCATCTAAAAGCTTTTTTGCATTGTTTTTTGCATTGTTTTGATTGAAAATGACTAAATTCTACTGATTACTTTTTACATACAAATCTATTAAACAAATGAAATTAAATTTTCTTTTGAAAAATGCTACCATTCCATCAGTATTTTCTTAAGACGTTGTCACGTTCTATCGTCAGTAAACCGACTTTACAGGCAAACATTTTTTTCCCATGTTCAAAGAAGAAACAGTTCCACTAACATGGTGCTATATTTTTATTCAGGTACGTATGATGACACTTAAGCAGTGGTGAATATTGTTGTAATTTATAATAACCTTATAAATACCAGTGTGAACTCCACAAAAAAAATTGGGTATTTGTATTGGGCATAGTAGACTTCAAATATGCTATAACACTAAAACTATGATAATGTCAATTACCATTTTGTTCTTCGGGGACAGCGAATTGTCAAAAATATGAATTATTTTTGAAGTTGTTTAAAAATAATTCATATTTTTGACAATTATTGTTAGTTTCCAAAGAAAAGAATACTTTTAAGCGAAAAATCTGATAATAACCTTCAAAATTATTCCGCCGATATGTTTGACGAGAATATGATTGCAAAAGTTTTTTGACGTGATAACGTCTTATAATTCGATGAAGCCGGCTGCACGCCCGCAAAACATGACGTCATGTAGCGTTACCTTGGAAGGTAACGACCTTCGGTCGTTACCTTGTTACAGTTGTATTAATTATTTCGACCAGTAGTTCAAGCGAGGATGTAGCTCAGTGGTAGAGCGTTCGCTTTGCATGTGAAATGCCCCGGGTTCGATCCCCGGCATCTAAAAGCTTTTTTGCATTGTTTTGATTGAAAATGACTAAATTCTACTGATTACTTTTTACATACAAATCTATTAAACAAATGAAATTAAATTTTCTTTTGAAAAATGCTACCATTCCATCAGTATTTTCTTAAGACGTTGTCACGTTCTATCGTCAGTAAACCGACTTTACAGGCAAACATTTTTTTCCCATGTTCAAAGAAGAAACAGTTCCACTAACATGGTGCTATATTTTTATTCAGGTACGTATGATGACACTTAAACAGTGGTGAATATTGTTGTAATTTATAATAACCTTATAAATACCAGTGTGAACTCCACAAAAAAAAATTGGGTATTTGTATTGGGCATAGTAGACTTCAAATATGCTATAACACTAAAACTATGATAATGTCAATTACCATTTTGTTCTCCGGGGACAGCGAATTGTCAAAAATATGAATTATTTTTAAACAACTTCAAAAAAGGGAGGCAGTTCTTAGTTCGGTTGTGTTTTTTTAACCGACTCCAAAGAAGGAGGTTCTCAATACAGTTGTTTGTTTTTAGTGGTTTTTAGGGTTCCGTTCGTCCGTCCGTCAGTCACCAGGCTGTATCTCAAGAACGGTGATAGCTAGCCAGTTGACATTTTCCCAGATGATGTATTTATATTGCCGCTATAACAACAAATAATAAAATAAAATTAATATTTAAGTGTAATATTAAGGCTCCCATACAACAAACTTGATTTTTACCGTTTCTTGCTCGATTAGTCCGTCCCAAGCAAACTAGATGGCGCCACTAGAAGACTAAAACGCGGTATCAAATTCGTCGTTACAACCATAAGGTAAAATCAAAATTTTAATAAAGCTTTTCGGACGAATGCCTGTCTGCGGAAACTTCGATAGTCTACGAGTATGTATACGGAATTCGGTTACTTGCCGTTTATTTGCTAATCGTATCGATTTTGGTTATTGGAGTGAAAACTTCTTTTGGCGCGCCTTAACAGATTTTTCGTGGGCTGTGAATTGATTTCTAGCGTCACGCTCGGGTATGATAAGAAATCTTCGGGTAAACTCGGGACCATAGCCATTGGCCATCTAGAAATGCGTCAGCCAATGCGAAATGCTGAAAGGGCGTGGCCTAGCCATCATGGCATGGCCATCTAGAAATGGGTGAGCCAATGGGAAATGCTGACGCATTTCTAGATGGTCATGCCATGATGATCAGGCCACAAACTCCGGTTACACCCGTGTAGTTTCCAAAGTAAGCTATCAAATTCTGAGTTATAAGTTTTCACTTATATCGGCAGTTCCTATGACTGCCAATTTTTTATATTTTTTTTTTGTTTGGTAGGTTCGGAGGTGGTCCCATATACATTTATCGAAATCGGTGTGGTGGTTTTTGAAATGATTATGAGCAAAAAACTAAAATTTGCGTTCATGTATTTAGACGATGTAGTGATAGATTCTTAGTAAATTTGGTCGAGTGTCTACATTTTATTTTAAATTGAATTCAGTTTTCGTTTTTTCCGAGAAAATTAATCATTTGTGTATAGTTAGACTTTAACCAGGAATTAATAATAAATTAATACTCAGAAATTTGTTTGGTAAAAAGAAGCAGAAATTTGTCAGACATTGATAGTAGCGGTTAAAATAACTTTTTTTTTAAATTTTTGCACAAAATGAAAAATAAAGGAGATAGGACCAAAAAAAGTTAGACCTTTAAGCCAATATAGCGGCTAACGCACCGGTCGGATTTGGTCGAGTTTTTGGATTTAAACTATTTATGACTAAACATTGGCGCAAAAAAAATCTGACTATAATTAATTTCGGGTCCCTTAATACTTACTAGTAAATGTTTGAGCTAACTCGACTGGGTTAAAGACTGGGCTATAAAATGAACTTCAATTAAATTTGCCTCGGAGTCCAAATGATACAGTTGTACCACAACAGATAGATTTTACGATTCAGCATAGTATCGAGGGTAGCCTGTGCGAAGGGAGGGAGCCCTCAATCTTATCAAGTCAATCAATACAGCTTAACGACTTAATCTTCAGCCGACATAAAGGTCGCCGCGCACAAAACGGCGAAATGTCCCGACCTTTACATTCCTTGTGCCTTGTAGAAGTTAGTAATGTTTATCTGTCTATTTGGAAGTGTACTTAGTTTTCATCTATCAGTGTCGAGAGTCTTATTTACTGTCGTAATAAAGATTTTGCTTTTAGGGAAAATTGAAATATCACTAATATAATATGATATGTCATCAACCAAATAAAAAATGTTCAAACTGACGCAAACTGATGCAAACGCAAGTCAATTGTGTGAAATTGTATGTTAGAAAGTAAAGCCTGTACCTATGCGTCTAAGATTTCTACTTTGACTTTGAAACAGCAGGACCGATTTTGATGAAACAGCTAAGAACACGGCTGATTAACCTTTCTTAATTCAACTATTTCACCTTATACAAAAAAAAAAACGGTTCGTCCGTCGTGGAACCATGATGCTACACACAGCACCCACAAACACAGACACACACATAGACACGTTAAACACCCCGCCGTTTTAAAAAGGCAAAAGGCATTTAAATCTTCACGACAATGAACAACGGTTGAATGATTATTTGGATATTCTGCATACAAAGTTATAAAATCTTGTTTTAAAAATAAATAGGCATGTGTGGACGCAGGGCAAAAGTTAACATTTCATCTCTTTATTTCTCGTAAACAACACTTCTGTTCACAGCAGCACAGTGCCAGATATTTGAAGAATTAAGATCTACCTTAGTACTGTGCTGCGCTTATCACCCAGAGATGTAACATCACTTAATTTATCTAGTTACCCTGTGATTTCTCTAGAAAAATTGTCCTTCAAACCGAAACACAGTAATATTTTCACAATACCACTTGACGGTAGAATAATTGGGATAGGTGTGATTCTTCCCCAGTAGGACTCTACATCTCTACAAAGAGTTCTAATGCCATTCCAAAACTACGATTTGATCTTCATAAGGTACAAGTTTGCCATGAGACCGCGACACGAGACTGCGACAGGAGACCGCGACAGGAGACCGCGACTGGCAGTTGACGTTATGAAATTGTATGGGCGCCAGTTCGCGCCGAGACCGCGATAGGAGACCGAGACCCGTGTCGCGAGACTTGTGTCGCGGTCGCTGTACGTTGCTGTACGGCGCTGTCGTACTGGCGTCCATACAAAGCTATAATGTCAAGTGCCTGTCGCGGTCTCCGCGGTCTCCTGTCGCGGTCTTAGCGCGAACTTGCACTTTAACGTGGGCAGTCGTCTACAGAAGACGACATAAAACATTTGAGCAGGCGTCAACAATAGACGGCTTACTTCGCCCACTGCCGGTCGTTTATAAACGACAACGATAATCATTAGGCACGTCGGAAGCAACCTTTATATCTCGAATTATCGAAGCATCCTTATACTGAACATTATTTTCGATCCTTTGATCTAACTTTGGATCTGATATCGGAACTGATTTGTTCGACGAATTTCGAG
This sequence comes from Ectropis crepuscularia, assembly GCA_963693475.1. NCBI lineage: Eukaryota > Metazoa > Arthropoda > Insecta > Lepidoptera > Geometridae > Ectropis > Ectropis crepuscularia. The sequence continues at coordinate 29,336,360 of OY856339.1, read as the reverse complement.
CAAGTTGTTTGCTTTGATGGTAGATTACCGCCCAATTGTGAGGCTGCCATGGAAGCAACGAACTCGCCGTTCAATGGATATTAGACTACAGCAATACAAGTTTATCTGGTCTCCTGAAAGGAGTCGCTAGTTATGTATTTTACTTGATACTTCATATTTAAAGCTTTTGCTTAGTTTTAGCCGTTAACTTTTAAAAGTTTGTAGCTATGTAACCTCAGATGCGATACTGAAGAACAAAGGAGTTATATTGGAGTCATTTTGGAGTCAGAGTCTCAGGTGTTTTCACAAACTTTTATTTAGTTTCGACGTATGTAATCAAAACTGGCAGGTTAAATTTGACTGTTCAATTGATCGTAAACTTATCGTAAATTATGCATACATATACCTATACTCTTGTATATCTATTATAGAATCTAAATCTCGGAAACAGCTTTAACGATTTTGATGAAATTTGGTATGAAATTTAGGGGGCGAAAAATCAATCAAACTAGGTTTCATTAAAAAAAAAACGATATTTCAAGCCCATTTCCAGGCAATGACAAATTGCTACAATATCATTAGAATATGAAAGCATATTTCGTACATGTGTTTTGTATCATAATACGTACAACTTCGTTCCATCCGGGTGTCCCTTGACACCTCTCAACGTTTTTTTGTACGTATGCCACGCGATAGCTGCGCCAATTTTGATGTTTCTTTTTTGTTTGGTAGATCAAAGTTTGGAGGGGGCCGATATAAGTTATAACGAATTTTTGAAGTGAAAACTTCTTTAGGCGCGCTATGGACAGAATTTTCGTGGGCTGTGAAATGGATTTATGATCACGTGATCATCACGCTCGGATATGATAAGAAATTTCGGGTAAACTCGGGATGCTAGAGCGAGAAAGTTAATGTGGTCAACAAACGTGCCAGACCGAGAAAGGTAATTGTTAGAGGAGGACATGGGACAATAGATACTCTCTCTCTCTCTCGCTGCTCGCTACCGGCTACCAGTGTTGACACCTTAGCGACTTTGTCGCTGAAACTGGCGAATTTTTAGAACCTTTTAGTGGATTTAGACGACGTGTTACCGACAAAGGGGAATATACTAGTGTAGTGTAGAAGGTTGGAGAAGGAAAAACACAAGGTCATTGGGAGTCAGATTATATTTATAAGGAAATTAACTCATTATCTCAAACATAAACAACATGGAAGTCTATCATAAACTCTACTTCCAATTTCTATATATACAGATAAATATACGCATTATAGCAGGAACTTTCCCAATTATATTATTAACATTTAATTCAATCATTTGTATTTTCGTTTGAATCTTACATGATAATAATGTTAATTATTGCCTTAAGTTATTCCTTTTCACTTTTTCCCTTTTAATTTAAATTGCTTAACATTGTAGGTACCAGTGCCATTTTATATTCTTACTAGCAGCTATATTTCCGGGATAAAAATAGCTTATGTATTCTTCCAGAATTTTATGTTTATCCTTCCCTGTTTGTTATTCTCTTAATAATTCAATCAAAACCGGCGACTTTGTTTCATAACTATTTGGCGACAAGCTCAAAATCATAGTGGCAACACTGACTGCTACCAACTACAAAAGACTTTTCTTTGGGCGGGAAAACACGACGGGTGCTTTAAAAGTTTCACAATCAAATTAATTATAATATAATATAATAATAATAAAAATTTTATTGACTAATTACAAACATCACACGTTGTTATAAATCTATGGTAAAACAATAACATTTCACAATAATTCAAGTTAGACAACCTTGGTACCCAAACTAGGTGTAACCTGTATGATGGCATACCAAGGCCCTCCACCGGTTTTACATATAAACAAGATAAAAAGAATTTGTAAAAACAAAACAAATTAATAATAAAAGTAAAAGGCATGCACTCTAAGTAATAAAACAAATCACGCTTGATTAATAATAATAAAAAGGACATCTTAGTTTATAAACGCTTAATTTAACTTAATAAAATAGTCGTTAAATGTTAATTATTTAGGGAAAGGGAGGGGAAGGATACAAAAAAAGGAGAGGGAGGGAAAGAAGATATTCTGCTTGTCCGAATGGATTCATAAATTAACTAAGACAGGATAGTAAAAATTGATTCCGTTGCATTATAGTTCATTGAAAGTAACCATTTAGTTAATGAGGTTTTGCAAGAATACCGGTTCATCGAGTAAATTTTTAAAGAAGTGTTGAGTTTATTATAAAGGTAAGCTCGCAGATAGCAAGACTGGTTTCTGGCAAATGTGGTATAAATACGCATTATTTCACAGACATTCGCTTTGGTCGTACGGGATATAGGAAGATCCGTACGAAATTTCACCACTTTATGTTGTAAAAGAACAGCGTGCAATATAAAAAGTTGGCGGACAGTCAGGACTTGGGCTTCCTGATATAAGGATTCAGTAGGATAACGAAAAGGTCTGGATAACATAACCTTCAGGACGGAGCGCTGGGCTCTTTCTAGTTTAATTAAGTGCGTTTTACATGCCCCGCCCCATACAGACACACAATACCCTAGAACTGATTGACAGATAGCAAAGTAGACTGTTTTAAGCAATGACAGTGGTAAAGTATCTCTTAGGTTTTTAAATACCCAGATAAGTTTCCTGATACGTACCGTCATACTTGCTATATGAGGGACCCATGAGAGGTTTTCGTCTATAACGACTCCGAGATATTTGAGGGAAACCACACGCTCCAAGTACATGCACTTACACGACTTTTTCCCATAGTTATGACAGGTATGAGCCCGTATTTTGAAATTTTCCTTATTGGGTGAATTTTTCTTTTTTATACTAAATACGACTACCTTACTTTTGGCACAATTTAGGGATAATAAATTAAACTGTAGCCAAGAGATCACATCTCGTAGACCTCTCTCAGCCCGATCCTGAACCTGCTCCCAAGTACAACCTTCAAAAACTAATGCGGTGTCGTCAGCGAAGGTAAAAATTTTACCATTCTCTGGACAAAAACGGCAGAGATCATTAATAAATACAAGAAACAGTGTGGGGCCTAAAATGGAACCCTGGGGCACACCATACGTAATAGATTCGTCATCACTGATAGCTTCACCTATTTTTACTTGTTGAGTTCGGTTAGATAGATAATTTTGAAATAAAACTAATGGTGCTCCCCTTATACCTAGTTTTTCAAGTTTGTAGAGTAAGAGTGGGATAGAGACGGTGTCGAACGCTTTAGCCAAGTCAAGGAATATCGCTACACATTTTTTCTTTCTGTCTAGGCTATTAGTGATATATTCAGTCAAGCCAGACACTGCCTGTTCAGTTGACATATTGGCACGAAATCCATATTGGGAATCAGCTAGTAGTTTTTCTTGTTCTAAATACGTCATCAGTCTTTTGTTTAAAATCTTCTCGATAACTTTAGACAGAGCAGGTAGAATTGAGATTGGTCTAAAGTTGCTGACATCGTCCCTGGGCCCACTCTTATGGATTGGTAGAATAACAGCTCTTTTGAAAGGCATTGGGAACGTGCCAGAGGAGAAACATAGGTTAATTATATGTGTTAGTGCACGCACAATTTTACTTTTTACCAGTTTTAGAAACATAGACGATATACCGTCCCAACCCGAAGCAGAATCATTTTTCAATGAAAGAATAGTTCTCTCAACTTCTCCTTCATCTGTATCTAGTAAAACAAACGACCGTAAACTGGTTTGTTCCGAGATTTTGGTCTTATTAGTTGAGCTAGTCGGAGAACTACGAGTAACAATGGATTCCGCCAAGTTCTTACCCACATTTGCAAAAAAAATGTTAATGTAATTAACGGCTGCTTTAGCATTTGGTTTCGTTTTGAGTAAATCAGAGGGAGGGCATTTGTTTGGAGAGAAGTTACCTATCCTTTTAATAGCATTCCAGCTTTGTTTTGCGTTATTACCGGCCTTTAGTATTTCAGATCGCTCAAATTCATTTTTAAGTTTTTTTAATAGAGAATTACAGAAATTTCTGTAGCGCCGATAGCTTTGACTAAGGGTGATATCTTCCGGATGCTTTTTGAGTTTAAGATGCATATTGTCTCTATGCCTAATGCATCGCAGCAAACCTGGAGTTATCCAAGGCCTAGAGACTAGATGTTTACGAGTGATAGTTTTTGTAGTTGAGAATTTTTGGATACATTCCCTGAGAGTATTTACTAAGATATCGGCGGCAGCGCAGGGATCTGTCATGGTCAATATAGGGGATAGGTTGGACTCATTTAGAGATAGCGCTGCTTCCTGGTAGTCAATCTTAGTTTTTAGGAAGTAATCTGGTTTTACCTTACTTGAGGTCGTCTTGGGAATGGACAGAAGAACCGGGTAATGGTCAGTTATAGTAGTCTGGATTACTATAGATGTAGCTTTTGCTTTTGATTTAAGTAGCGCATGATCTAAGCATGCTCTGTCCCTAGTCGGGAAAGTGTGGGTTGGTAACAATCCATACTCCGCCGTGAGATTTAGGTAGTGTGTACACGGTGGTTCAGAAGTTCCTTCTAGAGAAATATCAATGTTGATATCACCTGTTATAATAATATTTTTAAACCCCTTTAAGGTATCCAACAGAGCTTCTAGAGATTTTAGGAACGTTGTAGTCTTACGGAAGCAGGGTGGACGGTAAATACCAACAATAGCCGTATGGTTCTCTATTTTGGCAACAAGACAATTTGCTTCAGGAAAAGAGGGTTCTTCAACAACACAGGAGATATTATTTTTGTGGTATATAACAATGCCATCGTTCTGATTATATGAAAGAGTGGTCGTAAAAGTATTGTAATTGGGCAGTTGTGGTAAGAGTTTATTACTGTTTAACCAACATTCTGACAAAACGATGAAATCACATTCGAATTTCAAGGCAGTTAACATAATAATCAGTTTGTCGAAATTTGCGTTAATACTCCGGATATTCTGCGCCAAAATTTTAAGATGCTTGTCAGGCTGTGGGATGAATTGAAAACATTGATCGATTTTACAGTAGTAACACTCTGAAGGTTTGACCTCATCAACTTCTTTGAGCATGGAATTGAGATTTTTATCCATTATTAATATTAGGGATAATAATAGTGTTGTAGTTACATTCGGTTGCAGTTATCCTGTATTGTTCATCTGTAGAATGGTCCATCGGACATAAGTAATCTTTACTTTGTAGGTTAGGAATGGGTATTTGGTATATAATTTTGTAGAGTTTGTAAAGCGTGTTTATAGTAGAGATTAATAAATGCATGCAAACTAGATAGGACTTAAATATAACTGGGTGTGATAAAATTATGATACAATAAACATACACGATAAATAGGAAAATTATAAATAGTCACAGATTTAGTGATTGCACATTAGTTATATCTTGCTCTCTCTTGATTGGAATCACAGGAGTGCCATCCGATTTTCTTAGGAATATTTTTCCATTCGCCGTCCAGCAATATTTAAACTGCCCAGACTTTTTAAGTTCCCTGGCCAGATAGTAGAGCCGGTTGGCTTTGCTAGTAAGATGTTCTGCCACATATATTGGCGAGTGGGATGTTCGAATATCCAAATGAGATGCATTCAGCCTGTTAGTTCGATTCGCTTTGTTAAAGATTTTAACCGATTTCATTACATTATTTTTATGCAAAGACGACGATAGTTCAACGATGACTGGCTTATTTGCCTCAGATTTCCCGGGAACTCTAAAAATGTCTCTAATATCAGTAGAGGCAATTTTCCCGTTTGTGGCAACACTCATGTTAACGAAGTACTCGGAAAGAACTTCTCTGGTCTCGTTTACTGAATGTGGAACATTCCGAAGCTCTATTGTAGAGTTCCGTGAGCTCCGCAATAACTCCTCCACAGTATCCTCCAGGCGGTCAACCCGACTCAAGTTCTCATTAAACTGTTTCTGAAAACTTTCCACCTTTTCTGTTATTTCGCTTTGTTTGGCGCTCATAAACTCTACCGACTTAATGATGTCAACTTTTAGCTCTGAAAACTTACTCTCGATGTTTTTAAATTTGGCATCCATATCTGCCTTCCAAGTGGAAAACATCTTTGAAATCCTGTCTTCAAAACATTTTAGCTTCCCGTCTATATCAAAATCAGGAGAGCGACGTCGCTTGAGAGCCCGTTTCTGTCGCTCGCTTTTTCTTGAAGCGTCAGAGTCTGAACCTGTCACTTCAGGGGTGGGGGACATTTTTTCCAAAGATAGATCGATACTCCTGTGTTAAATTAAATAGCAGTAAGTAGTCAACCAAGCACCTTGTAAAACTGTGTTAGCAAGGACTATCGTTTCGCAGATTATGGAGAAGTGCCCACCACTAAGGTTTCCAGAGGCTGGTTGTATTAGGATATTATAAATATTAGTAGATAATCAGAAAAGATCTCACCCAAAGGCCAGCATCAAATAAAATCATCAAGTTTCAATTAACACATGTACCAGGACAACAGCGCTGCAAAGAGGTTTCTTGATTATTTCTTACGTTCACTGTCACGGTCCCGCCCCTACTCGTTTTTTCAAAAATACCTCCCTCTGCAGTGATGAAATCTCGCTGTCACACAAGCGGGACGGCTATTGCTGCGCTCGCAGGGTCTCTCTTGCACTATTGAATTAGGCACCACCCCTACGATGACGTCGTCTAGCGCAGTGTCATGCGCAAGAGTGAGGTAACCACGTTGAACTCCGCTTTGCTATTCGATAGCTATCTTGCTCCCACATGTAGATAGATCTCTTTTTAAATTATGTTGTCCTATTTTATGCAGTTTATTTTTCAGAAATAAATTAGGTTATTTTATTTGTTTTTCAACTAGTTTAGAATATATATTTTCTACACTTCACTAAAAACGCGTCTGTACTCTTCAGAGGTCCGGAGGGAAGGGAAGGTTAGTTTTGCTGTGTAAATATTTCGTTTCTTTCGTGTAAATATTTATTAGTTTTGTATATAGTCAATAGTATAAATAAACATGAGTGTCGCTAGCAACGGGGGTGACCCCGTCGAACAGACCAGAAAAAGAAAACTATTGAAGCCAAATCCAAGTGAAAATGTATCTTACAAACTATTTAGAAAACCCCTTTATAAGAGAAAGAGACTATTCCCAGAAAATCGTAGTGGAGACTGTGTAAGTGTGTAGTGTATGTGGAATCGACGGAACAGGAGAAAGTCGGTAACAAAAATCCTATTACACTCACCAACCTTTTTGCGGACAATGTTATGGGCATAATAGGGGTGCACCGTGTGAATGCATACAAAGTTGGAGTAACTTTTAAAAAGCCGGCCCCGGCCAACAACTTTTTGAACATGGACACTTTTTTTACTAACCATAAATGTGTATACAATCTGGGTATACGAATAAGTACTGCCTGAGTAACCTTAGTATTTATTTCGCGCGGACTAAGTCGCGGGTAACAGCTACTTTGTATATAAATAAAATTTCAATAAATATTTACTTTAATTTCGGGCTTGTTTTACTCGTTTATTCAACTAATACGATCCATAATATTTTATTATAATACGACATACCTATCTAATACAAAAATCAGCTAATGAAGTTTTCACTTCTGCCGTGTGGTCTTAAGAACACTTTTTTTTTCCAATCGGCGGTTTTTGATAAAAATAGGAACAAAAACATTTTTTTATCATTTATCTAGATAAATTAGTGATGGATTCTTATGAAATTTGGTAGAGTGTCTGAATTTAATTTTAAATTGAAATCGGTGTTTCTTTTTACGTAACCGTAAACAAGACACAAATGCTTGTGTTTCTTATTCTGTCTTGGGGTGTGCAAAGAGGGAAGAGACACTCGAAGTCGTTTGGCCAATTAATTATAAAAATCAATCAACCCTTAAACTATTATTCGGAACCCTAAAACATTACCGTCTTAAGATATTTGAACAGAAAATTACAACGCAAAGGAACTCGATAGTTAACATCAAAGACATTCAACCGAATGTAAACATAATAATCTCGATAATGTAAAGCAAATAGTAGTAAATAACTAAAATAGCTTGCTACAAACACAGAATAGAGACACTTGATTCGGCGCTGGTTGGAGCGAGGACAAACATTGAGAAATCAGTCGAGTAGGGGCGGCGGGACACCGAAGTTAGCTTACATGGATCCAGTTACTAGACAATTGGACACTCATATCAAAACACGAGTACCGTAGTTTCACCGTAATGAGGATATTCGCAAAAGAACGAAAGTGGCTGACATAGCTCAAAGAGTAAGCAAGCTGAAGTGGCAATGGGCAGGCCACATCGCTCGCAGAACTGACAACCGATGGGGAAGAAAGGTTCTCGAGTGGCGACCACGAACCGGAAGACGCAGTGTTGGACGGCCTCCCGCTAGATGGACAGATGACCTCACATAGGTCGCTGGAAACCACTGGTTGCAGGTTGCGCAGGACCGTTCGTTGTGGAAATCTAGGGGGGAGGCCTATGTTCAGCAGTGGACGTCTTGCAGCAGCTGATGATGATGATGATCAAAACACACATACACTTATTTAATAGAGTAGGTAAACGGGTAACTCACGTTGGTATGGTCGGTCCAATCGGACTTAAGTATTGGCCTCTTCCGGCGGCCTTTTTCAAAGAGCAGCGCGTGCGTGATGGCTTCCCGATTGGCCCGTTTTGGCTTTGGCCATCACGCGCGCGCACTCTCCTTGAAAAAAGCCGTCGGACGAGGCCGAAACTTGAGTCGGATTGGACCATCCATACCACACTTACCCGTTTCTTACTTGTGTGTGTGACTTAACCATTTACTCAATCAAATATGTGTGTAACACAAACGTTAATTTTACAATTAAACATCATGACAAACACACTTCCAAAGTTTGTGGTCAACTCGGTTGTCGATTCAATAGTTTTGTTAAAAATAACGCTATTTTTTATATACGTAGGTTTTTGGACAGTCGAAAAATTTCACATTGACATTTGTACCATTATATTCAGAAACTAAAAGGATAGGTAGTACTTACTGGTGTAAAAAATTATTACATTTTAGTACTCGTAGTTGCATCACGAAACTGTGAATGGAACTGGCATCAACTCAAAATGTATACTAGTTCCATTATTTTGAAATCCATTTCTAATGGAACTAATATTGTAAAAATATTATCACTAGTTCCATCATGGAACTGTGATGGAACTAGCGTTAACTCAAAATTGTCGCTAGTTCCATTCTTTCAAAATTCATTTTTAATGGAACTAATGTTGTAAATTATTATCAGTAGTTCCATCATGAAAGTGTGATGGAGCTAGCGTTAACTCAAAATTGACACTAGTTCCATTCTTTCAAAATCCATTTTTAATGGAACTAATGTTGTAAATTATTATCAGTAGTTCCATCATGAAAGTGTGATGGAGCTAGCGTTAACTCAAAATTGACACTAGTTCCATTATTTCAAAATCCATTTTTAATGGAACTAATTTTGTACATTATTATCAGTAGTTCCATCATGGAACTGTGAATGGAACTAGTGGCAACGAACCATAATTTCTAATCCCGACACAAAAAACGATGTTAAAAGTTTGGCACGTCTCTATGTGCTTGAATTGAGCGTGATTGAAACTTATTTTGATCAATAATAACAATCAACATGAGTAATCATCCTATCTCTTAGACCAAATTAACTTTTTCTTCTAGAATTGCAGCCCTAAATAGGAGGAAGGATCAATTAGGTTGTTTTTTTTTGTATATACGTATGTTACGCGATTGCTCCGTCAATAGGGTACCGGACTGGGTCATCAATACACCATCCTAATTAGTCCGTCAGCTAGATCACGGAAAAATATTGGACACGTATTTTTTGTTTTTTCATAATATTAAAAATCGTGAGAGTGGGGGGTCGCGACGTCACTCGTGAGTATAAATCGTACTCACAAGTGACGTCACACGAAACTTCGAAGCGCTGTATCTTCGTCATTTTTGTTTGTGAAACAAAAGAAAAAATAAGTGTACAATATTTTTTGGCAATCTAACTAACGGGCTACTTAGTTTTTTTGAGGATTGTACCCTATTGTGAATCAATTTTAATGGTTCCTTTTTTGTTTGGTAGACCTTAATATATAAGTGGTCTCATACAAATTTTATTGAAATCGGTGAGATTGTCATTGAAATATGAACAAAAAAACTAAAATTTACTTTTATTTATTTATTTACTTGCTAAGAAATCATGACTTAGTCATATGAAATTTGGTTGAGAGTCTGAATTTAATCTTAAATTGAAGTCAGAGAAAATAAATTCTATTTATTTGATTAAAGCCGCTAGTAATGTGAAAAAAATAACTGTCCCGTTGTAAAGGCAGCCCCCAGCCGCACAGCAGGCGCGGTCGATAGCTCCCGGGGGCGTCAACCCCCCAACCCCCCGCCTAGTTCGGGAAACTCACTACATTCTTAGAACAAACTTGTTTAGAACTTTCCACGATACTTAGCCAAATTAGGCTTATGTTGAGTCTGAGTATTAAGATAATGTATTTCGTTACGTACTCGTATATACAAGATCCGGGATCCTTGGGAAGTTGTCAAAGAACTCGAGAGATTTGGTGAGTTTTTACAACACATTTTCGTGCTGTATTGAGGATCCCATTTGTGAATAAGGTTTTATTTTGGTACATCTTTTGGAGTAAAACTTCTTTGCACGTTTTTTGAGATAGGAAAAAATACTAACTTAAGACACTGTTACCGTTACCAACTCCGCTGTACATATTTTGTGTATGAATGTAGTCATGGACGGATAAAAAAACTCGGACGTAATCTCCTCACGACAAATCTTCTCACGAAGGAATCCAGTGCCCAAACGAATAGCTGTCGGTGACCGCTCTATTTTATATCGCGAACTTGCGTGACTCGCCACTTTAACTTATAGTGCGTGAGCGAGAAAGAACGAGAAACAAGCTTCCATACTCCTCACCTTATTTGTAATCATACATATTGTACTATCAGACAGACAGACAGACTATCAGACTAATCAGACATGCATACTTCTAAGACTCATTACACTGTTGTTATGGGGGACTTAACGCGAAGCTGGGCAAGCGAAGCGGCAATGAGAGTAGGATGGGAAATTACGGAATCGGGCAGCGGAATCCACGGGGCCAGATGCTAGCCGACTTTTTGGAGAAAGAGGGACTCTATATGATGAACTCCTTCTATAAGAAACCGGTGAATCGCAAATGGACCTGGATTAGCCCCGATGATGTAACAAAAAACGAGATAGACTTTATCATGTCCAGCAGGAGAGATATATCTTATCTTACCGGATCTGTCTATTGGTCAAAGTCAACTGATGAAGCTGAAGACCGAGGATGGAAGGATCGTATCGTCCAAATCCGAGCTGATGGGAGAGGTGGAGAAGTTCGACGGACAGTTATACACTACAACACAGCAGCCTGTCATAAGTCTGGCCCATGACCCAAGAGCCAAATTTACCCGACATTACACCGAAGATATCCCGGACGTTAGCCTGTACGAGATTCGAATGGCCCTGAAACAGCTCAAAAATAACAAGGCGCTGGGAGATGACGGAATTACAGCTGAGCTCCTTAAAGCAGCAGGGTTACCTATGCTAAAGACTCTGCAAAAGCTTTTCAGTTCCGTCATACTCGCAGGCAAAACGCCAAAAGCATGGCACAGAGGTATGGTTATACTCTTTTTTAAGAAGGGCGACAAGACCTTGCTAAAGAACTACAGGCCCATCACGCTTCTGTGTCATGTTTATAAGCTGTTTTCAAGGGTTATTTCAAACCGTCTCGGTTTGACGACTTTCAACCGCCCGAACAAGCCGGATTTCGTAAAGGTTTCAGCACCATAGACCACATACATACGCTGCGGCAAGTTATACAGAAAACCGAAGAGTATAACCAGCCCCTATGCTTGGCGTTTGTGGACTATGAAAAAGCCTTTGATTTGATCGAGACCTGGGCTATGCTACAGTCTCTCCAGCGGTGCCAAATTGACCATCGGTACGTCGAAGTGTTAAGGTGTCTGTATGAAAACGCCACCATGTCAGTCTGACTCCAGGACCAGAACTCGAAACCCATCCAACTGGGCAGCGAGGTGTGAGACAGGGGGATGTCATATCCCCGAAACTGTTCACCGCTGCACTGGAAGACGTTTTCAAACTTATGGACTGGAACGGACTCGGCATCAACATCAACGGCGAGTACATCACCAACCTCCGATTTGCCGATGACATTGTAGTCATGGCTGAAACCCTGGACGACTTAAGCAGGATGCTGAATGACCTCAGTAGAGCCTCTGAAAAAGTAGGTCTAAAAATTAACATGGACAAGACGAAAATCATGTTGAACAACCATGTTATACCCACTCTTTTAAAAGTAGGAGACTCTACGCTCGAAGTTGTTGACGAATACGTCTACCTAGGACAAACGGTCCAGTTGGGTAGATCCCACTTTGAGAAAGAGATCACTAGTCGGATCCAACTTGGTTGGGCAGCGTTCGGGAAGTTATGTTATATCTTCTCATCCAAACTACCGCAGTGTCTCAAGACGAAAGTCTTTGACCAGTGCGTGTTGCCAGTGATGACATATGGAACAGAGACGTGGTCGCTTACTATGGGTCTTGTAAGAAAGCTCAAAGTTACTCAAAGGGCAATGGAAAGAGCCATGCTCGGAGTTTCCCTGCGTGATAGAATCAGAAATGAGGAAATCCGCAGGAGAACCAAAGTAACCGACATAGCCCACCGAGTTGCCAAACTTAAGTGGCAATGGGCGGGGCACATAGCTCGCAGAACTGACGGCCGTTGGGACGGAAAGGTTCTTGAGTGGTGACTACGTACCGGAAGGCGCAGCGTTGGCAGGCCTCCCACAAGATGGACCGACGATCTGGTGAAGGTTGCCGAAAATCGTTGGATGCGTACAGTGCAAGACCGGTCTTTGTGGAGATCCTTGGTCCCCCAAGCTTGGGAGACCTTCGTCCAGCAGTGGACGTCCTTCGGCTGATATGATGATGATTATGATATTGTACTAGCCCTGTACTAAAAATGCTACTATTTGAAGTATTACCCTACCCAACACTACGTATTCCATACATTTATAAAGTGCATTACGTAATCAGACACTAAATTACCGAGTGAACTGAATTATTAAATGGGTAGTAACTATGTACTGTAATGGATTAGAAACACTATTTAGCACTCTAGCCACTCGAACTAACTTTGTCCTTGAACTAGTGAAAGCCGCAGACATAGTCCGGACGCCAAGCTAACGATTTTGTGTCCCAGACTTAGGAACATGTCCCACCAGCCCGCAAGGAAGCGACGTACTATCGACTTTATCGCTCAAGTAATTCAGCTCTTTTTGAAGGAAATGCCAACGTCGGTGACGATTTTACGGTCCACGCTTAAATAACATGTCCCACTAGACCACGAGGAAGCGACGTACTATCGTGAACTTTATTGCTCAAGTAATACAGCTCCCTTTAAATAAAATGCCCATGTGCCACCGTCTGTAAGAAAACCTATATCACTTTGCCTTTGAACAGTGTTCCCAGGAGTTCAACCTAGGTAAAAAGATTTGGCATAGCACCCCCTCCAAAATAAGACAGGAACAACAAAATTATTTTCGTAAGAACATAAATTGTTGTAAATTAATCACCCGGGCTTGGCGGAGGGTATGGAAACGCTATCCCATACGTTTGTAGTTTTGGTCATTTGGTTACAAACAAACTTCTGCACTAATTAAGACCTTTAGAATTTACGTTTGTGTGTACTGTTTTGTGTATTTTTTTAAGCAAACAAAGAATATTTAGTTTCATATAAGAAGTAGTTCGCTACATATTTCTAGCTCTGCTTGGTTCTCTTTCATTGTGGGACAAATTAATTTAAGGTTGTCGCTCACTAATATCTCAACACTCAAATATCGGTTTTCACCCTCTTTTTATCTTAAATATACTGTAAATACTTTACATCGAAACACCTATGAAATCTATGCGGTAGAAATTGGTAATATATATCTACGATAAATTGGACCAACTTTACCGTATTCTAAGTCATTCAGATGGTTGTGCGTTTGAATATCCTTATAAAGTGACAACCAATGTTTAGCAAGTGCGCTTACCGTATGCTATATTATACTATATGTTGCTCTATGATTTTGTTCAATTGTATGCTGTACGGAAGCGCTGCGGTATACCTATAAGTGGGTTACGACCTTAATCCTGTCAGGCTCTGTCTATACCCGAAGTGGTTCTATAGATCTACATGGTAATGTACGGTTTCATCTAGGGTTTGTTTTACTTATATAGAGACAAGAGCCAAATATTCAGAAGCACAAATAGTTTTATTTAGCTTAAGAGAAATGAAAACCTAATTAAATCAATTTTAAGTTGCGTGAGTAATTTAGTAGTGTTTCATTAAAGCGATAAATTCCAGCCTATTTGATAGTCAATTGTAGTTTCGATGAATTTTGGTTGAATTGTTACGATCGAGATGTCAATTAGCTACTAAGAGCATTTAACCGAATTATTTGTCTGAGATTAGCGCGTTCGAACGAATAAGCTCTTATAATCGCCTACTATTTAATTTAATTACTATTTTGTGTAAGTGGTAGGACTCTTAGCAGAGTCCGCCTGGGGAAGTACCACACCTTTGCCAAATATTCTACCGCCAAGCAGTAATGTGCAAACATTACTGTGTTCCGGTTTGAAGGACAATGATTCCAGAGAAATTACAGGGCTTAGAGACATAATATCTTAGATCTCTGGGTGACGAGCGCAGTGCAGTGCTAGGTAATGATTTGGACTATCATGTTCCAATAGCTGTGTGTTACTGTGCTGTTATGTGGCAGGCATCATGCTTACCATCAGGCACATGACCTGCTCGTCTCGTCACTCTATGCTATAAAAAAAAAAACTATTAGTATACAATATACATAGATGTAAAGAAGTTCACAAAAAAAACGTTTAACAAAATTTACTATAAAAAATTACGTTTTACAAACAATACGAGAATACTACTCAGCATTCATTTTAAGTACTTGTTCTAGAACATAAAATATTTTTATGTTCTAGAACAAGTTATTGGTAAAGACATAAAATATTTTACAACATTTAATGATCTTTAGACTCACAATACAGTTGTAATAAAACTTGTTACAGTTCAGCTATTATATCTCTTGGTGCAGCGCAGTGCAGTGCTAGGTAATGATTTGGACTCTTTATGTTCCAATAGCTGCATGCCACAGTGCTGTTATGTGGCAGGCATGTTGTTTACCATCAGGCACATAAATAAATAGATATTGGTGGACAATTCACACACAACACCATCTGACCCCAAACTAAGCAAAGCTTGTACTATGGCGGCCAGATAGCTGATATATTGGACTGGCTTAGTGGCTTAGTTGGTAGTAGCTCTGCCTGCGAAGCCGAGGGTCGTGGGTTCGATTCCCACCCAGTGCAAATATTTGTGTGATGAATTCAAATGTTTGCACTGTGTCTGGGTGTTTCTATCTATATTGAGTATGTATTTAAATTTATATAAGTATTATATCAGCTATCTGGCCGCCATCATACAAGCTTTGCTTAGTTTGGGGTCAGATGGTGTTGTGTGTGAATTGTCGACCAATATTATTTATTATCTGTCTGGCCCGGTGGCTTAGTTGGTAGTGACTCTGCCTGCGAAGCCGTGGGTCATGGGTTCGATCCCCACCCAGTGCAAATATTTGTGTGATGAATTCAAATATTTGCACTGTGTCTGAGTGTTAATAAGTATGTATTTAAACATATTATATACATATTATATCAGCTATCTGGCTTCCATATTACAAGCTTTGCTTAGTTTGGCGTCAGACGATGTTGTATCTAAAATATCCACCAATATTTATTTATCTACAATACTTATATGGTTTTAAATTCACCATACACATACCATACATACTTATTATACACCACGCATACTTATTATATGAAACACCCAGACACAGTACAAATATTTGAATGTATCACACAAATATTTGCCCTAGGGATCGAACCCACCCATACCATCAGGCAAATGTGTAGCTGGTATCTTCACTCTATACTATATTAAAAAAAAAAACCTAGTCCGTCATCCATCCAGGTTGAATTTGGAACTTATTAACTGTGATCCAAATTTCAACCCGGATCAGGATTTATCTGGAATAACACAATATGCTCATTTTATAATAGAACGAAAACAACGCAGGTAAAACCGTGGAATGTTCCTCGTTTTATTGAACAACTCCTTAGGGATTGAATATTTTATTCAAATGTGAATGGGACCAACTTAGAGTGGAAAGAGCTTGAAAAAACAAACATAGGCGAATAAAGCAACCCTGTATTTTTATCAAAGTCTGTAGGTTAAAAATCTCGACTCAATCCAGGGAGAAGCCATAGAAAAAAAAACATATTCGTAATAGCTCAGTTATTAAATGTTTGATTCTTCCTGTTCAAAAAAGATTTCAAATTCTAGAACAGCATCGTAAAATTATTAGCTTATTGATTTTAATTGGATACATTTCGGAGAGTGTGCAACTGACTTGCATGATCTTTTATGGGTTTACACTTAACCGTAATTTCGCTTCATGTTAATGATGCGGTCCACGATGGAGCGTATTTCCCTAGAAGAAACCGATTCACTCTCGATTTGAAGACACAAAGATGTATCCTTCGGGAAAACCCCACTCAGGCACCGCATCTAATACCACTTTCCTCTTTTTTCTGTCGGACTGCTCGTAGCTCGAAAAAATGTCATCGTTTCGAATCCCACACGTTTTATTACAAACTGACGGTGTGTAGAATTTTACGGCGACAGACAGATATATACATCAGCTAGTTGCTAAATCAAATATTTGAATGGGTTCGATGCGTTCAAACTGTGTCAGAATTGTGTCCCAGTAAAATCATGCGACATTCAAATGGCGACCGATTTACGATCCCGACGTGACGTGACTCTGGTTCCGTTTGAGAGATTGCCTTTGGAAATTGGTCCGATTCATTTGGATGTCGACATTCCACGTTCCACGTATTCTCCACTATCTGAACGCATGAGTTCAGATAGTGGAGAATAATTTGAGTTGTGTGACCCATATCGTTGTACATTTCGGCATATTTTTATTTTTTTACGAGTCTTTTAGACATTTGAGAAATATTCACAGTTTTTCTGCTATTTAATTCTGCTATTGATTGGCCTTGTGGCTTAGTAGGTATATTATTATTTAACGTGCCAAAAAAATATTTCCCGCCTAAAACCAGACTGTAAATTAAAGTTTGTTGGTTTTCATAATTTTAACCGACTTCCAAAAAGGAGGTTATTAATTCGGGTTTATGTTTTTTTTGTATGTATGTTATGCGATAGTGTCCCCAATGGTGAATCGGTTTTGATGGACATTTTTTTGTTTGGTAAATCATAGTTTAGATGTAGCGCCATATAAATTTTATCGTAATCAGTGCGGCAGTTTTAGTAATATTAACAAAAATTTTAAACGTTAATCGAGTATCTGAATTTAACTTTAAACTGGAGTCGGTTTTTGTTTTTTTGAAGAAAATATATTACACATCACATTAACATTTACAGCCCTAAATGTTCCCACAGCTGGGACTCGGAGCCTTCTCTCGCAAGGAGAGAGTTTAGGCCATAATACACCACGCTGGCCCAGTGCGGGTTGGTGGATGACACATGACTTCGAAAGATTCTGGGTACATGTCGGTTTCCTCACAATGTTTTCCTTCACCGTTTTAAGTTAGCGGGATTACGCACATGACTTCGAAAAGACAGTGGTGCGTGTGGTGGGTTTCAACCCGGGGTCTCCGGATCGGCAGACGCCGTTCTCCCGACTAGACCAGCCGTAACTTCAGAACTTAAGGCCCAATTTTCACGGAGCGGATTCCAACCGGCACCGCGGCGGGCGACGGTTTTGTTTCAATACTCACGAGACGGCAGGTTTTCGCGGTTTCTACTGCGGAAAGCTACTGCGTAAGAACCGCGTGCAGCCACGCGGGCGCCGCGGCCGTAAACCGCGTCGTGAGTTTTGAATTCAATTTTACATACAAATCTGTCGCACCCGCGCGCGGGCGCAGTTGGCAACCGCGCCGTGAAAACCGGCTCTAACTCTGGAACTTAAGAAAATAGATTATTGTGTGTAAATACATATATTACACGTCGGTGTATGAAGCGGTTAGTAATTAACTATTATATTATTGTTTCCTTCAGATTCGCCAAGTTACGTTCTAGGGTCGTTCTCCAGTTTCAAAACAAGCCTTCTTAAACAATTTATGTTAAAATGCTGGATATGGCACGCATACAAACACTGAATCGTTTTGAAAAACCAAGGTTTGGAGTGAGCAAGTTTTTGGCTAACGAAATGTTTCATATTACTCATGATAGCGCCCACCTACAAGCTACATTAAGCTTACACCCGTTCCTATCCACTAAACCTTCTTATTATTCTCCCTCGGTTGTGATAAGAAGCTGTAATATTTTACTTAGAAATCTTACGTGTAGTTGAGGAGCTGGTGTTTCTAAAACGTACGAAGACGTGTTATAATAGCAGAGGTGTGGTTTTCAAACGTCATTTTTTTTTCATTAAAAGAAAAAGTTTCGTTATATTTTTAATAGTGCTTATATGCTATGCTGTAATTATAATAGTGCTCGCCGTATTTTTTATCGATTTATGTTTCCATGATATTAATACTTGATCCCCATATTTCTATCAAGAAATATGATCTATGGATGGATATAGTTTGGGTTCGTTACATGCGCTTCTACTGGTTCAATATTTGGAAGGTAAAAAATTATTGAACAAATAAAGAAATTGATTTGTAGGACGCAAAAATGCAATGGATTCCAATATTTTTTAAGATGAAGTTCTTTCAAATTAAGGAAGACACATAAAACATATCTCTATACACAGATACAAGCACGGATAAAAATTATGATAATGATGTTTTATCCATTCAGACAAAACGAAACAAAACCACAAAAATGCAGCTCTTCGACTACAAATCCAATATCTATGGAGTAGACTTTTCTGGGCACACAGACTTGCAAATAAAAGTCGAACAACGAGAATCTTTACGAAACGACGTTATTCTAAATCCCTACGGGCTCCGAAACTATCCCGTCTTAAGCAAAGGAAGTAAGGTTCAAAATATCACCTTTTTTTATTCGTAATGTACGTGGCAAAAACCGTGAAATATGTCCCGTAATCGCAATTTGTTCAGATTTATGACTACGCACGATATTTTCTCGATTCCCTTGATATGGATTTGTACTTAGACGAGGAATAAAAAGGTAGAGTGGATAACAAACGACAATCTGAAATGGTACAACTGGTGGAAACATCATCCGCCATTTTAGACGTATCAACGGACGTGCGTAATATTTTAGTACCCCACGGCAATACTTGAAACTGTGCTGTTATTGATAAATTGTTTTAATTTTAATATTTTAATTTATTACAATCAATATTTCCAAAATAGTCATAAAGTTTAAAAAAAAAACTTTCAAACTAGATTGCCACGACACGGATGGATGTTCCTTCACCAAAAAACGCTCAACACGGTTAAAGGTGTTTTCACTTCAAAAGAAATTCCGACGAATTGCAAATTTCTTCCTTTTCTGAACTCTATACAAAATACAAAAGGGCAAGGGAAATACCTCATAGCATCTGCACTAAGCCAAAAATACACTACCTTACCATTACGAACAAGTTTCACTAGAGATCAAACCGTAACGCATAAAAATCGGTTGTCTGTAAAGTCGGTTTACTGACGATAGTTGAACGTGACAACTTCAAGCCTAAAATGGAACGCCTCAAAGCGAGGTATCGCCGCATGAGTCACGTTTTTTCGTGCGTGCAGCGGGCTCCATCGAATTATAAGACGTTGTCACGTCAAAAACGTTGTCCAAAGGTAATTCTACTAACATTATAAATGTCAATGTTTGGATGTTTGTTGTTCAATCACCTCGTAGCGTACGAACGGATCGGGCTGAAATTTGGAACACAGTTAGATTATAGGAAGAACACGTAGGCTACTTTTTATCCCGAAAAAACAACGGCAACGGGAACTTCGCGTGTAAAACCGCTGGGCGCTGCTAGTAATTACATATTCCTTGTAAGAAATTGACTTGCAACATTGACTTCTCTTCGGCTACAAAGTTCTATTAAAAAAAACATAAAAAAAACATTAAATTTATTGCTATTATAACTCTAAATTTACACTAACGCTAAATTTATTAAACTTAGTGTTATTATAGTGTTAAATTTAGTTGATCTATTATATAATATTTTCTAACGGTTCTCAATTTCGTATGCATATTTAATAGACATACGTTACGCGATTACTACAATTGAGAATTGATTTCGATGATATTTCCGCAAATAGGTTCCGTATATTCAGAAATGTACATAGATCGGCGGAAATAAAGTGGCTAACACTCATAAAAAATATGAATTCGGCACTGGTTTTAATTTGCCACACAGGTCATCAATGGTCATTGGTCATCTCCTACGTCAGCGCGCCTTCGATGTCGAAAAAAATATCATCGCATCGTTACAAATCACCCGTCAAAAAATTCGGCCGTATCATCTCAACACACTCGTACGCGTATTATTTAAGTTTTCCGAGCATTTATGATTTATTTGAAACATTATGTTCGGAGCATTTCATCGGAGAAATCTGTTGCCGTTCAAGAATGGATGTAATTTATCATGTGAATGTTTTACTCTCATGCTTCCAAGCGCACCGGTGCCGTGGAGTGGGTGAAATGGATCCCAGTTGAGAGGGGATTTTCCGCAATCGATCTTTTTGCTCGAGCCTGTGTTTGTTACATTACAGCCTGTTCACACTAGCTACTTTCAGTAGCTGCGACAGGCGTCTAGCTGCTGTATCCTGCTTCAAAAAGAAGCTGCGACAGGCATCTAGTCGCTGCATCTCGCTTCAAAAAGTAGCTGCGACTCGCGTTTTTCGGAAGCGTGATGCAGCGGCAGCTGCAGGCGACTCAGTCACAGTATAATGAAAAACCCAGTAGGACGACAATATGCCATCAAAAATATAAATATGAAATTAAAATCGAACTAAATATTACTTATAGAATTTATTACAGAACAACAAAAGAAGTGAGATCTAAATGGGTGGATGAGTGAAAAGTTTAATGGGCGATCCTGAAATATTTTCATAATAAATGAAACTGTACTCTCAGGATAATTGGTTCAAAACTAAGATCTGACTTGGCTAGTTTTCAAATACCTAATTTGCAACTGTTTATTAATTTCTTTTCCTACAGTTCAAGTGGCTCCCCATTTGCTTTCTTCGGAATGCTCATTTTCTTTCACTGCCTTACAGTATTATATTTAACACTGCCACAACACGATATCTGAAAGACTGCTTTACAAGTAGCGTTCATTCATGTAATCTTATATCAACCTATAATTTGTCTCTGCAAGCGCCCTCTGCACGTTGCAAAACATTCTACGGCAAATCTTTTGCATTCCAAGCAGTTGAGTTGTGGAATGCCATGCCCGTGGAAATAAGACAAGCTCCGTCACTTTCCGTATTTAAAGTTCAAGACAAAGATTATGTCGAAAACCTGCTAAAATCTGATTGAAGCTCGTACATCTTTATTATATAACATTTGAATTCATTGTCTTTGTATTAGTATATGTAACAAGGTATATTAGAATGTATGTTTATTATATTTTAGGCAATAATTAGTACCCTTTTTAAGTCGTTTTTTGCTTCTCTGCATTTTTATTATAGTATGCGATCTTAGCCACGACGATTTTGATTGTTTGTATTTAAGTAAAAGTACCTACGAAAACACATAAACTGGACATGCAATCATAGATCATGGCCAATGTTTTGCTGTTAGTGACGTCATGTCAGCCGGTAATGTTTTAGCGGGAAAAATCAGAATTACATTACTATTGTAATTATACTCATCAAAAATACACACATTTTTAAACTTGATTTTTTTAGTCAACAAGCTATAATCTTTAAGAAATAAAAACAATTCCGAAAAATTGTTAAAATCCCTACTGGGTCAGTAAACTGCTCAATAAATAATTAAATAATAGTTAAAGCTTTAATATAGTAGAGTCAAAAGTAGCTACGAATAGTAGATAGATAGATACTCTTTATTGTACACACCATAAACAAAAAACACGTATACAGGAGATAATAACAATAAAACTAGTGTTACAAGCGGTGGCCTTATCGTTAGTAGATAGCACTGTTAGCATTTCTCCCAAATGAAAAAGCAAGTCGTCCTACTGGTATTTTTTTTTATACTGTGGTTGTTCTAGATTTAAACAAAACTACACTTTCGATTCAGTGTGGCCAACTTAACGTGTTTTTGCTTTTAGCGTATATCTACAATTATTAATGTCTGTTCTTAACACGGATAAGAATATTCTCGGGAATAAATTAAAAGTTGTTATGCACTTTAGTGGTATTTATTTTCCAGCGTACGTCCATGATCGTAAAGTTATAAATTTATATAATTGTAAATCCTCAATCAATTAGCAAAAAGACCTCGGTGTTATAATTACATTAAATTATAACAGCCGTACTCGAACCGTCTTGGGCGTGACGATGGCAGAAGACCTGACGGCATGACTATTGTGCATGACTATTGCAAGTATGCTGGGTACGCTTCCGATTGGTAGTGGGTTTGAATATCTTGATATCTGTAGTCCTTCATTGGTCTATGGATAATTCAGGTGTGCTTAGTGTAAGTAGTTAGTTAGGTATGTAACGTAGTGTAGTTCTCATTGTATTTAAGTTTTGTTAATAAAGGCTTTTTAAAATATTAAATTTAAAATGCGAAGAACACATTTCTGCAATTGTACAGAAAGCAAACTATTTTCTTTACGTTATTCTGATTCCTTTCAATCTATAACTGTGGAAATGTTTCTTAAAATGTATGAAACATATGACTGTGAGGACTACTTCAAAAAAGATATCGATTTACTTGAAAGTCTGCAAAGAAAAGCGACAATATGGCCATATACTCTTCGACGTAAATCCTACACAGACAAGTTAAAAACCCTGCACCTAACTACATTGGTACACTACATTTACTACCTTACTACTTCAAAAAAAAGTACGCAGTTCTATAAACTTTACATAATTTAATATTCAAATCAAATCAAAATCAATTTATTTCAGGTAACTTAACCCATAAAATATTACTCTACGTATTTTTAAACCTGTCTACACTTTTTAAAAATCCAAGTTAGCAACACTGAACGGAACAATTGCTCGGCGGCCGCGACAGACGCAAACAGCCGCAAACAGTCGCTGCATCGCGATGCAGCTTCTTTTTGCAGCTAAATCGCGCGTTTCCGCTTCAGCTGCCAAAGCGCGCGTTTCCGCGTTAGCTGCTAAATCACGCGATTTTGCTGCAAAAAGTAGCATGTGTGGTCAGGGCCTTAGTAACATAGGAAAAGGAGAAATTAGGTGTATGGTATCAATTCTACCATTGTACTCGATTTGTCGAACTTCACAGACATGCTAAAAGATATAACGATAAGAGCGTACGATTTCACAAACATGAGGTTGTGGGTTCGAAATTCATTTGCTACTTCTCTGAGTACGTACCCAAGTGCAGATGTACGTGTATGCGCTAGATTAATATTGTTAGTAGCACTGGTTTTCACGGCAGCCTTTTCAATCTGCACTTGAACAGCGTTGTGGATTTCGCTTTTGACTCTCTCCTCGTCGAAGGCTCTCAGTCTTCGATGCTGGACTGTGTTTATGCAGATGTTGCACCGATAGCCTAATAAAAAATACCCTATACCCTTTTGTTTTGTTTTCTATCGGACTACTTGTAGCTCATTTCATGGTTGACGGTCCAAAGACTCGAATCAAGAGTTTTGATTCCATGGTTGTGGAATGTGTAGCCTTAGTGAGTTTCTGCCGGTGGAAATAATTTCTTGATGGTGAATACAGACATTCAAAACGAGAGTGAATGGTTCTCTTCAAAGTTTCTTTCAAGTACCCCAGTAGCTTATCCAATCAAGTAATAAATAGTAGTATTACTCAATCAGTTTCAATTCTTTGTCATCCAAAAAGTTGCGAAAAAACGGCAACCAAAGTCATAAAGTTGCGAGATTGTTCAAAGCTTCCAATAAAGATGTTCCAGTTTAATTCTTTCTTAAAGTATTCCATTAACACCTCGACCCGGCTTTGTTTACCGGCTCAATTTCCCGGACACAACCTCAATTAGTAAACATTTGGGAAGTTTGCATCAACAGCCCAAAATTCCCGAGTAATGGTGGCTCGGTGATTGACGAGTTGATCCCAAAAATTGAGTTGGACGCCATTATCCCAAACATCCCTTTGATACTCCTGTCCTGCTGAGCCAACAGATCAACAAAATGTGAACCCTTTTACAACAAATACAAATCTTTATTGTCTAGAAAAAGCATCTGGAATCAAATTAGAAAACAAGCAGCCTATTAAATTGTAAGTGTAAAATGTTCTTATTACTGAGACTCACTTACTTCTCTCGCAAAGAGGCATAGACCCAGTGTGAGTGTCCACCCATACTGATGACACATGACTTTGAAAAAATTAAGGTATGCTCCAAAATTTTTCATTTTAATTTGTTCGTTTCCCTCACGGTGTTGTCATTCACTGCCTTTGTCAGTTTTATAGCCAGTGTTGATTAGTCATACACATAGTCAATCATATGTAGTTGGAAAAATACTCGGCGAAACATTTTTCTAAGTGTGGATGTTTGGCGTCACTACTGGCATTGAAAACCTTTAAAAAGCCACACATATTCGTAAATTAATATCTGCGACATCACAAAATATCTTTCTATTTAAGGTTTTCAAATAGGTAGGGTTGGAGAAGACAGCAGGTAAAAAAGTTTGTAAAGAGTCCTTTTAGTAAAACATTCTTTTCACAGTCGCTTTTCACATTAAATCTAGTGGAAGAGAATTTCAACGCCACTTTTTTCTGAATGATAACTATGACAAGTAAAATGTGAGGCGTAATAAACTAGTATTTAGAATATCAAAGATGTCGAATTATAATGTCAAATTAATTAAAATGTCAAAGATACACATAGGAAGCTCGGAGACCTGATAAAAAAAATTGGCAGTCATAGGAACTGCCGATAGAAGTGAAAACTTATAACTCAGAATTTGATAGCTTACTTTGGAAACTACACGGGTGTAACCGGAGGGTGTGGCCTGGTCATCATGGCATGACCATCTAGAAATGCACCAGCATTTCCCATTGGCTGACGCAATTTCTAGATGGCCATGCCATGATGGGCAGGCCACGCCCTTTTAGCATTTCCCATTGGATGACGCATTTAGAAAGCCAATGGCTATGGTCCCGAGTTTACCCGAAGCTTTCTTATCATACTCGTGCGTTACGAATGAATTCAATTCACAGCCTACGAAAAATCTGTCTAGGCGCGCCAAAAGAAGTTTTCACTTCAAAAAAATTGCACGTAAGCTACGTTTCATCACGGAACAAATATGGGTGCGGGGAATTACGTAATTACGAAAAACTACAAAGTAAAACCGTGGAGTACTGCTAGTATCTACGTTACTCACAATAACGTGCTACGGTTTATCCTCTCAACCTCAAATAATCCTATCTCACACGTTATAACTGTGTCCGTACTTCTTTCGAGCACCTTATTACTATTTCCCCGTTCGATAACTATCGCCGTACATTTTTATCGTATTTTGTAGGTTTGAAAAGTAACTTCTTGTAGACGTCGAATTTTAACTTGAAGGCGATGCTTCCAGAGAAATTACTGGGCTAAGAGGTAAAATGCTGTATACCTCCGGGTGGCGAGCGCAGTGTGCTGCTAGGTAATGATCTGGACTCTTGGTTCCAATAGCTGCGTGTCACTGTGCTGTTATTGACATGGATATTTCTTACTATCAGGCACATGTAGTACAGCAGGTCTACTACGAAAACAAACTCCGAATGATCGGATCCGACCGACAGCTGAATCATCGGATTGTAGCCTACCACGAAAAACGGTCGGATCGATACATCTCGGTCGGAAGTTATAGACTTAGGTCGGATGAGGGTCGAATCGAACGAAACGGCCGATCCTATCAACCGACAGATTGTCTTCGGAGGTAGGAAAAGTCCATAAGTTCGGCCGATATATCGTTTATCGGACTTCGTAGTAGGCCTGCTGGTCTTGTCACTCTACACCTACTACTATTAATAAAATTTGCAATCATAGGAACTGCCGGTAGAAGTGAAAACTTAACTCAGAATTTGATAGCTAACTTTGGAAACTACGCGGTTGAAAACAGAGGGCGTGGCCATTACCATGGCCAATGGTAATTGCTGACGCATTTTTAGGTTGCCAATGGCCATGGTACCGAGTTTACCCGAAGATTTCATAACATCCCCGAGCGTGTTAACCCAAAATTGACGTGGAAGGGGTAAAGTTCGCGCAGGAACACTTTCACCAAAGAGACCTTAAAAACATTTCTGCGCAGCCATGCGCAGCTAACTTCATTGGGTCAACTTGTTTGCCGGTACCTATACCAGCGCGTGGTTTTACCCTCGGAATTACCGTTCCCGTTATTTTCTCGGGAATAAAAGTAGCCTATGTGAGGTAACGTATGAACGGAACGGACTGATATTCGGAACATTGTTTTTATCTTCACATTAGCTTCACTTCGCTAGCTTATAATATGCAGATCATTTAGTTCATAAATTTCGCCAGAGCACTTCAGTGGCGGCGCGGTCTTTAGATACACATTGTACGCACCCACACACGACTTTATGGTGTGTTTACGGGACGCTCTCACGCCGATTGGTGATATAAAATGACATGAATGTGTTTGCTGATGGCCGCGCGCTGCGTAATTGCCTACTCAAACAAAATAGCCCAACGTTATCGGCCACTATTATTAGATGGGACAAGTTAACTAAATGTACGGAATTTTGGTATAGATTTAGTGACTATAGTCGCTTTTGTCTAGTCAGTGTTGAAAAATTTTGCAATGGCAGATTTTTTTTGCAGAGTATTGGAGTACAGAGTATTAGATACTATCGCACTTTACCAAGCACCACATGTTTTTGTAACTATTATAGGTTTACACTTGACTGCTATCTCGGCTGATGCTAAGTGATTATGCGGTCTACAATGGAGTGTGCTTACCTAGAAGAATTCATTCTCGATTTGAAAACATCATGATTGTAACCATCGTGAAAACCCCACTCAGGCAACGCATTCTACAGCCTAGAGGCTCTTATAACAAATGTAGAGTCAAATGTCGTCTAGATTCTAGAATCACTAGACTCGAGGGGATTGATTTTGGGTTCCTTCAATCTTTGATTCAAGTATTGATTTTGCAAAAATCGGTAGACTGATTTTGATGATATATAATAAAAATATGTAATTACGTCTGAAATGTGCTCTACCAAAGATGTCAATCAAAAAAACTATCATCAAAATCGATTCACAATTGACAAAGCTATCGCGTAACATACATACAAAAAAATGTAGAGCTGAATAGAACTCCTTTAAAATATAGAACCTCCTTTTTTGAAGTCGGTAAAAAATGGCATTGCAATAAAATCTCTATTGCCCACTTAGAAACGTCATAACCACCTAGCCCTTTTTTAAGGACAGCCAATTGTTTCGGAAAACCGACCACAAAAGGCCTAATGAAAAAGCCGCCCCTATCTTCTGTCTGAATCACGGAACTCTAGGACAAAGGCGGCCCTTGATAGTAAGGGCCTTGAGTAAGCCCGTGGGGGGCAAAGGGCCCTTCTGCCACTTAAATTCGGAGGACCACAGTCGAGATTTCCGTTCCAAGTTTGCATGTGGGATTTTGAAGGGCTCGTCAGCCTTGTGTCTAGGTGTAACTAGTGCTTGTAGCATTAAGCTCTATCGCAGGGACAGGTCTGTTTTAAAGCAAAGGGTGAACGAGTTCAGAGACTGATGGTAGTGGTAGGACTCTTAGCAGAGTCCGCCTGGGGAAGTACCACACCTTTGCCAAATATTCTACCGCCAAGCAGTAATGTGCAAACATTACTGTGTTCCGGTTTGAAGGGCGATGATTCCAGAGAAATTACAGGGCTTAGAGACATAATATCTTAGATCTCTGGGTGACGTGCGCAGTGCAGTGCTAGGTAATGATTTGGACTAACATGTTCCAATAGCTGCGTGTTACTGTGCTGTTATGTGGCAGGCATGTTGCTTAGCATCAGGCACATGCCCTGCTCGTCTCGTCACTCTATGTTATAAAAAAAAAGAGCATTTTGTGTCACAACAATGTCCCAAATCAATATTTATTATAAACTGATCATGTCTAGCAGCGTTTCGCAGTTTCAACTGCGTAGTTACAGTTCCTTTACCCGTATAAACCGTCGCCAAAGTGTTATTTGTTGAGTTCCAAATTTCAACCGATCTGTCCATCCTTATGATTTAGCTACACATATACAATACTAGCAGCGCTCCGCGGTGTTACCCGCGAAGTCCCCATTCCCGTTGTTCCCGTTGTTTTCCGGGATAAAAATAGCCTATGTGTTCTTCCAGACTATAGTCTATCTGTGTTCCAAATTTCAGCCCGATCCGTTCATACGTTAGGACGTGATTGAGCAACAAACATCCAAACATCCAAATATCCATACATCCAAACATCCATACATTGACATTTATAATTAGTAGGATTCACATTTATGATGTCAGAGGATCGCCGACATTGTCATTAATATTCCGTAACCAAAAATTATAAGGATGACTGTCTAAACGCTGCAGTACACCTAAATATCTAAGCCCCCCGAGTCCCAGCCGTGGAAACATTTATTGGGCTGCTTATACTAAACAGAACAATAAATAAATAACTGAACCGGACACTTAAGTAGAAACATTACGGTTTTTGTAGAGCTCTCTTTGCTGAGTTCGCCTGGAGACCACACCAATGGGCATTTCCCAATTACTCTTATTATTTGACGTTTTAGAAGGTTATTGAAAATGATTATTTGTTAACTCAAATGTAAATAAACCAATCAATAAATGATTATACGGGATTCCTCACAAAAGCGGAGCATTATAATTGCCATGTCTCTAGAGACATAGGACAAAAAGTATATTTTATGATTTTATGACGAGCGCAGTGCAGTGCTTAGGTAGAGCTTTGAACTCTTCGTGGTTAATAGCTGCGTGAAAATGTGCTGTTATGATACAGCTGTAATGGACATAAATATGTTTCACATATCAACCTTCAGGTGCATATCTTGGTCGGCTCGTCACTAACGAGAATTGAAATAAATAAATGTCTGTGGAAATTCACACACAACTTCCCTACCCCTGTCCCCAAACTAACCAAAGCTTGTTTTATTGCGACCAGGGCCTCTACCGCCTAACGAAAAACGCTTTAACGCTTTGACGCTTTGACGTTGCTGTCTCTTTTCTTCTCGCTTGAAATTAAAGAGACGGCAATGCCAAAGCATCAAAGCGTCAAAGCGTTTTTCGTTAGGCGATAGACCCCCAGATAGCTGACATAGTACATCTATAGCTGTAGTAAATACATACGTATTATACATAGAAACACCTCGACTTGCAAACATCAAGATTGTAACCATGGGGAAAAATCTCACTTAGCCATCGCGTTCCTCATCCTAGTCTTTCTTAACACAAATATTTAGTCTAACCTACTCGTTTGAGTCTTTAGAACGATATTACTTTTTCAACCTACGAGTAGTCACAATATACAAATAATTATTTTCAACTAGCAGCGCCCCGCTAAGTTCCTGTTCCCGTTGTTTTCCGGGATAAAAAGTATCCTATGTGTTCTTCCAGACTATAATCTATCTGTGTTCCAAATTTCAGCCCGATCTGTTTATACGTTAGGACGTGTTTGAGCAACAAACATCCAAATATCCGAACATCCATACATTGACATTTATAACATTAGTAGAATAATCGCCTAAAATACCAAACAAAACATCAGTTTCATAATTCAATTTATAACATGTTGTCTGAGTAAAGTTTCAGTAACACATGTTGCTACCGTGATATAAGTGTTGAACAATGACGGTGTGTTTGTCCATGTCACGTCGCTCTGAGTTATGGACAAAAGGTTAAATGTATTCAACAAAAACAACGTTTAAATTTATGTGGACCTTTCCGTGAATTATCTTTTCTTTATGTAACTTTATGGAGTTACTAGCAGGACTGTGTGACCAGAAACATAACAACCACTAACTTTACCAGAATAAAAAGTAGCCTTTCACTTTAACTTATATTATATTAATGTAATGTAATAAACATTACATTACATTAATTGATACATAAAACATTGATATTTCGGAACAATATTGTATTAATTTACTATATAGATATTTAAATCCTACTAATATTATAGATGAGAAACCTTGTAAGAATGTACATGTGTATGTTTGCCACTCATTCACGCAAATGCTACTGAATTGATTTGGATGAAATTTGAAACATAAATATCATATGGTCTGAAATAATACATAGGGTATTTTATTTATTCTTGGGAAAATTACGGGATCTGGAACTAAGCAGGTGAAACCGCGGGGCGCTGCAAGTGCCAAGTCTATACTCATTACTCAAAGCGTACGAGCACGAGATTACAATTTTGAAACTCATTTTTTAGGGGAACGATTTAACAATTTTTTCTCTGTTTTTAGTGTTCCGTAAAACGTAAAAACGGAACCATTATAGATTCGTCATGTATCTCTGTCTGTCTGCCTGTCTGTCCGTCCGTATGTCACAGCCACTTTTTGCCGAAACTATGAAAACTACATTGTTGAAACTTAGTAAGTAGATGTATTCTGTGAACCGCATAAAGATTTGAACAAAACAATTAAAAAAAAAGAAAAATTAGGGTTGCCCCCATACTGAGAACTGAATCTCAAAAATTATTTTTTCATCAAACCTACACGTGTGGGATGTCAATTGATAGGTCTTCAAAAATGATGTTGAGGTTTCTAAAATAATTTTCGTCTACACTGAATAATTTGCGGCAGAGACACTTCCAAAGTAGTAAAATGTGTCCCCCACACACACACATAACTTCTAAAGTAAGAAAATGAAAAATCTAAAAAAAATATATTATGTACATTACCATGTAAACTACCAACGAAAATTGGTTTAAACTCGATCTGATGAGTAGTTTTTTTTTAGTACGTCATAAATACACTATTATTGAAACTTCGATCAAAGTTACAACGAACTACAAGAACTATGTGTAGTATGTAGATTATGTTACTTGCTGCAACGGAACCTTTCATGGGCGAGTCCAACTCGCACTTGGCCACTTTATTTTTTAATGTACGTAATCCCTAAGTGCTATAGGCTATTTTCCAAGGGCGAAGCTTGGGTATACCGATAATTTTTATAATATTTTTACGAAGTTCTTTTTCCCACAAAATATTTTTCCAAGTAAACCAAGACTAAGAAAAGCAGGACCTAGAGATTCTACACACTAATACACCACAAAACCTCTGTAACCTAGGGACATAAGCATATTAATAAATGGATAAAAATGTACCTACTTATAAAATGAACTATTAACTTTAATGGTAAAAGAAATCGTTACGTTTCAAGAAAATGTGTCTGTATGTATCAACTAACTTACTCATGTCTTATGTGGTGGGTGATGGAGATGGCTCTAACTCTCTTCTTATGACAAAAAACTATAAGTCCCACGGGTGAGGGTAAAATGTAGGCCATGCCTAATACACCCTTTTTGCCTGTGTTGGCTTTTCCCGATGGAAACATTGAGATGTTGACATTTTTGCGGACATTCTTCATACAACATTTAGCTTGTGTTTTGGGAACTAGACAGCTGATAAATTACTTAAAATAGAACTTCTGTGTTGTAATATTTTTATAGCTTTGACTCGAGAGTGAATGTTATAAAATTTAGTTTTAGTTAAAACGTGCTGTATGATAGATATCATGGTCGTAGATGAGAGTCAAACATTAGCTTAGTATACCTAAGTAGTCCACTAAATGTTCCCACTGCTGGGACTCGGGGCCTTCTCTCGCAAGGAGAGAGTAAAGGCCAGAATCCACCACTCTGACCCAGTGCGAGTTGATGGATGACACATGACTTCGAACGATTCTAGGTGCATGTTGATTTCCTCACGATGTTTTCCTTTACCGTTTATAAGTTAGCGACATTATGCACATGACTTCGAAAAGACAGTGGTGCGCGTGGGGTTTGAACCCGGGGCTCTGGATCAGCAGTCGCCTTTCTCCCGATTAGACCATCCGTAAATTAACAAACATAAGCTTAATAATGCCTAAAAAAGAAGTAGTCGGCCTATATTATACTCTTTTGTTACAACCGATATACTCTCGACGGTTCTTGGAGCAACACTGACAGACCGCCATTCTTCTAAAGCTTGTATTTAACATTCCACAAACGGTTTAGGTTGGGCTAGTCCAGTTATTTCGTTTTAAAAATTGTACATATACCTGGATGCCGAGCTTTGTCCGATGTTTTATGGAGATTATATTATTTAGAAACGAATTACTAACTGTTGAAAAAATGGGGAAAAATTATCATCTCGACTCGAACGGGGGTCTTTTGGATTCGGGAGCGCCTGACTTCCTATCTGAGTTATAGATAGATAGATAGATAGAAACACTTTATTGCAACACAAAGAAATTAAAATATTACACAGAAATAACTTATTAACTAGTGCCACAAGTGGCGGCCTTATTGCTGAGAGCAATCTCTTCCAGGCAACCAGCACAAAGGAAACAACCTACATATACTCGTAGGCGGGGGAAGCGACATTCATTTAATAATACTACTACATATTTATATCTATAACTACATAAAATAATAAATATTCACCTATAAAAATGAGATTATACAATCCAACTGACAGATACTATAAACATTAAACAATTAACAAAAGTGCGGACATGATAAACAATAAATTAATACAATAAACAGTGTATTACAGCTTAAACCAGCAGATACCAACAGTACTAGCACCTACAATTTACTCGTGTCAACAGTTTTGCTTTGCGATAAATAAAAATCTTTTAATCCTCCTTTAAAAATGCTCAAGGATTGCGATTGTCTTAAAGAAGCCGGCAAAACATTCCACAAACGGACAGCCATAACGGTGAAAGAGTCTCCGTAAAAGGAAGTCTTGTGTGTTGGTGCAGTACCTAAGATTGAGTGCTACAGCCGCTCTCAGAGAGCGTGGTCGTGAAGTTTCATGACAGAAGTTGAAACGTACGGAAAGGTAGGATTATACAATACATTATAAAGAAGTGATAGGATGTGTGCAGCTATGTATAGGCAGCGGCGTTTACCTTCACATTCTAATGATACCTTACTAATTAATTATAATGAATTACACATTATAATGAATTTATTGTATCAGTTTACTATAGCCTAATAAAAAGGTTTAAACGACGTTTTTAAAAGTTAAACTTAACTAGCTACATCGATTATTATTATTTACAACCCCTGAAAGCTCATGCATATCTAAATCTTATGAAAGTCGTAGGAGCCATTTCCATGGCTCAGTTTATATTTACATACAAATATAGAAGAACCAGCAAACCCCGCGGTTTTACCCGCGTAGTTTCCGATCACGTTATTTTTTCAGTATAAAAAAATAGCCTATAAGTTATCTCAGACCGTTATCTGTCTATATTTAAAATTTCAGTTTTAATTCAGGATAAAACAAATTTGTTGCCATTTATTTGTTGAAGGAGAAAAGAAGCCGTATATTTTTGCACTACTCCAAAAAAGTTTACGATTTCTATTTCAATTTTCTCGGATTCTTCACCAACTAGGTTTATTGATCGCAGGATTGGCAGAGCTGCAATCTGTTTAATTTAATAAAATTATGGATTTTTTGCATACCTAATAGGGTACAATCCTCAAAAAAACTAAGTAGCCCGTTAGTTAGATTGCCAAAAAATATTGTACACGTATTTTTTCTTTTGTTTCACAAACAAAAAATGACGAAGATACAGCGCTTCGAAGTTTCGAGTGACGTCACTTGTGAGTACGATTTTTACTCACGAGTGACATCGCGACCCCCCACTCTCGAAGTTCGATGGTCTATATCTTTGACGATTTATAATATTATGAAAAAACAAAAAATAAAAAAGCATGATCTAGCTGACGGACTAATTAGGATGGTGTATTTTTGACCCAGTCCGGTACCCTATTGTCTATTTTTGACTTTGACTGGACTTAGCTGGGGGGCCCTTGAATAGGTGGGGCCCTAGGCTTAAGCCCAAAAAGCCATATGGCCATATCCAGCCCTGCGTACAAACATTGTGTATAAAACGCGAAAGTTTATAAACAAAATTTAAAAAATTGGATTAAAAAAATCAGTGCTTCAGAAAAGTGACGGAGAGGTATATCTTGAATCTCAAGGTAAATAAGCAAGCTTTACCCCAATATTATTTGTGTCTTTATAATAAAAATGTATAATCGTAAAACCCTTGGATACTCTCCTAAAACCTTCATGTAAATTCCAATCTGTCAGCTGTAAGCCTTATGCCGTAATGTTATATGTACCCCGCTTCAGACTACGTTATAAATGATTTTACACTTTTACCATCTTGTGAACATGCGATACCTACCTACCTTTTTTGGTCAGTTATTGGAACAATCTGTGTTGTTCTTTATTATAGTCTTAATTTGATAACGTATTATTATCGGCACTTTCATTTCATAACAACCCTTGAAACTACAAGCCCCTCAATTTGTAATAAAACAGTTAAAATTACGACACATTTAATGTGTGCAAAATGCATAAATACGTAGGTATAGAAAAGCCTTTTCAAATAGTTAAATCTTTACTAAACAATGATTTGTGGTTTGAATGTTTCTGAAGACGTTTAGTTGAAGGTCTCAGTTAAACGATTTGTAATAATAACCGGTAAACGTTTTATCAGTATAATTTGGTTTACACTCACAGCCCCATTTATTATGCAATTTCATCGAGACCTATGTATGCTCAAGTTATATCAGGAAATACTCGTCTTAGGAAGTACTTACTAGTACTGTTTATTGGTTGTCGTGACGCCATTTTTTTACTCTGCATCATGCGTATAAAAAAAATACATTGAAATATACTTTAATATAGTCACACATCATAGTTAGAAAATCTATGTGTACATTGTACATACTATTAGCGCGCGGCTTTGCCGACGCAGTTTCAGCCTAGGTATAAAAAGAAGCCCATGTGCTATGCCAGACTGTAACTTAATTTAATTGTATTCCAAACAACCCGATCCGTTTAGATGCCCCGACGTGATGGAGCAACAAACAACATAACATCTAAACATTCACATTTATTTTACTGGTAGGCTTTAAGTAAAGCATAGCGTAGTCTGATGATACCCTAATCGTTCCCAGTTTACGTCCACTTCTATTGTTGGTCTGATGAGCCCTCAGGAGCATTTTGCGAAACCTTTTCGACCCTAAAATGGCGACAACGCAGACTGACAATCGAAAGGACATCGTTTAAAAATGTATGGACGCTGGCATTCGTTACTCGGATGAATCATTTAGAGAGTGGACTAACCGTCTGCGTTCGTTTGCTGATCATAAATAGATGCTTTCGTTTTTAGCTGACCGCTGAAATGAGGTCTTTGATCAGATTGACGGTATTTTTATGAGACTACGAACGACAGTCCATCGCAACGGAAGACATCTCCATTTTAGTGGTGATAGGATTCTTTGCAAAGTCCGCTTGGGGAAGTACCACACATTTGCCAGTTATTCTACCGCCACACTTGCAAACATTACTGTGTTTCGGATTACAGACAATGTGGAAACATTGTCTGTAATTAAGTGTGAAATTACAGGGCAGACATAAAACAACTTATGTCTCTGGTGATGATTGCAGTGCAGTTCTAGGTTAGATTTGGAATCTTCATGTTCCAATAGCTGCGTGTCACTGTGTTGTTCTGTGTCAGGCATGTTGTTTATCATCAGGCACACGTACCGCTCGACTCTTCACTCTCTATAATAAAAAAAAATATAAAGGGACCTATGATAGTTTGTCTCAGATGATTTCTACTGCTTTCTGGGCTAGCGTCGAATATGCAGAACTCTACTGAAATCAGTCTAGCACTGAGAGGCCATATCTGCCCTACAGGTCGGACGCTTCCAAGACGTTAGGCCGAGTGGACTAATCTAAGTTTACTAACTATCGATTTGGACACAAACTGTGTTTGTATTTGTCATTGATGTATCCCATAATACCCCTCACATAGACCGCCTAACCCTAATAAAAATCTATTCATGTAAAATTACATTTAAATACAAAAAATAACAAATTTATTTTGATTTCAGAAACCAAGACATGGAGCCAACCCTCCACAACCTGCCCCCAAGAAAATTTGAAAATACACACACAAAAAAGCACAAGATGAAATGGAAGTGAACCTTATGGCCTCTACGTAAAAAACTATATTAGTACAAATGTAAATTAGACTCTAAACAATGTCTTGATAAAAAGATAAATTAGTAAATAAATTCCATTATAGATTGTGATGTGATTAGTGTATAGTTATATCTGTGATGGGGTGTGGTCAGAGCAAAATCAATCTTTACCCGAGGAAGAATAAGAATGGAAAAGGAAACAGTGCCAAGAAGTCAGGTGAGGATCTATTATTTGTAACTTTTCTGTTCAAAACCCGTAAAGTGGCGCGCAACCCATATTAGGTTCGGCACCGAATAAGACTCATCATGTGAAAAAAAATTGATTCTACCCTCAACAATTTGAGGTTAGTTTTGACCAAACAAATCATAAAAGAAGGTTTATGCACAAAAAAAAATCGCAGCAGCAGAAAACAAAAACCTACGATTATTAACTAGTAAAATATATGAATAGAATTTGTCTTAAAATTTGCTTTTGATCACGGGTTAAGGGGCTTTCAAGTATTGCGTAACGCCATTTTTTAAGATTATCTACTCTGTGTTCCCTTATAACGTACGGTAATGTTTTCTGCTTGGCTATCCTATATATCCTTCATGGCTATCTTTGATTCTGATGGTGGCGAGGCGAGCGTACCTACCGTTTGTGTCGGATGCTCGGAAGGATTGGTTGGTTGGTCAGCGGGATCCAGCTAGTAATATGATTTTAGCTTTTCAATTAGCTTGCATACATTTATGATTGGGACTAAAATAAATAGTAATTAAAAGTAGTAGTGATTCTTGTGAAATGTTATTCGACTGCGGTTGGCTATAGTCGTGGCAACGTGTTGGCGATGTGGTCACCCGTTGTGAAATGGTGTCGACTGCGGTTATGTCTGTAATAAACAATCACATTATTTATTAATGCTTAATATTAATGACATGACACCTTTTATTTTTAACCCTTGACGTTAAAATAATGGGGTGGTAAGTAAGGTTTGACGAGTCTCTGTGTGGCTGTTAGTGACATCATAGCACCCGTTCAGCCGTTTCATCATTGTCAGCATTCGTTAGTTTACCCGTAAAGATAGTACACAAACTATTTTGGTACAAAAAAAAATTAAACTGACATTAAAACCACTGTGTGTGTTGAGTGCGTATGCACTCAAAAGCGAAAAATAAGTTAACATACTTAATTATTTTAAGCGATACTCAGTCATCTATTTGAAGTCGGTACCATAATTTTAGTTTTTTGTTCATATTTCAAAAACTGCCGATTAGATAGCATCGATTTTGATACAATGTATATTGGTTGAAACACGCAGGGTCCAAATCATTACCCTAACACTGCACTGCGCTTGTCACCCAGAGATCTAAGATATTACAATTATCTCTAAGCCCTGTAATAAATCTGAACCCTCACTTTATTCTTATCAAAACGAAACATATCCACAATTTTGTACAAAGTTTTATCATTAAAGTAAATATGGCACTTTCTGTTTTAGTAGTCTTTGTGTTTTATTTTCGCCTACATCGTATCATATTAACAACAGAATTGACGGCGAATCATACATACTAATCCAATTTTATGTAATCTTCAATTTTGCAGTTTCTCAAAGACATTGTAGTTATAAGTTCACTTTATCCTTACCAAAACGAAACGTATAGAGAAGTTTGGTCAAAGATTTATAACAGATTATTTTCTCCCGTGCGTCAGGTCACGAACTCGTCGACTTTCGTTTTATGTTTCGCTGCAGAACTTATATTTGTTTTCTGCGCTATTTTTGGTGTTTTTTTTTTAACCTTCATAACATTCCGATAGAATTTATTTCCGAGAGAAGATAATTTTGTATCGGTACTGGCCCCTCATAAAGTGGAATTAGGGTGAGCAAATAATTAAGTGTATACTTGTCAAAAAATAAAGAGTCCAAATTGATATTTTTAAAATATTTCAATTCATTTATTATCACCATAGGATATGGTTATCACTTGGTAGCGTCACAGAGTATAAAATTCAACTTTTCTTTAATTGATTACAATTTAAAAAATAATATTCCTAACAATAATTAATTATTTACGGCTGTAAAGATGCCTTGTCAAGTATTTCAGCTATATAGGGGCGTCGTCAGGTAATGTCATAATGTCTTAAATTAAATTACATAAAAGTACTCAACACAACAATTATTTATTCATTAAATTTGTTATCGCTATGTCTAACATATACTTACGCAGTACGTAATGTTGCCATACGACTCGGAACTCGATACTCATATTAAATCTATTCAAGTCTTATTCAAGTTTGTACAAATATTTGTGATTTAATCTTCATTCAAGTATTTTCTTTGGACGATGAGCCAAATCGTCGAGTACCTATCATAATCATTTTTAGTTTACTTAATTATGTCAATGAATAGGGACATATTTCAACTACGCACTATCACGCATGACCGTTGATGATTGCCGCTGCTGTTGTGTTCTACATTGCTTCTACGATGCAGGTTTTCTCACGGTGTTTTCCTTCACCGTTTAAGCCACACTTTTACAACTGCGTTCGAAAAATACTATATACCCACACAATTTCATAAAATGACAAAATGCAGATTTATAATTATAGTGCTCGCAGTATAAGTCTGCGCGCGACTGGTGTCGTACTTAATGTTGCCAGGTCAAGCTAATAGGTTCCCTTCCCGTTCATTGGGAACGTACAACTTCAGGTACGGGAAGGGATTTTTCAGGGAAGCAATTTAAGTAACTACACGACAACTGAGACTCAAGAACGAATGTCTCGAAGTAATGAACGCCTTTGCAGTGCTGTTTTGGTTCAGTATGACCAAGTATAATTGGTACAGGCTGTCTGAGTCTCTTACCACCAGGAAAACTTTATTATAGTTTATTACATTATAAAAAATCTGTCATATTCAACCTACACCAACATCGAAATAACAAGAATTTAATTTAAACTTGTAAATCTTTTATTGAGACCATAAATAACACTATTTGAAAATTTAGCGCATAAACGTTCTTTTATGAGTCATTGGCTTCCATAGAATTATCTTCTTTTTTCAATAAGGTCAAAATCACGATGAATCACGGTGGTAACCGCAAAAGTTCCTGTCCATGTTCCTTTAATATTTATTCTCCTTAGTATTGTGGGTCTTCTTTGTGCCTCTTTATTCGAGTAACTGCGGATTTGTCCTACAATCGTCGAAATCTATTTCATTTTTCTTAAGCCACTTTTGGCTTTCTTCTTTTACATTGCCCATTGTAGCCGCTTTATTTATCTAAGTGCAGTGGTATAATGCGTTGTCCATTACCACGTGACAGTACGTTCTGAAACGCCTACAATAAAAATACAGTAATGAATACAGAGTTAAGGATCAAAGAGCATCCAAGCTAACGTTGAAAAAAAAATTAAGTAAAATTTCTTTTGACGGCACCGCTGTTAGGTGAAAGGGTCGATCGGGTGAACATGGAACCGCCAAGTGTACCCGAGCGAGAAAGATACAATCAGCTGATCTTCACTGCTGTGTCACTGTGTTTTCTATTTTGATTTGTATATTATGAAAAAAAAAACATTTATAACTAGTTTCTCACATTCGGTCTTAAGCACACACATTTTTCCCCACGGGTAAATTGGCGATAAAACAATCAAACCCAAAGCCTCAACCTCAACCTAAAGCCTCAGCTTTAAAATATGCCGATAATAGGTGGAGATTTGATTGCTATGGGATCCCTACATGTTAGTTGTCAAATAGCTCTGCGTTTGGAAAACTGCACTTTTGGCCCGTTATGGTATCGTTCTTCTTCACAACCACGATTGATTTTCAAGAACCAGCCATGGCCAGCACTTTTAATTACTTTCGGCATAATAAAAGCTATTAATTATTTTGGAAATTAATAAATACACCAAACGTAAACAAACTTTTGTCAACTGACGTAAATAAGAAGTTGACGGCCTGTCAATTAGTTCCATATTTTGCTACGCGCAGAGTTATATTGCGAGCACTATAGAATATAATTAATTTCCTTCAAACCTTGTAAGGGAAACACAATTACATACATAATAAAAAATCTCCAAACAACTGACACACAAAGATAATATTTATACATCTGACTATGTCACAACCACTTACTTAAGTACCTAATTCCCTAAAAGAGGTGGAAACATATTACATTTTACCGTTCGGCTCAAGTCCTCATCATAAAATTTATTAAAACGTCTACAAGGAACTCAGAGATAAAAAAACCTCGGAACTCCCGTAAACCGTAATCCGGGATCATTACGTAAAGCTGGTTGTTACGCATCCTTCTATGCGCAACGTAAGAATATTTAACTTAGTAATTACCGTTATATTTTCTCTTGCGGTTCGACTCGAAATTTCAGGAACCGAAGATATTGTTTCGTGAAACCAAATTCGGTTTTATTTAATTAAACAGGGCATTTTCTCACAACGAGATAGCCAAGGCCTTGTTCTATTTGTCCTACGGTTTAGTTAGATTAAATTAGAAACTTTTGATTATCCACAATGCAATAATAAATAAGCAAAGGGATTTACTTAAAGCTAGTGAAGCAAAATGCGATGTCTTCTAGGCTACCATCGCTTGCCCAATGCATTATTTGGATACGGGTCATAAATTAAAAGTTTGGACTAAAACAGATGAGGGGCTAGCCCTCTATATAAGCTATATAATTTGTTCTAATTTTACTTTATTGAATACTAAAATTCTAAGATATATGTTTTCGCTTCCGTCCTTATACCGACTGACCGGACCGGCATTTCCTATGACTCCTTTTTTTTGACGTGGGGGCATTTCCTCCACGAACACTAAAGTTCGTGTTTTTTTGTAACAAAAACGTCATATATAAAAATAATAGTTTCTATTATGTTTAAATATGAAGATTATGATTGTTAGTAGCAGTAGGACTCTTGGCAGAGTCCACCTGGGGAAGTACCACACCATTGCCAGTTATTCTACCGCCAAGCAGTATTGTGCAAACATTACTGTGTTCCGGTTTGAAGGGCAACGTTTCCACTGAAATTACAGGGCTTAGAGATATCACAACTTAGATCTCTGGGTGACGAGCGCAGTGCAGTGCTAGGTAATGATTTGGACTCTTCATGTTCCAATAGCTGCGTGTCACTGTGATGTTGTGTGGCAGGCATGTTGCTTACCATCAGGCACATGTCCTGCTCGTCTCGTCATTATTAATATTTAAAAAAAAAGAGATTGCTTTCCGAACCGTTTTGGGCTTAATGTATTTTGTATAAATCTTTTGTTAATATCTCGATTACATTTTAAATGGAAAATTTCGCGCCTTGAGCATAAGGCATGAGATTTTTAATTCCTATTTGTATCACAGCTTTAATCTCTCTCTGATGTTGTGTACATATTATTAAACAAGTCTTTGTTACACTATATTTACCTTGGTTATGTTGAAACCAGCTCCCGATTCTCATTAAAACGTATAATGAGCTTATGTACTTATATCAAACGAAAATACTCATTGTACTGTTTGTTTATCTAACGAAATAGGCCGAATAGTTATAATTAGGTCAGTTGGGCTATGAAATTTGTCGTCAGAACCAAATTCAGCGCAAACAGTATTCGG
Source organism: Ectropis crepuscularia (assembly GCA_963693475.1). Lineage (NCBI taxonomy): Eukaryota > Metazoa > Arthropoda > Insecta > Lepidoptera > Geometridae > Ectropis > Ectropis crepuscularia. The sequence continues at coordinate 29,294,409 of OY856339.1, read as the reverse complement.
TATCTTATTAATGCTTGGTCTGTATACCTACTATTATCTTATCTATGCAAATTACGTAGACCGCAATAATTTAGTGCATAGTTTGTAGCCTAGAATCTAGGCAAATAAACCGGCTGAACTACATAATTGGACGGTTAAATAACGTCATAGTGCAAGCTTTGCTTAATCTGTAGTAGAGGATGGTGTTGTGTGACAAAATGTCGAGTATTTTCTCTATTTTAGTATGAAAACTAACGTGGTTATTACACATTTTAAAACAAATACACGGGTAACTCACGTATAATATAGTCAGAACAGTCCGACTCGAGTTTCGATCGCGTCCGGCGATCGCTGTTTAGGTAATAAAATGCTGAAATTTGAAATTCCGATAGATCATAGTTTGAAACTTCATTATGTTTTGCGTTTCATAGTTTAGCGTATGCATCTCATTGATACATGTTCCCACTTGTGGTAATCTAGAAATTGTATATCTGTTCCTGTCTGTATCAGTGTTATTAATATCTTACGAATAAAGAGAAATCATTGTCTGGCCTCGTGGCTTAGTTGGGAGTAGCTCTGCCTGCGAAGCCGGGGGTCGTGGGTTCGATTCCCACCCAGTGCAAATATTTGTGTGATGTTTTCAAATGTTTGCACTGTGCCTGGGTGCTTCTATGTATAATAAGTATGTATTTAAAACTATGTTAAGTATTATATCAGCTATCTGGCCGCCATCATCCAAGCTTTGCTTAGTTTGGGGTCAGATGGTGTTGTGTGTGAATTGTCCGCCAATATTTATTTATTTATTCTTCATTCTAGTCTTTATTCCGGCACTTACAATGTAAAACTATTAGATTCCTCCAAGTTTTATCAGAAACGACCACCAAAAGGCAAGCAATAAAATGTATAGTCGGTATTATTACGATTCTGACTTTTATTAAGGGTATTATTACGGAGGTATTCCTCAAAGGTAGATAAATACACGTAAAGGAAGCCAGGACGTGCTCTCAATATTCATGAGAGTAACGCCAAAGAGGCTAAACCAACACCACGCATATTCGTATAGAGGCGCCACATACGCGGATCTTTCCTACTCTAAAGTGGTTGCATACATGATGCGAATTTCAACTTTTTCTGTCAACTTTCTTATATGTTGGCACCAAAATATTATATTCATACATAGTATATATACACTAACACTTTATTTGCTATGGCTAAGATTATTTTTGATATTAGAAATAAATATTGGAAAGAAAACCAAAAGTTTGCTCTAAACCTTTGTTGGTAATAATTTAATTATTTTTTTGGTAAGATACTTCAGATGTGTGTGATTGTTTTGTGTGCAACTAGATACATCTTGTAGTCTCATTTAAGACTTATTTATTTATTCTTCTTCTTCTTCATTTCAGAAGAATTTATTTATTGAATAATAGGCGAGCAGCATAAGCTGATATGCCTATATCTCAGTGTTGAAATAACAAATTATAGGTAATTGTCTTCTAAAATGATTTTGTTTTTAACTATCCATTTGTCCAATCTGTTCCTTATTAAAGAGTTTAATAACTTTGCTGAAATAACATCCTCTGGCAACCTGTTCCAGTTGTAAACCACTCTGTTGTTGAGGATGTGATGTGCAGTGTTTGTCAGTGATGGTGCATGTGCCAACTGGGGCTTATGACGCCGACTGGCTCTCTTATGCTCCTTTTATCTGTACAGGTTCCATATACCTGTTATACTTACTTACCTGTTTTTTCTATCGAAGTTCTATCTAAGTTAAGTCTAGCACCGTTTTAAGTAAGCAACATTAGGCACGCACATGACTTCGAAAAGACAGTGGTACGCGTGGGATTTGACCAGGGGTTTTTTTTTTATTAACATCTATAGGTTTACACTTGACCGCCATCTCGCCTGATGTTAAGCGACGATGCGGTCTACGATGGAGCGTGTTTACCTAGAAAAAACCGATTCACTCTCGATTTGAAGACACAAAGATTGTAACCATCGGGGAAAACCCACTCAGGCAACGCATTCCACAGCTTAGACGTTCTTATCACAAAAGTAGAGTCGAATCTCTTCGTTCGTGTTTTTGGAACAACAACCATGAAACGACGTCGCTCTTTCGAGCTACGAGCATTCCGATAGAAAAAAGATCATGATCAGATCATGCAAATAAATCGCACACTCTCCGAAGTGTATCCGTTAAAAAATCGATAGGCTAGCAATTTTTCGGCGATGTTCAAGACTTTGAAGTCTTTTTCGTACAAGAGTGTCGTTGCCTATGATCAGTCTCCGTTCTCCTTACTAGACCAGCCGTTATGAATATTCCATTGGGTGGGAAAAGAACCAACAGTCTGCAAAGCTAACTACAGCTGTAGTTTTAGTTAGTATTAATGTACTACTCTACTATATTTGTATATAGATAGTACTAATTAGTAGTTAGTACGGCCACAGTCTATTAAATCATACAGTCGTTCGACGAAGCCGTAAGACGGGGCAATCGTGCGGGGCGTGCGGGGTGAGACGCGGGAAGCGCGCTCCTTCATCGCCTACATTACAATGTTAGTATTGCAGGAGCGCGGGTCAGGGCTGACGTCTTCGGTATGTTTTATTTTTATTTTGGTGTCAGGTTTCTAAAATTGCGACAACCCTACCCGTGTCTAGATATTATCGGCGTCTCTCCCAAGATCAATAGTACAGTCGGGGCAGACATAAAATTAGCCTGAAATAGAAAACATTCCGGGGAGCGATTTCTTTTTTTTAAACGTCGAAGAGGGTGTTTGGAAGTATAAATCTCGATTTTCGAACTAATCCCGGTAGAGGGTTCGCCGCCATCTACCGGGATTAGTTCGAAAATCGAGATTTATACTTCCAACCACCCTTTTCGACGTTTAAAAAAAAGAAATCGCTCCCCGGATTTTTTTCTATTTCAATGTCTGCCCCGACTGGGCAACAAAAGGCGACGGGCTACTGGTAGTATTTCTTTCTATAGTACAGCTTTCCAGACGTGTCTTACTGTCAACTAAGTCACAATTTAAATCTTTCGAAAACAGCAATAAATGTGACTCCTAAGTAATTACATAAAACTTTTCTTAGTAGGTATACATTAACGTATCAAATATTATTTTCTAAATAAATACGAAAAAGCCTTCCCCAAAAAACCTTGCATGGTATTTCAATTCAATAGTATGAACATATTGACTCGCATTCACTCCTCTGCTGTTTGCACAGCCGCTCTCCGAATGGGCCGAATAATACGGGCCGTGAACAAATACCGTGGTATTGTATTTAGTTCGTTATTATTTTTAACAATGGAGTTCAGACTGAAGACCAATAAATTACACTAATGTTATGTTTTTAGGATTATAATAATGTAACCAAACGCTGAACATATTATAATAAATACCTTTTTACAAAAATGGCGACGATTCTCAATTCTGTTGTACATATTATTATGTTTTACATGGTCTGTATGTTACGCAATAGCTCTGCCAATTTTGAATCGATTTTGATAGTTATTTCTTTGTTTGGTAAATCACAACTTAAGATATCACATCTTATAAATTTTATCAAAATCTGTGAAGGGGTTTTTGAATTATCTATAAAAAACTAAAATTTGTTATCATCGATCTGGACGGTTTAGTGATGACTTCTGAGTCTGAATTTAATTTTAAATTGAAGTCGTTTTTTGTTTTCACGCAGAAAATAAATTCATCCATGAAACCCACTGTGACTGTTTAAATCTAATTTCTTGATACAAACGTCTAGGCTATGGATTGCGTTGCCTGAGTGGGAATTACCCGAAGGCTATAATCTTGGTGTCTTCAAGCCGAGAGGGAATTGGTTTCTTCTAGGTAAGCACAATGCTTCATCGTAATCTGTATCGTTGCTTAACACCAGGCCAGAAAGATGGCGGACAAGTGCAAACCTATAATTATTAAAGTGAAAACTTATAACTTATAATTTTAGTACTAATGTTGCACAATAGGTAATACGTCACCTATATAGCTATAGATAATTATACAGTAAGTACGTTTGTCGGTCGCGAACTCACAAGATAACCTTCCCTAAAGCGTCTAACGTTCGGCTCCGCAGATCCGCCACCGCTCTTAAGGCCGGTTTGCATTTTGATTATTGCGAGTGTGAGTGCGAGTGCGATTGCGAGTGCGAGTGACTGATTACTATGCACTCGCAATAATCAATCGGTGTCCACACGTGTTTGCTACCAATCACTCAAAACCTGCACTAGGTACTCACTCGCACGCGTACTAATCAAAATGAAAACAGGCCTTTACGCTACGCCAGTACATTATCATGTCAGTGACGGGAACCTATAAGATTATCCTCTACTAAAAAATTAACGATAAAGAAAGTTTTCCCTTCAAAAAATAGCAGATAGTGGGTCAGCAGGCTTTGTACTGGCAACACTGCGAGTGTCCTCTCTATGTAGAGGTATGTTATTTCAGTTGGTTTTATTTTTCAGCCTACAATGTAGTAAACATTGAGCCATCGAGGCGGATGACCTAGTTTTGTAGAAAAATACGCCGGATAGGTTAAATTTAATAGTCAATGCTACACATCGGTGAGCAAAAGTTTAATATGCCTTAAACAAGAATATGTAAGCCGTGGTGGCCCACAGTCACGAGAACGCACTATACCCAAAGCTGTACTTTCACCGTTTGTGAAATAAGACTTTCTCGATATAGGGACCTACTTACTATTACTGCGATGTACTGTTATAAATGTTTTTTAAGAGACTTTAAAAACGAAAAGGTTCTCAATCTTAAATTTCAATCCAGTTACAAGTTCTTTTTGTATAACGACGCTTGAAAGGCAAAAATGACTAAGCGACATGTTCGGTGATATTGAGTTATACTTGTAAGTACATGACTGAAGTTAGTAGAAAAATCCGCGTCGATTGCTCTTAACCTCGTCTCGCTATGATGAGTTTTGATGTCACTTTCTAACCTGAAAAAATTTGGGATTCAAAATCAAAAAGAATGAAGTAGCGTTGACTTAGGGCAATTTTTTTTCTCAATATAAGCATGAACTTTAAAGTGCTCTACTGTAAAGTTGTCCAAAGTTTCGCTTGGTAATTTCTGCCTTTCAAGTGGCGATATAAAGATTATACATCTATTATACATAAATATGTATATTATACATCTAGGCCAGCCAAGTTCATTCAAAGAAACTGGCGAGCCGGCCCTATGTATAATATTACACGAACCATTTGGAGCTACTTTTGTCCTCCTCATAATATATATTACATACAAATGTTAGTATGTATAGTGCATGCCGCACGACAGCTCCGCCAATTGTGAATCGATTTAGGTGATTCTTTATTTCAGAGGTGGTTTTAAATAAATTTTATCGAAATCGGCGTAGTGGTTTTTGAAATATTAACAATAAACTAAAAATTGCTTGCCTTTACAAAAATTATCAAATTTGGCCGAAGCGTTTGAGTCTAATTTTACATTGAAGTCAGTTTTTGTATTTTCGTAGAAATTTAAGTTATCTATTACAGCGTAGATAGTGTCCTTGTATATCTATACGTATTATTCATTGATTTCATTTAATTTATCTACCACAAATAAATAGCCGGTAAGTCGGCGAAAACGTTGACAAGGGTCCGAAATTCCCTCATCCCTTTTCCAATATTTTCCTCAAGTAGCAACTTTGTTTTCATATGAAAATACAAAGCGATAGAGGCATAGTGTGCAGGAATGTTTCTTGCGTTTGAGGGTTCCGTAGTATTGTATCGCAGAATGCATAGACATTGTAGTGGTAGGGCTCTTAGCAGAGTCCGCCTGGGGAAGTGCCACACCTTTGCCAGTTATTCTACCGCCAAGCAGTAGTGTGCAAACGTTACTGTGTTCCGGTTTGAAGGGCAATGTTTCCAGACAAATTACAGGGCTTAGAGATATAACAACTTAGATCTCTGGGTGACGAGCGCAGTGCAGTGCTAGGTAATGATTTGGACTCTTCATGTACATTACATTTAGTACGTCAAAAAAAGAAAAGAACTATGAACGTCCTGCATGCGTAAGTATATAAGTACTCACACACTTTTAAAATATAAAACAAAATGTAAGCTACTATAAATTATTATATAACGTATTAAATTACTATCATCATCAATAAAACAAAGTCACTTCCCGCGTCTGTCCGTCCCTATACATGCTTAGATCTTTAAAACTACCGAACAGATTTTGATGCGGATTTTTTTAACAGATAGAGTGATTCAAGATGATCGTTTATTTGTATAATACGTGCATAAAATAGCAGACAAACGCTGAAAACTTTAAGTTTCTCATGTAATGTCATGAATGCGCTTACACTGCAAACGCTGGTTGAACCCTATTTAGCTAGATCAAAATAATGTACAGCAGTATTGTACCCCTTCAAAACGTCTACAAAAAGTATATGTCTATCTGTAAGGAACAACCCATAATAACCATTTTTATTAGTATATTTAGTAACAGCATTGCACCCGTGCAAAGCCGTGGCGGATCGTTAGTAATAATAGAAAAAATATAAAGGAATGGCTCCAATTTTAAGTCCCCACTCGGAACCCCAAGACTAGGGACGACAGATCCCCTCTCCCGTAGAAGCACAATGCGCACTCTACATTATCTTCGGCCCGAATGTTTGTCCAGTCAGGAAGAAAATAAAAGGCCAGTAAAATAAGACGCCAAAAATAATAATTATCTCGGAAAGTCGACAACAAAACAAACGTAGAATGTACTTAATATGTAATTAGTAAATCTAGTAGGTGTGGCGAAGAAACTAAAGGCTACGGCTAGAATCACGCTAGAATACACATTTGCCAGTTATTGTAGCAGTGCTATGCAAACTTTAGAAGAACGTTAGAAGGGCAATTGACGTGTAAATTGTACATTTATAAATAAAGATATTTTTTTTAAATATTCGTGGACAATTCACACACAACACCATCTGACCCCAAACAAAGCAGAGCTTGTAATATGGCGGCCAGATAGCTGATATAATCTTTTAATATATATAAATCTCCTGTCACGATGTTTGTCCGCGATGGATTCCTAAACTACTTAACTGATTTTAAACTAAATTGGCACACCGCGAGCAGTCTGGTCCAACTTGAGAGATAGGATAGTTTTTATTTCGATTAATAATCTTTAAATGACAATATCCGAGCGCAGCCGCAATGGGCCGCTAGTACTTATATAGTTTTAAATACTTTCTTATTATACATATAAAAACCCAGACACAAAAGAAAGAACTTTGACTTTGACTTTGCAATGTTTTCAGAGAAGAGGTAAAATATCTTATAACTCGAGTGCAGTGCAGTGTTATACAGTGATTTGGATTCTTCGTGTTCAAATACTGATACTGTTGTGGGCAGTCTTGTTGCTTACCATTATAAGTGGTTATAAGGTGAATTGTATATTTATTCAGCTTATAACCACTTATGTTAACTGGGCACGTCGATATTATAAGTTTGTGAGAAATAAAATAGTATTGCGTTCTCAATTAAACAAAACACTGCATTTTCATCGATGTATATGGCAATTTAGCAAGGCAAATATAATTCAATCTAAAAAATAATTATAAATACGTGTGTTAAACCAATATTACAGTTATGAAAAATGTTATAAACTATATATATACACAAAAAAAATCAAAGCGAAATAAATGCTTATAATTTAAATCATATATTTCATTGTTGAAATGATAATGGTTGGGTGTATTTTCTGTTATGTAAATGTGTGTTTTGTCTTGTGCTTGTATTTAGTTATAGAACCACAGAAACCTAAACAATAAAGTACCTTATCATTTAGATTTCTGTGGTTAGAACTAAACCCTTTCAACACAAAAATAGAACACAAAAATAGAGTAAAATACAATGATCATAATTTACCGTCCAAAAGCACTGTTGCCTACACCAATTTCCTCGTTTGGCGGTCTATATTTCTACGTGACATTGGTGAAATTGTGAGGCCAAACCACTATAAAAGCTATAAAGCAAAAGTTGAAGTTGATAATAATTGTGATAGTTTTCCTAGGCGCATTTTGTGGCCTAAAATCTCCTGATCACGCTCTACCCCTCAGAAGACCAACCAAGAAGCTTTTAGTATAAATATTTGCTGAATTCCCCCTCCCCCACCGTTCCTCAACGATTCCTAATAAATTTCCTCGCAATATCGTACCCTCCTCAGCTCGTTATAAAATTATTAATTTCGCCGCCGTTCCCGAGATACCCTATAATATTCCGTAACTGCTACACTGCTAACTGTTATACATAATTAACTGTTATAACGCATAACGCTGTTAATAATAGTCTGACGTACAAACAATTTGAGCTAGTGCAGACGGTTCGTAGGTATGCAGCATTCTTTAAAATTATTACTGGACTTTATTAAAGTTATTTTTAGACGGTTTTACGGTTTTAATGAAAATGTGAATAGTATCGTACATCAATTTGAACTTTATGCTTATAAATACGAGTTAATATAATTTATAATTTGTCCGTCATATTTTATTTAGTAATAGTAAATAGTAAAATTTATTTCATAACCAGATAATGTACATCAATACTTAAACAAATTATCATTATCATACATACATGTTAACTTATAATGCTACTTATGAAATCAAAAATTAAATGAAAAATAAGCGAAACACATATGTACAGAAATAACAGTTCAGTTACATTTTTATAAAAATTAAAATTTATATAATGATAATCATCCATATATAAATTTATATAATGATAATCATTAGTAACGATGACCTGATAAGCATCACGTACGCCTCGGAGGTGGGTGGTGTAAGGTCCAATCTGTGTACTGACGTGGATCTGTCAAAGAAACCGGAGCAACAGAATAGGTGGGGTGAAGCGCTTTCCAAGAAGATCCTTTTGGAACTGTAGGATCTCAGATTCGATCTGGCTAAAGTGAAAGGCGCCGCCCAACCGGAGTCAAGCGCTTCGCTGTACGCCCTTCCTTCACCGTACGTAGGCACGTTGGTAGATGATCACTCCGTGATGGTAGGCGGAGTTTTGTGGCTGTTTTGGGTTTTGTTTTGCGCTATACTATCTGTGGAGACCAAAATCTGAGCTGTATACCGTGTGTGGGCCGTATACCTCGTCATCACGCCATAAGCAAGGTTTTAAGACATGCCCTCGTTGCCGCTGATGTGTGCCTGAGCCACCGGGTCTATCCAGATCAGTCGGGAAACAGCCGAACGGTCTAATGCTGTTCCATATCACTGCATAGTTTGGGATGCGAATTGTATGAGCACGTTCATCTCCTGCCATCTCCCGCAGAAGAAAGCTAGCGCCAGTGCGGCCGCCCACCAAAAGCAATCATCTCAAATTCGCATGCTTGGAGACAGCGTCTGATTTTGTGATAGCGTAGATAATTGTAATCTAATAGTGGTTACAATCTTACGGTGACAAATATATCATAACAGTTGTGAAATTTCACATTCTTGACACTAGGCCATAACGGCTTTAAAAAATTAAAAGAACTAAACGTTTAAAAAGCGTTTGAGCACAGGATGATAAAATACTTGCTTTGACGAGATAAATAGTCTATATATATAAATCCGGACTAAAATCTAGGTAATCTTTCCTTATTTCAACCAAGTCCGGTCAGTCTTCGAAGTTAAGTAGCTGCGTGACACAATGCTGTCAGGCGTGTTGCTTACCATCAGGCCCATATCCGGCTCGTCTCGTCACTCTATATTATAAAAAAAGTATTTTCCCCTTGGTTGAGCAAATATCCAAACTTTCACATTTACAATATTAGTAGGATATTTTATCACAGTAACGTAAACAAATCGTCTAGTACATACGAATATATCTCAGAAACACAATTGTTACACGGCATCCAGGAGCGCCGTACAATTCAGATGTTATGTGCGGTTTGCGTCGCTTTGGCGTCCCATTTTCGCCAGGTTGGCGTCCCATTTTGAGCCTGTTTCACGCAATACCGTGCGTCCTTTTCCTCTCTTGAATGAGACGTTCTGTTTATGATATTACTGTTGATTCGAACGGGCTGGTTATCCTTCCCTTTTGGTTCGTTTGCTCGTTGAATTACTTTTATTTACGGCTTTGAACCTTTTGGATACGAAGTCAGGAATAAATATTGGTGGGCATTTCTCATATAACACTACATAGTAACCCAAACTAAGCAAAATTTATAGATACTATAAGAACCAGTTTACTGATATATTACTTATTTGTATCTTATGTAACTATTAAAACTTATGATAGTACTAGCAGCACCCCGCGGTGTTACCCGCGAAGTTCCCGTTGTTCCCGTTGTTTTTCCGGGATAAAAAGTAGCCTATGGGTTCTTCCAGACTATAATTTATCTGTGTTCCAAATTTCAGCCCGATCCGTTAATACGTTAGGACGTGATTGAGCAACAAACATCAACATATCCAAACATCCAGTCATTGACATTTACAATATTGGTATACAAAAGGTGGCAAATGTAAGGAGAGCCAAAACGCAAATACATTACTGATTAAAAAAACAAAAAAAGGGCAACACGACGCATACTAAATACTGGTCAAATGTTGGTTGAGTCATCATTATAAGCCTGTTCTATTTCACTCCTGGATATAGGCTTTGCCCATGATACACCATCCAGCCTTTTCCTCGAAAATTCTTCTTCAACTTGCTTCTGCTTTACGTATATCATCACACCATCGAGGTGCAGTACATCTTCACTCTAGAACACGTCTACCTCAACAGTCATCGGTCACAAATACGACAAATATGATCAGCCCACTGCCACTTCAGCCAGCTAATTGAGTTATGTCGCGTCTGTAACCTTGGTTTTCTGAAAACTTGATTTTAGATACATTCACATAAAGAAACTTCGATCGTGAAACACATTCCATATCGTGCTGTCTGATGAAACTACAGAACCTTTGGCGTGATAGTCCAACGCGCACTGGACAGGTTTTTAATTTTAGTCATGAATATAAAGAACCCCCAAATTAAAGGGCAACTTTAGAGCCTTATGCCCCAAATCATCTGCCCCATTATAGGGCAGCGTACCTTACTTATCGTAAATTACGGTGAAAGGGTCGTGAAAATTTAATGACCACGGTAGTGGTTGAATGGCCGCCAGTTCATTGGTCGAAATGAATTTGTAAAAAGATTATATTTGGAACTTCTATATTTGAAAATTTGTGTAAATAAATCGGGTTAACTTGCGACTGAAGTTTGATTTGATTTTGTAAACGATGAAAAATGAGGATGATACAATATTTACGTGTATGTCTGTGTTTCTTTCTGTCTATGGCTGTGTAACTTTTTTCAAGATATCTGTGTATCTCTTGGTCAGTTGGTTAACTGTCTGTGCATCTTTTTGTTAGGGTATCGTTGTCTGTCTATTTTTGTCCAGAGTCTATGTATCCACTATCCATATACCAGTGTGTATGTGTTTTTTGGGATTCTGTGTTTTTGTCAAGGTCATCGTAGTTTCCAGACGAATGGAACTTAATGCGTTTTATAGACATGTGGATTAATCTGGAATTGGAGCCGCGTTTAAATCGTGGGAACACAATTCAGGACCTGTGCCACCTATCAATTTGTATTTTGTCAGTTTTTAGAAATGTTCGAAGTTTGAAACGAACTATTATAGGTGTATACTTTACACCTGATGTAAAGCGATGACGCGGTCTACGATGGAACGTGCTTACCTAAAAGAAACCGATTCAATCTCCGTTTGAAGACATCAAGATATTAAATTCGGACGTTTAAAACGCCAGTTTTAGTTTTAACGACGAATAATTACAAGGTAAACAATGGACGAATTGTTTTGACGTGATCTGTGACGTTACACGTAATAAAACATGTTATTACGTTTACGTTTACGTGAAACTCAGCGTAATGGAAGATAACGATTTCACTGGTTATTTTTACATTTTGATGAACCCGATAACGTTTCAGTCTACGAACAAAGATGTTGCAGAATAACATCCTGTCTAGTTGCATTCATTTGAAGTCATAAATTTGCAAAAATGTAAGCTGAATGGAAAACTCAGGTCTTTAGGTTACTCAGAAATTCATCGTAGCTTTTTGGTTTAAGTAAGCCTTGAGGAATTTTTGTGAAGGAAAAATATCTTTAGACGCGATAATCACCTTTTGAAAGGGTAAAATCTTATTGGTTTGCTCCTACGACATGCTAATGTAGTAGCAGTAACATAACTAGTTGATAAAAACTCTTTACTGTCCACAATATAAAACTTGAAATACAAAGAGACTTATGACTTACGCTAGAACCAACCGGAATGTCGACAGATGGAAAGCGGCCAGACGGAGCCACGTTAGTACCGTGGTGTCTCGGTAGGGCATTAGTCTGGGATGCCACGTGTGTGGACACCCTGGCTCCGTCTCATGTCGGTAGTTCGGCTCAAACCGTCGGAGCTGCGGCTGAACAGGCACAGCTCCTTAAACAACGGAAGTACTCCCAGCTCAGCGCAAATTATGATTTTTTTGCGTTGGCTGTGGAGACTATGGGACCGTGGTCGTCCGATATGAAAAAGTTCTCCAAACAACTGTCGAAGCGGTTGGTTCTCGACTCAGGGGATCTTTTTTTTTTTTTTTTTTTTTTTTTTTTCATTTAATTTAAACACTCCACAGACTCCGTGGTCCGTGACCTTTGTCATTACAATAATCTTTTTTTATTTACATAGATCTTGGATTAGGAGAAGAAGAGGAACATAAAAAAGGGGGGGGAGTAGGGGGGTGGTGAACATTTTAAACGTAATTCTAGTACTAGTCAGTCCGATTTCGTCTGTTGAGCCGATCACTACCGGTTAGGATTCCGATAGTAATCGACTCGACATCGTCTTTTGCCTAAGCCGCCTCCTCCTGGCCCAGAGCCTCCACTACGGCCGCATTTCTGTCTCTAATGGCCATCTGTAAGTTGAAATCTCGAATGGTCTTTGGTGATGCAGCCAACGCTCGCCGCACGAACCGACCGATGGCGTCGTCGGTGTCGTCAGCGTAGTATGTGAAGGTCCCCGTGTGCCGTGAGATTGCTACAACCGCATGGGACACGCTCTCGTGCAGCTTCATGTTTGCCTTAGTTTTAATTACGATTACCGACTCGTATGTCAATCCCTGCGCTTCATGGATGGTAAGGATGCGTGACCCGGTGCCCGACCCGTAACCCTGGTTTGTCAGGGTCTCCTTTTCCTCTTGAGTATGCACTAAAAAGAGGGTGTTGGGTTGGGTGCCGGGTATTTGCGCTCCTTTATACCTTCTCTGCTCTAGGGACTTTGTACGGGGAACTGAGGAATACATACCTGAGTATATTTCCCTCAGTGCATATGCAACATCCATCGGGTTGCGATGTGTGCAGAGCAACTCCTGGCTGATCTTTGCTACCAGGTTCGGACGGTGATACCTCATTTCGAAGAGATTTTCCCTATCGATGTAAGGCAACTGATTGACGTCTCCGATGAGGACAATTTCGCCAACACCAGACAGCCGTGAGACCATCACAATGGCCCCGAAATGGTTCATGAGAGCCTCATCCACCAGGAGGCGGCTGAATTTCTCTTTTCCGAAACCATTTACCAGAGCAGAAGCCATAGTTCGCACCCTAGTTTTCACCAGATTTCCGATACGGTGCGATAGCTTCTCCCTTAGATCTTTTGCTGCCTCAGTTGTTGTTGTGATGATACCGTCCTTGTCCACGTCGAAGTGTCTAATGTCCCAAGTTGTCTTTCCACATCCTGGAACTCCGTTGACCCACTGTATTCTTGGTACCTCCCAATTTTCCCAACACGCTTTGACGTTTGAGTTCCCTTCAATGGACTTGGCCATCTCGAGGATCTTGTCGTCCAGCATAATCTTGGTGCATCGGGCGGTAACTACAATTGGGTCGTTTAGTGGTGTCGCATAAACGGGTCTTCCCGCGCGCTCTGTCTCACTCTCGTTCAGTGTCACGAAGCCATTTTCTGCACTGTAGGCTGCCATATACTGTCCTGTCATGGTTCCCTTGATGACCCGGGATGTGACATTATTGTAAATGGCTGCTTCGGCCTCCTCGAGATTCACCTTTAGGAGGCTTTCACTTCCTAGCCTATAGAACTGCATGATGTTTTCGCAGATCTTGAGGTTAACTAGTCTTGTTGCTCTCAGTATGGCTATGAATTCGATGAAGGCGTTACGTGCATGGCTCCGCGGCTCCGAAGCCGTAACATAGCGGGCGGTTCAACCTGTCCCATGTCGGCTCTCGTTCGGCTCATTTGTTGCTGTGAAGCTGTTTTGAAGGTCCTTGGCGTTAAAAGGGGTGGTGCATGGGATGAGATTCGGAGTACGCTCCTTGCTGCAGTGTTGAAGGCAGCCACGAAGGCCGTGTTGGTGCTTCGGCTGCCGCTTTGATGGGATGCGGCTTTTTCCGCGGCTGCCCTCTGCTGTGCTCTTTCGGAACCGGTTTGGCTGGTCGAACTAGGAACGGGGTGTCCCCAGCTGTCAGTTGCATTTGTTAGGTCGTGCGAAGGGGCTCTGAGGAAGCTCAGATTTTCTCCCCTATCTTCGTATACGACAACCTCATGATGTTTAGAGGCTTCAATGCAACCCAGCCGGTCTGCGACTTTCGCTCTTGAATATTCGATTGCCATCGCACCACGCTTATCACCCGGGGTGTTTCACCCGCATTTCTGCTTAGATGTGCAAGCAGCGCACTTGCCTGTGTGAAAGGCGTCCGACCTTCCGAGTATTCTATTAGTGCAATCGTTTTGTTTCTCGATCGCACCAACCGAAATCGGTGGCCGTCTACCTCGCACACTGGCATAGCGTCGAAGGTTTTCCGCTTCATTGTGACTTTTGCGGTACTCCCATTGAGCAGACAAGACAATCCCGGCGACAAACGGGCGCGTTTCCTTTCCCAGGCGAAGCAAAAGCTTATTCCGAATCTCTCTTTGTTGCTATCCATGAAGAGAGCCACTCCGCGGACACGGATCCCCGCCTCTTCTCGGTCTGCGTTCTCCAGTAGTTGTTGGACGGAGATGCTCTTTGAGGAGCTATCTTGGACGGAGATTGCACCCGGCGTGGCGTCCACGGACAGTAGGGTAGGGTGTGGTGGTGAAGGTGGGTGTGTATTAGACAGTGGGGTAGGGTGTGGTGGTGAAGGGGGTTGTGTTTTAAAAAGTGTGGAGTTTCTTTTGGCCGCTATGCGGAATGAACTCTCCATGAAAGCCAGAAGCCGTGGTCTGCTATCTGGATCTGCCAAGACGTTGTGCAGATTTGAGATAACCAGCTTCCTGTCAATCATAGATTCGAGATCATGTCTTGCAGCCATGAATCGGGGACAGTCTACCAGCACGTGCCAGACATTCTCGGATTTTTCAGAGTCACACTCGCATACAGGACTGCTCTTAAGCTTAAATCTGTACAGGTATTCTGCTATTCCTCCGTGTCCCGTCAATGCTTGTACCTGGAAATGAGTCAGTTTCGTAGTTCTCATCAACCGATATGCGTTTGCTATATCGGGGAGGAACGTCTGAGTGACTTTTCCGGTGTCCGAGGTCTCATATCGATCCTGCCACTCCTTGACCGATTCTTCGCGGATTTTGCGTTTGACGTAGGACAAAGGGATCCCCTCGTAGTCCCTGGGCGATTCCGTGAGTGCTGCCGATTTGGCCAGTTCGTCACCTCTTTCGTTGCCGACGGTGCCTACATGCGCTCTTACCCAGAAAAGACGAAGAGATCTCCCTTCAGCATTTATCTGTCCAATGTTTTCCTTTATGCACTTTGCCAAGGGGTGACTCGTTTTTGGATTACTCAGCAGCTCGAGCGAAGATCTGGAGTCACTCAGGACATTGACTTCTGGGTCCTTGCTCTTTAACACCATTTGAGTTGCCCGGCAAAGAGCATAGAGTTCTGATTGAAAGACTGTGCATTCGGAGTGGAGCTTGAACGTCAAGTTCTTGACCTCTTTGCCATTTTTTTCTTCTTTTTCTTCTCCCACCATGTTAGAGCAGCTCCAACTTTACCCTCAATCTTACTGCCATCAGTATAAATTTGAGGTCCTTCTGGAAGATTGGAGGTGTCTTCTATGAGCTCGTACTCTACTGATGTCTGCGTGGACGGATGGGGTTTGTCCAAGTAGTTTACGTTCCGCTCGAGTTCCACTTCTGGTGGGAGGTAATCTTGGGAGAGGTTCTTTTTTACTCTGTATAAACTTGCTGCTTCCTGTATCCTGAGATCCAGGGGGAGCAGACCTGAAAGTGCAAGTGCTGATTTTAGAGAAACAGTACGGTACGACTTGCAGATTTTCTGGGCAAAGCCTCTTTGGATCGCGTTTAAGTGCGACTTGTTTTCCTCGAAGTCTACTGCTTGTGCCCATACACTTGAGGCGTACATGATGATGGGTTCCACCACCGCGACGTAAATAGTTCTCGTGATTTCGCCATTTAATCCCCAGGTCAC
The DNA here is from genome assembly GCA_963693475.1 of Ectropis crepuscularia. NCBI lineage: Eukaryota > Metazoa > Arthropoda > Insecta > Lepidoptera > Geometridae > Ectropis > Ectropis crepuscularia. The sequence goes on along the minus strand of OY856339.1, from coordinate 29,277,995 downwards.
CTTCGCTGCACATGCGAGCTGTCTATAAATGTTCGCCACTTTTTTACATTGGGCGTTCACATGTGCTTTAAAGTTGAGCCGTCGGTCGATCATTAGGCCTAGCAGTTTGACTTCCTCGACCAGATCGAGCCGGACGCCGGACATGACTATGTTTGGAGTTTCGTACTTCAACTTATTTGTGAAAAGCATCGCGTTAGTTTTATGCGCTGCAAAGTTGAGTTTGTTAGTTTTACCCCATTCCACTGTCATGCTCAGCGCCCTGCTCGCTTGCTGTTCGATAATGGTCGGGCTGCCTGTAAATACGAGAACGACGTCGTCCGCGAACGCTTGACAGTATACTCCCTCGGCTTCTAGCATTCGTAGTAATGAGTCTAGGATCACATTCCAAAAGGTTGGTCCACAGATAGAGCCTTGGACGCATCCCTTGGTTGTTTCCTTCTCATAGACTGCTCTTGCATAGTTGACCTTGATTTTACGGTCGCTGAGGTAGGAGTTAACCATGTCGTAGAGGTTTGTTGGGCACCTCTTCTTCGCTAATTGATTTTTGAGGGCGGGCCACCAAGCATTGTCGAAGGCGCCTTCTATGTCCAGGGAGATTAGGAGTACGATGTCTTTACTGTCTACTCCTTCTTTGATGTGCTCTACCAGGTCATAGAGGGCGTCTTCGGTGCCTCTTTGGGGCATGAAGCCGTACTGTTTCCTACTGATGGTTGGGAGGAGATGCCATTGGAGTCGGTTTACCAGAAGCTTTTCAACGATTTTTCCAAGAACGGACAGAAGACCTATGGGGCGGTAAGATTTTGGATGTGTGTAATCTGTCTTACCGGGTTTGCGTAATATGACCACGTGCGCTTCTTTCCATTGCTTGGGGAAGTATTTCAGCGACAAGCATTTGTTTGCTATCGCCAAGAAAACCTCCCATTCGCATCGTATGGCTGCTGCGCAGATATCAGTGGATAGCCCGTCTGTGCCGGGGGCTTTTTTCGGATTCAGAGTTCTCAGTACTGATTCCAGTTCCGCTGATGTAAATGATGGGTCATTTTCCGGTAAGTCCATAGGCGTTTCTGTCGTTCGCTCCCGTAGCTCTGTATGACAAGGTTGGTCTGTGCTCTCAGAGTCGTCGGGATAGAACGTTTTAGCAAGTAGTTCTGCAGATAGCTGGGGGGATAGAGTGTTACCTTCGGTATCTCTTAGGAGTATTTCTTCCTGTCTTGTCGAAGTTTTTCTCATCACTCTGTAGATCTTGTCCCACATGCTTTCTTTCTCCTGATTCGTGCAGAACTCTTTCCAGCTTACCGTCTGAGCTTCTTTGACTTTATCCTTGTAGTCTTGCCGAGCAATTTGGTACTGTTCGACTACAAGTTCAACTCTGTCGGGGGCGGCATTCCTAATCCGTCTCTTTCTTCTGAGAACTTCTTTCTTCAGATTATCGAGCGTTTTCGTATACCATGGAGGGGTTGGATTTCCCTTTGGCGAGCTTACCAGTGGAATGGTCTGTTTGCAGGCTTCATGTATACTAGCTGTGTAGCCCGTAATCATCGATTCGAGTTCCAATGGACTTTCACATTTCTCCACTGACTCCGGCGAGAGGTTTCCTTCTTCAAGGGAGGATTTTAACTGTGACATAAAGTTTGACCACTGTGCCTTCTTGGTGTAGTATTTACGAGTTGTTATTGGTCTCTGTTGTTCGAGACCTTTAATTAGACGCAAAGTGAAAGTGATTGCGTTGTGGTCTGATGTTGTTATACTTTTGTCAACCTTCCATCCCTCAATTTTCCCCAGGAGAGACCCACTGCACGTTGTTACATCTACTATGCTTGTGCAGAGTTTGCCTTCCCTGACGATCTCGAAGGTTGGTGTGTCGCCGGAGTTGAGAATAAATAAGTCCATTTCGTTGAAGAAAGAGTTTACGGCTTCTCCTCTCTCATTTTGGGATGTGCTTCCCCACCAGTGGGACCACGCATTCACGTCACCAGCAACAATAAGGTCTTTAGTCGCTAGTTTTTCGCCCCCAGTTTTAAATCACTCCCAGTTTTAGGCCTGTGCCGACCAACAGGACAGCCGCTTCCGTTTCGGTAACAAGTTGGGGGTCATGGATTACCTCCAGCCTGTCACCGAAGACTATTATGGCTGCCTTAACTGGTTTTTGCCTATTTAAACTGCACTGGATAACGCGAGTTCCAGGATACTGTTTCATTACGCCTTTGTTTCCCACATAGGGTTCTTGAACAAGGGCAACTGAAACTCCCCTTTCTCTCGCGACCTTCAGGAGTTCTGCTGTTGCATTCTGGGAGCGCTGCAGGTTTGCTTGGATGAAACGCATACCTGGTTCGCCTACTCTTTGGGAGACTGAACCACTTGCCTCATGAGTGCCCTTAGCAATATGAAATTCGAGACCGCGCTATACCATCCCATTTTATCCTTCCAGGGCATTCGCTACTAAAGGCGTTGTGAGCGAGTTCTCTGTTGGGGCTGTTGGGATGAGCAATCACGCAGTTCTTGCATTTGGGTGGCAGGTCTTCTTTTCTTGCCTTGCATTGTGTCCAGGAGTGGGTTTTTCCGCAGTGGCTGCAGGACTCATCCCTTTCCCGGCAGATCGCTTTTGTATGGCCGAAACCTAGGCACTTGGAGCACTGCACCAAGGGCGAATGGTCTGCCACAGGTCTCCTCTGGAGTCCTATGTAGACCTTTTCGGCGTTCAAAAACGCTCTGTGAATGCGAGGGGAGATTTCGATCACCGGATGACACTCATGCGAGTTTCGCGCCTTTTTCCTGTATCGCACCCTGATCGCACTCTCTTGCAAATTAACCCCCTGTAACAGATGTTTATTCTGCGCCAGAAGATTTTCCACTATTTCGTTATCCTTGTGAACCGACAAGACGTCTCGAATGATGATAAGTGGGTTACCCGCTTTCGCGGTTTCAACCTTTAGAGACTTGTCTTGCTGTACACGATTTCTGACTAGACCAAGGTCTTCCTCTGTGCTACAACTCAGGATGACTTTCCTGTTCCGACCTTTGCGCACTCGGTCAACTCTTGCTCCAGTCTTCTTCGTGTCCAGTGCTAACGCTATCTTGTCTATCAAATTTTCAGATGTCGTGGATGATGTGGGATTTGCCGTTGTCACGATCAGTGTATGATTTAGTTTCGGCACAATGGGCTTAGCTGCGATTTTGGCGTATGCGGGCTTCGGTGGCTTGCCGGTTTCCGCTTGGGAGATTTCGGCCTCGATGCTTAGAACTGATGCAGGAGGAGTTAATTTATCTTGCCGCATAGTCCGGAGTTCCGAAGATACAGCCTCGAGCCGTTCCGTGATTGGTAGCACGTGCTCGTCGATGTTAATTTTAATTGGGGCGGGGGGTGGAGGGAGTGTTTGTTCAGTCAACATTTTTTCGATTTTGCAAAACCTGTCCGAATAATTTAAAGGGGTTGGAGGTGGAGGAATCGAGGCGAGCTCTTTTAGCATTTCAGCGTTTTGGCGAAGGGCCTCAACAGTTTTCTCTCTTTCTACGTTTGAGTCTCTCCGCATCTCGTCTACCTGTCTTTGAAGAATTTCTATCCCAGTTTTAAGGCTGAGACTGTCATTCCGCAGCAGTGTCAGATCGACGGTGGGGTTTTGGCTGGGCGCTGGTGATTTGAGGTAACCGTTGATGCTCTTCACTGCCTCCGCCGTTGCTTTGATCTGTTGGTAGGGCTCTATCGACTCGAAGCTCTGCCAGTCTCTAATAGCTTTAGTTTCTATTTGGAGTTCGCTAAGTGTTTCGCGCGCCAGAGCTACCTCTTTTGTTATGTCGTGATCAAATATCTGTAAAGACTTTGAGTGGGCTCTTTCCACCGAGAGCAGCTCCACTGCGTGTCCAGTTCGTTCTTGTTGTAGTGAGACTATGTGACGGTGCCTGGACTCTGCCAGGGAGAGGACGATCTCGTAGAGCGCCTGGAGGCTCTCGATAGCGGTTTGTTTTAAATCCTTCCTTAAATTATGGGATTCTTCGAGAGCGTCCTTCCCCCGGAGTAGTGCGTCATTTGCCACTTTAGTGGCGCTGTCCATCTCGACCCCCGTCCGCTTTGAGCTATGTGCGATCAGCATGCTGGCTCTTTTGCAGCGGGCGGAGTTCGGGAAAGACGTTTCCGACACACTATCCATCTCGTCATCCGTCCTCAACTCTTTTGGCGGTGAGATCCCGCACTGTTCCCAGTCCCCGATCCTGTCCATCGCGGCCACATGTTCTGGGCTTGTCTCCGGCACCGAGGAAACCGGAGCCGAGATTTCACTAGCTGTTTTTGAATGCGGTGGCGATGAGACATGACCGAGTGTCTGAGCGCAGCGGGACCCCACTTCGGGGAACTCTGTGGGCACCCCAGGGCATTGTCCTTGGTGCTGCGTCGGCAGCACCACCTCCGACTTGCTGGTCTTAAGATTTTTTTTTTAAATGCGTTTATGCAAGGTCGATGCCACTGACCTTACTGAAAGCACCTTTGTTCGTCTGGGTGCCATGGCAGGGGCAGATGTGGGGCAAGCAGAGGTGGAGGGGCGGATTTTTTTGTAGTATCGGACATGTTTAGTATAAGAAAAAAGTACTTATTTAAGTATTATTTAACAGCTTAACTAGACCAGGTCTAACCTGCAACCACTTATCCTACTCACGGGTTTCCTCTTCTTCTTCCTTCCAAACTTGAATTGGTTGATATTGTAACGTACACGCTTGGGATGGATGTTCTTCGGGCCGCTCGACAGATGTCCAGTCACCCGCAGTCAGTTCTTCCACAGGGGCCGACGATGCTGTTGCTGTCTCCCAAGTCCACCTTTGAGTTCGAATTAAGATGCAGAGGGTGTTGTGACGTCACTTGGGAGGTGTCGTAGGTGCCTGGCGATGACGTGCTTCGATTGTACAGCGAAACGAACGTGACAGCGGAGTTATCTATATCGACGAGTTCGGTATGCGGTCGGACGTGATGTTTGTCCGATTACAGCTATGCGGTTTTCTGATGTTTCTACCGAACTATACTTTGTTTCCAGTTGTTGGCCGATATTTTTTTGAAGATTTCTCTTTATTCCTATTATCCTGAGGGCTGTCTGCACCGCTCCGGGGTAGCCTGACTGTTTCTGGTTACACTGACACTTTTGATACGCGCGCAGCTCGAAAAAATCCACTGGTTTTGATTTTTTGTTTGTAGAGCCGATGTGAAGCGTGTACGTGTTAGAATGGAAGTCCGCCTCAGGGGATCTGACACTTACTTCGCCCAAAAACTTAGTATCGCCATCCAACGGGGCAACGCTGCCAGCGTTCTGGGAACCCTGCCGCGCGGCAGCGAACTCGATGGCGTGTTTGATTTGTAGGGAGTGTTTTTTTTATTTATTATTTGTAAATATTGTAATGTTAGCAATTTATTAATTAATTTGTAAATATATCTTGTTTTTCTAGTTTTTCTTGAAATTTAAAAACTGTAACAGATAGTCTGGAATAACACATAGGCTACTTTTCATTCAAGAGACTTAGCCTAGAACAATCAAGAACTAGTGAATCAAGTGACGACCTTATCGCTTATGGCATAGTGAACGTGGAGTACTAGTGTAGCGAGACGTGGGCGTCTGACGAATTTGTGATGGGTGAAGTTTTGTGACTTCGCGTGACTGACTTGGGTAATGGCTATAGGTATTTATGTAGCTATTGACGTGCAGTATTGACATGTTGTGCAACATTAGTATGCTATTACTACTAAATGCTACTAACTAAATGCAATGCTGTATGCTACTAATACTAAAGCTATAAGGTGTAAGTTTTTAATTCTATGAATGCAAATCTTCGGTTATTTTTTTATAATATAGAGCCATAGGAGGATAGGATGATCAAGACATGCGCCTAGAAACAACAAGTAAGCAACATCATGTATGCACATAACAGAGTAGTGACACGCAGCTATTTTGACATTAGAAGTACAAACAATACCAGCAATACGTAACACCGAGATAGATATTTATTTAGATAAACTATTTATTGCACTCAAATAACAGAAATACACTTAAGATACCTTCTACAACTATACCAATAGGGTACCGGACTGGGTCAAAAATACACCATCCTAATTAGTCCGTCAGCTAGATCATGGAAAAATATTGGACACATATTTTTTGTTTTTTCATAATATTAAAAATCGTCAAAGATATAGACCATCAAACTTCGAGAGTGGGGGGTCGCGACGTCACTCGTGAGTAAAAATCGTACTCACAACTGACGTCACACGAAACTTCGAAGCGCTGTATCTTCGTCATTTTTTGTTTTGTGAAACAAAAGAAAAAATACGTGTACAAAATTTTTTGGCAATCTAACTAACATGCTACTTAGTTTTTTTGAGGATTGTACCCTATTAGTGTAGGCCTTATTGCTTTATTGTTATATAGTTTCTAATACCTACGAGACGAACAGACCTTCCTGCTCTTGTCTTTAACTAATTGGTTCGACATTTTTAACGCGTTATGCCAATTCTGCCAGTTCGTGCTTTCAGTCGAATAAAGTCAAGAAAATGTTTTCAATCGAATGAAGCGTATTTATCGAGTCCACGAATCCATGCAGCGCAATTGGATTAAAATCGATCCGCAAACAATCGAATTAGGATTCGAATGAATCGAGACGTTCAATTGCTCCCGAGTCCGGACGGCCGCAATTCGAATAGTAATGCGCTTTCATGAATAGCTATTCGTTTTTTTTTAGTATCTCGCGGGGACGTTTTAGCTGAATAACTGGGGTTTTTTTGTAGTAGCTATACATTTGATTTAGTAAAATGCTACTATTCCTATCTTACTAATATTATTAAGGTCATTGTATGTATGTTTGGATATATGGATGTTTGTTGCTCAATCACGTCGTAACGTATGAACGGATCGGGCTGAAATTTAGAACACAGTTAGATTATAGTCTGAGATAACACATAGGCGACTTTCCATAACCGGAAAAACAACACTAAATTATCCCACAACTTGCAATCGCTGATTTCTCTCGCAAGGAGAGAGTCAAAGCAATAAACCACCACGATGGCCCAGTGCGAGTTAACGGATAACACCTTCAAAGATTTTTGAAACATGCTGGATTACTCACAATATTTTTCTTAACTGTTGAACCCAGTTGTGATGACAAATTTGAAGCACAAATCACCTGTTTGGATACATTTTTAAAAACTATGTAATTTATTTTACTAGCAGCACCCGCGCTTTTTCCGCGTAATTCCTGTACCCGTTATTTTACCGAGATAAAAACTTTAACATTTATAGTATTTATAAGAAGTAGGATAAAAAAATGCTCACATCGATAGAAAACGTAATCAGGCTTCAGGCTACGAATGCGTGTGCAATTCACTTTACCAGCTTCTACGTGACGTACATTAACAGATTAACGCAGCGATGGGATTGCACGACAGAAAGCCTGCTCCCATTTTCAGTTTTTCCGTTTTATTTTTCAAATGAGATACGCTCTATTGTTTTTGAACTTTCGTGATTTGTACACATAACGAAAACACTTTACAGGACTACATTTTTTTTACTATAGGTTTGCACTTGACCACCGTCTCGCTTAAGTTAAGCGACGATGCGATCTACGATGGAGCGTGCTTACCTAGATGAAACCGATTCACTCTCGATTTGAAGACACCAAGATTGTAACTATGGGGAAACACTCACTCATGCGATGCATTCCATAACCTATACGTTCTAATCACAAACGTGGAGTCAAATATCTTCGTTCGTGTTTTTGGAACATCAACCATGAAATAATTAATGACAAATTCTTCAGTCTTCTCGTGACTACGGCGGCTGTAACGCTGCTGAAAGGTCGAGATAATTAAACGATAAATTTAATCTTGATTAAGTCCTGTAAAAAGCTTACATTATGAGATAATACATAGTATACATAGTTACGGCTGGTCTAGTCGGGAGAACGGCGACTGCCGATCCGGAGGTCCGGAGGAACCCCGGGTTCAAACTCCACACGCACCACTGTCTTTTCGAAGTCATGTGCGTAATGGCGCTAACTTAAAACGGTGAAGGAAAACATCGTGAGGAAACCGACATGTACCTAGAATCTTTCGAAGTCATGTTTCATCCACCAACCCGCACTGGGCCAGCGTGGTGGATTATGGCCTTAACTCTCTCCTTGCGAGAGAAGGCCCCGAGTCCCAGCAGTGGGAACGTTTAGTGGGCTGTTGATGATTGATGATGAGATAAACTATATTATGAATATGTTAACGGTCACTTTACTGTGTATAGTATCCTAACCGTGTACGGCTGCCTGAAAGAGACTGGTCTAAGCTCTAAGGTATTATCTCGCCAGTTAAAATATGTAGCAATGTGCTTAAATTTTTTGTGTTTTTTCACTGTGGCTTTCAATAAAAGTTTTCCTGCGTACAATTTTGAAGTAATGAACACAAATGGCAATGTTCCTATGCATTGACATTAAAAATAAGGTTTTTAGAAAATTCTTCATCGCAATAAATGTGGATTGAATCGGATTCGCGTCACCTTTAGTAAATCAACGCTATTGCTATTATTAGAACAGTGAGAAGGGCTATATTTATCCTTCTGGTAAAAAGTCTGATCATTAACCATCCGTAAAATAACATAAAAAGAAACAGGACTAAGTAAAAGTTGAACTAGCGTAGAAAAACTCGAACGAAGAGGTTCGTTTTACTCTACTTTTGTGATAAGAACGTCTAGGTTGTGGAATGCGTTGCCTGAATGGATTTTTCTCGATGGTTACAATCTTGGTGTTTTCAAATCGAGAGTGTATCGGTTTCTTTTAGGTTATCACGCTCCATCGTAGACCGCATCGTCGCTTGACATCAGGCGAGATGGCGGTCAAGTGTAACCCTATAAAAGTTAAAAAAAAGGGTTCCGTACAATGAAAGTTTGTGTTGAAGAAATATAGAAAACTAGCGGCCCGCTCCGGCTTCGCTCGAATAATAGCCTAGATATCAACTGCAGCGCCATCTGCCGGGCTGATTTGTGAATCTAAACCTTCCAGGGCCCTACCCAAACGTATACAAAAAAACATTCCAATCGGCCAACCGTTTAGGAGGAGTTCAATAACAACGAAAAGTGGCATTGATTTTTAAATATATAGATTGATAGGAAATAGAAATATTTACAAAACAATATCCCTTATTTTTTTTTATTGGATTGCTTCCTAGTTTTGATTTTTCACCGAAGGTTAGGCAATAACCATTATTAAAAACCTCATATTGAAAAATGCCATACCTACTTTATCTATCAACTGCATGACACAACGCCTAACCCTACTAATATTATACACGCAAAAGTTTGGATGTATGGATGTTTGTTGCTCAATCCCATCGGAGGTGAACGGATCGTGTTGAACTTTTGACTTATTATAGTCTGGAATAGCATTTATGACAAAAACGCTCGGAATTTGTGTATACGTTCGTGCGATTTTGATTTTATTTGTTGAATGGCAAATTAGTCGAGAGTAATCTTGGCTATGTTTCTTGAAAATCGGTTCAACATCCCATATTAACGCTGTAACAAAAAATGGCGGATGACATAATTTTACACAAATCCCTCACGAAAATTTCGTTAGGTGTTACAAACAAGAACAAAATTAAGCTTTATATTTACCTCCGACTGACTACAATGGATTTAAAATTTGTACAGTACTCTACAAGTGCAGCCCTTTCATTTGATATTGATATTTTGTGGCGGCCATTTTGGATTTGAAATGTATCATAATGTTTAGTAGTTTACTAGTCCCCTAGTTACTCTTTAATTTGATACCCATATCGACGCAGGTTGTGAAAATAATATTTTATCCATCATTTTGTGGAGGCCACCATCTTGAATTAACATTAATCAGACATAGCTAAGAACCACCGCTCGGAAACGGTCTTTCAAATAAAAAAGTCTGTCGCAGACAGACACACACACAGACATCGACATCAAACTTATAACACCCCTCTTTTTGGTCGGGGGTTGGGGGTTAAAAAGGCTTAGGCCAGTATGGTAAATTTTAAATCCAAGATGGCCGTCACCATATTTTATATGTAATGGTATTTTTTTCAGAACTCATTCGATATAAGTTACAAATGAAAAGGCTTCACTAACAGCGTATACACCATGACAAATTTCAAATTCAAGATGGCTACCACTACAAAATGGCGACGTTGTTTTTTATCATTTTTATTCCACCAGCTGACCGCTCCAGAGTGAAGTTAGTAATTGCATTGGAAGCTCGTCACAATGGATAACCTTGTTTGGAGCCACTGGACTTTGTCGGCCTGATTTCATTACTCACTGCACTAAATATGTTAAACCATACGCATTCGGTATTTACGGTTATAGTAGACTAGAAGCACCCGGTTTTACACGGATAGTTTCAGTTTCGTCAGATAGTTTCATTTTCACGTGATAAAAAGAAGTCTGTCCTATGCCAGACTATATTGTCTATGTATGATACGTATGTATTTAAAACTATATAATAAGTATTATATCAGCTATCTGGCCGCCATTATACAAGCTTTGCTTAGTTTGGGGTCAGGTGGTGTCGTGTGTCCACCAATTGTCCACCAATTTTTTTAATTTTAGAAGATAAATTATCATATATCGGGACACGAGCGCAGTGCAGTGCTGTACAGTAATTTGTCATCTTCAAGTTCAAATAGTTGCTTGACAATTAGACACTGTGTTGTTATGGGTCGGCGTTATGCGTACTATCATTGCATATTGACCACAGCTAAGCTGGTGGAACAAATCCGATATTTTGACGGAAATTTCCAACGACCAGATTGTGAATCGCATGATATCTAGATGATGATCACTAGGCCCCCATTTTGTACAATCTTAGGGTACAACCTATAAAGGAACTAACATAATTCCATATCGCTCAGAGTCTCAGAGTAATAGCGACGCTAATAGGCTCGACACAGGCAGGGCTGGACATGTGCCAACAACGGCCCCGAGTACTTGAGGGTGTTAACTGCCACATTGACTTCGTTCATTACTTGATAACATTACTAACCGCCTTATTACAAAACTTAGACTAAAAGCTGACGCGGGCCAAAAAACAAGTTAATATCTTGCTATCTTACTAATAGTACCTATAAATGGCGAAGTTTGAATATCACGTCGTAGCGTCTGAACGGATCGGATTGAAATTTGGCACACGGATTATAGTCTGGAATAACTCATTTTACTTTTTATCACGGGTAAATAACGGGGAATAGCGTTGATACCCCAATCCCCCCCCCCCCCCCCACCTACGCGTGTTAAGCCGCGAAGCGCTGCTAGTAATGCTACAAATTCGACAGATTGGACGTTTGTTGCTCAGGCGCATCGGAACGTTAGAACGGATCGGGCTGAAATTTGTGACACTGTTACATTAAATTTGGAATAGCATGTAAGTTTATTGTATTCTTTAGTTTCTTTGTATTGCAAGAAAATAATGGGAACGGGAATTAGGCGGGTAATACCTCGAGGCGCTGCTAGTGTGAAATATTAACATACTCAATTGGGTAGAAAATTTCAAACAATAATTTTAGAAACAAACACACAATTGCTATAATTAACTCTGGCTAGGAAATTATTTATAGAGTGGAATAGCACATGTCTATTTTATGTGCTAACATACACTAGGTAATTGAGGGAAAATAACGGGAACGAGAACTACTTAGATAAAACCGCGGGACGTTGCTAGTTACATATAATTACTAAGCTAAAAAACAGATTACGATTAAAGTTACTACTAAGAATAAAGTTAATCGAGTAAAAACTTCAACAAAAATTTGCGAAATAAATGAAAATAGCCGGGATGTTTTAATTAAGCCCCAGCGAACCTATTATAAATTAACTCATCCATGAAATATCCAGTCTTAACAAAGTTTTTTGCGATGTTAAGAGTACTGTAGCAAAACAAAAACTTTGAAGTATCCAACCAGAGTATAAGTAATGCCGCTTTTTGTCGACAGTCAAGTGTGGCCGAAAAAACAGCGTTTTTTTAAGTTATTGTTAAGAATAAACACTTAAACGGTTTACATATTGGGCGTATAATTGGTACTTAATTATTCGAATAAAGGGATGAACTTTTTTTTTTGAAAAGTTCGGCGGTTTGTGAGAGTTTGGATAGTTTTACAAATTTAAATTACCCAGCGTCATTTCACCCTCAATCAATCAGTTGCCTACTATTTGCGCTTTGCATTATTTTAGGAATATCATGATTATTATTACTACGTTGAAAATGAAGTTTAATTAATTAATTTTCTAACCAAAGTTCGATTAGTTTGAAATAATCAATACCGTCTTGGTTATGGAGCGTCATTTACGCTCGCTCAGCTGCCGCCTGTGTCCGCTGTATCCAAAACGTGGCCTAAACACAGCCGTGTTGGAGGCAATTTTACGCCTGCTGAGCTCAACTTAACAACAAGAAAGCTCAACAAGGCTCTCAACTTAGGAAATCGCTACGTCTACAATACCTAAGTCCATTTCAAGCGTCAATAATTTCTATTGAGAGGGTTGAAGAATAGAATCCGTACATCAAGGTTGGTATAAAGTTTTTCTTTTTCTCTTGTACTATATAGTTACGTAAATACATTATAGCTACATAAATATTATTCTTTAATACCTATGTGCTAGTTAGTGTATTTGGTTTTAGGAAATGGTTTTTAGGGTTCCGTAAAACGTAAAAACGGAACCCTTATAGATTCGTCATGTCTGTCTGTCTGTCTGTCTGTCCGTCCGTATGTCACAGCCACTTTTTGCCGAAACTATGAGAACTACACTGTTCTAACTTGGTAAGTAGATGTATTCTGTGAACCGCATTAAGATTTTTACAAAAGTTTTTAAAAAAAACAAAAATTAGGGGTGCCCCCCATACTGAGAACTGAAGCTCAAAAATTTTTTTTTCATCAAACCTACACGTGTGGGGTGTTTATCGATAGGTCTTAAAAAATGATGTTGAGGTTTCTAATAGAATTTTTGTCTACACTGAATAACTTGCGCGAGAGACGATTCCAAAGTGGTAAAATGTGTGTGTTTTTTCATTCTCTAACTTCTAAAGTAAGAGAATGAAAAAACTAAAAAAAATGTATGACGTACATTACCATGAAAACTACCAACGAAAATTTTTTTTGAACTCGATCTGATGAGTAGTTTTTTTTAGCACGTCATAAATACACTATTATTAAAACTTCGATCAAAGTTACAACGAACTACAAGAACTATGTGTGCTATGTATATTATGTTACTTGCTGGAACGGAACCCTTCATGGGCGAGTCCAACTCGCACTTGGCTACTTTATTCTTAATACGATAGTGATGTGGAACGAGCAAGACATGCACCTGTTGGTAGCCTGTTGGTTCATATCTGCCAATAAAAACACAGCCCCTCGGAACTGTTAGAACACGAACTGTCACCTTATATAAGGTGGTTTATCTCATTTCATTATTTCTTTGGAAACATACATTAACTTTTAAACCGAAACAATAATTAAGAATATGTGTAAGTATTAAGTATCTATGGTATGATTATGGAAATACATTTTGATTAAATGCCGGATCTATGTCGTTTTAGTTTGCACACCTGTTTTTAGGGTTCCGTAAAACGTAAAAACGGAACCCTTATAGATTCGTCATGTCTGTCTGTCTGTCCGTCCGTATGTCACAGCCACTTTTTGCCGAAACTATGAGAACTACACTGTTGAAACTTGGTAAGTAGATGTATTCTGTGAACCGCATTAAGATTTTTACAAAGAAATTAAAAAAAAAGAAAAATTAGGGTTGCTCACCATACTGAGAACTGAAACTCAATTTTTTTTTAAATCAAACCTTCATGTGTGGGGTGTTTATCGATAGGTCTTCAAAAATAATGTTGAGGTTTCTAATTTTTTTTGTCTACACTGAATATTTTGCGCGAGAGACACTTCCAAAGTGGTAAAATGTGTTTGTCCCCCCCCCCCTCTAACTTCAAAAGTAAGAGAATGAAAAAAATATATGATGTACATTACCATGCAAACTACCAACGAAAATTAGTTTGAACTCGATTTGATGAGTAGTTTTTATTTAGTACGTCATAAATACACTATTATTAAAACTTCGATCAAAGTTACAACGAACTACAAGAACTATGTGTACTATGTATATTATGTTACTTGCTGCAACGGAACCCTTCATGGGCGAGTCCAACTCGCACTTGGCCACTTTATTCATATTTATCACGCCTGGCATAAATATATTTCGGTGACAAGGCTGCCTATCTATATTATCTATTCTATGCTATCACACTCGTTTTTAAGTTTATTGTTATTTTTTTTAAGAAAGGAGTTCTGTAAATTTTGCTGTTGATATGTGAATAAACTTCAATAAGTTTCGTTATTAATACCACAGCAGTGTCGCAGCGTAAAATCATTATTTTATACAAACGACACAGACGAAACCGCAAGAAGACGATAGCATTACATTTTATCTATTCTTACGGAGACGGAGCTATATCCGTTCTATACAGTCTAGACGTCCTCTGAGGCTCGGAAGATTTATCTCAGCCTTCAGGAGCAGAGGCGGGATCGTAATTGTGTTAGGCCTTCGTTTTGCACTGGCCTATTATATCCCACACTAGCTGTTCTCGTGGGTTTGCGCGCGTTTCAAAGTATTTTTATTTTATTTCACAGAATTCTGTTTATTTGCCTCAAGCAAGAGCCTAAGTTATGCATTAGAACATCAGTTATCGAGTAATGAAAGATCCGTCATAATAAATCCAGTCGAGTCGGAAATTAGCTTAAACAAACAGAGATACAGATGGAAAGACAGACAGTACAAAATTGTAAATAAAGTAGCCAAGTGTGAGTTGGACTCACCCATGAAGGGTTCCGTTCCAGCAAGTAACATAATATACATAGTTCTTGTAGTTCGTTGTAACTTTGATCGAAGTTTTAATAATAGTGTATTTATGACGTACTAAAAAAAACTACTCATCAGATCGAGTTCAAACTAATTTTCGTTGGTAGTTTTCATGGTAATGTACATCATATATTTTTTTTAGTTTTTTCATTCTCTTACTTTAGAAGTTAGAGGGGGGGGGGGACACACATTTTACCACTTTGGAAGCGTCTCTCGCGCAAGTTATTCAGTGTAGACAAAAATTGTATTAGCAACCTCAACATCATTTTTTAAGACCTATTGATAGACACGCCACACGGGTAGGTTTGATGAAAAAAAAATTTTTGAGCGTCAGTTCTCAGTATGGGGGGCACCCCTAATTTTTGTTTTTTAAAAAAACTTTTGTAAAAATCTTAATGCGGTTTACAGAATACATCTACTTACCAAGTTTCAACAGTGTAGTTCTCATAGTTTCGGCAAAAAGTGGCTGTGACATACGGACGGACAGACAGACAGACAGACAGACATGACGAATCTATAAGGGTTCCGTTTTTACGTTTAACCCTAAAAAGAAACATTATTTGGTAAAAGTACCGTCTATGTCTATGTTCTTATAATTTTTAAAAAGTGATAATTTAAATTTTATTTATATTATGTAGTTATTTGAACGGCATAGAAGCACCGATATAAATCAATCGATTTATAGCGATGCATAGAAGACAGAGTAGGTAACTGTCAGCACAATTCTTAATAATTTAATTTACTTCGAAAAAATAAAAGCCGACTGAAATTTAAAATTAAACTGAGACATTCGACTAAATTTCATATTTTTGGTGAAATCAGGTACCTACGTAAGTACGGTGTAAAAGTAAGAAAATTTAAATTTTTTGTTGATTTAAAAAAAAAACTTTTTCATATAAGTAGAGGGTGTCTCAGTAAGAGTAGGTACACTTTTTCATTTTAAAATAAAAACAAATATTTTATGACAGAGTTGTGATATTTTTATTGTATTGTAAAGAAGACAAGTTCCGATTAAGTATGGAATAAAATATCCGGCAAATGACCCCCACGGCTCCGATGACAGGCCATTACTCTTTTCATGAAATTTTCCATGACTTCATTTTCAAAGTCATTTTCTCCGATGAAGCGCATTTCCATATAGACTACAGGCCCGTGAACAAAATTTACGTAGTAAATGAACCACCACAGTAAATGATGATAGAAGGGTATAAAGTAATAAGATTCAGCACTATGCCGTCACTTGTAAGCTGTCCGACTGGGTACAGTCGAAGAGGGGGTGTTGCAACACTCGATAATTTCTCCTTGTCGCATGATTTTTGTACGGCGTTGCGAAATAATGGATGGAATGAAAAAGTACACTCTTACTGAGACACCCTTTATTATTAATTATATAATCTACATTATCAGTGTCTCGCGATTTTACCCGCATAGTTTACGCTTTCGTTATTTACTCGCGATAAAAAATAGTATCTATGCTAACCAGACAGTAATCTGTGTTCCTAATTACAACGCAATTATTTCAGCCGATCCGACGTGATTGAGCAACAAACATCCAAACTATTAATTTTTATAACATACATCATCGACATGTATTAATTACTAGCAGCACCCACCGGGTTTACCAGCGTGGTCCCCATTCCCGATATTTTCTTGGGATAACAAGTAGCCTATGTGACTATCTGTTATTCCAGATTATAATCTAACTGTGTTCCAAATTTCAACCCTATCGACGACGTGATTGAGCAACAAATATCCAGACATTCAAACTTTCACATCCTACTAATATTATAAATGTCAATGTTTGGATATTTGGATGTGTGTTGCTCAATCACGTCGTAACGTATGAACGGATCGGGCTGAAATTTGGAACACAGATAGGTTATATTCTGGAATAACACACTAGGCTACTTTTTATCCCGGGAAAATAACGGTAGCGGGAACTACGAGGGTAAACCCGGGGAGCGGTGCTAGTTTATAATATTAGTAGGATTCTAATGCAAAAGTACTATAAATAAATTAAAAGAAATGCATTAGTGTAATAACTAATACTCTGCTCCATTGTAAGACCCAATTTATTCCACTCTCTGTGAAAGTCTTATCAAAGGGACTGTATAAATGAAATCATTCGAGCCCGGCTTATTCTTGCACAGTCGAGATTACATTCATCCCTTTCACTCTTCTGATAGTTCTGATGAGAGAGATAGGAAGCGAGATAGTCCCGAACCTGGGAAAATCATCCGAGATTCGGGACAATAGATAATTTCCAGAGACAAACGGATAGAACGGAAGGAAGATGACAAATGAAGGAACGTAAAAAGGTGGGAAATTTGAGGATGAAAGCTATTCGGAATAATTTGTGAGATTGTCCGGTTGCCTTTTGCGAAATTTTGATCGACTTTTACGTGGTACGTATACTGATAGTGGATGTGCTATTTCTAGGATTAGGGATTCATGTGTGTTAAACTCAGCGTCACATTAAAATGTAAGTCCTCAGTAAGAGAATTTATTGTAATTCATTTGAGATATTCTTTTTTTTTTTAACTATAATAGGTTCGCACTTGACCACCATCTCGCCTGATGTTAAGCGAGGATGCGATCTACGATGGAACGTGCTTACCTAGTAGAAACCGATTCACTCTCGATTTGAAGACACCAAGATTGTAACTATCAGGAAAAACCCACTCAGGCAACGCATTCCACAACCTAGACGTTCTTATCACAAACGTGGAGTCAAATCTCTTCGTTCGTCTTTTTCGAACATCAACTATGAAACGATGTCGCTTTTTTGAGATTCCGATAGAAGAAAGGGCAACGTGGTATTAGATCATGCAGATCATTTGCACACTCTCCGAACTGTATCCGATAAAAACCCGATAAGCTAGCAATCTTGCGGCGATGATCTTACCTATATCACAAATCCGTTTTTAACAATATAGCGTATCTTGTATGTTTGTAAATTTCTTTATTCCCACGTATCTTCCAAACGGCTGGACGGATTTTGACGATTCAGATATCGTTACATTTGTCTCAATTACCCAAGTGTCCTTAGATAGATATTAAATAAAAAAATCAATATAGCCGATTTTTGAGGCAAAATTGTGAGTAGTTGAAAAAAAAAATTATCTAGCATATCGAGTAGGGTATCAAAATACAGAGAATTTAAAGAGCATTACAAATATGTAAATATGTTGTGTAGTTAAATGCCATTTAGAATAATTTCAAGCATTTTAATTCAATCAACAGTGTTTTTCTTACGTGTTGTTTTTTAGTCGGGTTTTATAATTTTTTTAATTATTCTTGTTTCCTAAATAAATATGTGCCAATGATTTTTTTTAAATAAACCGTGACGAGACCAGCAAGGTCATGTGCCTGATGGTAAGATATATTCAAAGGATAATTTAAGAAATTACAGGGCATAGAATGAAAACATCTTATACCTCAGGGTGACGAGCGCAGTGCAGAGCTAGGTAATGATTTAGACTCTACATGTTGCAGTATAAGTATAGTATATAAGTTACGGCGGTCTAGTCGGGAGAACGGCGGCTGCCGATCCGGAGACCCCGGGTTCAAACCCCACACCCACCACTGTCTTTTCGAAGTCATGTGCGTAATGCCGCTAACTTAAAACGGTGAAGGAAAACATCGTGAGGAAACCGACATGTACCTAAAATCTTTCGAAGTCATGTGTCATCCGCCAACCCGCACTGGGCCAGCGTGGTGGATTATGGCCTTAACTCTCTCCTTGCGAGAGAAGGCCCCGAGTCCCAGCAGTGGGAACGTTTAGTGGGCTGTTGATGTTGATGTTGCAATAGTTACATTACATTACATACAGCAAAGTGACGCTGTTATGGGCAAGCATGTTGCTTACCATTAGAGAGGTGTCCTGTTTGTCTCGTCCCTCTTTACCTACTAGGTTTACAAAAAAGAGACCGTGGTATTTGCATAAATCTAACAGGATGCTTATGCAATTTTTATTTATGCATTTATTTATACAACCAAACCATCGAAAATCCGATTAAAAAAGCACTCAATACGATACAGCTCGAATAAAAATGGACATCCATTGAAATTTAGCTCACGCGCTTCCAATTTTCCAGAATATGGGGCATTCCCGTCACGCGTCACATAACATAAGGCTTCTGGGGTTTTGTGAGGCTCGAAAACGTCGAAAATGTTGCAGATATTTGCGACGGAAGGATTGTACTTATTTATTTATGTGCACACGAGAATAAACAAATATATTACATAGGTATTCAATGAATGTAAAGGAATAAAATACGATTTACTCATTAAAAAGATGATTTAATATTGAGCGCAACATAAACAGGCTACTACTACAACCTATGCGTTTTTTTATTTATTTATAGTGTAATGTGTACGAGACGAGCAGAACATGTGCCTGATGGTAAAACAACATGCCTGTCACATAACAGCACAGTGACACACAGCTATTGGAACATAGAGTCCAAATCTTTTTTTTTTAAATAAAGAGTGACGAGACAAGCAGGACATTTACCTGATGGTAAGCAACATGCTTGCCGCATAATAGCACAGTGGCACGCAGCTATTGGAGCATGAAGAGTCCAAATCATTACCTAGCACTGCACTCGTCACCCAGAGATCTAAGATGTTATACCTCTAAGCCCTGTAATTTCACTGGAAACATTGCCCTTCAAACCGGAACACAGTAATGTTTGCATATTACTGCTTGGCGGTAGAATAACTAGCAAAGGTATGGTACTTCCCCAGGCGGACTCTGCTAAGAGTCCTACCTATCATTACAAGCAATGCTCTACGCTTGTCACCCAGAGATATAATAATATGTTTAATACCGTCAACCGCGCTTTGTGGATACGAGTATTGGCCAAGGGGGAAATAATTTCTCGGTTTTGATTACGCGTTTGCTGTTATCGCACAAACAGGAGGTGTGTTTCATCGCGTGCACTTTAAGAATCTATTTTGGAATTAATTTGTCGGTTTCTTGACTTATCCTCCATCGTCATAAAGATCTAGAATAAGATTGTGATTGCTATCAATATTACATTATTAGATTAATTCATTCAAAGGAATGTAAATAGCTTGTATTATCTTTACTTTACTTGCTTTTGGAAGTAATCGGTGTTTAGCGAAAATACTGTTATTTTTAGCACGAAGAAATGTTGGTTCTTTATGTGTTCGTATTGTGTTGTATTACTTATGAAAAATTCAGAAATTCCAGTCCAACAAGCGGTGACCTTATTGCTGACAGTTATTTCTGCCAGCCAACAATTTACATCAACACAAATATAGCAGTAATGTGGTCTGGTTTGAAGGGTAATGCCCAGAGAAATAACAGGCCATAGAGATAAAATAAATCATCTTAGATATCTGGGTGACGAGCGTGACGTGCTAGGTAATGGTTTGGATTTGTCATGTTCTGATAGCTGCGTGACTCTGTGATGTTATGGGCAGACGTGTTGTTTACCATCAGGCACATGTCCTGATCGTCCCATCGTTCTATTATATGAAAAACATCAAGATATTATAAAATAGCACAAAAGCGAAGAACGGGTACCCAGAGCAATAGGGAGGATACCGTTGTCAAATACCTTAAATCGATGAACTATGCTAGGAATGTGAATACTGTATGTATGTACCTATGTATAGTGAATGAACGGAACTGCAAACCCATTTCGTGGGAACCAATTTCGCATAACTAATGCGAAAGTTTCAGGCACATCCTGAAAACGCAACGCACAGAATACGTGAGAGTAACTTCGTAACGTGGCACAGAAAAAGTCGGACGCAGTAGGTGAAGTGGATCGTTGTCAAAGTTGAAATGGGTTGCGGTCAAACGTAGAAAGTACTTGAAACATTGCAATCTCATACGCTTCACTTTTTAAGTTTATGGGATTGCAACTTTTCTCGGAATTTCCATTACGTACCTAATTACATGACGTATATAGTTGAGTATGTGAGTTGTATTGCGTTTTTTAATGTTTTTGTGTCATAACAATAATGAAGGCGTCTGCGTAAACAATATAATATTTTAAAATATGCAATTAATGTAAATACTTTTAAATGAGCCTTTACACACTACGTGAAAAACTGTACCGAGCGCCATGCAATAGAGCTTCCAAAAGTAAGTTTGATTTTTCGAGCCTTTTAAGAGCACACAATAAAGACTAGCTAGGTTCAATTAAGGATATGTAAAGTAGGATGTTATGCGTAAAAAGACCGTTATAAGTGATACCTAAAATCGTTTAATATAAAGTTTGTATACATCATATATAGATAACACTGCTGTAAGCGACAGGCTTGCTGTTTACCATCAGAATCACGTTTTGCTCGCCCTGTTACTCACTGGAAGCTCTCAAAAAATAAATATATTTTTCCCGTCTTTACTACATTTTTCATTCGTGCTCCGTTCTTATTAATAGTAGCCTAATATTATATAGTCTATGGCCTTTCTCGATCAATGGACTATCTAACAAAATAATATGTTTTCAGTTGCAATTAGTGGTTCCTGAGATTAGTACGTTCAAACAAACAAACTCTTTTGCTTCATAATATTGGCATAGATTGGATTGATAGAGCAAAATTACCAACATAGCAAGTTTGCACACTGCAATACTCACTCTGTGTAGTATCGGAACAATAAACAGAGTGTTGTTTGTGTGTTCGCGTGTTTACGGCGGCTTGACGAGCGTTTGACGCCATCTGGATAGTGTAGCTCGTGGGCGGGCTATTGTGAAGTGGACTTAGCGGTCTATCTGCAGGGCTGCCACCTCATAAACCACCCACCGAAACTGCATTAGATCTTTTTTTATATTAAAGAGTGACGAGACGATCAGGACATGTGCCTGATGGTAAGCAACATGCCTGCCACAGCACAGTGACACACAGCTATTGAAACATGAAGAGTCCAAATCGTTACTTAGCACTGCACTGCGCTCGTCACCCAGAGATCTAAGATATGATATCTCTAAGCCCAGTAATTTCTCTGGAAACATTGCTCTTCAAACCGGAACATGGTAACACTTACACATTACTGCTTGGCGGTAGAATAACTGGCAAAGGTGTGGTAATTCCCCAGATGGACTCTGCCAAGAGTCCTACCACTACTAACTTACAACTAACTACTAAGATTACCCGTACCCTAACCGTGAGGTAGACGGATTCTGTAGAGGAGACCACGAATCGGTAAACGCACATAGATACTTCGATAGACTAACTCTTTATTGCACTTAGTTTAAAATAAAATACATATAAAACTAAAATGAAAGTAGCAATGGGCGACTTAATCACTTTTAGCGATATCTTCCAGACAAACGTATTGTAGAACGTCCTGTCCGGACGGTCTGATAATATTTTGTGAGGGACCTTTCAAAAGACGAAAAATATTTCTTAATAGATAGAAACTCACTACTTTTTCTATATCTGAGTAGGTAAGTAAATTCTGAATTAAAGTCCTGTTTATTACATTTAAAAGTAGGTCGAATTTGGATTGATGGCAACCCTAGTAATATGAGACTACATTCAGTTAAGCGGCTTTGCTTCTAATTTTGCAGAATTTTCACTATTTATGTAGTTGTTATGCCAGATTCTTCAAATACTTCCTGATATTATTAATGCGCATGTTTGGTTGTTTACTTCTATTGGCTAATATAAAACTTGGTGTAACTTTTTTAAACCGAATTCAATAAAGGAGAAGGTTTGTTAGGTTTGTTGGTTCTATAGATTTTACTGAAATCGGTAAGGTAGTTTTTGAAATTTGAACAAAAACTAAAATTTACTTTCATATACATCGATGACTCGATGAACTTGGTCGAGTGTCTATTTAAATATAAAATTTATTAAATTGAAGCCGGTTTTTGTATATTTCGGAGAAAATAAGTTATTTTCCAATATCAACACTAGGTTTACAATAGGGTACAATCCTCAAAAAAACTAAGTAGCCCGTTAGTTAGATTGCCAAAAAATATTGTACACGTATTTTTTCTTTTGTTTCACAAACAAAAAATGACGAAGATACAGCGCTTCGAAGTTTCGTGTGACGTCACTTGTGAGTACGATTTTTACTCACGAGTGACGTCGCGACCCCCCACTCTCGAAGTTTGATGGTCTATATCTTTGACGATGTTTAATATTATGAAAAAACAAAAACTACGTGTCCAATATTTTTCCATGATCTAGCTGACGGACTAATTAGGATGGTGTATTTTTGACCCAGTCCGGTACCCTATTGAACACTATACAACAATAAAACAAGTAAAAAAACTGATTCTTTAAAATTTGTGTCAAAGAGACAGATATTTTTTCTGTTTCAATTTTGATCTTTAATAATTGTTTTCACCGCCCAAAATATCTACATCAATCTTCTTGTTTGACGGTATATCGTTGATACGTGACATTGGCGGAATTGTGAGGCTAAACCACAATAAGAGCATAAATCAAGAGTTGAAGTTAATCATTGTTTTATCAATAGTTTAATTGCAACGAAGTTCCTTAGATTAGATATGGAAGCTTGGATTAGATAGGGATGTTTGTTGCGCGACCGAATTGAAAAAAATAAGGGACTAATACCGTAAGAAAAATGTATAACGGAAGTGACCCGTAGAAACTGCCCGTGACCAGTGTTGTCAACTTAATTTTTCAGAGGATCCTACCATAGTGTCTCATGACACCACACCTTTTTTTTGTTAAATTTTAAATTCGATACGAAAACTTTAAGTATTGAAATTTAAGTCCCTGTGCCTTTGAGTATGGAAGTAGGGAAATTTAAATATACGAGTGACATCACCAATTACTTTTTTTATCGCGCGTAGGTCCCCCTTTGACCACCAACTCGTCTGATGGTAAGTGACGGTGTGGTCGAAGATGACGTACGCTGACCAAGAAAATACTTTATTCACTCTCACCTTGAAAAGTTCTAGATTGTATCTAGGGAACAAGGAGGCCTGTAATTTATTCCACTCTAAAGCTCAACGTATGAGGAAAGTGAACTCAAACCGTTTTGTGCGAATTTTTGGAATGTCCAATTGGAGTGTAGGGGTGGTAGTGGGTCGACATACGACTTGTCCTGTAGTGGCTGTAGTCATGCAACAGCTTATTAGCTTTTTTTGTGATATCAGTGAATCGACGACAACAGTGAAGGAAAAATATCTATAATATATATAATATAATATGTTTCTAGAAAGACATCTTTCGAGGATATAAGTCTCATATACCCGCACTTGGCCAGCGTGGAGAAATATGGCATTGATCTTATGAGAGAAGGTCTTGAGCCCCAGCAGTGACAGGAACATAAAGCAGGGCTGCATATGCTTTTGCATTAACTATAACCAATTAATAATATAACCGTGTTCCGGTTTGAAGGGCAATGTTTCCAGAGAAATTACAGGGCTATAACAACTTAGATCTCTGGGTGACAAGCGCAGTGCAGTGCTAGGTAATGATTTGGACTCTTCATGTTCCAATAGCTGTGTGTCACTGTGCTGTTATGTGGCAGGCATGTTGCTTACCATCAGGCATATATCATGCTCGTCTCGTCACACTTTCTTAAAAAAAACATAGTAAAAACAGCCCACTAAATACTCCCACTGCTGGGACTCGGTGTTTCTCTCGTAAGGAGAGAGTTAAGGCTATAATCCTCCAGGCTGATGCGGGTTGGTGGTTGACACATGACCTTGAAAGCTTTTTAAACTTTTAGTTTATTTTTTTAATTTTGGCGATTATAACCCTAAACAACTAGTTTTTGAAAATTTTTCTTATGCCGTTTATAAAGTAGACTAAATTTGCTACAATATGATACGCAGATTTGTCTCTGTACACCCAATAGTTTCTGAGAATAAGTCTTTCAAAGTTTATAATTATTTTCGAACTTGCAATTTTTTTCAATATTTCAAATCCCACTTGACCATTTCATGGCACAGTTACTGCACTTTTTAACCCCCTACCAAAAAAAGGGGTGTTATAAGTTTGACGTCGAAGTCGTGTCTGTCTGTCAGACAGACAGACATACAGGTATGTCTTTCTGTGGGTGTGTCAGGCTATGGCACCGTAAAGCTCAAGCGGATGGGCCGATTTCTATGCGGTTTTTTTTTTGAAGGTTAATTTCTGTGTTGAAAAATTGCGAAGTTCGAAAAAAAGTATTAACTTTGAAAGACTTGTTCTCAGAAACTATTGGGTGTACAGAGACAATTCTAGTATCATATTGTAGCAAATTAAGTCTACTTTTTAAACGTCATATGAAAGTTTATTCACAAACTAGTCGTTTAGGGATTTTTCGCGGTTTTTTCGATTTTTGACAAAGTTGCGTTCGGCGCTCGAGGTCACAAACCTGGATTTATCATTAGGCCAACATCATAAACAAGTCTTCAACAAATCAGATCTACCGGATATAACGCATACTAACTACTCCATACTTTCAGGCGACAAAGTTACTGGACAATAAGTTATATAGTCTACTAGCGGCCCATTCCGGCTGCGCTCGGATATTGTCATTTAAAGACTATTAATCGAAAAAAAAACTATCCTATCTCTCAAGTTCGACCAGACTGCTCACGGTGTGCCAATTTAATTTAAAATGGGTTAAGTAGTTTAGGAATCCATCGCGGACAAACATCGTGACAGGAGATTTATATATATTAAGATAAGATTATGCACCATTTGTTTGATACTTAAAACTTACGATGAATAACAACGATCAACATTAGTAATCAGTATATTGTTAATTTTGTATTATTGAGACCATTAAAAACTATCCTGTCTCTTAAATTGGACCAAATTACACATAAATGCACACTTTCGTAAATATCGGTTGAATTGGTTAAGCGATTGCCAGAAACAATTTTGTAGTGGTAGGACTCTTGGCAGAGTCCGCCTGGGGAAGTAGCCTTTACCAGTTATTCTACCGCCAAGCAGTAGAGTGACGAGTGCAGTGCTAGATAATGATGGACTCTTTAATGTTCCAATAGTTGTGTGTCACTGTGCTGTTATGCGGCAGGCATGTTGCTTTCCATCAAGCACATGTCCTACTCGTCTCGTCGCTCTATAATATAAATAAATAAAAACAAGCATTATTGCACTGGATTTTATACAAATATTAAGATTGGCCAAACACGCGAATTAATTGTTAAAGATAGCACTGGCACTCGGTTAATACAATTGTTATATCCTGCTCAATGTAACTATGCTTGATATGACACAACTGCCAACTACGAGTACAATAAAACACTAGAAAAACATCTTCACAAGCAATTGTAGCTTAATACCCCGTTTACATGATTCCAGTCCAGCGACCGAATCCAGCGCTGGATTGCTTACTGGAATAATGGAAACCGGCACTGGAATGCATCAATCCAGTGCCAAAGCATTCCAGTGCCGGTTTACATTATTCTATATATTATGGATTGCTTGCTGGAATAATGTAAACCTGCACTGGAAAGCATCAATCCAGTGCCAATGCATTCCAGTGCCGGTTTTGATTATTCCAGTAAGCAATCCAGCGCTGGATTCGGTCGCTGGACTGGAATCATGTAAACGGGGTATTATATCAATCCATTTCCCAACCCAAATTTAATTTAATCAACTACGTAAACCCATAACTGTCCTGTCATTTCATTCTCTGATCAAAACTCGCAAAATCAGAAAGATAATCAGGCCACTTTCTCGTTTTCATCCCAATCAAACTGGTCCTCGGTTTAAAATTTCATCGGGTTTCATACGAAATCTTCAATTTAATTTTTGTAATCCAAGGCAAAGGAACTCTTGGTTTTTGCGATATTGTAAAATTTCCTCGGCATTATCTTGTTACATTTAAGACGGGGTATTAACCGTTCAGGGTCGCATCGAGTGTTCTTAATTGGGGGCTGAATCTAATTACGTTGTAATTTGAAGATTGGTTCGATTCTTTTCGTATCGGTAGCAAATATATACAAACATTTGCAGTCATATAAAAGTAAACACGTATAACTTGAACTTGAATTTTAGTTGTAGTATTGCGACAGATAGGTATACAATTATTAAGCGTTGGTAACGCGAACTGACAAGATTTCATCCATTTAAAAAGCGTCACGTACGTGCTACCGCTCTGACTCCGAGGAAAACATCGTAAGGGAACTGACATGTTCCAAGAATCTTTCGGGATCATAATATATCATCTGCCAACTTGCACTGGGCCAATGGCAGATTATGGTTTTGATTATCTCCTTGCTAGATAAGGTTCCGACGTTCCGAGGTTTTAATCCCAGCAGTGGGAACTTTTAGTGGGGTGCTTATACTAAAGTATTTTTGTAAGCTTATTTTTGGTCAGAAAAAAAATTATAAGTCATTTTAATTACTACCCGACCGGGCTTAAATAAACGTTTTGAAATCAGATAACCTAACTCACTGTGAAGGCTAGGGTGTTTAACATCGACAGAAAAAAACGTTGCACAGCTAAAATCAATATATAAAAAATTGGCAGTCATAGGAACTGCCGATAGAAGTGAAAACTTGCTGTTGCCCTGGTACTGGTACCTAGGGGCAAACGCAATTCTTTTATATTTCTGTTGTCCTGGTATCTGGAGATGAACGCTTGGCTGTTGGAGGTACTAATCGAAACTATTTACTGTTTCTGTTGCCCTGGTACCTACCTGGCCGTTTTTACCGAGTTTACCCGAAGATTTCATATCCGATTCGATCCATTATCATATCCAAGCGTGACGATTGATGAATCCATTTCACAGCCCACGAAAATTCTGTCTATAGCGCGCCTAAAGAAGTTTTCACTTCAAAAATCCAGAGTCATGCTGTTTGTTCGCAGTGATCTCATCACCAAGTCTACCGATATTCGCGAGAGTTGACATTTATGTTTAATTTGGTCCAACGTAAGAGATAGGTTCGTTTTATTTATAGTATTTCGTTCTATGGTCCATATATGTCAGAGCAAAGCCGGAACGGGCCGCCAGCTATAGGTACATAAACACATCAGATATTTCACTCAAATACTCTCTCATGTTCCGAAAACAAAATATCCAATCAATTTGACTTGTTGAAAAAGTCTAACGACAAACAAGATGAATGAGTTAAGTTCTGAAAGAAATACCATGAAAAATAGATCACGCCATGAGCAGGCCTTATCAATAACCTGTTATTTCCGCTTCTCTCACAATTCGGGTCCATTTGCTCCACCTGCTTCGATTCACCATTCATCTTTTACGATGAACTATTAAGAAGTTAACTTCTCTAAAATATAGAAGACTAGCGGCCCGCTCCGGCTTCGCTCGAATAATAACCTAGATATCAACTGCAGCGCCATCTGCCGGGCTAATTTGTAAATCTAAACCTTCCAGGGCCCTACCCAAACGTATACAAAAAAAAATCATTCCAATCGGTCGAGCCGTTTAGGAGGAGTTCAATAACAACGAAAAGTGGCATTGATTTTTATATTGTATATAGAAGATAAAGATTTGAGAATTTACAAGATAAAGTCTCTGAATATATCGTGGATATTTTATAAATGAAAACTTCCTTTGTCGTACCACACAATTTATCGTGGGCTGTGAATGAAGGTCATCGTCACGCTTGGAAAAGAAATGTTCGGGTGAATTCGGGATCGCCGAGTGTGCCCGAGTGAAAAAGAAACAGTCAGCTGCTGCTCTTTATACCCAAGTTTACATTACTCCAGTCCAGCGATCGAATCCAGCGCTGGATTGCTTACTGGAATAATGTTAACCGGCACTGAAAAGCATTGGTACTGGATTGATGCTTTTCAGTGCAGGTTTCCATTTTTCCAATAAGCAATCCAGCGCTGGATTCGATCGGTGGACTGGAATAATGTAAACCGGGTATAATGTAATAAACTGGCACTGGAAAGCACTGCTACTCGATTAATGCTTTCCAGTGCCGGTTTACATTACTCCTGTAAGCGATCCAGCGCTGGATTCGGTCGCTGGACTGGAATAATGTAAAACGGGTATTACTGCTGTGTCGCTGTGTTTCCTATATTCAATTTAAGACGTTCCATTTTAATGTATTTTATTTTTTTATTCTCTCACACCTATTTACGACCTCTTGTCTTATCCCTTTCACACAGTATTTAATTCAGCTTACTCTTTCATACTTACACTTGTCTCGCATCTATGCTTCTTTCTATCAGTCTTTCAAAAATTTAAATCTGTAGTTTTTTCTTCAGAGAAATATAAATGATTATCCATTAAAAGATAATAATGAAGTTTAGCAACTGTTTTTCCAACATTTGAACTTACTAGATACCTGTCGGCAAAAGCTATTTGTCCGTCAATCTAAAACTAATACCCCAAGACAAATGCTCCCTCCTATCAAATACATGTTACATAAATCTTGTCCCTGCCCTAATATTTCCATCGTTTCCTCCACTTAGATTTCCATTAGTTTGATTTGATAACTGTATGTAAATAAATAAACATCATTTCAGTTTCAATTCGAATAAATGTTACGTTATCTTTGTTTATCGATATTATTAGTTCAAGGTTTGAAAGGTTTTTGTTCTGATAGACTTACGTTCTGTGTGTATAGTTACGACTGGTTTAGTCGGAAGAACGGCATCCGATCCGGAAACCTTGCTTTGTATCCCTCGCGCACCACTGTCTTTCCGAAGTCATGTGCGTAAGGCTGCTAACTTAAAAACGGTGAAGGAAAACATCGTGAAGACACCCGCATGCTCCTCGAATCTTTCGAGATCATTTAAGAACCAGCACTGAGATAGCATGGTGGATTATGGCCTAACTTTCGTAGCGAGAGAACGCCCCGAGTCCCAGCAGTGGGACTATTTAGTCCGCTGTCCGTACTGGTGGTGGGACCCTTTGCATAGTCCGGCTGACGCATGTCTTCGAAAGATGCAGGTCATGGCATTTCTTTCACCATCTAATTCAGTGGTGATGAGATCAATACATCTCAATGTACTTGAAAAATACTCGGGCAGGATTCAAAACTATGGCCTCACGATTTGTCACAACAGATGTTATACTTACTGTCACCACGGGCTTTTTTCCACCATACACTAAGTAGGCATCACTTAAAACAAAAACATGAAATAGATATCAATTTATTTACCTAAGTATCTCTTTTTAACATACTTCGAACAAGGCTCTCAATTCGGTTGCATGTTTGTTTATGTATTTAACACGATAGTTCTGCCAATTGTTAATCGATTTTGATGATTCTTTTGTGTCTGATAGATTAAGTTTAATTGGTGTATTATTCCCATATAAATCTTATCAAAATCGGTTGAACGGTTTTCGAAAAATTATCAATTTTAAATCAAATTAAACTTCGATGACATACTTATTAAATTATTCCGAAACCTTGACGACTCATTGGAGCAGTGTGTTTCGTTGACCTATCCATAGTATCTGGCGTCACAGATTTAGTTACTGAGTTGAGGGCGTGAGTTTAATTTATAAACTGAAATTGCTTGTTTGGTTTTTTAGAAATTAACATTGCATGCTATATTCTATGTTCTGACCAAAGCTACATTTCTTAGTCTTAAACAACGCAAGATTCTACCACAATACCAACCCGACTTCAAATGTCAGGAGCCCCCTCGAAATATGAGCCAACTTCCTTCGCGACACTCACTCGCTCACTCCACCTCTGACGTCGTTAATCTTCAACATGTCTTGCTTCCCGCTATTTATTTTCTCCCAGAACAATGAAACTTTGTTCTAAATTTTATGAAGATGCCGGAAAATATGGAAAGAATTTAGCGAATGTACCTACCTTCGTGGAACTTTTCTGACCTGTTTTTAAGGTTATGTTTATTAGCATACATGGATGCATTTTTATTGCTTCGTTACTAAAAATGTGTCTATTGATTTATATGGAACTGGTCATAACATTTTAACTAAATCCTACTATTATTATAAATGCAAAGGTTTGAACGTTTCTTTTCAATCGTGTCGTACAGTCTGAATGGGTCGGGTTGAAATTTAGAACATATCTATGTTGGAACACATCATAGTTAGGAATAACTAAGCTACTTTTTATTGCGATGAAATTACGCCAACGTGAATTACGCCCGGCTCTGCTAGTTTTCTATAAATTAATGTCTTCTCATCATACTTAAACTCTATCAACACTTTCAAATAACTTGATATCAAAGACTTTTTAATAAAATTCTATTTTGTTCCAAATATAAAACAACAAAATTGGTCAAATGCTATCAAAATCAAAATCTAAAGTCAACTTACAAATTAATATCAAATAAAAAAGTTCATAAAATACGTAAGTGTAGAAGCAGCATTTACTCATGTATATTAGTCGGTACGTACGTACGTACGGCTGTTAAACTTCGGAAATATACTTATGCCAAAAATTTGTCGTAAACATTTTACGATAATTACAGCAGGAAAAATAAAAATATCGATCACAGTAGGTACTCCAAGAAAAACTCCGTCAGGGGTGCATAAATTACAAGAACCCCCAAATACGCATCTTGCCTTCAGTTACCGGAATCCACGCAATTGAACATAAATATTGCTCCCCACACCTGGCTTTGTACTTAGCTACAACTCACAGAATGCAATAGGCTAGTTTACTAAATTTTAAAAATTGGTTAATAATATAGCTTTATGTTTATATTATTCCGAAACATCTATATTTTTGAAAAAAACTTACATTTACAATATTTATTTTGCATTTCAAAGAATCAAACCAATTTCTGCACAAAAACGCTCCAGACTGTAATGGCGTCTTGAATGACGTCACGCCGTGGCAAACTTATGCGTTTGTGTAAGGACGTTGTCAATGTTTTTAATTTAAAATAAATTCCTCGTATTACAATAACTGCATAGTACCCCAGTGTACAAGCACAAGTATAAATACACCAAACAAATTACACATCTATGTTCTAAACGATCCACAAATACGAAAAAAGTGGCTAACGCTTGCGAGGAGGAATGATGCCCACTAAACCAAGAATGTATTTATGTAAAGATCATTTTAATGTAAGTATTTGACACAGTATAATCTTGGTAATGTAAATGTAAAAAAAAAAACTGATAATTTTGCTCAAGAATAGTGGTAAAACAATAACAAACTATTTGAGTAATGCAGCTGAAGAACAAGTATCCATGACCAAGAATAAGCTAAATAAAAAATAAACTAATATTAGTTCTATGAAAATGTCAAAAACATTAGTAATGTCAAGTGATGTTTAGCACGGCGTGACGTCACATTTTCTGATTGGTGTTCACTGTCACGTGACTCAAAGCCTATTTTTAAAGATTTTCTTTTACAAAAATATTAATAATCTTTACTTATTTTCATAAACTGTTTTATTTTTTAAAATCTGTATATCTTAATCAATAGTAAGAACATCTAATCCATCCGATTCATTCTTAGTGGAAACAAGCCTATTCTATAATTCTCCGTTGTAACGAGTATCGAAGTAAATGGTTCAATCTACAAGAAAGTTATAGAATATTCTGGAAAATAACCTAAAAGTAAATGTTTTTCGGAAAAAAAACGTCACTCCAAATCTAGAGTTATCAATATTTTTCATTACTACGAGTATACATGCCAATTGGGATAACGACAGATTATGGAAAAATATGGGACACTATATTTATTACTACTATATTTATTATATATATTTTTTGCTTTAACAAATTATCAATAATTTACAGAGATATAGATCATCAAACTTCCGGAGTGGAGGGTTGTGACGTCACTCTATACCCGCTTGATACACCGCCTGCTCTTCGCGTTTACAAATTTGGCGGGGAAATGGGTGTCAGGTTACATAAGTGCGGTGTTTATGCTTCGGCATATCAAGTACTGCCTTACTTGTATCCGTTTGAGCCCATTTATTCGAAAAAGCGTTTCAAGACGCTTCTAGCGGTATCGTTTGTTTATAATTAATGCACTTAAAATGTAAACTAACATATTTGATACCTGAGATTTGTTTTGCGATTTCTCAAATTTTCGGTCAGCTATTACATTAATATAATATAATAAGCTATAATTTATAAAGGAGACAGTGGTTTTATGGTTATTTGTCGATAGTTCTTTGTTTACTCTGAATTTACCTGTAAAATAAATGTATCTAATTGTTAAAATCCAACCTCAAATAATGTGTTTGAGAACGTTAGTTTGAGTCAAAGGCAATAATTTGAAGTGGCAAACATAGTAATCAAACGTAATAATTCTATTATTAACTACTATTGTGACTATATTTATGAATGATTTTCTCTTAAACGATCAAAAGATGAAGAATTTGGAAAATTATGGAATAAAGTATCTGTATACTAACTACAAGTCAAGGAAAGAAAAAGACATCCTAACACGTACACGCTCAACATCAGCTCTGTAAATAAAAATCAATACAAGCGGATTTTTTGGAGCTACGAGCAGCCCAGTGATATCAGTGAACCAGCTACAGTTCAGCGAGCCCGGAGCCGTGTTGACAGCCCCCAGGACGTCAGGGATAAGGAGATATCACCAAAAATACCGGACGAACAGCCAAAAATAAAGGTTAGTTTTGATTCAACACCACAAGATCGCGAAGTTGTATTTGGTCAAAAGTCACGTAGTTGATAGCGACCTCTTCGGTATAGAAAACCTCCGTCTGACACGTACTTATCGCTGCACGACCGACCGGCGCCGGTGACTCGACGCACGACACCTCTCTCCGCCAAGTAAAAACATCATCATCATCGCCAACCCTGCGGAAAAACTGACTGCTGGTGACTGGACATCTACTGGACAGCCCGAACACCATCTAAAACGAGCGCGTGCGGAAGAACACTGACAAATTTTAACTTGGAGAAGAAGAAGACGAAGAAGAAAGGGATCAAGCACGAGTAGTATAAGTTTTAGTATAAGAGTGGTACAATTTAAATTTACCTAATTCTGTTAAACAAATTCTGTCATACAAAATGTCCGACATAAACAAGAAAGCCGCCCCCTCCACCTCTGCCTCCTCCGCCTCTGCCCCCGTCATTGCACCAAAACGACCAAGGGTCCTCTCAGTAAGATCTGTAGCGTCGAACCTACACAAGCGAATTTTGAAAAAAAATGTTAAAGCCGGCGGGTCAGAAGTGGTGCAGCCGACGCGGCAACACGGGGAGAGCCCCAGTGAGCCAATAGAGATTCCCGAAGTAGATTCCGGCCGCGTTCAGTCTCTCGGCAATGTGCCGTCGCCGCCACAGTCACAAACAGCTAGTGAGATCTCGGCCCCGGTGACCTCGGTCCCCGAGACGAGCTCAAGACAAATGGCGGCGGTGGACAGAATCGAGAACTGGGAGCAGTGCGGGGTATCACCGCCTAAAGAGCTGAGAACCGATGACGAGACGGACAGCGTGTCCGAGCTGTCTTTCCCGACCTCCGCCCGCAGCACAAGGGTCAGCATGCTGATCGGAGATTGCTCAAAGCGGACGGGGGTCGAGATGGACAGCGCCACAAAAGTGGCAAACGACGCGCTGCTCCGGGGCAAGGACGCTCTCGAGTCGTCTCATAACGTGAGGCGCGATATAAGGCAAACGGCGATTGAAAGCCTACAAGCGCTTTACGAGATCGTCCTTTCCCTTTCCGAGTCCAGACATCGTCACATCGCCTCGCTCGAGAAAGAAAGGGCTCGGCACGCCATGGAGCTGCTCTCGGTAGAAAGGGCTCACACAAAATCAACACAGAAAAATTATCAAGACCTTACAAAGGAGGTAGCTCTGGCCAGAGAACAACTAGCGGAACTACAAAAAGAAACTAAAGCCGTCAGAGACTGGCAGAGCTTCGAGTCGAGAGAGCCCCACCAGCACATAAAAGCAACAGTGGAAGCGGTGAGAGACATCGGCGGTTACATAAAGTCTTTACCGAGTGAAAACACCACGGTCAACCTAACGCCGCTGCGGAACGATTTTCTAGGCATAAAAACTGGAATTGAAATTCTTCAGAGGCAGGTCGACGAATTCCGGAGACACTCTAACACAACAAGCGAAAAAACCGTCGAAGTCCTTCACCAAAACACCGACATGCTGCAAAAGCTCGCATCGACTCCTCCACCTCCTACTCCCCCAAATTATTCGGATAGTCTCAGCAAGATAGAACAAATACTCACAGAAAAAAATATGACGAAAGAAACGCCAACACCATCCACCGCCCCAATTAAAATAAACATCGACGAGCACATGCTGCCTATCACAGAACGGCTAGAAGCTGTATCGTCGGAACTCCGGACGATGCGGCAGGAAAAATTAACTCTTCCCCCACCAGCCATAAGCATCGAAGCTGAAATCTGCCAAGCGGAGACGGGCAAGCCACCTAAGCCCAACTACGCAAAAATAGCGGCTAAGCCAATCGTGCCAAAACCGAACCACACTCTCATCGTGACAACGGCGAATTCCACATCTCCTGCGACTACCGAAAATCTAATAGAGAGGATAGCGCTAGCACTGGACACGAAGAAGACTGGAGCAAGGGTTGACCGAGTGCGCAAAGGTCGAAACAGGAAAGTTATCCTGAGTTGCAGCACAGAGGAAGACCTTGGTCTAGTTAGAAATCGTGTGCAGCAGGACAAATCTCTGAAGGTGGAGACCGCGAAAGCGGGTAATCCACTAATCATAATCCGAGACGTCCTGTCTTACCACAAAGACAACGAGATAGTGGAAAACCTTTTGGCGCAGAATAAACATCTGCTACAAGGGGTTGATTTGCAAGAAAGCTCGATTAGAGTGCGGTACAGGAAGAAAGCGCGTAACCAGCATGAGTGCCATCCGGTGATCGAGGTCTCACCTCGCATTCACAGAGCGTTTTTGGACGCCGAAAAGGTCTACATTGGGCTCCAGAGGAGACCAGTGGCAGACCACTCGCCTTTGGTGCAGTGCACCAAGTGCCTAGGTTTCGGTCACACAAAAACGATCTGCCGGGAAAGGGATGAATCCTGCAGTCATTGCGGAAAAACCCACTCCTGGACCCAATGCAAGGCAAGAAAGGAAGACCTGCCACCCAAATGCAAAAACTGCGCGATTGCTCATCCAAACAGCCCCAACAGGGAACTCGCTCATAACGCCTTTAGTAGCGAGTGCCCTGAAAGGGTAAAATGGGATGGGATAGCGCGGTCTCGAATATCTTATTGCTAAGGGCACTCATGAGGAACGTGGCTCAGTCTCCCAAAGAGTAGGCGAACCAGGTTTGCGTTTCATCCAAGCAAACCTGCAGCGCTCCCAGAATGCAACGACAGAACTCCTGAAGGTCGCGAGAGAAAGGGGAGTTTCAGTTGCCCTAGTTCAAGAACCTTATGTGGGAAACAGGGGCGTGATGAAACAATATCCTGGAACTCGCATTATTCAGTGCAGTTTAAATAGGCAAAAACCAGTTAAGGCAGCCATAATAGTCTTCGGCGACATGTTGGAGGTAATCCATGACCCCCAAATTGTTACCGAAACGGAAGCAGCTGTACTATTGGTGAGTACAGGCCTAAAACTGGGAGTGATTTCTGTCTACTTAGAAGGAGACCAAAAAGTCGACCCCTACCTCAGCAGGATCAAAGTATTCAGCGAAAAACTAGCTACAAAAGACCTTATTGTTGCTGGTGACGTGAATGCATGGTCCCACTGGTGGGGAAGCACATCTCAAAATGAGCGAGGAGAAACTGTAAGCTCTTTCTTCAATGAAATGGACTTGTACATTCTCAACTCCGGCGATACACCAACCTTCGAAATCGTCAGGGAAGGCAAACTCTGCACAAGCGTAGTAGACATAACAACGTGCAGCGAGTCTCTTCTGGGAAAAATCGAAGGATGGGAGGTTGACAAAAGTATTACAACATCGGACCACAACGCAATCACCTTCACTCTGCGTCTAGTTAAGGCTCTTGAACAAAAGAAGCCAATAACAACACGCAAATACAACACCAAGAAGGCAAAGTGGCCAAACTTTATGTCACAGCTAAAATCTTCCCTTAAAGAAAGAAACATCTCGCCGGAGTCAGTAGAGAAATGTGGAAGTCCACTAGAACTTGAGTCGATGATTACGAGCTACACAACAAGTATACATGAAGCCTGTGAATTCACCATTCCACTGGTAAGCTCGCCGAAAGGAAATCCAACACCCCTATGGTATACTAAAACGCTCGAAAATCTGAAGAAAGAAGTTCTCAGAAGAAAGAGAAGGATTAGGAATGCCGCCCCTGACAGAGTTGAACTTGTAGTCGAACAGTACCAAATTGCTCGGCAAGACTACAAGGAAAAAGTCAAACAAGCTCAGACGGAAAGCTGGAAGGAGTTCTGCACGAATCAGGAGAAAGAAAGTATGTGGGACAAAATCTACAGAGTGATGAGAAAAACTTCGACAAGACAGGATGAGATACTCCTAAGAGACACCGAAGGTAACACTCTATCCCCGCAACTATCAGCAGAACTACTTGCCAAAACTTTCTATCCCGACGACTCTGAGAGCACAGACCAACCGTGTCATACAGAGCTACGGGAGCAAACGACGGAAACGCCTATGGACTTACCGGAAAATGACCCACCATTCACATCAGCGGAACTGGAATCAGTATTGAGAACTCTGAATCCGAAAAAAGCCCCCGGTACAGACGGGCTAACCGCTGATATTTGCGCAGCAGCCATACGTTGCGAATGGGAGGTTTTCTTGGCGATAGCAAACAAATGCTTGTCGCTAAAACACTTCCCCAAGCAATGGAAAGAGGCGCACGTGGTCATATTACGCAAACCCGGTAAGACAGACTACACACAACCAAAATCGTACCGCCCCATAGGTCTTCTGTCCGTTCCCGGAAAAATCGTCGAAAAGCTTTTGGCAAACCGACTCCAATGGTATCTCCTCCCAACCATCAGTAGGAAACAGTACGGTTTTATGCCCCAAAGAGGCACTGAGGACGCCCTCTATGACCTGGTTGAGCACATCAAGAAAGGAGTAGACAGTAAAGACTCCGTACTCCTAATCTCCCTGGATATAGAGGGCGCTTTCGACAATGCATGGTGGCCCGCCCTCAAAAATCAATTAGCGAAGAAGAGGTGCCCAACAAACCTCTACGACATGGTTAACTCTTACCTCAGCGACCGAAAAATCAAGGTCAATTATGCAAGAGCAGTCTATGAGAAGGAAACAACTAAGGGATGCGTCCAAGGATCCATCTGTGGACCAACCTTTTGGAATGTGATCCTAGACTCGTTACTGCGAATGCTGGAAGCCGAGGGAGTATACTGTCAAGCATTCGCGGACGACGTCGTTCTCGTATTTACAGGCAGCCCGACCATTATCGAACAACAAGCGGGCAGGGCGCTGAGCATGACAGTGGAATGGGGTAAAATCAACAAACTCAACTTTGCAGCGCATAAAACCAACGCAATGCTTTTCACAAAAAAGTTGAAGTATGAACCTCCAAACATAGTCATGTCTGGCGTCCAGCTCGATCTGGTTGAGGAAGTCAAACTGCTGGGCCTACTGATCGACCGACGGCTCAACTTTAAAGCACATGTGACCGCCCAATGTAAAAAAGTGGCGAATATTTATAGACAGCTAGCATGTGCAGCGAAGGTGACCTGGGGATTAAATGGCGAAATCACGAGAACTATCTACGTCGCGGTGGTGGAACCAATCATCATGTATGCCTCAAGTGTATGGGCGCAAGCGGCAGACCTCGAGGAAAACAAGTCTCACTTGAAAGCGATCCAAAGAGGTTTTGCCCAGAAAATTTGTAAATCGTACCGTACTGTTTCTCTGAAATCAGCACTTGCCCTTTCCGGTCTGCTCCCCCTAGATCTGAGGATACAGGAAGCAGCAAATTTGTACAGAGTAAAAAAAAACCTCTCCCAAGACTACCTCCCACCAGAAGTGGAACTCGAACGGAACGTTAACTGCCTGGACCAACCCCATCCATCCACACAGGTATCCGTAAAGTACGAGCTCCTAGAAGACACCTCCAATCTTCCAGAAGGACCTCAAATCTATACTGATGGCAGTAAGATTAAAGGCAAAGTTGGAGCTGCTCTAACATGGTGGGAAAATGGCAGGGAGGTGAAGAACTCGACATTCAAGCTCCACTCCGAATGCACAGTATTTCAATCGGAACTTTATGCTCTTTACCGGGCAACTCAAATGGCGTTAGAAAGTAAGGACCCAGAAGTCAATGTCCTGAGTGACTCCCGATCTTCACTCGATCTGCTATGTAACCCAAAAACGAGTCACCCCGTGGTAAAGTGCATAAAGGAAAACATTGGAAGGATAAATGCTGAGGGGAAATCTCTTCGTTTTTTCTGGGTGAGAGCGCATGTTGGCACCGTCGGCAACGAAAGAGCCGACGAACTAGCCAAATCGGCTGCGCTCACGTTGTCGCCCAGTGACTATGAGGGGATCCCCTTGTCCTACGTCAAACGGAAAATCCGCGAAGAATCTGTCAAGAAATGGCAGGATCGATATGAGACCTCGGACACCGGAAAAGTCACCCAGACGTTCCTCCCCGATATAGCAAACGCATATCGGGTGATGAGAACCACGAAACTGACTCCCTTCCAGGTACAAGCGTTGACGGGACACGGAGGAATAGCAGAATACCTGTACAGATTTAAGCTCAAGAGCAGTCCTGCATGCGAGTGTGACCCCGAACAACCCGAAACGGTCTGGCACGTGCTTGTCGATTGTCCCCGATTCATGACCGCAAGACATGAGCTCGAATCTATGATCGACAGAAGGCTGGTTGTCTCGGATCTCCACAACATCTTAGCAGATCCAGATGACAGAACACGGCTCCTGTCCTTCATGGAGAGCTCATTCCGCATAGCGGCCAAGAGAAACTCTACTAATTCAAATACGCGCCCCCTTTCGCCACCACACCCTACCCCGCTGTCCGTGGACGCCGCGTGGAATGCAGTTCCCGCCCAACATAACTCCTCGAAGAGCATCTCCGTCAAACAACTACTGGAGAACGCAGACCGAGGAGAGGCAGGGATCCGTATCCGCGGAGTGGCTCTCTTCATGGACAGCAACAAAGAAAGATTCGGAGTGAGCTTTTGCTTTGCCTGGGAACGGGAACGAGCCCGTTTGTCACCTGGATTGTCTTGCCTGCTTAATGGGAGTACCGCAAAAGTCACAATGAAGCGGAAAACCTACGACGCTATGCCGGTGTGTGAGGTAGACGGCCACCGATTTCGGTTGGTGCGATCGAAAAACAAAACGATTGCACTAATAGAGTACTCGGAAGGTCGGACGCCTTTCACACAAGCAAGTGCGCTGCTCGCACATCTAAGCAGAAACGCGGGTAAAACACCACGGGTGATAAGCGTGGATGCGATGGCAGTCGAATATTCAAGAGCGAGAGTCGCAGACCGGCTGGGTTGCATTGAGGCCTCTAAACATCATGAGGTTGTTGTATATGAAGATAGGGGAGAAAATTTGAGCTTCCTCAGAGCCCCTTCGTACGACCAAACAAATGCAACTGACAGTTGGGGACATCCTGTTCCTAGTTCGACTGTTCAAACCGGCTCCGAAAGGGCACAGCAGAGGGCAGCCGCGGAAAAAGCCGCAGGCAATCAAAGCGGCAGCCGGGGAACGAACGCAGCTTTCGTGACTGCCTTCAACGCGGCAGCCAGGAGCATACTCCGAATCACATCCCATTCATCACACCCCTTGACGACAAAGACCCTCAAAGCAGCTTCACAGCAACAAATAAGCCGAACGAGAGCCGATATGGGTCAGGTAGAACCGCCCCGCTATGTCACGGCTTCGGAGCCGCGGAGCCATGCACGTAACGCCTTCATCGAATTCATAGCC
The DNA here is from genome assembly GCA_963693475.1 of Ectropis crepuscularia. Classification (NCBI taxonomy): domain Eukaryota; kingdom Metazoa; phylum Arthropoda; class Insecta; order Lepidoptera; family Geometridae; genus Ectropis; species Ectropis crepuscularia. Next base: position 29,237,373 of record OY856339.1, on the reverse strand, counting down.
ACACTGAGAGCGACAAGACAAGTCAACCTCAAGACCTGCGAAAACATCTTGCAGTCCTATAGGCTAGGAAGTGAAAGCCTCTTAAAGGCGAAACTCGAGGAGGCCGAAGCAGCTATTTACAATAATGTCACTTCCCGGGTCATCAAGGGAACCATGACAGGACAGTATATGGCAGCTTACAGTGCAGAAAATGGCTTCGTGACACTGAACGAGATAGAGACAGAGCGCGCGGGAGTGCCTGTTTATGCGACACCACAAAACGACCCAGTTGTAGTTACTGCCCGATGCACCAAGATTATGCTGGACGATAAGATCCTAGAGATGGCCAAGAACATCGAAAGGAACTCAAACGTCAAAGCTGGTTGGGAAAACTGGGAGGTACCGAGAATACAGTGGGTCAACGGAGTTCCAGGATGTGGAAAGACAACATGGGTGATAAGAAACTTTGATGTGGACAAGGACGCCATCATCACCACAACAACTGAGGCAGCAAAAGATCTAAGAGAAAAGCTATCGCACCGTATCGGAAACCTGGTTAAAACCAGAGTGCGAACCATGGCTTCTGCTCTGGTAAATGGTTTCGGAAGAGAAAGTTTCAGTCGCCTCATGGTGGACGAAGCTCTCATGAACCATTTTGGAGCCATTGTGATGGCTTCAAGGCTGTCTGGTGTTGGTGAAATTGTCCTCATCGGAGACGTCAATCAGTTGCCTTACATCGACAGGGAAAATCTCTTCGAAATGAGGTATCACCGCCCAAACCTGGTAACAAAGATCAGCCAGGAGTTGCTCTGCACACATCGAAACCCAATGGACGTCGCATATGCGCTGAGAGAGATATACTCCGGTATGTACTCCTCAGCACCCCGTATAAAGTCCCTAGAGCAGAGAAGGTATAAGGGAGCGCAAATACCCAACACCCTACCAAACACCCTCTTTTTAGTTCACACTCAAGAGGAGAAAGAGACCCTGACAAACCAGGGTTATGGGTCAGGCACCGGGTCACGCATCCTTACCATCCATGAAGCTCAGGGATTAACATACGAATCGGTAATCGCAATCAAAACCAAGGCAAACATGAAGCTGCACGAGAGCGTGCCCCATGCAGTTGTTGCAATCTCACGGCACACGGGGACCTTCATATACTACGCTGACGATACCGACGACGCCATCAGTCGGTTCGTGCGGCGAGCGTTGGCTGCATCACCGAAGACCATCCGAGAGTTCAACCTACAGATGGCCATCAGGGACAGAAATGCAGCCGTAGTGGAGGCTCTGGGCCGGGAGGAGGCGGCTTAGGCAAATGGTAACTAGGCAAAGACTCGATGTCGAGCCGATTACTAGCGGTAGAATCCCAACCGCTAGTGATCGGCTCTACTAACGAGCACTAGAGTTAGGTTTGAAATGTGCCCAACTCCCCCCTATTTTCCTTTTCTTCTAATCCAAGAAATATGTAAAAAAAAAAAAAAACACAAATGACAAAGATCACGGACCCCGGAGTCTGTGGAGTAGATAATTCAAATAAAAAAAAAAAAAAAAAAAAAACTACAAGTCTAGGTAGTAGGTCTATCTTCACGTTACATTATCAACCAGTTAACATAGCATGATCAGCAATCACCTAATACAAACTAGAAACCACGTTATTCATAGATAGCTAGGTAGTTTTTAATACCGTGGGGTATTACCAAAAATGATAAGACAAAACGACGCGACGGTGTTTTAAAGTTGATGTGTTAATGTGTCTATGTGTGATAGTGTGGTACTGTAGCTCCCAAACAAAACGACGATTTTGTTTACTTTGGTTGAAAGATACATTAGTCGGGAGTGTCTTAACTATGTTATGAAAATTTGCCCAAGACAGTTACAAAATGGTAGATAACATATTTTTACACAACTCTCTCGACATGGGATTCCCGTTTGATACCTTAAATCAAATGGGAAAGAGTTTGATTAGAAGAAATACTACCTATATTATATGATATATAGAAATCTTATAATTGAATAACATTTTTATTTCACATATCCCACAACATATGTAGGTGTATCAAATACTTATAAATTAAGGACTTGACTAGTAAAATGAAAAAAATAAGACAAAAATTGCCACCACCACAAGGCAAATTACATTTTGATTTTACAAATCCTTCAACATAAGCATCAACTAAAAGAGCTTGACTAGTAGAATACTATAACAAATTCATAATCCAAGATGACCGCCACTGCAAACATCGTTTATTTCAAATTGAATTAGTTGTTAAACGGGAACATTGAGTGCTAACATGTTGTTTTGCCAAATGTCTCCAATCTCTAAGTGTGGAAAACCCCAGTTAATCTGAACTATGTTATTTTGCCCGAAGGCGCAGCAGACAAGGAAGCCGATGAGGAGGAGGGCACGGCCGCGGCGGCGCCCGCCGAGGACCCAGAGGATGACCCCGAGCAGGGCAAGCACATTCTACCGCTTGTCTCACACCATCCCGTTGTGTACGTAACAAATTATACCTATAACTTCCTTGCAATAAACAACATCTTCTTATTCTGACTCGTCAATTTTATTGTTGACCTTAAATAATATCCTCTCGCATTGTTCGTTGCAATTCTGGGAATATTTTCTGTACTGCTGTAACAATAAGAAGCTTTAAAAAGAAATTAACTATTACTTCCTAAAAATATGTCTAATATGTATTTTTTTGGATAGCCCAAAATAAAAACATTAGAGGAGAAGAAAACCACCATATTATGAAGGAATGAACTGATGAAATACTAAAATAAAGTTGTTTCTTAAAATTTAGTATGAATTTTCTTTTCAGTGAGGTGTCAGCGAGTCAGCAAGATTTCTTCAAAATGCTCGATGACAAAATTGATAAGGTAAATTCAGTCAGAGCAAAAACTGTAGAAAATAGTTTTCCTATATTGATAAGAAAGAAAGAAAAGTTGATGCTTATCCAATTTTTCAGGGTCGAGATTACGACTCATCAAGTGAGACTGAAGTGCAATTAGAAAGAGAAAGGCGAAGAAGAATCGTTCAGCGATGGAACTCATACTCAAGGTCGTCGCAATCTTCGCCATCTCAACCGAGCCCCCCAACCCCGGCCAGAAGACGCATGCCTCGTCCCATGCCCATGGACAGACAAAACAGCCCCAACTCAAACAGACGGTGCCACAATTACAGGCCACCACATGTTGCTGAGGGCATGTCACCACCTCCACCGCGACGGTCCAGCAGTGCTCAATCTCATCATCAAGACCCACGACAATTTAATGGAGATAACTGGATGGATCCTTCGAAATCACCAGTTAAGCGCCCGCAAAGTGCCGGTTCAAATTGGAAAAACAATCCGAAAGTTGCGCCTTATAATCAGAAATCAAATAAAAAGAACGACGACCAAAGAAATTACAAAGATATGGATGGGTCTGGTCCAGACATGTCGCAGATGACGTTCAACCCTACATTCCAAACACACAGCCCAGCAAAACAGCAACCTTATATTGCTCAGATAATTAGTTACCCTATGACGCAACAAGTGACTCCTCCATCGCCTCCAAAATACATTGCACCTCCAGAAGAGTATCAGGACCCTCAGAATAATACTACTGCAGATCCTAAGTACAATACTCAAAAACAGCCTTGTATGACACAGAATACAACAAACCCATCTCAATCACAAATCTACTACATCCACGGTAATACGAGCAACACGTCTCTCAACCAAGATTTAATTCAGCAAAGACAACAGACCGCAATGCATTTACAACAGTACGTGGCGATGAAACAAGCTCAACAGCAAATGTTTACATACATGCAAAGAGGTGCACACACTGTGTTTCCTAACATAGAATATACACAGGCACAGACGAGGATGTACGAGTCTGAAGAATATATGGGTCAGTATACTCACCCGGCTATGAGACCTAATAGTGCACCGACACCAGTAGGTGTAGTGAGACCGATGCCAGTCCCGGTACCTCCTCCAGGCTACTCTGATGGAACTCACATGGTTCAGATGCCGATGTGGCCACCAATGGCGGCGATGGGGCCATGGGTTCCGGGGCAAGTGCCGGAGATGCAATACTACCCTCAATCGCAGTTCATTCCTATGTACCGACCCCACTCGGCAGGGTCTGCGGGTACTTTGACGAGGTATCATAAGAAGGAAGGTGATGGGGAGGTGAAGAATATGTGCCAAAGCATAAATCTAGTCAGGCAGAAGCCGATAGGTCAGATTGTGTCTCTGCCGAACCAGGAGCTCACAGTGTGTAACAATGTAAGTGACAGTCCGAGCCCAGCATCGGTGAGCACCGACAGTGGGGTGTCTCCAGGAAACAGTGCCCCCAGCTCCAAGAACTCAGTGTTCAGTACACCTTCCTCAAGCGGTACCAGTGACACTTTCAGTGCGGTAGACAACAAAGCGAAAAAGAACAAACCGACCCCAACTATGAGATCTCTAAAAAATTCTAAAAGTCTCGATTCTTAGTTAACAATTTGTAATTATTGTAGATTTTCTAAATGTACGTAGCGTAGTCGAGGTGACTATGTATAGTGAAATTAGAGTCCATTATGCTTATAATATTTATTTATTGTGATTTATTGACGATTTTTTAATGATCGGTGTTGAATTGAACTTATTATAGTAGGTTCGAATGTATAGAGATGTCACTGCTTATTGTCTAAGAATATGATAGTAAATCAGGTATCAAGTTATTATTCTATTTTGTTCTGGTTTCTAAACCTTGCAAATAATGTTATTTAAAACGTTACCTCATCATCATATGTTTTCTAGTGATACTTTAAGTTATGTACAAAATCCAAACTTCGTATAGTAAGTAGTCTCAAACCAATTCCTAATAAACAAGTAAATGAATGAATCATATCACCTAAATACTTATTTTTCACGAACGAGATTGTCGATGATCTATGTCAGTCTGTAGTAAGACTTATTTCAACCTAAAAATGATTGGGATATGAAGTGGAATTTTTAAGCTTTATTTTTGTAATACTGTTGGTATTTCTTCCAATCATCGATGTCAAAAATAATGAAGAATGACTCAGTCATGAAATACACTTTCCATAACATGTCTCGTTCTCTTTTACTGACACAGCAGGGTCGAAATTTGCGCGAGTTTAAGGTAATCAGAGGTGTGGTTCTAGGCGATGCTCAGTTTTTTATGCTTTTTAATGTGGTGTTCGGGAGCGTGATATTTTTATAACTTTGGCAGACGATTTTATTGAAGAAACTGATTTGACATCTACGATTGTTACAATAATACCAACAATAACATCCTGCTGAGGAACTCATAGCTATAATCATCATGAAATTAGAACTAAACAACTAAGGAAGAGCGTTGCTATAGAAAATACAAAATGTTTACAGCCTTAAAAAGAATTGAATAAAGCAGTAAATAAGTATCGAAATATATAACATAAAATAGTCAATAATTTTTGTGTACACTTTTTTATTATTTTTGTACAAAAAAAAACAATCTAATCTAATACTTATTGTTAGACAAACGATTATTTGTAAGGCCCGGTGCACACTGCAAAAATGTATTCATATGTATAAATATTGTATCTGATCTTGGATTTTCACTATCCATTCCGTTACAAAAAAAAACTAAACATTTTGAATATTTATCGCAAATTCATCAGACAGGAACCAAAATGCAGTAAGTAGGTACAGTTTTACGCCATCTACAAAAGTAGATCTAGCGTATGGAAGAAATGGCAAAAAATGCTACCGTTTTCTACCACAGAACACATACACCATACAAGCATATACTCGTATTAAAAGGTATGTGTCGCTATATAACTCATGATTAAATAAAACATCTGGTGCCATCTAAAACCGAAGAATAAAAACAAATACACCCATTAAACAGTCTACATAATGTAGTAAAATACATTCATTATACAGTCTTTAAAAAATATTGTTTGTTAAACAAATACTTATAACTTTACATACAATTCTTATTATGTGTACCTACCTACTTTGTTTCATGGTAATATGTCCTATTTTGCTATATCATGAATGTTTGTTATCGGCTCAACAAACTGTCACGTTTAAGTTTGTATAACAATATATGGTTCCACAGTTTGAAACTAATATTTGATCACTTAACATTGGTTAATAAATGTAGCTTCTGCTGTGTGATTACATCGATTCAATGGAACTAATAAACTATTTACGGAATTACAACATAATCAATAACAAAACACAGTATAGTATAATAGTATACAAGTATTCATTTACACTTCAGTGAGTGCCGGGCCTTATGACACTTACTTTTTAAGAGCCGATCAATGCATTTTATCCAATAAAATAAAGAATACTTATAAATAAATATAATTAATTATAATAATATAAATTTTAATTTTATTTCTTACCCTTGAATAAATGACTAAGGTTTGATTGACTAACTGATTAAGGCAGGAAAACCACAGAATAATTTTTGAAGTGAAAACGTCTTTTGACGCACCACATATATAGATATTTTCTATAATTATAGAATTGAGAAGCGTCACGTTCGTAAATGAAAGAAATCTTCGAGTAAACTCGGATGATCTAGATAGCCAAGGTCATGGCCACGCCCTCCAGTTTCACCCGCGTAGTTTCCAAAGTGAGCTATCAAATTCTGAGTTATCAGTTTTCACTTCTATCGGCAGGCCCCATGACAGTCAATTTTTTTCTTTCTTTTTTTATAGCTTCCATTCGGTAATATCACCGGAATTTCACCAACGTTTAAATTACAGTGTTAAGAAATACGATATGATTTATTAGACTGTGTTTTGAATATTGGGAGAGTGCTTAACTTAAAGGACATTCCGGACTCTCCCAATATTCAAAATATAATTATAATATGTTCTTGAAAGATTGGACGATGGAAGCACAAGGATCGGATTAAGTGGAAGGAATTGGAGGAGACCTTTGCCCAGCTGTGGGACAACTGAGGTTACTTAAAAAATGTTCTTAATTTGAGTATTTATGAGTTTTCGTTTCAGACATACTCTCTGACTATAACTCTCTGCCACCGACCTCACACGTCCCGTACATCAAACTGTACTTCTATTTTGTATTCATGGGAAAACTTACATTATTATGTAGGTGCGTTGGGTGTTTTTTTTAGACGAGAAAACAATTGATTAATGTTGTGACATTGGAACCGTTACCGACACCTCTGTAAGTATATATATATACGAGTATATATATTTTTTTAGGAATATTTTTCATGTATATCATTGCATATATTATTATCTTGGTATATTTTATGGAATTATACTAATTCATTTGTCGTATTCACATTATATATTAGTATATTTTAAAAGTATGGTAAGTATTTGTATGTAATCTGTATTCGTATGTACATTTATTTCTAATGTAACTGTAATTGCTTTAAAATATTTTTAGATACACACCCCGCATTTTAAAATATTCTTGCTAACCTTTTCCATCCTAAGGTTGCCTGGAAGAGATCGCTATAAGCGATAAAGCCGCCGATTGTAACACTATTTGTATTTATTGTTCTTCTCTCCTGTATATGTGTTTTTTGTTTTTTGTGTGTACAATAAAGAGTATATATATATATATATATATATATATCTATATATAGGTACATATGTTGTATGTATAAAATAATTGTTCAAGTTTTTTACTTTTGTCGTCGTTCTAGAGTACGATTCACAACACAATGGGATTGGTTTCGACACAGAATCTTACATCTCGGTTTTTGTCTTGTCCATTTTGATTTTAGCATGATAGAGACAAGGAATTCGAGTCGTTTCGGTGTGCTATTATTGTATTATTTGTATTTTAGCAGCTTTAAAAGAAAATAGTGGGGTTTTCTCGATAGTTACAATCTTGGTGTCTTCAAATTGAGAGTGAATCAGTTTCTTCTAGGTAGGCACGCTCCATCGAAGATCGCATCGAGATGGAGGTCAAATGCGTGCCAAAAGTTTAAAAAAAATTAAAAAAGTTGAAATGTAAATATATTGTATAAAGGTTAGGAAATAAATATTATATAATGATAAAAAATAATGTATATCAAGTAAAAAAAAGATTTTGAGTATATCAAAATCACTAAATCCTAAAGGCTATTTCAAATAAAATAGGAAATGTCTTTAAAAAAGGTTACCCTAGATATAAACGGAAATAGTTAATTTGTTCCAAATCTGTTTTAAATTGTCTCATTGCCAGTTTCACATGTGCTTATTAAAGGGGTTTGGGTACTTTTGTATGGGCCCGTGGCGTCGTTTTTTTTTTTAGCGGCCAGAGATCTGTTATCATTTTCTTGTAACAATAAAATACCCCGATGCTATCTGTGCAATCGGATTTGCTCTTGCTCTAAGTCATATCGGAGCTGAGTTATAGCCTGTCAAAGTTATTTATTTTTTTGATTTTTTGTATGGGCAAGTGGCGTCGTTTTTTAGGGTTCCGTAAAACGTAAAAACGGAACCCTTATAGATTCGTCATGTCTGTCTGTCTGTCTGTCTGTCTGTCTGTCTGTCTGTCTGTCCGTCCGTATGTCACAGCCACTTTTTGCCGAAACTATGAGAACTACATTGTTGAAACTTGGTAAGTAGATGTATTCTGTGAACCGCATTAAGATTTTTACAAAAGTTTTTTAAAAAAACAAAAGTTAGGGGTGCCCCCCATACTGAGAACTGAAGCTCAAAAATTTTTTTTTCGTCAAACCTACACGTGTGTGGTGTCTATCGATAGGTCTTGAAAAATGATGTTGAGGTTTCTAAAATAATTTTTGTCTACACTGAATAACTTGCGCGAGAGACGCTTCCAAAGTGGTAAAATGTGTGTCCCCCCCCCTCTAACTTCTAAAGTAAGAGAATGAAAAATCTAAAAAAAATATATGATGTACATTACCATGAAAACTACCAACGAAAATTAGTTTGAACTCGATCTGATGAGTAGTTTTTTTTAAGTACGTCATAAATACACTATTATTAAAACTTCGATCAAAGTTACAACGAACTACAAGAACTATGTGTACTATGTATATTTTGTTACTTGCTGGAACGGAACCCTTCATGGGCGAGTCCAACTCGCACTTGGCTACTTTATTTATTTTAGCGGCCATCGATCAGTTATCACTTTCTTGTAACAATAAAATACCCTGATGCTATCTGTGCAATCAGATTTGCTGTAAGTAATATCGGAGCTGAGTTATGGCCCCTCAAAGTTTTTTTTTTTTGGTTTTCTTTGTATGTACTAGTGGCGCCATTTCCTATAGCGGCCAAACATCCGTTAGCACTTTTGTGAAACATTATTTTTACCCTAAGGTACCTGTGTAATCAGATTTGTTGCAAACTATATCGGAGCTGAGTTATGGCCACTTAAAGTTTTTTTTTTGGTTTTCTTTGTATGGACTAGTGGCGCCATTTCCTACAGCGGCCAAACATCCATTAGCACTTTTATGACACATAATTTTTACCTTAAGGTACCTGTGTAATCAGATTTGTTGCAAACTATATCGGAGCTAAGTTATGGTCACTCAAAGTTTTTTTTTTTGTTTTCTTTGTATGTACTAGTGGCGCCATTTCCTACAGCGGCCAAACATCCATTAGCACTTTTATGAAACATAATTTTTACCTTAAGGTACCTAAGTAATCAGATTTGTTGCAAACTATATCGGAGCTGAGTTATGGCCACTTAAAGTTTTTTTTTTGGTTTTCTTTGTATGGACTAGTGGCGCCATTTCCTACAGCGGCCAAACATCCATTAGCACTTTTGTGAAACATTATTTTTACCCTAAGGTACCTGTGTAATCAGATTTGTTGCAAACTATATCGGAGCTGAGTTATGGCAACTTAAAGTTTTTTTTTTTGTTTTCTTTGTATGGACTAGTGGCGCCATTTCCTACAGCGGCCAAACATCTGTTAGCACTTTTATGAAACATTATTTTTACCCTAAGGTACCTGTGTAATCAGATTTGTTGCAAACTATATCGGAGCTAAGTTATGGTCACTCAAAGTATTTTTTTTGGTTTTCTTTGTATGTACTAATGGCGCCATTTCCTACAGCGGCCAAACATCCATTAGCACTTTTATGAAATATTATTTTTACCCTAAGGTACCTGTGTAATCAGATTTGTTGCAAACTATATCGGAGCTGAGTTATGGCCACTTAAAGTTTTTTTTTTGGTTTTCTTTGTATGGACTAGTGGCGCCATTTCCTACAGCGGCCAAACATTCATTAGCACTTTTGTGAAACATTATTTTTACCCTAAGGTACCTGTGTAATCAGATTTGTTGCAAACTATATCGGAGCTGAGTTATGTCCATACAAAGAAAACCAAAAAAAAAACTTTGAGTGGCCATAACTCAGCTCCGATATAGTTTGCAACAAATCTGATTACACTGGTACCTTAAGGTAAAAATAATGTTTCATAAAAGTGCTAACGGATGTTTGGCCGCTGTAGGAAATGGCGCCACTAGTACATACAAAGAAAACCAAAACAAAAACTTTGAGTGGCCATAACTCAGCTCCGATATAGTTTGCAACAAATCTGATTACACAGGTACCTTAAGGTAAAAATAATGTTTCATAAAAGTGCTAACGGATGTTTGGCCGCTGTAGGAAATGGCGCCACTAGTACATACAAAGAAAACCAAAAAAACAACTTTGAGGGGCCATTACTCAGCTCCGATATAGTTTGGAGCAAATCTGATTACACAGGTACCCTAAAGTAAAAATAATGTTTCATAAAAGTGCTAACGAATGTTTGGCCGCTGTAGGAAATGGCGCCACTAGTACATACAAAGAAGACCAAAAAAAAAAACTTTGAGGGGCCATAACTCAGCTCCGATATAGTTTGCAGCAAATCTGATTATACAGGTACCTTTAAGTAAAAATAATGTTTCATAAAAGTGCTAACGAATGTTTGGCCGCTGTAGGAAATGGCGCCACTAGTACATACAAAGAAAACCAAAACAAAAACTTTGAGTGGCCATAACTCAGCTCCGATATAGTTTGCAACAAATCTGATTACACAGGTACCTTAAGGTAAAAATAATGTTTCATAAAAGTGCTAACAGATGTTTGGCCGCTGTAGGAAATGGCGCCACTAGTACATACAAAGAAAACCAAAAAAACAACTTTGAGGGGCCATTACTCAGCTCCGATATAGTTTGGAGCAAATCTGATTACACAGGTACCCTAAGGTAAAAATTATGTTTCATAAAAGTGCTAACGAATGTTTGGCCGCTGTAGGAAATGGCGCCACTAGTACATACAAAGAAGACCAAAAAAAAATCTTTGAGGGGCCATAACTCAGCTCCGATATAGTTTGCAGCAAATCTGATTATACAGGTACCTTTAAGTAAAAATAATGTTTCATAAAAGTGCTAACGAATGTTTGGCCGCTGTAGGAAATGGCGCCACTAGTACATACAAAGAAAACCAAAACAAAAACTTTGAGTGGCCATAACTCAGCTCCGATATAGTTTGCAACAAATCTGATTACACAGGTACCTTAAGGTAAAAATAATGTTTCATAAAAGTGCTAACAGATGTTTGGCCGCTGTAGGAAATGGCGCCACTAGTACATACAAAGAAAACCAAAAAAAAAAACTTTGAGTGGCCATAACTCAGCTCCGATATAGTTTGCAACAAATCTGATTACACAAGTACCTTAAGGTAAAAATAATGTTTCACAAAAATGCTAACAGATGTTTGGCCGCTATAGGAAATGGTGCCACTAGTAACAACAAAGAAAACCAAAAAAAAAACTTTGAGGGGCCATAACTCAGCTCCGATATAGTTTGCAGCAAATCTGATTACACAGGTACCTTTAAGTAAAAATAATGTTTCATAAAAGTGGTAATGGATGTTTGGCCGCTGTAGGAAATGGCGCCACTAGTACATACAAAGAAAACCAAAACAAAAACTTTGAGTGGCCATAACTCAGCTCCGATATAGTTTGCAACAAATCTGATTACACAGGTACCTTAAGGTAAAAATTATGTTTCATAAAAGTGGTAATGGATGTTTGGCCGCTGTAGGAAATGGCGCCACTAGTACATACCTACAAAGAAAACCAAAAAAACAACTTTGAGGGGCCATTACTCAGCTCCGATATAGTTTGGAGCAAATCTGATTACACAGGTACCCTAAGGTAAAAATAATGTTTCATAAAAGTGCTAACGAATGTTTGGCCGCTGTAGGAAATGGCGCCACTAGTACATACAAAGAAAACCAAAAAAAAACTTTGAGGGGCCATAACTCAGCTCCGATATAGTTTGCAGCAAATCTGATTATACAGGTACCTTTAAGTAAAAATAATGTTTCATAAAAGTGCTAACGAATGTTTGGCCGCTGTAGGAAATGGCGCCACTAGTACATACAAAGAAAACCAAAAAAAAACTTTGAGGGGCCATAACTCAGCTCCGATATAGTTTGCAACAAATCTGATTACACAGGTACCTTAAGGTAAAAATTATGTTTCATAAAAGTGGTAATGGATGTTTGGCCGCTGTAGGAAATGGCGCCACTAGTCCATACAAAGAAAACCAAAAAAAAAAACTTTAAGTGGCCATAACTCAGCTCCGATATAGTTTGCAACAAATCTGATTACACAGGTACCTTAGGGTAAAAATAATGTTTCACAAAAGTGCTAACGGATGTTTGGCCGCTATAGGAAATGGCGCCACTAGTACATACAAAGAAAAAAGGGTATTTTATTGTTACAAGAAAGTGATAACAGATCTCTGGCCGCTAAAATGAAAAAACGACGCCACTTGCCCATACAAAAAATCCAAAAAATAAATAACTTCGACAGGCTATAACTCAGCTCCGATATGACTTAGAGCAAATCCGATTGCACAGATAGCATCAGGGTATTTTATTGTTACAAGAAAGTGATAACAGATCTCTGGCCGCTAAAATGAAAAAACGACGCCACTTGCCCATACAAAAAATCCAAAAAATAAATAACTTTGACAGGCTATAACTTAGCTCCGATATGACTTAGAGCAAATCCGATTACACAGATAGCATCAGGGTATTTTATTGTTACAAGAAAGTGATAACAGATCTCTGGCCGCTAAAAAAAAAACGACGCCAACTTTACCCAAACCCCTTTTGCTATCTCATTAAAAAAAGTTGGAGTTATTTAATTTGTATTTAAAAAATCAATTAATTTTCATCAGTTTGTGCCACTGGGATATAACAAGGCCAAGTTACGAGGTTTTATGTAAAACAAATATTGTATAAACCAGAAGACAAATAAATTGATTTTTGTAGTACTACTTCAGTTTTCAAAATAAAATGCCCGTTTTAATTTTTTCATATCATAATTTTAAAAAGACCTAGGGATGTAACTTGGAACGAAATACAATTAAATAATAAAATAGTTACTAATATTATTAATTATCATAATAGAGTACCAATCAAGTATTTCTAAAATTGGATGAAAGGTCTTTAATTTTTTTAAGACTACCTTTTTAGTAGTGGTAGGACTCTTGGCAGAGTCCGCCTGGGGAAGGACCACACCTTTGCCAGTTATTCTACCGCTAAGCAGTAATGTGCAAACATTACTGTGTTCCGGTTTGAAGGGTAATGTTTCCAGAGAAAGTACAGAGCTTAGATATGTAAAAACTTAGATCTCTGGGTGACGAGCGCAGTGCAGTGCTAGGTAATGATTTGGACTCTTCATGTTCCAATAGCTGCGTGTCTCTGTGTTATGTGGCAGGCATGTTGCTTACCATCAGGCACATGTCCCGCTAGTCTCGTCACTCGTTTAAAAAAAAAAATGCCTAAAGTGTTTTTTTGGCAATAGTTACAATCTGGATGTCATCAAATGATAGTGAATCGGTATCATCTAGCTAAGCACGCTCCACCATAGACCACATTGTCACTTAACATCAGGTGAGATGGCGGTCAAGTATAACCCTTTAATAGTTATAAAACATTTATACTCCCGTCGCTGGAATTAAAACTGCCCTAAATAATTCATCTCACACGCTATTACGGCCAATTTGTTGGTCCTCTGTGGACGGTTTGTATAATTAGAGCACTGGAAAAGCTTCAGACGAATGAAATTTTAATAACCACGCTCCGGTGTGGCCGTTTTGTAGCGAATTTCTTATTTTTAGTATTCCATTCGAAAACATGACCGTATTACTAATTAAGAAAACTCTTTTTTTTTTTGTGCATGGAGGAATGTTATGGACTCTTCCGACTGGGGGAAAAGGTCAAGAACTGAACTTATCCAGTCTGACTTAAGGTTAAGCTGCATCTGGCAACCTTTTTGAAGTGAAAACTTCCTTTGGCGCACCACAGACAGATTTTTCGTGGGCTGTGAGTTGAATTTTAGCGTCACGCTCGGGAATTATCAAAAATGTTCGGGTAATCTCGGGACCATGGTCATTGGCCATCTAGAAATGTGTCAAAATTTCTAGATGAACATGCTCGTGGCCTCGCCCTCTGATTTCACCCGCGTAGTTTCCAAAGTATACTAACAAATTATGACTAACAAGTTTTCACTTCTATCGATAATTCCTATGACTACCAATTGTTTTTCAAAGTGAGTGCATGCGCGTGACCGCGGCTCGATTTAGAAACTTAAGAGCCGGTTTTCACGACGCGGTTTACGCGGAAACCGCGCCCGGCGGTACGTTACGTAAAAATTAACATACAGTTAATTGACTCTGAAAACATAATATATATCTATTAGATGTAAATAAATAAAACCTAATTGAATACAATATTTTTTCATAAAAATTAACATACAGTTAATTAACCCTGAAAACATAATAAATTATTACTACGAGTATTAGACGTTAATACATTTTGTTAATTTGTTTTTGTTAATTATAGACTACAGGCCCGTGAACAAAATTTACGGGTCAAATGAACCACCAGGAGACCTATGTAGGATGATAGAAGGGTACAAAGTAATAAGATTTAGCACTATGCCGTCACTTGTAAGCTGTCCAACTGAGTACAGTTGAAGAGTGGGGGTTTCAATCCTCGATAATTTCTCCTTATCGTATGATTTTTGTACGGCGTTGCGAAATAATGGATTAGAAGAGGTATTGAAACCGTATGGAACCAATGCCGTACATAATCAGATGATCAAGTTTACTCTGTAAATTGTCAGCACATCATATTTTTTTCCGACAAACTAATAATAAAAAATCTAAAATTTGTATTTTTTATAGTTTCCATGCCTCTTCTAATCTATTATTCGGCAATGCCGTATAAAAATCATGCGATATGGAGAAATGATCGAGGATTGTAACCCCCCCTCTTCAACTGTACTCAGTTGGACAGCTTACAAGTGACGGCATAGTGCTGAATCTTATTACTTTATACCCTTCTATCATCCTACATAGGTCTCCTGGTGGTTCATTTGACCCGTAAATTTTGTTCACGGGCCTGTAGTCTATTATTGTTTTGTTATTCTTGAGGATTTTAATCCCCCTAGCTTTTAAAGAAGTTTGAATGTCATATTTACTATTTTGTTTTCCCAATGTTGAAAACGCAAGAACGCGAATGTCAACAAGCATCGCAGACAACAGAGTAAAAGTTTGCTGTCAACATCAGTTGTTAACGTAACGACAACAACAGGTAAACGCAAAAAAAGTTTGGTTCACGAATACGTTTCCCGAGATTAATTCCTGCAATTTCTCACTGAGTATAAAGTACATATTTCCGGCCTGCGGGTAGAGTTCGTACAATATCTACGTGAAATATGCTTTGAAGGTATTTACCTACGGTGACAACGCTTTGAATAGAATCTTTGTACTTATACTCCATCATTACCCTCTAAGCCTCTAACATTGTGATGAGGAAATAATTGGGATGATGAATGGCTCAAAAATATATATAATACTAGCGGCCCGTTCCGGCTTCGCTCGGATTTCGTCATATAAGGACTACTAATCGAAAAAAAAAACTATCCTATCTCTCAAGTTGGACCAGACTGCTCACGGTGTGGCAATTTATTTTAAAATCGGTTAAGTAGTTTAGGAATCCATCGCGGACAAACATCGTGACAGGAGATTTATATATTATATTAAGATTTACTCTAATTGTTGCGTCAGGAAGATTAGGTATTATATAGATTTATAGAAAAATATGGGACACGCATTTTTTTGTTACATCATATTATTATTAAAAATCAACAAAGATTTAAATTATCAAACTTCCGGAGTGGGGTAGTTTGTGACGTGTCTTTATTAAAATCGATTATAAACGTGACGTCACTCGAAACTTCCAAGCATTCGTCGTTTGTGAAACAAAAGAAAAATACGTTTATAATATTTTTTTAATAATCTAAGTTAGTGTTATTAACTAGTTACTTTGTTTTTAGTCACCATGCCTATATACAGGGTTACTGGTAATCAGCCTGCATCCGTTTAATGTTCGTTATGTAATGTCCGTTCATGTTCTGTATATTTAAACAAACAACTTTTGTTCTACAACTTTCGTTAAAACTATAATCCAAATACTATAATAGATAATCAAAAAAAAAAAAAGTATTTGTTGCCCTTTTTTGTACTGTTTAGCGACTTTTTAGTGTTTATTCACTTCGGTACATCATTTTTTGCGCGTTAAAGAGCGTACGCGCTCTCGTTACGAATTGTTACGAAGAGTTCGATACTTTTAGACCGTGCAAATGCACTTTTTTTTTTTTTAAAAAGACTTACACTTTTTACACTCACTTGCACTTTTGTAAAAGAAAAAAAACATATTTTTTTTAAAACTGTAGGACAAAAGTTGACGTATTGAATGTACCTAACATCCCTTTAAAAGGATGCAGGCTGATCACCAATAACCCTGTATATTGGACATACATATTATGTAATCGATGAAGTTTTTTTCATTCAAATGGAATTAATTGGTGTGTTTGTGGTGTTTAAAATAGACGGTTATTTTGAAATAGAAACTTCTTTAGCGGCGTTTAGCACTTTCTGCTGTGGGAAAATCCTATAAGTTTGCGTTACCAACAAACCAACATGGTGATGTAGCGGCGTCGGAACACCAGGGGAGCAGAGGAACGGGACATGCACGTTAGACATTTTTTGGATGGGTAAAATATTGAAATGAAATGAGGTTTATTGGCGTAAACATATGTATATAAATTAGGTGTGATTTGTACAATCATGTCCATTATCATCAATCATGTTAATTATCATAATCATGTCCACGTTTTCCTCGTGAGAGGTATGCAATTTTTTTTAAACAGTATCAAAATGTTAGTTACTAAAAAAGATAGATTTTAAACAATGTCAAATTAATTGAAATTAAAAAATAATTGAGTCAAATATTCAATGTGTGTCTTGTGAGATCTCTTCATTGACCTGCGTATTTAATAGTAGTAAATCTGTAGTTGTACAGCGATACGTATAGTGTAACATAAGTGCTGTTTAATACTAAAATTCTGTGTTATGAGTTTTCACTTCTATCGGCAGTCTATAAGCTGCCAATTTTTTCATCATTTTGAGCGAAGGGACGAGCAAGACAATAGGGTACAATCCTCAAAAAAACTAAGTAGCCCGTTAGTTAGATTGCCAAAAAATATTGTACACGAATTTTTTCTTTTGTTTCACAAACAAAAAACTACGAAGATACAGCGCTTCGAAGTTTCGTGTGACGTCACTTGTGAGTACGATTTTTGCTCACGAGTGACGTCGCGACCCCCCACTCTCGAAGTATGATGGTCTCTATCTTTGACGATTTTTAATATTATGAAAAAATTAATAATACGGGTCCAATATTTTTCCATGATCTAGCTGACGGACTAATTAGGACGGTGTATTTTTGACCCAGTCCGGTACCCTATTGCCTGATGGAAACACGCCTGCTCATAACAGAACAGTGTATCTGCTGTGAGCGCAGCTGTTTGAACATGAAGACCCCAAAACACAACCTAGCACTGTACTGCGAATCGCCATTTAGCGTGGTAATGCCGACAGCATGCTGGGAACGCTTTAATAATTAAGATTATTTTTAGACCTTCATTGCTCTATGGACCATTCGGATGTGTTTAGTGTAAGTAGTTAGGTATGTAGCGAAGTGTAGATCTTATTGTATTTTAGTTTTGTTAATAAAGGCTCTGCCCGTAGTACCAAAGTACAACACCAAGTAAGAAAATATACCTAAACTCTCTTTAATTCTCTGTTGTTTCTAGAAAATTGTGTCCACTTGTGTTGAAATGACAAAATGTTGTCATTAAACTTTATTGTGCCAACTTTGGCCGCTGTCCGCATCTGTTGGGAGACGACGGGAATATTACATGCTTTGTTTTATTTTTCTTTGAGAATGGCAACATTGCTACAATCTCAGACGATAGTAAAAGTTGGTAGAATATGCGCCACCACTCCAGTCTTTTGTTCGAAACATTGAACTGCGCGTTTTTTAACAAGAGGCCTACCACTTCCTTCAATACGATGGTAACGCCACAGGGGACCTGAAAATAGTGATGGCAAAGCTTCAGAAAGTTTGTAGGTAGAACATAGAAGTATATTTGTCTCTAATGCAAAAGTTGTCCAATTAATTATTCAATTAATGTCCTTTAACACTCGTACTATATGTTGACTTATCATACTTCAATTTTTTACCTGAAAGCATAGCCTACTATCCTACTAATATTATAAATGTCAATGTATGGATGTTTGGATTTTTGGATGTTTGTTGCTCAATCACGTCCTAACGTATGAACGGATCGGGTTGAAATTTGGAACACAAATAGATTATAGTCTGGAAGAACACATAGGCTACTTTTTATCCCGAAAAAAAAAACACGGGAACGGGAACTTCGCGGGTAACACCGCGGGGCGCTGCTAGTAGAGTATATTTTAACAAGTCAACCAGCTGACTTCGCAAATGTTATTCAGCCATATAACTAAATAGTAGCGCCCCACGGTTTTGCCCGCGCAGTCCCCGTGCCTGTTATTTTCCCGTGATAAAAAGTAGGTGCTAATAAAATATTGCAAATGTCAAAGTTTGAATGTGTGTATGTTTGTTGTTCAATCACGTCGTCACGTTTGAACGGATAGGCTTTAAATATGGAACACAGATTAAAGTCTGGATTAACACATTGGTTATTTTTATCGTGGCGTGAAAATAATTAGAACTACGCGAGTATATCCGCGGGGCGTTGTTATATTATTGTAATCATATTAATATTTTGTAAAAGTTTGGATGTTGATATTTTAGATCATTGGCTTTTTTAGGGTTCCGTAAAACGTAAAAACGGAACCCTTATAGATTCGTCATGTCTGTCTGTCTGTCTGTCTGTCTGTCCGTCCGTATGTCACAGCCACTTTTTGCCGAAACTATGAGAACTACACTGTTGAAACTTGGTAAGTAGATGTATTCTGTGAACCGCATTAAGATTTTTACAAAAGTTTTGTAAAAAAAACAAAAATTAGGGGTGCCCCCCATACTGAGAACTGAACCGCAAAAATTTTTTTTTCATCAAACCTACACGTGTGGGGTGTCTATAGATAGGTCTTCAAAAATGATGTTAAGGTTTCTAAAATAATTTTTGTCTACACTGAATAACTTGCGCGAGAGACGCTTCCAAAGTGGTAAAATGTGTGTCCCCCCCCTCTAACTTCTAAAGTAAGAGAATGAAAAATCTAAAAAAAATATATGATGTACATTACCATGAAAACTACCAACGAAAATTAGTTTGAACTCGATCTGATGAGTAGTTTTTTTTTAAGTGCGTCATAAATACACTATTATTAAAACTTCGATCAAAGTTACAACCACTTACAACGAACTACAAGAACTATGTGTACTATGTATATTATGTTACTTGCTGCAACGGAACCCTTCATGGGCGAGTCCAACTCGCACTTGGCCACTTTATTTATATCTAAAATGGCTCATAGGCAACGACATTTTTGTCCGAAAAAGACTTCACAGTCCGGGGGTCTACCGCCTAACAAAAACGCTTTGACGTTTTTACATTGCTGTATCTTTTCTTCTCGCTTGAAATGAAAGAGACTGCAATGTCAAAGCGTTTTCGTTAGGCGGTAGACCCCCGGAACATCGCTGCAAAATTGCTAACTTGTCTGGTTTATTTTGGATACACTTATGAAAGTGTGCAACGCAGATCTGATAATACCATCTTGCTCTTTTTTCTATTGGACTGCTCGTATCTTGAAAAAGTGGCATCGTTTCATGGTTGACGTTCCAAAGACTTGAACGAATAGTCTACTTTTGTGATAAGAACGTCTAGGCTGCGAAATGCGTTACCTGAGTGAGTTTTTCATAGTGCTTATAACATAGTGTCTTCAAATCGGGAATGAATCGAGTTCTTCTAGGTAAACAAGCTCAATGGTAGACCACATCGGCGTTTATCATCAAACAAGATGGCGGTCAAGTGTAGGCCAATAAAAGTATTTGTAGTGGTAGGACTCATGGGGAATGTGAAAGTTATTCTACCGCCAAGCAGTAATGTGCAAACATTACTGTGTTCCGGTTTGAAGGGAAATGTTTCCAGAAAAATTACAGGGCTTAGAGATATATACAATATCTTGGATCTCTGGGTGATGAGCGCAGTGCAGTGCTACGTAATGATTTGGACTCTTCATGGTCCAATAGCTGCGTGTCATTGTGCTGTTATGTGGCAGGCATGTTGCTTACCATCAGGCACATGACCTGGTTGTCGTCACTCTTTAATATAAAAAAATGCAAGAAATCGTAATTTTAAAAACTAAACGTAAACGAAGACAAGACCAATGCTAGATGTAGATTTTATTTATAGCAATAATGATAGATGATGGACTTTTATATTGAATAGTCATCAACCTTAATAGCTAAGTAATAGTGCCCATTATGTATGTAATTTCATATGAAACAGGTTTTGTAATTTGTATTTCAAACCAACCCTTACAAATTACACTGACATTATTAAGGCTACGCTTTGTGAATTTGTAAGTGTGTAAGTTTATAAAGTCAAAGTTCTTTATTCATAAATCTACAATTTACACGCCAATTAATAAAATATTAAAATCCAAAGAAAGAGCATAGAAATTATATACCTACATGTTCAAAGTTTGAGATTAACATTTCACTGTATTATAATAAGTATTATTATTATCGTACAGAAAACTGTCTAGCACTATAAAAAATATATATTATTACAATAATTATAATTAACAATGTCAAGTTTTTTATGATTTTGTAGAAACTTGCCATCACTCTCTAAGAATTCGCTGTTAAAAATATCCAGCTTGTGAGTGTTGCGTATATTGCAATAATGTCTCTCACCTCGCGTGTTGTATGAGTCTAGATTATTCCTGACATACACAGCCACAGGGTTATTTTACTTAGTTAAATCTAGTGTCTGAACTCAGAAGCAAAGTAAGTCGACTGAATTCAGAAGCATGTTAGAAGCAACCAATCTGTGCTTCTGAGTTTAGTATGCTTAGCTTACTGATTGCTAATAGGCTTCACTGAATTCGGTAGCAACTAAATTCAGTAGACATCCGTCCCAAAAAAACTAATGGCGCCATGCCACTAGTAAAAATAAAACGCGATGTCGAATTCGTCCTCAGAATCATGAAGCAAAAATCAAAATTTTAAAAAACTTTTTGCCTGTCTGTGGAAATTGCGCGGTATACGGAATTCCAAATAAAGCCAAAGAGGTTTTCGCCGTTTATTTGCTAATGCTACGGCACCCTTCGTGTGGGAGTCCCACTCGCACTTGGCCGGTTTTATTTTAGTTTTATTGTATGTTAAGAGATAGGCTCCGCCAATTGTGAATAAATTTTCTTTTTTTTTTCTTTTGAAGATCGAACATATGTACGTCAGAGATAGTCCCAATGTACATTTTATTGAAGTGTGTTGTTTTTCGAAATATGAACAAAAAACCAACATTTACTAAATACCTCGATGACTTAGGTATTTAGTTATATGGCTTTTATATGGCTTCTAATGAAATTTCATCCAGTGATCGAATATGATTTTAGATTGAAGTAGGTTTTTGTTTTTTCGGAGGAAATAAATTATTTCAATTCAATTTAATAAATGAAAGTGTTCTGAACCACTTTACTAAAATCGGGCTTCATTTCGTCAAGGTGACAAAGGCTCGGTGTGACAGATAGAGCTATTTGACATTTACAACATTAGTCTGAAGTGGAAGTGTGTGAGTATCTTTCACAATGGCGACACATCGGGTCCCTTCTTTTGTTCCCTCGTCCCTTGTCCCTAATTATGGGTCCACGTTTGTTTGCGCCCAGGGTCTCTACCATCAACTCTTATTGTCATGATCACGCCAAATTATGTCATTTGAATCAAAGAAATTACGGTCACATTCACTCTATATTTATGGTTTGTTATACAGAATATCTCTGGGTATTTTTATATTTTCAGGTATATGTACCGTTTCCCTTTTTATTAGGGTTCCGTAAAACGTAAAAACGGAACCCTTATAGATTCGTCATGTCTGTCTGTCTGTCCGTCCGTATGTCACAGCCACTTTTTGCCGAAACTATGAGAACTACACTGTTGAAACTTGGTAAATAGAAGTATTCTGTGAACCGCATTAAGCTTTGAACAAAAAAATTAAAAAAAATTAGGGTTGCGCCCCATTGAGACATTTCTCAAAAACTCAAAACTCAGAACTCAAAAAAAAAATTTCATCAAATCTACACGTGTGGATTGTCTATCGATTGGTCTTTAAAAATGATGTTGAGGTTTCTAGAATCATTTTCGTCTACACTGAATAATTTGCGCGAGAGACACTTCCAAAGTGGTAAAATGTGTGTGTCCCCCCCCTCTAACTTCTAAAGTAAGAGAATGAAAAATCCAAAAAAAATATATGATGTATATTACCATGTAAACTACCAACGAAAATTAGTTTGAACTCGATTTGATGAGTAGTTTTTTTTTAGTACGTCAAAAATACACTATTATTGAAACTTCGATCAAAGTTACAAGGAACTACAAGAACTATGTGTACTATGTATATTATGTTACTTGCTGCAACGGAACCCTTCATGGGCAAGTCCAACTCGTTCTTGGCCACTTTAATATGTAAATAAATATACATATGAATTATTTTATTTGCTATTATGAGTTTCCTGTCATATGCGAAATATGTATTAATTTATTCATAGTTACAATAAGATCTACAATAGACGTAGAAAAAATAAATACACATCAAATTAGGTCGAAGAGACCACCGCCTCTTCCCTTTTTTATATACTTAAATATATTTTTAAACGAGCCGAGCCTTTATCTACAATGGAGTATTTCTTTTGGATTGAAGGTGAATATTTTAAGTAAATTAGTATGTATATTTTTTAAATATTCTTTGTTGTAAGTAGTATATAATTTTAAGCTTAGGTTGCATAATATTAGCTATTCTATTTGTTGTTTAATTTATGAAATATACATATTATGGCCGCATTACTGTATAATATCCTATCCGTACACGGTTGCCTGGAAGAGATTGCTCTAAGCGATAAGACTGCCAATTGAAATGTCTAGCCTAAGTTATTAATAAGTTTCTTTTGTAATTTTGTTTTTTTTTAATGCATGTGTGGCTTTTAATAAAGAGTTATCTTATCTCATCTCATCTCAGGAACTCCGTGAAAAGTGTAGTGCTACACTACATTCCACTTCACTACGTATACTAATCACATCTGTATTATCCATTGCCCAATGAATGTTTAAAGATAACTACGATGCTTAAAGCGTTCCCAGCATCTTGGCAGCATTACCACGCTGAACGGCGTTGCTTATACTTTGAGCAAGATAAACGCTAGCATTTTGGTCATGGATCGCGTCCACCAAGCGCTCGGAAAGACTTTTGATAATGTTTACTGGAGAAGAAAGAGCAGAACAAGTCACGGTAGTAAGTGTTGCTTCCAGTTTCTTTCCTTATCTTGTTTTTAGGGTTCCGTAAAACGTAAAAACGGAACCCTTATAGATTCGTCATGTCTGTCTGTCTGTCTGTCTGTCTGTCTGTCTGTCTGTCCGTCCGTATGTCACAGCCACTTTTTGCCGAAACTATGAGAACTACACTGTTGAAACTTGGTAAGTAGATGTATTCTGTAAACCGCATTAAGATTTCAACAGAAAAATTAAAAAAAAAGAAAAATTAGGGTTGCCCCCCATACTGAGAACTAAAACTCAAAATTTTTTTTTCATCAAACCTACACGTGTGGGGTGTCTATCGATAGGTCTTCAAAAATGATGTTGAGGTTTCTAAAATCATTTTCGTCTACACTGAATAATTTGCACAAGAGACACTTCCAAAGTGGTAAAATGTGTGTCCCCCCCCCCCCTCTAACTTCTAAAGTAAGAGAATGAAAAATCTAAAAAAAATATATGATGTACATTACCATATAAACTACCAACGAAAATTAGTTTGAACTCGATCTGATGAGCAACTGCTCAATTTTTTTAGTACGTCATAAATACACTATTATTGAAACTTCGATCAAAGTTACAACGAACTACAAGAACTATGTGTACTATGTATATAATGTTACTTGCTGCAACGGAACCCTTCATGGGCGAGTCCAACTCGCACTTGGCTACTTTATTTATTTTTGTATTGTACCGTTATTTTTATTAGCAAGGCTAATTTATTAATAAGGGCTTCTCTCCCACACAAAACTGCGAAGCGATGCGATGCGACGCCGCATCGGAGGAAAGCATCGCATCGCAGTTTTCTGTGCCCTTAGAGCTATTTTACCCCATCATAATTTGGCGTTTCTAATTTCTTATGACTCTTTGGGCATTTTTTGAGAGGAAAAAAAAACAATAGAGTTAAATCCTAAAAAAAACTAAGTAGCCCGTTAGTTAGATTGCCAAAAAATATTGCACACGTATTTTTTCTTTTGTTTCACAAACAAAAAATGACGAAGATACAGTGCTTCGAAGTTTCGTGTGACGTCACTTGTGAGTACGATTTTTACTCACGAGTGACGTCGCGACCCCCCACTCTCGAAGTTGGATGGTCTATATCTTTGAGGATTTTTGATATTATGAAAAAACAAAAAATACGTGTCCAATATTTTTCCATGATCTAGCTGACGCACTAATTAGGATGGTGTATTTTTGACCCAGTCCGGTACCCTATTGAAAAGTATATAAAATAACAAATAAAAAATTG
The DNA here is from genome assembly GCA_963693475.1 of Ectropis crepuscularia. Taxonomy (NCBI): domain Eukaryota; kingdom Metazoa; phylum Arthropoda; class Insecta; order Lepidoptera; family Geometridae; genus Ectropis; species Ectropis crepuscularia. The sequence continues at coordinate 29,212,284 of OY856339.1, read as the reverse complement.
TATACCTTGTGTAAGTAGCAACCTACATACGTACTCGTAATAGCTGTTTTATGTTCGTACACTTTTTTTAAACTTCCGGAGTACCACTGCCTTTTTTTAATAGCGTTAAACCTTTCATACACTGGCATTATGATCCGTATTGCCTGGTGATAAGATTCGCGGTTGCAGTACACTAAATGTTGAGCGTCAATTGATTCACGAACTATCGCAACAACAGCTAAAAGTGAGGCACAAAATGAAATAGTATTGACATGAATGTTTGATCCAAATAGCGATATACATTTTACACCGCGATTCTGCGCCGTATTTTCTGGTGATAAGGTATACGTTGCAGCGCAGGAAATGTTGAACGTCAATTGTTTCGCAAATTCATCGCATTACAACTGCTCATGATAAGGCCAGGTACAATGCGAAAAGGCCCTAATTACGGACGATTGTTGGGACTCTCAGTTCAGACGTGTTTGTTTGAGAGATTTAACGCATAATGAAGGCTGTTTTTACAGGCTTCCGTTTGAGTTCACGTATTTATACATATATTTATGTTTTACCTTTTAATCCTTTTTACGTAGACCCGTACGATTTTAACGACAACGTGGCGTACTTATCATCTCGAGCTTTTACCATTGATCAGAGTTTAATGGAATAGCAATGCTTTGTTGCAAAGTTTATCGCTTCTTTATCGGATATATTTCGGAAAATGTGTAGGTGATCTGCATGATCAAATCATGTTGTATCTATCGCCTTGTCTTTTTGAAGTGAAAACTTCTTTATTCTTCAGATTTTTCGTGGGTTGTGAATGAAGCTCAGCGTCGCGCTTGGAAATGAAAGAAATGTTTGGACAGCCGCGCCGCGCCGAGTGTCACTTTCGGAACAAGAACACCTCATCGGTGGAATACGTTGTTTGGGCAGATATTCCCTGATAGATTTAGAATACGTGACTTCGATTCCAGGGATAATTTGGTTCTTCTAGGAACGTTCGACTCAGCGTAGACCGCATCGTCGCTGAACGTCATGGAAGATGGCGGTCAGATGCGAACATATTATCGAACAAAAAAATCAACCGTCAAACTGTTGAGGTAAAGATAACTGGGGTCTAACCACGGGGCCTAACTAACTTGATGTCACTGACTGACAGACTGACTGACAACACTGGTTGACTGACAGTTCAGTCAGCGAGCATGCTGACTGAACTGTCAGTCAACCTTAAAAATACCACAAGCATTACAAAATATGTGATATTTAAAATAATACAATTCTTAAATATTCGATAATCATTTGTTTACGTTTCTGCGTTTCAAGTTATCATGGTATTGGCTTGATTGAAATTTAATGATTCGACACTTTGAGATTTCTGGAGTTACGGCTAGTCTAGTCGGGAGAACCGCGACTGCCGATCCGGAACCCCGGGTGCAAATCTCACGCGTACCAATGCGTGGGATTTGAACCGTGGTGGGTTCACTGTCATTATGCTGCTAACTTAAAACGGTGAACGAAAATATCGTGAGGAAACCGACATGACCGACACCTAGAATCTTTTGAGGGTCCGCGCGGTGGATTGTGGCCTTGACTGTCTCCTTTGGAGGGAAGGTCCTGAGTTCCAGCAGTAGGAACCATTTAGTCTAGGTCATTTAGTTAAGGCTGCTTATGGTAATAATTTGAGATAATGAAGTAACGTAAATGTTAACCGCCATTTTTCGCTCGTTCTCGCAATGCGTGTGATGTAATAACCGAAAACGTCGGGATCAGATTAAAACCGAGCTCGATGATGCCCCGTCTCGCCCTGAACGCAGGTAGCTTGGGTCTGTATTCCCTAAGACCAAAAAATATACCCAAAAAACATCATAGGCAACGACAACTTTGTTTGAAAAAAAACTTCAGTCTTAAACATCGCGGCAAAATTACTAGCTTATCGAAGAAAGAAGAGGTTTGACTCTACTTTTGGGATAAAAACGTCTAGTAAGACTGTGGAATGCGTTGCCTGAGTGGACTTTTCCCGATGGTTACATTGGTGTCTTCGAATCGAGAGTGAATTAATCTTCTAGGGAAGCACGCTCTACTGCAGACCACAACGTCGCGTCGTCGTCGTTAAGATCAGGCGAGATGGTGTACAAGTGTAAATCTATAAAAGGTTAAAAAAAGGAATCTGGTCACCTGGGACGAACATTTGTGTTTGTATGTTGCGTATTTAAACTAATATTTGCATAATAATTAGCAAGTATATTTTTACAAATAGCGTGTCAATAAGCAAACAGTCCGCCTGATAGTTTAGCCTTCGCTTAAAATATCTGCAATATCAGACGTTTTTCCAGCCCATAGAGATGTTAAAAGATACTTTTTTTTATTTTTCCTTGTCAAAATTCGTCTAAAATATCTGCGGAGGAAGGGGAATCAATAGCCCGCGATAGAAATTATCTTTTTTTTTTAGGAAAATAACGAGAACAGGAACTGTGCGGGCAAAACCGGGGGGCGCTGGCAATAGTTTATTAAATCCCAAAGGTCAGTCACTACCCTTTAGGCCAAATTATCAATTACCTAATATGTTTGCCAGTTTCTTTTATAAAGGGAGAAAATGGCAGTTGGCCTTTGCGAGCCTGAACCCCCGAACTTATTAAATGTAACTTAACTTTCGTGTTGTTATAGATTTTTTGAAGTAAAGACTTTTTTCGCGCACCACACACAGAATTGTTTCATAGCCTTGTGAATGAAGCTCATCGTCACGTTCGGAAATGAAAATTTTGTTCGGGTGAGCTCGGGACCGCCGAGTGTGCCAGAGCGAGAGAGACACAGTCAGCTGCTGCTGTCTGTATGCTTTCACTGTCGTGTCGCTGTGTTTACTTTTTTCAAAATATGTAATCGTTTTAATTTTTAATTATTTGATACAATTATTCCAATTAGTTTTTATTAATTATTTCTTATTTTAGTTTTCACTTCTGCCGTACGGTTAAGACCGTTAAGCACACACACATTTTGTTTAAACAAAGTGACGAGACAATTTTGATATGTGCTTGATGCTAAACTACGTGCCTGGCTAATAACATAGTATCACGCAGCTATTGGGACATTAAAAGCCCAATTATTTACCTAGCGCACTGTACTGCTCCCGTCACCGAGATAATTATATAGGATGATTGCTATATGCCCTGTGATTTCCCTAGAAACATTGTCCTTCAAACTCGAATACTTGCTGAACACTGAACAAGGATGTTTGCACTTTACAGCCAAACCACACTAGCTACTTTTAGCAGCGGCGACAGGCATCTAGTCGCTGCGTCACGCTTCAAAAAGTAGCTGCGCTTGGCGTCTAGTCGCTGCATCCCGCTTCAAAAAGTGGCATGTGTGGTCAGGGCTTTACTGTTTAATGATCGAATAACTAACCAACATGTGGTACTTTTCTAGACGGAGTCTGCGAAGAGCACAGTCTCTATGTCGAAGAGGTCCTGTTATTGATGGAAACTTCACACACAACACCATCTGACCTCAAACTAAGCAAAGCTATGGAAGCCACATAGCTGTTATCAAACTTATAACATGTAACTTATAATAATATGTATAAACATGTCCTGATATAGTTTTAAATACACACTTATTATACATAGTAACACCCAGACACAGAACAAATACTTGTTTTAATCTCACAAAAATTTGCACTGGGACGAAATCGAACCCTTGACTTCGCTAGCAGACTTACTACCAACTAAGCCACGAGGCCAGTCCAGGCCAGTATTTCGGTGTATTTTCGTTTTGGTTTTGTGGTTTTAGCCAAATAGAATTAAGCCCCTGTATGATTTCCCAGACGCGGTGTACGAACGAACGTAATAACTCTACGGTAGGGTGCCATCAATCTAAAAGAACATTACGGGAGAAATATACGAGTGACGAGCGCAGTGCGTTAGCAACGCATTTATTTGAACTTTTACAATTTTTATTTGAAATACTGGTTTATTCTACACAGTTATGAGCGGCGGTGTTGCCAAACACGTCATAATTTTTAATTTTCTAATCTACACGCGAAACAGGAGTGTAGCAAGTCATGTAATAATTTTTCGTGAATTTTTTGCTCTGTTATACGGGCCATTTCAAATTTAATTGCAGGCTACGCTATTGCCCGATAGTCTCTATTTCTCTGCCCAATACAGTTTATATTTACATCTCCTACCATAACGAATTCTTTATTGGAGGTTGTAAGTTCGGTCAGTAGTTGATCTAGTACCGGAAAAAACACCTAAAGTGCTGGTAAGGTTTGATCTATAAATACATACCACCGCAATATTTCTCTCCAGTAGCTCAACAGCAGCTATTTCACATATTTGCTCAACAGATAATACGTTATAGCACGTTAATTTCCTAAAGGTAGTGTTATTTTTTATGAAAATACAAGCTCCTCCTGCTCCTACCACTACAGTCTTGTTGGATGGGTGAAGTCTTGGCAGTTCGCGTCCCCAACAAACGTAGTCCTACTAATATTATAAATGTCAATGTGGATGTTTGTTGCTCCATCACCATGCGTCGTAACGTATGACGGAATACAGGTAGATTATAGTCTGGAAGAACACAAAGGCTACTTTTCATCCCGGGAAAACGACGGAAACGGGAACCACGCGGGCAACACCGCGGAGCGCTGCTAGTAGCAATAAATGTGTAGCGGGAGACGAATTGTGCAAACATTAGTCCTGTTTAATACTAATATACTAAATACTAACTTATAAGCGATAAGGTCGCCATTTGCTACTAATTTTTAAGATTGTTTTTTAAGTTGTTTGTTCTGTTTATCTATCTATCTATCTATAAGTCTTTACTTCTATAGGTAGTCCTATTTTTTGAAGAATCATAGCAGCAATCGTTACACCTACTTTTAAAGATCACGTGAAGGAGTTTTATTTGTCGAAACTGTAATCTATGTATTTTTTTTATTTTATGTTATTTTTTACACGTTCTGTGATTACTTAAAATTTTACAATCATTTTACTCTTTGCTGTTATTTGCTGCTCGTCAGTTTGTCATCTCTGTAACTAGGTATATTTATTTACCTTGTCAGTATAGTTATGTATGTACAGTACCCGGCGATAAGTATTGCACATCGGCCTTTGGAGGGAGACAGTCGGCTGATTTCGGCTTCGTAGAGCATTATCTCCGTCACACACTACACTACCTATGTGACGTTTTGTCAGTCGTTGTTCAAGTGCGATAGAGTGCGGTCGCGTCCAGTTAAAAAAATATATATAGAGTTGTTAACACCCCCAAATTTAAATAATTTAAAGTTGTACTATGGCATCTTTAGGAAAAAAAGGGAAACCTTTACGAGGTCAGTCACGCCAAATTATCTACAATGTTTATAAATATTTTCTAACCTTTTTAATATTTTTAAGCTGACAGATTTAAAAAAAATGAAGATAAAACTGTAAGTTGTTATTTTAAGAAGGTTCAAGCGCGAGTTGCAAATGCCACTGGAATTTCAAGAAGAACTTTGAACAATATATTAAACGCAGTTAGTACTGAAACACATTCTACTGAAATTAAGTTTAGCACTCCCAAAAAAGGGAGACCAAAAAAGCAATTTCGTTTGGATATGGACGATTTTGATTATGATGTTGTTCGAAGAATGGTGTATGATTTTCACTTACGATTTAATGAACTGCCAACAATAAAGTCATTTAAAGCTAAATTATGTGAAGCTATTAATTACAATGGGTCTGAAAAGACGTTGAGAAAAATACTTCACGAGATGGGATTTCGGTTCACTAAAATGGAAGACAATCGAAAAGTTTTAATGGAAAAGCACGATGTAAGTCTCAAACGAATGGAATATATCGATAAAATGCGCAAATTTCGCGAAAGAGGAAAAAATATCGTCTACATGGATGAGTCTTACATACATACATCCCACACTAAAGGTAAATCTTGGAGTGATAATAAGAAAAAAGGAGTAAAAAAGCCAATTTCAAAAGTGCAACGTTTGATAATAGTTCATGCGGGAAATGAAAAATGCTATGTACCCGGTGCCTTTTTAACGTATAAATCCACGGATACTACAGGTGACTATCACAATGAAATGAATAACGATAACTACGAGAAATGGCTGGTTAATCAATTAATCCCAAATATACCCAGTGATTCCGTTCTAGTTATCGACAACGCACCCTATCACAACAATAAATATGTTGAAAGACCCCCCAACTCAAACATCATTAAACAGGAAATGATCAACTGGTTAAACAGACACGAAATTCCAGTTGATCCAAAATTAACAAAAACCCAGATTTATGCCTTTATAATTATGTCAGCACAAGGAGAGGTATACAGAGTTTTCCGTGGACAAAGTACTTGCCGGACATGGGCACACTGTGTTGCGATTGCTACCGTATCATCCGGATTTTAGTCCAATTGAAAATATATGGTCTCAACTAAAAGGCTATGTAGCCTGTAGAAATGTGGGTATGAATTTAACTACAGTAAAAACGTTATTGACTGAAAAAGTAAACATGATCGGGACTGAAGAGTGGAAAAAGGTTTGCGATCACACAATCAAATGTGAAAATGAACATAAAAGCATTAAACACGGTTTAGACAATTACACTGATAGACTAGTGATAAATACGGCTGATAGTGACAGTGATATTGACCTCTTTGAGAGCACAGATAGTGAAATGGAAGTAATTGAGAATAAGAATTATTATTATTTTTATTACAATGTCTCACTTTAACAAAAGGTACAATGGTGTTTATTATGTACACTACAGCTGTAATTTTCCAAAATAATTAAATACGTAAACATAATGTGAACATATTTTTAGGGTTCCGTAAAACGTAAAAACGGAACCCTTATAGATTCGTCGTGTCTGTCTGTCTGTCCGTCCGTATGTCACAGCCACTTTTTGCCGAAACTATGAGAACTACACTGTTGAAACTTTGTAAGTAGATGTATTCTGTGAACCGCATTACGATTTTTTCAAAAAAAAAAGTAAAATTAGGGTTGCCTCTCATACTGAGAACTGAAACTCAATTTTTTTTCTATAAAACCTACACGTGTGGGTGTCTATCGATAGGTCTTCAAAAATGATGTTGAGTTTTCTAATAAAATTTTTGTCTACACTGAATAATTTGCGCGAGAGACACTTCCAAAGTGGTAAATTGTGCCCCCCCCCCCCCCCCCCCATCTAACTTCTAAAGTAAGAGAATGAAAAAACTAAAAAAAATATAATGTACATTACCATGCAAACTACCAACGAAAATTGGTTGGAACCCGATCTGATGAGTAGTTTTTTTTTAGTACGTCATAAACACACTATTATTAAAACTTCGATCAAAGTTACAACGAACTACAAGAACTATGTGTACTATGTATATTATGTTACTTGCTGCAACGGAATCCTTCATGGGCGAGTCCAACTCGCACTTGGCTACTTTTTTATTTTATTTTACTCGAACCTAAAGCCATCACTTATAGAACACTTATTGGTGTATTTTATACAAAGAATAAAAAGAATTATTAAAAGAAGCAAATTAAAATTGTTTTAACAGCTCCTAATAGATACCGCACTGTTTGTATTTCGTGCTACAGAGATGACGCTCTACGAAGCCGAAGTTGGCCGATTGTCTCTTTCCAGGTGTCGATGTGCAATATTTATCGCCGGGTACTGTAAGTATATGATTCGTTTTATTTATTAGTGTATTTAGTTTTTATTCTGTAGTTTTATGTATTCGTATGTAGTACTATTAGAATGTACGTATATCCCATAGTCTTATTATTTAAATAGTAATTGTTGCGCACTACGCTTTAAGTTTTCAAATATTTATGTCCATCCTAAGAAGAAATCGCTTTTAGCAATAAGGCCACTACTCGCTACTCTTACTGTTTTTCCTAAATTTTATGTATCCTATATGGTGTGAACATTAAAGAATTTTCATTCATTCATGTGAGTGTTTTATGGACACCCTACTTCTGTCGGCTCAATCCTCTTCCAATTTATACAACCTTACATAGATAAACTGAATATTACACAAATTGCTTCAGAACAAGCGCACCGAGTGGAGAATTCACGTCTGGCTTAGCTAGTTCGTCTGTGAATCTGTGAAACTACGTTCACACATCTCATCTCATTTATTTTATTTTTCAAATAAAATTTGAGCAGGTGGGTAGTTCTGGCACATTGGTTTATTTAATTTTTTAGCTTAGCTAGTTCGTTTGTGAATTTGTGATAGGTAGGTACTATGTTCATACATTTCATCTTGTTTATTTTATCGTATCCTTCAAATTAAATTTGAGCAGATGGATAGTTCTGGCACACTCGTTTATTTCGTCCTTTGGGCGATGTTTCTAGAGAACGGATTTAAACACTAGCCTAACCCTGTATCCTGTATTCTTCCGCGCTTTCCTTTTGTTTGTGGGCTAGTTCTCATGGAAAAGTTTTGGACCTTAATGTGAGCACTGAGCATCTCGGCTACAAATATGGTCTTCAGTGAGACGGTCCACTCCCACTATTATTCCCAGCCGCAGTTTCGCCTCAGTGGCCATTTTTTTTACTTTTATGGATTTACATTAGACCGCCATTTCGCCTGATGCTAAGCGACGATGCGGTCTACGATGGACCGTGTTTACCTAGAATAAACTGATTCACTCTCGATTTGAAGACGCCAAGATTTTGTTTAACAAGTCTTCTTTCGCATTAGTGTTTGTTGCCTATGAGCCTTTTGGCACCTCTTTCAATCGATTCCAGAGCCTCAAGCTGATACCTAGCCGATCCACCCCAAACCCGCGAACAGTACTCCAATGCCCATATCACCTAGACATCGTGGCCCCTATTCAGTCGCGCCGGAGCCGTCTATACACCCCACAACCTTTACTTGGCCGCATCGCGGTCGAATAGGTATTCAACATCGATGTGGACCAATGGATGTGCTCTCTGTGTGTATCGTAAGTCCACACAACCAATCTACTTGACCTCTAGAATCGCTAGCGGCGAGATATGCTGTGGTTCTATTTATTTTGGTTGTTGACTACGAATAGTGATAAGTAAGAACGTCCGGCGTTCACCGCATCCTGCCACCGACTAGAACGGAAAGAGTGACCTCACTCTACCCAACTATGACATAATTCCGAGCGCCTGAAGTTTGGGAGAGCACATTAAAGTTTATATCGATTGTATTCAAAGGCATGGCAAGTGTCTTCATCTCGGGTCCGAGAACTCGCTCTTAACTAGCGCCCTTCAGAAATGGCTTTGGACTGTTACTCCGCCAGGTAAAGGTTTCAGCTGAGTAGGGTTCCAAATCATTCCAGCCCTCCCCAACGCACTTCGAAAGCTAAAATTCACGTGCAGAAGTTCATGCTTTTTTAGCCGGGATTAGACATTACACAACAAAATGCCACCGAGGTAAGTTCGAGCCTACCTATAATCGAGCCTATTATCTCCCGTTTGTAAATTCGAATTTGCTCGCCCATGTAAACTACAATGAACTGCATTGTTCTAAAATCCTGTTTTGTATTACTAGGTATTTATCTAAAACTAGACAGTTCCAGTGAGAACTCAATATATCCGAGTTGGGTTCACAACAAGTTAATAGAAACGGTACTTTTAATATCCCTTGCACTCTCTCTGAGTCAGAATATTGAATTTCAATAAAGATTGACCTAGATACGTGTCTGCCTGATTTATTCATCAGGGAGCTTTGATACCTTCAGCGTTTTACACTGGACCGTCCGGGGATCTACGCCGAACGAAAAATGTCATCGCTTTGATGATTCTCTCTCTTTTCTTTTCGCTTGAAATGATAGAGACAGCATTAGCAAAGCGATAGCCGATTTAGTTAGGTGGTAGAGGCGCGGGTTATTGGCTGCTATCAAGGATATTCATTGTATTTTGAAGTGAAAACTTCTTTTGGCGGGCTACAGAAATGTTTAGTGGGCTGTGAATTTAATTCTAGCGTCACGCTCGGGAATGATAAGACATCGTCGGGTAAACTCGGGACCATGGCCATAGGCCATTTAGAAATGCGCCAGCATTTCAAGATGGCATCGATGGTATGTAGGTAGGTACTGTTTATTTACTTGTAAAAAGACCGAAAAACATGGTGAAACTTAGATGTTGCGCATAAAAAAATGTACATGTGGAAAAGTTTATTTATTACTGGTGTCTAGAAACCTTATTTTAGAAAAAAAACATCTATACTAATATTATAAAGCTTAAGAGTTTGTTTGTTTGTTTGAATGTTTGTTTGTTTGTTTGTTTGAACGCAAGGATCTCTGGAACTACGGGTCCGAATTGTAAGATTCGTTCTTTGTATGATAGTCTATTTATCGAGGAAGGCTATAGGCTATTGAACATTACGCTACTATCAACAGGAGCCGAGCAGGAATGAAAAATGTAACAAAAACGGGAAAAAATATTGCTTTTTGAGAGCTTTCGTTGCGTGACAGCATATGTCAAATATTAAAGGTTGCGTCATTAGAATCTAAAGTAACAGAGTTTGTTCTAAATTTGAATTGGTACGACCAATTTTCGATAGATGGCGTAGCAACGCGCGCGCGTTCAGCTAGTATTTGATAAAAGAAATGACGTCCAATAAAAGACAGAATAATTCCATTATATATAAAATCAGGACAATGCGGCTGCCATAATAGAAGTCGTAAAGAATCGAATTCGATTGCCAATGAGCTGATATTCAGAGCCTCGCCTCAATAGGAAGACTTCGTCGTACGAGACCTGATTAACTAACAAGATGAAGTGGGACGGCGGACGTCAGTCGGAATAGTGGTCAAGAGTAATTTTATTTTAATTTAAAAATATATCAATTTTCATCGTATCGCCTAAGCTTTTATTGGTGAATTTCTTTGTTTGCATATACTTATGCAAAAATGTATAATTTGATGTTGTAGAATTTAAACGTATTTCAATAAAAAAATAAAGTGGCCAAGTGCGAGTTGGACTCGCCCATGAAGGGTTTCATTTCAGCAAGTAACATAATATACATAGTACACATAGTTTTTTTAATTCATTGTAACTTTGATCGAAGTTTTAATAATAATGTATTTATGACGTACCTACAAAAAAAAACTACTCATCAGATAGAGTTCAAACCAATTTTTGTTGGTAGTTTGCATGGTAATGTACATCATATATATTTTTTGTTTTTTCATTCTGTTATTTTAGAAGTTAGAAGGGGGGATACACACATTTTACCACTTTGGAAGTGTATCTCGTGCAAATTATTCAGTGTAGACAAAAACTATATTAGAAACCTCAACATAATTTTTGAAGACCTATCGATATACATCCCACACGTGTAGGTTAGATGAAAAAAAAATGTTTGAGTTTCAGTTCTAAGTATGAGGGGCAACCCTAACTTTTCTTTTTTTTAATTTTTTTTTTGTAAAAATCTTAATGCGGTTCACAGAATACATCTACTTACCAAGTTTCAATAGTGTAGTTCTCATAGTTTAGGCAAAAAGTGGCTGTGACATACGGACGGACAGACAGACAGACATGACGAATCTATAAGAGTTCCGTTTTTACGTTTTACGGAATCCTAACTAGTGGTTGCCCTGTGGTCGAAATTCGTTAATTTTTTAAATAAACAAAAAAGTATATTTGGATCTGTGTGTGTGTGTCGAATGCATGTTTTTTTTTTTTTTAAATAGTATCTAGGTTCATTCCTTCTCCGTATTATTTATAAACTACTTTATCCTACTAAAATTATAAAGCTGTAGAGTTTGTTTGTGTGAATGCAACGACAAGGATCTCGGGAACAACTGGTACGCATTGAATGATTCTGTTTCTGTTTGATAGTACATTTACCAAGGAAGGCTATAGGCTATAGATATAACATTACGCTACTATCAACAGGAGCGGAGTATGAATGAAAAATGTAACAAAAACGGGAATTAATATTGCTTTTTGAAAGCTTTCGTTGCGTGACAGCATGTGTCTATCTTTTTAAAGATTGCGTCATTAGAATCTAAGGTAACCAAAATTTGTTCTAGATTTGAATTGGTACGACCAATTTTCGATAGATGGCGTAGCAATCTCACGGCACACGGACCTTCACATACTACGCTGACGACACCGACGACGCCATTGGTCGGTTCGTGCGGCGAGCGTTGGCTGCATCACCGAAGACCATCCGAGACTTTCTGCAGATGGCCATCAGGGACAGAAATGCGGCCGTTGTGGAGGCTCTGGGCCGGGAGGAGGCGGCTTAGGCAAATTATGCACTAGAATTAGGTTTAAAATGTTCCAAACTCCCCTCTATTTTCCTCTTCCTCTCCTAATCCAAGACAAATGTAAAAAAAATAATTGAAATGACAAAGATCACGGACCGCGGTGTCTGTGGAGTGGCTAATTTTTTTTTTTTTTTTAAATAGCTTAGGTAGATGTGTAGAGTGTCTTGGCCATCTCAAGGATCTTATCGTCCAGCATAATCTTGGTGCATCGGGCGGTAACTACGATTGGGTCGTATGGTGGTGTCGCATAAACTGGCATTCCCGCGCGCTCTGTCTCTTTCTCGTTCAGTGTCACGAAGCCATTTTCTGCACTGTAAACTGCCATATACTGTCCTGTCATAGTTCCCTTGATGATCCGGGAAGTGACATTATTAGAGCTATATAAATACTAGCTGTACCCCGCGGTTTCAAACGCGCAGTTCTTGATTTCGTTAATTTCGCGGTATAATCATTGCATCCATATCCCATCACTAGTTTTTGAGTGAGTTATATCCACGTTATAACCGATTATCCATACATACTCACCAAATTTCGGATTTATAATACCTATTGGGAGCATTTATAATATACTAGCAGCGCCCCGCGGTGTTACCCGTGAAGTTCCCGTTGCCGTTGTTTTTTCGGGACAAAAAGTATGTATCCTATGTGTTCTTCCAGAATATAATCTATCTGTGTTCCAAATTTCAGCCCGATCCGTCCATACGTTAGGATTAGGACGTGATAGAGCAACAAACATCCAGATATCCAAATATCCAAACATTCATACATTGACATTTATAATATTAGTAGGATGTTGTATAAGTACCTGAAATAGCGGTTAATTTCAAACAAATAAACTCAAGTCTACTTTTATATACACTAAATTCAAGAAAACGTTATCAAAATAGCCCCTACTCAATCTAAACCAACGTTTATCAAGGTATTAAACTATCCCGCCCCGGGAGGGAGATAAAATCTTATTAAAACGATTTCTCGATAATTTGAGCATTTAGGGTAAAACCCCACCAGTAGAAAATTCACAGTAGAAATAAATACAGAAATTAGGTGGAATAACAACAAATATCTATACAAATATCTTGGTGTCTTCAAATCGAGAGTGAATCGGTTTTTTCTAGGTAAACACAGTCCATCGTAGACCGCATCGTCGCTTAACATCAGGTGAGATGGCGGCATATATATAAGGGGGTATTTTTTACTCGATTTATTGTATTTCTACTCGTGACCCTCCCAAAATCTGAGGCTGTGTACTAGTGACCCCCTCCAAAATTCCAAAATTCGACGCTGGGACCGCGCTTGGATGGCGGTCAAGTGTAAACCTTTAAAGGTTAAAAAAAATATATATATTTATATATATATTTTTAAAATTATTTTTATACCTGAAGAGTTTATTTGTTTGAACGCGCTAATCTCAAGAACTACTGAATCTTCACCGTTGGATATGTACGTGATCCCTGGGTACTATAGACTATTAATATTTACCATATTTACTACAGACGAAGCCGGGGCGGATCACTAGATAATGTATTTCTATTAAGATAACACAATAAACACACGCGCGATCTAAAATTAAATATTTTAGGTACTTTTATCATATTAGTAGGATCAGGTTATTCCCTACAATCTATAACGGTCACTTTAAACTTGTATCTAAATTACTTCACACAACAATTACAGACACGTTCTACATGTAGGTACTTGTGACTTTTTTACTATATTAATACAATATATATATTAATATTATGTATAATAAATATATAAATATATGAATACAATATAATTATACTATAAAATTATACATATATATTTTTTATTACTGTGATTAAATGTTATATGAAATCAAAATATCACATTATCTTATAATAATATTTATAAATCTCCTGTCACGATGTTTGTCCGCGATGGATTCCTAAACTACTTAACCGATTTTACATTAAATTGGCACAATGTGAGCAGTCTGGCCCAACTTGAGAGATAGGATAGTTTTTATTTCGATTAATAGTCTTTAAATGACAATATCCGAGCGCAGCCGGAATGGGCTGCTAGTTTTATTATAGTTTATAGTAGAGCCCGGGGGTTATAATGAATATAAACAAATATTTGTTTCGTTGATATTTAGGGTTGGGGGTCATGAATTCGATTCCCGACCAGGACAACTATTTGTGTTCCGAATACAAATATTAAAGTTTTTTATGTATTATAAGTATGAATTTACAATAATATATATCAGCTACGAGAATGTGGAGCACGAGCACAAACTTTGCATAGTTTGGAGAAGGGTTTATGTGTTTTTTTTTTAGTTTAATTTAATATTATATTTAATCCTAGTCACAGTAATATTATAAATTTGAGGGTTTACACTACGAGGCACAGCTAGAATGCTTTAAAACACCAAAACAAAATTAAAATTTATTTCTTTCCATTCATTTAAATCTTAATATTATACGTTAATTTGCATAAACACATTAAAGTCATGATACAAAATTGAAATTTAATCTATTAAGTAGCTAGCAGGCCTAGTAGCTTAGTCGGTAGTAAGTCTGCCTGTGAAGCCGTAGATTGTGTGTTCGATTCTTATCAAGTGCAAATATTTGTTTGATGAACACAAATATTTGTTCAGTGTGTTTCTATAAATAATAAGTATGTATCTGTGACTGCTAGTAGTCGTCACACACCGTGTACTACTTGAAAGATATGATCGTTTCTTAGATGATATATAGTTTTTATGATATGACAATATCTGTTTTCATTAAACAACGCTCATACAAATACAAATACAAAAATCTTTATTGCTGTTTGTAGGTAAGATAAGATAATACCAAACATTTTAAAAGTTGCCCCATACAAACTGGCCTCTGCGAGAGGCATGCAATATGTCTGGCAAGACAATTTGTTAGTCTTAATTTTTAAATAATAGTCAGCTGATTAAAGTCTTCTTCTTCCTAGTCTTCTATTAATTTCTGGTTTGTATTTATGTCATCTGATTCTTCATCTTCGATTCATTTCTGGCTTCTACTTGGTTGTGATATATATTTGTGTGAGATAAATGTTTGGTGAGCACAATTTCGCCAACGTCTTGTGTTTCATCAGGATATTGTCATCTTAATCATCATCGTCATCTTAATAAAACTTATAATTAAATTGTGAAATATAATTGGATAATCCTAAAACAGGAAAAACAATCAAGTATTGTATCAACTTATTATCTTCCACAGTACATACCTTTGTTTATTTTGGGGATGGATGGTTTTGAATGAATGGTGTATGAAAAATATTTTACCTTTACGATACCAAATTCTACGAGTATATTAAAAATACATGACACACCCTAAGTTTTGGTACCCTACGCCGCCCGGTGTGCTTCGACCCTGATTTGACCATTTATAGAGCTCCCTCGTCCACAGTACCGCAGTACATTTGGGACACGACGCCATCTTAAATAGTTTATTGACTATTAAAACACAAGATTACTTTCTGTGGTTTTTCGTTTCTTTGTGCAATGGTCAACTATGGATTGCAGTGGTGAGATTGTCTACAGTGTCTTTAGATGTGATTAGATGTGTAATAGTAACTATACCTAACCATAGTAACACGTCATGGTCATCTAAAAATGCGCCAGCCCGAGTTCCCCCGAAAGTTTCTTTCATTCACGAGCATGACGCTTGAGCTCAATAGGGTACAATCCTGAAAAAAACTAATTACTCCGTCAGTTAGATTGCAAAAAAATATTGTACACGTATTTTTTCTTTTGTTTCACAAACAAAAAATTCCGAAGATACAGCGCTTAGAAGTTTCGCGTGACGTCACTCGTGCCTACGATTTTTACTCACGAGTGACGTCGCGACCCCCCACTCTCGAAGTTCGATGTTCTATATCTTTGTCGATTTTAAATATTTTGAAAAAACCAAAAAATTCGTATCCCATATTTCTCCATGATCTAGCTGACGGACTATTAATAACTCTAATTAATATAAAAATCTAATTATAATTAGAATAGTGTATTTTTGACCCAGTCCGGTACTCTATTCACAGCCCACGAAATAAAATGTGGTACGTGTGCGCCAAAAGATTGTTCACTTCAAAAATGTAGACATTCCTCATACAACATAATATCTAGCCTCTTATTGAGTAAAACTTGTTGTAGGTTATTTTATTCTAGGTGAGAAACGAACCCACTACCCACACCCCGCAGGCAAACTTACGTTGAAATAAAAGATGTTTGAATGATTACTTCACATTCATTTCAGAACGACTGCACAGATCGGGTTATAATAGGTTAAAACGTGAAAAATTGTTAGTTTCTAGTTTGGAATCCTCACACATATGCTACTTTTTATAACAAGAAAATTACAGGGAAAGGAAAAACTGCTCGGATAATACCGCAGGCCACTGCTAGTTCAATAGAAAAAAAAGTTATTTAACAAATTCTAACGCAAAGAAATCATAATCGTGCAATTTCATGAAACATGGTTTTACTTTAATTTGCTGAATTCTCCGATTTATGTGAAAAATTGATCCGTCTCGATAGGTCGTAAAGTTGCCTTATTTTTACGGCGGATTTACTTCATCAGTTAGATTTCAACTCTGGCATTCAGGACCCGCGCATCCCCGGGTCAACGACCTCCACCCCTGTCTCAGCTGGACTTCTGGCCTCGTTTGCAACGTTCCATTCACTGGAGCTAGTAAAAGTTTGCAGTCATAAGGACTATGGATAGAAGCGAAAACTTATAACTTAGAATTTTAGTACGCAACAGCACTAATTTTACACAATACGATACCTGTAATACCTGTACACAATTAACAGTTTTGTGGTGACAAAAAATAATACACCTATATAGGTACCTACCTACAAATAAATAAAATTGAATTGTCAGTTGGTAGTATTAATAACCGCTTTTTTACTACATACATAATATCAATGTATTGACGGTACGAGTACATATACCAAAATATATTTTTTACAAATGTTGACTGTCTGTTTGTTCCAGCTAATCTGCGAAACGGCTAGACCGACTATGACAGGTCTTTCACTTCTAGATAGCTGATGTTCTAATGCATAACTTAGGCTGGCTACTCTTATTTATTTATTGAGCCCGTTAAACTGGGTGAGATGATTGTTCTTATAAGCTTCATTTTTTGTTTTGTTTGGCTATACGATGTCTCCAAACTCAGTTTGCCCGTTGGCAAAAGCCTCTTCCAGTATTTTCCAAGACAGGAAGCTTGAGCAACTCCACTCTTACTTGAGAAAAAGAGAAATCAGGGTTCCGCAAAATAAAATTCTTAAAATGCGCGTGAAACCGCGGGCACAAAAATTAAAAACACTATTAGAGTCATACTTTTTATACGTTGCATACTTGGTTAGGGGAAGTCAGCTCAAAGTGGTCATAGGAGGCAAAGCGGCCATGGTCTATAACTCAGTTACATTCAATATTATCGTGACTTTGCCACTTGGGACGCATAGGCAATCTCCTTCCCCGCACCGGGTTACCGCTTTACCGTATTCGCAAAATGCGTAGAACCGTGGTGTGATACGAATGATTTTTATCCGTACTACTAAAAAAGTGCATGATACATATTTGCTGATTTGGCCCAATCTTGTTATATTTTAGTGTTTGTGATTTAATTGTATAATTGATTGAATCATTGCGAACAGTCGTGTAGCCTTGCATTCTTTTCAAAGTAGTGAAAGAGTGAGTGCAATTTACGTTGAAAACAAAATGCCTGAAAAGGCAAAGCGGTCCGGGCAAAGTGGCCACTGTCCGCTATGCCATAACTCCAATATCTGAGCATTTGATTTGATCAGTTTATATTATAGGTGAGGACATTACGTAATCATAAACTGAAACCCCAAACTGTGGATTATGGACAATCAGCACTATTGATTAGATACACAATAAAAAAATACAAAAAACTAACAAGTTTTTATTAAAATCGACACCAGACCTTCGTCACCTGATCTCGGTTAATCTGAAGAAGTAGGTACTCGTAAATGTCAAAGAATGGCCTGTTAATTAAGACAAAATAGTGCTGGCCGCTTTTCCCATTCCCTGTGGCCGCTTTAGGCGACCACTTGGGCAAAGCGGATTTTTGACAACTTTTCAAAAAAATTAAATGGATTTTGTTAAAACGCACATTTGAGGATTCGGCTTACATGTTATGAAAATATAATTAACTCTTTATCCATTCATCAAAAACTCTATGAGAATATCGTTTGTTTTCGCATCTATTATTGAAATCAAAGTTAAGGTGTCCGCTTTGAGCTGACCTCCCCTATATACCTTTATTCCACACTAAATCTTGGGTGGCCTGTGTTCAATGCCTGCCACAAATGTTATTGTAAATGTAGATGTATAGCTACAGACTTACCACACATGTCAGTGCGGGCGCGGGCTTGCCATCAAACATATCTATGTTGTAAAAAAAATTTGGCAAGCATAAATAAGGATTGCCGATAAAAATTGAAAACGTAGAATTTTAGTATCGAACAGCACTAATATTTCACAACACTCGCACGTGACCTGCTCACCTGTATAGGTACAAATATACTGCTATATATCGGTGACGCCAATCACAAGATTTCACCCAAAAAGCTTATAACGCAATATTAAACACCGCTGCTCCGCCGATGCGACGCTCGGACTTAACGCCAATACGCAACTACATTAGCACTAGTACTTCCACGAATTTTTCCCCAAAAAGTGCTCAAAATAAACGTTCACTTCAAAAATATAATCTAGGAATGACATAAGGAAAAAGATCTGAGTATTTTTGATCACTAGGCCAAATAAGGTTATTTTTGGGTTCGTGCTAAACCAAAAAAGCCTTCATTTACAGATAGCACCATTAATCATGACGTGGTTTGACATTTACTCTTAAGGAGCATTCACAACGATCCAGTAGCTCTCCTGAGTTTTAACTGAATTGTTAGCTTTCTATGAAACCTCTCCACGCCCGTGCAAATCAGATCTTTACTGTATTTTAAGTGTGTGTGTTTTTTGTATATGTGGGTACTTATATTTACGTTAAATTGTTGTATCCTTTTTTCCGTCTTCTAGACTTTCTTTATATTATTCTCTTTGTCTTTTACTAGCAGCAACCTGCGGTTTTGCACTCTTATTTCACATTCACGTATTGTTTTCGTTATAAACGTAGCATTTATGCTTTTCCAGACTATATCTCTTCTGTCTATATTCCAATTTTAAACTAGATCCGTTCAGTAGTTTTCACGTGATTGCACAATAAAGATCCAAACTTTGACATTTATAATATTAGTAGTAGGGTTGTGTAGCATAATCATAAACAGGCCACTTTATGTTCCCACTGTTGGGCCTCGAGGCTTTTTCTGACATGGAAACAGCCAAGACCATAATTCGCCACGTTAAACATGTCAACAGATGACACATGTCTTTGAAAAACGGTTGCACTATACCGATTTCCTCACCGATTTCTATCTTGGAACATTTTTCCAGGTACATATTGGTTTGTTATTATCACTCATTTTAACTTCGTAATTCTTCGTAAACTTCGTAAATACACTATAAATCTAAATAATCAAAATGAGAGTATTAGGCATCCGCCAACAATCATTAGGACCACATGCTAAATTATGGTGTTTCGTATTTTTTGGAGAGAGAAAGCACAACAGTGGGTCTCATTAAATGTATTCTAATACCATGCTAATATTATGACAAAAAGAGTGCTAAGGAGAAGTTAGGATAAGGTTGTGTCATAAAATATTTCTAGCCAGTCAGGTACCAATTCATTTTATCAAAGACAATAAGCACCAAACCACTTACCCGTAAACCATCCTGCTTCGACCACACCAAGTTTGACCACCCTGAATCATTCACCCTGAATTGTCCACATCGAACCATTCTCCAGATCCTGGACTCTAGGGTACTTCCACAGAAGCTCATATAGGTTCATCTATCTTGAACGCTCACACTGAATGTCTTACCCTAGACCACTCACCCCAAACCACGACGAGTCAGTTGTATGCTTAAATTGTTTATACATAGATGTAGATCTACGTAACTAGCGAAAATTTTATTTGCATGAAAATTCATTCGCAGAATTCCACGCTCTGTTTCACTCTCAGATTGGTTTGCCACAAATTTCCACCCAAATAAAATAACAGATTTATTTTGTAAAACTTTCCCGTTACGTCTATTGGGATGTAATAAAATGTACGATGTTTCCATAGAGTTGAATAGATGATGTAAAATCGCAGACCAAACTATTCTTAGGGTAAAAGTGAACGGTCTGAACTTAATTTTTCTCGCTCCTTCTTCGTGATCAAAGGTTTGGGACTTCTTTTGTTTTCCCGAATAGATGCATAAGCAGCCCATAAAGGCCGATTTACATCAGACGAGCGAATGCTCATTCTATCCCCACTGTATCAAATTCATTTGGTGTAAACAAACGTAGAACATTATTTCGTTGTTTTGTTTGCGTTCGCAAAGATTCTATGGAATATCTAAAGGCCGATTTAAACTGAACGAACATAGAGCTAGAGCTGGAACAAGAGCATTCTTTCTCGATCTTTTAGTGTAAACGAAAGATCGTTCTTAGCGTTTTCCATATTAAATATTCCATAGAATCTTTGCGAACGCAAACAAAACAACGAAATAATGTTCTACGTTTGTTTACACCAAATGAATTTGATACAGTGGGGATAGAATGAGCATTCGTTCGTCTCATGTAAATCGGCCTTAATATGGAAAACGCTAAGAACCATCTTTCGTTTACACTAAAAGATCGAGAAAGAATGCTCTTGTTCCACTCTAGCTCTATATTCGTCCAGTTTAAATCGGCCTTTAGAAGTTCTCATTGCTCGAGATTCGGCGCCTTCTCTCGCAAGAGTCAAGGCCATAATCCACCACGTGCGGGTTGGTAGATGATACATGACTTCGAAAGATTCTAGGTACACGTCGATTTCCTCACAATGTTTTCCTTCACCGTTTTAAGTTAGCGGCATTACGCACATGACTTCGAAAAGACAGTGGTGCGCGTGAGAAAACGCACATGCAAAATGTTTTAATTATATTATGCTGATTGTTTCTCTCGATTGTATCTGAGCCGCTTTCACGTAATTTTTGTCGTAATTTCTTCAAATTGAAATAATAAGTGCCAGTGTGTCCGGAGAAAAAATATTTAGCTGTAAATTTAACTTGGATAATTAGTTTGATAAATTTTGCGTGTCTTATTCTACTTTCTATAAACAGCCAAATAATTTTGGAAGTGTAAAAAAGGGCCTTCATAGAAAAAGACAACAACCACATATGTGTAGTAGTAGGACTCTTAGCAGAGTCCGCCTGGGGAAGTACCACACCTTTGTCAATTATTCTACCGCCAAGCAGTATTAATGTGCAAACATTACTGTGTTCCGGTTTGAAGGGCAATGTTTTCAGTGAAATTACAGGACTTAGAGATATAGCAACTTAGATCTCTGGGTGACGAGCGCAGTGCGGTGCTAGGTAATGATTTTGGCTCTTCATGTTCCAATAGCTGCGTGTCACTGTGCTGTTATGCGGCAGGCATGTTGTTTACCATCAGGTACATGTCCTGCTCGTCTCGTCACACTTTATTTTGAAAAAAAAAAAAAGATTAAACAATCTGATTGTTGTTTGATGTTAAGTCTCGCGTGTGGTAGTTGCTGACTGGACTGCAAACTGCAAGCCCTCAAGGCTCTGCGCTTGTGAAATCGTTTTGTCCTCTGCTACTTGGTTGCCAATTTTTCAATTTCGGATTCCTCCTGACGTTTTTCGTCTCCGACAAAACTAGAGGTCAAGACAAACTTTTATATTTACGAGTAATTTGCAAAAATACCGTAGATGCTGAGGGTTGGAACCAATGGCCTCACGACTTGTGGATCGTATAGTCACTGGATTTCAGACTTTTGCATTATCTATTTGTAAATCTGTTCTCTGCGAAGGAAACAATGTTATAAGTTACACTTTGAGATGTTAAATCGAATCTCCTTTGCATGCAAATCGAGTACTTTCTGGAGTGAGAAAACTTAACTGTGACCTAAGATACAGATTCGGATAATCCTTCCACATTAGTATGTAGTGAAGGTAAGTGTTGACGTACGTCACAAAGAGGCCCCTTAAACCTACGCCCGAGTCACAAGTCTTGGGGTCTATTCGAGATTTCTCTCTCTGCCACACGATGGACCCGGCACCCGCACGGTGAATCCATGGAATGCTAAGAAGTTCGTCTCTATAATTTATTTTCTCCAAAAACACAAAAACTGACTTCAATTTAAAATTAAATTCACTGACAACCAACCAACCAAATTTCATACGAATTCAATGTTTCCAGTGAAATTACAGGACTTAGAGATATAGCAACTTAGATCTCTGGGTGACGAGCGCAGTGCGGTGCTAGGTAATGATTTTGGCTCTTCGTGTTCCAATAGCTGCGTGTCACTGTGCTGTTATGCGGCAGGCATGTTGCTTACCATCAGGCACATGTCCTGCTCGTCTCGTCACTCTTTATTTTGAAAAAAAAAAACATTAAACAATCTGATTGTTGTTTGATGACTATTGATGTTAAGTCTCGCGTGTGGTAGTTGCTGACTGGACTGCAAACTGGAAGCCCTCAAGGCTCTGCGCTTGTGAAATCGTTTTGTCCTCTGCTACTTGGTTGCCAATTTTTCAATTTCGGATTCCTCCTGACGTTTTTCGTCTCCGACAAAACTAGAGGTCATGACAAACTTTTATATTTACGAGTAATTTGCAAAAATACCGTAGATGCTGAGGGTTGGAACCAATGGCCTCACGACTTGTGGATCGTATAGTCACTGGATTTCAGACTTTTGCATTATCTATTTGTAAATCTGTTCTCTGCGAAGGAAACAATGTTATAAGTTACACTTTGAGATGTTAAATCGAATCTCCTTTGCATGCAAATCGAGTACTTTCTGGGGTGAGAAAACTTACAGTTACCTAAGATACAGATTCGGATATCCTTCCACATTAGTATAATTTATTTTCTCCAAAAACACAAAAACTGACTTCAATTTAAAATTAAATTCACTGACAACCAACCAACCAAATTTCATACGAATCCATCACTAAGTCGTCTAGATATTTACGTGAAAGCAAATTTTAGTTTTTGACGTGATAACGTCTTATAATTCGGTGAAGCCGGCTGCACGCCCGCAAAACATGACGTCATGTAACGTTACCGTTAGTTCGTCGTCAGTGCCATGCGGACGAAGCTGAGCGCTGAGGGCGCCACCCGCCGTGTCGAGCGGTATCACTACTCGCGCTATCAGCGTACTGATTTCTTAAGAAGTTGTCACGTTTAACTATCGTCAGTAAACCGACTTTACAGACAACCATTTTTTTGTTCACATTTCGAAAATCGCCACACTGATTTAACCTCAGAACTATTATCTACTAAATAAAAAAAAATGGTTGTCTGTAAAGTCGGGTTACTGAAGTTAGTTGAATGTGACAACTTCAACTACGCCTTAGAGCGAGGTAACGCCAGCGGCGAGGTAACGGCGGTAACGTTACATGACGTCATGTTTTGCGGGCGTGCAGCCGGCTTCATCGAATTATAAGACGTTGTCACGTCAAAAACCATCACAATTGGCGGAGCTATCATCCTACTAATATTATAAATGTCAATGTATGGATGTTTGGATGTTTGGATATTTGGATGTTTGGATGTTTATTGCTCAATCACGTCCTAACGTATGTACGGATCGGGCTGAAATTCGGAACACAGATAGATTATAATCTGGAAGAACACATAGGCTACTTTTTATCCCGGAAAAACAACGGGAACGGGAACTTCGTGGGTAACACCGCGGGGCGCTGCTAGTGTAACATATAGGAAAAAAAAACACACAACCTAATTGAGAACCTCCTCCTTTTTTGAAGCCGTTTAAAAATACCAATGTAAATTAGTAATTAGTAAAGATTATATCGCCGTAGTGGCCTAAAACGTCTAATTTCAATAGCGTAAGATAGTAGGTTCGTATCCAGATCTTTTTTTGACGTGACGTCTTATAATTCGATGAAGCCGGCTGCACGCCCGCAAAACATGACGTCATGTGCCGTTAACGCCGTTACCTCGCCGCCGGTGTTACCTCGCACAAGTAAGGCGTAGTTGAAGTTGTCACGTTCAACTAACGTCAGTAACCCGACTTTACAGACAACCATTTTTTTTTTCAAGTGAATATACATATGTAGGTACAAGTTTGTCAATACCACCAGATGTAACGATGAGGGAACACGTCGTGAGGAAAACGACATGTTCTAATAAAGACATCTTTCGTGTAGATGTTTCATGTGACAATACGGAGTTGGCCAGCATTATTTTTTCGGGATAAAAAGCGTATGTGTCCGTCCAGACTATTATCTATCTGTATTCCAAGTTTCAACCCAATTCGTTTAGATTTTATGACGTGATTGAGCAACAAATATCCAAACAATGACATTTATAATATTAGTAGGACTAGCTGTGGGCAGACTGCAGATGAAGCAAGACGTATCTCTTGTCTGTCTTGTCTTGTGTGGTGTCTTTTTTCTCATTGTGTTTTTCATCGTTAAAACCAGTGGTGATTATATACTTGAACATCGGCACTTTGAAAAATAGTTTAAATCTGACGTCGTGTTTTGAATGTGATTTTTTTTTCAAACTTTTATAGGTTTACACTTGACCGCCACGCCATGTCGCCTGCTGTTAAGCAACGATGCGATCTACAATGCGTGCTTACCTAGAAGAAACATATTCACTGTCGATTTGAAGACGCTAATAGGTTAGCGTAGCTAAGAACAGAGCTGTTAACTTTTTTTTTTATTTAAATGTGTCACTCCACAAACTCTGGGTCCGTAACTTTTGAAATTTCAAAACTTAAATAATTTTTACATATTTCAAGGATTAGCAGAAGAACTTGTCCCATGTCGGCTCTCGTTCGGCTCAGTTGTTGCTGTGAAGCTGCGTTGGGGGTCCTTGACGTCAAGGGGGGTGATGAGTGGGATGAGATTCGGAGTATGCTCCTTGCTGCTGCGTTGAAGGCAGTCACGAAGGTCGTGTTGGTGCCTCGGCAACCGTTTTGATTGGCTGCGGCTTTTTCCGCGGCTGCCCTCTGGTGTGCTCTTTCGGAGCCGGTTTGGATGGTCGAACTAGGAACCGGATGTCCCCAGCTGTCAGTTACATTTGTTTGGTCGTGCGAAGGGACTCTGAGAAAGCTCAGATTTTCTCCCCTATCTTCGTATACGACTACCTCATGATGTTTAGAAACAATGCAACCCAGCCGGTCTGCGACTCGCGCTCTTGAGTATTCGATTGCCATCGCATCCACGCTTATCACCCGGGTTGTTTCACCTGCATTTGTGATCAGATGTGCAGAGCTGTTAACTTTGAAACGGTTTAATCGATTTCTATTAAAACATAATAAGGACAATCAAAAGAAAACAAAATCGTTTCATCCATTCGTGAGAGTCACACACAGTCACGTGTAACTTAAAACGTCCTGGCGTTCTTACTTCGGCTGTAAACATAGAAAGTTTTTGAAATAACTGTTCATTTTCATTTAATTCTGCGATTCATTTCAATACTCAAGTTTTAATTCAAATTAACTTACCTACTTAAATTTAACTTCAAGTAAGCTTCAAGGAACGTTTTAATTAATTAACCCTCCCGATTTTAAATAATTTGTAGCCGTTTGATTGTTAGCTCTTAATATAATGGTTATTAAACGTTTCTAAACTTGGACAATAATCATTACTTAGTCCTAAGATATTACGTTAACAACTTAGGTCTTAAGGTATGCCTCGAAAGGCCTAACTTAACCTGTCCGCTCATAACTTATTGAAAACTTTAAAATGAGTTTCGCTGGTGAATTAATGACTGTATGTCTCTACGGTTTAGTACACACTCGTACTACATAAAGGTGCGCTTATACGGGCAACTAAAATTGCTCAATTCCAGTCAATACTCGTCAACTATGACGTCACGACTACATCAAGCAATTTACGGCAACGGCAACAAGCATCAATACTGCGCAATACAATATTGAGCGATATGGCGCAACTTCATCAACTAGGCGCCACCCCGACCTCTCGCTCTCCCCGCGGAAGCAAGACGGCAAGCCGCAAAATAAACAAGTGCGAATGAGATGAGATATATACAAAAATTGCTAGGAATTTCCAAGCCCATTGGAAATTCGTATCTGCGACATTGAGCGATATGACATATCTGGAGGAATTAGAAGCAATATCGCCGAAATAATTTCCGCAATTTGTTGAAATTGCTCCATTAATTGCTCCAGATCGGTCCATTCGTGTCGCCGAGCAATTATTGCCCTCGTATAAGCGCACCTTAACATACCTACGCTTTGAACCATACCTTGCGCACATTTATTTTCATTTATTCACAGTAAATTAAATATAAATCACAGTAAATAAATAGCCTTACTTTTAAGAGATTGAGAATTAGTTACATAATTGTCTGAAGTCGCTACATGTAAATTTTGAGCTTCGAATATCCGAACTAATCCTAAGCCTGTGCTTCAGAATATTCGTGCTCTCACTGGTTTGGTAATCTTTAGATTATTTATTTCAAAAGTTACAGTTACCTTGATTATTACTTAAGGGTAAAACCAGGTTGATTACACTAAACTTTCGTTGTCCATACAACAAAAAAATGTCAAGCTTGGATAATGCCGCCAAAGTTTGTGTTTTTCAAAATAAAATAGGCAGAGTGAGTGAATCGGTTTCTTCTATGTAACCGTACTCCATCTTAAACTGCATAATTCCTTTGCAGTCATGGGCAAACCAACCTTTGGTTAAAAAATAGCTTATACTCGTACGTCCCATCTTCAAGCTCTGTAAACTAAGTATGTTGCGTAGTGTTAAGCGAAACTAATAATATCCACCCACAGTAAAAGAAATACAAACAAATATATAATTTTAATTATAAAACATATATTTTTTGGATGTCTTGTGATTTTGGTAGTTTAACGGTTAAACCAGAATCGGCCAGCCGACACTTGGAAAAACAGCAATCAGGCAGCGGACAGTTGCATGGCTAAACAGCAATCAGGCAGCGGACAGTTGTATGGCAAAACAGCAATCAGTCAGCGGACAGTCGTATGGCAAAACAGCAATCAGTCAGCGGACAGTTGTATAGCAAAACAGCATTCAGTCAGCGGACAGTCGTATGGCAAAACAGCAATCAGTCAGCAGACAATTGTATAACAAAACAGCATTCAGTCAGCGGACAGTTGTATGGCAAAACAGCAATCAGCCAGCGGACAGTTGTTTAGCAAAACAGCAATCAGCCAGCGGACAGTTGTTTAGCAAAACAGCAATCAGTCAGCGGGCAATTGTTTAGCAAAACAGCAATCAGTCAGCGGACAGTTGTATAGCAAAACAGCATTCAGTCAGCGGACAGTTGTATGGGAAAACAGCAATCAGTCAGCGGACAATTGTATGGCAAAACAGCAATCAGTCAGCGGGCAGTTGTTTAGCAAAACAGCAATCAGTCAGTGGACAGTTGTTTAGCAAAACAGCAATCAGTCAGCGGGCAGTTGTACAGCAAAACAGCAATTAGTAAGTCTAGTTCGTTAGTAAGTTACAGGGCTACTGTATCTTCTGCGCTTCTCCAGAGTTTAGTATATACCATCTTATGTCAAATGCCTTATGGCACCTTTAAAAAAGATTGTTAACAAAGTCTTAAATAATTCTAGTACTCACTAAAACTACACCCTATTTGTTCTTCAGTTTTTTCTTCATTATTATTGGTTAAGTGTGTTATTTTTAATGTATTTTTCAATGTGCACAATTTAGGCTTTATTCTTCTTATTTTAACTTTCACACCTTATCCTAACTCTATTCGTCTATATACTCACTAATTCTGCTGTTAGTAGTTAATATTGCTATTAACGAATGAATTGCCAAAACTCATTGTTTTGATATGATTCAGATGTACCTACATAACAGTGTTTCCATCTATTTGTGGAGAAGGGCCGAACACGGATATACCGATGACGCCGGAAGCATGGTCATCGGAGAGCACAGCCGGCGTTGATTGCTTCCGTTTGATATTGTGGAAATGCTGCACAAATTGTCGATCTTGACCAAGTTTAACACAAACTAGATGTAGTCCAGCGAAATACGAATAAGTCTTCGTTATCGTTGCGTAAATTAAAACAGCAGCGGACGTAACATGAACCTTATTTAGCGTTTCATTAATAATTTTTAAATTATGCACAGAAAATACATACATATCCTATCCTACGAGTATCGTATATTATAATATTATAAATTTGAATGTAAGTTTGTTTGTTACGCTTTAACGCGAAAACGACTTAACCGATCATCATTTTTACACATACTCTTAGAGGTATTAATAGTAGCATAAGCTACTATTTATCCGTGGAAAATAACGGGATAGGGAATTACGGGTGAAACCGCGGGGCACAGCTAGTAATCAATAAAAAAACATTACACACACTGACATAGTATTTATATTATTATTATACCTTTAAACGAGCAATTGTTGTATATTTCTATATATCTAGAATCTGAATCTCGGAAACGGCTTGAACGATTTTGATGAAACTATGTATGGAGGGGGTTTCGGGAACGATAAATCGATCTAACTAGGTTTCATTTTTTCAAAACTCAAACTATGCGCGTTTTCAGACAATGAAAAACTATCACATTAGACATTCGAATGCGAAGCTAAATTTGGCCGCGTGACGCGACTGCATAATAGTTCAGTCGGGCGGGCATAGCGGTCACGACTTAGTAGCTTCGGGTTCGAATCCAGACGGCTTCTCTTTTTTTTCAAGTTTTCGTTATTTTTAAGAAAATAAATTTCTTGGAGTCTTTTGTCTAAGTATATTTAGTATGTAATCCGAGCAAAGCTCGGTCACCCAGGTACTTAAATTTAACACACACATAGATTCTCTTTTACTTTTTGTTAAATTATGTGGTCAAATTGAACTAATGTATTTTAACAGACATTATCGTCTCTTAAAATCCCCCCGGCCCAGAGCCCCCATCACCACATCATCATCATCATCAACATCCCACTAAACGTTCCCACTGCTGGGACTCGGGGCCTTCTCTCGCAAGGAGAGAGTTAAGGCCATAATCCACCACGCTGGCCCAGTGCGGGTTGGTGGATGACACATGACTTCGAAAGATTCTAGGTACATGTCGGTTTCCTCACGATGTTTTCCTTCACCGTTTTAAGTTAGCGGCATTACGCTCATGACTTCAAAAAGACAGTGGTGCGTGTGGGGTTTCAACCCGGGGTCTCCAGATCGGCAGGCGCCGTTCTCCCGACTAGACCAGCCGTAACTTTGCCCCATCACCACACGTTGCAATATTTTATTGCCATCTGGAAATCGTAGATCTTTGTTTCTAGGTCGTTAGTTCCAACCGTCCACATTTTGTTGTACAGTAACTTATCAGACAGTTTTTTTTAAGGACACAGTGACTGACTATGTAATGACGCAGCAGATGAGCTAGCCAAAAAGAGAGCAAAGACAAAGGTACATGGACCGGAACCACTTAAGCCTATAACCCCAGGCTCAAATAATCTACTCGTCGCGTCACTCTATAGCTCTATACTATAAAAAAAAGAAAG
Source organism: Ectropis crepuscularia (assembly GCA_963693475.1). Classification (NCBI taxonomy): domain Eukaryota; kingdom Metazoa; phylum Arthropoda; class Insecta; order Lepidoptera; family Geometridae; genus Ectropis; species Ectropis crepuscularia. The sequence continues at coordinate 29,182,454 of OY856339.1, read as the reverse complement.
TGACATTACGCACATGACTTCGAAAATACAGTGGTGCACGTGGGATTCGAATCACAAGCATTCGTATTGGCAGTTGCTGTTCTCTCAACTACACCAGCTGTAATTTATACCCACAAATGATTCCTAAAAATCAGAGGTCCAAGGTATACTCCAAGATATTTAATAGCGCTGAAATAATAATGTTAAGTAAATCTTGCAAAAAGAACGGATCCTAGTGTAGATATCGCAGCCGGATTGTATAATCCGCCCTATTATCGACTTGCCGTAATGGCTAGCCGCTTAGAAAAGCAGGGCCGTTTTGTAAAGCGGCGGCTTAACGCTTAGGCGGATTGAATGCGGCTGATTAAAAACAGCTGGAATATATTCGACGCCATACATCATTCAACACGGCTAGCCGTAATGTAATAAAGCGATTAGCCGCCTCTTTCACAATTTTTAGTTCTGATTCTTAACACTCATAGCGCTGCCTGAGATAACAACAACTATGGCTGTGAATACAGTAAGTGTGTTGCTAAATTGCTGAAGTGACTGTGGATTCTGGAGTTCGGAGGAGTCTTGAGACGGTTCACCTTTGTCTACCGGGGGTGTCACGATAGTGAACACAAAAGTTTTTAGTGGGAGGAGATAGGTAAAGGTGGAATAATAAAAGGTTAATAAATACAAGTATATTTAAAAAAAAAGATTAAAAGGGATGTTAAGAAAAAGGTAAAACAAAATTAAGAAAAGAGTGTAAAAATAAATAAAAGAACTGAGAGGGTTAAGTGACTGAGAGGGTTCAGTGGCTGAGAGGGTTCAGTGGCTGAGAGGGTTCAGTGACTTGCAGCAGGGATATGTTCACGGGTTCAGCATCCCGCAGCAGGTTCAGTAGTCCGCAGCAGGATCAGTGGTCCGCAGCAGGAACAGTAGTCCGCAGCAGGTTCAGTGTTCACAGCAGGTTCAGCGTTCACACTGCTGTGAACCTGCGTTCAGCGTTCAGCAGTCTTCAGTGTTCAGCAGTCATGCAAGGAATGTGAGGGTTCAGCAGCCGGCAGCAGGGAATGGTACTTATGTAACATGCATGAGCGGTAGGTTCAGCGTTCAGCAGACTTTCAAGGCATCCAGATGTCATCATGCATGAGCGGTAGGTTCAGCGTTCATCAGACCTTCAAGGCATCCATATATTACACTCTTCGAAGCCAACTGTTCACTGGTGATGTTCCTCTCTTGGAAGCCAAATCTTAACTGCCCAACTCAATCTACTAGATTTAACATGTAAACTTTCAGTGATTCAAGTCTAGAATGAGAGAACAGTTCATTTTTATAATTAACGGCCAGAGATAATTCGAACTAAAAACTATACAACCTTATGAAGAATGTAGAGGTTGCTTAGCGACGAATGATGTTTGAAGTATTATGACATGATGTAAACAAATAAAATTTTGGAAAAACTATCTTTTTACAGATTTAAAGTAAAATAAATACATAAAGGATAATAATATTATGACAAGAAAAATATGCTTTATCGTAAGGAAACGATTGAAAAGATATTAGTTGTATGAAAATTTGATATGTAAGTATCCACATAGTCTATATGAATAAGTGGTGATTTTGGGATGAAAAATAGGGATAAAATGTACGTTTACATATTATTTAAAGCCAATATGTAACGCTACAGGTGTTACTTGGAAACTATTTAGTTTTTACCGTCCACCTTGCTAACACGAAATCGGACCGGGCAGGTTACATAGAACACAAATCCAACTCGGAGCACCTTGACTCCACCTAGTCTTGTCGCTACTACCCCTAGAGTGTATTTAAAAAATCCGGGAGCCAGAAGCTCAAGAGAGGTCCTGAATGGAGCGAGCCATGCGTAGCCAAGCGAAGCGAAGGGGGGGGGGAGGTGGCGATCGAAGCGAGCCGGCGGCCTCCGTAGTGGAGCGCAGGCCGAGTATGGAGAAGCGACACTCAGGGCTGACCGCAGGGCTTCTGGCGGGAGCCCACCCGGAATCAAATTTCAATGATAGACCCTTGTAAATGCACCATGTTTTTTAAGTGTATTAAAATTAATTTTCATTTAAACATTGTTTGTTTTGTTAGTATGGTCACTGGTCCCCTTACAATTTAAGCAGTAATACAATGCGACGAAACTTTGCCCGCCTTATTGAAGAACGTTTCGCAATGACAATCCGGCTAATCGTTGAATCGCCGCGTCACAAAACGGCCCTGTTTTTCTAAAACGGCTAGCCGTAATGTAATACGGCGAATTATACTATCTGGCATGCGACATAGATATGTGGTTGCTAAAGTGGAGGTACATAAATAAAAAATAAGTAAAAATAATATGTTGCTTTCCAAATACGAGTATGATTTACATGTTTTATTGTGTGATTCTTGAAGTTTTTGAAGGTCAAAATTTTAATTGAATTATGTTAAAAACTTACCGATAAACTTATCGAACTACGTTTAAAACATGGAGATGTAATTGATATTGGATTTTTTCGTAACGAACCATCAAATTTATTGAGTAAATACAAAAATTGAATTAGTGTTCATTAATGGCTTCACTGTAACATAAAGGGCCATAAAATTACCGTGAAGTCATTATAACACCTATAGTTTTAGGCCACTCGATTTCTAAACACGACTGATTAGGTGAGTTTTTTTTTAACAATGTTGTTAAAAATATTATTTCAATAATAAATAGAATATTCTTAGTCTATAAATATTGTTAGACCAACTAATCCTACTGGTACTGTAAATGTTTCCATGTTCCATAAATGTTTGTTGCTCAATTACATCGGAACATCTAACCGGGTCGGGAAATTTAGGACACAGTTAGATTATTTATCTGTAATAACATTCTCGTTATTTTCCCGTGATAAAAAGTAGAAATGCTATTCCGGGCTATAATCTGTGTTCCAAATTCCAACCTGATTTATTTAAACGTTTCGACGTGCTTTAGCAACAAACACACAAATATCTAAACATTCAATCGTAGATATTTACTAGCAGCACCCAGCTATTACAGACAATAAACGTTCATATTTATAATATTAGTTGGATAGTAGAATGTCAGTTTACACCCTAATGCCCGAGCTGCACGAGGTTAGTTTTTCAAGCTAGGATAGCAAGCTAGTGCTAGTAGCTAGTGAGCTTGTACTTCTAGCGTCGTGTAGACAAAACTAGCGTAGCGTAGCGTTGTAGCATAGCATAGCATAGCGTTGTAGCGTTGTCTACACGAAGCTAGAAGCTCTAGCTTGCTAACTTGCTAACACTAGCTTGCTATGTTATCCTAGCTTGAAAAACTAGCCTCGTGTAGCTCGGGGTATTATCTATTCTATGGCTCGGGCATAAGATTTCTCAATTCGAAAATAATACCACATTCACAGTTTCATCACTAAATATCTTGATTCGGTGGTGAAATCTAAAACTTTTAAACGAGCAATTCTGGTATATAAACCTCTAATCTCGGAATCTCGATATGTAGAAGGTATGCAGGGAGTTTCGGGGGGTTTACTTCGTATTATCTGTATTTAAACCGACCAAATATCTACGTACTAACCATTAACCATTAAACTTGATGGAGAAATATCTGGCAAAGGTACGAATAGTTTGACCAAATATAATTCAAGGATAATTTTATTACAAGCTATAAATTATATGTTCAGTAATAACTAGTAGCACACCGCGGTATCACCCGCGTAGGTCCCGCTTCCGTTGTTTTCCCGGGATGAAAACAGCCTATGTGTTATTCCAGACCATTCTTGCACCTTCCAAATTTTATCAAAGTTCAGTTCACTCATCTATTTGAAGTCGGTGCCAGCCAAGTCTACGAGGAACAGGTAGTAGATAGATATACTACTTAGGAGGCATCCGTGACGTGAAGATAAATTAATTACTAACGTGAGGTCATTTTGACGTTTTTCGATTTTGTTAGTTAACACTATCTCACCAAGGGGTATTGAGATTTTGTTCTCACGTGAACAGAAAGGGAGGAACATTTTTGCACATTTCTTACTCAATTTTTCCCAGTTTTCTCACAAGATGGACACATTTTTACGAAAGATAATAATAGTTTAAAAAACTAAAAAACACGCTTTTAGCACGCACAAAAATTACAAAATGTCCGCCATGTTGGATTTAAGTCACGTGACTTTTTTTTTCGAATTTCTAACATCAAACTCTTTCATTTGATACCCATATCATAGGGGACCGTTTATAGTATATGTGTGCAAGCTTCCGTCAATGTTTGAGTGTTATCGGTACACACTAATTACCTTTTTTTTTTTTTTTTTATAGCATAGAGTGACGAGACGAGCAGGTCATGTGCCTGATGGTAAGCAACATGCCTGCCACATAACAGCACAGTAACACGCAGCTATTGAAACATGATAGTCCAAATCCTTACCTAGCACTGCACTGCGCTCGTCACCCAGAGATCTAAGATATTATGTCTCTAAGCCCTGTAATTTCTATGAATGCACACGCACACGAATGGTTCGCGACTGACGCTCGGAGCAAACGCGATCCCCTAAACCAAAAATTGGTGGGGTGTGTCTTTGTGGATTCCACTATCTGTACAAGTGAAGATAATAAAAGCGTGTTAAAAATGAAGTGAGATTTGGCGAGATCACCCCCTCCCCCACATGAGATTTGACTCGACCACCTCCCCCCTTGAACACCTCACGTAAATAATGGACGCCCCCTATGCCTACTTACCGAGTACATAGTATTTATCTGTGTCCTTTTTGACATGACTGGCACTGACTTCAAATATATGAGTGAGTAGCGCTTATAATAATTATAATAACTTATTTTTCGCTTTTGAGTGTCTATTTGTGGTTTAGAAGTCGGTTTAATTTGTTGTGTAAAATGAGTTTATGTATTTTGTTAGCTATGAAAATTACAACGAGTAATAAAATGCAATATGTTACACCAAATTTTACAGTATATAATTTAAACACTTTATATGACTTAATCACGGTCAAAACTATCATTTGTCATTATTTGATCGCAAGTCCTGTAAATTGTTTATATTATGTGTTCAAATCGCGAAAGTTTAAAAACAATATTACTGATCTTTTCAGGCAACTAAAATGAAAAATCTGGTATGGATCTTTTTGGCATGTTTCAACGTAGTGTATTCGCGGCAATATCATGATGTAAAGCACTATACTCGGACTAGTGAAAGTTTTAAGACAAACATAAATGGACCTGACAACACTGCAGCCTTGGACGTCACGAAATCATCAGATTTGAAGGGACCTGACAACAGTGGGCTCATACCGCAACCACAATATCCAGACAGTCAATATCAACCAAGTAATAATAACTCAATTTCTTTAATTTCTTCGACACAACCGTACAAATTTGAAAAAACTTACTTCCCTTCAGGAAACGAATTTAATTCTCCAAACGCTTATGGAATTTCTGGGTAGCGATTCTAAATGCAATCCGAATGGTTCAAAATCGGAAAGACAATACCTGTCTCTGTCATGCTAAACAGATAAGACAAAGACCGATAGATGAGATTCCGTGTCGGATGCAACCGAATGGATTTAAAATCTACCCTGCTACCCTGCTACCCTGAGCCACACCCCGGACACTCGGCCTAAACTTCATACAAACGGTGCAGTCGACTTACCTACTCTCTACACAACAACGCAGATGTTGTCAAATGCAGATGCAAATCTGAATTGCAGCAATCTTAGTAAATAAATCCACTAAATTGGTAACACTCTAGTGATTTTGTAAATTGTGAACTTATTAAAACACAGTAGAAAAACGATTAAATCCTAGTATATTATAGAAATTCTAAATAAAAAATCTGTTATTCTTGTTTCGTTTAACAGATGAAAAATTTGGTACCTAAATAACACAGCCACACAGCATCATGGTCGTATTCTCATAGAAAATTGTCGTCCGATATAACCCTTCGTTGAGTGCTTCTCGCGTTCTTGAGGGGTAGGAAGCTTGAAACTGGCAGGGGGTGGGGAGTGTCCGTTCTATCTGTATTATCTATTCTATGCCTGAGCATGAAGATTTTTTAATTTTAATTTAGACCCGACGTATAACAACTTGCCTAATACCCGAAGTATACGAGGCTAGTTTTTCAAGCGACGATCAGGAGAGTCATAGACGCTATCGTGATATCACGCTACCCAGAGTTAATACCGTATTTGCTACTCGACAACCAAATTATGTACTCAGTTTTACATACAACTCGGTCTGTAAGGTCATAAACATCAGAAACAAAGCCTTCGCAGAAATTAAACAAAAAATTGTTAAGTGGCTGCGCTCCCTATCTGAGGAACAAACAGAGAGGCTCGTATTTTTCTCTGAAATGAAGCGAAGTGATGTATTTGGTACGAATTGATCTTTTCAGCCCTGACGATCTCAATTGTTCTAGACACTTGTTGTGATAAACGGACCGTTGTACGTGTTTAATAGATCACACGTCATCTCTCGAACACACTGACCCATTTTATAACACAGCTTGCGGCGGGAAATTCTTTCTCTTCGCTGAATCTCCGAACTAGTAGAATAATAGTATTCAAATATGTTTCTGTTCTTTCACGCACACGTCTTCCATTCGCATCCCTTTTTCAGAACCTACACACACATAAAAACACATCACATGCCTCATACACACACTCTTTGCAAACACCTACACATATACACACCAGTACACGTTCGCATTGTTATGCCTACATCCTCATACCATACACACACTTAGAACCAAAAATATTTCGCATGCAACCTTTACTTCTTTTTTTTTTTATGTTTTATGTACTTGCCTACTCAAGTTGATTTTCTGCGGACAAGTTGTATCGAATGAAACTACATACATGTCAATAATTCCTTAATACTGCAGTACAGTAATTCTTGGCATTCAGCCTAGTGATTCTGAACCCAGTGGGATTGATCCGACATGGAGTCTCATCTATCGGTCTTTGTCATATCTTACCTGTTATAAGAATGACGGAGACGAGGATTGCCATTCCGAGTTTGAGCCGTTCGTATTGGTTTTTGGAATCACTAATGTACTTAATTGTTTAGATTTAGCATTTATTTTTGGTTAAGTTTTATTTTAGTTTAGCATTCACGTAATATCAATTTTAGCATTTAATTATTTTTCATGTACCTATAATTTTGTATTCCACAAATCATATCATAATTATGTAGATACTGTCAACAGCAACTGTAATTATCTAATAGTTTTTATCTTTTTCCGGGAAGCCTAGTTTGGGGCCCTCTGTTATACGTAGACATAATTATTTTAATTACCATTGAATTTACTGTAATGTTAAAAGTGCTGTACCTATTGTATTTTTTGGAAAATAAACTACTTATTATTATTATTATTATTTTCAAGCTAGGATAGCAAGATAGTGTCAATAGTCGTAAGCTAGCAAGCTATTACTTCTAGCTTCGTGTAGATAAAACTAGCGTTGCGTAGCGTTGTCTACACGAAGCTATAAGTACTAGCTTGCTAAAGGTACGCTTACACGAGGGCAATAATTGCTCGGCGACACGAATGGACCGATCTGGAGCAATTAATGGAGCAATTTCAACAAATTGCGGCAATTATTTCGGCGATTCCAGATATGTCATATCGCTCAATGTCGTAGATACGAATTGACGAATATCCAATGAGCTTGGAAATTCCTAGCATTTTTTGTATATATCTCATTCGCACTTGTTTGTTTTGCGGCTTGCCGTCTTGCTTCCGCGGGGAGAGCGTGAGCTCGGGTGGCGCCTAGTTGATGAAGTTGCGCCATATCGCTCAATATTGTATTGCGCAGTATTGATGCTTGTTGCCGTTGCCGTAAATTGCTTGATGTAGTCGTGACGTCATAGTTGACAAGTATTGACTGGAATTGAGCAACTTTAGTTGCCCGTATAAGCGCACCTTAACACTAGCTTGTTATCCTAGCTTGAAAAACTAGCCTCGTATATCCCGGGCATAAGAGCCATATATAGAACAATCTACAAATGAAATCAAATTTCTGTCTACGTTTATAACATCTTCTGAAAAGGAGCCTGATGAATCTACAAGTGACAATTTACTTTCAGATACTTATGAACCATCATCATTTTCGCCATCAGGATCAGATGAGGAAGTAGTTGATTATGACTACCAAGCACTTCCTCCTTCCGTGCCCAAATACCTGGTACCGATATACACCGATAGTGATGCTACAGGAACGTCTTCTGCTCCACCCTTCTATCAATCTCTGAAGAGTTTGGATGACACTGTTAGTTTCCTCCATCCTCGAGTGTAAGTCTTATTTTTGCATAGTCATTTATGTACCTACTTATCTTGAAAAAAATTGGCAGTCATAGGAGCTGCCGATAGCAGTGAAAACTTATAACTCAGAATTTGATAGCTTACTTTGGAAACTACACGGGTGTAACTCAAGGGGGTGGTCTGGCCATCATGGCATGGCCATTTAGAAATGCGTCAGCATTTCCCATTGGCTCACGGATTTCTGGATGGCCATGCCATGATGGTCAGGCCACGCCCTTTCAGTATTTCCCATTGGCATTTCTAGATGGCCAATGGCCATGGTCGCGAGTTTACCCGAAGATTTCTTATCATACCCGAGCGTGACGCTAGAATTCAATTCATACCCCACGCAAATCTCTCTAGGCGCGCCAAAAGAAGTTTTCACTTTAATTAGTGGCCCTGTCTACATTAATACTAAATATTATTCTTGTGTCCATAAATGATGAAGCTTTCTTACACCAAGTTACATAAACTGCCTAGTGCATGTTTCTACTGCTAGCAAGTTTGTAGCTGGATCCTCGTCTCACAATAAGAGAGTAAACGCCACAATCCACGCTGACAAAGAGCGAGTTGGCGTCACATGTAAAATGTTCTATATGAGACATAGCTTCAACACGTTTTTACAGGAAGAACTATCTCGGTGATAGACTACAGGCCCGTGAACAAAACTTATGGGTCATATGAACCACCAGGAGATCTATGTAGGATGATTGAAGGGTATAAAATAATAAGATTCGGCACTATTTGTAAGCTGTCCAACTGAGTGCAGGTGAAGATAGGGGGTTGCAACCCTCGATCATTTCTCCTGGTCGCATGATTTTTGTACGGCTTTGCGGAATATTGGATTAGAAGAGGTATCATATGCTGAATATTATACGCCATAGTGCTGAATATTTTTATTTTATACCCTTCTATCATCCTACATAGGTCTCTTGGTGGTTCATATGAACCATACATTTTGTTCACGGGCCTGTAGTCTATGAGAATCTTACCGAAATATCTTTGCCGCATTGACAACTTCACTAAAATTATATTAACTTATCACAACGCCTATCAAATTCTTAATAGCTTTTCAATTAATATTTATCTTCTACATTAGTTTCAGTAGTGGCATAAATAGGAAAGAAAAGCAGCACACCATAATAGCTGTGATCCTCGACGGTTTGATCCACACAATGGCCCAAACACCATGGTAAGTCTATTCTAAATAAATAAATATTGGTGGACAATTCACATACAACACCATCTGACCCCAAACTAAGGAAAGCTTGTATGATGGCGGCCAGAAAGCTGATATAATACTTATATAGTTTTAAATACATACTTATTATACATTGAAATACCCAGACACAGTGCAAACATTCATCACACAAATATTTGCACTGGGAGAGAGTCGAACCCACGACCCTCGGCTCGCAGGCAGAGGTGATACCAACTAAGCCACGAGGCCAGTCAAAGTCATTCTAGTTCTTGAAGAAATAGTTACTAAGCCAAACAAGGAGCATTACACCCATTATTAGGTACCTACTAACCATCTAAATATTTTTACGTAAGTAATACTAATGTACCAATAAGGTCGCGAGATCAACGTACGCGAACGAAGTAGCGGGTTCAGCTAGTAATTAATAAATACATAGTCTCTTTCGAATTTCACATGAATTCCTTGGCTAGGGTCGTTTATTAGATCAAAATGCCAAAAATGTATTCATGGATGATCTTGCAATATTGGTGGATATTTATTTTCCACACAATATTATAAAGTAAGTAGGTACTGATGTATAAAATGCAGATATGATTGATATTTTTTTGTGATAAAATATTTTTGAGGTGACAACGTCTTATAATTCGATGAAGCCGGCTGCACGCCCGCAAAACATGACGTCATGTAACGTTACCGTTAACGTTACCTCGCCGCCGGCGTTACCTCGCTCTAAGGCGTAGTTTTGAAGTTGTCACGTTCAACTAACGTCAGTAACCCGACTTTACAGACAACCATTTTTTCTTTTAAATATTTACTTATACACAAGTACGTACAAATAACATTCTGAGTTGGAATGAATATCCATCACACAAATGTTTTTCCTTGCTAAAAATGGAACCCATAACATAAAGCAACTATCATCAACATCATCAACAGCCCACTAAATGTTCCCACTGCTGGGACTCGGGGCCTTCTCTCGCAAGGAGAGAGTTAAGGCCATAATCCACCACGCTGGCCCAGTGCGGGTTGGTGGATGACACATGACTTCGAAAGATTCTAAGTACATGTCGGTTTCCTCAAGATGTTTTCCTGCAAAGGTTTAACTTAGCGGCCTTACGCATATGACATCGAAAAGACAGTGGTGCGTGTGGGGTTTGAACCCGGGGTCTCCGGATCGGCAGGCGCCGTTCTCCCGACTAGACCAGCCGTAACTTAAGCCAACTATACTGTAACATAACTCAATAGACAGGCTTTATATTAACCAGTCACGAGGGTGGGCAGTAGTAAGATTATTTTGCAGAGGATTTTGCTCGTAAGTTTCACAGCTTTACCACTCCGTTTATTTTACCGTTTTTCTATTTCCGAGAAGAGTTACATAATTAGTCATACGTTCTGATTTCAGGGGTAATATGGCCAACAAAATTACTGATCTAAGGGGCATACCTGTAAATGAAAAACAAAAAGCTGTCGTGTATTCTTTTGACGTGACAACGTCTTATAATTCGATGAAGCCGGCTGCACGCCCGCAAAACATGACGTCATGTGCCGTTAAAGCCGTTACCTCGCCGCATGACGTCATGCGGCGTTACCTCACTCTAAGGCGTAGTTGAAGTTGTCACGTTCAACTATCGTCAGTAAACCGACTTTACAGACAACCATTTTTTTTTTTCGTTTGTTTTTACTAGGGCTAGGGGTGTAGGTGACTTACTAGATGCATAGATAGACACTCTTTATTGTACCCACCAAAAACAAATAGTGGCTTATATAAGTAGTTAAGGTTAACAGTTGCATAACACCACAACAGTTATTAAGCATAACTTACCTGAGTAATGATCTGTTTCTAAAAAGGTGTTTTTTTTTTCATTTCAGGCAATTCTATGACCGTGAATACAATGCAAAGATGCCTGGACTGTTCAAATACGGTCGAGCGACGAAGCATGTTGCCCAAAATCATCTGAATTGCGTCTATTCGTGGGTCAGACAAGGCATCGGCAAGGTGAGTAAGATTTTGGACTCCAAATAGGAATAGTAATCGTTTACCCTCTGTAGTTATAAAGAACATAATTTAAAAATTAAAACACCACAACAAAATAACAGTATTTCAAAGAGTCGACAATCTTTGAGATACTTTGAATTTGCCCCCAACCCCGACATCGGGAACAAACTAGTCGTTCCTCAAAATTATGTCATTCAGGCAGAATACTTCATTGTAATGGGTTCCTGAGCATTCCAGAAGCTGTTTATCTTACTTCAAGTTGCATTTCTCTTCACCAAAAAATAAGCTAATACGGGGACAGAACATTAAATATTTCGTGCACATTATCTGTGAACCGTATCTCTATCGAATCTCTATCTCTATCGAACTCTCCTACATGTATAAACGCACACGCACGGCTTGGCAAAAGGATTTGAATATTATAACACTAACACCACGATTAACTTAGCCTATGTTGAGAAACGATATATTCTTATATTCGCAAATACATATGCCGGTTTTGTGGATAGGTGGAGATTTGTTGGTAAACAATTATTTGATGCCGTTGTATCATTTATTGTCTGTGGAGTTTGGTGATTGGACAATTTTTCCCGAGAGACGTAAGGACTACTATGTCATTTCAAGACTTTTTGCCCAGCTGCGTGTTTTTTGCTTTTTTCTTATTTCTATTGTTATTTAACTTAATTTGCGTAAGATGATATTTAAATTTTGTTTTGGGAGAAGCCATTAGGTACCGAGATACAGTACTAAGTACTAGTTCGGACCTAATGGATTCAATAAATATGTGTTCATGTTCTTATGCCAAATAAATAATTTTGTATTTGTATTGTATTCGTATCCCCTGACGATTAAGTACATAGTCGCAGTTTACGGAATGCTTGAATTTCTTTGGAAAAATCGTCTTTTGTAAAGGCTTACACAAACCAAAAAGTCGTAAAATTTTTGGACACATGCACTATAGAAATATTTCGATGTTCGTGACAACAAACGACCTCAAAGAGACAAAAATTGGGTTTGAGTCAAGTTTGTTTGGGTTTGATTGTCACCTCAAGTGATATTAAGCGCCAATGCCGTCTACGATTAAGGGTGCTTGCCCAGAAGTAACAGATTCATGCTTGATTTGAAGAAATCTATTTTATATCTAAAATAATTAAATGTCCCTTTAAAAATTGTTTAGCTGTTTGCATTTTAGCATATGCAGCATCCGTTTTCTTTCTTTTTCAATCACTTTTTTCTTTCAGTTACGAGCAGTCATGAACAATCCATGGGTGAAACACGTCTGCAGAGTATCGAATGTCCCTTGCGATACTCTTGTCTTGGCCATAGTGGACGCTAGCAAGGACCCAGAATTACAGAAACAGGCACGTGCTCTCCTTGCCATCGGAAAGTCTACCAAACTTTACCTAACCAAGTACACCAAAGCGTTGGACCGTCAAGCTTCTACCAACCAACCATCAGATCTGTACACGTTCTTCATTGAGTCCAAGCAGTTCCTCAAGCCTCTGATAAGAATGAGCAGCGAAGCACGTAAGGTGTTGCTGTCACTGTCTCCTTACACCTGTTTCGATTCACCGATGACGAACGTGCCTGATGAAGAGTAAAGTGACATTTATAATGTAAAATAAAATTGGTTTCGATGAAATAGTTTATTTTTATTAATTTAGTGCAGCTACCTAATATTTTAGCAGTTTTACCTGTGTCCTACTACCATGGTTTTCCCGCAATATAAAGTGGTATATGTGCTAATCAGACTACAATGTAATCGATATAAATTTCAACTCGGACCGTTCAAGCGTTACGACGTGATTGAGTAAAAAACATGCAAATATCCACACTTTAATAATACTAGTAGATAAGATTTTTTTCTTGATCACCGCCTTAGTATCGCGAATCTTGCTCGCATCCTCGCTGTATCTGAATTAGCTGTAGAATCGAGCCTTTGCAAGCTTTGCCATCTGTCAATACCAGCACCCTATAAGAACCAGCAACCAACTACATTTCTGCTAATAGTTAGCTTACGCTTGAGTACGAGGTGCTATTAAGATTAATGAATGATATCATCACCGGGCTTTTTTCACCGCTAATTTACCAGTAATACTCGAAACAGTGGCTTTGCGCATAACCATGAGCAACCAGAGCCCATTTCAATTATCCCAATCAAAATTATTTCCTAGCGATTGGTCAACGCCTCACACAAATTAACGGCTAAATAGTCAAAAGTCAACCTAGCCTACATTGTGTCGTGAACTTCTTCTTCCAAGTGATTTTATAAGAGGTTTTAATCGATTTTTGTAGGGTTATGAGTAACAGAAATATAATTTTAAAAAAATTGGCAGTCATAGGAACTGCCGATAGAAGTGAAACCTTATAACTCAGAATTTGATAGCTTACTTTGGAAACTACGTGGGGGAAACTGGAGGGCGTGGCCTGGTCATCATGGCATGGCCATCTAGAAATGCGTCAGCATTTCCCATTGGCGCACGCATTTCTAGATGGCCATGCCATGATGGCCGGGCCACACCCTGACCTATCCAGCCCCATACCCTGAACTTCTACGCGCTGCTCGAAGAGTGAGGAGCGAATATAGAAGTTCGCTCTCCGACCGGAGTTAGCATCACACAACAAGATGCTACCGAGATAAGTTGTTGTTTGATACCCAGAATGCACGCGACGAAACGAAAAAACGAAACTCTTTTGAAGAAACTGCAGTTCTATGGGGTATCGAACAAATGAGTCGCCTATAAGAATGGGTGTACCACAAGGTTCCATACTTGGACCTTTCTTGTTTCTTATTTACATAAATGATCTACCTTTCATGATAAAGAAACTTAAAAATATATAAATAGTTATGTTCGCCGATGATACATCACTTCTATTCAAAGTGAAGAGAGGAAGAGACGTACTTCTTAGCATTCCATGGATTCACCGTGCGGGTGCCGGGTCCATCGTGTGGCAGAGAGAGAAACCTCGAATAGACCCCAAGACTTGTGACTCGGGCGTAGGTTTAAAAGGGGCCCCTTATATTGACGTACGTCAACACTCACCTTCACTACTCGTATTTCTCTCCCTGCCCAGCCAAATCCGATATGATCCTACTAGTGCAGCTTTAGATACTCGTTCTAGTATAGAACTTACTGCACTTCTGGACAATCCAAGGTCTTTAAGCAGGTTATAGAGAGATTTTGCTGGTATAACTCTCGCTCCTACTTCTACAGCGTATAAATTAACTACATAGCCATTTTTTGTTAATTCGTTTTGAAAGTCGTAATACTTATTTTGTTTCATCGCGTGGTCTTTAGGTATATTAGTTTCCCACGGTACGGTAAGTTCTACCAGGACTATGCGTTTCATAGCCCTAGAAAAAAGGAAAATGTCCGGTCTGGATGACGAAACACCCACATTCTCTGGGATTTTATAGTGCTTTTCATACGTGTCCATTAAAATAGTCCAATCAGGTGCTGAACCCAGGATTGAGTAAGGCTTGCTCTTGGAGTTTGAAGTTGAACCCTCTTTCACAAAGTTAATTTGTCTTTTGTTTGTCGTCAATCCCTTTTGGGGTCTAGCTACCGAAAGGCTTACGGCGTCACGTATGATTTCAAGTACGATGTCATGGGTCATGGCGCTGTGAGTAATGACCCTTATTAAGGAGCACCTTGCATCCCACCAATATGTGCCTTGCTGTACATATCGCCTCACCACAAGTATAGCAACATTTTTCAGAGGCTTTTCCCCACCTTACCAAGTTACTCTGGTCAGGAAGGGTCATTTGAAAAGCATTTAGATAAAATTTTAATAAGGCAGGAGACCAGTCATATTGCAAGGTGCGCCACTTTAGAGCTAATCTATATCTATACTAATATTATAAAGAGGAAAGATTTGTATTTTTGTATGTTACCAATAAACTCAAAAACTACTGAACCGATTTTAAAAATTCTTTTACCAAAAGAGAGCTACATTATCACTGAGTAACATAGGCTATTTTTATTACGAGAAAAAATTAGAATTACTTTGATTTCTTTACTGAAACCAACGCAAGGTATAAAAAAAACAGCCATAAAATGGCTTTCATCGCATACGCTGCGGAAAGTACCAATGATAGAACAAAACAATGTTCCACAATATTATAGAACGTATTAAAATCTACAAAAAACCTCGCGAGACCATATGTCTAACTACTGTATTTACGTCGCTACAACTGCTTTTTTTACATTTTAAAAGAAGATAAAAATGCCGATCAAATTGAGACCATGTTATCCATATATTTGTATTAATTCTTATCCAAATAAACTATTTCGTATTCAAGATTGCTTTAATACCTACTGATTACTTTTCGAATTATTAAAATCGGACATTGCATTCAAAAGATATTACGAAGTTAAAAAATTCCATCCTGTCGAAAAATCAACGACGCGACGGGCCGGGTATTTGTTCTGTGGGCGCGCCGACTGTAGCGCGGCGCGGCGCAACGTGGCGGTACATCATCATCAATCATCAACAGCCCACTAAACGTTCCCACTGCTGGGACTCCGGGCCTTCTCTCGCAAGGAGAGAGTTAAGGCCATAATCCACCACGCTGGCCCAGTGCGGGTTGGCGGATGACACATGACTTCGAAAGATTCTAGGTACATGTCGGTTTCCTCACGATGTTTTCCTTCGCCGTTTTAAGTTAGCGGCATTACGCACATGACTTCGAAAAGACAGTGGTGCGTGTGGGGTTTGAACCCGGGGTCTCCGGATCGGCAGCCGCCGTTCTCCCGACTAGACCAGCCGTAACTTACATATAGCGGTACATGCCGTCGATATAAATCAGTGGATGTACCCTGAGAACCTTGAAATTGGTAATAAATTGCGTCTCTGTGTGTATCGTAAGTGGTTTACAAACAACCAATCTACTTGACCCCTATAATCGCTAGCAGCGAGATTTGCTGTGGTTCTACTTATTTTGGTTGTTGACAACGAATAATGATAGGTAAAAACGTCCGGCGTCCACCGCGTCCTGCAACCGACTAGAACGGAAAGAGTGAGCTCACTCTTCCCAACTTTGACATGATTGCGTGCGCTCTGAAGTTTGGGAAGGCCAATCTTGGGTTCTACGATCTATGGTAGATGCAGAATTAGGAAGAGTGTATAGCGTTCATCCTTCCCAGTCAGAGTGTTTTTATCTCAGAATACTTTTTTATCATGTACCACGTTGGTACATGGTTCCAAGACTTTAAAATCGTGTAAAAGAAACTTACCAAGCCGCATCCCGAGAAGGGGGTTTGTTATAAAATTATAGCCAATGGGAAATCCCTTTGAGAGAAGCTTCAATTTCCCGGTGTCCGTTGAGGCTGAGAGTTGTGTGTGGTAATATTCATCGATATAAATCAATGGATGTGCCCAGAGCACCTTGAAATCGGTAATAAACTGCGTCTCTGTGTGTATCGTATCTGGTTTAAATAAAACCAATCTACTTGACCCGTACAATCGCTAGCGGCGAGATTTGCTGTGGTTCTACTTATTTTGGTTGTTGACAACGAATAATGATAGGTAAAAACGTCCGGCGTCTACCGCGTCCTGCAACCGACTAGAACGGAAAGAGTGAGCTCACTCTTCCCAACGTTGACATGATTGCGTGCGCCCTGAAATTTGGGAGGGTCCATCTTAGGTTCTACGATCTATGGTAATATTTTTATTTTGTTTCCGCCGTATTACATTACAGCTAGCCGTTTTGAAAAACAGGGCCTTTTTGTAATGCGGCGGTTCAACGATTAGCCGCATTGTCATTGCTATACGTTCTTCAATAAGGCGGCCCACGTTCAGCCGTATTGTATTACTGCTTTTGTTATAGGGTGACCATATCTAAAAAAATATAATTTAAATCAACAAAATCAAAATTAATTTAATTCATCAGAAAAAACTGACCGATTACTTACGATATGCCTTACTATTTTTGACGTGATAACGTCTTATAATTCGATGAAGCCGGCTGCACGCCCGCAAAACATGACGTCATGTAGCGTTACAAGGTAACGACCGTTGGTCGTTACCTTGTTACAGTTGTATTCATTATTTCGACCAGTAGTTCAAGCGAGGATGTAGCTCAGTGGTAGAGCGTTCGCTTTGCATGTGAAATGCCCCGGGTTCGATCCCCGGCGTTTAAAAGCTTTTTTTGCATTGTTTTGATTGAAAATGACTAAATTCTACTGATTACTTTTTACATACAAATCTATTAAACAAATTAAATTAAAATTTTCTTTTTGCATTGTTTTGATTGAAAATGACTAAATTCTACTGATTACTTTTTGTAAAGCAAAACAATTTTTAATACAGGACAATTTGACAACGACTATCAATAAAAGCGGAATAAAAGACGGCTCCGATGTCTAAAACACGGCGGCCTTTTATAATGATCGCGTTGTCTAACAAATATCTGAAAAAAAAACAACAGTTAATTATTTTAGTATGTAACAATTTGTTTTAAACATCAATTGAAGATATGAGTGATTTAAAAAATATTGTTTTAGCGCCATCTATACTGTATCGGTCGTAACAACATTGTATGAAACTTCCATCGCATGTTGCGTTGATTGCCGGCGAATAGGAGCTATTTTTGACACACAGGAAAGTGTCTATTAGCTAGGAAATATACGTATATTATATTTTAAATGCATTGAAATGGAAGACAGTTTAAAAATTTATATGAAATTATATGATTAGAATTTGTACAGAGAACATTTTATTTTCAAATATGATAATGCCATCTAGCGGCAGTAGTTTACCAGCTACTTGCCGCTGGATGACATCATATTATAGAGTCCGCGCCACCACTCATGACCGTTGGCGAAAGGAGCCACTGTCGTATTCTACAATGACAGATGAAACCTATGATATTATAATGGCTTAGTTCAATAATTTCGCCATAGGACTTCAGTGTGGCGTGGAGCTTACTTCCGTTGTTCTAATGCGATAGATGGCAGATGCAGATTATGAATTGTATTACCAGATTTTTTTTATTCGGTTGAAATGATAGATGATAGATCATGAAAATAATAAAACAAAAACATTATGATTTCACTGAATATGGAATCAAGTGCAGTGAAAAGTGAAGCAACGATAATTACAGCGATAAAGGTAATGATTCTGTCGATATTAATTATATATTCAGTGATATATTGTCGAATATTCGTGCTTTCATCATTAAAATGAATAGCATCGGTCCGCTAGTGCAGCGATTGTAGGTTATGCTATAATTGACAAAATTAAAACAATAAGTTAACAGAACTATTTCACGATGAGTAAAAAATCGATGGCTTTACTATTCAATCGAAATAATTATCGAGCGTAACTATGATTTAATAGTAGATTATTCACCAAGGGAGTAAAGCACTGCCTTGTGTAATGGCATAGAATAGATAATATAGATAGAACGGACACTCCCCACCCCCCGCCAATTTCAAGCTTCCTCCCCCTCAAGTACGCAAGAAGAACTCAACGAAGGGTTGTATCGGACGATATTTTAAGTGGGGATGTAGCTCAGTGGTAGAGCGTTCGCTTTGCATGTGAAATGCCCCGGGTTCGATCCCCGGCATCTAAAAGCTTTTTTGCATTGTTTTGATTGAAAATGACTAAATTCTACTGATTACTTTTTACATACAAATCTATTAAACAAATGAAATTAAAATTTTCTTTTGAAAAATGCTACCATTCCATCAGTATTTTCTTAAGGCGTTGTCACGTTCTATCGTCAGTAAACCGACTTTACAGGCAAACATTTTTTTTTTACAACATTTTACCTCTCACATAAATCTTGAAAGCCCATAAATTTATATATATCGGTGACGGTACACCTAAGAAATATGGTGCACTTCCATAGACAAGGGTCTATCATCGAGATTTGACTCCGGGTGGGCTCCCGCCAGAAGCTCTGCGGTCAGCCCTGAGTGTCGCTTCTCCATACTCGGCCTGCGATACACTACGGCTACTTGCATGGCTTGCTCCACTCAGGACCTCCCTTGAGCTTCTGGCTCCCGCATTTTTTTAAATACACTCCAGAGGTAGTAGCGCCAAGACTACATGGAGTCGGTGTGCTCCGAGTCGGATCTGGGTCTTATGTAACCAACCCGGTCCGATTTAGTCTTAACAAGGTGGACGGTGGAAACGAAATAGTTTTCAAGTAACACCCAGGGTGACAAGTGACACTCCAATAATATTGTGTACAATTCCTCCGAACTTCAGAATCCACTGTCACTTTAGCAATTTAGCAACACACTTACAGTATTCAATGCCATAGTTGTTGTTATGTCAGGCAGTGCCATGAGTGTTAAGAATCGGAACAAAAAATTGTGAAAGAGGCGGCTAATCTCTCGCTTTATTACTTTACGGCTAACCGTGTTGAATGACGTATGGCGTCGAATACATTCCGGCGGTTTTTAAATCAGCCGTATTCAATCCGGCTGATCGTTAAACCGCCGCTTTACAAAACGGCCCTCAACCAACTAAGCCACCAGGCCAGCCATTTTAATGTTTTTACACTTTAATGTTTTGGTTTCTAATTTTGATCATTTGGAAAAATTTGGTCATGTACGTTTCATTTAGCATACCTACTTAACAAAAAATATTGACCCCGTGCGAAGCCGGGACGGGCCGCTAGTGGGATATAAAACTCACCTATGGTTAACCACTCACTTTGCATTTCTAAATTCATAGCGTGCACTTTATAACGATTTTTAACGATTTCACAGAAATTAACGTAATTTTAGACATTGGGTTCAAATGGTTTGATGCAAATAATCTAGTACTTAATCCAACTAAAACGAAATGTATAAAATTCTCACTCTGGAATGTAATGTGCGGTAAACTTGATATAAGACTGAAAGATGAACTCATCAAACCTGTACAATCTACTCGATTTCTGGGTATTTCAGAAGATTCAAAGCTTCAATGGGGTCCTCACATAGAGAGACTGGCTGACCGACTTAGTTCAGCTGCCCACGCTGTTCGTCAAATTAAAAAAATATCGGACGTCGCAACAGCTAGGCTTATTTATTTTGGCTATTTTCATAGTATTATGTTCTACGGGATTTTATTGTGGGGTTCAGCTGCGGACAGAAACTCAGTTTTCATATTGCAAAAGAGCGCAATCCGTGGTCTATATAATTTATCGGCTAGAGATTCAGTACGGAAGATTTTCAAAACTATAAACATATTAACAGTCCCTTCATTGTATATTTATGAATGTATAATGTATGTAAGAAAAAATCGAAGTCGACTGAAGAAACTAACTGATCTGAATCCAAAAGCGCACCATAAACACAAAATTGTATTTCCTAAGTGCAGACTTCAGAAAACAAATAACTCTTTCAAATGTAAAGGTATTCGCTTCTATAATGCAATCCCTGCACAAGTATTTGTATTTGTTCTCATGTAGTATCTGTATACTGTATGTATTAATTATTTGTTATTTTGTCTTTGGCAAAGGCTTTTTACAGCTGCATTTGATTGACGAGGCTCCTTTACAGCCGCTTTATACATTTTGACATTGTTATTTTATCTTATTATGTACACGGATTCTTTGCCTTTTTGTTAATGACGTTACCAAGTGTTCTTATGAATTTATGGTTCGAATTGAATTGAATTGAACGCTCCAACCCACGTATTTTATTTTCACGTATGGAGGATAGAGGTAAAGAATGTTATCTCAAATGGCAGAATTAAATATGCTCTGAATGAATCAATAATAACTGTAAACTAATTGACGTATGCCGAGTTAAATAATTTAATATTATTGACGACTAAAATAGTTATCTGCTAATAGAAAATTTCAACTACTTGGGTACCTAGTACAAAATAATGTAGTAAATATAACATGAAATAAATATTATTTTGAGAAAACATAAAGGGAACATCAAAACATCTTGAATATTTTGTTGAAGTGAAAGCTTCTTTTGGCGCGCCACAGACAAGATTTTTTCGTGGGCTGTGAATTGAATTCTAGCGTCACGCTCGGGAATGATAAGAAATGTTCGGGTGAACTCGGGGCCATGGTCATTGGCCATCTAGAAATACGTCGGCATTCCTAGATGGCCGTGCTCATGGCCACGCCCTCCGGTTTCACCCGGGTTCTTTCCAAAGTAAACTATCAAACTCTGAGTTATAAGCTTTCACTTCTATCGGCAGTTCCTATGACTGCCAATATTTTTTTGAAGTGAAAACTTCTTTACGCGCGCCTTGACAGATATTTCGTGGGCTGTGAATTAGATTCTAGCGTCACGCTCGGGTATGATAAGAAATCTTCGGGTAAACTCGGGACCATGGCTATTGGCCATTAAGAAATGCGTCAGCCAATGGAAAATGCTGAAAGGGCATGGCCTCGGTATCATGCCATGGCCATCTAGAAATGCATCAGCCAATAGGAAATGCTGACGCATTTCTAGATGGCCATGCCATGATGCCCAGGCCACGCCTTCCGGTTACACCCGTGTAGTTTCCAAAGTAAGCTATCAAATTCTGAGTTATAAGTTTTCACTTCTATCAGCAGTTCCTATGACTGCCAATTTTTTTTTTATGAATTCTGAATAGTATTACGTTTATTTATTAATTTAAAATTTTACCCTGATTCTAATTTTGCGCTACCATAATTTAATGCATTTGGGCGGACACTTTTTCATGTACACAGATGACACTCCTTACCTCAACCTGTCAATTCTCCATATTTTCACGTCATATTGTTATGGTGAAAACCATGGCTAAATAAACTCAAAGGTATAAAACCTTATTAGGTTACAAACAGTAAAATTGAATACATGTGAAAAACCGAAATAAGTGATTCTAGCGACCAAGAATTTTCAAGACGCCAACTGAATTGACTGAAACTGTTAATAATTCGCAAAGCATTTAGTAATTTCCTCGGTAAGGTGGGATGAAAAGTTACGTGTTGCACTCGAGTGCGAATATTTTTCACCTTAAGCCCTTTTGATTCCCTTGCTACGCGCAGGATTCTAATTTTTTGAAGTGAAAACTTATTTAGGCGCGCCTAGGCAGATTTTTCGTGGGCTGTGAATTGAATTCATTCGTCACGCTCGGGTATGATAAGAAAGCTTCGGGTAAACTCGGGACCATGCTGCCGTCCGCAAACTACAATGCCGTTAAGTACCAAAATGTAGTTTCGAGATATCGCGGGAAAACTGTTTCTAAATTTTAAAATTATGCCATTTGATAAGTGAAAAACGTATTTCCATAATTTTGATACCTTTATGTAGAGCTGCAAAAACACTTTGAAATGATAGTATTTTCAAGTAATTAAGGTGTGCGAAATAAGAGATATAAGCGTTTTTGCATTCTAGTCTTGTAATTTTGTCTTTAAATCTTTTCAAAATCACCACTAAAATGCCGTTATGTATAGTTTAACGGCATTTTAGCTTGTTATTTTCTTTAATTTCATTGGATGGTACTTGACTACAGAATTTGAAATCATTCCAAAACTAAAATGCCGTTATATCATGAAACATCCAAGATTACAATGCGGTTAAAGTCATTTAACCGCATTTAAAACTAGTAAACTTCATAAATTTGTTTTAATCGGTTATTTCAGAGCATTTTACAACACTAAAATGCGATTAAATGCAAAACCTTTACCTTTAACTGCAATTAAGCTAAGCATGACTCACAAGATATTTAAGAAAATACAATAAAAGTGATGATTTATGTTAAATAAGTAAACAAAAATGACTTTAAAAACTAGATTTTTATTGGCATTAAAAAACAACAAACAGCATTTTTTGTTAATCTTTTTCGAATACAAGCCTAAGTATCTAAAAATACAATTTCTCAGGAGTTCAAATTTAAAATAACAAGGCAAAATTACAAAATTTAACATTTAAAATTAAAATACTACTTTTATTGCCCTTACTTACAACAGATTTTCAAAAATCTACAATAGAGATCAATTGTTTTTGTTTTATTTTTGTCACAATCACTTAAACTTTTGGATAAATATTCCTACAAAATAATTAATAATACCTAAGACTCAAATATTTTTCTTGAGTCTAAATATTGCTTTACTAGCATTATCATTCTTTGTCGTCGGTCGACAAGTTCTTCCAAAACAATAGCTTATGTGTTGGCGCTATGTTGCTCTATGAATTGAACTAAATTAATCTTCCGCTTCGTATTTCTGCATTTTGCTTTTGATTTGAAACGAAGTTTTATAATTTCTGGTATTTTAAGTATTTGCCATTGAAGAAAGCAAAATAATATAAATAATCTTTCTGGCAATAATTTTTGTACCTACAAGCTATCACAATAAAACTCAAAATCAGAGTAAATCCACATGTGCGACATATTTTTGAAATTAACTCAGGGGCTTAATTTGAATCCTTCTTTCTGAAGCGTTATTTGGCACAATTACGAAATTGTTTGGTGCTATAAACTTCATATTTACTTTTGAGTTGCTAACTCACACTGTCTCATCAAAATGGTCAAAATCATATAACTTACCTTTATGCATTTCTAACTTTACTTTATGATTTTCTTGTTCGCAACTCATGAAACTGTGTTTAGATTTGAAATAATAAAGCGTAATTTGTTATATGCAGATGATTTTGCTTTAGTAAATAAATGCATTTAGTAAATAAATGACACTGAAAAGAAGTGAACATAATAGTCAATTTTATTTTGTGCACTGCAACTGCATTGCACTGTTAACAACCCAATTGTATACATTAGATCTTTTTCTTCGATTCAGTCATAATTTTTATTTTCCAAACTGTCAACTGCTTTGTGGTCGTTGCATAAACATTAAAGTAGATAGGTTCTGATATTCACCAATTTCTATCATGACTGTGTCTCCGCGTTTGACAGAGAGATGGAAATACTGACAGTTTTTTGAGGTTCATTAATTGAGCTTCTACGCTTTTCCAACCAGCCTTCGGTTAGTTTTTCTGTATTCTGTATAACGGCATTGACAATGTTTTAATACAACGTTAAATGGTACCTTTTTTAAGCTAGTTTTCTGTAGGTATTTACTAATGATGTTGTGGTTCTTAAAGTCAGCCTTATGATTACGTTTAAACTTATGCTTAATGGATTTCTTGAAAATAGTTACTAAAATTTTCACTTGAATCAGCTATCTTAAAATCATTATAACGTGCAGGTCATCTGAATTGAAATCACACTGTAAACTTGATTGTGGAGTTTAAAACTTCAACAGATACGGTATGGTGCTATCATCATCTGGCTGTAATATTTTATGTTAACTCTTCAAACTGAATGTTTGTTTTGATGATTTTGTAGGGAATTACTCTACTTTCCTTGTAAGTCTATTAAAACCTGATAAAGTTTCATTAGATAGATTTGTGATTTCATTAAAATCTAAAGAAAGACGAGTACTGTAACATAATTTATACGTCCCAAAATGTATCAATGACACTGGAAGAGTCGGAACAAGATGTAACATAAGGATCATTTCCGATTTTTTCTATACAAGATCTAGTTTGACTCATCTAAATGTGTTTTAAGCCATCGTTACAAGTTGGAGGGAACGAAAGCATCTTATTCATCTGCACTTGATTTCCTTCACATACTATCGTACTGCATACGCAAGAACTTGTAACGGCATTTTAGTTAAGTAATGTGGCATAGCCGCATTTTAGTCTAGTATTGTAAAAAATAAATAGATTATATCAAATAGTTAAGGTAGCTTTGTGATATTTTCTGTTTTAAGTTTACAAAATTGCATACGTATTTACTAGTCTAAAAAGCCGTTAAGTATGTTTAACTGCATTTTTGTGTTGTATTCAAGCATAACGGCTTTATAGCGTTGGACAAATACAATATAAATTATAAATGAAACTTTGTTTAAAAACATTTAAGTGCTTTAACGGCACTATAGCGTACAAAAGTCAGTTAACGGCAATTAAGTAATGGAAAATCAAAGAAAATTTCAGCCAAAGGTAACGTTAAAATACCTTAGCGGCTTTTTAGGTAAGTATTGTTATTTAACTGCGTTTTAGCGTTGGAACCATACAAAATAAAATGACTTAACGGCATTTTTAGTTTCGGTATCTTAAAAACTAACATACCTAGAGAAACACGGGTTACACAGATCGATAGATATTTTTTTTCTGATTGTAGTGCCATTTAAAAGTCCAAATCGACCCGATGTTAGATAACGGCATTTAAGCTTGCGGACGGCAGCATGGAACCATCATGAGCCATCTAGAAATACGTCACCCAATGGGAAATGCTGACGCATTTTTAGATGGCCATGCCAAGATGGCGAGGCCACGCCCTCCTGTTACACCCGTGTAGTTTCCAAGGTAAGCTATCAAATTCGGAGTTATAAGTTTTCACTTCTATCGGCAGTTCCTCTGAATAAGGCACAGAGAATAAGGCAAAAGAATAAAAGCTTTGTGGTCCGAAAAGTATTTCTATATTTGATTAATTTGTACAAAGGCAAGACAAAAGACAACAAGATAAGAGGGTCAAATTTACTGGTCCAAGAGATTTTTTAAAAATAATTTTGTTGATTCTCGCCAAATACCGACCGACGTCACCACTTTCGTGGGCTTCGACATCGATCGTGGTCTAACATGGGAAAACCACATCGACAAATTATGCGGCAAACTGGGCAGTGCGTGTTTCGCGTTGAGTCGGATTGCCAAAATTGTACCCACTGACGTTACTAGGACGTGTTATTTCGCCACGATCCACTCCCTGATACAGTACGGAGCAGAGTTGTTCGGGCGGGCCGCCGACCGCGGTCGCGTTTTCGCGCTACAGAAGCGCGCCGTCCGCGCTATCGTGGGAGTCCCGCAGGACGAATCTGCACGACCCTTGTTTAAGAGGTTCGGGATCTTGACGTTACCCGCACTCGTTATATTCCAAGTCGCGGTGTACGTCAGATCAAACCTAGCTTCTTATAACAAGTTATGTAACTCGACCCGCAGTAAGGGCAAGCTGTCGGAGCTGCCGCGCACGTTGGAGCGGTCGGCCCGGTCCACGCGCGTGATGGGCCCGACCGTGTACAACAAGCTCCCGGTCGACATCACCTCTGCGCCCACGCTAGGGAGCTTTAAATCGCGGCTCAAACGTTGGCTTATCGAGCAGACCTTCTACAGCTACGATGAATTCATTCAATGTAAATTGTAATTTTCTAAGTGACTAATTTTCTTTTGTATTGAACTTGACATTATATATTTATTTAATTAATTAATGTATTGAGACTTTTGTAATTTTATTTAATCAATTGTATGAAGTAAATCTACTAAATTATTATTTATTACTAAATTTCAAGCTGTAAGTACAACAAAGTACAAAGTAATTGTACATTATTAATTTATTATTTAATGTAATTTGAATTTTATCAAACATGACGTGTAACAATTGTTATTAATAAATGATTATGATTATGATTATGATTACCAATATAAGTAGGTACAAAGCTCTATGTAATAGTTATAATTTCAACAAAATGACTCAAACTTGGTCGGTTTTGCATCCCTTTTTTTACTTTTGTAAATTTACACTTGACCGCCATCTCACCTGATTTTAAGCGACGATGCGATCTAGGTTGGGGAGCGTGTTTACCTAGAAAAAAACAGATTCACTCTCAATTTGAAGACACAAAGATAGTAATTATGAGGAAAAACCCACTCAGACAACGTATTCCACAGCCTTGACGTTCTTATCACAAAAGTAGTCAAATCTCTTATAGTGTGCCTGACAAGACCAAGACGCAAAAGCCGCAAAATGTGACAAATTGGAATCCTATGGAATACACAAGGTGAGTTCTTGAATCTTTCTTTGTATTAATATTTTAAAAAATTGGCAGTCATAGGAACTGCCGATAGAAGTGAAAACTTATAACTCAGAATTTGATAGCTTACCTTGGAAACTACACGGGTGTAACCAGATAACGTGGCCTCGCCATCATGGCATGGCCATCTAGAAATGCGTTAGCATTTCCCATTGGCTCACGCATTTCTAGATGGCCATGCCATGATGGCGAGGCCACGCTCTTTCGGCATTTCCCATTGGCTGACGCATTTCTAGATGCCCAATCGCCAAGGTCCCGAGTTTACCCGAAGATTTCTTATCATACCCGAGCGTGATGCCAGAATTCAATTTACACCCCACGAAAGATTTGTCTAGGCGCGCCTAAAGAAGTTTTCACTTCAAAAAACAGGCGTAGTCTTTATTAACAGAACTAAATTACAATGAGACCTACACTTCGCTACACAGCTAACTACTCACACTAAGCACATCTGAATCAAAAAATAAAATAAAAAAGTATTTCTTCTAAAAACTACTCTTATGAAACAAGTATAATGGAGTCTCCTTTTAAGCATGGGTATACCTGTAGTAGGAGACTCCGCTAATCACTACAATAACAAACATATGAGTAGCCTTATTGTTATGGTTATGGTTACACAAAAATGGAAAAAATACATAAAAACAAATTAAATGAACTTGTTTGTTGACAGGTGTTTATGTTGTGTGTGTGTGAGAGAGAGAGCGAGGGTGTGTGTGTAATGTGTATGTTTGTTTATGTGAGAGAGTGTATGCTACTTTTGCATGTGGTATCGATGAGTAGGATATCCACGGAGACCTAGGATAAAGACAGAGAATCTGTCAGAAGTTCACTCCTTGAAGGAGTGAACTTCCTTGAAGATTCCATTTCGTCGTAGCTAAGACTTTTAATCCAGTTTGTTAAAGATTGTTTACATTCATGGTAGGTTTTAGAATAAATGTCAAGATATTTATTTAATTTATTATACAGTTGTGCACACCGCTGACTGTACTGTATACTTGCAAAGTTTGTTTTAGAGTGGGGCACATGCGCCACCGTATTTTTATTTCTTTTTACCCGACTGCGCGACGCAAAGGAGTGGTAATGTGTTTAACAGTCTATGTATGTATGTATGTATGTTTGTATGTTCCTTTGAGGCACTATACAGACCAAACGCCTGGGCCGATTTTTATGATTCACACGTCAATCGATTCCTCTTAATCTGGCGAGTGACACTAAAGACATGACAATAGTGTAAGTCCAGTATGGCGGCTTCAGGACGCCATATTGTCCAAATTAAAAAAATGAAAATCACCAAAATATGTCAAGAGGGGTATCGTTGAATAGGTATTTTAAAATAATGTTTAGCTTTCTCTCAATGTTTTTCGATTCGACTGACCGTTTAGGATGTATATCGATTTAAAGTTGAGTAACAACCATTCTCACATGTCATGATTTTTAGTTTTGATTCGTAGTTTAGTCGTATTTTATTATTTTACATTATTATACCTGGTAACTCTTGTGTTGAATTCCGGTAGTGCCAATCTACTAACTAATTGTCTCTTTTAATTATCATCCTACAAGCAGTTATTTTACAGTGTACCAACCTGCGAAATTTGATAACATTAAAATAAAAAGTCTGGTGGTTGGCATACTAGAGTCAATTCTCATTTTGTGATCAGAGCCGAAAGATGGTCGGCAGTAATAATTTATAGCATTATTAAAACATAATTATTGTACCTATGTACCTAAGTACCTACATGGAAATAAACGTTAATAGAAGTAGAACGAATAACGAAGTATCTTTTCAACTCAGAAGAGGGAACAAAACCAGAAACGAAGGTATGTTGAGAAAATATGTATTTTTCATTTGTTGAAGTTTTGATAAAATGCCCACGTGGTTTTTTTTTTATTTTACTTTTGGATTGGATAATGATACGCGTAATATAATGTGCAAGATTAATGCGTGTCTGATGTGTGATGATCCTCGGCCAAGGCTACTCTTTGGCAGTGTTCATTGTACACTCGCATGCGTTTTAAGTTCGACATTTCAATGCTCGATCAGGGCTACTCTCTGATAGCATTGAAATGTTTAATAATATGTACTGTAATATGCTAATCATTTATCTTTCAATGATCTCGCGAGCAAATTTTGCATTTGATAGTGATGCGCGTAACAATGTGTTAATGTATGTTTGATGTACGATTGACCCTCTGCCAAGGCTACTCTTTGGGGGCGTTCTTCGTACACTCGCATGCATTTTAAAATTAACATTTCATTGCTCGATCGGGGCTACTCTCTGATAGCATTGACATGTGATATTCGCTGTTGTTTGCGCTTGTCAAATGAAAATCTCGATTATTAATGTTAAACTACCTCGCTTATTTTAGCAAAACCTTGTTTTTATCAGCACATCAACATTTTATGACTACCCCATTTAAGATTGTTTTGAAGTCACAATTATTTCGTATTTCGTTCAATATCTTTTTACCTGACTATTAAAGTATGTTTTTGTTAATTGAAATCATGTTTTTTCCGCTGGATAAAACTGAGCGAGTATGTGTGACTCGATAACTATGAGTGACCCACTTAAAATTTTGTGGAAGTCACAAATTATTTCAAACGTTATTTTTAAAAAGAAGCGGTAAGTATTATTTTTGTCGAGACAGTGGATAACTTTTTCTATAACAAAACTGTGTGTTAACCTTTGGGTTCAAAACCACGATCCACTATCGTTTTATTGTTTATTTAAATTACGTTTTATTGATATTTCTGCTGAGCGAGTATGTATCTCGCTGAATATCTGACTATGAGCGAGTATGTGTCTCGCTGGATAACCGACTATGAGCGAGTATGTGTCTCGCTGGATAATCGACTATGAGCGAGTATGTGTCTCGCTGGATAACTGACTATGAGCGAGTATGTGTCTCGCTGGATAACCGACTATGAGCGAGTATGTGTCTCGCTGGATAACCGACTATGAGCGAGTATGTGTCTCGCTGGATAACTGACTATGAGCGAGTATGTGTCTCGCTGGATAACTGACTATGAGCGAGTATGTGTCTCGCTGGATAACTGACTATGAGCGAGTATGTGTCTCGCTGGATAACTGACTATGAGCGAGTATGTGTCTCGCTGGATAACTGACTATGAGCGAGTATGTGTTTCGCTGGATAACTGACTATGAGCGAGTATGTGTCTCGCTGGATAACTGACTATGAGCTAGTATGTGTCTCGCTGGTTAACTGACTATGAGTGAGTATGTGTCTCGCTGGTTAACTGAAAAACAGATTGTGAGCGAGTATGCCTCTTGCTGGATATCTAATCGATAATTTCCCATTATGTAACAGAGTAAAATATACGCCTAACGTGGATGAAATATTTTAACAGATTTACAAATGTGTCTAACATTAGAACTTGTTCTTGTCAGATCTACTGGTTGATTAATCGTAAAAATATGTTTGCATCGCACAGTATATATCTTAGACTGTGTTACTGTTAGTACGAAAACAGATTTTGTCGGGAATTATGTTTAAATTTCAGAGAGTACGAAGATGCCTGAAGACGATGTGAGTACACCACCTGGCTGGCGAAAGACTAACAAAAGGAAAAAGAGAAGGAGATCGATGCCATCTCTTTGATAATATTCTTCAGATAATGTAGTTCTAGTACTGAACTCTCGTCACCTCTAAAGAACCGGAAGAAAACCAAGTAAGCTGTGAATGTTAAAATATTAAGTCTTGAGTGAAGGAACAATTGTAATCATGTTTCATCATTATTTCACCCGGAAAGCAAAGCTCAAACCATTGATTGTTGTAAAAGTGTGCCATTATACATTATGTTGTTGAAATGATAAATAAAAATTGCAATTGAAATGAGAAAAATTAGAGAATGAACTAAGTGTAGTAGTATACGGATTTGAGATTACTGAAAAAAGGCGGTACATTTTATAATTTATGTATAATAGATAATGCAATCGATCAATTAGCAATGGAGCACAGGCATTTAATTGTCTAGAGCCGGAAGTCTTGTTCTGTTTTTCTTTAATCTCAAAAACCATAAACTCATTCATATAATTAAAACACTAGACCCACTTTTAAGAAAATTAACAGATCCTAGTCCTAGTATTGATATACCTACCAAATTAATTAATTAATTTGCATACCTAATATGAGGTTGTTTTTGGCTGTATGTATACCTAATATTGTAAGATCTTTGTTACCCATTAACGAGCAAATAAAGAATTGAATTGAATAGTATTGATCACTAAGTTAAATTCAATCGCGTGCTATAGTTGCCGTTCCAAAGGGCTTTTGAAGTAAGACTTCAAAATGTTCTAGACCAGTAATAAAATTCAATCGTTGCAACCGGGTCGGACATCATAAATGTCAAAATCGATGAAATAATTAATAATTAAGGTTTGATGGTTCTTCCAACACCTTTGCTCATGGGCCAAAATTTTAACGATTTACTTTGCGTTACTGTTTTGAGAGACTAAACTAAACTCATGTTTCACAACGATCCCGAACAAGGATATTATTATATCGGACAATGAAGGCCCATTAAAATTTTAGGTTGATATAGTGCTTACTGTTCAAATATAAACAATTTTAACCAAACAAAAAGTGTGTGTGTAAATAGATCAACTAAATTGTCATAAACAGTAAAACCGTACGCAACCATAATTATAGGTACAACTTACCATAGTTTGATGGTAGTTCCAATGAGAACCCCAATAACTTTGATTCATTTGATATATTATGTATCATGTCATTTTTTTTAAATAAGTACATTTGATATGATGTTTACATCTCAAAACTATATTTAGATAAGAGCTACATTTTGACATAGAAACTGATTTGTTTGGATCTTAGTTATTATTTTAAAGATATTCCTTACTTGATAGGTATATTATATTTAAGTGTTCTGAATTACCTATTGTACGTAATTTATTTATTTTAATGTCTCGTTTGACACTATTTAGTGAATTGCTTGTTGCACATTGTATTATTGGAATGTTAAGTTTTACAGTGTAATGTAGCTAATTAATTTATGTAAATAGTTTCAGGTGTTTGATAAGTAAAAATAAAACAATCACATAAATTTGTACGATGTATGATTTTTAGTTTGTTGATTATTTACAGTATTTTCAATTGTCTCAAGTGAAATGAAAACTTGCACTTGTTTAAATTTAGATACCAGTCCAGTAATTTGTAATACATTACTCTATTTAAGAAATAAATAGATTACAAGGGTTTCGATAAGAATCTTGAATTGTAAAAAAATAATTAAATATGTGAGTACCTAACAGATAAACAATAATTCATTGTGATCTACTTGGTTTTACATAGGTATGTTTGTTATTTAACGTACCTACTGCCTACGTAATAATTGTATAATTTTAGTACCAACTTTACTTAGTCTTTTAAATTGTATTATTCACTACTTCACACAGAATTCTAATTGTGAGATTAATGTGTATGCCGGGAGGCAACACGTGGTCGGATGGCCGAATGTCATGATTTTTAGTTTTGATTCGTAGTTTAGTCGTATTTTATTATTTTACATTATTATACCTGGTAACTCTTGTGTTGAATTCCGGTAGTGCCAATCTACTAACTAATTGTCTCTTTTAATTATCATCCTACAAGCAGTTATTTTACAGTGTACCAACCTGCGAAATTTGATAACATTAAAATAAAAAGTCTGGTGGTTGGCATACTAGAGTCAATTCTCATTTTGTGATCAGAGCCGAAAGATGGTCGGCAGTAATAATTTATAGCATTATTAAAACATAATTATTGTACCTATGTACCTAAGTACCTACATGGAAATAAACGTTAATAGAAGTAGAACGAATAACGAAGTTTCTTTTCACACATTTATAGGTTTTTAGGCAGCAGAAAACTTCGTATAACTAACTGTACGTGTGAATGTGGATGGACATTATATACTAATGTATCTAGTAGGCATCGATATAAATCAATAGATGTGCCCTGAGCACCTTGAAATTGGTAATAAACTGCGTCTCTGTATGTATCGTAAGTGGTTTACAAACAACCAACCTACTTGACCCCTATAATCGCTAGCGGCGAGATTTGCTGTGGTTCTACTTATTTTGGTTGTTGACACCGAATAATGATAGGTAAAAACGTCCGGCGTCCACCGCGTCCTGCAACCGACTAGAACGGAAAGAGTGAGCTCACTCTTTCCAACGTTGACATGATTGCGTGCGCCGTGAAGTTTGGGATGGGGCCCATCTTGCGTTCTACGATCTATGCTAGTAGGTATATTGGACTACCTTTTTTTCCTACGTGCAGGAAATGTATTTACGCATACCCTACTGCCCCGCCCGGGAGACACAGCCGCGTTATGTTGCATTCTATATCATGTATGGATATGGTGCCTCTATCTACTAATAAACCTCTATGGGATTCAACGCCGCTGATAGTGGGAACACGGAACCGCTCTCGGATTGCTCCGCCTCGGTCGCCCGTCTCCAACTTCAAACGATTTAGTAGGTACTCAACGTCAATCGAAAACCTATACTAACACAAAACTATAAATATTAATTACATGCAGTAGAAAATCCTACATATTATATCAGTAGAAACGAAGACATATGGTCAACAACGAAAAGATGCATATTATTATGTTGAGCATATTAACATTCACAACATTGTTCATAACTAAAAAGTATAAAAAAAAATATATAATTTAAAAACTCAAAAACCCGACTGCGTAAAAAGTGAACCAAACTACGTTCTCGCATACTAAAAAAAAATGAAAAGAATAAAACAAGCATTTAGATTTCTGGTGGTCTAGAATTCTATAATATGTTATTGTATTAATACTATTGAAATATATACAATATTTTCTAATAAAATAACATTACAACTGAACAGTCGGGATCCATTGAACAATAACATTGTATGTCGAATAATAATGGATCCCGACTGTTCAGTTGTAATGTTATTTTATTAGAAAATATTGTATATATTTCAATAGTATTAATACAATAACATATTATAGAATTCTAGACCACCAGAAATCTAAATGCTTGTTTTATTCTTTTCATTTTTTTTTAGTATGCGAGAACGTAGTTTGGTTCACTTTTTACGCAGTCGGGTTTTTGAGTTTTTAAATTATATATTTTTTTTTTCTTAATTTCTTTGATGCAGGGCAAAGTTTTATGTTTTTAGGGTTCCGTAAAACGTAAAAACGGAACCCTTATAGATTCGTCATGTCTGTCTGTCTGTCTGTCTGTCTGTCTGTCTGTCTGTCTGTCTGTCCGTCCGTATGTCACAGCCACTTTTTGCCGAAACTATGAGAACTACACTGTTGAAAGTTGGTAAGTAGGTAAGTAGCTTGGTAAGTAGATGTATTCTGTGAACCGCATTAAGATTTTTACAATAGTTTTTTACAAAAACGAAAATTAGGGGTGCCCCCCATACTGAGAACTTAAGCTCAAAAAATTTTTTTTCATCAAACCTACACGTGTGGGGTGTTTATCGATAGGTCTTAAAAAATGATGTTGAGGTTTCTAATATAATTTTTGTCTACACTGAATAACTTGCGCGAGAGACGCTTCCAAAGTGGTAAAATGTGTGTCCCCCCCCCCCTCTAACTTCTAAAGTAAGAGAATGAAAAAACTAAAAAAAATATATGATGTACATTACCATGAAAACTACCAACGAAAATTAGTTTGAACTCGATCTGATGAGTAGTTTTTTTTAGTACGTCATAAATACACTATTATTAAAACTTCGATCAAAGTTATAACGAACTACAAGAACTATGTGTACTATGTATATTAATATATTATGTTACTTGCTGGAACGGAACCCTTCATGGGCGAGTCCAACTCGCACTTGGCTACTTTATTTTTTAGTACTATATGTAGGACGTATAATTTTCTTACTGTTAATAAACCAGAAAAACTATAAAGGATATCAGTTGAGTAGCTTAAATTTTTAAAATCATTATTTTTAACAATGCTCGTTGTGCACGTTCTATTTCCATAAACCTGATTTTGGCTGCACCCCCCCCCCCCCCCAAACAGGAATGCAGTATATTAAAATAGATTGAACCAAAGCAACATGTATTTTATTAAGTAGATTATTAGGAGGGTCCAGACTCTGGCCGGTGCATCTGGGCACAACATGTCTTAGTGTTTTAAAAATCCACTTTAACTTCCTAATTCTGCCAATGACTTGTTCAAGATGTGGGTACCATGTTAGTTTTTGGTCAATTATTATGCCTAAATATTTCGTTTGGGTGACCTGGTTTATGCTGGGGCAGTCACAGTTTATGTGATTAGAGCATGTGTGAACTGTAATACAAAAGTTTTTACGCTGAGTGTGATTGTAAATGCTAAAGCAAATATAGTTCGTCTTGGCTGTATTTAGCGTAAGCAAGTTTTTATTTAGCCACATAGCAATCCTTGAAATCCCTGCCTCACTATATCTACGGACTTCATCCCAGGAGTTCCCAGAGAAAACAATAGCAGTGTCATCGGCGTAGGAAAACACTTGAGCATTTTCAAGTTTGAATATCCATAATAGGCTTGTTTCCACTAAGAATGAATCGGATGGATTAGAGGTTCTTACTATTGATTAAGATATAGAGATTTTAAAAAATAAAACAGTTTATCAAACTACGTAAAGATTATTAATATTTTTAGAAAAGAAAATCTTAAAAAATAGGCATTGTGTCACGTGACAGTGAACGCCAATCAGAAAATGTGACGTCACGCCGTGCTAAAAATCACTTGACATCACTAATGTTGTTGACATTTTCATAGAACAAATATTATTATTTTTTATTTTCTTTAATTATTCGCCATGGATACTAGTTCTTCAGCCGCTTTCCTGAACTAGTTTTTTATTGTTTTACCACTATTTTTGAGGAAAATTATCAGTAGTTTTTTAAATTTCCTTTACTAAGATTGTACTGTGTCAAATACTTTCATTAAAATGGTCTTCACAAAAATATATTCTTGATTTAGTGGGCATCATTCCTCCTCGCAAGCGATTGCCACTTTTTTCGTAATTGTGGATCGTTTGGAACCTAGATGAATAATTTGTTTGGCGTATTTATACTTATGCTTGTACACTGAGGCACTATGCAGTCCTTGTAATACGAGGGATTCATTTTAAAATAAAAACATTGACTATGTTCTTACACAAACACATATGTTTGCCACGGCGTGACGTGATTCAAGACGCCATGACAGTCTGGAGCGTTTTTGTGTAGAAAGTTGTTTGATTTTTTAAAATGCAAAATACATATTGTAAATGTAAGTTTTTTCAAAAATATAGATGTTTTGGAATTATATAAACATTAAGCTATATGATAAACCAGTTTTTAAAATTTAGTACACAAGCCTATTCTCCTGAATTATCCATAAATGAACTATCTGAAGGTCTAAAGACAATAGAGATGATTTTGAATTTCTAAGCCTACTCTAATTAATTAGAGTAGGCTTAGGACATTTAAACGGACGAAACGACGGATCGAAATAGAACCGGAGTAGGAAAGTTGCGAGTTTCTTTCGAAACTACGTTTTTCATAGAAAGAGTAGACGTCCAGTACTCCATATGTAAGAGCGATCTATTCAAATGTCTGGTATTGAAGTACCTTTACACCTCTAAGAGAACACCCAGTTTTTTTGAAGGCAATTTCATTTTAAGCACAATGCTACCGTTGAGCTTAGATGTCAAAGTAAAGCCCAAAAGACTAAGATAGGAATAGGTACAACTCTAAAATTAAGAGTCTGTTAAAATAGATATTTTTTTGCGGAGAACAAATGGACCCGGTACAAAAAACCGCATCAGAATCGGTCCATCTGTTTGAGCTCTACAGTACCACAGACAGACATCGACGTCAAACTTATAAAACCATTTTTTTTGGTTGGGAGTTAAAAACAAATCGCTAACAGAGTTAATTTTGTAGTAATTAGTGATTTCAGTTGAAATATCGTGTACCAATTAAAAACAAAATGTACAGTGAAATTATACGTTGTAATTAAAACATTATTAATTACGCTTCGAACTCGATTTCGAAAGTTATTTTAGAACATACATACGTATTACGTAGTAATATTTCTGTTATATCATTGAATTATGAATTGTAAAGAATTTTGAAAAAACGTTTTATTTTTCTTTTTTTATTATGTATCGATTTACGATCATTCTGGCATGCGCCTGTGTCATTCTTGGTGAAATCGATATAAGTTTCGACAAAAATAGACAAAAATTTACGGAGACGGTGAGGAAGAAAAGACCGCACACCAAACCCCCCATTAAGCCCGGTAAACGCGTACAGGAATACTGTAAAGCTTTGGAAGATTTTGATGACGAGGTGTTTGAAATCAAACAGTTTTTGTAAGTGCACTACTTACTACTTTATACTCTCACGTCTGGGAAAGTCTTTCTCTCACAAGGTGGGAATCAAAGATATAACCCACCACGCTGACCAAGTTGGTTGGCTGGCCTAATGGCTTACCATAAACACTAAACAGCGCACTCAATATTCCCACTGCTGGGACTCGGGACCTTCTCGCGCAAGGAGAAAGTCAAGGTCATAAGGCCCAGTGCGGGTTGGTGGACGACACATGACTTCGAAAGATTCTAGGTACGTGTCAGTTACCACACGATATTTTCTACACCGTTTTAAGTTACCTGCATTACGCTCATGACTTCGAAAAGACAGTGGTGCGCGTGGTTTTAAACCCGTGGGCTCCGGATCGGCAACGCCGTTCTCCCGACTAGATTAGCCATAACTTTGTTATCCAGTGGTTTAGTTGGTAGTAGGTCTGCCTGCAAAGCGTGAGTTGAGGGTTCGATACCCACCCAGTACAAATATTTGTGAATGAATACAAATATTTATTTATATGTATAACAGATATGTATACAGTTATTTATATGTACTACCTATATATACTATAACAGATATATATATATGTAACTCGATCCGCGTCCCTTATGCCGAGGAGGCCTTCCGCATGTGGTAGTCGCTTTATCCGAGCGCTGATCGACCAAAGAAGCCGACACACCAAAAAGGCTGGGATGATGTGGTAAGCCAGCAGCTCGCCTCCAAACTGCATGATGAAAGCTCGGGGGCTGATCTAGCTAGACTAAAGGCATCCACAAAGCCTGAATCCGGCGCATGGCTCCATGCCCTGCCTTCTCCGCACCTGGGTACGTTGTTGGACGACGATTATCTGTAGTGGCAGGAGGAGGTAGGAGTGGCAGTAGCACTTCGGCTGGGATGCACCATTTGCGAACCTCACGTTTGTTTCTGTGGAGCAAGAGTTGAAGCGAATGATGAATGAGCGAATGAATGAAATCGACGTGTAAATTGTACATTTATCAATTAATACTACTTTGACTTTGACTTTAACTAATTCCTAATACACTGCATTTTCTCGGGATGAAAAGCAAGCCAATGCGATGTTTTAGACAATTATCTATCCGAGTTTCAAATTTCATTCTTACCTATTTATCAACTTTTTGAAGTGAAAACTTCTTTTGGCGCGCCTAGACAGATTTTTCGTGGGGTGTGAATTGAATTCTAGCGTCACGCTCGGGTATGATAAGAAATCTTCGGGTAAACTCGGAACCATGGGCATTGGCCATCTAGAAATGCGTCAGCTAATGGGAAATGCTGAAAGGGCGTGGCCTGGCCATCATGGCATGGCCATCTAGAATTGCGTGAGCCAATGGGAAATGCTGACGCATTTCGAGATAGCCATGCCATGATGCCCAGGCCACGCCCTCCGCTTACACTCGTGTAGTTTCCAAAGTAAGCTATCAAATTCGGAGTTATTCACTTCTAGGCAGTTATAGGAACTGCCGATGGCAGTTCCTATAACTGCCATTTTTTTGACGTAATTGCCCAACAAAATGTAAACCTTCACATTTATAGTATTAAAAACATTCCAACGTCTTAAAATCTAAACGTACAAACTTTCACATCCTATCCTATTGATATTATAAGTGTGGAGATTTGGATGTTTGTTGCTCATCACGTCGAAACGGTTGAACGAATCGTGTAGAACTTTGGCACACGGTTAGATTATATAGTATAGCCCTTTTAACGGAAATTGAAACGACGCGTGTAAGGTTGTGGAGTGCTGTTAGGTTATAATGTTATTAGGATATTAAAAGAGGTGTAATTTCGTTCACATTTCTCTAAATTTAACTGTCTAATCAACTATGCATTGGTATGTTTCAGGGGAACGACAAAAACATTGAAACGTTTCGCTACTCTATACTACATCATACAAGTGGTTACCATGGACGTTACTAAAAATGGATGGTAAAGTATTTCAAAGCATCATTATAATGTGAAAAAGCGTCCTCACAAATAAGAACAATTTCCATATTTAATAAATTTAATTTGTAAAATTCATAATATTTTCATATATAAAACTCTTACACACATGTTTATTGTTCCTGATTATTGGTCAAATTCTGCTCTAATTGCATAACTGTATCACATATGGAACAGAATTTAAAAAATGAATAACTCAAAACCTACCTACTGAATTTAAAATGTTATATTTTTTTTACTTTATACCTACTTATACCTAGATCACAATACTTTATTCGGAGAAAATCACATTTAGAACTTAATTCAACAAAAAGATAAAACAATTTACAATTTAGAAAAACTTAAGATTAAACGCAAACACCAAATAATAATTTCCATATTAAATAAATAAATAAATATAGGTGGACAATTGACACACAAGACCATCTGACCCCAAGCTAAGCAAAGCTTGTAAGATGGCGGCCAAATAAAGATTGATACTATTGGTTATATCGATCATATGAAGCGCACAAAGAAATCTGTTTTTTCTCCTTTTTCCAAGTTAAGACACGTCCCCGAGCAAAACGAGTTTTTTGTATAGTTTTCAGAGCTATCTTTATAGAAAACATAAATCAAATGGTAAAAAACTAAATCTTAGCTTTAAAATGGTAGTTGTTTCCTTTTTTGTCACTGAATATATTGTTTAATTTTAATCTGCTCACAACGAAACCATAAAAAATATAAATAATTTTAATTATCATGCATCTACTCGAAAAACCGCCATTATTTAGGTTTTGTACTTACACCAACGGATAGGCGACCCTAGGTGATAGCCCTAACCACCGGTAGTTTGGGACCTGCCCCGCTTCTGGCAGCACCCTAGTTTTGAAGTTTTTTTATGATGTTTATTTTCTATTAATGTTGTAAAAAACTTAAAGATTAATAAAAGGATTAGATGAGTGTATAACAGTAATAATACATCTTGAGAGGCTTTTGCTAGACGATTGGGTCAAGGTTCAGATACAAAATACAAACATTCTGGACACGGCACGCATAGTCAGGAGGTTCCTGTCTCTGCAGCCCTAACCACCGGTAACTTAGGCTCTGCCCCGCTCGCTGCAGGCGGCATTCTAGTTTTTATGTGTTTTATGATATTTACATTTTGTATATTTAGTGTAAAAAAACTTAGAAATTAACAAAAATATGTGAGTAACTGTAATAAACCCAAATCATACAATTACAGGAGCAAGCGCGACGAGAGAAATTTCAATTTCGACGAAAAGAAGTATAAAGAAGCCCCAACAGTAGAGGAAGCCATTGACAAAATAAATTGTTATTTTAACACTATAGATCAGAGTTTTGCGAAAGTAAGTTCATGAACTCCTTGTTCGAAGGTGACCACGTATGTGTGTGTTTTTTTATAGTAGAGAGTGAGTAGATGAGCAAAACATGTGCCTGATGATAAGCAACAAGCCTGCCCGTAACAGCACAGTGACACGCAGCTATTGGAACATGAAGAGTCCAAATCATTACCTAGGACTGTACTGCGCTCATCACCCAGAGATATAAGATGTTTTATGTATAGGTATGGCCTGTAATTCACTGGAAACATTTTCTTTCAAACCGGAACCCAGTAATGTTTGCATATTACTACTTGGGTGTAGAATAACTGGGAAAGGTGTGGTACTTCCCTAGGAGAACTCTGCAAAGATTCCTGGTCTAGTCGACCTCCGTAGTGAGTAGAAAAGCGACACTCAGGGCTGACCGCAGAGCTTTTGGCTGGAAGCCCACCCGGAGTCAAAAAGTCCACCATTTTTCTTAGGTGTACCGTCTGATTTTCTCAACATGTGCCTTTAGACATTATGCTAAGTTATCTTTATGCTATAAATGGTTATGGGTTATGTGTTCAAACATTAGGGTAAATTATCATTAGTCCTAAAAACGTTATACCTACTTAAATTAGTACAAAACAATTAGCAGTCGTAGGAACTGCCGATAGAAGTGAAAACTTGTGACTCAAATGTTTTCACTTTTAATTGAATTGTCCAATTTATTTATCACCTTGTCAGAAGACAAATTATTTGTTAAACCATCGTAGGTCTATGTACATTCGCATAATTTCAACACCGCCAGCTAAATCGATGGTTGCGCCATCTAGTTTTATATTAACGTAATTATACAGAATATTGCAACTCTTTACTGTTTCTGTTGCCCTGGTACTGGTACCTAGGGGCAAACGCAACTCTTTTATATTTCCGTTGTCCTGGTATCTGGAGATAAACGCTGGGCTGTTGGAGGTAGGTAATCGAAACTCTTTACTGTTTCTGTTACCCTGGTACCTACCTGGCCGTTTTTACCGAGTTTACCCGAAGATTTCATATACGATCCGATCCGATCCATTATCATATCCAAGCGTGACGATTGATGAATCCATTTCACAGCCCACGAAAATTTTGTCTATAGCGCGCCTAAAGAAGTTTTCACTTCAAAAATGTTATGCTGCCACATATAAACCCTACGTAGAGACCTATCCTCGCCTGTACTGCGACGCCGCGCCGCCGCGCCGCTTACACGACGTCGCCTCGACTTTACCAGCTCACACGATCAACAGTGGAGGTGGAGTTGAGGCGGAAGTTCGTTCAGACGTTTCAAACATGCGTGACGATTTTGAAACCAACGTGAAACTCATTGAGAGTGTTAAATTAAATGAGTACGTTGTCTTCTTCATGTCGTCGTCAGAAGACAAGCGCGAGTGCATGCGTCTTCCACAATAAAAAAAAAATTGGCAGTCTTAGGAACTGCCGATAGAAGTGAAAACTTATAACTCAGAATTTCATAGCTTTGGAAACTACACGGGTGTAACCGGTGAGCGTGGCCTGTTCATCATGGCATGACCATCTAGAAATGCGTCAGCCGTCAGCATTTCCCACTGGCTTACGCAATTCTAGATGGTCATGCCATGGTGCCCTTTCAGCATTTCCCATTGGGTGACGCATTTCTAGATGGCCAATGGCGAAGATTTCTTATCATACCCGAGCGTGACGCTAGAATCCAATTTACACCCCACGAAAATTCTATCTAGGCGATCCTAAAGAAGTTTTCTCTTCAAAAATAAAAAAATGGCAGTCATAGGGGTGCCGATAGAAGTGAAAACTTATAACTCAGAATTTGATAGCTTATTTTGGAAACTACGCGGGTGAAACCGGAGGGCGGGGCCATGACCATGGCCATCTAGAAATGCTGATGCATTTCCCAATGCCCATGATCCCGAGTTTACCCGAAGATTTCTTATCATTCCCGAGCTTGACGCTAGAATTCAATTCACAGCCCACGAAAAATCTGTATGTGGCGCGCCAAAAGAAGTTTGCACTTCAAAAAACTATTAATAACTAGTAGTTATTTTAAAAATAGGTAGTCTTAGGGACTGCCGATAGAAGCGAAAACTTATAGCTTAGAATTTGATAGCTCACTTTGGAAACTACGCGGTTGAAATCGGCGGGCTACTTAGTTGCTAGTCTGGAATAAATCTTTAAAGCATTGTCGTCTAAATAAGTCCTCTAAGCTTGGCCATCTAGGCTATGGTCTCGAGTTTACCGGAAGATTTCTTTCATTTACGAGCGTGACGCTTGAGCTCAATTCACAGCTCAAGAAAAATCTGTGTGGTACGCACCACACAGATTTCACAGCTCAAGAAAAATCTGTGTGGTGCGTACCACACAGATTTCACAGCTCAAGAAATATCTGTGTGGTGCGTAAATCTAGATGGCCATGCTTAGAAGCTCAGCTTAGAAGACTAAATAAGTCTTACGACAACTCTTCAAAGATTTATTCCAGGCCTGCAAAAGAAGTTTTCACTTAAATAAAAAGTTTTTATTTTTAGCTGCGAAAAGTTATAGAAAGTGATTGGGCTCGCCGCATAACCAACGACAATCAAACGAAGTGCAACATGTTAATAGATGGACTCGTAGATTTGAGCGCAGATAAGCGAATTGCGCACGAAGCTTTAGTGTTGATCACAGCTGGAGAAGTGGGAAGGAAATACTCAGCGTATCTTACTCATAACCTCCTCAAATGGGCTCTGGACGCTAACACGAAACCTAAGGAACTGATAGAGTTCAAACAGACATGGTTCAAAGGATTTGTTAACAACGAAGTGAACGTTCATAAACTAATTTTTAAGAACAGTATTTCATGTTTTAGTCCATCGAATAAAAATTATAAGGGCACTAATATCGTTCGTCTCCGTGATGATAGTAATGTGGAAACACCTACCAATAAAAAACTGTCCTTTTCGTTTTCCGTAACATGATTCGCAGTAAAAATAATGATACAGTAATCAAAGATCTTTTATTTTAAATTAGTTGTACTTATTGTA
Source organism: Ectropis crepuscularia (assembly GCA_963693475.1). NCBI lineage: Eukaryota > Metazoa > Arthropoda > Insecta > Lepidoptera > Geometridae > Ectropis > Ectropis crepuscularia. The sequence goes on along the minus strand of OY856339.1, from coordinate 29,138,528 downwards.
GTTGTACCTTCCGCGCGTTGCTACGCCACCTGTCCAAAAATTTGTCGGACCAACTCAAAAACCATATTTGCCTCATGCACAACAACTTTGCTAAACATCATCACATGATCAAATGCATAGTTTACGATTCTATAAAGGACATACAGATAAACATTCATTTTTGTACATACAGGGTTATTGGTGATCAGTCTGCATCAGTTTAAGGGGATGTTAAGGGGGCGCCTAAAGCCAGAAAACGAAAAAAGGACATTTTCGACGCCGCTCACTGAAGTTAAGAAACTAAAAACTATGACAAAAAAAATATTGACGTGTGGGTACAATCAAGAAGAAGCACAATAACCGAATAGAATTTTAAAAACAGATCAGAGTTTTTTACAATAAAAAAATAAAAATGACACCGAAAAAACCCGTTTTAATTCGAGTACTCGAAATTATCAGCGATGACCCCACATTATTTTTTGGTAATAAAATTCCTATTTGTACGTTCTAGTAAAGTAACCGAACACTTTTTTAAATTTATGTTTAGTTATTGAGTAATTAAATAAAACTTGGTCAAAAATGGACTCCTGATTAAATATTGATTTTTCCTCCAAACTGTGTCATGCTATTCTCGACTTTATGTACATCACATTAAGAAACGCGTCGCGCGGGTGAAACGTGATTTTTTCCTGGCTTTAGGCGCACTCTTAAGTACATTAAATAAGTCAACTTATGTTGTACAGTTTATAAAAAAATCGTATTTTTTACCCATACAAAATAAAAATAAGAGTGTATTTTACCGGTCTAAGGGCTCCCACACAAAACTGCGATGTGATGCGATGCGACCTCGCATCGGAGGAGCTTGCGATGGCAAGTTGCTCCGATGCGGCGTCGCATCGACCAAACTTCAGGGAGCATGGAATTATGTTATCGTTGGGAAGAGTGAGCTCACTCTTTCCGTTCTAGTCGGTTGCAGAAAACGGCGGACGCCGGACGTTTTTACCTATCACTATTCGTCGTCAGCAACCAAAATAAGAAAGACCACAGCATATCTCGCCGCTAGCGATTCTAGGGGTCAAGTTAATTGGTTGTTTGTAAACCACTTACGATACACACAGAGACGCAGTTAGATAGCAATTTCAGGGTGCTCAGGGCACATCTATTGATTTATATCGATGCCTGGGATATACATAGTAAAATTTACATTCTCCTCCTTACATACTTACGAACCCTAACTAGCTTTAAAGTCTTATTACACTTGACTAAATTTAGAGACTGAATTTAGCAGGAAAATTACAAACATGGTGAGTCAACTGAATTCAGAATCTAGTTAAAGAAGCAACCAATCTTCGGAAGCAACCAATCTTCGGAATTTAGCATGCAATTATGAAAATTCTTGGCGCGTCTTGCATTTCTCCATTCGGTATAATTACCATATATGTATTTCTTCCGGGATTTTGCAGGTACTAATAGATTTTATTCACCACGTTTTCTGCGACAGTTCTTTCAGGAGTTAATTTTATACTTTCACTATCACTTCAAGAACTCATTTTTCAAAACAAAAACATGAATCTAACAATACGTAAAAATATATGAAAACGCGGGCTCTATCTTTGCGCGGGCTGTACTTCGCGCGTTTTTAATTTGATTTTTAGGGTTCCGTAAAACGTAAAAACGGAACCCTTATAGATTCGTCATGTCTGTCTGTCTGTCTGTCTGTCTGTCCGTCCGTATGTCACAGCCACTTTTTGCCGAAACTATGAGAACTACACTGTTGAAACTTGGTAAGTAGATGTATTCTGTGAACCGGATTAAGATTTGAACAGAAAAATTAAAAAAAAAGAAAAATTAGGGTTGCCTCCCATACTGAGAACTGAAACTCAAAAATGTTTTTTTCATCAAACCTACACGTGTAGGATGTCTATCGATAGGTCTTCAAAAATGATGTTGAGGTTTCTAAAATCATTTTCGTCTACACTGAATAATTTGCGCGAGAGACACTTCCAAAGTGGTAAAATGTGTGTCCCCCCCCCCCCCTCTAACTTCTAAAGTAAGAGAATGAAAAATCTAAAAAAAATATATGATGTACATTACTATGTAAACTACCAACGAAAATTAGTTTGAACTCGATCTGATGAGTTGTTTTTTTTTAGTACGTCATAAATACACTATTATTGAAACTTCGATCAAAGTTACAACGAACTACAAGAACTATGTGTACTATGTATATAATGTTACTTGCTGCAACGGAACCCTTCATGGGCGAGTCCAACTCGCACTTGGCCACTTTATTTTTTTTTATTCATCTGGTGGCGCGACGCGCGACTTTGGGCCGGCGACCAGCCAGTCTTTATTCAAACCAAAGAGAATGTACATAATACTACGTAATTCAAACAATATTTGCGTTCGCTTCCTTTGCCGCCGAACGCTAAGATGTTCAAAATTCAAAAATTGCGCGAAAATAGTTATTTGTTATACAAGAGTGCAAAGTGGCTTTTTAACCGCGTGCTCAATTTTGATGACCGAGCAAGCGAAGGATTCTAAAGTTGAATCACGAGCGTAGCGAGGGATTCAAAAATTAGAATCCTGAGCGTAGCAAGGGAATCAAAAGGGCACAAGGTGAAAAATCTTTGCACTCGAGTGTAACACGTAATTTTTCATCCCCCCCTAGCGAGGAAATTACTAAACGCTTTGCGCATTTTCAGTTTCAGTCGATTCTGTTGGCGTTAAGTAAACTTCTTGGTCGCTAGAATCACTTATTATATTTATATTATGGTATTTCGGTTTTTCACTTGTATTCAATTTTATAAGTTTTAAACTTAAGTTTATTTAGCCATGGTTTTAACAATAACAATATGACGTGAAAATATGGAGAGTTGACCGATTGAGGTAAGGAGTTTCATGTGTACATGAAAAAGTGTCCGCCCAAATGCATTAAATTATAGAAGCGCTAAATTTGCATCAAGGTACATTTTAAAGGAAATTAATAAACGTACTATTCAGAATTCATGAAAGAAAAATATTGACAGTCATAGGCACTGCCGATAGAAGTGGTAACTTATAACTCAGAGTTTGATTTTACTTTGCAAACTACGCGTGTGAAACCAGAGGGCGTGGCTATGAGCATGGCCATCTAGAAATACTGACACATTTTTAAATGGCCAATGGGAAAGGCTGAGGCATTTCTAGATGGCCATTGGCTATGGTCACGAGTTTACCCGAAAATTTCTTATCATTCCCGAGCGTGACGCTAGAATTAAATTGACAGCCCACGAAACATCTGTCTTTGGCGCGCCAAAAGAAGTTTTGACTTCAAAATATATTGTACCTACATGTTTTCTCAAAATAGTAATTATTTATTTGATATATTTTTTTATATATATTTACTACATTATTTTGTACTGCACAAGTAGTTGAAATTATCTATTAGTTACTATTTTAGTAGTCAATACTATTTAATTATTTAACTCGGCAACTCGGCATACTTCAATTCGATTACAATTGATTCATTCATAGCATTTCAAAATGTTTTGCCATTTGAAATAACATTCTTTACCTCTATACTCCATACGTGAAAAAAAAATTGCGCGCAAACAACGCGCAAAGCATTTAAAAAAAAGTACACCAAAGAGGTTCCGAGTATGAGTTTTTAACAAATTAAAAATAAATGTATGATGAATTCGGCACCAAGGAGGTAGAAATAAATAGGTATAATTATGTTTTGAATTCAAAACCTCAGTACACACGATGTTCTAAATTCAAATTTACTTTAACCTCTAGAGGGTAAAAACGACTTTTGCGCCCTGATATCGAGGAGCAAAAGTACTCTTTCCGAGCTGGTGGGATGAAAAGATCTTTGCGGCGCAGTTTTCAATAAGTGCGCATAAAAGATATTTGCGGCGCACTTATAAAGAGGATTAAAAACTCACTACCCGCTAAAAGGTTTTTTTAGAAAACACTTCCTTTTTGAATAGATGAGATGAAAATTAATATAAATAAAGTGGCCAAGTGCGAGTTGGACTCGCCCATGAAGGGTTCCGTTGCAGCAAGTAACATTATATACATAGTAAACATAGTTCTTGTAGTTCGTTGCAACTTTCATCAAAGTTTCAATAATAAGTACCTGGTTGACCGAGCTTTGCTCGGTTTTTTTATTATATGTACAAATTACGTTCTCATGAAATATCACTAAGGACATAGTATAAAACTTATTTAAATATTACATTAAAAAAAACAAAGAAAAACCGAGAAAGCAACCATCAGGATTCGAACCGGGGTCTCCCGCCACCGAGGGCGGTCCTCTACCGCTTGAGCTACTCAGCCGATGACTTGACTGGCGAAATTTGCTATCGTATTCAAATGATATTATAGGAGTTTTTCATCGCCTCAAAAAGCACATAAAATGTCATTTTTTAATTATAAAATCTAGCTAGATCGATTAATCGTCCCCGAAACCCCCTGCATACATAATTTCATGAAAATCGTTCGAGCCATTTCCGAAATTCAGATTCTATAAATATATACATATATAGGTACAAGAATTGCTCGTTTAAAGGTATAAGATGTATTTATGACGTACTAAAAAAAAACTACTTATCAGATCGAATTCAAACTAATTTTCGTTGGTAGTTTACATGGTAATGTACATCATATATTTTTTTTAGATTTTTCATTCTCTTACTTTAGAAGTTAGAGGGGGGGGGGGACACACATTTTACCACTTTGGAAGTGTTTCACATACATACATAGTACACATAGTTCTTGTAGTTCGTTGTAACTTTGATCGAAGTTTCAATAATAGTGTATTTATGACGTACTAAAAAAACATCTCATCCATCAAAAACTCATCAGATCGAATTCAAACTAATTTTCGTTGGTAGTTTACATGGTAATGTACATCATATATTTTTTTTAGATTTTTCATTCTCTTACTTTAGAAGTTAGAGGGGGGGGGGACACACATTTTACCACTTTGGAAGTGTCTCTCGCGCAAATTATTCAGTCTAGACGAAAATGATTCTAGAAACCTCAACATCATTTTTGAAGACCTATCGATAGACACCCCACACGTGTAGGTTTGATGAAAAAAAAAATTTGAGTTTCAGTTCTCAGTATGGGGAGCAACCCTAATTTTTCTTTTTTTTAAATTTTTCTGTTGAAATCTTAATGCGGTTACCAAGTTTCAATAGTGTAGTTCTCATAGTTTCGGCAAAAAGTGGCTGTGACATACGGACGGACAGACAGACAGACAGACATGACGAATCTATAAGGGTTCCGTTTTTACGTTTTACGGAACCCTAATTAGCTCTAGAATACGTAATCTTATACCTAGAATAGAATAGAATAGAATAGAAAATATTTATTATCATGTAAGTCACATTCACAAACATTTACTTACAACATTTACTCACAAACATTTACTTACTAGCCAAACGTTATTTATGCAATCGGCAAGCGTGGCCACGCCAACGATTGGTTTTTTAAACCTTCTAGCTATTTCACATCAAAAATTAAGAAAAACATAAGAAAAATTAAATCGTACGTAGTTCGTATTCCACTCGTTAGTTATGTGTATATTCACAAGACTATCTAATAACACTTACACAAATATCTTGTGTCATCCATTTTGATTGCTATTTTATTAGGGTTCCGTAAAACGTAAAAACGGAACCCTTATAGATTCGTCATGTCTGTCTGTCTGTCTGTCTGTCTGTCTGTCTGTCTGTCTGTCCGTCCGTATGTCACAGCCACTTTTTGCCGAAACTATGAGAACTACACTGTTGAAACTTGGTAAGTAGATGTATTCTGTGAACCGCATTAAGATTTTTACAAAAGTTTTTAAAAAAACAAAAATTAGGGGTGCCCCCCATACCTACTGAGAACTGAAGCTCAAAAATTTTTTTTTCATCAAACCTATACGTGTGGGATATCTATCGATAGGTCTTTAAAAATGATGTTAAGGTTTCTAATATAATTTTTGTCTACACTGAATAACTTGCGCGAGAGACGCTTCCAAAGTGGTAAAATGTGTGTCCCCCCCCCCCCCCTCTAACTTCTAAAGTAAGAGAATGAAAAATCTAAAAAAAATATATGATGTAAATATATGTATTACCATGTAATCTACCAACGAAAATTAGTTTGAACTCGATCTGATGAGTACTTTTTTTTTAGTACGTCATAAATACACTATTATTGAAACTTCGATCAAAGTTACAACGAACTACAAGAACTATGTGTACTATGTTACTTGCTGCAACGGAACCCTTCATGGGCGAGTCCAACTTGCACTTGGCTACTTTATTTTAACATGCACTGGAAGTCTGAATTCGAGTATTGGAAATACATAAATATTGTTATTCGGAGGTTAGTTTTAATATTATTCTTAGTGTCTGAATACTTATACATATTTCGTATGGGTAGATAAGAAAAATAAGTATAAAATGAACAAACACGATAGATTCAGCTAGACGATACACACGATAGAGATATTCTACTGATTTTTTTTTTGCGGATTTTCGTGTGTGTCATTTTGTATCGACAAGCTGCGTCTGTTGTTTCAGTTAATTGTTCACTGAGGTCCAAAGCATTCGTATGTGGTAGAAGTTTTGTATTGTATGCATATTTATCGATGACACTAACTCAACCGCAAGGAGTACCTTGATTGAATTAGTTGAAAAACATACATTATTTTATTTTAAAAAATTAAAAAAGACTAGTTTCTGATTTATTCCTTTGCGTTCATCCAATTATCTATTTAGATACCAAATTAGAACTTTCTAGGTCATCTGGAACTGGGGCTATATCTTTATGGTCTACGGATCAGCCAGTATTAATAATGACGATTTTAATAACCGTTTGAGATAAGTTAATTAAATTTGGAACACGTATTGTTATCCTGCAAATCTCAATGTATGAGCAATTTAACATGTTAAAGTGAAATAGTTTTTGAGTTCTGAGGACAAAAGTAACTCCAAATGGTTCGTGTAACACATGGTGCGGCTCGACAGTTTACTTGAATGAACTTGGCTGACCACACTACCGTTTGTCTAGATTTTGGAATTACCTACTGTATATTAACTTACAAATCACGCCAAAATTTCAATGAGACACATACATACATGTCGTGTCAGCAGTCAGAAGTGGTCAGAGTCAGGATGGTACTGTTGTTGGTCCTCTTCAGTAAACATGATATGTGGGCTTCGATGTGGTTCACGAACAAGAACAAATGCGTAGTAACTTCACAAGTGAGTTTAATACAAAGCACTACTCGATGACACAAACATGTGGTACACTTTGGTTTTTCTTATTAGAAAGTTCTAATCAACGAGACGTGAGACAGTTCGCGAACTACATGGTCACACGACGGCTATCGGAGGAGGAATGTACTCCCTTCCGAAATGTCTTCAAGAAGCCTCGAACGACGTAATAATCCGGACTCTGCCGAAGCGATGACAGCACACCGCTTGCCCCTCGTATTGAAATCCAATCGTATATATATATATCTAGATATATATAGTATCCATAGTACATGAGTACTATGGACTGAGTCATCTCAAAGACAGGATCGACCGATCTGCGATCTAGCACGGACCTCGCTTTTCGAGACGTGTCCTAGTATCGCGGATCGTGCTCGTATCCTTGCTGAGTGAGAATCGTGTGGCTCGCAAAACGTTGCCGACCCCTGGGGCAACGTTTTGCGAGCCACACACGGTGAAAAAAGTTCATAAACGCGATTTCTATTCATTTGCATATTTGTCGCGGGCCGCAAAGAGGTAGGCCGCGCGTTGGCGACCCCTGGGGCAACGTTTTGCGAGCCACACACGGTGACCCCTGGTCTAGCTGTTATAATTAGCTAAGTTTAATTAAGTAATAGCAGTTTAAACTTCATGTATTAATTTAAAAAACTGTAACCGTTAATTAACGACGTACAGTGAAATTGTATCTTGATATTGAAAATATCGTTTATTCCACTTAGGTACATGTCGGATTCGAAAATTAATTAAGAATACAAATCATAATATTTCTGTAAAATGATTTGAAAAACGGATCAAATGAATCGTACAAAATTTTGAGGAAAAAAAAAAACAAAAAATTTTTTTTGTGTTTTTTTTTTTTGTTGATATTTCTTCGTAATGTATCGATTTACGATAATTCTGGCATGCGCGTGGGTCATTCTCGCCGCAATCGATTCACCTTGCGGTTGCGGTAAAAAAGAAGAAAGATTTACAGAGACGGTGAGGAAGAAACGACCCCACACCAAACCACCCATTAAGCAAGCCGTTGAAAGCCCACCAGAGTACTGTAAAGCTTTGGAAGATTTTGATGACGAGGTGTATGACATAGACCAGTTTTTGTAAGTGCAATTTTTTTTTTTAAATAAGGAGTGACGATACGAGTAGGACATGTGCCTGATGGTAAGCAACATGCCTGCCACATAACAGCACAGTGATACGCAGCTATTGGAACATGAAGAGTCCAAATCATTACCTAGCACTGCACTGCGCTCGTCACCCAGATATCTAAGATGTTATATCTCTAAGCCCAGTAATTTCTCTGGAAACATTGCCCTTCAAACCGGAACACAATAATATTTGCACATTATTGCTTGGCGGTAGAATAACTGGCAAAGGTGTGGTACTTCCCCAGGCGGACTCTGCTAAGAGTCCTACCACTACAAAAATTCACTTTCAATTGCAATAGGCTTGTTTCCACTAAGAATGAATCGGATGGATCAGAGGTTCTTACTATTGATTAAGATATGGAGATTTCAAAAATAAAACAGTTTATTATAAATACGTAAAGATTATTAATATTTTTAGAAAAGAAAATCTTAAAAAATAGGCATTGTGTCACGTGACAGTGAACGCCAATCAGAAAATATGACGTCACGCCGTGCTACATACCACTTGACATCACTAATGTAGTTGACATTTTCATTGATCAAATATAATTATTTTTTATTTTTATTCATTCTTCGCCATGGATACTAGTTCTTTAGCCGCTTTACTGAACTAGTTTTTTATTGTTTTACCACTATTTTTGAGGAAAATTATCAGTTTTTTTACATTTACTTTACTAAGATTATACAGTGTCAAATACTTTCATCAAAATGATCTTCACAAAAATATATTCTTGATTTAGTTGGCATCATTCCTCCTCGCAAAACGTTTGCCACTTTTTTCGCAATTGTGGATCGTTTGGAACATAGATGAATAATTTGTTTGGCGTATTTATACTTGTGCTTGTACACTGAGGCACTATGCAGTTCTTGTAATACGAGGGATTCATTTTAAAATAAAAACATTGACAATGTCCTTACACAAACACATATGTTTGCCACGACGTGACGTCATTCAAAACGCCATGACAGTCTGGAGCGTTTTTGTGCAGAAATTTGTTTGATTTTTTGAAATTTAAAATAGATATTGTAAATGTAAGTGTTTTTCAAAAATATAGATGTTTCGGAATAATATAAACATTAAGCTATATTATTAACCAGTTTTTAAAATTTAGTACACAAGCCTATTGCAGTCACTTTATAGCCTGGGACTCAAGGCTTTCTGTCATGAAGTGAGAGTCAAATTCATATTAGTCCAAGTTGGTTGGCTGACCTTTTTTAGTCCAAGTTAGTTTGGTAGTCGTTCTGCTTGCGAAACCGTATGTTATGGGTTCGATTCCCACCCAGTGCAAATATTTGCGAAATAAATACAACTTTTTGTTTTCTGTCTGGCTGTTTCTATGTACAATAGTTATGGATTTAGAACTATGAATTAAAGTTTAAATGTTTGATGTTTATCTCGTCGAAACGATAGAATGTATCGGGTTGAGGAACACAAACAAATGATAGCCTCGAATAGCAGTTTTAATGGAAATAAAAACTACACAGTTAAAACTGCGGAAGAGCTATTACTAAAAATTATTATAATATATATTTTTTTATATTTCTTTGAATATAATTGCTTCTAATCAGGTACACATTGGCTCATTGGTATGTTTCAGGGTGAATACAGACAAATTGAAACGATTCGTATTTCTATACTACATGATACAAGTGGTTGCCATGAAAGTTGCCGAAAATGGATGGTAAAGTATTTCAAACGACTTTTAACACTTAAGGTGTCATAACATAAATTAAAGTATTAAATACAATATTTACTAAATAAAATATAAGTAAACCTCTTTGATTAAAGTATAGTTTGGTGACGTCTCAAAAATGTTTATTATAGCTGCGTGTATGTACTTTTTTTATAGAATTGTTTAGAAAATATACGGAAACATGTCTATGTATGAAATATATACCTACTAATACTGTAAAACTAAAGAGGTTTCTAGTTTGAACGAATCTCAGGAATGACTGAACCGATTTCAAAAAATCTTTCTCCGTTGGATATTTACGTGATATTGACTATACCTATGTTATGTACCATGGACGATGCCGGGACAGACCGCTAGTATGAAAATCTTATATATAAAATTCTCGTGTCACAGTGTTTGTTTCCTTACACCTCCGAAACGGCTTTACTGATTTTAACCAAATTTTATATGCATATTCTGTAGGTCTGAGAATCGGCTACTAGCTATTTTTCATACCCGTAAGTGACAAGGTTTGTTCACCTCAAAATTTTTTTTTTTAATTTTCGGACAAAATTTTTTGTTTTTATTTTTTTATAATGTGGCGTTAAAAAATACATACAACCCTAAATTTTTACCCTTTTATCACTAACCCCTATTTTTTAATGGCCATTTCAGTACTTTATCATATTTCATCCCGCTCGATAACTGATCAATTATGTATAATCTTTTTAGGGTTCCGTAAAATGTAAAAACGGAACCCTTATAGATTCGTCGTGTGTCTGTTTGTCTGTCTGTCCGTCCGTATGTCACAGCCACTTTTTGCCGAAACTATGAGAACTACACTGTTAAAACTTGGTAAGTAGATGTATTCTGTGAACCGCATTAAGGTTTTTACAAAAATTTAAAAATAATAAAAAATAGAGGTGCCCCCCATACTTGGAACTAAAACTCAAAATTTTTTTTTCATCAAACCTACACGTGTGGGGTGTCTATCGATAGGTCTTAAAAAATGATGTTGAGGTTTCTAAAATCATTTTTGTCTACATTGTATAATTTGCGCGACAGACACTTCCAAAGTGGTAAAATGTGTGTCCCCCCCCCCCCCCCTCTAACTTCTAAAATAAGAGAATGATAAACTAAACAAAATATATGATGGACATGCAAACTACCAACAAAAATTGGTTTGAACTCGATCTGATGAGTAGTTTTTTTTAGTACGTCATAAATACTTGGCTGCTTTTATTTGTAAATGTTTTTCACTCTATTTCCATTAAAATTTCCCGGAGCTTATGGCAAATCTAAAATCTATAATAATAAAATGAATCGCAAAATGTATTGGTAAGCGCATCACTCAATAACGCCTGGACCAATTTGGACAATTCTTTGTTTTAAATGTCCGTTGAAGTCCAAGGATGGTTTTAACGGCGAGAAAAAAAGAATAATTGCCGGGAAAACTCTAAAAACAGCCCTTTTCTTTTTCCCATACAAACGTTTTCTAACTAAAATGTTACGACAATTTGAGCTTCATTGCTATTGAATAAAGTTCATATTAAATGAAGTGCTTTCCCATACAATCGTTTTCTAACTAAAATGTTAAGGCAATTTGAGCTTTATTGCTATAAAATAAAGTTCATATTAAATAACAGGCCCTCGCTTATGTCTAAGTAATATATTATGTGTGTTCCTAACGTCAAGGAGTCAATTTGCACTTTATTCCCGCTGCACAAAGTTCAAATTCCATCATGTCTATCAAAACAGTTGAAGGATAGGAGGATCTAATGTCACGTTCCGGAACCCACTCAGAAGAAACTCGACAAAAGCGATAATATCGCGAACCAAATCAAGTTGAATAATCACAAAACGTAAGTCTCATTAGTGCTGATTTTAAATTTGGTCGGCTTCACGATATTATTTACTTTGATTTAGTTTCAGCACGCGAATAAAATGCGTCAATTTTCAAGTCACTATATATCAATCAAGTGTCAGTCAAACACAAACCGCGTTACCAAAAGTGTTTGTTGACTAATCCACATAACGCCAATAATTAAAAAAAAAGTGTTTTATTATTTTGAATTATTGATTTAATATCCCTATCTGTACAAAATGATTTGAATACACACGTTTGTGCTGTGGAGTGCAATATTTTTAGAGTAAAACTAACGGACAGAATACGAAACACCATACTGCGTTCTAAAACCGGAATAGCCGATGTGACTTAAAAAGCAGCCAATTTGAAAGCGGGACTGGACTCGGGCTGGACATGTTTACTGCATGTCGGATGATTGTTGGGCCAAAATTACCACGCGGAGGAAGCCAGATTGCAAACGACGACGCAGCAGACCAAAGAAACGATGGCAAGACAACCTCCACAAATATCGGAAAGACTGGACTGTATTAGCCATAGAAAGGGAAAAGTGGAAGGAGGGTATGGAAGCCGTTGCCCAATATTGGGACAAGACAGCCACATGATAAATAAATATTAACCCGTTAAGGAATAAGCGGCGCGGGCGCCGCGCGGACGATGCGACGTCACGCGAGGTATGTAAATGAGATAGATTCAAATGAAATAAATTTCAAAATTCAAGAACAAATTACAGGCGAACTGAGGATTTATAAATCAGTTGATTCGATTCAAGATGTCCTGTCAAGATGATTCTATCCACCGGAAAGTTTTGAACTCGCTGGATTTTCCAGGATTGCCACCTCATACCTAATCTTCAAGTTAGATCGGTAGTTAAAATGTTGTGAAATATGAACGAACCGCGTCTTTGCAACGGCACACGGCTAGCTATAAAAAATAATTAACAACGTTATAGAAGCAACTAAACTGAAAGGAAAGTATAAAGGAGAAGACGTTTTGATACCACGCATCCCAATGATTCCGACTGATGTACCATTTGAGTTTAAACGACTACAGTTTCCAGTGCGGCTTGCTTTTGCTATGATCATAAACAAGCCCCAGGGGCAACCTTAACACGCTCAGCGCCAAGCCCTATATGGAAATACTACCAAATTTTGACAACTTTTAATTTTTGTTATTTTAGTGTTGCGAGTTGTGAGGTGTTAAAATAGTATAGAAAATAATCACACCCTTTTTTACCGGTGTGTATATGTTTTGATAAACGTGGCCTGGGAAATACTTTAAGGTATATAGATAAACTATTCCCCAGGCCATGTATACTCGTATCAATAAAAATACACATTTCGTAATAATATTTATTTGTGTTTATTTCTTGAATGCACACAGACAAACAAGACAAACCCATAAAGGTCCAGTTAGTACGTTTTACGGAAACGTACGGAAAACGGAAAAATGGATCTTCGAAATGTATGTACGCTCATAACTTTTGAATGACTGCACCAAATAGGATGATTCTTTGTTTGTTATTGTTGGGACAAGATTTGTACAGCAGAAAGTCTAGAAAATGTAGACGAAAAAATACATGGTGGTACGAAGTTCACCGGGTCAGCTAGTATAGTAATATAATAGTTTGGTTCGTGTGTGACAGCTTTAATTTCAAAAGAAGTTGTTGCTGCTTCAACATTTTGACGATCACTACAGAGTTGTATAATGAGTTTAGTTTTCTCACAAATAAGCTGCTTAATTAATTAATAATTCTTTCTTAATTTGTTGCCTCCTTTATGCCAGTTCATTAACAAAATACGTGTTCTGTATTTTTATCTATATATATTATATAAAAGCGAAAGGTCACTCATCAAGGAATCTCAGAAACTGCAAATGCTAGGAATCTGAAATTTTGCATGGAGGTGTCTTTTAGCATGTAGGCGCTCGATAAAACGGGGGTTTGCGAAATTCAACCCCTAAGAGTATGTTTATGTAACTTTTTTTTTTGTATATTTTTGTTTTTGTGTTCTTATTAAGTGCAATAAAGAGTTTATCTATCTATCTAAGAGGGTGAAACAAGGGATGAACGGATGTATGAAAACTCGTGATTTTCAAAGTTATCAAATTTTGTATCTAGGCACTTGACACGAAGCAATTAAATATTTGTTCTATCAATTTTATAATTTCGAACTGTACGGGGGTGAAATTGGGGTTGAAATGGGGGATGAATGTCAATATGGAAGTTCCCAACTGTTGAAGATAAAACCATGAAACTCTGTATATATAGACACTTCACACGAAGCAAACGAATGTTTGTTCTATCAATTTCGTAATTTCAAACTGCACGGGGGTGAAATTGGGGTTGAAATGGGGGATGAATGTCAACATGGAAGATCCCAACCGTTAAAGATAAAACCATGAAACTCTGAATATAGGCACTTGACACGAAGCAAACGAATATTTGTTCTAGCAATTTTGTAATTTCGAACTGTTTGGGGATGAAATTGGAGTTGAAATGGGTGACGAATGTTTCTTACGCCTTCACACCTAAACAACTGAACCGATTTTGATGAAATTGTTTAATTATAAGCTGTTTTAGTAACCGTAAATGTGTCTGGGTATCAAAATAGATACTGCCTGAGTTACATTAGTATTTATTTCGCGTGGACGAAGTCGCGGGTAACAGCTAGTTTAGAATAAATTTCATAGTTCATTTGACATCAGGATGAAACATGGTCATAATAATAGAAATAGTTATTAACAAAGTTATACAATTACAGGAGCGCTTTCAGATTCGACGAAAACATGTTTGAAGAAACCCCAAACATTGATGATGCCATTGAAGAAATACGTTGTTACTTTAGCTCTATCAATCAGCATATTGCGCATGTAAGTACGTAAGCTCCTTGTTGCACCATGACCACTTGTGTAAGCAAATATAGTTAACTACCAGCGCTCCTGGGTAAATTTATACTGGCAATTAAATTGTATTAAATTAAATTACCGAGATCCGACGAAGAACGAACGTTCGGGACGACGGAACTACGGTAATGCAGCTAAAGTGGAGTTGGGCTGGACACGTTGCTAGACGCAGTGATGACAGGTGGAGTAGAGTAGCGACCGAGTGGTGACCGAGGCAAGGTAAGCGGAGTGTAGGCGTCCAGCTGCAAGATGGGTCGACGATATCGTTTCTACAGCAGGTCGAAACTGGACTAGATTGGCATAGGACCGAGGGAGATGGCATTAAAAAAGATAGGACTAAAGCCAGCAGTGGGACAGAGAAGAAAGTGGATGATGATGATGATGATGAGTTAAATTTCGTACATAATCAGAAGAAATTACATGTTTGTTATAGATATAGAGTAACGGAACGAGCAGGAATTGTACGTGATAGTCAGTAAAACACCAGCCCATAACAGCATAGTGCCATGCAGTTATTGAAACATTTGAAACATGACGAATTCAAAACACTAACTAGCACTGCACTCGTCATCTGAATAAGTAAAACGCTTTGTCTCTTTTCCCTGTAATTTCTCAGGTAACTAATACTACCTTTGAATTGAAACACGGTACCATGTGTACGCACTTAGCGGTACACTAATCAACAAAGTGTGACATCATACTACCCCAGGCCAGCTTTGCAAGCTAACTTAGCATTTTAAAAGTTTTTGAAGTGAAAACTTCTTTTGGCGTGCCTAGACAGATTTTTCGTGGGGTGTGAATTGAATTCTAGCGTCACGCTCGGGTATGACAAGAAATCTTCGGGTAAACTCGGGACCATGGCAATTGGCCATCTAGAAATGCGTCTGCCAATGGGAAATGCTGAAAGAGCGCGGCCCGGCCATCATGGCATGGCCATCTAGAAATGCGTGAGCCAATGGGAAATGGTGAGGCATTTCTAGATGGCCATGCCATGATGACCAGGCCACGCCCTCCGGTAACACCCGTGTAGTTTCTAAAGCTATCAAATTGTGAGTTATAAGTTTTCACTTTTCTATCGGCAGTTCCTATGACTGCCAATTTTTTTTATTATATTACAGTTATGAAAAATAAAAAGTTTTTAATTTTTAGCTGAGAAAAGTTATAGAAAGCGATTGGGTTCGCGGCGTTACCGGCGACAATCCAAAAAAGTGCGACATATTAGTAGACGGACTTGTCATTATGAGCACAGAAAGACCGGAATATGAATTCGAAGCTAATGTTTTGCTAACAGTCGGAGAAGTAGCAAAGAAATACATTGAAGTTTTTACTCATGACATCCTTAAATGGGCTCTAGACACTGACCTTAAACCTAAGGAACTGATCATAGCGAAACAAACTTGGTTCAAAGGATTTGTTGAATCGGAAACGCGAGTTCATAGCCTAATTTTTCAGAATGAGAGTTCCTGTTTTACTCCATCGAATAATGATAATAATAGTAATGAGAATGACAATGACAATGAGAATGATAATGACAATGATAATGTTATTCCCCAAACTAACAATAAAAACAAAAAGAAAAAGAAAAAAACGACGAATAAGAAAAAAAAAGCTGTCAACCGAAAAGTCATCCCTAAGAAACCAAACACACCAATACAGAAACCGAAGAAGACAACGAAGAAAAAAATACCACCCGAATCTCCGAAAGTTGATTTTCATCATCATCACCATCATCATCATTTTCATCACCCTGTATTGGTTTATGGATATATAATATCTGCTTAATACGCCACTCAGCCGGATGTCTTACGTTTCCTACTGCCACAAGCCGCCATATATCGTCACTCCACCAAGTCTCAGGCCGTCATTAAATATTATTGTCGGCTAAAAAAGTTACTTATAGAAAACTAGCAGCGCCCCGCGGTGTTACCCGCGAAGTTCCCGTTCCCGTTGTTCCCGTTGTTTTTCCGGGATAAAAAGTAGCCTATGTGTTCTTCCAGACTATAATCTATATGTGTTCCAAATTTCAACTACTTGCGTCATAGGGACTCTATGATAGTCATAGTCCCTATGACTGCCAATTTTTTTGTACTACGCATAGGAGTGAAAACTTATAACTCAGAATTTCATAGCTTACTTTGGTATTGGTTTCAGAATATTTTCGTCTAAATAAGTCTTCTAAGCTAAATCTCTTCTATGTCAATGGAAAAAAAATATCTTTTCTAACCATCTGGTTCTAACCATCTGGTTCTAACCATGGCATTTTTTAGTTAGACGATTCGGGGCAATTGCCATTGGCCATCTAGAAATGTTAACGCGTTTCTTTTCCATTACAAAATGTTGTCATGGCCATGTCCCGAGTTCACCCGAAGATTTCTTTCACTTACGATCATAACGCTTGAGCTCAATTCACAGCTCACGAAAAATCAGTGTGTGGTACGCCAAAAAAAGTTCTCGCTCCAATAATGTAGGTAAAATACATGTTTATTAAATAATTACTATTATGAGAAAACATATAGCTAAAGTGATTTTATTTCGCGAGTTGTGAATAGAACGTTTGCATTTGGACGGACATTTTTTAATGTATTCAAATGACACTCCTTACCTCAACCCTCCATATTTTCATGTCATATTGTTATCGTTAAAACCTTAGGTCAGAAAATACGTGAAAAATCTAAAATGAGTGATTCTCACAGATTACAGAAATAAAACTGTGGATTCTACAAAGAAGTTTTTGGCGCCAACAGAGTATACTGATAACGTGCAAAGCATTTAGTCATTTTACGCGTTACCTACTACTCAGCAGCTAGGTCTGCACTTCCGTCTTGGGGTATAATAATTAAGAGAAGTATGTGATTCGTTTTCAGCTTGCCTCAAATACCTACCCAAAATTTGCTTCCAACTCTTAGCACATTTAATTGCTTTATATTGTATTGCACTGCCACTGCACTATACTAACTCAAAAGGTTTTGTTCTTTTAAGTCTTCTCACTGTGTGTGTTATCAGAAGACTTAAAAGAACAAAACCTTTTGAGTTAGTATAGTGCAGTGGCAGTGCAATACAATATAAAACAATTAAATGTGCTAAGTGAAAGAAGTGACTTCCCCTTAACAGTGTCAATAAGAAAAGTGCTGATGGGCACCTTCTTATGTATAAACTATGTAGCAATTTAAGTTAGATATAAATTACTAATTAGCCTAGACTTAATAAATTAGGCTAGATTGTAATAAGCATTAGGATCCAAGGTGACTTGGTAAATAATTTTAGAAAAAAAAAACTCTTGGAATAAAACTTTTGTGTCAGCTGACAAATGCTCTCTGCATTCGTTTGCCAGTTTACCTACAAATTTGGCGGGAAAACGGGTGTCAGGTTATGATATAGCATAAATTGCATTTTTTTTTAATTTTTAGATACATCGGGGCCATTTTACTGCCGAAAAAAAAATTTTTTTAGACTTTGTATAGGAGAGCATTTATAATTTTACGATGATTCTATATAAATTAACTTTAATACCTACCTAAATAAAAATACGAAAAAAAAAATAGCGCCAAAAACCCAACCGCAAAAGATAAGCCTGTTTGGTTTCAATTCGTGGTCCCCAAAGAAGCCAGGGCGTTTCGAGTGGACTATGAGCTTGACGGAGAAAACTTCATGGAAAAAGATGTGGTGTCATGGGACACCAGGGGTCTACCGCCGAACGAAAACTGTCTCAGCTTTGATGTTTCTCTCTCTTTTCTTTTCGTCTGAAATGATAGAGATGGCAAAAGCAAAGCCAACGCCGATTTAGTTAGGCGCTAGAAGGCCAGGTAGGAACGAAGTTCCTTCGGATAATCTAGAAGCTACACAATTTACAAAAAAAAATGCTTAATTTTATTATTTACTAGCTGAACCCGCTACTTCGTTCGCGTACGTTGATCTTGCGACCTTATTAGTGCATTCGTAGTACTTACGTATAAATATTTGGATGGGTGGCCATTACACAAACCGAGTGATTTGTTTTTCCACACAAAAATATATTTATTCAAGTTTAGCAACTTCATATTTTATATTTTAAGCAACATCAAACACACTCGTAGTAAGGTTGTGGGGTATCGAACATAGCCGTAGTGTTAAGTTTGTAGGATTTTTATAGGATACATTACGAAGAGTCTGTAGCTGATGTGCGTGATCTGATACTTACCCACTTGTACATTTTTACAGGATGATATCCTAAGTAGTAGGTGATACACTTATCAGCCGATGTAATATTTGACTCTAAACAATGTGTGTTTCAAATGTCAATATAATTGGTAATGTCATACTGTCGTTAATATTTGTTTCGTTAGGGCCCATGCTTTTTCCGAGGTGATAGGTAGTATATGAGACTATATAAACTATCTGTATTTCAAATTTCAACCAAATCAAACCTTTACATAAAATATACATAATAATACTTAGTAAGATAACATTTTATTCAATTTTAGAAAAACAACGTTCTGCTTTGGTTCTGCTTCTGCACCGAAGCTTGTTGAACACTAAATTTAGTACAGTATTTGGATTGAAATAATATCCGAAAAAACAAAAACCAACTTTAATTATTATCATTTCACGTCAACTTACTAATTTCGAGTCAAGTAAAAAGTTCACTCGGCTAATTTAAGAAGCTATGACTACGTCGTCCAGATAAATAGATACTGGTGAACAATTCACACACAAAACTTTGGCTTTTTCCACCGCCAATGTCCCAGCCCTACTCAAACCAGAGTGGTCTTACGCGTGACGATGGCAAAATACCTGACGGCATGAGTTTTTTGCCTTGGAAGTTGAGTCGGCCCCTAGTGTGGGACGCAGCTTGTGTCGATACTCTGGCACCATCACTTCTTCGAGAGACACATGGTAAGGCCAGTGCAGCGGCTAATTCAGCTGAGCGTCTCAAACGGCGGAAATATGCAACCCTCGGTAGTGGTTTTATATTTAAGCCTTTTGGGGTTGAGAGTTGAGACATCGTGCCTGTGAAGGCCGGGAGCTGACTTCATCTTCAAAAGCCTTTCCGAGAGCTTTGCCGACGCAACGCGTGACCAAAATGCTAGCGTTTATTTGGCCCAACACATATACATCGCTATTCAGCGTGGTACTGCCGCCAGCATGCTGGGCACGCTTCCGACTGGTAGTGGGCCTGAACATCTTGTCATCCAGTTTTTGTTAATATTCAAAAAACCGCCTCCCTGTTTTCCATATAATATATGTACGTGGTAAAAACGGGACCCTATTACTGAGACTTCGCTGTTCGTCCGTTCGTCTGTCACCAGACTGTATCTGAAGAACGGTGGTAGCTAGAGAGTTGTAATTTTCACAGATGATCTATTCATGTTGTCGCTACAACAACAAATACTACATTACACATTTTCTAATAAATATCAGATTGTGTTTCGTACCATGAGCTGCCATTTTGAAGAAAAACATAAGACAGGTACTGTCATATTATTACCTGACGTTCAACTGACGATAGATGACGGATGACGGATATGAGTACTGTGTGCCTACCAGGAAAGAGCTTCGAATCCGACTCCGATAAGTCGGAACCTCCGATTACTATTAGACCTTCGTTTCCGACTTCGGCTCCGAAACTTTTAAAACGGAGGTTATAATCGGAGGTAAGGTATATAAATATTGCAGATAATCCTTTATTGTGGTGGATAGTAAATTAACATACAAAATCCCAACTTCCTAAATCAATTGCTCGTCAATGTTTATCGTGTCCACGTGTTTGCCAAAAAAAAACCCAATAAAAATGTATCTCCTGCCACCACTTCTAATCCTGCCTATGCCTCCGACTTCGGTTCCGACTCCGATAAATCAAATTTTAAAACTCCGACTCCGCCTTCGAATCCGATAAAATGACCTCCGTTACATCCCAGCACGTCTACTACGAAAACAAACTCAGAATGATCGCATCCGACCGACAGCTGAATCGGATTGTAGCCTACCACGAAAAACATTCGGATACATTATGGATATGGATACATTTCGGGTCGGAAGTTATAGACTTAGGTCGGATGAGGGTCGGATCCAACGAAACGGCCGATCTGATCAACCGACCGATTGTCATTCGTGGTCGGAAACTTCATAAATTCGGCCGATATATCGTTTATCGAACTTCGTAGTAGACCTGCTGTTGTTTACATTGTCACAGAATACTTAGAAGTTAGTATGTACCGAACTTATTAATTCCGTTATTATTTAATTTCTATGTTATTTCCGAACCACACAACCAATAATGCTAAAATTTTAATGAGACTATATTAAAAATGTGTTCTTTCTAACAAAATAAGAATGAACGAAATTGAACAACGCAAACATGAGTTACAACCAAAAACACATTCTGACTTTAACCCCATTCTGCAAGAAAACCGTGCAGGATTTGGGGATTAAAAGTAGACAGCTACCATCTACTTAGTATGATCTTAAATCATGTCAAGTTTCATTTGAATTGAATCAGTAGTTTCGGCGTGATGTGAGTTCCCTATACACACAGACAGACAGACAGACAGACAGACAGACAGACAGACATGAAAGAAAAAAAATGCAGTTTCGCCATCAGTATCGACTATGGAGTGCCCCCAAAATTTTTTTTTTACAATATCTTCAATGTACAGAATTCGACCCGCTACAGTTTTATTATAAGTATAGATGGTACAATCATCTGAAAAATAAAGTTGGCAACACTGGTCACGCGCAGTTTCTACGCGTTACGTTCGTTATATATTTTCCTTACGGCTTTACCAATGAGCCTGCTGTCTGGTGTAGAGAAATAGGATGGTTCCATGTTTTTATCTGTGCCCAACTGCTAAAAATCCCTTTATAAATAAGCTTCATACTATGAGAAAGGCGCGTTCTCAAGCTCAAGCAATGCGTGCGCTTTTTAGGGTTCCGTACCCAAAAGGGTAAAACGAACCTCTATTACTAAGACTTCGCTGCCTGTCATTTTCAGCAGGCTGTATCTCGTAAACCGTGATAAGCAGCTTGACAGTTTAAATTTTCACACGTGTATTTAAATTATCGCTATAATAACAAACACTAAAAATATAACAAAATAAATATTTAAGCGAACTCTTGCTCTAACGAAAGCGATTGCTGGACCTTGATAACGGCAACAGATAGACGCTTAAAACAACGTGATATTCATTATAAACTAGCTGTGCCCCGCGGTTTCACCCGCGTCTATTTGAGGAAAATCCATACTAAAATATCCATTGCTGGCCACTTTATTACGTTTTACGGAACCCTAAAAATACGTAAATAAGCAACAATGCATTGTTGTAGAACAAATTTGATGACATCAAATGACACAAACTTCAAATGTAGACACGCGCCGTCACAGACTTCAACGACCAAAGAGAATTTAAATTCACGGAACTAAAGCTCTCGAAGATAAATATTTTTCCCCGTTTTCTTTACATTCTTCACTCATACTCCGTACCTATTGATAGTAGCGTAATGTTATATACCCTATAGCCTTCCTCGACAAATGGAGTATCCAACAAAAAAAGAATCTTTCCTATCGGTCCAGTAGTTTCCGAGATCCTAGCGTTCAAACAAACAAACAAACTCTTCAGTTTTATAATTTAACCTTCTATACCTTAAAAATAATTATGATAATAAAATAAAACAAATATAAATATATTTATGGGGCTTCCATATAACAGACATTTTTTGCCGTTTTTATATACAATAATAGTACGAAACACTCCATGCGCGAAGCCGACTGGCACTTGGCCTGTTTTTAGTATCTACGGGATAACACTTATAGGCGTGTTAGATTTAATATTCCTAAAATGCATTTTTAACTAAGTAATGTACGTACCTTCCTCATATCTTATATTTCAATTGGAATTGATATTCAATTGGATTTTTTATTTTGACGTACATATGAGTAACTAAATGTTTTATTATTTATCAAACCAGCACTTTGAATTTGATTCGAAACACTATAAAATGTGAAAAACAACCTTTTTAAAAGCAAGGACCAAGTATAACATAATCGATTTATATGATACATGAGAAGAGGAAATGGACCGTTTAATAATATACTATATGCTATATAATATTAGCAAGAGATTTAAAACGTGGATCCGATAAGGACGGTTGAAATATTGTTAGCTTAAACAGGTGTGAAAGTTACATGTTTTTTTACATTATCTTTGGTATCCATAATAGTCGATATATATTTAAAATATATATATTTGTCAGAGTTTGCTTCTGTCTCTCAGAGGCCCTAAAGAGATTTAAACGGTAAGTACGGTTTATTTTTTATTATTTCGAAAATATTCAAATGTAATTTAATTCGAATTGAGTTTCTGGATTTGGTCCTTGAGTGATTAGTCTCTCTATGGGGCGATGCCAATCTGGCCAAGTTTTATGAGGGAAAGAAGAAAGAGGAGAGGGGAAAAGTCTGTTATATCTGGTTACAATCTAGGTGTCTTCGAATAGAGAGTGATTTTTTTTTTAAATAAAGAGTGACGAGACGAGCAGGACATTTGCCTGATGGTAAGCAACATGCCTGCCACATAACATCACAGTGACACGCAGCTATTTGAACATGAAGAGTCCAAATCATTACCTAGCACTGCACTGCGCTCGTCACCCAGAGATTTAAGATTTTATATCTCTAAGCCCTGTAATTTCACTGGAAACATTGCCCTTCAAACCGGAACACAGTAATGTTTGCACATTACTGCTTGGCGGTAGAATAACTGGCAAAAGTGTGGTACTTCAGGCGGACTCTGCTAAGAGTCCTACCACTACAAATAGGATTATTCTAGGTAAGCACGTTCTATCGTGGACCGCATCGTTAATTAACATCACGCGAGATGGCGATCAATTGTAAACCTATCATAAAAACAGTCTAAAAATCCTTGGTTATACTGCATTGGACTAATTAATTTTATTATTTATCTACATACTTTTTTTGTTTGTTTACCTAATTATTACATTTATATTTATTTATGTTTCCATTTATTTACCTTATTGACTTTAATGAACTTAAATTTATTTCTTTAGTTTCAGTAGTTACGGAGTAAAATGTAACTGGCAGACAAACAGACTGAGTAACTTTCCCATTTACAATGTTATAGTATGTAGTGCGCAAACATTACTGTGTTCCGGATTCAAGGGCAATGTTTCCAGAGAAATTACTGGGTTAAAAGATGAATCACCTTATATCTCCGGGTGACGAGCGCAGTGCGGTGCTAAGGACACTTCATGTTCCAATAGCTGCGTGTCACTGTACTGTTATGTGGCAGGCATGGTGCTTACCATCAGGCACATGTCCTTCTCGTCTTGTATATTATGAAAAAAAAATTCATGACATAAATCGATGTTTTTAATTTTTATTCAGGATCTTCCTTTATATCATTTTAAGGACTAGTACTTATAATTTAAAAAATGGTGTTATGCAGTCGGAAATAATCATATTATATTATAAATATGTTAAAATAGATCATGAAACGGTCTTTCACACTATGAAAAGGTATGAAATAATCCGACAGATTGTGGAATTCTCTACCTCCAAAAGATTTTCTGATGATGATGATTTTTTGAAATGAAGAAAAAAAATCAAACACTGTCACGAGTGGCGGTAACAGCTTACCATCAGACGGACCGTTTACTTTTTCCATTATTTTTGTATGAAAATAATAGTAATTTTAACTTAATATCTTTCAGAGTCGCGATGCGCCGAGTGACATTAATTCTGGCGTGCATTTGTGCCATCGACGCTCGACGTCTAAAATATTCCCAGTCTCCTCTCCGTAACTACGATGCTCAAACAAACTTAGATTTTCCTACAGATTCGAAGCCCAATGGGTCACCTTATGTTTCTCGAGCACCAAACCAGTATGCCGTTGTACGACATACGAGTAAATATGTCGTAGAGCCAGATTTATTAAATGTACCGTTATTAGATAATAAATGGATTATGCCATCACGTACTTACACATCGCATCACAATGTTATGGGGCAAAAGAGTTACATTGTTGCACCAGGCGCTACAGTAAGCTCGACAATTCCATCGGGTTCTGATGCAAGTTATCTGTTTCGATTTGGGAACAAACCGAGTCATATAAATGCTGTTACTCCATTACGCTCTTTAACTGCTCCTGGGTTCTCAAAACAACCTAAAGAAAGTCCCGTGTTTCTATCAAAAACAGCAGTTAAGCCAGCATTTCGGTCGGGTCTTGCAGATAATTCTATGTCTCAAAGAAGGCAAGTCAACTCAATGATTTCAACAGAATCTGGTACAGATCAATTATTTTCATGGGGCCCTTCAGGTAATCCTGGATATATACCAGGACCGATAGCAGATCCTATCTTTCAACCAGATTCAACAGATCAGTCAGTGGTCCCACCAGGTCCTGGTGTCGACGCCGTTTTTCCAACGAGTCTAGGAGTTAAATCTGTATATCCACAGGAATCCGCAGTAGATCCTATGTTTCAACCAGACCAGATGCCAATAATTCCACCGGGACCTGTAGTAAGTTCTGTTATTCCACCAATATACCCAGTCGATCCCTTGTTTCAAAAAAATCTAATAAGTAAGCCAGGATTTCCATTTGGTCCCACAGCAGATCCTTCTTATCCATCGGGCTCAACAGATTATTTATCTTTAAAAGACCCTAGAGATAACTCAGCAAATTCTGGGTATGATAGCCAAACGCTTTCGTTGCCTTCAAATTCTATTTCTTATATGTCTTCTAATTGCAACCCATTTGTATTCCCCAAATCAATTGATTTTCCCTACCAAAACAACGTTAGAGACTATCCCTCAATAGTCAACCAACATAAATTAAATTTAGATTCTAAAATCACTCAGCAACGACTTAATTATCCTTGTGCTGCTCCTCCATTCAAAAAGTCTTTGGAAGCCATTGAAATAGCCATAACCTTATTGACAAATCGTTTGTAAGTATTCTGAGCACTTAACTCCTTGCATTGCTTCTGCTTTAACAAAAATGTTTTATCGTTTAAGTAAATCTTAATCATATTGTAGTGATAATTATTAAATTGTAAAACGCTGTTTTGCTTTTCTTCCTTTTTTCCAGCCTCTCGATATTTTACTCCCCTTATATTTAACTCATCTCTTTACAGTAAAGGATTTGTGTACCAAGATGAGAATGATCCTGTGTTCAAATACATGTTGATTTTAAACGTAGTCAACTCGCTTTCTCAAGACGTACGCCGCAATGGGTGGTAAGTAGACAGTATTATCATATGGCAACACCAAAATGACCAAAAAATAATTGAAATGCATCAAACAGATTCAATATAGTATTCTAAAGAGATTAATAAATGTGTATCAAACATATATGTAGGTAAGATAAGGCAATCGTTAGTAATATCCACAACAGAGAAGAACAAGAATTGCAAGAAACATAGATATTTGTATTGACGATTTGATCGCTCCAAACGTTCAGGCGCGGTAATATTCTCTATACGGTAATTTAACTGACCCGTATCTTTAAAATGTATACCTACAGCTGCGAGGTCCGTAAAAAAGCGATAGGGCTGCCCGCCTCCAAAATATAATTACATTTGCCTATTTTTTATTTCCATTTAGTTTTGTGATACTACACTACTTGTGAACTACCTATTTCACTCGTAACAATCAGTTTTCCCCTTTATTTTCTTAATTTATTACACACTTCTTTTCTGCCACGCCATCTTTTGTTTCGGGACATAAAAGGAAATACTTATTACCATTAAAAAGACACACATCATGTATTACCTACTAGCAAGTAATAGTACATTATGATATAAGTGCGGTAAGTTGATAATTACAGCCGAGGCTTTATTGCTAGCTCGAGCCGAAGGCGAGAGCTATAATTAGCAGAGGCTGTAATTATCAAAGCGCACGTATGTCATACGACGTTTTATAACATATTTGCGAGGAAATAAACAAAACTCTGACAACATTTTCAAATAAAAACAATACAGCGAAAAAAAACGCGCGGAATAATATTTACTTGATCACAGATCACAGCACAGAGTAAGTAATCACTATGGATCACAGATTAGCAATGCGCACGCATCGGCGCCTTTTTTTTAAGCAACGGCACAGAACCAGCCGGTATGCCATTAATAATAAAGTAAATTAATATTTTTGTGTTTTGTTACTGAAAAATTAAAGTAATTTATGGTCTAAATTAATTATATTAACGAATTTAATAATTCTTTATTATATTTTACCTCTCAAAGTTAATTTTATTCATAAAATGTTGACCACACTTTTCTGACATCAAAACTCTTTACTAAGATTTAAAAAGGTACCGTTCGTTTTAGACGGAGCATATCTTTCTACCTAGTCTGTGGACGGAGCATTTTGAAACCGTGCGTTTTACATTACACATTACAGCACTAGTGCGTAATAAGATACATTACGATACAGAAATTGGTCCAATAAGAGACCCTTTACGAGCAAATATGTTATAATAGTACATTATGATATAAGTGCGGTAAGTTGATAATTACAGCCGAGGCTTTATTGCTAGCTCGAGCCGAAGGCGAGAGCTATAATTAGCAGAGGCTGTAATTATCAAAGCGCACGTATGTCATACGACGTTTTATAACATATTTGCGAGGAAATAAACAAAACTCTGACGACATTTTCAAATAAAAACAATACAGCGAAAAAAAACGCGCGGAATAATATTTACTTGATCACAGATCACAGCACAGAGTAAGTATTAAGTAATCACTATGGATCATAGATTAGCAATGCGCGCGCATCGGCGCCTTTTTTTTTAAGTTACGGCACAGAACCAGCCCGTATGTCATTAGTTAATAAAATAAATTAATATTTTTGTTGGTTTTGTTACAGAAAAATTAAAGTAATTTATGATCAAAATTACTTTAATTCGGTAAGAATTAAATAATTCTTTATTATATTTTACCTCTCAAAGTTAATTTTATTCATAAAATGTTGGCCACACTTTTCTAACATAAAAACTCTTTACTAATATTTAAAAAGGTACCGTTCGTTTTAGACGGAGCATATCTCTCTACCTAGTCTGTGGACAGAGCATTTTGAAACCGTGCGTTTTACATTACACATTACAGCACAAGTGCTTAATAAGATACATTACGATACAGAAATTGGTCCAATAAGAGACCCTTTACGAGCAAATATGTTATAAAAATATTTTTTAGTCTTACCTTGCGGAAACTCTGCAAGCAGGTAATCTAAAAAAAATGTTTGTCTGTAAAGTCGGTTTACTGACGATAGAACGTGACAACGTCTTAAGGAAATACTGATGGAATGGTAGCATTTTTCAAAAGAAAATTTTAATTTCATTTGTTTAATAGATTTGTATGTAAAAAGTAATCAATAGAATTTAGTCATTTTCAATCAAAACAATGCAAAAAACAATGCAAAAAAGCTTTTAGATGCCGGGGATCGAACCCGGGGCATTTCACATGCAAAGCGAACGCTCTACCACTGAGCTACATCCCCGCTTGAACTACTGGTCGAAATAATTAATACAACTGTAACAAACATGCGGCGAGGTAACGACCGACGGTAACGCGGTAACGGTACATGACGTCATGTTTTGTGGGCGTGCAGCCGGCTTCATCGAATTATAAGACGTTATCACGTCAAAAAGTTGTCCCTGGATGTGTTATTGACGAATTCATGCAACCAAAAAGTGCACAATATATCCTACTCGTCATAAAAATATGCAATATAATGTACCTACTTGAACTTCTTTTTTGTGAAAAAATCGCGCGGTTATTGTTAAAAAAAACAACACACCGTCCCTTATATTCGAAATGTCATTATATTCCCCTTTTCATCTTAATTTCTTATTTTTTTACAATAAATAATAATAAATATTATAATAATAATATAATAATAGTTCTTTATAAATAAATAAATAAATGAGACAAGACGTACTTCTTAGCATTCCATGGATTCACCGTGCGGGTGCCGGGTCCATCGTGTAGCAGAGAGAGAAATCTCGAATAGACCCCCAAGACTTGTGACTCGGGCGTAGGTTTAAAAGGGGCCCCTTATATTGACGTCAACACTCACCTTCACTACTCGTATTTCTCTCCCTGCCCAGCCAAATCCGATATGATCCTACTAGTGCAGCTTTAGATACTCGTTCTAGTATAGAACTTACTGCACTTCTGGACAATCCAAGGTCTTTAAGCAGGTTATAGAGAGATTTTGCTGGTATACCTCTCGCTCCTACTTCTACAGCGTATAAATTAACTACATAGCCATTTTTTGTTAATTCGTTTTGAAGGTCGTAATACTTATTTTGTTTCATCGCGTGGTCTTTAGGTATATTAGTTTCCCACGGTACGGTAAGTTCTACCAGGACTATGCGTTTCGTAGCCCTAGAAAAAAGGAAAATGTCCGGTCTGGATGACGAAACACCCACATCCTCTGGGATTTTGTAGTGCTTTTCATACGTGTCCATTGAAATAGTCCAATCAGGTGCTGAACCCAGGATTGAGTAAGGCTTGTTCTTGGAATTTGAAGTTGAGCCCTCTTTTACAAAGTTAATTTGTCTTTTGTTTATCGTCAATCCCTTTTGGGCTCTAGCTACCGAAAGGCTTACGGCTTCACGTATGATTTCAAGTACTCTGTCATGGCGCTGTGAGTAATGACCCCTATTAAGGAGCACCTTGCATCCCACCAATATGTGCCTTGCTGTACATATCGCCTCACCACAAGTATAGCAACATTTTTCAGAGGCGTTTTCCCCACCTTACCAAGTTACTCTGGTCAGGGAGGGTCATTTGGAAAGCATTCAGATAAAATTTTAATAAGGCAGGAGACCAGTCATATAGCAAGGTGCGCCATTTTAGAGCTAATGGGATACAAAACTCACCTATGGTTAACTTGCATTGCACTTGCACTTGCAACTTGCACTTTGCATTTCTAAATTCATAGCGTGCACTTTGTAACTATCATTTTCGTCTTGTTGTAGAAAGGTTTTTTCCATGTCTCGGTCTTCCCTTTTCTTTCTCGCACCCAACCCAGCTGTATTTACTTGCGCACCTGCCATAAATTGTTTGTGGAATTGAAGTCTAGATTCAAGGTCCGAAGCGCTTTTGTCTTTTGGGAGAGATGCGATTAATTCGTCTTTCGACTTTCCCAAAACATGCGTTTTTGTAACTCTTAGGTGTTTGTAGAGTTCAGATGGTTTTTTTAGTTTCAAGGCAAAACTATTGTGATCCTTAAATAGAGTAGAGAGATCATCCGGATGTGCCAATCCTAACCATGACTTCAATATCTTTATGACATTAGCATCTAGTTTTGCGAGGAGGGTTTTACCGATGTCATATACTAGGAAAGGCCAAGTGGGACGTGATGTGAGATAGTTGTCATATATCCATGCTTTTTTGATATTGCTGATAGGCTGTTGGTCTACCTTATTGAGGTCATTCATGAAATTTCCAACAACTACTTCTAATGATGGTGTACGTCCTTTGTAGTCTATCTTTCTACCAAGAAATTTGAAAGGCACTGCCTCTGCAATTGTGGCAACTCTTTGGCCACTTATGGAGAGTCCC
This sequence comes from Ectropis crepuscularia, assembly GCA_963693475.1. Taxonomy (NCBI): domain Eukaryota; kingdom Metazoa; phylum Arthropoda; class Insecta; order Lepidoptera; family Geometridae; genus Ectropis; species Ectropis crepuscularia. The sequence continues at coordinate 29,108,152 of OY856339.1, read as the reverse complement.
GGATCGTAAGAAGTATATTTGGTATCTCGTCTACCCAGACATAAACAATGATATTTACTTGGGTTTGCCCTCATTCCCTCTGTCCATGTACAGAACTCATCAACATCATTCAACAATTCTTGACACTGTTTGGGATTTCGTGTAAGTATTGCAAGGTCGTCCGCAAAGGCTAAAATTGACTCAGTGTACTTATTGTTGATTTTAAACCGGTAGCCCCATTTCTTCTCACGGGATATTAATTTATCTACTAGAATATTTATAACTATATTAAATACTATTGGTGATAAGCAGCACCCTTGGAATAGTCCCACATTATATTTAAGTGGTTTTGAGTATTCCTTGTTTACAGCTATAACAAATTTTAAGTGATTATAATATGAATTAATTATGTCAATAATTACAGCAGGAAAGTTATACCATTTTAGGGCAAATAACATAAGTTCATGCTGCACGGAACCAAATGCGTTCTCTAGGTCTATCCAGCAGACTGTTATTTGTCTCTCATGTGTTCTGGCATCTTTCAAACTTTCCGCTAGTAATGTATTGTGTTCCAGGCATCCAGAAATACCAGGCAAGAAGCCTTTCTGGTGGTTAGGCGTTAGGCCTGAAATACCTATTGCTAGCCATAAATGTGGTCATTTTTGTTTGCAATATACTGAAAAAAAATTTCGAAATTGTATTGGTTAGGGCTATCGGTATACTACTATACCATATATATATATAGGGTATACTAATTGATAATAAAATACGTAAAATGTACAGATGGTTATTAAGGGCGTACCCCGAGCAAATGACCTTGAGTATTTCTTACCTTATCGCACACCGCAAGAAAGAGCAAGAGAGAAACAGTAGGATTTGCCGCTATTTTACGCTCAATTTTTAGAATACACTCTTTATAAAATCAGATTTTGGTCTTTTGAAAAAAATAAAACTATCAAAATGTTCGTAATGGAATTGTCTATCCGTTGATGTAAGTACAAAATCAAAATAATATAGGTTTTCCGAGGAGATGCATGATAACTACAATTATTTAATTTTTTTCATGGTTTCGTTGTGAGGCGATTATTTAAACAATACGCCCATTATCAAAAAAATAAAACTACCATTTTGAAGCCAAGAAGTTGTAGAAATTTAATGTATTTTTTACCAGTTGATATATGTTTGGCTAATGAGTAGATAGTTCTGAAAACTGGACAAAAAACTCGTCTGGGGGACGCACCTTAACTAGGTTTCCACCGGTCGAGGGGTAGGCCTCAGCTGGCGGTGTGGTGGTAATGCAGAGGGAAGAACTTTCTGAGTACGCAAACTGTATCAAGAATAACTCTAACCCTTATCCCAATAACGAAAGCACCTTAAAATATTGTTCGAGGTTTTTTATAAGGCCTTTCAACGACACAGCTTTTGGGACTATGATCATCGAATCAACAACCCATACATTATTTAATTTAGCGTACTATTTCTCATAAGTTCATGGTTGAAACTTGAAACCTATACAAAATTTATTATTGTTACTAAAACCATTTAAGATTTTCGGTTTCAGCAGCCTTTCCTTATAACTACGAAAGCGTTATACACTAGAAGCTCCTAATTCGCGTTTTCGCTATTCGCGGACTAATTAATTGCGACCCAATTCCTGTATTCGCGGCTCAAAATTTCGATAATCGCGGATTTAATCGGTAGGTACATAGGTACGTATGTATTGAAAAAAGGATTCGGTATCATTTGTAAAATCGTCGTCAAATTGACTAATAAATAAAGTAGCCAAGTGCGAGTTGGACTCGCCCATGAAGGGTTCCGTTGCAGCAAGTAACATAATATACATAGTACACATAGTTCTTGTAGTTCGTTGTAACTTTGATCGAAGTTTTAATAATAGTGTATTTATGACGTACTTAAAAAAAACTACTCCTCAGATCGAGTTCAAACTAATTTTCGTTGGTAGTTTTTATGGTAATGTACAACATATATTTTTTTTAGTTTTTTCATTCTCTTACTTTAGAAGTTAGAGGGGGGGGGACACACATTTTACCACTTTGGAAGCGTCTCTCGCGCAAGTTATTCAGTGTAGACAAAAATTAAATTAGAAACCTCAACATCATTTTTGAAGACCTATCGATAGACACCCCACACGTGTAGGTTTGATGAAAAAAAAATTTTTGAGCTTCAGTTCTCAGTATAGGGGGCAACCCTAATTTTTGTTTTTTTTAAAAACTTTTGTAAAAATCTTAATGCGGTTCACAGAATACATCTACTTACCAAGTTTCAACAGTGTAGTTATCATAGTTTCGGCTAAAAGTGGCTGTGACATACGGACGGACAGACAGACAGACAGACAGACAGACAGACAGACAGACATGACGAATCTATAAGGGTTCCGTTTTTACGTTTTACGGAACCCTAAAAACTAAAATACTATTAAAATGTCTAGTATATTTATGTTGTTAATTGATATCGTCGATGTATTAGTTCGGCTTTTTGTGACATAAGCCGCTTTGCCGCGGAGGTAGGTAGGTAGAAATTACTGAGCTTAGCGATATAACACCTTACATCTCTGGGTGACTAGCCCTGGGTAGTGCTAGGTAATGATTTGAACTTTTCATGTTCCAAAAGCGGTGTGTCACTGTGCTGTTATGTGGTAGGCATGTTGCTTACCATCAGGCACATGTCCTGCTCGTTTTGTCACTCTATAATAAAAAAGGCGGTTTTTCAGAACGTTTAAATAGGTTTTTTTTACTATTATAGGCTTACACTTGACCACCATCTCGCCTGATGCTAAGCGACGATGCGGTCCACGATCCATCTTGGGCCGTACGTTCTAACGTGGTTACCTAGAAGAAACCGATTCACTTTCTTTGTGTAAATAAATAAAATAAAAATAAAAACTATAATAACTCAATGCATACGGTATGTATATTGTTAATTGTTGCCACATATTAGACGTTCCGTCTTTTGGTAAGCGTGCCTTTGCGTTTTTTATTTTTTCATCTTTGCATTCGTAAATAAATTCGTTAAAAAATGGTTATTATCTTCAATGAAACAGTTTTTTTTTGTATTTTTGTTGTTTATTTTGTCATTTAGGAACGTAACCCCTGTAATTCCACATAAAATACAATCCCATATTCACGGTTTTTGTATTCGCGGCGTATTTATGGAACGTACACCCCGCGACCCGCGAATGAATAAGGAGCTTTTACTGTACATATGTCTCACCCGGATTGTATAAATCGCCGTATTACATTACGGCTAGCCGTTTTGAAAAATAGGGTCGGTTTGTAATGTTCAACGATTAGCCGCATTGTCATTGCGATACGTTCTTGAATAATGCGGCCCACGTTTAGCTCCATTGTATTACTGCTTAAATTGTAGGGTGACCAAACTTACAAAACAAACAATGTTTAAAATGAAAATTTATCTTATTCATCAGAAAAAGCTGACAGACTCCTTACCATATTCCTTACGTAATTTTTTTTACAACATTTTACCTCTCCGATAAAGCTTGAAAGCCCCTAACTTGATATTGGTGACGGTACACCTAAGAAGCATGGTGCACTTACATAGACAAGGGTATATCATTGAGATTTGACTCTGGGTCCGCCAGAAGCTTCTCGGTCAGCCGGTCAGGAGGTCCTGAGTGGAGCGCTACATACTCGGCCTGCGCCGGCGCTCCACTATGGAGGACGCCGGCACGCATCGCTCGCCACTTCCGCCCCCCCCCCTTCGCTACGCTTGGCTTCACATGGCTCGCTCTACTCAGGACCTCCCTTGAGCTTCTGGCTTCCGCATGTTTTAAATACACTCTAGGGGTAGTGCAACAAGACTAGGTGGAGTCGGGGTGCTTCGTGTCGGATCTGGGTCCTATCTAACCTACCCGGTCCGATTAAGTCTTAGTGGACGATGGAAACTAAAAAGTTTCCAACGTCCGACAAAGGTGAGCCGTCTCAAGGGGTGGACGGTGGTAACCCACCCAAATAATATTGTGTACGATTCCTCCGAACTCCAGAATCCACAGTCACTTTAGCAATTTAGCAACACACTTACTGTATTCAACGCTATAGTTATTGTAATGACAGGCAGCACCATGACTGTTAAAAATTGGAACTAAAAATTCTCAAAGGCGGCTAATCTCTCGCTTTATTACATTACGGCTAGCCGTGTTGAGTGACGTATGACGTCGAATGCATTCCGGCTGTTTATTAATCAGCCGCACTCAATCCGGCCCTGCTTCTCAAAACGGCTAGCCGTAACGTAATATGGCGAATTATACAATCCGGCTGCGACATATACTTAATTAAATCATCTCAGGGCACCGTACAATCGATATTACCGGAACTTGGTGCAGCAGTACATTGACGAAGCATTGGGAGATGGCCGCGAGTCAGCGATCGGTGATCTTCAGCAGTATCTGTGGAAATTACGAAATAATGCTCAAATAGATCAGGTAATCAACATTTAAAGTTACTTCAAACATTTTTACAAAATAAGAAAAGTCGTAGTGGTGCAAGCGAACAATTCCATAATTGCAAAAAATGTTTTGCAAAAAATATTTTTTTTTAAATACTTGATGCAATTTGAAATATTAATTCGGCATTATTTACGACAAAAAAAATAGAGCTTCTTAAAAAGACAGATCATTTTGGTGAGACTTTCTACCTGCCAGGTGATCTAAATTGAGGATTTCATTTTATCCCGCAACTCACTATCGAGGTCTCTGCACGTCCGTGTTGGGATATGGAAAGCTATGTTATAAGTATTCAGCTTGCCTCGAATACGAGTAAATACCCAAAATTTGGTATCCGCTCCCGAAATTCCGGGAGATTTACGACCGGCGAAGCCGTAACGTCGGCGATCTTTATATGACAGCTCTATATACTCGTAATTCGCGTCACACGATCTGAACGTATGGGTGCTAGGCCGAAAATGTGTAATAAGCTTTTTTACGACACTTCATGCTACAACCGTGTATAAACCAAACGAACCCAACCGTGGGCATGTAAAAAAACTAGGTGGTCTTCTAAAAATGTGCGAAAATACTTCAAATATAAACAGTTGCTAACGTCATACCAAGTACAGATTCGTTCTTAAATGGAGTACTGTTCGCAACTTTGGAATGGATCAGCCTAAGTACCAGCTGGAGGCTCTGGAATCAATCGAGATGCGTGCCAAAAGGCTCATACTGACCTGGGGTCTACAGGCGTCTCACACCTTTTGTCATTTTTTTCAGGTCCGTCAAATAATGTACCAACCAGATGTTGAACGCGCATGCTTAACTCGGCCGATGTCTTGTGATTCATCCATCTGGGAAGTAATTCGCTCCAGTTCTGAAGAAGTGAAACGAGCTGCCGATGTGCTGTTATCGTATGCACACCACGCACAAGTGTTCCTCGATCATTACGCCAACTCGTTTGATTCTATCGTACAACGTCCGATAGACGTCGTGGTTCAACAGCTGCTGGCGTCAGAGAACCTCTTTAGACCATTAGTGGCTGCCAAAGCACAAGTGTTGGTTAGTCCTGATGAAGAGCCAGAATCAAACTGTAACCAGTTAGTTCATTCCAGTTATAGATCCCAAACATAACCTTTTTGCACTTCAGAAACGTGAATTTGAAGAAGAAACGTGAAGTCAGCACCGTAATAATATTTGGGTACGAAATAAAGTTTTAAGTAGAATACGGCTTTTATTTGGTAGCACTCTTTGCAGAGTGCGTTCGATAAGTGTAGGTTTACAGTAATGTGAAAACATCACTGTATTGTGGTTTGAAGGGATGTTTCCAGAGAAATTACAGGGCATAGAATAATAAATTAATATTGGTGGACAATTCACACACAGTACACCATCTGACCCCAAACTAAGCAAAGCTACTATGTCGGTCAGATAGCTGATATAATACTCATATAGTTGTAAATATATACTTAATAAGTATATTTTTATGTGTGGGTTCGATTTCCACCGGAATCTGTTCGGTTCCGGTGGGAATCGAACCCTCGGCCCTCGGCTTCGCAGGCAGAGTTACTATCCACTAAGCCACAAGGCCAGTCAAGTAGAAATTAATCATCTCTTATCTCTAGGTGCCGAGTGCAGTATAGTGTTAGTTAGGACTGTTATTGTTTCGATAGCTGCAGGACGCTACGTTTTTATGGGCAGACATTTTGGTTACCATTAGATAATATGGGACATGGGTCATACACATGTCCTACTCATCCCGTCACTGTATACTATAAAAAAATGTTTCGATTTACTTACCTATTTTTAAATGTAATGTTAACAAGTCTGAAATTTTGAAAGGAGGTGTATTTTAGCACGAAGGCGCTCGCTAAGACGGGGTTTTGCGAAATTCATTTCATGAAATTTGGTACATAGATAGACATAGATGGATCAATAAAAGGGATAGAACACTTTTTATTACGGAAACAAGGGGTGAAGGGGTTCAAATGAGGGATGAAAGTTTTATGTGGAAGTTCGTCATTAATGAAGAGAAACCATGATGAAACTTTGTATCTAAACACTTGACACGAAGCAAATAAATGTTTGTTCTAGCAATTTTGTAATTTGGAACTGTACGGGATGAAATAGGGGTTAAAATTGGAGATGATGGTTTTTATGGAAGTTCGTAATTGTTGAAGATAAACCATGAATTTTGTATCTAGACACTTGACGTGAAGTCAATAAATGTTTGTTCTAGAAATGTTGTAATTTCAAACTGTACGGGGATGAAATAGGGGTTGATATGGGGGATTACAGTTTATTTGGAAGTTCGTAATTATTGTTAGAGATAAAACCACGAAACTTCGTATATAGATACTTGACACGAAACAAATAAATGTTTGTTCTAGCAATTTTGTAATTTCGAACTGTACGGAGATGAAATAGGGGTTCAAATGGGGCATAAAACTTTTATTTTGAATTTGAAGGTCGTCATTGTTGTATCTATATACTTAACGCAAAGCAAATAAAAGTTTGTTCTAGCAGTTTTGAAATTTCGAACTGTACGGGAAAGAAATAAGGGTTGATATGTTTAATGAAAGTTTATATGGAAGCTCGTCATTATTGCCATGATGATAAAGCCAAGAAATTTTGCAACTAGACTGCCTCAGTTACCTTAATATTTATTTCGCGCGGACGAAGTCGCGGGTAAAAGCTAGTTGCATAACATTAAGTAGGTATACAAAAAACATACAACCGAATAGAGAGCATCCTCCTTTTTTCAAGTCGGTTAAACATAGGTCCTGCAGAATCGCCAATATCAATTGACGTCAATCGAAGAGTTGGAATTGTGGACGATTAACGGTAAGGTTTAACAGACCGAATTTCCAGACTTTATTACTTAGTTTTTAACGCCATATTACATTCGGCTAAATTTAGTCGCTATTGAATTCAGAGAAGTATAATAACATTAAGTAAGCCAGCATACTAAATTCCGAAACGAGGAGTGCTTGCTTCTAACTTGTTTCTGAAATCAGTCACTAAATTTAGCCAAGTGTTACAAGCGCTTTATTGTTATCTTAAGTAGCAAACCCAATATTCCATATCGACTTGTAGCTGTAATTGGTGTAAAACTGAAACACAGGTGGCGTGTCGGCAATAAAGTGGAACATTTCTATTACCGAAGCATTTTAATTCTTAATTTTCAATTCCTTTCATTTCGCTCATTTCCAATTCTTACTAGCGGCTAGTTCAAACGGTTTTTAAAGAAGTTGGCGAATGAAGGTGAGCAACACAATTGGCTTAATCTAAATTTAAATCCTTTTGAACCCTACTAATAATATAAATGTCAAAGTTTGGATGTTTGTTGCTCAATCACGTCGCATCGGCGGAACGGATCGGTTTGAAATTTGTAATATAGTTAGATTATAGTCTAGAATAACACATAGGATACTTTTTAAACCCGCGGGGAACTATAACTATTTGGTACTCGCAAAAAGCGACAGCGTTTCCTGTTAAACGTTCCAAAGCCTCGAACGAAGAGGTTTGACTCTACTTTCGTAACACGAATATTTTAACTGTGTAATATGCTGCCTAGGACTTCCTTGGTGGATATAATCTCGTTGTCTGAAAAGTCTAGATTGAATCGGTTTCTTCTAGGTGAGCACGATCCATTGTAGACCACATTGTCGCTTAACATTAGGCGAGACGGCGGTCAAGTACAAACTATTTTACATTTAAAAAAAGAAAATAATCCAAAATTAAAAGGACTGTATCTCCTATGAGAAACAATAGAATTAGAAACGCAGTGAGAGACATGAACATTCACTTAATGTCAATTTCCTGTTCACAGTGTAACGATGCACACAAAGATCCTAATAGTAGCTATTCTTGTTGGTGTATCAGCCATCAATGGAAAACATCAAATGAATAAAAAATTTGGAACAAATTATAACAAAGCCAAAGCACATAGAGATGAAGCCAAAATTATTGATTCTCACAAAAATGAACGTAAAGAAACTTATGGAGATACGAGTGAGGCTCAGGGATTTGAAACCCAAAACCAACAATATTATGTAATGGAGCCTTGGGTAATTCCATTGAAGCTATCTGAACACACCCAAAATCTTTCAATCAAGCACAAGACAGATGCAACTCAGAGCTCGAAATCAAACGAGAATATGTCTTCAGAAGCGCAGGAGAATGGTGTTTCGTCGGAGGCACAAGAAACTGTAGCACAGTGGAAACCTCCACCGTATTTTGAGTCGCTGGAACTATTTGAAGCTGCTCATGCATATATTAAAAGTCATTTGTAAGTTGAATATTTCGCTATAGAATCTGGTCAAAAACTTTAATTCGAAAATGTTTCGATATGTTCCTTTTATTTTAATGGTTTGACTAATTGTTGGTTATTTAGTTTGTTATTTTTCATTTTATTTACGGAAGACGAAGATCGAAAATATTTCGATATGTTCCTTTTATTTTTATGCTTTGACTAATTTTATTGCTGGTTATTTAATTTGTTGGTGTTCATTTAATTGACCTAATAGGTTAAGGCCGATGTTATTGTGTACAGTAGGTAGTTGGTAGTAGGTATCCTATCAACCCACGGCCAAATCAAGCTCTAAGCGATAAGGTCACCAATTAAATGGTTAGTTGATAATGGTTTCTTTGTAGCTTTTTTTTATGTCTTCGGTCTTTGTTTCTCTAATCGTTTATTTTTTATTTCTACTTATGTATGGTCCAAGATTCTAGACACCCCAAATTTACGTCCTTATATGAAAGATTAATATTTAAGGATCAGGAATTTATTACAGAGATTCACTATGGTGACAATTGATGTGTTTTTTTATTTATGTGTCTTTTTTTATTTATTTTGTTATTAATTCATAAAAAATCTGATATCTGCTCTTGTGTTTTGAAGACAGTTTTTTGTATTTTAGTCAAAGAGAGGCGCAGACATACATAAATGATAGAAATTTCCGTTTCGTCGAGAGTGCCGGCGTAGTGAACGACTTGTCAAGGATAGTCGCCGAAACAGGCTGGTAAATATAAAAAAGATGTGGTGTAATGGGCCACCAGAGGGTCTACCGCCTAACTAAAACTGCTTATATATTGATAGCTTTGATATTGCTCTCTCATTTCTTCTCGCTTGAAATGATAAAGACAGCAATTGCAAAGCCATAGCCGATTTAGTTAGGTGGTAGAAGGCGGTTGGAACGAAACTCCTTAGAATAATATAGAAGCAACACAATTTGCTAACAAGAAAATTTGCTTAATTTTGTTATTTATGTTACGATCATCTAAAAAATAAAGTTGGCTACACTTTTAGCTACACTGGTCACGGACAATTTTTAAGCGTCACTCCCCTTATATCATATATTTCCTACTGTTTTAGTCTCACATTTTTTTTCATATCGGTCGCGCTGCAAAATCCCTATCTAATCCAAGCCTGGCGTAAAGAACTTCGTTCCAAATATTTCACATAGGCACTTGTGCAACCCTGACGTAGCATCTATTTACTGTATTTACCACTAGCCCCGCCATTTTACCCGTTTAGTTCTCGTTCCTGTGATTATCCCGCAATAAAAAGTAGGCCAAGTGTTATACCAGATTATAATCTTATCCTCGGGTAACGCGAACGCGGTTACGCTGTTACAGTAGCACGCCGGTGACGCGAAACCATATTATTTTCTCCTATCAAAGAATAATCAGCGTGGCTAAAGAACTTCAACTTCAATTTTTTATTTATGGCTTTTATTGTGGTTTAGCTTCACAATTTCCAATGACACTTAGCGAGATAGATAAATAATCAAACAAGGAGATTTATGAACGGCTCATATTAAATCGTCCATATGCTCAACGTCATTCAGCGAGCTATGGAAAGGGCTTGGGGTTTCTCTGAGGGATTGCATCCGCAATGAAGTAATTCGTCAGATAACCAAAGTTATAGACATAGCTCAACGTATTAGCAAACTGAACTGGCAGTGGGCAGGTTACATCTGTCGCAGACCTAACAACCGTCGAGTAGACGGGTTCTGGAGTGGAGACCGCGAATCGGGTAATAGGTAGTAAGTAGGTCGTAGTGTAGGACGCCCCGAGACTAGATGCAGTGATGATATACAAAAGGCAGCTGGTGAGTGACTTTTGACTTTACGGACTATTTAATATGAGCCGTTTATAAATCTCCTTGTATGATGATCTATCTCTCTACGTGACATTGAAAATTGTTGAAATTGGCGGTTGGAGACTGATGGTGATGATAATTATATTGAAATGTTTTCGTTTCAAAAATGTTTCAGGAAGTATTACGATGACAACTATAAGAAGCTAGTGATCTTGTTGGCTAAGAAAGCTGTCCTGAATCCTCAAGAGGCTGTTGAAAAAATGCGATGTGTGTTTTGTCGAGCCGACGAACTTATTAAAGAGGTAGAGTAAACGGTTGCCAAGCACATGTTCGATTGATTTCAGCATGTATGTTCTTATTGGAAGGTCAGTTCAGTCAGGTCAGTTATATCAGCTAGATACATTGATTTGTCAAACATTGAGTTGTTTTTTTTTTTTTAATTTTATTTGAATTTTACAACTCCACAGACTCCGGGGTCCGTGATCTATGTCATTTGTTTTCTTTTTTTTTACATGAATCTTGGATTAGGAGAAGAAAAGGAAATAGGGGGGAGTAGAGAACATTTTCCTGCTATTCCTAAGACCATTTTATTTTCTAAGGCACCTACTACCGGCTCAGCGCATTCACCACGACTGCATTTCTGTCCATGGCCATCGGCATATTGAACTCTTGGATGGTCTTCGGTGTTGCCGCCAACGCGATAACAAAAAAAGCGAATTTATCTTCAACAATTACGCATTACCACAAAAAATTTTCTTCCCTCATTTGAACCTCCATTCATCCCCGTAGAATTCAAAATTACTAAATTTTGAATTCTACGTTTCTACGAAAGAGTTTTCTGTGTCTCTCTGTTTCTATGTGTGTGTCTGTGGCATCGTAACTCCCGAAAGAATTATCGATCTTGATTTTGTTATTTGAAAGGTGACTTAATCGGGAGTGTTCTTGGCTGTTTTATCAAAATTCGTTAATCCGTTTCAAAGTCATTAGCTCTTTTTATGTGCTGCCGTGGGAATCTTGGACGCATGATGGGTAGATATTTGCTATAGATGCTTGCAAACATGCGTGTGACTTAAAATTAGAAACAATTGTGTTAATGTTCTTTCTAATGATTACTAGTATAGTGACAGGTTTAACATTTTTGCATTCTAAAAACGTCTCCACTTCTTCCAGATAAAGTCCCTTATGTACAACGATTGGATCCAGTTAATCTGCAAGGTTCAACCAGCCGCTTGCAATGCCGTTCTTTTCTCTCATATCAAGACATGCGAAGATCCTAAGCTGGTTCAAGAAGCCGACATACTTCTCAAACTCGGAGACGCAGCTGAAACATACCTAAGTTATTACGGAAACGGCTTCGAAGCGACAACGGGGCAGAATGCGTATTTCTACCTATTAGAAGGACAAGAAGATATCAGAGAGCTTGTGGGAAAAATTGCGATCGTACTGGAAGCGGTATTCCCGAATGGGTTCCCGACCAAAGGTTCCTGTGGATCGTAGTATTTTGATGATTTTTTTAATAAAAAAAATGTAATATCGTGTCGTGATTTTACTTGTCTTGTTTCCTAGTTTAGACTAAAACTTTGTAATGTCTTTGTAACCCTATCCTCACTCTATTTCTTCTTTGTGTATTTCTTGCCATCAATAGTCGCAAAAACCTTATTTTAGGCCATCTTTTATTTTAGTTTCTTGTTGGCTTGTTTGTTTGCTTGTGATTCAATTAGGATATTGCTAGCAAGATAGCTGAGGGGTATTAACCATTGTTATTAATAATTATTGTTATCATTAGTTTATGTTTTCAAGTAGTAAAAAGATATAAATGATGCCCCAAAAGGTTGTTTCAAAACAAGAGTTATACCTATTAATTAATTTATTACGTTTAGATTTACTTACCTTACTAATATTTTAAATGCAAAAGTTTGTACCTATGTTGGTTGCTCTATCACGTCGGCTGAACGGAATAGGTTGAAATTTGGAAAAAAAATTGCGAAAAAAGTTTTTATGTGTAAGACACTTGTAATTATTATGAAAACTTCGATTATTTATTTAAAAGTAAAAATATTTCTGTTCGATTATCAAATTTCCCTCCGCAGCTTGTGCAAGCCAACTCAAATTTTGTTGTCTCATTAAAAACCGGCCAAGTGCGAATGGGACTCCCGCACAAAGGGTTCCGTACCATTAGCAAATACGGCGAAAACCTATTTGGCTTTATTCGGAATTCCGTATACATCGCAATTTCCGCAAACAGGCTTTCATCCAAAAAATTGTTTTAAGAGCGCAGGGAAAATGTTGATTGCTTGTTTCTTCACTTTGACGGGGTACTTAATTTCACTTCGACTTCGAGACCAAAGCAGCATCAACGCCAAATGGTACCTACAGCATAAAATGCTTGCCAGAAGTTTTTTCTGTAATGACCAACAAGCGACCGAACACCGGGCTCCGCGGGGTCCGTCTTCACCACGACAACGCGCCCGCGCACTCTGCGATCAAAACGATGACTTCCTGGAGTCCACACAGGTCAGAGTCTTGGGACACCCTACTTACAGTCCTGATTTGGCTCCGAGTGACTTCTTTTTATTCCCTAAAATTAAAAATCAACTCAAAGGGATCCAATTTTCATCGCCGGGAGACGCGCTAGCAGCGTTCGAGAAGGCCGTGGAAGAGGTGTCTGCGAGAACTGTTTTTTTTTTTTTATTTGTTCAGATACATGAAACTTAGGACTGTAGTGGTAGGACCCTTGCCAGAATCTGCCTGGGGAAGTACCACATCTGTGCCAGTTATTCTACCGCCCAGCAGTAATGTGCAAACATTATTGTGTTCCGGTTTGAAGGGCAATGTTTCCAGAGAAATTACTGGGCTTAGAGATAAAACACCTTAGATCTCTGGGTGACGAGCGCAGTGCAGTAATGGTTTGGACTCTTCATGTTCCAATAGCTGCGTGTCACTGTGCTGTTATGAGGCAGGCATGTTGCTTACCATCAGGCACATGTTTGTATAGAGGCTGGTGGAGAGTTCTTTGAAAAGATTTAGTAAAAATATTTTTTCATAGAACTTAGTTTTTTAGTTTCTCTAAACTTTCTGGGTGTCCCACGTATGTCTTGTTCTATGATGAATGATTATGTTCTATGGTTTTATATATTACTAGCGGCCCGCTCCGGTTTCGCTCGAATAATAACTTAGATATCAATTGCAGCGCCATCTGCCGGGCTGATTTGTGAATCTAAACCTTCCAGAGCCCTACCCAAACGTATACAAAAAAAATCATTCAAATCGGTAAAGCCGTTCAGGAGGAGTTTAATAACAACGAAAAGTGGCATTGATTTTTATATATATAGACTAGATGTCGGCCCCGGCCTCGCCGTTGGTACATATATAGCACTCAGGTATCCCGAACATACCCAACGGTGAAATAATTTTTGAGATCGGTTCAATGATTCCTGAGAATATCGCGTTCAAACAAAAAACTTCTTCAGCTAACTGCTACATCACCTGTCGAAAATTGGTCGTACCAACTCAGATTGAGAACCTTTGAGGATAGCTGGTCTGAGTTTACAACAAATTTCACGTTAACGCACGGTATGAAAGCTCTCAAAAACGAATATTTTTCCAGTTTTTGCAACACTCTTCATTCGTGCTCCGCTCCTATTGATAGTAGAGTGATGTTTTATAGCCTTCGTCGATAAATAAGACTATCCAATAGAAAAAAATCGAAAGTGAGCCAGCGACCTCCGTAGTGCAGCGCAGGCCGAGTATGGAGAAGCGACACTCAGGGCTGACCAGTGACCACAGAGCTTATGGCCCATATGAGCCCACCCGGAGTCTAATCTCAATGATATAACCTTATCTATGTAAGTGTACCATGTTTAGGTAAATGCTTTGCGCATTTTCAGTTTCAGTCAATTCTGTTGGTGTCAAATAAGCTTCTTGGTCGCTAGAATCACTTAGTTATTTCGGATGTTCACTTGTATTCAATTTTCTTATTTTTAAATTTGAGTTTATTTAACCATGGTTTTAACAATAACAATATGACGTGAAAACATGGAGAGTTGAGCGATTGAGGTAAGGAGTTTCATTTGTGTACATGAAAAAGTGTCCGGGCGGACAAATGCATTAAATTATAGTTGCGCTAAGTTAGCATCAGGGTATATTTTAAAGGAAATAAACCTTTAGAATTCATGAAAAAAAATAGAAAGTCATATGCACTGCATAAAGAAGTGAAAACTTATAACTCAGAATTTGATTGCTTACTTTGGAAACTACGCAGGTGAAACCAGAAGGCGTGGCTATGAGCATGGCTATTTAGAAATGCTGATGGCCAATGGGAAAGGTTGTCGCATTTCCAGTTGGCTAATGCCCATTACCCGAAGATTTATTATCGTTCCCGAGCGTGACGCTAGAATTCAATTGACAGCCCACGAAAAATCTGTCTTTGGCGCGCCAAAAGAAGTTTTCACTTCAAAATATATTGTAGCTAAGTACATACATGTTTTCTCAAAATAGTAATTATTTATTTATTTGATGTTATATTTACTACATTATTTTGTACTGCACAAGTAGTTGAAATTGTCTATTAGTTAATATTTTGGTCGTCAATAATATTTATTTATTAAATCGGCAAACTTCAATTTGATTACAATTGATTATATTGATTAGGTAAACGGGTAACTCACGTGTAATGAGGTCGGTCAATCCGACTCGAGTTTCGGCCGCGTCCGGCGGCCTTTTTCAAGGAGAGTGTACGCGCTCGATGGCTTCCCGTTTGGCACCTCACCGACCGACCTCATTACACGTGAGTTACCCGTTTACCTAATCAATATGTGTAACAACCACGTTAATTTTAATACTACAATTGATTAATTCACAGCATTTCAAAATGTTCTGCCATTTGAAATAACATTCCTTACCTCTGTCCTCCATGCCTGAAAAGAAAATTGCGCGCAAAGGATTAAAAAAAGTACACCAAGGAAGTTCAGAGTCTGAGTTTTTAACGAATAAAAAAAAATGTATGATGAATTCGGCATGAAAAAAAGAGTTTATTTCGAAATTACGTTTTCGTAGAAAGAGAGTAGGCATCCTGGGCTGCTCAATGATGCAACATTGGACCAGACTGCACATTGAGCACTTCGGATCTAAACCGAAATTTAGATTAAGATAGTGTTATAAGTTTTGTTTATTTCTGTGCTCGCACATTTAATTTGGTTTGATTTTAATTTCATATTGACATAACAAAACTGTTTTTAGCATGTATAATATTTATGGACTGTAGTCTGAAATAAATGATTAAATAAATAAATATTATAAATAATTATTTAATCATTTATTTATCACAATCAATCAGTTATTATTATTTAATATAGGTATGGTACCTATAAGTAGGTACTCAGGGATATCTTATATGCCTTACTAATATTAATAATTATTATTTGTTAGATGTACTTAGATACCTTTACAAAAAAATTGTTCAGTGTTATGATAGCATGACTTTAATATAAGTAGGTACCTAGTAGGCGATAAAAAATATTCCTATTTACCGTAGCAACCAATTTCATTGTATTTGGATTGGATTATCAGGGCCGGATTTAAGGGAGGACAACCGGAGAGAAAGCCCCGGGGCCGCCACAAACGGGAGGCCTCCACAGTAAAGACTAGTAAACGTTCCTTTGATTTTTTTCTCGCTGTTTTACCTTTACCTACCTTACAGTACTTTGTAGGTACATACATGATTATAGTATTCTTAAATAACAGTAAAAAAACACAATAAATTATTTATTGAAAAACTGGACTGAAAAAAAAGTTTTAACAAAAAACATTTTATTTGGAAAACAATTTGGAGGCAGGGGGCCTCTACTCCATTGTTGCCCTGACGCTTCCAGACCTCTAAATCCGGCCCTGTGGATTAAATGTAACACTTTAGTTCCAAATTAGCCACAATATGCATTTCTTTTTGTATGATTCCATAGAAGAATCGACCATATTGCTATTCAATTAAGGTTGGATCTAGTAATTTTACAGAATAACGCATTGTTTACAATATAAATGTAAATTGCCCTGAACCACGTATTGAAATTGATTAGATATATAGGTGATTGTAAAGAACGGATTTGTACATCATTAGTTTTTATATGTTTCGTATAAATAGATCGCATATAGTCTTGGTTCTTCAATAAATCCTGTGGATTGGTATGTATTTCTTAATTTTATTATCGTTTCTATCACGATAGTCTTTTTTTCTAAGCGATATATTTCAGTTAGCCTCATATCATAGATAGGTATAAAACATATAAGTATGGCCAAATTTAGGTCTGGCATGGTCTGGCGCAAATTATGGCCCATAGCCCTACTAAACTAATGATATTAACTCACTATGCTTATACGTGGAGCATACGTGTACCGTGTACCTCAGCGAGGTTTTTTCTACTTATCTCATAGTTTTTTTTCGCGGTGAAAATGCCTTAACGCATCATCCACCGTGCAGGGACTATATATCGAGATTGACATCACTAAAGTGGTGCCCCTACCTACTAAAACGCGCACGTTCTTTGGCTATGGTTTGATGGCGAAGTCACGGGACTGCGTTTGCATTCGACCGCAACCATGCCTCTGCAAGTATATCCGGCACGCCTCGTGGGGGACAGAATCCTCGCATTGGGCTCCAGTAACGTGCCGTAAGCCAGCGCCGTGTCACATCCTCAGAAGGTCATACCCCTAGGTAGGGTGACGGACGGCCTCAAATTTTGACGCCATAGACCCAGTGGAGACGGGATGCTAGCTAGAGGGCCCGCCCCATGGCCCATGGGTCCGCTTCCATCTTTATGAGCGATTCTTTTGCTTCTCTTGCTACCTACAGATCCACCCCTACGACTGCGGAAAAAGTAAGAAAGGATAGTAGCGGTTCTGCTTCCGCGATGACCACCAAGTAAAGTCGTGGCCCCGCTTGGCCGCTTCTTTGCACACTTAGACAAAGCCTTGCATTGCAGAGTAGCCCCGCAGTAGCCCAGAGTAGAGTAGAAGGAGTACCTAACAAACATTCATAGGTACCTACACAGTCACAAACTCTACCTATAGGTAACCTATGTTATCAACACTAAAGTTTGGAAAGTAAGTAAGTAGGTAATAGGTAGGTACCTAAGAATTATAATATTAGTAAGAAGGTAAGGTGACTGTTTGTTCTTTTGTTACAGACTCACAATGCGTTGCGCTGTATTGCTGCTTGCTTGCGCCTACGCCGTATGTGGGGCAGAATTCGAAGACGATTCTCGAAGTTATGAACCCATTTACATGCCGACCACGACCACGCAACGTTTTCGATGTTTCCCACTGCCAGACGAATCTAGACTGATTCCAGGGCCTGAACCGTACCCGTATCGTGTCATAGAGAAACCACACTCTTACGACTACAACCCGATATATTCGCGTCCATACCTTCGCGAAAATATAGTCATAATGCCCCGATTATCAGACAATTAGTCTTCAGCGAATCTTCTGCTGAATGAAAATCTGCCGATATTTCTGGACTGCGTTGACGTATGAAAAAGTAGGTATCTACACAACTTTGATACCGCAATGGCCACATTGCGATTTATAAGTATTCTAAATGTGTAATATACTGTAGCTATTTGGCTGTAATTGTGTTTATTTTTCGATTCCATTCAAGCTCAACTTCTTGAGTCTTCTATCCCGGGACATAGGTGTTTACCTAGGGTCATATATAGGTCAAGGGTCATACCATTTTTCCTACAGGTGTAATAGAAAGAACAGGACGTCTACATTACTCTCTACAAAAAACGTAATTTCGAAATAAACTCGCGACATTCCTACTCCTCGCGGTTCTACTTCGTTTCGTCCGATCGAACATTGTTGACGTTTAAACGAAACGACGGATCGAAGTAGAACCGGAATAGGAAAGTGGCGAGTTTATTTCGAAATTGCGTTTTTCGTAGATAGTAGACGTCCTGATCAAATATTAACTTGTTCGTTTACCTTAAGCTTAAACCCGTATTGGTTTCATGTTCTAAGTCAACTTTCAAGAACATGTTTATATTTTTCATCTTTCCAACCCGCATTGGACGAGCGTGGTGTATTATGGATTATGGCCTGGACTCTCTCGTTGCAAGGAAGGCCCAGAGTCCCAGCAGTGGGAACAGTTAGTGGGCTGCCTAAGCTTGTGGTCCACAGCTAGCGTGAATGTTTTATTTTCTTCGAGAAATTTCATATGTCAATTATTTAACATATTTTTTTATCCAGAACACTCATATAGGCATTATAAACTGTTAGACAGGGATAGCAGTAGCATTAAAACAAATATTGTATCCATATATCACACAAAAACCTTTATTTCCTACACAAGAAAACTTAGAACAAAAAAGTAAATTATATCAGTCTATTTTTACAAAAGTTAAATATATTATATATCTCTATACACTATATAAATAATAAACTCTGTATTTAAATATAGGTAAGTAAAGTACAAACTTAAGATATACTTACAGGCATAGTTAGAAAAAAAGATGAGATATTTGAAAGAAAAGGCCAATACCTCCCAATAAAAATTGCAAAATAGTCGAAGATAGAAAAGTATTCATTTTAAACTTCTTCCAAAGCAACATTAATGAAAGGTTTTATAAAGCTGCAATTTACGAACTAAAAAAAGGAAATAAATAAAATTTGGCATCGCTAATTCACTAAAAATCGTTGCGAAAAAATGTAAGCCATACACGCTAAGGTCTGCCGGAGAGGTCTACCTGTGCAGTATTGCCTGCGCTGGCCAACCGAACAGAATTGATTTTCGATCTTGCTCCGGTCGCCTGCGCAGGCTTCCCACACACACTCCGGTCTAACTGCGCAGGCATGCCTGCACAGGTAGACCGTAGCGTGTATGGCTTACATTACAGTACAACAAGAAATATGAACCTTATAACCACGGAACATAACGACCTATTTCAACTAACGTCAATAACGACTCGGCGTTTCGACACTCGTTCGCATTTGCTACACAATATAATATTCCAAATAATAGGACAATAAAGTTCAAAATCGAGTACTTTTATCTGTTTCCCAAACGACTTTTAGTCAATAAGCGACCAATAAATCTAAAAGATCACAAAATCATAAGTAGATGAGCTACAAAATCTTTACAAATATGTTAAAAAATAACCTAAAAATCCGGGCGTTTGTACATTATCCGGAGATCATAAATTAAAAACACAAATTTACTCTTGCTCGTGGCTGGATTATGTAGCCATCAGGAGCCAGGTTTAGGAGCTCGGAGGGATATTAGCACAGAGTGCAGAGTGAGACTTCTATACCTATTCTATCTCGTTACATTTCATCTGTTTTTGAATAACTTTCCCAATTGCCAAGGCAATATAGGAAATAGTTGCGTCGACACTATCGCAAAAATTTTTTAATAAGCGGCTTTAATAATATTTCTAAGGGCCGAAACTGCGTGGTCGTCCGCGCGCGGTGATACAAAAATGTATTTGTATGGTCGCGAGTTCCGGCCCTAAAGTGGTACGCCACCACTATTAACTTCTTTCTTATCTATGTTCTACCAGCCCATCTTGGGTTCGCGCGCGTGCTACACTATATATATATCCTATAGTACCCAGCAGTGGGACAAAAGAGGTTAATTAAAAAAAATCAAGTACATATCCAACTATGAAAGAATTTTTGAAATCGCCTCAGTAGTTTCCGAGCTTAGCGCGTTCAAACAAAAAAACCTCTTTATTTTTTTCATATCAGTATAGAAGTATGGATATGGACATCTAAAATATAAGAGTTGACGACGTCCTTGAGAGTCTATATGAATATAGATAGATATTTTAACTATTAATATTATATTATACGATGTTCTTGCCAGACGAAATGTAAGCGAAATCGAATAGGTCAAGTGCAAGGTCTCAATTCACATGTAACTCGAATAATTTATCTCTACCGATTTACTATAACATATACATAGCACAAAGATGCACACTAACTACTATTTTATGTGAATTCGTTGGGATCTAAAGTTCCTAAACCCGGCATAATATTTTTATTTTATTTAAATAATACATTTATTACAGAAATGAAATATATCTAGCGTTTTAAACACTCAAAAAAACCCACACAATTTTAAATCGAAAGGTATTATTTGGCTTACAACGTTACAACGGAGAGGCTATTTGCCGATGAATCTATCGTGACGAAACTGTTCGTGTAATCGATATTTTAAAATCGATTATCGTATGTGGCGTAGTGAAGAGGTATGTATTCGCAATTTGCTGCTGCTTATTCTAAATGTATATGTGATTTTACTACGAATGAGGGACATGTTTGTTTTGGGTTACGGAGGAAAGAACATCTACATATACTAATAAACAAAAAAAATGCAGTCATAGGGACGCTTTTTGGATGAATTAAATCTTCCGTGTATGCGTCACCGACATACTTAATAGCAATGTATATGTAGCTATACAACAATATTACGTGTGTTGCAAAGGCTGTGTGTCCCTGTGCTGTTATGGACAGGCGTGTTACTTGCCATCAGGCAATGTCCTGCTCGTCTCGACGCTCATATTTTTGTTTTTTATAGTATAGAGTGACGAGACGAGCAGGACACGTGCCGGATGGTAAGCAACATGCCTGCCACATAACAGAGCCGTATCAGACAGCTATTGGAACATGAAGCTTCCAAATAATTATATAGCACTGTTTTATCTGTAAGCCCTGTAATTTCTCTAGAAACGTTGCCCTTCAAACCGGAATTCTCGGAATTCAATTCTCACAGTGACGTTTTCACATTACTGCTTGGCGGTATATAAATTATATAATGTGACAAAAAAACTGGCAAAGATGTGATACTTCCCGATGCGGACTCTGCAAAGAGTATGCAATAAAAAAAGATGATAATCGAATTTCACGTCGTCCCTACGCCACATAACAGCCGAAGACATCAAGCAATTTACACAGGACGACTATAATAGAAAATACATGTTTACAGTTTAGCCTATTTTGTTACACTACATTGCACAAATCCAATCAATTTATAACAATCTAGATTTCATACAACTATCGAACTTATTCACTAAAGTTTTAGGATTCAAAATTACACAACATGGGCACCTCGTTGATGAAGTACACTCGTAGTGCTGTTTTGTTTCAGAATTTATTTTTTTTAAACAATTTTTCCAAACCATTTCAGAAGCGTCGCCACTATTGCATATGCGTGGAATGCTAGACAAATTTTGGCGGTTAAAAATTTTCGACGTTTCGTGGCGCGTACGCTTATGTCGATTTCACCATTCATTGCAGAAAACTCACTGAATACCGAGTTATCTACAGGTCTGGAAAATTTCGTAAGTGGCACCACATTATTGAACAAAACCGTTTTTTGTGTGATAAATATTGAAACAAAACTACCCACTACAAGTATTAACACACAAAATCTACCTTACACAATATAATTTCCGATACATCAAAATAAATAGTCAAAAGCAAGTTAATTAGATAAATGGTCGAAATTGAGATCACGCGTACCTCTAATTTAATAGAAAAAAAAAAACAAATAGCACTAAGAGAAACTAAGCTAACACACATTTGGTCACAAAAATATTAGGTACATAGTCCAATATATCGCTCTTAAATGCCAGTAAATGCTTATTATAGGGCAAGCTTAAAGAGCAGAATCACAAAATGATTTAAACCTTGTTACTATCGTTATAACGATCATTTTATTACAGAAAAGCCTGATCAAAGCTAATATAGTTTTTAAATTGAAAGAAAAGGACAACATCACGTGATAATCATCTCTTTCTCTCAATTATAGAATAACACAATTTTAGTATGTGCAACTAAAGCTGAAACAGAAAAAATACATGATATATTAGTCAGAATACTTTAAAATTTGAAATAAGCACATAATTAGTCCAAAAACGACATAATACAAAGCATTTTCGGGTATAAAATCCAACATCTCATGAACTGTCGACTGAATATTGTCTCAGGATCTATGTAAATCTATGTCTACTCATGCAACTTTGATATTTTAAAAGTGTTTTTAGAGCATGTTTATAAATCAATTTTGTATAGGTATTGTATCAGCTATCTCTCTGTAGGTTTCATCACCTTTAATACACACACATAGTCTTAATCACATTCATAATTATGATGTTTAGAAAGATCCATACACCATTCTTTCAGATCCTAAATCAGAACAAACATTTTTTCTTATTTACGATTAAACTCTCTACCAATGGCTCAATGGGCGACTCTATCGAGCCCGAATTCCTAAACCAATGACAGTTAAACTTTAGGTAGCAGTAGGACTCATCTGCTGAATTCATCTGAATAAGGATAGCTGATGTACTTGTGGAGTGCAGCAGTGTGGCAGATCAACGGATAGAATTCCTCCAATCTCGATCCTGTTCCGGATGCCTGTAACCCTTAAACTGTGAACCTTAACAGGATGCTTGCCTTCTGGGACAGCCTGGGCTGGTTGGAGTAAAGGGAAGTATGAGTCACGCACAATGGCCCAATAAAGAGGCTAGGTGTGGAAAAGGCCCCGCTAAACTAACTAACTAACTAACTAAGGATAGCTGATACAACACTTATGTAAATACATATGATACATGGAAATACCCAGCAACAGGACAAACAATTCCAAAAAAATCTTTGTTGCATTTAAACACTTCGAAATGCTTTCAATGTTACCTACAAAATCATAAGAAATTACACTTCGAAGTGATATCATTTCGTAAATTAGCATAAAAACGCAATAATATCGAATATATTTTATACACAAACTAGTGTACATTTATCTAAAAGACGTTGAGACATGATTTTTGTGAGTTCGGTGATTTACGTCTACCGAATTGTGACTCAAAATAAATTTCCCCTCTACATGCAGAATGTATACACATATATATCAAAAATGCTGAACATCACATACAATTAAAAGCTATAATATAATTATTAGCTGAATTGGCAAAAGTTGCTTTGTCACATAAAAGATTTTTTACATTCCTTTTTTGAAAAAATGTGGGTAGTTAAATGGAGGATGAAAATTACGTTTTTTTTCTTGTATTTATAACCCACTTCCAAAGAAGGATATAGGTACTATGTTAGTATGTATGTATTTTTTCTTTAAATTATCAAAAAATCATAAAAATAAAAAATCTTGTTTAAGGCGCAAAGTGCAGTGCAGGCAATCTATGTAAACCTGCATGTTACTGCTTTGGCCTTCACATTACATTAAATTAATGAGTTTTTTGGAAATGCATGGATGTAGCCTTGAAAACAATATTATTGTCTAGACTTCTTGTTTTATGAATTAAAACTGCTATTATTTTGTTCCTGCGGCATGCTAATGGCCATAGAACAGGCTATTTTTTAACCGACTTTTTGAGTCTCTACTTTGACAATACTATATATACAAACAATTATATGATTATTTTATTATGTCACTATGAATTAATTGCATATGAAGTCCATTATTGAAGGTATTTCATTTATTTTGAATCATGTGGAATATTTATAGACATAAATCAACGAAACCAGATTGGATCTGATTTATTCAGTCACATTTGAAACATTTTATCATGTTAAGATATTTTTTTAAATTTCATAGTGATCCAACAACTCAGTGTTTAGAAAATCTAAATTTAACATATGCAGAGTAACGTTAACTATGTGGTACTATTTTAAGAAAATAAATTATAGTATAAAATAGCTTCCGTCCTTTTCCTACCGACAAAAATTAAGAGAGATAGTTATCTTTCTCAAGAAATATTTATAGCAATAGACATAAATTTTATCCAAACTACAATTTCAGAAAACAGTACAACAGAATAAATGCCTACACTGCACATAAGTAAACGTAAATTAGAGTTGCCACAGCAACTTTTAATAAATAAACTAATATTTACAAAAAGTAATAAAGTATATAAACTAAAAATTAGTATAACACCGTTATAAATTTATACTCTATAAACGATTCAATGCAAAACGGCACAATTCCTAACCGTTTTACCTCAAATCGGTGACGTAGTATTATTGCGTTAATTTTTGACACAGGCAACCACTGATTATCAGCCGTTAAATTAGATAAAACAGTCATATCTGTCCTTGCAACACTATCTTCACTGTGTCATTTTTTCACAGAAATCGTTTGATACACCACAGTTATTTTTCAACACCGCATTGACCTTCATAGTAATCCTTCTATTTTTCTTACATCCATTCAACTGGCAATTTCTTAAGATATTCACTCACGCATTCCTTCACAGTGAATCTCACATATTTTTTTATACATACAGTATTTCAGACTGCCAATTTCATTTAGATATACACTCGTGAATGCATCTTCAGTTTGTTTTTTTTATTTATGTAGTTTGGCAACCCGATGGATATATTTGAAGGATTTTTTTTTTCTTTTTGTCACAACAGTCTCTGTCTTTTGCCGTTCGAACCCAATTGTATTTTCTTTTTTGTCATTGGCAGCACACTGTATGTTTTACCGTTTGACAAGCGAGTCTATCTGAGCGCTGTGTAGAGGTTCAGAACGCTCTTGTTCTCTTTGTGCGAGGGTGTCTTGGAGAATACGTTCCAGAAACGTAGTGTTTCATCGCCCGCGCCCGTTACTATCGCTTCGCCGTCGGGCGAGAGAGCTAGGTATAGAACGCGATACGAATGGCCGGTCAATTTCGCCACCTGAAATAAACATAAATATTGTGTTATTAATGCCCATAACATTGGATGTTTTCCTTTATATAGTATAGAGTGGCGTGACGAGCAAACATGTGCCCGATGGTAAGCAACGCGCGTGCCCATTACAGCAGAGTCGCGCAGCTATTAAAATACCAAGAATCGAAATCATTACCCAGCACTGCACCATGCTCGTCATCAATAGATACGAGATGAATTCACCTCTATGCCCTGTGATTTCTCTGGAAGCATTGCATTGAATTGCATTCAAATCAGAACACAGTGATGTTTCAACATTACTGCTTGGTGGTAGAATAACTGGCAAAGATGTGGTACTTCCCCAGGCGGTACCTGCAAAGAGTCCTACCACTACAAATTACTCATGACTAATGGCGGGTCTCCAGATTGAATCCTGAGCGTCCAGCTGATACTTAGCCGACACATCTTAAAGATGCAAACACAACTATTCCCTTCACAAGGTCACCTAGTTCCGTGGTTGAAAATTTCCTTACCTTGGACTCAAATAATAACCGGACTTGTGGGAAATATCTCACTACTGCCTTTTCGAAGCGTAATTATTATAAGAGCCTGAAATGTCCCAATGCTGGGCAAAGGCTTCCCTACCTTCTTTCCACTTGTCTCTATCCTGAGCCAGTATACACTAATCATTGAGATGTATGTCGAGGTCATCCCGCCATCGCTTAGATGGTCTACCGCAACGTCAAATGCCGCTAACTTAAAAAATTTGCAGTCATAGGAACTGCCGATAGAAGTGAAAACTTATATCTCAGAATTTGATAGCTCACTTTGGAAACTACACGTGTAACCAGAGGGTGTGACCTGGGCATCATGGCATGGCCATCTAGAAATGCTTCAGCATTTCCTATTGGCTGATGCATTTCTAAATGACCAATAGCCGTAGTCCCGAGTTTACCCGAAGATTTCTTATCATACCCGAGCGTGACGGTAGAATCCAATTCACAGCCCACGAAATATCTGTCTAGGCGCGCCTAAAGAAGTTTTCACTTCAAAAAACGGTGCAGAAAAACGTAGTGAAGAAACCGACATGTACCTAGAAACTTTCGAAGTCCACCAACCCGAACTGAGCCAACATGGCGGATTATAGCCTCAATTTCTTGCGAGAGAAGGTCCTGAGTCCCACCAAAATAACATTTAACGGGCTGCTTGAGTAGGAATAGGAACTATGCAACTGACCTGTGTGAGCGAGGGGTACTTCCAGACCAGGATCTGGTTCTGCGAGTACCCGTGCGTGGAGACCAGCTCGCTGGAGTGCTTCGACCACGCCAGGTTGCACACCTGGGACCCTGGGGACAACACATCACATCATTATTACGACTTTGCGTCTACTGCGCTATAGCTGCGATATAGAAGATGAAGAACCAGAGATACATTGACATACCTCTAAATTACACAACTGAATAAAAGCTAGAAATGAAAGGAAGACGAAGAAGAAGCAGACTTTAATCAGCTGACTATTATTGTTTTCACTCATTATTTTTGAAGTGAAAACTTCTTTAGGCGCGCCTAGACAGATTTTTCGTGGGCTGTGAATTGAATTCATTCGTCACGCTCGGGTATGATAAGAAAGCTTCGGGTAAACTCGGGACCATGACTATTGGCCATCCAGAAATACGTCAGCCAATGGGAAATATTGAAAGGGCGTGGACAGGCCATCATGGCATGGCCATCTAGAAACGCATCAGCCAATGGGAAATGCTGACGCATTTCTAGATGGCCATGCCAAGATGGCGAGGCCACGCCCTCCGGTCACACCCGTGTAGTTTCCAAGGTAAGCTATCAAATTCTGAGTTATAAGTTTTCACTTCTACCGGCAGTTCCTATGACTGCCAATATTTTTTCATTGTATAAATTAAGACTGAACAAATTGTTTTGCCAGACATATTACATGCCTCTAAAAGAAGAGGCCAGTTTGTATGGGTCAACTTTTGAAATGTTTTGTATCATCTTATCTTAGCTGCAAACAGCAATAAAGATTTTTGTATTTGTATTTGCGCTAGCCCGAACTTATTACAAACTAGACGACCTTGTGTCTGATTCGCTGGCCCAAAGTTTAGTAGGCAGTGGGCTGGAAAGGAACTGTCATAGGTTCTTACAAAAAATTACCATAGGGACTACTGATAGAAGTGAAAACTTATAACTCAGAATTTGATAGTTGACTTTGGAAACTACGCGGGTGAAACTGGAGGACGTGGCCATAACCTATCTGTATCCAAAATAAGTTTTTACTTCAAAAACAAAAGGTTCGAGATATGTTTTTTTTTTACTATTGTATGTAGGATCGTACTAGACCACCATCTCGCCTGATGTTAAGCGACGATGCGATCTGCGATGGAGCGTGTTTACCTAGAAGAAACCGATTTACTCTCGATTTGAAGACACCAAGATTGTAACTATCGGGGAAAACCCACTCAGGCAACGCGTTCCACAACCTAGACGTTCTTATCACAAACGCTGGAGTCAAATCTCTTGATCTTGAATCAGATGCAGCGGTGCCGCCCGAGGCCAGCAGTCCGTGCTGGTGCGAGCACGCGATGGAGATGTTACCTGTATCGACGCACTGCATCGGCTGCGAGGTGAGCGTGTTCCAGAAGCGGATGCAGCGGTGCCGCCCGAGGCCAGCAGTCCGTGCTGGTGCGAGCACGCGATGGAGATGTTACCTGTATCGACGCACTGCATCGGCTGCGAGGTGAGCGTGTTCCAGAAGCGGATGCAGCGGTGCCGCCCGAGGCCAGCAGTCCGTGCTGGTGCGAGCACGCGATGGAGATGTTACCTGTATCGACGCACTGCATCGGCTGCGAGGTGAGCGTGTTCCAGAAGCGGATGCAGCGGTGCCGCCCGAGGCCAGCAGTCCGTGCTGGTGCGAGCACGCGATGGAGATGTTACCTGTATCGACGCACTGCATCGGCTGCGAGGTGAGCGTGTTCCAGAAGCGGATGCAGCGGTGCCGCCCGAGGCCAGCAGTCCGTGCTGGTGCGAGCACGCGATGGAGATGTTACCTGTATCGACGCACTGCATCGGCTGCGAGGTGAGCGTGTTCCAGAAGCGGATGCAGCGGTGCCGCCCGAGGCCAGCAGTCCGTGCTGGTGCGAGCACGCGATGGAGATGTTACCTGTATCGACGCACTGCATCGGCTGCGAGGTGAGCGTGTTCCAGAAGCGGATGCAGCGGTCGGCCGTGCCGCCGCCCGAGGCCAGCAGGCCGTGCTGGTGCGGCGACCACGCGATGGCCTTCACGGCCGCCACGTGCGCCGAGTACGTCTGCACGGGGGACGTCGAGTGCTGGAATACAACACATTACCATATAAAAAACCAGTAACAACCTGCTAATCAACCTGCAGATGGCCATTAGAGACTGAAATGCGGCTGTAGTGGAGGCTCTGGGCCAGGAGGAGGCGGCTTAGGCAAAAGACGATGTCGAGTCGATTACTATCGGAATCCCAACCAGTAGTGATCGGCTCAACAGACGAAATCGGACTGACTAGCACTAGAATTACGTTTAAAATGTTCACCACCCCCCTACTCCCCCCCCCCCCCCCTTATTTTCCTCTTCTTCTCCTAATCCAAGAACTATGTAAATAAAAAAAGATTATTGTAATGACAAAAGTCACGGACCCCGGAGTCTATGGAGTGTTTAAATTAAATATAAAAAAATAAAAACATTCGCCCCAAACCTTTTTGTCACAAAAAAAAGTCAAGCCTCTTCGTTCGAGTCTTTGGAACCTCAATGTTGGTTTTAAAATGGAGCACATTTGAAAATCACCCGCGGATTTTATTGTACTTGCAACGTAATAATTATGACGTGATTCTATCGTGATATGGCATGAATTTGTCGTGACACGACGTTTTGCCTTAAAACGTAAATATGACGTCGGAATATCATTATCTTATAACGCGATAATGATGACGCGATTTTTTTGGAGCACGACGTGATTTTATTGCCATAAATAAACGCAATAATGACGTCGTGATTTTATTACCTTTAAACGTAACAACGTCGACGTGATTTTATTGCCCTAAATCGTAATAACGACGCCGCGATTTCATATTGACACTTTGTGATTTTACTGTATTAAAGTAAAATAATAAAATACACCATATTAATAAATTCGCGGGAACGAGAAACCGCAAAATGTCGATATATACTTATGTGTGAACCGTCGTCAATTCCCATGGGAAGTCCGGATATTTAAATTTCAATTACCTAATAAAGGGACCGATAACCCGATAACGAGGACCGCGTGTCACCTCAAACACTTTATCACTGGGATATACCGGAGCGCGCGGAAATTGCGGTATGAATGTTACACATCAGAAATATGCAAATCAAATCTACACAACAGCATAGTGGCACCCAGCTAATGGAACATGAAAAGTTCAAATCGTTACCTAGCACTGCACTGCGCTCATCACATGAGCTAAGGGGGCGTCCATAAATTACGTGAGGTCTTTTTTTAAATTTTCTGTCCCTCCCTCCCCCTCCGGTGAGATGTCGTGAGATTTTATTCAACCCCCTCCCCCATCCCCCCAATCTCACGTGAGATTTTTCAAGATGTGGTTTTCTTACGTAAACACGTTAGATTGTTTTATTCTTTGTGTTCTATTTGAATATTCATTTATTTTTTTGTTTCTCGACCCACAAAATGGTTTTAAAAGTCTGAACATATTAAACAAATAAAAATACTTAATAACTAGTTTATTTTTATGCCTGAGAGATAGGAGATATATCAATTAGTACATTGTCGTTTACAGACACATAAAATATGGTTTCGTTGTTGAGTAGGTAATGTTTTTTTTTGTGTGACGTCGCGTCGCCGACGGCGTCGATCCAGCCCGAGTGGCGTTCGTATTACGATTAACATTAAATCGTAAGCATGTACAATTGTACAATCTGGATTTAATGGACCAAAATAGTATTTTTTTTTTGTTTCGAGGAAAATAAATTGCGTGATATTTGCCAAGACCCCCCTCTCTCCAACGTAAGATTAGATGAGATTTGACTCGACCCCCTCCCCCCCCTTAAACACCTCACGTAATTTATGGACGCCCCCTAAAAGATGATTTATCTCCCATGTTCGATAATTTGTCTGGAAACATTACCCTTCAAACCGGAACGTAAGTCATGTTTACACGTTACTACTAGGCTGTAGAATAACTGGCAAAAGTGTAGTACTTCCCCAGACGGACTCAGCAAAGAGTCCTACCACCAGTGTTTTGCTGGAACTACCCCAGGAGGACTCTGCCAAGAGTAGATACTATCATTTCATTTATTTATTGGTAACTTACAATAAAGGTTACCTACACGTCAAAGGATTTTACATTACGTTATGGTACATCGATTTCATACTATGCTTAATTATTGTCGATACATTGACGTTTAAAAAAATAAGCTAACAAAATTTCTGCACTTGGTGGCTTATGGCTTTGACTGGTTCTCCTTGTCCAGAAAAAGCCCCGTATCTTCGCAGTGGGACCACAAAGTGAGTTGTTTATACCATAGATTAGTAGTTTTATAGAAGGTTAGTTACCATTGACCAGACGAAGAGCTTGTTGTCGTTCCCGCCTGACGCCAGCGACTGGCCGTCGGGCGACCACTTCAGACCGCACACCTCCTGTCTGTGCCCGGTGAGAACTCGGGACGACTGGCTCGCTGGAAAACACACACAAACAATACTTCAGTACAAGTCTTACTTTGTAACTCTTAAATTACGGCTGGTCTAGGAAGCTACGGCTGGTCTAGTCGGGAGAACGGCGACTGCCGATCCAGAGACCCTGGGTTCAAAACCACCTTCGAAACACACTTCGAATAGACAGTGGTGCGGTCTTTTCGAAGTCATGTGCGTAATGCCGCTAATTTTAAACGGTGATGGAAAACATCGTGAGGAAGGTGGTTCCACGTTGATTATTATAGTACCTATAATGACGACGATGATCTTACGTGTTATCTATTCGAAAACATGTCATAGTGTACTAGAGAGAAAATTAAAAAGGTGGAAGGAAGGAAGGAACTGTCCAGCTAATCAAAACCTCAACGTTATTATCACGCAAAAAAGTAAAGTGACATTCGCGACAACGCAAAGACTACTTGAATACTCAAAATGATCCACTTTAGTCCAAATCGACGAATATTAAAAGTTTTTTGCTATTTATTTAAAAAATTACACAAATTTACATACATACACGATAAACATTAAAAACGAAAAAGAGAACTCGATCTGTTCGTCAGCTGTAGGTATACGAATAATATCACAAAATCAATAATCATTTTAATCGATCCAGCACTTACGAGGAATACATTAAAATGGGATTTAAAAAAGGAGCTAATACAATAAACAAAATGTAAAGATAAAATCATAATTTTATGTCGCCCCAGCCACTATTCAAGACGCTGAAATGGCAACAATAATCACGTGTCACATCTTAATTGGTCATAAAATCGTCCATTTGTCCCTAATTTCACGGTTTTGTATTACAGAAAATAAACAGCACGTTAATTAAAACGAGATAAATTAAAAGACCACACATATAGATACATTAATGTCGGATCTAACCACACTTATCTATGTGGCGTTCTGATATCCGATTGAGGACGTAGCTACCGGAATTTAAACATATTATGTACATTTTACAAGCACATTGACAAGATACGGTGGCACGCTCTAGTGAGGGATTCCTATATACATATGTGGAGACACCTCTAGTAGCATTTTGTTTCGAATTCATATTCATCCAACATACAACAAAACTTGCTAAAGAGTTTGATGTTGATGGCACAGATTTGCTGATTGTCCAAAGCTTGTGAGCTATTATACTATACCATGCATTATGTTGTGTGTTTGTAATTTACTCATGTTTTGAACAAATAAAATATCTTTCTTTTTTTGACCTGTTTTAAAATAGTAGTAGTAACCATTCAATCAAACCTGAGTTAAACAGGAGATAATTTTATGTTACATCTACGCTTTAATAGCTCACTAATACAGGTCAGTCAGGCTACACACTCAATACACTAAACTCAACATGCATGGCCTGTGCAATTGCTCTCATTTATGAAATTTTCTGTCATACCCAGCTAAGAATTTTACAGGTGTAACTAATGATGTTCATCTACTAGAACTACGCTCTATTTACAGACAGATCTCTCATAATGTCTGAATAGGACGGAGCTTAATCACGATATAAATCATTGCCCCGTACTATATAAATAATGTGTGGGTGTTTCTATGTATAATAAGTATGTATTTAAAACTATCTAAGTATTATATCAGCTATCTGGCCGCCATCATACAAGCTTTGCTTAGTTTGGGGTCAGATGGTGTTGTGTGTGAATTGTCCACCAATATTTATATTTATTATTGTACAAATCGCGAAAGTTAAAAAACTATATACAAATCTCTCGCCTTGAAAACTTAAGGTGAGGTTCAGTATCCATTTGTTATATTATTTAACTAGATTAAGGAGTTATTCTCCGAGATTTCTCGCATGCATAACTTGAAGGTAGCTACAGTATAGTAAACTTAAAACTCGGATTCCTCGTATCATCCTAGTATCGACCGCCATATGAGCAGGCTAACGGTATCAAATACATTTTATAAGCAAGGTAATAATACCTTGCACAGGACGGCGCCATAGGTAGACGGATTTTTGTTTCTATAAAGAGTTTCAAAAATGGCTTCATATATCTCTTTTTCAATTTCTCGTAACAGTGGGTTTTTAGGGTTCTGTAAAACGTAAAAACGGAACACTTATAGTTCATCATCTCTGTCTGTCTGTCCGTCCGTATGTCACAGCCACTTTTTGCCGAAACTATGAGAACTACACTGTTGCAACAGGGTAAATAGATGTATTCTATGAACCGCATTAGGATTTTTACACAAAAATATAAAAAAACAATAAATTTTGGGGGTGCCCCATACTTAGAACTGAAACTCAAAATTTTCTTTTCATCAAACCCATATGTGGCATGTCTATAGATAGGGCTTCAAATATGAGATTGCTGTTTCTGAAATATTTTTTTATATATTCCGACCCTGTGCGTTATAAAAGCTGGATGACGTTGGACTATCACTATGAGTGCATGTACATTTATTACAGTACTGACTTCCTAATGTTAAGTTTCGAAAGAAAATATAGCACTAAAACTATATTTAGTGACCGAAATACTGCTACTTATAAGGTACAAAAAAAAACATAATTTGGTAATATCCTGTTGGCTTCAATAAACGGTTGTTTCTACATATTATATTGATGCAACAAGAGACCAACCAGGTACCAACCAGTAGGTACCAAAACGTTTCTAGTTTTCAGACAGAGACGACAGGTTCAACGACAAGTAGGAGAAAGAATGCAGGGTACGTAGGGGGTTAACATAGCATAATCAGCCCACTAAATTTAATGTTCCCACAGCTAGAACTCGGGGCCTTCTCTCGCAAGGAGAGGGCCAAGGTCGTAATCCACCACGCGGGCCCAGTGCGCATTGGTGAATGACACACGACTTCGAAAGATTCTAGGTATATGTCGATTTCCTCACGATGTTTTCCTTCGCCGTTTTAAGTTAGCGACATTACGCACATGACTTCGAAAAGACAGCGGTGCGGGTGGGATTTGAACCCGGAAGCTCTGGATCGGCAGGCGCCGTTCTCCCGACTACACCAGTAGCTTAGCCGTATCGTAGGGGGTTACGGAACCCCAAATAAAAAATAACTGCAAAACGAGCTGCATAAACTGTCAAGTTCTAATTTAATTTATTATCCAAATCGTGGTCAAAACCCGATCTCTAATAACATAAATATTATAATTATCTTTTGTTGCCGCAGACGGAATAGCAGTAAAATTTTATCAGCCATGCCCAGACAGAGACCTAGACAGCTATAATGATATAAATAATAAAATAAAATAAGTTAAAATAAATATTGATGCATCTCCCATTCGTTTTTAATGTGCTCTGTTATTGATTCTAAATGACATTTTTATGCGGGGTTTACAAATTTTGTGACACTACGTCGTTATAAATAAGTGATACAATTGGTATTATTTTTCCGTGTCGTTGAACCGAGATGCTAATGCAAAATGCAGGCTTACATGCGACTAGCTGATCTACAATAATGTGATTTATGAACAGAGATGGAGCGAGCGTTTGACCACCTCTGACATATTTATGGGCAAAGATGACACTTTAAGATTTTATAAAGATAGAATTCCTTTTTCGAAGTGATAAAACGCGCCATTATTTTTAATATCTGATGATGACCTTGTCTGAGAGGTTTTTGCTATCTTGTGTATGGTTCAGCAGTGCAACTATTTATCGATCGTATATTATCAAATTTACATAATAAAACGTCCATTAAATTATACGAATGCATGAGTTTTGCACCAATCATTATTCGGAGTATTTTTAATCTGAATAGGTATTAAAATCTGAATACTAAACTTAGCTTGAATTCCGTTAAATCAATTATTAGCAATGATGTAATTTATTTGAGTAAATATGCAATTGTGGATAAAATGTGGACGACATGTAAGTACTCGTATCTACAAGGCCGCCGGATTCGCCTACGTTAGTTTTTAAAAATTATGAAATATCAAATTGATTTTTTTTAAATGACATTTCGATGAATAAATTATAGTTTGACTAATTCTTTCAATATCTCCAAATATCTAAAGGTACAAGTTCGCGCCGCGACCGCGACCGGAGACCAAGACAGGCACTTGACACTATGGAATTGTATGGGCGCCAGTTCGCGCCGCGACCGCGACCGCAACCTGTCTCGGTCTCCTGTCGCGGTCTCAGCGCGAACTGGCGTCCATACAATTCCATAGTGTCAAGTGCCTGTCGCGGTCTCCGGTCTCGGTCTCCTGTCGCGGTCTCCGCGCGAACTTGTACCTTAAGTCTTTAAAAACTCTTCATAACTAACTATAAAAAGTTTACTCGATAAGCCAGAGTTTGAGCTTACTCTTATCCTGGTAACCTGTTGTATGCTTTCGAGGGTCTACCCACCTAACTAAAACTATGTAAGTATCTTAAACTAGGCTTATCAAACTTAGCTAAACTTACTTCAGAATTCAGTCACTAAATTTAGAAGCAAATCAGAAGCTTCTGAATTTAGTTTTGTTTGTATAGTATAGTGACAAGAAGAGCAGGACATGTGCCCGATGGTAAGCAACATGGTTGCCACATAACAGCACAGTGACACGCAGCTATTGGCACATGAAGAGTCCAAATCATCACCTAACACTGCACTTACACTGTATGCTAGCTTACGGAGTGATATTACATTTCACTGAATTCAGTAGCGACTAAATTCAGTCGATTCAATTTAGCCAAGTGTAATAAGGCTTTTACGGAAAACCACGGCGAATGTTGGAATTGGAATATGGGAACAAATAATTTCAACTATTAAAATGGCTATTTGTCCCGACTGATTGTTTGAACTAGCGATCCGTCCCGCCTTCACCTATGTCCGTATATTATATTATAGCCTTAGATAAAGAATAAGTAAATAGATCAGGTTTTTCCGCACGGTTCCTTTGTACCAATCGTAAGCAGATGAGGCGTATGTTAGCTAACATAGTGATGTGCCGCGACAAAAGTATGACACTTCCACAAGAGCGATCAGACCCGTGCTTTCGGTGAAAAGCGTTTGTTCTAACTTTATGCGTAGTATAGTTAACTCTTTGATTGTAGCCTATAGCAGTAGGGGATCACGAACATTTCCAACGATGAAAGAATTTTTGAAATTGGTCCCGTAGTTCCTGAGATAAGAGCTTTCAAACAAAAAAAACTTTCTTCAGCTTTATATAATACTAGCTGAACGCGCGCGCGTTGCTACGCCATCTATCGAAAATCGATCGTACCAATTCAAATTTTGAACAAATTCGGATACTTTAGGTTCTAATGACGCAACCTTTAAAATATGACATAATATGCTGTCACGCAACGAAAGCTCTCAAAAAGCAATATTTTTTCCCGTTTTTGTTACATTTTTCATTCCTGCTCGGCTCCTGTTGATAGTAGCGTAATGTTAAATAGCCTATAGCCTTCTTCGGATAAATGGACTATCCTACAAAGAAAGAATCGTTCAATTCGGACCAGTAGTTCCAGAGATCCTTGCGTTCAAACAAACAAACAAACTCTTCAGTTTTATAATATTAGTATAGATCAAGGTAAATAAATGCATTTCGCTACGATTGCGAATTGGATGATCAGTTATACCAGGTAGAGTCATCCCGAGCTCGTTAAAATACTGTTAATTAGGTGAATGACATCAAACGGTGATATTCCGAGATGGCTATATAATGAATAGAAACAATTTAATGTGCTGCGGATGCATTTGTGTTAATTTAGCGAATTCTCTACTATTTACTATCATTTATTTTGGAGCCATTACTATGTGTGTATCGAGGGGACCGGTTTGCGTGCATTAATTAGTAAGGAAAAGATTGTAATCAGTCAACAGTCGCGTCTTAGCAACACGGCGGGTTCTAGCGGGTTTCTTATTATACAACGTGATAATGTTGTTAAATTGTAAGAGGTCTTCGACCAGCGGTATACAGGGTTGCTCTCAATAATTCCTTTCATATTAGATGTACTAAATATATGGATAGAATAGATGTTATGCAGTACGTCTAAGATGAAAGGAGTGTGTCATACTTATTTTTTTGAAGATAAAACTTCTGTGATCGCTCTGAGCATCTTTTGGTAGGAGAAAAATATCAAAGGTTCGAGTCACCGACATGTTACTGCAACGGCGTAGCGTTGGAGCAGCGGCGGAGCAGGACGTGCGAGTTGATATTAGTATGATTTTTAGTACAAATGAACATTTCACATGATTGTTTCGTGTTCCGGAGGAAAGGACATTTATACATTTATTTACGAATAAATCAATAAAAATGCCAGTCACATATATGAATTTTACGAATAAATAAACACATTTATAGGGACGCTTCTTGTGATTTCCGTCACCAAAATGCGTAATATCAGTAGGTATATCTATAGCTATACAGGTGACGTATGCGTGTTGTTTAATACTAAAATTCTATGTTATCAGGTTATCACTTATATCGACAGTCTCTATGACTGCCGTTTCATTGACATGTATAGGACAAGTTAATCGCGTGCCTTCAGGATTAGCACGGCGTTGTGAGTAACCCTGTACTAAACCATAAAGTATAATATATGTGTTGATAGGTAATAACGAAAATAGCTTCTGTCTGGCGGGCCGTCTGTTTGTGCGACATTTCCACGCGGTTCAGATGACCCCGAGATCTACGATCTTCGGAGGAAATCACCTTTTTCATTGATAAAAGTGAACTACTATTTTTTATGGCTCCTTCGTCAACAACTAATGATCCGTTTGGGTTTAGACAAATGGTCTACAAAAGCTGTGCTGTGAATGAGCATTGTGTATTTTGGATTCAAAAAGCAAAAAAAAAATGACAGTCAAAGACTGCCATTCCATTTTGCCTCGCCTCTCACTAGCCAGGGCCCCTACCGCAAAACGCTTTGATGCTTTGGCATTGCCGTCTCTTTCATTTCAAGCGAGAAGAAAAGAGACAGCAACGTCAAAGCTTCAAAGCGTCAAAGCGTTTTTCGTTAGGCGGTAGACCCCCAGGTCTGCACCTCCGTGTTGGGGAATTGTAGGAGCGCAATGTGACAGGTTTTCAAACCTCAAATACATACACAAAATTTGCTAGCAGCTCTCGGAATACTAGAATTATGAGAAGAAAATGAAAATGCGAGCTAAAATAGGAGGTAGTAAGGAACTGACCTAGAGTTGAATCTCGATCACTGTTTAGTATCCGAAATTATCTAGGCAACATTCATGAAGCGCTTTTCTTGCCGGATTTCCTAAAGAAATTTCTGTCACAAATTGATTAAAACACGAGAGTACTTACGTAGTGTCCTGGTGTCTCGCTCCCGTATGGAAAATAGGAGGGAGTAAGAAACTGGTCTAGAGTTAAATCTCGACCACTGTTTAGTTAGTGGCTGATATTCTCTAGGCTCTAGGCGATATTCGATAAACACTTTAACCCTCTTCTTCCTACTACGATGAGTTTTCGAAAGCAATTTCTATCACAAATTGATTAAAAACCCGAGAGTACTTACGTGGTGTCCTTGTATCTCGCTGCCGTATATGCCTGTCCCTCGATCCCGAGCTGAGTATGTCTCCGTTCCATGCTAACGCGCCCACTCGCGCTATGTGCCCTTGTAGTTTTGTCACCTGGGGGACAACGAACAAAAACAACTTTATTTTTTTATAATATTACGTCTTGTAAATCGATGTACGCCGGCTGCACGCACGTGTCACGTTCCACCTGAGACAAGCGTGCAAGCGAGAGCGCCAAACATGCCTAAGCGTCAGCTTGTGACGCATCTATCTATCTTCCACTCTGGGTCGCCCTTGGAAGCAACTAACTAGTAACTGCAGTAACCTGCACACAGTTCAATGTTGTCATAAAACTTATATGACGTGGGCAAACTTGTACCTAATATAAAACATAATGACACATACATTAGGACCAAACGCATCTCATCGAGTGTGTACCCTACACAGTTGTAATGAGCCGAAAATATAGCACACGTTATAAATAAACTTTTACTTCATCATTACCCTTAAAATTGTAAAAACAAATGCTTTTCCATACAAAAAAATCATTTTGGGCGACAAAATGTATGTTCCTCCGCACCCTTTCCAGTCGCAAAGTTCCACACGCACGCTTAATTTCAGGATAAAATTTTCCAAATTAAAATTACTCCCGCAGCAACCCTAGACGCTATGCACACAGTTACACGTGAGCGTGGTACAACGTTCAACTTGTATGGAGTTTTGATTGAGTGCCCGAAGTATACTGTAGTGAAGAGTGAAAGTGAATGTGAAGAAATTTTATAGATGTTAATCAAATTAGTAATCCAGCACCATAAGACCCTTACCTCCTTATTGACAGCCACGTCCCAAACGCTGATATGGCCCTTCTGCGTGCCCACGGCGACTAAGTGCCCACGCTCGCTCCACGCCACTGACGTCACGGCGTTACCTTCCGACGACAGGTCACATAACCGGGTCACCTGCAGAAAACACGAGCTTATTGTCAGTTTCTGACGAAATTTTTAATCCAACTTACATGCATTATGTGTCAAAACTATTTCAAACTTGATACCCTTTTCTGAGATTTATTTAACAGTTTAATACAGAAACATAGCAAGAAGGTAGTCTTCACGCAACGCCAGCAGAAATACTAGCAAACAAAGGATGCCATCTTAAGTTAAAAATATTCCGAAGAGTTTGCAGATAAGATCCATCAAACTTGGCTAGTAGAAAAAATCTGGTAGTAAGTATTGGTTCTATAGGAATAGCTAATAAGCTAAAGGTTCAACCTAGCTATAGCACGAGCTCCATAGGTAGTTGGTCTACGGTCAGATACTATCGGTCAGACCAACTCTGAGAATATTTCACTAATTTAGTTAGCTAGTTTCAGGTTTTCCTGTCACATTGAAAGGGGAGTTATTGTTAATTGCGGCGTAGATATAGCATCAGATGCCAACCACCTAAAAAAATTGCTTATGACATCGCCATTGCTCTATCTCTTTCGAGAGTGAAGCCATAGATATGCTGGCCTATGCAAGAGCTCCACAACTTATTTGTTACCTATAGCAGCAACCGTATCAGGACGCTTGGCTTATATATACGCTACTAATAACTCAGGGGTCTCACCTGACTGGTGCACGCGCTCCACAGATAAACACAGCTGCCCAGGCCGACGCTGAGGACGTTCTGCGCCGACCAGTCCACCAAGTTCAAGTAGAAGTCGTCTTGAAGCTCCGGCGCGTCCAGCACCTTGAACGGGATCCGCGATATCTTCCTCGTGGCCTTGCGAGGCGACCGCAGCAGTTTCTCCGACTTGGCTGATATGGGGGACAGGCTGAACGGCGATGGATCCAAATTCTCCTGGAACAAGGAAAGGAGACATTGAAAAAATAGTCCTTGATGAATGTGAAAGAAATTAGAGAAACATATCCCTATCATCCACGCCATTGTAAGAGTGTTAAAGGAAGTGGTTTCAGCCAATGGCCAATTAGACCAGCGGATCTACCGCCTAACTAAACTTGCTTTGGCTTTGCTATTGCTGTCTCTATAATTTAAAAAAAATATATGATGTACATTACCATGTAAACTACCAACGAAAATTAGTTTGAACTCGATCTGATGAGTAGTTTTTTTTTAGTACGTCATAAATACACTACTATTGAAACTTCGATCAAAGTTACAACGAACTACAAGAACTATGTGTACTATGTATATTATGTTACATGCTGCAACGGAACCCTTCATGGGCGAGTCCAACTCGCACTTGACCACTTTATTTATTAAGAATTATGATTTTCTTTTCTTGCTTTCGCGTAGTTCCCATTCTCCTTATTTTACCATGATAAACAATAGGTTTTCCAGACTATAAATTTCAGCCCGATCCGTTTATGCGTAACGACGTGATTGAGCAACAAACCTCCAGACAATTGATTTTTATAATATTAGAGTAATATTTCAATGTGTACACATATTTAAACATTCATATTTTAAGTAAACAACGCGTCCTACTAGAAAAAAAAGATGGAAACAAAAAACAGGGGGGGGCAATCTACAACTGGATGAAATAAAGATGACCATTAGAAATTGTAATAAAAACATTAGGACACTGAATTCTGGCCATTCGCCGAAGCTCGAGGCGCAAAAACTAAATTTACATGTACAAAGATTGACGTCAAGCAACGAGTGATATATTTAAATATACCTTATTGTTACTTACATAATACAGGGCTACGCAAAAAGAAGATAGTAAAGCGAAGCGGAAACGTATTGGAATACTTTATCTGTTAATAGGGTACCGGACTGGGTCAAAAATACACCATCCTAATTAGTCCGTCGGCTAGATCATGGAAAAATATTGGACACGTATTTTTTGTTTTTTCATAATATTAAAAATCGTCAAAGATATAGACCATCAAACTTCGAGAGTGGGGGGTCGCGACGTCACTCGTGAGCAAAAATCGTACTCACAAGTGACGTCACACGAAACTTCTAACCGCTGTATCTTCGTCATTTTTTGTTTGTGAAACAAAAGAAAAAATACGTTTACAATATTTTTTGGCAATCTAACTAACGGGCTACTTAGTTTTTTTGAGGATTGTACCCTATTACAATTAGCGAACATATTGTCAATTTTAAATGTTTCAGCTCAGGTTTTTCAAGAAAATTTGTTCTACCTAATTGTTAAACAACTACATGAAAACGTTCCTTTAATTTTTATGTATTTGTAGTATAGAGTAGTGAATGAACGGGCAATACATGTGCTTGATGGCAAGCACCACGTCTGCCCATAGCTGCACAGTGTCACGCAGCTATTGGAACTCGAAGAGTCCAAATCATTACCTAGTCCTACTTTACTTTTTG
This sequence comes from Ectropis crepuscularia, assembly GCA_963693475.1. NCBI lineage: Eukaryota > Metazoa > Arthropoda > Insecta > Lepidoptera > Geometridae > Ectropis > Ectropis crepuscularia. The sequence goes on along the minus strand of OY856339.1, from coordinate 29,066,443 downwards.
CTATGCCCTGTAATTTGTCTGAAAACGTTGTCAAAACCGCAACATACCGATGTTTGCACATTACTGCTTGGCAGTAGAATAAGTGGCAAACGTGTGATACTTCCACAGGCGGACTCTACAAAGAATCTTACCACTACAAATATAATCTAGTCCTATATTTCTTCAATGAACGAACGAACATCACGGACTTAGCAAGGAGTTATTAACTTACTATAATACCCTCCCAGCGTAACTTTTTATAAGTAATAAACTCAGCAATGAGGAAATTGAACAGAGTTGACACATAACTTAAGCTACATATAGGGAGGGCAATTTCTAAATGAGACGGTCGACTTCGGACAACAGTTAAAAGCGCATTTCGCAAATATTTCCGACAATTTACGGAACCGACAAAGAGTACGAGATATGGAATAGCAAGTATGAAAGCAGAAGGAATATACACGACCGAGTCAAAATTTTATGCGACATTCGTGCACGCTGAATGGTTTTGTCATAATCGTTTTTTTTTTAACTATAATAGGTTCGCACTTGACCATCATCTCGCCTGATGTTAAGCGATGATGCGATCTACGATGGATCGTGCTTACCTAGAAGAAACCGATTCACTCTCGATTTGAAGACACCAAGATTGTAACTATCGGGAAAAACCCATTCAGGCAACGTATTCCACAATCTAGACGTTCTTATCACAAACGTGGAGTTAAATCTCTTCGTTCGTGTTTTTGGAACATCAACCATGAAACGATGTCGCTTTTTTGAGATACGAGAATTCCGATAGAAGAAAGGGCAAGGTGGTATTAGATCATGCAGATCAGTTGTTTTCAGTCCGTTATCACTGCTGAGCATTTTTAAGGGACCTATAATAAGCATAATAGCATAAGCAGTCCACTAAATGTCCCCACTGTTGGGACTCGTTACCTATGGCATTTGTTTATTTTTATATGTCAGTTGGCCTGTAATGATGTCTACTACTCGGCTAGCGCAAAAGACCCAGGAGTATGATGTCATACTAAAGTTTGTCCATATAGTTACTGAAGCAAGCGCGGATCCAGGGGGTGTCATGCCAATTTACTCTCTTTTCCGCACAAAATCATAGAGAACAATAGCAATAACATACCATTTTAGTGACTAACAATAATTTAAAGTAAAATTAAATCTCTAACACTAGACAATGTCATACATAAGCAACTTTACGGCGATAGACCTCCGGCGCCTTGAAAGCCTAGCAAAATTGTGTACGTCGTCGTTATTGCTGTCTGTCTAACTTTCAATTCAAATGAAAGGGACAACATTAGACATAACCATATCCGCGTTTGTTTTTTTTTTTAAAGGGTTCCTGTCTGGCCTTTAGGGTGGGTGGAGAGTAGAGACTGTATCTAGGCAAGGTAAGTTGCGTAAATTTCCAGTCGCAGTGGACCCTGAAAAATCATCGTTTTCCATCAGGCGATTTGTGGTCATACGCTGGCCCATTTTAACATATAAATGATATTCTAACCCTCCGATTCTGTTAACCTCATTCTTGTTTAACAATGGCCTAAGCTTGCCTTTCCAATTGTTCAAAACTATATATAAAATAACAAAGCCGTGAACCACGTGGCGGTTTATAGTTACTCAGTAAGCTTCGTTTAAGATTTGAACAAACGAAGTAGACAAAACTTGTTGTGTTGAATAAAATGGGAAGAGGTCAAAGACATTTGATTCAAAACTGAAATCCAAAACGAGTGCAAATAAGATACTAATAATTAACTTACTTCATTTTTTCTCAATTAGTCGTTGAGATTATCTGACAAGTCAATTACGGTAGTCATTACTCGTCGACAGTTAATAATAGATAAGTTTATGTCTTAACAAGTTAAATTATCAAACGTCAATGTTCATTAACAACATAAACATGTACGTATAAATGCTCCACGGACCACAAATTACATTGTGTTAAAATTATAAATGTTTCAGCCACTATGCAACGCAATGATCATAAAACTAACGCGCATTAAGTAATTTAAACAGAAAATGATGATGGTGCAAAAACTTTTGACAAATTGAATTTGCTAATTTCAACACCGCACGATACATCCAAAAATAAAAGCTTTGCAAAAAAAACAGATACCATAAAACGCATACGAAACAATCGCCACACGAGGCAAATGCTCCGTAGCTCAAGCATGGCGAATCAAACAAAAAAATCAAGACCCAAACAAAAAACTATCTAGATTTTTATTACAGCATTAAAAATCTTGAAAAAGTCTAGACCAGAATGTAAAAATATTCAAATTAGACGAATGCAAAACAACTTTTGGGCGCTATCTTAAACGAGACAGACGTAAATATTAAAATTGTAATGAAGACTCATATGAGAATGTTAGACTTAGAGGCTCCGAACAAATTAACAACCAGGAAACAGAATGTAGCAGCCTCCTGAAGCGTAACAGTCCTTGAAAGTTCGGCTACCCGAACTCTTTTGTGCGAAAGAGGTTAAAAAAACGTAATAAACTCGACGCGTACGCTGATAGCGCAACATTTGTCAGCGATTTTTTTCTCCTCAAACGCTTTCAATTAATCATTAAAATACCCTATACAAAACATTTTGATTACTCTTATTGACAAGCAGAATTGAAATAGCTGATAAATGAAGGAACATACATTACAAAATGTGTTTCTGAATACGAAGCAATTAAAACTAAATGCGGTAGCGAAATTAAAATGGCAGTAATTATGCGAACAGTTATTATTACATAATGACCGCTCATGCCCAGAGCCACCAAATGAGAGGTCAGCCATTTAAGCAAACAACGGCGTGCATTTATTTAGTTTATTGCCGTCAAAAGTGACACAAAGTTAACATTTTTTAATGTTAATTTTGGCACCGACAAAGTCACACGAAATTCTAAGTATTCCGCTGCAAAAAGTGCAGGTTTCTCATGAGCGACGGTAATTTTAAGTCCGTGAACCCAGGTTTATAGCTATCCTAAGTAATCTAGATAAATAACACCTTCATAAAGCGGCTCAAGTTTCGTGAGGCACAACGTGGGTCGCCATTACCATATGCAACCAAATCGTCATCTCGATCCTTTTTATTGTTGCACTACAGAAAATGGAAACTTGGGACAAAAATATTGATGCTTTTTCGGTTTTAACAATCCCATAATGTAAAGGGACGACAAAAGGAGTTGTAACGTTCGAGCCGGACATATTTTGGTGTAATTCAAGCGAACACATCTGGGTCGACGCCTACGTCTACCAAAACATAAGGGGGAAACAAGCGAGGACAATAAACATAAATGTTTAAGTCAAGCGCAGACACAATAAATATCACTGATAAAGAGAAGATTTACACGTAATAAATACCCCACACAGTAAAGATATCGCACGCGACACAGTTGCGCCGTCCCAATTTCACAGCTATTCAATCAATCGGATCAAAAAAGCAACACGCGAACGAAAAAATTGAAGCGGATGCTTTCACGTGAGCTGAAACCGAGAATGAATCTATCGTGAACGAAATGAGAACGAAAGTGCATCAGTGCACGGTGATTAATTCTGAACTGCCACTTAAGAATATCAACGTTGACTTAACGTCGCCCCGCCTTCTTGTGTCGACGACTCCTTGGCCTTGCTTGTCCAAATTGAATGCATATTTTTATATTACGTAAGGTTGAAATCGCCTGCAGCGAACTGCAACTGGTTTGTCGACTACAGATGCGTCAGCGCAGATTTGGACGATAAAGAGTTGCAGACAGGTAGCGCACAGGTTGTTACAAGCATGGAAAGAGTTAATTTTGTGATCTCAGTTTATTGACATCATTTTTGGTCTAGACTGCAAGTTAGATCTCTTAGATGTTAATCTAATAGCAATGACCTCATGACTTGAACAGTGTCACGTTAACGCATTAACCAGGCTGCATTAGGTACTTCCAAATTATAAAACAGGCACATCATAGATTTAACATCTGACAGGTACTGATTGTGATTCAACTAACCGAGAATAACAATGCCAGAAACCGGTAGTTGACATCTCTTCGAGCGACCTTGATTTCAGTAGCAAAAAGTGAGCAAGTTTACTGAACGCCGCTGTGGTCAGGTTACACAATAATCCTAGGATAGCCAATCGGATTCATTATTCTTCATGGCAGACGATACGGTTTGTGAGCATAATTAGGTTTTGGATTCAAATAGCGCATGACTAAATAGTGGAAATTGAAGACGCCTCTAGCTGGAGCTTAGCGTTCTCATACAATTTCGGTAACGCTAATGCTATTTTGATTACTCAAAATTGCCTTTTTTACGCAATGGCAGACGGAATTGTAGGTAATTCAACTGGTCACGTCATAGGAGGAATCATTTGGTCACGTCATTCTGTAATAGACATTTAACTACACACTTAACCAGAGTCAACAGCATTTAAGCGAAATACTATGGTAAAAAATAAAAAACGAGTTACGAGTTTAATTTACTTGAATATAAAGTTGATCTTTAGTATCCTTGAAAATAGTTCAGAAAATAAGATACAGAAATAAATAATTGTGTATTTCTTAATTATTTATATCTGTTTGCGAATGAGAAAGATGCTATAGATGGGAGCATTATGGCATTGGCAGAGAGCGACATAGATCGATCCAAATTGGCTGCTTCCTCGACACACAATTGCCCCATTCAAACCGGAATAGACAAAAAGCTCCTCACAAAGGATCGTACAATTGTCCACAATAAAACTCCGATCTAGCTCTAGACCACAAAGACCTATCCAGCGAGTTACATTCAATAGAACATAAAAAGTCACATAAACTCTAATTGTAAAAAGCATCTAGATAAATGGGCACGAATCTAGACGCACATTAGATTAGTCTCTAACGACGTGACAGCAGCATTAGGGCAGGTAAAAGAAAAATTTCAATCTTACCCAAACCACAATGATGTAAGACGAATGAGCAATAAGAATATAAGTTTGTTAACCCCAGACGGCAGACGCATAAAAAGCTAGATTTCCAGCGGGTAGTGACTAGATCGCAGATAGTGAATTGATTGGTACTATAAATGAACGACAAATCTGTGACCCGGGCGCGCATCCGTAATCGGGTCACGTCTCGGTCGATGCAATAAAAGTGATCAACTGTGCTGCAGAAATTTCCCACTACCATGTGAAGTTTCAGACGTCATAGAATTTGTCACGAATTTAAATGCCAACCAGCACGGAACCACATCTTGAAATTACCCTTCCAAAATGTTTGCAGAGCCTCGTCATGCATGAATGTGACTTTACACGGGGGACTCTATCAAAAACCTCAGAGGTCATTTACCGAGATTGCGCAACTTTGTTATAAAAAAAACATTTGGGAATGCGATGCGGCGGAAAAATCAACGGAGCGAAACGTTTTGGTTGCAACACTTTTTATCGCCTGCAGTCCATCTTTAGTCAAAACATTTTCTCACAGTCTTCAGTGTTTAATTTGTACAAGATCAAGTCGTGTGGGTAATAAATTTCGAGTTTCGAGTCTAGCACGCTAGGTTTACCTAGAAATTACAACGAGCTTTTGAAGGCCAGTGCTTGCCTAACCATTAAAAGACAGCAAACAATGATCGCAAAACAGAATTGTTGAATCAATTGGTTTAACAGTGTCAATAGTCAACAGAAGAAACCCTACCGGGCCTCGATAGCGAAAAGCCTTTGCAAATAAGTACTGTGTCAACAGAAGGAAAAAAAATGAATGCGTAGAGGCCTCGTGCGAAATTCCCTCGAAAAGCAGTAGACATTGTTGACTCAACAAACAAACCACTGAACGAACACGGATGGTCACTTCTGCTGATTGATTCAATGCTTAAAGAAGATAGCAATCACAATAAGAAAACGTTCGAGTGACCATGGCGTATGCAAACACGTTTAATATCATAAGCTCAGACGTTTTTTGCAGTTATAAAACTCTCAAATTGCGGCTATATAATAAACTTTATATTTCTACTGCAATTTTAATCTAACATCTGCAGGATATGCTGTTTTTTGTGCCAGTTGAATAACAATAGCGACAAACGAACGCCATTGCTTTTATTTCAAAGCCCAAAGTTAGGCATAGACCGTGTATAATATACAATACCAGGCGACTCAGTAATGGAAACTTAGAAGTTCATTGTGATGGTGCCTCAGTCGGTCTCGATTTGTGATGTGTCAGTCATCGACGTTGTCATATTTGGAAACGACACTCGCCCGATTCAGAACTATCAGATAACAATCCCGACATCTGCATAATGATTAGCGAGTTGTTAGTGTCAATCATTGCTTTCCTATCATTTGCTACGAAACGAAAAAAAAATACAAATGGGCAACTATTTGTACGTGCTACTCAAAAAAACGTTCAAGGTAAAATGTACGAGCTAGATACGCCACCGAGAGCCGGCAAGTAGCAAAAAAATATTTTGTCTATAATTAACAAGAAATTCGTATCGAGATGTCTCTGAAATTAAAAGAGCACCCACACAATGGTAGAGAAACGTGACTGTGCAGCAATACGGGGACAATCTAAGACATGATCTAGATTGTAACAGCACCACGGCAGCCGACAGACGTGTGTCCAAAAACAACTACAAAGAAATCGATTTCATGCAGCCGGATAAAAAATTAAAAGAAAAAAATGCATCGATAGAACCACACTGCCAAAACTTACAAATCATCCCCAGCCAATGACCGAAGTCTAGACCAAACTTTATCTCCAGCTTCACTCCTGTCTCTGCCAAAAAACACCATAATAGCTGTTTGATGAGCAAATGCGCCTCAGTCCGAATTATTACTTACGACTTTTTATCGTTATTCATTTGGAACTATTACTCTGCAAATGCTAGAAGCTCCGACCGCTAATATTATTTGAGCATTCACAATAATTACAGGCTTTGCAACAGTAATTTGGTTCGAGCTAATTGATTTAACATTAGTTTTTATGACTGGCTAATAGTGACGACTATTTTATTACTTACTAGATAATGACTCCATTTTATTTTACAACAGGTTAAAATGCAAAACTATCGTGACTAAGATTAATTTGAATGCGATGTATTCCTTTCTAGGTACGGATATTGCAAAATCGATTAAATTCAGCGTGAACCGAATGAAATTAGACGCATTTCTATTTTTTACCGGTAAAGATCCTAAAAAAAGAAATTAGCATTAGAAGCCGATTTGGTTTCGCAAATACTTTTTGCATCGCTGCAAAAATACGTCGGGATGATGTTGGACGGACAGATATGTACATTTCGTGCGTTGAAAATTTCAATCACGGACTCGTACGATCTCTTAGTGCTGAGGGAAAAAATCAGCAGCAGTCGTGATACGATCAGATCGACGAACCCGATGATCGCACGGATCATTTAAATGCGCAGCCGCAAGATCTGTAAATTGCAAATCGTCTAGACTTTTTATCTTTTCAAAGACTACATGCAAAAATCTTCTATGCTCTTAAGATTAGCAGCCGTAGTTTAGAAACTGAACGCGCCTGGGAGATTGAGCTCAGATCGATCTATCGATGTTGCTGACCTGATACATGTAGGCGCTATGAATTTCAATTATTTGGCTTGATTTAATTTTTCCATGCTGAATCACCGACATCATACCAAGAAAATTCTTTCCTTGTTCATGACTAAGCTTTTGGAACACGCCACTCCAGTAGATAGAAATCGAATTCCCTAAAGTTTTAATATATCGAGTGTATTCAAGCTTCGAGCTTTGAGATTGAAATTAATTACATCTGTCAAGTATCCGTAAGTGTTTCTCAGATTTTAAAATGTAAAGCAATTACACACCGTATCTGAGACCATTCCTTGGTTCTAAATTTTAATCTTTTTATACGTCGTTTGAGATTCGTTCAGGATCGAGCAAATCGGGTAAAATGTTATCTGTATCAAATTATTCATACCCTGGAGTTTCGAGTGGAATGGCAATGATGGCGGCAATAAAATTAGGTACCGCGACGCAATAAACACAATTTTGCTTTATTTAAATCAAAATCTCCAGATATGATATGCATGGCAATTATGACATGAGAGTCTCCAAGGTCAAGGGAATCTGCACATTCATTCACGATTACAAGATTGTTTTGTGCGAGCGCGCAATGGTTACTTTTAAAAGACCTTTTTGCGCAAGTCAACTTAATAATTTAACTTTAAATAATAATTATCAAACAACAAGATTGTATTCAATAGAAATAATTATTACGTCACTTTTTAGGACTTTAGGACAACATTTAAGACTTTGATGCATCTGAGATGAACAACACAAATGTCTGCTGAATTCAGGAACAAAAATGTTTATACAATTACTAATACAAATACCCACGTGGAAAGAATGTCGATATTTGTAGCAGCGATCAATTTCATTTCAATAATCCAAATTGGTGGGAGGTCATGCTTAAGTGCGCTAAATGGACCCCCATAATAGCCGCTTTCTGTCGCCAGGGGAGCATTATTGGCGTGGGTGTATCAACACGTCAATGTGGAATGCTGTTTCTAAACTCAACTTTATGTAACTAACAACACATCTACCTAACTTAAGTTCTTAGCTTCACTCAATGATCCAAAGTGGGTCCTTTCGCTGGAAGCTTGAACTCAGCCTTGTACATACTTTGGAACACCAGGCACCCCCTACCGCCTAACTAAATTGCTTACGTTCTTACAGGCTATAAGCAAAATATTTAGGCGATATATTGTAAATCTATATGATTTTAGAATCATTTTACGTATACGTAAATGGACTTAGAAAAAATTCGATATTGCAAAAAAAATCTCAAGATAAATATAATTCAATCACAATATCAAAATAAAAGTGTAAAATTCAGAAGCTTTTCTATTATTCAAGGTGTAACACCAACGTAGATTTATTCGAAGCCGCATACGGAATTGAATCAAATAACAATGCATTTTTTATTGTAATGCGCAAAATTTGTATTCATTGCATAATGCAAGAGTAATCCAGTGGGTGGTACCACCAAAAGAACCATTAGAATTTCATGTAAGTATAGATTATAATGTGTTCGCGTCTAGCTCAAATTTAGTATGCCTAGACATTGTAACTACGAGTACACTGACACGGGCATTTTTTTAAGCAATTAAATTGTACAAATATATAATTTGCAAGTCAATTAGATTCGGAATTTTTGCAGTACGAAATTGTAGCCGTTTTGGTATTACTTGCATTTATGATGAATAAGTCTGCGATCATTGACATTTATAAATTTAATTGGAGCATAATTACCAATCAATCATTATTAAGTGATTCAATTATCACCATTTTCTTTCCTTCAGTCTGCTCTCAAGTTTAGATTATTTTATCGTGACCACGTGCTTCTTATAGTTCCGGGTTCGAAACCCGATTCTACCAGCCTTGCTTGTTATTAGAGGTTAGATTCATTCGGAATGTTATGAAATAGTTGAATCACAAATAAGAACATTCTACGAAAATACTATTGAACATGTCCTTATTTTAGTCTACACATAGGTATAAATATATATATTTCCCTTGGTCCACATCATACGGCTTTAAAGATTTTGTTCATTCCGTTTTTACAGTAATTGTTACTGGGAACGGAACAAGAGTTATTTTCCCGGCGCAGTTTTCCGGGGGAAAAAGGTTTTGATCGCGTCTAAGAAAAACCGATTACATTTTGTCACTTTACAATATAGCAAGACAAAGTCATTAACGTTTTTACAAACAAAATTTGATGATATTATCACCAATTAAGGTATATTTGATGGTGTGGTGGTCATTTTAATGTATAAATCGATACACTTTCATGTTCACGAGTAAACTGCGTTATGGGTTATAATGAAATTGTTTCAAACTACCAGGTATTTATGTCACTACAGGACCACAGTAAATATCCTGAAATTAATTATAGTTTTGTGAAAACCCGTATTGTGATAGCTTAAAAGAATTTTCGCTATTTTTTCCTCTCTATTTTGTGAACAACCGTGTTGCGCTAGCTTAAAACATTTTACAGTAAATTTTTCCCTTTCTAAAATCAATAAAATAAACTTTCCAATCATTACACTCAATTCAAAACGGATCATCAAAAGCTCGACCTTGGTTGTAAAATGGCGATTTTAATTATACTCTTTTTCTTCACCACCTGTTGACAGCACGCGTGTGTTGGAAGACGGTCGTGCACAAGCTTCGTCGTCCGACTGACAGGTGGCTAATGCAAGCAAATGGTTACCACTCACTGTCGATAAAAAAATACGAATGCGAGATTTCGTGTTGTTGATTTGTTGTTCGAGCTATTAATAGTGACGTGCGTGGTTGCTACGCTGGGTTTTTTTTTGGACGCTATTGCTGTCTCTTTAATTATATTTTTGCACGGTTTTTCTGCATTCTGTTGTCCGCCGATTTTAGCATCGTTCTGCATAAAGTGACACCACGACGTTTATTCGATTTGAATTAAACAATGAGCGTAAAAGTTATCGAGTAAACGTTAATGCAGTGTTGGTGCTGTGAAAACATTTCGCGGCTAATACGAAAATATCCGTGATGGCGACACTGATGTGGCAATATGTCGATGCAGTAGTAAAGATGGCCATGTGAAGAATACCCAGAGTCTAGAATCTAGACCATCAGACTTCGTGGGAAACTTGACTCTGTATTTTCTTTTTCTCCTCAGGAAAGACTTTGAGAAAACAAGACGGAAGCCCGTAGTGTCAAGGCACATAATAGAGAGCGTGCTATACGATAACTATGTCAAGAATACATCGAATTGCAGATGTAAAAGTAAGAAATCCTGACCCCCACCTCCAAATGGAACATCTGGCTAGGAAGAGAGAGCGAGAGTGGTAAACACAGCAGCCATGTGAAGGTATGTAATGTATTGACAAAATATAGATATTAAAGAGGATAATTGAGAATATAATTAGCTCGGATCGCCCATAACTCTTCTAGTCAACACAAAAAGACCAGAAGCAGAACACGAGTCGCTTTGTCGAAATAAATATACCTCCATAAGTGTACTTTGAAATTTGGCCCATACAAAAATAACACCATTATAATGCCGAAATACCCTGTTAACCTGTTATATTATTTACAGTTCACATAAGATCTTTTTGTACCATTATTCACAAATAGAGACATCATGAATAATTACTATGCTGTCATCTGATCGGTATATGAGTGTAAATACTATGGTCATAACAAGAATTTGGCGTCTTTTTATGCTAGAACGCTTCAGGCGGTTCAAGAGCCATTGACGAATTTCGCGGTGTAAAAACGATTTGCATTGACAACGTATTCTGAGTTGCTCTTTTTTTGTTTAGAGTGACGGGACGAGCAGGACATGTGAATGACGGTGAGCAACACGATTGCCTATAAAACACAACGTCACGCAGATATTGAAACATGAAGGGTCCATATGCCCTGCAAATAGTCATGTTTGCACTTGTACTTCCCCAGACGGACTTTGCAAAGAGTCCTACCACACTACAAATATCATCTATTGAATCTCTATTCCTATAGATATCGTCTTCAAGAATCAGTCAACCTACCAACATAGACAATAATTTAAAGCCAACAGTTGTTAGTAACATTACTTTTCTCTTTTATTCTAGGGTGCAATGTTTCTAGCTATACATGATGTATGCTTAACTATTTTAATTAGGCATACGACACTATCCCACGACTTGTAATGTTTATTCAAACATCAAATAGATTCTAGCCCGATGCGTACAAGGAATTCGCCGAGTTACTGTTATACGAGACTGCACGATGACCTTTGCATTTCTATTGGGAATGCAACGTACAGACAATCAGTCATGTTCGATTTGAATATTGGCGGTGACAGGCTGACCGGGACTTTGTTGAATCGTATACGTTATCAAAGGAATCGAACGTACGAATAAATTGAAAATGAAATATTAAATATTATAGTGTCACTTCATGGTATAGACAACACGACGTTTCTATTATTTGAATAATATTCAATACAACATACCATAATATTAAAAACTCACGCACGTATATAATGTGGGGTTTTGAGTGGGAAAGTGAAAAGAACTGTAAGTACGCGACCTATGCTTTTACGACCAAATAGTTAAAAAAAAAACATTAAAAATCAACACGTTTCGAGGGAATATGACCAAAACATCGTGTTACGAGATGTTTATAATGTTTATATTACATTTTAAAATATTTACTTTTTATAATATCGTTATACATACGTCTACAAAATGCGACAATGCGGTTTAAAATGAAGCGTAGGTACATACCTCCAAAAACCGATTCACTCTCGACTTGAAGACACTGAGATTGTAACCATTGGGAAACCCCCACCGAGCCAGCACACGGATCACGAAACTGAATCAAAACCTCCTCGTTCGTGTTTTAGCAAAATCAACCATGAAACGATGTCGCTTAGTCGCTACGTCTAGTCTAGACTTTTTATGAAGCCCAAAAATAAATGTAACTGTTCAACTCGGGCATGACTACGTTCATTGTTTTGTTTGAACAATGCAGTTTTTTCCCGGGACCACACAGCTATTGTTTGAAGTACCTATCACGATGCAATCATGGCTACTCGGGGAATTATTAGATTAATACCTAAGCCGAACGACACAAACGCGATTAATATTACAAAATTTACTTTAAATCACAGTCATTTATTACACGAGCTATCTATTGTAGTGTAGTATTACGGAATAATTATGTATCGTGTTTATGTAGCAACTATCGCCATTTTGTCTTTTGAAAGCTCTTCCTATCTTTATTAGTCCAAGATCCCAGAGCTGCCACACGTCACGTATTTTCTGACGAACGAAATGTGAACGATTGAGTAGTGTTATTATGTACCAAGAACACATGCACCCGCTACCTTGCTTAGACGGCCAATTCTGAGATATTATTCCCAATACTCCCAGACACAATCCGTGTGCCGTTTTGCTTCGCTTCTTTAAAACTCCCAAAATAATGACTTCACTTTACGTAAATTCTGATACTAGTTATGATGATTACTGTATGTAGTATGTACATAATATGATGACTTTAGACCTGGCGTATTTCCTGGAAGCATCGATTTGACGAAATAAATTGTCATTTGAAGAAAATATCACCAGAACTCATTTTAACAGTACTTTATAACCATAAAACCTGTGTAAATAAACCGAGAACCATAAAAACTTCCACACGACACGGCATAAATAAAATAAATAAATACGTTTCTAATTAGAGATTTTAACTTTATCTTATAATAAAATACAATGGTGATATGTCAGTATACATTACAGTTTGATTGCATTTAAATTTTATTTGACGTCAATAAAACCGCTTTAGAGATAATAAAGAATAATTAGTAATTCAGGATTTTACTGTGGACGCGGAGTGGAAGCGTCAATGAAATAAAAATGCTATTTATGTATTGCGACTAAATCTGAAGTCGCATTCTAATATGAAGAAAAAAGATTAAGAAGTAGTATTTTTAACATTATAGTTGGCTCAATTTTATTCAATTTCTACAAGTCGGCAGAACGCCGACTGCCTATCCGGATCCTGCGGGTTCAAAGCCCACGCGCACCACTGTCTTTTCGAAGTCATGTGCCTAATGCTACTAACTAAAACGCGGTGAAGGAAACCGACATGTACTTAGTATCTTTCGAGGTCATGTTTGTGTCATCCACCAACCCGCACTGGGCCAGCGAGCGTGGTGGATTATGGCTTTGACTCTTCTTCGAAGAGAAGGCCCAGAGTCCCAGCAGTGGGAACATTTAGTGGGCTGCTTATCCCTAATGGTAAGTAAAACATGGACAAGGGTCCATAATATACCTACCCACGCGATAATTTGAACGCGAAAAGTTAAAATAACTGCTATCAATGCTAAGCACTCAACTTTACTGTCCTTATCACCCAGAGATTAAATGGATTTATCTTTAGACCCTGTAATTAATTCCTCTAAAAACAATCCTTCAAATGACGATACATTAATAATTACATAAGCAGTCTACTAAATGTTTCCACTGCTGGGATTAATAAGCTCAACTATACTATGTGGCACTTTCCATAACCGAACTCCGGAAAAAGCCTTATCTACCAAAATACATTCCATACGTTTATAGCTAACACATTACAAAGGGGAAAAAAACAAAAAATATCCTCTTCAGAAACGTTGGTATTGACGTAGTTTATATTTAGAATATCGTATTCTTCAATTATATTCTCTCCTGATGAGTGCGAAATAAAGGACCTGTCCGTCTGTCCGTCATTTGATTTACGTTCATATGCAGATGATGAAGATTGTCGATAAATCCTCGGCACCATGAATGTCACGGGACCGGGGCATTGATGTCACACTATATTTATGTTTTAACTAGTATTTGTTCGCGGCTTCACTCGCGTAGTTCAACCACCCTATAAATAAGGCTATCCACTCTATACATATCCGGTTTCTATACTACAACCATTGCTGATTGGATAGTTTTCATACAGCACTACCCAGTGCTGTATGAAAACTATCCAATTATAACGCGTATGTGTTTTACCCGCACAGTTCCCGTTCCCGTTATTTTTCCATGATAAAAAGTAGCCCATATCATATACGTAATATGCTATATGTAATATTAGAAGCGACCCGCGGTGTTACCCGCGAAGTCCCCATTCCCGTTGTTCCCGTTGTTTTTCCGGGATAAAAAGTAGCCTATGTGTTCTTCCAGACTATAGTCTATCTGTGTTCCAAATTTCAGCCCGATCCGTTCATACGTTAGGACGTGATTGAGCAACAAACATCCAAACAACCAAATATCCAAACATCCATACATTGACATTTATAATTGGTAGGATACTATATGTGTTCCAAATTTCAACCTGTTCCGTTCAAGCGTTACGACGTGAATGAGCAACAGACATACTTTTTTTTTTTTTTTTTTTTAACTTTTATAGGTTTACACTTGACCGCCATCTCACCTGATGTTAAGCGACGATGCGGTCTACGATGGAGCGTGTTTACCTAGAAGAAACCGATTCACTCTCGATTTGAAGACACCAAGGTTATAACTATCAGGGAAAACCCACTCTGGCAACTCATTCCACAGCCTAGACGTTCTTATCACAAAAGTAGAGTCAAACCTCTTCGTCCGTGTCTTTGGAACATCAACCATGAAACGGTGCCGCTTCTTCGAGTTACGAGAAGTCCGATAGAAAAAAGGGCAAGGTGGTATTAGATCATGCAGATCAGTCGCACACTCTCCGAAGTGTATCCGATAAAAAACTGACAAGCTTGCAATCTTGCGGCGATGTTCAAGACTTTGAAGTCTTTTTCGCACTAGAGTGTCTTTGCCTATGAGCCTTTTGGCACGCCTCTCGATCGATTCCAGAGCCTCAAGCTGATACTTAGCCGATCCATCCCAAAGATGCGAACAGTACTCCATACAAGACCGAATCTGTGCTTTGTATAAGAGAAGTAATTGTTCAGATTTGAAGTACTTTCGCACCTTTGAGAGGACACCTAGTTTTTTGCCAGCTAATTTTGCCTTAGACTCGATATACGTGCCAAAGTTGAGCGTAGAGGTCAAGGTAACGCCCAAAAGCTCAAGATGATCAGTAACCGGTACGGACACACCTCGAAAAGTAGGAGTATGTTGAAATGGACTCCTTTTTGCCGAGAACAGACACGCCTGCGTCTTTCCCTCGTTAAACTTGGCCAGATTGGTTTCGCCCCATTCAGAGACTGCCAACTACAGGCCCATCTCGGTCACGTCCATACTCTGCAAGACTATGGAACGTGTCTTAAACCACAGGCTCCTGACGTACCTAGAATCTTACGACCTCCTCAGTGACCGGCAATACGGGTTCCGCCGAAATCGGTCCACCGGGGATATTCTAGCGTACGTCACTCACATCTGGAGTGAAGCTATCGAGAAACACGGGGAAGCACTTGCAGTCTCCCTGGATATCTCGAAGGCTTTCGACAGGGTTTGGCATGATGGCCTTATTAGCAAGCTTTCTAGTTATGGTTTGTCTTCTGGGTTTATTGCATGGATATCGGACTTCTTGAGGGATCGATCCATACGAGTTGTCATTGATGGCTGCTCGTCGGATCAAATGGCAATCAATGCCGGAGTCCCTCAAGGGTCGGTACTCTCTGCGACGCTTTTTCTGCTACATATAAACGATCTGTTGAAGCCCGGTATCTTTGGGTACGCGGATGATAGCACTGTTGTAGAGAGTTACATATCGAGCGCGAGAGCCAGTGGACAGCAGACTAAGGTTTTGAGAGAGAGTATGATCGAACGTTTGAACACACGCATTTATTAATAGTAGGATTTAGATGATGTAAAATCCGTAATGTTACAAAAAAATAAAGTGGCCAAGTGCGAGTTGGACTCGCCCATGAAGGGTTCCGTTGCAGCAAGTAACATAATCTACATAGTACACATAGTTTTTTTAGGTCGCTGTAACTTTGATCGAAGTTTTAATAATAATGTATTTATGACGTACTAAAAAAAACAACTCATCAGATCGAGTTCAAACCAATTTTCGTTGGTAGTTTGTATGGTAATACAAACTACCAACATCATACATCATACATCATACATATATTTTTTTCATTCTCTTATTTTAGAAGTTAGAGGGCCCCCCCTCACACATTTTACCACTTTGGAAGTGTCTCTCGCGCAAATTATTCAGTGTAGACAAAAACTATACTAGAAACTTCAACATCATTTTTGAAGACCTATCGATAGACATCCCCACACGTGTAGGTTTGATGAAAAACATTTTTTTGAGTTTCAGTTCTAAGTATGGGGGGGGCAACCCTAATTTTTTTTTTTTATTTGTAAAAATCTTAATGCGGTTCACAGAATACATCTACTTACCAAGTTTCAATAGTGTAGTTCTCATAGTTTCAGCAAAAAGTGGCTGTGACATACGGACGGACAGACAGACAAGACGAATTCCCATTTTTACGTTTTAGGGAACCCTAAAAACATTTCTTTACACTGATGAGATATTTAGACAGAGATTGGCGTATTGTCGAGATGCAGTTTTTTTTTCTCGGGCCAGCGATTAAAAAGCTTAATTCTCGGCTTGGTAATTTTTATTGGTTATTTTATGAAAGGTCGTTGGATTTTAGACTTTTTTTGCTGCATCTCTCGGACATTGATTGGAAACGTAAATTGACGATATTTCTGTATATATTCGTGTTTTAAGTTATGGCGTGGACAGACTGTAATATAACGCGTTTTGTAGGTATATAATTATACACGAGACGGTCACGCCAACTCAGACATAAACTACATAACCAAAAGAACTATAGACACATTTGATGCATTGAAATTACGGGAAAAAACCTAACTAACAGGTAGTAATCTACTTCAATATTAAGTTTCGTATTGCCAATTTAGGCTTACGCCTTACTAAAATTAGATGGACGAAAATTGATTCCGCCATTGTTTTGTTTACTTTTACGTAGAACGCCTGGACAAAAGTACAAAGTGACTCATTAACTACTGTGTATAATAACTTATCTATGGGATACAGGACTAACCTAAAATCAAGAAAAAATGTACTGTTATTTTAGTTTGTTAACTTTAAACGTCATTTTTGTATATTGCTACTGCATACTGCTAATTTTAACCACTACTTATTTACATACCTACTCACCTACCCACCTACAAATCACTCCATATTTACATATATCCTACAAATATTATAAATGCGAAAGTTTGAATGTTTGTCGCTCTATCACGTCAGAACAGCGAAATGGATCGGATTGAAATTCGGAACACGTTTAGAATAATACCTCTATAGTCTGGAAGAGAACATATTTTTTTAAATTAAGGTGCGTCCCCCAGCAAAACGAATTTTTTGTCCAGTTTTCAGAGCTATCTACAATCTACATTAGCCAAAACAAATATCAACTGGTAAAAATACATTAAATTTTTACAACTTCTTGGCTTCAAACTGGTAGTTTTATTTTTTTGTTAGCGGACTTATTGTTTAAATAATCCCCTCACAACGAAACCATGAAAAAATTAAATAATTGTAGTTATCATGCATCTCCTCGGAAAATCTCCATTATTTTGATTTTGTACTTAAACCAACGGATAGACAATTCCATTACGAACATTTTGGTAGGAATATTTTTTTCAAAAGACCAAAATCTGATTTTATGAAGAGTTTATTCTAAAATTGGAGCGTAAAACAGCGACAAATCCTACTGCTTCTCTCTTGTGGTGTGCAATAAGGTAAGAAATACTCAGGGTCATTTGCTCGGGGTACGCCCTTAAGAACACATTTTGATCGCAATTAAACAACGGGAACGCTAACTACGCGAGTAACACCGCGGAGCACTGATAGTAGTTCTTCCTAAAATCACAAGTAGAACTTCCCCTTTCATACAAAAACAGGCGTTACGCGTAACCCCGTTTATTAAATCCAACGAAAAATATATTTTTCATTTGGTAAAAAACCTTTGGCTCCATTCAAGCCCCATTAAAATACTGCATCGAACCGATTTCGTTAAATTTAAACGGAATTAGCGTATCTCAGTGCTGCATCGAAGTATCAAAAGCCACATTTGACCCGGCAATTTAATACGGTGTTTTAGTAATTATCTTGACCTGTCCATTTAACCCGGCGTTCGATGTGATCGCAAATTGAATTTGGCCAATTTGACCGCTGAATTGCAGCTTTTTTACAGCTCTTTGGTCTGCCTTTGAGTACAAAATCGCCTAATGGCCTGCATCAGGATGGTAAAAGGTAATGCTGACTATTGCAAAATTGTGGAATACATTTCTCAGGTAACAATGAAACCGGCGGCTTATTCCATTCTAAACTAGCCTTTAATGACTGCGACAGTAATGCGAGCCAAAATTCACAAACGTGCAGTAGGTATCATGGCAAAATAATTAGAAAGAGCGTAGTTTGATTACCTGTTTCTGTGTCCACTCCGAGCGACTTGAGTGAAATTGTTTACCCGTGAAAATGGTGCACGAAACTGAATCGAATCAGAGTGAGACTAGAAGCGCCTCGCAGTTTTACCCACGTAATTTTCGTGTTATCTAATTTCTACTTGTCAGCTGTTTCGATGTGACTGAGCAACAAACATACATTCTTTCATATTAAATTTATATTGTTAATAGGATTACGGGATATTATTTTGGCGATATGATGAAGACCCACGCGTCCCAGAGATAATTATACCATAATGACAATGGAGTGGAGTATATTTAGAAAAAACACAAAATTAAATACTCGTAATATTAATCTATTTCATATTGTATATGGACCGTTATATCGTCTGTTGTAATATAACACTAGTGATCCGAATGCATATTATGGATCATATTACATTAAGCGAATATATTCTTATTTACATTTTTATGGTAAATACTGATAACAATTTAAATGTTTCAGATTAGGTAGGTATTATTAACTGTGGCGCGACATGCAATTTTCGCTGATAACAAAAAATGCACGTCAATTCCATAATCTGGTTAAAGTTGTGTGTTATATACTTGGTAAATATATCACTGCTCCGAATAATCATCAGTCACCAGACTCTTTCAACAAAACCTTTTTTTTTACCTAAGATTTTTTTTATTTTGGAAGTTTTCTTTTGATTCTTCATAACATAATATTATATAGTTTGATATATCTGGAATGCTCTTTCAGAGAAATTTAATCATTTATTTTTAGTATTATCTGTTTGGACAATTGAAAAAACAGAAAGTAGACTGTTTTTTTTTAACTGGAACATAGTATTGGCAGCACAATACAGCTTAGTCATACCGTAGCCAGAGCTACGTACTATTTCTTGTAATTAAAAAGTTCGAGGTGTCTTAAAAGCGTTAATTTCTTTAAGTTTACGTCATTTCTACTGATGTAAAGCGATGGTAAAAACGAAGAGGCGTGATTTCATGCGCGGTCCGAAGGGGGGGGGGTTCACAGGGGACATGACCCCCCCCCCCCCAATCATATACGTTACATCAAAATGGGGCACTACTAGTAGTCTTTTTTACTCGATTTATTGTATTTCTACTCGTGACCCCACCCCCAAATCTGAGGCTGTGTACTGGTGACACCCTCCAAAATTCGACACTAGGACCGCGCCTGCGTGATTTAAACAGAAAATAACAGAGTTGAAGACCAACTCTCAAGATACAAATCTAATAGGTTAAAATAGGACCAAAACGACAGGACCTACAGCATGTAAATTCTGTAGAGAAGTAGTAAATTTTTATCAAAAATGTTATTTTTTTTCTGCACCAGTGGCATAGGTGTAGGTACGTTCAACGTCAGTACACACGCAATAAAACGAAATCTTTATGTGTCTAAAATCATGTTTTGACACTATCTGCATATTCTGCATCTTTGTTGTGACAGTGTGTTCCTCATAAATATCGATTTTATACTTAATAGCTGCGATTTTACGATCGTCTCGGTATCGAATTGTTATTAATGCAAGATCTCAAATTATATTAATATTTCGGAGGTACGAAACCAAGTGTCATACCGTTTGGACATCGAATTAGGGTAATTTAATTTGTTCGATTTTATTATAGCGATAACAGAAAGATATTGCATGCATTAAGGGTTCGACCACACTTATATGGACGAAATCTGGTGGGGTAAAAAGTCAGAACAATGGTCTTGTGTAGTTCGCAAACGAATCCTTTAAATAAATTACTTCTACCGACCGGAATACACCTAAATAAAAATAGATAGATTACTGCCTCTACATACCTATCTCGTTCGTAACAATAATAGCCAGAAGATTAATTAAGCACCATCCAATCCAATGAACTAGATTGAACTGCTGAAGCAAATAAATTGTGTTCTTCTCAATGGTCAAATGATATGAACATTTTAAATTCAATAACACATTTTGCGCATGCCTATAGTACAATATTGTTATTACGTAGTTTGCAATATGTGTATCGCGAGGTATGAATATATATGCAGTTTTCTGCCGAGGTATTTACAGAAAAAAGTTGTAAGTGTTCATTCCACAAAAAAAAATTGTAACATAGTGAAATCGTTGACAATTCAAATGTAAAAAACCTTGAACTTTATTGCTATTCTAGCCACAGATATATTAAAAAGTATCAAAAAAACACATTTCAAAGGACAAAATTGTTCATAAATGCCCGTATCACATTTTTTTTTCAAAAGTGAAGCGAGAAATTACTAGGGCAAACATTGCGTGATCTATTTTCAAACTTTTCTTTCTTTCTTTCAAAACTTTCAACCTTTCGAAGCATATTTGAGTAGTCATTATATTGCCAAAAATGCCCATTGAATGCGCTAAATGCCTATACAAAATGGATTAGCAATGTATCTGGGAATCTATTCGTTCACGCATTCTACTCCGATCCGTACACAATCAAGACGATATTCTTTTGTTTCTCTCAATAAATAAAATTCTAAGTCGATATTCAATAGCCAATCCGTGGTATTCGTGCATCGTTTAAAGATTACACGTGCAAGGTCAAGGGAATAAGTACTCATCGATTAGCGATAAATCGGATCGTATTGTCGCGGTCGTTTTTTGCTGACAAAAGTACGGTGTTTAGCGACAGGAGTCTTAAATGTCATGTCAGTGTCATTTACGTATGTGCAATTCTGTATCTCATACTTAAACCAACTTATGCAAGCTCTGAATCTTATTTATTAATTTACTAGCGCTCCGTACGTGCTTCGCCTGTGGTATATAGTATATAGCCTATAGCACTCAGGGATCACGTACATACACAACGGTGATAGACTTTTTGATATCGGTCCAGTAGTTCCTGAGATTAGCGCGATCAAACACAAAACCTCTTTCGCTTTATAATATTAGTTTAGATCTAATCTAATTTAATAATCTTTGGGTGACGCAGCAGTGCAGTTCCAGGTAATGATTCGGGCTCTTCATGTTCTAATAGCTGTGTGACACTGTGCTGTTATGGGCAGGCATGTTGCTTACCATCAGGCACATGACTTGCTCGTCCGGTCACCCTAATACTAAATAAAGGTATTTTTGAAAGCATATGTCAAGGTCACAGGTCACAGTAATTTTAGCTTTTATCACTCAAATCTATTATATGAAAGCCTGATTGTAGTGAGATTTGGATTTGAAAATATGGGTGTTAGTATATATTATGTAAATGTTATTCACCGTGCAACCGTGTAACTCGACACGTTTCATTCTAGACTCGACTCGTTTTATAACATGATGTATATCTAAATGTTTCCAATCAATAAGCACGATTCTGACGATTTTTATAGACATTATACATCATTAACTGCAACTAATAGATTTTTATTTCTGTCGTCAAATTCTCCAATATGCCAAATTAATATATGTTATGATGCGTGTGACTGGTTTACGATACAGCCGCTTTAAATGTCACAATAGTCGAGAGCACAGCGCAAAAAGTGTGCGTAAATCCTTACTTATCTACAATGCTGTCATTCGAAAGATAATAGTATGTTAAACTCTAGTCCAGAAATAGTACTTATGTCGATTTGTCGAAGCGTGAGCGCGTGCAAAACCGGACAGAAGACAGGGAATTATGGCTAATCAAGTCAGTTTTCATTATAGCAAAGAAATGTATCGAAATCGTCCTATTCATTTATAGATGGTACGTACATACAGACAGACAAATCAAACTTTAACATGTGTCACTATTTTCACAATCAATTCCGCAATTAATATGTTTTAAAATGTTAAGCACCTAAAATGCCTTTCGTGGCCTTGCATGGGTTACATGAATTCATATTTTTTGATAAAATGATAGTTTGCAATATTATGGTAGTTTTTACATTAGAAACTTTGAGAAGTTATTTTATTCAATACTAGCTGATCCGTGCGCGCGTTGCTACGCCATCTATCGAAAATTGGTCGTACCAATTCAAATTTTAAACAAATTCGGTTACCTTATGTTCTAATGACGCAAACTTTAAGTTAGACACAAGCTGTCACGCAACGAAAACTCTCAAAAAGAAATATTTTCCCCCGTTTTTGTTACATTTTGTATTCATGCTCCGCTTCTGTTGATAGTAGCGTAATGTTAAATAGCCTATAGCCTTCCTCGATAAATGGACTATCCAAGAGAGAAAGAATCTTTCAATTCGGACCAGTAGTTCCCGAGATCCTAGCGTTCAAACAAACAAACAAACAAACAAACAAACATACAAACAAACAAACAAACTCTTCAGCTTTATAATATTAGTATAGATAAAGAACAATATAGCATAATCCATTCGATCAACAAAATCTATTAAAATCCAGTGTTCCGATGTTTGTTCCCAGTGAACTCTTCGTCATATCAACCGATATTAATGAAATTTCGGATTTACATAAGTGTGATTTGGTCCAATTTGAATGATAGGGTAGTTTTTATTTCTATTAATAATCTTCATATTATGACTATCCCCGATCGAAGCCAAAACGGACCACTAGTAGCTTATATTTTATTCAGTGACAACATAGTTACTCTATTAGTGACAGAATTTAATAATCAGTAAATAATTTTCTAGTGTTTAATGAATACAAAAACGAATATAAATATTCTTCTTTTAAAGTACTAGTAGTAGTTTCAACAAAAACAAATGATGAAGTAAAGGGTTAACAAAGCCGGGCACTGTTGCAATTTAATTTCGCAAAATCGCCAGCAATTTACACGGCGCTCTTTGTGTGCCAATTATCATCGCTGGAACGTTTAGCGGGTGGATGACAATAAGGATATGCTAATTAACTGAATAACTAATGTTTTTGCCGTGTTTTAAGCCATTTTCTAGATGGTACTTTTTTAGACATGTATCTACTACACACCTAAAAAAACTGCATTGTTTAAAAAGTGAGAAAAACATATTTTTTTAACTTTTACAGGTTTATACTTGACCGCCATCTCGCCTGATGTTAAGCGACGATGCGGTCTACGACGGAGCGTGTTTACCAAGAAGAAACCGATTCACAAATCATCATCATCACTTTACATCACATTAACGTTATAAAGTTGAGTTGCGCGTGTATTGGTGAGTACCTGAGGGTGTGTGTGTGTGTGTGTTTTACCTTTACGGTCTTAATGGACCTTTAGATACGGTTATGGTACATATGTATAGTAAAACATATTTGTTTGTTTTTCTGTTCGTATTAAATAGTAAGCATGTACATGTTCCCTAAATAAACTTGATTCATGCGTGATAACGAGCGCAGTCACGGTTCGCTATTAGTCTTATTAGGTCTTCTTAGGTCTTATTATACCTTTAGACACGGTCTTGTTAGTCAACAAATTACCTATGTAAATTAATTGTCATGTAAATACAAGTACATAGGTACCTAATTACATTTTAAATCTATTTTTATTCCCAACCTTTCCTGTGTGTGATAACGAATACAATCGCAGTACACAATTAGTCTTATTTACCTTAAATACTTTTCAATATATTCACTGACCCAGAAACTGACTGGCTTAATTGATAGTAGTGGAGCAAAAAAAAACATGCGGGTTCGTTGGTCGTGGGTTCGATTCTCACCCAAGGCAAACATTTGTGTGATGAATACAAAGATATATGTTGTGTCTGGGTGTAATAAGTATGAAATTAGGCACAACTATACAGGGTTATTGACCATCAGGCTGCATCCTTTTAAGGGGATGTTAAGTACATTAAATACGTCAACGTTTGTTCCACAATTTATAAAAAATCGTATATATTTTTTCCCATTCAAAATAAAAAGGTGTATTTGCCCAGTCTAAAATCATCGAAGTCTTCGTAACGATTCGTAACAAGAGCGCGCGCACTCTTTAACGCTCGTTAAATGCTATGCTGAAGTGAATAAACACTAAAAAGCCGCTAAACAGTGCTAGAAAGAACAGCCAACACACATTTTTTGGCGATATGTGAGTTTTAACAAGTTGTAGAACAAAAGTTGTTTATTTAAACATACAGAACATGCCCTTAAAAGGATGCAGGCTGATTCCCAGTAACCCTGTATAAGTATTATATCAGTATATCTATCTATATAACCTACATTGTACTAAGTGCGCTCCATCGTAGAACGCTTTCTCGCTTATTATTTTGTTAGGTGAGATGGCGGTCAAATGCTTATTGACAAAAAAAACTTACTATGTTTCGAGCATATTTTTTTGCGTAATCTTTTGAATTTTAATTACCATTTACAAGCTGCTCAAATTATAGACAGTTTAAGAACTAAAAGCGGTTGTACGTGGTAATTTTTCCGCCCATGAAGATCTAAAGATTAACTAACTACAAAAAGCCATTTGTAAACCAAAAATGTTATTTTTTATATGTCGATTTAGTACCTAAATTGTTTTATCACGCTTATCCCAAAATGCTCCAAATATAATATAGTACATAAGCGAGTTAACCGGATTTTCAATGCAGCGATATACTTTCAGGATGTCAGAATTTAGAATGCAAAACCCTGATAATTCAGATGTACATAATGTACTCGTATGTTGTAGCTAGTTAGGTACGTTGTGCAAATTTTTATCATAATTTAGTTTCATTATTAAAAGTTATTTCCCTCATATCTATATATTATACGTGAAACCAAACTCTACCTATTCCTTTTTACGAACATTACATAGACGGACGGAGTATGAAATTTCGCACACTTAAGTATATTTTATAATTATAGAGAAGGGACGCAAAATGCTATTTTTATTTATTTAAAAAAAAACATACAAACAAACACTATTTATACAAACATGTATTTGACGCACAGGCTTATTTTATATACCTTCTCTAGTCTTGATCCCTTGATCCAATCGTGCGAACTTGAAGTAGGCCAGGACGTCTACTCTCTTTCTACGAAAACGTAATTTCGAAAAAAAAAAATACTCGCGACTTTCCCTCTCCCGTTCTACTTCGTTTCGTCCGATACAATATTGGTAGGCCCAATTTTCACGGCGCGGTTTCAAACGGTTTTGTTTCAATACTCACGAGCCCGCAGGTTTTCGCGGTTTCTACTGTGGAAAGCTACTGCGCAAGAACCGCGCGCAGTAGCGTTCAATTTTACATACAAATCTGCCGCGCCCGCGCACGGGCGCGGTTGGAAACTGCGCCGTGAAAACCGGCTCTTGGACGTTTAAATGTCCTAAGCTTACTCTAATTAGAGTAGGCTTAGAATATTTAAACGGACAAAACGATGGATCGAAGTAGAATCGCAGTTGGAAAGTCGCGAGTTTATTTCGAAATCACGTTGTCGTAGAAAGAGAGTAGACGTCCAGGTTATGCCATACTTATAAGCATACCTCTAGCATAATTTATATTGTATCGTCACCCTGTTTTATTCCATTCAATATTCCTCTCCAATCTACGGTTGACTGAAACCGATCGCTCTTAGTGATAAGGTCACAGTTTGTTTCACTGGTTCTAAGAATGCGTCTTTTTAACACGTATTTTGAAATAACGACTATCTATCTAATGTACAGTTAACTCCTAGCTGGTTCAGCTAACTTCTTACTGCCAATAGAACATAAAATAGTGGTTTTTATTACTTTCGTTGCAATCCTATAATTTCGTTGCAAATATTATAAATACGACACTTTGGTTGTGTCGATTTTTCGATGTTTGTTGCTTAGTCACGCAAAAACTGAGTGGATCAGTATGAAATTGAAAACATAGATGTATATAAATAGTCTGGAATAGCACATAGGTTACTTTATCGCGGGAAAATAACGGGAACGGGAACTAATCGAGCAAAACCGCGGGGCACTACTAGTGTCTTTATATTTTCTCTCAATAAAAATAAAAACTTTCCTTCGACTTCTCACAAATATTTCAAAAACTAAAATTAGCCATTCTCGTCTTCTTGTTCGACTAACTAACGTCAATTAATTTTTATGTACACGTATATAGATAAGGTCTGCTGTTTAATTCCATTTGTCTGTCTGCCTGTCTGACATCACTCACCCGGTGACAACGACCCAAAACGATAAATTATCGGATTTTATCCTCCTAATTCTAACACACAGACGTGCATCTCTATTCGTTTAAAATTTATTTTACAACCTGCAATCAAGTTTCGACAAACATATTTCCAGATTAATATTGAACTTTATTAACATCGTCTTTCAGTCATAATATTGAATCGAATGAATCTTTAATTTTTTTTCGATTTAAACGGACAGATTGTCAATTAGTACGATTTATCGAGAGGCAACGGAATGAGTTTATTAAATGTTGTCATCGTGGCTAGTTTTTCTTTTCATGTCTTTCACGCGTTGCTTTGTAGAATAG
This sequence comes from Ectropis crepuscularia, assembly GCA_963693475.1. Taxonomy (NCBI): domain Eukaryota; kingdom Metazoa; phylum Arthropoda; class Insecta; order Lepidoptera; family Geometridae; genus Ectropis; species Ectropis crepuscularia. The sequence goes on along the minus strand of OY856339.1, from coordinate 29,039,247 downwards.
AAAATACGAAAGTACAGTAAGTGAAAGTGTTCGGCGGCTGTGCTCATGTTTGCCTTATTAGATTTCATCCACTCACCTAACGGTATGTTTTGCATTACGATTCTAATGTTTATCAGCATAAGTCAGTATTCCCACTGTTGGGACTCGGGGGCTTTTTTCGCAAGGAAAGAGTCTAGGCCATAATCTAGCACACTGTAAACAACACATACTGTATCGTAACAACAGATATTTCAACTACTTTTAATCACTGCCTTCCACATATATATTATGTATGTTCGTCATCCCGATGTGATATATTTTTTTAAATATTTTCTCTCGTTATTTCACTGAAAACAATTATCCTTGAGACCGGTACACAGAAATGCTTGCACATTACTGCAGAAAAACTGGCAAAAGTACCCTGATGGACTTTGCAAAGTTTCAGATTCAGATATTTATTCGAATCCAGCACACAAATTAATATAAGAACGTCCAGGTTGTGGAACTCACGTCCACTATTGGGACTCAGGGGCTTTTTTCGCAAGGAAAGAGTCTAGGCCATAATCTAGCACACTGGCCCAGTGCGGGTTGATCTCGAAACATTCTTGGAACTTGACAGTGTTTCCTCCAGCGTTGAAAAAAGAAGTGAGGACCAACTTATACATCGACACTTGGACAAATACCCTGGGGTATAGACGATAATTGAACCTACGTCTTGACGATAGTGAAATGTATGTTCTAGGCACTAGGCCACCACGGCTTTTTAACTAATCTGTGTTCGATGGTGACAAGGTATTAGTCACATGTTTTATACAGCTATCAATCAATCTTCATCATGCAAAAATTAACTTCGCAGCGGGGATTCAATATAATCAATAGTCATTTGACAAAGATAGATAGATACAAAACTCTGTATGTGACATCGACAATAAAGATGATTTTTTATATTAAAAAAAGTTACGGGACCAACTAGACACGCGCCGGATGGTAAGCAACACATACTGTATCGTAACAGCAGTGCCACAGACATTTAAACTACTTATAACCACTGAAATATGTTCGTCATCCCGATGTGATAATTTATTTAGATATTTCCTGTTATTTCTCTGAAAACATTACCCTTTAGAACGGTACACAGCAATGCTGCAAGCTGTGTACCTGCAAGTATTACTGCAGATAAACTGGCAAAGGTCCACTTGATGGACTTTCAAAATTTCAGATTCAGATATTTATTCGACTACAACACACAAATTAAAATAACGTCCAGGTTGTAGAATGCGTTGCCTGAGTGGGTTTTTCCTGTAAGTTATAATCTTGGTGTCTTCAAATCGAGAGTGAATCGAGTGAGTGAAGTGTTTCTTAGGTAGGAAGGTAAGCACGATCCATCATAGACCGCATGGTCGCTTAACATCAGACGGTTATATGACGATCAAGAGTAAACCTAAAAGTGAAAGCAGTGGCTGGAAATGTTCCCTACTCCCACCTAATTCCTTTTCTCCTCTTAATCCAAGATATATGTAAAAAAGAACACAAATGACAAAGATCACGAATCACGGAGTCTGTGGAGTTGCTATATTCAAATTAAAAAAAAAAAGTTAAAGCAGTAAATTGAGACTCACCTCAGCTTTTCTCCTCTTATACCTAAACACGGGTAGGTTGTTCCTGGTGGTGGCCGCCATCGGAGCGGCGCCCATCGCCGCCTTGTTCCCGTCTGCGCAGGTGACGGCCGGGCCCCGGACCTCCTCGTTCTGCGCGCCGAGGAGCTCGTTCTGCAGCAGGCAGCTGTAGGCGTGCTGGTCGCGACCGGCGCCGGTGTTGCCGTCGCCATTGTCGCCGCGGGCCTTCTTCGCCGGCTGGTTCTCTGTGCCTCGGCTGATCGCTGGCAACGACAGAAAATACCAAGTCAGCAATGACTTCGAAGGAAGGACGTGGCTATCTGAACATTTTTTGGCATTAATTATTTTTTAATAATGAGTGACAAGACGAGTAGGACATGTGCATGATGGTAAGCGACATGCCTGCCAAATATGATGCGTCCAAATCATTACCTAGCACTGCACTGCGCTCGTCGCCCATAGATCTAAGATGCTATATCTCTAAGCCCTGTAATTTCTCTGGAAACATTGCCCTTCAAACCGGAACAAGCAGTAATGTTTGCACATTACTGCTTGGCGGTAGTATAACTGGCAAAGGTGTGGTACTTCCCCAGGCGGACTCTGCCAAGAGTCCTACCACTACTTATGGCCAGCAAAAACACGTTCACTCCCGCGCACTGACTGAGCCTAAAAATGCAATTTTAGGACCAACACGGTTGTGCCATTTTGTCGCATCTTTGGCCAGGTCCTTATATAAATAATACATATGTCTATGCCAGTCAGTGAGTCGGGTAGGTCGGGGGTTCTACCGCCTAACGAAAAACGCTTTGACGCTTTGGCATTGCCGTCTCTTTCATTTCAAGCGAGAAGAAAAGAGACAGCAATATCAAAGCATCAAAGCGTCAAAGCGTTTTTGGTTAGGCGGTAGAAGCGCGGGTCCGCGCCGTCTGCGCTAAGCCAAAGTCGGGTAGGTAGTAGAGGCTATGTAGGTCCATCCAAATTACAGGGCTTAGAGATAAATCTTAGATATCTGGGTGACGAGCGCAATGCAGTGATAGATAATGATTTGGACTCTTCATGTTCCAATAGCTGCGTCTCACTGTGCTGTTACGTGCTTAATATTTAGAAGTTTGCAATGAGTTTGTAACTAAGAATGGGCGAACTTATCGCTTAAAGGGATTTCTTCCAGGCAACCTTTGTATAGACAAACTTTTATGTATTGTATGTAGTATAGTTGTAGTTGTTTTATGTATTGGTGTGACTTATCAATTTATCATAGAAGAAAAATTCATAGAGATTAAGAGTATAAATAAACATAATACATCAATGTATAGGTACTTAGATGAATGCATACTTATTTAAATAACTAATTTAATAAATTTGTTAATTTATATCGGGGCTTATCTACTTGTAATGTATTTTTGTCCCTGTAGCATTTAAACAATCACTTCGCATGTATCAGTTACAGGAAAACGGTAATTATCGCTAATCCGATGCTGTTTAACCTCTGAAAGGACGAATAATGTAAACATAACAGACTATAAAACTTTAAACACCCAAAGTTTAAGTAGTAACTAGCGCGGCCCGTTCAGACATCGCTTGTATCTTGTCATAAATATATGAAGATACAAATAATCAAAACAAAAAACTATCCTAAACAAATATCTCAAGTGAGGCCATATCTATACTAATATTATAAAGCTGAAGAGTTTGTTTGAACGCAAGGATCTCGGGAACTACTAGTCCGAATTTAAATATTATTTCTCTGTTGGACACTCCATTTATCGAGGAAGGCTATAGGCTATTTAACATTACGCTACTGTCAACAGGAACGGAGCATAAATGAAAAATGTACCAAAAACGGGAAAAAAATTTGCTTTCTGAGAGCTTTCGTTGCGTGACAGCATGTGTCTATCTTTTAAAAGGTTGCGTCATTAGAACCTAAGGTAACCGAATTTGTTCAAAATTTGAATTGGTACGACAAATTTTCGATAGATGACGTAGTAACGCGCGCACGGTTCTGTTAGTGTGAGAATATATATTAAAAGAAACAAAAAGCTCATCTTCTAGCTATCTCTCAAATTAGGCCAAATTACGTATTAATACCAAATTTTATACTTTTTGATTTATTTTCGTATCGGTTGACTGGGAATATCTGTCTGAACGGATCGGGTTGAAGTTTGGAATACAGGTAGCTTTTATAATCTAAAAGTAACACATAGGCTACTTTTCATCCCGTTAAATAAAGGGAACGAGAACTACGCGAGTGAAGCCACGGGACGCTGCTAGTTAAATAACAATTTAGATCGCGAATAAATCCTGTGTAATATTTTCAAAACAAAATCTGTTCAAGTTTCAGAAATTAACGATAGAGACAGAACATTTAGGGACTTTATGTATTTGTCCACCAGATACACATAATTATATTTTATTCATTTGTGCGCAATACGGAAAAATAAATCAGAAAATAAAGGTATTTTGAGTACTATAATAAAAGGAAAAATGTACTTTAACATAAACTAAAATTCGCCAGGCTATCCTGGTATTGGGCATGTTATGAGAAGAGAGGACCAGCCATATTACTAGCCAAATAACTAGGCATGTTACTAGGCACATTACTAGCCATATTACTGCCCATATTACTAGCCATGTTACTGGGCATATTACTAGTCATGTTACTAGGCATATTATTAACCATATTACTAAGTACGTTACTAGTGATATTACTGTCCATATTACTAGCTATGTTACTGGGCATATTACTAGTCATGTTCCTAGGCATATTATTAACCATATTACTAAGTACGTTACTAGCCATATTACTGGGCATATTACTAGCCATATTACTAAAGCACGTTGCTAGCCATTTTACTAGCCATATTACTGGCCATATTACTAGTCATGTTACTAGGAATATTATTAACCATATTACTAAGTACGTTACTAGCTATATTACTGGGCATATTCATATCTATTTTTCTGGCCATTTCACAAGGCATTTTACTAGCTAGCCAAATATGGCTAATAGTTAAATATACATATTAATGTACTAGGATACCGTAAGAACGGATGGTTAGCGGTTACAATGAGAGAGACGCCAAAAAAAGGGCGTGAATTATGCTTTTTTTTTCTTTTATAGTTTAAACTGACGAAACGAAACGAAAATGTGCGTGCCTGATGAAAAGCAACACTTCTAACCATAAGCACAGTATCACGCAGCTATTGAAACATGGAAAAAACTCATTAACTAGCACTGCACTGCACTCATCACCCAAAGAAACAAGATGATTTGTCTCAATACCCTGCAATTCCTCTGAAACTATTGTACTACCAACCAGAACAGTTATTACCCTTATCCAAGATTACGTTCTCGCCACTACAATTTTGGTTTCAGAATAAATAAACCAATTTACACCAAAACAAGACAAATGATAATGCAACCCCGTTCAGTAGTAGCGAATACCTAAATATAAAAGCCTACGGTTCGGCGCGTGCCAATAAACCACATGTCATGACTCAGGCGCAGAAAAAAATGACAATAATTTATCAAGGAACGTGTGTCGTGCGTCTTGGATTAATATAGCATTCGAAACATGATTTAATGATAGGTAAATACACTTTTTTTTCATGTTCAACACAGACGTGTTAAAACCATTTTATTTTTATTACCTTTTATATTTCTATAGTGACTAATTGATCAATTTTCGAATTTCTATTATTCATAATTATACCGATGGCGCGTATTTACATTCCGATGACAATGGTATTAATATATTGTGTGATTTGAACAGGAAAATCAAGAGATAAGGCGATTGGTAATGCATTTAAAAGTTTATAACAAACTAGCTGAACGCGCGCGCTTTGCTACGCCATCTATCGATCGATCGTACCAATTCAAATTTTGAACAAATTCGGTTACTTTAGGTTCTAATGACGCAACCTTTAAAATATGACATAATATGCTGTCACGCAACGAAAGCTTTCAAAAAGCAATATTTTTTCCCGTTTTTGTTACATTTTTCATTCCTGCTTGATAGTAGCGTAATGTTAAATAGCCTATAGCCTTCCTCGATAAATGGACTATCCTACAAAGAAGGAATCGTTCAATTCGGACCAGTAGTTCCAGAAATCCTTGCGTTCAAACAAACATACAAACAAACAAACAAACTCTTCCGCTTTATAATATTAGTATAGATTACCACAGTGGGCAATTTTTATTATATCTTTTCGATTTCTCTAGTTTCCGAGGCATGGAGACCTTTTTGGGGGGGGTTTTGGCGTAACAAAAATTGGGTAATATTGGTATTGACAAATTTCTTGTCACGTTGATTGTCGGCAATCAATTCTTAAACAGACTTTAGTAAGTTTTTGCACTGTGTACAGCTTGATTCAATTAAAGAGATGGGATAGTTAATTCCTTAATTTGTACTAGCATTTTTTTTTTCAAGTTTGATGTCATTAATTTAGTCTCAGCACTCGTCAAAGTGCCGAAAGCGCCCACCAGACTGGCGGCATTCCCTCGCTCTTTGACCAGGGAAATATTTTGGGCAGATAGAGATCTGCATGTTTCTTTTTATAGCAAATTATTTGTTTATTAAATGACCCGAGCGAAACCGGAACGTTTCAAACGAGATTGTAACTTATGTGCAAAATAACATTCAATTTTTTCCTTCACTGCAGTATGAAACCAGAGGCACACAAATCAATAGTCAAAGACAGTATGTCGCATTTATAATTCAGCAAAGACAGGATCAACGATCCGACAGTCCGGGTTAATGACAACCTGTCGTCACATCCACACACGTGGCACCGGCAATTTTGCATCCACCCGGGAGATATTGCCAAAAATACACAAAGACAGACGGACACACCGGATTCCTATTACAACCCCGCTAAGAACAGAGATAGCGTGATTCACCGCATACATACCATGCATTCGGTCACCCGTGATTCATCTCAGAACTCCATGCAAATCGATTATGTGCAGCTAGCGTTGCTAGGCGTCTAGATGTTAGGCTTTTTGATTGCGTGTCCGGCCAAAATAAACTGTATCCGGCTTGTCCGGATTTTATTTGGATATTTACGTTTCGCAAACGAACGAGCGCCGAACGTGGTCGAACGCTGGCGAATCGACTGACGGTAGCTCCTGCAGCCCGCAATCAGTACAAATACAAAAATCTTTATTGCATTTTGTAGGTAAGATAGCACGGTACAAAATGTTTTTAAAGATGACCCATGCAAAATGGCCTCTTCGAGAGGCATGCAATATATCTAGTACTTAATACAATTTGTATAATAAAAAAGTCATAGGTGGTTAAAGTTAAAAAAAATCAATAACGTTTACCCAAATGTCCGGCCAAATTGCCTGGTCTATCCGTCTATTAAGTTTAGCGACCAGGCAACCCTATGTGCAGTTCGTCTAAGTACAAAACGTTGCGTCAGTTGCAAACTAGTATTTCCACTATTCCGCCAATAACCAAGCTGAGTTATCTAGACTTTATAATTACTTCATTACAATTACAATACCAGATATGTGCTAAGACGTTTGCAAGCTATTTAGAAAATTGAAGACGGTACAACACATAAATTTAGAAAATTCAAAATTGAGCTTCATTCAAAACAGACGCAAGACATGCATTATGGATTAAAATAATGGCATTAAACCAACAACAATGGTGGCATGCATAACTTAGCCGAACATAATGATATCCTGTCCGATCAATGCACTTATTCAATTTGTCCTGACCACATGTCATTGAGTGTCGAAGGTGATGACATATTTACGATACCTACTGTTTCAACTGTTACTATAACTGACTGCAATAATGTATCATTCACCGCAAAATCATCAAACTATTTAGTTACGCCAGTCAGGTTCATTTTGTAACATGACGTGGTCAGAACTTTTTTTTTTTCAGGTCAGCGCACCTCAGAATCGAGCGGACATCGGAAGTACGTTAGTAAATTGCATTATAATACTCGAAATATCGACGGACAATACTGTCGCACAAACGGGTTCAATCACTCCTCTTCCTTCCTGAGGGTACGGCCGTAAAAGGTGTGTGGGTTTGTTAGCCACTATATTTGGTCAGGTACGTGACAAACCATCGTCAACCGCGGCATAATTAATTCAGACCGTCGCCAAATTTGTCGGCTTCCTGACGGATGCGAAACCATGCTGAATCCTAAAGCATCTAGAGTCAAATTCGCGGAGCAGTTAAAGTAATTAATCGTCTAAGTGTAACCGTCTTTTGCAAGGCCTCCTCCTACATAGGTACTACCCACATCCAATTCTCTGGACGTGTCTAATAGAAACAGATTGGCCCGAATTTTTGTTCTAGGCAAGAATACGAAACAAAAGAACGTTTTCTATTTAGGTAGTTGAGTCAATCTTGCTATTTGTAGGACTATTGAAGAACGATAAGCCCGTCTTGAAAAAGTAAATAGTAGAGATAGCAGAATGGTGTACAGGTTTCGAAGAATCTTCAAGCACTTGAATGGTAATGCTTAAGTAATACGGTTGAAGATAACGTGAACGTTTCTAAGCCAATAACTGAGTATATCACTATCAGTTGAAATTCACTAAAAGTGTGTCACACTCGAAGGTTTTATCATGGCGGTCGCAGGTGAATAGAAATGCTTTCCGGCATTATTTCGTAAATGAGACTGCAGTAAATTACCCGGTTTTGAGTCACAGGAAAACAATGTGTTTTTGTACGATTTCATTATCAATGAAGTCCAATGACTTAAATAACATTATGTTTTACCTCTGTATGGATGGAACAATTGAATTCGACACAGACCATCTTTTTTTCGTACCTATGTTAACTGTTGCTGGGCAAACGTCTTCCGATTCTAGGATGATTCACGGATCATCGATAACAACGACATTGCATTTTAACATTAGCTAATATGATTGATCAACTTGCAAAAATAATAAAGATTCCAAGACCTGCAACACATCTGGCACAGTTTGTGGTAATTAGTTTAATTTTATCAAAAACAAATCGTATGATGCTTGTGACAGGTGCAGTGCACACTGCATGACCTAGATATCACGATACAGTAACACTAGATACAGCATAGCTAATATATCTATTAATAGTCCCAAGGGCATGCCAACGTGTACAATACTTCACACGTTTTCTCTACATTGTCATGAAGAGCGCAAATAAAAAAGTTGGAAAAATATTTGCGTCACCGATGTCAGAACTCAGAACATTACGCAAGTTGAAACGATTTCTTTGAATTAAATAAATTATGTACTTTGGGCATTACTAATATATCTTTAAAATTATACAGAATCAACTTTCAGTACCAATCTTCTCTATTGATAAAGTACACGGCCTACGCTAAGGTTTATTTTAAGAAGATTGACTTCAGAGGCTAGTTTATAAATTGAATGTACTCGAGAAACAGGATCTGGTCGCCTGCCGAGATTGGCCAACGCTCTAGCCGAGTCTATTATATCGCCTATATCGACCTTATACGCAGCTAGGGCTAGGTTCTAGCTAGTGCCGGGTCAATAACGGTACAGAAAGCAACAACTGCATCCCAAGCAGCTATTGCATCTTGCGGTGCACTCATAAGTTCCTTCACCTCGAGTTATCTCATAGGGCAAGTAAGGCCAGTCGAACAAAGCTTCCTTTAGCTATTGGGTATTTTATTTTTATCAGAAACAGTAGCCGTGCCTTCATGCCTTTATAATGCACCGGTTATCGTACCACTTTTTACCTTATCGGGTGACCGGGCCAGCGATTGTTTGAGCAGTGTTATGGTAAAGCACGGAGCTTTTAAACACTCTCGGACTCTTGACTCACATTCGAAACAAAGCCTAGTAAAGTTCTATTGCCTTGTTCACGGGGAAATTATAGTTTCAATTTCTAGCGCACGGTTTCTCCTTTCGTCAAACGATTTCAATGACGCGTGGACTAAGTCGCTTTTTTTTTATTTCACAGAATCAAATTGCGGTCGCAAAGGAAAATATTATTCGCAAGTCAGATCCGTCAGGTTCTAAAATAAGTTGATTAGAAAAATATGATGCGCGTCACTTTTTGTTCAAGGCAAATATTTGGTTAGCACTTTATCATAGGTTAAGTAAATTCTTCGACGGCAAAAAAGGAGTTATTTTCATAATAAACGACAGTCAAGTTTCTGGTCATGTTAATGAGACAGAATGTTTGCACAAACGTATTATGAGTGGCATTGACTTGAAGCACTTTGACTCCTACGTTCTTAACGCATATTTTAGTGAAGTATTAAAGGCTTTACATTTTAATAATGATGCCTATTTTACGATTTAAATCTTACATATTATTTCTTTGTTTGATGGTTCCTATTGGTAACCCTACGCCTTAGTGCGATTGTACAATTTATAGAGACGGTACATCTGTGTTCATATATGCGTAGTCTATCGTTGAGCGCATGTAGTTCACGACATGAACATTTTCCTTGCAAATCTACACTGACGTTAACATTGAAGTTCATTTTATATTCAAAGCAGTACATGAATATACAGAACTAAATGTGAGTTCATAAGATGTTCAATGTTGTATTGTAAAATAAACCGTAATAAGTTTAGCAATAAAACTGAGAATATTTGAATGGCGTAGCTTGATTATAGTTTTAAGAACACTTTAAAATGAAGTGGTTGCAGTAACTGTTGCATTAGCGTTGTGTACCACGCTAACCTCGTATAACCGCTGGAACCTCGACTATACCTACAAAATCAGATCAAATCGAGGTCTTATATACGTATCTTAAACACAGCCAATTGAGGAATAAAACTCGAATATTGTATTATAATGAGACATAGGAAAGTAAATAAAATACCCTTTAATTTCATTTTGTCTCAAATATTTCCAAAGACGTCAAATGGAGTTCTCATGAGACATAGGAAAGTAAATACCCTTTAATTTCATTTCGTCTCAAATATTTCCCAATTCGTCGGGTGGAGGTGTGACCAAAGTGGTAAAACAGGGGTATTTTCGGAGGGCTGTAATTCTCCTCGATATTAATTGATGAGAAAAACAGGTCACACTAATCCTTGAGATTAAAACTTAGAGCAATAACGAAAGACTGACGCTCTTGTTACTTTTCCAGATGACTAATGAATAATAATAGGTAATAATGGAGAAAACGTTGCAGTACGCTGTTATGAACCACGTCACCTGAGACTGACAAAACCTGCAAAATGTATCGTGAACCCAGATGCAGTGCGATGAACTGTCGCCAACGAAACTCCCGCGATTGTCTGGCTAGCTAATGTAATGACTCAGATATATTTTACCAGACGCCAACGCCCACGTATATTGTTATATTAACATATCCTATTTAGAAACAGAAACGTTAGCTTTGCCTGCATCTGCCATATCATTAGCCGTATTCGGCATCATTGAGAAATTGTGAGTTGCTAATTCAGAACGATAATAATAATCCAGAAGCACGACCCACAAATCGTGCCGACAGTGCAGTAATAATGCTTCGATAGTTTCGATACAAATGAATACATCGTCACGGCATTAGATATTCAGTAAAATGGGGATTCGTGAGTGCATTGAACCAAAAACGTGGTTCATTACTTAACACATGGACGGGGTCGTGCTCGAACTCAAGACTTTTTGCATGCAAAAGCTTTTTTGTCAAATTTTTCCCTAATACTAATAGAATGTGTTGACGTTTTTGCTGCGCATCACCAAGAGCGATTATAATCAACATGAAAAATCTATATCCGATAAAAAACGGACACACCACAATCGGCAAACACTACATTCTACATCGTCTAGGTATAATCTGACCATGCTCATCCGAGTACGCTAAAAGATGATGATGTCAGACAGATATACCATGGACGTCTATTGATTGTCTAACATTGTTTGCCATCAGCCCAAATTCAACACATGACAACTGATTTATGCTCAGTCTCAGGTGTCAAGAATGGAGACAAAGCGCAAAAAACTGTACCAATTATTATTATACTCGGAGAAACTACAATACATGTTGATGCGGCGACATTAATCACAGAGATTTACGTAATGCCGAGCGACAGTGCTCCAGTATAGCAGCCAGGCGTCGTCGACGGCTATCACGATCGAATTACACGCCTGAATAGAATGTCAGTGTAACAATCCATGATCGATTCAGAAACGACAAAAAAAGAACCTGCCTCTGACAATATTTTCAAAGGGGATCATTAGTTACACCGTGTGTCATTGGAAATTACAACCGGCTATCAAATCATAGCACTAAATCGTAGCTGACTTATTAGCGCTTCTGTTTATCGATACATTTTTTTTTCTGTTCGCTCGTGGATGGTAGCCTGAGTATAATGGCTGCTGGCACCTCAATGAGGCCAGCGCTATTGGCACAAGCGAACAAACAGTATACCATAGGAGATGTTTACATTTGTAATTGCTCAGGTGTAAGAACGCGGAATTTTAACACCATCGACCGGATAGATATGTACCACATTTACCAAACCCTTCATTAAACAACCGCTAAACTAACTATGTCACACGTGTAACTTGGGGTATTTATTTAGATATACTATTGAAACTAAGAAACGTGTCTAGTCCAGCTTAGCAGTAGCGCTGTCCGGTCGTTCAACTCCTGTACTTTCAAACTGCATTCAGAATAGATGCTTAAAAATATAACAATTAATTGATACTCCGACTTACCGTAGTTCATTTCACAATGCTTCAACAACAATACAAGAAATATAACAGATTTAATTTATTACAGCGAGCAACAACCGGCTTTGAATATCCGTTTCCTTGAAAATGCAATTAAAACTTCTAATACTGCAGATTAATTGGAAATAAAGGATACATTGACTCGAGATACAGACGCAGTAACGATCCATCAGAAACTATTGAATCATCGCCTAAAAACTTGCATTCTATTCGGATAGGGATAGCCAGAGACAAGTTAATAAATTAAGCTTAAAAAACCTGACTAGAGACTTGTACGTCGATGACGTGAATGATGAATGTTAGACAATGTATATTAGTGGCATTAAGCAAGGGTACAGGTGATCTCTGACAGCATTTAAACCTTGTTAAACCACCAGACCTGTCTCGACTTGTCAAAGTGCAAGCAAAAAGTCATATTCAAATTAAGGTAAGGTCATCGACTGTGATCAGAAAATTAAATATCATTTCAATATACCAGAAATTATTTGTAAAAACTAATGGCAATAAACTAATAATACCGGCAATAAAATTCTTGAAAATGAATTCAGTATATTATTTGATGCAAAAGAAGAAATTATTTTGATAATCCAGTTAGAATCCAGTACCATTATACAAAAATAGAATGCATAAAAATAAGGTTTAACTGTGCTGATTGATACAGATTCGAACTGATTATTATAAAAATGACTTTTAAAGATCATCGATTCACTAAAAACGAAAAAAGTCAAGACACTAACGAGAACATACGTAGAAGGGTGTCGGTAATGTCGTCATATTATTTTAAATGATTTTAAAGCAAAATATGGGATACTTTGGCAACAATGTTAGTAAGTTATCGCCCTTTACAAATAAGAAAAAATAAAAACGAAACGTAAGGTAGGCGAAGTTGACTCAACTGATAGGCACAATGAACTTCCCCGAACTAATACACTTTGTAATTCTGAAAGTCCAAGTATAGTACACTCGCTGAATCACGCTTTATTGATCCGAGACTAAAAGCTTGTTGCATAAATGAGTTTAAATTTGAAATATTGCCCCATAACTTAACGCCATAATATGACGACGATTTAAAATTTAATGTCGATGCGAGCAAAACAAACATTAGATAATGATTGCGCATGACATCACTTCTCAGCTGTTCGCTGCCAAGTTGAAGGCTGGTCACCGCATAAATAATATAGGTGTGCAACATTTCCAACAAGTCATATTTAATTACCTCACTAAACAAAAATGTCTGCTCGAAGACAGACATTTTTCGTAAAACCATAATATATGCTAAACCAAACATGTCGAACATACCTAAATTTAATCTTGATTTAAATGATCACACGGAATATGTTCGGAGAGAATATAATTATGCAATAAATAAAAATCTGAGTAGGTAAGATTTCGATGCAAAATAAGCCATAAATCTTTTCAACACTGTCGATAAGCTAAAAGCACATAGCTTTATCAGAGGTTAAACGGATAAATCATATTTTTTTAATTCACGTGCAATACGCTAAGAGTAAAGTTAAACACGGGCATACTTCGCTTGCAATTGATGTGACCGAAAGTGCTAATTTGCCGATTTCAAAATTTGCAAATATGCATTCGCCCACCCAAAAATTAACGGAATGGTGCAAACATTTGTACAGGTGCACGTGGTCTTCCAGCGTGTGCAATTATTTCTTTTAATGCTCTTGAAATATAGTTAAATGGTCTGGTAGTATACCAGTCAAATTATTTCAACTTTGAACTCTATTAAACTAATTCTTATTGTATCTGGAACTGCTATAAAATAAGAGCTATTTGAAAGTAATTTGCTTCTTAAAAATAAGCCTTAAATTAGCTTAGTAACACTTAATATAACGCCACATAAGCATGCAACGCAATAATCGCTCGATATAGATAGCTTATCAAATGTCAACCAATTTGTTCTGGATGTTAGTAGGACGACCGAGTCAAATGATACCTACACGGAGAGCGTTTATCAGCCGTGCACAGTGCACAGGTTGAGTTAAACAGCGATACCCAGAATTGCATTACTATGTCAGTAGGGTTCTCTGGCTTTAAGAGATGAACCACAAAACAATAAGAACTCAACGACATTATTTTAGGATTTTGAGTTATGTTTTCCAAAATGATTTGGGCACATTTTTTTTTTAGTTGAGTACGTCACTGATATCACAAAATTAATTTTGACCGGTTTGATTTTACTACAAAGATTTACCTAAGACATTTGCGGGCCAAAATAAACTGATCTTAAGTAAATTTTTAATTAGGTACTTAAACATTACTAAATGTTTAAGTAAATTCAAGATCTAAGTAAATATCTGGTATTCGGCGATAAATAAGACACCAAGCGTTTCGAAACAAAGTTCAAGACTTATTTCAAAAAAATAAAAAAGAGCATAAAATGTCTAAATACCACTTCAATGTGTGAAGTGGACATTTCAATATTTATTTTTATTGGTGCTTGTAATTTTTTTTGTAGTAGATAATGACCGCCCAGAAGATGGTAAGCAACACGCCTGCCCCATAACAGTGTTCAAACCCCTACCTAGCAATGAATTGCGCTCGTCACCCAGAGACATGATATATTTCTATAGCTTGTAATTTCTCTGGAAACATTGCCCTTCAAACGAGACAGTGACGTTTGCACATTCCGGCTTGGCAGTAGAATAACTGGCAAAGGCGTGGTATTTCCCCAGACGAACAATGCAAAGTCATATCACTACAAAAGTAATTCGCACAGTCAGATCAAAAAAAAACAGAAGTACTTAAGTGACTCAAATATTCTGAGTCAAATTACGGGTCGGGACCCTACTACGGAATACGCTAAACGAACTTGACCGAAATTCCGCAAGATAAGACAAAGGCTATTTTGACATTATCTCGCGTGCAAGTTGTAAACATAGTAGTGGATGTGTATAGGGGTCAAAAACATAAAGAATTATAGCCAAAAAGATACTGCAAATATTTTTCGATAACGAGTATTGATATGAGAGGGTTTTAACGTGATAAAAGTGACAAAACAAGCAATTCGTCTGACTGATGGTGAGACGCTCAATATAAGAACATCTTGTTAAGGAATATCAATCTAGTATATGTATGAAAAAAAATAACAAAATGTTGATCGACACTTTTTATAAGTAAAGCTATAAAACTTACCTATACTACAGAAGCCAGATACCAGGGTTGGCACGATTAAATCATTTTGATTTAAATCATGATTTAAATCACGATTTAAATCAAATGATTTTTTCAATAAAAATCAATGATTTAATCAAAAATGTTTAATTTCACTTTCTTTCACAGAAATCAACATAAAAAAACAGATTTAGAAATTATAATTAAGTTAAAGACTAGGGTCGTTTAAATCTGATAATGTTCCCAAATCCCATCTCTTTGGCGAGGCATTTTATTTATAATAAATTGGTTACGCACGCACCAGAGCACAGCAATAACAAAAGTAAACTAAGCTGAAGGAATGAAGTAAGATCGTAATAGCAAGCGAAATATACAAAACACTGCGCGGGGATGTCCCTTTTGCTTGACATTGACATGTCAGAGGGCGCGTTCCGTTTTGCGCAGAAATATAGTTAAATTGAATAATAAAATGAAAAAATCAAAAAAATCGTGATTAATTAAGATTTTTTCAAAAAATCGTGCTTTATTCGATTTTTTTTAAAAATCATGATTTTTTCCAACCCTGCCAGATACAATACTTAAATAATTTAAAAAATAGTTAGTATTCGTAAGAAATAAAGACTGAATACTGTGACTTTAAAACAATATCTCTATAGAAAACTTCTGCAAAAGAAAGCTAGTCAACTACATAACGGGAAGACTATTATACAAAAGATCTTTTCAAATGTTAATACTCATGAGCACAACAATGTATACGACATGACCAATGCCTTGTCTCATTTGCGTTAAGTACTTCATAATTAGTTTGCTATGCTGTAAGGTAGTCAAGTACTATTCAAAAACTTATTACTCGTAGTAAATATCAGTAGAAAGAATCTTTGGTTTAAAATCTATTAGACTTTAAAATTATTTTTTTCAACTTCAACTCTTGGTTTATGGCTTCTATTGTGGTTTAGCCTTACAATTCCGGCAACGTCACGAATAAAGATAGACCGTCAAACCAGGATTTTGGTGTAGATATTTTGGGTGGTGAATTTTATACAGTTTTTTTTTTTACCCTTGATGTAAAAACGTCGGTGTTTAATATATATTTAACGTGTATGTCTGTATGTATGTGTGTGTGTGTGTCAGTCTGTGACATCGTAACTACCGAACGGATGAAACGATTTTGATTTTCTTTTTTGGCTTGAAAGGTATATAAGTCGGGAGTGTTCTTATCGAAATCGGTTCAGCCGTTTCAAAGTTATCAGCTCTTTTGTTAACCGCAGTAGGGATTTTACGTATAATAAGTATTTGCTTTAGATTCAACTATGTAAGCTAAAATTACTTACTGGCAAAGGTGTGTAGAAAAAATCGTACATTTAAAACCTATCCTACTATAATATTATAAACGCAAAAGTTTGTAAGTATGAATGGATGGATGTTCGTTACTCTTTCACGTAAAAACTACTGAAGTGATTTGGATGAATTTTGGCCCATAGATAGATAATGATCTGGAATAACACATAGGCTAGTTTTTATCCCGGTAAAATAACAAGATCGGGAACTACGCGGGTGAAACCGCGGGGCGCGGCTAGTTAGTTAATAATGATCGTGTTATTGATGACAATTGACAATCACTTATTGAATCCAATAACTCTTGACCCCGTGTCCGCCGCGACTATTGGTACGAGTATAATGGAGTACTAATTAACTTTAGTGAGGATACAGTGACGACATCCGTTTATGCAAAACACGTTCGGGCGATACCAAATTGCATTTAGGATTCTAAAAACTACGAAGAATCGTTCGTAATGAACCTTAATTGACTCGCAGAACTAGGTAGGTATGGATACGATTGCAGACAGGACATAATAACTTTTTAGATCTAACCTGCTGTTAATTTAAAATCTAAATTTGAGATTACGATTGAGCGTAATTTGTATGAAGCCATTTTTTGCTTTGAATGCTTGTACATTGAATGTTTCTAGCATTCTTTTTTATTTTTTGTTTTTTAGATTGATTATAATTTTAACTGTGTATTGAATTTAATTTAATAGGAATTGTGGAACTTTTCTACTTACAAATACAGTTAGTTGAAGTGGACGAATTGTATACGAATAACTTATTTTTTTAATATATAATGAATATATACATTTTGATAATGGTGATATATTTGTATAATATAGAATAATCAAGACATGGTAATAGCCTGATGGTAAGCAGCAAGCCTGCCCATATGCCCATAATAGCACAATACTACACAGTAGATATTTGAAAAAGACGAATCAAATCAATGTCTAGCACTGCGCTCGTCGTAAAAAATTATGATTTATCTCTTTGCCCTACAATTTCTCAAGAATCCTATCCTTTCAAAACGCGACACAGTAATGTTTGCACATTACTACTTGCCGGTAAAATAACTGGTAAAGCTGTGGTACTCCCCCAAGCGGACTTTACAGAGCCCTATTACCAAGTATGAGATCATGCACTAAAGTTTAGTGACTAAACAAAGTGACGTGCTAAAATAACAAAACATAATTAACTTTGTCCACCATTATAGACTAGCATTTAAAAAAGGACATTTTGAAAGTAGATAACATCTCGAGACCCAAAACGATAAAACAAGAAGAATGACTATTACTGCAGTGGAACTTTACGAGTAGCTGTTATGACAAAGATAACCGTTAAATAAATGCGAACATAGGATAGGTATTGCATAATGCATGTTTGTAAGTAGGTATGTATGTAATAAAAAAAAAAAAAAAAGTATTGTGCAACGCGGTTTCCTCAGACCTTAATTAAGATTTTGACTACAATAGGAATCATCGCACTGATATTACAAAATGTCAATGTTTGGATGTTTCAATCCAGATAAGCTATTTTCCTATGCGGACTCTGCAAAGAGTCCAAGTATTAGTACCATGAATGAGTAGGTACTTAATACCTATTTGAAACAAAAAAAGATTTTATTAAAATCAACTAAGGCGTACTTATTATATGTAAACTCCGCCACTGCTCCGGCGCTACGTCGCTACATTTAGCATGTCGGTGAGTCGAACTAATAAGAACCCCTCCCTACCAAGAAGTACTCAAAGTGGCTAAATATGTTTTCACTTCAAAAAGAGATTCCGATCAATGAGACGTTCTCAGAATAACTGTCTCAAATAGGAGAAAACATAATATTATGTCAAATTATTGACAATGACATAAAACATGCTTGTCATACTTATTTAACAAAAACAAAATGAAACATTGGCGCGACCTTTGGAAAAATTCAGAATTATTTTGACAGGTGTTTTTGCAGTCTATAAACACCTCAACGAGAATGTCCTTTTTGAACTCTGCTGCTAAACCAAATATAATATCCAAAAGTCTAGACACATCAAGAGGAAGCAGTCTTTCCGGCAATTAAGCTCAAGTTTTTCGCAGTGATTTTTTTTTTTATTCAACCACAGGACCGTAACTATAAAACCGGCGCTCTCCCGACCGTGCCTCGTAAATAGAAGGGACGATGCCCTTTAGTATAAATAGTAGTGTGAATAAGTTTAGTTCCTGGGGCTGCTCGTCGGATTATGTCGACGACTCGTTTATGCGCTCGCCCACGCTAGCGCAGCCTGCAGGCTTGACTTGCAGAAATATGTATAAAATTATTATATCTATGATTTCACGGGTACACTCCTTAATATAAGTTAGTGACAGAGCTAGAACAGAATGTGTATACAAAAGAACAAAAAAAGTTAATGCTGTAGGTGTAGGTAGATTAGTTATATTTTATTAAATTTGATGATGCTATCTAAATGGGTGCGACTTTTTGCAGAATCCGCCTAGGGAAATAAGAGATCGTTTTTGCCTGTTATGTTCACAGAAAATCCAACAAAAGTCTAAAAATTGTATAGCATAACCAGCCCACTGCTGAAACTTCTTGCAAGGAGAGAGTAAAGGCCATAATCCATCACACTGGCCCAGTGGGGGTTGGTGAATCACTATCATTAAAAATTGTATAGCATCGATGTTATTTTCGTTTACTCCAAAACGTCGTTGTTTGTGACTTTTTTTTTTTTAAATTGAAATTTTGTTTTGCCTCCCTATTGTTCATGTATATCACCCACAATAACTATTACTACATATCTCCGTATTGTGTATCCCGTGAATGTAACGGGATCAGAAACTACGCAGGCGAAACCGCGCGGTGGTAGTTACTCGGTAAAAAGCTTTGAACTATCCTATCCTTTCTGCAATAATGCTGAAAATAGTACATCTTTATGAGTATAGATAGGAAGCACACTCAAGAGTTTTATGGGCCAATAAATCCGTTTAAGGTTTTGGTTAAGACGACGTTTGAAGACATTAATGACAGACGTGAAAGGGACAAGACGATCTACGGCATATCTTAAGGCAGATAATGAGCACATGAACCTCAGCGCCGTGGAGATGTGAACGCCCTTCTGACAATGGCGACCATGGCATGGTCAGGTCTTGGCACGCGACCATCAAAGTCACGGGTGGACGACCACATTAGAAATGCATATGCCATACGCCACACCGCACGCCTCTATCGAAGCCCTTTTAATTGGCTAGCTAGGCTTTAATCGGTAACACGATCAGTTAAATGTAATTGGAAGAACTCTGCAGAAAAGTCACGCGATTTGATTGCTAAATAGGGTCTTTTTTCTCTGAAAATGTTGGATGGTTTTCTCTGAAAATGTTGGATGTTGGATGGTTTTACTATGATTATTTCAGAATGCAATTTTTCTACACATAATTAAAATATAATTATTAATTTCTTTACCGAAATATACGAGTCCAGTAGCATAATGGCGAAGTGGCATGATCTGGGCTGAACTAATGGCCTGAAAAATATGCTTTCTTCAAACGTAACTCTCAAATAGTGGAATAATTATTTTAATCGCTACAGTTTCAAAGGTAATTAGATATCAATTTCTTTGGTTTTCTTTGTTACAATATCATTATCTAGTTAACCCAACAGCTACCCAATACGAAGACCATGCAATATTTGTAACATACATCATCATAAGATGGCGTACGCATTATAATAATAAAACGTATAAATTGGTTCAGTTCCGTAATAAATGTAGTGCACGTCAAATTAACGCGAAGCGTGAAGGACTATTTTCTTATCTGTGGTGAAGGGTCGTTCCGCAATTAGCTAACCGTATATTATATGAAGTAGACCCTAAACGGACACGTGCAGGATGCGGCTGGTTTAACACAGAACGCTTTCGTCCTTCGGAAGGACGACGAAGGGACAATTAAGAGTGCGCCTAAAGCCAGGAAAAAACCAGTTTTCACCCGCGCGACGCGTTTCTTAATGCGATATACATAAAGTCGAGAATAGCATGACACAGTTTGGAGGAAAAATCAATATTTAATCAGAAGTCCATTTTTGACCAAGTTTTATTTAATTACTCAATAACTAAACATAAATTTAAAAAAGTGTTCGGTTACTTTACTAGAACGTACAAATGGAAATTTTATTACCAAAAAATAATGTGGGGTCATCGCTGATAATTTCGAGTACTCGAATTAAAACGGGTTTTTTCGGTGTCATTTTTATTTTTTTATTGTAAAAAAACTCTGATCTATTTTTAAAATTCTATTCGGTTATTGTGCTTCTTCTTGATTGTACCCACACGTCAATATTTTTTTTGTCTTAGTTTTTAGTTTCTTACCTTCAGTGAGCGGCGTCGAAAATGTCCTTTTTTCGTTTTCTGGCTTTAGGCGCCCCCTTAAGTCAAATCAGTGCCACGACAGAGACTTACATATACATGGAACTTTCACTGAAAATATTCTAAGAAAACTAATAAATAATACAAGAAAATTAAGTAACGAAAATTTCCACTAATACAAAAGCTTGATTTTTCTAGTCGTCTCACGTTATTGGTAGATATTTTTAGGACATCGCTTAGTTACCTCGGCCATTCCGAATGGATGGTATCTATGGTAGAGTCGGAAGTAAGGAACTACAACATAGCAAAAGACATGAAATGTCGAAAAAGTGGAGCGCCACACTCGTCCTGTGACATGTGTACCTAGGCGTCCCCCCTGTCGCGTGATCTTCTTTTCGCTTACATTGAAGCGAGCAACGTGGGCTAGTACGAGGTATTCAAGAAGAAAACGACACGGACAACCCTCGCACAGGCATCGCGAAGGGGCTAACCCAACGGGTTATTTTGACTAAAATTAACATTTTCATTAGTATAAAGATCCGCCTTCAAATCCCAAACTCTGTAAAATACCATTTCATTTATCAATTTACCAGAGTTGCGTCCAAAGCCAGCGAGTGGCCCTTCTAATCTCCCGTTAATGACAGACAAAGCTATCCGAGGAATCTCCCCATTGGAATTGCAATTAACTCGGTACCTATTTAATTAGATTTATTTATAGAGTACTTTCTACTCGATGCGATGGCGTGCTGAAGCAGCGAACCGTGAAAATATGAATTACAAATCAGACTAGTGTAACAAGGGCCATGATTTTAGTCGCATTTTTAATTTTGCTAGGAAAAACAACGTCTGAGGTTTAATAGCCCGTAGGGACGTTAACCTTGGCTCGTAGTTACCGGAGCCAACTAAGTACAAAAGTTAAACAACGAGGGAGCCACTACCATAATTTCTAGGAAATTCAGCATGCTTCTCTGTTGGATAAGTTTTAGTTCGTTTGTTTGGCAGACTTATGTGAATAAGTTGGTTGCGGTTGCGCAACTTCACGGAAAGCTAGCCCATTAGAGCACGTAATCAGAGATTCTTTGTAATTAGAGCCCGAACACTTCTTCAGTGAAATAATTTGTGATTTCCTTTAGGAAAGTCTATTGTTCAACAAAAAAAAGATCTATTTGTTTAAGATTTAATGGTTAGCAATAGGATTGGAATTATCGGAAATAGATCTAATGGTTTCGATGAATAAAAAAATTGTCTTTCTTACATATTTCGTATCTTTTCAATCCCAAACAGGAAAAAAATATCAATTACTGAGTGTGTTTTTTCTGATGAATACAATTTATGTGTTTTAAAGTCGATAGTGAATCCTGATCCTGAAGCGACAAGCAGGCGGTTAACATCAGACAATGGCGTGTCGCTAAAACAAAAACCTACGAATGATTGAAAAATCGTGTTCAATTTGAAGGGAGAAAGAATTTTACTTTTACGACTACACATTTCCATCTGACTTGAAAATTAAATTGCATAAAGCAGTAACAAACCAACGGGCTAACTTCACTAAGCTTACTATCGACTATCGAGCGAACGACTAGCTGTTATGTTATTCAGTTCATGGTAATATGTGTAATTTCCTATTCAATATTAGGAAGCCAAAAACGGTAAACCTGCAAGCGGCAGACGTTTAGCATTTCTACTTTGGGACATTGGGACGCTAACATTTGCGGACACAAATGTTTCCACAAAGCTACATAATTTATCGATAGCTCAATATGTAAGATCCTATGCACGGTCTGCGTTATACGTTAGTTAGTTCAGACTGGTAGGTAGGTAAGTTACGGCTGGTCTAGTCGGCGCCTGCCGATCCGGAGACCCCGGGTTCAAAACCGCAGGCACCACCGTCTTTTCATGTGCGTAATGCCGCTAACTTAAAAGGGTGAAGGAAAACATTGTGAGGAAACCGACATGTACCTATAATCTTTCAAAGTCATGCGTCACCCTTATGGCCTTGACTGTCTCCTTGCGAGTGAAGGCCCCCGAGTCCCAGCAGTGGGAACAATTACTTAGTGGGCTGTTTATGCAGACTGGTAGGGCACTGTACCTTCTGTGCTAACACACTTGATAGGTAGAAGCCACCACCTGAGGCGCCCTTGTACTAGTCGTCGTACGAAATGTACTACACGTTAGGTAAGCACACGAATGAGGACGAACTATGTATATGAAATGCTTTCAGGTAAGCTCTACGTATGTTAGTATAATAACTAGATTAGATTACTTATTAAGTTTTTAGGTTGGTAGGGTAGTACGCTTCTGCGTTAGCCTTTATATATAGAAACTGAATCAATAAGTCCCTTCATAAAAAACAGCATCACACACTTATTGTTCTATTCTACCTGCGAAATATAAATCATGACTCTGCTAAACATTTAACAGCAATTTCCAACGAACATTTTGTTATTCCAAGATTGGTTTTTGATTGCTTTTCTAATTAATTACCTTCTAGAAACACAAGACTCATTAACGCAACTACAAATTGCGTTTTCAGATTTCGTCCTTCCACCGCAACGAGACTTTAAACTTTTAATACAATGCACTAAGACTCAAATCGAGAACAACATTTTGTAGTAAAGAGAATGCATTTTGCGGTAGAATTTTATTCAGCGAAATTAGTGCTAAATTGAAATAGAACTAAGATTGAATTACAAGCTACCGGTTGAAATCTCGGCGGCCATGACAGCTCAGACATGCTGTAATTATGGGAAGTAAGAAAATAGTTTTTGGACCATCATTATGCTCTATTAGCGGTAGCAGACAAAAAGACAATGAGGTTAGTATATTGACTTCAGTTCTCGCCTCGCGATGTCTTTTTTTTGTCAGGTGATTATTAGTTTTATTAATTTGGAAGTGGTCTGGTTGGTACCGTGTTACGTATTACTAGTTCGTGTTCAGTGTGCTTAATAAATTTAAGATGTCATACACAATGAATTATTAGACAGATAGGTAGATAGATGGTCTTTATTACAATAAAGTCAAAAACAAAAACGCTTTTATTTATTTACAGATGGTACGAATCCTACTAATGTTATGAAGTAATGTCAACGTATGAATTATTGGGTGTTTGTTGCTCAATCACGTCGTAACGTATGGACGGATCGGGCTGAAATTTGGAATACAGGTAGATTATGGTCTAAAAAATCTAATATCACATTTTTATACAATAAAGGTTAGGCTAGCGTTTGATCACGAATCGACTGATTGCTGACGGCTGTAACAAAAATAAGCGAATGAAAACCTTGATTCATCATCATCATCATCAGCCCGTGTTCGTCCACTGCTGGACATAGGCCTCTCCTATATTTCGCCACTCAGCCCGATCCTCAGTTTTGCGTTTCCAACCGCCACCAGCCGTCTTTCGTATATCGTCACTCCATCTAGTCTCAGGGCGTCCTACACTACGTTTACCGATTCGCGGTCTCCACTCCAGAACCCGTCTACCCCAACGGTTATCGGGTCTGCGACAGATGTGACCGGCCCATTGCCACTTCAGTCTGCTAATACCTTGATTAGCTAGTATTAAATGCTGCATTCGGCTAATAAATCCATATTTTCTAGGTCACCGTTCATCATTTTCAACCGCACAGTTGCTTAGTAACAGACGTGGGTAGACAAACACCGACCGATTGACGTTTAAAAAAAATACGACTTACGGCTACAGCTTAACCAGCCTGTGTATCTTCCCTAAAAACTTTTAGGAAATTAATTTAATAGTAACACCAATAGTAGGGATACTTACTTAATACATATTTTTAAGGAACTTTGCGTTCCTTTTTTTGAGATAATAAAACATAAGCAGGCCACTAAATGTTCCTGCCTACTACTGGGAGTCAGGGGTCTTCTTTCGCAAAGAGAGAGTCAAGGACTGCAATGAATGATGACCACGCGTGAAAGTCAAGATCGTAGCTCATCTTGAATGCACTGCTGGCCAGGATTTGCATAACAAGGCCCGTGTGTTGCTATAATGCGAATAATATACCTACCTATACGTGATTTAATTTTGTCTGAAAAAAAAATACAAAAACCGACATACTTAATTTTAAAATTAAACTCGGACACTACAACATTTAGAAACATCGTAGTAAAATAGTTTTTTTTTTTCTTAAAAAAAATCTACTATTGTGTCGTCCAGATAAAGGATAAGATTTGCTTACAAATATTAGTTTATCGTTGATATTTCAAAAACCACTACGCCGATTTCGATAAAATTTATACAGGTTTACTTCTGAACTACGATCCACCAAACAAAAAAAAGCCATCAAAATCTATTCACAAATGGTGGTCAATATCGCGTAACATACATTAAAAAAACATACAACCAAATTGAGACCCTGCTCATTTTTTGAAGTCAGTTAAAACTAATCTCAAAATAATGTGAGTCATTTATTTTAATTGTCTTTAAAAGTGATGACAATGTGGGTAATTCCAAAAATGATTACCGCGGCATTACTATTTCAAACAATTTTCCGCATCATTGTTTTATTGAATAGGCAAGTGTTAGGATGTTTTAAAAATAAATTGTGTTCCAAATAACAAAAGCACAAGCGTGTTTTGTCTATGTCATTATTAAAGTTCGAGGGCCAGTGACTGTAGTAAGTTATCGTCTCAAAAAAAACTGAGAAAACGAGGGTAGTCAGATTTGTTAGTCTGTGATTAGAAACATTGTCTGCTCTTCCCCCATTCGTCAGTTTACTCGTGAACACTGAACATGTTACATGCAACTGCATCGAAATATTGGGGGCTCGTTCCATTATTAACTCACGGAATACATCCCGTCATTTAATAGCACTATTGTGATAATTGCACTGCATAGAGTCAAATTCAGAACAATACCTTTTTCCAACTGACTAGCTATAGATCTTTAAAACATACATTTTTACTATGCTTTTTGTAAGAGAAACTTTACTGTACAATATTACTCTAAAACTCAATATGAATAGGACCCTGTTCCAGTGCATTGAACCCCACCCACTGCACTTCCTATTCCTAATGGGAAAGTTACATCATAATAAACGTAAATAAGATAAAGTAGTAAATTGATATGATGTAGGTTTGTCTCACTGGTTACACTAATATTAAGAACGTGTCACTTTGTAGAATGGATGTAGGAGTGTTTGTTTGTTGCCGTTTCAAAAAGTACTGAACTGATTTAGATTGGGTATACATAGCAGCAGCAACATGGGTCTACAATATCATTGTTATCGCGGGTCGAACCTTGACTCGATTGGCACAGGACCAAGGAAAATGGCATGCAAAAAGAGAGGCCTATTATACACAGCAGTGGGGTAAGAAAGGCCGTGGATGATGATGGTACATAGCAGTTCTGAAAATATTCTTTGTAATTTATACTTTACTGACACAAAAATAAACTCACAAAATAATATGAACTAAACGCATGAGTAAATTAAACAACGACAAAGGCAAATACACAAAAGACTAATGTCGACCAAAATTATATTCCACCGAGATCGGACCATCCTAAAACTGGATCTCAAGCTTGCGGCGTTTTCACGCCCCAAGGAGATATTTAAGGCCTAGAATTGACGAGAACGGGATCTTGACCCTTTTCTTTACAAGAATCCTACCGAACAACAGCCCATACCAACATTACGCTGGGTCTACACCGAAACTTGCAAAGAGTGTACCAGCAACAACACACGAGACACTAGCGAAGTTGCGCTCACGCTTCATACAGAAGCCAAAGATAAAAAGTTGAAGTTACCCCCTTTCTTTCAGAAGTCGACCCAAAGCACTGACAGAAGCTTATGCCTTTGAAGCCCATGGATTCGTCGTTTCTACTGCAAAGTGGACGAACTCTTAGACAGACTTCAATCTTCTTGCCACTCGCCTTCCGTACCCGCACTTGCAACCCTCGGGGTCGGGAGGATGTCAGAACGCAAAATACTGACTCCACTGACGCATATGTCAGTGTCAAATGAAGTGACCACTGGGTCAAGGAATTAAAATGAGCTGTCCGTTCCGAAATTCCGTTCCAAATTCCGTTGACTGTTTTCCCTCGGAGTGGAAGAAAGAAGAAACCACGGTCCTTGAGGGCGCACGGGATGTCGTCCGGTCAATAAGCTATAATAAATTACAAACGCGTTAAAAATAACACCGCCGCCGTAGCACTAGCACCGCCCTGCGTTATTACCCGCGTATTGGGAATTTCGGGGTTTCCTTATCTTTCCAGGCATGAAAAGTAAATCAATATCTGTTATTTTCAGACTATTGTCTGTGTTCCGAATTTCTACCCAATCCGTTCAGTCATTTCGACGTGATTGAGCAACAAGCATCCAAAATTTGACATTCCTAATTTTAGTAGGATTAGTAGAGAGAAAAATTGCATTAGATGATAAATGATTTATCCTAATTTTAATGCTTTCACCATTATGAAGTTGTAGGTTTGAACCCCAACTGCAACTCTATGTATTTTTCTATGTGCAGTTGTAACAGTTTGTCATAACCACGGTTAAGAAAAACGTCAGTGAGGAAACCAATATTTTTGAAAGCCTTGATTCTGTTCTTGAAAAGCCCGAGTCCCAACATTGGGAACATAGAGTGAACAGTTTATGCTATACTGAAGTCAATATAATACATAATATTTTGTTAAAGATATTGCTCTTTTTTTGTATTACAGATTCAGATAAAAACACAAAGAGATTGAAAAAAGAGGCGAATACACAGACAGAGAAAGAGTCATCAATGATTAGGAAGAAATAGTTATGCTTCATTGATACACCAAAACAAAAAGAGTTAAACTTTAAAAGTAGTGCGACAAGTTGAAAGGATACTGTAAAAGGGCTCTCTCCCAGGCAATTTTAGCCGAGGATAACTGTATTGTAGAATAGATCATTCAACACAGACAAAGTAGGGACAGACTTTATTCTATAAACTCTTCCCACAGCCTACTACTTAACAAGTAGTTTCGCACAGCGAGCCTAGCCGAGCATGACTAGCCGAGTAGGTGGGGCCACGGATACACCGAGACGACTTTAGGTGCCTTCCCACACAAGCTTTTTTATTATTATTTAAAAAGGCCAGCCAAGGTTATTAAAAGGATATCCATTTGGCCAGCTCTTTGTTGCCTTGTACTCGTTCCTACCTTATGTGTGTTAGTCAAATTGGATTTTAATAGTGTTCCATATTACGTCCATTATCATTATTAAAAACAGTTTTTTTAATGTTTTAGCAAAGGTATTATAGCTGAGGGACTGAGGGTATCCAGTATCCAGTATCCATCTAAAGTTGTTCCAGACTATAATGAAACTATGTTCCAAGTTTTGAATTGATATGTCATCAATCACATTTTGGCATGATTGAGAAACAAACATCCACACATTCACATCTATACTAATATTATAAAGCTGAAGAGTTTGTTTGTTTGTTTGTTTGAACGCTAGGATCTCAGAAACTACTGGACCGATATGAAAGATTCTTTTTCTGTTGGATAGTCCATTTATCGAGGAAGGCTATAGGCTATATAACATTACGCTACTATTAATAGATACGGAGTATGAATGAAGAATGTTACGAAAACGGGAAAAAATATTTCTCTTCGAGAGTTTTAGTACCGAGAATTTACATACTCTTTGGTCGCTGAAGTCTGTGACGGCACGTGTCTATATTTATTGAAGTTTGTGTCATTTGAGGTAATCAAATTTGTTCTACAACAATGCATTATTGCATATTTACGTTTTGTATTATCGAATTTAATATCTTTCTTTTCTATTTTGTGTACCTATTGTTGTTTATAATTCGTCCGTTGGTTTTTATACACTAACATAACTATTCATACAATCGAACTTTGGAAGTACTTAAAGTAAGAATCCTGCTGCCTCGATTTTACACTAAAGTGTTTTCCGACAATCCAGCGCAAAATTATCTGAAGAAGACTGATCACCTGAATAAAAAAATATACCTACTCCAATGAAGAACATTTAGAACATTAACGACACTCTATGTGTAATGTTTTAATTGTAATAAAATTGCGGTGATACCTATTACCGAATGGAAGCCATAAGAAAAAAGAAGAAGAAGACGAATACATTGTTTGCATAGGAATTTTCATATACAGCCATGATGTTAATATCCGAATAAATACATTATTTGTCGCAAACATCTTGACATTATTTGAGTTTAATGAATACTTTAGGAAATATCCGTAGTTTTAAAACAACTCTGCAACAGAATAATATACCACTTTATTGTGTTCACGTGGTCCAGTGATGTTTCTTAGCTTTGTCTTCCAGATGATGGTCCCCGAGGTGATGTAGGTAGGTACAGAGGCGGAACGCGGAACCGCAGCCATCTCTATCCGCAGTCGTGAGGGGAACCTTTCGCTCTCGACCATCTTGGCCAAGATGCTGGACAGTGATAGGCCGTGTGAGTTGGAGGAGCGAGAGCACGCCATGACCTCTCTCTCATCCAATGAGGCGAAAGTGCATACAGGAGCGATCCTAGAGGTGCATTTGACTCGGATCCTGTTTCCACTGGAGGGTTTGGGGTATCAGACGTTTAGGGCGGTCCGATACCGCACCTAGGGATATGATTTCCCGAGGACGTGACGCGTCGCTGGTTTCTGACGGGTCACTGGAACCAAATACTGCGGTTCGGACGCCTTCCGCAAGGTGTTCTCGCAAAAGGCGACGGCAATGGCTGAGTCGCGGTCGAGTACGATAGCGGTCCCAAGACTCTGCTGCCAACCAACGTCAGGAAAAACTTGCCGGGGTTTTCGTCGGTAGTGGTACCATATTCGTCCGTAACGTCGATCCCGACATATCCCACTATGTCAATGTGTGACCGTGCGTAATTGTTCGCCCACATAAAAAATGCGTATAATTTTCAACTACTTATCTAATAAAAGATCACGGCGAATAGAAAGTAGATGGCTGTCGGCCGCCGCTTGCTCTACGAGATATCATTTGCTTCCTTCCCGAGGACTTCCCACATTGACGAGGCGGGGGTCCAGTAGTAGCCGTGGCCTGGTCAGTCACAGTGAAGCTAAGAGAAATCCGCAGTAGGACTGCTCACCAGGGCTATGGGCTCCTAGCCTTGCGGTCCAAGCGACGCAGTCAGGAGGGAGTTGCGCGGCGCAGACGGTGCCGGCGTGACTGTGACGTGCCGTGATGCTTGGTGGTAGGCACTGTGGCTGTAGAGGGGAGACCTTGGCTAGAGAAGAATACCAGTATTACGGTGTGCCGTTCTCCCTGCCCACTGCAGTATGATGGCGGATTCGGTGGGGCTGTAGGGGAAGATTAGTGCCGGTATATCGGTGAGCTGCTGTTCCCGTCTTCTTCATCTGGATGGTGATAGGTGATGAGGTCGATCATTTGGCCCGCTGCGGGAGACCAAAGGTGTCCAGACGTGAGGACGTCTAGCTCCCACGGTTGGTCACCGGTGATCACGGCGTGCATTTTTCCGCGGCGGGTTCGCAAAAGAGTGCGAGAGCATTCATGTGTTCGCGCCGTGTGTGGCAAAAGTGAAATATTCGGAGGTTTTAGTTGGTAGGGCACCACTCATGGTGTTGAATCCGACACAAATCGACCATTCCCTAAAGCGGAAGGCTATGTTTTGCATTTGCTTTTTAATTCCAAAATTGTAATACAATTTCCCGTTAAGGACTACGTTTACTGTAATTATTATTATTATTAAAACACAGGGGCAATCATTTAAGCACCAAGGAATCGATTCACGCTGAGACTGATTTTCATAGGACAACTTGATATATTATGTTGCGCTATCAAGAGTATCAGGTTACAGAGAGATCACCAATTTGTTCTTCTATCGCAAGAAAAGAAAACTAAACATAATGCTTTAAAATACCTGTAAGTAATAAGTATACACATTTTCGTAGATCCCTGTACTTTTACCTAGCGTTCCTTTATTGTTTTTCTATTGTTCTCTAACTGATCATAGCTTTTTAAAGCAATGGATAGGGACTTTCCTCAATTAGACGCGGGTGAAACCGCGGGGCACAGCTAGTTTATAATATTAAGATAGATTTTACTAGGATAGAGAAAATATAGACATGATATATTTTCTCGCTTCACAAGCATCGTCAATTTAATGGATCTTATCCCAGTTGATAATCATTATAACTAGTAAAAAGGAAAAATTTAAAAAATGGAGAACAAACCTAATTCCAATTTTTTTTTAATAAATGCACTATTTATTTGCCTGATATATATCATGTTTAAAATTATTTTCAACATATTTTGTCACTAAGCTGGCAGCTGTATAATTAGAACAGGCTCCAAAACAGGAGGAGCTTTTTACTCAATGCAAACATATAGGCAATATTGGTTATTGGTATGTAGAACTAGGTCTAGTCGAAAGAACGGCGACCGCCGTTCCAGAGCCCTGGTTTGAATCCCATGTGCACCACTATCTTTTCGAAGTCACATGCTTAATGCCGCTACTTTAAAAAACGGTGATGGAAAATATCGTGAGGAAATAGATATGTACCTAGAATCTTTTTGAGGTCATGTGTCATCCGCCAACCCGCACTTGGCCAGCATGGTGGATTATGGGCTCTCCTTGGGACAGCAGTGTGAACATTTAGTGGGCTTCCTATGATGCAGAACTAAAAAAAACAACTAAGTACTTACTGCCATCTAGTATGTAGTCAGGAACTACATATTTTATTTTACTAAAAACATTATCATTAAACCCAACCAATGTTATACAAAATATATGGTAACACAAGTAGGTATGATTCGTTGGCGATGTGTCATAATAAAATTTTCATGTTCAAACTTGATATTGTCGGGTAAAGTTTGAAATCCTTACCTGACTGCACAGTGAAGAGGGGCATGTTTTTGAATAGTAAGAATGTCGAAGATAGAAAGTATTTTGATGTTGGTTTTTCAATTCTAACTAGACCAATTAAATAAATAAATAAATTGTCTTTGTATTTGTTGTTAAAAGAACATTTTGAAGCGGAAAGAGACATATACAGATGAGAGAGATGTGGTTCAAGCCTCTGTCTCAAGGCAGGTAAAGGTTCAAGACAGAGCATGTCAGAGAGTCAGAGGCCAGGACCCACTTTTGGTTATTGAGTCAAGTTAGTTAGGAACCAGCCACAGTGAAGAAAAACATTGCATATTCCAACTATATGTGTCAGTGCACATTGTTTACACAAGTTTTATCAAATATGATATATTTACTGTGACTATAAAGTGGTATAGTTTATGTGTGCATTATCTTGCATCAAACTACATTGAAATATTGGAGACTTGCTCCACCATATACCCACTGTATCCCACAATTAATGGGCACAATACAATACAAGTACAATGGGTTTGGTCACACTTTTACGTGCCATAAGTAGAATGTGTAAAGATTCTGATGTATAAAAGTTGGGTAACATTATTTGAAAAATGAATTCATTAATGAATTGATGAGTTGAAGTGTGCACCTGTTGTCATAGGGTTCAAAATGCATGGACACTAATGTTAGGCTTGATTGACAACAAGCATCAATACCTCCACGAGCACAGAATATTTACTATACCAGCTCTAAAGAAATACAAATAGGTACTGGATGAGCATTTAAAGAAAATATGTCACTTAATCTTACAAAATCTATGAATTAACATTAGTAATATATAGCAATACAGATTTTTGTTCCTTAACTGCTATTCCTGTATTTATATACTTAAATTTAAGATTTATAGTAGTACTCCTAGGAAATATTGAAATAATACAGATCACGGACAGGTTTAATGAGAGATATGTTGTTACTATTGCAGGTCGAACTTGGACTCGATTGGTACAGGAATAAGGCCATCGGCAACTTATCTTTGACTTTTAGAGTTGGTTAGTATTTCTTGGATATATCGACCTGAGAGTTATTTCATCTATCAATTAAACAAAACAAATGAAACATGTATGGTTGCTAGTTATCATTGTTAAATTATATACTTGAAATTGCTTCTTTTTTCTAGGGTTTTCTGTATTTTTATTTTTGTAATTTAATTTCAATAAAAATTTGACATTAGAACAATATCTTTATTTGTACATGTTCCAGTTAGAATCTAATTTGACCATCCCTATGGATACATTCGACAGACCAAAGTTTAGGCATTGAAAAACAGTTTTCCTTCTATTAATTTGTAAATTGTGAAATCCCTGAATAGATATGAATGGATAAGTGTTTAGTTTTTGATATTCTATCTATATGTAGAACAGAAATGAAACATATTGTTGTTAGTATTTTGTTCCAATTTCATGATAACAGATTAACATTTGTACTCTTGGATGTAGGTGAATGTATTGAAAATGTTATCAATTACAGAACAGACAACTAACCTTCATACTAAGATATAGTTGTCTCTATTGCAGTGATGAGTGAAGTGCAAGTCCACAAGACTAAGTAGTTGGTACTAACAGATTGGCAGAGATGAAATTTGAAAGTGTTTACTGACAATTTATTTGGGCACACACTAATCTACAAACAAAGCCATAGAAAACAAACTTCATATTTACACATTTCAATTACATAGTTTCATTTTAAATAGTTGTTCGTAAACTAAACAAGGTAGTTTAAAAAGTGAATTCATACCTTGGAAGGTAGTTGTCCAGTTGTTACCAGCTCTGCATGGTGTGAATCGGTCCCCTGTGCAGTCTGGCTTATAGTCAGCCTGCACCAGCACCGACTGTTTTCTGCTCACAGGACTGCACTGCTGCAGCAGCCGAGTCTTGTACGAAGGACTAATAAACATTTTCACAGTTCCACACAAATTGTTCAACAATATACGGAAGAGTCAGGACTAGAATGATTTACAAGTCAATCCAACATTGCTATCCAACGACACTGTTTACATCAGCGACCCGAGTCGGAGTAAACGGTCACAGAAGCGCTCTCATCGACCGCTCCGAACCATTTGACCACATTCGATATGCTTGACGGACCAAGAGACATTGTACACAGAACGAGAGATAACACTCAAAACAACTGTCCCTTCACACAATAGTTAAAAATTTATGTATATTATGTTACTATAACAATTAGAACTTCGAATTTACTGTTTTTATACCATTTTGTGTAAAATATAAGGCAAAAAATGGAAAAAATATGATATATTTGTAATTTGATAACTGTGGCATAAAAAGATTGGTGTTGCAATAAACAAAATAACAAATAGATTTGAAATAAACGGTTAGTTGGATTCACAAAAATCAAATAAAAATGAATGATTTTATGTAGTTTAATATAATAGTCCTTATAAATATGTACTTATATATCCTAGCAATATATAAGAAAAAAAAAAATATCGTGATATTTTACTATTTTCCATGATTGTCTTAGAGCAGGGGTCTGCAACGTTTTGGGAGCCATGGGCCACATGGTGAGAAAAATAGATAAAAGCAGTTCTAAAAGTTAAGTTTGTGATTAATTTGCACCCCATTTTTTTATGGGTAGAGCCTTTATTAACAAAACTAAAATACAATGAGAACTACACTACCCTACATACCTAACTTCTTACACTAAGCACACTTTAATTATTCATAGACCAATGAAGGTCTCCATAATTATAAATAAATATGTAATTGATTGGAAATCAAATAAAACTAATGGAAGTGAACGCTTCTTTTTGAAAATGCACACGCACGCTTCTTTTAATTCGATCTTTCGGTGATCTTTGAACCACCGAGTGTGCCAGAGCCAGAGAGAATCCGTCAGTTTTTGTTTTATACTGCTGTGTTTATTTTTCACTCAATTTCATTATTCATTCAATTTAAGTCGTTCCATTTTAATGTATTTCATTTATTCTCTCACGCCTATTCACAATTTCTTATCGTATCCCTTTCATACATAATTAAATTCTGTTAACTTTTTCATACTTACATTCGCAAGCAAATTTTCTTTGAAATTTGGCGAAACAACCAAAAACAATTGAGTTATGTACGGTAACTTTTAGCGTGGCTAACTCAATTGTTTTTGGTGTGCATGCTTATAGAAATAAAATATTTTGATGAAACTTATTTCTCATTTATCCTATTAATATGATCCAAAATAATATCACAGTCTAATAAATCATAGTAGTATTTTTTAATGATGATGACGAATGGAAAATCTCGAAATATT
The DNA here is from genome assembly GCA_963693475.1 of Ectropis crepuscularia. Classification (NCBI taxonomy): domain Eukaryota; kingdom Metazoa; phylum Arthropoda; class Insecta; order Lepidoptera; family Geometridae; genus Ectropis; species Ectropis crepuscularia. The sequence goes on along the minus strand of OY856339.1, from coordinate 29,004,051 downwards.
GATATTTTTCAACAATCTTATCTATACCTGACCTATCTCAATTTCGTACCTACCCACGATACCGTTCGTGCTGATATGCAAATTACCATTGGAGACGGTGAGACAACAAGGAAGTTTCCCGTTACTAAACAAAAATAATTGTGTTGTGTGGTTTTATGAAACCACGGTAAAAGTGAAACTTTTTTTCGCATTGTCGATATTCAATTAATCAATTACGAAAAAAACGATCTACCTATGTGAGTAATAAATAATTTAAGTAACTTAACGAGTAACGATATGGTGATATTGGCCTCGGCTGCTCTTTCGAATGCCTTTTCCTTTACCCCTACACCGCAGCCGACAGTCTCAGAGTACGAAAGTTTCACTTTAATGAAAAAAAACAATAACATATATGTTATCACCTCTATTTTGTTTACCGTGTATTTCACTATAGTATTATATTTAATACTGGGATTTGAGTTTATATATGTGTCATTTAGTGTAGAGGGCGCCGGTGGGATACCATTCACTTCTACCCGCCATCTCAAAAGAGTTTTAGAGGGGTTGGCGCTATAAGTAGATGGAGCTAAGCCGTTGAAGAGCATTCCTTTGTGAAATTTTGTATGGGAAAGATCGAACAGTTGTCAATGTAAATTCTTATATTTATTCAATTGGTTTACTTTTACTCAATTGATAATATCAGAAGTGCTATGAACACCACGCCTGGAAATCACAACGGTGATGAGAAATAATCGGAAAAGCAAGCGTCGCCCGCAGTTAGTTAAAAATGGTATTCTTGGATCAGTGGTTTCAGTAAGTGCGTAATGTACACGTGAGTAAGGAACAGTTTTATATTACGATTTACTTTGAAGAAACGATTTTAAAAATGGTTTTAACCTTGTTTTTGCATTTCAAATGAAATTTTTGCATATCACCGACAAGTTAAAACTATTAATTATTATCTCGTTAGGGGGTACTGTAAAAAACCTTCAATTCCGGGAACTGCAATCAGACCATTTCGTAGAATAAAACACCTTCGGTTTTTTTTAAGTTTGTGGATACTGTTTTATGAAACTTTATGAGAAGTAGCTTATTTTGTGGAAGAGTTGTTGCGAGGCACAGCAACCATAGATAAAAAGTGTAAATCAGTTGGATATTGGTTTAAATATCTTTCAGGGAAACTGTTTGAAAAAGGTCATGCATTTTAAAACATAATACAGTAATAGAAAGTGTTACATCTTTGATTTGAATTTGGTAACCGTAGTTGGGTTACAAAGTGGTTATATTCAGTGCAGTTATAAGATACCCTTATGGTTGAAATTAGAAAGATTTTAGTCAGATGATGCCGAGCTATGTACGTTACCAATGAATTGTTTGGTATTGTTTAAAAAAATGAGACCGTTTAATTCGCTATAAATATCACTTGGGAACGTTTAAAAAAAACTACATAGAAGGCCATAAATATGTGAGAAAAATATGAAACCTTGAATAGGTACGATTAGTAGACTTGGAGATATATGTAATTGAAAGTCAAACCCAATCGAGCAGTGCAATGGCTTTAGGATGTTGTCAGGTATTATGATTGATTGCTGATGAGTTAACGTTTGAATAACGTAGTGAAGTGCAATGGCTTCGATCCATTGACAAAGTAAGCGTTAGTGTGAAACCGTAATACCTTGGACATAAACTGACGTACCTAGTATCTGCCTAAGAGTGTAACTGCTAGAGAAAGCATTAAGAGTGAACATAATGAACTTTGACTTTGACTTTGACTATGACTTTAACGCCGCGTATCTAGAGTTACCAGGCGGCAGCTAGGGAAAGGTGTATGTTTGAGATTTATGGAGAATGTGGGTAATGTAGTGACGTACCTCGAGTTGCGACAATGAGACAGCGCAACTGCTTGGGAAAGCTATTCATTACTCATCTTAAGTGGATTTATGGAGAATGTGGTAATGTAATGACGTACCTTGAGTTGCGACAATGTGACAGCGCAACTGCTTGGGAAAGTTACTCAACTTAAGTGGATAATACTGGAAGAGTAAAATTAACTTTGATAAAATGAATAAATTGTGTATTTTGTTCACAGCAACTACACCAGACTGTGACACTGCCAAGGTTGGCAGCGTGCGCAGGAGGGCCGTGTTATCACCTCTATTTTGTTTACCGTGTATTTCACTATAGTATTATATTTAATACTGGGATTTGAGTTTATATATGTGTCATTTAGTGTAGAGGGCGCCGATGGGATACCATTCACTTCTACCCCCCATCTCAAAAGAGTTTTAGAGGGGTTGGCGCTATAAGTAGATGGAGCTAAGCCGTTGAAGAGCATTCCTTTGTGAAATTTCGTATGGGAAAGATCGAACAGTTGTCAATGTAAATTCTTATATTTATTCAATTGGTTTACTTTTACTCAATTGATAATATATATTTCATAAGAACATGAATAAATTAAACATAGGTAACGAAAAACGACTTGAATGTGTCATTACATGACGAATCTGTTAACATTTTAAAAACACTATCTAAATATCAAAAAGCCGCGTGGAGCATTCGCTGTTTGACTTCACAACTCTCGACGCGGTCGCACTGTAGGCTAGAAGCTTAGATAAAGAATACGTAGTATATGTAAACTTTTTGGTTAGAAAGGACTCACTAGAATCAGTTTTCGAACAGAGACACGAATTTCGTGCGAACGTGGTTTATGTATGTGGTATTACAACTCTTATCTCTTATCATATTTTACTGGTAATCATTTAAGCTAATGACGTGAAATTCATTTGGCTAAGCGCTTTTCGTCTTAGTTCAAGGTTCTCCGTATCGTCTCATTTGTACCTATATTAACATAATATAAACTCGTATTGGCGAACTCCCCCGCACTGATCGGATGCAACTTACACATTTACACTTTGCCGAGACTGCAATTTCAAAAGCACTTCAACAACAATATTTTCAAAGTGACATGAAAACTATCGCAAAAGGTCAACCAGCCTCTAGAAAACTTTTCCCCTTTGCTCTGATTTTGGAAAATGATATTCTCCGCGTCATTCAGTTATTACATTATTCAGTTCTCAAATTTGATAGTTACACATGCAATTCTTCTTCCGAAAAAGGATCATTATAGAGTGTGGGCATTCAATGTACGGTTTTGAACTCAGAAAGCATGTAGATTATTTGTACAAGGCTTATTTGGCTTTTGGATGACGTTGTCAGGGGGGCGTGGGTGTCCATAAGTTTGTATTCCTTACTCTAAGCCATAAGTGTTATCTTCATTATCTCATTAGTTATGTGATATTGTCCCGGTGGTTAATCATTATTCAGTGACATTACTGCACGAGCTACTTCACTTTCTAATATGAGAGGGATGATTTCTTCTTTTAGGTTTATGTCATCTCCTTTACTTTCCGTTGAATAAAGCTTCCTGTAGACATACATTGTCAGTAACAATGTCTAATATATTTTGTCTTGTAGTTTCTGCGATTTTATTGTTGTTTTATAGTCTTGGTATCCATGGTTTTGATTCACTGAGTTCTTTCTGTGCTTTCTTGATCCTACCCGCTGTGTTAGTATGGTAGTCTATGAATGCCATTCTTCTTCTAATTCTATATTTCTTTATACTGTTGCTTATTTCCTTACTGATTTTGGTAATTTCTTTTATTGCCCTTGAAAATGTCTTTTCTTGCTTGGATTAGTGTTTTTGTGTTTGCACTTAACGTTTCTGTTTTGCTAATGGATTCAATTTCCGATATAAATACTTTGACTTTGACTTTGCATCTAACTCGCTCTGGGTAGCGATTCTAAATCCGTTCGGTTGCATCCGAAACGGAATCTCATCACTCGGTCTTTGTCTTATCTGTAAAGCATGACAGAGACATTGATTGTCATTCCGATTGAACCATTCGGATTGCATCTAGAATCGCTACTCTGATTGGTTTGGCGCGCGTGATGTGAATTTTGCCCGACCAACCAACTAACCAACCTTAGAACATAGTAAAGATAATGAAAGGAGAAAGTCAACGAGTGCGAGCGAGACCTAGACGTTTACTCTCTTTTGACGAAAAACGTAATTTCGAAATAACCTCAGCTTCGGCTTTCCTACTCAGATTTTACTTCGTTTCGTCCGATCGAAAATTGTTTGATTTACAAAAATGTTCTAAGCATACTCTGATTAGAGCTCAGAACATTTATACGGATGAAACGACGGAAGTAAAACTGCAGTAGCAAAGTCGTGAGTTTATTTTGAAATAAGGTTTTTCGTAGAAAGAAAGTAGACGTCCAGGCCAGCGTAACTACACTTCTTAGATTTTGGTAATCACATAACACATAATCACAACTATAGTGCTCGCAATATAACTCTGCGCGTTGCGCGTAGCAAAATATGGAACTTATTGACAGGCCGTCAACTTCTTATTTACGTCAGTTGACAAAAGTTTGTTTACCGTTTGGTGTATTTATTAATTTCCAAAATAATTAATAGCTTTTATTATGCCGAAAGTGATTAAAAGTGCTGGCCGTGGCTGGTTCTTGAAAATCAATCGTGGTTGTGAAGAAGAACGATACAATAACGGGCTAAAAGTGCAGTTTTCCAAACGCAGAGCTATTTGACAACTAACATGTAGGGATACCATAGCAATCAAATCTCCACCTATTATCGGCATATTTTAAAGCAGAGGCTTTAGGTTGAGGTGCGGCTTTGGGTTTGATTGTTTTATCGCCAATTTACCCGTGGGAAAAAATGTGTGTGCTTAAGACCGAATGTGAGAAACTAGTTATAAATGTTTTTTTTTCATAATATACAACTCAAAATAGAAAACACAGTGACACAGCAGTGAAGATCAGCTGATTGTATCTTTCTCGCTCGGGTACACTCGGCGGTTCCATGTTCACCTTGGACCATGGATCGACCCTTTCACCTAACAGCGGTGCGCCAAAAGAAATTTTACTTAATTTTTTTTTAACGTTAGCTTGGATGCTCTTTGATCCTTAACTCTGTATTCATTACTGTATTTTTATTGTAGGCGTTTCAGAACGTACTGTCACGTGGTAATGGACAACGCATTATACCACTGCACTCAGATAAATAAAGCGGCTACAATGGGCAATGTAAAAGAAGAAAGCCAAAAGTGGCTTAAGAAAAATGAAATAGATTTCGACGATTGTAGGACAAATCCGCAGCTACTCGAATAAAGAGGCACAAAGAAGACCCACAATACCAAGTAGAATAACTATTAAAGGAACATGGACAGGAACTTTTGCGGTTACCGCCGTGATTCATCGTGATTTTAACCCTATTGAAAAAAGAAGATGATTCTATGGAAGCCAATGACTCATTAAAAGAACGTTTATGCGCCAAATTTTCAAATAGTGTTATTTATGGTCTCAATAAAAGATTTACAAGTTTAAATTAAATTCTTGTTATTTCGATATTGGTGTAGGTTGAAAATGACAGATTTTTTATAATGTTTTAAACTTTAATAAAGTTTTCCTGGTGGTAAGAGACTCCTTCCTGGTCCTGGTGGCTTCCTGATGGCTGGAAGGTGGTGGTGGAGACAGCCTGTACCAATTACCAATGATACTTGGTCATACTGAACCAAACCAGCACTGCAAAGGCGTTCATTACTTCGAGACATTCGTTCTTGAGTCTCAGTTGTCGTGTAGTTACTTAAATTGCTTCCCTGAAAAATCCCTTCCCGTACCTGTTTTATGAAGTTGTACGTTTCCAATGAACGGGAAGGGAACCTATTAGCTTGACCTGGCAGCATTAAGTACGCCACCAGTCGCGCGCAGACTTATACTGCGAGCACTATATACTAATTTTACGTGTGAGTGAAAGGTGAATCGCTTTTTCTGATAACTGGAAGTTTTCCCGTTCATCATTTTATAGATTTGAAGAATTTTTTATCTATTAGAATAATAAATTTAAAGAGAAACAATAGATCGAATGCGCCGCACAGGTCGAAATTCTGCTCACAATTATTATTGTGAGCCGCCGCCGAGTGGCGCACGGGCAAACGAAGCCTATATTGCTCGAAATCGCCTTATTGTGGCAGAATTCAGCGTAGCGATTCTGAAACCATTCGGTTGCATCCGACACGGAATCTCATATCTCGGTCTTTGTCATGCTAAACAGGGTAGCGATTCTGAAACCATTCGGTTGCATCCGACACGGAATCTCATCTCTCGGTCTTTGTCATGCTAAACAGATAAGACAAAGACCGAGAGATGAGATTCCGTGTCGGATGCAACCGAATGGTTTCAGAATCGCTACCCAGATAAGACAAAGACCGAGAGATGACATTCCGTGTCGGGTGCAACCGAATGGTTTCAGAATCGCTACCCAGAACTAAAATGTTACAACTCTTAAGTATATTTTTGAAGTGAAAACTTCTTTAGGGGTGCCTAGACAGATTTTTCGTAAGGTGTAAATTGAATTCTAGCATCACGCATCATACCCGATGATAAGAAATCTTCGGGTAAACTCGGGACCTTGCCGATTGGGCATCTAGAAATGCGTCAGGCAATGGGAAATGCTGAAAGGGCGTGGCCTCGCCATCGTGGCATGGTCATCTGGAAATGCGTGAGCCAATGGGAAATGCTGAATGCGTTTCTAGATGGCCATGCTACGATGGCAAGGTCACGCCCTCCGGTTACACCCGTGTAGTTTCCAAGATAAGCTGTCAAATTCTGAGTTATAAGTTTTCACTTCTATCTGCAGTGCTTATGACTGCCATTTTTTTTTTTCTATGCAGCAGACAGACGGCAGCAGCTGGCAGTTGACTGTGTTGTTCTTTCTCGTTCTGGTACCCTAGGCAGTCACGAGTTCACACGCAAGCATCCAGGGGGGTGACAGTAGTTTCCGATTCCATCATTATGGCGCTAGTGTTGCCGTAGCCATTTTGAACGCCATCTTGAAGCTGCCGTCATTTTCGAGACATTATTCAATGTCAGTGTCAGTGTCAAACATCAATCAATCAGTGACAAACATTACCGTTACGAACTGTGTTGCCAACCGATACGATTAATACGATTTAAATTGTATTTATAAGATCTTTTTGGCTCATGTGCGATGGACGATTGCAAAGTTGAAATCGGACGCAAAAGATACAATCTTTTGAATGGAATCTTACGAAATGAACAATCGCCATAAATTATTTTTTTAAGTGTTAAGAGTAAAACAAATTAGTCGCACAACAAAAGAGTTGATCGAACTGAACTTCTTTAACAGTTGAAAATTATAATTCAAGTTCATTTTAATCGATTTACGTTAGTTAATTGAAATTACATGGTAAAATTTATGGTTAAATTTATTATTTCTGGAAAATACTTTCGCTTGTGGCCAACTTTATTTTTCAGATAATCGTAATTATCTGAAAAGTAATATTGGCAACACTGGTTTTGAATCAAAACAATCAAAAGTTTTATTTGCCTTTCGAAATTGTATATTTATATTGTTTTACGTTATATTTCGTGTTCTGTTAGCTTGAATTCAGTTACAAACGTTAAGAAAACCTACTATGGCGTAATCAGCAATGACTGTTCATCACGGAATCGCGAGTGTTGTTTTAAGGACTGTGAATTAACCAGCCGCACGCATCGTCGTAAAGACATTCTAAAAAACTACAACTAGAGGAAATTGTGATTCTCCTTTCCCGTGAACGTCGAATTCAGTGGCCTAACAAAAGAGCAATTAGTGAATTAACGAGTTTGCTAACTATCTATCGATCTATAACCTACAAATACACATCATATTGCGACAGATAAATATGTCACCCTACTTGTCTATTCATAGTAATACTATTTTCTTATTTATGTACTGAGAAAGAAATAAAATAATATAAGCGAAATTGTTGTTTTTTTCTGTTTTTTTTATAAAAAAATAATAAAATGTTAAAATAGAACCTATTTGTCGATGTTTTCGTAAGCACATCACTAATAATCGATATCGATAATTTGTATTCTCAGCTATTCGTAAGACGTCACTATTGCGATTGCGACGCTAGCGCTTTTATGTTGGAATCGGAACTAAGGGTCACAATACCGAACTGTCCTATCTGTAGTATATAGTGATCTGTGCAAGCATCTTTTGCTTACGAAAGTGACAATGAGATTCATTCACAGCGCCAATAGAAGTTTCCACTTCAAAAACAACGTATAACCTCTACAAAATAAAAGGTTCAGTCGATCTGGCAGCACTGCCATAGAGCCATGGAGTAGCAGCTGAACGACTAGTATCCATGGTCAAGAACAAATTACAAAAAAACCATAGAGTATCTTTATTCCTACATATTTATAGTCTGTTCTAAGCTGTGGTTGGTTCAGTTTTGTTATGGAGGTTAGAGCGTAAGAGTTTTACCGGTGTACATGAAAAAGTGTCTGTCAAAATATATTAAATCGGAACGGCGCCACTTTAGCATCAGGCTAAATTTCAAAGAAATTTACTATTCACAGGCTACGAAACTCTCAATAATTATTGAGGTCAGAACTTCTTATAGCGCACATCGATTTTTCGTGGGCTGTGAAATGAGCTCAAGCATCATGCTCGTATCTATATCTATCTTCTATACATACATTATAATATAAAAGCGAAAGGTCACTCATCAAGGAATCTCAGAAACTACAAATGCTAGGAATCTAAAATTTTGCATGGAGGTCCCTTTTAGCACGTAGGCGCTCGCTAAGACGGGGTTTTGCGAAATACTCAGAGGGTTAAACAAGGGATGAACGGGTGTATGAAAATTCATCATTTTCAAAGTAATGTATTTTGTATCTAGACACTTGACACGAAGCAATTAAATGTTTGTTGAATCAATTTCGTAATTTCGCACTGTACGGGGGTGAAATTGGGGTTAAAATGGGGGTCGAACGTCAATGTGGAAATTCCCAACCGTTGAAGGTAAAACCATGAAACTCTGTATATAGACACTTGACACGAAGTAAATAAATGTTTGTTCTAGCAATTTTGTAATTTCGGACTGTACGGGGTTGAAATGGGGGATGAAAGTTCATATGGAAGATTGTCATTGTTGAAAATATATAACCATGAAATTTGGCAACTAGAGACTTGATAACCAAACTAGCATTATAAATATAAATAAATAAATAAAATAAATATTGGTGGACAATTCACACACAACACCATCTGACCCCAAACTAACCAAGCTTGTAATATGGCGGACAGATAGCTGATATAATACTTATATAGTTTTAAATACATACTTATTATACATAGAAACACCCAGACACAGTGCAAACATTTGAATTCATTACACAAATATTTGCACTGGGTGGGAATCGAACCCACGACCCTCGGCTTTGCAGGCAGAGTTACTACCCACTAAGCCACGAGGCCAGTCAAAATATGAAAGTAACTCTATCTGTATGTTACTCTTTAACGTCTAAACCACTGAACCGATTTTAATGCAATTTGCTACACAGATAGTCTAGACCTAGGGAAAGACAAGGGTGACTTTTAATCACAGAAAAAGAGTTGAAGGGGTGAAATTGAGGAATTAAAGTTTACATGGAAGTTCGTCAATGTAGAAGGTAAAACCGTTGAAACTAGGCACTTGAAATCCATACTACGAGTATTTCATATTATAAATGACTGATTTTGATGAAATTGTATAAACATGTTTTAGTATAGGCTGTTTTAGTAAACTTAAATTTGTAGATATAGATACACAAGTAAGTACTGCCTCAGTTACCTTAACATTTATTTTATGCGGACGAAGTCGCGGGTAAAAACTAGTATACATGTATACAACGTGTGGCGGAAAGGTCCAACAATATTGACGTGATAACGTCTTATAATTCGATGAAGCCGGCTGCACGCCCGCAAAACATGACGTCATGTAGCGTTACCTTGGAAGGTAACGACCGACGGTCGTTACAGTTGTATTAATTATTTCGACCAGTAGTTCAAGCGAGGATGTAGCTCAGTGGTAGAGCGTTCGCTTTGCATGTGAAATACCCCGGGTTCGAACCCCGGCATCTAAAAGCTTTTTTGCATTGTTTTGATTGAAAATGACTAAATTCTACTGATTACTTTTTACATACAAATCTATTAAACAAATTAAATTAAAATTTTCTTTTGAAAAATGCTACCATTCTATCAGTATTTTCTTAAGACGTTGTCACGTTCTATCGTCAGTAAACCGACTTTACAGGCAAACATTTTTTTTTTAACAGGTCATTCCAACACTGATGTGGACTTCATCCCCGAAGGTCTCTTTCCTCTCAGCACGTTAGATCACGAGATAATACGAGTCAAAGTTTGATGTTAAAATGACAAGCTTCAACCCTAATGAATGTACAGCCACAGATCAGAAAATAGTTACTTCGTGTACAGCTGACAAACGACTTTGCCTGTCAAAGACTAAATTTTGTGCTGAAAAGGTTGTTTTTTTGTCTACTTCGATACTGTGAATGGAATAAACATAAGTTGAATTATTATTTACTGTAAATTTAATCCTTTAATACAATAGGTAATGGCTAGAACTGTTTGACGGTTGGAGTCCATTTGGGTGGTCTACAACTACGATACGTAGTTCACACGAATAAAACAAAAATAAATTAGCTTTTACGAATAAAAAAACGAGAAAAGCTCGACTACCTATATCATACACCTACGTCTCTAGTAGCTCATCACTATACCGAGCAATTTTATGAACGAACATGAACAAAATAAAAATGTACCCCCGACTGCCTCGGATTTGTAAACCGTACAACTTCCTACTAGTAATGCCCTCTCATTTGGTACCCATATTGAGGGAGTAGTAAAAAATAAATATATTTTGCCATTTTGTGATGGCGGCCATCTTGGATTTGTAATTTGTCATACCGTATAGTATTCTACTAGTCAAGCCCTTTTATTTGATACCCATATTGAGGTAGAAGCGAAAAAAAGAAATTTACCATTTTGTGGTAGCGGCAATTTTGGATTTGAAATTTGTCATAGTGTATAGCATTCTACTAGTCAATCCTTTTCATGTGACACCCATATGGAGGGAGGTTGTGAACAAATATTTTGTCCCCCATTATGTGGATGCGGCCATCTTGCATAAATATTAACCAAACATAGCAAAGAACCACCACAAGGAAACTAACCTTCAAATAAAAAACAGCATTGAAATCGATCCATGCGATTGAGCTCTACGCTACGGTGCCACAGACGGACACACAGGCATACAGACAGAGATCGACGTCAAACTTCTAACACCCTTTTTTGGCCGGAGGTTAAAAATACCTTTGGTTATGTTTTTTTTAAATTGATTGTGTTAGTAGGGTTACATTAAATGTTCAGATGTAGAAAGTCAACTATCAGTACTTTGATACATTTCGTAGAATTTCAAACTAATTTTCACTTCGTTATTTTACTTTATTCGTTGCGAAGTTGCGAAAAGTCTACAACGGACCTTCGGCTTTTGTCAAAGCGTTTGCCGCCGCCGGTTAGCCGCCGACGCTTTGTGCAATGCCGACGCCGACTGACGCAAGCTGCGCCGAAAGGCCGGAGAATACCGCGCGAATGTTTGATGTTTGAGTTAAAAGTTCAGTTACTCTCTAGCTTCGTTGGTGGTTATGACGGGTGGTGGTTGTTTGTTTTTATCGGAAAATTGATATCTACGATGTCATCACTGTACCTAGACATGATAGGTAATTGCCCAGACTTCTAACTCGCCCCGCCCTTGGAATGGGTTGGAGGCGAGTGCTCCAAGCGCCAATGGATTGCAGTGTAAAATGGATTAAATACCTATGTTCATGTGTTGTGTTGGTGTGCGGCGAAATTTTAGTGCTAGGTGCAGTGCGACTATGGTGAAATAATAATGTGATTATTAAAAGGTTAGTTTATTGAGCCAAAAATAAGTAGCTAGTGTAGGTATCTTCCATACTTATTACAGAGTTTAATTAATAAAATTAATTATTCTAAATTTTTATTTGACTGACTCAAACATGTACCTTAAGTAGGTACATGTTTGACATGACATGTTGTACATATTTAATTTGACATTATTTCCTGTTTAATGTTTTTTGAAGGCTTATTACTTACATTTGACAAAATTTAGTCGACTGAATTCAGGAGCAAGTAAGAAACAAGCAATCCTCGCTTCTGAATTTACTAGGACTGAATGTTATAACATTTCACTAAATCCAGTAGCGACCAAGTTTAGTCGACTAAATTTAGCAAAGAGTAATAAGTATTTTGGTTAGTGCTTTTCGAAGTCATGTGCGTAATGCCGCTAACTTAAAACGGTGATGGAAAACATCGTGAAGAAACTGACATGCACCTTGAATATTTCGAGGGCATGTGTCATCCGCCAACCAACCCGCACTGAGCCAGCGTGGTGTATTATGGCCTTGACTGTCCTTGGGAGAGAAGACCCCGAGTCCCAGCAGTGGGAACATTCACTGGGTTGTTTATGCAATAGCTTCCACACCGAATAATCTCATCTGCTCGATTTATATGCTATTTAGGTAGGTTTTTCAAACGACAAATATACCTAGGTCGAGAGACGGCGCGAGCCGTTTGAAGGCGCCGCCGCGCCGGTGGCGGCGCGCGGAGTTAAGCGGCGCGTCGCGGTCACTGACCGCTAGTGAGGGTTGTCAAATAAAATTTTAATCAACGGATTTTTAATTTTGTATGGAAAAAAAATTTTGTGCTTTCGTATCTCATATTCACAGATGTGATTCGGTACTTAGTATAGATGAAGTACCATAAATATTGTTGGACCTTTCCACCACACGTTATATACGAGACGATACGAGACTTAAATAAATGTATTTATATACGAGACGATACGAGACTTATAAAATAAATCTTTGGATGAACTCTGGACAATGAGTCGGAGGCAATGATAACACATTTCTAGATGGCCATGCTTAGAAGACTCATTTAGACGATTTTTTTAAATATATTTTTTATATTATAGAGCGATGAGGGGATCAGAATATTTAACTAGCATGCCTGATGGTAAGCAACATGCCTGCTACATAACAGCACAGTGACACGCAGCTATTGGAACACGAAGGGAACAAATCATTACCTAGCACTGCACTGTGCTCGTCACCTAGAGATCTAAGATATTAAATACGAAAATGCTTTGAAGATTTATTCCAGACTAGCAATGCCCTCCGGTTTCACCAGCGTATTTTTCAAAGTGAGAAATCAACTTCTGAGTTATAATTAGGTTTTATTTCTATCGACGCGCCAGTCCATTTGGCTGATTTTTTTTTAAAGTTATAATATTTTCTGCATTATTTTGTACTACTCAAGTAGTTTAAATTTTTATAAGTATGTAACTATTTTAGTCGACAATAAAATATCATTTTTTAAGTGAAAACTTTTTTTGGCGCACCACAGACAGATTTTTCGTGGGCTGTGAATTGAGCTTAAGCGTCACGTTCGTAAATGAAAAAAATCTTCAGGTTAATCCGGGACCATGGCCATGGCCTCGCCCCACGGTTTTACCCGCGTAGTGTTCAAAGTGAACTATCAATTTCTAAGTTATAAGTTTTCACTTCTTTCGGCAATCCCTGTGAATGCCATTTTTTTTACTCTAATCTTATTCAATTCGTATACAATTGCTACATTCATACCATACCATTTGTCAACACCAGCGCCACTGTGGAAGATTTATGAACTGTTAGTTACATGATACATCTAGCCACTTTTTGAAAATTTCTACCCTGTGAGATGAAACTCCTCAGCTCTAGTCTCCAAAATCTCCATGTAGTTTTTTTTTGTGCAAAGTTAAGTTTCTGTCATTCAGACGTAATGACCAGTGTAACCATATGTGGCAGCATCCTGCCATTTTGGCAGAAATGGGACGTTATTTTAGCCGTTGTTATGATAGGTTGACGTTTTATGAAAACGTGCAGTTTTAGGCAGTATTGGTGGATCAGAAATAATTTTTGGTACCATAACTCATATTCCCGATAATGACCACCCGGGGTTGAAAATTAGAGCATATAGATAGACAAAATTGAGTAACGCTTTCAATTTGGTTGATTAGTTCCCACACACCCTTAGTAAACCCAGTAGATACCTAATAGTAATATGTCACTAGTGGGGAATTCCCCTATAAATTCAACCATACTTCTTCGTTCCTTTGTAGCTATGTATTGTAACTTTCGTAACATTCAGCTCAATGACGGTTGTATGTTGGATTTAATTTTAACCAACCAAAGAAAAGTTAAATAAAATTAGTAAATCAATGTATAAAAAAAATGGAGGCATAAAATGAAAATTACAATGTTTGGATGTTCAAATTTCGGAATCACGTTGGTACGTCGGAACGGATCGAGTTGATATGTGGAACACATACAAATTATAGTCTGGAAGAACACATAGGTTTTTATTTATCCCGAAAAAATAACGGAAACAAGAAATATGTGGGGGAGGGGGGGGGGGCCGCGAGTCACTGCTAGTTTATGACATAGTACGATGTCAATGTTTGTATGCTTGCTGCTCACTCACGTCGTAACCAATAAACGGATCTAGTTGAAATTTGGAACACGGTTATATTATAGTCTGAAAGAAATTGTCGACTACTTTTTATCTCGGGAAAATAGCAGGAACGGGAACTGCGCTGGTAAAACCTCGGGGCGATGTTATTACGATAAAATTTTGTATATTTATGTTTAGTTTTTCGTGGATAAATACAACGATAATAAAATTGCGGTTGGCAATATTTTGCCCCAAGCGTTGGCAAGATTTTACCTGCAGTATGGCAGGATCCGTGATTAGAGATTAGAGTTTTAGAGATGGTCACACTAATGACGTTTCTGCTTTCTGCTATTCTTCTGTAATCTGTATTCTGTTTGTATTTCATTTCTGTTGCTTGCGATTCGGAAATCTGTATGTTTTGTGATAGAATTGATTGATTGTTGAAAGTTGAAAGGGTAATAATTGTTCAGTTTAATGATTTTATTAACTTCCTTATTTTCTCTGATTCTGGGTCACTAATAATACATTTAAAATTAAAACGAAGCGTCGGAATCCTAACCTATAAGTATTTTATATTTACGATGTTGCTTCCACACTTCACAGCCACTTTTGGGAACTTAGTACTCACTACTCACGAACACAGCCGAGCCGAGTATATACTCGTATCCACGGTTTCCAGCATTCCAGCAATTCCATAGGCATTTTTGCCTGATGAAACCTATTGCACACTTTCAAAGAATAGAAGAAAGGTTGAGGAAATCAGTTGTTTATATTATCGAGAAATACTATTCGTTGATAATTTAAATAAGAAACTCTGTAACGATATACCTAGTGCAGGAGTTTGATAGGAAGCAACACAGTATAGAATTATTTTGTCCTACAAGTTTTTATTGGCATTTGTTACGTCTTCACTCAATATTACAAAACAAAGACAAAACTAATAGTGCTTATTACTTCTTGTAACACTTGATTTATAAGCTCAAAATGTACATGTATTCAGCCTGAGGCTGTGTTGTTAGGTTAGAGAGGAGAGGTGTATAGCCAGGCCAGTAGTGTTAACTAAATATCAAATGTTCTACCTATTGTTAGATTTTTCCACTGCTAAATTTAAGTCGTATTAAAAACATTGTATAGGACTTGACTACAATTTTCATGTGTTTTACCTCCAGCTCAACATTATGGTCTAGTTACATAGGTCTATGTATCTAGACCATAATGTTAATTGTACCTATTATTGAAAAGACTTAGATTTTCATAGTGTCCTATGTAATGTTTTCAAGATAGTTCAAATGGTGAAAGTTGAAAAGTTACTAATCAAAGTTGTCTTCTAAAAATTTTTAGATGGATAACCAACGTAGACATTTCAATGAAGGAGAAGTTTCCACTGATGAACCACCATATTCAAGGATTTTTATTGTTTGTGATAAATTTGTAACGAAAGATGATTTAGAAAACGCTTTTTCCCCTTTTGGGGAAATTGAAGGCATTAAAATGTCACTAGATAATAGGAGTACACCAAGAGGAGTATGTTTTATTAAGTTTTCAAGAACATCAGCCGCAGCCAAAGCTGTGGAGAATATGCACCATAAATTACTCCCTAATACTACTCGTGGGATAAAAGTGATGGTTGCAGTTAACCGCTCTGAAGTTGAAAGAAGCGACAATGATGAAGAGAAGTATAAAAGGTTGTTTCTTCATATACCGAGAACTATGACAGAACTTGAGCTTGAAAAAACATTCTCCAAGTACGGGAGACTAAGCTATGTCACAATTCAGAGAAATCATAACACTGGAGACTCAAAAGGATTTGCTTACGTTGCATATACAAAGTTTTCGGAAGCAGCTCTAGCATTTGAAGAGTGTGAGAGACACTTCCGACCGGTATTTGCCAAACCTAAACATCAAAAGCGGCCGGAAACATCATATGAGTCAAATATAGGCAAATTGGCGAGAACAAATCCTAATAGTAGTTCATTAATGCCTATGATGAGTGGACTAGCTCCTAATAGAACAGGCTATACAGCTGTTAACTACATGTGTTGCCCCCAGCTGCAACAATGGCAGATTGAGAAACTATTTGACCTTATTCCTGGAATGGTGGAATGTCTACATATGGTCGACTATCAGCGGAATTGTGGAAAGGGTACAGTTTCATACAGCAACCCCGTTTCTGCTTCTTATGCTGTAGGGAAACTCAATCAATTTGAATATCCACCTGGCATGGTAGTCTACGTCAAACCTGACGACTCTGGTTATGGGGTGGAAGTACCTGAATACAATAACATACCTGGTGTTACATCCAGATTGCGAAACATGATTCAAGGTTCTAGGCGTCACGGTGCGCCCGATTTGGCAAGGCTTGCTGAGGCTATAGCTGAGGGTTCTCAACTGATCAAAAAGGCTACAGGCGATGCATCAGATGCTTTGGTTCCAGATAGTAGTGATTTAAATTATTGTAGCGTTACATTGCCTGCTCCTCAACCTCTTGCACATATAGACTGTGGTATTGCTAAGAGATGTTTCATAGTTTGCAAGCCTGCTCCTCCGTCACAATCTGTGTTGCGTGATGTCTTCTGTCGCTTTGGTGACCTAATCAATGTGTACACATTGCCTAACAAGACGGTAGGGTTTGCTTGCTATGCCACTGAGGCAGGTGCTAATGAGGCCATCAGGGTCTTGCATGGAGCGGAAGTATGTGGTGTTCGTATGAAAGTCATAGAAGCAGAAGAAGAAGCGCCACCAAAAAAAAGAAGATATGATTATTAATTAACAATCCAGTACTCTGTGAAAACCAATGGACATACAAACATACTAGTACATACGGACTGTTCATAACAATTCTTTACGGACATACTGGACCTATAAGTGAAACTTACAAGTAAAGGTTGATTATATTACAGACATATTACTAACTTACATACATAATAAAATAGATATTTTTGAAGACTGACATTTCCTTTGCAACTCAATTATTTTTCAATACAAACCAACTTCTGAGGGTGTATAGACTATAAAATAAATATAATAGTACAGGTGTATATAAAAACCTGTTAGAAATAGTTTTAAATAGCACCACAAACGTTAAAGAGGAATTTGATAAGCATAATATGTCTATGTAAATAATTGAACATAGTTTTTATGCCTTAGAGATTTGGTGTGGTGTTTCATGTAAGAGTCAAATCCCAACCCAACAATCAAGCTATGTCAAGTTTCTCAAGTTTTAAGTCTAAAGCTTTAGACAGAGAAACTTGACATAGCTTGATTGTTGGGTTGGGATTTGACTCTTACATGGAACACCACACCAAATCTCTAAGGCATAAAAACTATGTTCAATTATTTACATAGACATATTATGCTTTAGACTAAAGGTTGTGCCAATAAAAAAATATGCACATGCTGTGGGATTTGAACCAAGAATTCCTGAAAGAAATAATTTCTTTTAGCTTAGTTGAGAGTCTTGAGACTAGACAACTTAATTGTCTCACTATTCGTAGCCAATAACGCATATGTCTTTTTAAGATACCTACAGTTTAAAAGGCAAAATGAATTGTATAGCATAAACTAAATAGACCAACCACTTTGTTCCCACAACTGGGATTCAGGGACTTCTCTCATAAAGAGTGAGTCAACACAATAAGATTAGTATACGAGAATCACTCTTAACTTGATATTTACTATGGTTATACAGTGTAGCACGCCTCCCGATATTTCCATGCAGTTACATTAAACAGTTTCCTCATTATCATGGTTCATGTAATATTAAGGACTCACTATAAAATACAATCACGGTACATATCTCATAATAGTAGTAGCGTAGTAAACAACCACAACAGCTTAAAACCGAGATTAATATCTCTACAGACAGACGAACAAGTTCAAAAAGAAATACCAAAAATGGACTTAAACCTATTTATTCCAAAGGTTTAATCATTTAACTTAATCTGAAGTTATTTCACACACAGCCTTGTGACTTAGGAATAAAATAATTGACAATATTCAATAAACTCGAATAGGCACTAGGATTCAGGAGGATTCCATAATTGCTTGCTGCAATAGAGGTAATAATTGGTCTTTGTAGAGAGGATGTCTGTCCCCGTGGGTTATTTTTAAAATCTTTTCAGAACTCTTCAGCTGAATAAGGGCTTTCTCGATATCCATCTTGTAGAGTAATATTTTGCCATACTTCAAATATAAAAGTCCGAGTAATGGATTTCTTTCCCCGTAGTAGAACCTGAAAATAAAACGGGAAGTTTGAGGTATAAACTAGAGGTAAGTAGATATTTTGGCTTTGTTTACAATGTGCACATTTTTTTACTTCAGTCTTATTATCATAACCAACCTACAGTCGTCCACTGCTGGACATAGGCCATGTGTTACCTACTTTAACAGCAATAACTTTGTATCCAAATTCCAAAATATAATTGTTATTTTTATTAACATAAGGCATGTCGAGTTCATAAATGTAATCAATAATTTGTATAAAAAATATGAACATTGCAAACAAAGACAATATTTTAAACCACAGTCAGTATGAAGGCATGAGTCTCATACCAAACCACAGGCTGAGTTTAGGTGCCATTCATTTGAAGCATGGCATGAGTTAATAAGGACGCTTGAAGCATGCGATGTGTTATGAAACATAGTCGCAAGCCTTCTGCCATGGCTTGGGCTGTATAAGAGCATCAAAAGAGTGGACGAGTATTTGCGGCATCCATCGTTTTGGGATGGTACCTATGTTCCAAAGACACGAACGAAGAGATTTTACTCTATTTTTGTGATAAGAACGTCTAGGTTGTGGAATACGTTGCCTGAGTGGGTTTTCCCCGATAGTTACAATCTTTATGTCTTCAAATCGAGAGTATACCGGTTTTTTTCTAGGTTATCACGCTCCATCGTAAACCGCATCGTCGCTTAACATCAGGCGAGATGGCGGTCAAGTAAAGCTATAAAAAAGTATTATTATTGACTTGATATGGAATATGTTTGGCAGGTGACACATTTGAACAACACTGGGGATCATTTGTCGATAGATTCGCAAAATATCTGCAAAAGCTGCAGCTATTGATTTGATTGAGATACATATTGGAAAGGTGACCAGGGTAGCGATTCTGAAACCATTCGGTTGCATCCGACACGGAATCTCATCTCTCGGTCTTTGTCATGCTAAACAGATAAGACAAAGACCGAGAGATGAGATTCCGTGTCGGATGCAACCGAATGGTTTCAGAATCGCTACCCAGGTAAAATAGCTCTTCTGCCAGAGTTGTTTGAGCGCGTCTATCGTCTGCAACATCATGTTGGGAATTTGATTAAATAAAAGGGAGCACCCTAGAAGCACGAGGATGAGACTTTGGTAAGTAACATTCGCGTAGAAAATGGAATTGCCCAAATAATTACAAGCCTTTTTGTAACTGCAGATACATAAATGCTCTAAATTCTGTGGTAACACACAGCTAAGGAAATACTTCCTTGATTGGGATGCGTTTAGAAAGCGACACTTGAAGAATTGTATGAGTTTGTCCGCATAGTAGCAAGCTTTCTGCAGCTGCAGATGCATAAGTGGTCTAACGTCTGAGGTAACACGTAGCTAAGGAAGCACTGGCATGGGATAAGTTTAGAAAAATATACTCACTTGAAGCATGGGATGAGTTCAGAAAATGACACTCACTTGAAGCATGGGATGAGTCCAGAAAGGGACACTTACTTGAAGCATGGGATGAGTTAGTAGGCATAGTCGCAAACGTTCTGCAGCTGTAGATGCATAAGTATTCCCTTAGGTTGGTGTTACCTCAGACTTTGAGGTAACACTTAGCTAAGACAACACTAACTTGCATGGGATGAGTCAAGAAAGTGACACTGACTTGAAACAACATGGCATGAGTTTAGATAGGGGGCCGTTCAAGTATTACGTAAGCAGATTTATTACAATTATTGACCCCCCTCCCCCTTGTCATCAAAAGCAACCCCCCCCCATGCTTACGTAAACACAGGTTGCCATCCCTACGTAATACTTGAACGGTCCCAAAGCGACACTCACTTGAAGCAAGGGACGAGTTAAGAAAGCAACAATCAGCGCATGGGATGAGTTAAGAAAGTGACACATTTCAAGCATGGGATGAGTTAAGAAAGCAACACTCAGCGCATGGGATGAGTTAAGAAAGTCACACTCACTTGAAGCATGGTATGAGTTTGTCCGCATAGTCGCACGCCTTCTGCCACAGCTCCAGTTGTATGAGCGCGTCGAACGCGTGGTCGAGGGTTTGCGCGTGCATCACGTTCAGCGAGTGAAGGACGCCCTCGTGCCGTTCCAGGCAATACTTGCACACGTCCACATCTGATACTACAGTTCAGGATGAATCATTCAGTCAATCAGATCATTCTATAAACCAAGATGTGCCCTCCCAAATTTCAGGCGCATGGAATTATGTCATCGTCCAGAGTGAGCTCACTTTTTCCGTTCTAGTAGGTTGCAGGAAGCGGTATAGGTACGCCGGACGTTTTTACCTAGCACTATTCGTTGTCAGCAACCAGAATAAGTAGAACCACAGCATATCTCGCCGCTAGCGTTTCTAGCGCTCCAGTAGATTAGTTGTGTGTAAACCACTTACGATACACACAGAAACGCAGTTTATTACCAATTTCAAAGTGCTCAGGGCATATCCATTGGTTTATATCGATGCGTTACTAATATTATAAAGCTGAAGAGGTGTTTTATTTGAACGCGCTAATCGCAGGATTACTGGATCGATCGATAGATTTCAACAATTCTTTCACCGTTGGATATTAGCCCTCTGTACCACAGACTACAAAGCTTGTATGGCTGCGTTCAAGACAAGCGATAAATTCGACTGAGATAGAAACGTTAAATATCTAACACACGTGATCCCTGAGTGCTATATAGGCTATATTTTATATGTACATATATGTACGACGGGCGAAGCCGTGGCGTATCCCTAGTCAAAACATAAAATCTGTTTGGTATACCTTACTAATATTATAAATGCGTCGTAACGGTTCAACGGATTCATCGGGTGGAAATTTGGAACACTCTTAAATGTTATACATGCTTCTACACTGATAGAAAATGTTTACTAACATTTTATAACATCTTGAAACGCATAATGATTCGCGGGATCGTTTTGTGCTGGGTTTCTATTCTATACGAAAATTGAAGATTTGCTCATTTCAAGCTATTCCAATAAGCAAATCTTCAATTTTCGTATAGAATAGAAACCCAGCACAAAACGATCCCGCGAATCATTATGCGTTTCAAGATGTTATAAAATGTTAGTAAACATTTTCTATCAGTGTAGAAGCATGTATAACATTTAAGAGTTCCTAACAATTGTTAACATTGTGTTAGTAGATAAATGGTGTGGAAAAATGTGTGTAAACATTTTGTAACGACAGTGGGAGCACTATTATAAAGCTATTATCATGGTTCATCGTAGATCGCATCGTCGCTTAACATCAGGCGAGGTGGCGATCAAGTGTAAATGTATGATAATTGTAACTAAAAAAAATGTTAAGGATTTCGTTCGTATTTTGTAAAAGGATACAGGCCACAGAAGCACTCTCCATATTCTTCAAATGCGCTTCAGTAAACTCCATCGTATTCACAAATGTCTCAATATGTTTCTCCGTATATTTCGTTCCGCACTCCTCGCATCTGACGTCATCGAACACTGGCTGTTCTATATTACTATCGCTGCCGTTCACAATTTCGGTGTTGCCATTCTCAATCTTCTCCGCAGTTTTCGGATCAGGTTTTCTAACGAGCTGGCAATCTTTCCACGGGACCGTGACGGGAGAATCGCAGTCGGTGTTGAGACACCGCGCCGCGTGGACGTACCGTATCTGAGTTTCATCTACAAAAAAAATGTAATTTTAAATTTGGAACGGTCGAGGAAAACGATCATGCGACTTGTCGGATGCAGTTCAATCGAGAAGTAACGATTTATGAGGTAGAGCTTTGTCAGTCTCACAAAGGCTGGACAGAAGAAACTAGAATGGTAGGAAAGTCAGTAGTTTGCCCCACGACCCAAGAAAACTACAGAACTAGCATTATAGAAAAAAAAAAGTAAAAACTCATCAATAAAATAAAAACTTATCAAATGTAGATTAGACTAAATGGGCTTGACTAGTAGAATACTAATAAGTACATACACTATAATAAATTTCAGATGCAAGATGGCCGCCTGGATGGATGTATCGATTTTGACAAATAAGCCATTGTTGGATTCGTCTCAATCACTCAAGCTAGAATATTGTATCAGATAATGTTTTTTACAGTGGGGTTTTAAAATTATTATTTTTTGTAGATTTGTATTTGACCCGGGACAATACTGACTTCCCCCACAGATCACACGAGTCCAAGCGCGGTATAAAGTTACAATTAGTGCACATCTAAAGCATTTACCCAAGCACCTGTCACACTGGCACAGGAAGTAGTAGCTCTGCAACAGTTCCGTCTGACGCTGATACGGAGTCTTCATCAGGTCGATGTAGGATATGCGGATCTGGAAACATGTACACGGAAAATTTAATCTACACTAATATTTAATATACTTAATTAATTTTCTCTGAAAGAACAAAAACCGACTTTAATTTAAAATTAAATTCATTCGACTAAATGTCATAAGAAGTCATCACTAAGTCATTTAGGTATATGAAAATAAATTTTAGTTTTTTGTTCATAGTTCAAAACCTAAGTTACGGCTGGTCTAGTCGGGAGAACGGCGACTGCCGATCCGGAGACCCCGGGTTCAAACCCCACACGCACCACTGTCTTTTCGAAGTCATGTGCGGAATGCCGCTAACTTAAAACGGTGAAGGAAAACATCGTGAGGAAACCGACATGTACCTAGAATCTTTCGAAGTCATGTGTCATCCACCAACCCGCACTGGGCCAGCGTGGTGGATTATGGCCTTAACTCTCTCCTTGTGAGAGAAGGCCCCGAGTCCCAGCAGTGGGAACGTTTAGTGGGCTGTTGATGATGATGATGATGAGTTCAAAACCTACCACACCGATTTCTATAAAATGCATATGGGACCACCTCTGAAATATTATCTACCAAACAAAAAAATTACCATAAAAAATTATTCACAATTGACGGAGCTATCGCGTAACATACAAAATATACAACCGAATTGAGAACTTCCTCCTTTTTGATGTCGGTTAATTATTATACGAGCTGAAGAGATTTTTTGTTTGAACGCGCTAATCTCAGAAACTACTAGACCTATTTCAAAAATTCTTTCACGGTTAGATTTGTGCGTGATCTCTGAGTGCTATATATACCTCTATACCTATGTTATATTTTATATGTAGGTACCATGGCCGAAGCCGGGACGGACCGATAGTACCTAGTACATTGATAATAATTTAATTATCTCAGAAAAAAGTACAAAAACGACATAAATTTAATATTCAACTTAAATCAAAATATCTTTTGTAAAATCAACTACTCAACTGTCTAAAAAGCTTTTTTTTGTCTGTCTGTTTGTTCCGGCTAATCTCCCCAACGGCTGGACCGATTATGACGGGACTTTCACTACCAGACAGCTGGCCTTCTAAGGCAAACATAGGTTACTCTTACTTGAGAAAAATAATTAGGGTTCCGTGAAAAAAAGAACCTTTAACACGTAGAACGCCATGGGGGCCACATATGACCTCTACCTGTGTACTTCATTAAGCCATGGGGGGCACCTGTGACCTTAAGTCAGACCTATTTTCAAGACATTTTTCTACGCCACCGGGCACAGTTACCTTTAATTTGTGCATCGGAAGTGACCGGCGCGGCGCTCAAGAGGAAATATACCAAGCAGGACACAGATTCTGTGAATGGAACTTAGAAATTTCTTGAAATTTGTATAAAAGCCTTTTATTTTTTTAAAAGTTTATTCTTATGTTCAAAATATGTTTTTTAAATGAATTAGTTATATAAAGAAATTATAATAGGCCTTATATTAGGAACTAAAAGATTTTAGAACAGAAAAAAAAAATATCCATGAACACATCTTAGTTCAAAATCAAAATCAAAATCACATCTAAAATCACATCTTAGTTGTGACGACATCTCTGACACAAAACAATAAAAATAGAAAATCACAAACAAAAATAAACAGTTACATGTCAAGTCAAACATTTATTCGGATTGCTTACTGTCGATGCTCCCTATTAAAACACGGTAGGCAATAGTGCGGTTGACCATCACATTGTGAACAATAGGTAGGTACTTTGCGTGTCTTATTTTTTGCATCTTTTCTCGAGAACATCTCTACATTCTTCTTGTAACAGACAACACAGAATCGTCTGGTTTTTTGAACTGGTCCCGTCTTTTTGATCAGTTCATGTTTACGTCGTTTTGGACGTAATTCATTTCTCAAATAATCTCTTTCTGGTTCTGGATTCCTTGAATTAGTTAGATACCGAACAAGCCGTTTTCTATAATCCACTATTGAAATATTTTTCTTTGTTGTTTCTTTATACATTATCAGCGCATTTACCACTGATGTATTCAGGAGCAATTCTATGGCCAATTTCCTGTACCATTTGACAGTCTTTCTCAGAGGGGTTGAATATGATGTCATCTGGTCACTCATGTCGACAGAAGCTTTACATTTGTTGTAATCAATGACCATTGTGGGTTTTCGCACATTCTTGCCTTTGATATTCAGACGAGTAAATGTGTCCGTGTGTTTTGTCGACAGCATTAAAACGTCCCGTTTATCCTTCCATTTTAATACTGTAATGCCATCATCGTTCTCTTGTGCGACAAATTCACCTCGCTTTAGTTTGGTTTCGACTACTTTTTTGGGCAAATTTCGTCTGTTTTTTCTAACAGTCCCCAAAAAATGTGTATTGTTCTTTAGTAATTCGTATGCTAGTCCTAAACTTGTGTACCAATTATCGGTGGCAATGGTGTGGCCTTTATTGAGGAGTTCGTGACACAGGGATAATACTATCTTCGTGGGGGTGTTATTCTCAGTATCAAGATTTTTTCCGCTGTATACCTGTATTTTTATAGTATATCCAGGATTTGTACAAACTTTAAACAGCTTTATACCGTATTTGTGTCTCTTTGATTTATTATATTGTCGAAATGCAACTCGACCTCTAAAAGGAATCATACTTTCGTCGACACATACTTCTTCTTTGGGCGCATAGTAGGTTTTGAATCTATCATTTAATAGATTTACAAGATATCTGATCTTTCCAATACGATCATTCGGGTTTATGTTGTCATTGTCGGCAAAGTGTAAGTACTGCAAAAGTAATTCAAATCTATTCCTTGTCATCACTGTTCGGGGAAACGTTTGTGCCATCATGTCATCTGTACTCCAGTAATCGCTAATTGATGGCAGTTTTACCAGACCCATGAATAATATTAGTCCAAAAAAACGCTTTATTTCATACATGTCCGTTGGATGCCATAAATGTGAGCGAGAACACGGCTTATAGACATTATCTTCACGGCTTTGGGTAGCGAACAAGTTTGTTTCTTCGGCAATTATTTGAAACAAGTGATCATCAACTAACAAAGTGTAAAAATCCTCAGGATCAGCTTGGCAAAAGTCTCTTGAAAAAGGGAACTTCATACCTGTGGGCTCGGTGAAGGGTATTACTCGAGCCGAGCGTCCAGTAGGGTTCTTCCATTTTGAGTATGTGTTTGAAGAAGTAGGTATGTTTCGTGCGACAAAACTTTCTACCGAGTCATTATCACTTTCAGAATTGATAACCATAAGTCTTCTTCTCTTCGGTACATGCAGATTTTCAGACCCTTCGTCACTACTGACATTGCTGAATGATAATTGAAGTTCATTATATTCCAAGGCAGCGATTTCTTGCAAGTCTTCTTGCGAAAAATCAAAGTCTGCAAAATCCATTTGAAATTCACAAAAATCACGTAGGTATCTCGCCTACCTATACTATATATTCCATTGGAATGAATTACGGAACAAAACTCGAACGAAACTCGCTAACGCTACCGAAAAATAAACAGAACGCAACCTTTCTACGCAAGCGCCTGCGACTGACTGGAGCGTGGGGTGACCGGCGGGGTGGGCGGCGTGGCGTGCTGTAACGGATATTCACATTTCTGCTTTTGAGCGCCGTGGGGGTCACCGGTGCCCGCATGTAATTTTTAGCCAATATCTCAAAAACTATATTTTTAATTTCACTAATAATTGTTTTCTGTACACATAACATCATTATTAATAAAATGACATTAAATTTTTTTTGGAGTAAAATGTCATTTTTTTCTAAGCGATCAACGTGTTAAAACGCACGGCACATAGTTTTGAATAAAATATTTTTACAATATTATGTCAAACAGTTCTATGTACCTATATGTCGCAGTTAATTACTTAAATCTGCCGTTTAACTAATAGCCTGGGCTGTTTATTAAAAAGCGCCGTTGTTGATTGAATGCCCCAAATCCCAGCAGTGGGAACATTTGCTACTTGTTACAAAAATATGTTAGATACCTGTGACCAGTCCAAGCACGGCATGTCTTGTATCGCACGCACGTTGATGGTCTTCCCGTTGAACGTGGCGACGGTGTTCGGGCTGCAACTGTGGTCCATGATGGAGCACGCCAGGTAGACGCCTGTGCCGATGGAATTCATATCCGTGTCGAGGATCATGAAGCTGTTTATCACCATCTGAAATAATCATATTATTATATGTATTTTTGTGTACTGTTTACGAGTATAGAAGTTTTTTAAAGAATTATTTAAAAAAATATTTAGGCGCATTAAGGTATCTTTGGTAGGGGAAATGCTTATAGCCACTGTGACCCAAAAGTCCCATATCTATTATGACTTAAAAGATTCATATAACCATAGTGACCCAGAAAACGCATACATAATGTAATACAGTCTTATGGGTCATATATATATTATATGTATAGCTACTGTGACCCATAAGACTCGTATAGCTACTATGACCCAAGAAAGTCATAAAACCACTGTGACTAAACAGATTCATAAAGTTACTGTGACTAAACAGATTCATAAAGCCACTGTGACTCAACAGATTCATAAAGCCACTGTGACTCAACAGATTCATAAAACCACTGTGACTCAATAGATTCATAAATCCACTGTGACTCAACAGATTCATAAAGCCACTGTGACTAAACAGATTCATAAAACCACTGTGACTAAACAGATTCATAAAGCCACTGACTCAACAGATTCATAAAACCACTGTGACTCAACAGATTCATAATGCCACTGTGACTAAACAGATTCATAAAGCCACTGTGACTAAACAGATGCATAAAGCCACTGTGACTCAACAGATTCATAAAGCTACTGTGACTAAACAGATTCATAAAGCCACTGTGACTCAACAGATTCATAAAACCACTGTGACTCAACAGATTCATAATGCCACTGTGACTAAACAGATTCATAAAGCCACTGTGACTCAACAGATTCATAAAACCACTGTGACTCAACAGATTCATAATGCCACTGTGACTAAACAGATTCATAAAGCCACTGTGACTAAACAGATGCATAAAGCCACTGTGACTCAACAGATTCATAAAGCTACTGTGACTAAACAGATTCATAAAGCCACTGTGACTCAACAGATTCATAAAACCACTGTGACTCAACAGATTCATAATGCCACTGTGACTAAACAGATGCATAAAGCCACTGTGACTCAACAGATTCATAAAGCCACTGTAACCCAAAAAACTTATACAGCAACTATGACCTAAAGCCTATACTATATAGACTCTATATCCACTGTAACCCAAAATATTCATATGTATAGCCACTATGACCTAATAGACTCATACAGCCACAGTGACCTAAAACGCAACTAAAATATGCATCCTTACCCTCCCATACAAGCCCATCAGTTCTACGCTATTGGGCAGCGATATATCTTTGAGAAACTCGTACAACACGCCGCACAGCGACGTGAAATGCTCCATGCGCTTGTTGTCAGCCTTCAGGTCTGAATAATCTGAAATTTATAACAAGAACAATTAAAAAGTTTGATTTACTCCCGACTAAATACTTCGGATTTGAAATGTGTTATATCTAGTAATCTACTAGTTAAGCCCTTTTGTTTGATACCCATCGTGTCATTCGTTTGAGAGGGGATGTGCAAAATTTTTTGTCCGCCATTTCGTGGATGCGGCCATTTTGGATCCACTAATATTATAAATGTCAAAGTTTAGATGTTTGGATATTTGAATGTTTGTTGCTCAATCACGCCCTAACTTATGAACGGATCAGGCTGCAATTTGGAATACAGTTAGACTATAGTCTAGAAGAACACGTGGGCTACTTTTATCGGAACAACGGGAACTACGCGGGTAAAACCGCGGGGCACTGCTAGTCAAACATATTATTATAATAACCACCGCAAGGAAACTGGCTTGCAGATCAAAAAAACGCATCGAAATCAGTCAAAGCGTTTGAGAGTAGCGGTGTCACAGACAGACTTTTAACTCCCCACTTTTTGGTCGGGGGTTAAGAGAACATAAGCATCAGAAACCCACTAATCGCTCCCACCACCGCTGGAACTGCTGGCCATAATCCACCACGCTGGCTCAGTGCAGATTGGTGAATGACGCATTCCCTTAAAAGATTCTAGGGACGTGACGGTTTCCTCACGACGCTTTCCTACACCATTTTTAAGTTAGCGGCATCACATAGCGGTCTCTTTGCGACGCGTCCGACAAACTTTCTAAAGGCCTGTTCACACCGGAGCGGTATTCGCTACCGCTGTGGGTAGAGGTAAACACCGCGCGGGATCCGTGCGGGTTTCGCGCGGTATTTTGTACGTACCGCCTGGGTACGCGGTATTTTTTGGTGTGAACAGAAATATTACCGCGTACCCATTCGGGTTTCGCTACCACAGGCGGCAGCGAATACCGCTCAGGTGTGAACAGGCCTTAATGCGAAAACTTTCGGCGCTGCAGCATTTTCGGATGCCCGATTCTCAGAATAGTTAATAAGTATAACGTCCATATGACTCTCCGTATGTACACAAGTATGATTTTTAAAAAATTTTGTTTAGGAAAATTAATTTTAATATAATTATTTAGTGGTCAACTATTTCAGACATCCGGAGTGAGGGATTGTGACGTCATGTCTTCATAAAAATCGAATATAGACGTGACGTCACTCGAAACTTCTAAGCACTATGACTTCGTAAATTTTCGTTTGCGAAACAAAAGAAAAAATACATGTACCTACAATATTTTTTATTAATAATCTAACTGACGAACTAATTAGTTTTTTTAAGCCACCATCCCAATTATGCCCTTGCTTTGAGTATTTAGAAGTGCTCGAAGGTGTGATTTATTGGCTCACGTGACATAAGATCCTTCCACATCCGGAATGAGGTGCCCGAGTAGAATGCGCGGTAGGAGTGGCCGTCTCCTCGGTTCAGCCGGTTGATGATCTTGGCGAGCATGCGCGCTGCATCTGGTAAAATCTTCGGCGCCACGCGTTTGAAGTTCGCGCACTCCCACTGGAATGGAAATATCGCTATTTCATTTATATCTTACAATAGCAACGTCCTGCGGTTTTACCCGAATAGTAAATATTGTATTTTGTAGTGGTAGGCCTCTTAGCAGAGTCCGCCTGGGGAAGTACCACACCTTTGCCAATTATTCTACCGCCAAGCAGTAATGTGCATACGTTACTGTGTTCCGGTTTGTAATAATATTAAATATTCCAATAGCTGCGTGTCACTGTGCTGTTATGTGGCAGGCATGTTGCTTACCATCAGGCACATGTACTGCCCGTCTCGTCACACTTTATTAAAAAAAAAAAAAAATTACAGAACCTGGAGAGTTTCTGTAATTTTCAAGTTATAAAAAGCCTATGCGTTCTTCCAGATAATAATCTAACTGTATTTCAAATTTCAGCTCGATTCATTCATACGTTACTAATTGATTGACCAACAAACATAGAAATATCCAAACATCCACACATTGCCAATTATAATATTAATAATAGGATTAGTAGAATTTCTGTAAATTCAAAACGTGCCTTTTATTTTTTTATAGGTAGGTACGTACTATAAATGATACAAAAATGTTTTATCTTTAAAAAAGGGGTAAGTAGATACCACACCGATTATTCCACTAACTGCGATATCAAAGAAGTGAATAGCCACTAAAACAAACATTCTATCCATCCAAATCTCACCCGAACATCCATCAAAAACCCATTTATCATTCCAGCTCATTGACTTGACGCATGTCTCGAAATAGAACTAACAGATAGACACGTCATCACATGATTATTGGTGCCACTGTCGTATTCTGCTGTGAGAAACGAGTAGCATTGTATAGTTTTTTTTTTTAATTAAGAGTGACGAGACGAGCAGGACATGTGCCTGATAGTCAGCAATATCCCTGCCACATAACAGCACAGTGACACGCAGCTATTGGAACATGAAGAGTCCAAATCATTACCTAGCACGGCACTGCGCTCGTCACCCAGAGATCTATAGATGCTATAGCTCTAAGCCCTGTAATTTCTCTGGAAACATTGCCCTTCAAACCGGATCACAGTAATGTTTGCACATTACTGCTTGGCGGTAGAATAACTGGCAAACGTGTGGCACTTCCCCAGGCGGACTCTGAGTCCTACCACTACCAAATATTCAGTTCAACAGTTACCTAAATACTAAACATTTAGTTCAGCAGTTCTGCCAGAGGAATTCTTGCACTGGTCGTGCGGACTATACAGCCAAACTATTGGTAGGTCTCTGCAAAGCCCCTTTGGAGTAGTACCACGCGTTTACAAATAATTATTAAATAAATATTGGTGGACATTTCACACTACATCATACATGGGGGTCATGACCCCCCCTGGATCCGCCCTTGCCTCAGTTGGTCACTACTGCTAACCAAAGTTTGAGCTAGTGTAGAAGACCACCATCGAGCTTTGAGTATTTTACCATAAGAGGACGCAAGACATTTGGCTAGCTAACAAACTTTTTCACATTTTTTGCGGGGCGTATCTTGTAAACTTGACTTGTCACATTTGTAAACTTGAACTCACACATGAGCAACAAACTCTGTTTGTACTAAAGGCCGATTTACATCAGACGAGCGAATGCTCATTCTATCCCCACTGTATCAAATTCATTTGGTGTAAACAAACGTGAGCATTATTTCGTTGTTTTGTTTGCGTTCGCAAAGATTCTATGGAATATATAATATGGAAAACGCTAAGAACGATCTTTCATTTACACTAAAAGATCGAGAAAGAATGCTCTTGTTCCAGCTCTAGCTCTATGTTCGTTCAGTTTAAATCGGCCTTAAGACAAATGCTACACACCTAAACAAAACATGCACACATCTACGAAACGTGGTTGACCATTTATGTCAATAAAGCTCATTTTAACATTCATAAGGGCACGAAAGGGGTATGTTAGAACTAGACTCGTCCCCTTAGAATAGTTGGTCTGAGCCATCGAGTACTGGGTTCGTAGTTAGCCCAAAAATACGCCACTAGCGACGCTCACCAATATAAGTAAGTGCCATGGTCTCTAGTATCTAGATTTATCGCTAGGAAATGGCAGGTCGCCATGAGACGCGTGCGGCATTCGGTAGGTCGCGGCGTTGGAATCACCACCTGTTGTTATGCAATGACTGTAAACGTTTGTCTATCGTATTTTGTGTGTATCGATATGAGGTCGGATGCGTCATGTTTGTACGTTTGTTTGCAGGTATTTTTAATTGATTAATCAGAGTATCTGTTAACGTAGCGTATTATGTATAACTATAGCTAAACCGCGAGCGCTCGTCGCCCGTACCTTATCCGATCCCCGTTTTCGACCTACCACCCTGCCCTTGTACACCCTACAGGCGAGAATTCAGTTACGCGGTAAGTCTATAACAAAGACAAACCAGCGGAAAAACTTTGTTATGTAAGTACTAAAAGTACAAGATAGAAAACGATACCGACGCATGCATCACCGAAGAACAACCGACGATGCAAGCTACTGATGGCCATCAGGGACCGAAATGCAGCCGTGGTAAATGCTTTGAACCGGGGGGAGGACTAGAAAAATAACAAAAGGTGATGTCGACTACTATAGCGGAGTACCAACCGGTAGTGATCGGTTCAACAGACCAAATCGGACCAAGCAAAACTTCCCCCTTTCTTCTCCTAATACAAGAGACATGTTAAAAAAAGATCCCAAAACACGAAGGTCACGGACCTCGGAGAAGGTACCTATCTCGGAGTGGCAATTTTGATGATAATAATAGAAAAACACCGGTAGGTTGGGCTCTGCGTCGCTGCCGGTGTCGATCTAGGTTTAGATTTATACGATGATTCTATATGTTTAAATCTTTAAATACATATTGCAGAAACTTGCGACTTAAGAATGAAAATAAATTGTACTTGAATAATAAACATACACAAATATAATATACAACCAATGAGAATTAAAAGCTGCCCTTGCAGGTGAAAAATGGATCGTTATGTCTGAGAAATTACAGGGCGAAGTGATAAATTATCTCGGTTATAAATCTGGGCTAAGAGCGCAAGGCAGTAAAGATTTGAACTATTCATGTTGAAACAGCATGCCCTGCTCGTCCCATCACTCTGTAAAAAAATACTAGGACTGGTGAGCTAGTGTCGGCTGACTTATTATTGGCGAATAGCTAATAGATCTGCTGATAGATCCGTAAAATCCTAAACGGCCAAATGTGGCCTAAAGTGCGACGTCGAGACGTACGCGCTGAAAGTCGGGAGATGAGTAGTTAAAAGCTCTCATCACAGGTATGGAGGTCGTCTATCTCGCCGATGAGGTTGACGGGTCTGCCATTGGTTGGTTCCCGGCACCTATACCAAAAAACGGCGTATTTATGTTGTAATGTACTTAGTTCCACTTCTAAGCATTCCTTTTGTTGCAGTGCATCACATGCATTACCATTGGTGCATAGGTGTGTACCGATTTAAATACATAGATTATTATGAAGTCCATAATATTTTTTAGTTAAGCGAAAAGTCTCGACCAACATCTGAAGAGACTTTGGCTAGACGGTTGGATCAAGGGTCAGATGCAGAAGGCGATCATCCTCGACACAGCGCGCATCGTGAGGAGGTTCCTAACTCTGCAGCCCTAACTACCGGTAGCTTGGGCCCTGCCCCGCTACTGGCGGCACCCTAGTTTGTATGTTTTTATAATGTTATGGTATGGTACGGAACGCTTCGTGCGGGAGTCCCACTCGCACCTGGCCACTTTTATTATAGATATTTGTACCTCTCTAAAATCTTCCTTGGTAAAATAATAGCAGAACGGTCATGAACGAAAAGTTTCAGAACTCCTGTTTGTGATACTCTTAAACTGTTATTGTAACTATTCTTGTTTTGATCTCGGTACGTGTATCTAAGCGTAATATGCGTCAATGAAATAAATCGTACGCTCGCCCACGCGCTTTTGACGTAGTATTTTTCAAACAGAAATCGCATTATTTTTATCATCTGACTGCTAGATTTGTGGGTCTCATTCAGTGTTTGAAACTTTACATATCCGCCGATCCTATTTCCCGCGTTGATGCTAATATTCCGAGAGCTACTAGCAAATTATGGGTAGGTTTATGAGGCAAGCTGAAAAATTGTAACATAACTTGACGGGGTTTTAATATTGCCAGATTTGCCAGGCCCGTGCAAATGTTTTGCAAAAAATGGGTTTAAGGCAATTTGCAACTTGAATTGGGTGTTATTTATCACAAAAAAATAGGGATTCTCAAAAAGAGATATCATTTTGGAGGGACTATCTACCAGCCAGGTGATCTAAATTGAAGGATTCATTTTGCCCCGCTACTCACCAGCCAGGACTGCACAGGTGTAGGGATATAATAGGAGAACTATGGGACAAGTTTTCAGTTTGCCTCAAATACCTACCAAATTTTGCTACCAGCTCTCGTCTCGGAATATAATACATATGGACTGGTTTATGGACTTTATGGACTGGTGATATCTTATGAGGTCGTGTCACTGACATATGTATTATCTAATAGTAGTACAAATAGTACAATCCGTATTTATAGAGGTATTCTGATGCAACAAAAATGATGTTTAGTTATCACTTCTATGGCAGTCCCTATGACTGACAATATTATGAGTCGTTTCTAATTTTAACGCGTTCGAATAAATACGCAAAAAGGATTTGAAATTTAAATAGGATTACGTAGATTACTTGTACTTTTACTAACTCAAAATAGATTTTCTCATGAAAATGAGAACTGTTCGGGAGTCCTTAACGTTGAAACAAAAAATTGTATTTTTAATTGGTTCAGCTGTTTTAACTATGCAAACAAACATATGGACAAAAAAATTGACGAGGTATCTAGTAACAATTTTTTGAACTACCTATTAATTTTAATTAAATTCAACTTCAATTGAATACAGTATATTTGTACCACATAACACAGCACTTTTTTCTAATTTCATATTTAATTTTTTTATAAATTTTAACTTTTAATAATAAGTATCAATTATATATACAAATATATTTATTTACAAAATGTACACGAACTTAATCTAGAAGACCAGTGCCAGTGGGAATCGTGCCCAAAATGCTGGCCCCGTTGCCACGTTGAATGGCGATACTTATTCGAATTGAATTTTAATTAAATTTAACTTCAATTAAATTCATTTTATTAAATTAACTTCAATTATATTGAAAGTTAATTACTTCAATTTAACTAAAATCGAATTTCAATAAAATTTAATTTTTATCAAATTTAAATTGTTCTTATTTTTTTTTATTAAACATAAATTAAAAAAAAACGGTTGTCTGTAAAGTCTGTTTACAGATGATAATTTAATGTAATATCGTCATTATATACCGAAGCGTCTCAAACCGAACGCTTACGCCGATCGTGCCTCTCTATAACTTGTTCTGCACTCTCGCTCGCACTCTCGGCTCAGGTGAAACCTGTCACTTTTTCGAGCAATCAGCCAGCATTCATCGATTTATAATACATTAATTATAACGTCAAAAACACTATTTATTCTAATATAATAAACACAACTTTCTTACCCTTGCTGCTACCCTTATTTGATTCATGGGATTTATACAATTTATCCTTTTTTCCATTTCATTGTTGTTATTTACTATCACAGTATGTATCAGGGATGTAACGGAGGTCATCTTATCAGAACCGGAGTCGAAGTTTTTAAATTTGATTTATCGGAGTCGGAACCGGAGTCGGAACCGAAGTCGGAGGCCTAGGCAGGATCAAAAGTAATATTTTTGCAAGAGAGTTTATGAGTAATATTTTTATTTTTATTGGGGACAAATAAAACATTATTTTGTCAAACACGTGGACACGATAAACATTGCCGGGCAATAGATTTAAAGGGTTTTTGAATATCTATTTACTTTCCACCACAATTATCTCAAATATTTATATACCTTAGCTCCGATTAAAACCTCCGATATAAAAGTTTCGGAGCCGAAGTCGGAACCGAAAGTGTAATAATAATCGGAAGTTCCGACTTATCGGAGTCGAAACTCCGTGGTATGTATGGTAAGTAATATTAATATCCACACACACACACACACACCCTTCCACCCTCTCTCTCTCTCACACACACACAATAGAGGTCCGCCCCGGCTTCACCTGTGGCACACAATGTATAACCTATAGCACTCAGGGATCATATACATTAAAGTCAATTTTGAGTTCCTGAGATTAGCGTATTCAAACAAAAAACCTCCTCAACTTTATAATATTACTATAGAAGTGGTTCACATAATAAAAGCCACGCTTAGTTAGGGGCTATATTTATAGTGGACTTTTTTAAATAAAGAGTGACGATGTGAGCAGTTGCTGACATTTATTTTACTAACCCCCGGCCAAAAAAAGGGGTGTTGTAAGTTTGACGTCGATGTCTGTCTGTGGCACCGTAGAGGTCAAACGGATGGACCGATTTCGATGCGGTTTTATTTGTTTGAAGGTTAATTTCCGTGTGAGTGTTCTTAGCTATGTTTGGTTGATATCGATTCAAAATGGCCGCCTCCACAAAATGGGGGACAAAATATTTCTTCACAGCCTTCTATATGGGTATTAAATGAAAGGGCTTGACTAGTACTATAACAAATTTCAAAAACAAGATGGCCGCCACCACAAAATGGCGAATTACTTTGACTAGTAGAACACTATGCACTATGACAAATTTAAAATCCAAGATGGCCGTTACAGCAAAATGGCGAATAAATTTCTTTTTTCACAACTCCCTTTCATTTGATACCCAAAAAAATGAAAGGGCATGCCCTTTCATTAGATGTAGTAGAATGTTGTATATACAAGTTGCAAATCCGAGGTAGCAGGTTTGGAGTTAATAAAAAATTTTAATTTTGTTCTTGTCTGTAGTATGGATAACTGTGCTTACCTTATGTTCCCCCCAGGCTTCTTTTTGGCACAACCTTCCACAGTAGTGTACATATTGGCACCCAGAACACTTCAATACGTTTAATCTGCAATAATGTACAAATAATATTTCAATCACCATAATCATGCTTGAAACCGATTATTTAGCTATGCTACTTCCTACTAATATTATAAGAGTGACAGATTGGATGT
Organism: Ectropis crepuscularia; assembly: GCA_963693475.1. Taxonomy (NCBI): domain Eukaryota; kingdom Metazoa; phylum Arthropoda; class Insecta; order Lepidoptera; family Geometridae; genus Ectropis; species Ectropis crepuscularia. Next base: position 28,967,031 of record OY856339.1, on the reverse strand, counting down.
TTAGATGTTTGTTGCTCAATTACGTTGTGAGATGAAATTGATGGTTATTGGATATTCAATGTCAATTGTTTTGTGCATAATGGTGATTTGGTCTGAAGGTGGTGAGGATTGGATAGATTCCTTAATACAATTTTCAATGTCTTTTCTAATGATAACAAGAGGATGTGACCTAGTATACTAATTTTTGAAGATGATTTCTCTATTCTTAAGTTTGTTTGACGTGATGTAGCATTCAGAACTAATAATCCAGTTTTTTTAAACTCTGCAGAATTTGCGCAAGTGTTTTGTTGGTTGGTAGAGACTGAGCACCCAATGGTTATAATACCTACTTGTTTCCCTTCCTCCTAATTTTCTCAGGATAAAAGGTAGACTATATTTATGTAAGTCTAAACTATCTTTATACCAATTTAATTCAGATCCAGTCAATAGTTTTTGAATAAAATAAAACAGTAGGTAATACATTATATTCATTCATCATTGCATACGAAATTTTGTAATTAAAATGTTAGTGAAATTTGATGCAACTTAGAATTACATAATTGTATATATAGGGGGAAATTGGATGATTGAATAGGAATGCCAAATTAGTACCAAATCAAATAATGGTTTAACTAAAAAAGCCTAAGTAATCAGTATGTTTGTGTAGTTTAATGGGATATTCTATAGTATTTACTATACATATTACATAATAAGGCATAATTTAATTTAGGATTTATTTTACAGGGGTGGCATCACTTAAATTTAAATGTAGCAAATATTTTAAGAAATAACTTAGCAACTTAAATCCCAGAAACTTAGTGAAAAATAGGTAGTAAGTTTTAAGTTATACTTACTTTTGTAAACAATTGTCACATCTACTTCCTTGTTCTTTCGACGATAGAACGAAAGCAAAGGGCTGTTCTGTCAGTATTAAATCACCAGCTTTTATTGAAGAATCCGTATTTCTGTATTTATTCTTCATTTTTATGATGAGCTTAATTTTCGCCTTATTATGATCAATTTTTACTTCTAAGTTTAGGTACTTAAAATTAAATCGCACTCCGTAGCTTAGGTAAAGGAATGTCTGCGCTTTAGGCCAGTGGAATACCTACTAATATTACTTTGGCATCGCTACCTGACGATCTATATTTATCATCTCAAAAAAATTGGTTACATTATTTTTAGTGAGGACGCGACCGCTGCCATATCGCAAGCCGCAACAAAATAAACAAATTGAGCACTATTAACTATTAATAAATCATATTACTTGGCCGTTGGTATGCTAGTTAAATGTTTCTTTCAAAATTTTCTAGCTCAACAAAATATAAATTCAGGAAATTGAAGGAAGTAGAGGTGAGACGTATTTACGCTACCAGGTTTCAAAACCAGGTTTTTAATTCGAAGTAGGGCGCCCTGGTATGAACAAAAAATACTTGCAAGTTGCGAGTATTCTCTAAAGTACGAACCCGACGAGCCGTAGTCGGATACGTGGATAAAATGAAGCAAAAACAAATTAATGTATGAGAAACCCAACCATAACTACATAGTTATAAGTGGCACAATTGCTTGCGAGTCAAAAAATACTTTGAAAGTATTTGTAATATTTTTTCAATTTTATGTCATGTCGCTAATGAAATATGGTTCAAAATTCTAAAAAATACTTTCAAAGTACGACTTGGCTGGTAAATTGGTACCGGCATGGGCTTGCGCTTGCGCTATAGAATAGACAATAGATTCATTGTCGAGCCTCGCCCGGCGCGGCGCTACTTCCTGGAATAAGCGCAAGGGTTTTGAGTATTTCCTATGAATGTCGATTGCATTGCACGTGCTATCCTTAACCCTTAACCGGAATCGTTATTTTGACTAACGTAACTGGAATCGTGAGTCTTTTTGGACCCATAAATTGAAACCATAATATTTTTCCACTTAACCAAAGCAAGGGTATATTAATAATCGTCATCATAAAACAAGTTTCCTTTAGGATATAAATCAACTTCTATCAATCAACGATAAAACCTAGTCTTTTTTTTTAATATAAACCTACATGTCCTAAATTTAACAGAAAACTTTAGTATGTCATTTAGGCATGCTCTTAAGTAACAAAAAAAAATTAAAATTGAAAAAGTATCATAAAATAAGGTTTTAAATTCTTTTTCTTACCAAAAATTAAAATTCTTTGAGAAATATGTGTTAAGTAAAAAAATGACAGCGTTAACTAAAAATGAAAATGTTGGTTGTTAATCTTTTACCTCTAAGCATGACACTTCATACAAATACCTAGTGTATTTTTGTAAATGATGTTGTCAAATAAATTTGAAACATCCACCGTACTTTTGCGACTGATTTTATCTATTTTGGGCTACATAATAATATGTAGCATCTGCTTCATTTGCGTGATCCACTGTGAGTGGAAGGTATATTTTCTGGTAGGTCTACAAACTTTTAAAAAGTGGTCATTCCTACTGTTCAAATCTGTTGGAAATGTTTGATTCTCCAGTTTTATTTTCAAAATTAATGGTTTGTATTATTTTTTTAGTACATTTATTTTTGTACTGGTTGCGTTTCATACTGCTAAACGCCTTATAAAAGGTTACGTAACTGGAATCGTGGGTCCAAATTGGCCCAAAACGTACGTATCTCCAATTCCAGTAAACTTGAAGAGTCGAACGTCCGGCTTCCGCTGCACTTTACTGTGTTATCAGATTATACGACACACGGACACACCTCTAGCTTCGCGCGTTTTAAAATAAAGCACCTTTTTTGTTTGCATTGGGTCAAAATGAACCCGCGATTCCGGTTAAGGGTTAAAATTGCTTTAGATAATTTGGGGCATTTACCCTTATGTCCAGGACTTAAGGATCAGATTACATAAATATTTATGGTTTTTTAAATAAGAAAAAACAATGTTGTACATTTGAAATGCGAGAAAGTCAAAGTTCGTTTTGTCTTGGCTTTTTAGTTTCAGTTGTGATTTAATTACGTCAACTACTGACCGTCGAGTCGGCAAGTTTTCATTATTCGGTAGCAGGAAACATTTTGACGGAGAGGAGGACTCGTGTAGGGAGCCGGAAAGTAGAGCAATTACTGTTTGTACAGCAAAATATGAAATAAATAGAAAAGCTTTAAAATTAACCAAAAAAAAAAAAATGCTACGCCTACGCCTGTTATTTAAAAACAGTCGGGTAAAAAGTAGGAAGGAAAGATTTCGTTTCATCAACATAAAAATAAAGTATAAAGTCCAAAAACACGAATTTGCACCGTAGCTTCTGCACAATAAGGTTCAAATTACTACGAATATATTTAATACTTTTAAGTATTTAAATACCTGGTTTTCGACCCTGGTATTTTTCTGTACTCATACTTTGAAGCCCTGGTATTGAAAAGTTAAAGTATATCTCATCCCTAGAAGGAAGTAAAGAGAAGATTCCGAAGAATGAAAACAATTTCAAGTTACAGTGCCAGTTACAGATTTCAAATCGGTAGAAAGTAGAAAGTATATTTTTTAAACTTATACTACATTACTGCAAGTAATAATTTTACTTGCGGCACAAAAAAATCTAAGTTCCCCAGTGTTTGAATGCAACAAAAAATATTCCGTTAGAAGGAAACAACACAAACCTAACCACTGTAAAAATGTTTTTCAACTTCATTTTTTTTTAGTTCTCAAGGATACATTACAAAAACCATCTTAAATTAGTAAGTATTGGAAAATAATGTAAAAACAATATTCTAGCCTTAGATTACTTTTGAGATCCAATGGGTTTATTTTAATTATTAATGATTATTGTATTATTATGTACTGTAGAATAGTTTTCAGAATGGAATAGAGGCGTTTTCAGAATGACAGATGGCTAAAAAATGTGAAATTTGAGATATCATTAACTAATAAAATTTACTGAAGTAAATACATTTCTTTGTAGGTACAATGCAGTGCAAAATTCTGAGTTTATGTTTTCACTTCTATTGGCAGTTCCGATGACTGCCATTTTTTTTCTTACATTTTTACAGGTTGCCTCTCTCATTCTGACAATGTTTTAATACCCACTATGATGTTTTTTGATGTTACTATTGAAATATTAATGTGTATAGTAATGTACAGAGTTTAAAGCATCAGTAGATTGCTAGTTAAATGAATAATACTGGCAACTCAAAACACTAACATATTAGTGTTTTTGAAGTTGACATATTCAACTAGTTGACAGCGATGTTGAAGTTACTCAACTCAAGTTGTAATTTTTTAATCATTGCATTTTAGATGAATTAGCCAGCATGAAATTAAAAAATATATTTATATGTTTATAATAAATAATAATATCATGATTCGGGGACAAGGGTTCCGAAATCAAGAATTCAAGATAAAGAAAAATATTTTTTGCGTTTGTAGTATGTTCCTATGTTCCCTTTATAATTTTACAATGCTTATAATTTTATTATTCTTCGTATTTTGTAAAGCAAAAATAAAGCAAAATACTGAAAGTGATATGTCAGAAAAAAAACTTATCGTGATCTAACTTCTAACGTCAAGGAAAGCTGACCTGATGTTTTTGAGGTTATACTTTTATAGCATTTCAAAATCAAAACAAAACATTGAAAGTCGTGTTATTCTGTTTAATTCATTTATTAGTACAGGAACGATGTCCATAATAATGACAAAAGCAGCACTGGCTTTGAAAAATGCAGATAGTAATTTTAAATTCGTAAAGTTTGAGGCATATAAACCAAAGAAGAAAGAAGAAGGTTCAGTAACACAAAAAGTAGCTGTTGTGCCAAGAACTGAAACAAGGCAATCGAAGAAAGATCCGCTGCTGAAGAAAATACGGCACGAAGTTGTGAAGTTCGGGATGTCTGGTTTCGACGCCACGAAGAAGGAAGAAGCTAAAATTGCTTTGGCAGTCAGTTTAGGTTAGAGTCTGTTTTGATTGTTTTGCCGCACAGACAACGTGATAACCGAAGGACAAATATTGTCATCATTCCTGGATAGCTACTGTATGTTCAAATAGTTGCGTGGCATTGTACTGGCAGTCATAGGGGCTGCCGACTGCCGATAGAAGTGAAAACTTATAACTCAGAATATGATAGCATACTTCGGAAACTACGCGGCTGAAATTGGAGAGCGCTGGTAGTCTGGAATAAATCTTCAAAGCATTGTCGTCAAAATAAGTCTTCTAGTAATCTAGTACTAGATGGCCATACTTCTACTTACCATGCTAACACATTTCTAAATGGCCATAGTCCTGAGTTCACCCGAAGATTTATTTAATTTGTAAACGTGGCACTTGACAATACACAGCCCAGTTGTAGTGGTAGGACTCTTAGAAGAGTCCGCCTGGAGAAGTACCACTCCTTTGCAAGTTATTTAACCGCCATGCAGTAATGTGCAAACATTACTGTGTTCCGGTTTGAAGGGTAATGTTTCCAGAGAAATTACAGGGATTAGAGATATAACAACTTAGATCTCTGGGTGACGAGCGCAGTGCAGTGCTAGGTAATGATTTGGACTCTTCATGTTCCAATAGCTGCGTGTCACTGTGCTGTTATGTGGCAGGCATGTTGCTTACCATCAGGCACATGCCTTGCTCGTCTCGTCACCCTTTATTTAAAAAAAAAGCCCATGTAAAATCTGTGTTTGTTGCTCCAAAAGAAGGTTTTCTTCAAAAACATATATTTAATTTTTTAATTCAATGATTTCCAGGAGCAAAGCCGCCAAAGAAGCCCTACATCAACTACAAGGAGCTAATGCAGAAGAGGAAAGAACAGAAAGTAAAAGAGCAAGAAGACAGACTGTTGATGGCATCAAAGAGTGTCATGCAGACCATGGACAAGAAGAAACGGAAGGGGAACAAAAATAACGTTGGAAATGTGTTGGAAAGTTATGGAAAGGTAATTAAACTCTTTTTTGAACTTATTTATTTATTCAGTATCCATTCTTTCTTATCTTATACCTTTAAATGAGCAATTCTTGTATATAAATAAATGTGATATATGTATATATATATAGAATCTGAATCTCTGAAACGGCTAGACGGATTTTCATGAAATTATGTATGCAGGGGATTTCGGGGACGATAAATCGATCTAACTAGGTTTTATTTTTAAAAAACGCATAGCGGTCACGAATTAGTAGCTCCGGGTTCGAATCCAGACGGGTTCTCTTTTTTTTTCAATTCGTTTTTTTTAAGAAAATCTATTTCTTGGATTCTTTTATCTGTAGGTATCTAAGTATATTTAGTATTTAAACCGAGCAAAGCTCGGTCACCCAGGTACTTAAATATTACATGTCAAATGTTTCATTAAAAGAATTAAAATTTAAAATGTCTAATACCTAAATACTATAAACACAAGTTTACATTAATTTGGTCCCCACTCTTGTCACATTGTTGACCTAAAGTGCCCATCAGACTGGCTGCATTTCCACGCTGTGTAGCTAGGGAAATGTTTTGAGCCAGATAGCTATTGTACTTAAATAAAACTGAAACATGTCAAGGAAAACCTTAAAATATAGTAACTATTATTGATAGTCTTATCAGTGCATCATCACTCGCTCAAAGTCGCGCGGTTTTAGCCTACAGCTAGACCGTTACTCCCAGGGAACAAGTGCCAGTCGGTTGTCGGACGCACGGCTGAGCGCTCGCGCAACACGTTTCCCACGCATATTGTTATTAGATATGTCGACAACCCTCCGCGCTAGACAGGGACAGAGTTACGCGTTAGAAAGAGCGCAAATGTTTATTTGAAAATCGCGACAGGTATTGCGAGCTGAATTGAACTTTGTTGTGTCCCAGCAAGAGTCGCTATTTATATAATTGTTTTCGGTAAGTGAGGCTTCTGTACTTGTTCTAATATTTATTCTGTGGCCTTATCACTAAAAGCAATCTCTTCCAGGAAATGGTATTTTTTTACCAGTTAACAATAACACAGAATTAACTTATGAAATAATTACATCAGTTACTTACAGCGCCTCATAGTATTACCTGCACAGCTCATGTCTCCTATAACTGTGTGCCAAATTTCAAACTGGCCCTTTCAGATGTTCTAACGTGGTTGACCAAAAAACATGCATGCTTGCATTCAATCTATTCAATTCAATTCTTTATTGGTCTGTAAAATTAGATATAAGTGTACACCTAGGTCTTAAATATGCTGAGCTGATGATATGCATTCCTATGCTGATGTTTGGATGTTTGTTGCTCAATCATGTCAGAGTGGCAGAACAAATTTGGTTCAAATTTGGAATACAGTCACAATATTGGCTGGAATAACACATAGGATACTTGTTACCTCAGGAAAATAATGGGAATGGGAACTACAGTGGTAAACCTACTGGGTGTTGCTAGTTTGTAGTTTTAGTACTGTTCGAAGACTTCAAAAATTGATTTCCCTGTCTTTAATCTTATAAAAATTGTATATAATTCTCGTGTCACAATGTGAGAGATACGTACTTCTTAGCATTCCATGGATTCACCGTGCGGGTGCCGGGTCCATCGTGTGGCAGAGAGAGAAATCTCGAATAGACCCCAAGACTTGTGACTCGGGCGTAGGTTTAAAAGGGGCCCCTTATATTGACGTACGTCAACACTCACCTTCACTACTCGTATTTCTCTCCCTGCCCAGCCAAATCCGATATGATCCTACTAGTGCAGCTTTAGATACTCGTTCTAGTATAGAACTTACTGCACTTCTGGACAATCCAAGGTCTTTAAGCAGGTTATAGAGAGATTTTGGTGGTATACATCTCGCTCCTACTTCTACAGCGTCTAAATTAACTACATAGCCATTTTTTGTTAATTCATTTTGAAGGTCGTAATACTTATTTTGTTTCATCGCGTGGTCTTTAGGTATATTAGTTTCCCACGGTACGGTAAGTTCTACCAGGACTATGCGTTTCGTAGCCCTAGAAAAAAGGAAAATGTCCAGTCTGGATGACGAAATACCCACATCCTCTGGGATTTTGTAGTGCTTTTCATACGTGTCCATTAAAATAGTCCAATCAGGTGCTGAACCCAGGATTGAGTAAGGCTTGTTCTTGGAGTTTGAAGTTGAGCCCTCTTTTACAAAGTTAATTTGTCTTTTGTTAATCGTCAATCCGTTTTGGGCTCTAGCTACCGAAAGGCTTACGGCTTCACGTATGATTTCAAGTACTCTGTCATGGCGCTGTGAGTAATGACCCCTATTAAGGAGCACCTTGCATCCCACCAATATGTGCCTTGCTGTACATATCGCCTCATCACAAGTATAGCAACATTTTTCAGAGGCTTTTTCCCACCTTACCAAGTTACTCTGGTCAGGGAGGGTCATTTGGAAAGCGTTCAGAAAAAATTTTCATAAGGCAGGAGACCAGTCATATAGCAAGGTGCGCCACTTTAGAGCTAATGGGATAGAAAACTCATCTATGGTTAACCACTCACTTTGCATTTCTAAATTCATAGCGTGCACTTTGTAACTATCATTTTCGTCTTGTTGTAGAAAGGTTTTTACCATGTCTCGGTCTTCCCTTTTCTTTCTCGCACCCAACCCAGCTGTATTTACTTGCGCACCTGCCACAAATTGTTTGTGGAATTGAAGTCTAGATTCAAGGTCCGAAGAGCTTTTGTCTTTTGGGAGAGATGCGATTAATTCGTCTTTCGACTTTCCCAAAACATACGTTTTTGTAACTCTTAGGTGTTTGTAGAGTTCGGATGGTTTTTTTAGTTTCAGGCCAAAACTATTGTGATCCCTAAATAGAGTAGAGGGATCAGCCGGATGTGCCAATCCAAACCATGACTTCAATATCTTTATGACATTAGCATCTAGTTTTGCGAGGAGGGTTTTACCGATGTCATATACTAGGAAAGGCCAAGTGAGACGTGATGTGAGATAGTTGTCATATATCCATGCTTTTTTGATATTGCTGATAGGCTGTTGGTCTACCTTGTTGAGGTCGTTCATGAAATTTCCAACAACTACCTCTAATGATGGTGTACGTCCTTTGTAGTCTATCTTTCTACCAAAAAATTTGAAAGGCACTGCCTCTGCAATTGTGGCAACTCTTTGTTACCTTACTCCTCCGAAACGGCTTTACTGATTTTTACCAAATTTTATATGCATATTCAGTAGGTCTGAAAATCGGCTACCATCTATTTTTCATACCCCTAAGTGATAAGGGTTGTACACCCCTAAAATTTTTTTTAATTTTTGGTCAAAATGTTTTGTTTTTGTTATTTTATAATGTGGCATAAAAAAATACATACAACCCTAAATTTTAAACTTTTTACCACCAACCCCTATTTTTTAATACCTTGCCATTATTTTTTGTAAATTTAATGTATTGCTGACGTAATCACCATATACCACCCCTCTATAGTGCTTACGTAATACTTGAACGACCCCGATGACTCCAATATTCTTTTGATAATCCTCTGTGCTAGGAGTGAAAACACCACTTTTATTAGGTACAAAAAGATAGAAAATAAACATAATATACTCAATAATAATACATATTATACTCATCACTTGAAAGAAGAATCAATAATCTTCAGTAGTAGTATGGTAAAAAAATATGTTTCAAACTGATGTTGTGTAAAAATTGCAAATTTGCGCTTGAGACACTGTTGCTCCAAAAAGGAAGCGGACGCGGATGCGGGTAAAAATATACCATTATAATTATTCCGTCAGCTAGATAATGGAAAGATATGGAAAACGTATTTTTTGTTTTATCAAATTACATATTAAAAATGTACAAAGATATAGATCATCAAATTTCCAGGGACATGACGTCACTTGTGGGTAAAATCGTGCCGTCAGATAAAACTTCTAAGCGCTGTATTTTCTTAGTTTTTTAGAGTTGCAGCCTATTGAGCATTGTAATGTAAACATGAAATATTTTTTTTGTTAACAGGTTCAGAAGAAAGATTTGAAAAAGAAAGAAGAGAAAGGGCCAAAGAAAAAGAAGAAGAATTTAAAGATATAAGTTAAGTGTTTAGTTTGTACAAATGTATGATGTTATTTTAGAATTAATTTAATGTAAGTAAACTTTTTTATAACTGATTCTTTAAGGATATTTTTTTTTAGTGTTAATATGTTTGACGTGTCTGTGTGTGTGCGTGCGTGTGTGTGCCGTGGCATCGTAGTTCCCGAACGGATGAACCTATTTTTTTTTTAAGTGACAACGTCTCTTGGCGCACCACACACAGATTTTTTTGTGGGCTATGAACAGGGCCTGATTAACCCTTAGGCTAATTAGGCTGCAGCCTAGGGCGCGATGATCTGGAGGGGCGCGCTGAAATCATCTGGACTTGTCGAAGGGACAGTTCGGGTTTCAGAAAGACCTCTCCACGACCGACGCCGTTCGTCCGAAGGTCCGAAGGAAGGTGTACTCCAGTGGCGGCGTATTGTTTACGGTGTCTCCTAACATAGTAAACGCGTTCTACATCCCAATCAACCACACCACAAACACAACAGAAGTAATGGGGTACCCCAATATCTATGGCGTATCGTAAGAGACTACCTCTTCCACAGAGAGGTGGTGTCCCCAAAAATAGAAAGGGAGGGAGCTTATCCTCATGTCATGTGGGGTTCGACAGGAGTTTGCTCCTACGCTACCCCTGTGGCACTTCGGTTGTTCGGTTACAAATAAGCAGCGCTAACTTTTTTTTTTCTATCGCGTATAGATCCGAGTTTGACCACCAACTCGCCTGATGGTAAGCGACGGTGTGCTCGAAGATGACGGACGTTAACCTAGAAAGTACCTATTCACTCTGACCTGGAAAAGTTCTAGATTGTATCTCTCACGGAACAAGGATGCCGGCAACTTATACCACTCTAAAGCTGTACGTACGAGAAAAGTGGATTCAAACCGTTTTGTACGGATTTTGGGAATATCCACAGTGTAGGGGTGGTAGTGGGCCGACTTAACACTTACGAACTGCGTTGCATCGGTGTCGCTTATTATGCCAACGGCACGCTGGTTATTGTGAGAGGGGCGGAGGTTTCACGAGGTGGCGGTGCTGGCGACAGTGGTAGCCAGGATTAGGAGCATCGGTCTAGAGGTGGTTTTTCACAAGTTGGAGGCCACCTGTTTCCGTGGTTTCTGGCGGACACCTTCACCTGCACCTGCAAGCTCTGCTTCTAATATTATGGTGTGTGGCTGTGTGGCGTGTCTGTCGCTGGCAAGCTGACACTGTAAAATTTGGGTTTTTGACAGCAGATCAGCTGATTAGACAGTATTTGCGTCAACCTGAAGAGTGAACTGTCTCAGGACCGACGCTGAGTGGGTTCAGTGAGAGCGACATAGATACTATAGGGCGCGGGTGCATCAGACGGTACCTTATTTCTTTTAGCTTGAAATTATAGAGACAACAATAGCAAAACCAAAGCCAATTTAGTTAAGCGGTAGAAAGGCTGGTGTGTCACCGGTGCAATTGCGCAGATCACACCGATCAACACGCATTGAAGATGTACCCGGGAGAAGTGGCGGACCTGTTACTGCCTACTACCTTAGCCAAGATGTTTAACAGTGAGAGGTCATGGGAGGCGGTGGTTTCCTTTTGAGAAATCATTATCTCGCAGAAGTCGGAGATGAAGATAGCTGAGGAGCAAGAAGGAGGTGGACTCTCGCTTCTCCGCGAAGGAGTAAGTGGTGACGAGAGCGAGCCACTCTGGCTCGTACCTACACCATCTCCACTTACAGAGCCTGAGATGTCGGACGTTCAATGCCGTCCAGCACCCTATTTCAGAAGGTGAGGTGGTGGCCCTCCCGAAAAGGTGACGCTAAAGTACTGCTGGTTTCCGTTGCATGGTTGGTGTGCAAGGGTTCTGTCCACCGCGACAGGGTCAGTGACAGCTCTACGATAGAGTCAGCGATAAGGTCGCTGTCGAGTGTGAGAGCGCTCTCGCGAATCAGTCACCAAATCACTGCCGGAGAAATCCGGGGTATACTTTCGAATCCTTTGAGGGTACTGTAGGCTCTTGCGTGCCTTTTTAAAAAAGCCCTGGTATAAATCATGTTAAACTTTGTACACAAGGAAACAAAGTCAATACTAATATAAAAAAGGTAACTAAAAGTACCTAAAAAGTACCTAGTACTTTTTAGGCCGACCATAACATACCTGCCTTTCTACTGCTTAACTAAATCAGTTTTGCCCATTGCAATCTCCATAAAATCAAACGAAAAGAAAAGAGATAGCGATACCAAAGCTAAGACTTTTAAGCCAAGCACTTTCCGTTTGGCGGTAGACCCTCTGGTGGGGGCGCGTCCTCATAATTAGCCTAGGGCGGTCAGAACTCTTAATCAGGCACTGGCTATGAATGAAGCTCATCGTCAAGTAAGTGAAATATTCGTTCCGGTGACCTCGGGACAGCCGAGGGTGCCTGTGATAGCTTATACCTACGCCTATAGCACTCATGGATCACGTAGGTATCCAACTGAAAGAATCATTGAAATCGGTCCAGTAGTTCCTGAGATTGGCTCACACTGGATAGCCATACACATAGATAATGGTAGCGTTGGTCACGTATTTACGATGTATTTTTTTTAACTTTTATATGTCTACACTTAACCATAGAATAGATAATATAGATAGAACGGACACTCCCCACCCCCCGCCAATTTCAAGCTTCCTCCCCCTCGCGTACGCGAGGCGGACTCAACGAAGGGTTATTATATCGGACGATAATTTCTATGAGAATACGACCATGATGCTGTATTATTTAACAAAATGGTACCAAATTTTTCGGCTATTATACGAAACAAGATTAAGAGATTTTTAATTTCATAAGAATTTCTACAAAGATTGAATCATTTTTATAATCTGTGTTAAGCTATTCTGGTTAGAAGTACGCGCCAACACTGAAGTCCTGTGACGAAATTATTAAACTCGTTGTTTTTAAACTGCGGCTTTCGTTGTCAGAATTGAATTGTCAGAAAACAATTTTTAGTTAAGTACACTTACCCAAAGAGAAATCTTTGGGTAAGTGTACTTAACTAAAAATCAATTCGTACATGGTACCTTTATTATCTCCTATTTTGTTTTAAATCTTCTCCCTTCTGATTGTTGATGAAAGTTATATTTACCTACATTAAAGATCGAACACTAACTAGGTAAGATTGTAAGCCACTTAACACATGCAGGTGAACTCACGGGTCACAGCTATTCCATAAAATAATTTAGTGACCCTAGATGACACGCACACATGCGTAAATGTGTTCGAACGACATATGCGTAGTTGTGTGAGTGTAGGTATGTCGACTTCACCGTTTGTTTGCAGTTTAGGCCGAGTGTCCGGGGTGTGACTTAACCGCCATCTCGCCTGATGTTAAGCGACGATGCGGTCTACGATGAAGCGTGTTTACTTAGAAAAAAACCGATTCACTCTCGATTTGAAGACACAAAGATTGTAACCATCGGGGGAAACCCACTCAGGCAACGTATTCCACAGCCTAGACGTTCTTATCACAAAAGTGGAGTCAAATCTCTTCGTTCGTGTCTTTGGAATATCAACCATTAAACGAAAATTACGATGTAAGATTAAGTATCTATGTAAGCCGATTCGCTGATTACAGCGGAGAGCGAGTAGTCTCTCGCCCCGCGTCACTTGTACCGTAAGAACCCACTGTACGTGTTACTGGTACCTACTGTAGAAAAAATAAACGTCACGTCACTGTATAAACTGCCGATTATATTGATTTTACAGTACAAGTGACGCGGGGCGAGAGACTGCTCGCTTTTGGCGGCAATCCGCTTATATAACTAAATCTTACATTGTAAATACGTGATCCTACAAACATTTTGATTCATATGGTCGGCCAATAAGATTTCACATTTTTTAACACGCTTTTATTTATTAGCTTCACTTGTATGTAAGAAAATCTTGGAATCTTAATTTGACAGCAACTTTTAATTTTATAAATTTTTAAATAGCAAATTTTAATTTAACTAACTATGTATGTAAGAAAATCTTGGAATCTTAATTTGACCCACTTCCCGGTCTTCGATTAGGATGAAATTTTGCACACGCTCTAAGTTTTGATGACAATAAATGACTAGCTAAAAAACGTCATCACACAGTATCCAATATGGCGGCCTCCTCAAGATGCAGACTGGCTGTTTGAAATCCACCCCCAATGCAAAAGCGTGTTTTTTAAACTATTATAATAATTATTAACTGGAATTGTAGAATGGAATTTCAATAACAAAAGAAAACAAAATCATTGGACCTCAGTATGTGGCGAGTATAATATTGCTTGGTGTATTTGAATTACACGGATCCATGGCAAGAGTATGTTGGATTTCACTCCGTACATTTGAGGGGAGCGGAACCGTGCTGGATGTATTGTCATAAACAGATGATTAAGCTTATGAAATTAATGGAGCTGTTCAAATACAAAACATATCTCACAATCCTGAAGACGTAGAGTAAAACGGTGAATCGATTTGGCGTAGCCAGCGAGCAACACGGAAGGGAGTAGGCATAGGTACACAGCGTTTCCCCTCTGTCAAAGTACAAGTCCGCGTGGACCATGGAGTTTGATAATATACTGTGGCGTGAGGGCGGGGCTAGATTTGTGAATGGTGCTTTATTTTTTATGTGTTAGTGATTTGGTTGTGTGAGTATGATCGGCAATGGATCGGTACATGTATGTTTTGTAGTGTTAATTAAACGTTATGTAAACGTTAATTAACGCAAGTTAACGTTAATCGTTAATGCGTTAATCCCTTAACATGTGTCAAATTGCATTTTTATATTTGCGTTAGTAAACTTATAAAACTATGACTCATAGTTGTTACTCGCATCTCGCATTGCAAAATTTATACACAGTTTTGTATTTGTTTCACTCGTTGCCACGCGCCGCCCGGCACATATCGTTTCATACTTGCCTGAACCTGTTTTTCGCGCCACACCGCGTTGCCGTGCGGTAAATAGTAGGTATTGGATTAACGATTAACGGACTTTGGATATTAACGGAAGTTAACGTGTCCGTTAACATTTTTAAAAGTTAACTTATAAGTTAATCCGTTAATCAAAATGTTGACTTCGTTAATTAACGGATTAACGAGTTAATGCCCAGCTATGATAGATACAAGACAAGGTAGGTACTTGCTCTTTTGATTCCTTTGCTCAGGATTCTAATTTTTTAATCAATTCAATTTTCTTCCATTTGCTCGGTCATCAAAATTGAGGACGCGGTTAAAAAAACAATTTTGCACTATAATGTGCCAAATACGAGTAACAATTTTTTTACAAATTGTGTTCCTTCTGTACTATCCGAAATGACTTCGTTCGGACCTGGTGTCCAATGCCACCACAACTTTAATTCATTATTTATGCGAAAACGTTGACATTTACAGGTCGGCCAATAGTTTCAACTCTAATGTGATTTTAAAATATTGGTTGAATCATTAAAAATAATTCATATCAAAAATATTGTTTTAATAATTATCCATAAATTCAACTGCTAGATATTACTTAATTGTTACGTTTTTATTAAGGGTCTTAACTTAATTGATTACCTAAGTGATTCCCTCTCATTAGCCTTAATGAGGTCCTCAGGTGGAAGGCTCACAGCTCACAGGCATTTATAAGGCAGCCAATTTATAATTTCGTCACAATAGAAACAACATTCGCATTGAAAACACCCCCATCTCAGGAAGCTTTCCTCGGCGTTGACATACTGCAGGCACAAAACATTAAGCATGAAGGTACGTCGTGCTCGTAAAACATCGGCGGCTCTCCGAGCGAAGAATAAGAAAAAGAGTCCTGCTGTAGACCGGGACACCTCCGGAGTCTCCTTGCCCTGTGTCCCTGCAGCGGCCGACCAGCCCACCAACCCAGGGTTGGTTGAGGATTGTGGAGCTGGCATTCTGCAAAACTGCGATAATGAAGGCCAGGCTTCTGTGGATCCTGATTTTGGCAATGAGATATTGCAGCAGCCGAAGGAATACTTTCACAAGAAATTTGGATGGGTTAATACGAGTAGATGATAAATGCTCCACCTTCATTCACTATTCTGTAAATAATTGTGTGAAAATCTTGTACATACTGCTGTTACTGTAGGTTTTTATAGTTAAGTATTAATTTATTATTGTAAGTAGTTCCTACTTAGAATTTTGTTAGTTGATAATTTTGAAGAACTATGAATAATTGTTTATTTTTCATAATTTCTGAACTATCCCATTTTTGTTTTATTAATAAAATGTTATTTAATTTAAAAAAATAATTATTTTCTTTAACCTTACCACATCAAACCTTATGATAATGAAATGTCATGCACATAATAAAACTGTACCTAACGTAAAGAATTCTGCAATTGAAGATATTTTGAACTTTTTCTTTGGGGGCACTCCATAAATCGACCCGGATGCCAAAACTGCATTTTTGTTATTTCTTGTTTATCTGTATGAGGAACACCTAGACCACCGAAGCTACTAATCCAATTCAAATGAAACTTGGCATGACTAGAGTTCCAAAGGGTGGTAAAACTGGATATTTTTAATACCCAAATTCTGTACGACATTTTCGCGAGAGCGAGTGAAACTTATGAGGTGTATTTCGTTGTAGCTCATTAAATAAATATTGGTGGACAATTCACACACAACACCATCTGACCCCAAACTAAGCAAAGCTTGTGTGATGGCGGCCAGATAGCTAATATAATCTATAATATAAAAATGAATCGCAAAATGTGTTGGTAAGCGCATCACTCAACAACGCATGGACCGATTTGGACTATTATTTTTTTAAAATGTTCGTATAAGTTCAAGGATGGTTTTTACGGCGAGAATAAATCGAATAATTGCCAGGAAAACCCTAAAAACAGCCCTTTTCTTTTTCCCATACAAACATTTTCTAACTAAAATGTTAAGGCAATAGGGTATCGGACAACTTTTCAAAAAGTGCTTAAAATTAATCTTAATGGCTAAATATAGCCCTACATTTTTTTATTTTAAACAAATATAACTTTTTAAGTACTTAAAATAGTGTGTAAAAAATAATTGTTTTAAATTGCCGCGTAAACGGTATGTCACGTGATCTCAGAGCGTGTGACGTCATACGTGTTTCAATCTGTGTAAATAAACACAGTTATTCAGTGGAAAGTGTTGTTTTTGTTTTCTTTCTATAATGTTATAATGGATCACATAAGATATCGTTGTTGTGTAGTTCCTCAGTGTAGTAATAACAGTAAAACCACACCAGCTAAATTATTCATTGATGTGCCACGAAAAGCAGATATACGAAAAAAATGGTTGAAACTAGCAAGACGAAATTTCGATGGAATGTCTGTAACTTCACCGATTTACTTCTGCGAGGATCACTTTGATGTAAGTACACAAATTTACATTACGGTAAATAGGTACCTAACACTGCGAACACTTCATTTTAAAGGCGGTGGAATATTAGATGCTATTAATTATGTAAGTAAGTACTTACTTAATTTGGATTTTTTGTTTTAGCTACCGAATGACATGGAAAATTACATGAGACACCGAATTATGGGTTATGTAAATAAAATTATGATGAAACCAGGATGTCTTCCATCAATATTTCAATGTCAAACTAATAGAAAAAGAAGTTTCCCATCAACTAGTATGCCTCCTTGGACATTTTGCATGAATACTTACATAGATGTTTTAACATTTCTAAATTCAGCAGCACAGATGTCAGAATTTGTGGCAAAGAAATTTCCAACCATGAACATATCCACTCTTGGGAGATTTCGGCAGTCAGCTTTCAAATAACCTGCTTCCATAGTTAAAACGTGTTGTTTTAATTACTATTCCTCAATTCTAATAGTTTTAAATACTTTAAAAACGGCAAAGAATCGTAAAATTCGCAAATGCACTATACAAAATACTGTTATTTAGACACAGTTGACGTCACGCGCTGTGATTGGTGTTTCGTTTACGGCGGCCAACAGATGAAAAATATTAGAAATATTAAACTTTATTAATTGAATTAAAATTATAAATCAGTATTCCTTCGTGTAAATTTTCATTAAATGGTTATTTCACTTCATAAATGTACTCTCTAACTTAATTTCAGATTTTTTTGTGACTACTGTCCGGTACCCTATTTGAGCTTTATTCCTACGAAATAAAATTCATATTAATTAAAGTGATTTCCCATACAAACGTTTTCTAACTAAAATGTTAAGTCGATTTGAGCTCTATTGCATTTATATTCATATTAAATAACAAGCACTCACATAAGTCTAAGCAATATATGTGTGTTCCTAACGTCAAGGAGTCAATTTGCACTTTGGTCCCGCTGCACAAAGTTCAAATTCCATCATATATTCTATCTAAACAGTGTGCGTGTGTGCGTTGAAGGATAGGAGGATTGTCGCGTTCCGAAAATCACTCAGAAGAAACTCAACAAAAGTGATAACATCGAGAACCAGATCAAACTGAATAGTCACAAAACGTAAGACTCACAGATCATTAGTACTGATTTTCAATTTGGTCGGCTTCACGATTTTATTTATTTTGATTTAGTTTCGGCACGCGACGTAAAATGCGTCAGTTTTCACGTCATTATATCTTGATTATATCAAGTGTCAGTCAAAAACAAACCGCGTTACCAAAAGTGTTTTATTATTTTAAATTGTTAATTTAATATCCCTATCTGTGGAAAATTATTTAAATACACCACACGTTTGCCAACGGGCCAACGGGCTGTGGAGCGCAGTAGTATTTCTGGAGTAAAACTAACGGACAGAATACGAAACACCATACTGTGTTCCAAAACCAGAGTTTGTGACTCAAAAAGCAACCAATTTGAAGTGGGATCGGGCTGGACATGTTTGCCGCATGTTGGATGATTATTGGGCCATAGTTACCACGCGGAGGAAGCCAGATTGCAAACGACGACGCGGCAGACCAAAGAAATGATGCCGATGGCAAGACGACCTCCGCAAATATCAGAAAGACTCGACTGTATATTAGCCACATATAGGGAAAATTAGAAGGAGGGTAGGGAAGCCGTTGCCCAACATTGGGACAAGACAGCCACATGATAAATAAATACTAATATTATGTAAATGAGATAAATGCAAATGAATTAAATTTCAAAATTCAAGAACAAATTACAGGCGGATGAGGATTTATAAATCAGTTGATTCGGTGACTAATCAAGATGATGTCGTCAACAACTATCCACCGGAATTTTTGAACTCGCTGGATATCACTGAACCGTGTCTTTGCAACGGCACATGGTTGGCTATAAAAATACTGAACAAAATGATAGAAGCAACTATACTGAAAGGAAAGTATCAAGGAGAATACGTTTAGATACCACGCATTCAAATGATTTCAACTGATGTACCAATTTAGTTTAAACGACTACAGTTTCCAGTGCTTCTTGCTTTTGCTATGACCATAAACAAGTCCCAAGGACAACCTTGACATGCTCAGCGCCAAGCACTGTATGCAAATACCACCAAATTTTCAGAACTTTTTTTTTGTTTTTTTTTGTGTTGTGAGTAGTGAGGTGTTAAAATAGTAAAGGAAATAATCACACCGCCTCCCCCGACATCTCTTTCTTTTTTTCCGGTGTGTATATTTTTTGATACACGTGGCCTGGGAAATAGTTTATTTAGATAAACTATTTCCCGGGCCGTGTGTATCGATAAAGATACACATTCCGTAATATTATTTATCTTTGTTTCTCTCTTGAATGCACATTTATTATTCAACCAAATATTATCTCAAGAAACTTACTATCACTTAATTTAGGGAACAAATAATTAAAGTTTTACTAAAACGATCTCCTCAGTCAGCCGGAGATCAAGTGCCACCAGCCCCTATTATGACAAAAAGACCGTCTAATAGAAAACATTATCTCATAAAGAACAAAGTTGGAGAGAAAACTGGACGCTGAAGATGTGCAGAGGTGCTATAAAATTATCACAGGAAAGTTATTGTTGGCAAGACTTTCAGAGCAGCTCAAACAACTACTAAATGCTATGTATGTGAAAGTTTTCCGTGTCAAAACTGTTTCATTAATATTTATTGATTTTTTTAACTTAAAAAAATAGATTTTTTATTTTCTAAATATCTTTCTTTTTGAATAAAATTATTTAAAGGTGATTTTTATTTATCTCTTAATATCTCCTTAACTGATTGTCCGATTCCCAACCCAAAACCACTGGGAAATTGTATATAAAGCGTGAGCATTTCGGACACACACTGATTTAACTGAAATGGGGAGTGTGTATCATAAACTATACACACTTCTTATGACAGTGTGTATCCTAAACGATACACATGGCGCTGAGCGTGTTATAGTGTTTGTGGTATTAATCTAGAAAACCCATGTTTCTCACATGGTCAATTGAATGTTGCATATGGCCTTCCCGTGATCGAAAACCATCAGATTCGTTTGTCTATGTGCCAGGTAATCAAACAAAAAACAACGTATATCACACAGCACTACAATGAAATTAAAACTTTTGATAAGATTGAAAAGATTTTTGGTAATAGCTTGATTTAAAAGTATTAAATGCGTACTAAACGTTGAAGTAAATATGTTATTAATAAAATACTTAATGCGGTTCACATTATACATCTCTTACCAAGTTTCAACAGTATAGTTCTTATAGTTTCGAAAAAAGTGGCTGTGACATACGGATGGACAGATAGACAAATAGACATACATGACGAACCCATAAGGGTTCAGTTAGTACCTACGTTTTACGGAACCCTAAAAATGGATCTTCGAAATGTATGTACGCTCATAATTTTCAATGACCAAACCAAATAGGATGATTCTTTCTTTGTTTTGTATTTTTTATTGTAGGGACAAGATTTGTACAACAGAAAATTTAGAAAATGTAGACGAAAAATATATGGTGGTACGAAGTTCACCGGGTCAGCTAGTACTTATATAGTTTTAAATACATACTTATTATACATAGAAACACCCAGACACAGTGCAAACATTTGAATTCATCACACAAATATTTGCACTGGGTGGGGATCGAACCCACGACCCTCGGCTTCGCAGGCAGAGCTGCTACCAACTAAGCCACGAGGCCAGTCAAATTCATTAGTAAAATCAAAAAAAGTCATTAGTGCGTAGTCCAATATCATTATCTCGTTTTTTGTTGGAAAAAACGCATTTTTTTTGGGAATTTTTCATTTTCCGCCCGGGCCCGGTAGTTCCGATATGTTCAAATTAACAATATCATTTGCGGTTCTTCGTGCAAAGAATATCAGAAATTGCTCTTCTGTAAATCTGGACACCTCCGGCGACAAATAATAACACTCGTGTTGAAACCACCTCTCTTGGAGTTGACATACTGCAGGCATAAAACATCAAACATAAAGTTACGTCGTAAAACATCGGCAGGTCTCCGAGCGAAGAATAAGACAAAAGGCCCTGCTGTCAACTGGGACACCTCCGGAGTCTTTTTACCGTATATCCAGGCCAACGTGCCACGGTAGGGGCCAACGTGAATAGAACTGATTGTCCAAATGAAATTTTGAAACAAAGACTCCGATATTAAACGAAGCTTTTTCAATAGAGTCAAGATTGCTTGAAGATGGTAGAACTGAGACCGACGTTGTCGAGAACTACAGTCGTGAAGGCCGGTCTGGTACGACGTCCGTGGAAGTTCACATGGAAGATACATTTTTCGGTGGAATTTTTAAAAAGCTGAAAGAGTATCGGCATAGAAAATCTGAAGATGGGTAGAAATAGGTACCTACCTACATTACCTATATTCGTTACCTATATTGTAACTTCATTGCTAGATATATTATTGTAAGTTTATTCTATGTAGATACTACTTATTGATGTGTAAATTATTTTATTTTAATTTAGAATAAGTTTATTCCTGTTTACTTTTTAAATTTTCACTACATCGATATTTTTTTTTTTTTTTTTCGTTAGTACGAAAATCAGGACTAGTGTCCTGAACAAGTTCTGACTATGTGTAATCAGCTCGGGCATCATATGAATCAGCTTAAAATCACCAAAGTAGTGAACAAAAACAGCGATCATGTGTATCAAGTACTTCCTCAGTGATCCATAAACTTCTTTCAATGTTGTCTCCAGTTAGTTCTCCGTTGTTCTATAAGCCATTTCGATTCTTCGTTATATAGGTACTGGTTTATATTTTTCTGGGTACAATATTTCAAATACGATATCTTATTCGTGATTTATGGGAAAACTTTGATTTCATTCGTTTCCGGTTTCTGGATTTCTTATTTACAGCTTAGCCTATAATTTTACCTCAAATGTGATATAAAATACCTGATGAATCAGACAAAAACTGCAATTTCGAAGTATTAACTACCCACCTGCTATTACCTACTTATAATAGTTTCTTTTGTCATGTAAGGGTGTTTACTTAATTGACTATTTATTTAACTCACCCTCATTAGCGTTAATCAGGTCTAATATGGGGGACCCAAAACTATTTATGAGTCCGACAATTTTTATTTTCGTTACAATCGAAACAACATTCGCATTGAAAACACCCCAATCTCAGGAAGCTTTCCTCGGAGTTGACATACTGCAGACACAACACATTAAGCATGAAGGTGCGTCGTGCTCGTAAAACATCGGCGGCTCTCCGTGCGAAGAATAAGAAAAAGAGCCCTGTTGTAGACCGGGACACCTCCGGAGTATCCTTGCCCTGTGTCCCTGCAGCGCCCGACCAGCCCACCAACCCAGGGTTGGTTGAGGATTGTGGAGCTGGCATTCTGCAAAGCTGCAATAATAACGAAGACCACCCGGCTTCTGTGGATCCTGATTTTGCCAGTGAGATATTTCAGCAGCTGAAGGAGTACGTTCATAAGAAATTTCGAAGAGGACAGCCGAAGGAGTTCCTTCATAAGAAATTTCGAAGCGTTAATATGAGTAGATGATATATGTTCCACCTTTATTCTCTAATGTGTAAATAATTGCATGAAAGTTTGTACATACTGTTATTATTGTAAGTCGTATAATAATTAATTTATTATTGTAAGTAGTTCTTAGCTATTTGTTTAGGTATTGATAATTTTGAAGAACTATGAATTAATTTATTTTCAAAATGTATCAAACTATTCCATTCTTACTGTTTACTGTATAAATACAATATCTTTTAAATCTAAGTATAAATGAATTATTTTCCTTAAACCCTACCACACATCAAACCTTATTTATGATAATCAAATAGGGGTGGGATGTGGGATTGGCAGTGGAATTCTGTACATTGAATATATTTCCATTTTTGTTTTTCGGGGGCGCTCCATAAATCGACCCTGATGCCAAAACTGCAATTTCTTGCAATTGCAATTTCAAATTAAACTTGGCATGAATTGAGTGGGAAAGGGTGGTAAAACTGGATAAGTACTTTTAATTCCCAAATTCTGCACGACATTCTCGCGAGAGCGGGTGCAACATAGGGGTTGTATTCGGTTGTAACTCGTTATTGTGTAGTCCAATGCTGTGACTCTTTTTTGTTGGAAAGAACGCATTTTTAATATTTGCTCATATTTCATCACCTTTGGCCTATCAGGTTCAGATATTTTATTATAGACTTTTAACAATATCGTCACGTGCGGCGCGTTCTGTACATAGTAACTGCTAAAATTCTGTGACTGTACATGGTGAACATAATATGAAATTTAAAAAATATATTTTTGTATAAGTATTTAGAGAAACCTAAGTCAAAGTAGACACAAAACCAAAACATGAAGTTCGTAAATGATCGGCGGATCTTCATACGAAGAATACGAGAAAAGGTCATGCTGTAAATCTGGGACAGCCCTGAAGACAGATGACTATCGTATTGAGAACATGCCTATTTCAAGAAGTTATATGTAGGTCCTCGAAGTCGACATACTGCAGACATAAAACATCAAACATGAAAATGCGTTGTAAAACATCGGCGGCTCTCCGAGTGAAAAATAAGAAATAAAGTAGCCAAGTGCGAGTTAGACTCGCCCATGAAGGGTTCCGTTCCAGCAAGTAACATAATATACATAGTACACATAGTTCTTGTAGTTCGTTGTAACTTTGATCGAAGTTTTAATAATAGTGTATTTATGACGTACTAAAAAAAACTACTCATCAGATCGAGTTCAAACTAATTTTCGTTGGTAGTTTTCATGGTAATGTACATCATATATTTTTTTTTTTTAGTTTTTTCATTCTCTTACTTTAGAAGTTAGAGGGGGGGGGGACACACATTTTACCACTTTGGAAGCGTCTCTCGCGCAAGTTATTCAGTGTAGACAAAAATTATATTGGAAACCTCAACATCATTTTTGAAGACCTATCGATACCCGTGTAGGTTTGATGAAAAAAAAATTTTTGAGCTTCAGTTCTCAGTATGGGGGGCACCCCTAATTTTTGTTTTTTTTAAAAACTTTTGTAAAAATCTTAATGCGGTTCACAGAATACATCTACTTACTAAGTTTCAACAGTGTAGTTCTCATAGTTTCGGCAAAAAGTGGCTGTGACATACGGACGGACAGACAGACAGACAGACAGACATGACGAATCTATAAGGGTTCCGTTTTTACGTTTTACGGAACCCTAAAAAGCCCGGCTGTTAACATGGACACCTCCGGAGTCTCTTTACTCTGTGTCCCTGCTGCGATGGTCGATGTGAAGAGAAGACATAATTAATTGTTAAAATAAAATTTCGGAGACATTAAACGAAATTAAACGAAGCTTTTTCGATAGAGTCAAGATTGGTTGAAGATGGTAGAACTGCAGGTCTACTACGAAAACAAACTCCGAATGATCGGATCCGACCAACAGATGAATCGGATTGTAGCCTACCAAGTTAAAGTGGCCAAGTGCGAGTTGGACTCGCCCATGAAGGGTTCCGTTGCAGCAAGTAACATAATATACATAGTACACATAGTTCTTGTAGTTCGTTGTAGCTTTGATCGAAGTTTCAATAATAGTGTATTTATGACGTACTAAAAAAAACTACTTATCAGATCGAGTTCAAACTAATTTTCGTTGGTAGTTTACATGGTAATGTACATCATATATATTTTTTAGATTTTTCATTATATTACTTTAGAAGCTAGAGGGGGGGAGGACACACACATTTTACCACTTTGGAAGTGTGTCTCGCGCAAACTATTCAGTGTATACGAAAATGATTTTAGAAACCTCAACATCATTTTTGAAGACCTATCGATAGACACCCCACACGTGTAGATATGATGAAACAAAATTTTTTGAGTTTCAGTTCTCAGAATGGGGGGCAACCCTAATTTTTCTACTTTTTTTGTTCAAATCTTAATGCGGTTCACAGAATACATCTACTTACCAAGTTTCAACAGTGTAGTTCTCATAGTTTCGGCAAAAAGTGGCTGTGACATACGGACGGACAGACAGACAGACAGACAGACAGACAGACAGACAGACATGACGAATCTATAAGGGTTCCGTTTTACGGAACCCTAAAAAACAGTCAGATCGACACATCTCGGTCGGAAGTTATAGACTTAGGTCCGATGAGGGTCGAATCGAACGAAACGGCCGATCCTATCAACCGACAGATTGTTTTTCGAGGTAGGAAAAGTTCATAAGTTCGGCCGATATATCGTTTATCGGACTTCGTAGTAGGCCTGCTGAGACTGACGTCGAGAACTACACTCGTGAAAGCTACGACGTCCGCATAACACCATCTAGACCCATACGAACATATGCTTACGACACGACGCATATTTGCGCCGAGCGTTTTGTAAAAGTATGCGTTTTCGTTGTCAACAACCAAAATAAGAAGAACCGCAACATACCTCGC
Source organism: Ectropis crepuscularia (assembly GCA_963693475.1). Lineage (NCBI taxonomy): Eukaryota > Metazoa > Arthropoda > Insecta > Lepidoptera > Geometridae > Ectropis > Ectropis crepuscularia. The sequence goes on along the minus strand of OY856339.1, from coordinate 28,941,323 downwards.
CGCTAGCGATTCTAAGGGTCAAGTAATTTGGTAGTTGTAAACCACTCACGCTACACACAGAGACGCAGTTTGTTAACAACTTCAAGGTGCTCAGGACGTCTACTCTGTTTCAACGAAAACGAAATTTCGAAAAAAAAAGTCGTAACTTTCCTACTCTCGTTCTACTTCGTTTCGTCCGATACAACATTGTTTGACGCTTAAATGTTCTAAGCATACTATAATTAGAGTAGGCTTAAAACATTTAAACGGACAAAACGACGGATCGAAGCAGAATCGGAGTTGGAAAATGGCGAGTTTATTTCGAAACTACGTTTTCGTTGAATTAGAGTAGACGCTCCAGGCCACATCTTTTGATTTATTATATCGATGTTCAATGTTACTCAATTTACCCTGCAAATAAAACAGAATATTAAAATAAGTAGAAAAAAGTGTGTGTGCTCTCTAGCAACGCACAAACATCTTGGCGTTGACATTCAGGTGTTGGAATGAGTAGGTAACACTCCCGCCAGCTACTTACTCACTTCGTTCACTCTGAATACGAAAATTAATTAAGTTGTCTTGTGTCTGTTCATTTTGACGGAGATTTATGTTGTACAGCAAAAAGTTCATGTAACGAATGCTTTATAACTTATCCATGAACCTATTTAGTTATTCAGATATTTCTATTACACATTATTGATTAATCTGGATGCTGAAGTTTAAATATTCGGTTTAGGTGAAAATGGTACCTGTAGGTCAGTCCCAGAATGCAATTTCCAAGAAGTGTCCACTATCTACCTTCATTACTTAATTAGGTATTACGTCTTTTAGTACCTACTAAGCGTATTTACCTAATTGGTTGACAACTTATTTAATTAATCCCTCCCATTAATCAGTTCCAGTTCGGAGGGTTGTGCAGCTATTTATAAGGTAATAATTTTATAATTAGGGTCAAGTAATTTGGCCCTTAACATAAAACAACAAGCGTATTGAAAACACGCCTATTTTGAGAAACTTAACAAAAATGCGTCGTAAATCGTCTCCGTGTAAAGAAGACGAAAACAGGTCGTGGTGTGAAACGGGACATCTCCGGAGTTTTTTCACCCCGTGTCTCTGCAGCGGTGGACAACGTGAAGAGAACAGATTCTTCAAAGGAAATTTCGGAGACAAAGACGCAGAAATTAACTGAAACTCCTCTGATACACTCAAGATTGGTTGAAGATGATAAAATTTTGAAATCGGCGTTGTCGAGAACGACAGTCGTGAAGCCCGGTCGACTACGACGTCAGTAGATTTTCACTCGAAAGAGGAACCTTTCGGTGAAATTTTAAGCAACCGACAGAGTATCGGAATAAAATAATTTCGGAGGATCGGTAAATCATAAATTAAATTCGTCACCTATTTTGTAACATCATTACTTATATTGTTTATATTATTGACTTATTCTATGTACATATTAATAAGTACTAATATTGTTAATTTAGTCTACATTCTGTTGATACCATTTATCAATTAATTTATTTCAATGTAGATTCAGTTTGCTGTGATATTACGGTTTATTCCTTAAATCTTATTTTTTTTCTGACATTAAAACCATTTCTTACTTCACTTTACAAATTAATTTATTTTGTTCGAACCTAATATCGTTTCTACTATAATAATTTACATATGTCATATAATATACTAGCGGCCCGTTCCGGCTTCTCTCGGATTTCGTCATATAAGGACTATTAATAGAAAAAAAATATTTCCTATCTCTCAAGTTGGACCAGACTGCTCACGGTGTGCCAATTTAATTTAAAAATCATTAAGTAGTTTAGGAATCCATCGCGGACAAACATCGTGACAGGAGATTTATTATATATATTAAGAAGATTTATCATACTAATAATAAAAATGCCAATGTTTGGAAGTTTGGATTTCCGGTTGCATATGTTTCCTTTGTTGTTAACGATAGAAAGACTAAGAGCAAAATCAAGCGGCCTCTGTACCACCATCCATATCATAACAAAGTAATCGTAAACAAGTCCTATGCAAGTTCAGGCGATGTGAAGTCGGAGAGATGTCTCCGGACAAACACCTTGCCAGGTGCAGGTGGGATGGCCTGAGTGGAATGGAGGATCTTTTCTTATGTTCCAAAACTGTATCACCTGTAATAATTTATAACTGGCCAAGTGATCATAAGACTTTTGTAATGGAAATGACCTTTCAACCCCTAGAGTCCTGTCTTATAGCTTCTTGTCTTATACAGTTCAAAAATGTAAACGCTTCCGAGTTTTGTATATTTTGCGCCTCTTGAGACGCCCGTCCGAACTTATTGCTGCACCAACTCTGTTATGTCTCTGGAAGATATGATGGTTGTGGTCCGTGATAGATGACAACCCAACTTTTCTCACATCAGTTGGAGTATGGCTGGTAAACTGGCAGTGAAACAAATATAATCCCTTGTCAGATGATAGCAAGGCAGCCAATACGACCCGCGCTTTTTGAGCAATACAGACTATGATCGACAGCAATGCTACATCGATAGTAAGTAATATGGTGCATAGCATCTCGCCCAAGCACAAGCTAACAACTCGAACAAAAAAATTAAGTTGGATCTGCGAGGCTGCCGGTATTAGAGTATTAGAATATGCTAAAAGCTTGCCAACAAAAGCTATTCAGATACGAGCACTGAACCTTGGGGGATGGGAGCTTGACGCGACGCGTGACGAAAATGCTTCGTTTATTTGACGCAACGACTGTTATTTAAAAAAAAAATTGGCAGTCATAGGAACTGCCGATAGAAGTGAAAACTTATAACTCAGAATTCGAAGCCTACTTTGGAAACTACACGGGTGTACCGGATGGCGTGGCCTAACCATCATGGCATGGCCATCTAGAAATGCGTTAGCATTTTCCATTGGCTCACGCATTTCTAGATGGTAATGCCGTGATGGTTAGGCCACGCCTTTTCAGCATTTCCCATTGGCTGACGCATTTATAGATGGCCAATGGGCGTGGCCCCGAATTTATCCGAAGATTTCTTATCATACCCGAGCGTGACGCCAGTGACGCTAGAATTCAATTCACACCCCACGAAAAATCTGTCTAAAAGCGCGCCTGCGCGCCAATAAAAGTTTTCACTTCAAAATACTTGGGAGGTGTCAAGGGACATTCTGATGGAACGAAGTTGTACAAAATATTGCAACTCTTTACTGTTTCTGTTGTCCTGGTATCTGGAGATAAACGCTGGGCTGTTGGAGGTAGGTAATCGAAACTCTTTACTGTTTCTGTTGCCCTGGTACCTACCTGGCCGTTTTTACCGAGTTTACCTGAAGATTTCATATCCGATCCGATCCATTATCATATCCAAGCGTGACGATTCATGAATCCATTTCACAGCCCACGAAAATTCTGTCTATAGCGCGGCTAAAGAAATTTTCACTTCAAAAATGATATACATTATTTCATAGAAAATGGAATCAACTTCAAAATTATAAATAAACGGTTTAGAAAAAAGAACATTTAATGATTGGGGTACCAAATTATTTATTCAACGTTTGTTGTAATGTTGTACCCCGAATTTTTACATTTGCCTACCTAGGTAGACTAAGAATATAGGTCACTGTGGCAAATGAAAAATAATGCTGTCCCAGCCTAATTTATTTGTATACAGATCATCGTAACCTAAACATTTTAACACATCATCTTCCCCCATTAAACATTTTAACACTTAACAAAGTATTATACTTATTATAACACTTATGCGTACTTTAGCTTAACTACGTTCTACTTTGAAATTAAGCAGTAATGAAATATGGGGCAAAACGGGCTACACCGCCAAAGGGCGAAAAATAAATTATACTCGAGAAAAGGATAGTATAAGGAGCTTTCTGCGTACGGTGCTTCAGGGTTCAGGGCGGTCTCTCCAACTGCACCTTGCGGCCCACAGCAAGGTAGGTACTCGGCACTCAGCCTGGCTATAAGTAGAAAAAGGAGGTTTAATTGTAATTCTAAACATGATAAAATAAAAAGCGACAGTCATAGGAAATGCCGATAGAAGTGAAAACTTATAACTCACTTTGGAAACTACGCGGGTAAAACCGGAGGGCGTGGCCTTAAGGATGGCCATATAGAAATGCTAAAGCATTTCTAATTAGCCAATGGGATGCTAGCTAGAGTTACGGCTGGTCTAGTCGGGAGAACGGCGCCTGCCGATCCGGAGACCCCGGGTTCAAACCGCACACGCACCACTGTCTTTTCGAAGTCATGTGCGTAATGCCGCTAACTTAAAACGGTGAAGGAAAAACATCGTGAGGAAACCAACATGTACCTAGAATCTTTCGAAGTCATGTGTCATCCACCAACCCGCACTGGGCCAGCGTGGTGGATTATGGCCTTAACTCTCTCCTTGCGGGAGAAGGCCCCGAGTCCCAGCTGTGGGAACGTTTAGTGGGCTGTTGATGTTGTGTTGTTGTTGATGCTAGCTAGATGGCCAATGGCCGTAGTTCTGAGTTCACCCGATAATTTCTCATCATTGCCGAGCGTGACGCTAGAATTCAATTCACAACCCACGAGAAATCTGTCTGAAGTGCGCCAAAAGAAGTTTTCACTTCAAAATTCCAACCGCATAAAAGGAAGTTCATCGTAAAACATCTGGAGCTGCTTGTGATCTACTTATGTAGAACATGACTTCACGTCAGTCGCAAACATATTACTATCTGCTTATGAAATCGCCCCAGTGCTTAGACAATAGCCCAGAGCCAAGAGATCATTCTCTATCTATGCGTACCTATCTTACGTGTCTTGACCAGTCCGCTCCGGTAAGCGTGGCAGAGGAAAACTTGACCAGACGGCCGACTCCAGGAGGCGAGCTAGGCCTCATCAGCAGTCAGAGTAGTGCCAGAGAAAACGATGCGCTCTCAGCGCTCGCGGTACCGTCCACTGCGGCTCGTTCCACACTCACATGCCCTTCTTCTACAGTAAACGAAGAGGTCACGTACACCTGAGTAATTTATATTAAATCTCAGTAAGTATTAGATACCCGAAAACCATTTCCATAATGCCAATCTTCGCCCTGACAAGCAGTTTGGTCTACAAATTGTCGAGAACTACCATCAGTATCTTTCTAATCAGGCAGACTGACGACTGAACACGTTTATTGATTACAATTTTATATTTATTTGGTGATTTGCTCAGAAATAAATCTTTATAGCAACACGCGTCGCATCCTTCCCATATTCTCCCCTGCAAATTTACTGTACACATCTCGAAATCTGCTATAATCTTAGCAGCAGGCACTTTATGTTTTTATAAACTCATTTGATATCATTTCTGTAGACATATAGGTACCTCCCGAAAAATGAATGCACCCTTGTAGCATCGGATGTAGGTATCTACTTACAAAGAGAAAACCTGATTGTAATGATCGTTTTTAATGAGATAACTTTTAAATCTGAACCAGAACAAACTTTTTTCAGTTATGTAACAACAATAAAGTTTCATACCATTTAGTCTTTAAATCTTCCAACATCGTATATGTCAGGCTTGTCCTCGACTTCATCGCAGTTCACGTCGATGTGGTATATACCGAAGTCATAACTTCAAACACATGTTTTTGAAATGGCTCATAGTTACAAAAATACACAGATAGATACTTCCTTCATCACCATTATAATGCTTTATTTTAAAAGCCAGCGAACTACCAGCTGATTGATATCTGCACGGAGGGACGCCGTTTTTGCTGACCACACACATCGCATGCACGGCCATCACTAACGCAACGGTCCAGTGAAGTGTCTTCTGATCTGGGTTAATTTCATTCTACATTCCCCTCTCGAATCTCCCTATTCTTCTAAAGACATCTCATTGGCTTGACAGATTTTGACACCACAACCTAGAGTCGGGTCACAAGCCGATCCCTTAGCTTCCCCGTCGCTCACTCCACAATACTCAACATACGATCCCGTCTGGCAAGACCTTTTTCCAGATATTCAAACTCACAATAATGTTTGGTAAAATAACGGTTACGTATTACTCTATAGTCTCACACGTTTTCTTTATGCAGAATGAAAAATATTGTATCCCTGAGAATCGACAAGAATAATGTATCGACTAGTTTGTACGGGTGGACGTTCTGTAATCTCCAGATGCCTTCAGAAACACATACAATTGCGTAGGTGTATTATTTCCACTATGATTCTGCGTCGCACGCCTTCTAAAAGACAATTCTGTCGGCGGTGGCGATGTTCCATTATCACAAACGATGAATAACTTCACGAAATCACTTATTTGAGCAAAAATACTCTAACACACCGCTAACAATTTCAATTGAATTATTTTCTAACACAGTGAGATCCACGTTGCAAATAAAACGATACGTTCACCAAGACGGATTTTATTTAACGAATACCCTCGTAATTTAACTTACAACGTAGCAATGTAAGTACCTATTTATTTATTTATGACAAACAGCCGCGTCTTAACGAGTAAGTTGGTATAATACTTATTATACCATTACAATACTATAGTTTTACCAATTACCACGGACTTCAAATATAATAATAAAAATACTTAAGGCCTTATTACATTTGGCTTAATTTAGTCGAATTCAGTCGCTACTGAATTCAGTGTGAGTGTGTACCTAGGTAATAGCGTTCATTTAAACTCTTAAAAAACACCTCGCTTCTGAATTTAGTATGCTGGATACTAAATTCAGAAGCGAGGTTTTTTTTTAACTATAATAGGTTCGCACTTGACCACCATCTCGCCTGATGTTAAGCGATGATGCGATCTACGATGGAACGTGCTTACCTAGAAGAAACCGATTCACTCTCGATTTCAAGACACCAAGATTGTAACTATCAGGAAAAACTCATTCAGGCAACGCATTCCACAATCTAGACATTCTTATCACAAACGTGGAGTCAAATCTCTTCGTTCGTGTTTTTGGAACATCAACCATGAAACGATGTCGCTTTTTTGAGATACAAGAATTCCGATAGAAGAAAGGGCAAGGTGGTATTAGATCATGCTGATCAATGGCACACTCTCCGAAGTGTATCCGATAAAAAACCGATAAGCTAGCAATTTTGCGGCGATGATCAAGACTTTGAAGTCTTTTACGCACAAGAGTGTTATTGCCTATGAGCCTTTTGGCACGTTTCTCAATCGATTCCAGAGTCTCCAAATTCGTGCTGATACTTAGCCGATCCATTCCAAAGGTGCGAACAGTACTCCATACAGGAGCGAATCTGTGCTTTGTATAACGAGAGCAACTGTTCAGAATTGAAGTATCTTCGCACCTTTGAGAGGACACCCAGTTTTTTGGCGGTAACAAAAAACTGGGTGTCCTCTCAAGATCTCAAGATCGTCCGCCTTAGACTCGATAAACGTGCCAAAGTTGAGCGTCGATGACATAGAAACACCCAAAAGCTCGAGATGGTCAGTAACCGGCAAGGATACGCCTCGAAAAGTAGGAGCCAGTTCGAATGGACTCCTTTTGGCGGAGAATAAACACGCCTGTGGATAGCTTTCTTCTGAGTTCAGTCGACTAACCTTGCTTCTAATTTCAGAAACTAGAAGTGTTAGCTAAGGAGTTCACTAAAGGAGAGTTAGGCGGTATACCTGCAGGTCTAGTATGTTGGGCTGACAGCCATTTATATGGCGGTTAATTTATAAATAAACTAGCATGGTCCCGCGCTTTTAGCTCTCGTTATTTTAGATTTATAAAAAGTAGCCTATGTGTTCTTCCGGACTATGTTCAACCCAATCCGTTCATACATTACGACGCGATTGAGTAAAAAACATCCAAACATTCACATTTATAATTTTAATAGGATTCCTTTTAATCTCATCCTAAGGGATTTATCACAGGAAAACAAGCGTATAATTGTTAAATATTTTATAATAATAGTAAAAATAACTAGGTACATGTAACATAACTATTTACAACAATATAAATATAATAGTAATTCATAATATAATATTATGCAGGCAAGTTCATTTTATACAATAAATAGATTTAACATTTAATTATAATTAACATAATATAAGTAGATGCTAAAACTTAAACATAGGGTTCGAAATATTTTATAGCAGTGGTCATTGGTTTTTCGTTGATTTTGTTCGTTGTAAGCGGATTTTTGACACGCATTTTGATGTCTTTAGGTTTCAGAACATTTTTGTGGTTGGCGTTAGGCGGCCTCATTCCGAGGTAGGCCTTGCTAGGTGTAAAAATAGACTTAGAACTCAGGCCTGAAGTCTCTAGGAAGAAATCAAATGAACCTTTCGTTTTCGGTGTGTTCACGACTTTCTGAACCATCCTGGGTTCACATTTGACAGTATTGTAAGAACCACTGTTGCTCCCTGATGAATTGCTGGACTCAATATCAGAATTCCTTACAGAATCAGTCTCTAAATTCTCTATATTAGATAAGAGATCAGGTTTATTGGACAACTTTGCGTTTTTCGACAGGCCTTTGTTCAAGGCACTTTCGTTCTCGACAACTGCTTCGGTTTTGACATTGTCGTTATTTTTTGTGTTCTGCTGATTGTCGTTCTCAGGTACGTTGACGATGATGTGCTCGGTGACGACATCTGAGATGGATCCGTCACTGCTGCCAGAGCTGATGCGGTATTCCTCCGCAACTATGCTACCGAGCTCGTCATCGATCTTAAACTCCTCAAAATTCTGCGACAAATCGAACTTGTCCATGTCATCAAAATATTCAGCTTTGTGCAGCTCAGCATTAGACTGCGCCCTGTCTCCGTGGTTGAACTGGTTGTCCAGTTCTGTCAGGTTGATCTGCTTGCCGCCTCTTTTACCACCTTTGTTGATCTCTGATAGGATGGATGATACCGTGTTCCCCATTTGGATGGAGGCGCGGGAGTCAAGCTTCGGTTGCAGAGTATGCATAGTGTAGTTAGTTAAGTAACTGTCAGTGGTTTGAGGGTACGAACGAGCCTGCTCTTCGTTGGGCTTTTCGTCTTCGTCCGGGATTATGATCTCTGTGACTTGCGGCAGTTTCGGGATGTCCTTGTCGCTTATCTTGTTCTGTATCCGCGGCAAGGAGACGACCTTGGCCACGCTGTTCCTCTGAGCCACAGCGTGCACGGGGTAGTGTTCGCTGTGTATCTCGACCGTCGGTTGTGTGAGTAGCAACTCCCGCTTACCGTTGCTGACTACTGGAACATTTATCTCTGAAATGGAACAGTAGTCCGGCTCTACGTTCGATGTTGCTACTTGTCCCGTCTTTCTCATCTTAACGTCTGCAACCCGTTGATTAGCCGCAACGGCTTCAGAGTCTAACGATTCTGTTAGTTGTTTGACAGCATTCTCAGCTTTCCATTTGGCTGAGAGATTCTTTGGTTTAGGCGGCAGAGCAGGAGGAGTTCGGGGCACTTTCCTCTTGTTGAAAATTTTCATCGGACCAAGATCATTGTCGATCTTGGTAATGTTGTGGTTGTTGCGGTTCTCGATGTTAGCAGCGATATTCTTAACTATAGAACCTTTTATTTTAGGCACGGTAGGTTTTTCGATGGGTTGCGCCAATCTTGGCACTAAGGCGGGCTTGGGATCGCTAGATTTAGTAATAATAGGTTCATACTCGTTACTGTATATACTTTGTATTTCATATTGGAAGCCCTGTGCCGTGTTAGGCACTTCATAACTGTGTTCCGACGCCGTCTCAAGGCTAAACTTGACGATTTTATTAGCCCTTTTGTCAGGACGCGGTAAAGTATGACTTGTGTTTGGTATCCTCACCTTATCTTCATATGAGATGCTGTTCAGAGTAGAAAATTGGACACGTTTTGTTGACGATTTCGGGCTCGGAACCTCACTTGATTTGGACGTATCGTTGCTGCTGTCGTCAAGAGAATTTTGAAGCAAGATTTGATTTACGCATTCCAATACTGGGTTGTTTTTGTATATTTCATTGGTGGGAGTTTCTTCTGCATCGCTGGTGCTTGCATACCAGTTTTCGTTTACTTCGGGAGTTGCAGACTGCTTACTTAATTCAATGTTGTTGTTTTTCTCATCGAACCCAGAATCAAACGCATTATTATTGTTATTGAGTATTCTATTACATAAAACTTCGTTTTTGGCGGATACAACTTCAGCAGTGAGTATACCACTTGCAAAACCGGCGGCCAAGAGGTCGTCAGCTGATTTAGATTTAGGTTTCAATGATCTTTGCTCCAGGCAGTCAGCTTCTTGTTCTTGATCGCTCACGTTACAGTACCAAGGCTTTTCGTTGTTATCATCGCTGAGAACATTACTTAGGAAAAGTTGTCTGTTCGCTTTAATCTCATCGGAAGCCTGCCTTCTAATGCCATGTAATCTCTCCATTTTAGTGGAGTACGTTTTTTCAGTATCGCTAGTAGCACTTTCTTGTTCTTTTTTTGCTGCTTCACCTATGAGCTGATCTATTTTTAAAGAAGCTCGTCTGATGTCATTAGCTATCTGATTAGCTGTTATGTCATTGTCATCGTTCACTTGATAACTCATGCCAATGCATTCTTCAGCGCTACTACTATTATTGGCAGTATTGTTATTATATCCCTTTTGGACATTTTCAAGGTACTTGCTGTTGTTTTTTCTTCCTGAATATTTCCTCGACCGTCTGAAGACGTCTCGTCTAACAAAGGCTTGTTTGTTCTTTATAAAAGTCCCCTTGCTGCCTACACTTGCATTATTTCCTTCTTCGCTGGAACTGGTGTTGCCGTAAACGGTCTCGTTCTTAGGCAACTGGAAGCTCTTACTTAGCCTAGTATTTTTTTGGAAAACCGGTGGTGAGTTTCGTTCCCGATAGCTGCAGCTTCTCACGAAAGCGTTCTGGAATCTAGAGTCTGTACTCTCAAGGCTCTGGAATTCCGGATCGGTTTCAATATTGGTCTGTTCGCTGGTGAACCCGATCAACTGTTGGCAGTTGCTACAGTATGACGCTCGGGATTTGAGCTTTGTCATTTCTTCTTGGAGTGTTTTGATGATTTCCTCTTTCTGGTGGAGTGCGACGCTGATTTGTTTCTTCTCTCTTGTCAAGCGTGACTCGAGAAGAACGAGAGAACGGAGGACGAGCGCTAGCTGGTCCTGCCTCAAGCGCCTTTCGTGTGAGAGTTGTTTGTCGCGAGCCGTGAGGGCCTGCCCTGCCTCCACCAGTTGATGCCTCTGCTTGAGGACGGACTCCGACTGTTGCTGCAGAGCATTCCTCACTGCGTCCAGCTCCCGCCGTAACTCCATCGCCTCTGAACTGCTGTCCATCTGGAAAGAGGAAACAGATTCATTAGCATTTTGTAACAGCATACTATAACGAGGACAGTTGAAAGTGAACGATCATCGAAACGATCGACATTAAAGTCCGACTTACAAGATCTCCGCGATACCGAAATGTCAAGTACACGAGATCCACGATTGTTAACATTAAAAGGTAATGTATTAATGTCGCACGTACGATACGTCTGTGATTATCAGAGATGCATGTTACAATGATCTTTATCGATGGACTAATGAACGTGTACGAACAAGTCCATGTTTACAAGTTCAAAGTCTAAAACTGGGCACAAGTAGGTCATTATTGTAGTAGGTAATGTCATTCTATAAATTAAAAAAAACAGAGAAAGTAAAATGTTGATAGAATGGATAGTATATCGCTCCATAAATAATCGTACCTATTAAATTCTTGGCAATACATTAATTACGTTTGAGAATTTTGACATTATGGCTTAACTTGTTAATGGCTATAATTGATGGGTAATCAATCTATGCTGTTAATAATGATTGCTGATTGGAAGAACGGTTCGACACTTTAATTACTTGGACCTAAATGACAGTTTCAAATTAAACTTAATAATGACACTATTTTTTATGGTGGTGCAAACACCTGATGTTTTTAAACCTAAATGTCTCGGACTGCTTGAGACTTTGTCTAAACTTAAGATAAAAAAAGAATATCCGTTATTACATTTATTTCATGTAATTTCTCTTAGTTACATCTAGAATATGCACGGGTAAAGCACCATATATTTTGTTATTTATAATAGTGTAGTGAATGTAGTGATCAACCACGCTAGCTTAAACAATACTTTTGAGCTTTGGTCAATAGAGGTTATGTAATTTTTGCACACAGATTTTGGTTTCTATTCATTAAATGATTTGTTTTCAGGATAAAATAACTATGTAGTTCCAAAGTAAGGACTGAAACCATAGAAGTAGTGGAGTAATGTAATGTAGCGAATGTAATTTTTCTAAGTTACGTTAAATCAGTCCAACTGTAGCATCCTGTAGCAGCCTGGTGTCGGACACCCTGAGTCTCAGGGTGTCCCACACCAGGCTGAGACCAGACAGCACGACAAGAAACCAAAGACAGCTAGGGATGGAGACGTAAGACCAAGGATCGAGCTGAGTGGAGTATTATGGGTGAGGCCGTTGTCCAGCAGTTGACGAATAGAGGCTGATGATGATGACATTGAATGGATCTTAGATTTGGACAAAATATGTTCAAGTCACCATTTTTTTTTTTTTAATTTTTGTAAAAAAATGTTGGCTCGTTTAACAACGGCATATTGTCCTAGGTTAAGAAGCACAGCTTTAGTAGGGAGAGTTTAAATCCTTGTTTTTAAAGGGACCTACGGCAGTTTAAACGTATTTTATTGTCTATCGAACTTTGGAGTTAAAATGCCTTTTCATAGGCACGATTTATTTTCATGCTCAATCAAGTTTGAAAGGTAATCAAACAAAAGACCTTTGGACTCGTGCAATTCCTCAATAACATTCTTGTTTACAATCATTTGCGGTTTCAGCGTTAAATTGAATGTCACACATTGTTTTTACAATTCTCAATCACGTTGTGAATGTTGTCTCAGCACTCGTTTGTTTTGTATTGTCAGACAATTGGACAAAAGTTGTTTTTGTCGGAAATACGATAGGATTTGAAAGACAGGGTTTGGGTGTTATAGTGTTTCAAAGAAGATTATACATCATTTTGAGAGTTAGGCCACTCCTGAATGATATTAGTTTCATAAACTCTATTTTTCACCAATATTTCATAAGTCTTTTAAATTTTGTTTTGTGTAACGAATTTGAAATCAGGTTGCCCTAAAGTGGGTAAGTAACCAGCGTAACTGTTTAAATCTTTTGTGGCTGAGGTAGGTACTAGTTAAATTGTTTTAAGTACTTAATGTTTTTGAACAAAGATTACGAAACAATTAATTTTATTTTAAATAAATTTATTTTCATCAAATTCAATAATTACGGGATATTTGTCAATGTCGTGCTTAAACCTGGATTGACAGATCGAAGACTCGTTTCACTATTTAAGTAATCGCATGGTAAATAAAAACACAACCAAAATAAATATGGGTGACTATTTCACACACAACATCATCTGAACCCAAACTAAGCAAAGCTTGTACTATGGAAGCCAGATAGCTGATACCGATATCCTTATATAGTTTGAAATACATACTTATTATAGGTATGTACAATTGTACATAGAATTATCCCATTTAATTCAATAATACTAGTTTAGGAAACAACTGGTGGTGTTAACATTTAAGGCGTTTGTTGGATTTTAAACAATTTCTGGTCGGTCGTGTGGTTATGTGTATGTGCAACGATTTACTCAGGATCAAGCAGGACATCTGCCACGACATACGCCACAGTACCTATATGAAATCTCCTTTAAACATATAGCTTCTGCAAGGTACATACCATATGTGCCAAGGTTACATTGAGTAGCCAAGCGTGACGAGACGAGTACTCCAACGTAGGCACCAAGTAGATAAGTTCCACTTGAAGGTGTTGTAAAATTACCATAGATACGGGTAGTAACTGACATACATAGTAGTAATCCAAGCATTGAAGACAGGACAATGGAGGCGAATAGGTATTTGACTATCTGGTTTTATTGCTAATTAACTCTATTGCTTAGTGATTGAAATGAATTCTCGGAGGTTTATCTATAAGATTCGTTAAGTCACTTTTGGGTTTTCACTGCAGCCCATTAAATGTTCGATATCGTAACCGTTACCGATACATCTGTACAAAAGTATGAATGAATAGTTTTATACAGATTGACCAGACGAGCAAGACATGTACTTGATGGTATGCAACACGCCTGTCCATGACAGCCTGATAACAGCAGTGGAGCAGCTATTGGACTATGAAGAGTCACCTATGCACTGCACTGCAATCTAACCGAGATATATTATAAAATGCTTTATCTGTATATCTTGTAGTTTCTCTGGAAACATTGCCCTTACATTATATTATAAGATGCTTTATCTCTATGCCCCATAATTTGTCTGGAGAATGTCTTTTACTTCAAAGCGGAACAGTGATGTTTCAACAACAACATCAACAGCCCACTAAACGTTCCCACTGCTGGGACTCGGGGCCTTCTCTCGCAAGGAGAGAGTTAAGGCCATAATCCACCACGCTGGCCCAGTGCGGGTTGGCGGATGACACATGACCTCGAAAGATTCTAGGTACATGTCGGTTTCCTCACGATGTTTTCCTTCACCGTTTTAAGTTAGCGGCATTACGCACATGACTTCGAAAAGACAGTGGTGCGTGTGGGGTTTGAACCCGGGGTCTCCGGATCGGCAGTCGCCGTTCTCCCGACTAGACCAGCCGTAACTTATGATGACAGTGACGTTTGCATGTTACTATTTGACGGTAGAATAACTAACAAAGGTTTATTATTTGTAAATTATATTTGTTTATGTCTGTTATTAGCTTTAATTTTTTGCGACCTAGTAAAACATAAAATACGTGATAAACCCCCTCTACTGTACAATATTCCTATTACTGGCCCCTATCTCTTTGTTTGACGGCCTACCATTCAACGTGACATTGGCGGAATTGTGAGACTAATCCACAGAGAGCCATTAAAAACAAAAAAAAAAAAACTAACAAAGGTGTGGTTCTTCCCCAGGTGGACTCTGCAGAGTCCTGTCGCTACATATATTGTGTTTTCAGGACGTCTAGATACTTTCTTTCTACGAAAAACGTAATTTCGAAATATAAATAGGTACTCGCACCTTTCCTACTCCGGTTCTACTTCGATCCGTCGTTTCGTCCGTTTAAACCTACTCTAAGGCCTACTCGCCTACTGTCCACGCACGCGTCTTTTGTCGAATGCATGCATCCTACGAACAAATGCAAGACGTGCGGCTGTCGTGTCGTTGTCGTTTCGTGGTCGCAAGCATTCGTCTTGCATCCGACAATTGTCGAAATCGTGCGGATGTCGTGCAGCTACGTGGACAGTTGGCCTAATTAGAATAAGGCTTAGAACATTTAAAGGTCAAACAATGTTCGATCGGGCGAAACGAAGTAGAACCGGAGTAGGAATGTCGCTAGTTTATTTCGAAATTCCGTTTTTGTAGAAAAAGAGTAGACGCTCAGTTCTGTCGCCATTCCCGGTATGCCACTGTTTTTTTTTCTGACACTCATCGTAATACCCGGTTTACCTACATTATTGAAAAACTGGACTACTAAAACTGGAAACCGGCACTGGAAAGCATCAATCCAGTGCCAATTCTTTCCAGTGCCGGTTTACATTATTCCAGTAAGCAATCCAGCGCTGGATTCGGTCGCTGGACTGGAATAATGTATACCGGGTATTAGAGCAGTTAACATAGCTTATACTAATACTATCGTATCTCTTTATTGGTGAACGCAGTAAGTACGCATGTTTTAATAATATAGCGAAATTTATGAGAATCCCGACATATTTGCTCACGTGCCTGATAGTAAAGCCACTTCATAGATATTTTGCTACCGATAAAATGGTTTAACGGTTCAGGTAAACATTAGATTAACTTGTTGCTCCGTTGTTTAGTATTATAAATACACGAGGGACTGACATTCGCGTAGGGGCTCTTTACACAACTGCTCAATAAAACTGTGTATCTTTTAACCGACTTCAAAGAAGGAGGTTCTCAATTCGATGGTGTTTTTTTTGTATGTATGTTACGCGATAGTTCCGCCAATTGTGAATCAATTTTGATGGTACTTTTTTTGTTTGGTAGATCATAGTTCTATGGTCCCATATAAATTTTATCCAAATCGGCGTTGTGGTTTTTGAAATATGATTAAAAAACAACTAAAATTGTCTTTAGTATACTCGTACCTCGATGACTTAATGGTTGCTTCCAATGAAATTTGGTGGAGTGACATTAATTTCAAATTGAAGTTGGTTTTTGGTTTTTCCGAGAAAATAAACTATTATTATATTATATTA
This sequence comes from Ectropis crepuscularia, assembly GCA_963693475.1. Classification (NCBI taxonomy): domain Eukaryota; kingdom Metazoa; phylum Arthropoda; class Insecta; order Lepidoptera; family Geometridae; genus Ectropis; species Ectropis crepuscularia. The sequence goes on along the minus strand of OY856339.1, from coordinate 28,925,118 downwards.
TAATTTTGCATTTGGCCGTTTGATGTTTATCGACAATGCGGTCTACGAAGGATCGTGTTTAACTAGAAGCAACCGATATCCAGACTTGATATGAAGATATGAAGATTCCTTGAAAATATATTTTACCGTAGAATTGTAAATACTGTCATGTAATAATTTTACGATGTTAGATCATAAACTAAGCAAATATAATAATCGTAGTTTTATAATCTCACGTGCTTCATATCAATTGACGGTATTTATGATTTCACGGTGACATCCATCATGGTACATACCCATCAGATAATATACTCAAATAACGACGGATGTTAGTTGCTTAATCACGTAACAAATGAACGGATCAAGATAAAACTCAGAAATCAAATTTAGACTCCATCTAGTCTAAAATACATCAATCTACACGGGCTACTTTTTATCCATAAAAATAGTATATAGTGAATAGATAATTTATTTATTGTATACAGATGAAGTATTCCGAAAGCTGGCAGCAAATTTTGGGTAGGTATTTGAGACAAGTTGTGAACTTGTTACATAGGTCTCCTTTATACCCCAACACGGAGGTGCAGGTCTGGCTGGTGAGTAAAGGCAGCTAGAAAGTCCCACCAAAAAAATATTGTAATGATATATTGACTGGCCTCGTGGCTTAGTGGGTAGTAGCTCTGCCTGCGAAGCCGAGGGTTGTGGGTTCGATTCCCACCATATTTGTGTTTGTGCAAATATTTTTTTTTTCTTTTTATAGGTTTACACTTGACCGCCATCACACCTGGTTTTAAGCGACGATGCGGTCTACGATGGAGCGTGTTTACCTAGAAGAAACCGATACACTCTCGATTTGAAGACACCAAGATTATAGCTATTAGGGAAAAGCCACTCAGGGTAACTATTTTCTGATCTGTGACTCAGGCAACTCATTCCTCAGCCTAGACGTTCTTGTCACAAAAGTAGAGTCAAACCTCTTCGTCCGTGTCTTTAGAACATCAACCATGAAACGGTGCCGCTTCTTCGAGTTCCGAGAAGCCCGATAGAAAAAAGGGCAAGGTGGTATTAGATCATGCAGACCAGTTGCACACTCTCCAAAGTGTATCCGATAAAAAACCGATAAGCTAGCAATTTTGCGGCGATGTTCAAGACTTTGTGTGATGAATTCAAATATTTGTACTGTGTCTGGGTGTTTCTATGTATAATAAATATATGTGTTTACAATTATATAAGTATTATATCAGCTATTTGGCCGCCATATTACAAGTGTTGTGTGTGAATTGTCCACCAATCTTCTTCTTATATATAAAATTCTCGTGTCACAGTGTTTGTTTCCTTACTCCTCCGAAACGGCTTTACTGATTTTAACCAAAATTTATATGCATATTCAGTAGGTCTGAGAATCGGCTACTAGCTATTTTTCATACCTTTATTTATATGGCAAAACAACGTTTGCGGGGTCAGCTAGTATTTATATAAATTTCTTTATTAGGAGAGCTATGTCACAAGTTTTCAGCCCCCGACTCGCGGAATAACGTGATGGACGCTGAAGAACAGGCTGATGGTAGTCATTTATTAAAAATCTTAGTGTGCTATTGATTTCCCAACATGAGCGCTACGTATAAAGATAAGAGATGGAGTATTTATTGCGACATATTTCCATTATCAATCAGACGAGTTCCCATACACTTCCTACTTGACTCGGGTACTGATAGGGTGACCTAATTGTCAAAAAAACAACTTTAACTTATATCTTTAAAGTTTAATTTCATCCGTATTTATATTACGTAATTAAAAGTGCCGATAAATGACCTCTGACTCTTGACTGAGTTAAGGAAATCAATGATAGTAATTTATTACTTCGTTAGGGGTTTCAAAGTCGATTTCGTTTTACAAAAAAGTAATTAAGTAAAATAGTAAAGAGTTTTTTTCGGCAAATGAGATTCGGTTACGAGTAACACGGTAATGTTATTTCCGCTTCGTTTCTAGAATCTCGAATGAAGGAACGCAAAAAAAAACCTAAAATTTGCGCCATCACTCAAGTGTTTTCGCGAAAATATTGAACTAGAATTGGTCGTGCAAATTATGATACGTATTGACAGAATAGCAACATTAATACAGTCATTTGGTAGAAAAAATAGAGGTTATCTGGAAAGTTTTCCGGGAGTTTTAAAATTTGGTAGATTTGGTAGATTTTTCTTTCATAGAAATTTGGATCATGGTTAGATAGTGTGGAACAGCACATAGGCTTTTTTATCACGGGGAAATAACGTGAACGGGAACTGCACAGGGCACTGCTTATAATCATCATCACCATCATCGGTAGCCTACAGACGTCTACTGCTGGACATAGGCCGCCCCCAAAGATTTCCACAATGATCGGTCTTGAGCCGCCTCCATCCACCGACTTCCCGCGACCGAGACAATATCATCGGTCCATCGTGTAGCCCGTCCTACACTGCGTCTGCCGTTTCGTGGTCGCCATTCGAAAACCTTTACTCCCCAGCGGTTATCGGTTCTGCGAGCTATATGGCCTACCCATTGCCACTTCAACTTGCTAATTTTACGAGCTATGACGGTGACCTTCGTTCTTCTGCGGATTTTCTCGTTTCGGATTTTGTCACGCAGTGAAACTCCGAGCATAGCTCTTCTCATTGCCTGTTGCGCAACTTTGAGCGTGTATATCATGCCAATAGTCAGCGATCACGTCTCAGTCTCACTGCTAGATTAATAATAATAATTCAAATTGTGGTTATGTCCTATGGATTAATGGTTCAAAAGTTTTAAGCTCTATCAATGGTTCTATGTAATGTTTTCAATTAATAGGCTATTCATGTTTATGTTTTATTTAGATTACGAGTGGTGAGTCGGTAGCCCTACTTTCGTAAAGTAAAGATAGGCCTCGTTCGAGTGCGCAATGGGCATTCGCCTTGAATGGCAGGCTTACGGAAGTCAGGGTCGTTGACACTCGATAGCACGCGCTGCCCAAGATATAAAACAATACTAATTTATATATAACGCATAGCATATAAAGTGAATCACAATATTTTGTAGTGGTATTTACCTACGCTTTACAGTTTCGCCACTTATACCTACTACTGCCAAGCAGTAAGTGTTCAAATATTACTGTGTTCCGGTTTGAAAGACAATGTTTCCAGAGAAATTACGGAGCACAGATATAAGTAGATAGATATTATCTGCTTATTCCAAATTCCAACATATACGAGTATGTCACCGTATTTATGCAATCACCGTCAGTTTAAAAAATAACACGTGAGATTATAAAGGCAAGGTTAGTTTGCAATCTACCGTCGTTAGATTGCAATCTAACGGTTTTACAATTTATGATGACATACACATAATTACCCAACATGGCTTATCTTTTTCTCTTATATAATTCCATTAAAAGCATTGCATTTTAGACCGGAACAAGACAAACGGATTCAAGCAATGAGTTCAAAGGACGTGGCTTTTTTTGGCATTTTAATGGCCAGCAAAAACTCGTACGCTCTCCCGCGCACTGACCGCTGTGAACTGAGTCGGATGTCGCATGGCCCTAAATATGCAATTTTAGGCCCAACGCGGTTGCGGCATTTTGTCGCACCTTTGGCCAGGTCCTTATATATATCTATGGATTCAAGACAGACATATTTCAACGTTATTACGTAACTGTAGAATAACCGGGAAACTATTTGCATTAAGCTCTTTACGAGAATTATACGTTGTGGTTTTCGCGGAGGCTGTCGAGGTGAGTCACATGATCTTTTGTACTTTCCGCCAAACTTAAAGTAGGTAGGTGTAAGTGGACACAATGTAGGAGGCTTAGGGCGGTGATTCATGGCCGGTTTACCCAACCTCTATGACGGTAAAAAAATTAGCAGTCATAGGAACTGAAAATATAAGCGAAAACTTCTAACTCAGAATTTGATAGCTTACTTAGGAAACTACGCTGGTGAAACCGGATGGCGTGGCCATGAGCATGGCCATCTAGAAAAGCGTTAGCAATGGGAAATGCTGACGCATTTTTTAGATAGCCAATGGCAATGTTTCTGAGTATACCCGAAGATTTCTTATCATTCCCGAGCGTGACGCTAGAATTCAATTGACAGCACACGAAAAATCTGGCTGTGGTGCGCCAAAAGAAGTTTTCACGTCAAAACCTGTATAGCTACAGTTATACTGGTTTTAGACATGTCGGTGTTGCCGTACTAACAAAATTTCATGAGCGTCTAACGCGCACCTCCCCGTTTCTACCGCCTAACTAAATCGGCTATCGCTTTGCTAATGCTGTCTGTATCATTTCAAGCGAAAAGAAAAGAGAGAGAAACATCAAAGCTAAGACATTTTTCGTTCGGCGGTAGAGCCCCCGGGGGTCTACCGCCTAACGAAAAACGCTTTGATGCTTTGACGCTTTGACATTGCCGTCTCTTTCATTTCAAGCGAGAAGAAAAGAGACAGCAACGTCAAAGCATCAAAGCGTCAAAGCGTTTTTCGTTAGGCGGTAGAAGCGCCGGTCTGTTGCTACGCTCTCACTTCGACACTACGTTAGCATGTCGGATCTCGGCGAAGGAAACCCATAAGATTTGCTCCTACCAAAAAAGTGCTTAACTCGCTAAAATCTTTTGAAAATATTTTAATCTATCATGTGTCATCTAGTCAAGTAGTGACTTTCGCACGAATCGTCCTCACACATAATAAATATTATTTTTCTACTATTTATTCAAACGGTAATAAATATATTTATCCTACTATCCCATCCTACTAATATTATAAATGTCAATGCTTTTTTTTTAAAATAAATATTGGTGGTCAATTCACACGCAACACCATCTGACCCCAAACTAAGCAAAGCTTGTACTATGGCGGCTAGATAGCTGATATTTTGGATGTTTAGATGTTTGTTGCTCAATCAAGTCGTAACGTATGAACGGATCGGCCTGAAATTCGGAATACAGTTCTGAGCAGGTAAACCCGCGGGGCGCTGCTAGTATTTATATAATTTTCTACTTCGTTACACGTAATTTCATTTAATTAAAATAAAACTTACCCACCCTATAAACCACAGTAGCGGAAGCGAAGTGCCCTTACGACCATTATTTTTTTAGCATTCCATTCACATACTCTCAAATTAGTGAAATGTCTCGAAAATGGCGGGTCAATTGTTCGAATTTCTCACGCACCTACGCGTATCTCGGAGCCTTGAAAAACGAAAGTGGCCGCCAAGTTTCCATATACTGAGCTCTTTGTTATTTTATTTATTGGCTAGGTTTAGACGCGCTTTCTCTGATATCTTTTATGGTCCATTTACTTAATAATACAGCTATAATCGTATCCATAGATGTCGCGAGGACAGCGACAATAACTACTTCCTACAGTCTTGGTAGTGGTAGGACTCTTAGCAGAGTTTGCCTGGGGAAGTACCACACCTTTGCCAAATATTCTACCGCCAAGCAGTAATGTGCAAACATTACTGTGTTCCGGTTTGAAGGGCAATGATTCCAGAGAAATTACAGGGCTTAGAGACATAATATCTTAGATCTCTGGGTGACGAGCGCAGTGCAGTGCGAGGTAATGATTTGGACTATCATGTTCCAATAGCTGTGTGTTACTGGGCTGTTATGTGGCAGGCATGTTGCTTACCATCAGGCACATGACCTGCTCGTCTCGTCACTCTATGCTATAAAAAAAAAGAAAAAATACTAGGTAATTATAGATCTTCTAAAAAAATTTCTCTTTCTTCTAAAAAAGTGAATTATGTAGTTTTTCCTAGACGATATTTTGCCAGTCGGTGAATTTTAATTGGGTTGAATTTTCGTGAGATAATTTTCTACGGATCAGCATCAGCCTTTGATCGTTCAGTGCTGGACATAGGTTTCTCCCAATTTACACTCTGATTGTAATTTTTTTGTAACTTATAGGTTCGCACTTGACCACCGTTATTATTGTAATAAATAAAATTTATTAAAAAGGAATAGAATTAATTACTCTAGCATGTACACAATTTTGATATTCCGAGTTACATTAATACTCCACAGTGTTCTTAGTACTATGATAATAATGTTAATACAAATAATAATTTTACTATTTCGAATTAGAATTGCATGTAAACATTGATAATAATTAACATATGTTATTTAATTACTTCAATCAATTTATTTTCCTAATCCAATAAAATTAATATGTGGTTGTCTAAGTTTATATAGTCGGAGGAAGGCCTTGGTATCCCATCGCACAGGATAGTCCTAGTTTGGGTGCCAAGTTCGTCTAAGTTTGCAGATATGTACGAACGATTTACATCTATGTATTCTTTGATTTACCAATGTTTGTTGATGAAATAAATGATTTGATTTGATTTGACCGTCTCGCCTGATGTGCTTACCTACTCGTAGAAGAACGTCGATTCACTCTCGATTGAAGACACCAAGATTGTAACTATCTGGGAAAACCCACTCCGGCAACTCATTCTACAGCCTAGACGTTCTTATCACAAACGTAAAGCCAAATCTATTCGCTCGTATTTTTGGAACATCAACCATGAAACGAAGTCGCTTTTTCGAGATACGAGAAGTCCGATAGAAAAAAGGGCAAGGTGGTATTAGATCATGCAGATCTACAGAAATCTAAATAATAAATTTAGATTTCTGTGTGCAGATCAGTTGCACACTCCCCGAAGTGTATCCGATAAAAACCCGATAAGCTAGCAATTTTGCGACGATGTTCAAGACTTCGAAGTCTTTTACGCACTGTCATTGCATATTTGCCTTTTGGCATTTCTCTCAATCGATTCCAGATCCACTGTTTCCACACTAGACAGATCATCTTTCCACCTGGCCTTAGGGTGTAGCACACTATGGTTGCTTAGATGCGGTCTCCACTCGACAACCCGACTACCGGTCTACCCCAACGGTTATCTGTCCTTCTAGCCATATGGCCGGCTCATTGCTACATCACATATTGAATCTTATTTTTAAACTAGGAATGATCAAAATAACCTACACAGTCGCCAAAGGTTTAAATCAGATTAGAGCTATACTGGCTGGCAGGTATAGATAAAAATAGGCTATCAGACTCGACTGTATTAGTTGAACGTTTGAGAGAAAGAGTCAAAATGTTTGTACAAAATAGTGCATTCACCAGTATTTTTTAATCCTCCTTGAATAAAAATCCACTAATTGACGTGCGAGCAGATGCGCGGCGAGTAGGCTCGTCGACATTGGCTCGCTTCATAAGTGCAAAATAGTTCTAAGATAGACGCAAATGTTGTGGGACCAAATCTCGACTGCACTGGTGAGTAATTTTCTAAAAGCTGATAAGAAATTTGTCATCAACCTTGGCTTTAATGGTGACAATAAATATCGTGAGAAAAACGTACATGTCTATCTAAGAAAGGCATCCTTCGAAGACCTGCGTTATCTATCAACCCGCAGTTAACTATAGCGTGATGGAATATGATATTGACTCTGTCCTTGTGATAGAAAGTCCTAAGTCTTGGCAGTGAAAAGAGAAAATTGACTATTATAATATCATTCTGAACGGTCTAAAACTATAGGTGGATGTCATACTACAATCTAAATACATTTGATACGAACGCTAAGAATTTATTGTTAGGCACGCCAGTCGCTTCGCAAAAGTAAGGACGAGTAAACCCGCGGCGGGCATGATCGCGGCGGGCATAATCGCCGCGAGCATACTCGCTCGTCAATCAGCCGCTTTTGTTACAAAACACACCTACTCGTCTCCAATTACTAACAAGTTGGTGTAGGTGTCCGATCAATACGTAAACATTTTTTCATGTTGCAATTGCAAAGAATTAATGAAACTTGGCATTAAACGTCACTATTATACGCATTTGATGTTTACCTGTAGGTAGTCCTAGTATTCTTAGTAATTTCAATTTGCCTAGGTCATCGGGATCCCTATTCACAACCAGAATGCGATGACAAAAGCCAACATTGTGGTTTCGCAACTTGTTTACCAGAATGTCAAGTTCGTTGAGTCTTTGGAATTTATTGTCTGAATCGATAGACTAATTAAGTAATAAGTTAGATGTCTGGGTCTTATAATTGAGTTATTGAAGGAAAAATATTATAAAGCATCTCTAAAGGTCACAAAAAACATTGCTAATTAGTCAAGAGGTCAGATTCATGACCATAAGAAACTTATATTTTGTTGTTATTTCCTGATGAGTAAGAAATAAAACGTGACAAAAAAGACTAGAAAATAAATGATACAGGCATTATCGGATATAGTTAAAAAAATCATATTTTATAAATGATTTTAGTTTAATTTTTTTTACATTAAAAAGAGACAGAAGGGGAAGAGGACACGAGTATTGTATGTGCCTTGTTGTAAGCAAAACACTTACCCACAACAGCACAGCGCCACTTTGCACTTGAACAGGAAGAGAACAGAATTGGTTTTCGCTCGTCACCGTGAGAAATAAGCTTATTTTCCCGTGATGAAAAGTAGCTTACGTGTTATTCCTATTCCAGACTATATATAATCTATGTGTTCTAAATTTCAACCCCATCCGTTCAAGTGTTTCGACGTGAATGAGCAAAATACATAAAAAATACAAACTTTGACATTTACAATATTAGTAGGTTTAAAAAAACTTTGGATTTACTAAGAAAACATTTTTTGGCTCGCAGCTGTAAATAAAAGTTTCAAATACGGCGGTCGAAGTTTTTTAAAGTTTCGACCTCTCCATAAAAATTACATTGTCGTAACGTAACACAATTTAATGTTGTCAAAGACTATCGACTACAGAACCGTTAACTGCTATAGACATGCTAATTACACCTATCGGCTATTTCGGCCTCTTCCGCTTTCTAGCTCGAAGTGAACAAGACCACAGATTACACTTCTTGATAGAGTATAGTAGAGTTGCGCAGGGACCGAAGAAAAACCGGTTCAAAATTTACCGATTTTAATTAGTCTAGTTATGGCCACGTACACTTAAGCATCTATTATCTCAATATAATTTCCATATAGTTTAAGTAAATTGAATCATTATTAATTATTGGCTATTTCGGGTATTACATTTAAAACAAACAATAATATTTAATTATTCAAGTAATTGATCGGATTTTCGGCCATCGAAGTTTTTTTTTGGGCTGTTAAGGATTTTGGAGTCAATTGTCAATAATTGATTCATAATGATACATAGATGGCGCTTATTTGATATCTAACATTATTCGAACATTTTTTAAAATCCAAATACTATAAGGCTCTGCCAATGTACAATAATAATATGAATTACAATTGGCTGAATTCTATTTGGCCTGATAGACGTATATCTTAGCATACAAATTTTTTTATTTTGTCGTGGTTTGGTGGTCTTGTCATTACACTTAAACACACAAAGACATAACTATCTGTAATTTACGTGAACTATATTTATTTTTACATTGATTGATAAAACTAAACATTGCTGCTTCTGGCCATGCATGAAACACCTATTACCGCCTCCTACTTCCAGTACGTAGATTGGGACAGTTTTTTTTTCTAAGTACGTTTAATTTCGGTGTACATTAGGTACTCCGTTCTACGTCCAAATCTCAAGCTCGTTCCTTAATAACCGTTACCCAACATCGTATACAGCTGCAATATCAATATTTTGAAACCCTCATCGCTTCCGATGATGCGATACCGCTAAATTGACACAATGGCGCTGTCGGCACACATCTCGTTAACTAAACGTCCAATTAAACATGTTCCGTTGATCGCCGTCAATTAATGTGGCATTATTATTTAGTGCGCTTTGTGTCGGAGCTTTGTAGTTTTGCGTGCTTCGCTGACAGTATCGACCTTTGGATTGTGCGAGATTTTCTCAAAAGGCTATTTCTTAGTAAGTTTGTATAGATTTGAACATAATATAACGAGTTGTTATTAAATGTTTTGAATTTAGTCAGAAACACCATTTGCGCTCCACAGGCAGTGGAATTTCGGTAGGCAGTGCCTTTTTTCGCCCAGGTAAAATTCTTTAGGAATTCCACCGGGTCTGGGGAAGCACGATGGATTTATTGGATAAGTAGGACTTTCCGCCATATGACGGCCTACCCACCAACTAAAAACCTGGGGATGTTTAGTTCCTACGCTATCCTAGGTCATCTGAGGTGAACTGTTACGATAACAAATCTTCCCCACTATGTCTGTAATATTAATTAAATATAAATTTATTGAGTATGATTATTTTGTTATGATCATGTTTTTACATTTACAAATAACCGGTATAGATAATTTTTTTTGCAGAAATAATCGTTAACCCAAATTGAATGGTACCGTAATCCTAAGTTCTGACCGTAGTAAGTGAAATAGATATAAAAGGTTCATCGAACTAAAGAAATGATCACTAAAAGGAGAAGAAGAATTTTTAAAGAAGATGAAAATTATGAGATTTAAACAAATTACAGAGTTAGGGTTCTACAAGATAACTTCTACGAATATCCTAGAAACGAAATAAATGCACAAATAAATAATCTAGCAACAATAAATATTCAAATAGCTTAAATGCAATGCATATAAGTAAAAGCAAAGTAAAATGTATTGCATTTAGATAAAAATTTAATAGGCAATGACATCACCAGTAGCGGTTCGGTTTCATACCGAGTCGTCCGACTTGATAGACTTATCGGTAATAATGGGTGAAAGTTGTTTTAAATTAATCTCGGAATAACCGTTAAATTAAGCGGTCGGCTCGGGCGAGGTGCTAAAGCGTTTTGATTTGAAAATTGATAGAAATCACGATGAAGTTCACATGACTATAAAGCTAGAGGGATAAAAGCGAAGCTGAAAGGAAAGAATAGGTCGAAAAAGGACTGGAGAAAGGCGTCAGACGGCAAAGATAGATTAACTCTTTATTGCATTCAACAAGCAAACAAAGCTACAAAAATATACAAAACCTTAAAAATGGAGGTCAAATTGGGTTTAACGAAGAGAACCAATGAATAAAATGGGATGAATGAGAAGAAAACGAAAGCGAAAAGAGTATATCTCTTTTCGCTAGTAAAACTTGCAACCATTCTGAACAAAATAAAAACATTAAAGTTTAAAACAAATAGAACTTTCAGAAGAACAAACATACTACAAATCTAGCTTTAACTGCAAACTTTCAACTAAGATAGTAATAATCCAATGTCAGTTTTTCCTTGAAAGTTTATTTGGATATTTCAACATTATGTCTTAAGCTGGGTTACCTTGAAAACGGTTGTCTCCTTAATATCAGCAAAGTATTGGTCAAATGAAAGAACTAAGATATTCACAATATTCAGCGAACTGTTCAGTAATGTAGCTCCACCATTCAGTAGCACGTGCTAGCTTGATACAATTCCATTATTCAAAATTCATATAGAACGAGTAAATTGGAAAGGGTTTCTGTGTTTATTTCAGTATCTGTCTATAAACGAGTATTTAATTACCACCTGGTAAGAAACAAAACTTGGGGTGTTGGATTTAAATCACTTTGTTTGGAAATCAATTACTGAATCATATATTCATATCGATTTGAATAAGAACTTGATTTTCAAAAGTGTTTTAATAATTTAAAAGATTTCTTGTGTGCATGTATTACAGTTAATTTGTTTTAATTATAATATCAAATTGAACAGAAAGTGAACTATGCTAAACGATAGTAGGCATTAATACCATATGTAGATATTTCATATTTGCATAATTGAAGGAGAGTAGGATATTTGTTAATTTTGAAACCAATGAAACGTTCAACTTAAAACATATTTTAAAAACCATATATCTTCGAACAGCACATCGTTTGTTTATCAATTCCGCAACACAATTATGTCCGACTGTTACGGCAACCATCATCATAGACTGACATTTGAAGCAATTATACAAACAACAGTACTTGAACTTTCGCTGCCTTGTCCACCGACTTTTGTAACATTTGATGATTCTGTTGCATCACAATGGTCTTTGACAAATGGCTAATTGCAATAGTCTTAAGGTTTTGCCCTGAATATGTCAGAATCGTTATGCGCTAAACGATTGTTGTGTAATATTGCTCAAAGCAGTGCTATTATAGTCTCATGCGAGTTGGGTAGGGTCGCAGCGGGGTTAGGTAAGTAAACAGGATTAAGATTAAGATTGTTTCAAGTACAAGTTAAGTAATTAGACTCGTGTACAAAGCCTACTTAACGTCATCTAACTTTAAACAATAAGAACATTGGTAGACTGACAGAAAACAGTGAAATAAACTCACCCACTTCGCAAAAAGCTCTCTAATTTGTTGAAACACATTCAATATTACAACACAATTTACGTATTTAAAATTCATGGTTACATTTTTTTATCCTCACAACATCACGAATTTCACTAGAACAAGACAATATATCAGCCGCCTAACACGGACAACCAGAGACAACTACTATTCTTCACTATTCATTAATTTTGAAATTAACGTCCTATTGTACCAATTTCTGTTGATTATTTACCTAAAAACGCGTCTAAAACTATTGCATCTGTAGATGTTTACAAAACAAACTATAATAGATGCATTATTTTAGAATATAAATAATAGATCATCCCATGAAGTCATCAGTTGTTCAGCCTTCCTTTTTAGCTTGGACTTTTACCGGAGTTAACCTTGAGATCGGGCGATGTCGGAGTCATTACCTTGTTGAGTCATCGTCATCGATATGTGGTCACGGTCATTGTGTCAATTCATCGTCAACTTGGCTCGATTTCGCTGTCATGTGTAAGACAGAGATTCTGAAACTTTCCCTCTGGTAAACATCGTATTTGTTAATTTTGTGTCATATCATTGCAGAACCTCAGGCATCTACCTACATTAAATTTATATATTTGAGCATCTACAATAAAATTTAACTTGCATCTGCATATTAAAATTATGCTGCTAATAACTATTTTAGTCAATTAAATTAGATAAAAATAATTAAGGGCCAGATAAGTACTTTAATTTTTTTGTTTGACTTAGAGTAATATCGTTTCCAATTAGGTATTTTTAGTTACACGTCTGAATGTTAAATGGGTCAAAATAGTATTGATTTGCATTACTCAAACGGCTTATCAATATTTCTAACAAACTGAAACATTGGCGCCACTTTTGTCGATTTTGAGAACTATCATTCATACTCTTGAACAATATTGAGCACACAGAGATCATATAGATTTTTCACGATGAAAGAATTCTTAAAATCTAGTAGTTCCTGAGATTGGCGCGTTCAAACAACAAACCTCTTCAGCTTTATAATAATAATAATATTATAAATAATATGAGTATAGACAAGGATTAAGTAATAAGAAATACACAAAATACATATTGGTAGATATATCTCAAAGAACACCGAAAAGACACAGAACAAAAATATCTGTATTTATCAAATTACGTAAGAAAATGCAAAACAATATTAAAACATTGTTTTTGTATATTATATAGGTAGGTCATGAGACTTAGATACGAGACAGTAGGTAATGTAGTTTTAATAGGAGGCGAGTGGCAAACGATAATTTACTTAAAAGTTCGTTGCCCATTTGAGCTGTGATCTTACGGGACATAGTTTCTGAACCACTGGTCGGCACATGCCTGGAGTAAAGACCGGAAGGAAACTTACCGTGAATCTTCGGAAAGGGGAATTGAATCTTAAATATATTTTGGAGGTTATGCGTTATCTCTGTGATCAACAGATTTATGGAGGAAATGATGAGAATTAAGAATGGGAAGTGGGAGGAAACCACAATGAAGAGTGGACCTGTGGATTTAATTCGATGTAAAAAGGGTGAATGGAACAGCGTGTTGAATTGTTCACTATCGCTCTTTGCGACAAGGTCGCCAATTGCTAATTTATTTTAGGGTTTATTGTATAACTAGCAGTGCCCCGCGATTTTACCTGCGTAGCCCCCGTTCCCGTTATTTTCCCGGGATAAAAAGTTTTTGTTGTTTTTCCAGACTATAATCTAACTGTATTCCAAGTTTCAGCCTAATCCGTTCATGCGTTACGGCGTGATTGAGCAACAAACATCCATACTTTGACATTTATAATATTAGTGGGATAAGTGCAGTAAAGAGTATAAGTATATTATATCTTTTCTACCGGCCACAGCCAGGTTACGGTACAATGTTGGGTGGTTGTAATTCGTTTACCTGGCTAGTCGTTCGGTGGGTGAATCACCCTGTCGATGTACATATATATTTTTCTTTGTCTATTTTTTCTTAGTTTTTAACCGTAATATGTTTGTACTTGACCGCCATATCGCCTTAGTTAGGCGACGATGCGAGTGTGTCAAAAATGATAATTATTGTTTATTTATCTTTTACTAATCTAATTAATTGTATTCCGATAGGACAACATTATCATTTTATGATAAAGATCAGCAAAATAACTAGATACTAAATTGTAGATATGCTAAAAATAGCTGCTTTTTACCATTAAACAGATTTATGTGGGTAAATCACCATAAATACAGATAGTGCAATCCACGAAGACGCGCCCCACTATTCCTCCTAACCGTTTATAGTATATGTGTGCAAGCTTCCGTCAATGTTTGAGTGTTATCGGTACACACTAATTACCAATGAATGCACACGCACACTACAATGACTGGTGAATGGTTCGCGACTGACGCTCGGAGCAAACGCGATTGGTGGAGAAAAAAATTGGTGGGGCGCGTCTTCGTGGATTGCACTATCTATATAAATGTTACGTTTTCAAAAGTTTCTTAATTCGAGGTTGTGCAACAGCTTCGCCAATTCTGAATCGATTTCGATGATTCTGTTTTTATTTTGTAGATCATACTTCAAAAGTGGCAGAACTTTATAAAAGTCAATGTTTGGGTGTTTGTTGATCAAGTCGTAACGTATAAACGGATCGTGTTGAAATTGGGACATACAATTAGATTATAGTCTGGAATAACACAGCCTAAAACTACTACTGGGTAAAACCGCGGGCACTGCTAGTATAGCTGCTGTTATCTATACTTATATTATAAAGCTGAAGAGTTTGTTTGAACGCAAGGATCTCGGGAACTACTGCTCCGAATTGGAAGATTCTTTCTCTGTTGGATAGTACATTTATTGAAGAAGGCTATAGGCTATTTAAAATTGCGCAGAAGCGGAGCATTAATGAAAAATGTAACAAAAACGGGAAAAAATATTGCTTTTTGAGAGCTTACGTTGCGTGTGCATGCTTACAGCATGTGTCTATCTTTTAAAGGTTGCGTCATTAGAACCTAAGGTAACCGAATTTGTTCAAAATTTGAATTGGTACGACCAATTTTCGATAGATGGCGTAGCAACGCACGCACGATTCAGCTAGTCTATGTATAAAGAAACATAAACACAGCGTAAACGAGTCATAAACCACCTACGTCCTACGTCTCAGTGTATCGGTCAGCCAAAGAAAGCTAACCTTGAGTGGAGTAGTTCGCGAGCTAGCGGGCGGACCGGTTCCGACCAGGAACTTGGTCTGCGGTCCGTGTGCGCACGCGCGGGACACAATTGGGACTAAGGGCACTGGGGGCAAGGAATACTGGCCGCTAACTTTGTGTCTTGTATCTTTGTATTGGTGGACATTGCTCACACAACACACGACACCATCTAGCCCCAAACTGTGCAAAGCTTGTACTATGGGAGCTGGATGGCTGATTTATAAGACTACTAGCGGCCCGTTCTGGCTTCGCTCGGATCATAACCTAGACACTGTCTGCAGCGCCATCTGCTGGGCTTATTTGTGAATCTAAACCATCCTCGAATCCAATTGTACACACAAAAAAATCATTCAAATCGGTCCCGCCCTTTAGGAGGAGTTCACTGTCAAATTGTTAAATTACTAAAATGGCTATTAAAAATAGGGGTTTGTGACAAAAGGGTAAATTTTTTGGGTTGTATGTATTTTTTAATGCCAAATTATAAAAAAAAAAATATTTGTTAAAAAAAATAAATTGGTGTGAACAACCCTTATCACTTAGGGGTATAAAAAATAGCTAGTAGCCGATTCTCAGACCTACAGAATATGCATATAAAATTTTGGAAAAATCAGTAAAGCCGTTTCGGAGGAGTAAGGTAACTAACAACACTATGACACGAGAATGTTATTATATAAGACAAATATTATAAATGTCAAAGTTTAGATATTTGTTGCTCAATCATATTTATCGTAACGTTTGAACGGATCAGGTTGCAATTTGGAATACTTAGATACAGTTAGATTAATTATAATGTATCCTAGGAAGATTACGGCAACGGGAACTACGCGGGTAAAACCGCGGGGCGCTGCTAATACTTATATAATTATGAATATATTTATGTGTTATCCGCCAACCCGCACTTGACCAGAGCGATGGATCTTAATTTTTTTTTTAACATTTATAGGTTTACACACTTGACCACCATCTCGCCTGATGTTAAGCGACGATGCGGTCTAAGATGGAGCGTGCTTACCTAGAAGAAACCGAAAGAAGAGTGCTTTCTTGTGAGAGAAAGCACTGAATCCCAGCAGTGGGGATATAAAGGGGGCTGCTGATGGTAGAACATTCGTACAGAAACAAATGCCGATCAAAATTGATAGCGCCGTCCGTTTGGCACTCAGTTAAAATACACTAAAATTAATTATTGTACGACCAAAACAGAAAGCTGGTTTCTTAGTTCTCCCCAAATAGAATATTTGTCTCAACGAATCAGACAAAGATTTCTTCCTTGGAAGTTGGAAGTCTACACAGAGCAAACATTATGAGTAATTAATTGAGATTAAGATCTTTAGTTTAGAGAAATACTAAGAAATATTTTAATAACCTTGGTATTTATTTGTGCTAAATATTAAACATAAAAAACTAGACCAGACGGTCAATCGTTTGTTCCTACTGTATCTTATTTGTGACGCTATTTTTGTATTCTTTGAGAATATTATTACGTCATTGTACGCCAAATGAGATGAACGAGATCAACCGTGACCTAATTTCGACGAAGCAAGACATGCCCGGCTAGCTCAGTCGGTAGAGCATGAGACTCTTAATCTCAGGGTCGTGGGTTCGAGCCCCACGTTGGGCGCAAATTCTTTTTTTATTTTCAATTTGTTTTGAGATTTTTTTTGTACAAACTTAACAATGAAACGACCTTTTGTTTATCTTATATATAAAATTCTCGTCTTATATATAAAATTCTCGTGTCACAGTGTTTGTTTCCTTACTCCTCCGAAACGGCTTTACTGATTTTGACCAAATTTTATATGCATATTCAGTAGGTCTGAGAATCGGCTACTAGCTATTTTTCATACCCCTAAGTGTTAAGGGGTTGTTCACCCCAAACATTTTTTTTTTAATTTATGTTCAATTTTTTTTATAATGTGGCGTTAAAAAATACATACAACCCTAAATTTTTACCCTTTTGTCACCAACCCCTGTTTTTTATAGCCATTTTAGTAATTTAATCATTTGACAGTGAACTCCTAAACGACGGGACCGATTTGAATGTTTTTTTTGTGTGTGTATTCGAAGATGGTTTAACTTCACAAATAAGCCCGGCAGATGGCGCTGCAAACAGTGTCTAGGTTATGTCCGAGCGAAGCCGGAACGGGCCGCTAGTTAACCATAATTTTGATCAAATTCATAACAATAATCGCGAGCCGATCTGTTAACTGATATTGTGACTAATTATTAAAACTGACACAATATTTTTCTAACAGAGAAGTATAAATTATTTTGTAATTTTATTTATTTCTCTGAAATACATAGAAACACAGAACAAATATTTGTAGTCCGATGACTACAGGTATTTCTACTTATTCTACTTATTATTTCTGGTACATTCTGGAAAAATATAGGTATTTGTCCAGAATGGGAATCGAACTCAAGATCTCCGGTTAAGCCAGAATCGCATAGAATTACTACGAACTAAGCCACGAGGAAAGGGAGCGGAAAGGTTCTCGAGTGGCGACCGCGTACCGGAAGACGCAGCGTTGGCAGGCCCCCCACAAGATGGACCGATGATCTGGTAAAGGTCGCCGGAAATCGTTGGATGCGGGCAGCGCAGGACAGATCTTTGTGGAAATCTTTGGGGGAGGCCTTTGTCCTGCAGTGGACGTCTTTCGGCTGATATGATGATGATGATGAAGCCACGAGGCCAGTCATCAAACCAGAATGGAGCTAAAGCTTTTTTTACCGTTTAATGTTAAAACCACAAAATTTTATTTCGTTAATTTGTATAGAATTTGCGACAGTGCTGCTTTAACGATAAAACTTCACACTGTTTGTACAGAATAGATTTAGCCGTTAATAATTATAGTTTGCTCCGTTATCTTATCGGTTAAACCTTGAAAAATCACGAGCTATTGAGTGAAACTAGTTTACCGGCAGTGTTTACCTTGATGAGTCATTCTGTTACTGCATGTCTGTCATGGCAACCTGAGATATCTAGGGCCTTACTTATTATACTGGTATTGTAAGAATGAGGCATTTCAAGAGACAATAGATTTAAACTTCGTACTAAAAGACAGCAGTAATAGATGTTTTTAGTACATTGACAACAAATACTATAAATAATATGCTGCCTAAGGGGGGATTTTGCGATCGTTACAATAATTATGTATCTTCGAATATAGAGAGAATCGGTTTCTTCTAGGTAAGGTCGCTCCATTTTAGACCGAATCTGCAAATTACATAAGGCGAGCTGGCAGTAAAATATGCCATTTTATTTAAAAAAAAAAAAAACATAGTACATACTAGCGGCCCGTCCCGGCTTCGCTCGGATTTCGTCATATAAAGACTATTAATTGAAAAAAAAAACTATCCTATCTCTCAAGTTGGACCAGACTGCTCACGGTGTGCCAATTTAATTTAAAATCGGTTAAGTAGTTTAGGAATCCATCGCGGACAAACATCGTGACAGGAGATTTATATATATTAAGATAACGGAACCAACAAACTGATCCATGACTTTTAGACTACAGGACCGTATCAAAAAATGATGGGTCATTTGTAGCCCTACGTGGACAGATAGAAGGGTATAAAATAATAAGATTCAGCACTATGCCGTCACTTGTAAGCCATCCAACTGGCTGTAGGTGAAAAGAGGGTGTTGCAACCCTGGATCTTTTCTCCTTTTCGCATGATTTTTTTACGGTGTTGCGGAGTAATGGATAAGAAGAGGTATGGAAACTAATCTGTGGTTTGGACCTAAAATTTTCATCTCGAAGCTGATGCTTCGAGGTGAAAATAGGCGCATCATGTATATTTTTAAACATTTCAAAAAAACTTGTCTAAAAATCGCTTTTTAGGTTTTTATAGCTTTGATGAACTATGTACCTAGGTGTAAGTTTTCTTCACCACAACTGCCGTTTAGGTTGAAGAGAAACATCGTAAGGAAACCAACGTGCTTTTAGAAAGAAAATATTTTTTCAGGGTCTTGTATCATCCATCAACGTTCACTTGGCCAGCGTGGTGGACTACGGTTGTGACCCTCTCCTTGTGAGAGAAGGCCCAGAGTCCCAGCCATGGACACATTAAGACTAGAGCCATTAAGGGAAGTTGACTGCTAGTGTTATTAATAAAGGCTCTATTAACTACACTCGATGTTTTCGTCAATTTCATAAACTAGCAACATTGACCCCGATTCACTCGTTAAACCAACAACTTTCTCGGCTGCATAGCACGAGTTGAACATTATCATAAAAAGTGTAGCAATTTTTTTTAAATGATTTAATGAGTCACGATCGAGTTGTGGAAAGTACGATTATTATCGATTAATTATATTTGATTCGATTTCGTGGAATCGAATGTGAAAAGTGAATGTTTCTATCAAAAAATTACGTTTTTGGAAAAGTTGTTTTTTATCTCTACGAAAAATTTGTTAGTACTTTTATATCATTTTTCTATTAACTAGATGACCAGACAGTTTGTCTGTATGGTTGTCGTTATTGTTAAAAGAAACGTATATTTTTCGTTATTTTTATGTTTTTTTTGTAACATTCTAATACTTTGAAAAAATAAATGGTTTCCTAAACCTATCTCTTTTAGAATTTTTTTTTCTTGTAGACGATTTACCTACTCTACAAATCGCATTCGCTCTTTATAATACAAGTATTAAGTTAGATATTTATTCAATAAAATTATATAAATATGTAAATTAATATTTTAATGTTTAAAACAAAATGATCAAAAAATTTCCCAATTCTTACAATTTAATTTACCAATTAGTTGAATGTGTCAAACGCGTATTCAACTTTTGAATTATTGTTATGATGTGCTTAATGCATTTTGATGATACTTTTGTAATCAGTTTCAACATCGCGCAGGCGAGATTATCGGTTTTTGTCTATCCGTTTAGTGCATAAAAAGATGTTTTAAAAGATAATCTTGTCATTATACGGTGTTATTGAGTAACGGACTTTAAAAGGAATTGGTTTACAAATCGATTGTTCCATCATATTTGGTAAAAGTCATACTTAATAAATATATTACATTCTTCATCTATACAAATAAATAAAATTGTAGTGTCTGAATGTAATATCAACTGAACATCTTTTTACTAAGTTCAAATAAAACTGTAAATGTGGCTTAGATGGTGTGGTGTAAGAGATGTCTGCCAATCCTATCTATAAATTTGGAGCACTGTTTGTATAGTCTGGAATAGCACATAAGCTATATTTTTATCACGAGTTAATTGTGCGGACGAAACCGCGGACCTCTGCTAGTATATTGTACACTAGCACTAGCCCCGCGGTGCAGCTTAGTTTTCGTTCCCGTTATTTTGGCGGGATAAAAAGTAGCCTATGCGTTCTTCCTGACTATAATCCTGCATTCCATATTTCAGCCCGATCCGTTCATACGCTACGACGTGATTAAGCAACAAACATCCATCCATTGATATTTATAATATTAGTAGGATTATTACCGGCATTGTGATTTCTGATTTTAACAACTACTTACACATCAAACACTGACTTTACTCATGACGGACCCACCATACCACTAGCCCTACCCCTGGTGGTAGGGTGGGTCCTAAACCATACCACCATAATGTTGTGACAAATGAAGTACTCGTTTACTCAGCAAACGCATGAAAATGACGGCACCAACACATTTGTATGTAGTAACAGCAACATAAAGTCTTCCGCACGCCATGAAAGTAAAAATAATATTTGCACACCTTTGATAGAGGTGAAAGTGTTTGATAACATTCCTGCATAGTGAATATTCGCATACTGTGACGAGCATAATGACGCAGAAGTGAAAATACACGTAAAAAGCAAACTTACCATCTGATAATGAAGAAAGTAGCATTTAAGAACCGTCATCCTTATTTCCGTAAATTTAATGGAAAGAGTGATGAACAAACTGATGCTAAATCCATCTGATGGTCAATAGAAACCTGGCTTTGCCAGCCAGGGAATGAATCTAAAGATTTTTAATTAATTGATATGAAATTAAAGAGAAATCGATTGCAAAGACATAGGCTATTCTAGATAGACGGTGGAACATAAAAGCCACAACAAAAGACTACAACGAATGACTACAAAATCGATAACATATCGTGAAACAGCATTAATAATAAGTATTTATAATTATAAAGCTTTATCGATTAGAACGATATTTTCTACGATCGGAAAATAGACAGTAATCACAAAAACATAGATAGATAGATAGATAAACTCTTTATTGCACTTAATAAGAACACAAAAAACAAAAATATACAAAACATAAAAAACAAAGTAACAATTGGCGGCCTTATCGCTAAGAGCGATCTCTTCCGGGCTTCCAGGAAACATAAGTCAGCTCTTACTAAGACCATATCTTAAAATGTATGTACTTGTGATATGCAGTTGTAGGAAAGTTTTCTTCCACCTTACTAACATTTTTATACACACTTTCATTATAATCTGTGTTCACATTTTTTTTCTTTTTGTTTGTTTTATCAGTAAAAACTGTTTTGGCTTTAGTGTTTCTACTCATCTCAAATTGTTGATAGGTGGTGTAATGCTCTTTGTTTTCCATTTAGAATAAAACAAATAACATAAATAAATGGTTGTAGCTCCATCACGTAACAAAAAATTTAATGTATCTGGCCGTCATTTGGTCAAATCATATCTATATATATCATATCTTGACTTCATATGGTTCTTGGTCTGGAATAGCGCTTTTCCCCAAAATTTTATCCCGAAATAATGTAGAGTTCCTTAGTCCTTTTCTCTAGGGTAGTAGTAGTCTTATACCGTGTACTGCGCAATGGAAGTAAAGTGCAGATAGTAGTCGTACTGATTAGTATAATTTAATTGAAGAAATTGTACCCATATGGACCCTGTATCAAATACCAAATGTTTCTTTCAAAATAATTAATTCTCACAAGATACATACGGGATCATTGACACAGCGACCAAAGTCCCAAAAGAATATAGATTAAAAAACAGATCATCAAACATATTATGCCATGCCATGGAAACTGAATCCGTCCTAAATCTAAAATGCTTCCTATGTGTGAATGGTAGACGCATGACCAAAACAGTGTATACCAGTTAAGGGATACATTGCAACACAACCCGCACGAACCAGCCATAACAAACTAGGTCTGCCCATTTGGCCGTTTCTGTGACGACACAGCGAGATCTGGTTCATTTTCGCAATCTTGATCGTTCCCATGAACCTTTGTCCAAGACTTGAGCATCATTTGTTATTCTTGAGATCCGAAACCATTTATCGTGTACTTTTTTCAACTGCAGTTGACCTTAAATTGCCTTTATTGCCTATCAAACTTTGGGCTAGTATTGAAGGCGCAGGGACAAATTTTGTGTCCTTAACAAATTACTTGATTAAATAATTTTTGAACACTGTTTATAATTGTTGATAGTTTTATAGTTGAAATGAGAAACGGAAAAGTTTCTTCCTTAACTGTCGCAGAGAAGGGGAAAATCATATGTATGTGGACGCAAATTCAATATTGAAGTGTTTTCGTCTGACATCTATAACAAATCTCATAGTACGAGTAACAAATTCCTTGGTAGTAACCTTCACTATCGTTAAATAAAGGTTACATAACAAGGCTTCTTGAGAATGTCCATAAAAACAGTTGAAGATTACTGACAATAAAACCACTGAATGAGCCATTTTCAGAATGGCGTATGAAGGGGAAAATAAATCGATTTATTAACGTTACCTGTGACGCAAATGAGAACTATGTATGACAGAAACTAGCCTAGCCTTATTGATGATAGGTCAGTATGAAAACTTGCAAAATAACCGCTTACATAGCCATACTTAATTCAGCCTTAATTACTTTTCTGCCGTGACATTGCAATAATTTTCAACGAACGATAACTGTCAAGTTGGAGGAATGTTCAATAATTCAGTGTTTCACAATATTAACTTTTTTTTTATTCAAGAAACAAGTCAAAATGAGATATACCTATGATTATAAGCAACACAACCAGTTAAGAATATAGTGCCACGTGGCTATGTAAGTCTGATGGGAAGCTCAAGAAAAACGACAGTTTGCCATACGTTTCCTCACTGAGCTTCCAGTGAAGAAAGGCATGGTGGGAAGAGCAAACTGTTCCAAGAAAATGCTTTTCAGCACAGTTACATCTATCTGTCAACCAGAAGTTGGTATGTAACCAAATAGACCATAAATTGGTATGTTTATGAATTTAGAGAGTCAAACTCAGTGTTTCAATCCCTTGAAAGGGTGAAGCTCAAGATGTCATTAACGAGTGATCCCAAACAGTCCCAATAAATGACCCTAATTCGTTTCTACCCATCTCCATAAATTTCGATGCGTTTGTTAAAAAAAAGAATTTCAATAACTAACCCACAAAAGGTAACGTAAAATGTTATTTATCTGGTTGAGAGGAGAGTGCCAATACCTTTTTTGGGATCCATTTCCATATTCATTATCTGTAATTGATTTCATGAATTGTTTTTTTTTTTGGGTTTTATTGGAGAAAATAACAGATTTTATGTTTATTTAATGTTTCAAATACTTGAACAAAGAGGTTTAACACTATTTTCATTAAAAAAAATCAAAATATTGGAATACGTTGCCTGAGCGGGTATTCCTCGATATATACAATCTGAGTGCCTTCATGTCTCTAATCGGTTTCTGATTAAGCACTCTCCATCGTAGACCGCATCGTCGCTTAACACGAGATGGTGGTCAAGTGTAAACCTATTATTGATAAAAAACGTTAAATAAACAATAAAAAAAAAAAACCGAATCAAAGCTATCTAAAGCTTTAACTTACGTCCGTTTCTTTGGCGCCATCACAGCGAAGTTTATTGGAATTTCAATTAAGAAATCCAGTTCGTTGGGCGCAGGGCAAAAAACAAAAGGTCACGAGACACGCGCAACGGAAAACTTCACATCGAGGGATAGGTTTTTTGCTCGGGGAAGGAATCAGTAAAATCGTTAGAAATGAACCACAAGATCGATTAGGTATGGGCATCCTGGGACTTGAAGATAAGATAACTTTAAATATGAAATATGTGAATAAAAAAAAAGTTTTTAAAACAATATCTTACTGATATTAAAAACGCGTAAGTTTGTAAGAATATATTTGTTACTTTTTTAACAAAAACTACTGAAGCAACATGCCTGCCACATAACAGCACAGTGACACGCAGCTATTGGAATATGAAGAGTCCAAATCATTACCTAGCACTGCACAGCGTTCGTCGCCCAGAGATATAAGATGTTATACCTCTAACACCAGTAATCTCTCTGGAAACATTGCCCTTCAAACCGGAACACAATAATAAATAATTATTGGTGGACAATTCACACCCAACACCATCTGACCCCAAACTAAGCAAAGCTTGTGTTATGGCAATGTTTAATGTTTGCACATTACTGCTTGGCGGTAGAATAACTGGCAAAGGTGTGGTACATTACCCAGGCGGACTCTGCCAAGAGTCCTACCACTACACACACACTACGCGCACAGGCTATTTTTTTATCCTGAAAAAATAACAGAATCGGAAACTATGCGGGCATAGAATAGATAATATGCGGGTGAAACCGGAGGGCTCTTTTGGGAAACTAAAAGTTTGAAAAATTTCATACTTCTCCGTTCCCGGAATTTGGGTATGAAGGGGTAGGGGGTAGGTTCGAAGGTTTTGCTACTACTAGATACTGTTGCTTAGTTTCGCGTTTGTTTTTAATCTAAAACATATTTTTCAAGGAGTTTGACAATGCATTTTATAATTTTTAATGTTTAGTTAAAATGTTCGGTATTTTTATATAAGTGAAAGTAAGATGAAAGAGTTAAGATATGGAGTTTATTTTAGACGAATTTGTAACTTTTACAACTACAAATTGGTAGTAACCTACTACACTACTACTTTTTACAAGCGCAATTAATTATTGTACGTTGCTGCAATTAAAACTTGATGATTTAATTGCTAACGAGAGCGATGTTTTATGTTGAGTATATTCCAGAGCATAATTTCGTAGAACAAGATACAATACTAACCCACACTGTTTCACCCGACCGTAATAGCCACAAACGAAGCAAATCTTGTGTTATGGGAGCCAGATAGCTGATAATACCATGCACGATTTTAAATACAACATACATAGAAAAACACAAACACAAAACATTCATCTGTATTTTGTATTCATCACACAAATGTTTGTTCTGGATGGACATCGAACCCACGACCTAGGGTTCAGTGAGTACTCACTACCAACTGACACGAGGCTAGTCACAGACCAGTAAACACCATAATAGCCTTTATATTTATTATATTTCTTGTTCGATTCAGATTGAGTAGGGCAATTAAAAAAAACATGAAGGGTTTAAAACATAAGAAAAAGTGAACGTCATTCAAAAGGCAATCGATGTTGCTAAGCAATGAAAAGCAACACCAAGGGGAACGGACTGACCGCGCGTGCCATTTCAAATTCATGAGATTCATATAAAATGTTAGCTAACTTCAAGAGTTTTTTTGTTCGTAATTAGAACTTATTATTTTGAAGCATGCTACGGAAGGTCGGTGCTCTGGTTATGGGTTCATGGGAGAGCGGGAGACACGTTTGCCATCGAAACTGGTAGCCATTTAGGTAATGCGTTTGTAACCTGGGGTCAGGCTGAGTTGCTATCGGCAGGTATAATAGCCAGGTGGATTAATCTTGATGGAAATAAGCAAAAGTGCGGACGTTTTCGGATATACTTTTGGAGGTGCGCACAAGTGGCTCACAATATAGGTACCTACGTATTTCTTTCTTCCTGTTTACATTGTATTGGGGTAGCCTATCTACTTTTGTTTTTACCTATCGTTCTTTCTACGACGTTGTCATCGGACAGCTGACATTATTTCACATCCCTTTGCAATACAGTGGTCAGGTTTGACCACAGTAGGTTTTGCGTCCTGGGGTGGAAAGTTGCAGCAAATATGTATATTCTAGGCATAAAACGCTGTATTCATTGTCGTCACAATTGCGAAAACTTTGCTTGTTTTTTAGAGTGTTTTATTCTACACTGACTAACTGACACTGACTAACTGTACCAGTATATTAGTAGTATCATATTCGTAGAAAAAAACTATTTTTGGGAAACCAGTTCCTTTGCAGTTCACATTATGACTAACAGGGAAACAGGTATTTTGGATTTCTCACTACGTTATATAAACAAAAGAGTTTTTGTATAATTATTATTAATTCATGTTCATAAAGCATAACGAATTCTAGGTAAACTAGACCCTGAATTAAAGAATAACTTAAAAATATGTGGTATATGTATGTATGGTTTTCTCGGAAACTTAAATGCCTGCCGTAGACCGTAACAAAGAACTGTTTAGTATCGGGACATTTCAGGTAACTTATCCCACCAATGAGAGATATGAAATTAGCTGGTCCGAACAGTTCGTTGCTCCGGCGCAGCGTAGGTACTTACTAAATAACTTGTTACGTTAAACATTTGGGTGTAAGAATATGAGGATTACTTATTTAGAACAAAGAAGATAGTGTCAAAGTGTTGGATTTGTGCATTAGTGGCGACGCTCTTTCTAAGACTGATAAAAAAAAGCTAGCTAAGCAAGAGGCGTTCCGTAAAAGTTAGGGTTACGAGTCAGATAGGCATGCACCCTAGAACTGGTCGTCATTATGA
Source organism: Ectropis crepuscularia (assembly GCA_963693475.1). Taxonomy (NCBI): domain Eukaryota; kingdom Metazoa; phylum Arthropoda; class Insecta; order Lepidoptera; family Geometridae; genus Ectropis; species Ectropis crepuscularia. The sequence continues at coordinate 28,898,077 of OY856339.1, read as the reverse complement.
AAGCAAAACGCATTTTCAGGATGTCTCTCAATCAGTAGCCTTGACCACTGATACCTTGAATCTTACTTCGTTGCCAGCAACAGTCTAGTTCTTAAGTATTTTATGATTTATAAAGATCCTGTTACATTTACAACTCAAAATTAAGAAATGTATGTGAAAAACAAGGAATACAAAATATCGCGTTACATCAGCAAAACCAACAGGAATTGTAACCTCACGCCACAAATGCCACGAAGCCACGATTAAGAACCGTGAATATACCCCGTTGGTGTCCAATTTTGCGCAAAGATTTACCAGAGTTAGCGGCGCCACACGCAAATATGCGTGCGCTTGCGAAACCAGGAAACTACTCGATACGTATCAACTGGATTTTATAAATTTGAATTATGAAATGGAATACTATCTGATCTTACAAATCGCAAATGATGATGTGATTGGATAGCTTGTTGGTCTTGTGGTCCGATTCCTCTTTCATGATTTATTCACTCAGTTCGCTTATTATCTATCAGAAACGAAGTATTCAGCGATCAGCGATGATGCCCAACAAGCGGAAACCGAACCGGTGTATTTTGTTTCAGTTTGCTTAAATCGGAGCAAGTCTTAGAGCCAAGTTAAACTGGCTTTGGTTTGGTTATTAACCAAGAACACAAACCCAGCACGGAATGATATAAATTGACTTGATTATACTCCTTGCGTAAGTTTGATACAATCCTTTACATAAACAACATGTACGAAACATCCGCCAGTGCTAGAAAAACTAAATTGCATGTTAACACATGTGTAATTGGCAACGTTTACGTTTGTATACGTTACATCCTCGGTTTAGTGTATGAATGGATGAGACGTTGCAACATAAACGTGGATTAAGTTCATGATTACTAAAGATTAAGTAAGACCGAGTACAATAATTTAGCGGATTCAAGTTTGTCTAAGGTTAAATTTGAGAGAACAGAAGTCCAATGACACCTAACATGTGGGTTGGATAAATATTACTATGTACGGAATCTCTGTTGAAAAGGATTCAATGCAAATTCATGCACCGAGATCACGAGTAAATAGAAAGAAATGAATTGACACAAAAACCTCTAATCAAGGGCAGATATAGCAAACTAAACTGGCAGTTATTTGGTACAATTACAACTAGTAGCCGATCCGTGCCTGATTTTGTAGGTTTATCTGTATACAATAGCAAACATGGAGCATGTTATGCAACGCAGTAAGCTGTAAAATAACGGGGAATCGTTCCACCATATAACTAAGGTTAATATCTCGTCATTAACGCTGCTAGTATGAGTAAAATTCTTCATCTTCAAAAACAAGGTTTGAGATTAAAATTAATGGAAATTGACATAGAATCGAAAACTAAAATTAAACTTAAGACACAAATAATTACATTTTCGTGTTTCAACAAGCATTAGACTGATGATTTGCATAAATGAGTGAGAATCTATAATCAGCAGATGAGTCATAATGATGATGAAAAGATACAACTGTTGGACTACATTTGTAAGAAGTTACTATGCCATGTAAATCACCAAACCCAATTACATGCTCTACAACTTAACACAAAAACAATATAACGGACAAAAGCTTTGTTGAAAGACATCTGCATCGAAAACCGTTCACCGAGTATAATAGAAGACAAGACAAGACACAGACGAGCACGACTGGCAAGTAACAAATCATCAAGATACAGAACATTTCATTAATCAGCGGTTTCTCTGACCTATTTCTCAGTTTTCTATAGCCTCGAGTTCTATTTTCTAATGAATTGTCTGCTTTTTTGCTGGTAACTAATATTTTCTTTTTAATAACTTTCCCCTTCCGGTTATGACGGTTTGCCATTTCTTTTCATTCAACTCGTGTTAATGTACGCGGAACTCGGGACAACGCGGGAGCTCGTACGTAGTACCAAACATCCAAAGACCTAATGATCCTCTAACAAACTTTCAAAGCACTCCACCTAGTGAAGAGGAAGTAAACTATCAAATTAAGAAGAAAACTACTAAATCAGCTCCAGGCCCTGATGGCATTCCTTACATAGTGTATAAAAAGTGTCCATCAGTTCGTAAACATATCTTAAATATATTCAGTAAGATCTGGTCAGGAAAGCAAATCCCAAAATCATTTGGAAGAGCAATTTTTGTCCTGATTCCTAAAATGAAAGAAGTAACTCATCCAAAAGACACCAGACCGATAGCCCTAACCAATACAATTTCTAAAATTTTTTTCAGTATATTGCAAACAAAAATGACCACATTTATGGCTAGCAATAGGTATTTCAGGCCCAACCACCAGAAAGGCTTCTTGCCTGGTATTTCTGGATGCCTGGAACACAATACATTACTAGCGGAAAGTTTGAAAGATGCCAGAACACATGAGAGACAAATAACAGTCTGCTGGATAGACCTAGAGAACGCATTTGGTTCTGTGCAGCATGAACTTATGTTATTTGCCCTAAAATGGTATAACTTTCCTGCTGTAATTATTGACATAATTAATTCATATTATAATCACTTAAAATTTGTTATAGCAGTAAACAAAGAATACTCAAAACCACTTAAATATAATGTGGGACTATTCCAAGGGTGCTGCTTATCACCAATAGTATTTAATATAGTTATAAATATTCTAGTAGATAAATTAATATCCCGTGAGAAGAAATGGGGCTACCGGTTTAAAATCAACAATAAGTACACTGAGTCAATTTTAGCCTTTGCGAACGACCTTGCAATACTTACACGAAATCCCAAACAGTGTCAACAATTGTTGAATGATGTTGATGAGTTCTGTACATGGACGGAGGGAATGAGGGCAAAACCAAGTAAATGTCATTGTTTATGTCTGGGTAGACGAGATACCAAATATACTTCTTACGATCCGGGACTCTCCATAAGTGGCCAAAGAGTTGCCACAATAGCAGAGGCAGTGCCTTTCAAATTTCTTGGTAGAAAGATAGACTACAAAGGACGTACACCATAATTAGAGGTAGTTGTTGGAAATTTCATGAATGACCTCAGTAAGGTAGACCAACAGCCTATCAGCAATATCAAAAAAGCATGGATATATGACAACTATCTCACATCACGTCTCACTTGGCCTTTCCTAGTATATGACATCAGTAAAACCCTCCTCGCAAAACTAGATGCTAATGTCATAAAGATATTGAAGTCATGGTTTGGATTGGCACATCCGGCTGATCCCTCTACTCTATTTAGGGATCACAATAGTTTTGGCCTGAAACTAAAAAAACCATCTGAACTCTACAAACACCTAAGAGTTACAAAAACGCATGTTTTGGGAAAGTCGAAAGACGAATTAATCGCATCTCTCCCAAAAGACAAAAGCGCTTCGGACCTTGAATCTAGACTTCAATTCCACAAACAATTTATGGCAGGTGCGCAAGTAAATACAGCTGGGTTGGGTGCGAGAAAGAAAAGGGAAGACCGAGACATGGTAAAAAGCTTTCTACAACAAGACGAAAATGATAGTTACAAAGTGCACGCTATGAATTTAGAAATGCAAAGTGAGTGGTTAACCATAGGTGAGTTTTGTATCCCATTAGCTCTAAAGTGGCGCACCTTGCTATATGACTGGTCTCCTGCCTTATTAAAATTTTATCTGAACGCTTTCCAAATGACCCTCCCTGACCAGAGTAACTTGGTAAGGTGGGGAAAAGCCTCTGAAAAATGTTGCTATACTTGTGGTGAGGCGATATGTACAGCAAGGCACATATTGGTGGGATGCAAGGTGCTCCTTAATAGGGGTCATTACTCACAGCGCCATGACAGAGTACTTGAAATCATACGTGAAGCCGTAAGCCTTTCGGTAGCTAGAGCCCAAAAGGGATTGACGATGAACAAAAGACAAATTAACTTTGTAAAAGAGGGCTCAACTTCAAACTCCAAGAACAAGCCTTACTCAATCCTGGGTTCAGCACCTGATTGGACAATTTTAATGGACACGTATGAAAAGCACTACAAAATCCCAGAGGATGTGGGTGTTTCGTCATCCAGACCGGACATTTTCCTTTTTTCTAGGGCTACGAAACGCATAGTCCTGGTAGAACTTACCGTACCGTGGGAAACTAATATACCTAAAGACCACGTGATGAAACAAAATAAGTATTACGACCTACAAAATGAATTAACAAAAAATGGCTATGTAGTTAATTTATACGCTGTAGAAGTAGGAGCGAGAGGTATACCAGCAAAATCTCTCTATAACCTGCTTAAAGACCTTGGATTGTCCAGAAGTGCAGTAAGTTCTATACTAGAACGAGTATCTAAAGCTGCACTAGTAGGATCATATCGGATTTGGCTGGGCAGGGAGAGAAATACGAGTAGTGAAGGTGAGTGTTGACGTACGTCAATGTAAGGGGCCCCTTTTAAACCTACAGCCCGAGTCACAAGTCTTGGGGTCTATTCGAGATTTCTCTCTCTGCCACACGATGGACCCGGCACCCGCACGGTGAATCCATGAAATGCTAAGAAGTACGTCTCCCCTCTCTATCCGTATCTATTGCCCAGTTAGACTAATAGTCATAAGTTTATGTTGGCATTTCACGAGATATATGAAATTTGAAGTGAGTAGGTTCGTTTCTCATTGAAATTAGACTCATCCCTGATGAATAGTTGTTTGAAAACTATTTCATGACCTTGGTCATGTAGATTATCTAACTTGGCAAAACTTTAAGGTTAAACTTCAAAACCCATTCAGAAATGAATTAAGTATTGTACTGACGATAAATCTTAAACATCACAAACAATAAGATTTTAAACTTCTAATGAGATTAAAAATTCACACGGTAGCCTTGACCCTGGAAATTAGAAACCATATCCGAATCGAAAGACCCGAAAGTGGGTCGATGTTCGTTAAAAGAAAGGTGTCACTGGCTTCGGAGCTTATTGTTGAAATTCTGTGTTAAGACACCGTTAATGATGACTTGATGGCTTACAAGGCACGAACACAGTGCATTTCATAACATGAGTAGGCGGTTGTAACTAATACGAGAAATACAATGCTTAATGAGGTGATGGATGATGAGATGAAAATAGAACTCAATGTCAGTGTGACAAGAGAATAGATACAATAAAATATGGTTAGATTCAAACACTCATCTATTTTAACGCTTGCCAATAGGTTCTTGACCCGGTCAAAAGTTTTACTATGTGAATACAGTCTTTGTTTGAGCGGTAAGGTGCTAAACGAAAATGCAGTTGTGAGTAAACATACTGAGAATTTGTGATTTATGTCAGATAAAATACAGTGTAGGAAAAATTCCCACATACTTCTTTCGTTATGACTGACGAATTGTAGAAATGAGAGTTGGAATATACGAGTAAAGTTTTATTTTGGTTTTGTTTTCAGTACTGTTATTGTATTTAGTATGGTATTTTTTATGAAGGCTGGTCATATCAAGCCAATGTAGCAATGAGACCAGTATATATACTTTTGCACCGAATAGGTACCGGGTACCGATAAATAATTGAGGAGTATCTTTCTGTATTGAAATAACATTTTTTTGTACTTGTGTGATAGTGTGACGTATCTGATAGTACGACAAGTTGTAAGTATCTGATCAGTGAATGATATGTTTTTATAAACTCTGCAATTTATTCTAATTGGTAAATATGTGAAGTGAATGTACTTTCGCACGTGGTGTATATGATATTCCTGCTATTTTTCATTTACACACGCACACGCCATTGCTTCATCGTGTTTCCAATTTCACACCGAATCAATTTACATCTGAGTTTTACGAAAATATATAAGTCGGAGTAAGTAATAACGCAGCCGTGAAACTTGAGATTTAATTATGTAATGCCATAATCATTCACAACTACATTGGTATCTTTATTATTTGTGGAGTTTTAAATTACTTCTATTTGAGTGTATAGTTACATATACCTTGAGCACAAGATCAGACAAGGTACAAGCGTTTACATTACAATATATTATATTCCACTAAGTGGTTATTGTAAGATTTGTAAGTATATAGAGGTTATATTGTAGTTCTCACAGTACCTTTGTGAATATTTCGACTACGATTGGGATTAGCTATTAGGCTAATTAAGATCATCAATCATAACTCTAGTGGGTTTCGTTGTTCACAACCAAGCTTTAGCCGTGTCAAGGCTTTTCCGAACATCCATCAATATTACATTCTGTTAACTGCATTATGATAAGATGGAAAAGGTTTTATGTAAAACATATTCTCGTATTGCAGTTCCTGTTTCCTAGTCTATTTATGGCTTGAGATTTATGAATAGATTGAAATGTAAATAGGTTATTACTCGGCAAAAGGTTAAAATGGAACTGATAGGTTTATCTCACAAACTTAGCAGAGTCCGCCTGGGGAAGTACCACACCTTTGCCAGTTATTCTACCGACAAGCAGTAATGTGCAAACATTACTGTGTTCCTGTATGAAAGGCAATGCTTCCAGAGAAATTACAGGGCTTAGAGATATAACAACTTAGATCACTGGGTGAAGAGCGCAGTGCAGTGCTTGGTAATGATTAGGACTCTTCATGTTCCAATAGCTGCGTGTCACTGTGATGTTATGTGGTGGCAGGTATGTTGGTTACCATCAGGCACATGCCCTGATCGGCTCGTTACTCTTTATTTTAAAAAAAAACTTTAAATTAAACTGTGATTCATTTATTATTGTTTTTTAAGCACGAAAGATTGTGAATACTTTCAGTTCTTTCATAATCTACGAAAATATTTATTAGGTACGTCACACAAATATTTGCCCTGAGTGGGAATCGAATACACTACCTACGGTAATAACCAGTGAACGCAGTGCATAGAACGAATTAATTAGTTGTTCTACTTAACTTTGTGTTTTATTATACACTGTTTTAATGTATATCGGTCACTCAACTATGTTGTCCCCACCATACTACTTTTTATTCTTAACAGTTCTACTTTTTCAACGTCTCCTTTTGAGCTAAAACCGTGTGTGGAGTAGTAGAACTAGTTATAGTGCATTAGAAATCATATTGCGGGAAAAATGTCGTCGGAACAGAACGGGTACTAACTATCCTATGTAGACTATGTTATTAAGTTTATTTTAGACAAGCAGCACTTCACGGTTTTACCCTTGTAGTTCCCGTTATTTTCTCGGGATAAAAAGTAACCTATGTGCTATTATAGACTATAATCTAACTGTGTTTCGAATTTTAACCAGATCCGTTCAGCCGTTATAACGTTGTTGAGTATCAAACATCCATACTTTTGGATTTATAATATTCATTTTCTTTTAATGACTACTAGCAAGTCTCCGCGGTTATACCCGCGTAGTTTGGTTCTAGTGTCCGTTACTTTCTCGTGATAAAAGGTAGCCTACGTGTTTTTCCTATGAGTTTTGAATTTCAACCCAATCCATTCAGCCTTTTCGAGGTGATTGACCAACAAATATCCAAACTTTGACATTTACTAATAGGATATGAAATTTTTCAGATGCTATATTGAAGTGCCTGTGACACGAGGCTATTGGGTCCATTATATTATTTACATGGACTTAAACATATTCCGTGTTTGGTGGATTCGGTTCGGGCTCAATATGTATGTAAGCAGAACACAGATTGTACGTGATTGTTTGGCTTCTTTCTAAACGGGATTTATATTATTAGCTTATGTCGACTCGTTTCTTTTCTAGGTTGTTACTTGTTATTGGGTAAATCTGATTTAATTTACCGAAATTGGTGCTGTTCTATTTCGTCACGCACCTGAACGAAACCTGATTATTTAGTAAGCAAATTAACACGATATTAAAGATAGTGATAGATTACTTATTTACATGCTTTGCGTGTAGACTAGACATTTATTATATCCGACTTCGAGAAAACGAATAGTTTGTAATTATCTTTGTCTGTTTGGATGTCTGAAGTGAAAACTTCTTTACCTGCGTTGAGTTTTTTTATGTACGGGAAAAACCTATAGGTTATCATCACCGACATGCTAAAAAAACGAGTTGTTGTATTTTTTATCATTCAAACCCCAAGCGACACTCGGGCACCACGACATCACATTAACAAAATATTATAAATTGTTTCATATGTTCAAAACTTTGGTTGAGTTATGTTGATGGCAAGTCAGATGTTAAAATAACTTTTTGACGTTTAATTAACATTCCTTTGTGAGTGAAAACTGAAAATTTCCCTAGGCGTTCGAATATTATCTATATTTTTTGCATTTTTGCCATGTCCGCGCTTTATGTATATATAAATCCATCTAAAGAAAATTGCTCGCAACTCGCATTACAGGTTAGCCTAGTCTAGTCGGAGCACCCGGGTTCAAATCCCACGCGCACCGCTGTCTTTTCGAATTCATGTGCGTAATGCCGCTAACTTAAAACGGTGAATGAAAACATGGTGAGGAAACCGACACGTAAACTTTCGAGGTCGTGTGTCATCCACCACGTGGACTCGCACTGGATCAGCGTGGTGGATGATGGCCTTGATTCTCTCCTTGCGAGAGAAAGACCCGAGTCCCAGCAGTGGGAATGTTCCAGCAGTGTGAAACTTTAGCGGGCAGCGAATGCTACGATGCTTTTGCAAATTGTTGGTTAACAATACTTCTACTTTCGAAGCGAAAATTTGTTTTGGCGCGTCACAGACAGATTTTTCGTGGGCTGTGCATTGAACTCTAGCGTTACGCTCGGGAATGATAAGAAATCTTCGGGTAAACTCGGGACCATGGCCATGCTGGCGTATTTCTAGATGGCCATGCTCATGGCCACGCCCCCCGGTTACACCCGCGTAGTTTCCAAAGTAAGCTATCAAATTCTGAATTATAAGTTTTCACTTCTATCCTATGACGACCAATTTTGAAGTGAAAACTTCTTTAGGCGCGCCTAAACAGATATTTCGTGGGCTGTGAATTGGATTCTAGCGTTACGCTCGGAAACGATAAGAAATCTTCGGGTAAACTCGGGACCATGGCTATTGGCCATTTAGAAATGCGTCAGCCAATGGGAAATGCTGAAAGGGCGTGGCCTCGGCATCAAGCCATGGCCATCTAGATCAGCCAATAGGAAATGCTGACGCATTTCGAGATGGCCATTCCATTATGCCCAGGCCACGCCCTCCGGTCACACCCGCGTAGTTTCCAAAGTAAGCTATCAAATTCTGAGTTATAAGTTTTCACTTCTATCGGCAGTTCCTATGACGACCAATTTTTTTCTATCAGTTCCTTTCTAAACGAAGCTTGTTAGTAAGAAACCAGGTTATGATCTGCCCACTTCCGTACCTACTAGGTATGTAGTCACACCCTGAAACGCAACTCTCTCATGCATAAAATAAGATGGACATTTCATCGCGTCACGATACGATCTGCTTTATCGAGCTGTGCATAGCTTGTTTGCAAAGTGGTAGACCAACTCGATCAGTTACTTACATAAGTTAAATTTATGGTGTTTAAACAGTAGATAATCTTTGGAACTGAAGGTATGGTACAGGATTTGCAATGGAGGCTGTATAGTTCTTTGCGTATGCTAAAAAAAATTGGCAGTCATAGGAACTGCCGATAGAAGTGAAAACTTACAACTCAGAATTTGATAGCATACTTTGGAAACTACATGTCGCACGCTTAATAATAAAGAGAAATAACTGAAAAATTGGGGAAATCGAGTTTTTGTAATAAAACGCAATAACAATACGAAAAGAATAGGATAGACTCGACAGCCGTTAAATTCGAACGATTTTGAGTGAAACGGAAGATCGATCGTCTCTTTCGTTCCAAACGGATCGGCCATGATGTCTGTCAAAAGTCGAATAATTGCTGTTTAAAAGTTAAAACGTGAGTATTTTATTTATTAATTTACAATCATAAAGTGCAATATTTTGATGTAACTTCATTTAGTATTTAAGCTTGTTTTATTGCCAAATGGACATTTGCACTTATTTCAGTCTTGTTTTAAAATATTTTGTTTCTTTTTTGAAATATTTTGAGATATTTCAGTTTATTATTAAACTACTACTTAAGTTTTGTCATAAACTGAAATAAGTCCGAGGGTTTTTCTTCTTTTCACTTTTTTTCAGGGTTTTCATAAATGTAGAATGGACATTGATATACCAGATTAAAGGTTAGGGTTTCTACTTTTATCTACTCTTCTTTTGTTTTGAAAAAATACGACATTTATCAATTATTTTTAATATTTTGTGCTCCTGGTCGAACAGACTAAACTTTAAACGCCATTTCCCAAAATTCTTAATTTTTGAGATAATTCTCTTTATTATTAAGCGTGCGATGTGTGTAACCGGAGGGCGTGGCCTGGGCATCATGGCATGGCCATCTCGAAATGCGTCAACATTTCCTATTGGCTGATCCATTTCTAGATGGCCGTGACATGATGCCAAGGCCACGCCCTTTCAGCATTTCCCATTGGCTGATACATTTCTAAATGGCCAATAGCCATGGTCCCGAGTTAACCCGAAGTTTTCTTATCATATCCGAGCGTGACGCTAGAATCCAATTCACAACCCACGAAATATCTGTCTAGGCGCGCCTAAAGAAGTTTTCACTTCAAAAGTTTTGGGTGGTTTTATGAAATATAGATGATATAATCTAGCACATTACACATTTTTACGTCACAATGTTTAAAAAAATCTATGGCACGGTAGACATAATAGATAAGATACGTTTATGATTTAGCTTGCAAAAACGTAGATTATCAGCAGAGGCTATGTTTGTACCCACGTATCCTTGTAAGGGGCATCGGATTTGCAAAAAATTAAATTGTACGTAGTAAGTGGGTACATTACCTGGGTACACAGACTACTTTTTAGTCTGTAGTGATTGTTGCGCCGCAGGTTACATACACTACGCAAAGTTTTGACGGTTAACAATGTAGGATTTAAAATCAGTGAATGGTAGATTAGAGAAAGCGCTGTTTAGAAAATAAAAAAAAACGAAGTAGTTTCCACCGTAGATCCCGTAGTGGCTTTTATGGCGGTCAAGCGCAAATCTGTCGATAAAAAAGCTTAGACAATCCAATGATCGACTTCATTGATTACTTATCGTTTCAAAATCACTAAACGACACATACCTACTGTATCTCCGCTACACTATGTGTAGATAATCTATAGATCGTATGCACTGTGCCACATGTTCGTATGTAAATTCGCGTGAAATTGCCTCGGAAACTAGATAGAGTTCGAATCGAGTTTCTTCATAGTCCCATTGTGTGGTTCAGAACGTGACGAGTCGAGCTGTGTAGAAACACGCCGTTAAAGGGTAGAATCAAATTACGTTACTAAACTTACTATAGAAAGGGCTCATTCAAATTGACAGGATATTTACTTTTATCGCTGTTTATTAACCCTGTTCCATCTCTTTGTTGTTTGTGTCTTCGTGTGGAATGTATTGTATGGTGGTACGATAATGCGTTGATGAAACATTCTCAAGAGAAACAGAGTCTGCCTGGGGAAGTACCTTTGCCAGTTAGTAATACCAAGTAATGTGCAAATATTAACGTGTCGAAAGGATTTTCCTTGAAATCGGAACACAGTTTCCAGACAAGTAACAGGCCAATGATATAACAAGTAATGAGTGATTATTTCTGGGTGACAAACGCAGTTCATCTTTTCTGGAAGCTTCGAAACTTAGTTTTAAGTTTTAATTAGATACATTAGTATGTATGTTTAAAAATGTGTAAATCAAAGTTAGTAAAAGTTGTGTGCCTTAATGAGGTAAAATCTTTAATAATAATTTTGGTAAGCAACGAGTTACACCACGGGGCGAAGCCAATATTTTATACATATTTTGTTGAAACAGGAATACCTATAGTTCTTTATATCTCAAAATACATCTTCTTAATATATATAAATCTCCTGTCACGATGTTTGTCCGCGATGGATTCCTAAACTACTTAACCGATTTTAAATTAAATTGGCACACTGTGAGCAGTCTGGTCCAACTTGAAAGATAGGATAGTTTTTATTTCGATGAATAGTCTTTAAATGACAATATCCGAGCGCAGCCAGAAGGGCCGCTAGTAATCTATATATATAAAAGCGAAAGGTCACTCATCAAGGAATCTCAGAAACTACAAATGCTAGGAATCTGAAATTTTGCATGAAGGCCCCTTTTAGCACGTAGGCGCTCGCTAAGACGGGGTTTTGCGAAATTCAACCCCTAAGAGGGTGAAACAAGGGATGAACGGTTGTATGAAAATTCGTCATTTTCAAAGTTATCAAATTTTGTATTTAGATACTTGACACGAAGCAGTTAAATGTTTGTTCTATAAATTATGTAATTTCGAACTGGACGCGGTTGAAATTGGGGTTGAAATGGGGGATGAATGTCAATAAGAAAGTTCCCAACCATTGAAGATAAAACCATGAAACTCTGTTTATAGACACTTGACACGAAGGAAACGAATGTTTATTCTAGCAATTTTGTAATTTCGAACTGTACGGGGATGAAATTGGGGTTGAAATGGGGGATGAATGTGAATATCGAAAATCCCAGCCTTTGAAGTCAAACCATGAAACTCTGTAAATAGACACTTGACACGAAGAACACGAATGTTTGTTCTAGCAATTTTGTAATTTCAAACTGTACGGGGATGAAATTGGGGTTGAAATAGGTAATGAATGTCAATATGGAAGTTTCCAATCGTTGAAGAATACAGACACTTGAAACGAAGCAAACGAATGTTTGATCTAGCAATTTTGTAATTTCGAACTATATTATTTCGCGCGGATGAAGTCGCGGGTATCAGCTAGTTATATATTAATTACGAGTCACATTGTTAGTCCGCGATGGACTCCTAAACTACTTAATCGATTTTCAATAAATTTGCACACCGTGTGCAGTTTGATCCAACTTGAAAGATAGGATAGTTTAATCTCGATTTTTAGTCTTTATATGACAAAATCCAAGCAAAGCCTGAACGGACCACTAGTAGCTTTATAGACTGACATCACTCGCTACTGGTAAACGCATTTATTTCCTAACGTTCAGCTGGTATTTCGATTGTCTCACAAAGTTCATTTACTGATATACCAGCCAACCAAACAATAATACGATAAGACGTGTTATAAATATAGAGGTACCTATATTTACGTTTATGTGTGTGTAGATTTTCAACATGTGCCTCGCACGGCTTGCAACGGAAAGGCCCGCACGCATTTAAACTACAATAGGGGTGATGATAAGAATTAAACATAGTAATAAGACAAAAAACGTTATACAGTTAAAGAAAAACAACAAAGGAACATGACACCATCTTAAACGATCATGAAGTCGGTGGTGATACAAAGAACTTATTGGATAGGTTAACCGTAGAGACTTAAGAAGTACCTAATACAATAAGTAATACGAGTAAGCAACTAAATGCAAAATCTGCAATTCTCCGATGTAACAAAGTTTAAAAAAAAACTGAGTTTTTTTTTTATTAAATTGAATATTGCGCTTTCCTACCATCTCGACTGATGAAAAGCAACTATGTGGTATAGGACAGAGCACGCGTACTGAGACGAAAGAATTAATTTTCGATTTGAAATCATCCACATTCGGGAAATACCCACACGACTATTCTATTTCCATTGCTCGGCTGCACGCAATACGAAAGTGGAAACAGCTTTATTTAAGATTTTGGAACGTCAACGATAAATAGATGTCGTTTTCGGAATGTCCCATGAAAAAAAATGGCTCAGTGGTATTAGATCGTAAAGATCAGGTGCATACTTTCGGAATAGTATCGATAAAAGGCCGATAAGGAAGCAACTTTGCGACAATAATCAAGACTGTAAAAATGATTCATCCAACTTCACAGCTCAACCCTGCAAAAAGGAGAAGGTAAACAACGCTAGTCTTGCGAGACAATAGAGCCGTGCCAAACCCTTACAAGTATCGGAGCTTGTAACGCATTCAAGCACGTGTAGGTATTCTAATCTATGGCTACACAAGAGATGGGGATTAGGAGATTATCGTGAGACAGCCCCTGGCTGAACAAGCGACACGGAAACGAAAGGGGTACTTTGAATTTAAAGTACCATATGCGCTTTTGTCCAGACCGGAAAGCTAATATTACTATGGTGAATAATAAATAGACACAATGGTTTTATAATTAGATACGAATTTGATGAATTCATTAAGTGACAGTCATTTGTGAGACACATATGTGGTTATGGTGATAATAAGGATAATATTATTAGAAGACAAACGTAAGTAAGAGATAATAAAGAACAATAGACAGTGAGCCACATTAAATCCAAAACATAAAAACAAAACAATAAACTGACATCTGCATCATACATGCTCGTGTCACATTGCATGGAAATTTAGAAATTAGCATTTAGGACTGAGGTTTTTTCCTCAAGAGTATTAAATTTTGCTCATATTAATGTTTTTAAATTCTGATAAAGGATTCAGACGTCTGTGTGTGTCGGAGATAATACGAACAAAAACCCAATAAATAAGGAGAAAGGTGTAACTGTGAAAACAGACAAGCATATATAAATTAAACAAGAAAAAGAATATCACGCTAAGAAAAGACACAAAAGATTTCAATATGTAAATTGAACATTCCACAAAGCAAAGCAAGAAATACAAGAAGTTAATTTCAATTAAAGCACGCCCTAATTCAGAAATGAAAGTAGCCAGTCTCGACAGAATAGAAACTGCAAGCACTAGAGAAACACACCACGATGTAGGCGGGGCGGGGGTCAAGAGGTTGAGCCTAGAATTCATACGGCATGATATGAACGTGACATGAAAAGCACCTTTAGAAACTTGAACGACGAATTCAGTACAACAAATACAGATAGAAGGAATATTAATAGATGAAAATAAGGCACGTCTTGTAGAATACTTTTTGTATTTGTGTTCAGGTACCAAACACGTGGTATGCTGTCGAAGTAAAAGAGATAACATATCCTTTAAAATTATAACAAAGAAGCCTTCTACACCCAAATGATTATAAAGTAAATAAAATAACAAGCCATAGAATAATTACGTAAACTGGAAAACACAAAACGAAAAAAAAAATGGTATAGTCATAGGAACTGCCGATAGAAGTGAAAACTTATAGCTCAGAGTTTGACGTGGCCATGAGCCTGACCAATGAGAAATGCTGACGCATTTCTAGATGGCCAATGACCGTAGTCCCGAGTTTACCCGAAGATTTCTTAACATTCCTAAGCGTGACGCTAGAATTCAATTCACAACCCACGAAAAATCAGTCTGTGGCTAAAAGAAGTTTTCACTTCAAAAATAGTTAGATATCTTCTAAGAGGCAAGGTGTTATACTTGGTAAGGTAAGGCCAAACATCAGCCCATTAAGTATTACAAAAAACTTACAGGACCAACTAAAAATAATTCCGCTGCCACGTCTGCACTGGCAACTAAACAATGATTAGCATCTGTCCCTGGAAGAACTTAAAAATAAAATATGTAGAATACGACGATGTGTTTTTTATCTATATCGTGCTAGAGTCGTTATTCCCGTGCTCTCAAACCTTATGCATTTCTTATCGCCAAGATTAATGTCGTAAAAGCAAATATTTTCGCTAACAATGGGTCATAAAATGTTATCGCTGGACGTTGATAATTCCAATAAATCATTACTAAACTGTGCAACTTTCATCGAAAGAGCAGGTCCTAAATGAAGGTATCGATACATCAATGGCTTTAAAATTATCATAAACATTATGTTGCGAATTAAGTTTTATGTTTATACTTTAGTAATTGTCATGTTTGGTAATATGTTTGAAGATAACTTTCAGGTGAAAGTGAGATAAGGAGTTAGTCACCTCTTAATCTTTTAATCGCAAGAATATAGGTACACGGATTGTGATTCGATTTGGTGTGTAGAGGACTATGCATCTTCATGTGCCAAGTTCATGGAAATAGTAGAGTTTTTTGTAGTGAAAACTTCTTTAGGAGCGCCTAGACAGATTTTACGTGGGCTGTGAATTGAATTCTAGCGTCATGCTCGGGTATGATAAGAAATCTTCGGGTAAACTCGGGAACATAGCCATTGGCCATCTAGAAATGCGTCAGCCAATGGGAAATGTGTATTATTGTAGTGAACTCTTTGCAGAATCTGTCTTAGAACTTTGTACTATTAAAATTTTGAATCTTAAATAACATCGATTTTCGGGATTTATTCCTGAATAGAGGGCATTACTACATCAAGAAAAACGACCAAGCTCTGACGAGTACACACTAAACAACTATTATTTTGGTTTTTCGCTGTTTTACTGTAGTTTTGTATGTGTCAAATTTTAAATGAATCTAATTCACAATACAATATTTAACAAAATCTAGACTGAAGAGAAAAGAAAATACTAATTTTATCTGGAAAACAATTCCATCTCTTTATTGCCCCAAGACTTCCAGATCTCTAAACTCGCCTCTGTAAGTGACAGCGAACAGTAATGCTCAGATTAACCAGATACGAACGAGTATGATAATAACAGAAATAATGCTGTAATCATTATTGCGAATCTCCCAGAATGGAAACTGCGCCTATACAAAGCCGGTTAAAATTATGGGAGCCAATAGACAATGGCAGAAAAATGTAGTTAACTAATCAGTGAGATACTGAGAGAATTTCTCGTACGTTATGGTAACTATCGCATTTAATGTTACACTAGCAGCACCCCGCGGATTTACCCATCAATTTACGTAATTTTCTAGCGATGAAAATGTATCATCCTGATTCTCTTATAGTCTCTTTGTTTCTTTAGAGACTAGAGAGTTTAAGTTCATAATACGTTATAAAATGTAGTAGCATAAGTGCTCTTCTAGACCATACACTACCTATGTTTCATATTTCAAACCGATCCGTTCAGCCGTTGCGAAACGATTGAGCAACAAACATCCAAACTTCCTAATTTATAATATTAGTAGAATAGACGATTGCTACTCTACGTTATAAAGGTAGTATCTTTACAAAATCGATTTTTGTCTTTAGTCTATACCAGAAACAAAGAGACATAAGATAATGATGTTTCTGAAGGTGTTCATGAATCATTAATATTGCGATTCACAAAAGGTTTTAATTTTCCCCAATAGTATTGCTCAATGTCAGTTCCTTTAAACAATATCAGATTATGATTGATACGGACAATGTGAATAATTGAAGAGACAGCTCGAAGCTCGAGGCTCGAGTAACGACGGTGGCCGCGCACGGCAGCTGTGAAGAGTCGTGCAAGCGAGCACGCTCTGAGAAGGACGACCACGCGACTGTATGGCCGAGCGTCAGTGGCTGTCTCGAAATGCGACGTACTTACGTACATTATTTGGAGTAATCATTATTTTATACTAGCAGGACTATACGGTTCCCCGTTGCCATTATATTCCTGGGATAAATAGTAGCAAATTCACTATTCTAGGCTACTAGACTATATCTGAGTTCTAAATTTCAACCCTATCCGTTTTGCCGCTCCGACGTGATTGGCCAACAAACTTCAATTTTTTTTTTAATTTCAATTTATACCTAGCTGAGACTGACTGGTACCTATACTAGTTTTATAAAACTGTTCTACAGGTACCAGTGCCCTCCGCATAACAAATTATAAAAGTAGAAACCATGAGATTGTTTAACAGTCATTAACTAATAAAGTGTAGCAAATTAATTATCATAATAATTATTAGTTGGATGCATGAAAAATGAATCCATAACACGTAAAGAGACAATATGAGGTTTGATACAGTATCGATGATAAATTAACATTTTAATCTTCTCTGTTTCGTTTGAAGGGCTTTCCAGAGAAATTTCCGGGCAGATAGATAGATACGTCATCTTATACATATCTCCGAGTGAATAGGGTAGTGCAACGCTAGGTAGTGATTGGCCCGCCATAGCACAAGATTTGCTTAGTCAGATGGTTTTGTGTGTGAATTATCCACCAATATTTATTTATTTATTTCAGTTTTTCATGGTGCGTGCCACTGTTCAGTCAATAGCAAGTGTGTTGTTTACCATCAAACTCATGTATTGTTCACTCTACTCGAAAAAGCAGACAGATCAAGTGCAAGCATAATATCGACAAAAGATAAAATCTGTAAAACAGATATCTAGAGCGTACAAAGAAACTTCGTAGTTGAACAAGATCAACTCACAGTAGATACGTGATTAAACGCTGTCTATAAAAAAGCAGCGCCTGTAGCATATCATTACAGAGCTGAAAACCTTATTAAAATAATAGCTAGCGGAGCCGATAGCAGAGGCATTAGAGATTACAATGAGGAATGCAGGCATTCCTGTTTGTGGCCACCTGTTACATACCGCCAACCATCGATTTAAACCAATGGATGTGCCCTGAGCTCTTTGAAATTGGTAATAAACTGCGTGTCTGTGTGTATCGTAAGTGTACAAACAACTAATCTACTTGACCCCTAGAATTGCTAGCGGCGAGATTTGCTGTGGTTCTACTTATTTTGGTTGTTGACAACGAATAGTGATAGGTAAAAACGTCCAGCGTCCACCGCTTCTTGCAATCGACTACAACGGTGAGAGTGAGCTCTCTCTTCCCAACGATAACATGTTTCCATGCGGCCGGAAGTATGGGAGGGCACATCTTTGTGTTGAGATCGTTGCCGCCGACGGCCCAGCTTTAGGGAAATTACGCGGGAATGAAGACAAGATACTGAAACTAGTCGTTTCTCTCAATGTCGAAACGGAATTAGTTTCTGTTCTAAGTGATTGGAGGATGTAGGTGGAGAGAGAAAGAATTTGCGACGAATTGTACTCGAAAGTCAATTTAATCTCTCTTGGGTACTTATATATTTATCGTTTTTTTTTGTGTAAAACATTAATTTTACAAAAAAAGTTACAAATCGCGTTTTTTTACAATTTGACATTCAGCTTCAGCTTATTTGTTATTTATCTTAATTTATGTATTGTCACCTCAAATCAGACTTGTATTGAAATATCTGTTTTAAATTGTTATGATATATGTTCTGCTTATTGTGTAAGCTATTTGTAAATCATTTCAGTCAAATACTGTATTTAGTACTTGTCTGGTTTTGTCACAACAGACTAGAAAATTATTTGATGATAACTTAATAACATTATGTTTACATACGTTATACCATAAATAAATGAATTTTAAAACTGAATGCAGCAGGTACTCCAATATTACTGCTGGTCTAAAAAGTAAAATACATGTTTACTTTTAAGTTGCACTGTCTCAGAAATTGCATAAGTGTTTAATTAGGTGTTAAATATTAAAATGTACAAACCGAGGCCGCCATTATAAGTGATAAAGTCAATTTCATCATCAGATTCTAGAACAATGCACTTTAGCCGACTCGATAAATTCAAATGTATTCATTATCTAAAAACCTTATCGGTTGATAAGAACACAAGAGGTTTAATATCAATTAATGGATATCACAATATGTGGGAGGGCGGAAATTAAAGAGTTACTTCATAAACAATAGCAAACCCTACACCACAAAAGAGGCTTACCCTGACTGCGGTATTGTGGTTGGTATTAAATTACAATAAAATAAAAGAACGTAAATGTATCCGACTGTGAAAAATATAACGTAAGTAACCGTGACGTACTATGTTTGTATAGACCAGTTGGTTAACGATTTATTTTTATGTAGTGATGTCAGTGATAACAAAGTCTATTATAAAACATACCGTCATAACACTAACGTTAAAGAAAATCTGTTTTGATCGAAAAGCAAAGACTTAACTCATTCTCGTATATGATTTGACCGATATACGAGTAGATAGAGTACTTGTTTGGAGTGGCGCAAAAGAAATTACGAAAGACAAAATGGTTCCTAATCATACGGCAGACAATAAATCATCGGCAACCGATGATGCTAAAGATAAAGACCATTATGATCGATCAGGTCTCAAAGCGATCATTAAGAACGCTACTTTCATCTCGCATTTCACTGGTAAAAGTTCATCAGCCGAACAGAACAATGGTATTAGATAGGCAGTTCGCTGATCCGCTGGACACCTACACGATCGACGGCGAAAGTGTTTCGTCACAAGATCCTATTGTTAGATAGTGCGATAATAAATTCGGCATCACCGCATTACGTTCTTTTATTTACCAACAACTGTGTAGGAGGGTATTATCGCGTCGATTACACTACGCTCGTTAAATTTAAACGTTTAGATGACGCAAATGGCGAATGAGACATTACAACGGTCATAATTAATGCTATTGCAGGCTTCGCAGCAAACATGGAGAAATAAACAGATGCAACGCTTTGAATAGAAGCGTGAAAGTGCAAGAACCATAACGTCAGATCGTCACGTGTGATAGTCTAGACAATGACGGCCTTGATGCTATGACGACATCGAGGAGCGAAACGTTCTGGAGCGCGATCGATGCAACCAACCATTGGCTAATAACACCACCGTTTTTGGGATGAAGATACTCATAAATCAAAGATACGTTTTAAGCTTATTGTCATGTTTCGTGAACACGATTTATTAAAGCATCACAAATGATATAATGAAGCTCTTGATACATACCATTAAGTTCAGCATAAACGTGATGAAGGTTGTGGATTGCGTAAGGATGGTAAAACCGTTCGGGTATATGGATCCGGAGTTGAAGACGCGAACGACTAGACTGACAACGCTCTGCACGTAATATTTGTAAACAATGTTATGCGTCACGACGTCTGTGGCTGTGTTTGACTTGTTCATTTGCGACTACATGTGGAAAGGTTGGTCTTTGGTCATGAAAGCTATCAAGGTCGCCACACGTAGAGTTTCGCAGGACGGTAAAAGCGACAAGGCTAAAGGCCAGATGCTTTAAAAATGCAAATGACAATTTATCGCGTATATCCATAAAAGAGCTGAGATACGGATGGGATTTTGTCGGTGGAATAAATATTCGAGACGTTGCAAAATACATCTGTTGCAGAACCAGAGAGATGACATGCTACTTTCTCTCGCATGCCTGTCCGGAGATCTCTACCCGGACGCGGCTTGCATTGTTTTTGTTAATGCGATATTCTTATTATCAACGAAATTGAAAGTTTTAATGTACAATATTCGGTCATGAAAAACCGAAAGCAAATTGCCCGGTCATTCGGGTTACCCATAACGTGGCATAACATTAAGATTGTATGATACAAGTGCTTTCGCTTTTTTTTTAAACTTTTGTTCGGTAGTTACGTGTACAATTTAAGAGTCTAGTGCAGTAATAACATTTTTATCGGGCCACCCGTGGAGACGGTGACATAAAACGATCACTACATAAAGGTCTAGAGTACTAAAACTTATTTTCGTAGCAAGGAATTTATTAGTATGCAAGATAAACGAAACTGATTAAAACATCTGTAAGTATCTAAAAAGAAAAAATATTCCGATAAAACTAGGTTTATAAGTTAAGCGTAGTAAGATAAGGCAGAATACTTTTAGTGATCACTATCGTAGCATCGTACGCGTAAATACCGAATTATTATAGTTTATTTTTATGGTGTCCAACATGGTTCATATGATGGATAAAATAATTAATGTTACCATCTAATTCAATACAGATAGCAAATTAAAAAAAACAATTTCAATGTAAATGAATGTGAAACTTACTCTTTCGCAAGGTGGCGGAACAGCCGGTGCATCAACCTCCATGTAGATGCATAGAGTGGACTTCCTGGACAAGGAGTCGCTGGCGAGGCTGCTCGAACTGGAGCCAGTGGAGAACTTCATGATGAAGCTTCATCAAGATACTCCTAGCCAAGTGACGTGAAGCTGCAGCAGGGTACTCCCGATCAGGTGACGTCAAGCTGCACTCCTATGTGATGTTGCCGGCACATCACACAGGTGCCAGCCACCTGATCGCTTTATTCCTTCTCCTTCTTCCTTTTCCTCAGCGTAAGTGACAGAGTTTCTCTATTCCTTGATGTGGGTACGATCAGCTTTACAATCCCAAAGCCTTAACCCCGAGTCGATGACTTTGTCAGCCTGTAACAAAATGTTTATGATTCATTGGTTGTACAACGTTGAGACATACCTATAACATGTTTATGGCAAGTTACAGTTGACTTGTAATATTTTAAGTTTTTATTGTATACAATAAATTGTATGCCCTTTTCTGACGGGTGATTGCTCTTAGTTGTGTAATAGGGACTGACATTTTTGGACCTTTCGAATGTGATCCGGAGACACGGATGCTATTAGGATTGAATAAGAACCGTTCTACTTAAATACTTCATAGTTTTTAGTTGCACGCATTTAAAATTATAGGCTCACGACGAGACTTGCAAAGCCATCAAACACTGAAGTGGCCTGTTTAAAAACCGCAAAAGCAAAGCCGCAAAAACTTAGAACACGAAATTTCAATCCCGAGACACCACTTGAATCATTTGGAAACCTTAAAACACCGATTGGAGATCGATAGAAATCGCTGTTTTTTCGTGCTCCACTTTTGCTGTCAGATGTTGATTCAGTGTTGAAACCTCAAGGACTCCGCAATTTAGATCTGGCGATTGTATTGATAGACATTTTGTATCCATTAACGGGAGATTTGAAGAACTGATAAATTGTAGGTGTTGCACGGTATTGCACCACTGACTGCTCAAAGATTTGTATTATTATCCATTCTAGCTTTACTAACCATGTTACATTATTTTCACTTATTTATTTGCATAACTTTCATTATTTTCTTACGGTTTTAGTACTATTTTTTAAATATTATTTTTATTAGACATGAATTTGGAATTTACTGGCGATAAAAATACTATCATTGAAGTATATCCGTCTGTCAATGATATCGAATTTTGTGTTGATTGATAAACAGATAAGTTGTTATCAAAACGAGACAACTCAATTGTTTATTGCTGCGAAGAATCTTTCATGGGATTCGAATAACAAGAAGACTATTGTTATAAGAATTGAACAAACGAAGAAAAAAACGGAAATTGTAATGCAATATGATTACTTACATTGTTCTAAAACAACTGGTGTGTAAAATATTGAAGTGAACAATGCGCACACGCACGGCAGCCATATAAAACAGAGGCTTTACCGTAAATACGCCAGTTTCGAATTTCAAACGGTCGGAGGAATTTTAAATAGCACTTACTCCGCATTATATGACTCACTCCATCTTTACCTTTATATCGTTACTCTAAATTCGACCTTAAGGGCTTGATTTAAAGAAAATAAATGCATGACTATGCTATAAATTTGCCGCGGTACAGTTACGCAATTTCTCGGCGAATAAAATTGTTTCTAAGTTATAGTTATTTCATCTAGGGTATAAAAACTTTATTGTTGAGTTAAATTTCGTCGAGATTCGTGGATTTGTATTGTATCTCTTAATATAATATCTTGTTTAGCGTTAAACCTTTCTAATGAATTCGTTTGCCTTTCTTTGGCATAGATTTTGAGGTAGATTGTAACAATTTGACCGTTTGTTCGTTGTGAATTGTGTTTAGTTCAACCCAGCTTGTAGTATTGAATAGATTTTATTGTTTTATGCAAATTTTAAAGTTGTTTACTTCTATGTAGGGCAAAACAAACTTTTATGTTACAATAACATTTATAAATTCTGGAAATACCAGCCAGTTTCGTTGAAATCAAGTGCACAAATTATCCAGAAAAATATTGTCATGGAAATTAATTTATATAAGAAATGATGACCATATCAAGAAAAAGATGGCGTGTTTCAAAAATACATCGCTGTAGACATAGAATAAACTTAAGACTATAAGAAAGACAATTTGCAACGTTGCCACAAAGAAAAGCGAAACAAAGCGCGGCGGCGTGTATGAGAATTACAATGATTGTGTAATTACTACAACTACACCTCTGGAGATATATAACTTCTATAACCTTGAGTTGCTAGTAAGAAATGCTACGGCATAGACATAAACAATGTTCTAGTCTGTAAAATATATAACTTTTAAGTTCACTAAGTATAACTAAACAAAAAATAACAAAATTGAATCTAACTTTAGTACATCAACTTTACAGGTTTTGTAGCTTTATAGAGTTAATTTTAAATGGCAATTAAATGTATTATTCGTAATTAACATTATTACCAATTTCACAATGCATATGTATCACGAAAAGTAAATGTGGCAACATATTATTTCACCTACAACACAAAAACTAAAAACTCACGAGTGGCGCTACAGATATGTCATTATCACACACGCACCGAGGCAAGAGAGCTCGCCCAATATGGCACCTTGCAGTCGTCATAAGTTATATAGATCACAAGAGATTGCTACCGATAATGCTATCTCAGATACTGACAATGTTCGAGATTACAGAGATGAAGTAGGCCGAACTGAGAAACTAGAAAAAGTGGTTCAGTATGATGCTGGAAAGATAAGAGTATAAATAGTAACTGAATACAAGAAAGTTGGAAACAAGTTGGAAACTGATATTGTTTCCGCAATAAAAATAGGTAAAACTTGAAATTACAGAACAATCAAACTTACTTTAAAGTTTTTTGAAATCACACAAATCAAAAATCAGTATTTCTTATCTCAACCGAATCTCAAAAACAAAGACTAGATAAGAGACGTAAATGTAAGACAATTTCGGTAGCGCTAGGTGGAAAACAAATAATGAATCACGGTTGCTTCCAAGTCCAGCGATACCATCGCATTCGATGATATAAGTGAGACTGGTCCTTCCCGTTTTCATCGTCTGTATAAATATGATAATGTCCCACTTTCCTATCAGGAAAACGCAAACACGCGAACACACGTAATTCGTACTGAATTGATGAGTACTGATTTAAGCTGAGCGTCTACACAGGAAATATTGCACGTCAAAAGTTACTCGTCTGTTAATTTTATGAATATCCGTTATTGAGATTTGTTGAAGATATTTGTAAACAGGTAATAAAAAGAAGGAAACTTTTGAAATCTAATCACAGATTCTGACCGTCAACAGAAATATAAACCGTGAAATTTGACATATTACTAACCTAGATGCAAAGGCAAAAAGATCAAAGTTACGACATGGAATAGTTTATGCTGTTCTGACCACGTTTCGCAAATGTCACTTCCTAGGCACTACGGCAATTTCTGAGAAAACAAGTCATAACATTGTGGGAACGCCATATTTGAATGGTCTTGAGATAACATGTCGTCTAAGTACGTGGAGGTCAAGCGGTGACTGAGCCGGATCACATTTTCTACAGCAATGGACAAAGTGCTCGGAGCGTTGCCCGAGTGAACACGATGACTTTCTCGTAGAACAATTGAGATGACGAATGACTGGAGTGTGTACAAAGAACATGGTGCGTTGTCCTAAATACCTGACCGTCTACCGTAAACAAAGAAAAGTATGCAAATGGTCCCCACGTGCATATACTCGCATCGAGAGCTGAGACTAAGGTCCTCGCAGGCCAACTAAGTCGCGTGGCCAATCGAGTAGAACGACACGCAACCACGAATTAATGTCGGCGAGGCACGCGAACACAGACAATATCGAAATTAGCCTTAACGGTGTCTCCTACAATCTAGCCAAGACACGAACACTTCCATTTAGCGCAGATGATTCAACACCAACAAGTTTTAGAAAACCGTACGATGCAATAAGTGAAAACAATCAACAAAATCACCATTCAAATTGTTAAATGTGCTCAGTTTTAATTTGCGAATTGTGAAAACAGGTGTTAAATTTGGAATCTTTCGAGAAGGTTATCGCATAGTGCAACTAAAAATATCATCATATTTGCTGATAAGCCTTACACAAGTTTTATTAAAGCGATCGTAAAATCCAGGTTACATAAAAGATAAATTAAATTCATAACTGAACGGAGAAAATAAAACCAAGAATGTTATAAGTTAAAGGTACAATAATTGTGTGTCCAATAATAAGAATTTTAATACAGTAGTGAGCAAGACGGGCCGCGACTTGATCGACGCGGTGCAGGCCAAGAATAACGATCGAGAGCAATTTTCTGGTAAACACATTTCTTCTTGCCAATGATCTTAAAGTGATAAAACGATATTTTTTACATTATGGTTGAGCGGCGATGCGTGACGTAGCGCCGTTCGGTCTACGTGATATTTTCGTCAAGCCTAAAGCCCGAAGTTCAACGACCACACTCTGAGGTCAGGTGCGAGATAAAAAAATCTCAGGTTTCCGAAATATCTAATTTTCGGTCGTAAACATTAATTGCGCTTATCAAACCGGCTCCGCACCTTCCAACGAAGAGGAGTATTTCGGGACCTTTATTACTGGATACTCCTGAACATGGTTAAAACTTCGATTGCATGTGTAGACGTAACAGTATGTAGTCCTGCTAAAGCATTTCGTTATCTAATTCGGATGCTGATTGAGGTTAAAAACCGTCAGTTCCTGAACGAAAGATTTTATGACCGGTGTCGTAATCCTACATTATTATTACATCTAGTTCCGTGACGACATCCGTCTTATTGCTGCATAACTCGGATAAAAACCACCGGCCCACGGGTCCACGTATTTTGATCCGCATGAACGCCCAGTAAAACTCGAGATAAAGGGACTGCATTCCGATCCAATCTAATGGCTCGATTTTTACACCTACATTATAATTCGCAAGGACCACCGGTAGCCGTGCCCAGACCGTTATCGGCGACGTGTGTTACCTTATCAGCACACGGTATTAGCGTACCGTTTTATGGCTCGAACCGTTTAATGGCAGGAATCGATTGCAATGGAACCGTGTTACCTGGTGAGTAGTGAACTAGTGACTCCTTAACGGGGAGTCAACATGTGCGGTCGCTAGATAAAGATCTCGCAAAAAGTGTCACAAAAACTCTTCACAAAAGGTCTGGTTGGACGAAAACGGGAAACCAAATTTTCGACGAGTTTATTGGTGCAATTCATATGATGCCATTTCACGATCGACCTGATCAAATGCCTAGGTCACGTTCAGCACGTTATGGAAAGAATGTAACACACGTGGTTACCCTTGACTGTGTCCTGGACTTTGTCAAAATTGCTGTCCATTCGGTTTTATTCTCGTGGCCAGCACAAATGGCTCGGTCACGACTCGCGCCTTGTTCGAGATTTATCAGACAATTATGCCTTTGGCCGAATTGTTATTTTATTACGGCTAAACCACCATATCGTTCATTAACTACGCTGTTTCAAATTGTAAATATATTTTGTTTGGTTTATTAGTAATTCTGAAAATTTTGTTTTATCAGCTTGCAAGATATTTTGTTATGGTTGTGTAAAGCATCAATCATTTAATAAATTAAAATTTAAATAAAATAGAATTTTAAAGTATTGTTATACAAAAATGAGTATAATAATGACAAGTCGAAAAAGTTAGGTGGGGCGCGTTCCCGTCTACCTGTTGCGTTGACGCATTCTTCGCGTATTTCTAAGTCCTTTGTTTGCATTGGCATTCCCTTGCTGTTCTTGACGTTATATAGACCGAACTTGTGACTATCAATGGTTTAGAAAACCCCAAAAGATGTACTATTTCGCAATTCAAAAGACTTGCACATGTTACGTGTTTTTATTTGTAGCCTCAAACGGAGCTTTGCTACAATACGACACCACGATGCGCGTCTCTGTGTATTGAATCTCAACATTTAGTAGGCCTTATTTCACAGGGTCTTGCAGTTAAATTGCAATGACAATAGTTAAGTTAACTATGACATTACAAATAAGTAGGACTGAGTATAAATTATTGAAATGGGACGACAAGATACAAAGCAATAAATGGAGTGACGCTAAGTACCCGTCCATCAACTCTGTAACAAGTTGGAGTTAAAACGTCATTTTTTGTTCCCATTGGAGTTATTTGTTATGGTAATGTCACTTAGTGACTAGCGTTCAATCTCTGTGGATTTGAGTTGGATCAGAACGTGACTTGGATTTCCATCGAAGATAATAACGATGCTATGTAATTATACCGCGCCATGTAGCTAGGTAATTTAACAATTCTATTGATCTGCACCACAATACAATGCATTACAATTGCACACTGGGGAAAACTGACCAGTTTTTGGACGGAAATTGAACTAGACTTTACAATTGTGAGATCGAACCTGGCGGTAAGCCACCAAGCTAGTTTGATTCACAGTAACTCATGATATGACTTAGTTTGAAACGCTATTTCGATCACCTATCTATCCGTAAATTTACCGTGAAGCCTGTTGCTATCCGGTGATACGGTCTTAACCGTGAGATCAGTCATTGATCACTTGATAATTAAAAAAAAACAGCACAACTCTGGGGGGTCTACCGCCTAACTAAAATGGTCATCACTTTGATGTGGCTCTCTCTTTTCTTTCCGCTGTAAATTATAGAGACAGGAATAGCATTACAGCTGATTTAGTTAGACGATGGAAGGGCGGGAAGTGTCGATAGAATTGAAAATTGTATCTCAATTATTTCTTATTCAATATGTGTATATACTACTGTGTATACACAGCGGTTCTAGCTCAATTTTTTGTGGTTTTTGATATCTATGTTTTTTTTTTCATCTCAAATAATGCCCAACGCGCCTGCAGAGAAGCTTTCACCACAAAGCAATGAGAATAAAGATCTCCTAAAACAATGTTGATATCGGCAAATGTAACGCAACATCCTGAGAAAAAAAAAGCCTGAGACAAGAAGTGATTTACGGAAGATATAAAACGTAAATCTGAGGATCGGGCCGAATGACGAGCCTTGGGAGAAGCATATATCCAGCAGCGGACTAAGATGATGACGAAAACAATTTTGAAATTAACTTTCTTTCGGAGCGTTAGGAAAAAATATGAAACAATTTTTTTACGATGCGCGCGTATACCGTCACGAAAATCCGACACTCAGATTTTTTTCTAGAGAAATTACAGGGCTTAGAGATATAACAACTTAGATCTCTGGGTGACGAGCGCAGTGCGGTGCTAGGTAATGATTTGGGGTCTTCATGTTCCAATAGCTGCGTGTCACTGTGCTGTTATGTGGCAGGCATGTTGCTTACCATCAGGCACATGTCCTGCTCGTCTGGTCACTCCTTATTTAAAAAAAAAACTCAGAAGTTAAGAAACATTGTAACTAGTTTTAAATTACTACTTCTTGTGTTGAAGATATTATTTATGGTTGAAGTTAGACTTCTTAACACGAGAAATAAAGAGAAGAAGCATTACCTTCTTCCGTGCGTACACTCACACTTTTTCATTTGGATAATTTTTGTAGTGAAAACTTCTTTTGGGTCACCACAGACCGATTTTTCGTGGTCTGTGAATTGTAGCATCACGCTCGAGAATGATAAGAAATTTTCGGTTGAACTCGGGACCATGTCTATTGGCCATCTAGAAACACGTCAGCATTTCTCATTGGCTATCTAGAAATACGT
This sequence comes from Ectropis crepuscularia, assembly GCA_963693475.1. NCBI lineage: Eukaryota > Metazoa > Arthropoda > Insecta > Lepidoptera > Geometridae > Ectropis > Ectropis crepuscularia. Next base: position 28,868,826 of record OY856339.1, on the reverse strand, counting down.
CAGTATTTCCCATTGCCTATCTAGAAACGCGTCAGCATTTCTAGATGGCCATGGTCATGGCCACGCCCTCCGGTTTCAGCCGCGTAGTTTCCAAAGTAAGCTATCAAATTCTGAGTTTCTAGTTTTCTCTTCTATCGGCAGTTCCTATGACTGCCAATTTTTTTTATCGTCATTTGGAAACACTACTCGAACATACCTTGACAACTTGTAAAGCGGCAATGCTAACTTATCTCACTTAGGTATTCAGGTCTTGTCTCGCACTGATCCAAATCTTGACGTGGTTTTAATTATTTAACAGGATACAGTTATATCATTCGGTTTCCTTCTGATGTGTTGTGTCACAAGTAAATGCACTTTTTTGATTGTATAGTCATTTGCTTACATAAGTTATAGTACCTGGGTGACCGAGCTTTGCTCGGTTTAAATACGAAATATACTTAGATACCTACAGATAAAAGACTCCAAGAAATATATTTTCTTGAAAAAAAAGAGAACCCGTCTGGATTCGAACCCGGAGCTACTAATTCGTGACCGCTATGAGCGCCCGACTTCCCGTCTGAGCTAATTATGCTGTCGCGTCACGCGGCGAAATTTACCTTCACATTCTAATGTCTAATGTGACAGTTTTTCATTGTCTTAAAACGTGCATAATATACGTTTTTTTTAATGAAACCTAGTTAGATCGATTTATCGTCCCCAAAATCCCCTGCATACATAATTTCATGAAAATCCGTCGAGCCGTTTCCGAGATTCAGATTCTATATATATATACATATTTATATACAAGAATTGCTCGTTTAAAGGTATATATATATGCTCGTTTAAAGGTATAAGATATTATGTTGTGACTCTTGATTGTGTTTGATTGACACAGGTTGTTATAATAATATAGAAGTAACGCATAGTAGGACGACTATTTCTATTTTGAATAAACCAAACAAACTTTGGCATAATTAAACATTTGGTTTTTGTTTATGTCTCTTCGAGAGCGTCATCATTTGCAATTTGAAATCGGTAGAGCGGTTAAAAATAATAAAGTGGTCAAGTGCGAGTTGGACTCGCCCATGAAGGGTTCCGTTGCAGCAAGTAACATAATATACATAGTACACATAGTTCTTGTAGTTCATTGTAACTTTGATCGAAGTTTTAATAATAGTGTATTTATGACGTACTAAAAAAAAACTACTCATCAGATCGAGTTCAAACTAATTTTCGTTAGTAGTTTACATGGCAATGTACATCATATATTTTTTTTAGATTTTTCATTTTCTTACTTTAGAAGTTAGAGGGGGGGGACACACATTTTACCACTTTGGAAGTGTCTCTCGCGCAAATTGTTCAGTGTAGACAAAAACTATTTTAGAAACCTTAACATCATTTTTAAAGAACTATCGATAGACACCCCACACGTGTAGGTTTGATGAAAAAAAAGTTTTTGAGTTTCAGTTCTTAGTATGAGGGGCAACCCTAATTTTTCTTTTTTTAAATTTTATTTGTAAAAATCTTAATGCGGTTCACAGAATACATCTACATACCAAGTTTCAACAGTGTACTCCTCATAGTTTCGGCAAAAAGAGGCTGTGACATACGGACGGACAGACAGACAGACAGACAGACAGACAGACAGACAGACAGACAGACATGACGAATCTATAAGGGTTCCGTTTTTACGTTTTACGGAACCCTAAAAATGTGTGTGCCTACGCAAATATGTGCACCTAAAGTAGATTTCACTTAAAAAATACATCTAATTATATACATATTTCTTCTTCTGGAAACAAATTATTATTTGTGTTACTCTCTTTCTTTCTCTCTCTCTCTATGTATTATTTTGGCTTGATATTTTAGCAATAGCAAAACCATAACTATTTTAGTTTAGCAGTCGAAGTGCACTCCTGTAGTTGTATATTAAATAGATTATTATGCAAAACTTTTGGATATCTTCCGAGTCTACATTTCGAGCAATTGTATGAACCCCATTATTCTGACCCACAGCACTGGAGCCTATGTCCTTTCTCAGAACTATCTCTGTACTAAATTTCATTTAAATTGATTCAGTAGTTTAGGCGTGAAAGCGTAACAGACGCTTTCGCATTTATAATACGAGGGTCAAACTGAAAGTTCTTAGAAAATCAAAAACTGATTACATTAGCCAGTTATTAGTTTTATTATATCTTTTCAAAATATTGTCCATTCACGTCAATACACCGCTGCATGCGATGGAACCACTGGGAAAAGCACTTTGCCCACTCGTCCTTAGGGGTCTCTTCAATGGCATCGCGATACGCAGCCACCGCTTCTTCAGCATTCATAAACCGCTTTCCTTTAAGTTTTTCTTTAATTTTTGAAAATAAATAAAAATCACAAGGCGCGAGGTCGGGGCTATACGGCGGGTGACCCAGTAATTCAACGTTTGATGTCGCCAAATAGTCGATCGTTCGCTTGGCGGTGTGCGATGAGGCGTTGTCGTGGTGAAGGAGGATCCTACTGCGAGGTCGTTTCTCTCGAACTTTTTCCAAGACAAGTGGCAAACAATTGGTAGTGTACCATTCTGCAGAAACTGTTTTTTGATCCTCTAACACAATTGTTGCGAAATGACCTATCCTTCCAAAGAACGAGGCCACCATTTTTTTCCCCGCACTTCGATCTCTCTTCACTTTAGTTGGCAACTCCTCGAAAGGAAACACCCACTGAGCAGATTGTCTTTTGGTTTCAGGATCATAACAGTAAATCCAGCTTTCGTCACCTGTTAGTATGTCAAACACAGCATTTGAGTCACCTCCGTTAAATCTTTCAATCATTTTACGGCACACGATGGAGTTTTTGAGCCTCAGTCAAATTATGAGGTATCCACCGGGCGCAAAGCTTCCTGACCGCTAAATGTTTGTGTAGGATTTTGTGCACTTGACTCATACCGATGCCTAAGCTTGTCCGAATCTGCTGATAGGTCACTCTTTTGTCAGTCTCTATCATACGCCGCACAACACAGATGTTATCTTCAGTCGTCGCCGTAGAAGGCCGTCCCTCACGTAAATCATCAGTGAGATTAGTGCGACCACGTTTAAACTCATTTAACCAGTTGTAAACAGTCGCACGAGATGGGGCTTCATCGTGAAAGGCCAATCGTAGTCTATCATAACTTTCTTGTTGACTTAAATGACATCGAAAGTCATAAAAAATCATTGCACGAAAATTTTCTCGTGTTAAATTCATGTTGACGTGACACAGACAATTTTCAATTTGCCGCCAAATCGTAAAACAAATGACAAATGAATGAAGTATATACTCAGTAATATTGGCAAAGAGTTCTATTTTCAAATTATAGTTTTTTTTTTTTTATTATATTGTTTATAAGTGGCCAGTTCTAAGAACTTTCAGTTTGACCCTCGTATTACTAGGGATATTTTCGTATTTTAAAATGAAAGAGAGAAGAATAGCAAAGTCTCAATCTATTTTCAATAACTCTTTAGTTGTGCGGTCGAAGTGCAGTGCTCTTTTTTAACTTTTATAAGTTTACACTTGGCCGCCATCTTGCGATGCGACGCGACAATGCAGTCTAAGATGGAGAGTGCTTACCTAGAAAGAACCGATTCACCTCTGGTCGTATTTGAACAGATTAATATGCAAAACTATTGAATATCTTCGAGTCTACATTCCTAGGTGACCGTTAGAAGCCATGCATGCCTTCAGCCATTGTATGAACCCCATTATTCTGGCCCACGGCACTGCCGGATATCCATACATGCGAAAACGGGTCATGCGTTTGCGCTCGTTATGGTGCGGGCATGCCAGTACTTCATCATTATTGGTACAGTAACTCAACTCTTCTTCAGATATGTATTATGTATATCTGAATAGGATTTCTAATCAGGACATATTTATTTTATACTAGCAGTGCCCCACGGTGTCACCCGCGAACTTCCCGTTCCCGTTGTTTTCCGGGATAAAAAGTAGCCTATGTGTTCTTCCAGACTATAATCTATCTGTGTTCCAAATTTCAGCCCGATCCGTTCATACGTTTTGACGTGATTGAGCAACAAACATCCAAATATCCAAACATCCATACATTGACATTAGTAGGATTTACTTGTAGTTTGATAAGTACTCATGTCACAAATATAAAAATTATAATATATTATACACAATAATCCTGGATAATATTAAAAACGCGATAATTTGTATGTATGGATGGCTATAAATTTTTCACGCAATAACGGTAGGTATCGGGATGTAAATTTAGTACATCCTACTAATCCTACTATTATGGAGTTAAACTTCAATGTTTGGATGATTTTGATGTTTGTTGCTCAATCACGTGACAACGTATAAACAGATCGGACTGAAATCGTCTGGCCAATCCAAACTATAAAAAAAAATGTTTGTATCACATCTGAAATCACATTCAAAGCTTTCCATCTTGCAATTGTCTCTTGAGTGTTCGCAACAACAATGATGCCATTTGAGAGTTCGATACTAAAATGCATATTTCACGGAGTTTCCATACTGTCTTTCCGCACGCGACCATTACGGATTCCATGGGCATTCACCATCGCCCAGTTTTCAATAGATGGCGATCGAGCGGTCTGGGAAAGGACGCGGTATGTTTTCTTGGTACAACGATCGCATTGTTTATGAACGCTAATATAGATAGAATAGCTTTCATTGATATAATAAAGTTCTGTGTGTACATGAATCCTACTAATATTATAAAAATACGAACGATTGGATGTTTGTTGCTTCAATCACGTCGGAACTCCTGTACGGATCGGGATCAAATTTAGAACACAGACGTAACCTGGAATAGCACATAGGCTATTTTTTATCCCAAGAAAATAATAGTAACCAGAACAACGAGGGTAAAACCGTTGAGCGCTGCTATTATTGTATATCTTCGGCTGAAATCGCGCGTCTTCAGATAAGTCAAGACAATAACATTTCTGAAGTTGTTTACTATGATGCGTCAGCCAATGATGTATGTAATTGTTTGTTTACTATTCCTCTTACTAATATTTACTACCATATTTCTCGTTTCTTACATACAACACAACATTACAAACATTACTTAGACATCGGACGTTTTGGGGGCTCGCTATTAGTCCCGAAAGTCAAAGCCTATAAATAAATAATTTATTGGAGACCTCGGTGTGTCACCGGGGCACCGGGCGTCTTTGAGGGCTCTGCATGACCCCACAAAAAGCCCTGGTTATAAAAAAAAATTGGCATTGTTACGTCACAGAAACATTTTTTTGTATTAAGTAATATTTGGTATGGTGACGTCACAAAAACATTTGAGTACCATACTGCGGTTTCCAGTTGACTCATTAATACTGCATGACCGAACTTTCTCTTAACCAAATTCAAAATTCTCAAAAATGCTGCCGATAATCTTGATCTTGAATCTTGATGTTACATAATATCCTGCGTATGAGTTCGTTGTGTTATCATTTGTGATCGTCGAGTTTATTTCACCAGCTGCTTTTCCTACGGACTTCCCGTCGTTTTGTTCCTCGTCCTCAACGTCTTTTGTGGAAAACAGTAATGTGTTGAATATTAAAATCGTGACAAGAATGTCTTGAGTCAACACCCGCCTGCCTGCAATAGTGCGCAAAAGTCTCTGAAGTTTGCGCAGCTGTGGTGACGTCATTCCCAGAACCTTATGGTTGTCTTGTTCCGACTGTTATGGAGAATGTCGCAATACGAAGGTGCAAGAACGTACGACCTATTTACGCGATCGAGTGATTCGACCACGCAAACCGATTTACAAACGCATACGCGAATCAGTTGACGTGGGCGGTAAGAAAATATTGGGTTAATAAACATATTTTGAAGACCATCAGGTTCAGACTCAACAATAATGTTTCAATTTATAGGAACGGCTGTTAAGTGTTTTTATCGAATGCTTTGTTTACATGAGGGATTGTTTTTAATGTACACGACTGTGGCTGACGATATTAAAAAAAATAACACATATTGTAATGGTAGGCCCATTTGCAGATTGCGCATTTGCGCTTGGGGCAATATCACACCTTTGCCAGTTGTTGCCGCCAAGCAGTGGAACCAAAATGGAACATATTAATGTGTCAACATCACAGAAATCTAAATAATAATTATTTAGATTTCTGTGGTCAACATTAATATGTTCCATTTTCAAATGGATTATTTCTAAGAAATTATCAGAACAAAGCGATTAATCACCTTATTTCTCCGTTCTCAGTGTGGTGAGCGCAATCTGATGCTAGGGCCTAAACTCTTTGTATTGAAATTGTTGAGCTGCGATCTTATTTAATAGGAAAGCGTTTGCTTACCTTCAGACACACGTTTTCCTCATCCAGTCACTGCTTAAATAAATAAAAAAAACGAACACTTTTACAAAAAACGGTCTGTAAATACGTTTTAACGAACGGTACTCTGGCAATTTTAGAGGCCTTACTGTGGAAACATTACCTTGTCCAGACTACCTAAATAATACAACCTGATTTGGTGCCGTTACAACATCAAATTTTACTAACAAGGCAGGTTCAGGAGGTAAATTAGATTACCTAGACTAGTCACTGTGGGCCAAGGCCTGTGTTATCTGCTTACCATCATAGCTGCATTTTGTAAGAGAAGCCCGACAAAGGAACTGCGATGTCGTTTTACAAATGTTTACTTGATGTATATCATCTAACGATTGCAAAATCTTGCAGCAAAGCTAAATATATGCATCAATTTCAATTGATGTATTAGTATATCTATAAGTAAGATATTTTTTTGTAGACAGTTTTATAATTATATATCTGAATATCCCGGTTGAAAAGGGAGAAAACAAACGTCCTATACTTACTGGCATGCACATAACTAAATTAGTTGCCCACGACAAGGATGATGATGAAAAGTCTATTAAAATTGACGTGAATGTACAAATCCTTGAAGTAAGATTAACGCAAAACATGAATGTTGTTGGAAAGCGAGAAAGCACATTCGCAACAGCTGCAGAAGTCGTTGACGATGAAGATGATGAAATTTGAGAAGTGGCTGATATTGAAGTGATTGATTTATGAGCAAACTGTTGTAATATGCGTGCTACTAACTACTAGCAATTAGCTAACAATTCAACAAATTCGTTTAAACATATAAACAATTTATTTAACGACTATTTGCCCAATCACCGACTGATAAAAAATACGTGAATTAGTAGGAATGAGGAAAACGATTTTGAACAAGACATATTTATTTTACCTATAATTTGAGGTCATTTTTTTAATGTACCTACACATTTTATTAAAACCACAAACCATAATGATAATTACCTGGTTGTTTTGAATTTAATTGTTAAACTACAATTGATAATTTACGTAATGCCCAAAACCGCAGTAAATGCGGAAATAATATTAGTGGTTTATCAAATACTCCTACATAATGTATTTAAAGACTATTTTGAATTCTGTTGAAAAGTTAGAGATTATAAATCAGAAATTTTAGAGACTGATAAATACTTCGTTAAATTTGATCGTTGAAGACTAGGACAATCGTATGAAATACGCAAGTACGGGTGTGCGGGACCGGCTACGAAATCGGCTACGAAATTACCTTTCGCTATGCGTTTGCTCGCTCTTTCCATTCGCTCGAAATCAAAAAGAAAGCAATAGCTTTTCCAGAAGCAATAAGTAATACTATAACAGACCCCTAGATTATCGCAAAACTGTTAGTAAGAGAAACAAAAGATGCTGATATTCTTTTACTATTAGGAAGGTTGATTTAAAACATCCAAATTACACTACATATTACACATAAGTTAATAGCTGAAGCGGCAAAAGTAAATTGCAGGATAGGGGTAAAATTATGAAAAATAATTTACAATTATAACTTTTCTTACACAATATTAAAATTGATAAAATCAGTCAAACGGTTTCGAAGGATTTCCTACTCCTGTCATCAGAAATAGTGACAAGATATTTATATGCATCAAAATAGTGGGGGCACTAGAATTAGGTTGAAAAAGTTACTTATTATCTACTATTTTCCTTTTTTTCTCCTAATCCAAGATATAAGTATGTTAAAAAATCACAAAGGTCACTGACAGAGTTGCTAGATTTTAAATGAAAAGAAATCTTAACTGTGGGAATCGTGTCTGAAATGCCTGGATCAATTAAACCATTTTGAAATTGCAAAATGACAGTAGAATACAGCATTCCACGTCGCAGCACCTCGTATTCAGTCACTGGCTGCGCTCGTGATCAACTTTTGATGCAGTCATTGCACCTTCACCTACCTGAGAGGAATGCAATACAGAGAGAGCGATAAGCGTTTCCGCTTCGACGTACAGCGTGACCGATTTTGACACACAAATGGGAATATAATGAGTAAAATTTTATAAAATTGCAATATACTATGATAGTAATTGAATGGTTTATAGTTGACAAGAAATACTGTGTAATTTTTCAAAAATCAGTTTGAATGATCGAAAGCAATTGAAAAAAATATTTGGTATTTGGTAATTATGGGGACCGTGTCACCTCCGTCCGTGGGGAAGCACCTGTACACAGAAACCCCCCACACGTGGTCCCTGGGTGGTGCAAATCGGGTGACAAAAACACCGGTGGTAGGCTTTGGCCGTGGCTGGTGACCACCCGCCAGACTGAGTCGTGCCGCCAAGCGGCCTAGCCGTGTTCCGGCATGTAGTCTGGTGACACCGTTAGGGAAAACGGGTCAGAACAGTTGCTGCATAACTGCAAGACCAGATAGTTGCACACCAATACTTTACATCGGGAAGCTAGTCATGGAGGGTAGCGGGATCCGAGGCACGGTTTTTGCCGCTACCGACCGCAGATAGTTGGGGGCCCAAGTAGTGAGCTAGCCACTCATGAAAGGCTGCCCCGCCATCTAGCGAAAAATCCCGGGATGCGCTATCCTGCCGGTTGGCGACCGGATGACAAGGCCAGATAGACATCCCCGGGGGGGCTCGGGCGTCCCCGCAGTCTCCAGACTAGTTTCCCATTGGTGTATTTGTGTTGTGTGCTGTGACCGTTGGTTGGCAGTGTGCAGCCTCGTTCTACTTCCGTTTTCCCACCGAAAATCACTCTCAAAATAAAACCATGAAAAGTAAACACAGAAACAAAGTAAAACAGCGGCTGCACTCCTTGTCTCTCAAAGTGCACCTCACTAATATTCGAGGTCTGCACTCTAATATCACCCCAGTCCACCATCACCTCGAGACTGAGCAGCCGTCACTCTTGTTTCTTACGGAGACGCAGATAGGATGTCCGTCGGACGTGGCGTACCTAACCTATCCAGGGTATACCTTGGAGCACAACTTCAAGCCGCGTGCTGGAGTGTGCCTGTACGCCCGTGACGATATCTGCTGTCGGCGTCTCCGTAATCTTGAGGACACCAGGTTCTCTGTTCTATGGGCGCTGATGGACACAGGCATCGACAAAATTGTCTATGGCTGTGTCTATCGGTCGCACAGTGGAGATCAGGAGACAACTCGGCTCACCGATTATTTGAGTGAGGCAGCGGACGCGGCTCAGCAGAAGTACCCATCAGCCCAATTAGTGTTACTGGGGGATTTCAACGGCCACCATAAGGATTGGCTGTACCCATACCGGGACACTGACCATGCTGGGCTGGAAACGAGAAAGCTTGCTTTGTCGTTAGACCTAACCCAGCTGGTCCAAGAGGCGACACGGGTACCGGACGTTGAGTCGCATACTCCCTATTGCTTAGACCTTCTGCTGACAACTGATCCAGACCGATACTCCGTGGCGGTATATTCGCCGTTAGGCAGCTCCGACCACTGTCTGGTGAAATCAGTATCCGTTTACCATCCGCCCGATCTCAGCCCCAGAGGCAACCGGCGGCTATGGAAATACAAGTCAGCAGATTGGGACGAAATGCGTTCTTTCTTTGCATCTTACCAATGGCAGCCACTGTGCTTCTCTTCTGGTGACCCGTCAGCCTGCGCGGATGCTGTGACTGATGTAATACGTACGGCTATGGAATATTTCATTCCATACTCTGACGTTTCATTATCCAGCAAAGCTCGCCCATGGTTCGGTTTTCAATGTAAAAGTGCTGAAGCATCTAAACATGAGGCCTACCTAGCCTGGGTTGATGCTCGACAGCGTAAGGCAAGGGATACACACCGCAAAAAGAAAGCGTTTAACAGGGCTGCTAAGGCATGCAAAAGGGTTCTTCAGAGGGCTCGATTTGACCACATTAGTCGAATAGGGAACAAACTAGCTTCGTATCCTGCGGGTAGCAAGGCGTTTTGGTCCCTAGCTAAATCGGTCGAATCGAACTTCTGCCGCTCTTCACTGCCTCCAATGCTGAAACCTGATGGGGCGCTGGCTCACACCGCAATGGAGAAGGCAAACTTGTTTGCATCTCAGTTTGCGGAATCTTCGCGTCTAGATGCTGGTAGTGCGATACCTCCTACTCCACCTGGCAGTCCGACTTTGATGCCGGAAATGCATATTCGCCAAATGGAGGTTCGTAAAGTGCTACGTAATCTGGACGTGAATAAAGCCAGTGGCCCGGACGGAATTCCTGCCCTAGTGTTGAAGGCTTGTGCACCTGAGTTGTCTCCTGTACTAACGCGCCTGTATAGACTCTCTCTCCAAACTGGGCAAGTACCGAAATCGTGGAAGCTTGCTAACGTGCAACCTGTGCCCAAAAAAGGTAGTCGTGCTGACCCTGCCAACTACAGGCCCATCTCGGTCACGTCCATACTCTGCAAGACTATGGAACGTGTCTTAAACCGCAGGCTCCTGGCATACCTAGAATCTAACGACCTCCTCAGTGACCGGCAATACGGGTTTCGCCGAAACCGGTCGACTGGGGATATTCTGGCGTATGTCACTCACATCTGGAGTGAAGCTATCGAGAAACACGGGGAAGCACTTGCAGTCTCCCTGGATATCTCGAAGGCTTTTGACAGGGTTTGGCATGATGGCCTTATTAGCAAGCTTTCTAGTTATGGTTTGTCTCCAGGTTTTATTGCGTGGATATCGGACTTCTTGAGAGATCGGTCCATACGAGTTGTCATTGATGGCTGCTCGTCGGACCAAATGGGTATCAATGCCGGAGTCCCTCAAGGGTCGGTACTCTCTGCGACGCTTTTTCTGCTACATATCAACGATCTGCTGAAGCCCGGTATCTTTGGGTACGCAGATGATAGCACCGTTGTAGAGAGTTATATATCTAGCGCGAGAGCCAGCGGTCAACAAACTAAGGTTTTGAGAGAGAGTATGGTCGAGCGTTTGAACTTGGCTCTTGAGGCAGTCTCTGAATGGGGCGAAACCAATCTGGCCAAGTTTAATGAAGGAAAGACGCAGGCGTGTCTGTTCTCCGCAAAAAGGAGTCAATTTCTACAGACTCCTACTTTTCGAGGTGTATCCGTGCCGGTTACTGATCATCTTGAGCTTTTGGGTGTTACCCTGACATCTACACTCAACTTTGGCTCATATATCGAGTCCAAGGCTAAATTAGCTGCCAAAAAACTAGGTGTCCTCTCAAAGGTGCGAAAGTACTTCAAGTCTGAACAATTGCTTTTATTATATAAAGCACAGATTCGCTCTTGTATGGAGTACTGTTCGCACCTTTGGGATGGATCGGCTAAGTATCAGCTTGAGGCTCTGGAATCGATCGAGAGGCGGGCTAAAAGGCTCATAGGCAATAACACTCTTGTGCGAAAAAGACTGCAAACTCTTGAACATCGCCGAAAAATTGCTAGCTTATCGGTTTATTATCGGATACACTTCGGAGAGTGTGCATCTGATCTGCATGATCTAATACCACCTAGCCCTTTTTTCTATCGGACTTCTCGTAACTCGAAGAAGCGGCATCGTTTCATGGTTGATGTTCCAAAGACACGAACAAAGAGGTTTGACTCTACTTTTGTGATAAGAACGTCTCGACTGTGGAATGAGTTGCCTGAGTGGGTTTTTCCCGATGGTTATAATCTTGGTGTCTTCAAATCGAGAGTGAATCGGTTTCTTCTAGGTAAGCACGCTCCATCTTAGACCGCATCGTCGCTTAACATCAGGCGAGATGGTGGTCAAGTGTAAACCTATAAATGTTAAAAAAAAAAAAAAAAAAAAAAAAGGTAACAATGTATAAATAAGTGATTTTTAAGACAAAATGATAACACAAGCTAGCACAAGTGCAGCTAGATGAGCACAAGATGTTAAGCAACAGCCCTGCCTATAACAGTGGAATGTCACGCAGATGAATATTCAAATCATTGTATAACACTGCACAGCCGAAGATTCATCTCTAAGGCTTAATTTCTCTCGAAACTTTGCACTTGGAACAGGAACATTGTGTATTTCTTGGCAGTAGACTAACTGACAAAGAGTCTTACCACTACACGTAAATATAAATATACCAGTTATTTGTAAAATTTTGTAATTTAAAAACGAAATACCTTTTAGCGGTACAGTTTCTGTTGTTAGAATTATTAGTAACTTCAGCTTTAACAATGTTAGACCTACAAACAAATGGTAGTCACAGACTGTCGATAGAAGTGAATACTTAAAACTTTAGTATTAAACACCGCTAATATTGTACAATACTTCAGCAAAATATACGTATACATAGGTATGGAGCTACCTATTAAAAAGCAAAATCACCCATAAAAAAAGCGTTATCCCGCCACCAGTCCGCCCTTCTACCCCCGAACTAAATAGGCTTAGCTTTGCTATTGCTGTCTCTATCTATTCAAGCGAAAAGAAAAGAGGGCAACATCAAAGTTAAGACAGTTATAGTTAGGCGGTAGACCCCCCGACGCTACATTAACAAATTAACATGTCGATGACGCGAATCCATAACATTTTCCCCTACTAAGAAGTATTCTACACCACTACATAACTTTACAATTCCGTGTAAAAATGTTCACGTTAAAATGGTCACGCTGCCAAAGAACGCCAGTACATCCAGTGGCCTATCCTATCTGCCCTAACCAATTCTCTTTCCTCTAACGCAGCCTTTCCCAAAGTGGGCGACAACACCCCCTTGTGGGCGAAGCAGCCCTAAAGGGTAAGAGACCCAGAAAAAAAATGGGGGCGTTCTGTAGCGGCTTGAAGTCCGTTGTGTACTACCTACTGGGCTCAGGTCTCAAGTTAACTCTTGCGGGTTGTGGTATAAGTCTCAAAATGTCAAAGTCAAAAGAATTAATATTTTATCTCTGCTAATATAGCTCATAGTAATTTAATTTAAAGTTATAGTGGTTTTTAAGTATATAAAAATAGGGGCGCTAAAAAAGAATGATTCTCTAAGTTATTATTTATGTGTTGTCTGCTGCCCAGCAGACAAAATAAGTTTGGGAGCCCCTGCTCTAACGGAATAGACACATACCGATCGCCAATCAGACGCCGGTTTCGACATCGGAATGCCGAAGACATGTGCATTAAAGGTATTGTGATAGAGACAACCGGAGAGACAATATTAGGGCACGTGCCTGACGCCTCCCATCTATTCTATCACGATTATTTCTCGATCACGACTCGACGTCTTGCGAAACGACCTTTGCCCGATCGGATTCGTCTTTTGTATTTTGACGAAGTTCAATGTTACTGAATTTAGTGGAATGGGTGCAAAGCGCATGAACAAGCGCGGTCCCAAGGAGATGATCATAGGTGACATGACTCCATCCCCCGCAAGGTTTTTGCACTTGCTGTAAGTTTTGCGCGACTGAAATAAATAAATAATGTTTTTTTATTTGCATCAAATACCGAGACCGCGAATCGGCAAACGTAGTGTAGGACGCCCTGAGCCTAGATGCAGTGACGATATGCGGACGACAGCAGGCAGTAGATGGAGACGTAAAGCTGATGAGGATAGGTCTAAGTGGCGAACATGGGAAAAGCCTGTGTCCAGCATTAATGGATATGCATTTTAAGATTTGTTTGGTGTTTTTATGTTATGTTTGTTGTAGGTATATAATTTGTGCAAAAAAAGATTAAGATATTATGTGAAAGTTTAGATGTTTGTTGCTTAATCACGTCGGAACAGCTGAACGGATCTGCTTGAAATTTGGAAGACAGTTAGAAAGACAAGTCACAATAATACTTCTAAGCACAAGGAATAAAGAGAAGAAGTATTATACTTCATGCCTGCGTTTTTGCCACACCGAAAAAGCGTCATTATCATTTTATTAAGATTTGTACTAAGCATGAGAATATTTACATGCTCGAATAACGAATATTTCCCTTTTTTGATATTAGTTTTAAAGAAGACAGGTTAAAAGTTATATAATAAGCCAGCCATATTACTTTTAAATGAGACACGCCTGCCATTTCGCACGGTGTATCATAGTGGTTTCTCTTAATGAATAGTGCAATCAATGTCTTCGTATTTATTAGTTTTTAAGTATGAACATTATCAATTCCCATTAAATAACCGGTTCTTTGATTATCAAACTGAATTTAAGGCTTCAGTCATTTATCAGGCCTTGCATAACGATGTAAATCAGTTATTTAACCGAATGCGCTTTCTTTTCGAATCAATCTTTTTAATTAGTAACATCTGCCAAATCTGTGTTTTGGCTCATACTCAATAAGATGTTTTGATCTAGTTTTACATAATCCTATTAATCATGGTGACGCAAATTTAAATTTAAATATTGCTTAATAGTGTAATTTTTTTGGTTCGCTTTGTCTTTTTGTTTACATTACAAACAGTTAAATGTTCCACTGCTGGCGCTTATACTTGAAGAAAGCCTACCTTGATCATATTATATTATCTTATATATATATACATCTTAATATATATAGATCTCCTGTCACGATGTTTGTCCGCGATGGATTCCTAAACTACTTAACCGATTTTAAATTAAATTGGCACACCGTGAGCAGTCTGGTCCAACTTGAGAGATAGGATAGTTTTTATTTTGATTAATAGTCTTTAAATGACAATATCCGAGCGCAGCCGGAATGGGCCGCTAGTATATTAATATAATATGATCAAGGTGTCATACCCACTCAGGCAATGCGTTTCACAGTTTAGATATTCTTATGTCGTCAGACCAATTCGTTTTAGTCTTAACAAGATGTATTATTCAAACAAGGCTCCGAAGTGTACATATAATTTAATTGCAGTCCACATTTAAGTAGAAACAGCTCGAATAAAGAGCCAACTAAAGAGAAACACGACGCTAAATTATTTAAATTCTATGAATGAAACATATTTGAAACTGAAACAGAACAGAAATCTACAGCCATGTGATTATTGCGCATACAGTATTGTAAAGGAATCGGTGCATGAAAAGACGATTACAATGAATTCGTAATGCAAATCAGGAAATCGAAAACTTGTTTGACGAACAAAACGTTTCCATAAATATACTTTTGTAAAGAAATACTCTTTGTTGAAAAACGATGGAACGAAGTGACTCGGAAGAAATCATAGGCATATTATGCGAAACTCAGACAAATTATTTAAATACTCTAAGATGCGAAATATTGAAAGCTGTGATTAGTGTGTGAACTCGTTGAGTAGGTACAGGAAGTGAAGATGGTCAACATTTACAAAAGGTTTAGGACCTTTGGAAATATTAACCCTGAACTTTAGCGTATATACTCTACGTATGTGGGGTAACTATAATCAGTTAGCAATACAGATTAGATTAGTAGCGTCCACTTTCTTTGTTATCATAAAGTTCAGTAAGTAGCAGAGGCCATTTGCCCATGGTTTATAAAAAAAAAGATTTAATTAATCCTTGTGCCGAAAGAAATTCTAATCTACTTACTTATAAGTACAAGGCAATTGAATATCTCCAAGTTGAGCAAGTCATGCAGAAGGTTGGCACCTTGTTGTTGAGGTATGCACAAAAACCAGACACATCAACCACTGATTGGCTATCCAAGTTTTTGCCGAGATTATTTAATCATACGATCACGGTCCCGACGATAAACAAGTGAGAAATACCATAAATACCTTAAAGAAGGCACTTCCTGGAATTTACGACAAGAAAGAACATGTAGATACAAACTGACACAAGCCTACTTAACTTGGTTAGTTTGGTTACTCGCCCAC
Source organism: Ectropis crepuscularia (assembly GCA_963693475.1). Lineage (NCBI taxonomy): Eukaryota > Metazoa > Arthropoda > Insecta > Lepidoptera > Geometridae > Ectropis > Ectropis crepuscularia. Next base: position 28,852,812 of record OY856339.1, on the reverse strand, counting down.
TCAGAATAACAATGGATTTTTTCAGTCAAGAGATAATATTCACACTTGGAAACAAATGGGCATTCATAGGATTAACAGATGACACAATGTGTGAGGTCTAGCCGTTAAAGTTAAAGATATGTCATGGGAATAATGACCATCCATTAATCTATTGTTAAGATTAATGCGTCAAATGTTAATGAACTCTTCGAAAACAAAAGAAGGAAAGTGGTAATGATTAGTAAATAAATAGAAGTAGGTACATTATGATTTGAGACGATGTAAGCGGATTCGTGGTCGGTTAAGAATGATTAACTGCTGAGATAATCGTTGTTTTTGATGAGTTCCTCAATTTTTTCTCCGCATTATGAGGCAGTGATGTCAGGTTGTCGTCACCTTTATCGATTTATAGAGTTTCTTAACGAATCGTGTCGAATTTCGAAACTATTTTGTGTTTTGCGTCGTTCTAAGTCGATTGGCAAATTGTTTCTTGATTGCTTCGCGGTTCTGGGCTTGAGTTGGCAATTTAATAAGCACAAATTGTTTCATGGAGTCAATTGTATCTGCACCTGCCCGACTAGTTTTTATGTGGTTCTCATTATTAACGCCTCCAATGATCTCGGGATATGATCTAAAGTGCTCCAAGGCCCATAGTTTCGTTTATGATTTCTCAGTGGTTTTCTTGGTAAAATAATGTTGTGACTGCGGTTTAGAGGTTAATGATATGAATAGAATCTTTGTGGATACCCGACAGCGGTGTGGACTAGAATCTTGTGCTCGAAACCCAAATTAAAATCTTAGTCGTCTGTCGGTGATAACAAACTTGGCAGTTGGAAACTTGGAATATTTAATTATTGTCTATCGAGACTTTTCTAATCTCGATGTAGACAGATCATTGATCTCAGATGATTGTAAATGTTTACAATCTAGTTTGGCTGAACATGTTCAAATATTATTTTCTCTTTAGTAATCGATAGTTGAGTTGTAACTATATATTTTGTGGATAATTGATGGCACACCTCGACAATTTTGATTTCGATTTGCGCCCTCATTTCCAGAGAAAGTGCAGGTTTTGCAAATCATTCAAAATCGTACATCGTCGCTTTCGCATCGAGATCTTAAGCCGTGCACCTGTTTGTGTCTACAATCTACGTAATTATGTATTTCTAATTTGATTTGACTGGATCTGTCGATACGATTTGCTCTACTGGTTTGAAATGCTAATAGATAATTTTGTCGTCCTTCGCAACGTTGTTGAATGTATCAATTTCGATTAAAGTGATGACTTTTGTGAAAACAATGCCCGAATTTATTCCACTCTCTTCTAAAATATTTTCTTTCATAATTTCTTCGTCTATGTCTTTGAAATTATTGACACATTTATAAATGTATTTTCCATTTACTAAGATTAATATCGCCATCTTCTTGTAGTCGTGAGCGCTGCCTCGAGCTTGCACAGTGAAATGTATGCGCTTGCGCATGTCGGCGTCACGCATCGGAGAAAGTGTACTACAAAAGCGTACCTGCGACTGGTCCCAATTGGGTTGCGGCCTCGAATCACCTCGGCTCTTCTTTTTCGACTACCTCGAAAACTGACGAAAAGATTTCCTAAAAACCGGTCCTTCAAAGCTAAAACACGTCTGAGAAACTGTCTGAGGACTCGACGGCGATTTCTGCACGATTATCTCTTTTATTTTCATAGAAGAAACCGGCTTTTGCGATAAATCCGGTGACATTATCGTTATTTACGGTTCCATCACAAACAGTCTGTGTTTTAAGTTTGAAATTAACCGTCGGATATGTTATCTGTAGTAAAATAATGAATAAGAATGTAAGTATTGCAGTCCCAAATTCAGGTTGGTATAATCAGACGGGAAGCCCAGTCAGACTCTTGTTTGTTAGTGAAACAACAACAAAAACAAATGAACGTGTTGTTTAAATAGTGTTGTAAAAATGCGATTTATACTTTGATGAAACTAAGTAAACGTGTAAGTGTTTTAAGAGTTCAATGGATTTATAGGTAGGATTTCTAGGATCCCAGATCCAACTTCGTTTGTTGGAGAGTTTTCGGCTCTTGGCATTAAGGTTGAAGTTGCCTCGAAGAGGTTTTCGTTTGAAAAACGGACGCGGTGGGATGTCGTCGAGGTTTTGTTACACGCAGTCGACAAACTGGATTCTTTTGAGACGCTTTACTTGGTCTGAATGGGTGGCGGCTTTCATTGTTTGCCGGCGCGGATATTGGGAAAGGACCAAGGGTGACCAAGACAGGGATTTGTTGGGAAGCGATCAAAATATTACTGTTCATTTAAGTGATGTAAAATATGGCTAATAAACTAATAATAGATATCTTTGAGATTTAGTTTTGCATGTAGGTATAACGTTGATAGCTTTGTATGTATCCAGACTCTCCCCATGACGAGTACCTACTTAAGTGCACAGATTTTGATGTAGTTTTTTTTTAATTAACTCAATCGAGGATTTATGTTCCTTAATTAATGTGATAACGAACTAACTACCTAGTTCTACCTAAGGCACTAAGCAATATTTTAATAGTATAACGAAGACTTACGCACGATTTTTGAGTTCGATGGGCTAACATTGTTATCTACATAGAAAATTCAAATTTTGTCGTACATACTATGAGTTTTTTTTGTTTGAAAGGATCTGTGGCAGTTGTTTAGTTGGCTAGTCTTTGGCCTAGCACTGATGCCGCAGAACCTTATTTAACCTAAACTTTTTTAAATATACCTATGTAGGCATTTATTTACGTGCCTATAAAAATGATTTGTTATCATTATTTAGGTATTTACTAATCCATGGTTTTTTAAAGTTAATAAGTAGATAAATTCGGAAACCTGTAACTTTACAAAACTGCCCCTACCTATACCTACCTACATACATAAATTGAGTTGTGTTTTAATATGTATGTAATGTAATATATGTGAATCCTTAAAATATCAACATTTAAAACGTACATTTTCATTGTTAGGTCAACTAAATACCTACATTTAAGTTAGTTGTTGTAGAAGTAGGTAGGTACGTGCTACCTGGTAGGTACCTATTCTGTAAACAAATTACTAGGTATCTAAAGAATATAGGTACATAGACAATTTTTAATTGCATCCGCTAGAGAGACAAAAAAAAAAAAAAAGAATACGTAAACACCTGAAAAAAAAATGCAAAATAATCTCACCTTGAATGTTTCGGCAATCCTCGTCAATCAAAGATAAACTGATAACAGTCACACAAGTACAGCTTAGTTTGATCGTCTAAAAATCCACAGGCCACAGAGAAACTGAGTAATAAAAAATGCTTGATAACAATCAAAATGTACACCTCAACGAAAAAAAAACTATAAGTTCAACAGTCTTGGCGGAATGCATGCATTTCAATTTCGAGTTCCCGATTTGTTGAAAGAAGTTGGGGGAATGCTTGTTTTAAGAGGCATCACTGCACAGTTTGTGGCACATTTTCGTATTGTTTTAACACATGGTATTACCCGAGAGTTTTGAAAGTTTATGTTTTTATCGCGAGGCTGTCACTACGCGAGGCTCGTTGAGCGAACGCCCGGTCTCTCCGACGGTCCGTTTCAATATGGCGGTTGAATGAACTGTTGGGCGAGTGAACAACTAAACAGGTAAACGCAGAACGAATGCATCGTTCATTTACTCGTATTTGTTCGTTCTTCTGCTTTGAATACGAAAGTTAGTTTGGAAGTGTGAATGTTTGTTTCCTATATAGTATCTTTGTAACAACGGCTACTTTTCTCTCATTCAAATTAGCTGTTCAAGCCGCGGTTTACATCGCCAGGCACAACTATTAATTACGTATTATAGTATTAATTACGAAAGTTTGCATGTATGAATGGATATTTGTTACCTACTCTTTCATGCCAATAACACTTGATGAATACATTTTTCTACAGAGATAACCCTTAACCTGGAACATAGGATACTTTTTATGCCAGAAAAATTAAGGCATGCATCGCAATACCGGGATTTTTTCCCCACCGCGTTTTCTTCTCGCTATACCCATCGTCAAACATAGTGGCCCGTGGCCCGTCTCCTTTGAGACTTCCTCTGAGGTCCTTAAAACCAGCATTCTACACCAAGGACTAAAGACTATCACTTACAGATGGAAATTACCTAATTTAACGTCAATTTGAGTAGGCTGCTGGCTTGTTAGAACAGCCTGGCATCGTTGGAGTAAGTGAAAGGAAAAAATTGTCTTTATCTCTTCCTAGAACTCTCCCTCTAAACACGCTAGTCGAAGACCAAGCACAAACGTCTCCACTGCAGTCGGGACTAGCGATCAATCAACAAGCTGCGGCTGGTCTAGTCGGGAGAACGGTAACTGCGAATCTGGAGCCCCGGGTTCGAATCCCACGCGCACCACTGTCTTTTCGAAGTCATGGGCGTATTGCCGCTAGTGATAGTAAGCGGTGATATAGCCTGACTCTTTCTATGGGAGAAAAGATCCCAAGCCCCGATTCAGCTCAGCTCAAACTTAAGAGAGGAATAAACGATTTCACAGAAATAAACGTAATTTTAGACATTGCGTACAAATGGTTTGATGCAAATAATCTTTTGAGTTTCAGTTCTAAGTATGGGGGACAACCCTAATTTTTAAAAGTTTTTAATTTTTTTATAAAAATTTAATGCGGTTTACAGAATACATCTGCTGAACAAGTTTCAACAGCGTAGTTCTCATAGTTTCGGCAAAAAGTGGCTGTGACATACGGACGGACAGACAGACAGACAGACAGACATGACGAATCTATAAGGGTTCCGTTTTTACGTTTTACGGAACCCTAAAAATGAAATAAAAAGCTACCTATTGAGCAAGGCATATTATAATATAGATGACTTTGTGGAAGAGAAATGTGTCGAAACTAGAATCTTGTAATAAGGTAAAATAATAGATTTATAAAACTTTTGATGTAACATTGTTTGTACTTATGTAGTATCTGTATACTGTATATGTATCTGTATATGTATTAATTATTTGTTATTTTGTCTTTGACAAAGCCTTTTTACAGCTGCATTTGATTGACGAGTCTCCTTTACAGCCGCTTTATTCATTTTGACATTGTTATTTTATCTTATTATGTACACAGATCCTTTGCCTTTTTGTTAATGACGTTACCAAGTGTTCTTATCGTTCTTATGAATTTATGGTTCGAATAAATGAATTGAATTGAATTGAGCTATTTACTATTTATGCTTACTGTTTAACAAGCAACATTTCCCTAACGAGGGAAGTTGTTGACTTATCCCCGGGGTGCACCAGAGGGAAGTTTTCACCATCTGTGATGTCCTGCTTTTTGTTGTTGTTGGGGAAATGCGTTTACGCACCGTCCATCGTGAAGGTACACGGCAGGTGTGTCGGGCTCGACACCATGGACAGACAGACATGGTGCACCTACCTACTAACACCCCCACAGTTTTCTCCTGCATAACCAGGGGTCAGGGTTGCAAGGTCACTTCTCGAACTCACGCCATAGACCCTGACCCACTAGCTAACGCCCTTGCGGGTCGCCTCGCTGATGGCGATGGGAGACGCATTTGGCTCGAGACCCGAGGAGTGACGCGCCGAAAATCATCATCACCATCACCTCCTCGAAGGTATATGCCTAGGTGGACTGCCGGACGGCCCTAAACGTCCGAAGCACCCGCCTCCAATGGGGGCAGTGCATGGAGACGGGATGCGAGCCAAAGTGGCGGCTGACCACTCTCCAGGCTCGCCCCCCTGCACTCCACTACGTATTTTACGATTTAATAAAATCGTTAAATGAGTAAAAGTACATAAATAAACTATTTTTATTTTAATTTCAAACCTATTTGTTTTGCGTCTATTTTCACTAAATGTGAAAAAAAAACAGTTTGAGTGTTTCAAATGTCATCAAGCGTTTAGCAAATTTACAAACATTTTACAAATGTAAACTTTTATCAATTTATATCCAATTTACATACATTTTAAACTATGTTTTGAAATTGCAACCCAAAAAAATAGCTAAGCAATCATGGCTTTGGATTTGGTCAGCATTGCACAGCCGCATTATATACCTGGGTAAGTGAACCAGCTCTATGTTGTGTTATTGAAGTGAAACACATCCATATACCTTCACAAGATGTGCCCTGAACACCTTGAAATTGTTTACAAACTGCGTCTCAGTGTGTAGCGTGAGTGGTTTACAACTACCAATCTACTTGACCCCTAGAATCGCTAACGCGAGGTAAGTATGTTGCGGTTCTACTTATTTTGGTTGTTGACAACGTATAGCGATAGGTATACACGTCCGGCGTTCACCGTTTCCTACAAATGACTAAAACTTAAAACTGAACGAGTGAGCTAACTCTTCTGAACGATTACATAATTCCGTGCACCTGATGTGTGGGAGGGCACGTCCATTGATTTATATCGATGGTGAAACGGACAAAATCTTGTACATAGTAGGTAGGGGAAAATATTGTGGGTAGGCGTTACCGACATGTTAATTTCGAGCGATGGCGGCGACATAGCGTTTACCCTTTAGGTTTTAGAATAAAGCATAAACAACCCACTAAATGTTCCCAGCGCTAGGACTCAGGGACTCAGGGCCTTCTCTAGCAAGGAGAAAGTCAAGGCCATAATCCACCATGCTGGCCCAGTGCGGGTTGGTGGATGACACATGACTTCGAAAGATTACATGTCGGTGATGTCGGTTTCCTCACGGTATTATCCTTCACCGTTTTTAAGTTAGCGGCATTACGGACATGACTTCGAAAAGACAGTGGTGCGCGTGGTTTTGCACGGAGGTCTCCGGATCGGCAGTCGCCGTTCTCCCAGACTAGACCAGCCGCAACTTACCCGTTAGACCATTTAGGAAGGGTTGTAATCTTAAAGTTAAGTAAAGTAAAGATTTATTTGCGTAGAATGGGTACAATGGTAGATAGAACGTTCTTGGAAATAGTTCGCTATACACTGCCTTTCGTGTTATTTATGTTTCTTGTGAGTTCTGACATGTGTAATAGCAGTAGGTATATCTGTATACAGGGCAGCTGTTTGGTGTATGTAACATTAGGTCTGTTTAACATCATCACTAATTATGCTATTTGTGATTTAGTTGTGGAGCCTGAGATCGACTGCGTAATTAAAAAGTATGCCTTTGATATTTCTTAACCCCTGATACAAAAACGACGGATTGCGTTGTTTTTGTTTATCGTTAAAACCAGTGATGACGACTCGTCTTTGAAAAATACTGAATGCAGGTGCGATTCGAACCTCCCACCTTACGATTGTGAATCGCACGTTCTAACCACTAAGCCACCACGGCTTAGATACGATTGATATCATATATTATGTAGGTAGGTATGTAGGCGTATCTTACATGTACATTTTTTGTTAATTTTTAATTGAAGCTACTCCACGGACTTGGCTTTGTTATTTGGGCTCCTTTCTAGGGTTCCGTACTCAAAGGGTAAAAACGGGACCCTAATACTGAGACTTGGCTGTCCGTCCGTCCGTCCGTCCGTCTGTCTGTCACTAGGCTGTATCTCAAGAACGGTGATAACTATACAAATAACAAATACTAAAAATAAAATAAATATTTAACGGGGGCTCCCATACAACAAACTTGATTTTTTACTGTTTCTTTCTCGATTAGTCCGTTTCAAGCAAACTAGATGGCTCCACTAGTACACTAAAACACGCTATCGACATCGTCGTTAAAATCGTAAGGTAAAATCTAAATTTTAAAAGAATTTTCTGGATTACAGCCTGTCTGTGGAAACTGCGATGGTTTATGTATGTAACTAGGGTATGAGTAGGGAACATTTTTAGCTTTACTCTAATGCTCTTTTAGTCTGCTGAGCCGATCACAACCGGTTGGGACTTCGATTCGACTAGTAATTGGCTTGACATTCGTCCTTTGTTTATTTCTAAGTCGTCTCCCGGACCAGAGCCTCCACCATGGCTGCTTTTCTCTCCCTGATGGCCGTCTGTGAGTTGTAAGGTCTGCGTCCACATTATACGACTCCCGACTCCGCTACCACCCGACAAATAAAATGCACTCAAATATGGGCTTTATCATAAAGCCCATATTTGGGTGCATAAAGCCTCTATGCCATGCATGTTACGAGCGGTCCGCTAATTTGTGTTGCCAATGCAATCATGACATAAAGCACAAAGGCCATATTTGAATGAATTTTATTCGTCTGGTGGGAGCGGAGTCTTATGAGTGGGCGCAGACTTGTAGTCTCAGATGATCTCCGGTGGTGCACCCGACGCTCGCCGTACGAATCAATCGGTAGTGTCGTCGGTGTCGCCAGCGTAGTTGCTAAGTTCCTTCATCCCTATGTGCCGCGAAATTTTGACGACCACCTAGAGTGTGCTCGCTTGCGGCTTCACGTTTGCCTTGGTTTTGACGGCGATTACCGACTCGTGTGTCAGTCCCTGAGCTTCATGGATCGTAAGAATCTGTGATCTCGTGCCCGTGACCTTAACTTTGATTACAGGTTCTCCTGCTCTTCTACAGTATGCATTAAGCAGAGGATGTTGGGTATTTGCGCTCCCTTATTTGGTATAGGGGAGCGTAAATATCCAATATACTCTAGGAATCTCTGCTCTAGATTTAATACGGCTGAGGAATACATGTACATACTTGAGTACCTGTAGGTACTCAGGTTCTCTTAGCGAACACGCGACATCCATCGGCAGGTCTACCGTCTAACTCTCCGCTGCTATGCTTTTATTTGTGATGTTATCGGCCAATTTGATAACGCCGACGGAAGTAGCCAACTACATCTGCTTTCAGTTCCGCTGCATAGGCCATAGGGATAGCAGATATAGTTGTCTACGTTCAGCTGCGTCACAAATCAAAGCATAACAGAAATCAGGATATAGATAATGCAATCCACGAAGACGCGCCCCACCAATTTTTATCTGCACCAATCGCGTTTGCTCCCAGCGTCAGTCGCGAACCATTCACCAGTCATTGTAGTGTGCGTGTGCATTCATAGGTAATTAGTGTGTACCGATAACACTCCATTGACGGAAGCTTGCACACATATACTATAAACGGTTAGGAGGAATAGTGGGGCGCGTCTTCGTGGATTGCACTATCTGTAGTTAGGCCCTTAGGCTGTAGACCTGCGGGTTTCGATATGTGCGTAGTAATTTCTATATTCCTGTAGTAGTATTTCTAAATTCCTGACTGATCTTTGTTACTGGTTTCGGACGGTGCTACCTCCTTTCGAAGTGATGGTGAAGAGATATAATATATGTAGGTAGCCTCATTATATATCTTAACCATACCAAGCTTCAGAGCACCTTAATAGTAGTAGAAATTCTTTGTAAAGTCGGTCTGAGGTCTGAGGTAGTACCTAAGTACTACAGTTATTCTACCGCCAAGCAGTAAATTAATTGCAAGCTATAGATTTTCGAAATATGACGCAAATAGATAGTACAATTTATATCTCTAGGTAACTTAGGCAATACAATGCTAGTCAGTGATTTGGAATTTGGACTCTTCGTGATCATATGTCCACGTGGCAAGGACATGCGTGTTGCTTAATGAAGTCATAGTTGTTGTGGATATTGAAAAAAAATCTTTATAACACCTGAAACGTGGCTGTTCACAGTATGTCAGCTTCAAAATAGTCCCTAACAGTTGGAGTCCCCTTTTCACAGGAGCAAAAGTTAACTTGACTCTGTTGACAAACTGTTATGAGTTAATTCTGGGATCTTTATATTTTTTGTACGGATTCAATAACAATAGAAAATGGGTACAATATACATTGACATGCATAGTGTTCAGTTGTACACTGTGCACGTAATGAACAGAAACTTGAATACGCCAACGTGCTAGGGATGTATTCCGATACGTGTAAATCCTACATACGATAACATAACGTAGAGTTAGTAGGCAAACTCAGCCTCATAGAAGTCACGTTAACTTGCGCGCATTTCCGAGCTAGGTCATTTGCGGTTTAGATTGATACCTAACACTCATCTACATAACTGTTCCTGTACTTAATCTTACCGGAGACATCATATAGAGTATGTTGAGGATTAGATTTTCCTACATAACAGGAATTGCTCAATATCGGCTTTTATGCAAATGATTATTGGATGACCAACGATTACCGTCAATATAGCAGTTCCACACTGTGCTTAAAACAATAGTAGACGCCCAAATATTATGCCGCAACGAGAAAATATTCGCTTCTTACTGACTGTACTTATCTAATGTAACTTACTAACTTTTTTACATCTACAGCAAGGATCAATTTTTACTACTTTTTGTTGGTTCGGCTAGCGTTCTGGTTAGCATTGCATATCATTTTTTTTATCACGGATAGGCCAAACCATCTCTTCAGCTCGTTTTGTTATCAACGAAACAGTTTACGTGCCTACAAGAATTCTATTTCTTTGAAGAGATGGTACCTATTAGAGATATGAGTGATACGGACTTATGTGTTACACTGAAGCTTTCCATGATTTTGCAGTTTATTTGTAGGCAGCAGAGGTCTCCTCAGGGCAGATGTCATAAGGCCATTCGTATCAACATTATCGTTCACAGCTTTTTCTGACCCACTGCTGTTAGGTATAGGCTATTGTCTTACTATGTGCTCTGTTTTGGTACTATAGTCCTGTACTAATCAAGTCTTGGGTATTAATTTACAACGTCTTCGCAAAGATTCTGGTACGGAATAAAACTTCTAGTCTCTGTCATGCTAAATTCTAAAGGGATAAGACAAAGACCAAGAGGTTTGATTCCGTGACGAGATCAATCCGATGGCGTTGTGAATCAGGGTACGGGGGGTCTACCGCTTAACGAAAAACGCTTTGACGCTGTGACATTGCTATCTCTTTTCTTCTCGCTTGAAATGAAAGAGACGGCAATGTCAAAGCGTCGAAAGTGTTTTTCGTTAGGCGGTAGACCCCCAGGCGTCACCGTCGATTCAGCATTGTCTAACCCATTTTTGTGCTTGGTGACTAGTGACTTTGACTGGGTAAATTATAGAAAAAAACTAGACTCAGTCTGCTATTGCTGTTAATTTATTATTATATTTACTTCTACAGCTACACCGGTCACTGTCCAGAATACAAGTACCGTATAGGGGACACGTATGGATCGACCACACATAAGATCCTATTGGACCCTGCTGTCTTGCACTCGGAGCGTCTGGTGCTCTCTGATAGGACTGCAGATGATTTCCAGGTGAATCACTATTTCTTTATTTACTGAGTCTAATCTATAATGAAGCTACATGATATTCATTCGAGTCAGTAAAGTATTAAGACCGATTGAGCCCCGATGTATGAGTGTTTATAACACTCGTAATACCGTATTCCAGATTTTTCGTCCACCACAAACGGACATCGATACTGTCAACGCCAGGTTCCGCAATGGCGACCCAGTCTATAAGCATCCCATGATACCCGGCTATGAAGGTAACTACTTTTTTTATATACATTTGATGAGATCGCTAATCTTTTTCCGACTGACTCCGACACCTAATAGCCGGGAAATTGTTACAATATTCAAAATGATTTAATTCTTCCGTAAATGTTGTGGTCTTTTTTAACCGACTTCATTTATACTGGTGCCATTAATTACATGGTAACTATACCGTGGTTATATCGTGAACCATTGTTACATTATGATGGTAACTCTCCAGTAAGTCAGTCATCTGCGATCGACATCTGCATCTTACTAAACATTGAAATATCTTACTCATAGACATACCATCGATACTTTAGGTATAAATTTGAAGCTCAGGAAATTGCGACATACCTACCTTGAACCGGTCCAAATGATTCAGCGTTCAGACCAAGCTGTTGAATCATTTGAATATCAGGGTAGCGATTCTGAAACCATTCGGTTGCATCCGACACGGAATCTCATCTCTCGGTCTTTGTCTTATCTGATAAGTATGACAGAGACCGAGAGATGAGATTCCGTGTCGGATGCAACCGAATGGTTTCAGAATCACTACCCAGGTCTCGACATTTTGCTTGCTTTGCTCGCTAAGTTTCGAAAAAAAGACTTCTAAATTGACGTGTATTAATTCAGGGTCACAAGACATATTTGCGGAGATAGCAAGTCGTAGTCCTTTTAAAAACACTTTAGTTGCCAAATAAGTACACAAAAAATGGTTGTCTGTAAAGTCGGGTTACTGACGTTAGTTGAACGTGACAACTTCAACTACGCCTTAGAGCGAAGTAACGCCGGCGGCGAGGTAACGGCGGTAACGTTACATGACGTCATGTTTTGCGGGCGTGCAGCCGGCTTCATCGAATTATAAGACGTTGTCACGTCAAAAAGCTATGCAATAGTTTAATAGGTAAGTTGTTTTAAAAACCGGGTTCTGTTAGCTGAGTTTCGCTAAATGAATGTATGCTGCGAACCGATGAATCTGATATTAGATCATAACAGACTGATGCCCACACAACCTCAAATCACTTCCGGGAAACTTAAAAGCTTAAGCCTACGCCTGCTAATAACGGTAGTTGACCCTTATCGTTCTAGTTTGTATGTATAGGTACCTACGTAGCGTAAGATAGGTACGGCTGCGCCTGCTCGTATAAATAGGCAACACAACGGTATCGTTGCTCCAATAAACTTTTATTTAGAAACATATGAAGTCTACGTTGCTTTGACCAGTAGAAAATGCAAGGGTTTTGATAATTGTAGAGCTTTGCACATATTAACGCCGCTTTCGATGTTGAACTGGCAGAAAAAGATTCCTTGAAATATTGCAAGATGATTTCTGTCCAGGCGTACTTTAAAAGACAGTTAAAATGTACTGCTGTTACCGTTAATTGTGGGCTTTTGGCTAAGGATGATGATCTGAATTAAATGTAAACTTCTTTGGTACCTCTGGTGTTTGAAATTTATGCAACTACGTATATCAGGATTCCTACCAAGACTGAATGCGCAGTTTGGCCAAAGATACACTGTGGCAGCGACAGAAGCCCTATCAGAGTTCCAGAAACAGCAACTAAATCAAAGAGCAGCACGAAATCAGCTGGAAAGAGTCGTGGATCTGCAAGCTGGAAAAGGCCAACCGTGGGATTTACTTGACAGATTCGTAAGTGTGCTTCAAAATCTGTACAAGAACTATCCTGGGGTGGTATATCTGGCCTGAGGTGAAGCATGACTGCAGAAGCAAAAGAATGGATGGGGAAGAAAGGAAGAATATAATATTGTTTGACGAAAATGATTGGGCTTGGACGTGGTCGAAGATAAGTTCAGTAATAAGATTTAATAGAAGTCATTCGACGATAAATAAGATTCAGTAAAAAAAAATAACTGTGGAAAATGCAGAAAGGAAATTGAAAGTAGAAAGATGTGTAGAAATCATGGAAATATTTCCTGTAACTAAGGCGTTTTATTATTTTCCCAGTCTGCAACAGCTGAATTCAAGTTGCCTCTGATAGTTGTAAGGCCTGAATGCGCGGGAATACTTCGAGATGTCCCAATGAATGAACCGAAGCTATCGCCTGCTACGCACTCTGTCAGTCCATTCTTCATGGAGGATGATGATCCTGAGAAATATGTTAAGAAAGGTGAGACCGGGAATCAAAATATGAAGTGTTGATTACTTTTCAACGATTAACTTGTTTTGATGACATACTTAACCTATTTTAAATTATTTAAAATCAAACTTTTTTGTCGGGCTGAACTTCAAACTATTTTGGAGTTTTTTTTGGAGTGTCGTTGGGTTTGATATATTGGTTTGTTTATTTTGCACTTTTTATATCAATTTTATTTATATTTTATAGCAAATTAAATAGATTCAATATACAGATAAACTCATGTCATACGCAAAAATACATGATTCTTTCGTACGAAACCAAATCTGGGGATTTAATCCTTCTGAGTCAATTCGTAAGTTTCCTTGTACCGTAGTAGATACCTACAGTCATATTTGAACATTGGCTTATATGTTACTGCGTACCTGCTACATCCTTTTGAAATCATGTGTAGAATAATGTTTGTTGTCATTATCCAGTAATTTATATGCCAACCATACTTATTGATACGATCTTATTTTGTTACAGGTTTCGCTGGCCATGTCCCTTACGGATTCCAACGTTTTGGAGATTCCTCAAAGAAGCTTACGAACTCGGCTCTCTGTGACTTTTCTTCAAACTATAGGAGGAGGCAGAGCACTGAATGGGCTCCAGTGAATGTAGTCAAGTAAGTGGTATTGTTTGATACATCATATAATAACATCATATAGGCACATAGACATTTCCTTATTAACTTCTGAATTTCTTCTATTCCTTGGTTTTAAATTTTTATTTAATGTGGTTCGACGCAATCAATAGGTATCTATTCTATGACGCAATGAAACGGACTACTATTTTTTCAAGTGGCAACTTACGATAACAAAAATCGATAATGTGCAGCTGATGACAGCTGTCATCGTCAGTTTACAAAACTGCATGCGCAGTGTTTATTTTCCTGAAAAATCACTGAAAAATCTTACAAAATGCCTAAAAAGAAAATCCTGCCGAATCTATCTAAGGAAGAGAAGATGGTGATGGTAATATCCGAGATAATACAGGAGTTGCTCGTCGCGCATCGCCAAGGGAAAGATGTTAACCTCAACAAGATGAAGACACGGATTTCGTCGAAATACGGGCTGGCTACATCGCCTAGGCTCGTGGATATCATCGCAGCGGTTCCCAGTGACGCGAGGAAGATCCTTTTGCCGAAATTGAAGGCTAAGCCTATACGGACTGCTTCTGGGATAGCTGTAGTGGCAGTTATGTGTAAGCCCCACAGGTGTCCTCACATCAATTTTACGGGCAACATATGTGTGTACTGTCCCGGTGGGCCGGACTCTGATTTCGAGTATTCCACCCAGAGCTACACAGGTTATGAGCCTACTTCTATGAGGGCGATCCGAGCCCGGTACAACCCTTACTTGCAGACGCGTCATAGAGTGGAACAACTCAAGCAATTGGGACACAGTGTTGATAAAGTGGAGTTTATTGTCATGGGAGGGACGTTTATGAGCCTAACAGAAGAGTATAGAGATTATTTTATCAGGTAAGTCATAGTCTATTCTTCATCAGCTCCTATTTTTAATTTCTCAGTTATTCTTTCCATAAATTAGACAACTTATGCTTTAATGGAAATTTCCGTTACTGTGTAACTGTGTGGTAAATACTGAATTTATGGTAGGTAAATTTTACATAGACTCTGTTTCTATGTCACTAATCTTTCTAACATATTTCATATTTTTACACTTTGAGTTAAAGATTATTTACAATTTTACAGGAATCTTCATGATGCTCTATCTGGTCACACATCAAACAATGTAGCCGAAGCTGTGAAGTACTCAGAGCGAGCTAAGTCCAAATGCATCGGCATTACTATTGAGACTCGGCCAGATTACTGCCTGCAGAGGCATATGAGCGATATGCTGAGCTATGGCTGTACTAGGTATGTTTGAACATAGTTTTATTATATTGATAGTATACTTGTAGTGCTTGGTAGGATTCTTTGAACAGAGTCCGTCAGGGGAAGTTCTACACCTTTGCCAGTTATTCTACTGCCAAGCATTAAGGGCTGTTTGCATTTTGATTAGTGCGAGTGCGAGTGAGTGAGTCCGAGACTTCACTATGGAAGTTACTACACACTCGCACTAATCAATCACTGTCCACACATGTTTGCTACCAATCACTAAACACCTGCACTAATCAAAATGCAAACAGGCCTTTACTGTGTTCCGGTTTGAAGGGCAATGTTTCCAGTCTAACTACACGACATAGAGATAAAACATCTTATTTCTCTGGATGCCAAGCAAAGTGTAGTGCTAGGTAATGATTTGGACTCTTCATGTTCCAATAGCTGCAATAGTGTCACAGTCCTACCACTACAAAAATAAGAATAAAGTGTATAAAACTTAGTCTGGCTATTTTGCTAAGGTTTTCAAGCTGAGATGAGCCGAATGGTGCAAATCAAAGTATGAATATTTAAACCAAAACTATTATTTAAACACCCTTTTAGGATACTATTATGGAGGTATTGAAATTATAGTTATAGCATTAGGTTTTTTTTTTAATTTCAGGTTGGAGATCGGTGTACAATCAGTGTATGAAGACATTGCTAGGGACACAAATAGAGGCCATACCGTCAAAGCTGTGTGCGAAAACTTCAATCTCGCTAAAGATGCTGGCTACAAGGTAAACTAAATTCACACTGAAACATTCTTGCTATTTGGTAACCACAACCTACAATGGTGCTGAAGATTTAACCTATTTTATTGATAGGTAACCAGCATAAGCTGATATGTCTATCTATATAGCAATAAAGAGTTAATCTTTCTATCTATTGTAAGTAGATTTTTACATTGGTTATAATAAAAGCGTTTGTTACATACCAATGGTGAAGACTAATACTTACCATGTATAAAAAAAGGTCTTAGGAAAACATATTTATAAGTTTATTTCGAGCGCCAGTCCTCCTTCGGTTAATAAAGAATTTGCTAACGGATAGATAAAAATTTGGAGAGCAATGTCTAACTTTTAATCGAGAGCCTTTGGGGGCTATATTATTCTATGTAGTAAAACCATATATTGTTTGAATAATATTTATTGTTTGATGTTAGTTGAAAAGCCTAAGGTGTGTTATCGCTTATGCTATAGTGAAGTTATTTAATATTTTACTTTTAAATGTCCATGAAGTTATATAAGAAAGTTTTTAAGGTAATTTGTAAGTAGTTTATGTCTAATTAGAAGTTAGTCGATTAATTCAAACCATTAATTCAAAGTATTAATTCAAGTTGCCATAGAAAATAATCTGATTCAATAGATTACAGAGTACATAATAAAGTTTTTTGCTTATCTGACTTTATCCCGGCTCAGTGATACAAGAAGGCGTCCTCCGGCATCATGGTCAGCGTGGGGCTTCAATATAGAATTCGGGGGTAGCGAATTGGGCCGTGGAATTGAGTCTTATTAGATTTTAAACCAAGTCTGAAAAATGCTTTCCAGGGAAATACAAATGAAGCATTTTCAGTTGTTATAAAAGTTGAGCTAATTTGGAATTTAAGCTTCTATATAAAATATATGGCCTTTTTTATATCAGGTCCATAGCTATAAGTAATTAAGTTCTATGTAGGAAATACAAATTTAGACTACATAAAAGAAAATAAAAGGATATTCGTCCTAAGCAGAGATTAGATCATGATTGACCCTAATCCACGCGTGCAGATATGAAATGCCTTTAGGTTTTGTTCTTCCGATTAAACGGAAAATCCAGACAAACCGGCAATCAGGAAAAAGAAACCCAGGATAAAGACGCCCATTAGGCTGTGAACAAATGAATCACAGTTCGTCATTCCTTTCAAAAAGATTTAAAATCGCGTAGGCCATGCTACAATGACCACGTGGTAGTTTACAAAAAATGGTAACTCACCGTTTCCTGGTAAGACAAATACGGGATTCGTATTAGCACAAAAGCATTTTAAGTTCTCTCCTCCCCTCAAGAAATGTTTCCACTTTAGGAACTTGTTATTTATAAAGAATTATCCCATTTTTTCAAGGGATTGGGACTCTTTCGTCCGATTAATAAAATTTTACATCAGCCTTCAACAAAAATGAACTAATGAATTGCCACCGGCCGCCAGCGCGGCCGGCGGGAAAAGAAGACAACTCGTCCAAACTTCCCACCATAGACTAAACCAACTTGACAGCAACAGTTTCGATCTTTATTTTTTTTATTTTCATTTTGAACTGTCAAAGTCACCCGTCATATCGTAATTCCGAAACATTATAAATGTGTATCCGAATCGGAGTTCTAAGATATTTTGACAATAGAATCGGAAAAAATGCATAGGTGACGATATTATGTCACAATACATACTTTCCCAAAAAAAAATAAAAGAATTAAACTTTCTTTTATTTTTGAGACTAACCCAAAAATCATCAAACAACAAAATAAAAGGAGATAAATGTATCTATCTAAACTAGAAGTAAGACAAATATCAAATGCCTTTAGAATGAAAAGTTGTTTTTAAAGAAAAATATAATAAATCCATTACAATTTTGTAAGTCAAAAACAATTAGGACTAAACAAAATTGCCTAAAAGAATTTTACTATTATAAGAAATTAAAAATTACCAAGTCAATAGAACAGTTAAGCAGAAATAAGGCCGCTGTCTAATCGACTTCCATCACCAATAAATACAAAATAACAACTCCGTCTCTTAGATCAGCTAGGCAACCATGGCCGCTGTCTTCTTGACCTTTTAACATCAAAAATTTATAAAAGAAACACCGTCATCAGATCAGTTAAGCTCCCTGGCCACTGTCTACTCAACTACCACTTCAATAAACGCAATTTTACAAAAGAAAACGCCGTCAATAGACCAGTTAAGCACCATGGCCACTGTCTCTTTGACATCAAACACCCACACTCTAAAGTTTATAAGAAAACTCCACTTTTAGAACAGTTAAGCAACCTTGGCCACCGTCTATTAAAGAATAATATTAACAAGCTTATTTAAAAGCTCATTCTAATGAATTTCAATTCAGCACCAATATACTGAGTTGAACATGTAGATAAGATCTCTAAAAGACATCTATTTCAATTTCAGAAATTGAGAACAATTCCCACTGAAAGTGAAGGAAGCACAATATGTAGTGACCGGTACACCTCTAACTCCGATTTTCCGTTCACTATCATATGCCCAAAAATATGTTTGCTATAAAGAGCAAAACCAAAAATTGTTTTTGTGACCGAGGCAACACCAATCGATTTTTCGATGCACAAAGAACAAGCATATCTGCAAAGGCAAATACAAAAATTATGTAGTGACCGGCGCATCCCTATCTCCGATTTCCCGTTCACTAACACAATATCAAAAAATGGTGAGCAAAGTTTCGAACAAACGCGTTGAGCAAGACTACAAACAAACGTGTTAAGCAAAGCTATAAACAAACGCGTTGAGCAAGACTACAAACAAACGTGTCGAACAGAGCTACAAAAAAATTTCCTTTCAAATCAAAAAGTTGAAGAGGAACAAAAAATTTTCAATCGAAGAATACACCAATAATAGTATTCTTCCAACTTGAAAAGTCCAATAGCAAGCAATAGTGGTCGCAAAACACCACTAGTTTGCCAAAAATGTGTGACTAGAACAATGGTCAAAGTCAACAAAATCCACAAGTGTCGGGTCCAACCAACGCTTGGTAAAATGTCCCTTTAAACCATTGTAAAAGCAGAGTAAAGTCCATGAAGTAAATCCGGTGAAATGTCAAATCCGTATTTTAAATACTAGACTAAATCTACTTACAAGTACATATGACTCAAATGGTCTTATAAAATTAAGGATCTAAAAATTAGAGTTACCTATAAGTACATAACTACTAAAAGCTATAGTGTTCTAAATATCAAAAGTCTATTTGTCAAATATTCACAAATAGCGATGACAAACACTACTATTAAGGAATGAAAATAAGTTCCTTATAAAAAGTTAAGTTTAGAAACTTTTAACTCAAATAAAAAGTTAAAGTTAAGGCTTCTAACTTTAAATGTACAAAATATACAAGAGACCATAAGATATTGCTGATAATGCAAAGATCTCCTAATATATTAACAAAATAAGATCTTTTGAAGTAAGGTAATTAGGTCATTGCGGAATGGCAATTAGTGTTTAACTAGAAATATTCAAATAAAAGTTTAATTTGTCAAAATTATTTTTAAACAAAATCCAAAATGTTATATTCACCTAAGGTAACATTTTTGAGTTTAAAAGAATGTATAGTATTAAATCTTTAATAGAATGTGTTGAGTTTCCTTTCAAAAATCATCTTCATTCAAAATCATCTTCATTCAACGCCTATTACTTACATACTTCATATCTCATTCATCGACATACACAGGCGACCCTAAACATAGTATCCAGAATAAACTAAACAAATTTTAAAGGTTATATAGAAAGTATGTAATTAGAATTTAAGAACAATTTTATAAAAGTGAAGTTAATATTTAATTATATCTTTTATATGATAACGTCCAGTTGTGGTTTTATTTATTTCTTTCAGAACATAGACATTAGGAGAAATTTTCTGAACAATTTCACACTTAATAAACTTAGGTGCTAATTTAGCTGAAAAATATGCAGGTGCACTAGATTGCACAAAGCTTCTACGCCAAACCACATCTCCCACCTCAAAAGTAATTGCTCGACGCCCTTTATTATAATAGGTAGCGTTTCGCTTATAAGCTTTCAAAAGACTAGCTTGAACTTTATTAAATATTTCACCAAGTGAATTTAATGTAATAGCAAAAGAATCACGAGTACCAAACTCGAGTTGATTTAAATTATCAAAAGAATTACTAATATGGTGCAATGAAGCATCAAATATAAGTTCTCTTCCAAACATCAGGAAATTAGGGGTAAATTCTGTCACCAGACTAATACTGTTATTCAAAGCTAACTGAACATTGGGTAAAAATTTAGACCACGTTCTATGATCGCTTTTAACAAAACATGAAATGCATGTTTCTATTGTCTTATTATACCTTTCTATTGGGTTATTTTGAGGTGTATAAAGACAGTTATAAAATATCTTTGTAATATTAAAGCTTTTCAAAAAGTCTACAAACATTTTGGAAATAAATTGGCTACCATTATCTGCCACCAAAATCTTAGGTACTCCAAATTTTAGGAAAATCTCCTTCTCAAAGAGTTTACTGATAACACGAGAAGTTGCGTTTATCATAGGAAAAATCCAACAATATTTAGTAAAAATATCTACAACGCTTAAAATATATCGGTGTCCAGAATATGACTTGGGCAAAATTCCAATTATATCGACAGAAAGCATTTGCATTGGTCTATCTACAATTTTAGGATTAACCATCTTACCACAGGGAGCTAAAGTTGAATGTTTATAAGCTTTACATATATCACAGGAAGAAATGTATTTCTGTATGTCTCCAAACATTCCTTTCCAAAAATAATGTTGTTTTAATTTTCCTAAAGTTTTATGAATTCCAAGGTGACTTGAATTAACATCATCATGATTTGAACGAATAGTATCCATTATATGTTCTTTGGGAATTACTATTTTCCAATTCAAGCGACTATCAACATCAAATTTATTTTTACAAAATCTATACAAAGTATTATCTTCAACTCTATAATTTCTCATTTTAGTTGGAAATTTCTGACAATTAACAAAGATTTTTCTATACCAAGGGTCCTCTATTTCATCATCAGGATTAATAATATCAACTGGGGAAACAAATATTGAATCTATCTGAATTCTAGACAATGCATCAGGAACTTTATGCAAAGAACCTTTTTTATGTAAAATATCAAAAGTAAACTGAGATATTCTAGCAGCCCAACGTGCTAATCGTCCACTAGGATTATTAAGTTTCATAAGCCATTTTAAACTAGCATGATCAGTTACAACGGTAAATTTCATTCCTTCGACATAAGGTCTAAAATGTTCAATTGAATCCAAAACTGCCAAAAGTTCACGTTCTGTAGTGCTATAGTTACGTTCACATTTGTTAAGAGACCGAGAATAATAAGCAATAGGGTGTTGATTATCATCATCATCCGCCTGACTTAATACACTTCCAATCCCAACGCCACTAGCGTCACAATCTAAGTAATAAGGTTTTTGAAAATTAGGGCACTGTAAAACAGGGGAAAATATTAATGCTTTCTTTAAGCTTTTAAAAGCTTCTTCAGCTTCATCATTCCAAACAAAGTTATTTTTACACTTTTTACTACCTGAAGTTAATTTAGTTAAAGGTGAGGCAATATTAGCAAATTTATCAATGAATCTACGATAATATGAGCACAATCCAAGGAAACTTCTAAGTTGTTTTATAGTTTCAGGACGAGGAAAACTTTCAATAGCAAGTAATTTAGAAGGATCAGTATGTAATCCTTGATTATCTACAACATATCCAAGATATTTAAGTTTTTCCTTACAGAATTCACACTTTTTTAAGTTTACAGTCAAACCAGCATCTTTAAGTATTTTGTGTATCCTACGCAAATGTTCAATATGGTCTGTAAATTGGGAATCTATCAGGATTATATCATCCAAATAACAGTACAAATAGCTATCAAATTCAGGACCGAATAGTTTATCTACAAGTCTTTGGAGTTCAGCAGGTGCATTTGTCAAACCAAATGGCATTCTGACAAATTCAAATAGTCCTTTTCCAGGTACTACAAATGCTGTCTTCTCACGAGAAGATTTATCTAACTTTATTTGCAAGAAAGCTTTAGAAAGATCGATAGTCGATATGTATTTACATCCTCGAAGGCTATCTAGTATCCTAGAAGGGTATGGTAAAGGGTAAGAATCTTTAACAGTAATAGAATTTAAACGTCTAGAGTCTAAACATAGTCTAGTTCCGCCATCCTTCTTTTCAACAGCCAAGACGGGAGAACACCAAGGAGATTTAGAAGATTGAATAATTTCTTCTTTTAGTAAAACTTTCACTTCATCATAAAGTTCTTTTTGTTTAGCAGGACTCAAAGGCCAATATCTACTTTTAAATGGTTCACCATTAGTACAAATTTTATGTTCTACTAAGGTTGTTAGCCCTAAACCTTTTTTCTCATAAGAAATATCTTCAAACAAAGCTATAGTTTCATCTAACTGAAATTTCTCAGAAGGAGTAAGATTAACTGCAGAAGTTACAGCACAGACTTGAGGTTTATCATGACGTACATACTCAATATTCCTCCATAAGTCTTTAGCTAAATCAAATTTTAACCAAAAGTCAAATCCTAGAATAAATGGTAAGTCAAAAGATGGTATTATTAAAAATTTAACAAGTTTACAAACATTGTCTATAACAACGGGCAAATTCATAGTTCCTATAACTTTACGAGCTGAACCATCAGCGGTAAATGCTGAACTATCGTTAGGGAAAATGGTATAGCCTAAACGAGAAAATTTAATATGTTGGCCTGCGCCAAGAACACATGAACTGGATCCGCTATCCAAAAGTCCACTAAATTTTTCATTATCAATAGAAAATTTTAAAAAGGGTCTAGTGTCTTTCTTATTGACTACTAACACAGGGGCAATTCGATAATTGGAAAAGAAAGCTTTCAAATATTTAAGCCATTCTGAAAATTCTTGTTTACAAGTTTGGTTATTTGGTTTTAAATTATTATTGAATTTACAAGTTTTATCTGTTCTATATTTATCATCTACTATCTTCATCGGGTTCTTACGAATTTCTTCAAAAACTCGAGCCCGATGCTCAACTAGTTTTTTGAATTATTCAAAGAGGTTTTATATGAATGACAATCGTCACAAGTTTTTGTAGTTACGCCCAACTTATGGCATTTAAAACATATGGGACCAGGTATGGTCTTACAATTTCTATATGTATGCTCTGTCGATTGACATTTTAAGCAAAGCATTCTTTTAGGTTTAATATCCACAGCATTAAAGTAAAATTTATCTTTACTGACTTTATTTCTCTGAATCAAAGCTTCTACTTCTTTAGCTTTATACATAAGTGTATCAAGATTTTCTATGCGGTGTCCGATTATAAAAGGTTGGTAAACAGGTAACATATGATGTTTTACTAGAGTAATCAAAGCAATCTCTGAAAGAGGGTTACACAAACGACGGGACATATCCATCACATCAGTAATAAAATCAGGAAGTGACTCCTTATTCTTCTGATAACGGGAAGTTAATTCTTGGTTCAGATGGTAATCATAATCTGAAGAATCGAAACGCTTCAACAAAGCAAGCTTAAGAGAAGACCATGAAATAACTTGTGGCCTAACACCTCTATACCACTTAGTAGCGACTCCTGTAAGCAAGTCCATAAAACAGCTAACCAAAACATGTTCATCAAAATTCCTAAACAAGAAATATTCCTCTACTCGAGTAATAAATTCTCGAACACATATAGTTCCATCAAAAAGTATTCCACTCCTCTTCAAATCTGGAAGTTTAGTGGTTGAAGGTAAATGTTTCATTAATTGAGTATTCACAGAAGGTAATGTCTGTGTATGTGTACTGTTGTAAGGTACTTGGTCTGGTAAAAATGCATGTAAGTTTTCATCCAATGGATTCTGAGCAGAAACGACTGTTTCCTCAACACGCTGCAATACCGATGGACTGGCAATAACATGAGGAGAAACTTCTCCATCACAAGGTGGAAACTGTACACTCTTGTCCATTATGACACAAACTCCAACAAACAATATTCAAAAACAATCCAAAACTCACCTCAGAAAATAGTTGAAAGTCAATAACAAAATTGTCATCCAAAAATCTATCCACAGGAACAAGTGAAACCGAGTGAAACCCTAGTATTTCAAATTATCTTCAACTGGTTATAAGGTTAATGTAATTTAAAGTTTCAAAATTATTTAAAGTTCAAAAGTTTTGTCAGATTGTAAGCAACTTTAAGTTAAAATAGGTAGATTAATTTTTATGCAACTTGATTTACAATAATATCTAACAATAGATTTATATTTTTAATTATAACAGCATGTCAAGCAAAGTAGCTTATAATATTATCATAAATTGGTAAGTAAACAAAGTATGTAACAATAAACAATGTATGTTTTCAAAATGTAAACTAAGTATTATTACTTTCAGTAAATGTTCAAATATGCAATCGCAGAAAATTACAGCAAGATGCTTTTCAATAATGAAATTATTTTATCAATGTATGTAATGTTTAGAACTTTTTCTTATCAAGTCAAATTTTAACACCTTTAAAATTCATCGTTGGTTTACAGTATGGCAAATATTGTCACAAGCTATGAGCTAACTTCTCTTCTACAATATAAGTTTATCAAAACAACTTAATATTGTATCTATAAAGCTTTTACAAAGTACATGCAATAAATGCTATAAAAACAGTATCTGATAACAGCAGACCTATTTTATCCTTCAGTTTGGTGAAAATAACAAAGTACATAGAATGTTATGACATAAATATGTGTTCCTAAAATGTTGGAAAAAGCACACAATAATGTAACATCAGAATGTACATATTAAAAATACAATACAATAGAATATGAAAGCAACTTGAATTAATTATGTTTATAAGCGATAACAAGCCTTTTTCAAAAGTCCCTAATCGCAAGCGCCAATTGTAAGTTGTAATTACAATGGTTATAAATAAAGTGTTTGTAAAATATATGTCCCTTTACTAAGGCGCCAATTGTAAGTAGATTTTTACATTGGTTATAATAAAAGCGTTTGTTACATACCAATGGTGAAGACTAATACTTACCATGTATAAAAAAAGGTCTTAGGAAAACATATTTATAAGTTTATTTCGAGCGCCAGTCCTCCTTCGGTTAATAAAGAATTTGCTAACGGATAGATAAAAATTTGGAGAGCAATGTCTAACTTTTAATCGAGAGCCTTTGGGGGCTATATTATTCTATGTAGTAAAACCATATATTGTTTGAATAATATTTATTGTTTGATGTTAGTTGAAAAGCCTAAGGTGTGTTATCGCTTATGCTATAGTGAAGTTATTTAATATTTTACTTTTAAATGTCCATGAAGTTATATAAGAAAGTTTTTAAGGTAATTTGTAAGTAGTTTATGTCTAATTAGAAGTTAGTCGATTAATTCAAACCATTAATTCAAAGTATTAATTCAAGTTGCCATAGAAAATAATCTGATTCAATAGATTACAGAGTACATAATAAAGTTTTTTGCTTATCTGACTTTATCCCGGCTCAGTGATACAAGAAGGCGTCCTCCGGCATCATGGTCAGCGTGGGGCTTCAATATAGAATTCGGGGGTAGCGAATTGGGCCGTGGAATTGAGTCTTATTAGATTTTAAACCAAGTCTGAAAAATGCTTTCCAGGGAAATACAAATGAAGCATTTTCAGTTGTTATAAAAGTTGAGCTAATTTGGAATTTAAGCTTCTATATAAAATATATGGCCTTTTTTATATCAGGTCCATAGCTATAAGTAATTAAGTTCTATGTAGGAAATACAAATTTAGACTACATAAAAGAAAATAAAAGGATATTCGTCCTAAGCAGAGATTAGATCATGATTGACCCTAATCCACGCGTGCAGATGTGAAATGCCTTTAGGTTTTGTTCTTCCGATTAAACGGAAAATCCAGACAAACCGGCAATCAGGAAAAAGAAACCCAGGATAAAGACGCCCATTAGGCTGTGAACAAATGAATCACAGTTCGTCATTCCTTTCAAAAAGATTTAAAATCGCGTAGGCCATGCTACAATGACCACGTGGTAGTTTACAAAAAATGGTAACTCACCGTTTCCTGGTAAGACAAATACGGGATTCGTATTAGCACAAAAGCATTTTAAGTTCTCTCCTCCCCTCAAGAAATGTTTCCACTTTAGGAACTTGTTATTTATAAAGAATTATCCCATTTTTTCAAGGGATTGGGACTCTTTCGTCCGATTAATAAAATTTTACATCAGCCTTCAACAAAAATGAACTAATGAATTGCCACCGGCCGCCAGCGCGGCCGGCGGGAAAAGAAGACAACTCGTCCAAACTTCCCACCATAGACTAAACCAACTTGACAGCAACAGTTTCGATCTTTATTTTTTTTATTTTCATTTTGAACTGTCAAAGTCACCCGTCATATCGTAATTCCGAAACATTATAAATGTGTATCCGAATCGGAGTTCTAAGATATTTTGACAATAGAATCGGAAAAAATGCATAGGTGACGATATTATGTCACACTATATATATTATATATGTGATGGTATGATAGTGTTGAAAATTGTTAGTAAATTGTAATTTTTTCAATATTTTTTTTTTTGTACCATACCTATGTCCTAGGTACCTAATTTGTTTTAAAAGGGTTTGCTGAAATAACAGTATATTGTAATGGGATAAGACATCAATTGTCTGGAGATCTTTACTTGTGTTTTACATCACATTTAATGTCAATTTCAGATTGTGGCCCACATGATGCCAGATCTACCGAATGTAGACTTTGAGCGTGACGTAGAACAATTCAAGGAATTCTTTGAGAACCCTGCATTCAGGGCCGATGGCCTGAAGATATACCCGACTCTGGTGATCCGTGGAACTGGACTCTATGAGCTTTGGAAGACTGGCCGCTATAAGAGCTACCCTCCATCTACATTGGTGGATCTGATTGCTAAGATACTGGCTTTGGTGCCACCATGGACTAGGGTGTACAGGTTAGTCTATGCTAAAAGTATTTCTTTAGAGGATCAGGAGTCTAGATCTAGACAGCCGCACTGTATCATTTGACTTTACACCTTATTTTCACATTTATACAAACTACTTTAGTATGAAGAACCAAACAGACCAGCGCAGCATGGTGGCCGGGCGCCGGTTGGTGTTTTACTGGCTTATCTAGTTGTAATGGGCTAACAGCTATTTTGTTAGTTGGAAAATATTCATATTACTGGCTGTTGTGGTGTGTTGCTTCCCTATTCTTCTTTGTGTCGATGATGTTCCCTTACTATAGATAGTAAGAACTACTTTAACTATACCTACTATCACATTTTATTTGCTATATTTTTTGTTTGTTTGAAGAAGAAGAAGGGAACTTTAAACTGTAATAAACCTATTAACGGGTAACTCACATGTAATATGGTCGGTCAATCCGACTCGAATTTCGGCCGCGTCCGGCGCCCTGTTTCAAGGAGAGTGCACGCGCGCGATTGCTGCCCGTTTGGCACTGCGGGCTGCGGCCGAAACTCGAGTCGGATTGACCGACCATATTACACGTTACCCGTTTTCCAAGTAAATATGTGTAACAACCACGTTAATTTTATTACTATAATAAACATTTCAGAGTCCAGCGCGACATTCCGATGCCGCTGGTGTCTTCAGGAGTGGAGCATGGAAACCTCCGCGAGTTGGCGCTCTCCCGCATGGCCGACCTCGGCACCGACTGCCGCGACGTGCGGACCAGGGAGGTGGGCATACAGGAGATACACAACAAAGTGAAACCGTATGAGGTGAGTTGAAAATATATCACAAATGGAAACAAAAAAAAAATTGTTCACGGATAACTTCTGAAAGTTGAATTAGTTAAAGGCTAATAATAATCATCTCAATTACGACATAATTAAACTAATCATTTCTAATTTTTGTTATCATTTCGTTAGTTGATATTCCTCATTTCATTTTTGATATCCATGTTGGAGCTGTGGAAAAAAATGTAATCCGCTATTTTGTGGCGGCGGCCATCTTGGATTGAGTTTCATTAAAAATAGCTAAGAGGTGTCCTGGCTAATTCTCCTTACATAAATCTTGATGCACACAAACACACCATGACACGTGCACACACAGAGACATGTCAAATTTAGGACCCCGTCATATTAGCGTCGCGTCGGGGATTAAAAATTAAATAAGATCCCATAGTTTCTTTAAAACTGATGCATAGTAGCTGTGCTCGAGGGCCCCTACTATCTATCTGACGATAGTGATTCTATACTTAAAAAAATAATTGGCAGTCATAAAAACTGCCGATAGAAGTGAAAACTTATAACTTAGAATTTGATAGCTTACTTTGGAAACTACGCCGGTGAAACGGGAGGGCGTGGCCATGAGCAATGCTACCTAGAAACGCTGACGCTTATCTAGATAAGCGTCAAAAGAAATTTTCACTTCAATAAGAGTGATCCCATAGTTTTTGAAAGCTTTTATTTTTTTAGCATGCTTCTAGGTAGTAAACTACCGATCTGACGATAGTGATTCTATACTTAAAAAAATAATTGGCAGTCATAAAAACTGCCGATAGAAGTGAAAACTTATAACTTAGAATTTGATAGCTTACTTTGGAAACTACGCCGGTAAAACGGGAGGGCGTGGCCATGAGCAATGCTACCTAGAAACGCTGACAAGAAAAGAAATTTTCACTTCAATAAGAGTGATCCCATAGTTTTTGAAAGCTTTTATTTTTTTAGCATGCTTCTAGGTAGTAAACTACCTATCTGACGATAGTGATTCTATAGTAAAACAATTTGTTCAGGTGGAATTAGTCCGTCGAGACTACATGGCCAACGGCGGCTGGGAGACGTTCCTCGCGTACGAGGACCCTCACCAGGACATCCTGGTGGGACTGCTGCGGCTGAGGAAGTGCGCCGCCGACACGTACCGCCCCGAGCTCAAGCCGGGCGCCGGCGCCGACTTCACGCAGTGCAGCATCGTCAGGGAACTGCACGTCTATGGATCTGTTGTGCCGGTGAGTTTACTTAAAGCTGTACCCTGAGTCTCCTTAAGTTAGTCTGTCGAAATAGCATGGCCAACGGTGGTGAGTGACAGTCATTCGTCTATGGATCTGTTGTACCGGTGAGTCTCTTTGAAGCTGTACCCTGGTCAAATAACCTTTATCATTTAGCGACGCCTACCTCGCCGAGCTGAAGCCGGAGTAATCAAGTATCAAGTGGGCTTCAAGTAATCTAGCATAGTGAGAGAATTGCATGTGGATGTGTTATGCAAGTGAGTTTTATAGCTATACTCTGAGTCTCCTTAAGTTAGTCCATCGAAATAACACGGTCAACGGTGGGTGGGAGATGTTCCTCGTATGTGAAGACCATTCGTCTATGGATCTGTGGTGTCGGTGAGTCTCCTTAAGTTAGTCCTTCGAGACTAGATGGCCAACGGTGAGGTGATATGAGGACCATTCGTCTATGGGTATGTTATGCTCCTTACGTTAGCTGGGAGACGTTTCTCGCACATGAATACCATTTGTCTATTCAAGCAGTGCAGCATCGTGACAGAACTGCATGTCCATGGGTCTGTTATGCCGGTGAGTTTCGTTAAAGCTGTTAGCTGAGGATATAACCTTGGACGTTTCTTCCCTCTTCGCCAGCGCTACAGAGAAACTGTTGCAAATACGCTCAGATCTTACTAATGATATAAACTAGCAGCCTTGGCATCTACATGCGTGAAGAATAAATTACCGTAGTCAACAATTTTCGCCTCGCGAAGAAGTTAATGAGTTCAAAATGCACATTTTGGAGATACTATCAGTTTGGTAAAAGTGCTATGAAAATTGGTTTCAACATATGCAAATCACACATCGATCATCATCCTACTAATATTATAAATGTCAATGTATGGATGTTTGTTGCTCAATCACGTCTTAACGTATGAACGGATCGGGCTGAAATTTGGAACACTTATAGATTATAGTCTGGAAGAACACATAGGCTACTTTTATCCCGGTAAAACTACGGGAACGGGAACTACGCCGGTAACACCGCGGGGCGCTGCTAGTGGCGAATATTTTGAAAAGCTATTATAATCACATATAATGATAGACGTTTGGTTCTGTTTGTTATTCCGGATTATTGACCGACATCAAAAAAGAAGAAGGTTCTCAATTCGGTTGTATGCTTTTTTTGTATGTATGTCACGGTATTGCTCCGCTAATTGTGAATCGATTTTGAGGCTTCTATTTTTTTGTTTGGTAGATTATACTTCAGAGGTTTTTGAAATATGAACACAAAACTAAAATGTACTTTCATTTATCTAGACGACTTAGTGATAGCTTCTTGTGAAATTTAGTCGAGTGTCTGAATTTAAATTTAAATTGAAGTTGTTTTTGTATTTTCGATGAAATTAAATTATCAAATAGAAGCTCTCATACTTAGAGTATGAATGGCTCTTGCCGAAATGCACATGGTCATGCACATTGTCAAAACAACAGTCCTGTCTTTTAAAAATGGTTTATAGAGAGAGAGCAATCAATATCAATGTCACGGGCGTTTGGGGGCGTCCATAAATTACGTGAGGTGTTTAAGAGGGGGAGGGGGTCGAGTCAAATCTCATCTAATCTTACGTTGGAGAGAGGGGGGGTCTCGGCAAATATCACACAATTTATTTTCCTCGAACCAAAAAAAAAAAACTATTTTGGTCCATTTAATCCAGATTGTACATGCTTAAACGTAATCGTAATACGAACGCCCCTCGGGCTGAATCGACGCCGTCGGCGTCGCGACGTCACACAAAAAAAAATCACTACCTACTCAACAACGAAACCATATTTTATGTGAATGTACCAGTTGATATATCTCCTATATCTCAGGCATCAAAATAAACTAATTATTATTGAGTATTTTTATTTGTTTCATATGTTCAGACTTTGAAACCCATTTCGTGGGTCGAGAAACAAAAAAATAAATGAATACTCAAATAGAACACAAAAAAAACAATCTAACCTGTTTACGTAAGAAACCCACATCTTGAAAAATCTCACGTGAGATCGGGGGATGGGGGAGGGGGTTGAATAAAATCTCACGTCATTTCACCAACAGAAAATTAAAAAAAGACCTCACGTAATTTGTGGACGCCCCCTTTAAGTTCGACGGGGGAAGAGCGGAACCCATTACCGACTATGAGCATTCACGTTCATACAAACTTTATCATATGTCTTATGATATTTTCCTTATTTCGCAGGTAAACGCCCGAGACCCGACAAAATTCCAACATCAAGGGTTCGGTATGCTCCTCATGGAAGAAGCTGAGCGTGTAGCGAGAGAGGAACACTTCTCCGACAAGATGGCCGTCATCTCGGGAGTGGGCACCAGGAATTATTACGCCAAGATCGGATACAAACTCGAAGGACCGTATATGACCAAGCTGCTGAATTAATGCCAGACCGTCCAATGTTTACGGAATCGGATGTTGTGTACGACCTAACAGAAGTTTTGTATGGTATTGCAGGTGTAGTGTATGGTATTGCAGAAGTTGTGTATGATGTTGCAGAAGTTGTATGACCTTGTAAAAGTTGGGAATCACATTGGATAATCGTTGTGTATGGCTTTGGGGAAATTGTGTGTCATCTTGTAGAAGTTGTGAATGAGCTTGTTGAAGTTGTGTATGACTTTGCAGAAGTCGAATATGTTATTCCAGAAATAGTGTGTAATCTGGATAAAGTCGTGAAACACCTTGCACTAGTCTTGTACAAACTAACAGAAGTCGTATAGGGTCTTGTTAAAGTTATGTATCACCTTGCAGAAGTGGTGTAGGACCTCGCAAAAGTTGTAAAACACCTTGTAAAAGTTGTGTATGACTAACATAAATTGTGTAAGATTTTGCAGAAGTTATGTATAACTTTTCAGAAGTTGTGAATGACATTGTAAAAGTCGTGGAATACCTTGCAGAAGTCGTGTATGATCTAACATAAATTGTGTAGGGTCTTGCAATTGTTGTGACAAACATCTTGTGGAAGTTGTAAGTTACCTTTTCAGATAAGTCTGACTGAAGTCACAGAAAACAACATTAGTAGGAGCATGCATAGTAAACCAACACGAGGACAGATCGTTTAAACTCTATATAACATAATTTATATAATATTAATCATCCATGCGTAAATTGTATTTAATCGACTTTAAAAATCTATTCTTCAAAAGTAAGCAACAGAGAGTGGCACAATAACACAGTAAAGGGGTTTATGCCAACATCGTAAGCGTTACGTGGCCAATACTTTCTCACTACACATTCGTACTTGGGTCATTGTAATGGCGTATTATGTTAATGTAGGTTGAATTTCACGTAATGCGATGATGTTTTAATTAATTAAACTAGTTTTCATTTATCAATTGTGTGATCGGCTCAAAATAACCTACAGGGTCGCTCATAACGCCTGTATTTGGAAAATTGTCGTGTTATACTAATTATTCACAACGGCTTGTAATGTGAACAACTGGAACATAAGAGTATATATATAATACTACTCTATGGACTGGAGTAACGAAAACAAAATAATAAATGACTATAAAGATTTTCCTTCGATCAAAAAAATACTATTCTACGTTAATAAAAGTATTTCGCTTATTCTGGTTGTACACAGAAGAGAACAGAGGAAGATTTAATTGAATTTGTTGGTACATCATCAGCCTGTATTCGTCCACTGCTGGCCATTGGCCTCTCCCATAATACGCCACTCAGCCCGATCCCTCGGTCTTTCGATCCCGAGGCTGGTAGTAACACAAAAAAGGAATATTTCATAGTCATAACCCCTTATAGAAAGAAATGTATGACCAAAGTTGCAATTATAGTGTATTGGTAAGGCTAAAGAAGAGTTATACCAAAATGCTCAAAGTTACGATGTTACGAATCTAGGAACGAGTTTAGAATGTTCTTAAGTAAGGGTATAAACCGAAGAGTTTGTATTTTGTCTACGTTGAAGACGGTTTTGGTACTAATGGCGGTCAGGGGCAGTACTGTGAGCTCTTTTTAACATAACAGTGCGTCTACGACGGTTGGGTGGATATAAGATTGGAAAAAGGGTATATTTCTCACAATTCATGAAACTATCGATGATTTGAAGATTTGAACGATTCCAATTCGATTAGGTTACAACCTAATTAAAGTGTCACCAACTTATCTGTAGAACGGCTAAAATTGGAACTACTGAACCCACAAAACACGGACACAGAAGTTTTGTGATTTCGTAATAGGTGGCAAAACTTTTCGATCGTGGCGCCATCGGTACATTCTACGTATAAGTTGGTTGCATAGTAACTATGCTTACTTACGTGTAGAACAGCAATATTGTATGTACCTAAGTATGCACCATTTGTTTGGAGCTACCGATAACCCACTATCCCGTGTGTAATACATCATTTCTTGCACCGTACCTTTGAACCGTATTCCTTGGAGATAAGGCTCAAAGTAGCACGAAAGATCGAACGTCAATTGTAAAGAAAAATCGTCGCTATAAGAGCTCACGGTACATGCCCAGATATGTAAGAGTTTATTGGCATACTTATTGTGAAGGCAGTATTACATCAAGGTCACTTAAATCGTATATACAAGTATCTATTTGTTTTTAGATGTGATATTGTAATTTATTCTCATGATTATGGCAACATTTCTTAAGCTACCTGCGATTGAGGAAAAAAAGTTGTTCAAAGATTGGCTGTTTTTTAGTTATTTTTCTTCGCATTTGAAAAAAAAATTAGTGTATTTTTAACGATGATATACAGAAAGCCTAAACACAGAATGATGGAGTTGGCTGACAAATTACTGTTCAGAGTGATTTTTTACGTTACATGCGAACATAAATAAATCCTCTTCTCTCTTGTATTCGTCTTGCGTGTTTACATAAGTACACACACACACACACATACACTCGCACGCACGCACGTACCTTCACATGCACACGTATACACCCTCTCACACATGACAGACTTTTTCCGTCATTCCAAAACAATGGGGCGTTTTCAAGATGCAAAAACACCTGTCAAAGACAGTTCCCAATTTCGCCATAGGTGGCGCCAATGCTTTATTTTGTTAGAGAAATTTTACAAAAACAAACAGTGGTGCCACACTTGTTCAGAAAAATTCCACAAAAATTTATAATTCAGCTTTGTACGCAGGTTTATTTACCATGCTTTTATATAAACCTACGTTATATTACTGACAAAGTGACCTGGGTGTAATGTAATAACCTGGCTATGTTCGATGTAATGTTAAAGTAAGCGTATTGAGGATAAATATGTTACGAGCTAAGTTAGTAAAGTTGTTGTTAGCTTCGGTGTTTAGTAAACTGTGTTGCTTCTTTTTAGCACAAAATATTACTTACTTACTGTATCTTTTAGATGCGAAAAACGAAAACACACATTGAAATAAACAGGAAAATATTTGGGCTGTAACGCGGTATGCATTATATTAAGTCCCACACGTTGATGTTGCGATTGGCGGCCATCTTAGTGACGTAATCGAACTATCTGTACCGTTTGCAAAGTCAGCCAGCACTTATGCGTACTGAGGACCTTATTACCTTCTTAGTTACCACGTATTTTTTTAGCTTTTTGTTTTCGTTATCCTTTTTTGTTTTTGTTGTTAAGTTTTGTTATTGTTATATATTATGTTTATCCTGTTAAAATGATTAAGAAAGTAATTAACAGCTGTGCACGTGCAATTATATGTATTTAAACTTTGACATTTTTTTTTAAAAGACTAAAGGAAAAAGGTTGAAAGACGAAGGTAGACAAAATGCTAAGTTATTGATTGAAAATATGAACCGTGCTTTAAAAATAAAATATCAATAACCCTAGCTTATTCACTTATTTTGTCATATATTTCATTGTTATCTGTCCTTTTTTTTACGGTGGATGACATCATGCAGCACTTGCTGACAAGGTTCCGTCGCAATATCAACGTGCGGGAGACTTATACCCGCGCTTTGAGCTGTTTTATATCCCAATGCGAGTTTTCGTTTTTAGTGTCTAATTTACAAGAATTAATTAAGATGAAGTCCATGTAGCGTGAAAGTTCTATTTTCTGATTCCATATGAAGTTTCTCCGTCTACTCATAAACGACTAAACTGTATCTATTGACAATATAAAACTGTCCTTTACCGTTCTACTGTTTTTTAAATAAAAAAAGATGAGCATTCTCCTGTAATGTGATTTAGCATAAAAGCAGCCCACTTTACTCTCCCACGGCTGGTGGGACACTGGGCCTTCTGTAAAAAAACAAGAGAGTGAAGACCATGACCCACCACGCTGGCGAAGTGCGCGTTAGCGGATAATGCAAGTCTTTGAAAGTGCCAACACTAAAGGCCGGGTCACACAGAGGCGATCCGATAGCGATAGCGATCCGAGACGGGATTTTTTGTAATGTTCGAATTTGTATGCAACCTGACACACAGCAAGCGGGCGCGATCCCATACTCGGTATCAGATCGCTATCGGATCGTCTCTGTGTGACCCGGCTTTTAGAGATGTTCAATCATTGCACTTCAAAATTTTGAACATTACAGGAGGAGGTTACGGGAGTGTTGTAGGGCCACATCACACTAGCTGCTTTTAGCGACGGCGATCGGCGACTTGAGTCACTTTTTAGAAGTTAACTACGGCGAATAAACTCCACTCCACACAGCACACTTCGAAATGCCAAACAATGTATTGGGTGGTTGAGTCGCTTTTCAAAAATAAGATACGGCGACTGAACGCTACAATACACATGGCGTCTGGCGAGCAGTTCAGTGTTACGCAAATTTTACTAACTCAGGACGGCACTGGAACTGGTATGGGCAGGCTTAATCTCGTTTTATAATGAAAATGGAATTAACATTTCAAAGAGTCGATCGAAGATCAGACCCATACCAATATCGGAACGGTCGCTAAAACGCGCGATTTCGATGCTGTGAGTCGCCAAAATGCGATGCAGCTTCGACGCAGTCGCAAAATCGTCGATAGTCGAAGCTAAAAGTACCTCCCGTGTCTGCTGTGGCCCTTAGAGATTTATTCCAAAGAACTGAGCTTTTGAAACTAGCTACGGTATACTATTTTTGAACTCTAATCTTGACTGTGAATAGTGATTTTATTCGATACTATCGATTTCAAAAGAATATATATTTTATGAAGTATATTTAATTTAGTTCTAATATTTTACAATGAAAGAAAAATATTTATATGCAGCCGTTTTCAGAGGATGAAAAAAAATTCAAATATTATGAAAGGTGGCCTGTCAGACTTTTTTTTTTCAGGGAAAATACACTACATATAAGTTCCTAACTACTACCAGCATCGCCAGGTCGAGGGTTACAAATTACTTATGTTCCGCACAAATTACATTCCTAAAACTCTAGTTTTATTTGGTGTGCTTAGATAATTTTTTGATCTTCACACGTAGGTGTATAACACGCTTAAGTCAATGAAACTATCTGTTGTTGTATTTAAAATGAAATACTGATGTAACGATGTAAGTAAACATTGGTAATGAGACAATAGCAAAGAGCTATGTACCTACTTAAAACCTATTACCGCCGTCTACTACGTTATTGGCAATATTTTTTCCTTCTGAGAACGGTTCTTTATTATTTTTCTTAGAAACATGTTGAAGGTTTACCTCTTCGAATCTTATTTTGTACCTATACTCTGTGTTTTGTATCTTATGTTTACTGCAACGGTCTGATTTGTAAATGTCTGATTGATTTGCTCAGTGTTGTTTTTTCGATGTGTAGATGAATATTACTCGATGTTATTCAATAATAAACTTTTCCTCTGATGTTTTAGTCCACTTAAACATCGATATAAACCATGAGATGTGCCCTCACAAACTTCAGGCGCACCGAATTATGTCATCGTTGTCGGTTGGTTGCAGGAAGCGGTGAATGCGGACGTATTTACCATCACTATTTGTTGTCAACAACCAAAATAAGTAGAACCACATCTTACCTCGCCGCTAGCGATCCTAGGGGTCCACTAGATTGGTGGTGTGTAAACCACTTAGGTATGCTAGATACACAGACGCAGTTTATTACCAATTTCAAGGTGCTCAGTGCACATCCATGGTTTATATCGATGCACTTATGTATATAAATAAGCTTATGTAACGTAAAATACATAAATGTAAGTTATAAATGGAATACTGTTTGTAAAGGGATTGATTTGCTATCGCACGCATACGCAAATTAGTTTCTACGTATACCCACGTCAGACTTCAGTTTTGACGTATAAGTACCTATATTTGTCAAAAGGTATTAGTTTGGGTGGAGTGGTCGCATGTGTGTGGGAAAGCCCACAGTAACTTAAAGAAGTTACTCATTCTTGAGAAAATAAGTCAATGTGATTTTCGCCTACGATCTGATTATCAATTTCGACGTGTTCACAAGTGCACCTGTCAAATATTTGTTTAGTTTTGAAATATGGATTCGTCAAAATGTTTCCGATTTGACACGTGAACGCGTCTGTCAGTTACTCTGGCTTCATGGAAATTACTGACACATGCACACGTCAGTGCATAATTCAGTTTCGATGGTCAACCGTCGCATTTTGCACATCCAGTCCAGGGTTATTGCTTAGTTTCTGTTAGCTACCTGTCAAATTTTGCATTGAATTCAAATTGTCATAGCAAAACATCTAATACAACATTACTCTATTTTGGAATACTGAGTCTGCGTGGGGTACAAATAAAATGGTTAAATGTACCTAAAGGATCAATTATTTATTGGGACAAAAGAAAAGTTATAGTAATTACAAAGCACTTTCGTCTTTTGAGGTTCTCATTTAGGTTACAGCAAGTATAAGTTATGGTAAAATGTTCTGGTGAACCGTATACGGTCGCAATGCTTGTCTATACATAAGACACAAAATAAATGTGCAATTCTTAGCGAAGTCGTAGTTTGATTATTAATTTATTTTCGTTTCAGATTAATGAATAAATGTTGTACAGATTTGTGGGTTAATAGAATTGCACTAAGATTTTTTATGCAATTTACCGATATACGGATAGTCTGTCTACTTACTGCTTACCTACCAATCTTTTGGCGAGTGCAAGATCCTACTTGACTGACTTACTAACTTACGAACATAGTTGATACATACTTAAAAGCATAATTTGTTTGTAGTAGACTGACGGGACGAGCATGACTTGTATCTAATCGTAATCAACACGACTGCCCATAAAAGCACAGTGCCACGCAGCTATTGGAACAAAAAGGGTTAAAATCGTTACCGAGCACTGCGGTCGTAACCCGGAAATATTTGATTATTTATCTCTCTTCCCTGTGATTTCTTTGGGAAGATTCAAACACTTTCACTTTCTGACATTTAAATCGGAATACATTGATGTTTGCACATTAATGGCGGTATAATAACTAGTAAAGGTGTGGTACTTCCCCCAGGCTTCCAACAAAGTAATGTTTACCTGTGGATCTCAGATAAATAAACAATTTAAAGTCAGTAGACTGTCGTTTCGGTCATGTGACGACAACAGCCTTTACTACGTCTTAATTATTTTTTTAATAATATGCACGTAGCATGTTTGCACAACATTCTATAGTAGACGCTGGAACCACGGATCTGATACGCTACGGCCATCCTAACGTACTTGCTGTCCTCCTCAGGCCCGACCCGCCCATGTCCATCAACCCGACGGAGGTCTACCACAAGCATGTGGGGATGCTCCCCAACTATGCGGGTCACGTCCCCGGCTGCATGTTCCGGTAACTGGCTTTTTATTTATACAGCCACAAATATTATCAAAAAATGTACATTTTGTTTATTTGCCGCTCTTCGGTCTCCGGGGTCAGTGACTTGTCATTTCGATAACCGCCGAGGCATGTTTGGCTAGTGTAAATTTTTGTAAGCGTCTGTTTTTGCGACTTCAGAGATGACGTAAAATAATCAAGTTTTTTAAGTGAAAACTTCTTTTCAAGACAGATCTTGCGTGGGTTGTGAATTGAATTCTAGCGCCACGCACGGGAATGACAAGAAATCTTCGGGTAAACTCGGGACCATGATTGACCATGGTCATTTCAAATGCCCATGCTCATGGCCACGCCTTCCGGTTTCACCCGCGTAGTTTCCCAAGTAAGCTATCAGATTCTGAGTTATAAGTTTTTACTTATATCGGCAGTTCCTATGACTGCCATTTTTTTTTAATTATGTGTTTGTCATATATTATAACGCGGTTAGGTACTTCCTTCCAAACGCAGTCCTTTTGCTACGGGCATGTCTATTTAGGCAGCGATTTCTGCTTATAGGTATAAGGTCTATTCATCTAAACATGCACTTCCACGCGTTGTACCTCTCGTGAAGGTACGATTCGCACTGAATTATTATTTTTATCTTACTTATTATGAGCCCGATAAGTTGCAGTATTGGGAAAATGCCTTCCTACTCTCGTTTCTCTTGTATCTATCGCCTATTACCAGGCCAGTTCGTCTGATTGTGGTCTAGGTTGTCCTGTACTCAGTCTTTAGGCCTGCTCAAACGTCTCACTGAACTCATCTAAAAAAATAGGATGAAATCTGTACCATACAGCTTTAAACGAAAAACAGCCGACATTACCAGTCCATTATAGATTCCCATTGCTAGGAAGGACTCTGGGCCCAGCATGCCCCAACATTATTTCGACGGCATGCGTCAACGCTAACCCGCACTGGGTGTAAGGGCGGATCCCCCTGGGGTGAGCCCAGAACTTAATAACCACCAATTACTTACAATAACGTATGCACGCACTTGTCGCACCGTCTTGTGACTAGATCACGACTAGTACGTGACCACCCCCAGGCGCCAAAGTTGGATCAGCCCCTGACAGGGCCAGCGTTGTGGATTATGGCGTTGACTATCTCCTTGTGAGTGAGGGTCCCGAGTCCCAAAAGTGGGTACATTTAGTGGGTTGCTTGTACAATAGTTTTTACGTGAAAGAGTAACAGAAATTGTATACTAAGTATTACTATTAATTTCTAGATTTGGGAAGACGTACGGAAATGATACGAGAGACGCGAAGCGCTGGCTTCGCGGAGACTTCACGTCGTGATTGTAATGAAACATGATGCTGGCTGTGAGATCTGACCAATAGTAAATCTACAGTGGTTCTCAATTAACTAAATTGTAGAGCGGTTTATTGAATAAAACAGTTATGAATCAGATTTATAATTACTTCTTAAGTATAACTCTTTAGTCAAATTCAACTCGTGCCTCTATGTTCTATGTGGATTGGCTCAACAATTGGGGTTGATGACTGGGTCAAAAATTTACCAGTTAATTATCAGGTAGGCAAACTAGCGACCCGCCCTGGCTTCGCACGGGTACAATACTGATACTAAATATACTTAAAAACGATTATTGTGGGTTATCCCTAAGAGATAGACATGTACCTTAATGAGCTTTTTTGTAGACCTTTTTAAGGTGTACAATACTGTAGTACATTATTTACATCTATCTCGTAGGGTTTAGCCAGCGTTTGCAATTTAAGCGCAAAAGTTGTGTTTATTTATGTCTATGTTTTAAAAATCTTTAAAATGATCAGTGTCTCTCAACTGTACTATGCATGTATTCTACATAAAAACCTTCCTTTGGAATCACTCTATCTATTAAAAAAACCGTATCAAAATCCGTTGCTTAGTTTTAAATATTTAAGCATACATAGGGATATAGGTACCTACAGCGAAAGCGATATATATAGTGTTTTATACTATGTAGTGTATAGTGAAGATGGGATACGTGCTTTTTGGTTTGTAATTTTTTTTAAACCGCAAGATATATATGTAAGTACAACGTACAACACAACATACACCATAAAACAACACAAAAATACCTGTGAAATAAATCGAATAGATTTATTTACTCTACTATTTACTTACTTATTTACTCATCTTATTGATATTATAAATTCGAAAGGTTGAATGTTTGTTCCTCAATCACGTCGGAACGGCTGAAGAGATCGCGTTGAAATTTGGAACACAGATTAGTCTGGAATGACATATAGGTAGACTTTTCGGTCGCGGCTAAGTAATGAGATCGGGAACTACGCGAGAAAAACCACGGTGCGCTGCTAGTCGCAATATTAAACTAATTTCGAAGGAAGATATCCAATAACTGATTGTTTTAGCAACCCTACCTACTTACCTAATCTGTACATATCAGAAGTAACTTTTAAAAAAACATGTCCCTTTTACGCCGGCTCCACACGTTGGCTCCAATATAGGCCCCAACGCTACTCGTCCAACGTGTGGATCTAGAAAATGGAATTGGTCCCAACGTTGGGGCGAGCGTTGGTAGTTGGCCGGCTCGTGTCGGTTTCATCAAAGGACACAAATATCTGTCCACACGTTGGCGCTTTGCTTAGTTCTCTCAGTTTGTTGTTAATGTTATTAGAATATTTAAAATGGAGTGTGTAACTAGATTTTTACTCACTGATTCCGTGTTTTATGATGTGTCGTCATCTTCTTTGACGTGGATTTTTATTTTTTCTCAGTAACAAATATAAATGTGCACTCAGTACTATAAAAGTGCTCAGAGCAGTTTAGATTTCTGTATCGGACATCTTCACATTGGCCCTGACGGGACACAACACACAACTAGTTTATTAGCCAACGTGTGTACGCCTCACCGAATTTGCAGTCCAACGTTGGTACGAGCGTTGGGTCCAACGTGTAGAGCCGGCCTAGATGTTTATTTTGCTTAACGCAGTTTGTTGTAGCGTTTTCACTTGGCCGCGTTAGATGGCGGTGGGATCGGATATAGGACGTGGCTGCATCGCGAAGGCGTTATCATTCAGGAGCGTAAGTAATGAAAATCTAAACAATTACAGAAGCACGTCCTTTTCTGAGGTTCAGTAATCATTGGATAAAAAAAATTTTGTCAACGCTAAACCGCTAATTTCATGCGCTTTAGTGTTCTAGTATTACTGTATCGTAGCGTCTTTCCATTCTATACAAGGCCAGCAGGTCTACTACGAAAACAAACTCCGAATGATCGGATCCGACCGACAGCTGAATCGGATCTGTAGCTTACCACGAAAAACATTCGGATCGATACATCTCGGTCGGAAGTTATAGACTTAGGTCGGATCGAACGAAACGGCCGATTCGATCAACCGACCGATTGTCTATCGAGGTAGGAAACTTCCATAAGTTCGGCCGATATATCTTTTATCGGACTTCGTAGTAGACCTGCAGAACGCAAGGGTATGAAACTAATCACGTATAGATTGGAAATACGTTTTTTACTAAGTTCTTCCAAATCATACAAGAGCTGCAGGTCTACTACGAAAACAAACTCCGAATGATCGCGTCCGATCGACAGCTGAATCGGATTATAGCCTACCACGAAAAACATTCGGATCGATACATTTCGGGTCGGAAGTTATAGACTTAGGTCGGATCGAACGAAACGGCCGATCTGATCAACCGACCGATTGTCTTTCGTGGTCGGAAACTTCATAAGTTCGGCCGATATATCGTTTATCGGACTTCGTAGTAGACCTGCAGTACGCAAATACTCGCGTATACTTTGTAGTAACGTAGGAGTGTTGTGTTGTTCCAAAATATACAGCGCCAGTAGTACACATGCGGACTAATCGTGTAGGTATGTTTTGGAATAAGCGCGCGAAACTCTAACATTACAATTTGTACGTTAGCAGTTGCATTTTTTTTTATATAAAGTGTGACTAGACGAGCAGGACATTTGCCTGATGGTAAGCAAAATACCTGCCACATAACAGCACAGTTATTGGAACATGAAGAGTCCAAAAATATTACCTAGCACTGCACTGCGCTCGTCACCCAGATATTTAAGATGTTATATCATGATAACATGCTCGCCATTTTAATTTATTGAACTCTCTTGATTGATTTATTGTAGATGTTGGTTTCCCAGATCCGACTCGGAGCACCCCGACTCCACCTAGTCTTGTCGCTACTAATATAAAAAATGCGGAAGCCAGAAGCTCAAGGGAGGTCCTGAGTGGAGGCTGCGTTCTGGCGTTGTTTAAAATGCAAAGACGCTGTATCGTATCTACTCGCACCTACAATGCTAACAGCATTACCCGCGGATTTCCAGAAGTCAGAACTCTTTATTTATCCAAACTGACTGGATTATGTATGGACCAATTTTCATACAGATAATTTTCAGTACCTACCCAGTTGTTCCGTGAAAGCGTACCTGTTCACACCTAAGCGGTATTTGCTGCCGCCTGAGGTAGCGAATACCGCGTACCTAGGCGGTACGTACAAAATACCGCGCGGTATTTTTACACATTTGCCGCCCCTATGCTGTTCAAATTTTGCCGCCTAATGTTGCATTTATCTAGTCTCAGGGTGTCCTACACTGCGTTGGCCGATTCGCGGCTTCCACTCAAGAACACATCTACTTACTCCAACAGATCAGTTCTACTAAAGATATGGCCGGCTCATTGCCACTACAGTTTGATAAAGCATTGAACTATGTTGGGTAATAATGTTGCTTCTTTGATGGATCACGTCGTTCCGAATATGGCCCCATAGAGAAACTCCAAATTAGCCATTATGATGAAATCGTAGGTGTGAGATGTTCTCACCGTTGATATTAATGACACATTCAGCCCAATCCAGCGTCTCAAACATAAAATATCTTCGGGATTCGAGAGAGTTTCATAACAATTTGCGGTAATCACGCTCCTTTTTCTCATGTCTCGACGAAGATGGATAAATGTTTCGACAGCTGATTTTGGACTTTAATCTTTGGGCCGTCAAACAGAGATCTCAAAACCTCGATGTACCGCCGTCGGCGTCGCCAGTCGACTTGACACCGTTGTAAAGACTTCAGAACTAGTTGACTAGTTCTGAATTATACGAAGCGTATTAGCGGATCGGAAGTGACATCGTTAAAGTTTGGTCATTTTCTTATACGAGCACTCTACATCCGACGAACGTATTGTGAGATTTAGCCGCGTTTTTCATTAGTAGAAGCGTTTCCTTTGAGTATTTTGATTTCTTAGTTTCAACTAGAATGTTTCACACACGTTTCCTCGACACGGACGTTGATGTCGTCAAGCGAGTGCGTTTAAGTGTACCAACCTGTGGTCAGTGGTCACTTTTCGTATTAGACCTAGTGAACCTTGAAATATCTCTGATACTCTGATAATACGCTTTTTGCCCCTAATAACGAATTCAATCTCAGCCTTCGTCTGTTACAGCACAAGTCGTATGTACCATTTTAAATACATGGCAGTCATAATAAAATTAAAACATACGAAAGTCGTCAGCCCTGACCCGATATACTAACATTGTAATGTTGGCAACATCGGGAGCGCGCTTCCCGCGTCTTACTCCGCACGCCCCCGCAGGATTGACCCGTCTAGTCGGTTTCGTCGAACGACTGTTTGATTTGATACGACTGTGAAACGACTGTTGAAACAACATTTCAGTATGCTCTGGACA
Source organism: Ectropis crepuscularia (assembly GCA_963693475.1). Lineage (NCBI taxonomy): Eukaryota > Metazoa > Arthropoda > Insecta > Lepidoptera > Geometridae > Ectropis > Ectropis crepuscularia. The sequence goes on along the minus strand of OY856339.1, from coordinate 28,808,213 downwards.
TATGGCGTAGAGCTTTGGTGATGTTCTCATACAGTGTTTCTACTTCAGAATCTAAATATCCCTCCCAGGGTGCGAACTGCGTAATTCATTACCTTGAGGTTATACCACTCGGTTAATTTGACAATAATGTACGCGACCCTAGAAGATACACTTGCGATTTCTAAAACGTTGTTACAAAGATTTCTATGAAACCGATACCGTCTTGATACACCTGTTGGCCTACCCGACAGGGCCGTCTTAAGTCTATTCTGCGCCGGGGTGCGGGACTCAGCCTGCGCCCTCGTTTTGTTTACACCGCAGCGTGGCACGCTACGTGCCATGCAAAACCCCGGACTATAACTGGTTTAATTTAAAGTTAACGTAAAAAATGTTTACTGTTGAAATTTGATTTTTTCGGATGCCCCGTTAGCCCTTTTTTTTTTTTTTAAATAAAAAGTGACGAGACGAGTAGGTCATGTGCCTGATGGTAAGCAACATGCCTGCCACATAACAGCACAATGACACGCAGCTATTGGAACATGAAGAGTCCAAATCATTACCTAGCACTGCACTGCGCTCGTCACCCAGAGATCTAAGTTGTTATATCTCTCAGCCCTGTAATTTCTCTGGAAACATTGCCCTTCAAACCGGAACACAGTAATGTTTGCACATTGTATATATTTATATATATATATTTGTGGTACTTCCCCAGGCGGACTCTGCTAAGAGTCCTACCACTACAGCCCTCCCCTAAATCCGGCCCCCCGGAATAATGTAAGCCGGATATAATTGCTGTATGGAACCATTTCTGAAATAAAAGTTTTTTTATATTATAATATAAACCGGCACTGGAAAGCATTGGCACTGGATTGATGCTTTCCAGTGCCGGTTTCCATTTTTCCAGTAAGCGATTCAGCGCTAGTTTCGATAGCTGGACTTGGAATAATGTAAAACGGGTATAATTTAAATTTTGTATTCTATACTTACAATGGCTAAGTTTGTCAGTCTGTCTTGGGTCATGGTTGAAAGAAGATATTTTTTTTTAGATTTAATCTTGAAAAGGATCTTTCAACTTCTGCTACTGTAGGCAGTGTTAAATATACGCAGAGCTGTTGAGATGATAGAAAATTCAATTATTTGAATATACATGTATATAGCTTAAAATATCAGTGGGAGTACTTGTTGATGCATTGGGAAAAAATATTGTACACCTAATTGTAGTGATTTAGAGATCATTTCCCTTTAAGTGCGAGCGCCCGGACGGTTATGTCAAGGGACGCAACAGACGCACAGGTGCCGCGCCGCGCGCCCATTTCAAATGAATGTACACTCTATTGACTTAGATATAATTTTGCTTAAAAGTGCGGGCGACCGGGCGGCGACGTATCAAACGTACATTCATAGGTACAGTATACACTCTCTTTGGATTAGAGATTATGCTGCGCGCGTGTTGTATTAAATAAAATTGTTATTTGGGTAGTGTAGTAATGCGGTATGACAAGCGCCGAAAGCGTAATAAAAGTTTTAAAAAAAATATTATTGATGATGACTTTTTTTTTTGCTTGCGCATACTACATATCTGTCGTAAGTAAACAATTACATAAAACTGTGCAATTGCGTTAAATTCAATGAAATATCCAAAAATTCAGAGCTCGACAGGCGCCCCCGGGCGCTCCGCGCCCGGGTGCACCGCACCCCTTGCACCCCCTGGTAAAGACGGCCCTGCTACCCGATAATATGAAATATGGCTTGATCCCAAGGTGGTGTCCTGTCCTTTTCTTCGGACTTCAAACACAACCCCATAACGTAAAACCCATGCACGTCTTATGCGTAAAAAAACTTCTTCCAGCTCTACTAACTTGTCTCCTTGTCTAATCGTCCATCCGTTATATGTACGTAGCCAGAGTCAGGGTGGTTTGGCAGCCTCCAGTAACCCGGACATTCTTAGCGTCCCTTGCGGGCTTATCAAAATAGAAAACACATTGTAAACTATCTTTAGTAAATAACTGGTGCTTACTCCCGGACCCTTGATTCCCACAATAGTCACATTGGCAAAAAAATTATTCCGTCAACAGTTATAAAATCATACAATTGTTTTCCCATAATTTGCCGCCCCCTAAAATCTGCCTCTCTAGGCGTACTCAGTTTAGTGGTAACTCCGCCACTGCCAACGCATGCGCGGTCCGAAGGGGGGGGGGGGTCAAAGGGGGCATGACCCCCATCAAAATCGTATAAGTAAAAGTAAAAATATCTAATAGTATATAGACTATTTTTTAATGCTGGAAAATAACTGGGACGGCAACTACGCGGGTAAAATCGTGAGGCGCTAATAGCAAAGTCTTTTTTAAGATTTATTGTATTTCTACTCGTTGACCCCCCCCCCCCCCCCAAATCGGAGGTTCTGTACTGGCGACCCCCTCCAAAATTCGAGGCTAGGACCGCGCCTGCGCCTGTGCCAACGAATTTATGAAATCGGTCCAGAAGTTCCTGAGATTAGCGCGTTCAAACAAAAATCTCTTCAGTTTTATAATATCTAATTTTATTATTATAAAAAACTGATATTGTTTTTAATTGAGTTGAAAAAGGGCGATGTTATCAATTCAATTCATTTTTTTTTGCGATATTATCTGTACGCAACAGAAGTAATATGTTTTGTAATGTAATTATTTTGTGCATTAAAGTTTATAAGTACATGTATCTATCCATCTCTGAATCTCTCGCTGAATCGCGATGTCGTTTCTACATGGAAGCAGGAGCACAGATAATAATACAACAGAATATTTTTGAAGAATCGATAAAAAATGTTTTTAACGATTTAAATGTATAAAATAGTATAAATATGTACAGGGTAACTGTTAAACTGGTAATCAGCCTGTATCCGTGAAAGGCCATCTTTTTTGTTTTGTATAATTATTTAAACAAACCCCTTTTGTTCTTCTACAACTGTTGTTAAAACTCAAAAGATAATATCCCAAAAAAAAAGAATTGTTTGTTGACATACTTTATAGTGTTCATTCACTTCGGCACATCATTTATCGAGCGATAAAGAGCGCGTGCGCTCTTGTTACGAAGAACTCTATTCTTTTAGACCGGGCAAACATGTACCTACATTTTATTATTTTATTTATTTTGAAGTTGAAAATTGAGGGAGGGATATAAGTTATATAGTGAAAGGGCACCTAAGGAGACGCTGTTTCTTTAATTATTATTCTCTCTAATAAAATGAAGCAATAACTTTGGGAGAAATTGAAATTCTTTGACAGGTAGGTAAATTTTCAATCTGCAAACGCCCCATTGTGGGTAAAGGGAAATGAATGCTATTTTGCAAATAATATAATGATTTTATTTCAACAAATAACATATTATTACATAAATAGGTACGTCTCAACTAACACTATCACGATGTGCAAGATATATTTACGAAGTACAGGGTTACACAAAACAACTGTCCTATAATATCCCTTCTTGACGTATACGTCGAAGAGGAACTTGCAAAGGTAACCCATTGAATTATCCCACTGCTTGGATTCGGGGCCTTCTCTCACGAGAGAGTCAAGGGCACAATCTACCACGCTGGCCCAGTACGGGTTGATAGATTCCGCCTGACCTAGAAAGATTTTAGGAACTTGTCAGTCACTGTTTTCCTTCACCGTTTTTTAGTTAGCGGCATTACGTATATGACAGCGAAAAGACTGGTGCGCGTGGGATTCGAATCAGGGGCTCTGGATCTGCAGTTGCCGTTCTCCCGACTAGACTAGCTATGATTAAATTTTCTATCTATTTTTTTTTTCATTACTTTAGAGTTCACCCATTAAAGTAGTTCATATAGTATGAAGTTTAGTATCATTAGATAGTTTAGTACGAGTATGATATCTGTTTTGTTTTCGAGATTTTAGAATTCCCCCATAAAAGTAGTTCATATTGTAAGCGCTTTCGGCTCAGTGCAGTTGTTCTTTGTAACCCTGTATACCGAACATTCATTTAACATTTATTACGATTTTCTTTCCGTTACTTTTTCTTCGCATGCCATTCCTTGAACAGTTTTTCTGTCAACTGCAAGTTTTCATCTTTCTGCAAAAAATACAAGTATAGGTACATTAGATTTTAAATCGTTGCAATGCGGTGGTGCATAGCAGTGTATTTAGTAAATGTCCGTCAAAATAGTTGCGTGGTATCCACTATCTGCATAGCTACAGATGTACTAAGTTTCATCTGCATACATCACTTCTGTAAAACTATACGTAAAGTTTCACGTCTAAACTACACTTGACGCGATCTCAAAAGATTTCACCTATCCGCAAAGCGTCTGACGTCGAATGCTCGGTCGCCGACACTACACCGCAACATTAGTATATCGGTATCGTGAGCACAATAACTTTTTCTCTTATCAAAAAGTACTCAAAGCGTTTTTACTTCATAAAGATACAGAAAAAAAAAATCCAAAATGACAGAAGCAGAGCACATTTCGAAGTAAATACCTTGATATAACAGAACCTCACGTAATCCTCCCCGAGATGCTTGTGTCCCTGTGAGTAGAACGCCGTGGGCGGTATGGCGAGGACGCTGGATTCCTTCGCGAACTTCTTCGTGAACTTGTAGTCTTTGCTCGGGTCAGGCTCGGTGGATAAGTCGATCTTGCTTGCTGCAAACAAACATATTAACTATTAGACCTGCGCAGATGAAAGTTTTGTCCAGCATAACCGGGCCTGCGAAGACAAGATTTGTCCAGAATAAGCGATGAAACTTTTGTTCAGCATAAGCGGACCTGCGAAGACTTGTCCAGAATAAGCACTAAATATAAATATTCCTGGACATTTCACACAAAACACCATCTAACTCTTAAACTAAGCAAAGCTTATAACTACTACTAGTTTGCAGAGATTGTTAATTTTAAAACAAATTTTAAGTTACATTAAATGTTTAAGTTACGTTGAATGTTATCATTAAGCTATAACAAAATGAAGGTATTGAAAAGAAAAAACGGTTTTTAAGGGCGTACCCCGAGCAAATGACCTTGAGTATTTCTTACCTTATCGCACACCGCAGGAAAGAGCAAGAGAGAAACAGTAGGATTTGCCGCTGTTTTACGCTCAATTTTTAGAATAGAGTGTATTCTAAAAATTGAGCGTAAAACAGCGGCAAATCCTGTGTTATAAAATGAGATTTTGGTCTTTTGAAAAAAAATAAAACTACCAAAATGTTCGTAATAGAATCGTCTATCCGTTGGTGTAAGTACAAAATCAAAATAATGGCGGTTTTCCGAGGAGATGCATGATAACTACAATTTTTTTTTCATGGTTTCGTTGTGAGGCGATTATTTAAACAATAAGTCCATTATCAAAAAAATAAAACTACCATTTTGAAGCCAAGAAGTTGTAGAAATTTAATGTATTTTTTACCAGTTGATATATGTTTTGGCTAATGAGTAGATAGCTCTGAAAACTGGACAAAAAACTCGTTTTGCTGGGGGACGCACCTTAAGAATAATTCCACAGAACCGATTTTGTCCAAAATATCGAAGCGACGAAAAATAGAGGTGGGCGGTTAATTGTGCCCGTAAGTATTTATATATATATAAATAAATAAATAAATCACCAATATTTGGTTATTATTAATTTAAGTACTGGCACACGCCTTGCCACTAACATCCTAAACAAATTAAATGCAACACAAGAGTCTCTGGCTCGGCAACAGAAGTTTGGAAGCAATAACAAAAGCTCTCTATATTTGGAACCTACAGATAACGGCGAAATTATGGGAATTATCCAGAATCTCAAAGCGCATAGTGCCCCTGGAGTCGACACCTTTACGCCTCTACTACTTAAGTACGGTAAACAATCGTTGTTGCAACCGCTGACTCATATTTGTAATCTTAGCTTGGCATCGGGTACCTTTCCGGACTGCTGGAAAACGGCTATAGTAATTCCAGTACATAAATCTGGCAACAAAACGGACCCCAACAACTACAGGCCGATTGCATTGCTTAGTATTGTTTCGAAAGTTCTAGAAAAACTGGTAAATCAGAGACTTGTTAGCTTTATAGAAAAATTCAACTTACTCAATAACAATCAATTCGGTTTTAGAAGAGGTAAATCAACTGAAGATGCAGTGCAACTTCTAACTGAGACAGTGGCCTCTCACCTGGATAGAAAGAGGAGATGTATCGGTCTTTTCCTCGATTATTCCAGGGCTTTTGACTCTATATCGCCAATACTCCTATTGAAAAAGCTAGAGTCTTTCGGCATTAGAGGAAATTCCCTGGCTTGGTTTACCAGTTACCTAACGAATAGGAAACAAAGAGTAAGGATAGGGGAAAGTACCAGTAATGAGACCGGGGTTGACTTCGGAATTCCTCAAGGCGCAATTTTGGCCCCAACCCTGTTTACGCTGTTTATAAATGATATATTTAGCCTAAACATTCCAAATTGCAAACTTATTTGCTACGCTGATGACACTGTTGCCGTTTTCTATGCAAAAGACTGGCAGTCTGTCGCCAGAGTTGCGGAAGCTGGCATGAGTACTATTTCACAGTGGCTTGACATAAACCTTCTCACGCTCAATATTGGAAAGTCCAACTTTATTGCATTTCACATTACAGCTACGGGAACAAAAATTAATAAAATTACCTTTTTAAATGACAACTGCTCTAATAACACAATGGACAGAGTTTGTACTGTTAAATACCTAGGCATAGTTATTGATGAAAACCTCACATTCTCGCGGCATATCTCATACACCTCAGGGAGAGTTCGCAAAATGCTCTATATAATGAGAATGCTAAGAGCCACCGCGCATGATAACGTTAAAATACTTGTCTATAAATCTCTCTGTCAATCCCTACTTACATACTGCATAGGCGTCTGGGGAGGTGCAGCTAAAACGCACATGGACCACATTGAGAGAGCACAAAGAGCTATTCTTAAAGTCACATTGGGCAAACCACGCAGGTATTCCACAGATAAGCTGTACGAAGAGGCATTGGTCCTTAGAGTGCGTCAACTTTTCATTATGCGTGCTGTAGCTAAGTGCCACGGCTTGTCTGCTGGCATGGAACAGAGCAGACACACTCGTTCACGAGACCTACCACTTCCAAAAATTAATACTGCTTTTGCTGCCCGTCTACCTCTATATGTTCATATCTTTACATACAACTCAGTCTGTAATTTAATTGAAATCGGTAAATATACTTTCTGTGAATGCAAGTCAAAGGTGTTTAAATGGCTGGCTTCGCTTTCCAGTGACCAAATTGAAAGACTTGTCACCCACACAGAGATGATCCGTAAAGAGATTTTCCCACCGACTAACTTATTTCCTCAACATCAATAGATCAACCTTAAGGGACTCTCCCTCAAATACATAAGCGAACAACCACACACAAACACTTATGCAGTGTAGTTCTTTCCGTCGACATACGGTTAAAATCAGTTCACGCATCCTAAATATTATTAATCTAGGGCTGTGAAATTATTAAAATTATGAATTCAATGCACATAATGTAACACCTGAATATCTAGCTAACTATATATTAAGCTGTATATGTATTTATATCTAAACCAACGAACCACTTGATTGATTAATCACTCTTATTTGGCTGTATCTTTCTTAGAATTCAAACAGAGTGATGTACTTATATTAATTGTGCCGATTTAATTTAATTCAATTCCAATTTGATTTATATTATGTGAACCCTGACATTATGATAAGTATTCCAATTGTTTTTTGTTTTGTCATGTTTTAATTTTTATTACTACTAACAACTATATTGATATTAATTTTAATTTTCTTTTGTTTTGATAAGTTACTTACATACACCTAAATTAAACTAGGGATTACGTATTTAAGTTTATTTTCCTCAGTGTCAACTTTACTTTGTGAGCGCTAACTCTGTATTCCGAGTACATTGTAATATCTAAATGTTATTAGCGGGTGCCCAAGATACAGGCGTAGCCTAGTTTGGGGCCCACCGGACAAACTACCGAGTTACAATAGGATTAAAAATGTATAGAATGTATTTTATATTAAGGATAACAAGCAATGTAACTGTGTGTTTTGGTGAATAAATGACTTATCTTATCTATCTTATCTTATTTATGGTGAACATTTCACATACAACACCATCTGACCCCAAACTAAGCAAAGCTTGTACTATGGGACACAGACAGCTGACACAATACATATCTTATACCTTTAAACGAGCAATTCTTGTACCTATATATGTATATTTATATATATAGAATCTGAATCTCGGAAACGGCTCGAACGATTTTCATGAAATTTTGTATGCAGGGGGTTTCGGGGACGATAAATCGATCTAGCTAGGTTTTATTTAAGGAAAACGTCAATTTAGAGGCTTTTTGAGGCAATGAAAAACTCATACAATGTCATTAGAATACGATAACAAATTTCGGCAATTTGCACGTCGTCTGTTTAGCGCAAATGGGAAACGGTCGCTTTAGAAATTACGAGGCCTCGGTTCGAATCCTGATGGCTGTTACCTCTCTCATTCTTCATTTTGTGTTTTTATTTTTGAGAAAAATATTATAAAAAGGGCTCCCTCTTTATCAACGTCTTAATATCGTTGTATTTAATTTGTAGCTAAGTATTTTCTAACAAAAAACCGAAAAAAAATCCTATTGGCGAATTATCTGCACAAACTGACTGTTGTATTTAACTATAGATGGCGTTGCACTACTAAGCCTATGAGTATTTGGTTTGAGGCTAGACCAATAATAATAATCAATTATTCGCTTACGTGACAAAATTTTTATCTTTTTAACCGACTTTAAAATAGGGGAGGTTCTCAATTCCGTTGTATATTCTGGTACGTATCTTGCGCGATAGCTCCGCTATCTTCATTTTTTTGGTACAAAATACTTGAGAGGTGACCTCATATAAATTTTATGGAAATTGGTGTGGCGGTTTCCTAATAGTCCACGTAGTCATTCATAGCTTCTTATAAAATTTAGTCGTGTCTGAATTTTATTTTAAATTGAAGTCGCTTATGTTTTCTTCATAGATAATCCTATTATTTGTAAACCTTTAAACGAGCAATTCCTGGATGTATGTTTATATGTATTTAGTATACAGAACCTGAATCTCGGAAACGGCTTCAACGATTTTGATGAAATTTAGTCTCTATGCAGGGGGTTTCGGAGGCGATAAATCGATTTAGCTAGGATTTAGGTAGGGTCAAAAACGGCGTTTTAAGCGCATTTTGAAGCAATTAAGAATTGCTACAATATCACTAGAATACGAATGCGTATTTCGTACATGATTGTGTTTAGTGTCGTTATATCACAACCGAGAAATTGGGCGGTTTCAAATACAGAAGTGCGCGGTTCGAAACCAGATCAAACCATTTTTTTCAAATTCCTCATTTACTGTGAGTCCTTCTAATTTAATAGAATCTAAAAAAACACGAACAAATTTTATCCAAGTATTGGCGTTTTTTTTAACTTTAATAGGTTTACACTTGACCGCCATCTCGCCTGATGTTAAACGACGATGCGGTCTACGATGGAGCGTGCTTACCTAGAAAAAAATCGATTCACTCTAGATTTGAAGACACAAAAGTTGTAGCCAACGGGAAAAGCCCACTCAGGCAACGTATTTCCATAGCCTAGACGTTCTTATCACAAAAGTAGAGTCAAATCTCTTTGTTCGTGTCTTTGGAAAATCAACCATGAAACGATGTCGCTTTATCGAGCTACGAGCATTCCGATGTAAAAAGGACAATGTGGGATAAGATCATGGAAATCAGTCGCACTCTCGCCGAAATGTATTATACGATAAAAAACCGATTGGCTAGCAACTTTTCGGCGATGTTCAAGACTTTGAAGTCTTTTTCGCACAAGAGTGTCGTTGCCTATGAGCTTTTTGGCGCGTCTCTCGATCGATTCCAAAACCTTCAGGTGATACTTAGCCGATCCATGCTAAAGGTGCGAGCAGTACTCACTCCATACAGGAGCGAATCTGTGCTTGATAAATGTAAGTTACAATACAATACTTGTAACTTAATGTTCCTATACAAACTAACTGATACAGCAACAGTATAACAGTATAATAGATGGCGCTGTTAAGCAAGACTCGAAGATGCTTTATTGAAAAAATATCCCGTTAAATTTTTTTTATGTTATTCCGGCAAGATTAAAAAAAGAAAATTATTCACTAGCGACCCGCTCCGGCTTTGCACGGGTGCAATGCTGGTAAAAATGTCCCATTGCATTGCATATTAAATCGGTAATATCCTCGAAAGCATTAATTTAAATCACATGATGTGCCTAAGGCCTATATTGATCTATATGAAATGCACAATGAACCTATTTAAGTTAAGAACTCAATTGAATATTGTTTTAAATCGCTTCGTCAATAATACCTTATTTACAAAGCGATTTTAAGCAATATTAAGCCGTTAAAGATAGATATATACAACAACGGACTTTTTTGTAATCCTTTTTATGTACCTATGTATGCTTAGGGGACCTATTTAAAATACATCAAATCCTTTGCGTGGTTTGAAAGATCTAAATATATATGTGGTATGTAGGGAGAGAAGGACAGCGGGAAGCGTTTTATACTAGGTATGTAGTGATATTTCATCAGTACGTAATTCGTATCTTCCTAAACATCATTTTACGAAAAAAAAACCGAGCAAAGCTCGGTCAACCAGGTACTATATTTTTAAATACATACTTATTGTACATAGCCATCACACAAGCTATGCTTAGTTTGGGGTCAGATGGTGTTGTGTGTGAATTGTCCACCAATATTTATTCCTTATTCCTTATAGAAAACACCCAGGCACAGTACAAATATTTGTATTCATCACACAAATATTTGTATTCATCACACAAATATTTGTATTCATCACACAAATATTTTCACTGGGTGGGGAAGTGGGGATCGAACCCCAGGCCAGCCACTATGGGAGCCAGATAGCTGATATTTATTTATGAAAACAAGTGATTAGACGAACTGGACATTCACTTAATGGTAAGTATCATGCCAGCCCATAACAGTAGCAGGGCTACCCATTGCTTTGATTCACAAAGTCATTGATTGTTCTCTACGCTCTTAAGAGACAGTTATAAAGCGTAAGGTCGTCAAAAAAAAGTCGAGCGCTAGTGTTGTAAAGTAGCACAAGTATTTACCCAGTTTAGTCCAATCAGCGACGACGAAGTACCCCGCCTCAGGCACGGTGGGGTTAAACCCGTTTTCTCTCAACACCTTTATGAGGTAATCTCTTTTGGGCAGTAGCTCGAGCGCTAGTGATGTGAAATAGCACTCTGGGGTGTTGATACGAGCTAGTTCGTATTCGAACGATCGGGCCACGGCTTCCTGAAATAGAAGAGATTTTTTTATAATGATCAACATTTACATTGAATATTCCGCTTTGACACCTTGAAAGTTGTAAAGTATTCAGCCATTTTGTGGAGGGCCGCCATCTTGAATCGATATAAACCAAACATAGCTTAAGAACCAGTGCAAGGAAATTAACTTTCAAATAAAAAAAACACATTGAAATCGGTCCATCCGTCTGAGAGCTACGTTGCCACAGATATTACACCATTGAATACGAAACAGTAGTCGTGGATTTCGCGTTTTGTAACATGGAATACGTAGCAGTTGTTGTGCTCTGGCTATCAGTATACGAATAGAGCTCTATTCGTCTGTGTGAGTTTTGTTGTCAATGTAGATGTTCGATAAATAGTTCCTACGCGCACAGACGGACCCCTTAAGTGAGCATGATCGGACCTGTATCGGAGTAGCGCAGCAGGTCTACTACGAAGTCCGATAAAAGATATATCGGCCGAACTTATGGACGTTTCCTACCTCGATAGACAATCGATCGGTTGATCGAATCGGCCGTTTCGTTCGATCCGACCCTCATCCGACCTAAGTCTATAACTTCCGACCGAGATGTTTCGATCCGAGTGTTTGTCGTGGTAGGCTACAGATCCGATTCAGCTGTCGGTCGGATCCGATCATTCGGGGTTTGTTTTCGTAGTAGACCTGCAGGTGTAGACGCAGTTCTGGTAGACTATTTGCAGGTTTGTATTTACTACGAGTATTGTAATAGATATTTTTGACGACACTGAAAGGCACTAATGATTGTGGTATTAACGATGTATTATTTTATTTTGTTAGCTTTCATGTGATACCGCAATTGTTTAGTTTGAGTTTTTAGTTAGTTCATTGTGTAGCCGCATTGTTAGACCATTCATCCAATCGTCCATGATTGTGTGTTTAATTTTAACTATAACTATTACTAAATAACATTACTATTTTAAAAGTGTGAATTGTATTTGTGGCATAAGCCAACATATTTTAAAAATTATAATTTTGTAAAAAAAGAGGAGCCATTGGCACCCGACCCACAGTCTCAGACTAGTTCTTTGGATCACTGTTATTGTAAACTTGTTGTTATTGTGTCAAAAAGTAGTTTTATTATTTAAATAAAGTGCGAGTTGGACTCGCACATGAAGGGTTCCGTTGCAGCAAGTAACACTATATTCATAGTACACATAGTTCTTGTAGTTTGTTGGAACTTTGATCGAAGTTTTAATAATAGTGTATTTATGACTTTACCACTTTGGAAGTGTCTCTCGCGCAAATTATTCAGTGTAGACAAAAATTATGTTAGAAATCTCAACATCATTTTTGAAGACCTATCGATAAACACCCCACACGTGTAGGTTTGATGAAAAAAAATTTTTTGAGTTTCAGTTCTCAGTATGGGGAGGCAACCCTAATTTTTCTTTTTTTTTAATTTTTTGTACAAATCTTAATGCGGTTCACAGAATACATCTACTTACCAAGTTTCAACAGTGTAGTTCTCATAGTTTCGGCAAAAAGCGCCTGTGACATACGGACGGACAGACAGACATGACGAATCTATAAGGGTTCCTTTTTTACGTTTTACGGAACCCTAAAAAAGAGAAGAGTTACTATCTATATTTGTTTACACTATGATAATGATCGGACCTGTATCGGAGTAGCGCATGTGTAGACGCAGTTCTGGTGCACGATCTGCAGATTCCTCATGAGCGGCGCGGGCCCGTACGCCCAGCCCGTCTTCCAGCCGGTCACCGAGAACGTCTTGCCGGCCGAGCCGACTGTAATGGTGCGCTCCCACATACCGGGCAGCGTCGCTGGATTTTTTTTAAAATAAAGAGTTACGAGACGAGCTGGACATGTGCCTGATGGTAAGCCTGCCACATAACAGCACAGTGACACGCAGCTATTGGAACATGAAGAGTCTAAATCATTACCTAGCACTGCACTGCGCTCGTCACCCAGAGATCTAAGTTGTTATATCTTTAAGCCCTGTAATTTCTCTGGAAACATCGCCCTTCAAACCGGAACACAGTAATGTTTGCACATTGCACACTGCTTGGCGGTAGAATAATTGGCAAAGGTGTGGTTCTTCCCCAGGCGGACTCTGCCAAGAGTCCTACCATATGACATATATGACATAAACTAGCAATCACCCACGTTGTATTAGTAAAAAGTTGCATATTTGCTATTCCAAACTAATAATCTAACTAGCTTCCGAATTTCAACACGATCCGTTCAGCTGTTTTGACGTGATTGAGCAATAAACATCCACATCTCGTAGCTCGAAGAAGTAGCTCCGTTTCATGGTGCATGTTCCAAAGACACGAACGAAGAGCTTTGACTCTACTTTTGTGATAAGAACATCTAGGCTGTGGAATGCGGTGCCTGAGTGGGGTTTTCCCGATAGTTATAATCTCCTCAAGCATCCTCCATCGTAGACCGATTCGTCGCTTAACATCAGGCGAGATGGTGGTCAAGTGTAAACCCACAAAAGTAGAAAAAAAAATGGTTGTCTGTAAAGTCGGTTTACTGACGATAGTTGAACGTGACAACGTCTAGTATTTGTGTTAAGCGCCATCTAGGTAAAACATTCTGAAGCTTTTTGAAAAGCTGTTCAAAGCGCCATCTCTGGGTACATCATTGTACTAGCACAAGTTCTTAACTTCATATCGTCGCTTTTCTAAAACATGGACAGACTCCTTGAACGTAATACACATTTTACTCACTAGATGGTGCGAAAAGTAATAAGGCGAGGTAACGGCGGTAAATATAATCTATGGCAGTAACGTTACATGACATCATGTTTTGCGGGCGTGCAGCCGGCTTCATCGAATTATAAGACGTTATCACGTCAAAAACATTGGATAACTTACCGATCCGTACATGCTCCTTAGGTTTATACACCATCCACTCGTAGACCTCATCAGACAGACAGATAACGTTGTGTTTCTTGCAGAGGTCTGCGATAACTGTGAGTTCTTCCCGTGTGAACACCTTGCCGATGGGATTGTTGGGGGTGTTCAGTATTATCATCTTGGTGCGGGAAGTGAACATTGACGCCAGTTCTTGGGGGTCTAGGACCCAGTCTGCTGAGGTCATGTTGTCTCTGGTTGTTTTCTGTGAAAAAATAGGTGTATTTCATCTTTTTTTTTTTAAATAAAGAGTGTCGAGACGAGCAGGTCATGTGCCTGATGGTAAGCAAGATGCCTACCACATAACAGCACAGTAACACGCAGCTATTGGAACATGAAGAGTCCAAATCATTACCTAGCACTGCACTGCGCTCGTCACCCAGAGATCTAAGATGTTATATCTCTAAGCCCTGTAATTTCTCTGGAAACATTGCCCTTCAAACCGGAACACAGTAATGTTTGCATATTACTGCTTGGCGGTAGAATAATTGGCAAAGGTGTGGTACTGCCCCAGGCGGACTCTGCCAAGAGTCCTCTACCACTACAAAATCCTCTAAATACTGATATTTACAATATTAATAGGATTAGTAAGGTAATATTAATCATTATACTCACAGGTTTGAGGGGAATGAACTTAGGTATCCCTCCGGCGGATTTGATTTGGAATTCATAGCAGTCGTAGAATGGTTCTATTACTATCACCTCGTCGCCTTCTTCTACGTGACCTGAACAAACAAAAACGAATTTTCAAGACAAAGTAAATACTATTAATAACCTACAATAAAGTCTGAAACAGCATGTACCTAAACATGTTGTTTCAGACTGTCAGGCTTTTAAGAATAATATATTAAGAAAGTTATTTATATAATTTTGTAATAATTTCACTAAAGCCTAAAAATTTCATGTCGTAACAAAAGAACGCTGCGAACACTATCAAACGAGTCTAAAAATAAATTATTAAAATTACACTGTAAAAAATACGGAAAATGCCTAAAAAGAGCAGTAAATATATCCAAAAAACTCTATAATGCTAAAAAAATGGAACAATCAACAAATAAAATAAAAGCAATGTGGACAATAATAAAACAATAAAAGAGCACACCAACAAAACTAACACCATACAAATAAAAAATGTCAAATTGGTTAAAAACCATGAAATTGTAAATCAGCCTCAAGAAGTAGCAAACCTCTTCAATAATTATTTTGCATCATTGGGAGAATGCTCAAACAAGCAAAGCAAACCACACGGAGGAACAAATTTTTTAGACGCTAATCAAACGAACTCCATGTATATGTCTTTAGTTTCTGAAAAGGAAGTCCTGGGAATAATAAAAAGGCTACCCAATAAAACCAGCCACGGAATGGATGATATGCCTCCATCTTTAATAAAAATCTGTGCACATGAACTCACGCCGATTTTAACAATATTGATAAATAAATCGATAGAAGAGGAATATTTTCCAGATCTTCTAAAAATAGCAAAAATCAAACCAATTTTAAAAAAGAACGGAAATTCCACCATTGTAAGCAATTATAGACCCATATCATTACTCCCAGCTGTATCGAAAGTATTCGAACGCGCAATGTCAGATCGCTTATACAGTTTCCTTGAAAAATATAAATTACTAGACAAAAATCAGTTTGGTTTTCGAAAAAAATCCTCAACCACATTAGCTCTATTCAACTATGTACAGGAAATCTTAAACAATATGCGTGACAAGCATCATTCAGTCGGGTTATTGCTAGACATGTCAAAGGCCTACGACAGGGTCGCACACGATATCTTAATACAAAAACTTTCAGTAATCGGCATAAGAGGCAAACCACTCAACTGGCTTACCTCATACCTGTCTAACAGAAAACAGTTGGTCGAAATACAGCACTATCATCAAGATACAGGATTAATAGAACTAGTTCAATCTGATACAAGAATTACAAATTGGTCGATACCCCAAGGAAGTGTGCTGGGCTGCATCCTTTTCCTCATTTATATTAACGATATCCCCAAAATAACAAAATCTCCCTGTATTTTATTCGCTGATGACATCTCATTACTGTTCAAATGCACACTTGACTCTGCTTCTCTCCAATATATAGTAAATACCTTTAAAAGCTTTAAAACAAATTTATCTCTCTGTAACTTAGAAATTAACGAAGACAAAACTAAACTCATTCAATTTATACCACCCCAGAAAAAAACATTATGCCTAGATAACCTTAAAAAAACCCTGAATATTAAAGAAATTAACGAATGCACAGTTTTAGGCCTTAACCTAGACATCCACCTTACGTGGAAATGCCATATCGAAAAAGTGAAATCGAAACTGGCACAATTTGTCTATGCTCTAGCAATATTAAAAATAAACACCAACTCACAGACAGCCCTGACCGCATACTATGCCTATGCATACTCCTGGCTCCGTTATGGAGTAATTTTATGGGGAAATAGCGTCGATGCCCGTAAACTCCTTATAATGCAAAAAAAGTGTGTTCGCATTATTGTAAACATCCCCCAACGTACAAGCTGTAAACCATCCTTCATAAAGGAAAAAATGCTGACATTACCATGTATTTACATCTACGAAACCGCGAAATTCGTTAGACAAAATCCTCATCTGTATACTCCTGAAACAAATCCACGCAGACAATACAATCTAAAATTACCAGTACCACGTCTTGAAATGTATAAAAATGGTCCGTTATACACGTCAATTAAAATATACAATAATATTCCAGTAGCTATTAGGAAAGAAACAAATAACACTAGCTTCCAAAATAAACTTCGCCATTTTTTAATACAAAAATGTTATTATGACCTAATTGATTTTTTTTCAAACGATGAGAAGTACGCCTAACTTTGCTTATATTATGTGTTATGAATACTGACTAATTTACTAGAATTGATATTGTTTAATATTAAGTGTGTTATTTAAGAGTCTAATATTTAAGCTAAATTACAATAATATTGATAAATACATACAATGTACCTACCTAACCTAATACTAACTAAATATTAAAATTAATTTGATACGATTTCTAGATATACATAATTGAGATTAGAATTAAGAAAACCACACTGTTTGCTACACCCTTAATGCAGGGTATATATGTACAAGTATTTCAAATATTTGTTGTATATGTGCAATTAAATAAATAAATAAATAAATAAATAAATCCACAATAATATTATAAATGCGAAAATTTGGATATTTGTTGTTCAAGTTTGGAATGGCTGAACGGATCAGATTAAAATTTGGAACACAGATAGATAAAGTTAGATAGAGAATATAACTTTTATAGCGAAAATAAGGACTGCGCGGGTAAAAAAGTGGGTCAGTGCTAGTTCTCTATAAAAGCTCGGAACTTCATGTCTCTCAATTTAGTATTCCTGTTGCAAGCCGACACAATGATCTTTGGTTTTTGTACTATCTAATACTTTAGTACGTGGGTGACCGGACCGAGCTTTGCTCGGTTTAAACACTAAATATACTTAGATTTCTACAGATAAAAGGCGCCAAGAAATAGATTTACTCAAAACCGTCTGGATTCGAACCCGGACTTACTAATTCGTGACCGGACTTCCCGTCTGAGCTATTAGCTATTGTAGCGCAAAGCGGCGAAATTTATCTTTGCATTCTAATGTGACAAATTTTCTAAAAACGCACAATACATTATTATTTTTTTTAATAAAACCTAGCTAGATCGATTTATCGTCCCCGAAATCCCCTGCATACTTCATTTCATGAATATCGTTCCAGCCGTTTCCGAGATTCAGATTCTATACATATATATTGTTTTCAAGTTTCAATTTGTTTATTGTTATCGTACCAATAAAATAAAAATAAAATAAAAATATATAGATGCAAGAATAAGATTTAAATAATAATAGTAAAAATCTAATAAAGACGTTTTTTAGGTTACGTAATTATTTTTTCCGTATCCCATTCAGCAGACCCTTTCCTTTAATACCCATATCATGGGGGTGCATTTCAAATAGACTGTCCGCCATATTAGATTTAAGTCACGTGACTAGTTTTTTCGTATTCTTGACAGCAAACCCTTTCATTGGATACCCATAAAATATCATGGTTTCAAACAGCCAGTCTGCCATCTTGGTGAGACCGCCATATTAGATTTGTAACGACGTTTTCTAGCTAGTCATGTATTGTCATCGCATCAACTCAGAGCGTGTGCAAAATTTCATCCTAATCGAAGACCGGGGGTATACCGCCTAACGAAAAACGCTTTGGCATTGCCGTCTCTTTCATTTCAAGCGAGAAGAAAAGAGACAGCAATGTCAAAGCATCAAAGCGTTTTTCGTTAGGCGGTAGAAGCGCGGGAAGTGGATCAAATTAACATTCCAATATTTTCTTACATACATAGCCAGTTACAATAAAAGCGTCCGCCATATTGGATTTGTAAAGACGTTTCTTAGCTAGTCAATATTGTCATCAGAACTCAGACACACTCAGAGCGTGTGCAAAATTTCATCCTAATCGAATACCGGGAAGTGGGTCAAATTAAGATTCCATTAGAATGCAAAATGAAGCTAATAAATGCGAATTAAAAATACAACAAAAATTTGTTTTAAAACTTCCGCCATTTGAACAGATAATGTAAACACTGTACAGGACTTAATCAAAATAAATAAATTTATTTCCTCTTAACAATTCGGCCTTATTCTAAATCTATCTATACTATATATATAAAAGCGAAAGGTCACTCGTCAAGGAATCTCAGAAACTACAAATGCTAGGAATCTGAAATTTTGCATGGAGGTCCCTTTTAGCACGTAGCCGCTCGCTAAGACGGGGTTTTGCGAAATTCAACCCCTAAGATGGTGAAACAAGGGATGAACGGTTGTAAGTAAATTCGTCATTTACAAAGTTATCAAATTTTGTATCTAGACATTTGACACGAAGCAATTAAATGTTTGTTCCATACATTTTGTTATTTCGAACTGTACGGGGGTGAAATTGGGGTTGAAATGGGGGATGAATGTCAATATGAAAGTACTCAACCGTTGAAGATAAAACCATATAACTCTGTGTATAGGCACTTGACACGAAGCAAATAAATGTTTGTTCTATCAATTTTGTAATTTCGAACTGTACGGGGGTGAAGTTGGGGTTGAAATGGGGGATGAATGTCAATATGAAAGTACCCAACTGTTGAAGATAAAACCATGTAACTCTGTGTATAGACAGGCACTTGACACGAAGCAAATAAATGTTTGTTCTAGCAATTTTGTAATTTCGAACTGTATGGGGATGAAATAGGAGTTGAAATGGGGGACGAATGTCTCTTACGCTTGCACACCTAACCAACTGAACCAATTTTGATGAAATTGTAAAACAATGTTTTATTATAAGCTGTTTTTAGTAACCATAAATGTGTCTGGGTATACAAATAGGTACTACTTGAGTTACCTTAGTAATTATTTCGCGCGGACGAAGTCGCGGGTAACGGCTAGTTAAAACTATAATTTGATTACCTCGACGCGTCGGCAGCGTTACATCCGCCGCGGTCACGAGAATACTGAAAAGTCTTATAAAGTGTTTACAACAAAATTTTCTTACCCAATATAGCAGAGTAAAGGGCTTGGTACGCTCCAATGGTGACTAATATTTCATTAAACGGATCTATTTCCCGGCCTATTAAGGGTGAGTATACATTTGACAGTGCTTTCACAAGTCTGGGATGGCCCTGGAATAAAAAAAAATATAATGTATTAGTAGGTATACTAGAGGGGTCGGGTTTTGAATCGAGTCGCCTGAATTTGAGGATACTGCTAATGTGGAATGGTCAAGGGGCTTTGTCTTGACCCTCCCAATTCGATTTTAGCTGCCGGAGTTACGCGAAAATATTTTTAATTAATATTTAAAGTTTCTGTAAATTCACACGAAAAACACGCGGATGCGTGAAATGGAACGCAATATCAGGAAATATTGCATAAATTTGAATGTCTGCTATGTCTAAGTTCGTGAAACGAAACGTTAGGATCGCGATTTTTGAGGTTCACTAGAGTAAAAAAAAAAATGTTTTTTTTTTTTATGTTGATCATGATCAGTGTAATCAATTATGTTTATAAATTAAAATAAATACTCGTACATAGTTTTGTTAAAATCGTTTTCCTCCCTTCAATACTTAACAAATTACCCCACCCAGAGACCAACTCAGACCGGTTAGGTTGAAATTAGTCACAAAACCGACACAGAGCACCGCGACTCCACCTAGTCTTGTGGCTACTACCCCTAGAGTGTTTATAAAAAATGCGGGAGCCAGAAGCTCAAGGGAGGTCCTGAATGTTGCTTCGCCGCATGAAGTCGAGTTGAGCGAAGGGGGAAGGTGGCGAGCGAAGCGAGCCGGCGACTTCCGTAG
This sequence comes from Ectropis crepuscularia, assembly GCA_963693475.1. Lineage (NCBI taxonomy): Eukaryota > Metazoa > Arthropoda > Insecta > Lepidoptera > Geometridae > Ectropis > Ectropis crepuscularia. The sequence continues at coordinate 28,787,604 of OY856339.1, read as the reverse complement.
CGAAACGAAGGCTGAGTGTGGTGAAGCAACATTCAGGGGCGACCGCAAGAGCTTCTGGCGGGAGCCCACCCAGAGTCCAAGTTAGACCGGTTAGGTCGAAATTAGTGACAAATCTAACTCTGACCTGTTAGGTCCAGATGACAGATACAACTAGCCCCACCCTCTACCTCTCTCCCCCGCCCTTAATTTAGGTGTAAAAGTGTTCTAGTAGAGTAGACAAAATGATCTTTGATATTAAATTTAAAAAAAACTATGCAGTTCCGGCAGGGGAAAATTTCAGGGGGGGGTTCCCTGCCCCTAACCCCCCCTCCTACCCACTCCCCCTTCCCCAAGGTTAGGTGTAAAAGTGTTTAAATAGAGTAGATAAAATGATCTTTGATATTAAATTTAAAAAAAACTACGCGATTCCGGCAGGCGAAAATGGTGGGGGGGTGTTCCCCTCCCCTCCCCCCACCCCCCTCCCCCCCTAAATTCAGGCGACTCGATTCAAGACCTTACCCTACTAGAGTTACATACTTCAATGATATTATGTAAATCTGAGAATTCCATAGTTAATATTGTGCAATCATTATCTTGAGGTCAGCACATTGTCATGGCATGGTTATCTTCTGTGCTAAGAGTAAATAAATTATTGTACTTAGCACAGAAGATAACCATGCCATGACAATGTGCTGACCTCAAGATAATGATTGCGCAATATTAACTATGGAATTGTCAGATTTACATAGTTATCATTGAAGTATGTAATGGCAAATGTGAATTGCAATAAAAGTTAACCTAATTTTAAGACCTTCATCATATCTTTTAAATCACTCTTATACATTATATCTATACAAATACTAATGTATTTATCTAAGTTATTATTCAATAAAGATATTTGTATTTGTATAATATCTATGAAAGTCCAAAGTCAATATAAATTTGTAAATCACTTTCCCCTTTAAAAACTAATCCCCAAATAATCCATGACGGCGCAAAGGTGACCATGATGCTTGCCTCGTTCCCATTTTGAATAGCAGTGGGCAACCTTTGCTCCAGGAACAAGCCGGAGTGGGAGTCACCCTAGTCTCCCGAAGCCTGCACCCTAACTTCAAGAGGACCCCCTTAGCCTCTGCCCCCCAACAACCCAAGGTCTCCACAGCAACAGGTACAAATTCATACATAGATACAATATGCGCCTAGATTGGATTAACCTGTTTATGGATTCGGGAAGAAGGCCCAGTTAAGCAAATTTAGACTCTATCAACAGGAATTTAGATTTAAATTAAAAGGAATGCGGCGTTCCACCGGTGGACCCATGCTACATAAGAGGTTAAAGATGTTCCAAAATCTAATCAAAACTATACCAAATCTTTTTAAGTAAATAAAGTGATTACTGTGATAACTACATTCAGTTCAATAATAGGTTTAAAATATAAATAGTTACGTTCAGTAGTTTATTATCAGAATTTATTAGTGAAGGTGAGTGTTGACGTACGTCACAAAGGGGCCCCTTTTAAACCTACGCCCGAGTCACAAGTCTTGGGGTCTACTCGAGATTTCTCTCTCTGTCACACGATGGACCCAGCACCCGTACTGTGAATCCATGGAATGCTAAGAAGTTCGTCTCTCATGTCTTGTTCGCTCTTCACTTTATCCTACTAATATTAATATTATAATATGTGAAAGGTTGTATGTGCGAAAGCTTCATTGTCACCACACAGTTTCTGTGAGCTACCGATATCTTTACTGTGCATTTATGAATTGTAAAAAGTTATAAGTTTTCAATTCTATCGGCCGTTCCTGAGACTGCATTTTTGAAGTGAAAACTTCTCTTGGTGCACCACTGACAGATTTTTTGTGGGCTGTGAACTAAATTTTAACATCACACTCTGGAATGATAGCAATCTTCGGGTAAACTCGGTGCCATGGCCATTGGCCATGAAATGCTGACACATTTCTAGATGGCCATGCTCATGTCCATGCCCTCTGGTCTCACCTGCATAGTTTTCAAAGTATGCTATCAAATTCTGAGTTATAAGTTTTCACTTCTATCAGCAGTTCCTACAAAAGCCAATTTTTTTTTATGTGTCAAAAGTATTATGGTTATCCATACTTACAAAACCTCTTGTATATTGGTGGTTTAGAGGATTATCTTCAAGCGACAGTGCTGCTAGACCCTTAGTAACATGGTCCGGTGCATGATAGTCGGGGAAACCTTGTCCGAGATTCACAGCTGGTTTGTAGTCTGCTACTAACTGGATATACTCTACCCTGGAAGTTTATTATTTGTTTCTTTTGTGATTTAATGAATTGGAATATCTATTGATAATATCAATACCCAGTATCTTTAGAATCTTGATAAAATAAGTTTATACTTTCAAGGTCTGTAAATAACAACTAAACTTATTTTAAGTCAAACAACATGTAGGATTCGACAGTAAAGATAGAAACAAATGGTGGGTGAAACAAAATACTTAAGTTGCACTGGCCCGGGAAAGTGGGGGAGGCCCCACAATAGAACAGTATGTAGGCTAGTAAGCCAGAGCTAAAAGTATGTTATTATTCTACATTATCATACACATAGGTCTAGTTTTTAATGATAAGTTGTAAAATAGTATACATAGACAAATAAGGTAGGTAGAAGTAATATCTTTGTTATTGTTAGGGAACTGCACGAGTTTTACAGTTTTAAGCACCAATAATATAGCAGTCTATTAAAATAAAAGTACAGCAACATTACAATTTCATACACAACTAAGTAATTTGAAATGACATACCTATCAAGATTTGTATTTATTTCAATTAGAAACAAAAACTTTGTTACTTATGTACATGTTTTGAAATAATTTTGAACTTAAACAGATTGAAATAAAATCTATTTTTGCCTGGCATAAAACAAATTTTTCCATTTAACTGTAGGTCAAAAAAGAAACATAACAACTTAATGATACGGTTACGCAACCAGGTCCATGAAAAGAGCCATAAAAATGGAATAAATAAGTTAGTTTTGAATTATTGGGTACGTACCAAACACTTTTTTCGCCTTTGCCAAATCGGGCCGGTAAAGTAAATTTATCAGCCATAGAAGCCATAGTTACGGATGTCCTGTTATAATTCCTCGTGAACTTACTAAGTTGTTTAACGGAACTACAACTTCTTGCGGCTCCAGTCACCGTTTGAATACATCTAAACATTGTAAAAGACTAATATAAATAACATAACCTATAAAATCAGGAAGTGTCAAATGGCACAGATTTATCATTCATGTATTTGGCATAGTAATGTAGTGATAAGGGAATGCTTTGTAATCAAACCATTTCATTAATTCAATAGTAGGTTTATCGCAAATTACGCAATTAGAGCAGTATACAAACAAAACCTTTTAAAACTAGGCGCGTAAACATTTGACATTTAATTTGATTTGACTCACAGATTTTTTGAGTTTTTGACTGTTAAGTGTTTTCTAAGAACCGAAGAAGACATTGCGTTTTGACTTTGACGTTAAACACATGTCTTTTGATTGAAATGTCCGTAAAATGGAACGTAAGTATTTAATGAAGATCGGAATACAAACATGTTTCTCTGTTCTCTTACAACAAATCAAACTGTTTTATCTAATATTGCCTAAAATGAAACATTGCAAATGGCACGTAAACTATAGTTTATTTATTTATTTATTTATTGAAACAAAATCCACAGCCCTTAGAAAACAGAGTTTAAGTATCTTACAAGCTATCTTAAGGCCAATAATGGATTTACATTAGGTATATAATTTTACTAAAAAAAACACTGTTCAGTTACCGAACAATAAAACAGTGGGTTAAAATGAAATAAATTAAAATGAAAAGTAAAAAAAAATGGCAAGAACTGCCGATAGAAATGAAAACTTATAACTCAGAATTTGATAGGCCATCTTGGCATGGTCATCTAGAAATGCGTGAGCATTTCCCATTGGCTGACGCGTTTCTAGATGGCTATGCCATGATGGCTTGTCCACGCCCTTTCAGCATTTCCCATTGGCCGACGTATTTCTAGATGGCCAATAGCCGTGGTCCCGAGTTTACCCGAAGCTATCTTATCATACCCGAGCGTGACGAATGAATTTAATTCACAGCCCACGAAAAATCTGTCTAGGCGCGCCTAAAGAAGTTTTCACTTCAAAAAGATCCGTACGCTACGCGCAGTCTTCGATTCATCCGTGTATAAGTTCTCAATACAGAACACAAAACATTAAAAAAAAATTTTTTTACTTATTAATTAATCCGTTTAGGAAGGTAGACAAAACTAATATTATTATTGGTGTTGTATTTATTACATATTATTTTGTAGACCGTAATGGGAATAAGAGCATTTTAAAAAGACAACGTTTGCTTCTTATAATGCCCGATAGATGGCGTCAGTATAAGACAAGTCAGTTTTAATGTCAAATGAATGAAGCGTTTGCAGTCGAGACAAATTTTAATTTTCGTCAATATGGAGGAAGACGAAAAAAAACCATTGATTAGTCTATCAGCTAGACCAGGGGTCGGCAACGCGCGGCCCGCGACCTGCCTCCGTGCGGCACGCGAGCGTGTTATATAAGATTAAATTTTTGAAGTGAAAACTTCTTTTGGGTCGCCTAGACAGATTTTCTTTGACAGAATTGGGCTATGAAATGAATTCTACCGTCACGCTCGGATATGATAAGAAATCTTCGGGTAAACTGGGGACCATAGCCATTGGCTATCTAAATGCGTCATCCAATGGGAAATGATAAAAGGGCGTGGCCTGCCCGTCATGGCATGGCCATCTAGAAATGCGTCAGCCAATGGGAAATGCTGGTGCATTTCTAGATGGTCATGCCATGATGATCAGGCCACACCCTCCGGTTACACCCGTGTAGTTTCCAAAGTAAGCTATCAAATTCTGAGTTATAAGTTTTCACTTCTATCGGCAGTTTCTATGACTGCCAAAATATTTATTTTTATTATTTATTCCCGGCTCTCATAATATAAATCCTATAAATTTTACAAATTGCAAATATTTATTTATACAGCTACCTATATAACTAACTAAATGTATTTTTTACATTTAGAATTACAAAATTTAAAAAATGCGGCCCGGTTTTATCTACTTTTTGACCATGTGGCCCATGGCTCCCGAAAAGTTGCCGACCCCTGAGCTAGACCATTTAACAATATGGGACACGTATTTTTTGTTTCATCAAGGTATTAAAAATGTCAAAAATCATCAAATTTCCAGAGTGGAGGGTTGTGACGTCACATGTTGGTAATAATCGTGCCATCAAGCGACGTCACTCGAACCTTCTAAGCACTATATCTTCGTCATCTTTTGTTTGTGAAATAAAAAAAAAACGTATACAATAATTTTAAGCAACCTAACTGACGGCCTAATTAGAATTTTAGCCATCTCGTCTATATTATTATGATTCGAATTTTTTTTTTAATCTCATGGTTTACCGATGTAAACTGGCTAATTATCAGCTAATTTGAACGTTGAATAGCTTTCGAAATATTAGATAAAAGGCATAAAAGGTCAACACTTTAAAATAGTTCTTAATAGTGCCAGAGGTAGCGTTGATGTTTCATTTTCAAATTGGGAAATCTTCTTTAGGCACGTTGAGCATTTTCTGAGATGGGAAGACGAATGGAACGTACGACACTATAATTGTTACCGTCGTCGCTGTCTAAGTAATTTTGTGCATTGTAGTGGTAGGACTCTTGGCAGAGTTCGCCTGGGCAAGTACCACACCTTTTCCAGTTATTCCACTGCCAAGCAGTAATGTGCAAATGTTACTATGTTCCGGTTGAAGGGCAATGTTTCCAGAGAAATTACAGGGCTTAGAGATATCTAAGCCCTGTGATAGAGCTGAGATAGAGATTATTTTAGATCTCTGGGTGACGAGCGCAGTGCAGTGGTAGGTGATGATTTGGACTCTCCATGTTCCAATTAATATGTGTCACTGTACTGTTATGTGGCAGGCATGTTGCTTACCATCCGGCACATGTCCTGCTCGTCTCGCCACTCTATATTAAAAAAAAAGTTTTCGCTTCTGTTGGCACTCCCCAAGTGCCACTATTTTTTATATTGAATATTAGCAGCGCCTCGTGGTTTTACCTACGTAGTCCCGTTCCCGGGATAAAACTACTATTCTGGTTAACTAACTATTCATGATTATAATCTAATTGTGTGCCAAATTTCAACTCGATCCGTTCAGCGGTTCCAACGTAATCGAGCAACAAACCACTAAACTTTCACCTTAATAATATCAGTGAAATATGTACCTATTTGGAACGCATCGTGTAAATTCATCAGAAGTTCAGAAATAGGTGCGTAGTTTTATATTTTAGAAGCCTCCGTTATTTTTTTGTCATGCCTATATCTCTTCCACAGATACTATTATTCACTGTTTTGTAAAGATAAGATAAAGAAATAAATTAAACAAGTGCGTGAAATTATACAAATGTGAGTTTATTGGTACTTAAATCGTTTTTTAAATAGTCTTAAATTAAGTGTATCTCATTTATTCATTATCTTAGCATTCCATTTCTTTAGCAACTGGTCGGCTAGAGCCAAGTTTTCGTCTTTCTGAAAAAAAATATAGTAATAGAAAATTAGAATAAATATTTTGAGACAATATCATGTACGAATAAGTAGTTATATTTACTAGCAGCGCCTCACGGTTTTACCATCGTATTTCCCGTTATTTTTTCGGGATAAAAAATTGTCTGTGTTCTTTCAGACTATAATCTAATTGTGTTCCAACTTTCAGACCGACCCGTTTATACGTTACGATGTAATTGAGCAACAAACATCCCAATAACCAAACGTCTAAACATTGACGTTTATAATATTAGTATGGTAGGATGGTAGGATTATAGGTACGGCAGATTTAGAAGTCAGAATGAAAAATGTTAGAACAAAGATGAAAATTAAATTATCATTGTCTGTGTTAGTAAAATCAAATTAGTATTTTTTAAATCAATTTTTACATTCAGATACTGTATTATATTTAGTTATTTACGTACTTTGATAAAACAGAATCTGGCATAGTTTTCTCCAAGATGTTTGTGTTCCGTAGAATAGAAAGCTGACGGAGGAATGGTGAGGACGCTTGCTTCTTTGGCTAATTTTTTCGTGAACTTGTAATCTTTGTATTTGTCCGGTTCCGCTGAGAGGTCAATTTTATTCTCTGTAAGTATTTAAAATCTTTATGTAACAAAAACGTTAGTGAATAATCTCTGACTTAGTTTAAATTGAAATTAATGAGGTCAGTTAGATACATTAATTTGAAAAATATTGATTTCAGTATCGGCACACATATTGACAATTTAAAACATGACTGTTTAATATCTGTAACTATTTATTAAAAATATTATTATGGCAGAACAAATTAACAAAGCAAAACTTTTGTTAGATTTACTTAACTCAAAGTTAGTTTTGGTCTCAAGAACACTGAATTGTTCAAAAATGCTGCTATACCCAAGATAATTTTGATAATATTTCTTACCCAATTTGGTCCAATCTGCAACTACAAAGTACCCTGCTTCAGGCACTGTTGGATTGAACCCGTTAGCCCTTAGCGCTTTGATCAGAAAGTCCCTCTTGGGTCGGAGTTCTTTTGCCAAAGAAAAGAAGTAGCACTCGGGAGAGTCGTATCGCGCCAACTCGTATTCAAATGATCTTGCAACAGCTTCCTGAATTACGAAAAAAATTGTAAAGAGAATGTTTGTTTATTTAAATAATATTCATGTTACTGTATGCTTATGATACAAAAATACGTCAATACGTGTAGCAAATGTAGCAATAAATATTTAAATACTTATAAAATCCTTTGTGATGTTATAAAAGAGGTAATATTTATATAGTGATGACGTATCTTCAAATATAAGTACAAAATATCTAACCGTTGAATGAAGAAATAAAAAAGGAAGACTCAAATCACTACATACAAATTTTGCGAAGATTATAATCAAAGAAAGTTTCGTAGAGTGCCAATTTACTTCTAGCTTACTTAGCAGGGAAGACACTATGGGCTAGTATTATCATCATTTACAATAAATATAATCTCATAGTCTTCGTTTCTTGGACGACCTTCCAAATACACGAACAAAGAGGTTTGATTCCGCTTTCGTATAATTTTTTAGCTGTGAAAAGCGTTGCCAGATTGGGAGTCTGAGTGTCTTCAAATTGAGAGGGAATTACTTTTTTTTATCGGTAAGCGTGCTCTATCATAGACTACATGCTAGGTAATCTTCTGGCGACATGGCAGTCAAGTGAGTTTGTGTTATGTATCTCTAAAAATATACCTGTACTGGAGTGCAGCACGTGTAGACGCAATTTTGGTGTACCACTTGTAAATTTTTCATTAAGTCAGCAGGCCCATATGCCCAACCAGTCTTCCAACCAGTCACAGAGAATGTTTTACCCGCTGAACCGATTGTGATGGTTCTCTCCCACATGTCGGGGAAGGTAGCTGAAAGAAGAAGAAAGAGGTAAGGAAAATTGGAAAAGTAAAGAGTAGTGTTTCACTTGACCGCCATCTCGCCTGATGTTAAGCGATGATGGGGTCTACGATGGAGCGTGCTTACCTAAAAGAAACCGATTCACTCTCGATTTGAACACACCAAGACAGATGTAATTAATTGAAAATTGGCTTAGTATCCAATGATTTTTAAAACAATCTATGTCCATGTTACTTACCAATTCTAATGTGTTTGACAGGTTCATACACCATCCACTCATATACTTCATCAGACAGACACAGAACATCGTGCTTCTTGCAAAGGTCTGCTATAACCGTCAATTCTTCTTTAGTAAATGCTTTGCCCAACGGATTATGCGGAGTATTTACGATGATCATTTTAGTTCGGGAGCTGAACAAAGAAGCTAGTTCGTTGTAATCGAGGACCCAATCCGCTGACGAGATATCACCATCTGTTTTTTTCTGTGACAGACAATATTTTGTAATCTCATTGATGATACATCCATGATGATCTCAACTTTAAATCAGAGACAAGAAGCTGGAATTAAATAAATTTAATAAAATATTAAGAAATTTGAATTTGAATGCAAAAAGATGTATATTAAATATGAATAAATTAAACGTGAATGTTGTACACATGGTTGGCTCCAAACGAATTAGCCACCAACTAAAATGCTTCAGTAACAGTTTTAATTTTATTTAAATAGCACAAATATTTGTGTAGTTTCATATTCAATAAATAAATGGTTAAAAGATAATTAGATATTTGTAATTCAATTCATCAAAAAGATAAACAAACCGTGCATTTGTTTCTGATAGTAATTTTATTTCAAGAAAATGAAACTGGCCCTATAAATAAGGCGAAACTAGAAGATGTAGCTAACATTAAAAAAAAAAGCTAACGTAAAAAGAGACTTACTGGTTTTAAGGCAATGAATTTCGGCACGCCTCCAGCAGAACGAATCATGAAGTCGTAACAATCGAAGAATGGCTCTATGACTATGACTTCATCTCCTTCATCTACATGTCCTGCCAACAGTACAGATATTACATTGAAATTTCATTCAAATCCACAGTAGCGAAAATAGCTAATTTGTAAATTACAAACTACGTTTAACGGACCAACCTCTAAGACATTATTTTGTGTACTCTGTTTTACAATGATTATGAATATTAATTGCATTATATCTGAATATGTAAAAAAACTATTGAATTAAATACCTAAAATTGCTGAAAATAGAGCTTCATATGCCCCACTTGTGACAAGGATTTCATTGTTTGGATCTATTTCTCGTCCTACCAATGGTGAATAAAGCTTGGTGAGATTTTGAACTAGTCTGGGATGACCCTGAAAGTAACATTAAAAATAAATACTTTTACTAGCTGCTGAATAAGAAGTATTTAATTTATAGTTATAAAACGCAGCAAATAAAACATTTCCAACGTAAGACCGGTTGTTCATTTTATTAGCAAATATCATTATTTATGAAATATTTGGTGGAGCAAATTACCAATATTTTAATACGGTTTCACGCAGGGCTCAGTTATTTTCGTATGTGAATACTCATAGTATTCCCATAGACATTCCTTAATTTGCCTGAAAATGCAAAAAGCCAAAACTGCATTCATTTCTTTGCCGGTTTGCTCCACGATATAATGACGGTTAAAAATGTATAGATAGATACTTTGTGTTGTACACATCAAAACAAGCACAAATCAAGACAAGAAAAACAATAAAACAAATGTACAGTACGGTAAATGTCGATCAGTAAGTGATATTAGTGGAGAATCTAAATAGTATTAGGTCCTTACATAATGAAATTGGTGTTTTATCGTACTTTCCAACTTTGATCTCAAATATCTCCTTTGTATCCTGATATTAGAGATCGAACACCAATTCACCAGTACGACACAACACCAATTTCGTATGTACCTAAGTGTGCGTTCGCCCAGCAAAAAAATACCGCCTTTCAAGAATGGAACGATGGAGAAAATTAATGCCTTATCTATCGTATATACCTTACCTTACGTTCATGCAGCAGAATCACTATTTCTTAAATAAATGGGAACCTTTTGGAGGCGCAAATTTAAAATTTCGGGCACATTTACACGAGATAGGGCACTATTATCTGCATCATTTAATTCTTGAAAGTCGGTCCTTTTTTGCTGGACGAACGCACACTGTACCTAAGGACCCAATATCATGTAATGCAGTATCTGAAAAATAGTATTTAAAGTGAAAAAGCATGGAAATTTTACTAAGTATTCTTATCTCGCTTCTTACTCGTCTTTCATCAAACACCAAGTAGCTCAGAATGTATTAAGATAAACAAGTTTATTATAGAGATAAGCATTCAAAGTTAAATGAACCACATATTTGCCTCTTCAATCTTAGAACAAATTTTATGATTAAATGGTGGTCTCATTTCTTGTATCAGACTTTTTATTATCTAAGAAAATATTACGGACAAAAATTTGTAAGTTGATAAATTTTATTATTGGTATAACTAATGATTACTTGTGTAAAAAGACGACACTTGGACTGTGTCACGAATGTAACAAAAATTTGGAAATGTTTGTACAATTAGAATGCAGAGAAAGATAATAGTTTTAATTTGTCTTTTTTACTCGTAATCACTAATGGATTACGAGTAAAAAAGACTAACTAAAACTTATAAGTTTAATACGAGTGATCTGTTATATGTATACTCACAAAACCGCGCGTGTACTGATTATACAGTGGGTTATCACCAACCACAATTTCAGCCAGCGCTTGGGTAACATGTTTAGGGGCATGGTAGTCGGGAAAACCTTGTCCAAGGTTTACAGCTGGCTTGTATTCAGCCACCAACTGTATGTATTCCACCCTAGAATTTATCATTCCTTTATTCTCATCAAAAACAGTACACCAAAACAAATATTATAATGTAAATTAAGCAAACAATTATAAAAATATCAGTCTCTTGTGGAGAGTTTAAATTAATTTCCTCATTACATGGTAAGTGAGGCATGTGTACTGCACAGAGCTGTCAGTAAATTAATTTTGGATATGGTTTGCATAAGCATTCTTAATTTAAAATTTATATCTGTGAAATTGAAAATGAACAAGTAGGTACAACATCGATAAGATATTCTTATCTTGAAAATTGTTATAAACAAAATCGCCACAGAACAACATAGGTTCGATAACATTTATAGTTTTACAAAATATATGGTTATTTAATAACTTTTCAGGGTTTTTTAGTATAATTGTTTCAATCGAACTATTAAATAAAATAGACAATTTCTCGAGACATGTAAAAGCATATTCAATCAGAAAAGCAGCTCAATGAGAAACGCTATATTTTTTAATCATGTTTAAACTAATAATGATGCATACAAAATGTATATAAACTCACCAAACGCTTTTTTCTCCATCTCCATATCGAGACGGCAATCGGAATTTCTGGGCCATTGCGCTTGCGGCTCGGCAATGTATCACTGATGTTATTCCTTTGGCGGCGCAGTGCAACTGTACTGATAGGTACAACGTTTGCCCCCACTTGTACATCACTAATGATAAATATAACACTCACACTTTGTGACAAGCACTTTTCTAACCCACAGACTTTCTAATAAACATTAATTTAAAAAATACATTTGTAATCTTTAAATGATACAGTTTTGGTAAGAAAAATAATTTTAATGTTAAAAAATAACTTCATTGATAGCTAACACGCAAACGCATACATCGGTGAAATAAATAACAATAAATAAAATATTTTTGTAACATACTATTGAATTTAGCCGGGTTATCGGGGCTATATTGTCAACAGCATAATGGTATGTCATGTCATGAGTGTCACCATTATTGCTGCTGTATCGTGAAAATGTCACATACTCGTAAAATGTGCGTGTAATGAAACGTAAAGTACCTATTCTATGACGTATGTGCAAAACAGCTATAAGTGCTCGTAGTATAAGCCACCCCGGACACTCGGCCTAAAATCTATACAGACGGTGCAGTTGACATACCTACACTCACACAACTAGGCATATGTCGTTCGAACACATTTACGCATGTGTGCGTGTCATCTAGGGTTACTAAGTTATTTTATGGAATAGCTATGACCCGTGAGTTCACCTGCCTGTGTTTTAAGTGGCCTATAATCTTACCTAGTTAGTGTTCGATCTTTAATGTAGGTAAATATAACTTTCATCAACAATCAGAAGGGAGAAGATTTAAAACAAAATAGGAGATAATAAAGGTACCATGGACGAATTGATTTTTAGTTAAGTACACTTACCCAAAAAGAAAGACGAAAAATTTGGTACCATTTTGTTAAATAATACAGCATCATGGTCGTATTCTCATAGAAAATTATCGTCCGATATAACCCTTCGTTGAATCCGCCTCGCGTCCGCGAGGGGGAGAAAGCTTGAAATTGGCGGGGGGTGGGGAGTGTCCGTTCTATCTGTATTATCTATTCTATGGTATAAGTCTGCGCGCGACTGGTGGCGTACTTAATGTTGCCAGGTCAAGCTAATAGGTTCCCTTCCCGTTCATTAGGAACGTACAACGTCATAAAACAGGTACGGGCAGGGATTTTTCAGGGAAGCAATTTAAGTAACTACACGACAACTGAGACTCAAGAACGAATGTCTCGAAGTAATGAACGCCTTTGCAGTGCTGGTTTGGTTCAGTATGACCAAGTGTCATTGGTAATTGGTACAGGCTGTCTGAGTCTCTTACCACCAGGAAAACTTTATTATAGTTTATTACATTGTAAAAAATCTGTCATTTTCAACCTACACCAACATCGAAATAACAAGAATTTAATTTACACTTGTAAATCTTTTATTGAGACCATAAATAACACTATTTGAAAATTTGGCGCTTAAACGTTCTTTTCATGAGTCATTGGCTTCCATAGAATCATCTTCTTTTTTCAATAGGGTTAAAATCACGATAAATCACGGCGGTAACCGCAAAAGTTCCTGTCCATGTTCCTTTAATAGTTATTCTACTTGGTATTGTGGGTCTTCTTTGTGCCTCATCATTCGATTAACTGCGGATTTGTCCTACAATCGTCGAAATCTATTTCATTTTTCTTAAGCCACTTTTGGCTTTCTTCTTTTACATTGCCCATTGTAGCCGCTTTATTTAGCTGAGTGCAGTGGTATAATGCGTTGTCCATTACCACGTGACAGTACGTTCTGAAACGCCTACAATAAAAATACAGTAATGAATACAGAGTTAAGGATTAAAGAGCATCCAAGCTAAGGTTGAAAAAAAAATTAAGTAAAATTTCTTTTGGCGCACCGCTGTTAGGTGAAAGGGTCGATCGGGTGAACATGGAACCGCCGAGTGTACCCGAGCGAGAAAGATACAATCAGCTGATCTTCACTGCTGTGTCACTGTGTTTTCTATTTTGATTTGTATATTATGAAAAAAATACATTTACAACTAGTTTCTCACATTCGGCCTTAAGCACACACATTTTTCCCACGGGTAAATTGGCGATAAAACAATCAAACCCAAAGCCGCACCTCAACCTAAAGCCCCAGCTTTAAAATATGCCGATAATAGGTGGAGATTTGATTGCTATGGTATCCCTACATGTTAGTTGTCAAATAGCTCTGCGTTTGGAAAACTGCACTTTTGGCCCGTTATTGTATCGTTATTGACGTGACAACGTCTTATAAATTGGTTTGCCGGGTGACACTTCAAGAAACTGCGTTACGCTCCGCTCACGTTATGCGCTCACAATGAGAGCGAGTGAGAGGGACGCGTGCCTTTCACTTTTTATGTCTGTCTCTCTCGCTCTTAGGCGGGCTAACCATGCCCGAGTCGCCGATTCGCTTTTACCACTCAAAGTCGTTGTCACGTAAAACTTTCGCCCGTATACCGACTTTACAGGCAACCAATTTTTTCTTCACAACCACGATTGATTTTCAAGAACCAGCCACGGCCAGCACTTTTAATCACTTTCGGCATAATAAAAGCTATTAATTATTTTAGAAATTAATAAATACACCAAACGTAAACAAACTTTTGTTAACTGACGTAAATAAGAAGTTGACGGCCTGTCAATTAGTTCCATATTTTGCTACGCGCAGAGTTATATTGCGAGCACAGGTAATCCTATTGGTTGGTTCAGAGTTGGTTCAGAGTATCTCTCTACTTAGTCTGTGGTTGGTTCATAGATATTGCAGGAACAAGTTCGAACGTGGGTGGGCCAATTTAAATATTCTAAATAAGATCGTATACGGCTATACGGTATAATACGTAGTGATTACTTTGTGGTATAATAGTCCAAGATCCCAGAGCTGCCAGACGTCACGTGTTTTCTCATGAATGAAATGTGGACGATTGAGTGGAGTTAGTACGTACTAAGAACGAGTACCTAAGCATGTTTAGGTAGGTACTCGTTAACTTGCTTAGACGGCCAATTTTGAGATATGGGGCTATGAAAGTACAATACAAACATTACTTACTTCACGTATTTTTTGATAAGTGATTTTCACGTATGTTGTAGGCAATATTAGTAAATAAGGCCGCAATACTCCCAGACACTTTCCGTCGGCCGTTTTGCTTAACAGACGCTTTAAAACTCCAAAATAATATCTTAACTTCACTTAAATTCTCATACTCCATTTGTAAATATGTTCGTCAGACAACTATTTTAAAGTTTTTTCCAATAAGACAGACTAATCTAAGGGGTCAATCATCCCCTTAACTCAACTAGGCCTCTATGGGTAAGAGCGCGAGACTGAGCGAGACATGATGTATTAGGAAATATTGACTTAAAATCGAGCCAGAGTCACCTATACCTACTTGACAAGCGCTAGCGAGCACTGAGCGCCAACGACGTCTATACTTGACTAAAATAAAAAAAACGCACTATACCAAAATATTAATTAAACATTTGTGAGTACTGGTATTTTTTTGGTTGCATCACCCTGTATAATATTTACCTAAAAAAAACTGAAATTTATGTTAGCAGATATGGGAAACTCACCGCTAGGTTTATGGGGTACAAATAAGTGTATATTTACTAAATACATGTAATAGGTATATATGCTGAAATAAAAATCATCCATATTTTTTTCCAGGGACACTATAAAATTAAATATGAAATAAAAATGCAAGGTACCAAAAAGGTACAAAATAATTGCAAAGAAATAATTCCGTAATTTTGTCTCTAACTATGTGAAATAGATGTGGTCCAGCAAACCTGACGTCAGAATGGCTGCCCACTTTCTTTTCATGTTTTTTCACTGCTCATCGAGGTACTAATTATTTGAACTAAGGTACCAAATAGTACCAAAAAGGTACTAAAATTTGATGGTTATCAAACATAAAAAATCAGACTTGGTCCAGCGGTTCTGACGCTCACTTTTTTTAGGTTTAGGGTAGATTTAGGTACGTACCTACTTAGCGAAATAAATTATCGTGAAAAACAGATAAACCTCCGGGCGTATCTATAGCAAATAGTATTATACATATATTACATTTTTAATAGTAAAGAGTGGCAAGCAGGATATACTCCTGATGGTAAGCAACATGCCTGCCCATAACAGTACAGCGTCGCATAGCTATAGAAGATGAAGAGTCCAAATAAATTATTACCTAGCACTGCGTTGCTATCGTCACCTCGAGGTATAAAGTGATACTTATATGTCCTGTAATTTCTCTGGAAATATTGCCCTTCAAAACGAAACATGTTTGCACATGTTGATTGACGGTTGAATGAATGGCAAAAGTGTAGTAAGTATTTTAGTATTTAAATTAACGTGGTTGTACACATATTGATTGGGTAAACGGGTAACTCGCGTGTAATGAGGTCGGTCAATCCGACTCGAGTTTCGGCCGCGTCCGGCGGCCTTTTTCAAGAAGAGTGTACGGGCTCGATGGTTTCCCGTTTGGCACTGGATTTCGTACATCGGGCGCGTACACTCTCCTTGAAAAAGGCCGCCTGACGCGGCCGAAACTCGAGTCGGATTGACCGACCTCATTACACGTGAGTTACCCGTTTACCCAATCAAAATTTGTGGTTAGGTACACCAACGGATAGGCAACTTGATTACAAACATTATGGTAAGTAGGAATATTTTTTCAAAAGGCTAATAAGGCATCTAATTTTATAATTAATCTTTATTCTAAAATGTGAACGTAAAACACTAACAAATCCTACTGTTTTTCTCTTGCTCTATTTTGGGGTGTGCGATGTGATAAGAAATACCGAAGGTCATGTGTTTAGCTGTTTAGGGTTATTTATTGCATTATTTTTGATACATCAAATCCGTGTAGGTATAGCTACTGAAAAGTATTTTATTCCGGAAATGAACAGGCTCTTTCTCTGCCTTCCCCATTAAGACCCCCGTATTCACACAATTCCGCCGCAAATTCATCAATTTGCAAGCTAATTCGCGAAAGGTAATTAATAACACGGTTCAGCCGAGTAATTCGATCCGTGCGAGCTCTATGCTCTTCTTAATTGTCTCAATCAAACTTACGGTTTCAATTTTGAGTTTGCGCAAAGTAGGCACCTTATGTAGTAATTATTATGTTTCTCTGAAGAGCAAAACAACCAATAACTAAAAAAAATCGGTTGATATAAATCGATTTTATTAAAATATAAGCCAACTGTGTAAGTAATACTAAAACAAAAGATCATGGTGTCATGGAACACCAGGGGTCTACCGCCTAACGAAAAACGCTTTGACATTGCCGTCTCTTTCATTTCAAGCGAGAAGAAAAGAGACAGCAATGTCAAAGCGTCAAAGAGTTTTTACGTTAGGCGGTAGACCCCCAGATAGGAACAAAGTTGTTTCGGATAATAGTCAAGTTTTACATTAAATAAAACTTGTATTATTGAGCAGAGACGATGCACAGCATCTATAGTGAGATTGCGCTGTTCTTCTTTCTGGCGACACACAGGAAATACGTCACACTTCTGGTAACTATGATATGATGATGCTACCTGATTTCCGGTTCTGGTCACCTGAGCTCGAGCTAAGGCGATGTACCCTCATAGAAGTATCTCACTCAACAGGAGGCCTGAAAGGGATGCTGTGCATCGTCTCTGCTCAATAATACAAGTTTTATTTAATGTAAAACTTGACTATTATATCGGCATGTGACGATGCACAGCATCTATAGTGAGAGATGTGTTTATTAGCTCCTGGTGACCACGACGACGCTATGTGTAGAAAAGAGTAAAAAACAAGTTAGATTAGGTTATAATTCATTTTACAAACAGAATAAAATGTTAACTTTGCATTATAACTATTAATAATTGAAAATCATTTATATATTAGAAACCAGGAATTTCTCGAATCAAATGATTCGGTATTCACTCAGATGAAATAGTTAGGAGGCGCTACCGTTGAACTAAAACTTCCACGAGAAGCCTTCATATTGGCATCTGAATAAATTATCATTACCCAGTTACCGGCAAATTGACACGAAAAGGGAATGATTACCATCAGCTGTGTGTCTATCTTTCTCAATTCAAATTTTCTTATTCCAAAATAGGACAGACATCTTTGACAGAATTGGGACGTTCCAAAAGTTTCCCAACCTGATTGAATATACATGTATCGGTGTCAGTCTTTAAACCAAAAAACTGGCCATGATGTTACGGCCTTACCCATCCCCATCCCAACACACAAGTCTTGGGGTCTATTCGAGATTTCTCTCTCTGCCACACGATGGACCCGGCACCCGCACGGTGAATCCATGGAATGCTAAGAAGTTCGTCTCGTCTCTCTGTTTTGAAGATATTCTAAAAAGAGTAAGGTCATGCATTAAACAAATAGAGTCACATACGTGTGTATGACCCGGTGCCCGATGCTGAAAAATTATACAACTATGCATGCGATACTTCAAACAGAGTAATGATACACGATAGATCATTGTATCACTATGTGAACATGTCATTTGGGTTCCAACTTAAGTTGTGTCGCAAAAGGCTTTTGTCAAGCTATCTAGGCTAGCTAAGAGTTTTTCCTTCTATCTATTAAGAAAATAAATTTCAAAACTTTTCCTCATAAAACATGTTTGTTTAGCAAATGAGCACCCAGATCAGAGTGTTGCGACTGGCTAAGCAATTGTGCTAGATACCTTCCCAACGAGTTTAGATCCGCGAGTTTATAATTATAGTTGAAATTAATAGCTGCTCACTACTCTATGCAAAGGTCATAAGCTGGTACATAAGTTTTAGGAGTTTAATCTCGCCATCTCGCTCTTAAGTTGGTTTCATTCTACGTTGGACCTAGACTCTAGTAAGTTAGTTCATCGCCAACATTCTGTAATTCTATAAGTATATGTGGAAGAGTCCACTTCTACAATCCACGTCTCATCATCAACAGCCCACTAAACGTTCCCACTGCTGGGACTCGGGGCCTTCTCTCGCAAGGAGAGAGTTAAGGCCATAATCCACCACGCTGGCTCAGTGCGGGTTGGCGGATGATCCACGTCTACTAGGACTTAAAATAGGCGGGGCAGACCAATAATAAGGGTTCGGCCAGATTGTGAGAACTCGGCGGCGGTGCGTGCTGGCACGGTCCGAGGACATGACCCACCCTAAAAACGTTTAACTTAACTGGAACGGCAAACTTACAGGCAAAATCGTGTTGCGCCACCAATAAAATCTTTTGTACTCCACATCTTGTCCTATTATTGGTGCCCCTGAATTATAAGGCTGCACCTGCGCTTGGCGCGTATTTTTCGCAGACTTCAAGTGATGTTCTCTGACGTGGAGAGTCCGATACGGTGGAAGAAATACACGCGCATTATGAAACACTGCTGTTTTGTCCGAGTGATTTTTGGTGACAATCTCTCACAATTTTGGTTGATGTACATTGAACTTCAGAGACGCTGAAACTAGAGCTGGCCATAGTAATTGCCATTCTGATATATATATTTCCCTCGGGACAACCCGTCGGCAACTAAGTTTAGTCTGCCTGGTAGGTTACTCTCCAGGTGGCCAAGAGAGTTACACTCAAGCTCTCTAGAAGGTGCATCAGTTGGTAGGTTAGGTCTTGTAGAGCAACGGGCTTCCTCCCATCCCTACGCCGCAATCGTTTGCTTGTCTGTCTATAGAATTACATGACATTCTTACCTTACCTTACATTCAATTTGTGTATGAAGTGCGATATTATGCAACACCAATGGAGTTGAGACTGGTCTCACCTGCCGTATATCAGAGAGCTTTTAACCGTTGTCTGCTGCATCGGCGGCCAAGATTGATACAAAATTTACAAAAAACCGCTGTGCATCTCACTTACCTGCTTCTCTTCTTTACCTCTGCTCTTTCATAGTAGTTTGATGAAGCCAGCCGCTTGTGACCACGCGGCGGTAGTTCATCGTACGATAAACCCTGCCGTTTACTCCGGCCACGACTTGTCCTCGGACGAAGCCTGCCGTTAGGGAGTGTGTGACACTCGCTCATCCTCGAGAACCCACTTCCAAGGCGGGCGAGGACAATCTATTTCTTACCGGTACCACTAGGTACCCGTTTCAATCACTATAATTGAAATCACTAATTGCACTTAACGCTAGATCAGTTATTTTCACTTTAGTATAGCACTCGCGCGACACACTAGACAAATAAATGACCATAATTAGATTAAACTATTCGAATTACCGAAATTTTCTCAGAATCGGTGAGAGTTTCGGCTTGAGTTGTTGCTTCAACGAAAGAATACGACGCTATGAGGGTACATCGCCTTAGCTCGAGCTCAGGTGACCAGAACCGGAAATCAGGTAGCATCATGCCATTTTCATAGACTAAAGTTACCAGAAGTGTGACGTATTTCCTGTGTGTTGCCAGAAAGAAGAACAGCGCAATCTCACTATAGATGCTGTGCATCGTCACATGCCGATATAATATGTAAATAACACAACGAGCAAAGAAAATGTTTTTTATTATTTATGGTACGATCATCTCAACAATAAAGCTGGCAACACTGGTCATGCGCAGTTTATACGCGTCACTTCCGTTTTATATTTTTTAACGGTTTTAGTCTCACATTTTTTCAATTCAGTCGCGCAGCGAAATCCCTGTCTCTGCCATGCCTACCATGACTGACTGTGTGTTTGAAACACGCTGGTTTATGTCCGCAAAATACAAATATTCAGGGACTACATGTCATGCGCCAACCCACAGTTGGTCACCATGATGGGTTGTTGGTATTACCTTGACCTCCTTGTGAGAGAAGGCCCAGAGTCAAAGCTGTAGGAACATAAGCTGTATTCTGTCAATAAGAAATGTCGAAATCATGAACAAGAAAATGGACGCCATGAGTATAACTACAGTCCATCGTTTGGTTTGTACGGCGAGCGTTGGCTGCATCACCGAAGACGATCCCAGAGTTCAACCTATAGATGGCCATCAGGGACAGAAATGCGGCCGTAGTGGAATCTCTAGGCCGGAAGGAGGCGGCTTAGGCAAATGACGATGTCGAGTCGATTAATATCGGAACCCAACCGGTACTGATCGGCTCAACAGACGAACACTAGATTAGGTTTAAAATGTTCCCAAATTCCCCCTATTTTCTTCTACTTCTCCTAATTTAATAAATAAATATGTAAAAAAAAATGGTAGTCATAGGAACTGCCGATAGAAGTGAAAACTTAAAACTCAGAATTTGATAGCTTACTTTGGAAACTATGTAGGGGAAATCGAAAGGCCTGACCAATGGGAAATACTAAGCTGTGTTAGTCCAAATGGGCAATTACTGTTTTTAAATCTGTTAAATAAAATTAATTATTGTATTTTGATATTTTCTTTTGCTCAACACTAGAAGAGTGTCGGTATTACAATGAAAGCCACGGGCCTAAGCCAAGTGGAATTCATAGTTTGGACTTTCGTCGGTATTTAATTCGTCCTGCAAGAATTTCCGAACGATTCGGCATGTATTTAAAATAGCTGCTTTTTGCATAGTCATGTATGTGTTGCTTTGTAAACCAATTTGTTGTAGGTAGTGCTTTAAGTGTTTAGGAATGACTCCAGTACTGGAGATTACCAGAGGCACAATATACACTGTATTGATGTTCCATAATCTAATGATTTCCTCCTTCAGCTCTGTGTATTTGTGAATTTTTTCCGTAATTGTTTTTTGTAAATTATGTGTATTGGGTACAGCTATATCAATTAAGTAAGTGGTTTTATTTATTTTGTCTATCACAGTTATATCTGGTCTGTTATGGTGTATAGTTCGGTCTGTTAAAATTGCTCTGTCAAAGTATATCTTGTGTCTCTGGTTTTCCAGAACAGGTTTTGGGTTATATTGGTAGTACGGAACTATGTTTGACGGGATGAGTTGGTGTTTAATTGCTAATTTCTGGTGTACAATATGGGCTACTTGGTTATGTCTATGAGTGTAATCTGTTTGTGCCAGAGATGGACAGGCACTAGTAATGTGTTGTATTGTTTCGGACACGCGATGACATTTTCTACATTTGTCGTTTTGAACAGTACGATCCTTGATAATAAACTTTTTGTAATTTTTGGTGTTAATAACCTGATCTTGAATTGCGATCATGAAACCTTCAGTTTCTGGGAACATACAACCTAGCTTCAGCCATTTGTTTGATGCTTCAGCATCTACATGAGGTTGTTCCAAGTCATGTAAATGTCTGCCATGCAATTCTTTCGAACGCCATCGGTCTATTTTTTCTTTTTTATGAATTTGCGGTGTTTTGTACTGGATGTTAATATTAGAAAGGTTTAATGGGGTGTAGTTACAATCTAAGTCTGTGATCGCTGAATGTAAATTACTAGATGTTTTTGAGTAGAAAAACTCTCTTAAACTGCGCACTTGTGCTTCCCATAGTACTGCTAGATCAATCAGTCCCCTACCACCTTCATGTCTTTTAACAGAAATACGTTCTATTGCAGATTTGGGGTGTAGATAATTATATTTGGTCAGTGTGGTTCTCGTTAGGATTTCTAATCGGTTAATATCAGTGCGTGTCCATTTAACAATTCCAAATGAATATGTTAATACGGGAATTGCATAGGTATTTATGGCTTTGAATAAGTTTTTAGAATAAAGTTGTTTTTTGCAAATGGAATTTAATCTTTTAGAATATTCTCCAGAGAGATCTTTTTTTATTTGAATATGATTGATATTACTGGACTGTTGTATGCCTAGATATTTGTATGTTTCTGCGGTGTCCATGCTATCAAACGTGTTAAGTTCTTCATCCTCAGAGTTTATAGTATTACTGTTATAATTGACAGATTTACCTTTATGTATGTGTAGAGTTCTGCATTTATCTAGACCAAAGGTCATATTGATGTCTTTGCTAAATTGTGAAGTAATATTTATTAGCTCTTTAAGGTCTTTATCTGATTTGGCAAACAATTTAATGTCATCCATATACATTAAGTGTGTTATGGAAGTGTTTGAATTCAATTTATAACCATTTGCTGTACTATTAAGAAGGAGGGAGAGTGGATTGAGTGTAAGACAAAACCATACTGGGCTGAATACGTCTCCTTGAAAAATGCCATTTTCAATTGCAATTTCATCTGTCCTAATAGAAGCGGATCCATTAGAAACGTGCAACGTCGTTCTCCAGCTAGTCATGGCATTTTTCAGGAAATTTATGATTTTAGGGCTAATTTTATACAAGTCAAGAACTTTGATCAACCAAGAATGTGGGACACTGTCGAATGCTTTTTTATAGTCAATGTAGGATATATGCAGATTTCTTTTGTGTGTATGAGTATGTTTCAGTATTGTAGAGTCTATTACGAGCTGCTCCTTGCAACCTTTATGATTACGTCTACAACCTTTTTGCTCTTCAAATAATAAATTATTTTCTAGTAGATGTTTATTGACGTTGCGTGTAATGCATGATGTTATGAGCTTATAAATAGTGGGGAGACAGGTAATAGGTCGGTATTGTGAAGGGTTCGTAGTGTCGTCACTTTTAGGCAGCATGTATGTTACGCCTTTTGTAATAAATTTAGGTAATTCTTGATCACCTTTAATTAAATCTGTGATATTTTTTGCAAGTATGTCATGCAGCATGAAAAATTTTTTAAACCAAAAATTGTGAATATGATCTATACCGGCTGCTTTCCAGTTTTTTAAATGTTTAGTTATTGATTCTACATCATCCCTACTTACTTCTGTGAATTCCATTATTCCTATGTTTTCTATTCTTGTTGCTTCGTCGCTTAACCAAACAGCACTATCGTTGTGATCTTTTTGTTTTTTCCAGATGTTTGCCCAGTAATGTTTGAGTTCACTTTCATTTGGCAACGTTTTGTTTATATTATCTGTTTTTTCTTTTTTAAGTGTCCTGTAGAAACCTTTCTCATTTCTATTAAACTGCTTATTATGTTCTTTTCTTTGCAAAGCTTTCGTATACCTAGATAACCGTTTTGATTTTAGTGTTAATTTTTGTTTAAGCGTATCTAAAAATTCTTCTGGCCTAGTATTATTTCTTTCATGAACTGAATGTATTTGAGTTTTATTGAAGATTTTCTCGACTGCTTTAACTACTTTTCTGGATCTGTTATTATTTATATACTGAGTTAGTCTGCCGATGTCTGCTCTTAAATGTTTAATATCTGATTCAATTCTGTATTGCCACGCTGGCTTACTAACGTTTTTGCTTTGTTGTTGTACTGGTATATCCTGTGTTGTAATTTTGTATCCTAACTTCTCGGAGATGACTAAAGCGGAACAGTATATAAGACAGTGTATGGTGTTGATATCTGAGTCAATACTAACAAATTGGCCTAAAATCTCCGTGTTGAAGATGTCTAATAACTGGTAGAGTTTTTTATTTTCTTTTAATTTTGGAAGTTTAGGTCGAACTTCAGGGTCTATACCTGTATATTTTACCAGAGTTGAATGTAATTGGTCAGTTATTTCTTGGGTAGATATATCAAATTCAGAAATTTGCGAGGTTTGATTTTCGTTTATATGTTGCGTAATATTTGTAAGATTGGGTATGGAGGCTGTTTGAGTTGAAGTGTGTTGCCATTGGGTAGATAAACAGTCCGGTTCAGATACTGATGCTTGTTGTGTGGATTGTTGGGTTGGTGAACTACTTAGAAGATAGTCTATTGTATGTTGATTTTGATTTACCAGATTACTTGATCTGGTATTCGTCGTGCTAATTGCACCTATAGGACTCTGATCTATTTCTTCTCTAGCTAGTTGTTCGTATTGAACATTATTATTATAATTACAATTGACATTATTTTTTACATTTTTTTAAATTGTTATTTTAATTACAATTGACATTGCTAAGTAATTTTATTTATTTTATTGTAGCCGACATTTGATTAATTATTATTGTATTTGTTCTTACTTATAATTATTGTACAGATAATTCAGTGTAAAATTGACGTGTACTTGCTGTATGAATAAATGAATATGGATGGCCAATTGCCATGGTTCCAGTGTACCCGAAAATTTCTAATCATTCCCGAGCGTGATCCTTGAGGTCAATTTACAGCCCACGAAAAACCAGTCAGTGGTGCGCTAAAAGAAGTTTTCACTTCAAAAAACCATAAAGAGGCCTGACTACGTACCTAATCCTAGGCTATAAGGAAAGACGGGAAAATATGAATTGCACCGCAACTTTGAACGGAAAGCAGCTTCTAGCCGTCAGAACCAGTAAGTAACTTTGTTCGAGTTAGACGTTCTGACATCTCGAACACTGTATCGAATCACCTAGATTCTTTAGAGTGAAAACTATCGTGGTTGTTGCACTTTTTATAGTACTTAGAGAGTGAGCTATTGGAATATGAAGAGACCAAATCATTACCTACCACTGCACTACACTCGTCACCTAAGTTGTTTTATCTCTATGCTCTGTACTTTCACTGCAAACATTGCTGTTCAAACCCGAACACAGTAATGTTTGCACACTACTGCTTGGCGACAGAATAACTGGCAAAGGTGTGGTACTTCTCTGGCACTCATAGTACAAGCTTTGCTTAGTTTGTGACTAGATGGTTTTTTTGGAAACATTTTGTAGTGGTAGGACTCTCAGCAGAGTCCGCCTGGGGAAGTACCACACCTTTGCCATTTATTCTACCGCCAAGCAGTAATGTGCAAACATTACTGTGTTCCGGTTTGAAGGGCAACGTTTCCAGTGAAATTGCAGGGCTTAGAGATATATATTAACATCTTAGACGAGCGCGGTGCAGTGCTGGTTGATGATTTGGACTCTTCATGTACCAATAGCTGCGTGTCAATGTGCTGTTATGTGGCGGGCATGTTGCTTACCATCAGGCAGATGTCCTGTTTGTCTCGTCACTCTTTATTAAAAAATAAATAAATAAATGAGACGTTAACTAAAATATTAGTAGATATTGGTAATTTGATCGAGTAAAGTAGTGTGATAGCTTGGCTTTGTGAGGGATGTGATACTATCGACTATCGACATCAATATATATTATGTGTACGTGACGCCGTGACACAAGTGCCAAGTATTGGATTTTAGGAATGTGACCCACTGATGCTTTATTTGTCCAACGCCCATGGTGTTGGGGCGCGTAGGATGATTATAGGAAAATAGGTGACTACATATTAACATAAATAAAAAAAAACTAAATATTGGTAGTTATAGGAACTCCCTAGTGAAAACTTATAACTCTGAATTTAATAGTTTACTTTGGAAACTACGCGAGTGAAACCGGAGGGCGTGGCCATGAGCATGGCAATGACCATGGTACCGAGTTTACCCGAAGATTTCCTATCATTACCGAACGTGACGCTAGAATTCAATTCACAACCCACGAATCACAGATTACAGAAATAAAACCAGATGGAGCGCGCAGAACAGATCTACTGAAGCAGACAAAGGAAATACAAACGCCGAAGCAAATACAAACTCCAGTCAGTATGAAACGGACTTCCGTGTTGTACGGGAGACTCGTGTGGTTTTAAGTTTTGTTTTAAAATATGCCGTTTTGTGTCTTCAAACAATGTTCCCAAAAAAAAAAAAAGGAAAGAGGAATATAATTTCATAGGAAAATTTGAATATTTTTACTGTTATTTATATAATTTAGGCGATTTTATTTTGGTGATGAATGGAACACAACACCTCAACGAAAATAGGTTAGTGTGGCGATACTAAATAGAAATTATTTTCCCTGAATTTAGGGTAAAATATAGATTATATATTTTTTTAGATACTCGTAGACCAAATTATTGATGGGCATTGTATTATTCAATTTAATTTAATTTCAAATTTAATTGAAGTAAATGTTAATTTTGTGAAATGAGTAATTTATGACATAAAAATGTACAAAAAACAAAATCATTAATACATCCTAAAATTTGTATTTATTTATTTCGTTAGTTGCACCACTGCCCAAAATATTACAAATTTTGTTTCCTCATGAATCAAAAGGTTATATGAAAGAGATCGCTTTTAGCGACAAGATCGCCTTTTGTGCCCATTTTATTTTGTTATTATATGTGTTACTTCTTGTCAACTTTGTTTATGGTGCCAATAAAGTGTCTTGTATTATATTGTAATGTCATTCGATATATTATCTAAGTGAAACGGCTATATAAATGGTTATAAAATGATGGTTTATAGTAAAACATTTGTTGAAGGAAGATATTTTTGAAGTTAATATTATGCATAACGTTGTTTGTAAAATGAAATATTTTTAAATTGTAAAGTTTTTTAATATTAAAGTCAAAGTACTTTATTTATAAATGTACAATTTACACGCCAAAAAATAAAAAATAAAAACAAAAGAAAGAGTACACAAATTGTATACATTTTCAAAGTTTGAAATGACTACTTTACTGTATTATAATAATTATTGTACAGAAAACTGTCAAGCATTATATGAGTATAATATGTTTTTATAACAATTGTACTGACCCATGTCAAATTTTTGTATACATTTTTATAGGACTTTGCCATCACTCTCTAAAAATTCGGTGTAACTATAAAAAGTTTGATCGATAAGCCAGCACTTTAATTTGTTTTTGAAGCTGCCGAAACTTGGGGCAGATATAACTATTTTGGGAAGAGTGTTATAAACTTCAGGTTATGTGAGTTAGCTTCAGTGACCTTGTGACTTGTGAGAGAGTGTGATATGACATCCAGCTTGTCCGCGTTACGTATGTTTCGAGAATGTCATTATACGGTTACTTGATTTTAAAGTCTTGTTTTGTCAAAAAAAAGGTGAATAATAAGTGAACTGTTAAAATGATTATTTTGTCAATCTATATTAGTTTTTTTTTGTTTGTTGTTTGGACCTATAACATACTGGTGCCTATATGCATTTTATCAAAAATAGTTTGGTGGTAAAGATGGTTGTTTTAATTTTTGTTTAACCTATCTAAGCGAGTAAATTACACTAATTTTATTATTTGCGATTCAAGTTAATTTCTAGTTCCATGCAAAATCAAAATTATTTTCTTCATAGAATGGAAATAGTAGTAACTAAAAATCCTTGCATAATCGGTGTAATAATATTAATATTTTAATATATCAATTGATTTGTTTATTATACGTGAAGATTTCCCAAGCTATGACAACAATAGTGGGACATTTTTCTTAAGACTGACAACATTATACAAGTAATTTGGAACGTTGATTTGACAATTTTACGTCAACATGACTAATTACGGGCCTCACAGTGTTGTTCACGAAGGTTCCATCTGTGTTTATTTCTGTAATCTGTGCCACGAATAATCTGTCTGTGGTGAAGCAAACGAAGTTTACACTTCAAAAAAATAGATGTAGGTATAGATGGAGACGGAAGAGTATAATTATACATAATCTCGGCAAGTTTTTGGCGGATTCGTTTAGCGATTGGACTGATCGATGCGTCTTTCAAAGTTATTTCACTTTATGCTAAAATCTCCCATTCTGATAATTTTGAGTTAATTCAGTATACTTTTAGGGGTGTGTACATCGCGATACGAGATTTATACATAAATCTAAGTAACTACTATATTTAATCTCATCCTTATTTTATTATCGATGTTTTTTTAAATGCTAACAGTGAAAAATCACTGTTCGCAAAAATATTTGTGACTAGAATAAAGTCTGTCTATAACCGAGTATTTAGTTAGTTTATTGTTATACACCGCATAGATGTCTCGTATAGTTTAGGCAAACGTTCTAAAAGTCAAAGTACTAAGTAGTACTAGTACGTAATAATGAAAAAAAAATTAGGAGCATACAAATCTTCGTAATTCACATAAATAAATTACGCGTCACATTGTTTGTCCACGATGGACGTCTAATTAAGCTACTCATCAGATTTTAATCAAATCACAATGTAGGTACACATCGTGTGCAGTTTGATCCAACTTGTAAGATAGGATAAAAATATAAAATAAATATTTCGCTCAATACTCTTTAACAATATAATAATATTAAAATTAACGTGGTTGTTACACATATTGATTAGGTAAACGGGTAACTCACGTGTAATGAGGTCGGTCAATCCGACTCGAGTTTCGGCCGCGTCCGGCGGCCTTTTTCAAGGAGAGTGTACGCGCACGATGGCTTCCCGTTTGGCACTGATATTCTTTCACTGATATGATTTCAGTGCCAAACGGGAAGCCATCGAGCGCGTACACTCTCCTTGAAAAAGGCCGCCGGACGCGGCCGAAACTCGAGTTGGATTGACCGACCTCATTACACGTGAGTTACCCGTTTACTTAATCAATAAATATAATAATATGGCAATATCCGAGCCAAACCGGAACGTGCTCTCTAGGCTCTCGCGAGCTTTTCTAGTTTAGTTTTTCAAACTCACTGTCCCTGTGTCAATCCCATCAATTCTCGAATAGTGTGGAGTCAACCCATATATTCCGACATGACTTCTACTTCACACACTAATAAATATTTACGATACTTGTGTCTGGGGAATAGACAGATTCAGAATTTTGCGTAGGCAAACTTAGCTGGAAAAACTTATGCTCAATTGAAATTTACATGTAAAAGAGAATTGGGAGTAGTCATAAAAATATTTCTTGTAAATATGAAATTGAAAGTAACAGTTAAAAGACTCCATTGAAGTAGCAAAAAAGTACCTGCGAGACACGTACGTGTTGTGTTGTTTTTTTTTTTGCATTGTCAAAACCACAAAATTTTCATATTATTGCTAACACCTTTACTTCAAGAAGGTTGTCTTTGCAGAGTTTATATTGTACTCATTGTTAACCGACTTAAAAAAAGGAGGAGGTTCTCAATTCGACTGTATTTTTAAGGGTGCTGTAAAACGTAAAAACGGAACCCTTATAGATTCGTCATGTCTGTCTGTGTGTCTGTCTGTCCGTCCGTATGTCACAGCCACTTTTTGCCGAAACTAAGAGAACTACACTGTTGAAACTTGGTAAGTAGATGTATTCTGTGAACCGCATTAAGATTTTTACAAAAAAAAGAAAAATTAGGGTTGTCCCCCATACTGAGAACTGAAGCTCAAAAATTTTTTTTTCATCAAACCTACACGTGTGGGGTGTTTATCGATAGGGCTTCAAAAATGATGTTGAGGTTTCTAATATAATTTTTGTCTACACTGAATAATTTGCGCGAGAGATACTTCCAAAGTGGTACAATGTGTGTGTGTCCCCCTCTAACTTCTAAAGTAAGAGAATGAAAAAACTAAAAAAAATATATGATGTACATTACCATGCAAACTACCAACGAAAATTAGTTTGAACTCGATCTGATGAGTAGTTATTTTAGTACGTAATAAATACACTATTATAAAAACTTCGATCAAAGTTACAACGAACTACAAGAACTATGTGTACTATGTATATAATGTTACTTGCTGCAACGGAACCCTTCATGGGCGAGTCCAATTCGCACTTGGCCACTTTATTTTATGTTTGTTACCTCAGAACTGTCGCATGGGTGAAGCGATTTGGATGTTTTTTTTATATTTGAAAGCTGGTGCTTCCTGTTTGGTCCCATAGCAAGTTGGTCCAGTTCTGACAGTGGCATCCATGAAAAAACTGAATAAGTCTGAAATAACAAATGGACTCTTGATTAATAGCTCAATATCACGCCAATCGATTTCGATGAGTCTTTTTTATATCGAAATCGATGTTGTAGTTTTTGAAATAGGAACTACAAACTACAATTTGCTTTCATGTATTTAGACGATATAGTGATAGATTGTTATGAAATTTGGTTACATATTCGAATTTGATTTGATATTGAAGTCGGTTTTTGTTTTTTTGGAGAAAATAAATTATTATAACAGTAACTATACCGGGAAAACTTTCTTAGATTTTAAAAATATGTATATCTATTCAAACCGTGTTAGGTATCACATAAGCGCTAACATTTTTGAATCTATAAATCTGTCTTTTGTCTCGATTAACAACGGCTTATCGAGAACCTCCCTCTTGCAGCCGGCTAAAAGGCTCCAGCTTCTAGTGACAGACCGTACTCAAGTACCCATTTATCTAAGTACTTAGCCACATAGTTTAGTACTTAACAGGTTACCTAACCTTAGATATTGTGTCATTCAAGTTGTGATTAAGCTATGATTGATGTTGTAAGTCGATCTTTTCCAGCAGGTTATTGAAAATTGGAGGTCGATTTTGTCGTCATAATTTTCGAGTAGTGCCAGTAGTCCGGTTGCTAGTTCGGTTAACCGAACTACTGCAACTTTTTAGTCCCAGTAGTTCGGTTGTACGTCATCACCGAACTATTGGCACTGCGGAGTGCCAGTAGTTCGGTCGCTAGTTCGGTTGATCGAACTGCCGCATGATCTAATACCATCTTGCCCCTTCTTCTATAGGACTTCTCGTATCTCAAAAAAAGCGACAACGTTTCATGATTGATGTTCCAAAAACACGGACGAAGATATTTGACTATACTAGTGTTAGTGTGATAAGAACGTTTACGTTCCCTGAGTGGGTTTTCCCCGATAGTTACAATCTTGGTGTCTGTAACGTAGCCCTTACATCGCACATTTTCGGTCTTATAATATTCGCAACGCCAATAGCTGCTTTTAGAGGCATATACTGAGTTTCTATAAAACTGGTATCCAGAAAAAAGTAGCACCCTGCCTCTTCCTCGCTGCATTATCTTAAAATCGGTGTTGTCGTTCATTTTAATGTAGTGTACTCGTATACAAGTTTACTTTAGTTTTATACAATATAATTATCAACTTGGAAAATAGCTAATATTTAATTACTCATCAAATTGACATTGTCATTAAAGATTGGTAAAAAATGAAACTTACATAAAAAGTCGGAAAAAGTTAGTATAGGTAAATATTTTTAAATACCGCTGAAATGGTGAGTGGGTCGCTATTTTTTATTAAACTGAAGTCTATCGATAGATAGTTTGATGCTTAGATGAACCCAAATTTCAATAAGTAAGCAATAGTTCAGTACTTAGATTGAACCAAACTACTGCAACTAAAAAGTTTTTTTTTAACTATTATAGGTTCGCACTTGACCACCATCCCGCCTGATGTTAAGCGACGATGCGATCTACGATAGAGCGTGTTTACCTAGAAGCTACCGATCAACCGAACTAGCGACCGGACTACTGGCACTCCGCAGTGCCAATAGTTCGGTGATGACGTACAACCGAACTACTGGGACTAAAAAGTTGCAGTAGTTCGGTTAACCGAACTAGCAACCGGACTACTGGCACTACTCGATAATTTTTTGCCGTTACTGGCTTTTGCACGTAGTGTAACTTTATTTTGCATCTACGCTCAACATAGTTTCATAGAGTCCAAAGCTAAATAATCTGCCAAAAATCGTGTTGTTTTTTTTTTTTTAATTTTTATTGAGTTATGAGGTTTTGTCTTTACAGACAATGCCACCTCGTAAAATCATCTATGTACATATTTTTACATTTACAATAATAAAAACCTTAATTAATACCCGACTAGCTCTCTTAAACTAAAACGTACCACAAGGCACTTAAAATTAACAAATTTAAGGTATGTTAGCAGCAGTGCCCTGGCCTGCGCGGAGGCCGGGCAAGCCAGCGCACTGTTGCAGTCACCCACCGCGGAGCTGTCGCGGCGCGCGCGCAATCGTGTTGTTGTGTCAAAGGTGTGAAGGTACCTACTTCAAACCTGAAGACCTGAACAGTTGCTCATGTTATACCAAGTATATACAGATTCGCTCTTGTGTAGAGTATGGTTGACATCTTTGAGATAAATGAGCTAAGTACCAGCTCACAGCTGGAGTCTCTGGAATCAATAGAGAGACATGCCAAATGGTTCATAGGCAACGACAGTCTTTTTCAAAACTGGCTTCAAAATCTTGAATATCGTCGCAAAGCTGCTAGCTTATCGGGGGGTTTTCGGATACATTTCGGGAAGTGTGTAGTTGATTTACATGATCTAACCTAATTCTTTCAATTGTTGGACTGGTCGTAGCTCGAAGTAGTGACTTAGTTTCATGGTTGACGTTCCAACTAGGACATTTGACTCTATTTGTGTGATAAGAAAGACTAGGCCATGTGTTGCCTGAGTGTTTTTTGTCCCGATGTTTACCATCTTGGTGTCTTCAAACCGAGAGTCAATCAGATTATTTTTGGTAAACACGCTCCATCGCCTACCGCATCATTGTTTAATATCAGATAATATAAATTTTAATATTTTGTCTACACTCCCACATATAACGTTAATTACCCCTATACCAATTTATTGGACATTTAAGCATAGAACTACATTAAATAAGTTTTTGACAAAATTTGATAAATATAGTTGTCTAGTCCAGAAACTACTACTTTCAAACCTTTTAGCATTTAATCTAGACGACTTTAATCTCTTGCCGTTACTCTCCTATTACAGAAACGCGTGGGTTCCTCAAAAAGTGTTTAAATTTAATTAAGTACCTAAGAACTCCGTTGAACTCGATTCGGCAAAGTTTCTCGAAATTAAATTCCTAGGTTATTCTCCCTGAGTAATGCAGTTCGTTAGGGATCTGCAGGGCTAGGGATACCATGAAGACGGGATTTTGCCATGCTAATGGTAAACCCAAGCCAAGGTCGTGTGAAATTAAAATCGTGAGGGTGAATTTTCCCATACCTATATTTTACAAGAAAAGTAGTGCAAAATACTAAGGTTTATTAAGAAATAACACCTGCATGAAAACAAATTAAATCGACAAAAAAAAAAAACAATAGACACAATTGCCATTGTACTATTTGACACACACATACATATACCTACCTGTACTATTTTGTTTGTTGTTCAAATTAAGAATGCTAATATAATATTGTTTGTCTTTAATATTGTTTGCCTGTCTGTCTGTTTGGACTTATTGAATGTTAAATGACAATTTGACCTTAAAAAGCTCATTCTAATTATTATATCATATCACATATAGATAAATAAATAATAGCCGGGAATACTTACAGATTTACACATAAGCTACATTTAATCTCGGATAAAAAATAGGATCGAGAAACGCAGGTGAAACCACAAGATGTTACTAGTACTCTGGCCTCGTGGCTTAGTTGGTAGTAGCTCTGCCTGCGAAACCGAGGGTCGTGGGTTCGATTCCCACCCAGTGCAAATATTTGTGTGATGAATTCAAATGTTTGCACTGTGTCTGGGTGTTTCTATGTTTAATCATTTATTGATTTATTAATATGTATTTAAAACTATATAAGTATTATATCAGCTATCTGGCCACCATACACAAGCTCTGCTTAGATTGGGGTCAGATGGTATTGTGTGTGAATTAATTGTCCACCAATATTTATTATTAATTAAATAAATATAATTTTAAACTTCTATTTAAATTTCCTTAATCCTTTCGCAATATGGTAACCCTACGTAAGGCACGCTACCGTCCCTTTATATGCCAATAAATTGACCTTTCGTTTAAATACGGAGGAATAAAGAAAAATTACAGTCGAGGCAAAACAGTTTTTTGAAGTAACAACCTTTTTGGCCGGGTTGGGCACTTTTTGGTACGGGGAAAATGAGATGACTTTGCGTCACCAACGCGCTTATGTAACGGCGTAGGTAGCGTCGGAGCGGAGTAAGACGTTCTTTACGTTTTATGTAGTGGTAGGACTCTTGCCAGAGTCCGCCTGGGGAAGTACCACACCTTTGCCAGTTATTCTGGCGCCAAGCAGTAATGTGCAAATATTACTGTGTTCTGGTTTGAAAGGCAATGTTTCTAGATAAATTACAGAGCTTATAGATATAACGTCTTAGATCTCTGGGTGACGAGCGCAGTGC
Organism: Ectropis crepuscularia; assembly: GCA_963693475.1. Taxonomy (NCBI): domain Eukaryota; kingdom Metazoa; phylum Arthropoda; class Insecta; order Lepidoptera; family Geometridae; genus Ectropis; species Ectropis crepuscularia. The sequence continues at coordinate 28,752,960 of OY856339.1, read as the reverse complement.
AGTGTTAGGTAATGATTTGGACTCTTCATGTTCCAATAGCTGCGTGTCACTGTGTTGTTATGTGGCAGGCATGTTGCTTACCATAAGGCACATGTACTGCTCGGCTCATCACTCTTCGTTAAAAAAAAAAAACGTTCGATGCTTTTTCGATAGGTGACATCTAGTGTATTCGCGAGATTTATTTCTGTAGCTATACACATAACGTATTGTACATTAATAGCGACCCGCGCGAAGTTACGGCTGGTCTAGTCGGGAGAACGGCGGCTGCCGATTCGGAGACCCCGGGTTCAAACCCCACACGCACCACTGTCTTTTCGAAGTCATGTGCGTAATGCCGCTAACTTAAAACGGTGAAGGAAAACATCGTGAGGAAACCGACATGTACCTAGAATCTGTTGAAGTCATGTGTCATCCACCAACCCGCACTGGGCCAGCGTGGTGGATTATGGCCTTAACTCTCTCCTTGCGAGAGAAGGCCCCGAGTCCCAGCAGTGGGAACGTTTAGTGGGCTGTTGATGATGAGCGACCCGCCCCGGCTTCGCACAGGGGCATTGCTGATAAAGTATACTAATAAAAATGGTTATTGTGCGCTATTCCTAAGAGATAGATATAAACTATTGCAGACTTTCTTGTAGAGCCTTTTAAGGGGTACAATGCTGCTGTTTATTTTGATCTAGCTCATAGGATATAGCATATAGAGTTCAGCCAGCGTTTGTAGTGTAATGGAAAAAATATATGTTTATTTATCATTACATTACAAACCTTTAAAGTTATCAGTGTTTCTCTGCTATTTAATGCACGTATTATACATGTCGCAGCCGGATTGTATAACTCGCCGTATTACATTACGGTTAGCCGTTTTGAAAAGCAGGGCCGTTTTGTAATGCGGCGGTTCAACCATTAGCCGCATCGTCATTGCGATACGGTCTTCAATAAGGCGGCCAACGATTAGCCGCCTTCAATTGTAGGGTGACCATACTTACAAAATAAACAATGTTTAAAAAGAAAATTAACTTTATTAATCAGAAAAATCTGACAGGTTCTTACGATATTCCTGAGTTTTTATAAAACCAAAGACGTCAAATGTAAAAGACACACAAAGGCTGCTCGGAGACCTGATAAAAAATCATATTTACATGTGTTGGTGACTAGTGTAATAATTCGGATTATAATATCGTCTTGTATCACATTCACGCACAGAACATGCCATAATATAAATAATTTAATAAAATCGTCTGCAATCCAAGGATTAATTAAAAAATACACGAAATCAGACTGTTACGTTCGGGTATACTAAAATATTGTAATGACGTTACTTCATTCACTTTCTCTTCTTCTCTCGAGCGATTTCCACTTGAAAATGTTTTCTCGCTCACTCGCTTTGTTGATCTTTTTGCGTAGCAAAAAAAATTCTTCATCTATGTATAAAACACATCTCACCTCTCAGATAAAACTTGAAAGCCCCTATAACTTGACAACTTGACGTTAACATTTGGCTGCGATATACACATAAACCTTCTTCTTGAATCACTCTATTTATTTTAAAAAACCCGCATCAAAATCTGTTTGGTGGTTTTAAATATCTAAGCATATATAGGGACGGACAGACGTGGGAAGTGACTTTGTTTTATACTATGTAGTTATAGGGATTAGTTCTGTTAATACAGAAAGTCTAAGTTATAGGTTTTCACTTCTTAAAATCGCATTTTTTTTATTTTGCATCACGTTCAGTTTACAGCCTTTTTGTGTACATATATATTTTCCCCGAAATTTGAAAGGATTCTTTCTACAGAAGCTTCTGAAGCCAGCATTGTTGGGTGTCGGAAGCGCGTTCGTTTGGACGATCGCGCATCACTGCCAACTCGCGGGGTCTGGGAGGAAGTCCGCTGCTTTCAAACGGTTTCTATAGGAGTCCGGAGTATAATAAGTCCTTCGTGGCATTTTTAGGCCGCTACGTGAAAAGGAGCGTTATTTTGAGTTTGACGGAGATAAAATATAAATGTACATATAAGGTAAAGTGCTACAAGGTTCTATTGGCACTTGGATGAATTGGTCAGGAGAGCGTGCGAGAGCAATGAGGGGGGCTCCTTAGTTTTAGGGGAGTTTAAATAAACTCTATCACCACAAAAACAATTGTATTTACAATAATTACAAGAGAAAATATGTTTCATAGTCTTATAAAGTTCCTTGTAACTGACCTGTAGTAGCTGGCGTTGGGTAATATTGGCTACTCTTATGAGGCGTGGTATCACATATCTGTTGCAGTTGCGACACACTGCAGTTGGGATTAATTTTCATAAAATTTGGGGTTTTTCCCTTAAAAATTTTGGAAAATTTGTAAATCGAGCCCTGGGCGGATTAACGTCAGTGTTAGTTCTCATTTTGGCCACCTGCCCTTAGATCCTTGTATCACTGTATCTGTATGTATTTTTACTGTCTCTCTTTAACATCCTGATTTTTGAGTAAAAACTTCTTTAGCGACGTTGTACAGTCTTTGGTACGGGAAAATCTTATTGATCGAGTCACCGACATGCTAATTTTGGGCAGCGGTGGCAGCGTAGCGTCGGAGAGGCTGTGGAGCAGCGGAGCGGGACCTATGCGTTAGATGCTTTTTGGTTGGGTAAAATATTTGTAAATAAATATTAACAATGAAATATTTGTTCTGCGTCTGGGTGTCTTCTTAACAATTACATATCTGGCTCCCATCACATGCCAAGCCACCAAAGCTTCAAGAATTATATGCACCTACTCGTTTAAGCATAAGCAGCGCACTGAATGTTCCCACTGCTGGAACTCGAGCCTGCCCTCGTAAGGAGTGAGTCAAGACCATAACCACCACGCCAGTGCAGGTTAGGGAATGATTCCAGAGACATGACGGTTTCCTCACGAGTTTTCCGTGACCGTTAGATCACCTGGCAGATAGTCCCTCCAAAATGATATCTCTTTTTGAGAATTTTTTTTTTTAGTAATAAATAACATCCAATTTAAAATTGCAAAACATATTTAACGCACCTGGCAACGTTAAAACCCCGACTAAATCATCTGTTTTTTTTCCTCTTTAAACTACAACATATAAAAATTGCATATTGCCTCAAACACATTCACTGAATAAAACCATTAAATAAAATTTAAAAAAATGTATGGATCCATTTTGCCCCGCCTCTCACCAGCTTGGTCTGCACCTCCGTGTTGGGTTATGATAGAAGAGCTATGTGACAAATTAGGGGTGCGTGGCTTGGGAACCTCCACGTGGTGCACCCTGGGCATCATACAACAACTTGCCTTGGTGGGATCTTGTTGTGTGATGACGAATCCCGGCCAGGGCTGGGAACTTCTACACGCGCTCCACTTCCCATTGAGCAGTGCGTGAAGAGGTTGGGGAGAGGGACTGGAAGACTTGGGAAGGTTACTCGGCTGACATATCGGCCAAGTAAAATTCCTAAGTCTTCCAGATGAGGGTCCTCCACGACCCCTCTGATTAGCAGAGTGCTCAGTGGAAGGAGAAGGGCCGCCGTGCGGCCACAGAGGCGGAACCGCGGTTATCCCTAGCCGCGGTGGTGTTGGCGGACCTCTCGCTGCCGACCATCTTCGCCGTGGTGCTTGACAGTGAGAGGTCGTGTGAGTTGGAGAAACGGGAGTTGGAAGCCTCTCGCTCCTCCACTGAGGCGGAAGCGGACACGGGGATGAGCCTGGAGATTGCGACTCTGTGCTTGCATCCCGTCTCCACTGGAAGGCCTGAGATGTCGGACATTTAGGGCCGTCCGGCACCCCGCCTAGGGATAGGCCTTCGAGGAGATGACGCGCCGTGGATTTCCGGTACGCCACTGCAGCTAAATGCGGGGCTAACCCCCGTCGTGAGGCCACAAGGACAAGGTCCACAAGGACGGTGGCAAGAGTCAGGGTCGTTGACGGAAATGCAAAAAGCGACTCCGCGACCCTGACCCCTGACTATGCAGGATAAATCTATCCCCGACATAAAAAAAAAGCTATGTGACAAGTTTTCACCTTGCTTCAAACAGCTACCCAAAATTAGCTAGAAGCTCTCGGAATATTAGGGGTTTTCGCACATGACTTCGAAAAGTCCGGCTCTTCTACCGCCTAACTAAATCGGCTAGCACTTTGCTAATGCTGTCTCTATCATTTCAAGCGAAAAGAAAAGAGAGAGAAACATCAAAGCGATGACATTTTTCGTTCGGCGGTAGACCCCCGGAACGGCAGTTGCCGTTCTGCCAACTAAACCAGCCGTAACTTAATCAGGATTTAAGGACACTAATGAATGCGACCCGTTTGATTTACTGTGCTTTCGGAGCAATTACGTTCTGCGTAGCCCTCAACACGTTATACAACCGGAGTTTAAACCCGTGACAATAACTTTAGACCGAGTGACTGCTACCTGAGTCGTGAAAGCCGTTTTGTGCGTACTGTTTGGCAGAGTTCGTATTAAAATAAATTTCCAGACAGAACCTGGAGAGTTAGAACGATATAACCCAACGTTAGCTGGTCTCTAATTCTAATGTAGTGTTTTTATATTCATAAGTATGTATTTACAAGTACCTACCTAAAGTAAAGTAGTAGTTGTGTAATAGTTCTTAAGTTTATTTTGTTTAATTTTCTAATTTTTCTTATGATTTTGGTTTTTAACAAACAGTTTTCTTAACTTATATTACCTATATAAGTATTGTATCAGTTAAATAGCATCCATAGTAAAAGCTTTGCTTTGTTCAAGGCTACTTAGTGTTGTGAGAGCAATGCCCACCAGGGTTGCGGGACTCGCGAAACTCCACATGCTGCACCCTAGGCATCACACAACAACTTGCCTCGGTGGCATCTTGTTGTGTTGTGGTTAATTCGGGCCAGGGACAGAACTTCTATTCGCGCTAATCGCTTTTCGCGCAGCGCTTCTAGAAGTAAGGGCTGGAAGATTCAGGATGGCTACACAGCTGATACTTTTATCAGCCAAGCAGAATTCCTAAGTCTTCCATAAGAAGGCCTTCCATACGAGGGTTCTTCGCGAGCATTCTGACCACCAGAGTGCTTAGTGGAAAACATAGTGCTAGATATAGATGGCGGTCAAGTGCAATCCCAAAATTGTTAAAAATTCCACACAAAAAGAAGCATACGAACACCACTTGACCTGCGTAGCGATTCTGAACCCAATCGGAAGATCTCGACCCGGAAGCAAACCTCTCGGTTTTTGTATTCTCTGTTTAGAATGGGAGATATTGCCATTCCGAGTTTGAGCCGTTCGGATTGCTTTTAGAATCAGTACACACTGGAGACATTATGTTTGGTTAGTTACCTACCGAAATTTTACTAAATTTTCGAGAAAATAAAAATTGATAGCATAAATAGTGTTGGACATTTTTCACTGGAAGTGCTAAAAAGTCTAACATCCACGGTCTACTACGCTTTTAACAAAGATCCTCGTCGAGCAACCGATCTCTGCAATAAGTATTATCAGATTCGATCCGGAGAGCAATCGGCAAACCGCGATAGTTTCGACTAACTTGTAAACTGGGTTAATATAATAAGCCATCCGAAGCTCGCGTCCCTCTGGGGAAGTGCTTCGGTAATGGATAACAGAACCTATACGACAGATTAGCTTATTGCAGTGTTTTTCAAACTTTGCGTCCCAGTCCCCTTAATCGATAAACTTAAGATTTTTATTTTATCTATCTTACTAACCTCTTAATATTATAAACGCAAAAGCTAGGGTGTTTAGATGTACGGACAATTGTTACTCAATCATGTCGGAGCGTCTGAACGAATCAGGTTGAGTTTTGAAATAGAGCCTGGTATATTTCCAGAATCTTTCAGGGTTATACGTCATCCGGCAACCCGCACTGAGTCGTGGTAGATTATGGAGTTAGCTATATCCTTGAGAGAAGGCCTCGAGTCCCAGCAGTGAAAACATTTAGTGGAATGCTATGTACTAATGAATTCGGTTTTTCGCAACTAGGAAAAATGATAGAATTCTAGCCTAGAGTATAAAGGAAAAGTATACCACAATAATCCTCCAATTATATTTAATTTCCAATTAATGTATTTTGAAAAACATAATAAGGGGCGTCGCAAAGATGCAGCAAGGGCATCATTGTATAAAAAAGTTTGGGTGGCCCTGGCTTATGTCGTTTCTTTCCATTGGTGGAGAGAAATTGAACGATAGAGTTGGAACAATACAATAAGTAATTTTCATATTCATTGAAAATTATAAGAACACTTTGTTATATGCCGTTATTGTTGAGCAGATTCTCAACTGAAAAAGTACTTACACTCCTACTCGGGACAATCATAAATATAAAATTCTCGTGTCACAATGTTAGTTACATTACTCCTCCGTCCTCCGAAACGGCTTTACTGATTTTTACCAAATTTTAAATGAAATTTCAGTAAGTCTGAGAATCGGCTACTAGTTATTGTTCATACCCCTAAGTGATAAGGGTTGTTCACCCCTATTTTTTTTTTAATTTTTAGACAACATTTTTTGTTTTTATTTTTTTATAATGTGGCATTAAAAATACATACAACCCTAAATTTTTACCCTTTTACCACCAACCCCTATTTTTTAATTCCCATGTTTAGTAATTTAATCATTTACTATTACTCGGTACTTGGGAATAGAAATAGACGAGAAACTGACATTTAAGGAGCACCTTGAAATGACGGCTAAAAGGACTAGAAAACTCATTTACATAATGAAACTCCTTCGTGATGTAGCAAATCCTCAACTTCTCAAGACTATATATTGGGCCCTTTGTCAGTCCGTCCTAACCTTCTGTATTACAGTATGGGGGGGTGCAGCTTCGTCGAACATTATTCGTCTTGAACGAGCCCAACGGGCTGTTCTGAAAACAATGCTTGGGAAACATTTTAGATTCCCGACAAGCCTTTTACTGGCGGAAGCTCAGGTTCTGAGTGTTCGGAGGCTTTATATACTTAAAACAGCTCTATCCGCTCATAAAGAAATTTTAAATTCAGATAGCTACAGGTCATTATCAGGTAAAAGAATTTTTAGATTGCCCTTACCTGCTTTTAAAACGCGACTCGCACGCCGCTTTAGTCTATACATGAAGCCATGGTTATATAATAAACTGGATAAATTGTATGGTATCCATGGTCTCACTTATTATGAGCTGAAATCAAAAGTTACAAAGCAACTTTTCCAATGGTCTTTTGAGGATACGGAAAGCTTCCTGAAGAGAATTTGGTGAGCAACGGGATTAGACACCACTCACACCCACACATACACCCTCACACACACACACACACCCTCTTATACACTTACACACTCACTCATACGCCCATTCTCATATCGTTTTATGATTGTAATCGATGTCAGTCCCGGGCTATGTATTTTTGTATTTTTATTTTTAAGTTTATAATTGTATCTCGATTGTAAGTTAAATCACTCGTGTGCCGTCAGTGACGAACCTCATGTGAATCCTAAAATTAAAACTACCCACAGGACAAGCCTAGCTTAGTGTGGGTGTTTTTGAAATTATGGGCATCTTGTATTGAACTGATAGATAAGATGTTTCTGTACTTCCTATAATTGTTTGTTATTTTGGTTGAAATAAATTTGATTTGATTTGATTTGATTTGATTTGACAGTGAACTCCTCCTAAACGGCGGGACGATTTGAATGATTTTTTTGTGTGTGTACAAGTGGATTCGAGGATGGTTTAGATTCACAAATAAGCCCGGCAGAAGGCACTGCAGACAGTGTCTAGGTTATGATCCGAGCGAAGCCGGAACGGGCCGCTAGTGTTTGAATAAGTTTGAATAAGCGGCCCGTTGCGGCTTCTGGGGCACATCAAATAATACACTATTAATTTCCAAAATAAAGTGGCCAAGTGCGAGTTGGACTCGCCCATGAAGGGTTCCGTTACAGCAAGTAACATAATATACATAGTACACATAGTTCTTGTAGTTTGTTGTGACTTTGGTCGAAGTTTCAATAATAGTGTATTTATGACGTACTAAAAAAAAACTACTCATCAGATCGAGTTCAAACTAATTTTCGTTGGTAGTTTACATGGTAATATACCTCATATTTTTTTTTTAGATTTTTCATTTTCTTACTTTAGAAGTTAGAGGGGGGGGGACACACATTTTCCCACTTTGGAAGTGTCTCTCGCGCAAATTATTCAGTGTAGACGAAAATGATTTTAGAAACCTCAACATCATTTTTGAAGACCTATCGATAGACGCCCCACACGTGTAGGTTTGATGAAAAAAAATATTTTGAGTTTTAGTTCTCAGTATGGGGGGCAACCCTAATTTTTCTTTTTTTTAATTTTCTTTGTTCAAATCTTAATGCGGTTCACAGAATACATCTACTTACCAAGTTTCAACAGTGTAGTTCTCATAGTTTCGGCAAAAAGTGGCTGTGACATACGGACGGACAGACAGACAGACAGACAGACAGACAGACAGACAGACATGACGAATCTATAAGGGTTCCGTTTTTACGTTTTACGGAACCCTAAAAATGCGCTAAATTGAGTATAGATTGCATAAATTAAGCTATTAACTGTCACTTCTATCCATAGCCAACTATTTTCCTATAGCTATTTTCTTCGTCAGTTCAACCAATATAAACGAAAGTTTACATTTACGTGTAATTTGGTCCGTCTTGAGTCTTGAGAGATAGAGTTCAATGGAAACAGATATCATGACACCGTATTTTTAAATATTAAGATCTATAATCTAGCATCTAGCTCATACTAAGCGGCTTGTCCTATTATAAACATAATAAGAGTTTTGCTTAGCTTGGGGCTAGTTAAGTAGTATTGTTTGATGAATATCCAATAATATTTATCTATTCAACTATCTGGACGTCTACTCTCTTTCTACGAAAACGTAATTTCGAAATAAACTCGCGACTTTCCAACTCCGATTCTACTTCGATCCGTCGTTTTGTCCGCTTAAATGTTCTAAGTCTACTCTAATTATAGTATGCTTAGAACATTTAAACGTCAAACAAAGTTGTATCGGACGAAATGAAGTAGAACGAGAGAAGAAAAGTCGCGAGTTTTTTTTCGAAGATACGTTTTCGTAGAATTAGAGTTGACGTCCTGGTTTCCTTAGTACAAGTTTAGCTTAGTTTCGGGCTGGATGGGTAGGTGATGTGTGAAAATGTCGACGAATATTGTCACTATTATTTTTGTTATCATGAGTAGTTTGTACCGAAACGTGGACATTAACAGTTAAGATAATCCGTTAGAGAACTGACATGAAATACTAGTGGGCTGGTTGGTCATTTCTATACCCATCGATCCATCCTTGTGTTCATGCATTTTAGGGAACATTTTCATATGGCACAATCTACCCTCAAACTAATAATAGTTGATAAAATCAATCGTGTATTCCCCCCGTTGTTCCAAAATATTAAATTGATTAGGTTTAGTGTAGGTCAACGCCACTGGGCTTTTTTCCCCCAACACAGGCTCACGGTATATTTCACGGTAGGTACTTACAGTATATGTACACCCACCGTACACAACGTGACGCTGATCGACAGAACTAAGCAAAAGGCATTATGACTAAAAAAACGAATTAGTACGTCAACTGACTTAACTAAGTTATTATAAAATATTGTACCTACACGACTACACGTATTTTTTCTTTTGTTTCACAAACAAAATAAAAAAATGGCAGTCATAGTAACTGCCGATAGAAGTGAAAACTTTTAACTCTGAATTTGATAGCTCACTTTGGAAACTACGCGGGTGAAACCTAAGGGCGGAGCCATGACCATGGCCATCTAGAAATGCTAATGCTATTCTAGATAGCCAATGAGAAATGCTGACGCATTTCTAAATTACCAATGGCCATAGTACCGAGTTCACACCCGATAATTTCTTATCATTCTCGAGCGTGACGCTAGAATTCAATACACAGCCCACTAAAAATCTGTCTGTGGTACGCCAAAATAAATTTTCACTTTAAAAATGACGCAGTTACAGTGCTTAGAAGTTTCAAGTAATGTCATTTCACTGTGTAATTTTTACGGGTGAAACCGGAGGGCGCTACTAGTCTTGAAAAAATCTTCAAAGGATTGTCGTCTAAATAAGTCTTCTATGCATGACCATCTACACTAGATGGGCATGGTTAGATGTGTATTGGTAACCATGGTAACATGCTATGGCCATCTAGAAACACTGACGCATTTCTAGATGGCCATGGTCCCAAGTTCACCGAAGATTTCTTTCATTTACGAGCGTGGCGTTTGAGCTTAATCCACGGCCCACGAAAAATCACGGAGCTAGATGTCGCTTCGTGTACAGAAGATGTAATTTGTCAATTTCACCAAACCTTTCTTGTTATTACGTAGGTAAGTAATATTGCTACTTGACATTTCCTCTAAGGACTTTTGTTAGTAATAAAGTGAATGGATTCGGTTGCGTTCATTATGGCGAGTTTGGGGATAATCGGACACGACTTGGCCTATTTCTGTTAGTTTATTAAGTTTATTGAAGGACTGACGTCAAAGGACCACGATATGCCCACGAATAGGGTTAAAATAGAACTGGGTCACTCTGAAAATAGTATTTATCATACAGTGACGTCTTTATGTATGTCATTTTAGTATTGAAAATACAAAACCCTTTTACTACCAATCCCGACTTTTTGAAGTGAAAACTTCTTTTTAGGCGTGCCTAGACAGATTTTTCATAGGCTGTGAATTGAACTCTAGCGCCACGCTCGGGTATGATAAGAAATCTTCGGGTAAACTCGGTACCATGGCCATTGGCCATTTAGAAATGCGTCAGCAAATGGGAAATGCTGAAAGGGCGTGGCCTAGCCGTCATGGCATGGCCATCTAGAAATGCATAAGCCAATGGGAAATGCTGACGCATTTTTATATGGCCATGCCATGATGGCCAGGCCACGCCCTCCGGTTACACCCGTGTTGTTTCCAAAGTAAGCTTTCAAATTCTGAGTTATAAGTTTTCACTTCTATCGACAGTTCCTATGACTGCCAATTTTTTTAAACCGATGTTTGTACTGTTATAGTCTTCATAATTTATATGAGAACTCATTTCCCAGTTACCGCAGACTTAGTTTGCCGGACCAGCTAGTAATAGCGATAAAATTGATTCAAAATTGGATTTGGGCGACGAAATCTATGTATGGAGCAGCTGATATTTTAGTTGTGTTTATAGGATTATTGAGGTCTGGAGGTAGTAATAGTAGTACTGCGCATTCCTTTTGGCTTGTCACGTTAGCTTTAAAAAACTTTTATGCTAATTAAGTTTAAAAGAATACATATTCTACGTTAGTAATGAAATAATATTGAAATGAATACTGTAGTCGTTAGACTCTTCGCGGAGTCCATCTGGGGAAGTGCCACTGTCAGTTATTCTACTAAGTAGGTTTAGAGTTTTCAAAACAAAGAGATATTTCATCTTAATTCGAAAATCAAATTGTTATTAAGCCTCTGGATGACGAGCGCAGTGCATTGCTACTGTATTAACACTCTTCTATGTTCAGCTGCGTAGTACTGTGCTGGTTTGAGGAAGTATTTTGGTTGTTCGGCCCGTCACTCTGTATTAAAAAAAATATTTTTATTTTTGGTAAATATTATAAACTAGCAGTGCTCCACGGTTTTACCCGCGTAGTTCCCGTTCCCTTTGTTTCCGTTGTTTTTCCGGGATAAAAAGTAGTGTTCTTCCAGACTATAATCTATCTGTGTTCCAAATTTCAGCCCAATCCGTTCATACGTTAGGACGTGATTGAGTTTCGTTGCTCAATCACGTCGTAACGTATGAACGGATCTGCTTGAATTTTGGAACACAGTTAGATTGTAGGCTGGAAGCACACGTAGGCTTATTTTTATCCCGAAAAAATAACGGTAAAAGGAACTACGCGGGTAAATCGTAGCGGGTAGTTAAAAATATAAACGCGGAAATAAGTTTGTATGTTATGTACCTACGTTACGCGAAAACTACAAACGATCATCATGTCACTTTTTATACAATAGGTACCTACATATTTTTGGAGGTATTAGAAGTAAACACATACTCCTTTTTATCTCGGAAAAATAAGGGAATCAGCCCTTCTACCGCCTGACTAAATCGGCTTTCGCTTTGTTATTGCGGTCTCTATCATTTCAAGCGGAAAGAAAAGAGAGAGCGAAATCAAAGCTAAGACAGTTCTAGTTAGGCGGTAGACCCTCCGGTACTATGAGAGTGAAACCGCGGGGCACTGCTAATTCAAAAATAAAGTGAAAAAGAAGTAATTGAATAAATGGAAGATAAAATGAGCACTTTTGATTAGATAATCGAGTATTTGAACAAAGTTAGCTACCAGTAAATGCTCTATTTCTGCAGAAGGGAGGTAATCAAAGCGGCATTAAAATATCAGATGACCAGATCGGATGAACTTAGTAGCCGCTGGGACGTTCGCAAAGATTTGAGAATAAAATACTTTTTATATTTCTTCACTGAATTAAAGTCAATAAATTGGTTCTTCGCATTAATCACTATTAGAATAACAATAAACATGATAAAGCCTCTCGTTTATTATAACTTGTTTAGGTACCTGCTTTCTGGGTATTAAAATATTTCCGTGTTTTTTATATTTAGTATAGAAAGATTGGTCGAGCAGGGTATGTGTCTGATAGTAAGCAAAACGCCTTCCAATAACAGCACAATGTCACACAGCTACTGGAACACGAAGACCCCAAATCATTATCTTGCACTGCGCTGCGCTGGTCATCTAGAGATATATGATGGTTTACTTTTTCGTCCGGTAATTTCTCGGGAAACAGGGGGATGATTCACTGTCACACCATTTTGTCACACCAGTGTGGAACAGAAGATTTTTTCCTCTGTCATACTATCTGGTGTGACAAGCAATAATCAATTACATCGTATGACTAACCATCATATCAAATATTCAGCAACACAAACAACCATCTTAGTTGAAAAACGATCAATGTATTTCATAAGTGTGTATATAAACTAACTGAAACAAAAGAAATATTAGTTATTACGAAACTGACAATAAGAAACAACATTACATAAGTGTCGTTACAGAATATTTAGTACTTTGTCTTAACGTAAATTATTAAGAAAAGTCTCAATTGTGCTTTCTTTATTGAAGCGTTATAGTGGAAAAAAAATCAGTCGGATCTGCCGATAGAAGTGAAAATGTATAACTCAGAATTTGATAGCTCACTTTGGAAACAACGCGGGTGTAACCGGAGGGCGTGGCCGTGACAATGGCCATCTAGAAATGCTGACACATTTCTGGGTAGCGAATGGCAAATGCTGACACATTTCTAGATGGCCAATGGCCATGGCCCGAGTTCACCCGAAAATTTCTTATCATTCCCGAGCGTGTCGCTAGAATTCAATTCACAGCCCACGAAAAATATGTCTGTACAGCACCAAAAGAAGTTTTCACTTCAAAAATACAATGTTATCGTGGTCATGTGATCGAGTGACGCTTCTTGGCATGACCGTCTAAATAAAGTTGAACAATCGTTCTGAATTTCGTCTGAAGTTAAGATTTTGCTTTGTATGGTGTGCGCATATAATGCATTGAATTTGAATATTCAATTTGGAAGTTGATTTGAAGGACAAATTGGAGCGTGAGTCAGGTTTTGCACAACAATAAATAATTATTGTTAGTCTCAAGAGGCTAATGATTTTTGTACCAATTTCGTTCACTTGCTTATAAATAACGGAAGTAATTCAGAATTAATTTATCGGCCATAAACGCCAAATTAAATCCGAAGCGTAGAAAAATGTTTTGTTATCTTTTTAACCAAGGCTCCTTTGACTTCCATTGACTTGAAAAATGATTATTAGCGCTAAAACTGAAATTGAATTGGTTTCCTGATTTAAGGGTTGATATCGGTGCTTTTTGAAAATCGATCCATACGAGTGGTTGTTGAAAACGTCTTTGACAGTTCTATTTGCTTCTTGAAAAGGCCTCATGTAGTATCGCCCCGCTCATATTATATTCACAATAATATAGAGGTAATTAATATTTTATCTCTAATTTCATGATTGCTTCAACGATAAGCATACAATATATACATAATATAACATATACACAGGACTATTATTACTACCCCTAATGACATTTTAATGTATACACGGACTTACGCGGCATTTTCTAAGTAGGTACCTATGCTGATTATCATGCTAATTTAAATGTTTTACCTATGTATACATACATACATTATCCCAAAAGTACACATATAATCAGCTGAACGATATTCAGTTCAACATAATTTTAATGTTATAAATAAAGTTTCCAGTAAACTGAGAAATAGCTGCCCTGAAAAGTGAATGTTTAAATCGTCAACTTATTGGTGCCTTGTACGGAAATGCAAAATGGTCATAAATCCATTGCCATTTCTGTTCTGTTTACTCTTTGACCCATAAAAGAGACCGAAGGCAGTAGGTATAATTAACAGGGTCGAAGCTACCTAACTAATTGTCTAGCGGATATTTCTCCGAATATTACGCAACAGCAATTAAGTTTTACCTAATCCCAGATAAATATAAATAACCATATTAAATTTCGTTTTAAGAAAATTGCTCGGGTTCTGATGAATTGGAAATTAAATTGGAAAAATTATCTGAGAGTGAAATAGGGGTAAATATAACTCATTGGATATTTAACAAGCAGTGATGCGTTTTAGTCAAGGAAAACATAAATAATTAAATTGGCAGTCATAGGACCCGCCGATAGAAGTGAAAACTTATAACTCAGAATTTGATAATTACTTTGGAAACTACGCTAGTGAAATCGGAGGGCGATAGACGCATGCTTATCGCCCTCCGATTTCACTAGCGTAGTTTCCAAAGTAATCTATCAAACATCATTTCTAGATTGCCAATGACCATGGCCCCGAGTTTACCCAAAAAAATCTTATTATTCCCTAGCGTGGCGCGCCAAAAGAAATTTTCACTTCAAAAAATTTTTTTGATGGAAATCTATAATCGTTCATGACACTTCTCATAGGTAATTAATGTCAATTGGACTGATTGACGTGTTAAACAGATTAAATTCGTAAAACTGATATTTTTGTTCTGTTCCATAGAAAAATCTAAAGACAAAGGCAAACGTGAATTTGATTTACATATTTAACAGCAGAAATTTATGTATTTTTACACAAAATTAAACTTGAAAATAGCGGTAACGCCGATGTATTGCAAAAAAATATTACCGCCATCTTGTACGTAGTTTGGAACATTTTTTTTCTTTAAACAACGTCTCATTCTATGGTACCTATAAAAAACATAAAAAATATCTGCCTGGAGCAAGGAGTATTGTGCTGGGTGTAGCTATAAAAAAATAAAAAACGCTATTCTTCGTAATTTAATTTTAATAATTATTAAGTAGTTACAGTTATTACATTGACTAAAATTTAGGATGTATTTACTTTTCGAGAGACTGGTAAAAAAAACAGAAATAATATTGTACATTAGAAATACCCTACGTCAGAAGCGTTTTGGCCACTGCCATTAGGAGTAAGTAAAACAAACACGTTTCCTTGTACTTTAGTTAATAGACAAGGAAAATAAAACAACTTCATTGAGTAGTTCTCAATTACGCTAATTTAAAAAAATGCAATTGCCAAAACGCATCTGATAGTTGATGAAGTGGAAAATGCACAGAAATCTATTATTATTTAGATTTCTGTGGGAAAATGTCTATAGTAGCTTCCGAAGTATAAACCTAAGAATATTTAATGAGTATAAAAAAGGAAAAACCTATTTTTTTAAACGGAGGTTTGCATGTCATGACCTTTCAATGTATAAGGTTTACACCAAAATACATTGTTATTGAACGTACATTTTCAGGACTTTTATATCATAAGGCCTTTATAACTCCTGTCCTTCATAACTTATGAAGGACATTCTGACATTATGAATCTTAAAATAAACAGTGTCTTTCTCAAATACTAACTTACTATATTGTAATTTTAAAAGGCAGATAAAAAATTGGTAGTGTTCAACAGTTTTCTTTGATTAAAATGGCTTGAAGTTGATTATAGAGCAGGCATTTAGTTGTTGTCTTTAACCTCGATATAAACCAAATCTCCTTTGCGAACAATCTAAGATATAGAGGTATTATAGAAATCGTTAAAATTGAGTATTTTCAAAGTGGCAGTATATTTTACACTTAAAGCTAACTTATTCTAATTTTACGACTAAAATTCAAGATTAAATACAGCTTAAACGGGAAAATGTGTCGAGGCGAAGGTGGGAAGAACTATAAAGTGGAAAAGTGCCAAAAATGTTAGTCTTGAGGGGAGCTTCATGTCTTTGCTTCTGTCGTCTGTCTGATCTTTATGTATTTTTCTAGGTTTCATTGGAATAGTTCCAATTGAAATGCAGTGAAAAAATATGGTAGAATCTTGACGTAAGAACATTCGTGTTTTATTTTAACCTACCTATCGATTTTTTTCGTCAGACGAGTCTAATGGTTAAACGGTATTACAACATTTAACTTTCACTCACATTAGGATAAGGTATATACCATTTAATTGTGAATTATTCGTGCCAACAATATGGTAGCTAGATAGTAGATAAATTATTTTATCGTTACCATTAATCTGAATCTGAAATAATTTGGTATAGTGTCATCTCACTCGTGCTAATTTGATCTCTCTGTACTCAAGAACGATATGACACCAGTATAATTACCTAGGTACTATTAAGAGTTATTATAGTAGGTAGCGGTCTTTATAATTTAAGACCGTTTTTGGTTGAACATGTCTTTACATTTGTCATGAAAATCTTCAGTCTATACTATTGATTAGTGACGGTGCGTACAGGTACTAAATTGGCTCATTTATTTTTTCATAATTAGTTAAGTGGATCATTTATCCACCATTTCTAGAAGCTTCAAAGATTAGTCTCCCTTTAAATCTGAGTAACATTGGCTGAAGTGACAGAATTTTGGTTGAAAACGACCGTATAGAGTCAGGTCTTCAGTTTCTCGGCCTCGGGCGGCCTTGCTCCTGGTATTCCTTCGCTGGTCGCTTTGATAGATGTGGCTGAAAAAACAAAATAAAAAATATTAGTATTGTGATGTTTTTGAACAGGTTTTGGAAATACGGGAGTTCTTGTCTGTCATTTTGGTTTGCAACGCATTGGGCCCCAAATTAAGATCTTTGTGTAATATGGGAGACAGACAGCTGTTATAATACTTAGGTATACAGTTGCAAATAAAAAAATATTCTACACTAGTAGTATTCCGTAGTATTTATTACCCGCGTAGTTCACGATTGCGTAATTTTCTAAGGCTAAAAAGCAACCTACATAAGTGTTATTTTAAACTTTTATTCATCTACGTATTTATTTACCAAATTTAATCCAAATTCCTTTAGTCATTTTTGCTTGAGCGAGTAACAAGCATACACACACACACATATACAAACTTTAACATTTATATTATTAGTGTAATAGAAACACCCGGATTCGAGAGTAGGTACCTACATTTATGTTTTAATCACACAAATATTTGGACCGTAATAAACATTTCAATTTTATTTAAGTATACCAGTGGATTATCTTTGAAAAAGTATTTGAATGGCATTATTCAACGACCTCGGGTAACTTTCCCTGGGTTTTCCCATTTCCACAGGAAATCATTACGTAAGCTATCCCTTTTCAATCGTGTTTCAATCGAGTGGAACATTTGTTACGACTCCCTATTGTCCTGAATTAAGACCTTTGTCTTAGGAGGGATGTGTGTAACCAACGGGATTTCGATTAGAACGTAACTGTTTACTACTAAAGATAAATCCAAGGTAAATACTATTTTTTTACAAAACATTTGTAATAAAATAACTGTGTAGTATAGGAAATGAGTGTTACGATGTGACAAAACATTTCGATCAAGTCTCTTGAAGTGAAAACTTCTTTAAAATTGAATTCTAACGTCACGCTCGGGAATGATAAGAACCATCAATGCTGACGCATTTCTGGCTGGTGGCCATTCTCATGTCCACGCCCTCCGGTTTCACCCGCGTAGTTTCCAAAGTAAGCTATCAAATCAAATCTGAGTTATTGAAGTGAAACCTTATATAGGCGCACCACAGACAGATTTTTCGTGGGCTGTGAATTGAATTCTAGCGTCACGCTCGGGTATGATAAGAAATCTTCGGGTAAACTCGGGACCATGGCCATTGGCCATCTAAAAATGCGCCAGCCAATGGGAAATGTTGAAAGGGCGTGGCCTGCCCATCATGGCATGGCCATCTAGAAACGCATCAGCCAATGGGAAATGCTGACGCATTTCTAGATGGCCATGCCATGATACCCAGGCCACGCCCTCCGGTTACACCTGTGTAGTTTCACAAGGTAAGCTATCAAATTCTATCAAAGTCATAACTTTTTCGGCTTTCTTCGGCTCTCTTTTTCGGCAGTTCCTATGACTGCCAATTAAAAAAAAACAGTGTCCATAAAAACATTGTTTACATATCTAAGATCGTATCGGTAATTTTAAATGAGTTTATCTGTTTGTGGTTCTCACCGGCCTCAATGTTTGGCCACATTCAGTCGATGAATAGACTCAATCTGGTCGATGTGTTCTCAATCGCGGATATTTCAATCGAAACGCGCATGATTGTGGGCTGAGGAGAACAGAATATTGAAAATGGTCATGTTCGATTCGATAGGCCACTATTACATTTAGATACTCGTACCTACATCGCTAAATTCCAAACATCGACAATGAGATGAAATTGTTACATTGAACATTGTTTTTTTTATTGACAGTAAGTAGGTGAATGAAAGAGTATATACTCTTTATCTTTTGAGACAAGCTGACGAAAAAAAAACATTTTGGTATATTTCATACGCAAAGCAATGTCTGTTTGCATCTTTGGAATGGGTCGGCTAAATACCAGCTGCAGGCTCTATATTAAATTCAAAAAGACCATAGGTATAGAACTCATATCTATTACTCATATACTCTATCATAGAACGACTTGTAAAAAAAGGTCCCGAATACACAATAACAAAAATATACAACGCTTTGCCTCATGATATCAAAAATGAACCCGACCAAAATAAATTTTGTAAAAAACTAAAAACACTATTATACCCCATTTACATGATTCCAGTCCAGCGACCGAATCCAGCGCTGGATTGCTTACTGGTATAATGGAAACCGGCACTGGAATGCATCAATCCAGTGCCAATGCATTCCAGTGCCGGTTTACATTATTCCAGTAAGCAATCCAGCGCTGGCTTCGGTCGCTGGACTTACCTATAGTCTAATGAAATTTGCAAAGTAAGATTAGGAAAAGGCAAGTCGAAGATTCTGATCTACTGAAAAGTATGAATCAGATGTAGGTACTCACAGATGATGTGCAGAGGAAAAAAACAAAAGAATTTTCGGACCAACCAGAAAAGCGTATCTTCTCTTATTATCGTTTTGATTTTCCGGGTTTCCCTCAATCTCCCGCGCGATGTTTACCGTTGGGATGCGTTATTTGATCGGCGACACATTATTTCGTGTTATTTCGATCGGCGGGGCAGATTGAATCCATTGTAATATCCGTGGCGACGAAATATCCATTGGAATTCGCTTCAAATACAGCGTTGGGTGTGTATCACGGATTCTTAGATTTACGGGTTGCCTACGAAATTAGGTATGTAGAGTAGTAGTTATGTGATATACCTTTTTAACCGACTTAAAAAAGAAGGAGGTTTGCTATGTTTTTTTGTATGGATGTTACGCGATAGCTAATAGTGAATCAATTTTGATGGTTCTTTTCTTGTTTGGTAGTCCCATGTAAATCCTATCAAAAAAGAAGAGGCAGTTTTTGAAATCTGAACAAAAAAAAACAAAATTTGCTTACATTTATCTGCACGACCATGGAGCTTTTTATGAAATGTAGCCGAGTGTCCGAGTTTAATTTTAAATTGTAGTTGTTTTTTTGTAGAAAATAGGTACATGATTGAAAAACAATTTATGATTGTTACTAGCAGCATTCCGCGGTTTCACCCGCACAGTTCCCGTGCCCGTTATTTTTTGATAAAATGCCTGTGTTATTCCAGTCTATATCTAACTGTGTTCTAAATTTCAAGCCACTCTGTTTAGATGTTTCTACTACGTGATTCAGCAATCCAAACTTTAACATTTACACTAGTAATTAGTAGGAAAGTAGGTTTAGTTTTGCCCTATAATTCTACTCGCGTCATCTACCTAGAGAGTGATGGCAAAGTCCTATAAAAATTCATGCAAACATTTTCTATACAATAATTATTATAATACAGTAAAGTAGTCATTTTAAACTTTGAAAATGTATACAATTTGTATGCTCTTTCTTTTGTTTTTATGTTTTTATTAATTGACGTGTAAATTGTACATTTATGAATAAAGTACTTTGACTTTGACTTTCTACCTACTATATCCAGGTCTCATATTATTTGAAGCTGCATGAGAGCGTGTCCCACGCGGTCGTCGCAATCTCACGGCACACGGGGACCTTCACATACTACGCTGACGACATCGACGAAGCCATCGGTCGGTTCGTGCGGCGAGCGTTGGCTGCATCACCGAAAACCATCCGAAAGTTCAACTTACAGATGGCCATCAGGGACAGAAATGCGGCCGTAGTGGAGGCTCTGTGGGTCGGGAGGAGGCGGCTTAGAAAAATCGGACTCACTAGACTTAGGATGAAAATGTCCCCCATATTTTCCTTTTTTTTTCTCAATCCAAGATTAATGTAAAAAAAGACTCCAACTCACATGACAAAGGTCACGGAGGAGGAGTCTGTGGAGTTCCTAAATAAAAATAAAAAAAGCTCTCATATTTTTATTTATCCTAAAATTATAAAATGCGGGTTGAAATATTTTTTCGCCTCATTCATTTCCTGTAACGACTATGGGGAGTATCAAGCCTCAGGTGCGCGCTTCACAAATTCATTTATGTAATCAATTATACTGGCAGTCATTGGAATTGATGTTTTCATCCCGTTCCTGAAAATTCATTGCGTGTCCATTGAATTATTTTTATGGGCTTTGACTGTGCTAGTGATTTTGAGGCGTTTGATGTTCAATGTTTTGTTAGCTTATCGTTTTTTATCTGTTTCATATCGAAGAGTGTGCAACTGGTCTACATGATCTAATATCACCTCGACTTTTTACCTAGCAGTCTGCTCGTAGCTCAAAAAAGCGATATGGTTTCATGATTGGCAATTTCAGTTAGCAGTTTCGCGTGACGTCACTTGTGGGTACAATTTTTACCCACCAGTGACGTCACGACCCCTTTATCTGGAAGCTTGATGAGCTACATATTTGTAGATTTTCAATAATTTGATTAAAAAAAAAATACGTGCCCCATATTTGTCCACGATCAAGTTGACGGTCTAATAATAATGGTTATTGACGTGACAACATGACAACGTCTAATAAATCGATGAACGCCGGGTGCATGCACAAAAAAGTGTCCCGTTATGTCCCGTTACGCTCATTGTCCCGTTACGCTCATTGTACGCTTGCGCCGCATCTATCAATGCTTTGTTATGACGTTGTCACGTTAAACTATCGTCCGTAAGTAAACCAATCGACTACAGACAACCATTTTTTTTACCCAGTCCGCTACCCTATTGATTTTTATATTATAAACGGTGGTGTAACTACATACCGGTCTGGTTTCCTGTTCGCGTTCCTCCGGCGGTGGTTGCGTGGTGGTGGGTATGTCGCAGTCTTCAGTGGGGGGTACCACGCACCGCAGCGACCGGCGATCGAACACCAGCATGGCGGGGCAGCGCTGCAGACGAGGGTAGCCGCCCTGGCACTGCCAGTAACGGTTGCAGGACTTGCCTAGGGGCACGTTGCCGTTCGGGTCTTCGTTGCAGAGAGCTGAAATCAGGGTGAAAGTAACTTTAGGATATGTATTGATGGATCTTATATATAAAATTCTCGTGTCACAATGTCAGTTATCTTACACCTCCGAAACGGCTTTACTGATTTTGACCAAATTTTATATGCATATTCAGAAGGTCTGAGAATCGGCTACTATCTATTTTTCATACCCCTAAGTGATAAGGGTTGTTCACCCCTAAAATTTATTATAAATTTTTGGACAACAATTTTTTTTTTTTTTTATAATGTGGCATTAAAAAATACATTCAACCCTAATTTACCTTTTTATCACCAACTTCTATTTTTTAATAGCCATTTTAGTAATTTAATCTTTTTTCATCCTGCTCGATAACTGATCAATTTTATCGTCTTTTTTGTAAATGTTTTTTACTCTTATTTCGATTTAAATTTCCCGGAGCTTATGGCAAATCTAAAATTGTTTTATTAAAAAAACATTTATTTTTATTACTAAAGTTTAAGGCTGATAATATGGATGGTTTAGATTCACAAACCAGCCCGGCAGATGGTGCTGCAGTTGGTATCTAGGTTATTATCCGAGCGAAGCCGGAACGGGCCGCTAGTAATTTTATACAATAGGGTACAATCTTCAAAAAAACTAAGTAGCCCGTTAGTTAGATTGCCAAAAAATATTGTACACGTATTTTTTCTTTTGTTTCACAAACAAAAAATGACGAAGATACAGCGCTTCGAAGTTTCGTGTGACTTCACTTGTGAGTGCGATTTTGACTCACGAGTGACGTCGCGACCCCCCACTCTCGAAGTTTGATGGTCTATATCTTTGACGATTTTTAATATTATGAAAAAACAAAAAATACGTGTCCAATATTTTTCCATTATCTAGCTGACGGACTAATTATGATGGTGTATTTTTGAACCAGTCCGGTACCCTATTCGTTGAGACATTCCGACGTGATTTAGAAACAAACATCTGTACAACTTTCGCATTCATAATATTAGTAGGATACTAGGATAACTAGAAGAAGCTATCTGAGGCCTTCTACCACGGCTCCCTTTTATACAAACCATTAACAGCCTACTAAATGTTCCCACTGTCAGGACTCGGGGCCTTCTCTCGCAAGGAAAGAGTCAAGGTCATAATCCACCACGCTGGCACAGTGCGGGTTGGTGGATGACACATGACTTCGAAAGATTCTAGGTACATATCGGTTTCCTCGCGATGTTTTCCTTCACCGTTTTAAGCTAGCGACATTACGCAAATTGGCTTCGAAAAGACAGTTGTGCGCGTGGTTTTGAACCCGGGGACTCCGGATCGGCAGTCGCCGTTCTCCCGACTAGACCAGCCGGAACTTCCTTTCCCTTTATACACAACTAACAGCTACCCGCGGTTTAGCTAGCGTAGTTTGCCTATTTTTCCTGTGATGAAAATTATTCTATAGCCTATTCCCGACTGCAGTCTATGTTCCAAATTTCAACCCAATCCGTTTAGCAATACCTACGTGATTGAGGTATAAGCATTCAAACTTCTGCAATTTTAGAAATTTTGCGTTTCCGACAGATAGTTGAGACGCAGAGTTTTTTTAAACATTTTTGTTATGAAAAGTTTAATTAAGTTTGTGGATATGAGGGAAGAATAAAAGTAGACTTCTCTCGATAGCCCAAATAGGTTTCTATTGACTAGCTTTTGTCAATTGTGCTGATAGAATTGACACCTGATATTAGCTTCCTATGATTTTCAATTCAACTTTTTCCATTCAATCTCGGAACTGACTCGAGAGAAACATTCAAAAGACGCAATGAACCAGCAAATTTAGTTTTTAAAAAGATGGCGTAGAGAATTAACTATTCAGTTGTACTTAAACTGAGGAGACTTTTATGTGAAGATTTAAAATTCAAAATGCTCAAGTTCAAATTTCACGTCAGTCAACGCAATTTGAAACTTTGGCCTCTGAAGTATTTTCAAGTGAAAGAATGAGGACAATGACTTATAGCCTACTTTATTTTCAATGTCCTTAAGGACGTGTTTTCAATGAAGCGACAATTCAAACACTTCTCTCAAAAATATTGACCTACTCGGAATGAGAACCGTTTGAAAGATAAACAATACCTTTTGGATCGATGGTGTAAGATGTTTTTGCTTTTGTAGGAACCGGAAAAAAGCTTTTTCATGATTCGTCCTTTTTACAAAAGTATAGTCTAGTCTAGTAACGACTAGACTAGACTTAGTAAAGAAGGAGACTTCTTCTAAAAATCTTCCATTTTCTATTATAGTATAGCGTGACTGGATGACCAGGTCATGTACCTGATGGTAAGTACACGCCTGTCCGTAACAGGACGTCTACTCTCTTTCTACGGAAAACGTAATTTCGAAAAAAAAAACTCGCGACTTTCCTACTCTGGTTCAACTTCATTTCGTCCGATCGAACATTGTTTGACATTTAAATGTTCTAAGCCTAAGCGAACTAAAGTAGGCTTAGAACATTTAAACGAACGAAACGACGGATCAAAGTAGAATCGGAGTAGGAAAGTCGCGAGTTTCTTCCGAAATTACGTTTTCGTTGAAAAAGAGTAGTCGTCCTGAGCCACTGGTAGGTACTAATCCCGCATGCGCCATTGTCTTTTCGAAGTCGTATACGAGTAGGTAGGTACGTCATTACGTAATTCATTTACTAATTACTAATTTCAAAACGGTGTGTTGGATTATGACCTTGATTTTCTCCTTGCGAGAGAAGGTTCCGAGTTGATTAGGTAAACGGGTACAGTCCGCGAGGTATAAGCTGAGCTTTGCATTAGTGTGAGTGATCACCAAAAGTACAGTCAGACGCAGGACGCTGTGACCATGTTCTCTTAATAAGGTGTTTCTTCAAACCAGAAGTGCTGCCATCTGAATATGATTTTGATGAAGTGTGAGTGGTGTCAATGTATGTTTCATCGGTATAAACGATAGGCCTGCCCTGAATACGGTATTCGGAAATGTTAAGTAAATAAGTTATACGTAGGTGACGGATCTCATGCTTTTCCATTAAAAATTGTCTGTTATTCTCTGTCCTTGACCATTTGAATCCTAAAAGAGATACTTCTTTTCGCAATGACCATATTGATCCTGGATAGTTAATGTCAGCTTGTTGTTTAAGAGTTTGTTGTCTGACTGTACTTTTGGTAATAGATGCGTATGCATGTGATCACTCACACTAATGCAAAGCTCAGGTTATACCTCGCGGACTGTAACTCACGTGTAATGAGGTCGGTCAATCTGACTCGAGTTTCGGCCGCGGCACACTCGAGTCAGATTGACCGACCTCATTACACGTGAGTTACCCGTTTACCTAATCAATATGTGTAACAACCACGTTAATTTTAATACTAAAAAGGTTCCGAGTGTTAGCAGTTAACATTTAGTGAGCTGCTACAAAATCAAAAACAAACTTATTGTTTTTAAACGTTTGTAATAATGAGATGTCATGATGTCAATCAATGATATCCACTTAAATTTTAAATTACCGTTGAAGATTGAGTTTGGAACAAATAATTGAAACTCAAACGAACTTACCTATTGAAGTTTGATTTCAAACAAGAGAACATCTTTGTTTGAAGCTAGTTATTGTTTACATTCAAAAGATAAGTACTTATTGAAATAATATTTTTCAAGGTATTCTTTTGTAAATATTTGAAAGAAATGAGAAGCTTTAAATTGGATAATATTATTTTTAGCTAACTTCCAAAAAAAGGAGGTTATTAATTCGATTCTATGTTTTTTGTATGTTTGTTGCGCGATATCATCGATATAATCATCGATAAAATATAAAATTTAACATTCGACCAAATTTCATATGAATCTATCATCTATCTGAATAATCTATCTATGTATACATATGTCGTCTAAATTTATAAGAAAACTTTAGTTTTTTATAAATTTAGACATTTAATTCATATTTCCAAAACCCTTACACCGATTTCTTGTACTTATACTATAAAAAAAAATATTTATTCTTTATAAAAATATTATTTCTATACAAAAAAATATTTCTCTTTTTTGGAAGAAAATGTATTATTATTTCATTGTGTTACTTGCACTGCGTTATTCGCGTTCTAGGTCTTACCTCGAAGTGAAAACCTTTTTTTGCCGCGCAACACACAGATTTTTGTGGGTTATGAATTGAATTTTAGCGTCGCGTTCGGGAATGATAAGAAATCTTCGGGTAAACTCGAGACCATCCATGCACGCCCTCATCAAATTCTGAGTTATAAGTATTCACTTCTATCGGCAGTTCCTATGACTGCCAATTTTTTTGCCCGCACTAATTATTTTACTCAACAATATTTGTATATAAATATATTCGCTACGATTATACAGCGATTTTAGATTCAATTTGTTGCAGTCTCTTTCCATTAGATCTAAGGTGACACAGGAACATTATACTGAACTTGTAACGAGGACATAACGAAGGGTTTCATCTGTTAGCAAGGGGGTTTATCTATACATAGATAGGAAAGAATTTCACAGTAAATTAATATATTTTTTTCCGAGGAAACTTCAATTCCTCGTAGCTCGAAAAAAGATATGAGATCACTAACAGAGCCCCGCGGGTTTACCCGCGCATTTCACGTTTTCGTTATTTTTCCGTAATAAAATATAACCCATGTGCTCTACTAGAACATAATCTGTGTTCCAAATTTACATCCAAATACTTAAGCATCCTAATTTTCGCATTTATAATATTAGTAGAATTTATCTCTAAGCGTTGTAATTTTTGTGACAACATTTCACATTAAAGTGGAACAAGATCTTTGCACATTACTGCTTGTCGGTGGTATAACTGTCAAAGATGTGGTGCTTTTCCAGATGGACTCTGCAAAGAGGCTTACCACTACAGAAAGTAGTACTCGTCAACATCAGGCGCGGTCCCAGCGTCGAATTTTGGAGGGGGTCACCAGTACGCAGCCACAGATTTGGGGGTCAACAGTAGAAACATAACAAATCGAATAAAAAGGACTTTACTAGTAGTAGCGCCCCACGAGTTTACCCGCGTAGTTGCCGATCTAGTTGTTTTCCCGTGTTAACAAGTAGTTTATGTACTTATTATTATTAGATATTTTTAATTTTTTTAGATTTTTAATTTAACGTATACGATTTTATTACCCCACCACCCCCTTTGGATCGCGCGTGGTTAACATAGCCTATCTGCGTAGTCCTGTGCATTGATTAGGTACAGATACTTCAGTGGGCGTAGATTAATCATGAACCCTGGTTGATTGGAATGCTGTCTACAAATTATTAGCTCTAGTATTTGGACTCATTAATCTCAGGTGCCATTTCTGGAAGTCTGATTTCTCGGAGACGACAGTAAATCTGATTTGTTGTGTTATTATTTAAACGTAAATATTTGTGGAATATTGTTTGATATTCTACGCGAACTAACCCCAAACTACATTAAGCTTGTGTCGTGGGGAGCCAGATAGGTGATATCCAAAGAGTTTACATCATTTGTGTACGTAAGTACGTATAGAGTTAGAGCAAACGCTTTACACCGAAAGCACGGGTCTGATCGCTCTTGCCTTGTCAGTCTTGTGCCAGTGTCATACTTTTGTCGCGGCACATCACTATGTTACAGATCAGAAAATAACTATCGCCATAGCTAACATACACCTCATCTGCCTACGATTGGTACAAAGGAACCGTGCGGAAAAACCTGATCTATGTACGTATTCTTTATCTAAGGTGATATCCTACTAATACGGATTTTTTTTGGATAAAATATAGCCTAAGTCTTATTATACACTATAACCTGTCTATATTCCTAATTTCAACCCGATCCGTTCAGAAGTTCCAACGTGATTGACTAACAAACATACAAACCTCGACATTTATAATACTATTAGGAATAGTAGGAACTGGAATAGAAACACCCAGTCAACAAAAATATTTGTATTCATCATACAAATCCTTTGGCTCCATGGACTTAGATACTAGATACTTACTACCAATTAAGCTACGATTTCAGTCA
Organism: Ectropis crepuscularia; assembly: GCA_963693475.1. NCBI lineage: Eukaryota > Metazoa > Arthropoda > Insecta > Lepidoptera > Geometridae > Ectropis > Ectropis crepuscularia. The sequence goes on along the minus strand of OY856339.1, from coordinate 28,725,125 downwards.
AAAAATCTTTAAACCGTAGTGGCATAGTGACTACAATGTGCGATTCACAATCGTGAGGTCGTTGGGTTCAAATCTCGCGTTTAAGTATATCCCCAAGTATAGATTTACGAGTTTGTCATCATCACTGAATTTAACATAATTTCGGCACATCTTTGAGTCCAAAATACCCCAATACCTAAAGACAAAAGTCTTTAACCAATGCGTGTTGCCAGTGATGGCTTATGGAACTGAGACGTGGTCCTTAACTGTGGGCCTCATAACAAAGCTCAAAGTCACACAGCGAGCTATGGAGAGAGCTATGCTCGGAGTCTCTTTGCGCGACAGAATCTGTAATGAGGTTATTCGCAAAAGAACGAAAGTGGCCGACATAGCTCAAAGAGTAAGCAAGCTGAAGTGGCAATGGGCAGGCCACATCGCTCGCAGAACTGACAACCGATGGGGAAGAAAGGTTCTCGAGTGGCGACCACGAACCGGAAGACGCAGTGTTGGACGCCCTCCCACTAGATGGACAGATGACCTAACAAAGGTCGCTGGAAACCGCTGGTTGCAGGTTGCACGGGAGCGTTCGTTGTGGAAATCTAGGGGGGAGGCCTATGTTCAGCAGTGGACGTCTTGCAGCTCATGATGATGATGATGATGACTGAATTTAACGGTAAAGGAAAACATCGCGAGGAAATCGGTATGTTGCAAGAAATACATCGTTCGAGGACATGTGCCATCTTACATTCCACACTTGGTGTGCAGACTCCAGCATGGTAGATTATAGCAAGGACTCACTCTATAAGAGAGAAGGCCCCGAGTCCCAGCAGTGGGAATATTTAAAGGGCTGCTATTTGAACATCACATTTAGACATAATAATGTTTCCAACTCAGAGTCCGCCTGGGGAAGGACCACACCTTTGCCAATTATTCTACCGCCAAGCAGTAATGTGCAAACATTACTGTGTTCCGGTTTGAAGGGCAATGTTTCCAGAGAAATTACAGGGCTTAGAGATATAACAACTTAGATCTCTGGGTGACGAGCGCAGTGCGGTGCTAGGTAATGATTTGGACTCTTCATGTTCCAATAGCTGCGTGTCACTGTGCTGTTATGTGGCAGGCATGTTGCTTACCCATCAGGCACATGTCATGCTCGTCCCGTCACTCTTTATTTAAAAATAAAAACTCGCCCATGGGAAGTATATTATTATAATTATCATTCTGGTTAAAGAATTTTTATTTCTCAGCAAGAAACTTTACATTTCACTTATGCGAGAAACAACTTAAAATTAGTATAACAAAATCACTGCTTCGACTTCTACGTAGGTATCTAGTGGGTGACAAATACAAATGCAAAACAAAATTAACAAACAAAAAATCAAAAATGATCCCAATAAATAGGCCAGAAAAGGCACCCACCGATTATTAATTTATAGTTAGTTTATCATTTAAGTCGTAATAGAACCACTAACACAATAGTTGTATTTAAACGTTAGATTATCAGTTTAATCTAACAAAAATCTTAGCCTTATTTCTAGAACACACAATGCAGGTAAACAACTATTTTTAATCTAACAAACAAAAAATCCTAATTTTACCCCTATTACAAAACACAACGCCGGTAAGCAACTTTGTATATAAATAATCTAACATTCAAAAATTCAACCTTTTTTACAAAATGTGGGTAAACAACTATTTATTTTAATAAATGTTCGCTACGCGTTGTCAACAGGCGAGCAAGGTGCAAAACCGGTATTCGACTTGCAAAAGAATCAATCGAGATGAGCGTAGAAAACAGACCACAGTGTAGTAATATGTAGTAAGACGTAATTTTTTTTTCTTTTTTTTTTCTTATGTTCACTTTATTTTTTTAAGAGCGTAAGGTCATTCAATATGTGAACTTTTAGTCTATTCTTAAAGATTTCTAATGAATTTGCATTTTTCACCTCTTTAGGTATTTTATTGTAAACTTGTACTCCCGCGTAACTCACACATCGTTCACCGTGGACTGTCCGTACTTTTGGTAGTAAAATATGATCTTTATTACGACAACTTCTAGCTCGAACCTGGTGAACTTTTGTAAATTTTATATTTTTTATGTGAATTTCTTTGTTTAGAATTTTTCTTATAAAAATACAGGTACAGTAGTTATACAATTGTTTAATATTCATATATTTAGTTTCTTTGTAAATCATTTCGGTTGGAGTTAAATAATCAAGATCAAAAAGCATTTTTATTAGTTTATTTTGAGTAATTTGTAAGTCTTTAAGAATAGTTTTAGGTGCACTACCCCAAATTTCTATCAGATATACAAGATGGGGTTTGACTAACGAATTGTATACCGTGTGGCGAGTTGATCGAGGTAAACATCGGACAAATTCACGCAATGAAGCTAACAAGGAAGACAGTTTTGAACGAACGTAATCAATGTGTATGTTCCAGTGTAAGTAGCTATCGAGTCGTAAGCCAAGATACTTTTCTAATTGTTTTTGACTAATTATTTCAAGGCCAACTGTGAGAGGTTGATGGGGAGGTATTTTCTTATTTTTGGCTTTGAAAATGACATAGCTTGTTTTAGCTGCGTTTATTGTAAGTAAATTTTTTTTAAACCAGTTTATTAATATATTTAAATCGTGCTGAGCTTGGCTTATAATTTCATGTATCGAAGTCCCAAAATAGAAAAGGCTCGTATCGTCAGCATATAATGATACGCTTCCGTTCAGTGGTAGCTCGTGAATGGAATTGATGTAGATAAGGAATAACAACGGTCCTAAAATGGACCCTTGCGGCACTCCACACGATATCGACTGAGAGCTGCTTTCATAATTACCGATCTTTACCACTTGTGATCTATTAGACAAGTACGATTCGATCATCTTGTATGCAGCTCCTTTTACTCCTATATTTTTTAACTTTTGTAAAAGAATCGGATGGCTTACCGTATCGAACGCTTTTTTTAAATCAATAAATACACCTAAAGTAATCTTTTTTTCATCTATGTTCGATTTAATTTTAGTTATTAAGTCTGCCGTTGCGGACAGTGTATTAGACTGTGATCTAAATCCATATTGGTGTTCAAACAGAAAGTTTATTGAATTTAAGTATGTATCTAAGCGCGTGTGGATGACTTTTTCGAGAATCTTAGAGAACACCGGTAGCACTGAAATTGGGCGATAATTGCTAGGATCTGTTTTGGTACCCGATTTATAGATAGGTGAAACCTTTGCAATTTTTAGCGAATCTGGAAAGATTCCTTCATCAAGATATGTATTTATGCAGTATGTTAGTTTGTCTAGCATTATTTCCCCAACACATTTTATAGCTTTAGTGGAGATTCCGTCTATCCCAATACTACTGTTTGAGTCCAGTTCATTTATTATTTTAGCAATTTCGTCTTTTTCACAATAGGAAAATGTATCTAATTGTACAGAGACTTGTGTATCTTGAGTTGACAATTGACATTTTTGTTTGGGAATAGAATTAGCTAGAGTTGCACCAATGGTCGAGAAGAAGTTGTTAAACGTTTCGCAAATCTCATTTCCATTAGTTATGGGGCCCGATCCGGTATCAAGTTTTGGGGGAGTACATGATAATTTATTTTTATTACAAGACAATGCGTTAATTAATTTCCACATCTTTTTTGAATCACCTTTACATTTTGAAAATTCTGTGTGATAGTATTTTTTCTTTGCATTTCTTATTAGAATTGTTGTTTTGTTTCTTTCTTTAGTAAATTTCATCTTAAGTTCTACGTTTCCTGGATTCTTTTTCACTCTCTTCCATATTTCATTTCGTTTTCTTATCTGTAGCATTACGTTTTTGCTTATCCAGTCTTTCTGGGGTAAGTTTTGTATTTTAGCTTTTGTAGTTTTACTTTCATTTACCCTTTCTAATATGTATTTTTCTAATTTACAGTAATTGTAGTCATTAATATCAAAGGGACAGGTATTTAGATTATCACGTAATTTATTGTAGTCAATAGCGTTGTAAGAAGTTATTTTCTTAGGTGGTGGTTTGTATTTGCGCATAGAAAATGCTATCTGTCTATGGTCGGACATTGCAGATTCAACCAAAGCCATATGAAAACATTTGTCTTTAACGTTAGAACAGATATGATCTAGTAAGGTTGTGGTCTTGTCCGTTTTCCTCGTGCAATAATTTTCGTCAATTTTATTTAAGATTTCAAATCCACATTCTTGTAGCATTTCTACGTAGAGCTTTTTCTCGCGGTCTTTTTTAAGCAGGTCGATATTTAAATCCCCAAAAACTATAGCTTGCTTTCGTCCTGTTAGTTGTTTTGAGTAAAAATGTAGAAAGTCTTTATAGTTCGTTTTTTTAGGGTAGTAAACTCCGCCAACATCCATTGAGTACTTTTCGAGATGAATCCATAGAAAGTGATTGCCTGTGGTATATGTCTCGTCCTTTAGACCATGGTCTAAATCATTGTGAACGTATATTGAGACACCACCTCCTGAAGAATCGTTACGTATGCTATAATAATGTGTGTAATTTTGTAGTTCGTACCTCATGGCTTCTTCATTGTTCTTCAGCCACGTTTCAGTTAAAACTATAACATGTACTGTGGAAGAAAACTCATATCATATCATTACTCTATTCATAGCGTGCAATATGAGAACATGACGATTATTGCCAAAACTAATCACGAATAATCGATTAAGCCACGACTCCGATGATCGATTATAACTAAACTTTCATTTTCTCTATCGGACCAATTAATTAGATGCCTGCCTCGATTGATCGGTAACAATTACGTAAAGATCGTAAGCGGTTATGCGTGGTTACGCTATTATACGCCTTATTAAGGAGGTGATTAGTGTGAAAGTACGGTGATTGATGAGTGAAACCGATGCGATAATTATTGCACGACAGCTAATAATAAAATTTTAGTTGCAGCAGCCTGTTTCAAGTGTTATTGAACTATAAGTCTTATCATAATACAGATAGGTAGCATTTGTAAATAATGGTTGGCTTTAAATAATTATCATCAAAGTATTGATGTTCTTTAGAAGCCATATTCAGTGTTATAAGACAGAGGGTTTTTATCTGTTGGTTGTTGTAAATATTATTCATATCTATCTCCCAAAAAATCGCAAAAAGCTGTTCATGGATTTTTTCGCATATTAAAGCAATTTTGTAGAGCTATAGCATTTTTTATTTATTTTAGGACCATGCCCTTCCTAAAGCAAAAGAGTCAACTATAATTATTATTTTTAAATACCCATGTATTTACAATACATTACATTATGTTTTCAAGCGATTATTTATGTTATTATCAAGAATTTATATTACTGTAGGTAACTTCAAATAGTATGGCACTTTGTCTCAACTCGTGTTTTCCTCATCTTTCTAATTATTTCAACTTGTGAATTAGGTATTTAGTGTTTAATAAAGTCTATCTATCTATCGTGCCCGAGCTACACGAGACACGAGGTTAGTTTTTTAAGCTAGGATAGCAACCTAGTAAGCTACAGGCGCGGTCCCAGACTCGAATTTTGGGGGGGGGGGGGGGTCACCAGTACGCAGCCTCAGATTGGGGGAGGGTCACGAGTAGAAATACAATAAATCGAGTAAAAAATACTTTACTAGTAGCGCCCCACGATTTTATCCGCGTAGTTCATGTTCCAGTTGTTTTCCCGCGTTTAAAAATAGTCTATGTACTATTAGACATTTTGATTTTTTTTAGATTTTTAATCTAATGTATATGATTTTGGGGGGTCATGTCCCCCGTCACCCCCCCCCTCCTCCCTGGAGCCGTGCTAGCACGAAGCTAGAAGTACTATAGAGTAAGATCCCAGGGCCGCCAGACGTCACGTATTTTCTCATGAATGAAATGTAGACGATTGAGTAGCGTTAGTACATACTAAGAACACATGCTTACTCGCTAACTTGTTTAGACGGCCAATTTTGAGATATGGGGTAATGAAGGTACATACAAACATTACTTACTTCACGTATTTTCTAATAAGTGAGCTTGAAAAACTAGCCTCGTGTATTATATATGCTCGGGCATTATTTTTCTTGTGCTTTCACTGTATTTAAAATGAAAATTAATCAATGAAATTTGATTTAAAATGTATAAAAATGGTAAGCAAGTATACAGTTCTTTTATGAGGCCTTCAAAACATTCGCAAGAAACAAATGGTTTATAGAGTCAAATTAATTTTAAAATTCAGCCAGGCTTTACAAGTAGAATGAGGATATGTAATATTATCTGATTGTTCAATAGTTAGATGATGATTACGTGGTAAAGAAAAGTGTTGAGTCAAGTTATTCAAAGGTATTGCTATGAAAAGAAAATATTGGGGTGTAAGTTTGCGATAGGAAATTGAGGCTTGCTTTCAAACCTTCTTGGAATTTTGGGGTGTTTTAGTTGTGCCAATGAAGAATGCTGTTGAAAAATTGGGTGTCAAAACTAACACAAAGAACAGCAATGAAAGTACCGTTGTAACCTCTTTTTTGTGCTCTTAGGTACCTACTAAATGATTTACAGAGAAATTTAGACTACTAATGACATTGCCGTCTTTTGTGCTAACCTATACACTTACCTACATATTCGTATAACTATATAGCGTGTCTCGAAGAAATATAAAAACTTATTTCTGAACGTACAACGGTTACCTCGAAGATACCGCTCTAATCGATAATGCAGCCAATTAAATGCGTATAATGTTCTTAAGTTTATATTTTGTGGCTTTTAATAGTTTCAGTAGGTACGTTATGGCTGTTATAGAGGAGAAAACGATGTTCAAAACCACACCCCGAGTTCAAAACCACGCGCACCACTGTCTTTTCGAAGTCATGTGCATAACGCTGCTAATTAAAAAACGGCGAAGGAAAACATCGTGAGGGAATCGACATGCACCTAGAATCTTTCCCAGATCATGCGTCATCCACCAACCCACACTTGGCCAGTGTCGTAGATTATGGCCTTGAGTTGATTGACTTGATTATTTCCTTGTGAGAGAAGGGCCGAGTCCCCGCAGTGGAAAGGAACATTTAGTAATCTGCATATACATTTAGTACGTTAAAATTTGAGGGTGGTTAACTCCTTAAACGGGTTTCGTCCAAAGGTGGTCACGCGTCCTGTTAAATTTAAATCTAAATTTCTATTGATAGAGTCTCAATTTGCTTAACTGGGCCTTCTCCCCTGTCCATGAAGTGGTTAAAACTTACGATGTTTCTGGCAGCCATCAACATTTTCGGGCCAGTCGCAGGAGTGTGCGTTCTCATTATACAGCAGACCGCCGATGCAGAGTTGTTCTGTAGCAGTTCCATTCCAGCACGTCCAGTATCTGGTGCACGAGGTCTCGTGGCCGAAGATGCCGTACAGCCAGTCGCAATGCTCCGTGCCGATTGGGGAGTCTGCGAAGTGAGTATATATGTCAAGGTATAATTACAATAATATTGAAAGACATTACACACACAAGGGGTGGATCCAGCTTTGGCGACAGAGTGGGGTCACATTTTTAATAATAAACCCTTTTATTCGAACCATAGTTACACAATTATTTCAAGGTCAAGTCAAGTCACGTTTAATTAGTGGTCCATTTTGATTCTGGACCCAGCCCAGGGGTTATGCTCCCCATTACCCCCATGATCCACACTTGCACACACAACACCGTCTTACCCTAAACTAAGCAAAACTTGATCAACCAACTTGCAATAATAGGTGCTCTAGGGCCTAGACTTTTTGAACGAGCATTGACCTCCATCACACAAGCTTTGCTTAGTTTGGGGTCAGATGGTGTTGTGTGTGAATTGTCCACCAATATTTATTTATTTATTGATCGGAATGCGTTACAATGGGTTTGTATTGTAAATAGTACGAATATATCACAGATACATTCAAATTATATAGTTGTGAATACGTACTTATTGTGCTTGTAAGTACTTCTTTTGTTTCTACACACAGAAAAGCAAACTCATCAAAGAATAGGATTGTAACAAATATATGTAATATTAGATAATAAATCAATTTTTATTGTGTAAATGTACCTCGTTTATTGGTGGCTCTAAGAGCACAATAATATTAACATGTACCAACAATACCAGTTGATATTTTTCACAGACTTCTTGGCAACATCCTCAAGCCATTAGTTTCCAGATAAAAGAATTTTATCCAGTACTTAAGTAGACTTTATTCAACAACCTTGATAAATGCCAAGGTTGGGTCGCAGTTGATACCGACTAGTTGATAGTATAATAGCTGAAGGCATGGCCAGTTGCCAACTTTTATAGGAAGATCGTATTTTGCTTGAATTACAAGAGAGTCTCTTAAAAGTCACTTGCTAACTTTCAACTCTATCATTGTCATAATTTTTTTTATCTATGACGTAGTTGACTAGTTTTTTTGTGGTCCCGGTGTAAAACAGGGCTTATCCCTAACATTTGGTGGGTCAAGAGCAAGTGTCCCAAAAATAGGAAAAAAGTGAACTGCTTATGCATATTCTTAATGTCTTCCACCGCTTCTTTGGGTTTTATAGAAAATATGTAGAGGTGCAGACGTAATTCAAAACCACGAACTCACAATTGCAAAGTGTAGGTTCTAGCCCCACCTCAGTTTCTGCTTAGTATAAAATATTTAAATGTTTTGTAAAAACTTGATTAATGATTCATTTACGCCGCTTCCGGTCTCGACCGGATAGAAAAAAAAATCGAATTACAATGTCTAATGCTCCACCGCCATTCTGACGCTACGCCCCTACATTAACATGTCGGTGATGCAAAACCATAAACCTTCTTCCAATCTACTACCAAAAAGTTCTCAACGTGACTAAAGAAAGAAAGAAGTTACCACTTCACAAAATTACACAAATACGTACTTGTCTGCACTTTAGGGTATTCGCAGTAGTTCGACCTCCAAGGATAGTCGCAGCCGTCGGTGACTCCTCGGTGTTTCCCAGCGAACACGAGGCCATTAGGGCAGTCGTACTGTTGCGACTGTCCGTTGTCGCACTCCCAGTACTTGTCGCAGTATTTGTCGTCGGCGACTATCCGCGCCTTCGTCTTGCAAGGGTCTTCGATTTGCGCACACGATGCCACTGCCACTGTCGCTACGAGTACTGTGGACGAAAGAAAATTTATATTAATAGAGTAATTTTGGTGTATTATCTTCATTTTAGTTCCAATAGGTACGTAACATCATGCTTTTATGGACAGGCCATCAACCAAAGGTCCTGCTCGTCCCGTCACTCTATAATTTATAAAAACTGTAGATAACAGAGCAATAATGTAGATCCTACCAAGATTCACGATTTGAAGTAATCGTTATTTAGCTGCGTATAATCTTATATATAAAATTCTCGTCTTATATATAAAATTCTCGTGTCACAGTGTTTGTTTCCTTACTCCTCCGAAACGGCTTTACTGATTTTAACCAAATTTTATATGCATATTCTGTAGGTATGAGAATCGGCTACTAGCTATTTTTCATACCCCTAAGTGACAAGGGTTGTTCACTAAGGCAAAACAACGTTTGCGGGGTCAGCTAGTTATATATAAAACTGTGCGCTAACTTTTTTTACAGCGTTATTTTTATATATTTTTTTTTTAATAAAGTGTGACGAGACGAGCAGGACATGTGCCTGATGGTAAGCAACACGCCTGCCACATGGCAGCCATCAGGCACACGCACACGCAAGCACAGTGACACGCAGCTATTGTAACATGAAGAGCCCAAATCATTACCTAGCACCGCACTGCGCTCGTCACCCAGAGATCTAAGTTGTTATATCTCTAAGCCCTGTAATTTCTCTGGAAACATTGCCCTTCAAACCGGAACACAGTAATGTTTCCCCATTACTATTTGCCGGTAGAATAACTGGCAAAGGTGTGGTAGGTACTTCCCCAGGCGGACTCTGCTAAGAGTCCTACCACTACAATATTATTTGAGGTAACAGTTCGACAGCAGCAGTTATGTATAAAGTACTATTCCTACAGATAAAAGAATAAAATCAGTTGCTTACCACCCCGACCGATTTGAAATAAAACAAGTACCTAAGCACCGTGACTTCCCGTAGCCTATATCCGAGATACCATAGACAAAGCGATTACTTTCAAACAATTGTACTTCCAACGCACATTCTATATCCATATCAGCGACATAGCATCAAACGTTAACGAGTTCTTACTAAGAAACCCTCTCCGTCATTTCCCATTGAAATGACTACCTCAGTATCGCTAACCCGTAATGTTAAAAAATGTAGCAAACTGGAGTGGGCAGTATATTTGTTGTGTTCTGTTTTTTTTAACCGGCAGAGCTGTTGACAAAACTAAAATTTGTGTTGTGTTACAAATTATATTATGACTAGCAATCCGCTCCGGTTTCACCCGTAGTACTCACATAGCCTATAGTACTCAAGGATCACGTACACATGCAACGGTGAATTTTTTTTTGAAATCGGTCCAGTAGTTCCTGAGATAAGCGCCTTCAAACAAAAATCTACTTCAACTTTATAATATTAGCATAGATATACTCGTATATTGTATCGTACAGAAATTATTTAACGAGCAAAAATATTACGCACACTTTAAAATTACTTTAGTCGAGGGTCTTAGTTTAATTTTAAATTGCGTTTGTTTTTGTTTCTTCAGAGTATGGGATCGCGCCCGCTTGCTGTGTGTCAGGTTGCATACAAATTCGAACATAACAAAAAATCCCGTCTCGGATCGCTATCGCTATCGGATCGCCTCGGTGTGACCCGGCTTTTCTATCATGTAGTTCTGTACAACTATTACATACTGATACGTGTATTACAGTTTACGGCAAAACTTTTCGATGCATGCGTGGTTGCGTAGTATCTTCATAACAAACCGACTTTACGTATGTTGCTGTTCCGAGATTTAACTTCGGAGAGTGGCTGTGGAATGCGTAGCCTGAGTGGGCTTTTGCATGAATGGATTCAATCTTGATGTTTTCAAGTCAAGAGTGAATCTGTTTTATCTAAGTATCACACCTCTAGACTGCATCATTACTCTTAACCAAGCTCAAAGAGATCATTATTAAAAAAAAAATGCAGTTATAGGGGCTGCCGATGTGCCGATAGAAGCGAAAGTGTACAACTTCGAATGGTAATGTTAAACACCACCAATGTTGCACAAATCAGCTGTACCTTTAGTCTCTGCCGTCGTTCTGAGGTTAGCATGCCCGATTTATCTATAAAGGTGCAGCTTCGCGCTGGAACCAAGACACAAGACCGCCATAGGAGACCGCGACCTGACACCGCGCCAGGCAGTTGACATTACAGCTTTGTATGGGCTCCAGTTGGCGCCGCGACAGCGTCAGGAGATCGATACACCTGGCTCGAGACATATCGTATCGTATCGTAGACGTATCGCGGTCGCGGCGTGAACTAGCGTCCATACAAAGCTAAAATGTCAAGTGCCTGGCGCGGTCTAAGATCGCGGTCTCGTGTATCTGCGCACACCGCTACCTTTAGAGTTACCCCTACCAAAACCGAACCGAAAATGACTGAAATATACAGGGTTATTGGTAATCAGCCTGCATCCGTTTAAGGGGATGTTCTGTATATTTAAACAAACAACTTTTGTTCTACAACTTTCGTTAAATCTTAATAGATAACCCAAAAAAAAAAAATGTATTTGTTGCCCTTTTTTGTACTGTTTAGCGACTTTTTAGTGTTTATTCACTTCGGCACATCATTTTTTTGCGCGTTAAAGAGCGTACGCGCTCTCGTTACGAATTGTTACGAAGAGTTCGATACCTTTAGACCGTGCAAATGCACTTTTTATTTATTTTGTAAAAGAAAAAAAAAATCTTTTTTTTTAACTGTAGAACAAAAGTTGACGTATTGAATGTACCTAAGATCCAAAAAAGGATGCAGGCTGATTACCAATAACCCTATATATTTTTTGATAAATACCACCTCCTCTTCTCATTCTGGTTGCTATCTTCCTGGCATCGAGGTAATGCTCTGATATCGACACGGTCCCGGAAACCGTATAAAATTCTGGAATGATTTCCTAACAGTCCCTTTGATTCTAAAGGCTCGATTTTCCGCACTTTAAGTCAGTCACACGAAACGGGAAGTCTTTAAGCGTTACAGCGGTTTGGGGGTCGCCCGATATCGTTTTACGGATACTTTTATTGCGAAAATTCTTTGAGTTGAGGACGAAACATCTGGATTATTTTTAATCTTTTAAGTCGAGTAATCTACGTCTTTATTGTCATGAAGTTATGTGGTCTATATGTTTGCCAATTCGCTATTATGTCTATTTGGCTCCCATTTTGAAATTAGTAAATGCATGTACGCAAACCCATCCGCCTAAATGAGATGTTTATGTTGGACTCGATACCACGACAGGTGACGACACTACCAATTAAAACCTCAACGCGGGAACGCCCTTGCCTTTTTCTGCAAAAACTATAAAGGTCTTTACAAACATACCTTGTAAATATTGTCCTACCATTATTACAAAAGCGTAAAGGATTTATTTAGTATCAATCATGTTAGAACAGCTAAAATGATTGGGCAGAAATTTGGAACACAGGTAGTTTTATAGTCACATAGGGTACCTACCTAGTACGTCTATAAACTTATGTAAGTCTTTAGCAAAGTGCACTGGAAAGAACCAACATTGTCGTTAGAGTCAATAGTTCCGTAGCACAACCACACACCGCAACTTTATTATTACCCGTAAACATTTCATTTCGCTGGGACATTAGAGTCACTATCGCTTGCACTTGCCCACCTCCGCAGATTGCATGGTCTGGAAGAGCCGGTATTAATGTCACGGCACGTACACTCTTTATGACGAGAAGACGTTCCCTTTACACTAGGTCGGGGTGTTTCACCGGGTCGGGAGAAGTTACGGTTGGTCTAGTCGGGAGAACGACGAATGCCGATCCGGAGCCCCGGGTTCAAACCTCACGCGCAGCACTGTCTTTTGAAGTCATGTGCGTAAAAACTTAAAAAAAGCAGCACTGTCTTTTTTAAGTCTTGTCCGTAATAACTTAATAAAACGGTCAAAGAGAAATATCGCGAGGAAACGGGCACGTATCTAGAATCTTTCCAGGGCATGTCATGTCATCCACCAATCCGCACTTTGACAGCGTTGTGGATTGTGGCCTGGATTCTCTCCTTGCGAGAGTCCTGCGACCGTCTTTCCTAAAACTATTTCATACGAAACTTTACAATTTTTCCGTACCTACCTATATCCTATGAAAGGCACCGAACACGTCTAGAATCGCCATTTTATAGAACTTTCTGGAAAGTAGTTATTAACCTTCATCTATGCCTAAAACGTTACATTATGGGATGCGTGCAATATGCAATCCATACGTATTCTCCTTTTCTTCACGAACAGTGCGTAAACTTGGCATTTGATTAGGGATCAGATAGTAGAGTTTTGATAGAGCGCAGTTTTCCCAGAAATACTTGCAGATTGGATTAAGCACAAAAAATAAGTATAAATAAATAAATAAAACTAAAATCACAGATCCCTGTTTTTATGAATTGTATGATTTCCACTATTCATTGTAAAATTGAAATTGACGTGTACTTGCTGTATGAATAAATGAATATGAATATGTTAAAACTAAAATTTTACCAAACATTTTTTTTGTTATAAATTAATTTATTTCCATTAAGCCGATGTAGAGCGATTAAGTAACAAAGATATACATACATGAATTAATAAAAACACGCATAGGTAATCAAGCAAGTAGTTATTAGGTGGATTAACGCAAATGTATCTTTGCGTGAAACCAGAATAAGTTCCTAATTGTTACATCGAGCAGTTTTCCTACGTAATTGAAGACACTGTTTTAAAGGTTTTTCTACAGACGTGATTATAACACATTTTAAAGTGATTAACGGGAAGGTGAAAATTACTATTTACCGTGGGTATATGACGGAGCGAGTCTTTGATATTTCGTTAAAGTTTAATCCATGATCCATCAAATCCATCCATCCATACAGTTTCATCCATATTCATGGGTAAGTCCATTCACTCGTCACCCTAAATGTTACCTTATTATAGAGCATGAAACTACAGGAACATATCGGACACTCACTCCACCTTATAACCACGGTAAATAAATATCCTGTAATTATTAATACTTAGTTTAGGGATGATGGCTTAAAACATTGTGTAATTACCTTTTTTTTTCTTTTTCTATTAAACCGTAAACGGTAATTTTGTATTAACGTGATGAGCCAAGTCTTTTTCTTATATTGCACAGATTAAGTAGAAATACATATATTATATTGACAAGCCATACACAGATTAAAAATGTGAAGTTGGCAGGCCTTGAAAAGGCAGAAAATGGTTAATTTTATAGTTGTTAAATTATCATGGATAACTTCAGTTTTATTTGCATACCGCAAGTATGGTTATCGAGTTCTCAATGTAAACATTTAAGATCTTATTGTAACTATTTGTAAAAGTAATTTTTAATTTTGTGTCAAGTGTCGTGTTTTACTTGTCGTCACGGTCCCGTCCCGGTGTAGTGTACAAAGCATAACTTGTAAATAACACTCTGTTGTCATGAAAACTCCGTTCAGTGTTTATAACTCTGCGAAGTAAAAGTACTTATCGCAACTTTTCTAATCTGTACTTTGGCGCGGAACTTCTAGACGTTATGGTTTTAAAGTTACATTATTAAGAATCTAACCGATACCATAACTTATTTTGTTATGGATAAGATGGTCGACATTAACAATGTTTAACTTTTGTAGGAGAATTACAAGAAATGTTGTAACAAGTAACATTCAACGTCTTTTTAGTCTGTGTCTGTATTTTGAAGGTATTTAAAAATCGAACAACATAATAATTAATAATATCCTACTAATAATATAATGTTATGTATCCAATGTTTGGACGTTTGGACATTTTTACATTTGGACGATTGGATGTAGGTAAGTATGTTGCTTCACGTCAACACCAAATCTTGATTATATTTTGCACTCTATGGTTCAATAAGATAATATCAGCTTAGTAGGGATTCCTGTTTCCAATCCCCAGGAATTTTTGCAGGGTTGACTTCATTACAGGGGGCTGTCGATTAATCACGTGTTTTTTAACATTTTTTAACCTCTCCTTCCCCCTTTGTGATACTAAAACTACCCCCCCCCCCGCCACCAAAATCACGTATATTTTTAGTACCTACAATCTTATTTTTTTTAAAATACCGGTATTAAGTTTATACTTAACGCTTAACGTTTACGCGCGCTTAGTATAGGATTAGATTATTCTAATCCTATACTTTAAAAATCACTCGTTTGACGAAAAATAAATATTTATATATATAATATAATCTTACTATACCCCCCTCCCCATGTGATATTTCGTGATTTTTCCCGAACCCCTCCCCCCTTGAACCTCATGTGATTAATGGACAGCCCCCAGGGGGATCCCACATGGTTTTTAGTTCTTTGTAGAATTCAAAATAATGGACTTAATTATGATTTAATCAACTTTTTGTTATAAATACAACATATATATCAACAATGCATCTTGCTATTCATAGGCTAAGTATCAACAACAGTCCAGAACTTAAAAAATATCAATACCTCAGTACCTATTTGTATACTGTCTTAGTTAAGTAATTAAAAATATTGATTGTAATTTTTATCTGAGGTGATAGTTAGTATCAGTCTTTTGTATTCACAGTGAGTATAATCATTGGTATACAAGAATACCCAACAATATGTACCATGACATCTTTTGTTTCGGAATCGCAAGAATTTTAAAACCTAGATCTTACGCAAGTAGGAACTACTTTCTCTCCTGACATAACATGCAAAGAAAACATTGTTCAACGGTTATTTGTTAGGCAAATAGCTGTAAACATGTAGTTAAGCGCATTTCGGGCCTTTAGTGGCAGAAGAACGAGTAATTAGCAAGTAAATACGCGCAGAAGGTGTAACTAAGTAATGTTTGTGTTTTGAAATGGCCCGTTTGGTTTGCATTATGAGAAACTACTTTGAATACCTATGTTGTTTCTTTGTTTCTTATTCACGAGGAAAGCACGAAGTCAGAGGAATGTTTGAGAATAACCAGCCGGCTTTATGTTCTCGCATGGGATTCGGAGTATCTCTCACACGGAGAGAGTTAAGGTCATACTCGACTGTGATAGCCCAGTGTAACCCTTCATGCCTTTAACACCTTACTAAAATGCTTAGCATATGCGAAAACGGCCCAGAAATGTTCTCACTGATGGAACTTGGCTCCTTCTCTCGGTAGGAGAGTCACAACAGTGGGAACATTTGCCTGTTTTAACTTATGCTAGTGTTGTGTGAAGAATGTCTACGACATACAGAGCGTAGCGATAAATCATCGTTAAGTCTGGGTGACACATGTCGATAGCATGAGCTCGCAAGATTTCACCCATCCAAAAAGACATGGTTCCGCAACGATGCTCCGCAGTCGCTCTAACGTTACGCCGTTACGCTATACATTTGCATCGGTGACGCGAAGCCATAAAATGCTACCCTTCCAAAAAGTATGGACTGAAAGCGATTAAAGAAATTTCATTGCTACAAAAAAGAATTTACTTTTTTAACCTATGATGTAAAAGATGCATTGTTATAAGTTTGCGAATTCTTCAGTATCTTTGCTCATAGATAGAGTTGGAGAGGATCCGACAATAAAACCAACTTTAGCATATTGCGCACATTCACTCGTTCACGTTACACGTTTTACAGCCTGTAATCTCTGGGACGGGATGAAAAAAGACAATTTTCCTTTATTTTCATCCTGTAAGTTAATATAACGCTTTTATTTCGGTTACGTCGTAAAGTTTTTAAGTGGACGGTTTATGAAGCTGTTTCGAGTTGAGTTGATAGACATCCTCAAATACCTTATTAAGTTTATACCGCAACTTAACCGTTTGTAAGTTTTAAATGCACACAAAATAATAGCACAATGTAAGGAGATATAAGGGTCTACTGCCTAACTAAAACTGTCTTAAAAGCTTATTACCTATACTTAGCTAAATGGCTACATTTAGTCGGCTGAATTCAGAAGCAAACTTAGAAGTAAAGATAGTCGACCGAATTCAGAACTAAGATTCAATTCTATTCAAGCAATTCTCGCTTCTGAATTAGTATGCTAGCTTAAATATTATTATTATTTAATATACTTCACTGAATTCAGTAGACTAAATTTAGCCAAGAGTAATAAGCCCTTTGGCTTTGATTTAGCTCTCTCTTTTCGTTTAGATTTAAATTACACGTATCATATAATATACGTTTTCAAAATACTATGTTTTGTGCGAATAAACCAAAACTGACTTCAATTTAAAAATAAATTCAGACACTCGACCAAATTTCATTCCGGCCGAATGAAATTTCTATCTATCTATAATCTCTAGAGAAATTAAAGTAAATTTAGTTTGTTTGTTGTTATTTGTATGTCATAAGATTTAGTTATACTACGAGGCCACTTCTGAACTATGAAATATCAAACAAGAAAAACACCATCAAAATCAGTTCAGAATTGGCGGACTTATCGCGTACCATACAAAAAGAAACATGGCAACCAAATTGAGATAAGGAGATCATTTTTTGAAGTCAGTTAAAAACATTCCTAGACTACAGAATAACAATTACTCCACGAAATCAATCAAGGAAGCGAGCGCAAACCATAATGAGCGCCATCAAAGGTCAAATCATAATCTTAGAAAATAATAGAATACCATTTTTAACATAAGGTACCTGATATACCTGATATACCTGATGTACCTGACAAATAAGAGCTATGCTCAAATAAGCCCTATAGTGCGAAAAAGGCGATTAAAATACGTTAAATCTAAATTCAAATATCCATCAAAAATATTTCACGGCACACATTGACAACAGCTCCAAGACTCGGTAAATTAAATACGTTGTGCGAGACTCTCCCGCTAAATAAATAAAAGCTGTGCCATTGGTGATGGCTTTAGAACGTAAAAACTTAAGGTATATCACATAGGCACAGCAATGTTGACAGCTGTCAGGATCGAACAACTTTTATTTTCATTTCTAAGCCTCTGCATCTAAAACATTCATCCACAGATAATGACCTCACGTTTTGGCATCCCAGAGTTTTCCACGTCTCTAATGGAAACAAATGAGTTAATTTGCAATCCCTATTTCAGGGCTGGCCCATTAGGACCGTTTAATTGTAATTAAGGCGGCACGGCCCCTCACCTTTACGCCATTAGTTTTTACGATCAGATGGCATTTGGAATGATAAGGTGCCTTATATCTGGTGAGTAGATACGGGGGAGTATTTAGAATGATATGGTGCTATATCTGGGGAGTTGATATGGGGAAAACGGAAAACTTGGTACACGCGTGTGATATTAATTCTAGTAATTGGCGCGTTAGAATAGACAAGATGGCAGCCAAGTGCAGGCTTATATTCGATGAGAAACGTGTTTATTGTCTGAATTACAAAAAATACTTAAAATGTTTTTTTTTTGCTATAATATAAAGCTGAAGAGGTTTTTTATTTAATACGTCAATCGTGATTACGTTAGGAACTATTAGACCGATTTCAACAATTCTTTCAGCGTTGGATATGTAGGTAGGTACTTACTTACTGACCTAATTTTGCTAAATCATTTGGCAGGTTCTTGATGCGCCTAAGCCTTGAATAAATATATTTATTTCATATTAATTGGACAATAATAAATATAATAGACAAACGGAAAACGACGCATATTAATGTTTAGGTAAATACTCGTAAATACATATCTGATAAATGCTGATAGGTAAACTCCTGTTCATAATGTTTGAAATTTGCTCATTTTATAATATGTTTTAGAATTTATATTTTAAAATGAATACATTCATGAATGAGGTCGTAAAGTTATCTTTGTTTTAAAATTCACAGCAAACTACATGCAATTTAACTTCATTACCCGTTTATATCCCGAAGAGTCATCCCATATCTCGGCTGCAACACGGATTTACATATTCTTGGTATACACTTCAAATAGGGCGGAAACTACGCTTTGACCTTTGAGATTGGATTATGGTGTTGCCAATAACATGTCTAAAAACCACCCCACTGTCTAAAAACTAAATTTTATGTTTATGCTAATTAAATATAACACTAGTACCGCTAATCAATAGTAAATTAGCATACATAGATTATTATAATTATCTGACACAAGTCCACACTTTTATAAGTTGTTCTATCTAGGCGGATTTTGCAGAATGTCTTACAAATGCAATCTTTAGTATAGATAATATCATTTTTTTAATAGTTTTCGTGAAAGTTTTTGAAGAGTTTTCGGGGAATATAGAAAATATTTTGCATTTTTACCAACATTTATTAAAACGTGAATTGAGATTAATTTTCTGTCATTGATGTTTGAAGCCTCAAATGTTTAAACATTACAAAATATTTTTTCTAAAATCTGCTCATTTGGAATGATCGGATCACCGGGTAGTTGTAATACAGTGGCAACTCCGTGGCATTTGAGACATCACGAACACGAGGATTTAAATCAGTACCAGTTCAGAGGTTAACATTACCAGTTCAGGTCGAGCGTAGGCGAAACGACCTGGTAAGGTCACTCGCACTGAAAATTTACAGATTTACACCTCCTCCGTTTCATTTATCTGTAGGTATACTACAGATGATTTATCTGTGTACTAGGTGTACATTCGTGGTTTTACCCGAGAAAAGACAGCGTTTTAATTTAACACACTATAAGGTACCGTTTGATTACGTTTTTTTTACTTTTATAGGTTTTAACTTGACCGCCTTCTCGGCTGATGTTAAACGACGATGCGGTGTACGATGGAGCGTGCTTACCTAGCAGAAACCGATTCATTCCCGATTAGAATACACCAGGAAACGCTTTCCCCAATCAAAAATTAAATGAAGCCGAATAAGCTTATACAAAAATTTTAAAGACACGATAAATAGTTTTAGTGCTATCATAATCAAAAAAAATGTTTTAGAGCCATTTTGAAGTCTTTCCGCTGAAATTAAGCTTGGGACTTTTTTAAACAGAAAAACACACGTTATGAGCCTGTAAATAATGTATTCTAGTTGATTTTTAGGATAATAGGTTTTGCGCTTATCAGGCATCTCGCCTGCTGTTAAGAGTGCGCCTAAAGCCAGGAAAAAATCAGATTTCACCCGCGCGACGCGTTTCTTAATGTGATGTACATATAGTGGAGAATAGCATGACACAGTTTGGAGGAAAAATCAATATTTCATCAGGAGTCCATTTTTGACCAAGTTTTATTTAATTACTCAATAACTAAACATAAATTTAAAAAAGTGTTCGGTTACTTTACTAGAACGTACAAATAGGAATATTATTACCAAAAAATAATGTGGGGTCATCACTGATAATTTCGAGTACTCGAATTAAAACGGGTGTTTTCGGTGTCATTTTTATTTTTTTATTGTAAAAAACTCTGATCTAATTTTAAAATTCTATTCGGTTATTGTGCTTCTTCTTGATTGTACCCACACGTCAATATTTTTTTTGTCATAGTTTTTAGTTTCTTAACTTCAGTGAGCGGCGTCGAAAATGTCCTTTTTTCGTTTTCTGGCTTTAGGCGCCCCCTTAAGCGCCCATACGATGTAAAAGTGCGTCTGCCTAGACGAAACACACTCATTGCTACATCCACCATAAACGATGTCATTTAATAGTCAAATAGTTAAAGCTAATATTGACAAACAACTCCGCTTTGTCATATTTGAGCAGCTAAAGCAAATATTCGAAAACACTACACCTTTTTAAGTGCTAGTATTTGCTATCTTCATTACCAAGTTTGCCCAAACCTTCAACATTACTCTCTGCACTCGGTTTGTGGTTTCTGAAGCAGCTAACTTTCTCTGAAATTCCCCCGAGATGTAAGTAGCAGCAATTAAAACTATTTCGCCAGAATATGAGCTACGTCTGCTCGACTAATTGATTCCCGTAACGGTAAGTGGTTTGTTTACAGGTTCTAGTTATAGGAGCTAGCGATAAACGATCAACGTTTAATCGTAGGTAGCATAGTTAAGCAGCACACTAAATGTTTCCAGTACTAGGACTGGAGCATTTTCTCGCACGGAGATAGTCAAGTCTATCCTTCATGCTGGCCTAGTGTGGTTTGGCGGATGACATATGCTCTTGAAAGGATCCCCCAATATATCTAGAAACCATAGATGAAGATTTTTTTTTGCTACGCAAAAAGATCAACAAAGCGAGTGAGCGAGAAATCATTTTCAAGTGGAAATCGCTCGAGAGAAGAAGAGAAAGTGAATGAAGTAACGTCATTACAATATTTTAGTATACCCGAACGTAACAGTCTGATTTCGTCGCGGTGAAAATCGTGTATTTTTTAATTAATCCTTGGATTGCAGACGATTTTATTAAATTATTTATATTATGGCATGTTCTGTGCGTGAATGTGATACAAGACGATATTATAATCAGAATCATTACACTAGTCACCAACACATGTAAATATGATTTTTTATCAGGTCTCCGAGCAGCCTTTGTGTGTCTTTTACATTTGACGTCTTTGGTAGAAACAGTGTTATTGACACATAGTTATGTTTGCGCATTAAGTATTGTTTGGCGTTAGAATAACTGGCAAAGGTGCAATAATTCTACCCCTACCAATATTTATGATGTCAAACGACCTAAATCTTTAAATAAAAAGTAAGGGGAGTCAAGTATTTTCCCTAGGTATTTTTTTTACTTGATACGTTTATACATACATGATCGCCATTTAGACTGATCTTAAGCGACCTAACTAAAAGAAAATATATTTCAATCGAGATAGCAATTGTATCGAGCTAGCAATGTTATTTTATGTATACCGGTGTTAAGCCGCTGTCGTCTCTTGGCTTGTGGTTCTGTGCAAACTGCAAAGATTTACATCGAGGCAACGGCCCTCATCTAGATCACCAATACCGTCTGATGAGATGCGTCATAGTGCACTTTTACTTATCCCGCTAATCTTTTGTGCTAGCTAAACTCTAAACTAATTAGTAACACGATTTAACAGTTAATGATCATTGCGAAATTACTTTTTAATGACTGAAAGGGTAAAAGTCGTTGAAAGAAGTTGGCTTTGTGAAATTAATGGGGCGCGTTTTGTTTGATGGAGGCGTCATGGTTTTGGTGAGATTTTTTGCTCGATTTCTTTTGGTAAATATTTACTGGTAAGTAATGCTGCTGAGTCATTTGCAGAGAAGAAACTGTTTCGAATTTTGTTCCAAACCAGAACAATTACAATAAGTTGAGATTAAAACATGATTTAAAGAAAACGGCGAGAAAAAATCGGTTTTATGACGTTCGCCTATTAGGTGATAGGGCTCTAAAATACCTAAACTGTCAAGTAAATGTGTAAGTATATAAATGTGCCATATAAATTTTATCGAAATCGGTGTAGTTGTTTAAGAAATATGAACAAAAAACTAAAATTTGCTTTCACATATTTAGACGATAATATGATAGATTCTTATGAAATTTGGTCGGGTGTCTGAATTTAACTTGATTTTTTTTTTATAGGGCAGAGCCTTTATTAACAAAACTAAAATACAATGAGAACTACACTACGCTACATACCTAACAACTACTTACACTAAGCACACCTGAATTATCCATAGACCAATGAAGGTCTACAGATAATCAAGATGTTCAAGCCCACTACCAATCGGAAGCGTACCCAGCATGCTGGCGGCATTACCACGCTGAATGGCAATGCTTATGCGTTGGGCCAAATAAACGCCAGCATTTTGGTCACGCGTCGCATCGACCAAGCGTTCGGAAAGGCTTTTGAAGATGAGGTGAGCTCCCGGCCCCCACGGACCCAATGTCTCAACCCCAAAGGGCTCAAATATGTAACCTCTTCCGAGGGTTGCATATTTGCGCCGTTTGAGTCGCTCAGCTAAATAAAATACTTTAAATTGAAGTTGGTTTTTGGTTTTCTGAAGAAAATATATTATTACTAGCGGCCCGTTCCGCCTTCGCTCTGATTTCGTCATATAAAGGCTATTAATCGAAAAAAAAACTATCCTATCTCTCAAGTTGGACCATACTGCTCAGTGCTCACGGTGTGCCAATTTAATTTAAAATCGGTTAAGTAGTTTAGGAATCCATCGCGGACAAATATCGTGACAGGAGATTTATAAATATTAAGATTATTATCTAGTTTAGTTTGGATTAGAGGTGTGTCCAAAGTACTGTACTCGTTACTTTGTACCCGTTACTTTATGAGAGTACCTGTAACCGTTACTTAAATCTTTAAGTACTGATGACAAGTACCTACTCATGTCGTTCCTTAATACCTATGTAGTATTCAATTCAATAATACAGACGGTAACTTCGTAATACGAGTACTGTACTGTAATACAGAGTAGGTAACTATTGACTTGTTGACAAGTACAGAGTACTCGACATAATTATAGAGATTTATAGAGATACAAAATCATAGAGATAGATAGCTAAGTTAAACGCAATTTTTCTTTTTTCGTTATCAAGGTTTAAGTTACGAAGGTCCAAAATTATGGTAGCTTTCATTGAATATAATTATATCATAAAAATAATCTTATCATTAATAAATATCTTATTAATAAACATTTATTTTTTAACAAGTAATTGCGTCATTTTGTTTATGTCCTCACAATCTTCACATCAACTATTCCTACCTGATTACTATTCCTAGTTCCTACTATTATAATTAAGTTCTAAACTCATTAGTATTCATGACACTTTAAGTACTTGTCTCTTGTCGTCATAATACTACTCTAAGGTTACAATTCAATTCCAAAATCAAAAGTACTCATGAGTACTTTGGAGCCAGTATTTGTAATCAGTACTTCAGAGTACCTGTAATCACTGTAACTAATACAACGAAGTACTCATTTAGCACACCTCTAGTTTGGATGTTTGTAGCTTAATCGCTTCGCAACATATGAACGGATCGAAATGAAATTTGGAGCACAGTGAGATTATAATCTGAAATAGCACACATATTACTTTTTATTGCAGAAAAACTACAGGAATGGCGACTACGCAGGCCGCTGATAAAATCTTATAAATAATACCTCCTACATGTCGAAGTCCATTGATTAAGCGTATATAATAATATGGCGTCTATATTGCGTGATTGCGAGACTCGTATGGGCACGCATGGCGCGTATCGCAACTTCCTGTACTTATCTAGGCACAGGCATTTTCCAAGCCTAGTCTAGAAACTTCGCTACTTTACCGATATTTGTACACTTTGAGAAATGATCTGGGCCTATCTAAAGGTAACTCGGTATGGAGTTACTGTATAGAAAATTGTAGAGTGAAAAAAATTGTACACGTTAGAGAATGTGGGAAACTTGTTGTGGTTTAGCTAGTAACGTACCGTGGTTTCACTCGCGTTGTTCCCAATCCCGAGATTTTTACGAGATAACATTTTTAGCCTATGTGTTACTCCAGTTTATTTATGTCATAAATTTTATGCAAATTGCTGCAATTATTGCAGCCAAGTTTACTCGAAAGAGTTCATCCATACATAAACATTTTCGCGACTGTAACGTATATATGCGTTAGTCGCTTTATAATGCCTATTAAAAAGCGACTAACGCATATGGCACGCTTCGCTGCTCCACCATCGCTCCAACGCTACGCCACTACACCACTACATTAGCATATTGGTGAAGCGAAGTCATAAGATTTTTCTTATCAAAGATTGCTGAACGTATCTTATGAAGTGTGCACTTTAAAAACAATAATTATAATATAGTATATGAATATATAACTAGTTTATGAATTGCCGATGCAAAAAATTTAATCCGAGAGATTGGGCGTCGTCTACGCAACCAAAGTGGTGACTCCCGCTCAGGGTCGTTCCTGAGACAGAGAATAGCTATCGCTATTCAGCGAGGCAACGCAGCCAGCGTTTTGGGCACATTTGCACCAGGAACGATTCAGGGTGGGTTATTTAGTTAATGACTTTGTGGACCTGTGTTTCGATAATGAATGTAATTTTCAATTGTATTATTCAATAAATGTTTTATGAATTGTTGTAACATAGCTGTCAAGTCATAAAACATGATAAATTCCGGAACCATATCAACCGTGAGCATTTCTCTCACGATTCTGTCTGTCTGCGCATCTGCGTCTCACGACTCGCAATAATGGTGGAAAGTCGAAAGCGCGAGATCTGCGCCCGCGCCGATAAGAAACGATACTACTCATTGTTGGATAACATCCTGCTTTGAAGAGTTTTAATGTGAATCAGAACAAATAGTGGGCTTGATAATCTTGATTATTTTTAAAACTTCATGGGATATTCATAAGATTGTTCAGATGCGCGATAAGGAGCAAATCGTTCGAGACTTGACAGTTGTTGTCGGTGTTTTGGCGCCAAACAATTTTTTTTTCGATTTTTATTTGGCCTGCCCAAATACACTGCCCATAAATTTATGTTTACTGTCTTATTCTTGAACCGATGTTTTAATTTGACATAAAGCACATTTAGATTGAAGTTCATGTCATATATGTATAAAGGCTTTCAAACATTATCATATTATTATCATTGTCAAATATTATACAAAGTTTCACTAGAATTATAATAAACTTCAATGTGTAAAGTTAGCTTGTCCATATTTCGCGGTCTGTTGTCTTGTTTTTGAAATGAGTAAGAAAATACAGCAACACGTTGACAATAAAAAAATAAGCAAACTCGTCTAAAAAACTATCAGTTGGCATTACTAATCGTAATATTCTGCTAATATTATAAACGCTAAATGTATGTGTAGGGGAAGTACGTCCAAAATGACACATATGGACAAAACGACACATTGGCGATATTTAAAAATTAGCGCGGTTTAGACAGTCAAAAATAAGACAATTAGGAAGCGCCCCCACCGGAAACACACCATTGGATTTCTCAGAGTCATTTAAAATACGTAACGGACGCCATGTTGACATTTGTGTTTCGCGCTTGGAGAAAAGATTGTTAGTGGTAATGAGTTTTTTGTTTTTCGGTAAGTTTTCTTTTGTTATTTTACTATGTAATCGTTTTTTATATTCTAGCATCTTGTGCTTGAGGTGATCGTGTAGATTATACAACATTATTGTCGCTGCAATAAGATTATTTTTCGGATCGTTATTTTTTTGAGGTTATGTACAAAATGACATACAACCAATACGGACAAAACAACATAGTGTGTCGTCTTGTCCGTAGAGATGGTTAATAGTAAACATATCAATATCTTTAATTCACAGGATTGCAATATACCACAGAATTATAAGAGGACAAGTAATTGGCAATCATAGAGTCCGCAAGCGATGCAAAAAGCTATTGAAGCTGTACAGGAGAAAAAATGGGTTGGCTTCTGGCTTCTTAGACCTTCAAAGTACCACAAGCTACACCAAGGCGTCATGCTTTGAAACAAAAAAAAAAATTCCACCAGCAGCAAAAGTTTTGGGCCGATTTCAGGTAACACTGCACCCATCGTATGCAGCCTCTCGACGTATGCTTTTATCGACCTCTCAAGACATATTTTAACCAAGAAATTTCTGTCTGGCTTAGAAACCATCCAGGAAGAGTGGTAACAGCTTTTCAGATCGGATATTTGTTTAATCAAGCTTATGGAAAAATTGCCTCAGTTCAAAATGCATGCAATGGTTTCAAAAGCACTGGTCTGTGGCCAGTTAATCCGGACATATTTCCAGATCACATTTTTGAAACAGCTGAAACAACAAATACACCAATGACTTCCACAGCTGATAATGCAGACCAAATCCAGGATGATGACCTTCTTCTATCGTTGCCAACTGACCTGGAGGCTGGTGAGATTATGACGCAGATACAGGATGAGGCCCCTGAATCTTCATTAGAGCCGTCCACTAGTTCTTCTAATCCATCTAAACCATCGAATGCTTCAGTCGCAATAGTAGTCTGTAATGATATTCCTAACATATTAACTGGCCACTCAGACATTTCCCAACCATCTACAAGTTCCTTTTCTATGACAAGTCCTTTAGCAGTTCCAGTTAATGTCATTTCTTCAGTTCCCAGAGGTAAATTTGTTAGTGGTCAAGGTAAACGAAAGCCAAAGAAACGAACTACAACATTCCTTTTGACATCATCACCAAATATGGTAGAATTAAAACTCAAACGAGCTGAGACTGAAGCTAAAAAAACAACTCTTAAAAGAATCCAGGCAATTACTAAAACTCTTTATGTTAATAAAGACTCAGATGAAGATGGTCTTGATCAAGAAGTCGAAGAAGACGATTGTGCCTGTATATACTGCAACGATCTTAACTCACGTTCAAAGCCTGGTGAGGGGTGGTTGAGGTGCATTAAGTGCATTCGTTGGGTTCACGCGGCCTGTGCTGATTTGCCAAAGCGTACCAAGATATTTGTTTGCGAATTGTGCAATTAATTTTTCTTATTTACTATTGTATTCATGTTGATGCCTGTGTATGTCATTTAGTCCATACGGTTTGTGTCGTTTTGTCCATACGGTATGGACAAATCGGATTTTTCTTGATCTCCATTTAAGACTAAATATTTTTGTAAGTGTTGATTTTTGTGACAAATCCTTTATGGTATGGGTAACCAATTAATATAAGCAAAGTTTTTTAAAAAAATATGTTCCTAATATGAATAATATAAAAGTTATTGATTATTGAAAAAACACTGTGTCATTTTGGACGTACTTCCCCTAGATGTTTCATACTCAGTTGTACAAAACTAGGAAATGGATATTAATTAAATGTGGTTACTTTATAGTTAGGAATAACATAGGCTACATATTATTGCGGATAAATTATGTTAGTACCTACTAGTACCTACCTAATATATAAATAAAAAAGGTCAATGCGCTAAACGATGGCAAGGTACCTATAGAGGTTATTGACACTTTTTTTTATTTTAACCAAACTTGGGGACCCATAATAAATAACATTTGCCATCCTAAATGTTCTCTTTTTAAATTTGACAACACTTAAGCCAACTTAAAAAACATCTGCTTTTTGCAATTTATTGAGATTCCAAGAATTCATTAGTACTTTCAGTTCTTTTCTCAAATAAGTTTTTCTTAAGGCCAATGGTCCACGTAGCTGCACGAAATCCGCACGATTTCGACAATTGTCGGATGCAAGACGAATGCTTGCATCTTGCGTACAAATAATGAAGTCTGTGTCCACGAAACGACAACGACACGACAGCCGCACGTCTTGCGTTTGTTCGTAGGATGCATGCATTCGACAAAAGACGCGTGCGTGGACAGTAGGCCTAAGTTAAATAGTATTTAAAATTTATGGAATGAGATGTGACGCTCAATAAATGGCCTATAATGCCGCAGATTGAGCTATTTGGACGCAAGAGAGGTTTTTGCCCATCAGTGGGAATTGTTTGGGAATACAATATTATGGGTTATTCTCACCTGTATTTTGTTCGTGTTTTTTTGTTTATGGTGTGTACAATAAAGTATATCTATCTATCTATCTATCTATATAATAATATCACACTTATAATAATATCACACATTTACACCATAGAAACTCTAGCTAGACCGTTGGATCAAGGGTCAGATGCAGAAGGAGGTAACCCTCGTCAAAGTCAAAGTCAAAGCGTGCATCATTAGGAGATTCCTAAGTCTACATCCATAGCCATTGGTAATCTGAATCTCACCCCACTATCAGTGGTAATCTAGGTTTAGCTATAAGTTAGGTTTTGTGTAACGGTGTTTTTTAAGCCCCAATTTTTATACCATTTTGAATAAGAACCACAAAAATTACACTAAACTCCTGAACGCGAACGTCTGAGGATTTGGAAAACAATCCACTGCAAAAGCTTACCAAATTTGAATAAAATTACACACATAATAAGTAAATTACTTTCATTACCACATAGTCTTCTGTGTATTTCGATATAATAAGCGTAGTTAAATAAAACTGAAAACTTGTTTAAAACAAACGACAAACTTTTTTTGGAAAAGGAAACCGTATATGTACAAAAAACCAAATAAATTTACATAAATACTTAAAGTTATTTGATTCTCTCACAAACCTTTTAAACTAACAAATCACTTATAGCACGGTCGGTGCAGACATTGAAATAGAAAAAATTCCGGGGAGCAATTTTTTTTTATGAAACGTCGGTGAGGGTTGTTGGAAGTATAAATCTCGATTTTCTAACTAATCCCGGTAGAGGGTTCGCCACCATCTTGTTTTCAAGTTTTTGTGAAATAACTCGTTAATTTTCAACTTTAAGGCAAAAATGATAGTCACCAAAGTTGTTGGAAATTTAATTTCTCACAAGTTTGCTTCATATAGGTTTTACGCTAGGATCAATATTTGCAGAGTTATACTATCAAGTTTATCAAAAACATCGTAATAGGTGGAATTTTATTTTCTTCAACTTCGGCTCTCGCACTTTTTAGGGTTCCGTACCCAAAGGGTAAAAACGGAACCCTATTACTGAGACTTGGCTGTCCATCCGTCCGTCCGTCCGTCGGTCACCAGACTGTATCTCAAGAACGGTGATAGCTAGACAGTTGAAATTTTCACAGATGATGTATTTCTATTGCCGCTGTAACAACAGTTGAAGAAAATAAAATTGCACCCATTACGATTTTTTTGATAAACTTGATAGTATAACTCTGCAAATATTGATCCTAGCGTAAAAACTATATGAAACAAACTTGTGAGAAATTAAATTTCCAACAACTTTGGTGACCAGCGTTTTTGCTCTAAAGTTGAAAATTAACGAGTTATTTCACAAAAACTTTAAAACAAGATGGTGGCGAACCCTCTACCGGGATAAGTTAGAAAATCGAGATTTATACTTCCAACAACCCTACCCGACGTTTCATAAAAAAAAATCGCTCCCCGGAATTTTTTCTATTGCAGGCTAGTTTTATGTCTACCTCGACTGTACTATTAGGTTTTTTAGTTAGTGTGATTTATGTAAAGAATTTTGACTATATCTTATCAGTAATAAATGTATGTGTCAAAAGTTGCCGGGGACAGATTCTTTACCATTTTTTAATCTTTACTCACAAAGGAGTTGTAATTTGCATATGACCGTAACCTCACCTTTTCTCATACGAGTTCTGTCATGTACAAAAGTATAAAATGTCATTCACCTCTGCATTAAAAGTCGCAGGTTTTTAATGCGACGAATAGTTATAAACTACAGGCCCGTGAACAAAATGTACGTAGTAAATGAACCACCAGGAGACCTATGTAGGATGATAGAAGGGTATAAAGTAATAAGATTCAGCACTATGCCGTCACTTGTAAGTTGTCCAACTTATTACAGTCGAAGAGGGGGGGTCGCAACCCCCCCCTAGATCATTTCTCCTTGTCGCATGATTTTTGTACGGCATTGTGAAATTATGGATTAGGAGAGGTATTAAAGTTATGTCGTAACGTAACATCTTTAGTCCTCTATGCAATGCTATCTTTGGAAAAGCCGTAGTGGCCCCGTAAAAACCATAATATAATTAAGGAAGTCGTCCGAAATCGGACCGTAGGTTTGAATTTTTTTTATAGTAAGTATAGAATGACGAGACGAGCAGGACATTCAGCCGTTCTGATGTAATTGAGCAACAAACAACTGAACATTTATAATATTAGAAAGATATTGTGTTTTCATTATTCTCGGTACTCCTGGCGTGAAGCTGATGTTTTATAGTTCGGTAATAAATCATTACTTAGGTAAGTAAAATAATTAAAAGCCGGAATACGAGTTCCCTGCCATTGATGGCGGATCTAACTTAAATTATGTTGGGCCGACCATATTTATCACTTGTGAACAAACCGTCAATAAATTAATAGACAAAAATAATTTTACTGAAAATTAATAGCATTGTAACACAATGACGTGAGTCTTTTATAAAATACTAAAAAAAAAACAGGAGATTCGTAATGCGGTTGTACTTATGTTCATTATTGAGTAAAAGGGATATTATTTATTATAACAAATTGCCTCAGACTTCTAATGCGTGCCGAATTTTGCGCTAAGGCAGAAATTACAGACCTGTAGATTATTCTTGTGCACATACAAAAAGTACCTAATGAACTATAACTCTCTGCCTCTGTTTCAGTAAATACTGTGTTTCAAAGGACAGCACTTATGGAACTACTAACAGCGATTCGCGGGTTAACCCGCTAGGCACATGCCTGCTCATAACAGCACAGTGACAAGCAGCTTTTGGAACCTGAAGAGTCTAAATCATTACCTAGCACCGCACTGCGCTCGTCACCTGGATATAAAAAGTGTTTTGTCTCTTAGTTCACGTTCCCGTTATAGTTCTGCGATAAATAATAGCTTGTGTGTTATTCCTAGTTATTCCTATGACTTTAATTTAACAGAAGGTATTCCAATCTCTATCGGTTTAGCCGTTACGACGTGATTGGACAACAAACATCCAAACATTTAAAAATTTCATCATCATCAACAGCCCACTAAACGTTCCCACTGCTGGGACTCGGGGCCTTCTCGCGCAAGGAGAGAGTTAAGGCCATAATCCACCACGCTGGCCCAGTGCGGATTGGCGGATGACACATGACTTCGAAAGATTCTAGAATCTTTCGAAGTCATGTGTCAAAACATCGTGAGGAAACCGACATGTACCTAGGTACATGTCGGTTTCCTCACGATGTTTTCCTTCACCGTTTTAAGTTAGCGGCATTAGGCACATGACTTCGAAAAGACAGTGGTGCGTGTGGGGTTTGAAACTCAATTTAAAATTTATTAATAGGTAATAATTATAGAAAACTATTTTACGAAATTTATGAACAAAGTATAATTCAATTCCGTAGTTATGTAAATCAAAATATTTACAGACAACGTAACTGTTTTCATTCCTGTTCTGTTATTTACTTTGCGTTTATTTACTTTGAGTGTTTTGCTCGAAATTGAATCAGCGTTTTAGAAGCAGACTAAATGTAATATTATTTGAATAAACAATTCAATTTGAATTATGAACTAAGATACGAAGATCTAAATAAATTCTAATGTTATGAAAAGACGAGAAAGCATAATATTAATGGGAAAGGTAAAAACGTAACATTTATTTTATACAAATCTGATCTTATTGTAGAATTTTTAAACTAAGCGATATTGCACGATCTTTGATGATTTCTTTTTGTTTTATGTTTCGAAAAGTGCCTAATACTCGATTAAGGATAGAAAATTGAATTGTATGCTGTAGTCTTAAAACTAAGCCTTATAACATTAGCATGAAGACCAACCTCTGCGTTGTCACCTCTATGCTAAAGGTCTATCACGTGTAGAAAAAAAGGGCGGCAAACTTTTTTAATTTTGTTATTTAATATCTGGTGGTCGCCAAGTGGTCGAAACTCAACCTTAAGAGCAATATAGGTAAATTTATTCTCAATTTGATCACCGACTTTAATAACAACGAAAACAGTTTTTTATGCTTGTGTGTCAAATACGAGAACAACGTATATTATATAACTAGCTGAACCGTGCGCGCTTCGCTACGCCTAACTATTAGACCACAGGCCCGTGAACAAAATTTACGTAGTAAATGAACCACCAGGAGACCTATGTAGGATGACAGAAGGGTAGAAAGTAATAAGATTCAGCACTATGCCGTCACTTGTAAGCTGTCCAACTGAGTGCAATTGAAGAGGGGGGGTTGCAATCCTCGACCATTTCTCCTTGTCGCATTATTTTTGTACGTCGTTGTGGAATAATAGATTAAAAGAGGTATCGAAACTTTAAAACTTATAAATTTTAACTTTTTAATTATTAGTTTGCCGGAAAATTTTACAGAGTACGAGTAATTTACAGAGCAAATTTGGTCATTTGATTAAGTACGGCATTGGTTCCATACAGTTTCAATACCTCTTCTAATCCATTATTTCGCAATGCCGTACAAAAATCATGCAACAAGGAGAAATGGTAGAGGGTTGCAACCCCGCCTCTTCAATCACACTCAGTTGGACAGCTTACAAGTGACGGCATAGTGCTGAATCTTAATACTTTACACCCTTCTATCATCCTACATAGGTCTCCTGGTGGTTCATTTGACCCGTAAATTTTGTTCACGGGCCTGTAGTCTATATCTAAAATTGATCGTAGCAATTCAAATTTGAACAAATTCGGTTACCTTAGGATCTAATGACGCAAACTTTGAAAGGTAGACACATGCTGTCACGCAACGAAAGCTCTCAAAAAGCAATATTTTTTCCCGTTTTTGTTACATTTTTCATTCATGCTCCGCTCCTGTTGATAGTAGCGTAATGTTAAATAGCCTTCCTCGATACATGGACTATCCAACAAAATACTCTTTCAATTCGAACCTGTAGTTCCTGAGATTCTTGCGTTCAAACAAACAAGCAAACTCTTCAGCTTTATAATATTAGTATAGAAGCATTGATATAACTAAGTAAAGGTTTTAAGTGTTTTAAGAGTTCAATGTATAGAAGTAACATTTTTTTACAAAAAAGAAGGTTGTCAATTCCGTTGTATGTATGTATTATGTATGTTTCGCGATAGCGCCGCCAATTGTGAATCGATTTCGATGGTATTTTTTTTGTTTTGTTGATCACAATTCAGAAGAGGTCCCAAATAAATTTTAGTGAAATCGGTGAGGCAAATTTCGAATGAATAAACAACTATAATTTACTTTTATTAACTAGATAATAGCTTCTTTCGTAATTTGGTTTTGGTAGTGTCTGAATTAATTTTAAATTTAAGTCAGTTTTTGTTTTTTTTCTGAGAAAATGATTGTATTTTTATTGATTTAGTGACTTTATTTCACATTTTTTGAGCACTTTTTCTCTGTACATAAGTATGTGAAATTTCATACTCCTTCGTCCACGGAATTTTCGTAAAAAAGGGTACCTACTTACAAAGTTTTTGCTTCAATAGATTTCCTCGCAATTGACTGATCGCTTTAGGCCTCATTCGCACAGGAGCTTTTTTAACGTCCGTAAAAAAGCGTTCAAATAGAATAGATGCATTTCCAATTATCTGTTCACACGTCAGCGCTTTTAAAACTCGACGCTTTTTTAAACGCGCAGTGTTGCATTTAGAGCGCAAGCGTTGGGCGTTAAAAAAATAGATCATATGGAACCGTATTATTGTTTGAGCACGAGCGGTAAAAAAGCGCCGGGGCGACACTCATTGCCCCGCGACCTCGCTTGGCGGTAGGGCGTGTTTGTTTATGTTAGGAATAGAAACTCCTTAGATAAAGAATTAGCAAAAGATAGTCAATATACTAAAATAAACGTTTCCGTGACAGTGGAATCAGAGAACTCGTCAGTTTTTTTGTCAGCCAGCTACTTGCTAACGTAAGGCCTCATTCAAACGGGAGCTTAAGAAGCGTTCGTATGAACAGTAATTTCGAAAACATAATAAAAGCGCTAACTCCGAGTTTTAAAGCAACGCTTTTTAAGTTCCCGTGCGAATGTGGCCTTAGAGTTGATTAAAAGAGATTTCGTATGCTTTTTCATTGAAGATTGGTCAAACTAAGTTTGAATGTATTTTTACCACAGAGCTGAGTAGGACGAACTTCGGGCCGATTGTCTGTTTCTAGTTTCAAATTTAGCGATTCACAAAACAGGCAAAGCTCAATTTGACAAAACAATTTAAAACCAAGAAACTGAGTGCGTTAAATTGGACCGCCGAAATTTGGAACTCCAAGCGTAGAAACGCTAAATGAAGGCTTTGTTTCGTCGAAGAGAGTTCACGTTTTGTTCATTTTTCTGTGCATTCTATTGTTTGAGACGACAGACTAATGCCGGGAAAGGTGAAATGAACATTTTTTTTTTGAACTTTTTTAATTCATTTATTTTGTTCAATACTTTTTATTTACTTATTGTTTTTAGTGGATTCCATGCTGAGCCTCTACATATTTACATACTCTATGTACAACAAATATAAATAAAAATGACTTAAAATGTACGATATGTCTTCAAACATTTTTTTAAAAATCTTTTTATGTAAGTAATTATTGACGGTTTGACTCCGATTGTTGACATCGAGATTGTAACTATCGGGAAAAACCCACTCAGGCAACGTATTTCACAGCCCATCACATCGTAGACGTTCTTATCACAAAACTAGAGTCAAATTTTTTGTTCGAGTCTTTAGAGAGTCAACCATGAAATTATGTCGCTTTTTGGAGCCACAAACATGAATGTTTGAAATTATGTTTGAAAGGGTGACGTTTTTGCCACTGAGTTGTCTAAAAATCAATATAGATTATAATTTTTCAACGATTTTCTTTTGAGAGTTCGTCTGATAGCCACCAAACAACATAGTTTTGACGGCATTACTCTATATTTGCGTATCTGTCTGTGATTAACAAATATAAATAGCCTCTAAAATCTTAATCGCAGAAGTTACTGCGCTGTCTTATTCGATTTTATATCTTATTTTAGACCATTACGGAATACTTTAGTATGAAGAAGTTTGGTGATATTCTATGATAATTTTCGTTATGGATTTGGTGGTTTGCATATAAGTATTATTTGGTGTAAGATAATGTCTTTAGACACCATCGCTAGGTCATAGGGTCGACTACCTTCACTTCTAATAAATTATTTTTGTTTTTTGTGCATTTGACTGGCTTCGTGGCTTAGTGGGTAGTAGGTGCCTGCGAACCCGAGTGTCGTGGGTTTGATTCCCACCCAGTGCATATATTTGTGTGATAAACTCAAATGTTTGCACTGTGTCTGGGTGTTTCAATGTATAATAAGTATGTATTTAAAACTATATACGTACCTATTACATCAACTATCTGGCTAAGCTTTGCTTAGTTTGAGTTCAGATGGTGTCATGTGTGAATAGTCTACCAATTTGTGTCTATCATAATCACTGGTTTGTCTGAAGGAAAATATCGCGGAGAAACTTAAATGTTTCAAGATTTTTTTTGGTCAGCGTGGCGTGGTGTGGTGGATTATGGCCCTGGTTTTTTCTTATAAGAGAAGACCTCGAGTACTAGCAATGTTATATGAGAACATAAAAAATACTGTTTATGCTTATGATGTTGGTATACAGTTATTCAGAGTAAAAAGTGTTTGCCATTCCTTTCTTGTATTAGTGATTAAAGGCTGTGGAATGCATTGCATGTGTGGAATTTCCCTGATGGTTACTACTACCTTGGTGTCTTCAAATCGAGAGTGAATCGGTTTCGCCTAGGTAAATAAACTCTACGGTAGACCGTATGGTCGCTTAACATCAGGCGAGATGGCGGTCAAGTAATGCTAATACCTATAGGAACGAGTTAAAAAAAAAATTAACGTTGTATAGATATTATGTAACCAAAGTGAAAAAAACATTTTGACTAAGTTAAGTAAATTTTATTAAAATATTGATCAAAACTTATAAGATTAAACATAATCTCTTATTTCTTTGTAAAGTAATTTTATTATTCCCTCAGAATAAGGAATAATAATAATAATAATAGGTTTAAGTTTTTATAATGTTTTTATGTTATTTTATATAAATATTGTAAAAACTTAGATTTAAGAAAAGAAATAAATACGTGTATAATAATAATAAATAATAAAAGCCTTTATTTAACAATCTTACAATTATTCTTACAATTCTATTTTATTTGACACCGGTACTGAGATTGTCTTGCGCTTGCGCATAGGCCTCCCCTAAAGCTTGCCATCTTTTCCTGTCATGTGTCTCTCTTGCCCATGTAACTCCAGCTATGCCACGAATGTCGTCTTCCCATCTACGACGTTGTCTTCCTCTTTTCCTTTTGTTCTGTCTTGGACACCACTCTGTTATTCTTTTTGCCCATTTATCTTTCTGTGTCCGCATCAAATGGCCTGCCCACCGCCATTTTAAAGTTTTAATACAGAATGTTATGTCTTTAACTTTAGTTTGGTTTCGTATTGTTTGAATTTTTATTTTATCTTTTAGCTTCACCTTCAACATGCTTCGTTCTATGCTATGTTGACAAGTCTCTAATCTGGACACATTTTGTTTTGTGAGGCTCCAAGTTTGGCATCCATATGTCATGATGGGTAAGATACAGGAATCAAATATTTTCTTCTTAGCTTTCAATGGTACTTCAGGATTTTTGAATATTTCTTTAAGAGACCAATATCTTTTCCACGCAAGTTGGACTCTATTATTTACTTCCTTTGTATTCAGTTCGTCGGGACATATTATTTGTCCAAGGTATGTATATTCTTGTACATATTCTATTTTCATGTCTTTTACTTCAATAGAAATTTTGTCGTGGTTTGTCATTACCTTGGTTTTTGCAGTATTTATTGAAAGCCACTTTCTCACTTTCATTTACAAGCTGTATTAGCATTTCCTGTAGGTTTATTGGATCTTCAGAAATCAATATTAGATCGTCTGCGAATCTCAGGTGGTTTAGCTGTGTCCCATTTATATTTAGTCCACCTTTGGTCCATTTTAGCTTTCTAAATATATGTTCTAGAACAGCTGAAAAAAGTTTGGGCGAAAGTGGATCTCCTTGCCTGACTCCTCGTTTAATAGAAAAGTGTGCACCATCTCTTTCTGTCCGTATTTTTGCAGTCATATTTTTGTAAATATTTCTGATCAGACGTATATACTTACTGTCTACTCCCTGTGAAGCAAGTGCTTTCCATATGTCTGCGTGTTTCAAAGAGTCGAAAGCCTTGTTATAATCTACAAATGCCAAGTAGTAATGGATGCCGTATTCGCTGCATTTCTGAATTATCTGTTTTATTGTATGGATGTGGTCGATTGTTGAGAAATTGCTGCGAAAGCCCGCTTGTTCTTTGGGTTGGTTTTCATCTAGTATTTTTGTTAACCGGTTCAGAATTACTTTTGAAAACAGCTTGTACACATTGGACATCAAGCTAATGGGTCTGTAGTTGGCTATATCATCTTTGCTCCCTTTTTTATGGAGTAGTATTATAGTTGATCTAGTCCACTGATGAGGAATATATTCTGTATCTAAGATATTGTTGAAGAGATCTGTGATTATGTCTAATATTATATCAGAAGTCCCTGTTAGTAGTTCATTCGAAATACCATCTTCACCTGGAGCTTTTCCTTTCTTTTGAGATTTTATAGCCTTGTCAACTTCTGTTTTTAGTATACTTGGGATTTTTTCATGGTAATATTTATCGTCGTCGAATGGTTGTCTATGTTTGTATATTATATTGTTATCATTATACAACTCTCTGTAGTAATTCGTAGCAACTTCTAGTATTTCTAGTCTATTTGTTTTAATTTTTTTGTGCCTGTGGTGTTTCATGTTGTCAATCCAGTTTGTACATTCTTTCAACTCACTCCAAGCTTTCTTGACACCTCCTGAATTTTCTATGTGAAAGTTAAGTAACTCATTTCTTCTTTTTAGTCTATGCTTCCTAATTTGATTGTTTATTTCTTTACTCAAAGTTTCTATTGTCTTTTTGTTGTTTTTCCTATCTTTTATTAAAATTTTTCTTTGTAATATTAAGCTTCTTGCTTCTGATCCTAATTTGTCCTTTGTTATAACATTACTTGATGCTTTTTTATGTAGTATTTTTAGTTCGGTTTCTATAGCATCATATTTTGTTTGGATATCCGTTACATCTTTTGTTGTTTTTAAATTATTTTCTAAAGACTCCAGGATATGCCTTGGGATCGGTAAAGCTACTGGTTTTTTACAACTATAGATATATTTTCGGCCTTGTTTTGGAATTTTTGTGTAGATCTGTCCTCTAAGCATTCTGTGATCTGTGTTGTAATTTAGTTGATTGACAACATCAACGTTAGAAAATAACCTTGTTTTGTTAGTGAGAATATAGTCTATTTCATTTGTAGTCTTTCCGTTAGGGGACACCCAAGTCCACTTTCTACTATGTTTCCTCCTGTAGTAACTGTTCATAATGTGTAAGTGGTTTTCTGTTGCA
This sequence comes from Ectropis crepuscularia, assembly GCA_963693475.1. Lineage (NCBI taxonomy): Eukaryota > Metazoa > Arthropoda > Insecta > Lepidoptera > Geometridae > Ectropis > Ectropis crepuscularia. The sequence continues at coordinate 28,686,313 of OY856339.1, read as the reverse complement.
AAATTTATCAAACGTTATCCGTTATCATTTCTTCTTCCAGTTGTGTATGGACCAATTACATTGTCTTCGTTCCTTCCTCTTTTTTCAATTTGGCTATTGAAGTCACCTAACACAATTACTGTTTTAAACACATTAGACATGGTATGGTTAAGTTTGTCATAGAACTCGTCTTTTGTTTCTTTTCTGGCTATTTCTGTCGGAGCATATACTTGAACAATTGAAATGGGTAGTTCATTACCAGGAAGTTTCATATTTAAAATGGCAATTCTGTCACTTACCCCTCGGAATTCCATAATATATTTTTTGAGATATTTTTTCACCATAAATCCAACTCCATAAATTCCGGCTGTTTCATTTTTATAATAAAGTATATAATGTTCGTATTCTTCTATTTTCTCTTCCGCTCTTCTTATGTCGCTTAGTCCGACTATATCCCAAGAAATGGAGTCCAAAGCGTTTTCTAATTCTAGTAAAGATGATTGTGTTTTCAATGATCTTGTGTTAAGTGTTCCTATATAAAATTTATTCTTAATAATTTTGGTTGGTTTTCTAGCTTCTTTACTTGTCGATTTGCAAGCCTTGGGGGGGTATGGTCTATCACCCCGCGGTGACCAACCGTATTGGGGATTAATCTGTGTTGTTTTGTCTGACTGGTTTATTATTTTTGCAGTTCCGATGTCCGGTAATTCCTATTCTTTATTATACAAACTATTTTTATCTGACATTGAATGAGATCTGGCTCTCATATAAGCGAATGCATCCGTTTTGTGTAACTTTGAAGGAGCTATAATTATTTTACTTCTTTCTGTATGACGTGTTGGTGTTTGTATATTCACCGGTGATAAAGAAGACTCTCTTTTACGTTTTTCGACTTCTGGTATTCCTCTGATAACTACTACTTTATTATTTTTAATAAAAGCTTTATTTCCTTTATCTCTTTCCTGTTTTAGTTGTTGTTGTAGGTTTTTACGTAGTTCCAAAGTTTCTTTGGAGAAATCCTCAGTTAGATAAGTATGCTCGGGCATGTACTCTTTGTTTTTAAGTATTTCTTCTTTTTTGTGATATGTAGTGAGAGCAATCAATATCGGTCTGGTTTTCCCTTCTTCTTTTTTACGTCCCAGTCTATAATACTTATTAACATCTGACTTCTCCACAACAACGCGAACATTTTGCATGCAATTGCTTATTAAGTTGAATAATTCTTGGTTAGTTTTTTCAGTTTCTGTTACACCATGAATTAAAATGTTATTTTTTCTGTGTATGTCTTCCAAGTATCTGTTTTTCTTGTTCAGTGTTTCTACTTCCAATTTTAGGTTCTTATTTTCATCTATTAATGGTTGCAATTTATCATCCATAGTTTGCATTAAAGAAGCAGTTAAACTTTGCGTAATTGTTGTTGTTTGTTTTTCTAGTTCCTGTTTCATCATTTGAAATAGTTTTAGCATATCCTCTGACATTCCTTTGGCCTCCATGACGTAGTAGAGAGTTAAGTTGTAAGTGACACAATAAATTTACTTTTAAGATCAGCTGCAGTTTTCTTGTTTCGTTACCGTTGATTTGGAACAATCGACGACTATGTATGATTCGGAACGCAGTCGTAGTGTCACTTTTAGTGTCAACTGTCGACGTCAGATTGACTTACTTCTTGTTCGATGACTGAATATTTTCTTGAATTATTTTCTTAACCTCAAATTCGCTACCGGTGTTATTTCCAGATGTTATTCGGAATTATTCTTCAATTGTGTACCATGATAGTGAATATTTGTTTTGTTGTGGCTTCCTGTGAATGATATGTGCGCCTTAGGGTTTGTACTTGATGTTGTTTACTAGAAACTTTTGTTAGAACCGGGAGCACTTATAAACACTGTCACTACTTAGACAACCGGAACCGGAACTCCGAATAAGGAATAGTTATTCCTAATATCTTTTGCAGTGAAATTTGTCAATGTTTGACATTAAAAACCGAACTACAACCAAGCAAGTGTTATACATGCAAGTACTTACTAAAAATGTTTTTCTATTATTAGAAATGCGAAAGTTTGTAAATGTGTGTTTACATGGATTTTATAACTCTTACAACCAAAAACTATTAGATCTGGATGAAATTTGTTACATATAATATATACTAATATTATAAAGCTGAAGAGTTTGTTTGTATGTTTGTTTGAACGCTAGGATCTCGGGGACTACTGGTCCGAATTGAAAGATTCTTTCTCTGTTGGATAGTCCATTTATCTAGGAAGGCTATAATAGGCTATTTAACATTACGCTACTATCAACAGGAGCGGAGCATGAGTACAAAATGTAACAAAAATGGGGGAAAATATTTCTTTTTGAGAGTTTTCGTTGCGTGACAGCTTGTGTCTTACTTAAAGTTTGCGTCATTAGAACCTAAGGTAACCGAATTTGTTCAAAATTTGAATTGGTACGACCAATTTTCGAGTTACGAGCTAGTTTGTTACATATTTAAATAATAATCTGGAATAACACATAGACTTAAAAAAAGAAGAAAAATGAAGTTAGTAGAAACTACTGGGATGAAGGCACGGGGTGCTGTTAGTACTTAAAATGTATTTCAGTAAAAAAATTCGTTGTATTGTGTAAATACCTCTGATGCCCTTCAAATGTCTCATTTATTACTAAAATCAGCTGCTTTGTGACGAGACATCAAAGAGAATGCTTAAAACTTTCAACAGAGATGTTTCAATATATACACCACACTGAAAAACGCTTCGAATATTTAAGTATGTTAGTATTTCATTAAGAGCTTACTATTTCTAAAAGAATTACTTTTCATTTTGCTAATGAAAAAAGTTCGATGTATTTGTTTATCAAAAATAAACTCGCATTTGTCCGATATCTCGTCTGAAATAAAGACACGGTCTAAGACGAATAAACCGATTTAAGTACTCTTTATTTGAAGAAAACCGATTTATTTAATTGTTATAGCTTATTCAAACATTGCTGTTATTTATTTGAGCAGAGCCTAATCAAGTTAATTGCGCCCACTACCAGAAGTGTGCCTGGCATGCTGGCGGCTTTACAATGCTGAATAGCAACTCTTATAGCTAATTCGTTGCCAAAATACGCACGCATTTTGGCCATGCGTCGCGTCGACCAAATGATGAATGGTTTATAAAAATTAGATGAGTTTATATTAAGGTAATTAAAATAATGAGTATTCATGTAAGAGTCCGGAATATGGAAGACAGTATTTAAGTGTATTTGCACATATATTATTACAGATAAGTGTATCTGTAACAGTCTGCAATTTATATAAGTTTGCAATATTATAAGAATCTTAGAAGAAATCCAATCCTGTAAATGATTATAAATGCCTGAGTCAAAAATGTGCCATTCTAATTAGTCCGTCAAGTAATTATGCAAAACAATGAGACTAATATTTTTTAATTTATCAAATCATTATAAATCGCCAAAGAAATAGATCGCCAAATTCCCAGAATGGGAGGTTGTGACGTGACCTCTTCGTAAAATCATACAATGAAGTGACGTCACTTGATTTTTCTAAGCACTGTACTGTAAGCACTCGTCATTGTTTGTTTGTATACAATATTTATTTTACAATCTAACTGACGGACTTATCAGTTCTTTATGTCACAATGTCTAATGGTACGCTGCATTGCAAAGCATTGCTTCGCTAACACATTCATTGAATAAACTTAAGATCTGGTGACTTGCCAAAAGTAAGTCAGTAGCCTCGTCCAAAACACAAGTACCATTAGCATTCTCTGGCGAAGGTCGTGGGAATACAACTTAAGTACTCTTGTACCTGTCCTATAGGTGCCTATGTAGATTCCAATTACTAAAGAAATCTTTGGAATTAATTTAAATATTCATTAAACGGGAAGTGATTATATTAACAAAACTGAATTATAATAAAACTACAATGAAAAAAGGTCAAGTTAATTTAAAAAATCTTTCTGAGCGCTTGGTTACGGCGTGTGTTGATTCACTCGACGCGTGAACAAAATGGTGACGGTTAATTTGCAAAGTTTTCTGTGCACTTAACTCCTAAAAGGCTTCATGGATTACGAATTACGAAGAATTTTTTGTGTGTTTCTAAGAGAATTCGATAAAAATATAGATCAACAATTATTATCCATGCAAAACCGAGTCGGGGTGCTAGTATATTTACGTATCTAGGTGTCGTAACCAAATATAACTTTAGCGCCCGCTTGCCTACTCAATTATTGTTCTGCGCCCACCACCTATTGTTGAAGTAAACAATAGTAAGCTCCTGTGAAGATTAGCTATTCTTAGTTTCGAAACATGATGTACGATAGAGCTGGTTAGTTTGCTGATTGGTTATCGCTGCCGAAGCGTCGAGGCGTGGCTGCAAAGAAACTTTAACAATAGCCCAAACCATTGTTAGGATGTCTCAAGCGATAAACTGATGTTTGGCTACTTGGTCGACTTGGTTCTGATGCAGATTGCAGATAAGCATTTATGTAAAACTTTGAACACCTATAGGATAATATAGCATGCATGAGCAGCGCACTAAATGTTCCCACTGCCGAAACTCAGGTTTTTCCCTCACAAAGAGAAAGAAAAGTCGTGATGTGTCATTACACATCACGACTTTTCTTGACACACCACGCTGACCCAGTGAGGGTTGGTGGACTTCGAAGTATCCCGGTAACCTCGGTGTCCCTACTATGTTTTCCTGAACCGTTTTTGAGTTAGTGGCATTACATGACGTCGAAAAGACAGTGATACGCAGGGAGGAGTAGCTAGGAGCTCCGGATCGGCAGTTGCTGTTGTGCCGGCTTCACCGGCCGTAACTATAGATTATCATCATCATCAACAGCCCACTAAATGTTCCCACTGCTGGGACTCGGATCCTTCTTTCGCAAGGAGAGAGTTTAGGCCATAATCGTACACGCCGGCCCAGTGCGGGTTTGTGGATGACACATGATTTTGAAAGATTCTAGGTGCATGTTGGTTTCCTCACAATGTTTTCCTTCGCCGTTTTAAGTTAACGGCATTACGCACATGACTTCGAAAAGACAGTGGTGCGTGTGGGGTTTGAACCCGGGATGCCCGGGGTCTCCGGATCGGCAGGCGCCGTTCTCCCGACTAGGCCAGCCGTAACTTAGACCAGCCGACTCACTTCGACTTACTTGTTAGACTTTAGACTATAATAAATAAATAACTATAGAATATTATTCCATTATCGAACTTCGCAGCGAAGTCGTTCTATCTTTTTTTTATTTTTTGGTGGTAGATTATCCGACTGTTTTTTTAATTATTGGTTATTGGCATCAACTCTCCCCTACTGCTTACAGAAATGCGCAGAAAATGTTAAATCCAACTAATCTATTCTTATAGTACCCAATGAGTACTATATTTTTTTTTAATAAAGAGTGACGAGAGAGCATGACATGTGCCTGATGGTAAACAACATGCCTGCCACATAACAGAACAGTGATACGCAGCTAAGTATTGGTACATGAAGAGTCCAAATCATTACCTAGCACTGTCCTGCGCTCGTCACACAGAGATCTAAGTTGTTATATCTCTAAGCCCTGTAATTTCTTTGGAAACATTGCCCTTCAAACCGGAACACAGTAATGTTTGCACTTTACTGCTTGGCGGTAGAATAACTGGCAAAGGTGTGGTACTACCTCAGGCGGACTCTGTTAAGAGTCCTACCACTACACATACTAAATACATCTTGTAAAGGCCGATTTAAACTGAACGAACATAGAGATAGAGCTGGAACAAGAGCATTATTTCTCGATATTTTATCGTTCTTAGCGTTTTCCATATTATATATTCCATAGAATCTTTGCGAACGCAAACAAAACAACGAAAGAATGCTCTACGTTTGTTTACACCAAATGAATTTGATACAGTGGGGATAGAATGAGCATTCGCTCGTCTGATGTAAATCGGCCTTAAGAGTGCGACGCAGGTACAATGTGTAATATTGTGTATACTACCTCGATGATATATTATGTATTCGGTAACTCAGAAACTTCGCTGTCTAATTGGAGCAGTGTATTTAGTTAGGTAGGTAATTTCACAAAGTTTGTGATATTTAATCGAGTGTCTAAATTTAATTATAAAAGTCAGTGTTTGTTTTGTCGTAGAAAATTAAATGATTCTGATGAAACTTCACGATACAGCAAACATCCATAATTATCAGAACAAACGTTTATCCTGGGTAGGAATCAAACCACACCACTCAACAGACTACCTACTATGTCAGTAGGTAGCGGAGCTTAGAAAACTGAAGTGGCAATGGACCGGTCACATCTGTCGCAGACCCGATAACCGTTGGGGTAGACAGGTTTTGGAGTGGAGACTGCGAATCGGCAAACGTAGTGTAGGACGCCCTGAGACCAGATGGAGTGACGATATACGAAAGATGGCTGGTGGCGGTTGGAAACGTAAGACCGAGGATCGGGTTGAGTGGCGTATTATAGGAGAGGCCTATGTCCAGCAGTGGACAAACACAGGCTGATGATGATGATAATGGAGCTTAGTAACTAATTACAAATAGTAAAAAAAATATTGAAACTTAACACTAAGCTCCGAGATGAGTAAACTTTGAATATCGATTTACATACATAAATATATTTAATTTTAAAAGAAATATTGCATAAAACATTTCGCCGAGTTTCCAATTTGCCGTTCTCATCTAGTTTTTTAATTTGTTTTCAGAATTTGATTGAAATACCAGGCAAAGAAATTCCATTTCTATAAAAACTTGTTTTTTGTGGATGCATCGGAAAATTCATTTCAAAAACGTGTTTTCGTTTTGCTAATTGCACTCAGAGCCATTCGAATAAATGAATGATGTTTACTTGAAAACCAGGTTTAATCGTACTAATACTAAGTGTTTTGTTTATTTGCGGATATTCCTCATGTAATCCCTTGATACTATTTAGTATAGTTTTTTCACTAAAATATAGTTACTTAAACAATTATGTTCAATGATATCAAGTGAGAACATTAAAAATAAATTATTCGAACAAGCTTGAAAGATGATCACACAATTTCAGGCAACAACGTATATCAAGTACGTAACATTGAAGAAAAAATATCCGAACATCCTTATTTCTATATACAAATACATATTCCAAAGCCACGTGTATATGTATAGGTACTCAATTACTTACAAAGAGATGTATCGTATTACATCTCAGAAAACAGTGCAGTATACTAAAATATCTCAATTTGTCTTGTTTTTCTAATAAAAAAAAGTTAATTTTCTGAGCCACCGAATTGAACATTGATCCAACTTGGCAGCTATCGTTCGTTGAAAATGTGTCCAATGTCACCGCACAAAAGTAATTAAGCCTGAATGAAGTATGGCTAAGCGGTTATTTTCCAAGTTTTCCCATCAAACTTGTCAGTGTTTGTAGCATTGCCAGTGGGCCTGATTGGTCAGTAGTTTGACTTCTTTCTTAACTATCTACCGAATCTATCGACCTATCTACCGATGTGTAGCTTAATTTATCACTGTATGCTAAAAAAGATTGCTATTTTTTAAGTTTTTGGATACAGATTTCAGCTTAATTTTCTAATTCATATGGATACGTTAAATAAACCCACCACGTAGTAATAAAATAAATTCTCTTGAAAATTCATCAACGCACGTCATTTTCAACACTTTAGTAACTGTTCGAGACTTCGTTTGTATATTAGGTACTATAGAAAAGGATTCTAAGGAACGCTGCGATTTATGGGATAAAAGTAGCTTCTTTGCTATTTCAGTCTATAACTTACGTTAATAACTGGGACTCGTGTGAAATACATGCTGATGTGGAGTTAGATTATTTCATTGCGCATGAATTTAAGAAAATAATTACAAGGAATCAACGAAATTTATGAAAACGAACGTTCTGATATAAAATTAAGGGTTACTCGTACTTAAGGAACAAATGTAGTACTCACTAGCATTTCTTCAGTTACATATCGATCGCAGTCAAGATTAGTCGATGATAGTGTGCGGTAAGAATCCTAGTGAAACGTTACAGATGCAGTGATATTTTTTTTGGGAGTGAAATAAAACGCCGTGTTTATAATTTGATGAATCGGACACTGCACAAGTTTTAAAACGAAGTGAGGTGCGAGAGGAGCAGTGTGCACTATAGATAAAAGGATTTGTATGTGTATTGGGCAGTAATTAAAACAAGTACCTGTAAGTACAAACTGTGTAGTAAATGAGTGGTCGTTGTAAATAGCCGCTGCCAACTTTTTGAAGATGCAAAAAATAGTGAGCTTAAGGATAAACTTATAGCCTGTTAAAATGTGGCTATTAAAAAAAAACAGTGTTTAGTGGAGCAAGTCTCCATGCACAATGTTGACGAGTAATCTGGTTAAAGCAGCGTATAACTTTGTCTAAAATCCTAGACTTAATAATTCTAGACGAGACGTGGTCCTTGACTGTGGGCCTCATAACAAAGCTCAAAGTCACACAGCGAGCTATGGAGCGAGCTATGCTCGGAGTCTCTTTGCGCGACAGAATCCGTAATGAGGATATTCGCAAAAGAACGAAAGTAGCCGACGTAGCTCAAAGAGTAGCTAAGCTGAAGTGGCAATGGGCAGGCCACATCGCTCGCAGAACTGACAACCGATGGGGAAGAAAGGTTCTCGAGTGGCGACCACGAACCGGAAGACGCAGTGTTGGACGGCCTCCCACTAGATGGACAGATGACCTCACGAAGGTCGCTGGAAACCGCTGGTTGCAGGTTGCGCAGGACCGTTCGTTGTGGAAATCTAGGGGGGAGGCCTATGTCCAGCAGTGGACGTCTTACGGCTGATGATGATGATGATGAATAATTCTAGGAGGATCGTAATAGCTTAAAACAAAATTTAATTTAGTCCAGTTACTACCATTTTTTAACTATTTATTGGGCAACACTGCTTGTTGTCGCTAGGTACCGTTCGGATATAATATCGGAGCGTTTGTTTGTTCTTCCTGTTTGTGTTTGGGATATAATATGGCAGATGTTTTGAGGCTCTCGGTAGCACCAGTTTTTCGTAGTCTAGCGCATACAAGAAGCGGTTCTAATACCGTTAGGCAAAGTACAAATATACTCGTACCTATCCATATCTATATTTTTTGATAATTATTGTAGTCTGATTGTTTTCAAATCTAGAAAACAGGTGTTACATCCTATACATTAGCAAGCCAAAGAATAATCAAGGTTCCGAAGAATACGAATATTATCTATATCAACCGAAGTAAGCAAGTTAAATGTTCCCACTGCTGGGACTCGGGGGCTTCTCTCACAAGGAGAGAGTTAAGGCCATAATCCACTACGCTGGCCCAGTGCGGATTGGTGGATGACACATGACTTCGAAAGATTTTAGGTACATGTCGGTTTCCTCACGATGTTTTCGTTCACCGTTTTAAGTTAGCGGCATTACGCACATGACTTTGAAAAGACAGTGGTGCGTGTAGGGTTTGAACCCGGGGTTTCCGGATCGGCAGGCGCCGTTCTCCCGACTAGACCAGCCGTAACTTACCTAAATGTTCACTAAAAGTTTATATTTTTGATTTTGTTAAAAATGTATTTCTGTTGCTATGTTCCCCAAGTTTATTTTAGTATTCTCGCATGCTAGCGGAGGCTGAAATATACATGTTTATTACGCCTTGATTTGTTGGAATACGCAGAAAAATTATACTAAGCTAATTTTTTTTTTCTGTTTTCTATACATTGAAATCTTACTAATATAGTTTGTTATACAAATACCGGCGTCAATTTAATATGAAATTTAGACACTCCACCAAAAAAAAAGGTTTTTTTTTTGGGAACATTGGATTTTGTAGTGGTAGGACTCTTGGCAGAGTCCGCCTGGGGAAGTACAACACCTTTGCCAGTTATTCTACCGCCAAGCAGTAATGTGCAAACATTACTGTGATCCGGTTTGTAGGGCAATGTTTCCAGAGAAATTACAGGGGTTAGAGATATAACATCTGAGATCTCTGGGTGACGAGCGCAGTACAGTGATAGGTAATGATTCGGACTCTTCGTGTTCCAATAGCTGGGTGTCACTGTGCTGTTATAAAATATGGCACATGTCCAATTCGTCTCGCCACTCTTTATTAAAAAAAAAAAAACAGGAATAACGCGGGTAAATCCGCGGAGCGATGCTAGCGATGAATCGTCTTTTTAAGAGTGACGAGACGAGCATGATATGGTATCGATAGTAACAGCACAGTGACACGCAGCTAGCGGAACATGAAGAGTCAAAAACATTACCTAGAACTGCTCTGCGCTCGTCATCCAGAGCTAAAAGATGTTTTATTTCATGGCCAGTAATTTCACTGGGCACATAGCCCTTCAAACCGTGATACCGTGATATTAGAATAACTGGCAAATATGTGGTACTTCCCTAGGCAGACTTTGCAAAGAGTCCTATCAGTACAAATTCTTCTTGATCGTATCCTCATTACTGAGGGTCGTGACTACCATCGACGTCATTAACCACCTTGCTCCAGGCAATCCTGTCTTGGGCCTCCCGTAGCAAGCAAGTTTGGATGTTTGTCCTTGCTGAGGCCTTGACGGTGTCTATCCACCGGGATGGCCTCTACCTCCCTCCCTTCAACACGACCGACCATTATTAACTTTTTTAAGCTTTCTTGTCGTCTAGCCACGTGTCCGAAAAATTTAAGTGTCCGCTGAGTGAAGTACAAATAGTAGATTTTATATTTTATGTAAATTATTTGATTGCATATAATTTCTGCGTCACCCAACATTGTGGTTCTTGCGGTATTGTTATTGAGCGACAGATTATTCGTCCTGAATCACAAACAGGCTGTGGGTTTGCCGCCAGCCATACACATACTGGCAACATTACAGTAATCTGCCAGCAAATATGTATTTCACGTTAAAATATCAAAATTAGGTATTTTCAGGACTCCTATTCGAAACGGGTTGTCTTTGTAGCTTTAAGCTCAGACACACCCCGGACACTCGGCCTAAACTCCAAACAAACGGTGAAGTCGACATACCTACACTCACACAACTACGCATATGTCGTTCGAACACATTTACGCATGTGTGCGTGTCATCTAGGGTTACTAAATTATTTTATGGAATAGCTGTGACCCGTGAGTTCACCTGCCTGTGTACTAACACTAACTAGGTAAGATTGTAAGCCACTTAATCTTACCTAGTTAGTGTTCGATCTTTAATGTAGGTAAATATAACTTTCATCAACAATCAGAAGGGAGAAGATTTAAAACAAAATACGAGATAATAAAGGTACCATGTACGAATTGATTTTTAGTTAAGTACACTTACCCAAAGAGAACTTTATTCTGACAATATATTAATTAATCACTCCACATATCGCGTATTTCATTATAGGTATGCTAGTCATAGAACATTAGATTAGGTACAACAACGTTCATAAGTTGCATTTTAAAAGGTGTTATCACAGTTCACTAGGTAGGTATATCAGAGTATCATACACTGCACTGCACAGTAAAGAACAACCATGATTTTTGAACTCAAAACTCCAATTCAATTTTGTAAACAAAGATCGAATTGGGATAGGTTAGGTTAGGTAATGTTGCTAGTTCCGGATTTAATTTATTCCTAATGGGGCGTTTTCCAGATGAAGATAGACTTGTCAAAAATAGTTCTAAATTTTGCCAAGTGTGGCACCACTGTTTGTTTTTGTGAAATTTATCTAACAAAATGGAACATTGGCGCCACTTATGGTGAAATTGGGAACTGTCTTTGACAAGTCTATCTTCATCTGGAAAACGCCCCATTGCTTAAAAAATTATACTTTTGTATATTGATAAATAGTGATTTATTTATTCGCATTATAGTAAGGATCGCATAAAACTTTAAATATTGTGAGAATAGTAAGTGAGTCTTTTATACTCAAAGCACATTTTAAGATTGAAGTCATTACTTAATAATTTATTTGCGCCGAATAAACAAAAAACAGTTTTAATTTCAAATTAAATTCAGAAACTTACTTGACCAAATTTCAACGACAATCATAAAAAACTTGAACAAAAATAAACGAAAGTAAATTTTAGTTTTGTTTTCATATTTCAAAACTATGATCTACCAAAAAAAAGAAACATCAAAGGACATGGCCCAAATCGTACCCTGACCTCATCATCATCATCATCAACAGCCCACTAAACGTTCCCACTGCTGGGACTCGGGGCCTTCTCTCGCAAGGAGAGAGTTAAGGCCATAATCCACCACGCTGGCCCAGTGCGGGTTGGCGGATGACACATGACTTCGAAAGATTCTAGGTACATGTCGGTTTCCTCACGATGTTTTCCTTCACCGTTTTAAGTTAGCGGCATTACGCACATGACATCGAAAAGACAGTGGTGCGTGTGGGGTTTGAACCCGGGGTCTCCGGATCGGCAGCCGCCGTTCTCCCGACTAGACCACCGTAACTTACCCCCCCCCCCCCTTACCTTACCCTGACCTCGGCACAAAATAATTGTATCTAATCTCAAAAAAATCGAATAATTGTATGTAAATATATTTTAGTTACACCACTCCCATAACCCAAATTAGTTGCTAACATGTTTTTTTATCAGTGTAGTTTTGTAGGCGTTTTTTTTTAAAGTTCACCAATACTGTTTAGTTAAAATAAAAAAATGCAATCCGATGTAATCATCATCATCATCTTCACAACATCTGAGCATATACCTCTCTTCAAGTACGCCTCATATCCCAGGCCTATGCTAGTGCTATGCTTGTGCTAGTACTTGTCCAGATTTGACCCGCGATGTAAGCATACGGATAACATAACAATAACGGACACGAACTTCTACAAAACTTCTACAGGCAAAAAAACGCAGGTTAGCCACTCAAACGGATGATGATGATAGTTTAGAATATTATTACTAATAACTTAAAATCCGAGGTACATCAAAAAACCCAGGTGTGGCACCTGGGTTTTTTCAATGTGATTTGGGCTTATGTCCTTTGTTTCACAATAAATGGAGCTATCAAGTAACAAACATATAAACGAATTGAGATCCGTCTCCTTTTTTGAAGTTGGTTAAAAATGAAACTAAATCGTAGTAGTACCGGTAGTACTAGAACCGGTAAAGTTTATAAGTCAATGTCAAAGCCGTTAATTACTGAATAAGTTTTAGTTTAAAAATATCGTTAATTTTTTTTGGAACTATCCATTCCAATAGTCAATGTACTCGTATTTATTGTATGTATTACTGCTTTTAATGAACAGTTGTTGCGAAATCTTAAATAAGCATACTACTAGATGAAATCCTATATTCATTGTTCACTATTGACCGACATAATAATATATACATGGACACACATAAAAGTACAGATAGTCTAATATAGAACCTATTTCTTTTTTTTGAGTCGGTTGAATGCTAAGAAATAATCACTTACCAATAAATCTGAATAGTAGCAATCTTAGTACAAAAATCCACTAAATTGGCAACACTAGTGACTAGTGACTTCGTGAATTCCGAACTATTCTCCGCGACATCACTCGTTACCATACGTTATTGGCGCCACTGACGTATTTCACAACGATTAACGAAAGCCGCAGTTTGAAAATAACGAGTTTAATAATTTCGTCACAGCACTTCAGTGTTGGCGCGTACTTCCTAACCAGAATAGCTAACACAGTTTATAAAAATGATTCAATCTTTGTAGAAATTCTTATGAAATCAAAAATCTCTTATTCTTGTTTCGTATAATAGACGAAAAATTTGGTACCATTTTGTTAAATAATACAGCATCATGGTCGTATTCTCATAGAAAATTATCGTCCGATATAACCCTTCGTTGAGTGCTTCTCGCGGTGCTTGCGGGGAAGGAAGCTTGAAACTGGCGGGGGGTGGGGAGTGTCCGTTCTATCTGTATTATCTATTCTATGGCTCAGAGGAATTTCGGGGCATGGAGATAAACTAAATCATTTTATGTCTCACTAGCGGTCTGCCCCGGGTTCGACTGTGGTTCAAAATATTATATCCTATAGCACCCAAGGATCAGGTATATATCCAACGGTGAAATAATTTTTGAAGTCGGTCCAGTAGTTTCCGAGATTAGCGCGTTCAAACAATAAACGGCTGCTTTATAATAGCATATATGTCTTTCTAACTTGCCAATGATAATTTCAGCCGAGCGACTCGTACTGTGAAAATATACAACCCTCGGAATTGGTTACGTATTTTAGCCCTTTGGGGTTGAGACATTTGGCCCGTGGAGGCCAGGAGCTCACCTCATCTGCTAAAGCCTTTCCGAGCGCTTGGTCGACGCGACGCTTGACTGAAATGCTGCCGTTTATTAGGTCACACGCATAAGCATTGCCATTCAGCGTGGTAATGCCACCAGCATGCTGACAACGGTTCCAATTGGAAGTAGGCTTGAACATCTTGATTATTTGTAGACCTTCATTGGTCTATGGATTATTCAGGTGTGCTTAGTGTAAGTAGTTAGGTATGTAGCGTAGTGTAGTTCTCATTGTATTTTAGTTTTGATAACAAATGCTCTGCATAATAATTGAGATAATGATGAGAGAGAGATTTCCTATGGGTAAAATAAGTTATCGAACCAGCGAAGATACGCTTGAAAATCGAAGTTTCTGGTCACTGTGCCACCGTATGTCATATAGAAAGCTACTCACCAATAAAACTTTTCCAATGCGCCGCCATTTTGTGAGGAAACACTGACTGCTCTGAAACAAGAGAAAATCAAATCAGAATTTATGTACATAGTGTTCAGTTAACTTAATAATTAAATATTGTATTTACGTTGTTATTCTAAGCCTCAGCATATAAATAAATGTCATACTTCCCAGCTCATAAATGAAAATAAAACAGACTAGAATAAAAAAGAAGAAATAGGCATGCCGTTGTGTTATCCCCCATACTTCGAAGAAATTCTTTATCTTTGCTTTCAAGCAGTTTAAGTTTAATTTCTAAACAGAAAGGTGAATTCAACAAAATCTTTTGGCTCAATCACTTCAAAAAACTGAACGAGTCAGTCTGAAAGGAATTTAAATTATTATTATTACTAATAAATTAGAATACAGCCCGAAATAGAACTTAACTATTATACGGATGAATTGAAAGTTCCTTCTAGCTATTCCAATATCTACGTTGTCGAAGAATCCTAGTTATTATTAAAGTTGATTATCCTTCAAAAAAACAATAGATGAATGTTTATCGAAGTTGTTTCGATTGGTATTGTAATTGGATATCAGGAATTCTAAGTTCTGTAGGTTTGTTTAGCTACTGGGAAATGTAGTGCCCGGGGAATTTCATCAGAGGAATGAAACTGAGCTACGCGGAAACGCTGTTTTAAATTGAAAGGGGCTTACTGAAAAATGAGCCAAAGTGACTTACTGGAGCTAATAGCGAAATATTGGAAACACGCTGTTTCAGTAAAGATTTTTTTCAAAAATTTTGATTTACTTTTGAAATTTAAAAAGATTTACTAAGAATGAAAATACATAAATTGCCATTTTTTCGGGAAAAAAAGACTATCAATCTATTTCAGTTTGACCCCTTCTTTTTTTTCGAAGCAAAAGCAAACATTCACTCTTACATAATTTGTGGAATGATTGTTATGATAAAATATTATAAAAATGGTACCATTCTTAAACGACTTCAGTAAAGGTGGAAGTTCTCATTCGGTTGTACTTACGTTTTTTTTCTATGTACATATTTATGTTAATATGCTCTGCCAATTGTGAATCAATTTTGACGGCTATGTTTTTGTTTGTTAAGTAGTTTGTCATACATTTTATTGAAATCTGTGTGGTGGTTTATGAATTATGAACAAAAACAATTTAAACAATTTAATACTTATTTTCATTTATATAGGTGACTTAGTGATTTAGTGACTAAGGTATTAGTTTCATATTAGATGTGGTCATGTGGTCAAGTGTTTGAATTTAATTTACAATTTTACAATTGAAGAAAAAACAAAAACCTTGTTTTTTATAGAGTTTTGTTATCAGATGTTCGTTCCAGAGCGTTCCTTTTCAGTACTTTCGTACCCCCGTCAACTTTACTACGTAATAAGTAAGTAGGTACATAATATTGTACGAAATTGTTCAGTTTGTTGAATGTCAATATTGGTTTCCGAATTGGCCTTATAAAGCAAAATGGGATAGCGCTTGTATCTTAAATATTTGTTTAATAAATATTCATCAACAGTTCTGGCTAGTTATTTATTTATTGATATCCTTCCAACATTATAAATGTCTAAGTTTGACAGGTATTCTCCATTCCGTGTTA
The DNA here is from genome assembly GCA_963693475.1 of Ectropis crepuscularia. Lineage (NCBI taxonomy): Eukaryota > Metazoa > Arthropoda > Insecta > Lepidoptera > Geometridae > Ectropis > Ectropis crepuscularia. The sequence continues at coordinate 28,670,070 of OY856339.1, read as the reverse complement.
TTGAAATATTACACAATAAAGTGGCCAAGTGCGAGTCGGACTCGCCCATGAAGGGTTCCGTTGCAGCAAGTAACATTATATACATAGTACACATAGTTCTTGTAGTTCGTTGTAACTTTGATCGAAGTTTCAATAATAGTGTATTTATGACGTACTAAAAAAAACTACTCATCAGATCGAGTTCAAACTAATTTTCGTTGGTAGTTTACATGGTAATGTACATCATATATATTTTTTAGATTTTTCATCCTCTTACTTTAGAAGTTAGAGGGGGGGACACACACATTTTACCACTTTGGAAGTGTCTCTCGCGCAAATTATTCAGTGTAGACGAAAATGATTTTAGGAACCTCAATATCATTTTTGAAGACCTATCGATAGACACCCCACACGTGTAGGTTTGATGAAAAAAAAATGTTGAGTTTCAGTTCTCAGTATGGGGGGCAACCCTAATTTTTCTTTTTTTAAATTTTTTCTGTTGAAATCTTAATGCGGTTCACAGAATACATCTACTTACCAAGTTTCAACAGTGTAGTTCTCATAGTTTCGGCAAAAAGTGGCTGTGACATACGGACGGACAGACAGACAGACAGACAGACATGACGAATCTATAAGGGTTCCGTTTTTACGTTTTACGGAACCCTAAAAATGCTAACATCATGTTAATTACAAGAAAAATAATATTAGACTAGAAACTGTATTGGGAAAGTAATTAATTACCTAAATGGATGACACGAAAATAATTTCAAAATGAATTAGAACACGCGGTGACTCGGCTACTCGGCAAGGGTTGAACCGGTGTTGCCTGTTATATATTTTGTATATCACAATTTTCATGAACATTTTTTATTTCGATTTTATAGTCCTACCAGCTATGTCCCACGTGTTTACCCGCGTATTTCCTGTTATCGTTGTTTTCCCACGGTAAAATAGCCTATGAGCAATCCTAGACTATAATCTAACTGTGTACTAGATTTTAACCTGATCCGTGCAGACGTTCCGACGTGATTGAGCTACAAACATCCAAACTTTAACATTTATAATATTAGTGGGAAAGAAACACAAGACGAAAATACGAATTGATCCCACAAATGTTTGTCCTGAGTAGGGATTGAACCTACAAGCTACGGTTTAGTGAACTACAATAATTACTTTGTAAGGTATAGTAGGTACAGTAAATGTATATAAGTAAAGAATATCGTGATGCGACAATTTCGTTGTGTACAAGTTTGTGAAACCCTACAAATCGGGGTACACCTCTTAAAATGGTAACATTGGAAGATTGATCGACAAAGTTAGGCATTGCCTGATGACAGACCTTGCCCTAGTCGGCAGGCAGGTTGGCAGGCGTATGTTGATAACTTAATTTACAGTTTTATACGAATCTACATTTTGTACTAAGTATGTATTATTTGTACTGCTACTCTTTACGCCTGGGGAAGTACCACACCTCTGCCAGTTATTCCACCGGCAAGCAGTAATGTAATAGCATCACTGTGTTCCGCCGCCAACCAGTAATGTGAAAAACATCAGTATTCCGGTTTGAAGGGCAATGTTTCCAGTGAAATTACAGGGCATAGATATAAAACATCTTAAATCTCTGGGTGTCGAGCGCATTGAATATCTCCGGGTGACGACAACAGTGTAGTCATATTCAAGTGCCTACTAGTACTGTGGCTGTTATGGACAGGCATGTTGCTTACCATCAGGTTCATTTCTTGCTCGTGCTTTCATTTCTACTATTAAATATCCTTTACTAAAGATATGATCTAAACAAAATAACTCCTAAAATAATAATCGATTAGTAACAACCAGATTGTTTTCGAGTTAGTCTATATTTAGTCAACGGAGTTTGATAACTTAATCTATATGAAATCCTCTCTCCAACTTGGTTAGTTGGAAATCACTTCGATCATGGTCTTTGAGTTCATTCTGTGGGTCTAAACTTAAATCGATTAAGTTACCTGTTCTAACTTAGTTCGAATACAGAGTTACATTAAAAAACCAACGGTTAGGTAATCGAGGGCTTTCTTCTAAGTACTTTTATTTGAGGAAATGGTGCGTTATAATTTATTTTGTCAAAAAAATAAAAACCTAAATTTAAAATGAAATTCAGACACTCGATCAAATTTTATAAAAATCCATATTCAGACAACTTCAAGTACATTTTAGATTATTGTTCAAATTTCAAAAACCATAACACCGATTTCGATGAAATTTATATAGGACCACCTCTAAGCTATGACATAACAAACAAAAACAAAAAAAAGTTCAACATTGATTCACAATAGGCTACAATTCTAAAAAAACTTATTAGTCCGTGAGCTAGATTGCAAAAAAATATTGTACACGTATTTTTTTCTTTCGTTGCACAAACAAAAAAATGACGAAGATACAGTGCTTAAAAGGTTCGCGTGACGTCACTCGTGCGCACGATTTTTACCCACAAGTGACGTCACGACCCTCCACTCTGGAAGTTTGATGATCTACTCGTTTATACCTTTGTCGGCTTTTAATAATTTGATGAAACAAAAAATACATGTCCCATATTTTTCCGTGATCTAACTGACGGACAAATTAGAATGGTTTATTGTTGATCCACCCTATTGGCGGAGCTAACGTACATACAAAAAAAACATACAACCGAATTGAGAACCTCCTCCTTTTTTTGAAGTCCGTTAAAAATATAGAAAACGTAGGTGACGACTTTATTTACTTTTTTACTACAAGGATCTATTAGCTTCAAAAAGGGTTAGTAAAAGTTGTCAATTCGTCTCCATCTTTTTTAAAGGCCTGTTCACACCGGAGCGGTATTCGCTGCCGCCTGCGGTAGCGAATACCGCTCCGGTGTGAACAGGCCTTAAAGGGAAGGGTAAAGGGTGATTCCGGGAGAGATGGACCAGCGGGAGAGACGAGCCACCATCAAAAAACTTCCGAAACTTTTTTTTTTAATGGCAACACTAATATGTTACTATCCGCCTTTTCTTCCGTTTAAGTGGAAACAACGATGCGTTTTTGTTATAATTTTAATTTTATCAGTGTTCGAAGGTTTTGGATGTCCTAGTTTTTTTCAGCCAGTGTTAGTTATTTAAAGGTATGTACACGATTTTGTGTTTTTATTGGTAATCTATATTCACGGATTACTCAGACGTCTGCACCTATTTGACACTGAACACATCCAGGGTGGAGGGACACTCAAGACAGTCAGTCAAGAGTAAGTATTGCCGGTATAGAACTGAACACGCCCTACCACCAATGCATACTTTTTTTAACAAAAGATAAGTTAAATAACTTTGCGGGGAACTCAACTCAGGCGGTAATTTCCACTACCGTAATGTGATGAAGTATTTCCCCGCTACTGTAGCAGACCATAAGCCCCAGTGTTCGTAATAACAGAGCCTCCATGTTATTGTGCAGATGCTCATGAATAAAACATGCGAAGTTCGTACATGTCTATCATAATAACTCTCTCTGAGTGTTTTGCACGAGTGTTGCCATAATTTGAAGTGGCAGACGAATTTGAGGTATTTCTTGGTGGGTATTTTTAGTTTTCGCACACGTGCAATGTCGATCAACGATGACAAGTTATTTTGGATATATTTTGCGGTTTAATATTTTCACTTGTTCATTTGTTTATTTATTATGGTAGCTATGTTGTGGTCGCAGAGCCTGCTTGGGGAAAACCACACCTTTCGAAGCAGAATCAAACATATACCAAGCATCTTCGGGACGCATGTAATACATATTATTTGGTAATACATTTATTTCGTTTTTAGTTTAGTTTAGTTTTTGTAATGTACATACCTCGGTATAATATAGTCCCAGGTTATTGTTAAAGTTAAAGTATACTACTTAAAAATGTAACGAACTGTAGGTTACATTAAGTTTATTTTTTGTTTTTAAGTCAGGTATTAATGTTTTCTTGTGTATTTATTATAAGTAAAATGAATGCTGATACTTCATGTAAAAGTATAGGTATATTAACTGTGTACTGATGTTTAATATTAAAAATTATAATCTTAGGAAAATAATCTTTTAATAAAGTATATATATTTATACGGATATTTTTAATAGAATAGGTTCGCCTTTTTAAAAGCCATCTTAACAACAAACACTTGAAATGAACGTCAGAAATTTTGTATAATTTATTATTTTACAACGCGATAATTTTCAATCCCTAAATTTTATACCAGAATAAAATCAAATTATGACGCCTAATCGCCGCCAACTCTATCAAGCCGAGTAACTTTATGAACCACTCACGAAATATTCCTAAACCACTCTCGTAAATATTCCAAATATTTATATCAATACTGCCTATGTGCACGAATTGAGGCAAAACCAGAGACCAAACATGACCAAAAACTAAGAAAATAAGATCGTTATCCACCACGCCAACCAAGCAGTCGGTTTATGTCCTTGAAAAATGCTTTACTTGCTTAAGGGCTCCTACACAAAACTGCGATCCGATGCAATGCGACGCCGCATCAGAGGAATTTGCTATGTCGAATTGGTCCGATGTGGCGTGGCATCGCATCGCATCGCAGTTTTGTGTGGGAGCCCTTACTCTGACGTCGGTTTCTTCACGATGTTATACCGCCCGTCAGTCCATTACCGTGAAAATTAGTCATCATCATCATCAGCCGCAAGACGTCCACTGCTGAACATAGGCCTCCCCCCTAGATTTCCACAACGAACGGTCCCGCGCAACCTGCAACCAGCGGTTTCCAGCGACCTTTGTTAGGTCATCTGTCCATCTAGTGGGAGGCCGTCCAACACTGCGTCTTCCGGTTCGTGGTCGCCACTCGAGAACCTTTCTTCCCCATCGGTTGTCAGTTCTGCGAGCGATGTGGCCTGCCCATTGCCACTTCAGCTTGCTTACTCTTAGTACAGCTTCTTGCTTGAAAATTAGTATGACCGTCAAAATTAGTGGGGTCCAAATGAATGGTAAAGATTGTTGATAACATTTACTAATTTTTGCTTACATTAAAGGAGCCTCTGTAGCCCGGGGTGCCCGCGTGTATAATAGGGATGATAACGGGGTCAAAATATACCATTTTAATTAGTCCGTCAGGTCTATTTAGAAAAAATGATGGATTTATAAACTCTTTATTGCACTAAATGAACAAAAAAAAAATTTAAGAAACAACAACCCAAAATAGAACATTTTGTAACAAAATAATATGAGACACGCGTATTTAGAAAATTTTTTTTTTTTTTTAAACTAGCTTTTACCTGCGACTTCGTCCGCGCGAAATAGGTCTTTATTCATGCAACTAAGCCAGTATTTGTACACCCATACAAATTTACGTTTACTAAAATATTAAAACATTTTATACAATTTCATCAAAATCAATTTATTCCCGCTCCCTTTATTTTCCCGGAATAAAATGTGTTCTTCCAGACTACAATCTAATTGTATTCCAAATTTCAGCCCGTTTATACGTTACGACGTGATTGAGCAACAAACATCCAAATATTCAAACATCCATGCATTGACATTTATAATATTAGTAGGATAGTATGGATTTCAAGTGTCTAAGTGCAAAAATTTACAGTTTTATCTCCAACAATGACGAACTTCCATATAAGCTTGCATCCCCCTTTTTAACCCCTATTTTATCCCTGTGCAGTTTAAAATTACAAAATTGCTAGAATAAACATTTAGTTGCTATGCATCAAGTGTCTAGATACGAAGTATTATGGTTTTATCTTCAACAATTGGGAGCTTCCACAAAAACTTGCATCCCCCATTTCAACCCCAATTTTATCCTCGTAGATACAATTCAAAATTACAAAAGAACAAACATGTATTTGCTTCGTGTCTAGTTACACATCCAAAGTTTTATCAACTCTTCCTTCAACTCTTTTTAGGGTTCCGTAAAACGTAAAAACGGAACCCTTATAGATTCGTCATGTCTGTCTGTCTGTCTGTCTGTCTGTCCGTCCGTATGTCACAGCCACTTTTTGCCGATACTATGAGAACTACACTGTTGAAACTTGGTAAGTAGATGTATTCTGTGAACCGCATTAAGATTTTTACAAAAGTTAAAAAAAAAACAAAAATTAGGGGTGCCCCACTGAGAACTGAAGCTCAAAAAATTTTTTTTCATCAAACCTACACGTGTGGGGTGTCTATCGATAGGTCTTAAAAAATGATGTTGAGGTTTCTAATATAATTTTTGTCTACACTGAATAACTTGCGCGAGAGACGCTTCCAAAGTGGTAAAATGTGTGTCCCCCCCCCCCCTCTAACTTCTAAAGTAAGAGAATGAAAAAACTAAAAAAAAATATATGATGTACATTACCATGAAAACTACCAACGAAAATTAGTTTGAACTCGATCTGATGAATAGTTTTTTTTAGTACGTCATAAATACACTATTATTAAAACTTCGATCAAAGTTACAACGAACTACAAGAACTATGTGTACTATGTATATTATGTTACTTGCTGGAACGGAACCCTTCATGGGCGAGTCCAACTCGCACTTGGCTACTTTATTTCCGTAATAAAAAGTGTATTTTTTTTGGGATCTAGTCTATAGATATGTATAATAAAATTTAAATAACATCGGTTCAGTGGATAACATGCTTATAACTTTGGAAATGACAGAATTTTCATACAACCGTCCATCCCTTGTTTCACCCTCTTAGGGGTTGAATTTCGCAAAACCCCGTCTTAGCGAGCGCCTACTCCTAGCATTTGTAGTTTCTCGAGATTTCGTGATGATAGATATAGACCATCAAACTTCTGGAGCTGGTTGTGACGTCATTTCTACAGAAAAATTGTATATACGTGACGTGACGTCAGTCGAAACTTCTAAGCAGTATTATCTTCGTGAGTTTTTGTTTTTGAAACAAAAGAAAAAATACGTATACATTTTTTTTATAACCTACCTGCCGGACTAATTAGTTGTTTTAGTCACCATTCCTATTGACACGGCTGGCACCGTGGTAGCTACCCCCTGCATAAAAAACCAAATAGATCACCACGGCTATTTTTGACTGTCCTGGTTTGACCGTACTCAAACCTTTGAAAGATATTGTCACGCGTCAAACGTTGACAAAATATTTGAAATAAGGTAGTTATTGCGTTTTGCGGTAGTATTGATTGTTTTAGGTTGGTAGACGCTTATTTTATCATCAAATAAAAATAAAAGTACAGATATAAATAAGTAAACAGAGTTTTAATTGAACTATCACCGTAAAGGTATAGCTCATCGGATGAAACTGTGTCAACATCCCAAGTTGCAATACCTTATTACCTTAACGAGGTCTTTGTACAGACATAGTTAACAATTTTAACATAAATTTAGTGTGTGTAATGTGAGAAATAAACTACAAGTATCGGGTTTAAGACAATTTATTTCTCATAAAAAAAAATATACATTTTCACTTACATGAGAAAAAGCTAAATATTTACAAAATTATATTTTACATAGTACATGCGAACTGTATCTACCACAAAAACAGAGGGTAGTTATTAGAATAAGTAGTTGTATGACGAGGCCGGCTCGGGCATCGGCCGGTGTGGCGGAACAAAAGACTCGGCGCAGGCGCAGGTAAAATAACCACGGATATATGTGCATCTGGAAGCGGCTCAGCGACTTTTACATATTATACAAGACAAACTTATTTTTTTTTTTTTTTTTTTACTGTTACCTAATTATATACGTATACTTAGCAGTGTAGTTGTTACTTTTCCGTAAAATTTACATACATATATGTACCTATATATCAAGCATACTAATGATATTAGTACTTGATAAATATGTACACTATATTATTTAATGAATATTTGACATACAAAATGTGTGTGTTAATAAATTATTATATGTTTTTTTTTGTCGCACCTTTTTTTTTTTATCTTAAATACTCATAATAAATTTGGCGTTTTGTTAGCCACGTAGAATTTAAGTAATCTTTTGAATGTAGGCATGGATTTTGAATTTTTTATATCTTTAGGTAGATTATTATATAACATAGCTCCCTCAAACGCAATACTTTTCAAACCATATCTTGTACGAATCGAAGGAAGAGAAATATCTTTTACGCGTCTTAATCGCATTTTACTTTTCTGCGCTTTGGTAAAAGTTGTGTTTACGTGTATGTTTTTGTTCATAATTTTTCGAATAAGTATACAGGTATTGTATATATAAGATTGACAGATATTTAATAACTTTGTTTCTTTGTAAATTTTTTGCGTAGGAGTCAAATAGTCGTAATGAAATAACGTTTTTATAAGTTTGTTTTGAGCAATTTGTAGTTTACACAAATTTGTTTTTGCAGCTGCGCCCCAAATTTCTATAAGATAATCTATGTGTGGTTTGACCAAGGAGTTATAAATAGTGTAACGTATTTGTGCCGAAAAACAACGCACATTTCTCTTTAAGACACCTGTTAGTGAAGTCAGTTTTGATTTAGTTTTCTCTATATGTGGGATCCAAGTTAATTTGCTGTCTAAGATAAGGCCTAAGTATTTTTCTTGGTCAATTTTATTAATTATTTCATTGTTAATCTTTAATGGGGAGAAGGTACCGATATTTTTGTTTTTAGAGGCAAAAATGATGTAATTTGTTTTGGAAGTATTTATTGTAAGTAAATTAGCTCTGAACCAACGATTTAACAGATCCAAATCAGCTTGTGCCTCAGCTATAACAGATTCAATGGAATTTCCAAAATAAAATAAACATGTGTCATCGGCGTATAGCGTCAGATCTCCTTTTAGCCCAATAGTATGTACACTATTGATGTACAAAAGAAACAGTAAAGGGCCCAAAATGGAACCTTGGGGCACGCCGTAAGTTACAGGTTGCGGATTACTCTGATTATGCCCAATTTTGACAATTTGATGACGGTTTGATAAGTAAGATTTAAAAATATCAAAAGCAGGACCCGATAACCCTATGTTTTTAAGTTTATCTAGTAGCAATTCATGACTTACCGTATCGAATGCTTTTTTGAGATCAATAAATATTCCTAAAGCAATGTTTTTTTTATCAATTCCCATTTTAATTTTGGTCACAAGATCCATTGTAGCTGAAAGTGTGTTAGATTTTGGTCTAAAGCCGTATTGCTTTGCATAGAGAAAGTCAAATGATGCTAGATGTTTTTCAAGGCGGTTATACAAAATTTTTTCAAATATTTTTGAGATGACTGGTAACACTGAAATTGGGCGATAATTTCCCGGATCACACTTTGATCCGGATTTATATACTGGTGTAACTTTAGCTATTTTTAGGCTATCTGGGAAAACACCTAAAGAAATACATTTATTGATGCAACCTGTCAGGTCTTCCGCTATATGGTGTTTTATGCATTTGATTGATTTTGTATTGATGGTATCTAATCCTGAGCTAGTATTATTCTTTAGATTATCAATTATTTTTAGTACTTCTCCTGTGGTTGTTAGTTCAAAATTTTGAATTAAGAAAGGACCGCTCACAGATGCACCATCCGTTAACATATTGCTTGTGATTGTTCCCTGAGAGCTAAGTATTTGCTCCGCCAGGCTAGCCCCGACATTAGCAAAGAACTCGTTAAAACATTCACACATCTCTTTCGCATTAGTGATAAGACCATTTTTTGCTTGAAGTTGCTTTGGTAGTGATTTTTCAAAAACTTTGTTGGCGGCAAGACTGTTTAACAATTTCCACATCTTCTTTGGTTGTTTTTTGCAATCATCAAAAGCTTTTTTGTAATATTTACTTTTTGTGTCTTGTATATACTTATGTACTTGATTTCTTTCTTTAATAAATTTGTCTTTTATGTTTTCATTAATCGGGTTTTGTTTATGCAGGTTCCATAATATGTTTCTGGTGTTTATTTTATCAATTATAGCTTTGTTTATCCAGTCTTGTCTAGGTGGATTCAACATTTTGTATTTAGTAACTTTACTTTTTTCTATGCAATTAATTATTTTATCCTCTAATACACCAAATACGTAGTTTTCATTATTGTACGTGTAATCAGAAACTATTTCATATAGTTTATCGTAATCAACTGCCTCATAGCTTACTTTATTTATTGTTTTTGGCTGATAGCGTTTCATTTCAAAATATATTAATTTATGATCTGATAATGGAGAGTCAATAATACCAAAATGAAACTGTGTCTGATTTAAGTTCGTGCATATATGATCTAAGTTCGTGCATATATGATCTAAGTTCGTGCATATATGATCTAAGTATACAGATAATAATAATAATAAACAAGGCGCACGATTTCAACAGATAGGTTTTGCCTCTACTGATATAGATGAATAGAAACTCTATGTTGTCCACAATCCTACCATACATAATATATAATCCTACTATCCTCTTTCCTATCCTATCCTACTATAATATTATAAATGCCAATGTATGGATGTTTGGCTATTTGGATGTTTGGATGTTTGTTGCTCAATCCCGTCCTAACGTATGAACGGATCAGGCTGAAATTTGGAACACAGATACATTATAGTCTGGAAGAACACATAGGCTACGTTTTATTCCGGAAAACAACGGGAACGGGAAATTCGCGGGTAACACCGCGGGGCGCTGCTAGTACAAAAATAAATAAGCAAAAGGACACTTTCTTAAAAAATGCGACACTATCGCTAAGAGTGATATCTTCAAAGCGATCAGAAGATGAGTAGAATGGAATAGAAAAAGGTACAGTGTGACGTAAAGAATCATATACCTACTATTAATAATCGTATAGTCCTACGAAATACTTCTTTGGCTTGCTAAGATGGACTTAGACTGAGCTGGATGTCCTGGACATCGGAAGGTTTATGAATTGCTCACAATACACCGCATGCTATGCCCGCGTTTGTTATAAAGACTATCTTTTTTTCGCCGCCATTCTTTTTTTATAGAGCCGCTATTTTTGAGTTTCAAGAACCCTTTAGAAAGGATGTTGACGAATTGAGATCCTATTTTTGGAAACCATGATGGACATTCTAAACACTCGAATGAGTAGATTTGCGTTGATAGAATGCGTTGCCTGAGTGGGTTTTAACCTAACTATCTTGGTGTCTTCAAGTCGAGAGTGAAAGTTCATAGTAGTCCGCATATGCGCTTAATATCAGGCGAGATGGCGGTCAGCCTATTATTTAAAAAAAAAGTAATTAAAATCTTTTATTTAAATGGTCCTTATTGTGGGCCTCATAACAAAGCTCAAAGTCACACAGCGAGCTATGGAGAGAGCTATGCTCGGAGTCTCTTTGCGCGACAGAATCCGTAATGAGGATATTCGCAAAATAACTAAAGTGGCCGACATACATAGCTCAAAGAGTAAGCAAGCTGAAGTGGCAATGGGCAGGCCACATCGCTCGCAGAACTGACAACCGATGGGGAAGAAAGGTTCTCGAGTGGCGACCACGAACCGGAAGACGCAATGCTGGACGGCCTCCCACTAGATGGACAGATGACCTCACAAAGGTCGCTGGAAACCGCTGGTTGCAGGTTGCGTGGGACCTTTCGTTGTGGAAATCTAGGGGGAGGCCTATGTTCAGCAGTGGACGTCTTGCGGCTGATGATGATGATGACGATGATTTAAATGCTCTCATTGATTTTAAACACTCATTGACCAGTAACTAAAACAATAGACGTAGTTTAAATAGTTATAGTGATCTATCTGAAACAAATTTGTCTGTCGTTAATTCGTTCCACTTCAATACTATTAGCGAGTAATGTTTATACCTAACAAAATTAATTGCCCATTGAACGTACAAGTACTCGTATGTAGGCACAACTTAATGACTTTCCTGGAAATGTATGTGAGGTGGAAAAACTAGTAAGCCTTTTAAGACCAGACGCACCAAAGTTGGCCGACTATTGACCAATTTCGGATGGCTGGTTTTGCGTGTTAATTTGATAGGGTCATCAAATATTTGGCAAATATTTATAGGTCTGTACAAACCCTGCATAAATAGGCTACTTTATTTCCGCTGCGTACTCAGGGCTTTCTTTGACAAGAAGGATCAGGACCATAATCCACGCGCTTACCAAATAGGGTTGACAGAAGAAAAATGTCCTCTAAAATAAAACACATTTCGGAAAGTACGCAATTGATTTTTGCATGATCTGTCTAGAAAAAGATTAGCAGTGAGAATGCCGATAGAAGTGCAAATTTATGACCTAGAATTAAACTTAATGTAGTTCTTTGGTAAAACCGCAGATAGCAACATATTAGAAGAAAAAATTGTTTCGGCAAAGCGTTAGATAACGATAACGCATTCATGATTTTTATTCACCTAAACAGGAAAACGTTCGGTGACGATGACGCCAGTTCCATTATTTTTGTTCACCCAAAAAATGTTCAATGCACTTATAGAAGATTTCACTTCAAGATGAAAACTTTTTCACAAATAATTATATTGTACCACAGAACAATGCAGTCGGAAGTAGCGTGCAAATACATAATAAAATATGAATGAAGTCAACTGGCACACAAATATAATAGTTCCCACAAACAAGATAAAAACTCAAACAGTTCCCGTTCTCTCGTCTGTTCTAGTTAACCGCATTAACGTTGTTTGAAGCCGTGAGACATTTTAATTTAATTGTTAGTTTCTTTGTATTAGGATACAATAGTTTTATTTCATAGTATATTGACGACAAGAGCAGAAATATTGCGAACTGATGGTAAGCAACACATTTGCCCAAAACATTGCAATGTCACGCAGTTATTGGAACATAAAGAGTCCAAATCACTGCCCAGCACGGCCCAGCGCTCCTCATCCAGAGAAATAGATAAGTTGATTTGTCTCAATGTTACAAAAACATTACCCTTTAAACCCTTTGAACACAGTGCTGTTGGCATAACACTAGTTGGAGATATAACAACTTGCAAGGGTGTGGTATTTCCCCTGGCCGACTCTGCGAAGAGATTTACTACATTACATTACTAGTTTATCTCAGCCGTTTCGCCTCATTTAGCGATTATTGTTTAAACATGTGAATTATTTTATTTGACGTGTTGAATAAAGCGTCTCTAAATCTATATAGCTCCATGTTTTAAGTCAATCAAAAAGCAATTACATCAATCTAACTCGAAACCAGCGTTCGAAAATCGAGTCTTGACAGCTGTCCGTATCATAGGGTCATCGAAGTCATCGAATCTGTGTCATCTGACCGGTCAGCGATATAGATCATCTGACGGACAGCCCTACAGCCGTTACGTCACCGGTAGAGTTGTGCTAATTGTCGCTTTCACCGACTAGTGTTGCGACACGCGTCATTTTTGCCGAGGACGAACGTTATCATCACTTCTGATGCAACTCGCCGCGTGAGAAACGCACTGAGACCGATCTGTGGTGCCCTTACAGACTACGATTTTCTCGGTAAGACTGCTTATTCAATATAGATTCACTTAGTCAACGTAATACGGTGAAATAACGAGGTAGGGAGTATATATTTATCATCACAGTCTTACTTTTTTTTCTGAAGAAATTTTGATATCGTCGAGTTACAACTTCAATTTCCTTTCTACTAAAGCTATGTAAAAGCTTGGGTGTTTGTCTTTCAATCATGTCTGAAGGACTACGCGATTTTTGTTATCGTATAGAGTGACGAGACGAGCAGGTCATGTGCCTGATGGTAAGCAACATGCCTGCCACATAACAGCACAATGACACGCAGCTATTGGACCATGAATAGTCCAAATCGTTACCTAGCACTGTACTGCGATCATGTCCCAGAGATCTAAGATATTATATCTCTAAGCCCTGTAATTTATGTGGAAACATTGCCCTTCAAACTGGAACACAGTAATGTTTGGACATTACTGCTTGGCGGCAGAATAACTGGCAAACGTGTGGTACTTCCCCAAGCGAAATTTGTTGAGGTTGAAAACGTACTATATTTTTTATAAAATGGGAAATGTGGCGGTTGATTTCAAACGATATCTTATTTCTTCCTAACTATACTCACGCACGTATCGTACGTTCGTTGAGACAATGACACAATTGAAAGTATCGTCAATCGTCACGTTTTAGTATAGACATTTTACATATAGTACGTAGTAGTACGTACGTTACGTAGATCTCACATGGAAACAGAACATCACATAATATGAACATAAGTATTAGTCTCAAATACATATAGGTATGGACTTCTTTTCATGTCATAAAATAAGTAGATAGGTACGCTAAATGAATTGCCCGTATCTAAACGAAAAAGTAATAAAAAGCGCAGTCTGAGAAGTGCGTCGTGACAATGACGAGAAGCCGTTGATAATAGCAATTCGGTTGCATCTTGCTTTCACAATTACAGTGTTTGACTTGTTAAATTTCGCCAGAACAGTAATTATTTTTAAGCAGACAAGAAACAATTACATTTCTTTACGTTACAAAATGTGACTGGGAACTGGGAAAATAGTAGTTTGAAATATATTATGTGATATTTGAATAGTATGAGTCGGAGAAGATGGAAGAGATGTAATGGAAAAAGTAAGCTTAATGACATAGACATACGAGTCATTAAAAACAATTATTATTAACACATTATTTCACTAGAAGTCATTTTATAAATGGATACATTTTGGCTACTTTTAAATATATTTTTGTACAGTATAAACTATACAATACAAGTAAGTAGTCAACTTATTTTACATTTCTTGTTGCTTTTGTGGTTCTTTTAGTGAAGTAAATCATAGTCAAAGTTTTATAATGTAAATTTTAAAAATACAAATTAAATTTAAAATATATAAATGAATAAATTCAAAATTAACACGTCAATAAATATTTTCTCCGTTATCCCGCGCGCTCATTGGTTAGCCTCCGCTGTGGTCATTGGTCAAATCAAATAGCGCGTGCGTTTTTGTTCATATTTTAAAAACGCCTACCCCTATTTCGATAAAATTTATATGGCACTCACACCTCAAAACGATGTCCTATCAAACAAGAAAAGAACCATTAAAACGCCGTAGTTGCTAGAAAATTCGATTACACAATATTGAACTCTTAAGTTTTAATCGCCAGCACATCTGAGCATTTATTCAAGTGAAAAGTAAAATTCGCGGTGAAGAAAAATATCGTAAAAATCGCCGTGTTCCAAATAGCATATTTCGTTGAGATAATTTGTCATTCACCAAACCGCAATTAGTCAGGGTTTTTTTTAATTTAAATGAACCTACAGATGGCAGTAGTAGGCCTCCATTGGCCTTTAATCTTTACCGACCAGGGATGAAGACCTCGACTACTTGTTAGAGAAAGCCCCTTGACGCAGCAGTGAGAACACAAAGTGGTAAATAAATAATAGCCCACTTTTGTACCACTTGCTATGAACCAACAAATAACGTACAGTTACCTTATTTTTATAAAAAAAATCTTCTTTCATTTTACACAAGGTTGCGGAAGTACGGGGCTTTCGGAAAACACATTTCAATTTCCCTCCGAGTACAAAGTTAAGTACTAGCTTTTAAGGTCAGCGTCTAATGTAAAAATAACATTAAAACTTAAGAGAAAACTCATCTCACGTTTACGTTTTTGCAGTTTTCGCGAAAAACATTGTTTTAAGAATGGAAGTTACGAAGTAAGGAAGATGGGTTAAATGAAGATATGGCACGGTGGAGCAGACAAAATAAATTTGGAAATGACGTGACCAAGTGTTCTTCTGAATGTTCAAGACTAAGTGTTCGCTTTTGGAACAAACAAACACGTAAAGAAATGTCAGCAAAAGAATCCCAGTGAATGCTCCCACTGCTGGGACTCGGGATCTCCTCTCGCAAGGAAACAGTCAAAGCCATAATACGTCACACTGGCAGTTAGTGTTGGTGGATAATACATGACCTCGGAAGATTAAATAAAGGTGTCAGTTTTTTCGCCATGTTTTCGTTCACTATGAGCTACGAGCAGTCCGGTGGAAAAAGGGCTTTGTAGAGGTTTTGGTTTGTTCATGCAGCTCAGCTACACACTCTTCGAAATATAATATATCCGACGATAGACAATGTTAAAGCCTGCATGGATACCTCATTGGTTTAATCGGCATAGTGGCCACTGCCGATCCGGAGCCGGCGCGGCGCGTTGAAATCCCACGCGGTCCAACGTCTTGTCGAAGTCATGTGCTTAATGCTGCTAACTTAAAACGGCGAAGGAAAACATCGCTACGTCCACCAACCCGCACTAGGCCAGCGTGGTGGATTATGGCCTTGGCTCTCTCCTTGCGAGAGAAGGCCCTGAGTTCCATCAGTGGGAACATTTAGTGGGCTGTTTATGCTAGATACAGGTAGTGCAATCCACGAAGACGCGCCCCACTATTCCTCCTATCCGTTTATAGTATATGTGTGCAAGCTTCCGTCAATGTTTGAGTGTTATCGGTACACACTAATTACCTATGAATGCACACGCACACTACAATGACTGGTGAATGGTTCGCGACTGACGCTCGGAGCAAACGCGATTGGTGGAGAAAAAAATTGGTGGGGCGCGTCTTCGTGGATTGCACTATCTATACCCCATATAGTGGTGGTATCAGCTTTCCTACTTTATTATCTATCTACCATATAGACATTGAAGAAATGCTACAGATTTGAACTGTTTAAAAATCTAGAGTAAGATAATATTCAAGCAAGGTCGATAAACAAATTTCGTTACGATAATACTATAAAATGAAAATTGATGAAACTCTTGTTTACATCTGACACGATATTAAAATTCGAGAGCGTGCGTAAGTGAACGGCAATTCTGAAATGCATGAACAAACAGCATCGTTTTCTTGTTTGTTTCTTTTGAATTAAGAAAATCTTATTTTTTTACCGAAACACATTTAAGTATTGTTTTATGGACATGGCTCATTTGGTCTTTTCCCAGAGCATCGTGTGTTTGATTCCTACTCAAAACAGATACTTGTGTGATGAATACAGATTTTGTTCTGTCTGGGTGGTTCAAAATAGTTATTTGATGTACAAGAGTGCAAAGTGGCTTTTTAACCGCGTGCTCAATTTTGATGACCGAGCAAGCGAAGGATTCTAAAGTTGAATCACGAGCGTAGCGAGGGATTCAAAAATTAGAATCCTGAGCGTAGCAAGGGAATCAAAAGGGCACAAGGTGAAAAATCTTTGCACTCGAGTGCAACACGTAATTTTTCATCCCTTACCTTAGCGAGGAAATTACTAAACGCTTTGCGCATTTTCAGTTTCAGTCAATTCTGTTGGCTTCAAATAAACTTCTTGGCCGCTAGAATCACTTATTATTATGGTATTTCGGTTATTCACTTGTATTCAATTTTACTGTTTTTAACCTAAGTTTTAAACTTAAAGTTTATTTAGCCATGGTTTTAACAATAACAATATGACGTGAAAAAATGGAGAGTTGACCGATTGAAGTGAGGAGTTTCATTTGTGTACATGAAAAAGTGTCCGCCCAAATGCATTAAATTATAGTAGCGCTAAATTTGCATTAGGGTACATTTTAAAGGAAATAAATAAACGTATTATTCAGAATTAATGAAAAAAAAAATTGGCAGTCATAGGCACTGCCGATAGAAGTGGTAACTTATAACTCAGAATTTGATTCCTTACTTTGCAAACTACGCGTGTGAAATCGGAGGGCGTGGCTATGAGCATGGCCATCTAGAAATGCTGACGCTGACTGATTTTTAAATGGCCAATGGGAAAGGCTGAGGCATTTCTAGAGCTTGTCCCGAATTTATCCGAAGACTTCTTATCATTCCCGAGCGTGACGCTAGAATTCAATTGACAGGCCACAAAAAATCTGTCTTTGGGAAAAGACATTTTGACGAAAAAAGAAGTTTTGACTTCAAAATATATTATACCTACATGTTTTCTCAAAATACTACATTATTTTGTACGGCACAAGTAGATGAAATTATCTATTAGTTACTATTTTAGTAGTCAATAATATGTAATTATTTAACTCGGCAACTCAGCATACTTCAATTCGATTACAATTTATTCATTAATAGCATTTTAAATTTTAAAATGTTCTGCCATTTGAAATAACATTCTTTACCTCTATCCTCCACACGTGAAAAGAAAATTGCGCGCAAAGCATTTAAAAAAAAGTACACCAAGGAGGTTCCGAGTATGAGTTTTTAACAAATTAAAAATAAATGTATGATGAATTCGGCACCAAGGAGGTAAAAATAATTAGGTTAAATTGTGTTTTGAATTCAAAATTTCAGTACACACGATATTCTAAATTCAAATTTACTTTAACCTCTAGAGGGTAAAAACGACTTTTGCGCCCTGATATCGAGGAGCAAAAGTACTCTTTCCGAGCTGGTGGGATGAAAATATATTTTTCCTAAAAGCGCTCGCAGTTCTACAAGCGTCGTTTCCATTTCTGTTATTTCCCCGTAACAAAAAGTAGTCTATGTGATATTTCAGATTAAAATCTAACTGTATTTCAAAATTCAACTCGATCCGTTTTGTAGTTTTATCGTGGAAAAGTAACAAGTATCCATCCATCCTTACAAACTTTCGCATTTATTCACAAAGTTTCCCATTCATAATGTATTAGTATGATTACAATTACATGTAGATATTATATCAAATTTTTGGCTCCCATGACACAAGGTTTGCTTAGTTTATGAAATAAATTTATGTGAAAAATGTGCGCTTTTTAGACCGATATCAGTTGGTCTCAGTAGGCTATAATCCCAAAAAAAAAACTAATTTATCCGTCAGTTAGATTGCTAAAAAGTAGTGTACACATGTCATATTTTTTTTTGTTTCACATACAAAAATGACGCTTAAACGGTTTGAGTCACGACCCCCTTCTCTAGAAATTTGATGATCTATATCTTTGTCGATTTTTAATCTATATCTATATACCTATATAAAAATCAATGCCACTTTTCGTTGTTAATCAACTCCTCCTAAACGGCTTGAATGGTTTTTTTGTACACGTTTAGGTAGGGCCCTGGATGGTTTAGATTCACAAATCAGCCCGGCAGATGGCGTTTTAGTTGGTATCTAGGTTATTATCCGAGCGAAGCCGGCACGGGCCGCTAGTAATTTATAAAACAAAAAATACGTGACCCATATTTTTCCATGATCTACCTGACGGACCAATAAAATCAGAATGGTTTATTTTTGAACCTGTCTGTATCCCTATTGGCCTCTACTGCGTACCGAGGAATGTCCACTAATAATTATTTTATAGGTACAAGGTACAAATATCATAATTTGTTGCACCATCTATTTGTGTCCCAAATTTCAATTAGATCTATCTAAATGTTCCAACGTGGCCAGCAACAAACATTTACATTAACAATTTCCAAAAAAAGGTTATTTTAAACACATTTAGTAATGACTTAATTCTCCTATCCCTCTACCTAAACGAGTTTAAAAGTCTACGGATAGCAACATTAAATTATTTGTACAAAGCCCGGATTAGCCACGGCACGGAATCTTTTTGTTGGCCATTATGAATTTAGGGATGAGCCGCCGAGTTTATGATCAAATTAATAAGGATGAAATTTACTTATGATTTTAATTTGAGGATTGAACACACGCAAGGGAAATAACTTTTTTAATAACGCCCTTTGTGGCTCTTTTCAGATTATTTTAACTTTGTCTACAGTGGATTTGCTCATTCTTTTTGAAGAGCGAGTGTTTTTGAGGAATTTATATATTTTTTTATTTACGCCCTTTTTCGTTTTTTTTTTTAGTTTAGGTACCCAACTTACAATTATTTACAATTATAAAATACAAGCAGCGGCCGGTGTTATTACTCGTGTAATTCCCATTGCCGTTGTTTACCCGGGATAAAACGAAGCCATATTTGTTCTTCCAGACTGTAATCTGATTAGTAGATTAGAATTTATCCTTGTCTTTGTAGGGAAATTGTAACAGTATGTTGCCTCATGTATATACTTTTACATCGCGAAAAAAAAAACACGAGAATGGGAACTACGCGGGTAAAACCGCGAAGCACTGCTTGTTTTTTTTATAAAATTGGTAGAGCCGTTTCAGAGGACTAAGAACTTTTTGTCTCGAAACTTTTAAAAAATAACATTTAGCAATAAATTTTGCCAGTAACATATTGAGTGATTGAAAAATATATCGTGGTGTGAACCTTCTCAGAACTTCGATTCTTACTTCGCGAAAGCCAATTTAAACTGGCAACTTCGACTCCAATCCCGATAAACTCCCTTCAATAACATCCTAAGCTAGCATTTTCTAAAGAAAAGAATAGTTTCAAACTACGTATTATGTAGAAAGAAATAGCGGGGTTTTTTAGTTCAACAATGCAACATTGCCAACAACAATATTTTCTCATTTTTTTCTGTATAAAAATACATATTGAGTGGGTAATTAGACGTAAACAGTTTCTATTAATTATTCATTAAATTTTATAAATAAATAGTATTCAGATGTAAAAATCATGTCAAAATATTTCCCGGTTACATCACAGGTACCTATTCAAATTTGTTTAATTTTTAACCCCCGTCGTAAAAACGATGCAGCGTTTAAAGTTTAACATGCATTTGTGTGTATGTCTGTCTGAAGCAAGCGTAGCTCTCAAACGGATGCACAAATGTTAATTTAGCTTTTTTTTTAAGTCTTAGTTTCGTTTCATGAAAATCGTGTCAAGATGGCCGCCGTAACAAAATGGCGGATAACATTTTTTCCACAACTCCCTCAATATGGTAATAATAATTTCAATTGAAAAGCCTTGACTAGTAGACACTATAACAATTTTCAAATCTGCGGTGATTTGAAGTGGTTCAACGTGTTTTTAATTTTTAGTTGTTACTGAAATTTGGGAAGCATACATCAATGTCATATCATTCGGATCTGTCATTTTCAAACCACGTCATCATTACAAATAGATAGGTTGACAGCACTCGCTCGATATGTTACCGCGTCCATTCCAACACACCCAAGTAACTGTCCAATAAATAATTTATACAGAAACGAACGGTGACCAATCGAATTTATTTTACGGTCGGATACATACATACGTGCGGTGTTTCGTAAGATCGCCATTTTTCGCGTCTTGTGTATCAATTTTAACAGTTAAATTGTGAAACATTAGATCAGCTGGAATGAGTTTACCATTTGATTCGCCATAGTCATTAATTCTAATATTCGAACTTAGCTTTACAGCCCTGTGGTGAAACTTTTGTTTTAATGTTCATTTCGGAACTAAAGTTTGAAATGCGTAATGTGTAGCTCTGTTTTTTTTTTTATTGTTTTTCTTTTCTTGGATATCTGTTTTTGGTTTGGTGTGAACAATAAAGAGTATCTATAATAATAGTATATTTATACAATATAGCATTAGGTATACCTAATGCTATTTACCATCCACAATTTTTACACTAAGCCTTAGAACTAAAGAAAAACGAAAATCCAACGGTATCCAGCGGTAAAGACAATATTTGTAATCGGCCCAGTAGTTCCTGAGATTAGTGGGTTCAAACAAAAAACCTATTCAGCTTTATCTACTAGTATAGATTAATGTGAAAGTTTGGATGTTTAGATGTTTGATGCTCTAGCACTTTTTTTAACTTTTATAGGTTTACACTTGACCGCCATCTTGCCTGATTTTGGTAGCTTTTAGGCTCGCATAAGCCTTGATTAATACTTAAGCAGCCCACTAAATGTTCCCGCGGTTGGGGTTCGCGGCCTTCTCTCGCAAGGAGAGAGTCAAGGCCATAATCCACCACTCTGTCCCAGTGCGGGTTGATGACAAGACCACGAAAGATTTCAGGTACATGTCGGTTTCCTCACTATGTTTTCATTGACCGTTTTATGTTATCGGCATTACGAACATGACTTTGAAAAGACAGTGCACCACTGTTGGCGAGAGTGTTGCGTGAGATTGTGGTAAACCCGGGGGCTCCGCATCGGCAGTCGCCGTTCTCCCGACTAGACGAGCCGTAACTTTAGACCAGCCGTGATAGACTATAGGCCCGTGAACAAATTTTACGTAGGAAATGAACCACCAGGAGACCTATGTAGGATGATAGAAGGGTATAAGGTGATAAGATTCAGCACTATGCCGTCACTTGTAAGCTGTCCAACTGAGTACAGTCGAAGAGGGGGGGTTGCAACCCTCGATCATTTCTCCTTGTCGCATGATTTTTGGATGACAGAGGCATTGCGAAATAATGGATAAGGAGAGGTATTGAAACTGTATGGAACCAATGCCGTCTATGTATAATCATATGCCCAAATTTAATCTGTAAATCGTCGGAAAAATCACAATTTTTCCGACAAACTGGTAATGAAAAACTTCAAATTTGTAATTTTTGTAGTTTCAATACCTCTTCTAATCTATTATTCTGCAACGTCATACAAAAATCATGCGACAAGGAGAAATGATCGAGGATTGGAACCCCCCCTCTTCAACTGCACTCAGTTGGACAGCTTGCAAGTAACGGCATAGTGCTGAATCTTATTACTTTATACCCTTCTATCATCCTACATAGGTCTCCTGGTGGTTCATTTACTACGTAAATTTTGTTCACGGGCCTGTAGTCTATCAGTAACTCAAGCCTTGAATAAATATGGAAGTAGGTACAGCGAGATAAGTATATATGTTATTACTTCACAAATAAGTTCTTTTATTTTAGTAAAAACTCATTTGGTTTTATTACATCCGCGATTCGTACTCATTTCAAAAGCTTTGAATGGACACCATTTTAAAGGTTGTAATTGCTTTGACATTTTGTTCGTTATAAAAAGGCAACGGCAAAAAATTGTTTTAATTAAATCAATTCAGCTCTTACTGGTGTGCACAATGAAGTCTTTCTGTCTGTTTATCTGTCTGTCAGATCAATACTTCAATGATTTCAACAATGTGGCAGATTTTACATGCGATCGAACCCAGTTTGTACCTCAAAGTATTATTCCACGTGAAGGTGAATTAATTTGTCATAATCACTGGCTTTAACGGCGAAGGAGAGCGTCGTGAGGAAATCGACATATTCCTAGACAGATCGTTTTTGAGGACGTCTGACATCCATCAAAACGCAGAGCACACAGAATTTACGGCTGCTCTAGTCGGGAGAAAGGCGGTCTGCCGATCCGACGTTTATGATAAACACGTCTAGGCTGTAGAATGCATTGCCTGAGAGGCTTTTTCCCGATGGTTACAATGTTGGTATCTTCAAATCAAGAACGAATCGGTTTCTTATAGGTAAGCACGCTCCATCGTAGACCGTATCGTTGCTTGAGAAGATTATCAAGTGTAAATCTATTAAAGTTCACAATTTCATTATCTCCGAAAACCAAAACGACTTAAATTTTTAAATTAAACTCAGACACTCGACTAAAATTCATAAATTCCGTGTCATCAAGATAAAGATAGGTAAATTTTAGTTGTTGGTTGATATTTCAAAGACTACTTCACCGATTTTTCTCTTATTTTCCTAGGTGAGGTGGTCGCATATTTTGTTGAAATTGTGATACCATCTCACTTCTGAATTATGATCTACCAAACAGAAAACATCAAAATTAATTCACAATAAGTTGGTGACATCGCGTAACATGCATACAAAAAAAAATTGGCAGTCATAGGAACTGCCGATAGAAGTTAAAAATTATAACTCAGAATTTGATAGCTTACCTTGGAAGCTACACGGGTGTAACCGGAGGGCGTGGCTTGGTCATCATGGCATGGCCATCTAGAAATGCGTCAGCGTTTCCCATTGGCTCACGCATTTCTAGATGGCCATGCCATGATGACCGGGCCACGTTCTTTCACCATTTCCCATTGACTGACGCATTTCTAGATAGCCATTTGCCATGCTCCCGAGTTTACCCGAAGATTTCTTAGCATACCCGAGCGTGAGGCCAGAATTCAATTCACACCCCACGAAAAATCTGTTTAGACGCGCCAAAAGAAGTTTTCACTTCAAAAAAACGTACAACCAAAAATTGTGAACGTTCTCCCTTTGTGCGTACGTTTTTTGAACAACGTCTAATAAATCGATGAACGCCGGCTGCATACACGAAAAAGTGTCCCGTTATGTCCCGTTACGCTCATTGTACGCTTGCGTCGCATCTATCAATGTTTTGTTATGACGTTGTCACGTTAAACCATCCTCCGTAAACCAACCAACTTTACAGACAACCAATATATTTATTTTTAAATAACCGACTTCCAATTTAAAAAAAACGAACGCATCCCTTTCAGTACAACTGTACAGTCGTTTTGCGTAAGTTAGTAGTCCTGATGTCATATATAATGTAATATGTATGAAGTAACAAGGTCAGCTTCGGTTACATAGCAAATAATTAGAATGTCTAGGCATGTCTGGTACTTTGTGGACCCTACGTCCATTGTATGCAAACTTAGGTTTCGTAATATTGATGATGGTGGGTAAAAATTTACTTAGCACAGAGGTTAGATTGCTCAAGAGGTGGCAAGTCGTTTTTCAAGTGAAAATTGATTTAGTCACGGTGAGTATTTTTTGATAGTTAGATAGATTTTGTTTTTATTTTTTATTAATTGACGTGTAAATTGTATATTTATGAATAAAGTACTTTGACTTAGATGCGTAGAGAAACGGGACTTTTTTAAAACTTTTATGGACTTAGGACCGCCTAACGTTAAGCGACGACGTGGTTTTTTTTAACCAATAAAAAAAAAAAAAAAACTTTTTTGCACTTGACCACAATCACGGTTGATATTAACGTCACACAAAAAAATCATTACTCAAAAATGAAACCAAATTTTGTGTCTGTAAACGACAATGTATATACTAATAAACATAATCTTCTATCTCTTAAGCATCAAAATAAACTAATCTTCAAGTATGTATATCATGTAAAAATAAAGGTTTAAAGTCCGTATGCCAATAATGCCGTTTTGGCCAAATTTGGCCGCTTGGGGCTGCTGGTTGAATACCCATAGCAAAATGGCGAGGCGCTAAGTTAGCAGAATCGATAGCATTCGTACCTAGTTCGCCCGTGCTATAAAGACAATAAGTATCAACGATTTCCGGTTTTTAGTACTTCTATACTAATGTTAAGTATAAAGCTGAAAAGTTTAATTGTTTGAACGCGCCTCTAGGAATTATAGTACCCAGAAATTATTTCACTGTTGGATTTGTACTAGATCCCTGAGTGCTGAGTGCTAAAGACTATATACGTAGGTAGTATGGTAACACGGGATAAGCCGGGTGGACCGCCAGTCTTTTCATAACTCCACTGTTATTCTATTAGAATGAAATCCGATCTCAAATATACCTAACGAAATGCTTTAATGGACAAACAAAAACGCCTCTACACAAAAGAAACATCTTCGATGATACCACAACACAGAGTCTCCATTATACCATTAACAATACCTGTCAATACCACAATTGCTTCGAATAAACCAACATTATAACTCCGGCCACGACCCAAGCTTCAAACTCATTCATGCAAACGACCTCCTTACATAATAGTCTTAGAAAAAAAACCAAATAGTTCAACTGACCGACTTAAAACGGTACTTACAAAATGGTAATGAACCATCGAAGCATTAGTAAGGGCGTTAGTACGAGCAATGAGAATGAGAACGGCGTGCTATGATGTATGATAATTTTCTGTTGTAACCTATTCGATGCTGTAATATTATGTTTGGTTTTAACGTTAGTTAGCTCACATTTTTGTGTACTTACATGCAACAGAAGGCATTTCTTGATATTTGGCTAGTTTCGTGGCTCTTTTTCACAGATCTTTATGAGATACATTTTCTGCTTGATAGAATTAACTACACGTAAATGTAATATTTATTTTATAAATTTATAGGTCTTGGATCGTTATCATAGAGAGAAGGGACCTGATCTCCGCTGAGGTCTTTATCTGGTCGAAAATATTTCCCTAGCCATACAGCTTGGGAATGCCAGTCTTACGGGCACTTACAAGAGAGAATTTGACGAGCGCGGATATTAAACTAATGACAACAAATATGTTTATACATCTATTATTTGACATTTTAAATTGTTTTGAATACCTTTAAACGAGCAATTTTCGTGTATATTTATACGAATACGTTTTAACTTCGATTACAGTCCAGAATCAACATGTAGGTACGTCGTAAGTAGGTTTGTTTTGTGTCTAGGCATTCGTATTAAGTTCCAACCAATATTAATAAAAGCGAAAGTTTGTATTTTAAGCTCAATGACGTAAGAACGGTGACGTCAGTTAGATTATAGTCTGGTATAGAACAAAGCTACTTCATCACGGCAAAATAGAGAAAAAATAACTGCGCGGTTAAAACCGAGGGCGGTTTAAGTAAATCCTACTGATATTATAAATGTCAATGTATGGATGTTTGGATGTTTGTTGCTCAATCACGTCCTAACGTATCAACGGATCGGGCTGAAATTTGGAACACAGATATATTATAGTCTGAAAGAACACATAGGCTACTTTTTATCCCGGAAAAACAACGGGAACAACGGGAACTTTGCGAGTAACACCGTGCGGCGCTGCTAGTAAATAATATATGCAAAGATGCTGACGGCATTTCACCCGAAAAAGTGTTTAAAGATACCCCTTTTAAACTTATCCTTGACCAAGTTCGTCGGGAAGACACTTCAGAGGAAGGAATTTCCGGAATATGTACCGCAGCAGAAATGATGAATTAGGGATTTTTATATTGTATAGTGTGATGAGACGAACAGGACATGTGCCTGATGGTAAGCAACATGCCTGTGACATAACAACACAGTGACACGCAGCTAGTGGAATATGTAGAGTACAAATCATTGCCTTGCATTGCTCTGCGCTCGAAATTGAATTTAAAGTTACGGCTGGTCTATTCGGGAGAACGGCGCCTGCCGATCCGGAGACCCCGGGTTCAGAACCACGCGCACCACTGTGTTTTTTAAGCTATGCGTGTAATGCTGGTAACTTAAAACTGTAAAGGAAAATATCGTGAGGAAACCGACATGTACCTAGAATCTTTCGAAGTCAAGTGCCATCCACCAAACCGCACTGGGCCAGCGTGGCGAATTATGGCCTTGACTCTCTCCTTGCGAGAGAAGGCCCCGAGTCCCACCAGTGGGAACATTTAGTAGGCTCTTTATGCTCTGCGCTTGTCACCCAGAGATATAAGATGTTTTATCTCTATGCCATGTTATTTCACTGGAAACATTGCCCTTCAAACCTGAACACATCAATATTTGCATATTACTGCTTGGCGGCAGAATAACTGACAAAAGCGTGGCACTTCGCGAGATGGACACTACAAAGAGTAAATTAAATACCTGTATTATCGCATAGGCTAGTTTTTGCCAAGTTGTATATACTGACTGTAAAGCCGCGACTAACATCGCTGAGTGCAGCTATGTAGTATCTAAGTTATCATCATCATCAGCCGCAAGACGTCCACTGCTGAACATAGGCCTCCCCCCTAGATTTCCACAACGAACGGTCCCAACCTGCAACCAGCGGTTTCCAGCGACCTTTGTTAGGTCATCTGTCCATCTAGTGGGAGGCTGTCCAACATTGCGTCTTCCGGTTCGTGGTCGCCACTCGAGAACCTTTCTTCCCCATCGGTTGTCAGTTCTGCGAGCGATGTGGCCTGCCCATTGCCACTTCAGCTTGCTTACTCTTTATCTTTATCTCTAAGTTATCATTTTCGCGCAATTACGTGTAGTTGTCCATTTAATAGCCTAGAATTACTGTAGGTTTTCTCCTAGAAAGCTAGTCCTACAATATATACGTATATCCACATAGATCATAGTCATATCAAAGAACACGTTTTTCTTTGATAGGTACCAAAGGCATCACATGTTATAGATATTAGTAATGAAAAATGAAAGATGTATTGTAAATATACACGTTTTATTTTTCTAACAAGTAAATAAAATTATAGCTAATTACCAGCAGCGCCCCGCGGTGTTACCCGCGAAGTTCCCGTTGTTCCCGTTATTTTTCCAGGATAAAAAGTAGCCTATGTGTTCTTCCAGACTATAATCTATCCGTGTTCCGAATTTCAGCCCGATCCGTTCATACGTTAGGACGTGATTGAGCAACAAACATCCAAATATCCAAACATCCATACATTGACATTTATTATATTAGTATGATAATTGCAAGAATTAATTGTTCCTCAAATGAAGTAATCATTGAATTACAAAATATCAAAAGTGCAGTTTTTGTAAATCTTTGCAATTGCGATTAATTAGCATAATTGCCCGGATGTTGCAATGCATCTCAAGATTTCTACGAAAGAGATATTTTTTTTAGAAATCTTGCAAAAACGAATGGACCAACACGTCACGGCTTCGCACTAATGTTATAAATGCGAAAGCGGTTTTTGCTCTTCTTAAATTGTTGTATCTTTACGATCATACATCCAAACTAGCGAAGCAATTTTTATAGTTAAACTAAAAAGTTTTGTTGTAGTGGTAGGACTCTTAGCAGAGTCCGCCAGGGGAAGTACCACACCTTTGTCAGTTATTCTACCGCCAAGCAGTAATGTGCAAACATTACTGTGTTCCGGTTTGAAGGGCAATGTTGCCAGAGAAATTACAGGGCTTAGAGATATAACAACTTAGATCTCTGGGTGACGAGCGCAGTGCGGTGCTAGGTAATGATTTGGGCTCTTCATGTTCCAATAGCTGCGTAACTGTGCTGTTATGTGGCAAGCATGTTGTTTATCTACAGGCACATGTCCTGTTCGTCTCGTCACTCTTTATTTAAAAAAAAACACTAGCGGCGTCCCGTGGTTTTACTCCACAGTTTCTGTTATTGTCTCGTGATATGTGCCATTATCTATAGACTAAAATTATCTAAATGTGTTCCACATTTAAACCACTTGCATTAAGCCGTCACGAATACAGCGGAAAATAACGGTCAATTAATTAATTCCGATTTAGCACATTTTTTTATCAACGAGGAATAATATGCTAATATTTCTGTTTGAAGGGCAATCTTTCCAGACAAATCACAAAGTCAGGAAGTAAACGGCTAGCTTTAAAAACATGAAATTCGAAGGGTACGTACTTTCATGTTCCTTAAATAGGTTATCCCGAAGAAAGGATTTTCCGAAAACCGACCCCCTGAGGGGTCAAACGGGCTTTTATCGTTCACTAAAGTTAACACGTGCGAGCCCCGAGCATACTGTAGTAAAATATATATATAACAAAATCAATATTCGTCCGAAGGAAGCAAGAAAAGGCACTTAGCCACACAAGGAGATTCGTTTTACAATGGAATCCCTCACGCACCCTACTTGACCTTTTGAGGTTCTTATGTAACCGTTCGAGGTGAAAATGACTCGATTCAGGGTCAGTTTTAAAACCCTTTTGTAACGTAACAGTTGAAGTGTTAAACCCTTTTGTTAAATAGTGTCGTTAAGTTAATATACGTGACAATGAAGTAATATTATAGGTATACTTAAAATATACCTTATATTTATTAAATACATTACGCGTCACGTAGTTTGTCCGAGATGGACTTCTAAACTATTTAACCGGTTTTTAATCACATTTGCGCACTGTGTGCAGTTTGATCCAACATGAAAGATAGATTAACATGTTATTTCGATTAGAAGTCTTTAAATGACACTATCCGAGCAAAGCCGGGACGGACCGCTAGTAACATATTATATTATGTTATCATACTAATATTATAAATGTCAATGTTTGTATATTTGGATGTTTGTTGCTCAACCACGTCCTAACGTATGAACGGATCAGGCTGAAATTTGGAACACAGATAGATTATAGTCTGGAAGAACACATAGGCTACTTTTTATCCCGGAAAACAACGGGCACTGGAACTACGCGGGTAACACCGCGGGGCGCTGCTAGTAAGTTTATATAAACTAAAATATTGGCTGTCTTAGGGATGGCCGGGCGAAGTGCAAACCTATAACTTAGAGTTTTAGTTTCAAACAGCAATAATGTTACAGAATACGTCATCTATATATCTATAGAAATACTGTTATTGCGGATATCTGTGATGTGAACTCACTATCAACCGTCCAAGAAGCGTCTAAAACACATCATGCAGCTCTGCTCCCCCTAGGCTCCGACGCTACGTCGCGTCGCGCGTCGCCACGTTAGCATATTAGTGACGG
This sequence comes from Ectropis crepuscularia, assembly GCA_963693475.1. Lineage (NCBI taxonomy): Eukaryota > Metazoa > Arthropoda > Insecta > Lepidoptera > Geometridae > Ectropis > Ectropis crepuscularia. Next base: position 28,640,087 of record OY856339.1, on the reverse strand, counting down.
AAACCCATAAATCATTGTCAATTTTTGATAATTTGTTGAAACAAAAAATACGTGTCCCATTTTCTTCCGTTATCTACCTGACGAACTAATTAAAATGCTATATTTTTGACGCTGTCGTCATCCTAATTATCCTATACCAAAAATGTTGAACGCGATTAAATACATTTTCACTTCAAATAAATCTATTGATATCTCCGATGTAGCAAATATTTTTTCTTAAATCAAGCATGACTTATACCTACAATATAATGGTCCAGGAAACCTCCTCATTTGCGAAGGTCGAAAGGCCACATGTGTATTATTAAGACGCGGTGTCAAAAAGGGCTCGTGTGAATGACTCTGCGGGTAGAATATGAATTTTTCAAGAGGTATTTCGTTGGGATTCCGATTGAGGGTCGGGATACTGGCCTCTGGGCAGGTAAGGCTTTGTGATGTTTTATTAGTATGCAGAGGTGTCGGGGTTTGGAGTAAACGAATTACCGGCCGTTTTTTTTTGAGGCGTGTTCAGTATTATTTTTGGGCAAAAATACTATTCTAATATAATTCCGTATTGCAAATATTAGAAAGGTTCAGCCAAAATGTTGCAATATTTATGGTTTAATTTAGTTTAGGAAATTTTCGAACGTTATTTTTAGACAAACTCAAAACACAGAATCAAGTCTAGTTTTGTAAGTTACAGCTGGTCTAGCCAAATTCCACGCGCACCACTGTCTTTTCGAAGTCATGTGCGTAATGCTAGCGGCATTACTTAGGTTACTTATAAACGGTGAAGTAAATATCGTGAAGAAACCGACATGGACAATCTTTAGAAGCTATGTTCCATTCACTAACCCATACTCGGCCAGCATGGTGGACCATGGTTATCTCTCATTTTGTCAGAAAGTCCCAGCAATGGGAACATTTAGTGGCTTGCTTTCGCTTATGCAAGTTTTGTAATACAGCAGTAATTTAAAAAATACATAGAAAAATAAAGTTTAGACAAAGAAATGAGAAACGATGTGTATGTTGAACGACACATGTAGCATGTAAAAAAATGTTTGTCTGTAAAGTCGGTTTACTGACGATAGAACGTGACAACGTCTTAAGAAAATACTGATGGAATGGTAGCATTTTTCAAAATAAAATTTTAATTTCATTTGTTTAATAGATTTGTATTTAAAAAGTAATCAGTAGAATTTAGTCATTTTCAATCAAAACAATGCAAAAAAGCTTTTAGATGCCGGGGATCGAACCCGGGGCATTTCACATGCAAAGCGAACGCTCTACCACTGAGCTACATCCCCGCTTGAACTACTGGTCGAAATAATTAATACAACTGTAACAAACATGCGGCGAGGTAACGACCGACGGTAACGCGGTAACGGAACATGACATCATGTTTTGTGGGCGTGCAGCCGGCTTCATCGAATTATAAGACGTTATCACGTCAAAAATAATTATATTATTATTGTTGGTTCCATTGCAGGGACTGGGTCATGGGTGCCTTCTGTGATAAGGAGACAGTCATTACTATTTATAATGTATTAATAGTAGATAGATTAACTCTTTATTGCACTTACATAACAAAGACCTTTGCCAAATATTCTACCGCCAAGCAGTAATGTGCAAACATTACTGTGTTCCGGTTTGAAGGGCAATGATTCCAGAGAAATTACAGGGCTTAGAGACATAATATCTTAGATCTCTGGGTGACGTGCGCAGTGCAGTTTTAGGTAATGATTTGGATTATCATGTTCCAATAGCTGCGTGTTACTGTGCTGTTATGTGGCAGGCATGTTGCTTACCATCAGGCACATGACCTGCTCGTCTCGTCACACTATGCTATAAAAAAAAATACAGAAAAAACTTATAATAAAGTAGCAATAGTAATGACTGACTGTATATTTGAATTTAAAAAAAAAATGTAGCGGATTATGATTACCTACTACCAAGCTCGCCAGTTCAATTGCCGCTTGGCCGATGATACATATCTTCGAAACAAGACTTCTTTGGAACGAGCCAGTATCCTCACGATATTATATATATTAAAGAATCACATTTAAGTGGTAATAACACATACTTTATATCTGCACTTGGGAAAATACTCATTGCAAATGGGATCCGAATCTACGACCAAAAGTTAGTACTATGTGATGTTTTTCCCACTTGACTAACATAATATTAATTTCTCATAGAACAATGATTTTATTAACTATGGTAAAACACGAGCCTAAAGTTCTCATAAATTCTAAAAATAGACAACTGAATTATCTTAACAAATTAAATATCTCGTCTTATCTTCACCGATAGCTCATTTACAAACTTAATTACAATATCTACAAATATTTCTAATCGCTATCCACGTTATAATTACGATTGCGAGTAATTCAGAAGATTGAAGATTTTGCTTAGCAATATTTTCTAATGCTCTGGATCGAAAAAGACTATCTTAACGTCGGGATTTTGCGAAATATTTACTACTTAACAATAGATAGATAGATAAACTCTTTATTGCTCTCAATAAGAACACAAAATAAAACAAAAATATACAAACTTAAAAAAACAAAGTAGCAATTGAGGACCTTATCGTTAGGAGTGATCTCTTCTAGGCAACCACAGGATGGAAAATGAGAATTGAATAATAGGAAGATACTTTTAATTATATAAATTTGAAAGTTAACTCCAATACTAATAAAATATAAATAACCTACAATACTTTCAAAACTATAATTACAAAGTATTTTTTGTATCCTGAAATCTTAGATCCATGTCAGTTTATTACATAGAAGCAATTAAGCAATCAAGAAATGATTCCTAATAATGATGCATTAACAATTAATCAATTTAAGTTTCACACCTTCAATTTTAATCAGTGAGTATGAGTTAGAGTTAGAAGTAGATAGGTATTATAATAGCTTATTATACTCGATATGAATAACAAATTAAACAACCAGGATTATAAACTAGTTCAGAATAAAATTACGACGAGGTAGTATGTTGGTAAAATGTTAAGTAGATCGAATAAGCATTCTTAAGGTAGACTTTTAAAGCCACAAAGCTTAGCATCTGTGTAAAAATATCCGCGAAAAGAGCGGAAAAATAATCGATTAAATAAAGTTTAAATCGATAAATATTTTTAAACATTTCTCACACAACTAGTCCCAAACTAAGTAAATTATGGGTGCCTAATCGTTTATATGCTACTTATATATTTGTAAAAACATGTTTATGATACATAAAAACATCCAGACACAAAACGAATACTTGAAAAATAATATGAAGCATAGAAGTAATAGTCTAGTATTAGATAAGACTAAGTACCGGTCAAGTAATAAGGAAACGGGCCATAAAGTCCGTCTTTCACATCTCGCGAACATCCACTTTCACCAATCGTATGACATAACCTCATGTCATAGCCGTATTAATCAAAGCTTGCTTCATTTCAACGAATTCCGTGCAAAAAGATAAAACCACTGACAAACAAGGTCTTCCAGCAACTTCTACAAAACCCTACCAAGGAAAACTTGGCACTAATTTTCAAACTACATGCTCCCAAAGTGTACAAAAAACATTAATATCTGCTAAAATCTGTTTTAGTTAGGTAAAGACTTACCGTTTTGAAATTGGAACGGTCCTTGATCCTGGCACTGACACTCGAAAAATAAAAGTTTGAAATTCGAAGGTGTGGAAACGCGCGGTGCGATGCGGCGCGAGTGCGGAATCGTCGCCTGCGCAGGTGAATGTGAACGACTATCGACTAGCCTCTCCACTCCTGTTTCGCTTGTATTACCCGCATCTAGACTGCACCTTGCAGAGTCGTTCGTTAAGGCGGTAAATGTCTTTCGAAATTAGCAGGTGTATAGTGTGCGTTGAACTTTGCGGCCTATTTGAATGGAATTGACATGCGCGGGCGCACCGACCGCGACGCGTCTGACATTTTAATTGGAGCTTTGTGTCGCTGTCGCGGAAAAATGCTGGTTGATCACTGGTTTTATGGACTTTGATCGATAACGTTGCTAGAAATGTATTTATGAATGGATTTATCAATGGATAAATAAATGTTGGTCGAGAATTTTTCACACAAAACGATCTAGCTTAAAATTAGGCAAATCTTATACTAAGAACCTGAATTGTACCTGATGGTGTACTTAACGCATTTAAAATAGTGGTTGTTTTAATAATAAAATTATATTCTCATTAGTGTAATCTGGTGAGTCAGTGCTAACTGACTAAATTAAGTAAATAGCAGCCAGATAGTCGATTAAATCATAATTATGACTCAATAGGCAAGACGACTAAAAAAAGTAATTAGTCTGTCAGTTAAGTTATAAAAAAATATTGTATACGTATTTTTCTTATGATTCACAATCAAAAAACGACACAGATATAGTGCTTAGAAATTTCGAGTCACCTATTTTCCTTTTCTCCTAATCCAAGATATATTAAAAAAAAGAGAGCCCAAATGACAAAAGTCACAGACCCTGGAGTCTGTGGAGTGGCCAAATTAAAAAAAAGTTCTACTCATGTGTTATCACCGCGTCTAGCAACGTGTCCAGCCCAACTCCACTTTACTCCTATCCAATTTCGTATTTTTCCATTACAATGTCATCTTCAGCAACATCTTCGATCATACCATGGTTTATCATCAAGCAAGTTGGTCATCTAACAGGGACCTACGCATGTCACAAAATATATACATTTAATTGATTTGATATTTAATAATTTAATTTTCTCCAAAAAAAAGGAAAACCGACTTCAATTTTTAAAATTAAGTGCAACAATTCAACAATAATTGCTTAATTTTTGTTGAATCTACCATCAAGTCATCCAGATATTGGCATTCCAAATTTTGGTTACATATTTGATGATATTTAAAAAACCGATTTCAATAAAATGTATATAGACCACATCTGAACACAGAAAATAACTATCAAAATCGATTCACAATTGGCAGAGCTATCGTAACATACATACCTACATTCAAAAAAACATAAAATTTAACCGAGTTGATATTCTCTTTTGAAGTCTGTGAAATAATAGGCTTTGTAGATTTATTTTTGTTACTGCTTAGATACAAAGCAACCCAAATATTCAATTAAATTGAGTCTTAGGTACTTATCAATGTTAGTTTTAAATAAACTTTTTGTTTACTTTCACTTCGGCGATTTTTACCCTTCCTATCCCGCAAATGTGTAGAATATCATTAGTCCTATTTACATAAGCTTGCCCTTAACTTTTTCGGAAACAATTGCCTCTCAGGAATGATGTGATGTGGGGTTCTTTCACATAACCTAAAAAAAAAAAAAACGAATCAACTAAATAATATAAGTTCATATGTTTCTTAATTTACAGGTAACTCACGTGTGATATAGTCGACTCAATCCGACCTAAAACCACCTTGCCATTTTGTCTATTGGATTGCTAATTAAAATCATAATAATTATCATGTCGGTGGTAATAATAATAACAAAGCCTTTTATTTTTATTTTATTTTATTTTAAAGCGAACCACAGTTATACAATGTGTTTTGTTGTTTCTTACAAAATATTTTGTAGTGGTAGGACTCTTAGCAGAGTCCGCCTGGGGAAGTACCACACCTTTGCCAAATATTCTACCGCCAAGCAGTAATGTGCAAACTTTACTGTGTTCCGGTTTGAAGGGCAATGATTCCAGAGAAATTACAGGGCTTAGAGACATAATATCTTAGATCTCTGGGTGACGAGCGCAGTGCAGTGCTAGGTAATGATTTGGACTATCATGTTTCAATAGCTGCGTGTTACTGTGCTGTTATGTGGCAGGCATGTTGCTTACCATCAGGCACATGACCTGCTCGTCTTGTCACTCTATGCTATAAAAAAAAAAATAAAAAAATACTTAAAACCATTTAAATTATTCATAAATTTGGCGCTTTTTTACTTTCTGTAAGTCCGTTTGCCAGTTGGCAAAGGCCTCCTCCAACCTACTCCATTCTGATCTCTCCCTGGCTACTCTACTCCATGTTTGGCCTGCAACCTGCTTGATGTCATCGTCCCATCTTTTTTGTTGTCTGCCTGTTGTTCTTTTTCCTTCTCTTGGGTACCAATGTGTAATGATTGTGCTCCATTTGTCCTTTCCTCTGACCATGTGTCCTGACCACTTCCATTTCAGCCTTTTTATTTTTAGGGTTACATCCTGTATGTTGGCCTTGTTCCTAATTTTGATATTTCTTATTCTGTCCTTTCTTTTTACTCCTATCATGCTTCTCTCCATTGCTCGTCGGCAAATAGCAATTCTATTGGTTGTGTTTTTTGTAATGTTGGTGGTGCGAATCTACAAGATTTTCCCCTTCTTAAAAGTACTCAACATGCCCAAAGAAGTTGTCATTTCTGAACTCATCTTGAAAACATTTCAAAATATGCATTACTCACTCATATGTTAAACGCAAATTACGCACAACTAACGGACCAGGACGTCTACTCTCTTTCTACGAAAACGAAATTTCGGAAAAAAACTCGCGACTTTCCAATCCAGTTCTACTTCGTTTCGTCCGATCGAACGTTGTTAGACGTTTAAATGTTCTAATCTTACTCTAATCAGAGTAGGCTTAGAACATTTAAACGGACAAAACGACGCATCGAAGTAGAATCGGAGTAGGAAAGTTGCGAGTTTATTTCGAAATTACGTTTTCGTAGAAAGAGAGTAGACGTCCAGATCCTAACACATGCCAATTCATATGCAATACATTCGTTTGCTAGTCGCGCCCCGTGGCTTTACTCGCGCAGTTTCCATTCCCATGATTTAAGTATAGGCTAGAACTAGAATCATATATGTCCAAACTATAATCCACAATAATATATAAAATTCGTTCAGACGTCCGACGTGATTGAGCAAAAAAACACCCTAACATCCAAACTTCCTTCGCTTTAATAATATTAGTAGGAAGTAAGATTAGTAGGATAAGTTATAGCTATAAAACATCAGCACCGTGTTATTTTGGTCTACCTAATTTATTCAAACGCTTATCGCTTGAATCAAAAAGATCGCAAATTGTGGGTTTAGGTGAACCACGAGCGCTGTGAACGACTTCAAAGGTCCACATTTGCACACACCTTGACTTTTATCCGCAACGAGTAAGCTCACCATAGCGGAATTGTTTGTTCACACGCTTCTGGATAAGGACTAAAGCATAGGACACACTCAGTCTAAAACTAAGCTAAGAGGTCTAACACAGGGTTAACTAAGAAGGTAGCAACTGGCTTTTAAAATTCTTGCGGTCACGAAACGAAAGATCGTAAAAAGAAAGACAGCGATACAAATAAATTAAATCGGAGTGTCTGTATGTTATACTCGTATCCAATGAACAGCTTTTTAAGTTCAAATGAAAGTAGATGCGGTACCTACCTAAATAAAAAAAATGCTTTTTATGTCTGCCTGTCTGTCTGTCTCTCTGTTTGTTGAGGCTGGACCGATTATGACGCGGCTTTCATTACTAGATAACTGATGTTCTAATGGATAACTAAGGTAACTATTAGGTACTTGAGGAAAACAAACAGGGTTCTGCAAAATAACCAAAAAACCCATAACGTTTGCTAGTCTATAAAAATCTAGTGTCGTGATGTAGTGTTCCCGATCCATGTTTACCTGTAAAGGTTACGGTTGCTAATCTGATTCCCATATAGGACAAGTTTGTATGATACATTCAGATATTTGTTCTATATTTGGGCATTTATATGTACCATAAGTAGATATGTATTATGTATTTACCTACATGAGTAAATCAGCCAACTCATTCTCATAGTAAGAATACCAACTTTGCTTAGTTTGAGGATAGATTGTGTTGTATGAGAAATATCCACCACTAATAATTATTCATTGATTGACTTCGTGGCTTAATTAGCAGAAAGTCTGCCAGTGAAGCCAGAGGTGGGGTTTCGATTTCCACCCAGGACAAATATTGATCTCAAGAATAATATTACGAAAAATAGGAATAGGTCCCAGTGTAGTCTACACTTAACTCTTATCGATGGCCTTGCCATAGAATGGAACAGAATCTGTGCATTTATCATTCTCAAATTCTGTAAATATTGTTTGTTGAGCTCATAGCGTCGATTTACAGATACAAGGTGATAACTACATGAGTAATTTTTGTAATTTTTTTACCGACTTCAAAAAAGGAAGACTTATGTTTTTTTGTATGTATGCTACGCGATAGTACCTAACGCCAATAAAATTGAGAATCGAATTTGCTGGTTGTATTTTTTTTTTGGTAGATCATCGTTCAGAAGGCCCATATCAATATTATTGAAATAGATGTTGCGGTGTGGTGCAATTGAAATGATATGAACAAAAACCTAAAATTTACTTTCATTTACCTAGATGACTTAGTGGCGAATTCTTATGAATTTTAGCCTCTGCCCCCCAACAACCCAAGGTCTCCACGGCAACCGGTACAAATTCGTACTGCGACACCAACATGCCATATTTTCGCTTCTTCTTATCAGCGGCATCCTCTGCCGCGGCTGATGGTGAGTGGATAGTGCGACCCAGGTGGCTGGCGGCGACAGTGTTGACGCAAGTGGCGTTCAAAATGAGGCACTTCCTGTTCTTCCAGGGCACCAGAGTCAACCCATTCGGTCTCTTGCCTTCCGATCTGCATAGGCCCAGTGGGCCAAGTACGCATGGAACGCCCGCCGATACTAAGGCTCTCCGAACTACGTCATTGAGTGCATGTGAGTGTCGCGAGAATCTTTCTGCACACCGTCGACAACTCAAAACGTGATGGCCATCGGCTTCTATCAAGGAGCCACAGGTGCATATGTGGGGTTCACACACCTTGCAGCCCAGGCGAAGAGAGACCGCCACGCGCAACGAGTTGTTTTCTAAATCCAGTGTCTGAATTAAATTTCAAATTGCAGTCGGTATTTTGTATTTCCGGATAAAATAAACGATTCTTCATTTATGTTTGTTAGACAACAAAGTATGGTAGGGTAAAGTTCCCAGTCGAAACTTCTCTAGCCTATAGCACGTGTTGAACATTTGGGAACATTTTGTGGGCTCAAGACAAGGCATTTCAGCCGAGAAACCTTCACAAGGCTTCTAGCCCCTCTCCCCAACCTCTACATGAACTGCTGTAGGGGGTGAGGAGCGCGTGTAGAAGTTCCCAGCCCCAGATTCGCCATCACACAACAAGATACCACCGAAGCAAGTAAAGTTGTTGTGTGATGCCTAGGGTGCACCACGTAGAGGCTCCCGAGCCATGTACCCCGTCAGGTGTCGCATCTCTTATAAGTGCCGTAAAATAAAACCATGCTCAAACGAGGAGTTACGCTTAATCCTATCGGCGAAAATTACGAGGAGTAATTAAAATAATTTATATAGCGAATTAGTATGTTCTGCATAACACTATCAATTTCAAAGCTTTAAAAGGACAATTCTTGTTAATATGTATAGGTATTACAAACTAACCTTTTTTATGTGGGGGAAATACTTTTACGTATCCTCACCATGCAGGGACATGGTGAGATATGTCGGGCTCGACACCATGGCGACGACAGACATGGTGCCCCTACCGACTAAAACCCCCACAGATTTCTCTTGCGTGGTCAGGGGTCAGGGCCGCGGGGTCACTATTCTCATTCCTACAACGACCCTGACCCACCTGCCACTGTCCTTGCGGACCCGCCTCGCGGGGGGCGTAGATTACAAACTAACCAATCCTAACCAACCGTAAGATTATAATCTCACGCGTTGGATTATGATGAAAATATTACCGTCACATATTACATAATAAGAATATGAATCTCGGCAATGGCTTCAGCGATTTTTCATAAAATGCATGCAATGCATGGGTTTTCGGAGGCGATGATAAATCGATCTAGCTAGGTAACATTTTTAGAATGAGCCATTTTATCAAAAGCTTGGTCATTCAATATTACCTAATAGTATTTATAAACGTGGAGAAAGTTTTTGCTACTATCAATGTCAAGAAGTTTAATAGAGGAATTTTGACACAGGAATTGAAGGAAATGGGGAAAGCAAGTTCCCTTAAAGCACTCTCTTTTTGCTCTTTTTTAGTTAGAGAGTTTTTTCGTCACCGAACGGATGTAACTGTCATCAAAGTTTTCGTTTTCGCAAACCAAATTTGCCTTATTTCCTTTGTCTGATTGCTTTTCTTCTGTCTAACTAATTGGTTTATTTTCTGCTGTTTAAAGTATAGAAATACTCAAATCAGAATTGAAATCATGTTGGATTAATCGGAAATAAAGTTTGAATGTTACAGCGCTAGCAATAATAATGAAGTAACTTTAAAATTTTGTTTTTGGCAAGTCCCTGGCTTGTCCATTGATGTCACAGCTTGCCCGTGAAATAGATTACGAGAATCATTGTTAACCCTGTTTAGTGATTGTCGAGACTATTGCGTACAAACAAACTCTCCAGCTTTTTACAAAACTTGATGTTATTAATTCGTACAAAAATGTTATGTTAAAAAAAATGGTTGTCTGTAAAGTCGGTTTACTGACGATAGAACGTGACAACGTCTTAAGAAATCAGTACGCTGATAGCGCGAGTAGTGATACCGCTCGACTCGGCGGGTGGCGCCCTCAGCGCTCAGCTTCGTCCGCATGGCACGGAAGACGAACTAACGGTAACGGTGGAACGTTACAGTTTTGCGGGCGTGCAGCCGGCTTCATCGAATTATAAGACGTTATCACGTCAAAAATGTGTTTGTAGCTCAATATAGTCGTAAGAACTGAACGAATCATAACCAGATTTAGTTTGTAACTCAACATAATAATCTGATATAACACATAGGCTATCAATGTATCCTGAAAAATGAGAGTTTTCTAAAGCTCCGTTGGAATTAATTTGGAGTTTCTAAATTGTACGTATGTTATCCTACTAATATTATAAATGTCAATGTATGGATGTTTGTTGCTCAAGCACGTCCTAACAAATGAACGGATCGGGCTGAAATTTGGAACACAGATAGATTATAGTCTGGAAGAACACACAGGCTACTTGAGAGATAGGATAGTTTTTTTTTTTTTTTTTTTCGATTAATAGTCCTTATATGACGATATCCGAGCGAAGCCGGAATGGAATTATATAATTATAGTATGTCACCGCACAGAGACACGTCAAACATCAAACTTAAATATATTTGGGTATTTTAACACCCATCGTTTTTTTTTTCGTGGATGGTTAAAAATAAAGTTAAAACAAAATTAGTGCGCGTTATTAGGAGACAAGATTGGATGTAAAGGGTCGCCACCAGCAGAGGGCGGCGGCGGAAAAAGCCGCAGCCAATCAAAGCAGCAGCCGAGGAACCAACACGACTTTCGTGGCGGCCTTTAACGCAGCAGCAAGGAGCGTACTTCGAACCTCATCCCCTTCATCATCATCAAACCCCTTGACGTCAAAGACCCTCAAAGCAGCTTCACAGCAACTAATTAGCCGAACCAGAGCCGACATGGGACTGGTGGAACCGCCCCGTTATGTCACGGCCTCGGAGCCGCGGAGTCATGCACGTAACGCCTTTATCGAATTCACAGCCACACTGAGAGCGACAAGACAAGTCAACCTCAAGACCTGCGAAAACATCATGCAGTTCTATAGGCTGGGAAGTGAAAGCCTATTAAAGGCGAAACTCGAGGAGGCCGAAGCAGCCATTTACAACAATGTTACTTCCCGGGTCATCAAGGGAACCATGACAGGACAGTATATGGCAGCCTACAGTGCAGAAAATGGCTTCGTGACACTGAACGAGAAAGAGACAGAGCGCGCGGGAATGCCTGTATATGCGACACCACCAAACGACCCTATTGTAGTTACCGCCCGATGCACCAAAATTATGTTGGACGACAAGATCCTAGAGATGGCCAAAATTATCGAAGGGAACTCAAGTGTCACAGCGGCTTGGGAAAATTGGGAGGTACCAAGAATACAATGGGTCAATGGTGTTCCGGGATGTGGGAAGACAACATGGGTTATTAGACACTTCGACGTGGACAAGGACGCTATCATCACCACAACAACTGAGGCAGCAAAAGATCTAAGAGAAAAGCTATCGCACCGCATTGGAAACCTGGTCAAAACCAGGGTGCGAACTATGGCTTCTGCTCTCGTAAATGGATTCGGAAAAGAGAGTTTCAGTCGCCTCATGGTGGATGAAGCCCTCATGAATCATTTCGGAGCCATTGTAATGGTCTCACGCCTGTCTGGTGCTGGCGAAATTGTCCTCATCGGAGATGTCAATCAACTGCCTTATATCGATAGGGAAAATCTCTTCGAAATGAGGTATCACCGCCCGAACCTGGTAACAAAGATCAGCCAGGAGTTGCTCTGCACACATCGAAACCCAATGGACGTCGCGTATGCGCTGAGGGAAATATACTCGGGTATGTATTCCTCGGCGCCTCGCATAAAGTCCCTAGAGCAGAGAAGGTATAAGGGAGCGCAAATACCCAACACCCAACCAAACACCCTCTTTTTAGTTCACACTCAAGAGGAGAAGGAGACCCTGACAAACCAGGGTTATGGTTCAGGCACCGGGTCACGCATCCTTACCATCCATGAAGCTCAGGGACTAACATACGAGTCGGTAATCGCAATAAAAACTAAGGCAAACACGAAGCTGCACGAGAGCGTGCCCCATGCGGTCGTCGCAATCTCACGGCACACGGGGACCTTCACATATTACGCTGACGACACCGACGACGCCATCGGTCGGTTCGTGCGGCGAGCGTTGTCTGCAACACCGAAGACCATCCGAGAGTTCAATTTGCAGATGGCCATCAAGGATAGAAATGCAGTCGTGGTGGAGGCGCTGAGCCGGGAGGAGGCGACTTAGAAAATAAAATAGTCCTAGAATTAGCAAGAAAATGTTCCCTACTCTCCCCTATTTCCTTTTCTTCTCCAATCCAAGACTCATGTAACAAAAAGAAAACGATTGACAAAGGTCACGGACCCCGGAGACTGTGGAGCTGTAAAATTTAAATAAAAAAAAAAAAAAAAAAAAAAAAAAAAGGGTCGCCACCATCGAATGTGACAAAGATTCATTCAAAAGTAGTCAAGAAGTCCTAGCCTTGGGCTGTGCTATTTTAATTCCACTTCCTATTTCGAGAGCGTTAATGATAATTTTAAGGCTGACCTTTGCAGGCTACATCTGCCCTGCCAAGGTAAACAGGACCGAGAAACCGCAGTTGTAGTAGGCATCTTTTGTTTTTTAATTTTTCAGGTTTACACTTGACCGCCATTTTGCCTGATGATACGCGACGATGCGGTTTACAACGGTATATGTCGAGAAGAAACCAAATGACTCTTGATTTTAAGACACCAAAATAAAGGTATGTAAACATCGGGAAAAACTCACTCAGGCGACGCATTCCACAGCCTTGATGTTATTAATGCTGCCTATACACACTGGGCCAGTGGAGGCCAACGCGAGTGTCGACAAAACGGCACGAGACAAAACGTAGCATCCACACACTGGGCCAGTGGAGGCCAACGCGAGCGCCGACAAAACGGCACGAGATAAAACGTAGCATCCACACGCTGGCCCAGTGCAGACAAAAACGAGGTAAGCCAATAAGAGAACAGGACGGTACTCGCCGAGCGCCTTTGTTTTGTGCACAAAAACCGACACCGGTCACGAGAGACGAGTCGAGACAAAACAGCCCTATACACACTGGCCACTTGCCGTCATTCGGCCAGCGAGGCGAGCGACGCGAGTCATCACAAAACGACCCTCCACACACTGGCGTTGGCCTGCACTGGCCCAGTGTGTATAGGCAGCTTAACACAAGAGTCATCTTCGTTAGAGTCTTTGGAGCGTCAACTATAAAACGTTGTCGCTTTTTCGAGCTACGGCGGTAGGTACAATAAGAAAAATGGCAAGGTGGTGATCATGTCGAACAGTTGCACACTCTCCGAAGTGTTCTAGAGTTTTAGTGATGACTTTTTATGCCTAAGCATCGGCAGCCCATTAAATATTCCCACTGCTGGGACTACGCCTCTTCTTTGACAAGAAGAAAGCCAAGGTCATAGTCCCACTATGCTGTACAAATTGGTGAATGACGTGACAAACTTCGTTAAGTATCTACCACATAAATGACGTTTTACATAGCATTTTCATTATGAAAAGAAGTATAAACTAAAACTTTAAATATTATGTTCTCAGCTAAAATTTATGATTTCCATCGTAGTTGCCAGAAAGGTTGTGATTTCACACACCATTAATCACGGGTGCACTCACTCCAGATGCTTTTCGACCTCCTTCACTCTATCTAGGTTACTCAGACTCCTGGAAGTCTGCTTAGTTCCCAACTTATTCTGAAGAATATTGCAACTGAACATTTACCTGCGCTGAACTGGCGCTGGTTGAAATAAAATTTATGGGACTGAGCTTCTTTATTGTCCAGAGAAGATTGATTGTTATGCTTTCGTTTGAAATTCTATGATGTGCTCGTAGTAAATACTTTTAAATTATGAGGCGAGATGACACTCAAATTTGTAACTATACTGTTAACTGGCACCGCCCCGTGGTTTTACTCGCGTAGTTTCCGTTATTTTCCCGATATAAACAACCGAATAAAACATATGTGTTCTTTAGTATGAAAACTAAAGTGGTTATTACACATTTTAAAACAAATACACGGGTAACTCACGTATAAAATAGTCAGAACAGTCCGACTCGAGTTTCGATCGCGTCCGGCGATCTTCTTCAAGGCGAGTGCGCGTGAATGTTCGCAGCTCGATTAGCAGTGCTATTCGTTTTAAAATATGTGTTCTTCCTGACTATTACCTATGTATGTTTTAAATTACAGCCGGTTCCGAGGGTTTATCGCCTAACTAAAACTTTTTTAGCAATGATATTGCTCTCTCTTTTCTTTTCGCTTGGAATGATAGAGACAGCAATAGCAACGCCAAAGCCGATTTAGTTAGGCGGTAGAAGGGCCGTTCAGACGCTACAACGTGATTGAGTAATAAACATCGCAACAATGATATGTATGAATTTTACTCGTACTAGCAGCGCCCTGCGGTGTTGACCGCGTAGTTCCCGTGCTGGTTATTTTGCTGGGATAAAAAGGAGTACCTACGGGTAGATTAAAGTCTGGAAGAAAGAACACATATGCTACTTTTTGTCACGCAAAAAATACAGAAACGTGAGTAAAATATTTGGGTTTGTTGTTAGTAAAAATCAAACTAAAATATCATAGTATAGTAGGAACAAAAATAATAGTTACTTTAAGACAGATACTTTATGACAGCAAAAACATACTGCCAAAAACCTTCTTTGTTAGAACACCACTGCTTGCCCTAAGATAACATTTGTGAGCCCTATTTCTAAATCAGGGTTTAACCTTTCGGAATGGGAAAAGTCACAGTCTTTGTCAACAAAACTAAATTAATATGAGAACTATATTATACTACATACCTAACTACTTACACTAAGCACATCTGAATTATGCCTATACCGACGAAGCCCTAAAGATAACCGTGATGATCAAGCCATCACTATCGATCGGAAACGTACAGAACTGATTCGATATTTCCTATATAAATAGGTACTTAGGTACTCTTCAAAGATTACTGCAACGATAGAGTTGGTGGTGTAATAACTGTCAAAAATGTGATACCTACTTCCCCAAGTGAATTCAGGAAAGAGTTCTAGACTTGAAAATTACTACGATTTCTTCTTTTACTTTCGTTGTCAGCGAAATAGATTTTAGTCTCGAATACTATAAAGGCTACTTTTTACTGCGGAAAAATACGTGTAATGAGAAATACGTGAGCCACGCGAGCAGGCTCTGTTAGAAGTACAAGATTCGACTGAAAAATTAGTAAGTACATTCAACAAGTATATTATGCATCAACATATTATGCTAAAAACCAATTTTGACGTAAAATTAATTTGAGAATAAGTAAACTAAGTAGTGTCTCTAATGCCCGTATTTTACCGATCAATGAGTATGCTCATGTGAGCAGATTTACGACGGAAATACGTCATTGTATTATTTTTAATTTTTCGTCCGCAAACGATGACGTCATCGAGAATTGACTTATATTTTCCTCAGTCACATAAGGACGTACCAAGGTATTGACAGAGAGGGGCAGTTACCCCCTCCCCTTTCTTTTGGCATCAAATACTCTAAAAATACCTCCTCCCAAAGAGTTTACATATACTACACATATACACATACTATAGAGTTAGAACAAACGCCTTACACCGAAAGCACAGGTCTGATCACCCTTGTCTTGTCGCTCTTGTGGAAGTGTCATACTTTTGTCGCGGCACATCTCTATGTCGACATAGCTAACATACACCTCATCTGCTTACGATTGGTACGAAGGAACCGTGCAGCAAAACCTGACCTATTTACTTATTCTTTGTCTAAGCCTCCTCCATTTTCTCCAATCTTTTCTCTCCTTTGCTTTCTCTATCCAGTTTGTGGCAGCTAGCTTTACTCTTATTATTTCATCTGCCCACCTTTGTTTTAGCCTGCCTCTGGTTCGTTGCTTAGTGCCACCTATCAAAATTGCTATTTTTTAATCCACACGTCATTTTACATGCAAGCTATGTTCTGACCAGATCATTACAAAGTCAAAGTTATTTATTGATAATGATAAATGTACAATTTACACGTCAATTAATAAAAAAATTAAACAAAAGAAAGGGCATACAAATTCTATACATTTTCAAAGTTTGAAATATCATTTCACTGTATTATAATAACAATTATTAATTATCGTACAGAAAACTATCAAGCATTATACGAGTATAACAAATATGTTTCAAATACAATTGTACTAATAAATGTCAATTTTTTCACATTTTTATAGGAACTTTACCATCACTCTCTAAAAATTCGCTGTAACTATAAAAAGTTTCATCGATAAGCCAGCACTTTAATTTGTTTTTGAAGGTGCCGAAACTTAGGGCCGATATAACTATTTTGGGAAGAGTGTAATAAACTTCCGGTCCCTTAATGTGAGTTAACTTCCGTGACCTCGTGAGAGAGTGTGGGATAACATCCAGCTTGTCCGCGCTGCGTATGTTACGAGAATGTCTTTCTCCTCGCGTATTGTATGATTCTAGATTATTTCTAGAGATTTCAGTACCGGCTCAATTCTATACTACGGCCGTTCAGAGAATGCGTTCCTGACACGTCGCGATTGAACTGTATAGGGATGAAATTGGGATTGAAATGGGGGTGAAAGTATGCTTGGAAACTTCCAATAGTTGAAGATAAAACCATGAAACGCTGTATATCTAGGCACTTGACACGAAGCAAATAAATGTTTGTTCTTGCCATTTTGTCATTTCGAACTGTACGGGGATGAAATTGGAGTTGAAATGCGGAACGAATGTCTCTTACACTTTTACACCTAAACAACTGAACCGATTTTGATAAAATTGTGTCTGGGTATAAAAAATAGGTAGGTACTGCCTGAGTTACTTACCTTAGTATTTATTTCACGCGGACGAAGTCGCGGGTACCAGCTAGATAGATTAGATAGACTGTTTCTGCTTTTCAAACTGACATCGGCGCTAAATCGGACTTTGGTTGTGTTTTGAATTACGTTCTTTTTACTTTTGGTGCATAATAATGCCTACACGTGGACAAACATTGAAAAGTGGAGCCCGTGAGTTAATCATCAAGCTGCAAGATTACTTTGAGCGGGAGCGGCAAAATTGTGGACCCCTGGTACCTGTGGAACAAGTACAAGAACGCGTCTCTCAGGCGCTTGGAGTTAGCGCAAACGAACGAAAACAAATGTTAATAAAGAAAAGTTCGGCTCTACTGGCACGGAAGATAAAATTATACGTACTCCGAAGAAGAAACGAAGAACTAAACCCGTGACAGATACTGACACCTTTGACGCCGATGCAATCAGAAATCATAATATAATTATGGTTACTATTCCAGGGTAGCGATTCTGAAACCATTCGGTTGGATCCGACACGGAATCTCATCTCTCGGTCTTTGTCTTATCTGTTTAGCATGACAAAGACCGAGAGATGAGATTCCGTGTCGGATGCAACCGAATGGTTTCAGAATCGCTACTCAGAAATGAATATCTCAACAGGAAGAAGCTTTTGGCATCGAAGGGGGCGCCTAAAGCCAGTAAACGAAAAAAGGACATTTTCGACGCCGCTCACTGAAGTTAAGAAACTAAAAACTATGACAAAAAAAATATTGACGTGTGGGTACAATCAAGAAAAAGCACAATAACCGAATAGAATTTTAAAAATAGATCAGGTTTTTTTATAATAAAAAAATGAAAATGACACCGAAAAAACCCGTTTTAATTCGAGTACTCGAAATTATCAGTGATGACCCCACATTATTTTTTGGTAATAAAATTTCTATTTGTACGTTCTAGTAAAGTAACCGAACACTTTTTTAAATTTATATTTAGTTATTGAGTAATTAAATAAAACTTGGTCAAAAATGGACGCCTGATTAAATATTGATTTTTCCTCCAAACTGTGTCATGCCATTCTCGACTTTATGTACATCACATTAAGAAACGCGGCGCGCGGGTGAAATCTGATTTTTTCCTGGCTTTAGGCGCACTCTTAAGAGAAGCTAGACTGTTTAGCGGGGGTAAAACTGCTTTAACCAAAATGTTAAGAGGTATTGGTTGTTCGTATAAAAAAACAGACAAAAGAAAAATTTTAATAGAACGATACGACATAATTTTAAAACGGATAATTTTTTTGAGAGAAGCATAAAAAAATTATAACTGGGATAATGTCGTGTTCATTGACGAGACATGGCTAAACGCCAATCACACGGTATCCCGTTCTTGGACGGATGATACACAAGCGTCGACGTCGAAAGTACCAATGGGTAAGGATACCGTCTGATAATATGCCACGCAGGTTCTGCAAAATAGGGCTTTGTGGAGAACGCGTTAGTGGAATTTCAATCAAAAACCACAAATGACTACCACGAGGAAATGAATGCCACTACATTTAAAGAGTGGTTCCAGAACGTGATTTTGCCCCGAGCCTTCTGTAATATTCATGGATAATGCCTCCTATCACTCGGTTTAAAATACAGAAACCACCTACCCAAGCTAATAAAAAAGAAGAAATGGTGGCTTGGTTACAAGCAATTTAATACGAAAATAATTTAAAAAATAATGCGGCGGTTCATTTTGGAGGAACGGTAACGAACTCAGTGTTATGTTGTGCCCATCACTAGTCGTGACTAATTGATAGGTTGCAGGAACGCATTCTCTGAATGGCCGAACTTTAACACCGCTTAGCAAGATTATTAACGGTTTTGTATGGTGGCCTGACAGACAAAAGTGAATGAAATGCGTATTTTTCGAATTTAACATAAAACCACGAGTTTAAGCCGTCAGTCAATAACAATATTTAATTTCTCGAAGAAGACGAGACTCCACCTCTAAAACAAAGACCTCGGGATCCATAACCCATGACATCGTATCACAGCGCTGTTAAAGTATCTAAGAATAAAATGAAGCGAGGAAGGATAATAAGAGACTTTTAATACTTAATTTGATAACACAACATTTTCTATAAAACATAGAAGGCAATGAATTTTTCAATGAAACATAGAAAAACACATTCCTATAAGTACCTAAATAATAATTATATTATTATATATTTCTATTAATTATTAATAATTATATTAAATAATAATTATGTTACATAATTATTTTCTAAAATCATACAAAACCGTTACAGAAAACCATTTGAAAATAAGACCAGACTGAAACTAGGTACGAGTACTTTACAGAAACACTGACCTTATTACATTCTATCACGTTATTATATATCTCACGGCTGGCCTGGGTCTTACGCAGAAGTAATTATTTAAATCAATGGCACCATTCGAATTCAAATCCATAATTAACTGTTAGTTAATTTTAAATTTTCATACGTCTTGTCAAGCTCAAACATTATTTTTGTAAAAAATAAACTTATTTTACTGACACAAGTCAGTTATTGTAGGCTATTATTTAGTTTAATTTGTTCAAAATTAAGTATGGTAATTTGGAGTAAACCTTACATTCGTATAAAGAATTAGTTTATTTCTGCCTGCCCCCCTTGAATAAAATCCTGGCTCCGTCCACTATGAGCACGTTTTGAATGTCACTTTTAAACTTTACTGTTATAATTGTCTATGATTATTTTGGTACGTCAAACATGTCTTCTGATGTCTTCTGTGTGTCATAACAAACACAGAAATATTTAATTTTAATTTGATATATATTCGATGGTAAAGAGCATGTAACGATAATGGAAAAACGTAACTCATTTTTAAATTCACACCTTCATTTTATTTCAGATACCTCTAGGTAATTATGTGATAGAAATGGAGCAAAAACATTTTGATGCCCTGTGTAATAAAACATATAGGTACCTAAATATCTTACAAAAAGTAATAAGCTATTAATTTAAAAAGATGAGATTAGATAAAAAATGATTCAATCGACATAAACTTGCTTATGAATGTAGTGAAGCTCAAAATTTCAGTGGAAAAACTAACGGTCACCGTGCAGAAAAATTGAAGCTGAAACTCTCCACGGCCTATATTTTGAGCATAATGTATAAGTCATCATATGTATAAGAGCATAAAGTCAATAACAGCTTACTTGTAAAGATAGTCACAACCACTATCTATTTGAAGATAACTTAACAACTTGATGAACGAGTTTTTAACCTGCAAGTATCCCTTTCTATAAAATGAATAAAAAACTAGCAGCGTCCCACACTTATTCACGAAATGAGAGCCATGCTGGTGGCTGGTGTGGAGCGTTCAAAATTTCTTACCCACTTAAAAGTCTAAAATAGGCTCATTGCTTATCATATACCAATCTAGATAAATATAGTTTGGATTATATGGAAGAGAAATCATGAACTACATTGGAATTGCTAGCGCCTTCGGTTATTGTAACATACTTTCATGTGTAAAAAGTGTTCATCAAAACATATAAAAAAATTAGGAATCTGATATACTTAATTGAAAATAAAATAACGATAAGACCATGATCATTTTTTTTATTTCTTGCTGTGTGATATATATATTCATACAGATATTATCTTTGGAATAAATTATAGTTAACAAATCTAGAACAAACCACGTTTTTTATTGATAGTATCAATTTCATGATTTGTTGCCTTTGTAATTTTTAGGGTCATTACGCACACTATTTCGAAAATACGAAGTAAATATAATAAGTTAGGCCACATGGTGCGTGGAATTTCTACCAGGGGCAGGAGAACAGTCACTAGCGATTCGAAGCTAGTGACCGTTCTCCCAGACTAGAAACCAGCCGGAACTTATTACCAATTTCACAATTTTTTTATGTTGAATCACAGATTACAGAAATAAAACATTGAATATTTGTGTAAAATTTCAATATAACTTGGCAAGTGTGTGACGGGTCGCAATATAGAGTTCCGTAGTTGCTTGTCATATTTTACTGTTATTAAGACTTGTTTGCATTATGATTAGTGCGAGTGTGAGTGATTAGTGCAGGTGTTTAGTGATTAGTAGCAAACACGCGTGGACACCGATTGATTAGTGCGAGTGTTTAGTAACTTGCATAGTGAAGTGATTAAAAGCGTGTTCTATTTCTCACTCGCACTCGCACTAGCAGTAATGAAAATGTTAACAGGCCTTTACGTAAACAATAATTCTACATTACTAATAATAATCTATGATTACATTAGTTTCTCTAAGCAAAAAATAAGTCCCAAGTTTTAGTAATCTGTCATTATCTATCATCAGTAAATTACAGGGCAAATAATATGATATTAATATCACACAGCACATGAGCACAGAGCACAGTGTTATTTGACATTTAGTCAAAATGTATATATTGTGTCAATATCAAAATATAGCGCTGAATGTATTTTTTTAAAATCAATTACTTTATTCTGTTTTTACCATCATGTTTCATGAACTCATTGATGCTACATTTGATTAAATCTTCTATACTAATATTATCAAGCTGAAGAGTTTGTTTGTTTTAGTAGTGGCCTACTCTTGGCAGAGTTGCCCTGGGGAAGTACCACACCTTTGCCTGTTATTCTACCGCCAAGCAGTAATGTGCAAACATTACTGCTTGGCTTGGCTTGTTCCGGTTTGAAGGGCAATGTTTCCAGAGAAATTACAGGGTTAGAGATATAATATCTTAGATCTCTGGGTGACGAGCGCAGTGCAGTGTTAGGTAATGAATTTGGACTCTTCGTGTTCTTCCTGTTCTGTGTATAGCTGCGTGTTACTGGGCTGTTATCAGGCACATGTCCTGCTCGTCTCGTCACTCTATACTATAAAATAAAAACTACTGGTCCGGGTTGAAAGATTCTTTCAACTTCACTCAGCCAACACATTTCACACATTGATATAAACCATCAGATGTGCCCTGAACACCTTGAAATTAGTAAGAAACTGCGTCTGTGTGTAGCGTAAGTGACTTACACACCACCAATCTACTTGTTCCTTAGAACTGTTAGCGGCAAAGTATCCTGTGGTTCTACTTATTTTGGTTGTTGACAACGAATAGTGATAGGTAAAAACGTCCGGCGTTCACTGCTTCCTGCAATCGAATAGAACGGAAAGAGTAAGCTCACACATCCCAACGATGACATAATTCCGTGCGCTTGTTTGGAAGGGCACATCAATGGTTTATATCGATGGCTTCATAGCCTTGGCGTTCTTAAAGAGGAACGAAACCCACTCGTTCGTATTCTTAAAACTTCCATCAAAAATCAGGCGACGCACGACACCCGCAGTAATGTACTGCAGTAAATCGAGGAAATAAGTTATAGAAAGTTTTTAATCATTGTTATATAGAGCACGAATTCTATTTATGTTGGTAGTTTTTTTTTTCAAGATGTTTACAATGGAACCCTAATTTGATTTACAATGCTGCCAGATGTAATCCAAAATTACCTCAACCTTTGTAATAATGTCGTACAAAGAGGTTGTTAGTTTTAATCTACTATACTCTCTGGCCAACGAAATTTACATTAACCTAGCAGCACGTAGTTTCCAAAGGATGCACACACATTTGTAGGGTTCGGTAAAACGTAAAAACGGAACCCTTATGGATTCGTCATGTCTGTCTGTCTGTTCGTCCGTATGTCACTGCTACTTTTTAACTACAAGAACTACATATTATACTGTTGAACTACATATTATACTGTTGAACTACATATTATATTGTTGAGTAAGTAGATATATTTTGTGAACCGCATTAAGATTTTATACAAAAATATTAAAAAAACAATAAATTCTGGGGGTGACCCATACTTAGAACTGAAACTCAATTTTTTTTTCATCAAATCCAAACGTGTAGGTCTAAAAACATAATTATGATGTACATTACTATGCAAATTTCCTCCAAAAATTGGTTTGCACTCAATCTAGTTAGTAAGTAGTTTTTTTAGAACTTCATAAATACACTATTATTTAAACATCGATCAAAGTTACAACGAACTACAAGAACTTATGTATTATGTTGCTTGCTGTTACGGAACCTTCATGGCCGAGTCCGACCCCCATTTGGGCGATTTAATCTTTTGTACTAAGGTCTATCATCATCAGCCTGGGTTCGTCCACTCCTGGACATAGGCATCTCTAATACCCCACTCAGTCCAATCCTCGGTATTATGATTTCAACCGCCACCAGCGGTCGTTTGTATATCGTTAATGCATCTGGCCTGAGGGCGTCATACACTGTGTTTACCAATTCGCGGTCTCCGATCTAGAACCCGTCTACTCCAATAGTTATTGGGCAGCGACAGATGTGACTGGCTGATTGCCACTTCAGTTTGCAAATACGGTGAGCTATGTCGATGACTTCAGTTCTCTTCATTACGGATGCAATTCTTCAGAAACCCCAAGCATAGCTCCATAGCTCGGACTTTGAGCTTTCGAACCTTTTTGACTGTCAGTGTCCACGTTTCAGCACTGTAGCTAATAACCGATATGACACACTGGTTGCACACTTTTGTTTTGAGGCTTTATGGGATGGGCGACGAGAAGACTTGACGAAGTTTGCCAAATGATGCCCAGTCTAACTGTAGTTTTTTCATAGGCTCACTCTTAAAGCTACATCTACCTAGTTCGAGCATCTGCCGTAGGAAAACGGATCTCAAATACAAAATACAAATACAAATACAAAAATCTTTATTGCTGCTTAAGTAAGATATTTACAAGCTTGCTGTAAGCTGCTTGTAAGATTACTGATGATCTTAGGTAAGATAAGATAATACAAAATATTTTAAAAGTTGCCCCATACAAACTGGCCTCTGCGAGAGGCATGCAATATTTGTTAGTCTTAATTTTTAAATAAAAAAAAATAATTAAATAATAGTCAGCTGATTAAAGTCTTCTTCTTCCTCATCTTCTATTAATTTCTGGTTTTTATTTATGTCATCTGATTCTTCATCTTCGATTCATTTCTGGCTTCTATTTGGTTGTGATATATATTTGTGTGAGATAAATGTTTGGTGAGCACAATTTCGCCAACGTCTTGTGTTTCATCAGGATATTGTCTTGTGTTTTTGAGTTTGATCAATATGTCCATCCAGGGTCTAAGGTCTTGCATTAGTAGATCTTGCAGTTCATCCATGTGAGGAATGTCAAAGAATGTATAAAGTGCAATAAATGTATATAATCAAAAAATCAAAAATTTCGTTAATTATAATATTCATGTAAATACTCAAAGAATGTCAAAATGTAATACAGTACAAACTAATTCATCATGATTCAATATATCATTATTTGGTCTTATGTCAGTTGAATGTCAAATTTCATAATGGAATAATAATATCTATTGAGATATTAATGAAAAAAGGTTTAAAGATTGTAAAAATTTCGTGTTAAACAATGTCTAAAATATTAGTATTCCAATTAATTTCCTTATCATTTAAAAATTCAGTTACAGTATAATAACATTTGTGTATAAGCATTTACTTTTGAACATTGTTATGTTAAGTTCTTTTATGGCATTTGGCAGCTTATTATATAAAAGAGGAGCCATACAAAAAATTCTGTCACTCATAATCTTTTTTTTTGCATTTGTCTATGAGCAGTCTACACTTATCACGCCGGTTACGTTTTACTTTGTCACTCAATAGAGGAAAATAATGAGGGTTATTCCTTACAAAACACATAACTTCAAATATGTACAGGCATGGCAGGGTTAATATTTGGTTGTCTATGAATACTTGTCGACAGCTATCTGTAACTTGCATCCCGAACATAGCATGAATGCATCGTTTTTGTGCTTTGAAAACTGAGGCTGTATCAGTTGAATTCCCCCAAAAAATGATCCCATATCTCAAGACTGATGCCACCAATCCATGGTAAGATGTAAGAAGAGCCTCTTTCTTTACCACTGGAGCAAGCCTATGCAGAGCATATGCCGAGCTACCCAGCTTCTTGCAGAGAATCTCAACATGTGCCTTCCAATTCAATTTCATGTCTATTGTTAGGCCCAAAAATTTTGTTGTAGTGACTTCTGCAATTTTTTTATTTTGATAATTTATGTTTATGTTACTCAAGTAATTTTTTATTTGAGTAAATTGCATGAAATTGGTTTGGTTTAAATAAATTTTTAAGTTATTAATGTTTAACCAATGGATAGATGAATTTAGTGCGGCATTGATATCTTCCTCATAATTAGCTTTATCTTGACATGCTATTGTTATTGTGCTGTCATCTGCAAATAGTGACATTGGATGCTCAATTACTTTAGGAAAATCATTTATGTAGTGTTATTATGTAGTGTGTATCTCTGAACAATTTCCAATGTGTTTCACTTCCTGCAATCACCCCCGGAGCAATAAACTCGTTGCACATTACTTTGGTTTTGTCCAAATTCAAATAAAATCAAATGAAATCAATTTTATTTCGACTAAAACAACAAAAACGCCAATTAGCTCGTGAAATCAGGAAAGATCTTTGACGGGTCTTTTTGATTCTTGAAAAAGCCTTATTTTACGGTGACCGTCCCCACTTCTCGTCCTGCAGCCCGTGACACTTTTAGAACGTCGTCGTTATTTTTTTTATGGACCTATGGCAGCTAGTTTCACATGGTCTCTACTGCCTAAAGAATTTTGGGCCAGCGCAGAAGGCGCGGGCCTCTACTAACCTAATATTACCGTACTTAATGAATAGTAGACTAACTATTATGTTTATGCAACATTCTAGTGTCACCTGACTGATCGGGGATAGCTGTTATCGTTTGACTGATGTTAGATCTAGAAATGGGTAGCGATTCTAAATCCATTCGGTTGCATTCGACACGGAATCTCATCTCTCGGTCTTTGTCTTATCTGGTTGGCATGATAGAGACATACTCGTTTTTGACAGACTCGATTGTCATTCCGACCCCGAACCTTTTGGAATCGCATTTAGAATCGCTACCCTGATGTCATCTAGCTTATTATTGTAAAGAGATTTAGACTGCAGGTAGGTTGACTGGAGCTAGTGTTTTGGAAAGTTTTGAATTAAGTACCTACTTTTCAAAACCTACTAGGTACCAACATTTGTTGTGGTCTTTGGATAACTTTGCATTAGTATTTCCTGTTCATTTTTCATTATTTTGGGATTCTCCCTGATGAACAGAAAATCACCTTAACATGGCAACATCGTCAATGTCATACGTCAATGACAAGATCATTTTTAAGGCGCTGAATAGAGCCAAATGGCACTTTTTAAACACATTTTTAGCAAAATGTATAGGGTTTGAGATGTTGAATAAAATATATGTTATTCTTGAACATATTTATAAGGGAACCATTGCTTTCAAAACACGATTTGGAAAAGATATCTTGACAAGAAAAAATCGTAAACTAACCTCTAAAATGAGTTTTAAACGTAAATATCTGTGTTATTAATGAACATACATTATTCAAATTTTAAAGATTAACGTATTATTTCTTAATAAAGGGCAAGGATGTTTTATATTTTAGATTAAGTTGTTTAATTCGCATTAATTAATTGTTTTTTAATACGCTAACTCGACCGAACCGGCCTGAGTCTTGCTTCTCGCTCACTACTATGAAGTCCGGCAGAAAGCGCTGATGCGCCGTGCAGGAAGGACGCTACGTCGCGTCGCTTCGCTGCGCGGCACTCGCTATTAAAAATAATAAAAATTCTCACAAATGGAATGCAGAAACGTCAAGAGAGGTCATATGATTTGAAAATTTGACGCGTTGGTTATTAGTAGGTTTAGCTCGATGGTTTAGCATGACCGTGGTGGACGTTTATGACCCTGTGTCCAAATGTTTGAACCGTGATTTTCTTTTTGCATATTTTTTTTCATATTGTTGTTGTATGTTTTCTTTGTAGTTTTCAAGCTTTTATTTTTTAGTTTCACCTGCCCTGAGGCACAGATGAGAATATAGTTATTATGGAACCCATGAATATCCGTGATGTAACCCGAGGCTTATCATGAAATCTTGCAAATTAAATCTACTTCCCGATTTACAGATTGCGTGAAAATTTGCATAATACTTGTGTAAATTGCAAGATAATAAATAAATTGCAATATGATAATTATGATGCTGATCTGATGATGGAGCTGGAAGGTTGCCATGCCATATCATTGATGTTTAATTCAGATTAATCAATTGTTTTTAAAAAGCTAACTCGACTGAACGGCCCTTCTACCAGCTAACTAAATCGGCAAAAAAATAAAAATGATAAATTCTCACAAACGAAATGCGGAAACGTCAAGAGAGGTCATAGGATTTGAAAATTTGACACATAGGATATAAGTCGGGTTGGCTCGATGGTTTAGCATGACCGCGGTACGCGTTTATGACCCTGTGTTCAAATCTCAGAACCGTGAACTTCTTTTTGCATGTTTTTTTTCATATTATTGTATGTTTTCTCTGTAGTTTTTCAAGCTTTTATTTTTTAGTTTTACCTGCCCTGAGGCATATATGAGAATATAGTTACTATGGAACAAGACATTTAAACAGACTAAATTTCAAGACAATTATATGATAACTAATTAATTATGGTGCTGATCTGATGATGGAGCTGGAAGGTTGTTATGCCATGCAAAATGTTTAATTCACACCAATTAATTGTTTTTTAAAAACCTAGATGGTAACCAAGGTCTGATGATGGAGCTGGAAGGTGGTCATAGGAACTAAACAATTAAACGACATAGCCCCAGCGAGTTTGGGTTCTTTTGATTTGTTTTGAGGAGTACTTTGAAGGTGGATGGTAGCCAGGGTCTGATGATGGAGCCGGAAGGTGGTCATAGAAACTCAGTAACTAAACGACATAGCATAACCGAGCTTGGACTCGTTTTCTTTGTCTTAACGAGTACTTTGGTGCTAGATTATTACCAGGGTCTGATGATGGAGCCGGAAGGGGGTCATAGGAACTCAACAATTAAATGACATAACTCCATCGAGTTTGGGCTCATTTGATTTGTCTTGATGAGTACTTTGGTGTTAAATGGTAACAAGGGTCTGATGAAGGTGCTGGAAGATGGTTAAGGGATGCCAGTAATTAAACGAGTACATTGGTGTTAAAGTCCAAGTCGCTGTTAAAGTCTACGTTATGGCTCATCTATTCGGGAGAACGGTGACTGCCGATTCGGAGCCCCACGCGCACCACTCGATGTTAGCATGTAATGCCGCTAACTTAAAAACGATGAAGGAAAACATCGTGAGGAAACCGAAATGTACCTAGTAAGTACATGTAGGTACCTAGTGTTTTCACCTCATGTGACATTTACCAACCCACACTTGGCCAGCGTGGTGGATTATAACCTAGTCCCAGCCTAGATCTCTCCTTGCGAATGAATGCCTCGAGTCCCAGCAATGAGAACATATAGTGGGTTGTTTACGCAGATTGTAACCGGGTCTGATGATTAAGCTGAAAGATGGCCCTACGTAGTTTAATTTCACAAGAGACGTTATTTCTTTAATACTACAATTTTAGATTTGGCGATGAATTGAAAATAAATCGCTGCTTTGAGACTAAAAAGCCACAACTCAAAATTCAGTTATTTTACTTTTCTACTTCTGACGATTTTCTATCATTCTCTATGTATTTTAATGGGATATTACTTGATTATTTCTACGTTGTATTAAAATTAATAATCATAAGAATAAAATTAATATAAATATGTGGAAGTAGGGTTCCTATAAAATAGACCTGATTTTTGCCGTTTTCATAGATATTGATATTTTCATGATTAGTGCTGAGGAGTACATACCTGAGTATTGGTACGGAATCCTTCATTCGTTCATTCGACTTGCACTTGGCTTATTTTAAACATGGCTTGGCTTCTGATTATATGGATTAGTGGCACCATTTCCTTTTTTTCATATATTTAATATTACCACTCCACAGACTCCGGGGTCCGTAGCTTTCATCATTTGAAATCTTATTTATTTTCACATATATCTTGTATAATCTGAAGAGGAAAATATAGGGGAGCTGGGAAGATTTTGAACCTAATACTAGTGCTCGTCTGTTGTGCCGATCACTATTGGTTGGGATTCCGCAAGTAATCGGCTCTACATCGATTTTTTGTCTTATTACCATTTGCCTAAGCCGCCTCCTCCCAGCCCAGAGCCTCCACTACGGCTGCATTTCTGTCCCTGATGGCCATCTGTAGGTTGAACTCTCGGATGGTCTTCGGTAATGCAGCCAACGCTCGCCGCACGAACCGACCAATGGTGTCATCGGTGTCGTTAGCGTAGTACGTGAAGGTCCCCATGTGCCGTGAGATTGCAACAACCACATGGGGCACGCTCTCGTGCAGCTTCATGTTTGCCTTGGTTTTTATTGCGATTACCGATTCATATGTCAGTCCCTGAGCTTCATGAATGGTAAGGATACGTGACCCTGTGCCTGACCCATAACCCTGGTTTGTCAGGGCCTCCTTCTCCTCTTGAGTGTGAACTAAAAAGAGGGTGTTGGGCATTTGCGCTCCTTTGTACCTTTTCTGTTCTAGGGACTTTATACGGGGTGCTGAGGAGTACATACCTGAGTATATTTCCCTCAACGCATATGCTATATCCATCGGATTGCGATGTGTGCAACTCCTGGCTGATTTTTGTTACCAGGTTCGGGCGGTGATACCTCATTTCGAAGAGATTTTCCCTGGCGGAGTTAAGACCAATCAAAGTTATATATTATTTTGGATTTTTGTACGGGCTTAGTGACATCGTGTTTTTTTTAGCGGCTAAAGATTTATTATCGCTTTTTCGAAATATTACTTTACTTCTAGGGTAATTGTGCTATCAGGTTTGCTGTAAGCTGTAAGTCATATCGAAGCTGAGTTATGGCTTTTCAAAGTTTTTTTTTTTGGTATTTTTGTATGGATTAGTGGCGTCATTTCCTTTAGCAGCCAAAGATCTGCTGTCACTTATTTGAAAGGGTATTACTCAAGGGTATTTGTGTAATCAGATTTGCTTTAAGTTATATCGGAGCTGAGTTATTGCCTTTCAAAGTTTTTTTTTGGTATTTACAAAAAATTATCATTAAAATGACAATAGATCTTTGATATATAATGAATGACCGCTATAGATTATGGCGCCACTAGTCCATGTAAAAAACCCCAAAAGAAAACCTTGAAAAGCTCCGACATAACTTACAGCAAATATGATTGCAGAAATACCCGTCAGTAAAGTATGTTTAAAAAAAGTAACAACAGATCTTTGGCCGGTAAAGGAAATGGCGCCACTAATTCATATAAAAATACCCAAAAAAAAACTTTGAAAAGCCATAACTCAGCTCCGATATGACTTACAGCTTACAGCAAACCTAATTGCACAATTACCCTAGAAGTAAAGTAATATTCCAAAAAAGCGATAACAAATCTTTAGCCGCTAAAAAAACACCATGTCACTAAGCCCGTACAAAAATCCAAAAAATAAATAACTTTGGTTGGTCATAACTCCGCTCCGATATTACTTGGAGCAAATATTCATTGATACAAGAAAGTGATAACAGATTTTTGGCCGCTAAAAAATACGACGCCACTAGTCCATACAAAAGTACCCAAACGCCTTTGTTGTTGTCCAATTTCACTGATTATATTTTAATTTGAAAAAAAAATATGAAAGGGCATTGTTCAAAATAGGCTATCCGTGGGCAAAATGTTCTTGATAATTAGATTTTGTAAAAAACATATGTATAATTAGGGCATTATTTTAGTACCCAGATAAATAAACTAAAAGTTCATTATACTAGTACATTATGATATAAGTGCGCTAAGTTGATAATTACAGCCGAAGCAATATTGCTAGCTCGAGTCGTAGGCGAGAACTACATATAATTAGCAGAGGCTGTAATTATCAAAGCGCACGTATGTCATACGACGTTTTAAAACATATTTGCAACGAAATAAATCAAAATTCAGATGACATTTTCAATTAAAAAAATTGGCAGTCATAGGAACTGCCGATAGAAGGGAAAACTTATTACTCGGAATTTGATCCATCATGGCATGGCCATCTAGAAATGCGTCAGCATTTCCCGTTGGCTCACGCATTTCTAGATGGCTATGCCATGACATTCAGGCTACGCCCTTTCGGCATTTCCCATTGGCTGACGTATTTCACAGATTAACAATGCACGCGCATCAGCGCTTTTTTTTAAAGCAAGGACACAAATCCAGACAGTATGACATTACGACATTAGTAATAAAGTAAATGAATGTTTTTGTGTTTTTAAGTTTTGGTCAAAATTAATTAAATTAACAAATTAAATAATTTTCATTGTATTTTATCTTTCATAGTTAATTTTATTCATAAAATATTTACAACTTTTCTGACATAAAAACTCTTTACTAAGATTTAAAAAGGTAGGTACCGTTCGTTTTAGACGGAGCATTTTGAAACCGTGCGTTTTACGTTACATTACCGCACAAGTACGTAATAAGCCACATTACGATACAGAAATGTATATTATAATATTAATACACTATTATTAAAACTTCGATCAAAGTTACAACGAACTACAATAACTATGTATACTATGTCAATTATATTACTTGCTGCAACGGAACCCTTCATGGGTGAGTCCAACTTGCACTTGGCCACTTTATTTGTGTAATGGTTTTTCATCGCACCCGCTTTCACTTCACAACGCCACGAAAAACAAAATCATCTACTTGGGCAGTAAAGTTGTCCCACTGCCGGCGAGAAAACGAGTAACTATCGACTATTTTCTCGCTCAAGAAACGTACAATAGATATTATACATTCCGTGTACCTAAATAAAAGAGATGCATATACTCAGATACAGACAGTAGTTGATCGCTGACTGTTCATACTCCCGGTGAGTACTCGCTTCACTAGTTTGTCGCTGAGCGA
Organism: Ectropis crepuscularia; assembly: GCA_963693475.1. Classification (NCBI taxonomy): domain Eukaryota; kingdom Metazoa; phylum Arthropoda; class Insecta; order Lepidoptera; family Geometridae; genus Ectropis; species Ectropis crepuscularia. Next base: position 28,607,783 of record OY856339.1, on the reverse strand, counting down.
CAAGAGCTATGAAAGATAATACTCGCTCAGCGATACTCGCTAAGCGATTAGAACAATCCAAGAGAGCAACCAGCGGTTCATTTCTCTACAGTGCGGATCTGAAAGTACAGGTTTTTTTACGCCGCGAGCGAGTGATGCGAGTAATCGCTCGTCTCACTCGCACACATTGATACTCATCTAACCACTAACTTGTGAATAATTTAGTTATTATTTTAAACATAATAGAATAGCATCGATTTTATCTAGACGGTCACTATCGATCTTTAGATCGATATTAAAAAAATTACAAAATGTTGTAGTTTTGTTTAAAAGTAACACCACGTCAACGTTCGCATTACGAGTAAATAGTCTTTTTGCTACTACCAAAAGATAATATTCTGATATCAAGTGCTAGAAGCCATCATGTTTAATTTATGACATCAGTGACAGTCAACGTCCACGTTTAGCCCCAAGTCCCTTATAAATGAACAATGTCCTTTCTCAGTAAAGTGACTTTTAGATGACATTTGGTTACATTGTATGCAATCATTTCATCTATGATTTGTTATGACGGTGTCATATTTAACTATTATCTGTAAACCGACTTAACCGATTCGTTGCGGAAAACACGGCATCCGTGTCATTCAAGCTTTTATTTTAAGGCGTATGACACGGGAAGCGTGTCATTTTTTATAACCATCGTAACTCGCACAAAATCAACTTTAAAATGTTGCTAAACAGTGTATTTATTATTTTTTATGTAGATTATGGTTGTAGCCTTCGTTTCTGGATATTGATTAATTTGGATAGTTTCAAGGATTAGCTATCTTTTTCAACTGCATTAATATTTATATAATCTAATATGCAAAATTGACATTATGGCACTATATATTATGCTATATTCATTATGACAAAGTAAATTACGGAAAAAAATATGCGTTTTCAAACAAAGTTAATATTAAAATAAAAAATATTAACTTAGGCATTTGTGACTCATATCCAGTTTGTATTATTTTTTGTACTTGTAGAAACTGTTTTTTGTCGTGTTTCGTTTTGCTGACCGGTATATGATACGAACTTTTCTTTTTTTCTGCGATATAGTGAGCTGCAGCTTTATTCTCTCAATCTCAAGAATTATCTGTTTATTTCTGAGTGGTTGTTTCATTTTTGTATTTTTTATATTTTATTGCATAGGTACTCAACACTAGTAAGTATAGGTGAAATTTATATTTTCAAATCATTTGTCCGCTATAGAATATGGCGCCACTAGTCCATATAAAAACCCAAAAAAAAACTTTATCCATTTCTACATTGTTATTTGACATTTTAAAACCAACTTTTTGCATGATATAAATTCCAAAACTTTTTCCATTGCAATTTATAAATGTTTCATGTTATAAACGTTCCGCATGGTTTAAATAAAAAAAAAAATCTTATGAATTTAAAATATTTTTGTAAAATTTTGTTTGTGGACCTTTCGTTACAAAGCAGCGAAATGGGGTTGTTTCAAAAACTTGTTTTTCGTGTTGTAATGAGCAATAGTTGTGGATTATTAACTTGCGAGCTCGTCTATTGATGATGATAACTATTATGTTTGTATTAATACACGTATTTAATATAATTGACGACGTGCATAGCGCGTGAAAACACTAGTTCTCGTCCGATCACCGAAGTTAAGCAACACCTGGCGTGGTCAGTACTTGGATGGGTGACCGCCTGGGAACACCACGTAATATTGGCTTTTTGCTGTAGCTACTTTAATGCAATTAATGTTTATGTCGAATAAATCTATTTGACTTCAAATAGATGAGTGAGTAGCGCTTACAATAATTAAATGAACTTTTTTTCGCTTTCGAGTACCTATTTGTGATTTTGAAATTGGTTTAATTTTCTGTATAAAAAGAGTTTATTGTAATTGTAGACCGTACATTATTATTTATAGGCTTTACTAATAGAATTTCGATAATGTTCTTCACAATCTGCAAAAGTGCAAAAAGATATCGAAGGAAACAAAAAGTTATGTTAAATTAATTACAAAAATATTTTAAAAGCGCCATCTATGAGCTTGGAGCGGTAACTTTTTGTTTCCACGTTTTGTTCAATACTAATAATGTCGCCGGCTGGACGCGGTTTCGTTTGGTGGCGCTGTCTTATCGAAGTAGTAGAGAGGCGTGGCTTAGTTTCGAATTCGTGAATTTCAGTTAGCTGTTGTCAGCACCTTAATTTGATGTTTTTCACCTTTTTTTTGTTTTGCCATTAAAATATGAAAATAATTTTCTGACCAAATACAGCATATAACGTACATATTAATTTATAACTTTGCATCTGTACTTTCTTGTGACGTAGGTAAAATAACTCAGCATTAATAGGCTTTATATTGCCGAGTGACTGGTGAAATGAAAATACTAACTAGGCACTAAAACTATGTATTTTATTTCACAGTTTCATTTTGTTTTGACTACATTAGGAACTGAAATAGCTAATCTCGCCCCGTAATGTATTCAACATCAACATCAACAGCCCACTAAACGTTCCCACTGCTGGGACTCGGGGCTTTCTCTCGCAAGGAGAGAGTTATGTATTAAAAATGTGTTAATAAACACAAAATATACGATTGTATTTTCTTATCATATTTTTGAATGCTGAACGAATTGAAAGTGTATGGTGCATCAGTATTTCCTTGAGCATGTTTATGTTTTGCCAACAGTATTGTCCGTTTTCATGTGGCGTTACTGTCTTATACTTGCCAGCATTTATTTGTAAAGACGTAGTTCAAGAGTTTCTTCAATTGACTTGAGGAATTAATCTCTGTATGACGCCATTGGGGGGCGGATTCCATGATTTTATTAGACATGATCAATAATGACGTCAGTCATGACGTTTTTTAATGTCATAAATGTAGGCTCACAGCTTTTTGGAACCTTCTCCAAAACTATGAAGCAGACTCAATAAGAAATTCAACCAATAAGAAGTCTTGTTATGTTGTATCTGTGACAACCTTTGATTAAACACTGGTCTGGATGAAGCACAGGTCAGGTTTCAAATACTTGTTTGCGTGATCACGGACACAAATTTAAGTCAAGTATCAATAAAAAGTATCAGTAATTGCTATTGTTCTTATGCCAGTGGTATCGTGTATCGTGATTCTGACAAGCCGAGATTTTCAGCCAACTATTATTGGCTGACATAGTTTTTGGTGTTTCTACAGTCGAGCGGTCTATCTAGACAAGTTTATAGTCAGTGGTCACAACTAACAAAATGCAATATTTGTTTATTTTCTTTCGATAATTTTACTTTATTTAATGATGTAAGTATCTGTATTTAAAACACAGCAAACCGCTCAAAAAATTTATCGCCATAATAAAATGGTGACGATGCGAATTCTTGGGAACAACTTGGTTCATCATAAAGTAATTACTTGAATTCTTTAGCGTGTAATATAGGGGAATAACAGCGTTGAATTGCAGTTAAAATGATCTGCTTATGAAGCCGGTAACTTTCAATTATCATTTCAGTCAAAACTATTCGGGTCTCCTAAAAATTAATTTTGAAAATTTTCTCAATGAATAGCTCAAGAAAATCAAAAGTATTGTTTCATATTGCTATTTTGCATGTTATACATAGATGCAATATATTGTACACACATTCAGTTCAAAAATCCCGATAGACGAAATCAAACAGCTCTCGGAGCATTTTTTAGCAGTGGTGTTTCAGGAGCTCTGTGGTATAAGTATTTGAAGTACTTCAATTTGTTGAATTAAAATGAAAACTTTAATCTCAGTTTTGTACAAAGGACTCATAGTAAACACAAATGAACTACTATGTCCTACGTGCTTGTCGAATGATTTTCAAAAGATTCGAAAATATTGAAAGAGAAAATCAGGATTTCGAGAAAACAGCCACCACAGCAATGCATTGATATACCTACTTATAAATGATAAACATTACGTCAGTAGACTATAATTAGTTTATTCTAATGCGTTATGCCCTTTTTTGCTTAACTTTTCTGTAGTTTTGTAAGTAATAAAAGTGATGCAATCACAACCAATAAATTGTTTTATTTAAATGAAGAAGAGTAAAGATCTAACGACTCTTATCAATATTTTAAAGCCATGAAAGTATCTTTAATTTTTAGTCGTATCTTACTTTTTATACTTATAATAATTGCATACCGAACACATCAGATAACGTGTACAAAGTCTTAAATATATTAAAGCTCCTAAAAATTATTCCACGATCTAGCGAGTACTGCTACTGAACCAAAAAAATATATGTAATAGGTCGTATATACATACATATGTAAAAAATTAACCAACAAGCAGTTGCAAATTTATTTAACGCCATCTAAGAAATGGCTGATACCGTGTTTTTGATAAATTGGGTTGTTTCAGCGTTATCAGTGCATTGTTAATAGTATACGTATGTATCTACTAAACAAAGATACATAGCAGGGTCATGATAGAGAAAGTAGGAGTGCACAGTATGTAGGTACAATAAGTCGAAATATCTGTGGACTTGTTGAGATAGAAACGCGAGAATCAAAAGCAAAGGTTGCAACGTGCTGCCAACTTGCGTTGGCAGCACGTTGCAACGCACGTTGTTGCCCTTTTTAAGTGCCGTATGCCAAGTTCTCTTGGAAACTTGGAATGGATAAATATTAATTGCCTACAGGTATTATTCAATTTGTCCTCTTTGGTGTATGTTTTGAAACCTGATTTTATTTTATGACATAGACAATTTCTTTCATCTATTTCCGTCTTCCTTCTTCTGAGATTACTAGAAAAAAGCGTCCTTGATGCAGTATTAAAGGTAAAATAAGGTTCTTAGGTTTGATAAAAATCTCTTCAGGCACAAAACTGATGACGTCACACTTGGGCGTGGTTTAAAAAATGACGCTATAAAAGTAGTAAAACGTCACAAAACTAAAAGTTTCTCAAAAAAAAGGCTAATGAGCAGGGTAGCGAATGGTTTCAGAATATGGATGTAAGAGGGTGAAACAAGGGATGAACGGTTGTATGAAACTTCCGTTATTTTCAAGGTTATAAGCATGAAATCGACTAGACCGATGTAATGAAATTTGGTGATGATGACAAAACATGGCCGCTAGTATTTTTAATGAAAAAAATTTAATTGATTTTCCGAACAAAATATCAATCACAGGTCTAAAAGGAGGCTCTCATTACGATTGTTTATTTTTGTGTGCATGGGTATGTCGCAGGATAGCTCCGACAAATGTAACGATTATTTTTAGGTAAATATCATACTTTAAACCATGGATGTATAAAAAAGTCGGGTGTAGTCTAGCTAAAACAAAAACTGTGTCACTAGAGTCGGCCACATTTGCACGTGTGCGTTGTCAGATTGTCACTGATAGGCTGACACGCACACATATACACAAGTTACCGAGTGTAATGACCCAATGATGTGTTAGCCTATATGTAACAGCGCACACGTGCACATTATGTGGCCGACTCTATGAACACAGTTTTTGTTTTAGTGAGACTACGTCCGACTTTTTTTAACGTCGATGCTTTAAACGTAGTCCAGTCCCGTACAAATTTGATCGAATTCGGTGTAGCTGTTTTTGAAATATCAACAAAATTCTAATAATTTTTTTTTTTTTTTTTTTTTTTTTTTAAAATAAAGAGTGACGAGACGAGCAGGACATGTGCCTGATGGTAAGCAACATGCCTGCCACATAACAGCACAGTGACACGCAGCTATTGGAACATACTATTTCTTACCTAAATGATGTATACATACATATGTATATTAGTTTATATGAAATTTTGTTTGATTTTTTGTACCTATATCTTAAATTCAAGTCTGTTTATTTTTTCCGAAAAAATAAATATTTTAAACAAAATATCATCCACATCGCGTCTGATATGTATGTGAAAACTTTAAGATATAAATAAATTATAATTTGTATGGGGTCTACTTTTAAAATGTTTTGTATCACATTATCTTACCTGCAAACAACAATAAATATTTTTGTATTTGTATAATTCTCTGTTTCATAAGCTCATTTATAACTGCACTACACACAATAAACTAGCGTGTTATGCTTTACAATCATAATAATTTTCCACTCACAGCTACGATTGCATTAATAATATTTAAACAGTGATACCATCTCAGCAATGGTTTCACATGTGACGTAACTTATTGGCACATCATAGATTCGGAACCGCATGTTGTGGATGTACCATCAAGTTTCGGCCTTGCGTGCGTACCCTGAGGCGAATTGAAGCAACATAATTAAAAGCAATAACTTAATAATATGCTTGAATGAATTGATCGTAATACGTACAACTATTGCGTGGTCATGCGCGGTCCGAAGGAGGGGTCACAGGGGACATGACCCCCCCCCCAAAATCGTATAAGTTAAATTAAAAACCTACAAAAATTCAAAATATCTAATAGTATATAGACTACTAGCGGCCCGCTCCGGCTTCGCTCGAATAATAACCTAGATATCAACTGCAGCGCCATCTGCCGGGCTGATTTGTGAATCTAAACCTTCCAGGGCCCAACATCATCATCAACAGCCCACTAAACGTTCCCACTGCTGGGACTCGGGGCCTTCTCTCGCAAGGAGAGAGTTAAGGCCATAATCCAGGGCCCTACCCAAACATAAAAAAAAAAAAAATCAAATCGGTCCAGCCGTTTAGGAGGAGTTCAATAACAACGAAAAGTGGCATTTATTTTTATATATATAGATTTTTCAACGCGGGAAAACAACTGGAACAGTAACTACGCGGGTAAAATCGTGGGGCGCTAATAGCAAAGTCTTTTTTTCTAGATTTATCATATTTCTACTCGTTTTTTCGATTTTAACTTATGATTATGACTTTGACTTATGATTGTAACGACGAATCCGATACCGAGTTTTATTCTTTTAGTGGCGCCATCTAATTTTCTTGAGACAAACTAATCGATCAAGAAACGAAAAAAATATCAAGTTTGTTGTATGGAAGTCCTTCTAAATATTTATTTTATTTTATTTTTAGTATTTGTTGTTATAGCGGCAATAGAAATACATAATCTGTGAAATTTTCAACTGTCTAGCTATCACCGTTCTTAAGAGATACAGCCTGGCGACAGACGGACGGACGGACGTACGGACAGGTAAGTCTCAGTGATAGGGTCCCGTTTTTACCCTTTGGGTACGGAACCCTAAAAAGAAAGAAAGCCCGATTTCTCAATCACGAAGTCGTAGGTTTGATTACCACCTATCCCACTGAATAGTTTTCTAAGTGCAACTTTACAAATTTTTCATGGATTGAATGGTGAAGGAAAGCGTCGTCTGAAGAACCTGCATGTTCCGAAAAATATATCATAAGAAGATATGTGTCATCCACAAAGTACTTGACCAGTGTGGTGTATTATGGCCTTGGCTCTCTCCAAAGGTTCTGTGTTACTTTCGCAGGCGGACTTAACGACAAAATGTTCTACCACTACTAATTATCCTACTATAAAATGTTCAACTATCCATCTTAATAATTCAAATGCTAAAGTTTGGATTTTCCCTGCTCAATCACGTTTTACGTAGGTACGGATCGAATTGTTTAAAACACAATTTCAATATATCCAGGAATTGCACATAGACTGCATATTATAACGGGAACGGCAAAACCGTTGGGCGCTGATAGAGCAAAATAATTATAAAATTCTGTAAGTATGTACAAGTATGTCCATAATTATAGTATTAAGTGCATGCAAGTAATCGAATTTGTTTCAAAACGCCATCAGTTCGGAAGCGGCAAGGTCCCGGTTCAGTTCCATCCTTTCTAAACGCGATTGTCCCAACTCAAGGTCGGCTGTAAGTGTCCACTCAGCTTCTGGCCTGCTCTAAGTCAAAAGCTTTTGACATTTGCATAAAAAAGTACAAAAAACATTTTTTTTTTCACTTCAATTTTTTATTTGCTCATGCTTTTTGGTAGCTAATGATCATACATTAACCACCTATTAGTTCGTACTGGGCCAGCGTGGTGGATTATGGCTTTGACTCTCTTCTTGCGAGAGAAGGCCCCTTGTCCCAGTAGTAACAACAAATAGGGCTGCTTTTGCTAATGGTACATAATTCTTCGTGCGCGAGTAGGACTCCCACTTAACAAGTTTTTTTTAATTTCACAGTTAAGAGCTCTGCCTCACTAGGCCGTCATGGCGACGTCGCCGGCGGCGCAAGTCTGGCTACTTCTAGCAACCGATGGTCGCCATGTCGAGAGGCCATGGCGACCATTAATTCGTTTAATTTAATTTCATTTAATTCGTTTACCCTCGCGTCTTCAGGAATGGACGAAAAAGAAATTGAACTTCTTTGTTATGTAAGTACGTCGCAGAAAAATAAAAAAATTAAAGAAGAAAAGAAGGTTTTTTTTCTTGGTTTGTCATCTCGTCTTTTTCTTTAAATATGTTTACTATTTCGTCCCAACCTTTAATTTTTAAGTTACGATCTGCATAATCATTATTTGATGAACTATCCCACAAACAAGGACGGTTTTGAATTTTTACAATTAATCTTTCAGAATCGAAACTCATTTTAGGGTTCCGTAAAACGTAAAAACGGAACCCTTATAGATTCGTCATGTCTGTCTGTCTGTCTGTCTGTCCGTCCGTATGTCATAGTCACTTTTTGCCGAAACTATGAGAACTACATTGTTCAAACTTAGTAAGTAGATGTATTTTGTGAACCGCATTACGATTTGAACAAAAAAAAATAAAAAAAATAAAAATTAGGGTTGCTCCCCATACTGAGAACTGAAACTCAAAAATTTTTTTTTCATCATACCTACACGTGTGGGGTGTCTATCGATAGGTCTTTAAAAATGATATTGAGGTTTCTAAAATCATTTTCGTCTACACTGAATATTTGCGCGAGAGACACTTCCAAAGTGGTAAAATGTGTCCCCCCCCTCTAACTTCTAAAGTAAGAGAATGAAAAATCTAAAAAAAATATATGATGTACCTACATTACCATGTAAACTACCAACGAAAATTGATTTGAACTCGATGTGATGAGTAGTTTTTTTTTAGTACGTCATAAATACACTATAATTGAAACTTCGATCAAAGTTACAAGGAACTACAAGAACTATGTGTACTATATATATTATGTTACTTGCTGCAACGGAACCTTTCATGGGCGAGTCCAACTCGCACTTGGCCACTTTATTTTCAATATCAAATACAAATAAATATTTGAGCGAGCGTCCAAAATGGCGGCTGGCCAGCGACTGAGTGAGGGAGGTGTAGTTTACTCGTGTACATTGTACATTATAGTGGCAACGTCGCCAGACCGCCAGAGTAGCCAGGGAGGAGCCAGCTGCCACATAGGGAGCTGTCGCTTGTGGCAACGCTTCCAAATTGGCGACGTTGACAAACCGTAGCCAAGTGAGTTAGGTGACATACATTTCAATATTAACTGCTTGGATACGTGTAGCCGGCGACGTCGCCATGGCGGCCTAGTGAGGCAGAGCTCTAAGAGTGATAGTATCACAAAATTGTAAAGTACGACGTACGAAGTAAAGTACGTGAAGGATATGTGTCTGATGGTAAGCAACGCGCCTGTTTATAACAATACAGTGTAGCGCAGCTATTGGATCGTGAAGAGTCCAAATTATTGCAGCACTGCACTTATATGCCTGATTGTTATGCCTGACTTGAAAATGTATATTTATCGATGAAAAACTCTGACTTTGACTTTAATGAGTTTTTCTATTCGAATTTTTTTTTATTTGCTTGGGCTTTTGCGCGAGGCCCCTGCAAGAGCGATTCCCTGGGCGATTTCCCTGTTCGCCACCCCCTAAGGCCACTACTGGTACTCACTTACGAGTACACCATATCTAAAAGGTATAACTTGAAAAATCGCTGATTGCTCATAGATTGGTCTGCGACATAAACGCCACGTAAACAAAAATGGCCTAAGCGGCTGGGAACTTCCCACCATTGTGGCGGCAATAACCTATTGTGAGCGTGCCTTGGCCGAAATATATACCTTCTGGGTTTACGAGTATCCCCTGTGACTGCTCATACACCAGACACACTCGGATTAAACAGCTAACTTATTATGGACGCTATTTTGTGGTTAACGGTCCAAATAATAAGTATGTATTTAAAACTATTTTCATTCATTCATTCATCAGCCGCAAGACGTCCACTGTTGGACATAGGCCTCCCCCCTAGATTTCCACAACGAACGGTCCTGCGCAACCTGCAACCAGCGGTTTCCAGCGACCTTTGTGAGTTCATCTGTCCATCTAGTGGGAGGCCGTCCAACACTGCGTTTTCCGGTTCGTGGTCGCCACTCGAGAACCTTTCTTCCCCATCGGTTGTCAGTTCTGCGAGCGATGTGGCCTGCCCATTGCCACTTCAGCTTAGCTACTCTTCGAGCTATGTCGGCTACTTTCGTTCTTTTGCGAATATCCTCATTCCGGATTCTGTCACCCAAAGAGACTCCGAGCATCGCTCTCTCCATAGCTCGCTGTGTGACTTTGAGCTTTGTTATGAGGCCCACAGTTAAGGACCACGTCTCAGTTCCATAAGTCATCACTGGCAACACGCACTGATTGAAGACTTTCGTCTTCAAGCATTGGGGTATTTTGGACTCCAAGATGTGCCGTAGTTTCTCGAACGCTGCCCATCCGAGTTGGATCCTTCGCTGGACCTCTTTGTCGAAGTTGGATCTACCTAATTGGATCTTTTGACCCAGGTAGACGTATTCGTCAACAACTTCGAGTGTGGTATTCCCAACAATAACCGGTACAGGTGAGACATGAACATTTGACATGACCTTCGTCTTGTCCATATTCATCCTCAAACCTACCTGTTGGGATACTCTACTGAGGTCTCTGAGCATAGCACCGAGGTCCTCCAGCGACTCCGCCACAATGACTATGTCGTCGGCAAACCGAACTATTTAAAACTATATAAGTATTATATCAGCTATCTGGCCGCCATCTTACAAGCTTTGCTTAGTTTGGGGTCAGATGGTGTTGTGTGTGAATTGTCCACCAATATTTATTTATTATTATATATCAGAGTGACGAACACAGTGCAATTGACAATTGATAAAATGTACTAACACCCTATCTTCTTAACTATGATGTACCAAACAAAAAAATAACCATCAAAATCGAATCCCAATCGGCGGAGCTATTATATCACGTAGCATACAACAAAAAAACATCATGCAACGAAATTAAGAACCTCCTCCTGTTTTGATGTCGTTTAAAAAACAAAGAGATTTTAGAGAAATACGAGTAAAGAGATAGCGTCTACTGGAATAAGTCCCTGCACTATATTAGAAACTTGTCTGCCAAGATATCTCAATGGAGTATTTTTATCTTTGTAAAATGTACGAGCATTTTTCAATATGTTAGAAACGTACGTGTGTCATTTCGTTCTAGACCACATTCTCTATGACGGATGTTAGTTTATCAAATAATTATTTGATATTAGGTACCTAACTGCGTTTTTATCTCTATTTATTTTTCGCATTAGCAGCGCGCGCGGTTTTACCCGCCTAGTTCCCGTTCCCTTTTTTTTTGTTCCCTGATGGTAAGCAACATGCCTGCCACATAACAGCACCGAGTGACACGCAGCTATTGGAACACGAAGAGTCCAAATCATTACCTAGCACTGCACTGCGCTCATCACTCAGAGATCTAAGATATTATATTTCTAAGCCCAGTAATTTCTCTGGAAACATTGCCCTTCAAACCGGAACACAGTAATGTTTGCACATTAATGCTTGGCGGTAGAATAACTGGCAAAGGTGTGGGTGGTACTTCCCCAGGCAGACTCTGCCAAGACTGCCAAGAGTCCTACCACTACATCTTCCCACGATGAACGCAAGTAGCAAAGGCGTAGCTACTGCCGTATCTGCCGTATCAACTTATACGTGCGTTAGCAAAAAATTATAAAATCTCCCTAACTTTTTGAAGTGAAAACTTCTTTTGGTGCGGCATAGACAAAAATTCTTTTTTCGTAGCTGGTTACGAATCAGTCGGTTACGAAAGTGGCTGAAGGGAATTTTTCGTGGGCTGTGAATTGGATTCTAGCGTCAAGCCTATTTCTAGATGGCCATGCTCATGGCCACGCCTTCCGGTTTCACCCGCGTAGTTTTCAAAGCAAGTCATCAAATTCTGAGTTATATGTTTTTACTTCTACCGGCAGTTCTTATGTCTGCCAATTATTTTTTTCAGAAATGAAAAAACTGGCAAAAATTTTTATTTTTTCACGGGTTAAGCGTGCGTTTACAAGTTATATTTAATTAGAATTGTTTGCATAAAAATTTGAAAATGTCAAATATAGATAGATGGATAGTTATGATGAATAAATGTTTATTTTAATTTCAATTTTTTTTTTCTCTTGTGTGAAATCTTTAGCCTTTAGCCCTCTCCTTGCACTGGCCCCCAAAAGTTTTTATACAGGGCCCCGCCAAGGCACGCTACGCCACTCAAGTAGTTTAGACATATACTACTCGTATTCCGGACTATAATCTGTGTTCCAAATTTCAACTCGATTTGTTCAGCCGTTCCGACCCAATTGAGCACCAATCATCCAAACTTTCATATTCATAACATTACTAGTTGGCTTGTCCAGAAGTGCAGTAAGTTCTATACTAGAACGAGTATCTAAAGCTGCACTAGTAGGATCATATCGGATTTGGCTGGGCAGGGAGAGAAATACGAGTAGTGAAGGTGAGTGTTGACGTACGTCACTAAAAGGGTGCCCCCTTTTAAACCTACGCCCGAGTCACAAGTCTTGGGGTCTATTCGAGATATCTCTCTCTACCACACGATGGACCCGGCACCCGCACGGTGAATCCATGGAATGCTAAGAAGTTCGTCTCTCTCTTCACTCGCATATTTCTCTCGCTATACTATGCGAGTAGACTACTACAATATAAGTTTTTTACGAAAAAAAAAAATGTATTGTGAGGCAGTTACTATGAAATTGGAATGAGTTTTGATGTGGAAGTGAAGTTTGGAACAAACTAATTATGTTTCGCCTAAAATGAGTGCATTGTCAAGTGGGATCCAAGCTAATTATAAATGTATAAAAGCAGTTCGAAAATCCACCTTGATTAAATGTGCAGATTTAAATTAAGAGTTCGTCTCTGAAGGTACGGATAAAGTTTATTCCCTGCTAGCATTTGATTTTCTCAATTAGATTATGCTACATTCTAAAGCCACTGGTAAATACAAATCCAACTGAAATTATAAATGCGAAAGTCGTATGCATGTACCTATTGAAGTTTAGTAGGTACTCTTTCAATACATGCATACAGCGAGCAACACGGAAGGGAGTAGCCTTAGCTAAAAAATATTGTTCAAATCTTTCTGTCATTTCTTGCGGGAGGGGAAGTTGCACACTAGCGCAAAGCCGCACTATAACATACAAAACATATCTACCTGTACCGATCCATTGCCGATCATACTCACACAACCAAATCACTAACACATAACCACTGCAGTGGCGGACCTCCAAAAACGTCGACCCCAATCGTGGCAGTCGATTTTGGCGCGCGTCGCGGTTGCACTACCTCTGCTGGAAAAACCCAGATTTCTCCTATTTCTTTTAATCAAACTATATAAGTGTGGCATATTTTTAGAAAGAGTATTAAATTTTCTAGCTATTTTTAATAAATACAATCCGGAAAAATGAGTTTAATAATGTGATTGAGAGTAGAGGGATTCCGAAAGCGGCGAGTTACTTATCAAATCAGGAAATCCAGGAAATACAAATATTTACACACAATCATGGAATTAAAGCGTTATCACAACAAAGATAATTAAATTTCCTACACACCTTGTGAAAACCAGCTTAAAATAATCACTATTTTGAAAATTATATCACAACAAAACTTCACAATAAACACACGAGTCATGGACCGGTTGCAGACTGACACCGAGTACCATAAAAAAACATATGATGAAGTTGACGTATTGCGCGTCTATATCTAGCTCGTTTTTTTCCGTACGAATTACCATAAGTGAAAGTAGGATAGAAATACTCTGTAATGCTAAATTTCGCGCGTATTTCGGTCCTAGCTAAATCGCCCGACTCCCGGTTTGCACCACGCTTCTAGAGCAGCCGATAATCGGCAAACGCCACTGCAGTGGATAAAAAATAAAGCACCATTCACAAATCTAGCCCCGCCCTCACGCCACAGTATATTATCAAACTCCATGGTCCACGCGGACTTGTACTTTGACAGAGGGGAAACGCTGTGTATGCCTACTCCCTTCCGTGTTGCTCGCTGCATGCATACGACTTTCGCAAAAAAACACCGAACGGATTTGGGTAATGATTCATAACAAAACCTGAACTATTCAAAATCGGAATGACAATCCTTGTCTCTATCATTGTGAACAGATAAGACAAAGACCGAAAGAGGTTTTAGCGATCGAGAATTCGATTGTGTTGTAAATCAGGACGTCTACTCTATTTCTACGAAAATGTAATTTCGAAAAGAGACTCGCGTCTTTCCTGCTCTCCTTCTATTTCGTTTCGTCCGATACAACATTGTTTCACGTTTAAATGTTCTAAGCGCACTCTAATTAGAATAGGCTTGGAACATTTAAACGGACAAAACGACGGACCGAAGTAAAATCGGAGTTGGAAAGTCGCGAGTTTATTTCGAAATTACGTTTTCATAGAAAGAGAGTAGACGGCGTGAACTATTCAACATCGGAATGACAATCCTTGTCTCTATCATTGTGAACAGATAAGACAGAGACCGAGAGAGGTTTGATATATTCCTTATTCTAAGGGTTTGATCAATCGCCAACTCGATTATATTGTAAATCAGGGTAGGTACCTACTGCATGAAATTTGATACCTACACATTATTATAGTCTGGGATAACACATGGGCTACTTTTCATCGCGATAACACATAGGGAAAATAACGGGAACGGGTAAACCCGCGAGATTTTACTAGTATCTAATAAAACGCCTAGTTATTCTACTGCCCTCACGCCTCAGGTAAAATGAAACGCAATATATCAGTGTAGGCGAGAGCGCCATATTTTATTTTTGCAATTTTTAAATGACAGGCGCTTTGCTTCCCCGCCATAAAGGCGTATTTTCATTACTGTGCACGGACATTGATTTATCTGTTTATAATAATGTATTAATATGGTACAAAAAATATTATGAAATTGTTTAGCCGCTGTATAAATTACGGCTTGAGAAACTGTTTCATTTCCAGTGTAGACAGTAATAGGGTGTTTCATAAAGAAATCTTCAAAAATTTCGCCAAAGTATTAAAATAATAATAATAAAATAAAAAATGTTTTATTGCGGCAAATTTACAACCTGTCTTACCAAAAGCTATCACAGTCCCAATTTCGAGCAATTGTGCTCGAAATTCAGACCGTGTCACAACTCCAATAGTCAATTTGAACATTATCTTGTGATGTTTAATATAACGTAATCAACCAAACTGCATTGCGACAGTTGCTTAATAATAGTCGCTAGTCATCGCATTAGGATTCCCTGAGTTGCGATGACTAGTGCTCTTCGAGGTGTGGTGATATGCTGATCGGTTCATCCATAAAAAAGATTCTTAAAACTTTACAAACCAAATTGAATTTATGCAATTTATATACCTGGTTGAGGAGTTTTACCTTATAACACGCTTACACGTACACAATAATGCACAAACACACAAATTTACAAATACAAATATGTATTCACGCGTGATTGCACGTTCACTGACATGCCGCACACGGACACACACATAAGTACCGTACGTATATCTGGTACACAGAAATAAAAAATATTATATAGGCCGTAATGCGCCACTTATTGACCGTATTCTAAAAAATATCCTTTGTCTTTTAGCAAGTTTTTAGCACAGCCTCTTTATACCGATCAGAATCCAATCCCTAGGAGCTCTTCAGTCTCCCTTATATTTACGCTGCTCAGGAATGTTTTGATTTTATGTTTGCAAATGAATTTAGAATTTGTGAGTATGTTCAGCCTTTTATTTAGTTTTGAATAGATGTGACTTCCACGAAAACTATAGGATCTTTGTCCAATCAATGAATTGGTTCTCAACACTGCCCACCTTGGCGTGCGCCTGGTTTTGGAGCTTTCGGACTTACTGGACTGTGCAGCTAGAGCAGTCCGATGAAATCGCAGTGCTACTGCCATTATATATAATTGTCTTACTGTCATGTGCTTTGTTTCCTTGTACAGAGTGTCACTTGGAAACCTGAAGGGTTTGTTAAACGCTACTTTTAAAACAGCCCTCTGTGCCCGTTCTAATGGCAGAAGATGGCTTACACAAGCAGAGCCCCATGCAATAATGCAGTAATTCAACACTGACAAGCAGAGTGACGTATAAACCAGGTTTATCACCTTGTGGCTGGCTATGTTTTTGAGTCCTTTAAAAACAAAAATTAACTTTCTAATTCGACCCTTAACGACTTGTATCTGCTTGGTCCATGATAAGGTCTCGTCAATATGAATCCCCAGATACTTGATGTTCTTTTCCTGACCCAGCACTGGGCAGTCACACCTAGCCTCGTTAAGACTTTGGCAGGTGTGGAGTTTTATGCACAAAGTCTCAATTGGACTGGTGCGGGCTGATGATCGAAAGGCAATTATCTTGGTCTTTTGGGTATTAATAGTAAGCAGATTATGTTTCAGCCATAGCGCTACTTGTCTGAGGCCGTTGTTTGTTTGCTTGCTGACATCATCCCAATTAATTCCGTCAAATATTATTGCTGTATCATCGGCAAATGTGAATAATTTCGCCTGATTGAGAGCGATGTTACACAGGTCGTTTATATATACCAAGAAGAGTGTTGGGCCTAACACACTCCCCTGCGGCACACCATAGGTCACTTCCATTTGATCACTGCTCAGATTTCCGACTTTGACTTTTTGCGTGCGATCCGACAGGTAAGATTCAAACCATTTCAGAGCCACACCACGAATACCGATTTTCTCAAGTTTTTTGACCAGTATTTTGCGGCTGATCGTATCGAAGGCCTTGGCTAAATCACAAAAAACACCAATGCACTTGCGTCCCGAGTCCAGAGTCTTTGAGACATGGTCAACAAGGCCAATGACAGCATCCTCTGTTGATCTACCAGATCTAAACCCAAATTGATTGGCAGAGAGAATTTTGTGTTTTTCAAGATAAGTGATTAAGTTCTTATTAACAACCTTCTCTAGTACTTTTGAAATAGAACCTAGTAACGAAATGGGTCGGTAATTGGAGATTTCGCTTGTTTCACCTGATTTATAAATAGGACAAACATTAGCTTGCTTGAATGCCGCCGGAACCTGCCCACTCTGCATGCTTAAATTACAGACGTGAGCAATAGGTGCAGCGAGAATATGCTTGCAATGTTTTAGTAAAATATTACTAATTCCATCCCTTCCTGGCGCAGATTTTGTTTGGAGATCTGCGATAATTCCACTGATTTCGGAAGCGTTGGTGGAAGCTAAGAAAAACGAATTTAAAGGAGGGTTTGGAAGCTTAACATGTTGCACGAGATCATCCTCAGTTGCATTCAAGTCCGTCAAAATATCTTTCGCCAAGGACTCGCCAACAGTGGCAAAGAAACGATTTACGTTATTTAGTGCATCCCTTGGAGTATTGGCAGACTCTAGAAGATTGATATTGCTCGTTTTCTCAGATTTTAAGTTACACACTTCCCTCAGGGTATTCCAAAGCTTTCTACTGTCTCCGTTACAATCTTCTAATTTATTCCGTTCGTGAATATTTTTTAAATTTTGTAGAATATTGTTGCAGATATTTCTGTATACTTTATATTTGGTAGCAGCTTTTATGTCATTTTGATTTTTTCTAGCAGTTCTATATAAATAATCTCTCTTTCGCATGCACTTAAGAAGTCCAGGTGTTATCCATTCCTTTCTTATACGTTTAGAATTACAGATCGTATGCATAGTTTTGTGTTTCTCAACAACCGATATTATCACTGTTTCTAACTGTCTTAAGGCAGAATTGACATCGTTCTTTTTATAATATTCTGACCATTCTACTTTTTCTAGGTCTTTGGCTATTTGATTATAATCAATTTTAGTCACTATTTTTGGTTCTGTGGTGTACTTTGGCGGTTTCGAGTGAAATCCAAGCATAATAGAATCATGGTCGCTAATTCCAGATGTACAAATTACGGCGGAAGATGGAAAAGAAGATTTGATAAATGCATGATCAATGCAACTATTGTATCGAGTTGGACATTGGTGGCTTGGCAGAAACCCGTGACTCGTTAACATTTCAAGGTAGCCTTCGGCACGGGAATCCCTAGACTCCAGAGATATATCGATGTTCATATCTCCTAGAACAACAGCTGTATTTCCAGTAAGGGAGCCAATGACTAGGTCCAACGAACCGATAAAATCTGTAACATTATACTTTGATGGTGACCTATAAACAGCTACCACCGAGTACTGCTTCGCTATGTCAATTACTAGACAGTTAGCGTCTATGAAATGTGGCTCAGTTATATTTACCTGCAGACCTATTTTAGAGTAAACTACTAAACCGTCATTTTGATTAAATGATTTTTTTGTAAAATTGCATTTATAATTATCCAATTGTATACCACTGAATGAGCTATCAGTCCAACACTCTGTAAGTACAATTAGACTAGGAAGAAATTTGAGTCTAGATAGGAACACTTGTAAATACTTGAAGTTGGCCCTGATACTTCGCATATTTTGTGTTAATATTGTAAATTTTTGTTCATTATTATCGAGTCCTAAGTAAGTTGAGCACATTTCTGGAATAAAACTAAATTTAGCTTTTATTACCTCTAGATAATCAAGTTCTTCCAGTAATTGCTTGTCAATCATTTTACAATTTTAAAATAAATAAACAATTGTGCAAAATTCGCCTGAGTTTAAAAAATTGCAACTTTGAGTAGCAGTTTAGATGCAATATTCCATTAGCCAAATACTGTTTAAAGCGCATTGAGCAGGCAAGGGCAGCTAACTGATAAGAATCGACTATTAGTTCCGGTTGGTTTTTACTACGGCAAGACGTCCGTTCGAAAATCCCGTAGTAATTAATTTTGTTTAGTAAATATAATAGCATCGCGACTATTTTGTGATGGTGTGTAATTTTGAGTGTGTGTCCGTGTGCAAAGCAACCCTTATGGAATGTGTTGTTTTGAGCAAAGTTTTCCGAGATATCAGTACGAGAAAATCTGTGGAATGTTTGGGGTTTCCTAGCGCTGGTAAGTGTTAGTAAAAAATTACCAAGTTTTATGTTGCGCAGA
Source organism: Ectropis crepuscularia (assembly GCA_963693475.1). Lineage (NCBI taxonomy): Eukaryota > Metazoa > Arthropoda > Insecta > Lepidoptera > Geometridae > Ectropis > Ectropis crepuscularia. The sequence continues at coordinate 28,588,531 of OY856339.1, read as the reverse complement.
AAATTATTGCAACAATAAGAATCATTCCGCTTTCGAACACTTTTAGATTGCGTCATACAGTCAGTGATTTCAATACATTTATTATTTACGAAATATGGAAGGTCGTGGGGTAAAACAACTCGAGTTGTTTTTCCGCACAATAACACAAAAATCGAGGGTACATCTAAAATACTTTTTGTGACAAGGATCATTCTGAATACAGCTAGTATGTTATTACAATTTACATCTACATAGTTTATACACATGCAAACAAATGTCTTACTTTTTGTTGTTACCATAATATGTCCGTCCCCATCGGATAATATTCTTAAAACATCAAAAGCAATGAATAAAGCACCTACCCATAGTTGACTGGTTATAATGTTTGAGTCGCATTCCACACTGAGATACATTACATCAAAAATCATGTACATTATACAGTCGTTCACTAAGTGAAGCGTACTGGCATTACCACAAAACAATACAAACTGGATCACGGGAATATTATAAAGCATAGGCAGGCAATAGGTATGCTCGAGTTTGAATATCTTCGGCATACCACAAAAATAATTACAACTACAATTATTGAGAAATTCTAAAATGATTACTAGTAGTCAAGCGTTACGCACTGCCCCTGATGCGATCGTTGTGTTTTTCAATTCTTCGATATGTGATTCGTTTTTGATGACAATGTGGGGCATTCCCTCCTTCTTACGAAGGAAAACATTGCCGTTTACAGTCCAACAGAAGTTATACTTTTCAGACTTTGCAAACTCTCTGGTAAGGTAGAACAAATTTCTCGTTTTAGATGTAAGTAACTCTGAAATATAAATCGGTAAGTGTGTTCCCTCTACACCCAGGTGCCCGGTGTGTAGTTTAACGTCATTTCTCTTGTTATAGCGACGAGCCCCTTCCAGCACCAAGCCCTTAATTAGAGTGCTAGAAAACTCTGCGATCAGTGTACTAGTGTTATTTTGCTGTCTATTCGGAACGCGGTACACATCTCTGATTTCCGCAGGTGAAAAGTCGATGTTTAGGGTTCCCAGCAGATTTTTTATCATTTTGAAATTGTCTTCCTTTTTTTCACCTTGCTTTTTGGTTACATTTCTTATCTCTATGGAGGTTTTTTTCAGGCTTTTATCGACACAATCCATTTTATCGGCTAAATCGCGCATTTCGTTTCTAATTGCATTTCTATCCTTTTCTAGGTGTTCAATTTTTTTGTTTATATCTGTAACCTGTCCTGATATGTAGTCAAGGGATGTTTCCATATCTTTTATTGGCGTTGCAAGGCATTTAACATCGGAAAGTTGACGCTCTAATGATGACAATCGTTCATTTTGGTTATGTGTGAACGTTGAGAACATGGACTTCAACAAGTCCCGCATTTCAATTTTAAAATTTTCGAAATCATCACAATCGTCCTCTGGTTTGGTTCTTTTTCGTGATACCATTCTTTGGGTTCTTTTATCTGCAAGAGGAGAAGAGACCTTGCCAGACGTAGATGGGCTCATTTTTTTCTGTGGGGATGGGTTTTTTTTGGACATTGTAATCGGATGTTTTACCGTGTAGGCCTAAATCCGCAGGTAAATTGTTCGATGCCGCCGGGCCGCGCAGGCGACGGAGCTCCGCACCGTGGCTGTATATTTCGATGTGTGCTGCGCGTGCTACACACACACAGGAACCGCTCGTGTAGTTATTTCTACGAGAGGGATGTAACGGCCGAGTTACACAGCCTGTCAATAGCACTGGTGTGCGCGCCTTTCTCTCGGCACAGACACTCGTTAACCAATAACAGATGGCGCTGGCAGTACTCGCTTGACTTGGCCGCTCGTTATTCGTCAGTTATAAAACAATACGGCACTCACGTCGGGGTGGTGGGGAACTAGAAGTACCAGGCTGCCAGCTTGTGCATCCAGATACCTCTTTCTGAGCTATGTGGTCCTATTTTCACTCGTGAATAAACTGCGGTTAAATTTGTTTTTAAATCACTTGAAAATGAGTTGTGTAGATACGTCTATACTCTTTAGGATCCGAGAGGGAAGAGGAAGGTAATTGCAATTAATAAGTTCTCTAGTTTGTTCGCAAAAACTACTAAAGGGAGGGATCCTGATGAAATACATGGATAGATTACACATTAATAGGTACCTACACCAATGATAATTATGATAATGTATGTACCTATAATTTAATAACATGTCGATGCATTATACACATAAATGTGTACATAAAAATTAATGTATTTTCAGAGTGCAAAAATACCTATCAAAGATCTTCTTTGGAGAGTTCTTAATTTAGCTAAAGGTAGCGCCAATGTTACATTTTCTTAGAAACATTTGATAAGCATAATATATCTACCTATGTTCATGTCAATAATTTAATATACCACCTAACTACAGTTTAATATTTTTAAGATGGGCCGAAATTCGTTTTACATTCGGTTTAACCGAACTTCGGCAGCTTAAACCGAACTTCGTCATTCGGCCGAATTTCGGTTAAAATGCCGAACATTCTGCACTAAATATACTTGCACTATCATAATAGAAATTAATGAAAAAACATATCTGTAGTAACAGTGAAATAAAATAAGTCATTTACAGTACCCGGCGATAAGTATTGCACATCGGCCTTTGGAGGGAGACAGTCGGCTGATTTCGGCTTCGTAGAGCATTCTCTCCGTCACACACTACCTATGTGACGTTTTGTCAGTCGTTGTTCAAGTGCGGTCGCGTCCAGTAAAAAAAAATTATATAGAGTTGTTAACACCCCCAAATTTAAATAATTTAAAGTTGTACTATGGCATCTTTAGGAAAAAAGGGAAACCTTTACGAGGTCAGTCACGCCAAATTATCTACAATGTTTATAAATATTTTCTAACCTTTTTAATATTTTTAAGCTGACAGATTTAAAAAAAATGAAGATAAAACTGTAAGTTGTTATTTTAAGAAGGTTCAAGCGCGAGTTGCAAATGCCACTGGAATTTCAAGAAGAACTTTGAACAATATATTAAACGAAGTCAGTACTGAAACACATTCTACTGAAATTAAGTTTAGCACTCCAAAAAAAAGGAGACCAAAAAAGCAATTTCGTTTGGATATGGACGATTTTGATTATGATGTTGTTCAAAGAATGGTGTATGATTTTCACTTACGATTTAATGAACTGCCAACAATAAAGTCATTAAAAGCTAAATTATGTGAAGCTATTAATTACAATGGGTCTGAAAAGACGTTGAGAAAAATACTTCACGAGATGGGATTTCGGTTCACTAAAATGGAAGACAATCGAAAAGTTTTAATGGAAAAGCACGATGTAAGCCTCAAACGAATGGAATATCTCAATAAAATGCGCAAATTTCGCGAAAGAGGAAAAAACATCGTCTACATGGATGAGTCTTACATACATACATTCCACACTAAAGGGAAATAGACTACAGGCCCGTGAACAAAATTTACGGGTCAAATCAGCAGGAGACCTATGTGGGATGATAGACGGGTACAAAATAATAAGATTCAGCACTATGCCGTCACTTGTAAGCTGTCCAACTGAGTGCAGGTGAGAATTCAAAAGTGCAAGTAGAGTGGGTACATTTTGATCAATTGTTTCTGCACGGCATTCTTACCATCCCATAGATCCGTGAAAAATAATGAGAAAACGCGTAGTGCCGTACAAAAATAGTGATCCACAAAGTCGGAAACATTATTGATAATCCGGAATTTTTGAGGGAAAATTTGGTCATTTGATACTGTACGGCATCGGTTCCATACAGTTGCAATACCTCTTCTAACCCATTATTCCGCAACGCCGTACAAAAATAACGGTCCAAGAGAAAATGATCGGGGGTTCAACTTCCTCTTTTCAGTGATCCGGAGAGGTAATTTGACACAACGTAAAATTAATTTATTCCGAAAGTATTTTGTCCATAGATACAAATTTTATACGTGCCGGACATTTTTGTTAGTCCAAAAGTTAGTAAATGGCAAAAAACCTCCAGAACATTGCATATGACGAAATGTACTTTAGGGTGATAGTTGGTACGATTTTTTAACGACATTCTGATAATTTATTTGAATTTAATTGACTAAGAAAAGTTAACAACGTACAAATCTGAAAGTTCATATTAAAGGCCAGTAAAAATATAATTTAACTTACAAATTTTCGTTCCCAATTTATTTATTATAAGGTGTATGATCACTTACTGAGCATAAAATAACAAAATGTTGACAGATTCAGGTGGATCTTTAAGCGTCATCTTGAAAAAAACGTTTTCTCGGGAACTATGTACTTTAGGGCAAATATTATTGGAGTCATTATTGTAGAAAGTATAATTTAACACCTTTTGTTGCCCAAAACTTTTTGTTAAACGTACCGTTTACGGCCCATTTAATGAACCGGGTTTTTTATCGCTGCTGATAGCTCTTGAGATATTTATATAAATAAGACGCATCAATCCATGTTTAAAGACCGGTTTATTCTCTACAACTTTTGCCAAAATTGTTTTTTTTTTAGTCTGTAATATTTTGAGTTTGAAGAAGTTTAATGTTGGACGCATCACTATATTGCCATAGCTAACATACACCTCATGTGCGTGAAAAACCTGATCTATATTTATTTACTTATTTTTTATCAGAAGTTTCATGGTCTAATAACCGACCACAAACAAAACTATTGTTTATTTTAATACAATTCATTGATTTATAATATTTTTGGCGGAATAAGAGATTTTAAAAGTCTTATAAATCAAAAAGTATGGACATTACAAAAAAAAGCTTTTCACAAAAGTTGTAGAGAATAAACTGATCTTTAAGAATAGTTCAATTCGTTTTATTGATTAATCTAATATTTCAAGAGATATCGGCCGTGATAGAAAAACCGGTATTTAAATGGGCCATAAATCGCAAACGGTACGTTTCACAAAAAAGTTTTCTTGGAACAAAAAGTGTAAAATTTTATTTTCTACAATATAAATCTCAATAGTTTTGCCCTTAATTAAGTACATGCTTTCCGAGTTTCCGAGTTTCTAACTAAGTGGTACATATTTTGTTTGATTAAGGGTTAAAATGTACGGCATTATTTTTTTCCAATTTATTTACTTGAATACTATTTAAACCAATGATAATATGTTGAAGATTCCTATAGTTAATTAATCTATGGTTATTCAAATAAATAATTGAAAACTTGCATGCTTTGTATTCCTCTGTTACTTTTTTTAGAACACTTTCTTTTGTACGGCATTATTATACAACAATAGTTTTTAGCAATGTCATGTAGAAAAATAAGACGCCGTACAGGATCAAATGACCTACCACCTTTATAAATGAAGTATACGATGAAATTAATGAAATTATCGGTGAACATTCAAATGAACAGTAATTTTTAGACGGCATTATTTTTAATTGTCCGTTTGAGTGCTAGATAATCATTTGGAACCGATGCCGTACTTTTTCAAATCACCTCTCCGGATCACTGAAAAGAGGAAGTTGAACCCCCGATCATTTCCACTTGGACCATTATTTTTATACGGCGTTTCGGAATAATGGGTTAGAAGAGGTATTGCAACTGTATGGAACCGATGCCGTACAGTATCAAATGACAAAATTTTCCCTCAAAATTTCCGGATTATCAATAATGTTTCCGACTTCGTGGATCGTGGATCACTATTTTTGTACGGCACTACGCGATTTCTCATTATTTTTCATGGATCTATTGGATGGTAAGAATGCCGTACAGAAACAAATGACCAAAATGTACCCACTCTACTTGCACTTTTGAATTCTCACCTGCACTCAGTTGGACAGCTTACAAGTGACGGCATTGTGCTGAATCTTATTATTTTGTACCCGTCTATCATCCTACATAGGTCTCCTGCTGGTTCATTTGACCCGTAAATTTTGTTCACGGGCCTGTAGTCTAAAATCTTGGAGTGATGATAAGAAAAAAGGAGTAAAAAAGCCAATTTCAAAAGGGCAACGTTTGATAATAGTTCATGCGGGAAATGAAAAATGCTTTGTACCCGGTCCCTTTTTAACGTATAAATCCACGGATACTTCAGGTGACTATCACAATGAAATGAATAACGATAACTACGAGAAATGGCTGGTTAATCAATTATTCCCAAATATACCCAGTGATTCCGTTCTAGTTATCGACAGCGCACCCTATCACAACAATAAATAAGTTGAAAGACCCCCCAACTCAAACATCATTAAACAGGAAATGATCAACTGGTTAAACAGACATGAAATTCCAGTTGATCCAAAATTAACAAATACCCAGATTTATGCTATTATAATTATGTCAGCACAAGGAGAGGTATATAGAGTTTTCCGTGGACAAAGTACTTGCCAAACATGGGCACACTGTGTTGCGATTGCCACCGTATCATCCGGATTTTAATCCAATTGAAAATATAAATATGGTCTCAACTAAAAGGCTGTGTAGCCTCTAGAAATGTGGGTATCAATTTAACTAAAGTAAAAACGTTATTGACTGAAAAAGTAAACATGATCGGGACTGAAGAGTGGAAAAAGATCACACAATCAAATGTGAGAATGAATATAGAAACATTAAAAACGGTTTAGACTTTTACACTGATAGACTAGTGATAAATACGGCTATGACATGATTATATGTCCGTATGTCATTATCATTAAACAGGAAATGATCAACTGGTTAAACAGACACGAAATTCCAGTTGATCCAAAATTAACAAAAACCCAGATTTATGCCATTATAATTATGTCAGCACAAGGAGGTATACAGAGTTTTCCGTGGACAAAGTACTTCCCGGACATGGGCACACTGTGTTGCGATTGCTACCGTATCATCCGGATTTTAGTCCAATTGAAAATATATGGTCTCAACTAAAAGGCTATGTAGCCTGTAGAAATGTGGATATGAATTTAACTAAAGTAAAAACGTTATTGACTGAAAAAGTAAACATGATCGGGACTGAAGAGTGGAAAAAGGTTTGCGATCACACAATCAAATGTGAGAATGAATATAAAAGCATTAAACACGGTTTAGACAATTACACTGATAGACTAGTGATAAATACGGCTGATAGTGACAGTGATATTGACCTCTTTGAGAGCACAGATGGTGAAATGGAAGTAATTGAGAATAAGAATTATTATTATTTTTATTACAATGTCTCACTTTAACAATAGGTACAATGGTGTTTATTATGTACACTACAGCTGTAATTTTCCAAAATAATTAAATACGTAAACATAATGTGAACATATTTTTAGGGTTCCGTAAAACGTAAAAACGGAACCCTTATAGATTCGTCGTGTCTGTCTGTCTGTCCGTATGTCACAGCTACTTTTTGCCGAAACTATGAGAACTACACTGTTGAAACTTTGTAAGTAGATGTATTCTGTGAACCGCATTACGATTTTTTCAAAAAAAAAGAAAAAAAAGTAAAATTACGGTTGCCCCTCATACTGAGAACTGAAACTCAATTTTTTTCCCATAAAACCTACACGTGTGGGTGCCTATCGATAGGTCTTCAAAAATGATGTTGAGGTTTCTAATATAATTTTTGTCTACACTGAATAATTTGCGCGAGAGACACTTCCAAAGTGGTAAATTGTGTCCCCCCCCCTTCTAACTTCTAAAGTAAGAGAATGAAAAAACTAAAAATAAATATATAATGTACATTATACCATGCAAACTACCAACGAAAATTGGTTTGAACTCGATCTGATGAGTAGTTTTTTTTTAGTACGTCATAAATACACTATTATTAAAACTTCAATCAAAGTTACAACGAACTACAAGAACTATGTGTACTATGTATATTATGTTACTTGCTGCAACGGAACCCTTCATGGGCGAGTCCAACTCGCACTTGGCTACTTTTTTATTTTATTTTACTCGAACCTAAAGCCATCACTTATAGAACACTTATTGGTGTATTTTATACAAAGAATAAAAAGAATTATAAAAGAAGCAAATTAAAATTGTTTTAACAGCTCCTAATAGATACCGCACTGTTTGTATTTCGTGCTACAGAGATGACGCTCTACGAAGCCGAAGTTGGCCGATTGTCTCTTTCCAGGTGTCGATGTGCAATATTTATCGCCGGGTACTGTATTTGAATTAGAAAAAGTAATCAGTGATAAACAAAAAACTTAAATTGGTATTTTTAACTACTAGTCTCAAAAATCTTTGGTTACTTAATCAAACAAAACACAAAATTAAATCGCTCTTCTTACTAACCAAACCAGCCTTAGAAATCTTTCTTTCTTAATCAAACTTTTGTTTTTTTTTGGTCGACTGTTTCTTTAAAAATGTCCAAACACTTGATTTTTGTCTTCCAGTCATCTTCACAACAAAGTAACAAACAAATAATGATACAATCTATCAATCAAACCAACAAAAATCACGTAAAAATAATTAATTTAATTTGCGTAATGTAAACAATAAGTAATATACCTAACAAGTTACGGCTGGTCTAGTCGGGAGAACGGCGACTGCCGATCCGGATACCCCGGGTTCAAACCCCACACGCACCACTGTCTTTTCGAAGTCATGTGCGTAATGCCGCTAACTTAAAACGGTGAAGGAAAATATCGTAAGGAAACTGACATGTACCTAGAACCTTTCGAAGTCATTGGCAGATTTTGGCCTTAACTCTCTCCTTGCGAGAGAAGGCCCCGAGTCCCAGCAGTGGGAACGTTTAGTGGGCTGTTGATGTTGAAACAGTAGCACGAGACAAGCTGGTGACGTCTTTACAAATGACTAGATGGCTAACGGCCCCGCGGGGAAGCGCGGAGTGCGGGCGGGGCACATCTAGCAATATTTGCTGCAAGTGCGTAAACAAGTCACAACACGAAAAAGCGCGGCGAAATTGAACCGAAGTTCGGCCGAACTTCGGCCGAATCTTTCATTTTTACCGAATGTTCGGCCGAAGTTCGTATTCGGTTCAAACCACATTCGGCCCATCCCTAGCTATTGACCCTTTCATCATAGATATCTGCCACTCTGAAAACGCTATAAATTGTTTAGGACACAATGATTCAATGTCACCGTACCGTCCGTCCATTTTGGCTGTTTGCATAGTACTCGTAGTTTGTATATTTTATGTATATAGTACAGACACTAGAAGCAGTTGAGTATGCAAAATCCGAGGGACGACAATCATTATGATTTTATAACATAAATTATAAAACAACATAAACATATACTCAATTCATTCCCTTTACGAATAAGAGAGGGGAAAAATCCCATTGCTGGACGTCTACTCTCCTGTTACGAAAAACGTAATTTCGGAATAAACTCGCGACTTACTACTCCGGTTCTACTTCGTTTCGTTCTATCAAACATTATTTGACGTTTAAAAATGTTCTAAGCCTACTAGCTCTACTCTAATATTAGAATAAGCTTAGAACATTTAAACGGACGTATAGATTTTCGTAGAGAGTAGACGTCCTGATCGTTCACCTCTTTTCGTTATAATCCGTTGCCAAAATTCGGTACTTGCATTATGCATTAAGCAAGCATAGGTACCGCACGCAACAGTGTAAAGATGCCTTTACATTCTGTATCCCGGGATAATGAAAATATGTGCATTTTCTGCGCTACGGGTTCGGTAATGGATGGAAATAACTTTACAAGCAGAGCAAAGTATAATAAGGTTTTAATTAACTTGCTGGCAAAGGGATTCAGGCGGATAGCGATTAGTTATACTCTACGGAATTGACGGTAGGTACTTATAATATCAGTAGACCGTACCAGTAACAGGGTACAATCCTCAAAAAAACTAAGTAGCCCGTTAGTTAGATTGCCAAAAAATATTGTACACGTATTTTTTCTTTTGTTTCACAAACAAAAAATTACGAAGATACAGCGCTTCGAAGTTTCGTGTGATGTCACTTGTGAGTACGTGTGACTCCCCACTCTCGAAGTTTGATGATCTATATCTTTGACGATTTTTAATATTATTAAAAAAACAAAAAATACGTGTCCAATATTTTTCCATGATTTAGCTGACGGACTAATTAGGATGGTGTATTTTTGACCCAGTCCGGTACCCTATTTGGTATTTTGTAGGTAATCTACACAAATAATAAAATTGAAGTGTCTGTTTGCTGTTTGTAGATTGTTTTTATTTTATTTTAACTGTTATAGGTTCCCAATTGACCACCATCTCGCCTGATGTTAAGCGACGATGCGATCTACGATGGAGCGTGCTTACCTAGAAGAAACCGATTCACTCGCGATTTGAAGACACCAAGATTGTAACTATCGGGGAAAACCCACTCAGGCAAAGTACCACAGTTCCATAATCTAGACGTTCTTATCACAAACGTGGAGTCAAATCTATTCGTTCGGCTTTACAGGAGGATATAGTCGCTTAGTGACTTTGAAAGAAATTGTAGTTTAAACATGGGTATAGAGGTATATAAATTCTTAAGATTTGACATTTATAAGCAACCCACTAAATGTGCCCATTGCTGGGACTCGGAGTCATCTTTCGCAAGGAGAGATTCAAGACGTTAATCCCCCACGATGGCCCAGTGTGGGTTGGTGGATGACGCATGACCCGAAAAAATTCTTGGAACATTCCTGAAACCGAACTTTCGTTCTCTAGAACGAAAGTTCGAACGAAAGTTAAAAAAGCTGACGCATTCCTAGATAGCCAATGGAATATTCTGACGCCTTTCTAGGGCCAATGGGAAATGCTGATGCATTTCTAGATGGAGAATGGCCATGGTCCCGTGTTTACCCGAAGATCTCTTATCATTCCCCAGCGTGACGCTAGAATTCAATTCACAGCCCTCGAAAAATCTGTATGTGCCGCGCCAAAAGAAGTTCTCATTTCAAAAGATACTACTAGTCCTACTTGTTGCACGAAGCTGTTCTTAAAAAGTTCGTAAACGTAACGAGAAAACCTCGTAAACGGTAGTAAAAATCTCGTAAAGTATAAAGTAAGTTAATCTACCCTTGCGAGTAAAAGCCAGTTTGTAACACACGAAGGATCCTGACTAAACATAAACTTTACAATACCTTCATACCTACTTAAGTTGCATATTTTATACCTACGATCGAAACACTGAAGCCTTCATTGTTCAGAAGGGACGAAGGGCGAGGAACGGTCGAAACTCAGCGAAAGTACCCATATTACTTAAGTGGGCGCCCAGTACCAGAAAACGAAAAAACGACATTTTCGACGCCGCTCACTGATGTTAAGAAACTGAAAACTATAACCAAAAAATTGGCAGTCATAGGAACTGCCGATAGAAGTGAAAACTTATAACTCAGAATTTGATAGCTTACTTTGGAAACTACACGGGTGTACCGGAAGGCGTGGCCTGACCATCATGGCATGTCCATCTAGAAATGCTAACGCATTTCCCATTGGCTCACGCATTTCTAGATGGCCAATGGCCGTGGCCCCGAGTTTACCCGAAGATTTCTTATCATACCCGAGCGTGACGCTAGAATTCAAATCACACCCCAAGAAAAATCTGTCTAAAAGCGCGCCTGCGCGCCAAAAGAAGTTTTCACTTCAAAATACTTGGGAGGTGTCAATGGACATTCTGATGGAACGAAGTTGTACAAAATATTGCAACTCTTTACTGTTTCTGTTGCCCTGGTACTGGTACCTAGGGGCAAACGCAACTCTTTTATATTTCTGTTGTCCTGGTATCTGGAGATAAATGCTGGGCTGTTGGAGGTAGGTAATCAAAACTCTTTACTGTTTCTGTTGCCCTGGTACCTACCTGGCCGTATTTACCGAGTTTACCCGAAGATTTCTTATCATATCTATCCGAGCGTGACGATTGATGAATCCATTTCACAGCCCACGAACATTCTGTCTATAGCGCGCCTAAAGAAGTTTTCACTTCAAAAAAATACTGACGTGTAGGTACAATCAAGAAGAAGCACAATAACCGAATCGAATTTTAAAAATAGATCAGATTTTTTTACAGACAAAAAATTAAAATGGCACCTGAAAAAACTATTTTAGTTCATGTAATCGAAATTATCAGCGATGACCCCACATTATTTTTTGTCAATAAAATTCCTATTCTCTATTAAAGTAACCGAACACTTTTTTAAATGGATGTTTAACTATTGAGTATTTAAATAAAACTTGGTAAAAAATTGACTCTTGATTTAATATTGATTTCCCCTCCAAACTGTGTCATGCTATTCTCGACTTTATGCATATCATATAAAGACGGGCCTCGCGCGGGTGAAATCTGATTTTTCCCTGGCACTAGGCACACTCTTAACATTATGTAAATAGCTATAATTTTCTTCAACCAGAACAAAATTAAATGATATATATCGATCAAAAATCCAAACTAAACTTTTGCCCGGGAGAGTACGAAAGAAGCGATTGTGGTGCCGGTATTGAACTCTAATGACGTATTGGTTGTTCTGTATCTTTACTTACGTATGGACACATTTGAAATGTGAAATGAGCTGAACATTATTTTCATGTAAATATTTTATGCTTGAACGTCCGTGCTCATTCGTCAAATTAAGGCCAAACCCAGGGACGGAGCGAGGCGAGTTAGAAGACGATTAGATTTTACTTTTTAAAGCAAATTTTTCATCGGCAGCAAAGTGGTGACAAAGACTCTTTGCAACCAATACTAAAACAAATATTTAAAAGAAGACCAATATTAAAAAAAAAGTCAGCCTTAGGAAGTAGATACCGAACCATTACCAGTTATGCCAGGTCTACGATGGAGCGTGCTTACCTTGAAGAACCCTATTAATAAATAAATAAATATTGGTGGACACTTCACACCAACACCATCTGAGCTCAAACTAATATGGAAGAATATGGAAGCCAGATAGCTGATTTAATACTTTACCTATATAGTTTTAAATACATACTTATTATACATAGAAACACCCAGACACAGAATAAATACTTCTATTAATATAGAGTGTTACTCATTCCAAAGTTTTGAGGTTTCTTGTAACGAAAGTACAGTCAAAAGAAGTTGGAGGTTCCCGAGCCTAGCACTACAGCTTGACTTACTTCTTATAACATCAGCTATCTGCCACTGAAAGTTCAGTTTTAGAAATATTTTTTCTATATTAGTACTGTAGGTACGTTACGTACGTTAGTACTGTTACAGACATTTAGTGAAAAGCTTTTAATTTAGAATTACAAACAGATCTTTCAATTTCGTTTAAATGTATAAATATGTGCATTATTGTAACTAAACTCCTTTGCTCCGCTTCTGGTTTTTCGTACATCCCTGGGCGGCCATTGATCTTATACAATCTAAATATTTAGGTACTTAGCGCTGTTCAATATCTTCCGAACGTCGAGTTATATAGGGTTAAGCGTACGGTAACTGTACCGTAAAATACGACTACAAAATTTCAAGAAGAGCCTAAAATGTAACTTTATCCGAAACTGCAAGAAGTAATAAAAAAATTGGCAGTCGTAGGAACTGCCGATTGAAGTGAAAACTTAACTCAGACTTTGATAGCTTACGCCTGCTATATGCTATATGCTGGTTGCCTGGAAGAGATTGCTCTAAGCAATAAGGCCGCCATTTGTGGTGCTAGTTCATAAGTGTTTTACTGTAATATTTCTGTTTTTGTGTCACAATAAAGAGTTATCTATCTTACTTTGGAAACTACACGGGTGTAACCGGAGGGTGTGGCCTGGTCATCATGGCATGACCATCTAGAAATGCATCAGCATTTCCCATTGGCTGACGCTTTTCTAGATGGCCAATGGCTATGGTCCCGAGTTTACCCGAAGATTTCTTATCATACCCGAGCGTGACGCTAGAATTCAATTCACAGCCCACGAAAAATCTGTCTAGGCGCGCCAAAAGAAGTTTTCATTTCAAAAATTTTAATTAACCCAGCCCTATTTTAAAAATGAAAATAAAGGGATTGGGAACTACGCGGGCGAAATCGCCGGTACAGCTAGTTTGTTATAGATACACTATTTTTAATTTGATATTTGTATTTATAAATGTTTCTGTCAATATTGTAATGATTTGTAGAGATACACAGTATCATAAACAGCCGACTAAATGTTCCCAATGCTGGGACTCGGAGCTTTCTCTCGCTAGGAGAGAGTCAAGGCCATGTCCACCACGCTGGCCCAGTGTGGGTTGCTGGATAATACACAGTACAAAATAATAAGAACATTTTTAGTAATATACTATAAATATATACTATAAATGTTAAAAAAAAAAAAAAAAAATAGTACTCGTAATTAAAATATTTAGAAATGAAAGTCGATAAGTAGAAATTTTAAAATTTAAAGTAATGCATGGGTTAGGAGTTTTGCGTCAATCCGAGAAAACTTTTTATTTTTCAATTTTATATCGCGACCTTCTATCGTGCTATGTCACGGTCTCACGGTACCTACAAATCGTTCGTCTTAGAAGATACCGACTCATTCGCAATTGAAAGACACTCAAATAATATCAGGAAACACCCACTCGAATTTGAATAAGTGCCCACATCCGACAGTCTGATAGACGAATGATAAAAGAATCAAAGCATTCGGCTTGAGAACGTACCTTTGTAATACACGAAACGGGAACTCTTTTTCGTCATTTCTTTTGACAATTGTGACAAACAACTGACAATCTTCTACGTCAGAGATCAGGTTTTTAAAGTTATACTTCTTTTGGATAGATACTGGCAAAATAACGGTAACCTTACCGAATGGAATTCAAAAGAAAAAGTTGAAGTTAGTTCTTTTGGAACACATACAATACTATGTTCTCTCCGTTTTTTTGTCTCCGAAAAACACGCGACTAAATTTCATAATATTTGTGAAATCTACTTATCGTCCAGATAAAAGTAAGTAAATATTAGTTTTTGTTGAAATTTCAAAAACCATTTTTTTTAACCTATATAGGTTTACACTTGATCGCCATCTCGCCTGATGTTAAACGACGAATAATATCTATAAAATTTATATGAAACTAACTGAACCTACCAAACAAAAACCAAAATCCCAAACGAAAAGAACCATCGAAACCGATTCACAGTTAGCGGAGCTATCATGTAACATATTATCATTAAAAAAAGACATACAACCGAATAAAGAAAAAGAAATCAATAAAGGAGGAGCCTCCTTTATTGAAGACGGTTAAAAAGCAATTAACCTACACTACGATTACCGGTTGCTGAACTCCTCTCTAAAACACATCTATCTACCTTTGACGATTATCGGTCGTATGTCACAGATATTAGTATGCGAGAACTATGTCCCTTATTACCCTTAGCTAAATATAGTGACTGAATACAGAAGCAAGGCTAGTCAGTCGATTGAATTCAGAAGTAAGTTTACAAACTAGTTAAAAGCAAGCAATGCTTCTGAATTGAATACCTATGCTATCATCTTACTAAATGCTGTTACACTTTTCAGAATTCAGTAACGACTATATTAAGCCTTGTGTAATGATCCCAGTGACCTTGGTTTTGTGGGAGACTACTTAAGCGTGAATGAGACCCCTCAGAAGCTGAGTGTAGACTTTTTTCTTCTACTATACATTTTCGTAGTGGTAGGACTCTTTGCAGGGCCCACCTGGGACCTGGGGAAGTACCACACCTTTGCCAATTATTATAACACCAAGCAGAAATGTGCTAACAAGTGCTAAAATATGAACACAGTGTTCCGGCTTGAAGTGCAATATTTCCAGAGAAATTACTGAGCATAGATAAACTTACAAACTATATTTACCCACATACGTAGAACATACCTGAGAGCATACATAAAACATACCTAAAAGTGTTCCACATACTTAACTTAGCGTATGCACTTCAAGTATTACATCTTGAACGATTAGTGCAAGGTACCCTTGACGGTACAGCCTAGACTTGAACCGCCGCCGTTAAGGAAAATCAAGAGCCGACTTATAGGTTCTCACTGCTTAATATTTTACTATGTTCATTTTCAAGCTAACTACGGAAAAAGTGTTGAATCTTTCTATAGTGTGAATTTTACTCGAGTAAAGTTCAATAAGTTAAATAAGTGAACTAAAGTTCGTTTTTTCTGTTTCTGCAAAACAATTCGCCGTGACCATTAAAAAGTTTTTCATAGTCATAGGTATAATTAACGTCATAATAAATCAAGGAAGTTTATGTTTCCTTGGAATATTAAGAAATCTGAAATTCTTTTACTGTTCGTTTTGACACATTCATACAAATGCAGAAAAAAAAATTTGTTTCAACAAATTTTATTAATGTTTTTGTTTTGTAATACAATATCACGATGTAGATGTAAAACAACACAGTACCACTAAGGTATTGAACATGAAGCTCTTAAATTATTGCTCAGTACTTTTCAGCCATTGCTGAGATAAATGGGAACAAACACTAACATTCGCCTTTATAATATGGTGAAAATCCTCGTACAAAACCTATTTTTAACCGACTTTAAAAAAAAGTAGGTTTCTCAATTTGACCGTAAATATATTTTTTATTTTCTACACACAGGTAATTCTAAAGAATGTGGCAAAAACCTAGTAGCACAAAGCAAAGAGGGAAGTGAAGGCCTTTTCACCGCAGTAACCTCACAAATACGGTAGACCGTCGAAGTCGTTCGGAAAAGGTTGTGAAACGTAAACATAAGTTCGTTTAGTTCGGCAAACATCGCTCTATTTGGCGAGCTGGACGTTTATGACCGGCCGAGTGGTCGTTGTAGTGTGGATACGATGTAACTTCAGTAATAAGCTATTTCCAGTTGCCGAGGCGCCAAAACAACTTAACTTTGCGGTCGCTTTTTAAGCGGAAAAAACGTTGTTTTTGAGCAGTGAAGCCCATAAGCTTAGGTTTAATAGAGTCTCCTTGAATCGGTCTCCATTTTAAAATAAAATAATTTAGATTAGAGTTCAATAACTTATAAAGATCTTAATTAAAAAAAAAATATATCGGAAAACGGGAAATGTTTTTTAATTCAATTTACGCTATCAAATGCAGTTTTTTTGTTTTTTCTTGATTATTACGCTGTACATAATTAAACATTTTACAACATAAAATCACTACATCTTCTCGTATTTATAATATAATATTTCCTAAGCCCCTTAATCGCCCCTTAACATTAACATATGCTCCAGTGACAAACATGTTAAGTAGGTAAACATGTATTTAAAGTAGGTACAATATTTATAAACAAACAATACTGTTAGAATCGTCTTTAAATGCTCTTGACGCACTTGAGTAATGGGCTCAAATATGCTCAATTGTGGTCACATTTCACGTAAGCCAGAATGTTTATAACACACCTATGCAACCCGATAGCCGTTTCCCGCCATTTTTGCAAATGCGTGTGGACAGCGATGATGGAAGCGGTTATGCGGAATACGCGTGTTGCTGGCCAGTGCTGCTGCGGAGTCGCGCGGAAATCGCCACCGCTCTGTACTGGCTGTGATAACTCGGTGGTGGTGACCCTCAGAGACTGTGAGAATAATCCACTACATAACACATGAAGGGCGTATTATGCACCCTTTTATAATTTATTCCAAATATCCTCTCAAAGGTGCGAAGGTACTTCTAGGTAATTCAGGTC
Organism: Ectropis crepuscularia; assembly: GCA_963693475.1. Taxonomy (NCBI): domain Eukaryota; kingdom Metazoa; phylum Arthropoda; class Insecta; order Lepidoptera; family Geometridae; genus Ectropis; species Ectropis crepuscularia. Next base: position 28,571,031 of record OY856339.1, on the reverse strand, counting down.
TGAACAGTTGACCCAAAAACCAAATATAGATTAGCTCTTGTATGGAGGACTGTTCACACCTTTGCGATTGGTCAGCTAAGTACTATACATGTTTACCTACTATACTCACCGTACCGTAAGAAAACTACAGTGGTAAAAAGAGTTTTATATTAAGGGAGCTTCTTGAAGTGTGGGCCAAAATTTAAAATGTGAGTATCGAAGACGAAGACTGAGCCACTTGAACTGTGAGCGCAACTGGATAATATAATTGTATACAGACGACCAAAACAAAACAAAGAAACATCCGAATATACACATTGAGTTAAATTAATTTGACTATTTCAAAAGGCTGTATTTTCAAGTTTAATAAAATAATAATTCACGTTATCACGCAATCTTCCTCGAAGTTCATTAATATTAATTGAATATTACTTCCAGAGTTAGATATTGATGTTTCTAACGTGAAAATGATTTCTTGAAATTAATTGTTATTTATCTGCCTACAAATTTGTAAATATGTTAAAGCCAATTTAAATTAATCATTTCGTATAGAATTTCATCGTTAAGTTAAAGTTTTTAGTGTTTATAATTGTGACAAATTCCTGGATAATATTCTTGAAGTAATACTACATTACTTTTAAGTTACGGCTGGTCGAGTCGGGAGAACCGCGCCAGCCGATCCGGAGACCCCGGGTTCAAACTCCACGCGCACCACTGTCTTTTCGAAGTCATGTGCGTAATGCCGCTAACTTAAAACGGTGAAGGAAAACATCGTGAGGAAACCGACATGTACCTAGAACCTTTCTAAGTCCTGTGTCATCCACCAACCCGCACTGCGCCAGGGTGGTTGATTATGGCCTTCACTCTCTCCTTGCGAGAGAAGGCCCCGTTTCAGTATTAATTTATACAATGAAAAAAAAGTGAATAAAATAATAGTCAGCTGATTAAAGTCTTCTTCTTCTTTGTCTTCTTTTTATTTCTAGCTTTTATTCAGAATTCCATCTTCGAGTTTCTAGTACAATAACTCTAAAATAATAAAAATGTTTTTTTTTTTTTATTAAATTTTAAAAAATATGTGGTGTCTTGCACACCACATATTTTTTAAAATTATGAACTTTCAGAGGTCGAAAGCGATGCGGAGGTCTTTGAAATATCGACAAAAACCAACTAAGTGTAAGTATATCTAAGTTCCGAATTTGAGACTGATCCGTCCGTAATAATATAAATTACCTTCATGATTATAAATTATTTTACAATTATAAAATACCTACACATTTTGTGTCAAACAAATTGATTTATATTTTAAGTGTTAAGTGTAATCTACGAAACGATAAAAAAACATCGTAATAGATTCACAATTAGTTGGAGAAATTTTCGCGTAACTTAATTTTGTATACATACAAAATATGTATACATATACCTACATACAACTGAAAACATACACCCGAAACTAGAACCTCCTCTTTATTTGAAGTCGGCTAAAAATAAACTTTTTATTTCTAAGTTTAATACTTCAACTAACATCTGAGTTTAGTTTAGCCGGACAACAAAGTTTTGAAATGCAACTTACACTAACCCAAAGTAAATCTGAAGATATCTGTTAAGTATTTTAATATTTTTTACCCTTGGCTAACACTTGACCGAAATCTCACCTGATGTTAAGCGACGATGCGGTCTATGATTCACCGTTCTGACCTAGAAGAAACAGATTCACTCTCGATTTGAAGACAGCAATATTGTACTTACCCATCGGGAAAAACCAAATCAAGCAACGCATTGCACTGCCTACACGTTGTTATCACAAAAGTAGAGCCAAATCTGTTCTTTATTTTTTGGTACGAGCATAAAGATAGAAAAGCAAAATAGTATTATATCATGCAGATCAATAGGGTACAATCCTCAAAAAAACTAAGTAGCCCGTTAGTTAGATTGGCAAAAAATATTGTACACGTATTTCCTCCCTTGATTCACAAACAAAAAATGACGAAGATACAGCGCTTCGAAGTTTCATGTGACGTCACTTATGAGTATGATTTTTACTCACGAGTGACGTCGCAACCCCCCACTCTCGAAGTTTGATGGTCTATAATATCTTTGACGATTTTTAATATCATGAAAAAGCAAAAAATACGTATCCAATATTTTTCCATGAGCTAGCTGACGGACTAATTAGGATGGTGTATTTTTGACCCAGTCCGGTATCCTATTACACACTCTCCGAAATGTATCCGATAAAAACCAGATAAGCTAGCATTATTGATATGAAGTCCCTTTATTATTAGTAACACCGTAGCGCCGAGGATTCAGTCGCGTAGTTTAAAAAAAATCGTAGTAAAAAGCTTAAATCATAAGCGCGATAAACAGTGTTCCGAATTTCAATCCGATTCGCAAGCCTACCGCCTAACTAACTCTACTGCACCTCTACTGCTTTCTGGTATGCTTTGATTTGTGACCTCATCTGCCAATTCGATAACACCGATGAAAGCAGACAACTATATTTCTGTTTTCCTTATGCAGCGGAACGGAAAGCAGATATAGTTGTCTGCCTTCAACGGCGTTATCAAATTGGCAGATGACGTCACAAGTCAAAACATAGCAGAAAGCAGGAGATAAAAACCAGATAAGCTAGCATATTTGTAGTGGTAGGACTCTTGGCAGAGTCCGCCTGGGGAAGTACCATACCTTTGCCAATTATTCTACCGCCAAGCAGTAATGTGTTCCGGTTTGAAGGGCAATGTTTCCAGAGAAATTAAAGGGCTTAGAGATATAACAACTTAGATCTCTGGGTGACAAGCGCAGTGAGTGCTAGGTAATGATTTGGACTCTTCATGTTCCAATAGCTGTGTGTCACTGTGCTGTTATGTGGCAGGCATGTTGCTTACCATCAGGCACATGTCCTGCTCGTCTCGTCACTCTATATTTAAAAAAAAAGGAGAGTTAGGCGTTAGACCTGCCGTTCAGATGTTCCGACAAGTTGAACAACAAACATCCCAATATCATAAACATATATATTTATAACATTAAAATAACTAGTCCTTTGATTACACTCGCCTAGTTCTTGATCCTGTTATCTTTCATGATAATAAGTAGCCAATGTGATATTCCAGTTTTTTATCTGTATATGTACCAAATTTCATTTACATCCCTTCGGCAGTTTTTGCTTGAAAGATTAACAAACACAGCGAAAGTTTGTTTGTATGTGTGGACATACACATTTATGTATTGTACATAATAACTTTCGCATTAATAAGACTTTAAAATATCATATTAAACCAGTTCTCACTATTGTGTCTTTACAAGATAAGTCTACGGCATCTAGTAGAACGTAAAAAATGTATTTCTGTCATACAGAAATAACAAAATAACCAAACAAAATACTTGTCCCACCATTCCTTCATGATGTTCATTCCATTTCAAATGAACGCGTTTAATAAGTTTTATTTTCGCGCCTTTTGATTGTAGCTACAAATAAGTGCAAAAAGTTCTTGCTCTCCGAACTCTCCAGTATAAGCTTATAGCTTGGAAAAACTATATCACCCTTACTGAAACATCTATACGCATAAGTACTTGTTGAATGCAAGCCCGCTATAACTTTCAGCTTCAGTCTGGCTTGACAAGCTGCGTTGGAAACACGCGCAGACGGCGTTAGCCATTCGCGATTAAAAAAATAACTTTACGAGTGGCCAGTATCTTGGTTTTAATGCAAGAATAAATACTGGCCATTGGAATAAAAAAAGTTTATTTAATGTGTCATTCGTTTTTGTTTTGCAAAATAGTGATGTGCGTTTAGAAATTTGAATAATTGTCCAGATTAAAATAATTTACAGTGAAATAAAATAAAAATGACTGCTAATTAGTAAGAACTGATAAACTTGTAGTGTAAAACGTGTTTTGTTTTGTGTTGCACCTGAAAGGTATGTCAAATTAATTTTAAAACATATTTTTCTAATTCATAAACGGTTCTTTGATAAATTATATTCAAAATTAATTTTATATGATTAATTTACTCCGTCAAACATATTAATAAGAACATTAAATTTTTAGGGACTATTTTTAATTTTTAGCGGAAAATTGTGATAAATGATTAATAAATAATAATTAGGTATCTAAGGTAGTATTAAATAAAGCTATGAAATACTCCAAATTAACATTTGTTAAGCTGGAATAATTGCGTGAAGATTGGGAATTTAATGTTAAAAAATACAGTCGAATTGAGAACCTCCTCCTTTTTTGAAGTCGGTTAAAACATGGAGATGGGAGAATGATCTCACTACAATTACAAATTCGGGTTTATGGAATAAGACTGACATTAAAAAAAAGTTATACTAACCTATCAAGGCCGTTCTTCACACGTTTATTTTTTAGTAAAAAAAACTACTAAACATTATTTAAAAAAATACATCTTCCAGCATCCCTTGTTTGACATTTGGGAATAGGCCTGTTTTAGGTACTAATATGCGTCAGTCTTCTACTAATCGAAACATTGACAAACGGGAAATATGATGGGATACAACCCTGTAAGAAAAATAAAGCCAATATGTAGACCACTCGAAAAATCATCAAATATTTTATTTATCACTAATGAATATCAATAAAAAAGAAGTTTAATTATTTGAACGTGTAATTTCATCGATTTAGTTTGGTAGAGCATACTCACAGATATTTCCAAATGTGTTTTTTAATCCTATTTAATTTTTCACATAATATGAGAATGTGAAAGTAATGTTACACTATATACCCTTTACGATGATTTAAAACTGTTAAATTTAACTGTGGGCCTCATAACAAAGCTCAAAGTCACACAGCGAGCTATGGAGAGAGCTATGCTCGGAGTCTCTTTGCGCGACAGAATCGGTAATGAGGATATTCGCAAAAGAACGAAAGTGGCCGACATAGCTCAAAGAGTAAGCAAGCTGAAGTGGCAATGGGCAGGCCACATCGCTCGCAGAACTGACAACCGATGGGGAATAAAGGTTCTCGAGTGGCGACCACGAACCGGAAGACGCAGTGTTGGACGGCCTCCCACTAGATGGACAGATGACCTCACAAAGGTCGCTGGAAACCGCTGGTTGCAGGTTGCGCAGGACCGTTCGTTGTGGAAATCTAGGGGGGAGGTCTATGTTCAGCAGTGGACGTCTTGCGGCTGATGATGATGATGATGATTAAAAAAAAATCTTACATTTTCTTTTTTAATTTGTCAAGTAGAAACTCAATCTCTCCGTTCGACGTGAACGTCATGTGATTAGTTTAATAAAATGAATTTGAAATGATGCAGTAACGCAACCTAAAACATATTTTAATAACTGTGGCTAAGGACTAATACACACGTTGTACAAATAAGTAATGGACATTTCTACCACAACACTATCAACTATCTAGCCCCTAAACTAAACAAATCTTGTACTAAGAGGACCAGAAAGCGCACAATCGTAATCGTAAATAAATACTTATGATGTATAAAAACACCCGGACATGTACTTACTTACAAATATCTGAATTTATCCCACTAAATCCGCTGAACTAATTGCACTTAAGTATTTGGGATATTAAGTAAACTAACCTTTTTGAACGAGTATCGATCGTCGGACCGTATATTTTAGCCATCTAGCATGCAAATGGTTCTATTCATTGCAACAAAGAGAAAACAGACAATGGATTCCACAATGGCACCTGCATTAATCTGAATTGAACTTTATTGAACGCACATAGAATATCAGAATCGGATTACGTTTGATCTTCCGAAAATCAATTAGATAACACACCCCCAATGATAATGCAAGCTTAATTTGAAATGAAGCTTTTAATATGTAGATAATTTTTATCGCAGATATGTTTTCAGAATTAATCCTAAAGGAACGGAAATTATTTCCAAAACCATTAGTCATTGTATCGATCTTTTTTAGGGTTCCGTAAAACGTAAAAACGGAACCCTTATAGTTTCGTCATGTCTGTCTGTCTGTCTGTCCGTCCGTATGTCACAGCCACTTTTTGCTGAAACTATGAGAACTACACTTTTGAAACTTGGTAAGTAGATGTATTCTGTGAACCGCATTAAGATTTGAACAGAAAAATTTAAAAAAAAGAAAAATTAGGGTTGCCTCCCATACTGAAAACTGAAACTCAAAAAATTTTTTTTCATCAAACCTACACGTGTGGGGTGTCTATCGATAGGTCTTCAAAAATGATATTGAGGTTTCTAATATAATTTTTGTCTACACTGAATAATCTGCGCGAGAGACACTTCCAAAGTGGTAAAATGTGTGTCCCCCCCCTCTAACTTCTAAAGTAAGAGAATGAAAAATCTAAAAAAAATATATGATGTACATTACCATGTAAACTACCAACGAAAATTAGTTTGAACTCGATCTGATGAGTAGTTTTTTTTTAGTACGTCATAAATACACTATTACTGAAACTTCGATCAAAGTTACAACGAACTACAAGAACTACGTGTACTATGTATATAATGTTACTTGCTGCAACGGAACCCTTCATGGGCGAGTCCAACTCGCACTTGGCCACTTTATTTATATTTGGCTAAGTATGTACTTTCACTGTATTTGCCATTTTCTTTACCCCCATGTGCATAAGAAGAGTCGTCAATTTAAAAGAAATCAAAATACAAAAAAATCCTTTCTTTAAACGACTTCAAATAAGTAGTTACTCAATTTGGCTGTACGTGTGTTTTTTTTGCCAACTTCAATGAAGGACCGGATACTTACTCAGTATGTAATTTTCTTTTTTCAGCATGTTACGAAATTTATTTTGTCTAGTTTTTTGTTTGGTAGATCATCATACTTCAAAGGTCCCCTAAAAATTTTATCGAGATCGTCGGGCAAGTTTGAAAAAATTAACATATAAGTAAGTGAACAAATTTGCATTTTTCGACGATATTTCCGTTTTCTCCGAAACCGCGCTATCTCTTTGGAACAGTGTGTTTGGTTTCGCAAAATCTGTGAAATTTAGTCGTGTGTCCGAGTTTAATTTCAAATTGATGTCGGTGTCTATTTAATCAGAGAAAACAAAATAAATTTTGAGTTTATTTCATTTTTGGAGCGAAAACTGGTTTTGGCACACCACACACAGATTTTTTACCGACTGTGGATTGAGCTCAAGTGTCACGCTCGTGAATGAAAAATATCTTCGCGTGAACTCGAGACCATGGCCATCTAGAAAACTAAAAATGCGTCAGCATTTCTAGATGGCCGTGGTTGTCATGGATGTCACCATGGTTACCATTAGACATTAACACATCTAACCATGGCCATCTAGTCTAGATGACCATGCTTAGTAGACTTATTTAGACGACAATGCTTCGAAGATTTATTGGAGACTAGCAGCGTGCAATAGCTTCACCCGCGCAGTTTCCAAAGTGTGCCATAAAATTTTGAGTTATTAGTTTTCACTTCTATCGGCAGTCCCAATGACAGTATTTCTTTTTTTGATAGATCTTATTTGAGCGGTAGTTCCATATCAATTATAATATCGAAATCCGTTACGTTCATGTAGATTGTTTAAATTAATAGAGAAAAATAATGAATGTCTTTGAATTTGACTCCTACCTAATGTTTTTGTTGAGTACCTAGCTTAGTCTTTACGTATTTAAAAAAAATTATAAGTTATCAATTTAAATACCTAAACAAAGATCTCTTAGTACATAAAAAACACATCGTATTAGCTGTCTTCGGAAGCGTTGTTTAGCCATCTAATGATCTAAAAACCATCATATCTCTCAAGGTGGATCAAACTGCACAGTGAGGAAAATTGGATCAAAATCGGTTCAGAAGTTCATCGCCGATACACAACGTGACACAAAATATTAAGATTTAATGAGGTAGCGTCGCATTAGTATCTAAAGGTTACTGTTATCCCATGGTAGTTATTTATTTCAATTGCTTCGACGCGAAATTGTGTTAGAAACTTCTGTAGTGGTAGGATGACTCTTTGCAGAGTCCGCCTAGGGACCTACCAGTTATTCAACCACCAACCAATAATTTGGAACATTACCTACTGTATTCCGATTTGAAGGGCAATGTTTCCAGAAAAAATATAACCAGCAAATTATCCTGTACCTTAATATAAAATACAAATCATCTGTCTTTAGTATTCAGTAATTGCAAGCCTCTGGTACCAAAATCTGCTCATAAAAATCGACACCGGTAGGTACATAGTAACGTCCAATCCATTATTGAGTTATTGCTGTCATAAAATTCTTTATGGGATTTACAGATCCGGTGAAAAAATGACCTGGTGTCGTTATTTTTTTAATGATTTGACCGGTGTGGCCCAGTTTGGTTGGCACCCGAGGTACCTGATCTTTGTGAGTTGACTCGTTGACTCATTCCTGTTGACATGTTTTGCTTTTGATATATAGTATAAGAAACTAGTGGCACTCTACAGACGTTATAGTCCGAGAGGTAGCACAAAATTTTGGGTAAGTATTTAAGCCAAACGATTAAAGATTGAGCGCGCAAAAATATTTTGCAAACAATATAAAAAATGTATTTGAGGCATTTTAATTTGGTATTATTTATGACCAACGGTGCAGAAACGTGGACAGTGGACACTGACAGTGAAAATGGTCCGTAAGCTCAAAGGGCTATGAGAAATGCTTGGGGTTTCTCTGAGGAATTGCATCCGCAATGAAGTAATTTCTTATTATCAACTGTTCACTTATTTAAAAGTTTACAAGCCTACCATTTCTATGCCCACATATAAACTAAATTTCGCAAGCGTGCAAGACCGGATTACCTTAAAAGTAACTACGTCAACCGGACCGGTTATTCTCAGATTTATGTGCTTTGCGTAGCCAATATGGCTTATTTTACGTCATCTATGATTTATAGGGTCCTGGTTTGAATTACTTTGTGGGTGTTTCGCGTTATTTAGAGTCATTTAATGACTGTTTTTTTTTATAGAGCTGTTATTATCGATAGTTGGTTTGTACTTAGCCGTCATTTCGTACCGATGATGTTAGGCGAGAATGTTCCATGCTTACTTAGAAGAAGTCGGTTCCATATCCATAAGCAAATATTGATTCGAGTAATGCATTATAAATTGATGCTTTGGAAGCATACATAAATAAATAAATACATGGACAGATAAATTAACTCTTTATTGTACTTAACAATAATAAAAACAAAAATACAGTTATTATTACAAAAGTGGATTCTAATCTTGTCTTCGTTAAATTAGTTAAGAAATTAAGTTAATTAGTTAGGAAAATTAGTTGCGATTTTATAAAAAAATAAAAAGATTATATTAGATGATGCAGGTCAACTCCAACTCTCTGAAATGGATTAAAGTAAACTTGTAACTTTGCTAGGTGTTAAGTTGTTTGTTAAGGAATTTAAATTCTTGAGAATTTAAATTCCTTAACATCGCCGATTAAATAGACCTTGTCCTATTTACTCGGGGTTGACTTTCCTTGTCCTTTTTCTCTAACGTGGACGATTTTCGTCACGTTTTTATTGATTTGAGATTCCCTGAGATTTTATTTAGTCAGCCAAATGGAGAGTTGTTTATTTGCTGTAAATAATGATAATTCTAAACAAAACTTGTGCTTTAAAAATGTGTCACAACACTATTACTTGATGGCATGATGGTGGTATGTTTTGGGACCCACCCTACCACCAGCCACCAGGGGTAGGGCTAGTGGTATGGTGGGTCCGCCATGAGTTTTATGAGTGTATGTTGTATCAATGAAAGGTATAGGGTGTAGGACAAAGTTCATCGTTAGCTTTAGAAATAATCCGTATAATATATATCCGTAATTTGACCGCATCTTCGTTCATGTAGAAAGAAAATAGTTAGAGATGGGACTATGTTTTCTCTAAAGAATAGTCCATCTCTATTTGTTGTCATGATAATTTTTAATAAATAAATATTAGTGGACATTTCACAAACAACACCATCTATATAGCTGGATAATAACGGATTTGGTTAAAATGTAGCACACGGCTTGCTGGTTACTTTTTAAGTATTTATGATCCAGGAGCAGGTTTTCCGCAACTTTTTAATTTCCGTTACAATAACAGTTTTAATTTGAAAATGGAACAATGCCCAATAAACTTTGACATACAATAGGCTTGTTTCCACTAAGAATGAATCGGATGAATTAGAGGTTCTTACTATTGATTAAGATATAGAGATTTTTAAAAATAAAACAGTTTGTCAAATTAGGTAAAGATTATTAGTATTTTTAGGAAAGAAAATCTCAATAAATGGGCATTGAGTCACGTGACAGTGAACGCCAATCAGAAAATGTGACGTCGCGCCGTCATGCGCCGTGCTAAATATCACTTGACATTACTAACGTTGTTGACATTTCCATAGAACAAATAATATTATTTTTTATTTTTATTTATTCTTTGCCATGGATACTAGTTCTTCAGCCGCTTTACTGAACTAGTTTGTTATTGTTTTACCACTATTCTTGAGGAAAATGATCAGTTTTTTTTTACATTTGCATTACTAAGATTATACTGTGTCAAATACTTTCATCAAAATGATCTTCACAAAAATACATTCTTGATTTCGTGGACATCATTCCTCCTCGCAAGCGATCGCCGCTTTTTTCGTATTTGTGGATCGTTTGGAGTTTGGAACAAAGATGAATAACTTGTTTGGCGTATTTATACTTGTGCTTGTAAACTGGGGCACTATGCAGCTCTTGTAATACGAGGGATTCATTTTAAATTAAAAACATTGACAACGTCCTTACACAAACACATATGTTTGCCACGGCGTGACGTCATTCAAGACGCCATGACACTCTGGAGCGTTTTTGTGCAGAAGTTTGTTTGATTTTTTAAAATGCAAAATACACATTGTAAATGTAAGTTTTTTTCAAAAATATAGATGTTTCGGAATAATATTATAAAAATTAAGTTATATTAATACCCAATTTTTTAAATTTAGTACTCAAGCCTATTTTACCGCGACAACCTATTTTAATCTACCACGCTCCAATCATACTGATGCAAAGTACCGCGAAAGTGTAAAACCATTTTCATTTGCAAATAGAATAATACAAACGACACAACACAATTTCCCGCCATTTTTTAGTTTCCGTCCGTATCTATTTTAATTTGAAAATGGAACAATGCCCTTTGACATACATTTTTACCGCGTTTTGAATTAATCTTTCACGCTCCAATCATACTGATGCCAAATACCGGGAAAGTGTAAAGCCATTTTCATTTGAAAATAGAACAATACAACTCGGCGTGCCATAGGAGTGTCATAAAAGCCACTGTCACGTATGATGGCACGATTATACGTGACAGCGACACGCCAGGAGAGGACAATACAGTTAGAAACTCCGATACAGAATCATGAATAATATCTAACGTGGAATGCGGGAAGCCAATTTTAATTAAAGTTCGGTTTTGAAACTTTAATGAATTTATTTGTGTTCTATGCTGATATTACTAGCAAACTAGTTGGATCAAACAAATGTTGCTAAAATAATTTCACTGTTTTAAATCAGTACCAGCAGCTTCCCGCGGTTTAACTTACAGTTTAATAATTCATGATAACTTTTATCAAATACGATTTACGTAAAGGAATCATTTCATTAAGCATCTCACGGATGCACGGATGGATCTCACTAACTTTAATGACATAGAAAATAATAGCATGTGTGTTAATACTAGTAACAAACTTTCTACGTAGGTATTCAATTTCATCGAAATCTATTCAACTCATGTTTTGCCATATAAATAAAGGTATGAAAAATAGCTAGTAGCCGATTCTCAGACCTACTGAATATGCATATAAATTTTGGTTAAAATCAGTAAAGCCGTTTCGGAGGAGTAAGGAAACAAACACTGTGACACGAGAATTTTATATATAAGATATAGCTAGCTATATCTATACTAATATTATAAAGAGGAAAGATTTGTATTTTTGTATTTTTGTATGTATGTAATAAACTCAAAAACTACTGAACCGATTTCAAAAATTCTTTTGCCAAGAGAAAGCTACATTATCACTGAGTAACATAGGCTATTTTTATTACAAGAAAAAAATAGTGATACTTGGAATTTTTTACTAAAACCAACGCAAGGTATAAAAAAAACAGCCATAAAATGGCTTTCATCGCATACGCTGCGGAAAGTACCAATGATAGAACCAAACAATGTTCTACAATATTGTAGAACGTATTAAAATCTACAAAAAACTTCGCAAGAGCATTTGTCTAACTACAGTAATTACGTCGCTACAACTGCTTTTTTACATTTTAAAAGAAGATAAAAATGCCGATCAACTTAAGACCATGCTATTCATACATTTGTTTTAATTCTTATCAAAATAAATTATTTCTCAATCAAGACTGTTTTAATACCTATTGATTCCTTTTTGAATTATTAAAATCGGACATTCCATTCAAAATATATTACGAAATTAAAAATATCCATCCTAAATATTTGCAACAACGCGACGGCCGGCAGAATTATGAAGAGTGTACATACCACAGAAATCTAAATAATAAGGTACTAGAAGTCGCATGACCGCGTGACATTGTCGCCGCACAGGTGACTTGTAGGCCACCAGTGCTCGAATTGTAGTTTAGTCTTGTTCGAACCGGCAGGCGTGAATCATCTTTAAAAACTTGTGTTATGCAGCATAAACAACTGTGGAAGTTCTTCCACAACTTGCAATTATACCAATAATGAGATTACATTTCACCGATAGGTATTTTATTTTATTTTAATTGTATTTTTTAATAAAATAAACGGAGCCCAATGATTCACTATGATAGTTATAAATTTTTCGTGTGATCGTCATTTTGCATACCATTGCTGCATACATTAATTAACATCTAAAGTGGTACAAGCATAAACAGCAATGTAATGTAAAATTAAAGATATCTTCATAACCTCTAATCTTCCATGGTACAACCGCAGGTAGCGATTGTGAGTTAGTGCTGTGACGGTCCCATTTTACTTTCCCAAAAATAAACGATGAAAATTTTATTTTAAATTTTACATAGTTTTATCGATAAAGTAACATAATAAATCGATAATAAAAATTGTACGCAATTAACATTACACCCGTACGTACAATCTTTTAATTCGCGGTAAACATTACTTCATAATTCATTAATTATTAACAAAAGTATATACATACTGGCTATAACGCGCGATTGCTTTTCCGTGCAAAATAAATATTAAGATAAAAGAGGCAGTATTTATCTAGTGTAAGCTTTTATTTTTAAGACTTTATTAGTTTTCATACAAAATCAGCGAGCAACACGGAAGGGAGTAGGCATACACAGCGTTTCCCCTCTGTCAAAGTACAAGTCCGCGTGGACCATGGAATTTGATAATATACTGTGGCGTGGAATACACTGAGGGCGGGGCTAGATTTGTGAATGGTGCTATATTTTTTATGTGTTAGTGATTTGGCTGTGTGAGTATGGTCAGCAATGGATCGGTACAGGTATGTTTTGTATGTAATAGTGCGGCTTTACGCTAGTGTGCAACTTTCCCCTCCCGCAAGAAAGGACAGAAAGATTTGAACAATATTTTTTAGCAAAGGCTACTTCCCTTCCGTGCTTGCGCGGAAGATCGAGTTGCTCGATGTACAAAATATACAACAACCTTTGTTCTTCAACTATACCTAAGCCCACGTGGTGTCAGAATTACATAGTTCAGTTTTCGAAACAATAGTATACCCCATGTGACTTACTTATTTTATAGGTAGGCATATTGACTTTGTTGTAGTGTAATACACCTAATTAATGAAATCAATAATAACCTTTATCGAATGTTAAAATTGGACCGTACTTTGAAATATCGATATGTTTTAATTTTTGTCAAGCACTAGCGTATATGTAAAAAATTGTTAATTTTTCAATGTATTAGTAGGTTCACTGATAAGCGTTTATGGATGTGTGTGGTGCAATCACAGACCCAGTTTGACAATGTGCAGCTATTGGTGTGTGAGTGGAGCTCTATTTGAATACTACGCGCATGTAGTAGTGACCGCGGGGGTAGGGGAAATGTGGCGACAAGCGTTTTGCAAGTAATTTGAGAGTTATGCCATTTCTATTACCTTATTATTTAGATTTCTGTGGTACATACAGTACAGCGCAGCGTTCATCCCAGTCAGAGTGATTTTATCTCAGAATACTTCTTTATCATGTACCACGTAGGTACATCGTTTCAAGACTACTCAAAATCAAAGAAATCACTTTGAGAGAAGCTTCAATTTCTCGGTGTCCGTTGAGGCTGAGAGAGTTGTTTGTGGTAATATTATTATTTTGTTTTCCTTCGGCATTATGGCACATTTTTGAAGACAATTTGTGTCAAGACATCAAACATACAGCCCAACAACGAGATCCGGATTATGATGTATATGTCACAGCCGGATTGTATAGTTCGCCGTATTACATTACGGCTAGCCGTTTTGAAAAACGGGGCCGTTTTGTAATGCGGCGGTTCAACGATTAGCCGCATTGTCATTGCAATACGTTCTTCAATAAGGCGGTCCACGTTCAGCCGCATTGTATTACTACTTATGTTGTAAGGAGACCATATTTCAAAAAATAACAACACAAAATCTAAATTAATTTCATTTATCTGAAAAAATTTATCGATTATTTCGTACGATATTCCGTACTAATTTTTTTTACAACATTTTACCTCTCACGTAGTCTCAAGTTTGAAAGCCCATAACTTGACATCGGTGACGGTACACCTAAGAAACATGGTGCACTTCCATAGACAAGGGTCTATTATCGAAACATGTTCCATCGTAGATAGCATCGTCGCTTAACAGCAGGTGAGATAGCGGTCAAGTGCGAACCTATTATAGTTTTAAAAAAAAGATTTGACTCCGGGTCCCGTCAGAAGCTCTGCGGTCAACCTTGAGTGTCGCTTCTCCATACTCGGCCTGCGCTCCACTACGGCTACTTGCATGGCTCGCTCCACTCAGCTCCTCCCTTGAGCTTCTGGCTCCCGCATTCTTTTAAATACACTCTAGGTGTAGCGCCAAGACTAGGTGGAGTCGGGGTGCTCCGGGTCGGATCTGGGCCAACCCGGTCCGATTTAGTCTTAACAAGGTGGACGGTGGAAACGAAATAGTATCCAAGTAACGCCCAGGGTGACAAGTGCCACCCTAATAATATTGTGTACGATTCCTCCAAACTCCAGAATCCACTGTCACTTTAGCAATTTAGGAACACACAGTATTCAACGCCATGGTTGTTGTTATGTCAGGGAGCGTCATGAGTTTTAAGAATCGGAACTAAAAATTGTCAAAGAAGCGGCTAATCTCTCGCTTTATTACATTACGGCTAGCCGTGTTGAATAACGTATGGCGTTGAATACATTCCGGTAGTTTTTAAATCAGCTGTATTCAATCCGGCTGATCGTTAAACCGCCGTTTTACAAAACGGCCTTTAACCAACTAAGCCACCAGGCCAGCCTCACCTTTTGGTTTTTAATTTTGATCATTTGGAAAAATTTGGTCATGTACCTACATTTCATTTAGCATACCTACTGAACAAAAAAAGTTGACCCCGTGCGAAGCCGGGACGGGCCGCTAGTTATCTAGATACATGATATAAGAACTGTCTGATTAGTACCTGGTTCGATTAGGACTTCATTTATTTCTACGTACTTAATAGGACTTCTATAGTTGTAAGGTATACACTAAGTCGTCTGGGCCCAAAAGAGTTGGCTAATAGCAAAAACACTAACGACTTTAGGACGTGCGCCGCATGCATATTTGATGGCGAAACGAAGTTTCTTGCCTTTAAGCGAAGTAAGGACCGCGTATCGAACCTAATGGGTTTGTGTATTATGCAAACTGTCGTCATCGTGGCATGGGGATACCAACAAAATCGCTCTAGTGCCTACTTATTTTATTACTTGTTCGATATGACGTGGTGGCCAAGACGATGATGCCTCTCGATAGTGCAACCGACGTTCGCAACACAAAACGATATATCGCATTGTTTTCGATGTCGTCGGTGTAAGGCTAGCTGCACACACAAAATATTATTGACTAGCGGCCTGCTCCGGCTTCGCTCGAATAATAACCTAGATATCAACTGCAGCGCCATCTGCCGTAGCCTATGTTACTCGGGAATAATGTAGCTTTCCAAAGGTGAAAGAATTTTTGAAATCGGTCGAGTAGTTTCGGAGCCTATTCATTACAAACAAACAAACAAACAAATATTTCCTCTTTATAATATTAAGTATAGACAATGCAAAATTGTCAAACATCTTCATCAATGTATAGTCCCGCATATTTTCGAGGTATAATCTGTCTCGGTCGCTCTGCAGCTAGATTTGTGCACGTTTAATAGAATGGATAGAAAAAAAGTCGTTGCGTTGAGTATTGCATTAATTCGAAATCTATCAACATATGAAGCGCATTATTTTTCTTAACCACATCGCGAAATGCGTCAGAGGACGTATTCCATAATTCTGGATAGGTTTTCTATGTTTTAAAAATTGCTGACACATATTGATTTTCCGTGAGAGTATTAATGTTTTTTGATAATACCGCAATACAGATCGTACGCACAGTATTATTGACAATATAAATTCTTTATTGTCAATATTATTGCATGTGTACGGCTAGCCTAATATATAAAGGTCTCAGTGTGCCGAGACAAAGCCACGACTGCGTGCACGATACGCGAGAGTGTTTCACTCTCGTGTTTCTTCAGCCTTGGAAACGGATATCATAATAGTAAAGTCGTAGATTCGACTCCCGCCTGCAGTTTAGAGTATTTTTCCAAGTGTTAGTAGTTTGTCATCACCACTGGATTTAACGGAACATAAACCGATATTTGCACATTCAAGTTTCAAAGCTATCTCATAGAAAAAATAACGTGATTTGATTTGAATATAAAAACAAAGTCTAATACTTCCCAAGGCAAAATTCGGAAAAATGGTCCTACCGCTATAATCCTATAAAACTTTACTCCAACCTCGATTTAGTTATAAGGCCTCTAGCGACTTCAGGGAAATATTTCCATGTTTGTGGCTTACAAAGGCAATTGACACCACTGAAGAATATTCTTGAATTTGAATAGCTGAGGCAATTAGCTGAGGCTTAGACAAATTACATAGAGGAAGATCGGGTACTCTCTAATGTAGCTGAAACTAGAATATCATTAAGTTTACTTAAATAGAATTGTGTTTTTGGTGAGTTTATTTTGATGAAGATATACTTATGATATGCACATAGAAACATCCATATCATCATCATCCACAGTCTTCTCTATCCCACTGCTGGGTATAGCCCTCTCTCTTAGGCAGATGGCAAACCATCATTAGCCTCGGTCCTTGCCAATCGAGTCCAGGTTCGACCTGTGATGTTTATAATAATGTCGACCCATGTTGCTGGTGAACGTCCAACAATATAGAATAAATAATATATCCATATTCGTTCCAGAAATGTTTAACCTGAGTAGGAATGAAAGTAAAGACTTAACAGAAGTCAGTAACAAAGCGATAACGCATTGGCGTTATCCGTTATTGAACGGATGACAATAATAGTCAATCAGTTGATCACCAATTGTTAAATTTCGATAAGCGTACACTTGATCGCTTTTTCGTATGCTGCTAAATGGCTTTTTTATATGAAATTTCCAGGTCATATTCCGTATCCGGTAAAAAATGGCGCAATGCATAAAACTTCCATGTTTCATGGCTTAATCCCGGTCTGTTGTGTAATCGAAAACAATTTTTCTTTTTCCGTTCGGAAATTGAAATCTCTCTTGTATCGCCATATTGAATCCCAAATGTCCCTAGATTATAATAAATACTATCATGGGGTTTGTCAAAGGTAAACAGCTAAAAGGCAGGTGGAATTATTTATTGACTTTAAATGTTGATTGCGCAGATTCCGCTAACTTTGCGGGCCAAGGGACCCTTTAAAAGGTTGGTTTAGCTCTGTTTCTCTATGAATCTATTTACTATTGCCATTTCCTGGCTTTAGAATACTAATGACTCTGACCTATTAAAGATTCTGACACAATGAAAACCTCAATATTAGAAGCCAATTAAAATGAAATAGGCAGACAAAAAATTTGATTTAAGACTTTAACAATAGATATCAAATAAAGTGACCAAGTGCGAGTTGGACTAGCCTATGAAGGGTTCCATTGCAGCAAGTAACATGATATATATAGTACACATAGTTCTTGTAGTTCGTTGTAACTTTGATCGAAGTTTTAATAATAGTGTATTTATGACGTACTAAAAAAAACTACTCATCAGATCGAGTTCAAACCAATTTTCGTTAGTAGTTTTCATGGTAATGTACATCATATATTTTTTTTAGTTTTTTCATTCTCTTACTTTAGAGGTTAGAGGGGGGGACACACACATTTTACCACTTTGGAAGTGTCTCTCGCGCAAATTATTCAGTGTAGACGAAAATGATTTTAGAAACCTCAACATCATTTTTGAAGACCTATCAATAGACACCCCACACGTGTAGGTTTGATGAAAAAAATTTTTTAGAGTTTCAGTTCTCAGTGTGGGGGGCAACCCTAATTTTATTTTTTTGTAAAAACACATCTACTTACCAAGTTTCAACAGTGTAGTTCTTATAGTTTCGGCAAAAAGTGGTTGTGACATACGGACGGACAGACAGACAGACAGACATGACGAACCTATAAGGGTTCCGTTTTTACGTTTTACGGAACCCTAAAAATCGTCATTTATCGACTTGAAGTGACCCGTCACTTTGATTTATCACTTGATACGTACAAACGTGTCAAGTGAAGTTCAGCCCCATGGCAGAACAACATTTGCGTTTGCGGGGTCAGCGAGTTTTATTATATAATCTTGCAATGGCGCGCTACCTAGCAAGCGACCTTTCAAAACACTTACTAATTAATAACATATTCTACGCTCCTTCATGGAGAAACTAGTATTTCTTGTTTTAGATTCATAGTTAATACGACTGAATCCGCCTGGGGAAGTACATCACTCTTGCTAGTTATTCTACCACCCGGCAATACCATCCAAAAATCAGTATATTCCAGTCTGAAGGGCAACGTTTGTAGAGAAATTAGAATTCAGCCGTTCACGCGTGATTTAGCAACAAACATCTAAAAATGACATTTGTAATACATATTAGTGAGGTAACATTTTCGTCATTATATATGTAGGTATATTAAGATCTTGTATTCGTCCGAAAGGAGGCCTCCAGTTAATTTGTCGGTTATTGCTTGCTTCATATCTAACCCAGAAACATCGGCCGTGTCGCAATCTGTTGTGGAATTATTGATATTCTCGAACAAGATCCTAATTTGAGTAAGTTAGCATGACGCTGTTCCTGCAGATTTAATTAAAATGTACAATGCTGGTCGGTGGTTATGACGAGCTCGCTAAGCCCTGCTATTTAGATTGAATGGCTTAGAGATAGATATAACAACTTACAGACACAGAACAGACGAGCGCAGCGCAGTCCTAGGTAATGATTTGGGATCTTCATGTTCCAATAGCTGCGTGTTGCATTATGCTGTCGTGTGGCAGGCATGTTGCTTACCATCAGGCACATGTTCTGCTCGTCTGGCTCGTCTATGTTATGTAAAAAAAAGTGCACCTCTCTCTAGAATAAGCATTAATTTATTTTTATGTCTTTCTCTGGATTTTTTGCTACAGGGACAAATCAAGAGAGAGAGAGTGGAGGCCACCACGCTGGCCTAGAACGGGTTGTCAGATGACGAATGACTTCGAAACATTCTTAAAAGATGTCAGATTCCTCACGATACTTTCGTTCACAGATAAAGACCGATGGCTTTACCTATCAGATGACAAACTTGTTAATATGTACTTACTTGGATAAATAAACAGAGGCTCATGCGGAATTCAAACCTAAGACCTCAGAACTCAGAATTACAGAATCGTACATTCTGGTTTATCCCCCATGTCCCCATGGCTAATCTTGCTCAATAGAGCAAGATTAGCCATGGGGACGACTACTACTATTGTACTATTGTACCTACTAATGCAACTCACTATATACACGTAAATACATTAAGGCAAATGCAGTGGCATAGCGTGCCTTGGTAGACCCTGTATCAAAATTACTTATTAGGCCGAAATGAATGGTCAAGATTGTAGATAACATTTACTAATTTTTGCCTATAGGTCTATAGCGCCTCTGTAACCCGCAGAGGTCCGCATCATTGATACGGCTAATACGGCGGTCATTATGCCTCTGGTTAAATAAAAAAAATGAGTGAAACCCAGAGTAAATTAAAACGACGGTCCATTCGCAAAAACACCGCCAAATCCGTTTCGCAGTCTCTTGAGAGGTCCACGAAACTGACAGACGTCATGGGCGCGGCGGTGTACAAACGACTACCCAAGGACGTAATTGAAACATCGAATGAAGATGCGTTCAAGATTACATATTATGTTAAAGGATACGCATCCTACGTACAAGGAAATTTCATTATATTTTCTTGTTTTAATAACTATTTTGCTTTTGATTGTAATTAAGGCCTTTTCAAATTTCATTTAAGCTGACGTCATTTCAAATTCGTCGCCATCAACGTAAACTATAAATTTATGGATATGGTATAAAATGAGGTATAATTCTAAATTATTTTAGGATTCTCTTACCAAATACAAGCTGCTAATATTATAAATGCGAAATTTTGATGTAGATGTTTTTTAGTATTTCAAATAGAAACTATAAAAATTGTCTCGATGAAATAAGATACATAGATAGATAATTGTCTGGAACAACAGATAGGCTACCTTTTATCCCGCGGAAATAATGCGGTCGGGAACTACGTGAGTGAAACCGTGGGATAATACTAGTCTCGTAATAAACATGAACTAGTATTACGTTTACGATCGCAAACTTTCGATAAGTCATTAACATCAAAATTAACGCACTGTCTTTGACTTGTATGGGTCATTACTTATACTCTTTTTTTTTTTATTTAAATAAAGACTGACGAGACGAGCAGGACATGTGCCTGATGGAAAGCAACATGCCTGCCACATAATAGCACAGTGACACGCAGCTATTGGAACATGAAGAGTTGAAGAGTCCAAATCATTACCTAGCGCTTCACTCCATTCGTCACCCAGAGATCTAAGATGTTATACTCGTATCTCTAAGCCCTGTAATTTCTCTGGAAACATTGCCCTTCAAACCGGAACACAGTAATGTTTGCACATTACTGCTTGGCGGTAGAATAACTGGCAAAGGTGTGGTACTTCCCCAGGCGGCATCTGCCACGAGTCCTACCACTACTGTCTCATTTAACTCATTGTCTTAAATTGGATATTGTATTAGGTAGAGATACTATTTAACTTAATTTTACTGATACTCATATTATTGACATGATAGTCATACTTTTATTGATAACTAGCAGCGCCCCGCGGTGTTACCCGCAAAATTCCCTTTCCCGTTGTTTTCCGGGATAAAAAGTAGCCTATGTGTTCTTCCAGACTATAATCTATCTGTGTTTCAAATTTCAGCTCGATCCGTTCATACGTTAGGACGTGATTGAGCAAGAAACATCCAAACATCCATACATTGACATTTATAATATTAGTAGGACTAGCAGGGTCCAGTTCCCGTTACTTTTCCGCAATAAAAAGTAGCTGATATGCTGTTCCAGTACTAAATATTTAAACTGTGTTCCAAATTTCACCCCGACCCATTCAGACGTTCCGACTGTTTCCGAATTGATATTAAAATTATAAATAATTACCTAATTAGCCATTTCATATTCATCTATGATTTATTAAAAATACACCAATTATTGAAATATGTACTTATATATACCTAATAAGTTACTTACCTATAAACCTATATGCAGTCTTCGGGCATTAGTTCACCAGAGTTTTTTCTATTTTTTGAAAATCGGTTAAATCTTAATTAAATTTTGTCCGAAAAAAACAAAAGTCAAATTCAATGAAAGCCAGACACTCGACTAAATTTCATAAGAAAATACTACTTCAGCCAGATAAATTAATAAAATCAAACTTTTATTTTTCTTGTTGACATTTCAAAAGCCGATGTCGATAAAGTTTATAGGACAAATCTCTGCAATATTTTCTACCAAACAAAAAAAGAAGAAGCATCAAAATAGATTCACAATTAATTAGCGGAGCTATCGCGTAACATACAAAAAAAAACTTTACAACCGAATTGAGAACCTCTTCCTAATTTGAAGTCGGTAAAAAAACAGCTAGTAATACAAATTATACAATGCGTATATTACGTATTGTAATTGCTGTGGTTTAATTGTAATCTCCGCATTAGATAACATTCTTTATCTTATTTAGCAGAGCTAACACAAACATCACACTCATTACAACAAAAAACCAACTAAACATTTCCAGTAATACTTTTAAAAAGGTCTAGTCAGCAAAATGGAGACTGCCGATGCCCTGGCCTTCTACCAGGGTCTCTGGTTCGAATCCCACGCGCATCACTTTCTTTTCTAAGTACCTAATGTCCGTAATGCCGCTAACTTAAAAATCGTGAAGAAAAACATCGTGAGGAAACGTGTTTATTAATAGACGAAAACACTTCACTTAATTTCTTTTGTTATAATGATGATGATGATTATTATTGGTATCACTAGCACTTCGCGGTTTTACTTAGTAGTAGCTGTACCTGTAATTTTCCTGTGATAAAAAGTAGCCTATGCCATTAGAGCCGTAATCTATGTTCCAAATTTAAATTTTATCCGTTCAGCTCTTCGAACATGATTGAGGAACAAACATCCGAACGTCCAATATCTAAACGTCCAAAGTTTCACATTTAAATATCAGTAGGGCAAAAAAAATTATGATAGATAACTGTAACGAAAACTATGATTACAGTTAGTTTCGTTATCGGTATCACAGTTTACACAAGCTTGGTAGTAAGTCGTATTGTTGCTACTGACAAAACCCTATTTCCATCGACAAACAAGTTCATTCAGAGTCACGTTGCGTAAACAGCCAGCATAATTAGTCTCATTTTTATTTTGGTAATAGGCTTATATTTGTATGTAGTGATCTTAATTTTTTTAAATCGTCAAAACATCCAAACTTGGAAAAGTCAAAACATCCAGACGTCCAAATGTCCAACCGTCCAGATGTCAAACGTTCAGACGTCCAAACGTCTAAATATCTGAATTATCACATTTACGATAGTTAGAAAACTGTAACTAAGATTACGACTCTTTCAGTTATCGGTATCACAGTTTACGCAAGCTCGGTAGTAAGTCGTATTGTTGCTACTGACAAAACCCTATTTCCATCGACAAACAAGTTCATTCAGAGCCACGTTGCGTAAACAGTCCAGCATAATTATTAGTCTCATTATCACTTTGGTAATAGACTTATATACATATGTATACTGTGCTCTTGTTTTATTTTAAACATCAAGACATCCATAATTCCAAGCCTCCAACCGTCCAAACGTTCAGACGACCAACCGTTCAAACGTCCAAATTTTAAGACGTCCAGACGTCTAGAAGTTCAAACGTCGAAATATCTGAATTATCTGATTTTCATTTTTTTAAATCGTCAAAACATCCAAACTTGGAAACGTCAAAACATCCAGACGTCCAAATGTCCAACCGTCCAGATGTCAAACGTTCAGATGTCCAAACGTCTAAATATCTGAATTATCACATGTACGATACTTAGAAAACTGTAACTAAGATTACAACTCTTTCAGTTATCGGTATCATAGTTTACACAAGCTCGGTAGTAAGTTGTATTGTTGCTACTGACAAAACCCTATTTCCATCGACAAACAAGTTCATTCAGAGCCACGTTGCGTAAACAGTCCAGCATAATTATTAGTCTCATTATCACTTTGGTAATAGACTTATATACATTTGTATGCTGTGCTCTTATTTTATTTTAAACATCAAGACATCCATAATTCCAAGCCGCCAACCGTCCAAACGTTCAGACGACCAACCGTTCAAACGTCGAAACGTTAAGACGTCCAGACGTCCAGAAGTCCAAACGTCGAAATATCTGAATTATCACATTTATAAAATTAGCAGTAAAAATACTGTAACTAAATGCCTACGAGTATTTCGGTTACCGGTATCACAGTTTACACAAGCTCTGTAGTAAGTCGTATTGTTGCTACTGACAAAACCCTATTTCCATCGACAAACAAGTTCATTCAGAGCCACGTTGCGTAAACAGACTGAACAACACACCACGAACATATTGTTTACGACTGTTTCTCATCATCATAATAATTAGTCTTATTTGTTTATTGTCTAATAATAAGTACGGCTATAATGGCAATTCCACTAAAAGTTGATATCGTCAAATTCTATTTCCTACTTACATGAAATATGCGAAAGTTTCGAATTTTAGATGTTTGTTGCTCAATCACGTCGGAATGCTTGAATGGATCAGATTGAAAGTTGCAATATAGTCAGGTACTTCTTCTTCTCAGTCGTTATCTTCAGCTGAAGGTTAATGACTGGAATAACACATAAGGTTCATTTTATCACATTCAAGTTAAAGGAAAGTTTAATGCGGGTAAAACCGCGGGACGCTGCTAGCTAAACATCCAAACTTTTGCATTTATAATATAAATAGGATGTGAAAGTTTGTATGTATGTTTGTTAAATAAATAAAATTTTCTTTATTTGCGCATATGGGTATTTACAGGTGATATGATACAGACAAAAGAGCTCCACATTCTGCCTTTCGGCATGCAAAAACACTAATAACATCAATTTGAATTAAAGAACTTGAAATTATTTGAAATAAATGTTATACAATCAAAAATAGGCATATTTGTCAAGGTGTTTTTTTAAATTAATGTCAAAATTAACAATATATTTTGCATGTCAGAGTTATACATTTACTATACTGTTTTAAACAAAAACTACTGAAGGGATCTAGATGAAATTTGGTAAATAGACAGAAAATAGTCTGCAATAACACACAGGTTACTTTTATTAAAAAAAAAACGGAATTTGGAACAACGCGAGTGAAACCCTGGGGCATAGCTAGTGGAACACAAATTATCAGTCGCTTATCTGGTCTCACATATCTTTACACAACTATTGGTTGAATGGCTAAATAAAAATCGGTTTCAGCTGTTTGAACTGCCATTAGCGATCTAATTGAACCTGATTAATCGATGGGAATGTTGTGAGTACTGTCCATCGTCCTTTAATCTCCTTCAATAGTTTTGATTGAATATGCCGTAATTAAACTGCATCAAAGAAGATTCATAGAGGCTTTCGATATTGTCTTTGAAAAACTCACAAATGATCGAAAGTTTTCTTTATAATACAGAGTGACAAGACGGGCAGGACACTTGCTTGATGGTGAACAACATGCCTGCCACACAACAGCACAGTGACACGCAGCTATTGGAATATGAAGAGTCCAATTCATTACCTGCAGCACTGCGCTCGTCACCCTGAGATACGAGGGTCAAACTGAAAGTTCTTAGAAAATCAAAAACTGATTACATTAGCCAGTTATTAGTTTTATTATATCTTTTCAAAATATTGTCCATTCACGTCAATACACCGCTGCATGCGATGGAACCACTGGGAAAAGCACTTTGCCCACTCGTCCTTAGGGGTGTCTCTTCAATGGCATCGCGATACGCAACCACCGCTTCTTCAGCATTCATAAACCGCTTTCCTTTAAGTTTTTCTTTAATTTTTGAAAATAAATAAAAATCACAAGGCGCGAGGTCGGGGCTATACGGCGGGTGACCCAGTAATTCAACGTTTGATGTCGCCAAGTAGTCGATCGTTCGCTTGGCGGTGTGCGATGAGGCGTTGTCGTGGTGAAGGAGGATCCTACTGCGAGGTCGTTTCTCTCGAACTTTTTCCAAGACAAGTGGCAAACAATTGGTAGTGTACCATTCTGCAGAAACTGTTTTTTGATCCTCTAACACAATTGTTGCGAAATGACCTATCCTTCCAAAGAACGAGGCCACCATTTTTTTCCCCGCACTTCGATCTCTCTTCACTTTAGTTGGCAACTCCTCGAAAGGAAACACCCACTGAGCAGATTGTCTTTTGGTTTCAGGATCATAACAGTAAATCCAGCTTTCGTCACCTGTTAGTATATCGAACACAGCATTTGAGTCACCTCCATTAAATCTTTCAATCATTTTACGGCACCAATCCACACGATGCGAGTTTTTGAGCCTCAGTCAAATTATGAGGTATCCACCGGGCGCAAAGCTTCCTGACCGCTAAATGTTCGTGTAGGATTTTGTGCACTTGACTCATACCGATGCCTAAGCTTGTCCGAATCTGCTGATAGATCACTCTTTTGTCAGTCTCTATCATACGCCGCACAACACAGATGTAATCTTCAGTCGTCGCCGTAGAAGGCCGTCCCTCACGTAAATCATCAGTGAGATTAGTGCGACCACGTTTAAACTCATTAAACCAGTTGTAAACAGTCGCACGAGATGGGGCTTCATCGTGAAAGGCCAATCGTAGTCTATCATAACTTTCTTGTTGACTTAAATGACATCGAAAGTCATAAAAAATCATTGCACGAAAATTTTCTCGTGTTAAATTCATGTTGACGTGACACAGACAATTTTCAATTTGCCGCCAAATCGTAAAACAAATGACAAATGAATGAAGTATATACTCAGTAATATTGGCAAAGAGTTATATTTTCAAATTATAGAATTATTTTTTTATTATATTGTTTATAAGTGGCCAGTTCTAAGAACTTTCAGTTTGACCCTCGTATAAGAAGATCTTTATGCCCTGTAATTTCACTGGAAACATTGCCCTTCAAACCGGAACACAATAATGTTTGCACATTACTGTTTGCCGTAGATTAACTGGCAAAGGTGTGGTACTTCCCCAGACGGACTCTGCAAACAGTCCTACCACGAGGTTTTGTATTTACCTCCACATTTCAATAAACTGTTCAAAGCTTAAGCGACCGAAAAACTAATAAATTTTTGGAGAATAAGGTATCTTCGAGAACATAAACCGTCTGTGCCAACTGGCACTTGGCCATCGTTTTGGCCTTTACTTTCTACATATGAGAGAAAGCCTCAAGCCTAAGCAGTAAGAATAAAATGGGTTTAAAAAAAAATATAATAAAAAAATCTCCAAAAATAGCGTTACAACGGTCCCTTGCCTCAACTTACTAACTTGCTACCAGTATATTTAGGCATCTATACTCACAGAATACCCTGAAAGCGTTCCAATATACTTATCATACTCGTTTACCGTCCCTACTCAACAAGCTCTACATCTCATGTGATGACTAGTACAAGGACACGTCAGACGGTAAATAAAGCAATTTTATAGTACATGTAGCTATACATCTGGCTGGCTGGCCTCGTGGCTTAGTTGGTAGTAGCTGTGCCTGCGAAGCCGAGGGTCGTGGGTTCGATTCCCACCCAGTGCAAATATTTGTGTGATGAATTCAAATGTTTGCACTGTGTCTGGGTGTTTCTATGTATTATAAGTATGTATTTAAAACTATATAAGTATTATATCAGCTATCTGACCGCCATCATACAAGCTTAGCTTAGTTTGGGGTCAGTTGGTGTTGTGTGTGAATTGTCCACCAATATTTATTTATTTATTAACATATTTATTTATAACATATTTATTTATTTATGTATAACAAAAAATGGCTATGTAGTTAATTTATACGCTGTAGAAGTAGGAGCGAGAGGTATACCAGCAAAATCTCTCTATAACCTGCTTAAAGACCTTGGCTTGTCCAGAAGTGCAGTAAGTTCTATACTAGAACGAGTATCTAAAGCTGCACTAGTAGGATCATATCGGATTTGGCTGGGTAGGGAGAGAAATACGAGTAGTGAAGGTGAGTGTTGACGTACGTCACCAAAAGGGGCCCCTTTTACACCTACGCCCGAGTCACAAATCTTGGGGTCTATTCGAGATTTCTCTCTCTGCCACACGGTGGACCCGGCACCCGCACGGTGAATCCATGGAATGCTAAGAAGTTCGTCTCTATTTTGGCAGTCGACGGAATCAAGCTTTGGTGCGAATCTACGTAATGGTTATTTGTTTTCATTCATCACCTGATGTTTAAACCGATATCTAGTGTGTGCTTTCACTATGAGTTCTCAATTTCTCAGAAAATATACCAGAGATGTTAAACTTTTGAAGTATTGAACCTCTTTGGTCAGGTTTTTTGAGACAAATTTATGTGATCACGTCAGCGACAGTTTTCTGTATGATGATTATTATATTACAGTGAAGTGTTCATTTCAAACTTTGAAAATGTATGGAATTTGTATGCTCTTTCTTTTGTTTTTATTAATTGACGTATAAATTGTATATTTATCAAAAAATAACTTCGGCTTTGAGTTTGCAACATGCTAATGTAGCGTAATGTCGGTGTGGTGGTGTGACGACGACAGAAGTACGCTCTTTGAGTGGGTGAAATCGTTTCAACCCGCTTCAATGACATGCGTAATAACAGCAAACCTGTGGCTAAACAGGTGACGTATTATGCAACATTAGTGCTGTTTAATACTAAAAATTCTATGATATAAGTTTTCACTTTTATCGACAGGCTCTGTGACTGATGTTTCTTTGCGCGTTGGTCCACGTTTGACCACCATCATGCCTTACACAAGCATCGTCAAATGTACCCATAAACAACTTTGTCGTTACCTCCAGCTTTAGCGGTGAAGGGAAGCATCATGAGAAGATGAAAGTTCCAAGAGAGAGATAGATGTTCCAAGAATAGTCATATTTCAACTCGAACTGGGCCGAGACCTGGTTCAGTTTATGGTATACGTTATCATGTAGGTGACGCGAATCTATGACATTTTCTCGACCCGAAAGCGCTTGACGCGGCTATAGAAATGTTCACTTCAAAAACGTGCGTATTGTTTATTTCAGACATTGATTTGTACAGTAACAGCAACTGTAGACGAGTCTCGTTTTCCACGAAGCAACATGTTTACGTTTCACTGAATCCGAGCTGTATTTTTCGAGGAACACAAACTCCGGGAATCATACTGTTTTCGTAAATATCGGATTTAAGACATTTTGATCTCTTATATTCAAATATTCTGAGGGAAAGCTGCCAAGAATAGATTCTTCAATAGGTGAGGAATTTTGTAATGTATTTCCATTGACCATTGATTCAATGGTCCGACCCGGATTCGCCCGTTGCGTATAATGTATAGCTTAGAACACTTAGAGATCACGTAGATATATATCCAACAGCGAAAGAATTTTTGAAATCAGTCAAGTAGTTCCTGAGACTTGCGGCCCGATCCGGTTTCGCTCGTATATTTCGCTTGTTATATAAAGACCATTAATCTAAACTAAAACTATCTTACCTCTAAAATTTCACATAATTGCCAACGTTCGTGAATAGGGTACAATCCTCAAAAAAACTAAGTAGCCCGTTAGTTAGATTGGCAAAAAATATTGTACACGTATTTTTTCTTTTGTTTCACAAACAAAAAATGACGAAGATACAGCGCTTCGAAGTTTCGTGTGACGTCACTTGTGAGTACGATTTTTACTCACGAGTGACGTCGCGACCCCCCACTCTCGAAGTTTGATGGTCTGTATCTTTGACGATTTTTAATTTTATGAAAAATCTAAAAATACTTGTCCAATATTTTTCCATGATCTAGCTGACGGACTAATAATAATTACTTGTCAAATATCAGCTTAGCATAAACAGTTCAATTTATGTTTCTACTGCTGGGCCTTTCTCTGAAAAGGAGACAGTCAGTACCATAACCCACTACCCTGGCCAAGTGCGGGTTGGTAGGTGATACATTTCCTCAAAAGATGTTTTCTTTTTACACGTCGCTTTTCTCTCGATAGTTTCCTTCACCGATAAAACCAGTGGCAATGACTAACTCGTACCTACCTGCATGCATCTACACTTGGAAATTGATGATAATTCTTCTATTAGTGTTCTCATGGAATTTCTGTAATGTCTCATTTTGGCTA
This sequence comes from Ectropis crepuscularia, assembly GCA_963693475.1. Classification (NCBI taxonomy): domain Eukaryota; kingdom Metazoa; phylum Arthropoda; class Insecta; order Lepidoptera; family Geometridae; genus Ectropis; species Ectropis crepuscularia. Next base: position 28,541,126 of record OY856339.1, on the reverse strand, counting down.
GTTAAACCCGTTATTAAGAAAATCTAAAACTTATGAAAGGATTTTGGAGCTTATACTAATTGCGAAAATTCTACCTGAACTCTGCTGCAGTGGAGCACAAAGACATTATGACGTTTGATAATTTCTGCAGGTCGTTATTCCCGAATTCCAGAAACCAAAACCGTTTATTTGCCACATAACTTATTCAATTTCATTAAAATTGTGGCCCAATTGTGGCTCAAATAATACTGGTTATGTTTAGTTTGTTTATTATTTCCTCGAATCACCTACCCCGGAGTCACCGTGGAGAGAACAAAGCAACACAAATTACCTTCAATGCGGTCCTTCTTGCGGTGGCGACGATAAGGTTTACGATGGAGCGTATTTACTTAACAGAAATCGATCTACTCTCGATTATTTTATGTAAAATCGTTATTAACCCGTATAACCAGTTCTAAAAGTCTCGCTGCATTGCTGCAGGCCTATTTTCATTTTGATTAGTACAAATGCGAGTGAGTAGTGCAGGTGTGATTATAGTTGCAAACACGTGTGGACTCCGATTGATTATTGCGAGTACTTAGTAATCAGTCGCGATTACTCACTCGCAATCGCACTCGCACTAATCAAAATGCAAACCAGCCTTTACAGCGCAATCTAGGGTTTAGTAACACTAGTTGGGTTTGGTTATACCCTGGAGATACCGAGCAGAGAAAAAACCATCATAAATTGGCTTTAATTCGGTTTGCAAGCGGCGATAAGGTCTAAGATGAAGCGTACTTATGTAGAAAAAATCGATTCACTCTCGATTATTTTCCACAATACCGTTTATTATTTAAAGAGTCACTACAATACTCCGTAATCTTGGGTATAGTATTAGTGGTTTGTTTATTGCTTTTTCAAATAACTATTCTGGAGTTACCGCTCAGATAACAAAACATCACAAATTAGCTTCAATTCGGTTTGCGGTGATATTAAACGACGAGCGTACTTATCTTGCAGAAATCGATCCACTCTCGATTATTTTCCTTAAAACCGTTTATTTACCCGTATCTTCTAAATACTAACTACAATACTCCGCAATCTTCGATCTAGTGGTATTCTAGTAGATCTAGTATACCTTGGGTATATGTATGTAGTATTAGTGGTTTGTTTATTGGTTTCTCGAATCACTACCCTGGAGCCACCGAGCGGAGAACAAAGCATCACAAATTAGCTTCGAAGCTTCCATTGGGTTTGCGGTAGCGTCGGCCGGCACACGTACATGCCGTGAACGTAGATTATCTGCAAAATTACGACCAGCAACCAACAGAATACTAACTATGAACCAGAGTCCGACTGGCGAACGAACCTTTGCCAGTTATTCGACCGCCGAGTGGGAATGTTTAATTATTAGACTGGCCTCGTGGCTTAGTTGGTAGTAGCTCTGCCTGCGAAGCTGAGGGTCGTGGGTTCGATTTCCACCCAGTGCAAATATTTGTGTGATGAATTCAAATGTTTGCACTGTGTCTGGGTGTTTCTATGTATAATAAGTATGTATTTAAAACTATATAAGTATTATATCAGCTATTTGGCCACCATCACACAAGCTTTGCTTAGTTTGGGGTCAGATGGTGTTGTGTGTGAATTGTCCACCAATATTTATTTATTTATTATTATGTTCTGATTTCAAATCCAATGATTCTAGTAAAATCACCTGATATCACGATATGACAGTGTAATGCTAAGCAGCGATTGGAAAGCTTCATGTTCGTAAAATAGTAAATGCGTGGCACTGGGCTGTTTTGGGCAAGCGTGTTGCTTACCGCTGTGCATAATTATGTCATTCTACAGAACGGTCCAAAAATATTTTGTATTTATTTATTCTTTATTAACTAAAACGGCCATACAGACCAATGACTTTAGTTAACCAAACATCAAAATAATATTAATACCTATGTATATTATCATGTTTCTCAGTATTTAACAATAATAATATATGCCAATGTCTCATATGGGCTCAAACGAGAACAAGTAAGGCGGCACTTCATATGCTGAAGCATAAACACTGCACTTGCGTAACCGGATACCCTTATTCCCGGTTAATTAATTTTGTTGAAATTATTAGTTATTAAATAATTCTGTCGAAGATATTATATGTACTTTTATGGAGTCTTAAGTTGTAATCAATGCCTAGTATTGTTCTGCTTCGCTAAAGATGTAAGATTCCTCTATATCCCGCTCAAACCGGAACAGAATTATGTTTGCCCATTACTGCTTGGCAGAAAAGAAACTAGCGGACACGTTTTGCTTTCCCATGCACCTTTTTAACGATCGATCACTTTTATCTTCGTTTAAATCGTCTCTATTATCCACGAACACTTTCTTGTTCCCAATTACTTCAAACTAGGTAATTTCATTGTTTCCTAACGACGAAACAGTAGTAGTCCAGTGATTTAGATAATAAATAATAAAAATTCGAAATACTCTTTTTGTTGACGCGGAAAATTCTTCTTTATTTAACGACAAACGATCATCTACGAAAGCGACAAACATTTTGAAGCTGTTAATTTATTTTTTAATGTAACTATTGTGACGATAGTAGAATATAATATATTAGAACTAGTAGCGCCCCGCGGTGTTACCCGCGAAGTTCCCGTTCCCGTTGCTTTTCCGGGATAAAAAGTAGCCTATGTGTTCTTCCAGACTATAATATATCTGTGTTCCAAATTTCAGCCCGATCCGTTCATACGTTAGGACGTGATTGAGCAACAAACATACAAACATCGGCATTTATAATATTAGTAGGATAGTAGCCTAAAATTAATGAATTTTAAGTAAATAAACTAAAAAAATAACATAAAACTCATATTAAACCGTCCGCCATTTTTAGAATTCGCCGATTTAGAATGTCACATTTAGCTATTATATAATAATGGTACAACAAATGCATTACAACCTTGGTCCTCTCTTTGTGAGAGAACGCCTGTAGGAAAATACAGTGGGTCACTTAGGTAAGCTCTAACGATTCCTTTGCATTTGATTCCTTTGCAGTTAAACAATCGAGTTTAAGTAAATCTAAATGAAAATAATTCAAAGTATTTAAGGTTAAAAGGTAAGGTAACGTGCAATAGAAAATAATAACTGGAATTTACCATCTTAGATATTCAGAGCTTCATTAAAGCGACCGTCCGAACAGGAAAAAGAGAGAATTAGCAAACCATTGAGCAATCTGAATATTTTTTGTTTGGTTCGCTGAGTTCATCAGGTTATCGAATGGTTATCTTTTTACTGAGTTACGTAACTCGGCAATAGTCCGGTCAAATTAGACCAAAAAAAAAGAGTAAAGTTACCTAAATTCCCACCAAGCTGAAAATCGGTAAGATTGTTTGAAATACCATTAAAAACAAAATTTGAAAGTTCCCCATCTTTCCCCTGTAAGGAAAAAAAACTATTCAAGGTCAAAGGTAAAAAAATAGTTTATCGCGATTTTCAGCAAAACGGTAAGTTTTATGAATAAAATACCTGAGACAAAAATGTAGATCATAAAATTATCTACAAAAAATGTCTTAATACTTTTTTTTCTACGAGCCATCGTTTTTGAGATATAACGATTCACAAAGTTGTCATCGTCATAATATGCACGTTTCCGTTGTCAAGAAAGCGAATGTCGTTTGCAACTTTGCCAGTTATTCTACCGCCAAGCAGTAATGTGTAAGCGTTCCTATGTTCCGGTTTGAAGGCCAATGTTTCCAGAGAAATTACTGGGCTTCGAGATATAATATCTTAGATCTCTGGGTGACGAGCGCAGTGCTGTGCTAGGTAATGATTTGGACTCACCACGTTCCAATAGCTGTGTGTCACTGTGCTGTTATGTGACAGGCATGTTGCTTGCCATCAGACACATGTCCTCTTCGTTTCGTCACTCTACACTTTAAAAAAAAGGAGTGGGTGCGTTAAGGGGTGTACCTTGTGATGGATGGATAGACAGATAAACACTCTTATTTGCATACAAAAATAATATTAAAAACAATATAAACTTGTCTCACAAGCGGCGGCCTTATCGCTAAAAGCGATCACTTCCAGGCAATCTTAGAATATTGTGGTAAAATAGATTGCTTATTCTATTTTACGGAAACTTGAATGCCTATAGAAATAGTAAAAAAAATAATCTGCCGTCTTTCACTATCGCACATGTTTATTAACCAGATCGTAATAAGATTTATAAATAGACGCGAAACCAACATGATATTTTACACAAAGATTTATGTAATCTAAATAGTTGTACACGGAAAAGTTTAAACAAAAACAACTTTTATTGAGATTTTCATTCATTCGTTACATCAAGGCCATCTGTTTGAGCTCGGTATTTATGAAGGAACTACTGTAAACAGACAGTTACTTATGTGAGTCTTATTACCTGAGTTTAATCAGTGTTTTATCAGTAGGTAAAGCACAAATACCAGCCAAATTCATCATAATAAAAAAAAAATTAAGTGAAATCTTCTTTTGGCGTAGGTACACACGGAATTTGTCGTAGGCTGTGAATGCATCTCATTGTCAAATTCGTAAGTGAAGGATTTGTTCGAGTGAACTCGGGAGCGTCTATTGTGCCTGAGCGAGAAAGATAGTCAGCTGCTGCTGTTTGTCTGATGACATTTTTTAGCAGCTGCTGTCAGTCTGATGTCACTGTATTTATTTATTATAATATTATTTTTGTCCTTGGATACTAGTCCTTAAGCCGCGTCTGTCACTATCGAGTGGCTGTGTTTACTTTGCATAGGTAATATTCAATTTACGTGTAATCATTTTTATTTATAATTAATTAAGTTACTCAATACTTTTAAATAGTTGTTTCTTATTTTAGTTTTCACTTCTGCTGTGCGCTCTTAAGCAAACATGTTTTTGTTTTAACTTCTATACATATACACTTGACCACACTGGCCTGATGTTAAGCGACGATGCGGTCTCCGATGAAGCTATAAAATTAAGAATAAAAATGAAGTAGTCGATTCTTTTAAACTTTGTAAAATCAAATAGAAACAAACAAATTAATAACAGCTGAAGATCAATTTTATCAATTTGAGTTTAAATCTTCACTTCGCTGAAAGGTTTTACTCTTGACCATCTTTGATGTTAAGTTGTAAGATTTGGACAGCGGGTTCCTTCCGAAAAGGTAAAAATGGTTGTCTGTAAAGTCAGTTTACTGACGATAGTTGAACGTGACAACTTCAACTACGCCTTAGCGCGAAGTAACGCCGCATGACGCCATGCGGCGAGGTAACGGCGGTAACGGCGCATGACGTCATGTTTTTTCGTGCGTGCAGCCGGCTTCATCGAATTATAAGACGTTGTCACGTCAAAAAGTGTAAAATATGGTAAGTTTAGCATGATGCGTCAGATTTCTAGTCAACCATTAACAAAGCATTTACGCCTACTTAAGCGTTACGAACATTAATTATTATGTAAAACCCGTGAAAGTTTCAGAACTTACGTCAGTACGCTCCCAAAGCACTCTTGAACGTTCTTAAGTACTTCGACGCCTTTTGAAGTTGACCTCTCCGTCAATTCGCTCCGAGGTCCTTCAATTAGTAATTCTACCTCCAGGAACTTTACAAAACAAGATCATGTTAATGATCCTCCCACTCTTTCTTATTCCTGTAAAATGATTTACGGTGCTCTTTTAAAACCTCGGCTTGCGCAATAACTATTTTCTTATCTGTACCTTGGCGTAAAAAGACATCAAAGTTTAACGTGGTTGATGTACACAGAAACACAAATATTTATATACCTGTACTAGCGGCCCATTCCAGCTTCGCTCGGATAATAACCTAGATACCAACTGCAGCGCCATCTGCCGGGCTGGTTTGTGAATCTAAACCATCCAGGCCCCTACCCAAACGTATGCAAAAAAAATTATTCAAATCGGTCAAGCCTCTCCTCCTCCTGAAATCCTCCTAAATAGGAGGAGTTCACTTACAACGAAAAGTGGCATTGATTTTTATATATATAGATTAGCAGTCCGCCCCGGATTTACCCGTGGTAATGTAAATATATTGCTTATAGCACTCAAATATCATGCTATGTACATGATCCATGTACCAATAGTGAGTGATTTTTTGAAATCGGTCTAGTAGTTCCTGACGTTTTCACGTTCAAACATATAAGCTCTTTAGGTTTATAACATTAGCACATAAATCTGTAACTGTGAATCTGAATGGCAATTAAAAATTGGGGGCAGCAGGGTGAAAGATACGTTAGTAACTCCAGTAATTTTCTCGAGATAGGAGTATCGTATGTGTTATTCCAAAATACATTCTGTAGTGGTAGGACTCTTAGCAGAGTCCGCCTGGGGAAGTACCACACCTTTGCCAAATATTCTACCGCCAAACAGTAATGTGCAAACATTACTGTGTTCCGGTTTGAAGGGCAATGATTCCAGAGAAATTACAGGGCTTAGAGACATAATATCTTAGATATCTGGGTGACGAGCGCAGTGCAGTGCTAGGTAATGATTTGGACTATCATGTTCCAATAGCTGCGTGTTACTGTGCTGTTATGTAGCAGGCATGTTGCTTACCATCAGGCACATGACCTGCTCGTCTCGTCACTCTATGCTATAAAAAAAAAAAAAAATATATTCTATGTTCCAAATTTCAATCGTTTCAGCTGTTCTGATGTGATTAAGAAACAAACAAACTTTCACATTCACAAAATTAGTAGGATACTGATTAATTACTTACTTGGTAGTAAGTCTGCCTGCGGAGCCGTAGGTCGTGGTTTCGATTCCCATCCATTGCAAATACTTGTGTGATGAACACATATTTTATTTGTTCTGTTTCTGGGTCTATTTACGCGTAATACAAAGATACATAAACTTTTTATTGCACTTAAATAAGAAAAACAAAATGCAGAAACACCTCAACACAATGTATCAATAAGTATGTATTTACAGCTATATCAGTTTTATATCAGCTATCTGGCTCCCATAGAAGAAGCCTTGTTTAGTTTGGGACTAGATGGTGTTGTGTGATAACTGTCCAAAAATATTGTTTATTATTTTACTAGAATTTTATAACATACGTATTCTAAAACAATGAATTCGGCTGCGCCGTGCACAGGTGAAATTCTCTAAAATGCATTGAATTATTTGCACGAGACAACCTACTGTATGAGTCATGGAGTGACTCGTAAATTGGAGCAACTCTTGTAGTTGTTGCCAAAGCTTTGAAATATAAATGCCAATGAATCTAAATTGCTTCAGTGAAGTGTGACTTTACATTCCACGCGTTTTAACTGAACTCTATGGTTGATTTTCGGAAGCTCTTTTGCTTTTGTAGTAAGATCTTTTGTAGAGTTCCTTTTTTCAGTTATTCTATTGCCAAACAGAGATGTGCAAACATTTTGTGTGTTTGGATGTTTGTTGCACAACTACGTCAGAACGGCTGAACAGATCGATTTGAAATTTGGAACACAACATATTTTGGTATGGTACTTTTTATCCCGGGAAAATGACGGGAACTGGGGCTACTGAGGTTTCTTTCGCTCTCCTCTGCCTCTATGTTTACATTTTTAATTGTCATTCAGATGCATAAATACATAGGGATACAAATACTTGTGTTTTTGTATATCTGCCTGATATAACCCACGTTAAACTTATCTTATAACCCCTTTTTTACGCCAACTATATAAAAGAAAAAGACTATACAATTTTACAAGAATAACAAAGAGTGGTAGAATTATTATCATCAGCTTATTTTTTAAAGTTCCTGGAGGTAAAATTACTGATTGAAGAACTTTGGGGCTGACATTTGGTAACACAGATTTATTTTAGTTTCGAATAGCACGTAGGTAGTAGTTTGTAGTGGTAGGACTCTTACCAGAGTCCGCCTGGGGAAGTACCACACCTTTGCTAGTTATTCCACAGCGAAGCAGTAATGTGCAAGTGTTACTGTGTTCCGGTTTAAACGGCAATGTTTCCAGAGAAATTACAGGGCTTAGAGATATAACAACTTAGATCTCTGGGTAGCGAGCGCAGTGCAGTTCTAGGTAATGATTTGGACTCTTCATGATCCAATAGCTGCGTGTCACTGTGCTGTTATGTGGCAGGCAACTTTTTGTTCCTAACGGAGACGCAGATAGGTTGTCCGTCGGACGTGACGTACCTAACATACCCAGGTTATACCCTGGAGCACAAATTCCGGCCTCGTGCTGGTGTGCCTGTACGCCCGTGACGACATCTGCTGTCGGCGTCTCCGTAACCTTGAGGACACTAGGTTTTCTGTTATTTGGGTACTAGTAGACACAGGTATAGACAAAATTGTCTATGCATGTGTGTATCGGTCGCACAGCGGAGACCAGGAGACGACTAGGCTCACAGAATATTTAAGTGAAGCGGCGGACGCGGCTCAACAGAAATACCCTTCGGCCCAATTAGTGTTACTGGGGGATTTTAACGGCCATCATAAGGAATGGCTGTTCCCATACCGGGACACTGACCACGCTGGGCAGGAAACGAGAAAGCTAGCTTTATCGTTAGACCTAACCCAGCTGGTCCAAGAGGCAACAAGAGTACCCGACGTTGAGTCGCATACACCTTATTGCTTAGACCTTCTGCTGACAACAGATCCAGACCGTTATTCCGTGGCGGTATCTTCGCCGTTAGGCAGCTCCGACCACTGTCTGGTGAAGTCAGTATCCGTCTACCATCCGCCTGATCCCAGCCCCAGAGGCAACCGGCGGATGTGGCGATACAAGTCAGCGGACTGGGATGAGATGCGCTCTTTCTTTGCATCTTACCCATGGCAGTCGTTGTGCTTTACTTCTGGTGATCCCTCAGTCTGCGCGGATGCTGTGACTAATGTAATACGAACGGCTATGGAATATTTCATTCCATACTCCGATGTCCCATTATCCAGCAAAGCTCGCCCTTGGTTTGGTTCTCAATGTAAAAGTGCTGAAGCATTTAAACATGAGGCCTACCTAGCCTGGGTTGATGCTCGACAGCGTAAGGCAAGGGACATACACCAGAAGAAGAAAGCGTTCAACAAGGCTGCTAAGGCAAGCAAAAAGGTTCTTCAGAGGGCTCGTTTTGACCACATTAGTCGAATAGGGAACAAACTAGCTTCGTACCCTGCGGGTAGCAAAGCGTTTTGGTCCCTAGCTAAATCGGTCGAAGCGAACTTCTGCCGCCCCTCACTACCTCCAATGCTAAAACCTGATGGGACACTGGCTCACACCGCAATGGAGAAAGCAAACTTGTTTGCATCTCAGTTTGCGGAATCTTCTCGTCTAGATACTGGTAGCGCGACACCTCCTACTCCACCTGGCTGTCCGACTCTCATGTCAGAGGTACACATTCGCCAAATTGAGGTTCGCAAAGTGCTACGAAATCTGGACGTGAATAAAGCCAGTGGCCCAGATGGTATTCCTGCCCTAGTGTTGAAGGCATGTGCGCCTGAGTTGTCCCCGATACTGACGCGTCTATTTAGACTCTCTCTCGAAACTGGTTTAGTACCGAAGTCTTGGAAGCTTGCCAATGTGCAACCAGTGCCCAAAAAAGGTAGTCGTGCTGACCCTGCCAACTACAGGCCCATCTCGGTCACGTCCATACTCTGCAAGACTATGGAACGTGTCTTAAACCACAGGCTCCTGACGTACCTAGAATCAAACGACCTCCTCAGTGACCGGCAATACGGGTTTCGCCGAAACCGGTCCACCGGGGATATTCTAGCGTACGTCACTCACATCTGGAGTGAAGCCATCGAGAAACACGGGGAAGCACTTGCAGTCTCCCTGGATATTTCGAAGGCTTTTGACAGGGTTTGGCATGATGGCCTTATAAGCAAGCTTTCTAGTTATGGTTTGTCTCCTGGGTTTATTTCGTGGATATCGGACTTCTTGAGGGATCGATCCATACGAGTCGTCATTGATGGCTGCTCGTCGGATCAAATGGCTATCAATGCCGGAGTCCCTCAAGGGTCGGTACTCTCTGCGACGCTCTTCCTGCTACATATCAACGATCTGTTGAAGCCCGGTATCTTTGGGTACGCAGATGATAGCACCGTTGTAGAGAGTTACATATCTAGTGCGAGAGCCAGTGGGCAGCAAACTCAGGTACTAAGAGAGAGTCTGATCGAGCGTTTGAGCTTGACCCTTGAGGCGGTGTCTACATGGGGCGATGCCAATCTGGTCAAGTTCAACGAGAGTAAGACGCAGGCGTGTCTGTTCTCCGCAAAAAGGAGTCCTTTTCAACTGACTCCAACCTTTAGAGGTGTATCCGTTCCGATATCTGACCGTCTTGAGCTTTTGGGCGTTACATTGACATCTACGCTGAACTTTGGTTCGTATATCGAGTCCAAGGCCAAATTAGCTGCCAAAAAGCTAGGTGTCCTCTCAAAGGTGCGAAGGTACTTCAAGTCTGAGCAGTTGCTCACGTTATATAAGGCTCAAATTCGTTCTTGTATGGAGTACTGTTCGCATCTTTGGGATGGTTCGGCTAAGTATCAGCTGGAGGCCTTGGAATCGATCGAGAGACGTGCCAAAAGGCTCATAGGCAACGACACTCTTGTGCGAAAAAGACTACAAAGTCTTGAACATCGCCGAAAAGTCGCTAGCCTTTCGGTTTTTTATCGAATACACTTCGGAGAGTGTGCGACTGATTTACATGATCTAATACCACCTTGCCCTTTTTTCTATCGGAATGCTCGTAGCTCGAAAAAACGACATCGTTTCATGGTTGATGTTCCAAAGACGCGAACGAAGAGATTTGACTCTACTTTTGTGATAAGAACGTCTAGGCTGTGGAATGCGTTGCCTGAGTGGGTTTTCCCTGTTGACTACAATCTTTGTGTCTTCAAATCGAGAGTGAATCGGTTTCTTCTAGGTAAACACGCTCCATCGTAGACCGCATCGTCGCTTCACATCAGGTGAGATGGCGGTCAAGTGTAAGCCTATAAAAGTTAAAAAAAAAAAAAAACAAGGCATGTTGCTTACCATCAGGCGCAGGACATGCTCGTCTCCTTACTATTTATTAAAAAAAAAGGTTTTTCTCTTTACGAGACAAATACGCGAATGGAAACTATGCGGGTAGCACGCGGGTCAATCCTAGGATGTTTTTATGGTGCAAAGAAAAATAAATTTAATACAAGACATAATAATGTCGTTTTTGCGTATACCGATTAGTGTATAATAAAAATATAATCTCAATATACTAAACAGCGCCTACAAAGAAAACACAGACGTATCTCTTTTACAGTCTGTTGCTTTAACCGACTTCTGAAGCACATAAACTTTCCTTCACTTGTCACGGTTTAGATTATATGGGCCATATAAAGTTATGGGCAGTAAAACTGGTTAAAATTTGAAAGAAATCGGGCCAAAAGAAATATTCGCGTAACCAGTGTGGAAATATAGACTTGTACTTAAGGCGCTGCCTGTTCACCATCCACCATTTTACTCACAACACACACTCAAACGTCAATCTTATTTTTTGGGATTTGAACTAACTGAACTGAAACTAACCGCCGCGGTATTATAATATAAATAATTAATATTGCCAAATATTGACCAAATAAAGCTTTCGCGGTATTTTTTTTAGTTTTAAATTTAGTTACTCCACAGACTCTAGGACCCGTGACCTCTGTCATTTAGCTTATTTTTTCATATCTTAGATTACGAGAAGAAAATAGAGGGAGGAGGTTTTTAATCTAACTCTATTGCTATGTATTTTGTTTTTACTATTAGTCGCGTCCTAACAAACATTAATGTTTGATCTTAGCTGCTAGTAGGTAGTAGAATAACTTCCTCAGATCGCCTCCGCAATCCTAACGTGTAAGTTGAAATGAATGCTCAGTTGCTTGTTCTGGACAAAACCGGGGCGACCGCTAGTATTTCAAAGTCGTGAGATAAAGATATTAACTCTTTATTACACTTAATTAGAAAAAAAAACATTAAGCAACCTTGAAAATCGCTATCGCTAAGAGTAATCTTTTCCAAGCAACTGTAGAATAGAAAAGGAGAAATGAAGAATAGGAAAACGGCAAAGTGCAAATAAAAACTATTAGAAACGTAAAATTCTATAATTTATTGACAGCGGACTATAAACAGACATCGCCTTAAATCCTGTAACAAGATTCAGGTCTTGCTTCGTATATCATTTACTGAGGTTGGGAGAAGGTTACGGTGGGATTGTGAACGAGTAATGAAAGTAGATGTGGATTTATGTGTCTGTGCATTAATTTTATCAAAATGTGGGCTTTCTTCATTCGCGCGTCTCAAAAGAAGTATTGAAAAGGGAATTAATGACACATGGATTGGTTGAGACGCGTACACTGATTATTTCGCCCTCATACTTCCTGACATATGGTTTAAGAGCTCGTGGGTTGGGGACTGACTTCATTTTATAAAATACTTAACCCGTGTAGTTCCCGTTCCTGTAGTTTTAATGAAAAGATTTTTTAAGTAATACTTACATCAGAATGATAATACGAGCAGGACATATGTATGTCTGGCAGTAAGACAACATGCCTCCAATAACAGCAGTGTCACACAGCTATTGGAACATGAAGGGTCCAAATCATTACCTATCACTGCATTGTATACGACAGCGATCCCGCAATTCTGACCCAAATAATGCTAGAGAAATCTGTGGGATTTGAGTCGGTCCCTGCACGGTGGACGGTATGGCGTCGTAAATGCATTTCTACCACAAAACATCCAAACTACATTTATAATTTCAATAGAAATAGTAAGTAGTGTCGCCTGAAAGAAATCGCTTTTAGCGATTAGGACACCTATTGTAACACCAGGTTTTGTAAGTTTTTCTTCTATGGTGTTGTTCTTGTTTGTTGTGTACAATAAAGAGCGTCTATTTGTTTATACCAGTTATACCAGTTTTATATTTATACCAGTTTAGTAGTGGTAGGACTCTTATCAGAGTCCGCCTGGGGAAGTACCACACCTTTGCCAGTTATTCTACTTGTGTGCATACATTACTGTGTTCCAGTTTGAAGGGCAATGTTGCCAGATAAATTACAGGGCCTAGGGACATAACATCTTAGATCGCTGGGTGACTGATTTGGACTCTTCGTGTGCCAATAACTGCGTGTCACTGTACTGTTATGTGGCAGGCATGTTGCTTACCATCAGGCACATGTACTGCTCGGCTCGTCATACTTTATTTGAAAAAAAACCTAGTCAGTAATTGAATAAAAATGGTTGTGGATCATGATGGTATTATAATACTAAAGTAGGTACAGCGCATACGCGTATACCTAGTAGGTAGGTATAGACCTACCTACATCATGAAATCATGTCGTCGGGTTTCTTTTAAACCCACTTAAAGATAATTTTAATTACAATTTGTAATCCATTTGCATCATCATTGACAGTTTAAATTGTCACTAATACCTATACTTAAAATACACAGAGAGCTGATAAAATATTAAGTGCCAATAAACTACTGATAAGGATCGGTGATTTTGTTTGATCACACTAATGTTACAAAGGCGAAAGTTTGAGTTATTTGTATGTGTATATGTTTAGTCTTACATATCACTGTAAATGCTGTACGTATCTGATTTTTTTTAACTTGAATAGGTTTACACTTGACCGCCATCTCGCCTGATGTTAAGCGACGATGCGGCCTACGATGAAGTGTGCTTACCTAGAAGAAACCGATTCACTCTCGGCTTGAAAACACCAAGATTATAACTATCGGGGAAAATCCACTCTGGTAGCTCATTCCACAGCCTAGACGTTCTTATCACAAATGTAGAATCAAACCTCTTTGTTCGTGTATTTACGTTTAAATTAAATTAAATACGCGGTAGGCACATTGCCTGGTTAAACAAATTTGATACTTTTAGTGGTTCCGTAGGAGACTTTACCATCTTTTCGCAATAGCTCCGCCAATATTGAACAATTTTTTTATGTATTAAAATTAACGTGGTTGTTACTCATATTTAATTGGGTAAACGTAGATTTTTATTTTTTTGAAGAAAATAAATTTTGTAAATGCAGTACATTAATAATACTAATAATAGTCCGAGATCCCAGAGCTCCCAGACGTCACCTATTTTCTGATGAATGAAATGTGGACGATTGAGTAGAGTTAGTAAGTACTAAGAACACATGCTTACTCGCTAACTTGCTTAGACGGCCAATTTTGAGATATGGGGCAATAAAGGTACATAAAAACACAGCTTACTTCACTTATTTTCTGACAACTGATTTTTACGTATGTTATAGGCAATATCCTTACAAATAAGGCCCCAATACTCCCAGACACTTTCCGTCGGCCGTTTTCCTTAACAGACGCTTTAAAACTCCCAAAATATGTGGCACTACACAATGTGGCACCGTACAGGTCAAACGAATGGGCCGATTTCGATGCGATTTTCTAAATTTGAAGGTTGATTTCCGTGCGAGTGTTTTTAGCTATGTTTGGTAGATATCGATTCAAAATGGCCGCCTCCACAAAATGGCGGACAAAATATTTCTTCACAGCTTACCTTAATATGGGTATCAAATGAAAGGATTTGTCTAGTAGAACACTATGCATTATGACAAATTTCAAAGCCAAGTAGGCCGCTATCGCAAAATGGTGATTTTTATTTCTTTTTTCACAACTCCCTCAATATGGGTATCAAAGGAAAAGGCCTTCAAGACATTCACACACACCACACAATACACCAGTCAAGCCTTTTCATTTATTACATAATTCACGAAAAACTGTTAAACCGTAGGTCACACCGCTAGGCGTAGCTAGTATACGATGATAGACGATCGATGTATGATAAGACAATAGTTGTAGATTTTAATCGTTACCCTTCTTAAATGATAACTATTGGAAAGGTTGAAAAGCCTTTTCTTCAAGCCGACTTCGGTGTCTTCAAACGTCGGCAAAGGCACTTTCAACAAACTCAAAACTACAAACTTATCAAAAGTTCAGGCAACCCTTTAGAGAATATTAAAAATGTCTTGTTTGTTGTTGGTAAAGCATGTTTCATAAATAACTAGCGTCTGCATAGAATTTAGAAAAAGATATCCCGATGGAAATCAATTAAGTGATAAATAGTTGCGTAGATACTTATTTCCAACCATAAACTATCTAAATGTTCCAAATTTCAAACATAAAAAGGTGTGGTATCATGGGACACCAGGTATGAACGAAGTTGCTTCAGGTAACGTAGAAGCAACATAATTTGCAAAAAGAAACATTGCTTAAGAAATACTAATATTATAAGGCTGAAGAGTTTGTTTGTTTGAACGCTAGGATCTCGGGAACTACTGGTCCGAATTTAAAGATTATTTCTCTGTTGAATAGTCCATTTATCGAGGAAGGCTATAGGCTATTTAACATTACGTTACTACCAACAGGAGCGGAGCATGAATGAAAAATGTAACAAAAACAGGAAAAAGTATTGCTTTTGAGAGCTTTCGTTGACAGCATGTGTCTATCTTTTAAAAGGTTGCGTCATTAGAATCTAAGGTAACCCAATTTGTTCTAGATTTGAATTGGTACGACCAATTTTCGATAGATGGCGTAGCAACGCGCACACGGATCAGCTAGTTTTATTATATAATGTACTATCATCTGACAATAAAATTGAAAACACTGATCGCGGGTAGTTTTTATGCGTCACTGCCGTTTCATATATTTCTTACGGTTTTAGTCTCACATTTTTTCAGTGCGGTCGCGGAGCTAAATTCCTATCTCTTCCAAACCAGCCGTAAAGATATACATTCCAATATACTTTCAGTAATTACAACATGATTTAACAACAAACATTTGTACATTTGAATTTTCATAAATCTAACATTAGTGGCTGACCTGGTGCCTTAGTTGGCAGTTGGTCTGCCTGCGAAGCCGTGGGTCTTAGCCGTCTTGGGTTCGATCCCCGCCCAGTGCAAATCTTTGTGTGGTAAATACAGATATATTAAGCCCGACTCGCGTCGCGGCCGGCGTCGTAACGTCACACAAAAAATCATTACTCAAAAATGAAACTAAATTGTGTGTGTCTGTAAACGACAATGTACTAATTAATATTATCTCCTATCTCTTAGGCATCAAAATAAACTAATAATCGAGTATCGATTGTATAGAATAATCGATATCATGTAAAAATAAGGTTTTAAAGTCCCAAAACCGGTTTTACCCAAATTTGGCTTCTGGGGGCAGGTGTATGTACCCCTTCCTACTTCCTGGGTGTTTTCTATGTTTACTATATATGTAATTAAAATATAGATAGATAGATAGATAGATAGATAAACTCTTTATTGCACTTAATAAAACAAACAACTTAAAAAAAACAATCTTAAAATATAGTAGCAAATGGCGACCTTATCGCTAAAAGCGATCTCTTCCAGGCAACCGTGGGATGGAAAAAAAAAAATTAAAAATGAAAAGACGGGAGTAATCAAATAAAGAGTAATTTAGATACCTTACTACATAATTAAAATAGGATACTAATTATTGATTAAAATAAAATAGACATACATTCTAATAATAATACATGCTAATACATAAATAATCTTATTACATAAATATACTAATATATATATGCAATGAATCCAAAATACTATTTCATAAATATCAGCCTCAATTAGACTTCAGCGGGCCTTTGACATATAATGTTTTTTTACTTCCACCTTAAATATGGAAAGTGACGGAGCTTGTCTAATTTCTACGGGCAAGGCATTCCACAACTCAACTGCTTGGAATGCAAAGGATTTTCCGTAGAAAGTTTCGCAACGTGCAGAGGGCATTTGCAGGGACAAATTATAGGTAGATCTAAGATGACGTGAGTGTGCACTACTCCAGAATGTAAAGCATTCTTTCAGATATCGTGGCGTAGCAGGGTTAAATAGAACACTGTAAAGCAGTGAAAGGATGTGAGCATTCCGACGAAAGCGAATAGGGAGCCACTTGAGCTGTAAACGAAATTGAGACACATGATCATATTTGCGCAATCCAAATATAAATCTTAAACAGTAATTTTGAAGACGCTCAAGTTTATTTAGCTGATTCTCTGTGAGATCGAGGTAGCAGGCGTCAGCGTAGTCAAGGATCGGGAGAAGAAGAGATTCTGCAAGTGCAACCTTAGTGGCAGTCGGTAAGAAGTTACGGATTCGTCTTAGAGATCCACCAGATGCAAATAACTTGCAACTGATCGACTCCAAGTGAGGTTCCCAACTCAAAGTACGATCAAAAATGACACCAAGATTTTTGACTGATTCACTGTAAGGGATTGTGGTCCCGTCAAATACGACCGCAGGAATTGAACTCCAATCAATCCTGGAAATCATATACGAGCTACCGATTATTATAACTTGTGTCTTCTTTGGATTAACATTCATACCAAACGAATTACTCCAACGGACAATTTCGTGGAGGTCTGCATTTACCGTGGCTATGGCTATGTCTAGATCTGAAAGTTGCGCATGTGAATAAATTTGGAGATCGTCTGCATAAAGGTGGTAGGAAGAACTGAGGCTTTGAGATATAGAATTAATGAAGATAGCAAAGAGAAGAGGTGATAGCACGCCGCCTTGAGGCACACCAGCATTTGCATTACACCAGGTCGAAAATACATCGTCCAGGCGAATACATTGCCTACGGCCAAACAGGTAACTGTGAAACCAATCAATCACTGATGGAGATATATTAAGAGAGCGCAGTGTTGCCAGCAAGATATCGAAGTCAACGGCGTTGAAGGCATTACTGAAATCTAGCAGAGCTAGAACAGTAAGCCTGCCGTCGTCCATACCCTTGCGGATGTCGTCGGTGATCTTAATAAGAGCAGATACAGTACTATGCCCAGGACGGAAACCGGATTGAAGAGGGTTGAGGAGATCTTGTTTGTTGAGGAATGTAGAAATCTGTGAGTGAACAAGACGCTCAAGGACTTTGGACAGGAACGGGAGTATATATAAGTTTTATATCAGCTATCTGGCTCCCATAGTACAAGGTTTGCTTAGATTGGTGTTGTGTGTGAAATGTCCACCAATAGTTATTTATTTCTTTAGAAGGCGCTCGATAACGCTCGATTCGCTCAATCCCTCATTTTAACATACTAATGTTAGATATACCTATTTATGTTCCCGAAAGTATGATGCAAATATGATGAAGATTCGATGAAGATGAAATTGAATAGAGATAAGTATGCTCTAGATGATATAGAGACCAGACGCAAAACATAACGAAGTCGTGGTGGGATCAAATGCTATCAACACGAATTTGAGATACAATCTTTACAATGAACACAACTAAATGTCAAATAGTTATAGCGTATTGCAAGTGGCAATGAGTTAATAAGGTCGGCGTAGTCGGAGGCGAAAGATGGTTATCAAGTATTTACTTGTATGCATGTGTTACGCATAATTGTGACAGGCTAAAGAGAGTCAAGGCCTACCAAGACACGAGTGAAATAACCCCACAACTCTGCCAATTTATTTACAAGTAAACAATGATATTAAACAAAGTAAATTACCAAATATTTTAGTAATAAAATTAACGTGGTTGTTACACATATTGATTAGGTAAACGGGTAACTGACGTGTAATGAGGTCGGTCAATCCGACTCGAGTTTCGGCCGCGTCCGGCGGCCTTTTTCAAGGAGAGTGTGTGTACACGTGAGTTACCCGTTTACCTAATCAATATGACCAAATATTTATTGATGTGAAAATTTTAACCGTGTTAAACACGTTTTGGTTGAGGAAAATCTTGTAGTAATGTGCAAATATTACCACAGTAATGTTGGAATATATTCCAGATTGAAGGGCAATGTTTTCAAAGAAATTACTAGGCTAAGAGATAAAATATATTGTAGGTATCTCCGGGTGACGAGCGCCGTGTGGTGCTAGGTAATGATTTGGACTCATGTTCCAATAGCTGCATGTCACTGTGTTGTTATGGGCAAGCATGGTGCTTACTATCAGGCACATGTCTTGCTCGTCTTGTCACTCTATACTGTAAAAAAAAGCTCTATGACTGCCAAATTGTATGTCACAGATACAGCAGGCCTACTACGAAATCCGATAAACGATATATCGGCGGAACTTATGGACGTTTCCTACCACGAAAGACAATCTGTCGGTTGATAGGATCGGCCGTTTCGTTCGATCCGACCCTCATCCGACCTAAGTCTATAACTTCCGACCGAGATGTATCGATCCGAATGTTTTTCGTGGCAGGCTACAATCCGATTCAGCTGTCGGTCGGATCCGATCAATCGGAGTTTGTTTTCGTAGTAGACCTGCAGGTGTGTTTTGGGAACGATAAGCCCTATTAATAATTCTTACGTAAAGAGTATCGTAGAACCAAGCTAAATAAATCAATAGATATCAAATAAATACGTTAAACCCGAAAGCTTTATATGGATTAGGGCATTCGGCCATTGTGTAATGATAATGAAACTCCATTTAGATTAATGGAAGCTTTGCCCATTTTTATTTTCGTGATAAGATAAAAAGATACGATTCACATACGATCGAGCTCCATTAAATAGTTCAAATAGTGGATTATAATCACAAATATTTAGTACTTGAATATTTGGGTTGTTGCTCTAAATTGCATTAATAAATCGTGCTCGTCATAGACAATCCATTTTTGTGGTATCATGTATTGGAAATAATACACTTAGGGATTGTTCTAGTTTTTTTACGGTCATTTATAAACTAAACTAGCGAACCCCCCCGGCTTCGGTCGTCGTACAGAATATAGTCTATAGCACTCAGGGATCACGTAGGTACATACCCAACTGTGAAGGACGTATGTGTAAGAAGTTTCTGTAGTAGATAGATTAACTCTTTATTGCACTTAATTTAAAAATAAAACAAAAGTTACTTATAACAAAACCAAATAAAGTAGCAATTGGCGACCTTACCACTAAAAGCGATCTCTTCCAGGCAATCATAGGATGGAAAGAGAGATTTGAGAATAAGGAGGAGGGGAAGTACAAAAGGAGGGGTTAATACTACTACAATTAAACCGATTTTAAAAACTGTAATACTAAATAATATATTGACACATACCTACACAGTAATTATACATCCTAATACATAAATACGAACATAATAATACACTAATACATAAAAACAATTTGATAGGACATAAAAATAAATTTTAAATATTGTGATTTGAACTAGAATTTCAGCTTCAATTGGGCGATGATTGCGATAAGTTAGTAGAACACTCGTTCTGGCTACGACCATAACAATTCAACTTTTGTAGTGGTAGGACTCTTGGCAGAGTCCGCCTGGGGAAGGGCCACACCTTTGCCAGTTATTCTACCGCCAAGCAGTAATGTGCAAACATTACTGTGTTCCGGGTTGAAGGGCAATGTTTCCAGAGAAATTACAGGGCTTAGAGATATAACACCTTATGTATATGTATTAGATCTCTGAGTGGCGAGCGCAGTACAGTGCTAGGTAATGATTTGGACTCTTCTTATTCCAATAGCTGCGTGTCACTGTGCTGTTATGTAGCAGGCATGTTGCTTACCACCAGGCACATGTCCTGCTCCTCACGTCACCCTTTATTTAAAAAAAAATGGCAGTCATAGGAACTGCCGATAGAAGTGAAATCTTATAACTCAGAATTTGATAGGTTACCTTGGAAACTACAGGGGTGTAACCGGAGGGCGAGGCCTCGCCATCTTGGCATGGCCATCTAGAAATGCGTCAGCATTTCCCATTGGCTGATGCGTTTCTAGATGGCCATGCCATGATGGCCTGTCCACGCCCTTTCAGCATTTCCCATTGGCTGACGTATTTCTAGATAGCCAATAGCCATAGTCCCGAGTTTACCCGTAGCTTTCTTATCATACCCGCGTCATAACGTGACGAATGAATCCAATTCATAGCCCACGAAAAATCTGTCTAGGCGCGCCTAAAGAAGTTTTCACTTTAAAAAAAACTTTAAGATTGAAAATCTCCAATTCTACAATAAACTGAGTGAGTGACACTGCTGTGCATCAGCAAGCTTTAATACTTATAGTTTGGTCTGGTTCTCTTAATACATACAAACTCAAGAGCTGGATAAAGTTGTGCGAAAAATGTAAACCAATATGATTATTTTATACACACAATAAACCCACAACTTAATAACCAGTTGTGTCCTCAGTCCTCGGCACTTACTTTGGGTAATTTGTTGGAGCACAGCCAACGTACAGATAAAACCAACAATCTATAGCACTGCATAAGGGGATACTCAGTCTCATATGTCAATTTACAAAATTACCGATCTGTGACTCGTTTCCAAAGCATGTCTGCTTGGGAGACTGGGTTACGATTCCCAATAAACAATAACAAAAACGCGAATACTCTCCAGTACGATTTGAGCTGCGATCGCACAGTGCTGCAACTATTCCCTGGGCTCAAATTATACTGGCAAGAACACAACTGTTGTGTGATCATCGGGAATAAATGCTACGTTATTCGGAGACGATTTTTCCGGAGTTTCAAGATGCTAGTTTTACAGAGGTCGTATTACTTTCGCCACAGACGAAGTTTCGAACTTCGTGATTTCGTCGTCATGTGATTTTTATGAATTCACACAAGCTTGGTCACGCAAACTTTACCGAACACCTGGTTAAATTTAGTTTTCTATTTCATATCGTAGCTCGTATTTAATTTTTAAGCATGTAGCTATTTTAGTGGTCACGCTATTCTTGGAATAAGTTCGGAATGTTCGGTGTCGTTTCACTGCATACGCGTAGATATATTATGTCCAAATCTGTTGTATTACTTTGATTTTATTTATATAGGGTTAAATCGAAGTGTATAGTTTTAATTCCAAATCAACAACTTATCACTAAATGCATAAAATATGAAAGTATTAAAACAATACGATTGTTGATACGATTGAATAATTAAATAATTAGAGCAAAATTATTTAAACAGTCCTCACACAAAAAAACACAAAAAAAATGTTTTTCTACTTGTAGGTAATGTCTGTCTGTTTGTTCCGGCTAATTACTGACCGACTTTCACTGGCTGACGTTTCATGGCACGCTAATGCTAATTTTATTTCAATTTTTTTTTGAATACCAAAACCCGACTTCAATTTAAAGATAAATTCAGACTCTCGACTAAATTTCATGAGAATCTATCACTATATCGACTAAATATGTGAAAGGAAATTTTATATTTCTAAAAATGCTATTCCGATTTCTATAAAATTTATATAGAACTACCTCTGTACTATGATCTACCAAACGAAAAAAGATTCATCAAAACCGATTGACAATTGGCGGCGGTATCGCGTAACATATATACCTACAAAAACCTACACCAGAATTTAGATTTTTTAATTTTTGGAAGTCGGTTAAAAAGAAACATATTTGATTGTATAGTAAAATTTAGTTACAATTAGTCATAAAAACTGGACTACATTCAGTACTCTCATAAATTTATTCAGAACACTGGGAGCAGAAATCTTCAGGGCGATAAGTTTTTATTAGCTGTGTAATGTACTCGTGTACCCATACAAGGAACTGTTTTCAGAAGAAGAACAAATAGTGCTAAACAACACATTAAATGGCGGTAGTGTGTTTTTATAGTACCTCACCACATTAACATTTAATGTATTTACTGGCGGTTCGTCCCGGTTTCACACGTGGTACAAATATAGCCTATATCACTCAGGGATAACGTACACATAGTATATGTATGTACAACGATGTAAGATTTTTTGAAGTCAGTCCAGTAGTTCCTGAGATTAGAACGCTCAAACAAATAAGTCTCTTCAGCTTTTTTTTTTTTTTTTTCAACAGCCCACTAAACGTTCCCACTGCTGGGACTCGGGGCCTTCTCTCGCAAGGAGAGAGTTAAGGCCATAATCCACCACGCTGGCCCAGTGCGGGTTGGCGGATGACACATGACTTCGAAAGATTTTAGGTACATGTCGGTTTCGTCACGATGTTTTCCTTCACCGTTTTAAGTTAGCGGCATTACGCACATGACTTCGAAAAGACAGTGGTGCGTGTGGGGTTTGAACCCGGGGTCTCCGGATCGGCAGCCGCCGTTCTCCCGACTAGACCACCGTAACTTACAATATACAGCTTTAGCACTTTCATGATTTAAATAGAACTGTCAAAGATAGTTCTGAACGTCACCAAGTGTGGCGCCTATGTTTCATTTTGTGAAATTTCTCTTAGAAAATGAAATACTGGCGCCACGGTAAAATTGAGAACTATCCTTGACAGTTCCGTTTGTATTTTCAAAGCGCCTCATTGGTCAGCTATGAAATGGACCTTGACTCTTTCTTTATGAGAGAAGGCCCAAGTGTTAGCAAGGCCAGTAAATAATAAGCTGTTTTTAGGGTTCCGTAAAACATAAAAACGGAACCCTTATAGATTCGTCATGTCTGTCTGTCTGTCTGTCCGTCCGTATGTCACAGCCACTTTTTGCCGAAACTATGAGAACTACACTGTTGAAACTTGGTAAGTAGATGTATTCTGTAAACCGCATTAAGATTTTTACAAAAGTTTTTAAAAAAAAACAAAAATTAGGGATGCCGCCCATACTGAGAACTGAAACTCAAAAATTTTTTTTTCATCAAACCTACACGTGTGGGGTGTCTATCGATAGGTCTTCAAAAATGATGTTGAGGTGTCTAATATAATTTTTGTCTACACTGAATAATTTTAATCATTTGCGCGAGAGACGCTTCCAAAGTGGTAAAATGTGTGTCCCCCCCCTCTAACTTCTAAAGTAAGAGAATGAAAAAACTAAAAAAAATATATGATGTACATTACCATAAAAACTACCAACGAAAATTAGTTTGAACTCGATCTGACGAGTAGTTTTTTTTTAGTACGTCATAAATACACTATTATTAAAACTTCGATCAAAGTTACAACGAACTACAAGAACTATGTGTACTATGCATATTATGTTACTTGCTGCAACGGAACCCTTCATGGGCGAGTCCAACTCGCACTTGGTTACTTTATTTATATTTAAGCAGTGACAGGACGATCAGGACATAAATATGCCTGATGAAAAGCAACACCCTTGCCTATAACAACACAGTGCCATGCAGCTATTGGAACTTGAAGAGTCAAAATCATTACCTTGCGCTAAACTGCGTTCGTCACCCAGAGATACAAGATCTTTTATCTCTAAGCCCAGTAATTTATTAAGCAACATTGCCTTTCAAACCGGGACACAGTGATGTTTGCACATTAGTTTATGAACAGATACAAGTTTACAAGAATTAGTTTATGTTTAAGAACAAAATCTACTTAGTACCGTACAATAATACGACAGTAGTACCACCACGTATATACAGACAAGAAATGGCAAGGCTCTATGTACGTAATAAAATGCAAAGCCATAGCTGGGGTTGCCAGTACAAGCGTTATTAAATATCTGGGGTGAATAGCGAACGTCTATCCAATTTCAGATGTACGGGCAACTCTATTATGTCAGGTTTGTGTACAATTCGGATCATGTGTATGCGTAAATATGCTAATATTATGAGGAGAGAACGCAGGCTTAGGTATAACCGATTACAAAAATGTAAGCTGTTCTTAATTTGATGTGTGCGTTATCACAAAGCTTTTTTCTGAGTTATTCACAAAAATGTACAGTTGTGGGAAAAGTAGTCCAAATTATAGGCCACTGCTCTCGTCGCTTAAAGGATTTAGGTTCTTTTAATCCTTCTGTTCTGTCCTTTGTAAATACTGCTCATCATACTGAAGCAACCGGACTACTGGCACTACTCGAATGTATGCACATTGCCACTTGGCGGTAGAAGATCTAATCATTTGTTTTTTAGTTATAATTGACACTGTGTGTGAATTGTTGTATAACTAACCTTATGACTCTCTTATGTTTCAGGTAATCTTCGAAACAATCAAGATCTACATGATAGTTATATATTTGTAAGATATTATTATATATTATTATATTATTATTATGTCATTACTGTGGATATGTAAGATACGATATTATATTTTTACTAAATAAGCATAGAACAATTTCACTACAAGATGGAAACTACATACACAGAATTTGTGGATAGAAAAGGAACTACTTTTGAAATATTTAGACAGAAATATTGGAAAGAATCTAGCGGCATAAGTTTTCTGAAATGGTTTCTTGCAAAGTTTTTCGACTATGTGAAAGTTTCATCAGTACCTTCACTAAAATATTGAGCCAAGTTTTTACCACTTTATGTAATCAAATGTTATTCTATGTGGAGTAAAGCAAGCATTTATTGTGAGAGTGAATGACATCGTACTTTTGGAATAAGACTGCTAGGTACCAGCTCAAGAAACCTTTCGATTCAAAAGCCCTTTATAGCTTATATGCCTTTTGCCCGTGTTAAAATACTGATAAGCAACGACTGACTTATTCGGAAAAGAATTCTACCAAGAGTCCTACCACTACTAAATAGGTATTTTTAAGTAGAGATTCAATTGCTTTTTTAGACTGACACGCGTATCGTCACATAACATCAGGCAAAATGGCAATCAAGTGCAGACACAGACAGGTGAAATGAAATAAAAGCTTTTAAAACGTACAACTGCGTTAAATTTAAATGTAAAACCCTTTCTAGATTTCTTATTTTGTCTATGTTTCATTATTATAGAGCACGCAAACATGTCGCTGGCCGTAACATAGCCAATAACCAATATTCATTTAAATTTCAAATTCAAATCATGTCACTACATTTTGCCGAAACATTCACGATTACATAATTAAACTGGAATACACCAACATAATAACAATTTCATTTCTAGTTTCTGTCAAACAATTTTAGACTATTGCATTGGCTCATCCAGCAAGCGATCTATAAACATGAAGAATATTATAAATAACTTTATTCATTGGTTGATTGATTACATTGCAGTGTGTACGATTACTGATATTTAATTATTTATCTATCTTTTTTTGCTGTGGAAATAGCTAAGCTCAGGGCAAGAATGTATTCGTTATGGTAATCTGTTAGAGAACTAAGATCGCTGGCACAGCTCAGTGCATTAGCAAGTAAAAGTAGCAAGGAGCTGGTTTCAGACCCGATAATAATCGTTAGGGTTCTGGAATAGAGACTACGACTCGTTAAACGTAGTGAAGGACACCTTGAGACTAGATGGAGTAACGATTTACGAAATGCAGCTGGCGGCGGTTGGAAACGTGGCTAAGATCATGCATCTTTGGGATGGTTCGGCTAAGTATCAGCTCAGGAGGCCTTGGAATTGATCGAGAGACGTGCCAAAAGGCTCATAGGCAACGACTACAAAGTCTTGAATATCACTGAAAAGTTGTTAACCTCTCGGGTTTTTATCGAACACACTTCGGAGAGTGTGCGACTGATTTACATGATCTAATACCACCTTGCCCTTTTTTCTATCGGAATTCTCGTAGCTCGAAAAGCGACATCGTTTCATGGTTGATGTTGAGACACGAACGAAGAGATTTGACTCTACTTTTGTAATAAGAACGTCCAGGCTTTGGAATGCGTTGCCTGAGTGGGTTTTCCCTGTTGGTTACAATCTTTGTGTCTTCAAATCGAGAGTGAATGGTCGCCAATAAAAGTTAATCGCGGTGAGTGGTGTATTATTGGAGTGGCTTATGTCCAGTAGTGGCTGAGTATAGGGTAATAATAATGATGAAAATAGATAGTTACTTATTTCACGTTTTCGTAGTAGTGCTAAACAACCGGCCTGTGGCTTCGTTTGTAGTAGGTCTGTCTGCCCGCAGAGCCGGATGTCGGGTTCGATTCTCTTTCAGGACAAATTTTTGTGTAGTGAATACAAATAGTTGTGACTGGCTATTTTTATGTATCATAACTATGTATTTACAATTCTATAAATACTACATCAGCTATCTGGCTCCCATAATAAAGGTAATAGGAATAGGAACTCTCTCCTTGTGAGAGAAATCTCCAAATACCCGCATTGCTCTTTTAAAGTACGCTGTTTATACACAATCAATAATTATAATTGTTGAAAATTTTTGAAGATGAGTTTCTACTTTTTTACACAGGTTTTACAATACATAAATACATCTTTGAAATTGCGTAGAGGTACCAAAACGTTACTGTTGACGTGGAACTCGTTTTATGATATATGTTCTGAATATACTATGCTATCGACAAATATATTTGACAATGATATTTTGTAACAAAATATACGTGCCAATGGTGGTTAATTTTTTGTTTCAAATTTAGATGGAATTATTTACTTTACCTATATAATTTAATTTAATCTATTGACACAATTCAAAGGCAAAAAAGTAATTAAACCTAATAATAAACGAGTTAAAATGTATTTAAACGACTTATCTCCGAATTGCTCTCAGGCATCTTTACACAAATCAAGATTTAGTTTTAATTACATTCATCTAACGGTCCATCTTTTATAACATGTCCATCTTTAATTCAATACCGTAGATCACGACATTCTCCTGGCCTTGTTACGTTCTTCTAATTTTTCACATTCTGCTATCAGTTGGTTTGACAGTTATCTCAGTGGTCGTAGGCAGCGAGTTTCACTTGAGGATAATTTATCTTCCTGGTGTTCGACGTCTGCTGGCGTCCCTCAGGGTGGTGTCCTTTCTCCTCCGCTTTTCTCCTTTTTTATAAACTCAATTTCATTTAACCTTTCCTCTTCCTATCATTTGTACTCTGACGATCTTCAGGTCTATTCTCACGCTCCTCTGTCCAAAATTTCTGAAGCAATTAACACAATTAACTTAGACTTGATTAGCATCTGTAAGTGGGCAGGTGTTTTGGGCAGAGTGTAAATCCTGGAAATCACAGGCTATAATCATTGGTAGTACTAGGCAGATATCCAACATCGACTGGCAATCTCTCCCTAAGATTGAGTTTGATGGAACCATCATACCTTACAGCAGCTCTGTCAGGAAAGCGTCTTCAAAATTTCTGCATCAGGTTCATATTTGGCTTGCGCAAATATGACCACGTTTCTCAATTTCGCGCTAAGCTCAAGTGGCTCCCAATTCGTCTCCGCAGAAATGCACACATCTTATTACTTCTGCATAATGTATTGTTCATCCCTACCTTTCCTTCGTACCTTAAGGAACGTTTCTGTTTTTGCTACGAAACTTCACGTCCACGCTCTTTGCGAGCTGCTGTGGCACTCAACCTTTCCGCACCATCACACAAGACTTCCGTCTACGGGGACTCATTTACTGTTAAGATTGTCCGTTTGTGGAACGCTTTGCCGTCCTTTGAAAGACAGTCGCAGTCCTTGAGCGTTTTTAAGGGCAAAGTAAAAGATTTTTATTTATCACAATGCAAGACTGTTGACACTAGCAAGTTGTAAGCAAGTTGTAGCACTATTGTTTTAGACTTGTTGTAATTGTTTCGTGTTTCTGGCTGTCTTTGAATCACTATTCATAATATCCCCACTCTTATTGTCTTATTATAGGTAATTATTTGTTGTTATCGCGTATTTATGTAAGTTTTAAATGTTATGGTAGCATATTATTATTATTTTATTGGTGAATATTTATTATTTTAGTAATATGTATATGTTTAATAGTTTTTTAATTAATGTCGCTCGGCCCTGTTTGTATTTCTATGTAGGCTTTTTTCCTTTGTGATGGTTGCCTGGAAGAGATTGCCTTTAGCAATAAGGCCGCCACTTGTGGTACTAGTTAATAATTATTTTACTGTAATTTTGTTAATTTATCTGTTATCACGATAAAGAGTTGCTATTTAATATGAATTAGGTAAAACTAAGCAATTTGACAGAAATAATAATCAGGAAATCGTGATTTCGAAACCGTAGAATACTCATATTAGAAAAAAATATACATCTGATGAGATAATACAGCAAACTGCGTAACAAAAGTTTAAAATTCAAAGGCAACATACATTTCAACTCATTTTCCATGGCCACGTACAAACGTACATGCTCATAAGTTCACGTAGATATGGCTCCAATTAATATTCTGTTCCTAAAGTCGATTATTAAGCTGAAAATTTGAAAATAGAACGCTATTCACCAATTTTCTGAGCACTCGATCACTGAAATAATTACGTAACTGAAATCGATACTTCCGACAAATTGACTTTTTGGCACCAATTCCCCTCGAGCGTCGGCTCTTGTGATCGATCAGTTCCCTGAAGATTTTCTATTATGCCAGTGTTTGTTCAAATTGTAATGTGTGATGGTGTTGCCATAAGCTACATTAAATTATGTCCTGAATAACAATTTATTATGCAGAAATATTTTTGAAGTGAAAACTTATTTCGGCTACGTGGAGATTTTTTTTAAATGGGGTTGCGGCCCCGATATTCTTACCCATATAGCAGCGTAGCATTGGCGGCAGGGCAGCGTGCATTTTGGTTAGTGCGAGTGATTAGTGCAGGTGTTTAGTGATTAGTAGCAAACATGTGTGGACAGTGATTTATTAGTGCGAGTGTGTAGTAACTTGCGTAGTGAAGTCTCGCACTCGCACTAATCAAAATACAAACAGGCCTTTCGGCGTTTTTTGGATGATTGAAATTTTGTGTTTTCCCGACACCGACATGCGTAAGAATAATTTATAAATCTGTAGCTACAAAGGTGACGTATTATGCAACACTATATAGTACTGTTTAATACAACATTTTTAAATTTAAATTTTTTACTTCTATTTGCAGTCCCTATGTCAAAATATTTTAACCAACTTCAAAAAAGCAGGTGGTTATCAATTCGGTTGTACCTATGTTTTTTTTGTATGTATGTTACCTGATAGCGCCGCCAATTGTGAATCGATTTCGATGGTTCTTTTTTTACCATAGTTCATCAAAGGTGGTCCCATACAAATGAACCGAAAACTAAAATTTGTTTTGCGATAGATTCAAATGAAATTTGGTCGAGCTCTGAATTTAATTTAAAATTGAAGTCGGTTTTTGTTTTTTTTTGGAGAAAATAGATTAATTTCGTATTATCGATTTCAAAAGGTATTAGCGAGTGTGTACAAGTTTGCCAGCCGTATTATTTGTTCAATAACTTTGTCTGATAAATAAATAGTTTTTGAATAGTTTGAATTACGTAGATAAAAACCTTCATCAATCATAGGAATCATTGTCACGGAATCGATCGACAACAATTTCATGGTCATCTAGATAGAATTGTCATGTACAAAAGTAATTGTAAAATCCTGTTATAAATGTCAATGTTTTGATGTTCAGTTGTTTGTATCTAATACCGCCTTGCCTATTGACATCGTAAGTCTAATACAGCCTTGCCTATTGACATCGTTAGTCTAATACCGCCTTGCCTATTGACATCGTTAGTCTAATACCGCCTTTCCTATTGACATCGTTTCACGGATAACATTCCAAAGACTTGAACGAATAGGTTTGAATAACTACGAGCTAAATGGGCTGCCATCACGCGCGCGCACTCACCTTGAAAGAGATCGCCGGACGCGATCGAAACTTGAGTCGGACTAGACTGACTACGAGTATATCAAACGTGAGCTACCCATGTTTTTATTTAAAATGTGTAATAATAACGTTACTTTTTATACTGAATAGGTTAGAGTCTAATTTTGTGATAGGCTGTGGAATGCGTTGCCTGAGTCGGTTCTCCTAACAGTTTCAATCTTAATCTTTTCAAATCGAGATTAAATCGGTTTTTGAAGTGAAAACTTCTTTAAGCGAGCCTAGACAAATTTATCGTGGCGTGTAAATCGATTTCTACCGTCACGCTCGGGTATGATAAGAAATCTTTGGGTAAACTCGGGACCTTGGCGATTGGGCATCTAAAAATGCGTCAGCTAATGGGAAATGCTGAAAGGGCGTGGCCTCGCCATCATGGCATGGCCATCTAGAAATGCGTGAGCCAATGGGAAATTTCTAGATGGCCATGTCAAGATGGCGAGGCCACACCCTCCGGTTACACCCGTGTAGTTTCTAGTTTCCAAGGTAAGCTATCAAATTCTGAGTTATAAGTTTTCACTTCTATCGGCAGTTCCTATGACTGCCAATTTTTTTTCTATATAAGCACGCTCATCGTGGCCCGAATCGTCGCTTAACATCAGGCAAGATGGCGGTCAAATGTACTATAAAAGTTCAAAAAACAGTTCTCAACATTTTCATAGATAAATCGTACCATGAAATACTTAATCTTTGGTTAAAACTCTCAAAGTGCCATAAAAACTTATGAGAATTCTCAAAGTAACTCGAAGCTTCACAAAGCCTTTAACATACTTGAAAACTTTTTGTCGTCGCCGACTTTCAAAGGTATAGTGTTTCCGTCGTTTAGAATAATAGCTTTTACAAGAATTGAAGAACTTAAAACAGTTTACTAACATTTTTAAATCTGCCTTTACCTTTAAGTATAATTTGTCTGAGGCTTTTATCAACGTTACCATGAGATAAAATGTTGATTGTGACTATTCGTTTTCATACATGTAGGTAGTCGTAAGTATGTGTCAAATATCAAAAATTTGCTCAATTTATTTTCTTACGCACAATTTCATCATCATCATCAACAGCCCACTAAACGTTCCCACTGCTGGGACTCGGGGCCTTCCCTCGCAAGGAGATAGTTAAGGCCATAATCCACCACGCTGGCCCAGTGCAGGTTGGCGGATGACACATGACTTCGAAGGATTCTAGGTACGACACAAGGTACCACTAGGTAGGTAGATGCGCTGACTCTGGAGCCGGGGTCGTTACAAGAATTCGGCTTCGGTATACCCTGCCTATCGTAAGAGGCGATTAAAAGGGTACCCATGGGCTCGTAGACGTATAGGCTTGGGGGCCTAACGTCCTATGAACAACGAACCCATCAATGGAAAGACCACGGCATGGTGCGGCCCATGTCGTTTAGTCCATCACCTAAGGAAGGTGCCGAAGGCAAAATGTCAAAAGGATGCCGGTGCGTTCCAACGGAGATCCCGGCGTCCTCTTCCTAGGCACAGATGTAGGCCACCGAGGGGTTTTAGTGAGTAAGCTCTCACATAACCTGGCTGCACCCCAATACAGCTGGGTATCTGCAAAGGATTTCCCCCCCGTAAAAAAAAAAAAAAAAAAAAAAAAGGTAGGTAGATGCGCACAATTTATTTTTGCATAATTTATTTTCTCTCAAAAAACAATAACCAGATTAAATTCAGACCAAACCGAATCGACCAAACTTCATAAGAAACTATTACTAAGTCGTAGAAGTCCAGATACCTACATGAATACTTTCATGTAGGTATCTGGAACTTTGGTGTTTTGTTCACAACTACTTACACCGATTTAAATGTAGGTATATTAGTTTAAGTTTTAATTTAGTAGTGGTAGGACTCTTGGCAGAGCCCGCCTGATGAAGTACCACACCTTTGCCAGTTATTCTACCGTCAAGCAGTAATATGCAAATATTGCTGTGTTCCGGTTTGAAGGGCAATGTTTCGAGTGAAATTACAAGGCTTAGAGATATAATATCTTAGATCTCTGGGTGATGAGCGCAGTGCAGTGCAAGGTAATGATTTGGATTCTTCATGTTCCAATAGCTGCGTGTCATTGTGATGTTATGTGGCAGGCATGTTGCAAATAAACTACAAGCCTCATCACTCTATGCGATTAAAAAAAAAATTTGCTAAAATTACAAAAAAAAGGACCATCCAAATTGATTTATAATTGGGGGAGCTATCGCGTAACATCCATACAAAAAAACCTAACACAACCTAAAACATACAATCGAATTGAGAACTCCCTCCCTTTTTGAAGTCAGTTAGAATGAAACATCAACGTTATTTTTTGCGCAATTGAGAAATACCTACTCGTATTTAAAGATTTACCTGTGAACGTCTCATTTTAATATTTGGTCTACCGAAGCACAATTGTTCATTTTGTTATTTTTTTTTTCATTTGTTGTTTTAGAAATTACTAGTTGCGCGTCTCGACCAATAAAATGAACACTTGCTTGATATCCTATCGATTTTCCGCCTTCTTATAACGCGGTCGTCAACATATTGACTGGTCTCGTGGCTTAGTTGGTAGTAGGTCTGCCTGCGAAGCCGAGGGTCGTGGGTTCGATTCCCACCCAGTGCAAATATTTGTGTGATGAATTCAAATGTTTGTACTGTGCCTGGGTGTTTCTATGTACAATAAGTATGTATTTAAAACTATATAAGTATTATATCAGCTATCTGGCCGCCATCATACAAGCTTTGCTTAGTTTGGGGTCAGATGGTGTTGTGTGTGAATTGTCCACCAATATTTATTTATATTTTTATGACACGCATTGTACGAAACTCCAGGAAGAATAAAATAACAAACAACCAAATATCGAACATCTGGTAATCGTACGCAAAACAGAAGACGCAAAAACGATAAGTGATATGGACAAAGTTCGCAACTAAGTACCTATACTCCCGTAATACCCAGCCCTCTAATGGTCCGCTCTTTTATCTTGTCGTAATACACGGGACATTAAACAGTACAACAGACGGACAAAAGTACCTTTACAATTGACTTAGTAAAAATAGCCTGTGTATTTTAGGGACGCACCTTTTTGTTTTTGGACATATGCCGGGCGCGTATTTTGCCGCAACTTCGTTCACACAGGATTATTTGGTTTCTTATGATAGGGATATATTTTAGGTATTATGTTCATACAATTGTTTTTCAAGTAGGTATACTTCTTTTAAGAGGAAATTATGAAAGTAAATTTATACAATGCGAGCGCACACCGTCACAAAAAACCAACTTTCTGAAGTAAGCTAGTTAATATTTTAGTAAGCATTGTAACTAATAAGGGCTCACACAAAACTGCGATGCGATGCGATGCGACGCCGCATCGGACCAATTTGCATCGCATCGCATCCCAGTTTTGTGTGGGAGCCCTAACTTCAGGTTAATACTTTTTGCGTTGACGATATTCTATTATATTATTAAAGTTAGCACGTGGAATAAAACGAAGAAGTATTAACTTCTTGCACACGTACATAGGTGACCTGACCTGGCCTCACAAAGGTCGCTGGAAACTGCTGGTTGCAGGTTGCGCAGGACCGTTCGTTGTAGAAATCTAGGGGGGAGGCCTATGTTCAGCAGTGACGTCTTGCGGACGATGATGATGCGTACATAAGTAGACAGGCACCTTTTTTAAAGGAAGTTCTTGAGAACCCTTTGTCATTTTTGTACCCTTCCGTCTAAAGGAGATGGTCCGATTATATTACTGGACTGGACACGTTACAAACGTCAAAAATGTCTCTACCCATAATACTGTATTAAAAATTTAAACGATTTGTAATAATTTGAGATGTCCGACCGTAACAGTCATCGTGTTAACACAACAATAGTACTTTGCTCAAAAATATTTTTCAAAAAGTGGTAAATAGTTACGATTCGTGCTTGAAATTTATATCTGCAAAAACTACAAGAAGTGTCCCATTGATTAACAGTTATAACACTGAAATCGGAATATAAACACCGGAGATATAAGCAAGTATATTTCAAATTATTTAACCGCCGCCTTATTTCGTTCACCGACCGATAGCCAGCCGCAGCGGCCGCTGCGCGTGAGTCACCTCGCTCGCTGTGCGCTCGCTGTGCGGTAGCGCAGCACTTGCGGTTCGCAGTGTAGTATCGCAGCAACTCGATATATTATATTTTTTATTTTTGGTGCACACTTTTGAAAATTTTAATTGGTACATACCATGTCATTAAAACGTACCCCACCGAGCACCTCTGGAACTGCGCAGCCTGTGAAAACTCCAATTAATTTCGTACAACGGGATATTGGATCCATGTTGTCGTCACAAAGCAGTGGTGATAGATCTACTAAACGGAAATTTGACGGGCAAGATGATAGTGCCGTTAATTCTGTTGTGTCTGAGATACGCATACAGTTTACAAAATTTTCTGAGGCCCAAGATAAAAAATTTCAAAACCTTAAATCGGCGGTGGATTCACTAACCCTGGAGCTTACTAAAACTATGGAGGATATAAACGGTCGCATCGATGAATTTGCCTCAGAACTTTCTATTCTAAGGAGTGAACGAGATAACGATAAAAAACACATTACAATGTTGGAAGATCGGCTTGAAACATTCGAACGCAGGGCTCGCAATTCGTGCGTGGAGATGAGAAACATCCCTAAAGGTATAAATACGGAAGGAAAAAGCGATCTTATCAATATTCTAAAAAAATTAGGAACAACAATCAATACAGAAATTAATATAAGTGATGTCAAAGACATATACCGAATTCCAACCAAAAAAGAAGTATGTCCTACAATTATAGTTGATTTTACCTCCATCGTTACGAAGGAAAGCATCATAAGTTCATGCAAAAAGTTCAATAAGCATAAGAGACGTGATGAAAAACTGAACAGTAGTCATCTTAAGCTTCATGGTCCTGTAAAACCCGTTTACGTATCAGAATGTCTCACCTCTAAAACGAAGCATCTTTTCCGCTTAGCACGAGATTTCGCAAATGCTCAGAAATACCAATATTGCTGGACTTCAAATGGGATTGTATATCTGCGTCAATGCGACAACAAGCCTTACATCCGAATTAATTGTAAAGAAGACCTGGAATCACTTCCAATCTCCATGTGACTAGGACTATCGTTAATCATCTTATCAGCGGCCGTACCGTGTTTGTTTTCTTATGTCTATATTGTAAAGACCGAGTTGTTCTTGTATTGTCATATGTATCCTCATATGCCTTTGATAGCCACAAATTTAGTACCATCCTTTCCTACTCCTAAACTATATTCCAAAAACATCGTCGTCCTATGTCTGTCCTTCCTGACTTACACTGTCTCTCAAACATACATCAAACAGCCCTTTAAGTTCCCAAGGGAATGTAATCTGTCTGAACTATTGAATAAGTTTGTTTTAAATATTATTTTTAAAGGTTGTAGTGTTTGGTACAGTTTTTGTAAACGGGTCCTGCTGTCATGTAATTTCGCTGTCCTTAAAACAAATAATGGATAGGTTCATGCATGATGTTGAAAGAAATCTGGATGGTCACAGCGTATCTTCGGCTCACTTGTTGAGGATTGCTCTAAACTCCTACAGTACAGTAGTAGTGAAACTCGTCTTAACATTGTATCTCAAAATATACGTAGTATTGGTCGCAATATTGATGGCTTGTTTACCTTAATAACTAGGATAGCAGTCGATATACATGTAATTGTACTGTCGGAGTGTTGGCTATCACATAACCCTGTCCTACCACAGATGGTAGGTTATAAAACCATATTTACAAATAACCACTACAATCAGAACGATGGCCTCGTCTTGTACATTAGAGGTGATGTTGTATCAAGTCGGGAACCGGATTTCGAAGAGGGAAACTGTTTGGTGACTGTTATTAACAATACTACTGCAATCATAGCTCTATACAGACCCCCAGCTTTCAGAAAAGTTGATAAATTTATGGTGTCTTTGGACAGAGTTCTAATATCCGTTGCGTCATACTCAAATATCATCGTAGTCGGCGATATTAATATTAACATTATCACACATGCCGAAAACGATGACTCTTCTTGTTACCTAAACTTGATGGCTTCCTATGGGTTGCTTCCGGCTCACACTATGCCGACTCGACTGAACAGCTGTCTCGATCACGCATTCATTAAATCCAAATGTAAAACCTCAACTTTGGTTATCAGAAATAGCTTGACTGACCATTACACAATTTTAGTGTCTCTCAACCTTAAACATTGCCTAGTAATTTCCCGTGGTACTGCTGTTCGGAAACTTAACTACTCTAAAATAAATGAAGAGATTAGTACATTTGATTTTCGGCCTATATATCAAATGGATGATTGTAACATAGCAACTGACTTTCTTATCAATACAATCTCAAATATTATTAGCAAATATACCAGTAATTACACCCCGTCCCGAAACAAAACGCCTATCAAACCATGGATAACTCCTGGTCTTATCAGATGCATGAGACACAGGGACAAAATGCACAGTAAACAAAAAAAAATTCCTGAAAATGAAATGTTAAAACGTTCATATCGTAGATACAGAAATTTTTTGAACGGCTTACTTAAGAAACTCAAACACCAGTATGAACGTGATCAATTTGATAAAGCTAGGAGCCCAAAAGAACTATGGAACGTGATCAAATCTATTATTGGCTCGCAGTCGGACCTGGGCCAGCCACGAGAGCTTCTCTTGATTGGTTCATCGCCTTTAGATTCAGCGAACAAACTCAATGATTATTTTGTGAACGTGGGAGAATCCCTAGCAAAAAATATTTTAAACAGTTTTTCTTATCCTAATTTACAAAAATGTAAGTCGCATTCGCAGGCACAATCCTTTTGTTTGTCAACAACGGACGTATCGGAGGTGTTATCTGTCATTGATTCTTTTAAGGAAAAATTGACTGTGGGTCACGACGGTATATCTATGAAAGTAATAAAAGGTAGTAAATTTAAACTAGCAGGCCCGATTACGCACATCTGTAATTTGTCAATTAACACTGGCTTATTTCCAGCTGCTTTCAAGAAATCAATTATTACACCTATACATAAACATGGCGCTAAGAATATCATAAGCAATTATAGACCTATTTCTATTCTACCCTCCATGTCCAAAATTTTAGAACGCATTATGAACAACCGATTAACCTCATACTTAGAAAATTTTAACTTGTTATCTGAAAATCAGTTCGGATTCCGAAGGAATCGCTCCACGGCGGATGCAGTTACTAACTTGACAAATCATATTGTTACGGGACTGGACGCTGGTGATAAATGTATTGTTATATTTTTAGATCTTGCGAAGGCATTTGATACCGTATCGGTGCCTTTGTTGCTTGAGAAATTGGAGGATATGGGTGTCAGAGACCTTCAACTGCAGCTTTTTAAGGACTATCTCGGTAATCGTACCCAATGTGTAAGACTCAATTCTCATTCAAGCGACGCGAGACCGATTACTTTTGGCGTTCCTCAAGGAAGCATAGTAGGCCCTACCCTTTTCTTGGGTTATATTAATGAATTATGCAATATTAAATTAGAAAATGGAAAAATTGTTGCTTTTGCAGACGATACTGCTCTGGTTTTTCATGGCAAGGCCTGGGATAGCGTGTTTTATTGGGCTCAAATTGGACTCACTAAGGTTTCCATATCTCTGCAGCAAGCGTTGCTTACTGTTAATACCTTAAAACCAAATATATGACATTTTCAATGAAAAAAAAGTCCCAACCAGGAGAACGTTTTGTCATTAGATACCATCAGTGTTCTCTCAACCAATCGACTGGCATCGGTTCCGGGGGGGTCTGTGACTGTCCATTTATTGAACGAGTAGACACGATAAAGTATCTTGGAGTTAGGTTGGACAATACGCTAACTTTTCGGCCGCACGTAGAAGACCTAACAGGCAGAGTTCGAAAGCTAATGGCTATTTTCAAAAATATTCGTAATTCTGCCAATGATAAAATTTTGAAAACGCTTTATTATGCATTATGCCAATCGCTTTTAGGATACTGTATAGATAGCTGGGGAGGCTGTGCAAGGACTCACATGAAACCTCTTGAAGTAGCACAGCGTGGAGTACTAAAGGTAATGAAATCATTGCCATTTAGATTTCCAACCAAAACGCTGTATAGTGAATGTAAAGTTTTAACGGTGCGCCAGCTGTTCATTTTGAGGCTTATTCTTAGGCAACATAGACTTTGCCCTCCAACAAATCTCGACCCCTCATTGCGCAAGCGTCGAATGGACAAAGTCTTCCAAATCTTACCACTCAAGACACAATTTAGCAATAGATTTCCTTGTTTTCTCGGTTGTCATCTCTATAATGAACTATCACTTACTACCAATTTGACAGATCTAAATTATTACGAATTAAAACAATCACTAACGAGCTTGTTAGGGTCCCTTGACTACCACGAGACAGAAAAACTCTTAACCATATTCAGCTAGGTTGGTATTACCTCGATCCTTTTCCTTACCTAAACCCCCTCCTCCCCCAAATCCAAATAAAATTAAAAAAAAAAAAACATGTAATAAGAATAATTGTAATTGTAATATTCATAAGTATGACTTTACTAATTAATTACTGATTGGTACAATAGGATAATATGATAAAATATTTCATTCACAAAATTAGCCTAACCCTTGTAATTATAATTTTATGTTGTTTCAAAATTAACTTGTGGTATGAGGGTAGTTTCAAATTTGTTACATTTATAATGTCTCACATACTGACTAAAGTTACTATTATACGCTACTGCAATTTACTTACACATGTGACTGATTAAATTGAGCAATATCGTAAAACAGTTACCTATATCACAGGTAATATACCTAGCCTATGCTAGGTAACTTACCTAGCATAGGTTACCTATGGTAACTGGGTGTCCGTTTCATAAATAGCAAATAGTTCATACATGTTCGTGTTGCTGTAACATCTAATTATATTGTAATGTAAATATGTAACTTTTGTGTTCTGTCAATAAAAATATTGAATTGAATTGAATTGAATTTACTGATTGAGTTGTTACGTTACACTTGATTACCATATCGCCTGATGTAAAACGCGTAGTCGTCTCACTCTACGATGGACTGTGTTTACCTAAAAGAAACCGATTCACTCTCGTAGGCACTATTGTTTTCATCACGGAAACTTCACTCAAGCACCGCATTTCACAGTGAAATGAATGTAGAATGCGTTTTGTGTTGCCGGAATGGGTTTTCCGAAGTAAATACAATCTTCAGCTCATTACATCGTAGGACGCATCGTCATACAAGATGGCGCATCAGACAAGATGGCGGTCGAATGCAGATCTATTATCATAGAATATCGATAAGAAAACTACTTTACGACGCGACGGTAGGTATTTGAGACTTCAGTTAGTGGTGTTACGCTAAAAGCACTAGTGCTTATGTTCCTACTAGCAGTGCCTCGCGGTTTTGCCCGTGTAGTTCCCGTTCCCAATACATTCCTGGGATAAAATGTAGCCTATGTGTACTTCTAGACTTATCTAACTGTGTTCTAAATTTTATAGTTTATGCGTTACGACGTGATTGAGCAATGAACACCTTAACATCCAAACATTGACATTTATAATATTAGTAGGAAGTAGGATTAGGCATAGTTTTGTTACAAACATTCAAAGGTCAAACCGCGGTTCTCAATTGAATTAATGGGTGGCTTTATAGCTTAGAACCTAATCTAGATTAATTTTATTGGTTTGAGGTCTGATTAAATGTTTATTTGAGCTCTAAATCTCTTAGAAATGACATGTAGTGGTAATGTTATTCTTTATATGACATAGGAAGTACACATACACCTCTATTTTGTCCAAAACTGCGAGATGGCGGTCAAGTGTAAACTTATATATTATAAGTTATATATATTATCAGGCGAGATGGCGATCAAGATAAAATAGTAGTACTTATATTAACAAAAAAATGAATTACTTGCGCATTATAAATATGAAGTTATATATTATATATAAGTTATAATAACCTTCATGCAGTCGGGTAAAAAAATACTGTTTGATGGTAAACAAGAACGCGTTCCGAAAATTACTTTTAATGATTTCTGTGAACTAAAAAGTTGTCAAAAGAAACGAACTCAAAAATACAAATTGAGCTTTAATCAGGCTTTGTAACCGTCAATATCAATGAGTTGTGGAGGCTTAATAGCAAGAATGACGATGCACAATCGCAAAGTCCTAGGCTAGAATTCTGCCTACACATTTTACCTATGAAAATAATTTACAACTTCAAACAATTCATAAACTTAAAGCTAGTGCAGCGATTGGTGGCTTTATCGCTAATCAGCGATCTCTTCCACTGCTTATTCTTATAGATATTTTATAATAGGGTGGGGTACGTCTCGCTGTGATATTACAGATTATGTACATTTGTATACCAACTCCCATTGTTTGCGTAATCAGAATCTGACGAATCTGCAATCGTACCAAACTCATCCGGGCCCTCGGCAAATACGCACGAGTTCCGATTGTAATCACAGCTGGATTTTATTGTTGGTTTTGTGGTAATCGAACTGGATTTTATTGTAACACGAGCTTCGCAGAAGGCACGTACTAAGTAAGCTACGCCATAACACGTTGGTATACAAGTAGGTTCTAAACCTTCTGAGTATCTATACTCGTATATAAATTTGATAAAGTAAATTGATTAATGGATGTAGGTGAATCTGGAAATAAACTATTTTGTTTCATTCATTCGACTGCAAAAAAGAAGGAGGTACTCAACTCGGTGGTGTGTTTTTTTGTATGTATAATAAGCGATAGCTCTGCCAATTGTTGAATTGAATCAATTTTGATAGTTATTTATTGTTTGGTATATTCATGTTCATTCATTCAAAATCAGAGATTTCATGTACATTTTATCGAACTCTGTGCGGCTGTTTTTGAAATATGAATAAAAAACTAAAATTCGTTTTCAGTTATCTAGAATCTAAATGATTTCTGATGAAATTTGGCCAAGTGTCTAAATTTAATTTTCAATTGAAGTTTTTTTTTCAAAGAAAGTAATGAAGAATAAATTTTGGAAGTGCTGCAAATTCCGCCTGGGGAATTACCTCACCGTTGCCAGTTATTCTACCGCCAAGGAATAATGTGGAAACATCACTTTTTTCTAAGAGTCTACCGCCTAACCAAAACTGTCCTAGCTTTGATATTGCTCTCTGCTAGTCTCTTTTCTTTTTTCTCTTGAAATTATAGAGACAACAATAGCAAAGCCAAAGCAGATTTAGTTAGGTGGTAGATCTGTGGGTTTATAGGGTGCGCGTGCGTAGTGCAGTGATAGGTAATGATTTGGACTTTGGACTCTTGACGTTCCCATAGCTGCGTCAGCGTGTCACTACTGTTATGGACAGGCATGTTGCTTAACATCAGACACATTACCTGCTAGTCTGAAAAACAACAAATCTTTATTGCTGTTTGCAGGTAAGATAAGATTTTACAAAACATTTAAAAAGTTGACTCACACAAACAAGTTAAACAATATTTATTTAAGTATCCCAATTGATTTCCTTATCATTAAAAAAAAATCAATTACAGTGCAGTCTCGTCACATGTCTAGATGCGTGTAGCGATATGTTACATGTGCTTATGTATTATTACTAGCGGCCCGCTCCGGCTTCGCTCGAATAATAACCTAGATATCAACTGCAGCGCCATCTGCCGGGCTGATTTGTGAATCTAAACCTTCCAGGGCCCTACCCAAACGTATACAAAAAAAATCGATTGTCTGTAAAGTTACTGACGATAGTTGAACGTGACAACTTCAACTCCAAGCCTAAAATGGAACGCCTCAGAGCGAGGTAACGCCGCATGACGTCATGCGGCGAGGTAACGCCGCATGACGTAATGTTTTTTCGTGCGTGCAGCCGGCTTCATCGAATTATAAGACGTTGTCGTTTTTACGCGTGCAAGGCTGGGACAGACCGCTAGTCACATAATATCTTCAAAAACATCGTTTTTTCTGAAGTAGAATTCACTTGAGTATTATCGGTGTGCGAAATGTAAATGGAATCGCTTCGTCTCCGGATCATCAACCATTATGATATCGATTTGCTCCTGAATATGCCATCTGAAAAGGTCGAAGGAATATTTAGATTACGTAGACATCGAAGCGTGTAGCTTGAATAAGAGCTTTCTAACAGACCGTCCATGATGAGTCCAACCACTCTCTTACAGTTCTTTTGATAAAGTTATTGAATAGCTCACTTAATAACAATTAACAGATTTTTAAAGTCAAAACTTCACTGGAGAATCACTTGTTTTTGCAGTGGTAAAGTAGTAGAAGGAATAATTCCAATAAATAAAGTGGCCAAGTGCGAGTTGGACTCGCCCATGAAGGGTTCCGTTGCAGCAAGTAACATAATATACATGGTACACATAGTTTTTTTAGTACGTTGTAACTTTGATCGAAGTTTTAGTATTAATGTATTTATGACGTACTAAAAAAAAACTACTCATCAGATCGAGTTCAAACCAGTTTTCGTTGGTAGTTTGCATGGTAATATACCTACATCATATATATTTTTTTAGTTTTTTCATTCTCTTATTTTAGAAGTTAGAGGGGGGGGGGGGGCACATTTTATCACTTTGGAAGTGTCTCTCGCGCAAATTATTCAGTGTAGACAAAAACTATATTAGAAACCTCAACATCATTTTTGAAGACCTATCGATAGACATGCCACACGTGTAGGTTTGATGAAAAAATTTTTTTTGAGTTTCAGTTCTAAGTATGGTCAACCCATGGTAAGTCAAACCTAATTTTTCTTTTTTTTTATTTCAATAGTATAGTTCTCATAGTTTCGGCAAAAAGTGGCTGTGACATACGGACGGACAGACAGACAGACATGACGAATCTATAAGGGTTCCGTTTGTACGTTTTACGGAACCCTAAAAAAATACATTTTTTGGAGCTTAAATTATACCTCGACACTATGACTTATCAAACTCAAAGTAATAGTAATTTAAGTGAAAACATAATTAGCCACATGAAACATTTTAATAGGGGTAATGATATAGCTTCGCGTTACCTAATGTAGTACTAATGTAGTGACCTGACCGGACCAGTGGGTTAGACACTTGCGCGTGCGCGTTAGACACTTTTTGGACGGGAAATGTTGTGATTTTGTGGCACCGACATGCGTAAGAGGTAATAACCCACAGTACGTACCAAAGATAAGTAACCCACTTGACTGATCGTACGACTTCCCTTCTTTCGCCGTTTAGTAGCACGATTGCACAGTTCAGCACAATGGTAACCCGTTGATGTCTTTCTTTGCATCCTGCTCTGTCCTTTGAAGTTTGTATAACTCTATGTCGTTTTGTCCGATCATTGGTGGAAGGTAGTGCACGTCACACGGATAATCGGCTAATCTAATATAGGCGAGATTCGTATCATCGCCGATCAACAGGGTATCTAATCTGTGTGTAATACAGATGATGTGTGGTGCAACATTAGTACTGTTTAGTAATAAAGTTTCAACTTATAATATTTCACTTTTATCAATACTCCATCATATTTTGCATTCATTGAGTTACAGATAGAAATAATTACATAGTTAGATTTGGTACAAAATTTTGTCGTAACACAACGTACCCCAATCGGTAATTGCAATTTATATATTTATCATTTTGGAGCGAAGTGTCTTATTTCACAGTCAAGTACTAGGTTTTCATTCTCGAAGGATCTTAGGTTGTCAGGTTAAAACTCGGATAGACTATAAAAGGCTTTCGACAGCAGTAGATCTCTCAAAGTCCTAATCAACAGTTACTATGACTGTCCATTTTTTAAGGGATCTATCACAGTTGGTCTTAACTGGTTTCTACTGTCTATCGATATTCGGGCCAGCGCAGAAGGTCCAGGGCTCATAATAGGCACAGTAAACCTCCCGCTATTCATGATAATGGTGTATTGACCGTCTGTAGGCCGCCTAATGTATGTAAACCGCTTGAAATGACCACTAATCAAGTAAAGTTACGGTAACTGACCGATGATAACGGCCAACTATCCGTTATTAGAGAACAACCTTGGTTTTATTCACTGCCATAACAATATAAAGAGAATCCAAGTTATAGAAGAAGAGCTTATGTCTGCCAAACTGCCATCATTTGATA
This sequence comes from Ectropis crepuscularia, assembly GCA_963693475.1. Taxonomy (NCBI): domain Eukaryota; kingdom Metazoa; phylum Arthropoda; class Insecta; order Lepidoptera; family Geometridae; genus Ectropis; species Ectropis crepuscularia. The sequence goes on along the minus strand of OY856339.1, from coordinate 28,496,632 downwards.
CAAATTGAAGTTTTTTAGTGTACTATTTCAACCATAAGTAGGGATATTGAGTTATACGGTAAAAGAAGTTTAGCAGATACAGAACACATTTTTGAAGTGAAAACTTCTTTTGACGCGCCACGGACAGATTTTTCGTAGGCTGTGAATTGAATTCTAGCGTCACGCTCGGAATGATACATTTTAGGGTAAACTCGGAACCATGGCCACGCCCTCCATATTCACCCGCGTAGTTTCCAAAGTAAGCTTTAAAAATCTGAGTTATGAGTTTTCACTTCTATCGGCAGTTCCTATGACTGCAATTTTTTTATTATATTATAAAGGAATCTTATTTATAGACACGTTCTACAAAAGGTTTTTTTAACTTTTGGTTCCCAGATTGTGGAAGTTTATAAAGCAGTCTTGCGCACACTCCGTTACAAAAAGACCGACAGACGCAACAAAACTAAATTTAATCTCAATCAAGGTTACTGTTCGGTTCGCCATGAAAAAGACTGAATCCTAGAGTTCTGTGGCATAGGCCTTTGGTAGCCGCCTTGGGCCATCTTCTTAGAGTCAAGGGGCGTGGTTCCTACTCTGGTCTCTATCCAAAACATTTCCCTGACCCTACAGCGTAGAAATGCCGCCAGTCTGATTGTCACTTTCGGTAGCGGATTTAACAAGTGTGGAGACTAAATTAATGACTTCGATCTTGTGTTTGTTGGTATACCTATTATCTGACAATTTAATTGTATTTATTTAGTGAAATGTTTGTAATTGGCCAATCAATATTATTGTGAGTTATAACTGCTAAACTGTTGTTGGAAACGTACTTATGATTTTTTCACTACATTTCATTTCCGGCGGTACATAATAAACTGATTATGTCTGTATATTTGGCTGTACACACACAAATCCTTACATTTACAAATAACGAAGGCCTGGCATATACGAGCTCTTAGACTATTATGGCTATTCATCACGTTAACCGCGTCATTGGCTGCCACTTCAGACCACCAGATAAATCCGGATAGAATAAATATTGAGTGAAGCTTTTTATCGGAGTCTTCGTATTGATGTAAGTTATTGTAATGTTCCTGTGGATGATTGAGTTAAAAGCCGGGTCACACAGAGGCGATCCGATAGCGATAGCGATCCGATACCGAGACGATATTTTTTGTAATATTCGAATTTGTATGCAACCTGACACATAGCAAGCGGGCGCGATCCCATACTCGGTATCGGATCGCTATCGCTATCGGATCGCTATCGTTACCGGATCGCCTCTGTGTGTGATCGCCTTAAGATTATTTTTACGTTGTCCAAAATTGGTTTTATGCATTCCACGTCACGTCACGTCTTTAATCACTATATTTTAAGACATTTACTTAATATTTACCATAAAAATAGTTGATACTCTTGTAACTTGAACTCCTGAAGCTGTAGCTATATCTTTAGATACTAATATTATAAAGCTAAAGAGTTTATTTTTTGAACGCATTATAATCTCGGAATCAACTGGATCGATTTCAAAACTTTTTCTCTGTTAGATATGTACCTACTTGATCCCTGAGTATAGCCTATATTTTCTATGTTCTACGGACAAAGCCGCTGGTAAAATTATTTATATGGAAACGTCAATTCACAATGGGAGCAATTAGACAGTTGCTTAGGCTTTAACTGTTTGTATATTAGTAGAATCAATGTACAAAGTTGGCAACCTGTCGATACGCTTCACTCACGGGCTTCACCTAATGATACACTAGACAATTTTAGAATTTCAGGCCTCCCAAAGGTGACGAAGTTAGCATACTACAGTAAATACATCCATAGATTTAGTATGTAAACTCTTTGGGTACAACCTACACCAATTAACGTCATCAACACCACGATCTTGCGTCATCACTTTACAAGATTCAATTGCTGTGATAAGCCATTGGCCGACCTATGATCTGGTTCATTGTCTCTATTCTGATTCATCTTACGGAACTGAACTAATTGTATGTTTTCTGCTGTTATGATATTGTTACTGCTAACAATTTTCAAAAGTCAGTATAAGCAGCTCACTAAATGTTCCCACTGCCGGGACTCGGGGCTTTCTCTCGCAAGGAGAGACTCAAGGTCATAATCCACCACCCAGGTCAAGTGTGGTTGGTGGATGACTCGAAAGATTACATTTCGTTAGGTACTTTTCGGTTTCCTTACAATGTTCTACTTCAACGTTTCAAATTGTCGGCATTACGCACATAGGTTTGAAAATACGTGGGATTTGAACCCTGGGGCTTCGAATCGGCAGCTGCCGTTCTTCCGACTAGATCAGCCGTAACTTCCGAGAAAAGTGAAAACGAATAATTTCACTACAAACTTAATGTACCACAATACGTCACCTGTATGGCAACAAATATTACCGTTACGCATAAGTATAATTAATTTATATTGATGACGCAAACTCACAAGATTTCATACCAATCAAAAAGCGTTTAACGCGCGAACCTCGCTTCGCTGCAGGTCTACTACGAAGTCCGATAAACCATATATCGGCTGAACTTATGAAGTTTCCGACCACGAAAGACAATCGGTCGGTTGATCAGATCGGCCGTTTCGTTCGATCCGACCCTCATCCGACCTAAGTCTATAACTTCCGACCCGAAATGTATCGATCCGAATGTTTTTCGTGGTAGGCTATAATCCGATTCAGCTGCCGGTCGGATGCGATCATTCGGAGTTTGTTTTCGTAGTAGACCTGCTGGTCGTCGCCGCTCCGAAGCTACGTTGCTACATTAACATGTTTGTGACACTACTCATGAGATTTTCTAGATTATGAATTCCTCTTCCGGGAGTTAGCGTTGAAAGGAAAACAAATTAATTATCAGTGACATGCGAAAGTGTTACTTACCGTAACAAAAAAAAATTCAAGGCGGTTATTTTGCAAAACCTGTAACTTTTTTATAGGTTTGCTCTTTATCGTATTCTTGTCTGATTTTAAAAGACAATGCGGTCTACAATGGGGTCTGTTTCACTCTCGACGTTTCACGTATGCGAATGGGAGGTTATGTACAATCCATCGTTCACTATAACTAATATAAAAGTAATATCAAAACATGTAATATATCAAACTCCCTCAAACCCGAAGCTGAACTGAAAACAAACTAGCAGCCTTACCCCAAACAGTTTATTTCATTTGCGAGCGAACGGAGTCCCAGAAACTTTGGTGTGAGTCTTCCGGGAACCTATAGATATTCAAACTTAGTGTTGATACTAGGGATGGACGGAATATGTGTTAGTTAATCGATGATTATTCGAATAAAGTCGATAATTTCAGTTTTTTAACAATGATGTAGTTGCACTTGACCGCCATCTCGCCTGATGTTAAATGACGACGCGGTCTTCGAGGGACTGGACTTACCTAGAAGAAACCAATTTAATCTCGATTTTACACCAAGACACAATATACTCCATAGCCTAGACGATCTTATTGCAAAAGTAGAGTCAAACCTTCTCGTCCGAACCTTTGCGACATCAACCATCAGACGCTGTCGCTTTTTCGAGGTACGAGGGGCAAGGAGTAACCTATTATATCATATAGATAAATCAGCTTACAGATCAGCCGTACACTATGAAGTGTATTCAATAAACACCGATAAGCTAGCAAATTTGTAGCTATGTTCAAAACTTTGACATCTTTTGGTGTTTTTATCTATGAGTGTTTTGGCACGTCTCTCGATCGATTCTAGATCCTCCAGCGCTGATACTTGACCGACACATCCCAAAAGTGCAAACAATACTCCATATACGAACGAATCTGTGCTTGGCATAACATGAGCAACTATTCAAACTTGAAGTAATTTCGCGCCTTTATGAGGACACCTAATTCTTTACAGCTAATTTAGTTTTGGACTTGGTGAAAGAACAAAGTTTAGCATAGGTATATTAACGTTCCAAGAGTTCCAAATAATAATCAGCAATCGAAACCGCTACATTTTAAAAAAGTAGGTGTCAATAGAAATTGACTAATTTCTACGCCGGATAGACACGACTGCTGTGATGCTTAAAATAGTAACTAATAAATTTACTTACACAATAAATAATACTCCGATGTATAAAGATCTAACAGAGGCCTCCGTTTCTTTTTTTTTTTTGTACTTACTTCCCCTCCTCCATATTCTCCAATCTCTCATTCAATCCTATAGTTGGAAGACGAAGGGTGATAAGGTCGCTATTTTATTTAGTTTTGTTTTGTTTTAAGTGATTTTGTGTATTTTTTTAAATTACGGGCAATAAAGAGTTAATATATCCATTTTATTCATTGACTAAACATAAACCATGATCATGCTCCTTTGCTTTGTGTGTGTAAAGGTTAGATAAAGCTAAAAGAACTACACCACACATATAGAGCAATTGCAAACGAGCTAGGTCATTAGTGCATAAAATCCTGGAATGCTCACCGTCCGATCGATGATATAGCAGCGAGGATTTCTAGTTTATTTGGCATTGCTGCCTCCGACACTTCACGGTGCCAATTACAGAGAGAAAATATTAGATGCGTAACAAAAATGACCAATCAATTTATTGATTACCTTGCGTTATTGCATGATTGTGACTCAGTCATGACATTTATTTAGTGAATTCATGAAAATTATTTAGAGTTCATTTTCACACCATTTAATGATACATACTATATAGGAATCAGAATAATGAAAAAACCGGGGTTCTTTGCTGAAATCAAATTATTTTAGGGTACCTTGGGATGATCATAAATAACGAGAAACTCAAAAAATTTAATAAAACAAAATTGGCAGTCATAGGAACTGCAGATAGAAGTGAAAACTTATAACTCAGAATTTGATAGCTTACTTTGGAAACTACACGGATGTAACCGGAGGGCGTGGCCTCGCCATTTTGGCATGGCCATCTAGAAATGCGTTAGTATTTCCCATTGCCTGATGTGTTTCTAGATGGCCATGCCATGATGGTCTGTCCACGCCCTTTCAGCATTTCCCATTGGCTGACATATTTCTAGATGGCCATGGCTTATCATACCCGAGCGTGACGAATGAATTCAATTCACAGCCCACGAAAAATCTGTCTAGGCGCGCCTAAAGAAGTTTTCACTTCAATAACTTATTTTATATCCCTAACAACAGCTTTGTCCTTTATTTCCAAAACTTGATAACAATGAAAACTATACCTACTACACACCACACACCTAACTACTTGTACTAAGTACATCATAATAAAACTGAAAAAAAAATTATATACACTTCCATCGAAAATTGGTTTGAACTAGCAAGTAAGTAGATTTTTTTAGTTCGTCATAAATACACTTCTATTAAAACATCGATCAAAGTTACAACAAACTACAATAACTTATATTTTATGTTACTTGCTGCCTTCATGGGCGAGTCCGACTCGCACTTGGCCGCTTTTGTTTTTTTGTAAACTTAATTTTAACGTAAAACTTCCATATAAGAAAATTATAACGTTTGCAAAACATCGTTATGAAATTAAACGCTAGAATTGCAATGTCCCAACTCTCAGGTCTTTGAAGGTACTTTACCTACGAAGTTTGTTTGTAACTTTAAATGCATTGGAATGGCTTTCCGAATATGTTATAATACTTCTAATGTGTCGGTTTATTCAAAAGACTTTAACGCAAACACGCTATGACATAAATCTTAATATTATGTCGTTTCATAATTAAAATAAAATTATGAGCAATTGTAGCGACAATATGTATTTTCACAACTACCAGAATGCAAATATATTAGTCAAATATAGTTCCTAATTTTGCCGAAGATGGTGCCATTGTTTCGTTTTGAAAATTAACCCCGTGAATTTATGTCATCGCTTATAGAATAAGATCCCAGAGCTCCCAGACGTCACCTATTTTCTGATGAATGAAATGTGGACGATTGAGTAGAGTTAGTAAGTACTAAGAACATATGCTTACTCGCTAACTTGCTTAGACGGCCAATTTTTAGATATGGGGTAATGAAGGTACATACAAACATTACTTCATGTATTTTCTAATAAGTGATTTTCACGTATGTTGTAGGCAATATCCTTAAAAACAAGGTCCCAATACTCCCAGACACTTTCCGTCGGCCGTTTTGCTTAACAACTCCAAAATAATAATTTAACTTCACTTAATTTCTCTATTTTGTTGCTTTTTACAATAAGATAGACCAATCTAATCCAATGACCAATCCAAATGTGTCGGTGAGAGTGAATTTGTTGTTATTTAAGGTGAGAGTGATTTTGTTGATTTAAGTAAAACATCTGTACAGGCGCGGTCCCAGCGTCGAATTTTGGAGGGGTCAGATTTTGGGTCACGAGTAGAAAAATTTTACTCAATTTATTGAGTAAAAAAGACTACTAGTAGCGCTCCATTTTAAGGGGTCATGTCCCCTGTGACTCCCACCCCTTCGGGCCGCGCATTGTACTACATTGTACACATTGTACATAATGAATGAACTTAACTGCAAAGTTTTCCTTGAAATTTAACGTGCAATATACATTAAAAAGAGTCGAAAACGTGATCTGTGTGTTTTGCGTTCGTATGCACTGGTTCCAAAAAATTATAATATTGAAAATTAAAAACTCAACAATTAAACCTAAATAAATACACCAACAGAGGAAATAGTTTACGTGAATGTACATATATAGAGTTCTGTGGGGCGGTAGTAGTCCAATTATGTGATGCCATTTTTAAAACAGTTTTATATTTCAGGGTAGGAAGTATGACGATTGAGGGTAGGAAAAAAGTAATACAGCTAGTAATAATATGTTATAATAAAAGAAAAATAAAAGAGTGTTGGACGGCGTCCACCAGCAAGATGGGTCGACGATATTATAAACATCGCGGGTCTAACCTGGACTCGATTGGCACAAGACCGAGACAGATGGCAAAGTAAGAGAGAGGCCTATACCCAGCAGTGGGATAGAGAGAAGGGTGTGGATGATGTTGATGAATAAAAGAAAAAAATAACTGATGTTTTGCCAGTGCAAGTTACGGCTGGTCTAGTAAGTTCCGGCTGGTCTAGTAAGTTACGGCTGGTCTAGTAAGTTACAGCTGGTCTAGTAAGTTACGGCTGGTCTAGTAAGTTACGGCTGGTCTAGTAAGTTACGGCTGGTCTAGTCGGGAGAACGGCGGCTGCCGATCCAGAGCTCCTAGATTCAAATCTCACCCACACCTCTGTCATTTTGAAGTCATGTGCATAACACCGCTAACTTAGAACGGTGAAGGAAAACATCGCGAGGAAACCGACGTGTACCGTTCCGTAATCTTGCGAAGCCAAATGTTTTTCGTCAACCCGCATTGGGCCACCGTGGTGGGTTATGGCCTTCTCTCGCAAGGAGAAAGTCGAAGACATAACCCACCAGAATTCCAGCAGTGGCAACATTTAGTGGATTGCTTATGCCCATGCTTTGTCTATACAGTAATTTTAATAATGGCCAAAACATATATCGAGTATAATATTAAAAATCATATCAATCATTCACTTCCTGAGCATTGCTCTCTCAACGGTGATTGAAAAGTTACCCCATTAGAAGAAAAGTCGGAAGTTCGAAGTAATATAGAGAACTGAAGGTCCTAATTGACGTCCACGTTAATCGATTTTAATACTTAACGAGTCTATCGCTCGCCTTCCCCATTAATAATTCGAGTGAGTTGTTACAGACTCGTTTATTACTTACGGCCTTTGCACATAGGAAGCCATGAAATTAGAATTAGTGTAATTTCCTTTATAAAAGAAAGAATGTAATGTGATGTATGGAATATCAATGATAGGTATTCAGAAGAAAATCCCAGAGATCTAAGTTGTTTTATCTCTAAGCCCTGTAATTTCTCTGGAAACGTTGCCCTTCAAACCGGAACACAGTAATGTTTGTACATTACTGCTTGGCGGTAGAATAACTGGCAAAGGTGTGGTACTTCCCGAGGCGAACTCTGCTAAGAGTCCTACCACTACAGAATTTATACGTAATTACGTAGTTACGTATTTATATATACACATTATATTACACTATACGTATTTATACCTACATAATTTATTTAAACTGTGAATATATGTATGGAATCTCTATGAGAGGTATTCGGAAGAAAATGAAATAGATTCAAATTACGTACCTACTAGATGACGATGGTAGGTATTTAATACTATATTACCACCATCGCCATTTTACCATCTTGTGATTTCATTTAAGGCTAGCTGAACGCGCGCGCGTTGCTACGCATCTATCAAAAATTGGTCGTACCAATTCAAATTTTTAACAAATTCAGTTACGTTAGGTTCTAATGACGCAACCTTTATAATATGACATATGGTGTCACGCAACGAAAGCTCTCAAAAAGCAATATTTTTCCCGTTTTTGTTACATTTTTCATTCATACTCGGCTCTTGTTGATAGTAGCGTTATGTTAAATAGCCTATAGCCTTCCTCGATAAATGGACTATCCTACAAAGAAATAATCTTTCGATTCGGACCAGTAGTTCCAGAGATCTTTGCGTTCAAACAAACAAACATACAAACAAACTCTTCAGCTTTATAATATTAGTAGGTATAGATACATAAGTATACATTTTAGTAGGACTCTTTGGAGAGTTCACCTGGGAAAGTACCACACTTAGCCAGTTATTCTAGCAAAACATCATTATGTACTGATTTGAAGAATGATATATTTCCATAGAAATCACAAGACTAAGTCATAAGTCATCTTATATATCTGGGTGGCGACCGCAGTGCAGTGTTAAGTAAAGATTTGGACTCTTCATGTTCCAATAGCTGCGTGGCATTGTGCTGTTATGGGCCGGTGTGTTGCTTAGCATTATGAAAGTTACTTGATTATAGTCACTAGTCTTCGCAATGAAATTCCCTGAGTCGCGATGACTAGGGGTCTATGACATGCGGAAATAACATTTAATCATTTTTAATTTAAGAAATTACTCATTGGTACCATGGACGTATAAAAAATTGGACGCTAAAACCAAAACTGTGTCACTAGAGTCGGCCACATTTGTACGTTTGCGTTGTCAGGTTGTCACTGATAGGCTGACACGCACACATTTACATAAGTTGCGCGTGTAATGACCCACTGATGTGTGCGTGTCAGCCTGTATGTGACAGCGCACACGTGCATATTATGTGGCCGACTCGATGGACACAGTTTTTGTTTTTGCGAGACTATTTCCGACTTTTTTATACGTCCATGATTGGTACAATTAAATTGTGGAATGGATACATTGTTTCATAAGCAATTTCGGACAATAGGAGCCCTCGAGTGGAGACCCAAGAAGAAAATTCGGCTACCACGACATCACAAGTCACGGAAGTCGTGAACTTGATGAGTCGGGCACAAGATCTGTAGTAGTAGACAGCGGTAGAGGAAGTGTATATCCAAACACAGATCGAATTATCAAAGGTCTGATTTGATGAAGATACTTAATTAAAAAAATTATAATATTTTTTTAACTTTTAACAGGCAGAGAAACAATGAGCCATTTTTAGACAAGATTACTTACAGATTAGAGATTACTCTTCTAACAGATTACCAATTACGATGATAGCAGTACCAATCATGAACCCTTTGAGAGTAAGCTCAAACGCTGATTTATCAGCAGTTCTTTAGATGCAAATGTAGTTTTAAGAAATCACATCATAATCTATAGCCATGTTAAATAATACCCTGTGATTAATAATAATCTTAAATATTTAAAAGTGAAAGGTCACTACCAAATCTCAGAAACTACAAATGCTAGGAGTCTCAAATTTTTCATAAAGGTGTCTTTTAGCATGTAGGCGCTCGCTAAGACGGGGTTTTGCGAAATTCAACCCCTAAGAGGGTAAAATAGGGCATGATTGATTCACATAAACGCACAAACCGAACCCTTAGGGTTTAAAACTTAAAATTTCGCACACGTATTCCTGCTGTGATGGAGGCATCTAGGTACTAATGAAGGATTTATCAAGCTTCATTACCCAAGGAGGTGAATTAGGGTATAACAGTTTACGTGAAACTTCTTATTCGTTGTACAAATAAGGCATGAAAATTTCATTTAAACACAGGCCTTACGCCAACGACTAACAAAACGCGAGTTAAGCTAGTGCTAGTATAAAAACATGTTAAAAACACAATTATCATTATTATTCTACCTCGCTCTGGGTGTGGTAGAACTAAAAGTAGATCATTTGAAGTCATCAGAGCTCCTAAACGATTTATAGAACCGTTACGAGTTCCCTGACCCTTTTTTGCCGAATAGCAGTTCTAAAACTTTGTTATTAACTTAATGTAGTTACTTAACTTCACTGAGTGTGAGGCTATCTAACTTTGTAGCTTAGATAGTCTGCCCGTGAGGGTAATCTTACCTAGAGTTTTGGCTTTGCCCGACTTAAGTAGATTAGGCTTACATTTTTAAATGCAAACGTTAGACAATACGTGGGTCGTTAAGAGTGCGCCTAAAGCCAGGAAAAAAACAGATTTCACCCGCGCGACGCGTCTCTTAATGTGATGTACAAATGTACATAAAGTCGAGAATAGCATGACACAGTTTGGAGGAAAAATCAATATTTAATCTGGAGTCCATTTTTGACCAAGTTTTATTTAATTACTCAATAACTAAACATAAATTTAAAAAAGTGTTCGGTTACTTTACGAGAACGTACAAATAGGAATTTTATTACCAAAAATAATGTGGGTTCATCGCTGATAATTTCGAGTACTCGAATTAAAACGGGTGGTGTCATTTTTATTTTTTTATAGTAAAAAACTCTGATCTATTTTTAAAATTCTATTCGGTTATTGTGCTTCTTTTTGATTGTACCCACGCGTGAATATTTTTTTTGTCATAGTTTTTAGTTTCTTAACTTCAGTGAGCGGCGTCGAAAATGTCCTTTTTTCGTTTTCTGGCTTTAGGCGCCCCCTTAAATAATGTTTGAGCGAAGGATGTTACGAGTAAAATACATAATGAAAACGTGATGTGATTTGTAACTGAGTTTAGTCTTCACGTAAAACATTTTGTATTTAAAAATGAATATATTGTTTTCATTTAAATGTGAACAGTCTTTTGAGCTACTCTTTTAAGAGTCTGTAGACTATTGTTTATTACGACACTTTTAGAATTACCATTTCTATTATTCAGCGACACAAAAATGCATTCGTGGTACTTTAGTGATATTGTTTAAGCATATTGTTGCTTTTGACGTAAATATGTATTTTTGTTTTCATAGAAACGCAATTTAAAAAAATGTTAACAAAATTAAAAGATCCAGTCTGGTATTTGCAGTTTCATATAATGTATCATCTCTATCTAAAATTTAATTATAGTATTAAATACTTAAAAAGTAAAAAAAAATCGTTCCATTAACTACTTTTAAAGCCGTGGTGGGCTTGTGGATTACAGTCTTAACTCTCTTCTTGTCTTCAAGTCCCCGAGTCCCAGCAGGGAACATTTGATGTGTTGCTTCTGCGGTATGGTTTCCAGGGTTTAGTGTAGTAGTAGTAGTGTGCGTATTCTTGCAGAACAAACATGTGCATGTGGTATGTTACAATTATATAAATTTTATTCCCTTTTATTAGGAACATGAAAATCCCATGTGGAGTGCGAAATGTATAATTTTTAATATCAAACAGAGTAACGAGACGAGCACATTAAATTTTATGTTCAGTGGTAAGTAATACACCTACGAATTGTATAACAGTGCAGTAGGTATATAGCTGTTTGAACATGAAAATCCGAATTTTTGCCTATAGAGCACTGCATTCGTCACCCAGACATATGAGACGATTTATTGTTTGCCTCGAAATTGCTCTGGAAAAACTACATTTCAGACCAGAACACAGTAATATTTTCACAATACTGCAGATATGCTACTACTCTTACAAGTACATAATCAAAGTACAACATAATCCCATACAAGTCAATTTATAAATGAGATGTGCAGCCCGTGCGAATCTTCCAAATCAACTAAATACCTAATATTTAATTGATATGTTTCTTATAAGATAACTGCGCTTCATCTTAGTTCTCAGACCGCTCGTCGCAATCTAGACGAGACGTCAGCTCGGTCAAGAGCAAATAAAAAATTCTTCAAAGAAAAATGCAAACAAAATAGCCACCACAAAGCTCATAAATAAAAGGAAAGCGAGAAACACAATATCTAACCGAGGCTACTTTTCAAAACGTCAAGCGCGAACATTAGGGGTGGGCATAAAAAAGTATTGCCTTGTGAAAAACGGCCGTAAAGCCCCGTGACGCTGGCAACACCTGTCGTGTACAGCCAAATTAAATATTTCACGTCCGCTTACGAGCTTCATGAAATTTTGAGCCGCCCTTGGGACAGCCTGCTAAGGAATTATTTTGTTTCATTTCTCCCAACAGGCTTTTTGCTTTTTGTCGGTCCTCATTATGTGGTAACACATGCTGGGACGATGGGAACCCCAAAGAGACACAGAAATGAGTAAATACGTACTGTTCGAAAAATGCGTAAAGTACAATGTCGGAATTATTTCAAAATCAGCAAAAAAACTAATGTGTTGTTCTGAAAAAACAAACAAAACACATTTAAATCCTTAACTTGTTGATTCCTTTTCGTATTGATATTTTGAAATTGGATATTTATGTCATTGTGCCTATTGATAAGCAACAAGCCTGCCTATACCAGTAACTACAATGACACGCAGCAATTGGAATATGAAAAGTCTAAATCATTACCTAGTACTGTACTGCGCTTGTCACCCTTGATGATGTATCTCTATACCCTGTATTTTTTCAGAAAACATTGCTGCTTAAACCAGAACAGAGTCATGTTTTCACATTATTGCTTGGTAGTACGAGTAGAATAACACTGTCAAAGGTGTGCAGGCGGACACTGCAACGAGATCACTGCAAAAACAAACACTAAAAGTTTTCAGTAATGCATAGGATAAAATCCTTTTCAGCAATACCGCGTAATTGTTTACTTTTTTGATAAACTGGAATAGCTTTTGACCACAAATCAGATAATGGACAGTGACGATGCGTTATTACAGAAACGGCTTTCGAAAATGCCGATTCACTCTTGTTTTGAAGGCGATTCTACCGTCTAAGGCCCTGACCACACATGCTACTTTTTGCGGCAAAATCGCGTGATTTAGCAGCTAACGCGGAAACGCGCGCTTTAGCAGCTGAAGCGGAAACGCGCGATTTAGCTGCAAAAAGAAGCTGCATCGCGATGCAGCGACTGTTTGCGGCTGTCGCGGCCGCCGAGCAATTGTTCCGTTCAGTGTTGCTAACTTGGATTTTTTTAAAGTGTAGACAGGTTTAATAATACGTAGAGTAATATTAAATTATGTAAAGTTTATAAAACTGCGTACTTTTTTTTTAAGTAGTAAGGTAGTAAATGTAGTGTACCAATGTAGTTAGGTGCAGGGTTTTTAACTTGTCTGTGTAGGATTTACGTCGAAGAGTAGATGGCCATATTGTCACATATGTTTCAATGAGTTTATAAAACTATAAAACATAGCATAAGTTTGTTGTAATAACATAATACACAATTGGCGGAAAATCAGGAGAAAAATAACAATTTAAGTTTGAATTCGGTTTATTCATAAGAAGTCGTCAATGTAAAGTTCATATTTTAAACTAAAATTATGCTTTGTTTTATTATCTATTCAAATAAATTTTTCTTTTTGCAATCGATTCTATAATTCTATTTTAATGAACGTTTTTATCAGGAGAGGTCGCGCGGTTTTTTGTACGCGTCCATCGAGCGGCAAAGTTGGACAGTTGACCGGAAAAAAGTCTGCTAGCGCGGACAGTCAAGTGGCTATCGGTATTTTTATTTTCCGTTTAGAACTACAAAGACTGCAAGAAAATCAGTAGGTATTATTTATTAGAGTGGTCATGATAAGGATCCAGCTCTGCTGAGCCGAGTTGATCATTAGAAGAACTTCGTCAGGTCTTCTCGTCACCCATACCAGAAAGTCTCAAGACAAAAATGTACAACCAGTGCGTCCTACCCGTTATGACAAAACTATTATAATTATTGAGCAAAAACTAGTATAGTTATTAGCAGGCCTTTCTTTGTGAATTCTTTCTTGGGCGCACGCAACAAAAGTTATGTGTTTGTAATTTTGGAAAACTTGGTGCAACTTCGGGGGCATTATAAAAAATACCCCTGATGTTAGGATGTTAAAGAAAAAAAATGTCATCAAAATGTCACTACATACTATGACTCTAGTGTTTATACCAACGTAGAACAAAATCGATACCCGGGAATATAATAAGGAATTGGGTCTCATTTTTTTATTCCGCGAATAGCGGAAGCACGAATACGGAGTTTTTACTGTAAAGTACTGAACATATTTATAGAAATAGATAACAAAATATGAAATTTTTAGAATCTTACTAACATTTTGCCTCAAAGCAATATAAATAATGGCTGGTAATAAGTCATGTTATGTTGCTAGGTTCGTAGTTTGTAGATTTGCATTAAAGGTCTAAAATACAAAGATCTATGTTAAAATACTTACGTTAGAAAATCATGTTTCGTTTCGTAAATAACGTTGGAAACGCAAGCTTCCATGGTACAAGTTTTACTTAGTTTAGGGTCACATGATATTGTGTGTGAAGTGTCCACCAATATTTATTTATTGTTGGATCGGGTGGGCTGTATTTTCCCGATAAATAATGAACTATCGATTTGCAATAATATTTCAGTACGATTATCTGTGGTATGACTTTAAATGACAAATTGTGCATGAGTTCTTGCTTTATTTTCTTAAAATTTTAAAACCAACACAGGTTAGTATCATTTGAAAAAAAAAACTAAATCATTGAAACTGTAGGGACACAAAGTCTCTGATTACACTGCGTTCAGCTTGCCAATCAGTCAGTCATTGTTATATTCGGATCATGAACGTACGCTGGAAAATAAATACCACTAAAGTACATAGCAACTTTTAATTTATTCCCGAGAAAATATCCGTGTTAAGAACAGACATGAATAATTGTAGATATACGTTAAAAGCAAAAACACGTTAAGTTGGCCACACTGAATTTAAAGTGTAGTTTTGTCAAACTTTAGAGCAACCACAGTATAACAAAAATACCAGTAGGACGACTAGTTTTTTTCATTTGGGAGAAATGCTAACAATGCTATCTACTAGCGATAAGGCCACCGCTTGTAACACTAGTTTTATTGTTATTCTCTACTGTATACGTGTTTTTTGTTTATGGTGTACATTTAAGATTATCTATCTATCTACTATTCGTAGCTACTTTTGGCTCTACTATATTAAAGCTTTAATTATTATTTATTGAGCAATTTACTGACCCAATAGGGATTTTAACAATTTTTCGGAATTGCTTTTATTTCTTGAAGATTAAAGCTTGTTTACTAAAAAAATAATGTTTAAAAATTTGTGTATTTTTGATGAGTATAAATACAATAGTAATGTAATTCAGATTTTTCCCGCTAAAACACTAACGACTGACATGACGTCACTAACCGCAAAACATTGGAAATTATCAGTTTATCTGTTTTCGTAGGTACTTTTACTTGAATACACACAATCAAAATCGTCGTCGCTAAGATCGCAAACTATGATAAAAATGCAGAGAAGCAAAAAACTAATTAGAAAAGGTACTAATTATTGCCTAAAATATAATAGACATACATTCTAACATATGTCCATGTACTACATGTTCTTACATATACTAATACGAAGACAATGAATTCAAAATGTTATGTAAAAAAGATGTACGAGCTTCAATCAGATTTTAGCAAGCTTTCGACATAATCTACTGATTTTTGCCTTGAACTTTAAATACGGAAAGTGACGGAGCTTGTTTTATTTCCACGGGCATGGCATTCCACAACTCAACTGCTTGGAATGCAAAAGATTTGCCGTATAATGTTTTGCAACGTGCAGAGGGCGCTTGCAGGGACAAATTATAGGTTGATATAAGATTACATGAGTGTACGCTATAACTGTAGAATGTAAAGCAGTCTTTCAGATATCGTGGTGTGGCAGTGTTAAATATAATACTGTAAAGCAGTGAAAGAAAATGAGCATTCCGAAGAAAGCAAATGGGGAGCCACTTGAGCTGTAGGAAAAGAAATTAATAAACAGTTGCAAATTAGGTATTTGAAAACTAGCCAAGTCAGATCTTAGTTTTGAACCAATTATCCTGAGAGTACAGTTTCATTTATTATGAAAATATTTCAGGATCGCCCATTAAACTTTTCACTCAAGCACCCATTTAGATCTCACTTCTTTTGTTGTTCTGTAATAAGTTCTATAAGTAATATTTAGTTTGATTTTAATTTCATATTTATATTTTTGATGGCATATTGTCGTCCTACTGGGTTTTTCATTATACTGTGACTGAGTCGCTTGCAGCTGCCGCTGCATCACGCTTCCGAAAAACGCGAGTCGCAGCTACTTTTTGAAGCGAGATGCAGCGACTAGACGCCTGTCGCAGCTTCTTTTTGAAGCAGGATGCAGCAGCTAGACGCCTGTCGCAGCTACTGAAAGTAGCTAGTGTGAACAGGCTGTAATAGAGTCCTTTACTTTTTACTTATGTTGTTATTGCGTTCAAAATAGTGTTCTTCAATATTTTAGCAGAGGCGACTTTTATAAATCCTATGAACTTCAATCGTGTAGACATAAATACGTGCTGAGTTCTTAAGACTTTATAATTCACAGTTAGTCCTTGGACATATTTAAAACTATCATCAATCATCAACAGCCCACTAAATGTTCCCACTGCTGGGACTCGGGGCCTTCTCTCGTAAGGAGAGAGTTTTGGCCATAATCCACCACGCTGGCCCAGTGCGGGTTGGCGGATGACACATGACTTCGAAAGATTCTAGGTACATGTCGGTTTCCTCACGATGTTTTCCTTCACCGTTTTAAGTTAGCGGCATTACGCACATGACTTGGAAAAGACAGTGGTGCGTGTGGGGTTTGAACCCGGGGTCTCCGGATCGGCAGCCGCCGTTCTCCCGACTAGACCAGCCGTAACTTCTATCTTCTTATATATAAAATTCTCGTGTCACAGTGTTTGTTTCCTTACTCCTCCGAAACGGCTTTACTGATTTTAACCAAATTTTATATGCATATTCTGTAGGTATGAGAATCGGCTTTTAGCTATTTTTCATACCCCTAAGTGACAAGGGTTGTTCACTCAGGCAAAACAACGTTTGCGGGGTCAGCTAGTATATATATATTTAAAACTATACATTTATGAAACTATTCATTGGGTGAATATCAGCAACATGCTTTGGACTGGATCGAGAGACGTGCCATTAAATTAATTAATTACAAGGCGCTTGTTAGCAGAAGATCGCAAAACCTAGATCACAGGCTAACGGTTGCGTGTCTTGCTACTTTTAGAGACTGCACTTTGGGTGAGTGAGCACGGGACCTGCACGAATCAATTCCAATATATTAGTTCAACCAATACAAATAAAAACCAATAAAGATATGGTTGGCTAAACAGGATGTAATAAGTAATTTGGATCGATGAAAAATAATCGTAACCATTTCCTAAAAACAACATTTCGACTGGGGAATGAATATAATCAACCATTCAGATTTAATCAAAGATATCAACAGTATTCATTGAAATGTCTCTAATCAAAATACGCATCTCAATACTTAAATGAGCTCAATATTTTGTTAAACTGTAAAGTTACAATTGAAAAAAAAAGATAATATAATTATACGGTCGAATTGAGAAACCTCCTTTTTAGGGTTCCGTAAAACGTAAAAACGGAACCCTTATAGATTCGTCATGTCTGTCTGTCTGTCTGTCTGTCTGTCTGTCTGTCCGTCCGTATGTCACAGCCACTTTTTGCCGAAACTATGAGAACTACACTGTTGAAACTTGGAACGTAGATGTATTCTGTGAACCGCATTAAGATTTTTACAAAAGTTTTTTTAAAAAAACAAAAATTAGGGGTGCCCCCCATACTGAACTGAAACTCAAAAATTTTTTTTTCATCAAACCTACGCGTGTGGGATGTCTATCGATAGGTCTTCAAAAATGATGTTGAGGTTTCTAATATAATTTTTGTCTACACTGAATAATTTGCGCGCGAGACGCTTCCAAAGTGGTAAAATGTGTGTCCCCCCCCCCCCCCCTCTAACTTCTAAAGTATGAGAATGAAAAAACTAAAAAAAATATATGATGTACATTACCATAAAAACTACCAACGAAAATTAGTTTGAACTCGATCTGATGAGTAGTTTTTTTTAGTACGTCATAAACACACTATTATTAAAACTTCGATCAAAGTTACAACGAACTACAAGAACTATGTGTACTATACTATGTATATTATTATGTTACTTGCTGCAACGGAACCCTTCATGGGCGAGTCCAACTCGCACTTGGCTACTTTATTTGAAGTCGGTTAAAAGGAATTATGTTGTTAACAACTGCGCAACGATTCACGATTTACAAACGTTATTGCTGGCAATACCATGCATTTATTTTCGGTACCACTATTAATGTATGTGTCCAATTTTAAAATCATAAAAATATCGTATCGACCACTTAAAGTCAAGCACTAACTTGAAGTCTAACATTAAACTTACTTAATTACTACTGAATCCCGAAAAACCCACTGAAACTGTTCCCGGCGCACCCATGTGATATGATATGACCATGACCCTCGCCGCATGGCCACATTGAATGCCAACAGCCAATCTTTACTCCAGGAAAGAGACGAAGCGGGAGTCACCCGTATTCTCCCTGAGCCTGCGCCCTAATTCTATTTCAATATTTTAATCGGGATAATGAATGACTGAATCACAAATATTTTGTGTTATTCGAATAATAAAATTAGTATGTGGGCTTGATTATGGAAAAATATAGGACATATATTTTTGGTTTTATCAAATTACTAAAAATCTACAAGGATCTGTAAATCACCAACTTTCCCAGGGCTGTGATGACACATCTTTAGTGAAAATTTACGATGAAGTTTTGAGTGACGTCATTCGAAACAACTAAGTCACAATCTTCGTCATTTGTTTTTTGAAACAAAAAAAAATACGTGTACAATAGTTTTTAATAATCAGACTGACATACTAATTAGTTTTCTTTAGGCATCATTTTCATTAGTAGAATAAATCAAAGTCACCTCTGTTGGTTGATGCGTAGGTCGTCTAGATACAGCAGACAAAATTTCACTTATAATAGAAATTGTTTGACGTATTCTTCGCGTCTCGTATTCACAAGCTTAGACATCTTATTATGATGTGTGACTTCTATGACATTGTACAATTTGAACAATTGTTTATTTTGTGTTTTTTTGTTCACAGATTACAAAGCATCCTGACATGACGTCTGACAACGCCCTCAATTCGCAACGGTGAGAAATTTCCCGCGCAAGTGCGAGTCGGACTCTTACCACATGGGTTCCGTACTACCATACAATTATCTTAAACTATAGTAGATCCAACCGTTTATTTTCTTTTTGACAGCACCAATAACTGTGCCATGTCACGCAAAAGTTCACTTTTAAATGCGAGGTTTTAAAAATATGACAACTGCTTAAATTTGCTCCTTGATCCCGTCTAATAATCATCTTTGACAAATTGAGGCCATAAGTGCAGTAGTTTTTTTATAAATTACATAAAATAACAAACGTTTTTAAAAATGTACGTTCTATGGGTGATGTTGATAGCCATAGAACGTAAATTTTTATACTGTGTATTTGCAACTTTTTTTGTGCTATCCCCTAATTTTGGGGACTACCTGTATCTTCACCTACTTGGAAATTAGTCAATAACGACGTCTCTTCTGCATATTTTCGGACATAAAGAGTTTGGGCGCCATTCCATATTTCAGTATGTTCAATTAATGGTTTTGATTGAACAATTAACATCACTTTACCTATATCATATTGATATTATGATATTGATACATATGGTAGAAATAAAAAAAGCCTAATGTCATTAATACCCCTTTTGTTGTAGATCGAATGTTTAGAAAAACATAGAAAAATTGTTTTTTCGATACTGAAATTTGGTACATAGATAGATATAGATTATCTGGAATAACACGTATAATACTGTTTATCCTGAGCAAATAAAGGGTTTGGGAACTACGCAAGTGAAACCACGGGATACCACCAATCCTAAAAACATAGTAACTAATTTATACATAATATATTGGACAAATAAACAAGCATCGGTTTGGCATTATGATACGGATATCATAATGCTAAACCTCCGATGCTTGCTTATTACAAAACGGATTTTGTACGGAACTCTAAAAAATAATGTTTTCTAGAAGAAATAGATAGCCGTGAAATATTAACTTTTATCTTTGATTTGTAAAGAACTGTTTGAAATTCAATTGTCCATGCTGACGTATTTTTCGTCACGTTTTTATGTAATCAACTAATCATGTCTCAACTATGCATAATTTAAAATGATTCAACCGTTTTAAATTTTAGTCAAAAACAATAGGGTACAATCCTCAAAAAAACTAAGTAGCCCGTTAGTTAGATTGCCAAAAAATATTGTACACGTATTTTTTCTTTTGTTTCACAAACAAAAAATGACGAAGATAGAGCGCTTCGAAGTTTCGTGTGACGTCACTTGTGAGTACGATTTTTACTCCCGAGTGACGTCGCGACCCCCCACTCTCGAAGTTTGATGGACTATATCTTTGACGATTATTAATATTATAAAAAAAAAAAATACGTGTCCAATATTTTTCCATGATCTAGCTGACGGACTAATTAGGATGGTGTATTTTTGACCCAGTCCAGTAGGTACCCTATTGGCGATATTACCCGAGGAATAACAAAACTAAAGTGGCAATGGGTAGTCCCGTGTTTTTTTATTACTTGTAATTTAGTAACTCCATAGACTCCGGAGGCGTGACATTTGTCATTGGGGTTATTTTATTTTCATATATCTTGGATTAGGACAAGAAACGGAAAATAGGGAGGAGTAGGGAACGTTTTCAACATAATTCAAGTGCTCTTTAGTCCTTATTTCTTTTAATTTCTTGTCCTTTATTTTGCTATTTTCTGAATCGCATCCTCCCGTCTCAAAGCCTCCACCACGTCACATATTTATGTCCCTGGAGTCGTCCCGTTTTGCTTGAAGAACCATCCTAAGGCCGGTTTTTGAGTGGCTACTTTGGACCCTGCGTCCAAGTGAAGTGACGATCTGCTTAAAGTGGCGGAAAAACAATGGAAACCTAGAGCTGCCAATCGAACTCTTTATCATAAAGTGGCAGAAGTCTACGTCCAGCAGTGGACAATACTGATAAGATTTTTGTAAAAACTTTTTAAAGTACGTTTTACTTGAGGAGTGAGCTGGTGAATGCGTTCGATATCGTTACGAAAAGTGTGATCGAGCGAGGCGAACGGAAGTTGAGAGGGAGGTAGAAGTGGTAGAAGTTAGTAAAGATAAAAAAGAGACAGTTGCGTTTCGTAATTTACTGTAAGTAAGGGCATGACAGAGAGGTGCGAGCACACATTTCATTTCTCTTTTTTCCTATAGCCAGTAACGTATCGTATATCTAAGACACTGCGCAGTGTGCAGGTCTAAGTCTGTATCACTATCTTGTAATGGTAGGGCTTTGCAGCGCTCAGCAGGCTTTTACCGCCAAGCAGTAGTGTGCAAACATTACTGTGTTCCGGTCTGACGGGCAATTTGTTCAGGTAAATTATGGGGCTTAAAGATAAAATATCTTCTATCTCCGGGTGATGAGTGTTGTGTAATGCTAGGCAAGTGATATGAACTATTTATGTTCAAATAAATGCGTGGCACTTGACTTTTTAAGGGACAGATTTGTTACTTACTATCAGGCGCGTGTCTCATGCACACTAAAACACTCATATATTATAATGTACTAGCAGCGCCTCGCAATGTTAGGTAACAAGGTTCCTGTTATTTTTTTGGGATAAAAAGTAGCCTATGTGTTCTTCCACATTATAATCTCAGCTAAAGCTCATAAGTTCCAAATTTCAGCCCGATCCGTTCAGACGTTACTACGTGATTGAGCAACAAACATCCAAACATTGACATTTATATTATTAGTAGGACGTGTGTAAGTATGAGTGTTAACACACGTAACACAAAACACTCGCGCACGAAAAGAAACATAACCGACATAATAAATAAAGTAGCCAAGTGCGAGTTGGACTCGCCCATGAACGGTTCCGTTCCAGCAAGTAACATAATATACATAGTACACATAGTTCTTGTAGTTCGTTGTAACTTTGATCGAAGTTTTAATAATTAGTGTATTTATGACGTACTAAAAAAAACTATTCATCAGATCGAGTTCAAACTAATTTTCGTTGGTAGTTTTCATGGTAATGTACATCATATATTTTTTTTAGATTTTTCATTCTCTTACTTTAGAAGTTAGAGGGGGGGGACACACATTTTACCACTTTGGAAGCGTGTAGTAGTAGGTTATGTAGTGGTAGGACTCTTAGCAGAGTCCGCCTGGGGAAGTACCACACCTTTGCCAATTATTCTACCGCCAAGCAGTAAAGTGCAAACATTACTGTGTTCCGGTTTGAAGGGCAATGTTTCCAGAGAAATTACAGGGCTTAGAGATATAACAACTTAGATCTCTGGGTGACGAGCGCAGTGCAGTGCTAGGTAACGATTTGGACTCTTCATGTTCCAATAGCTGGGTGTCACTGTGCTGTTATGTGGCAGGCATGTTGCTTACCATCAGGCACATGTCCTGCTCGTCTCGTCACTCTTTATTTAAAAAAAAAAAAAAAAAAAAAAAAAAAAGCGTCTCTCGCGCAGTTATTCAGTGTAGACAAAAATTATATTAAAAACCTCAACATCATTTTTTAAGACCTATCGATAGACACCCCACACGTGTAGGTTTGATGAAAAAAAAATTTTTGAGCTTCAGTTCTCAGTATGGGGGGCACCCCTAATTTTTGTTTTTTTAAAAATCTTTTGTAAAAATCTTAATGCGGTTCACAGAATACATCTACTTACCAAGTTTCAACAGTGTAGTTCTAATAGTTTCGGCAAAAAGTGGCTGTGACATACGGACGGACAGACAGACAGACAGACAGACATGACGAATCTATAAGGGTTCCGTTTTTACGTTTTACGGAACCCTAAAAAGTATGTCGGTGACTATAACGTATCAACTACAATAAAAGCAAATTGAAACTGCTCATGCCAGAATATTATTATCCCGAACAACATAATTTCCATGAAAACGCGTCATTGAATTGATATCGGAATGGGAAACACAATAATTAATTCCGATTATTTATGTTTGAACACGGTCTTATCCTCCTAATAGGTATAAATGAAAAAGCCTATGAGGATAGATGAATTTATGTTACTCATTCACGAAATAAAAGCGGTCAAGTGCGAGTCGGACTTGCGCATGAAGGGTTCCGTAGCAGCAAGTAAAATAGTAAATAAGTTCTTGTAGTTCGGTGTAATTTTGATCGATGTTTTAAAAATAATGTATTTATGACGTATTAAAAAAACTACTCATTAGATCGAGTTCAAACCAATTTTCGTTGGAAGTTTGCATGGTAATGTACATCATGTATTTTTTTAGTTTTATCATTCTCTTATTTTAAAAGTTAGAGGCACACATTTTACCACTTTGGAAGTGTCTCTCGCGCAAAGACCTATCGATAAACACCCCACACGTATAGTTTTGATGAATAAAAAAAATGCAGTTTCAGTTAAGATACTATACTATTTCTTAATTTACAATGACAGTATATAGCTAATTTATTTTTCAATGGCTGCGCAGTTTACATTGAGCCCCAAACTAGGCTAAGCCTGTATCTTGGGCGCTCTGGTCCAAGTATCTATTGTAGTAGCACATTTCACTCTAATTCTAACTATAATATGTATTATATATAGGTACTAGTATTCTATTAAAACTATAATCAATTTGATTTAGAATAATACATATCTTATTTCTACAGTTAATACTGATCACAAATTTCAACAGTTCTATTACTTAAAATGACCTATATGTTACATTAATGTCAAAATAAACAATATTTATTATATTAATTTATATAGTGGATCTTAATAGTTGTTTTGGTCTTAAATAAACCGACTATAATCAATTTAAGCTGTATCATATCTTATTCCAAATTAAATTACAATCATAGATAGAAATTTAATTTGGAATAAGTATTTTTACTAATTAATAAACTATACCTATCATACGATCAAACAGATTGCCCATTTACGTGTTTGAGGTGGTGCCGGTAGGGGTTGTATGAATGAAGGTAGGTAATAGTGTGAAAGGGAACAATTGTGTGCTTATCTGAGTAGTGTAATGTGTGGTGTGTGTGATATAGGCCCTGATAAGGTGAGGCGTGGAGTTGGTATGTGATCGTGTGTGTGAGTGCGAGGTCTGTATGTTTATTTAGAATGTTTATAAGCAGTAATAGTTTGTGTTTGGCTATATGTTGTGAGATAGACGTTATTAATCTTCATTTCGGTGTATTTAATTAGGTTTTCCGTCTGGGCGTAGGACAGAGACTGCAGCCATTTTTTTATTTTAGGCTTACATTCTACAAAGTTGTCATCTACTATGTCAATGTGTCTACAGACAGCATTGTATGTAAAAATTTGCGCATATCTTGGCAAACGAGAAGCAAAAACAGAGTTTATTCTAGGGAGTGGAAGGTCTCGGGGGCGATTTCGCTTTGTCCTGTCTCGTTCTGCCGACAAATGATGACTTTTTGCAATAGCCCGAAGAACGTAGAGTTGACGAACAGTCAGCACGGCTGCCTCCACGTAAAGCTGTTCTGTTGGATATCGGCGTTTTTTCCCCAGAAGAACCTTTAGAACAGCTCGCTGTGCTCGTTCTACTTCTTCCATATGCGTCCGAGCGGCAGCTCCCCATACCGCAATACAGTATTGTAAAAATGATTGACACAGCGCTTTGTATACTAAGATTTTAACGTGATGTTTTGCTGCTGGTCTCAACGCTTTCATTACGTAGATAAGTTTTCTTGCTTTTTTAGCTGTGTATGTGATGTGGTCCTTGAAAGACAAGTGCTGATCAATTATAATACCTAAATATTTAATATGATGTACTCTAGTTATTTTATTACAGCTGCAGCAGGGGTTAGGGAACATGGTGCGACTGTAGCCTCGCGATGCACAGTTGTTGTTGTGAATTTGTAAATATGAGAGTTCTGAGCCGGTGGCTTGGGTAATGCTGAAAGTGATAAAACTAGTTTTGGTTAAATTTAGAGTAAGAAGATTGGCATCAAACCATCGGGAGAGCTCCTCCATTCCAGTTTCTGCCACTCGCAAAGCTGAGACCCAGTCACTCCCATGGAAGATGGCGACAGTATCGTCTGCGTAGCAAATTATCTCCATGTTAGGTAGATTAAGTCCAAGAAGGTCGTTCATGTAGATCGTAAACAGGGTAGGCGAAAGCACGCTTCCTTGTGGAATTCCGTAAGAGATAGTTGCTTCGTCGCTTCTTTGATTGCCTACTTTAAGATATTGCTTACGGTTTTTCAAATAACTTGTGAACCAGCTTAGTGCACTGCCCCTGATTCCATACAATTCAAGTTTTTTAAGCAGTAGTTTTGGGGATAGGCTGTCGAAAGCACGTGCGAGATCGAGAAAAATACCTATGCATCTCTGTCCTCTGTCCAAGTGCGACGACACCACTTCCGTCAAGCGCTGGACAGCATCTTCGGTAGACTTTCCTGGCCTAAAACCAAATTGACGCTCATCTAAGATTTTATATTTCTCCATAAAGTTAGTTAACCGTTTATTTACTAGCTTTTCAACTATTTTAGATACAGTACTAAGTAATGAAATCGGTCTATAACTATCTGGCTCCTTTTTGTCTCCTTTCTTGTACACCGGTACGACCACTGCTGTTGTCCAGGCACTGGGAAACGTGCCAGTTGCCATACTAAGATTACTTATGTAAACAAGAGGCTCAATGAGGTCTTGTTTTCCAAACTTCAATAAAAGTGGTGTGATATCATCGGCACCTGGTGCGCTATCAGGTTTTAGATTTTGTAAAATATCAAGCATTTCAGTGTGATCAGTAGGAGCCAAAAATAGAGAATTTGAAAGGAAACTCTTCATCTGAATTTGTTGACATAGAGATTCTTGAGATGTTTTTAATTTTTGTAAAATCTTAAAAGCGAGCCTTGTTCCTGTATTGGCGAAATGTTCATTACACTGCTTTAAGGCTTGTCTATTATTGGCAGTTCCACTTAGTAACTCCTGAGCATCTTTTTTGTTATGTGGAATATCGCAGATATCTTTTATCGAATCCCATAACTTTTTTGTATTACCTTGATGTTTGATCAGTTGCCCGCTGTCGTGTTCTATTCTAAGCTTGTGTAACAGATTGTTACAGAAGTTTTTGTAACGGGTGTATGTGGTTTTTAATACATCATTTTGTGGCTCTCTCCTTAGTCTCAAGTGTAATTTATCTCTGTGCCTCATGCATTTGATGAGGCCTGGCGTGATCCAAGGTTTGAGATTGTATTTGGTTCTGCTTACAGTACTTGTTTTGGTATGGTTCTTTACGCAATCTATGAGTATTTCATTAAACCTTAAAACAGCATTGTCAACATTGTCTTCCCCTAAAAACTGTTTCCAATTTGTATTCCCTAAGTCCTTGGCAACGTCGTGATAGTTGATTTTTGTTATATTTCTTTTTTTATCTTTATTTTTCTTTACATTTACATTTATTCCTACTAACAGCAAGTCATGGTCAGTGATTGAACTCCTGCAAATTAGGCCAATAGCATTGCTTTTAGTTTTCACAAAAGCATGATCAAGACACGTCTTTGATTTCCTTCTGGTCACTTGCGTTATTGATGGAAGGAATTTATGTTCAGCCATAATGCTCTGATATTCCGCATTATCATCGTTAGGATGTTCATCCAGTAGATTTATATTAACATCGCCGGTAAATAGAACATTGTTGTCATTTTTAGTACTGAACAGAATATTTTCTAAGGAATAGTTAAAACCTTTCAAATTATTAACCGCTGGAGATCTATAAACGCCAATGACTTTTAGTGTATTTGACACATTTGCTACAAGACAGTTTGCGTCCTCAAACTCCGGTTCCGTGACCGAGACTAACCAACTGTCTTTAATGTACATGACTACCCCGCCACACTTATTTATAAATTTTGTGGTGTGGTACACGTCGTAACCTGGCAACTGTGGGATGTGACTATGCTCTTGCAACCAGCACTCTGAGAAAACTAGTACATCTATTTCCATATCTAGCCTTTTAAGCATTGGAAGTATTTCTGAAAAATTCCGATTTAGGCTTCTGATATTAAAAGACAGGACCTTAAGTTCGTATGATGCAACGTGATCACCGCATAGTTCCGGCGCATCAATAGTGCGGCACTCTACTTCGAGCGTTCCTTCTATTTCACTAAACACGTCCCAGTTAGCCATTGTCAAAGTTTATGAAGTAAGTTAATAAGTTCGTGTTCGTATTAAAGAGTGCCGCGTCAGCGCGCCGAAATATGCAATTAATCCAGAACAATTTTATAATAGCCCGATAATATTTGGTAGCGTATGATACCAGGTAAGACTGCCTATAATTATTACTGCGGTGTGCATTCTGTGTGTAATGCGTGTGAGTATGTGTATGTGAGTATAGTGGACAGAGTGTGCATGTGTAAGGGCATGTGTGATTTCCGTAAAACATTTGAGAATACAGAATAAATATTTTTATAATACAGTTCACGATGTTCATTAGACCAAAAATAAAGGTCACAAATGCGGCTAAAATTAGAACTACAAAATCAAAACAAATCACATGCAATATAGTAATAAATAATAACACATGCAAAAATAATCTGACGAAGAGTGCTAGCAGTTTGTTAGTTAGGCGTAGCTTTAAATGCTTGCAGCCCTCATTATAATTCCTAACCATTTCATCAAGACAGGTTTCCGTCAACGATAGCGCCGAGTGTGATACAGGTTTCCAGGTTTCCAGCAGGTATAACGTGGTCCAGCTCAGGTTCAATAGCGCTAGGTAGTGGTGGGGATCCGTGCTGCTGCGGGACGCAGTCCTCGCCGGCGCGAACAGGTATAGCCCGGTCCAGGTCAGAATAGGTAGTGATAAGTACCGGTGGGATTCCCTCCTTCTTACGCAAATACACCTTTCCGTTACTAATCCAGCAGTAGCGGTATCCCGAGTTTTTTGATCGCTGTCTAGCTTCTCGAAATAACAATCTGTTATATTTAGTGAGATGTTCATTTACGTAGATGATTCGACTAGAACCAGCCAAATCCAAGTCTGATGATTTCAGTCCATGTCGCCGGGCCTTAACTGCTTTCAGTACTTCGTTTCTTTTAATTTTTCTCGTGAACCTCACTACAATTGGCCTAGGAAAAGCGGGAGAGTCTTTACTAGTAGTTATGATTCTTTGGCCAACCCTAGTTACGGAGTCAATCTCGGAGTCGGGCAAATTTACTCCCATTTTCGTAGCGACAACTTTAACTATATGCTCAAGATTCTCCGTCGGTGACTCGGCCACTCCTACAACTTCCAATTCTTTGTCTAGTGTCATTTGCCTCTGGCGATTTACTTGGCCTTTCAAGTCCTGTATTTCTTCGCGTAACGTCGTGACGAACTTGCTGTTATCTTCGAGTATTCGTATTCTGGAATCGAAATTGTCCAATCTTGCCTTGCACGCTGACATGCCGTCTGTGAGAATCCTAAGGCACGATTTTATTTCAGCCATATCGATTCTAAGAAAACGCAATTCCTTGGCGATATCGAGCGCTGACTCATCGCCTCCTCCCGCCGCCGCTACATCAGGGGATCCGGGCGCCGGCCGCTTATGCGCTCGCGCACTCGAACCATTCACATTCACCGACGGGCTAACGACGCGGTCGCGCGCAAGCAATGGCGAGTTCTGGTTACAGCTTTTAGGCTCTGCAGCTCGGCACGTCGGACACTTCCAACGCCGTAATTTAGCAACTTCAGAAGAAGGCTTATTAACGCAAATCGGATGGTAGTACGCTTCACAAATCTCGCATTTCAAAAATGTAGACGTAGAAATTTTTTGAGTACATGCCGCGCAAAACGTCTCCACTCCTTTGTTACTGTTAACCGTAATATATTTATCCATAGCGAAGGTAGTGGTTGCTTGTTGCTTTAGTTCTATACAGTTGTGGAACAATAGAGAAAAGTGTGAACGAAACAAATAGCGCAGCGACTGCAGAGTGAGCGAGCAAACGATACAGAGATCGCTTGCGTATCGAGTGGATCAGAATTGCGCTCGCTCAAGGATCAAAGGTTGCTAACAGTTTGAAACAGCTGATCTTGTTTACCTTTGACGATGTTGTGATTGTGAAGGATTCCTTCTTAACGTCTCATTCAACTAGCGTACCTCGTGTCCTTTGCCTTTATCTTGTAACTGCTACTGGTTTTATGGTAGATTTTGCACTTTAACTGTTATTTTTGATTTTTAAAACCGGACTGACGCGAAACGTGTACTATTGCAGGCGCTTCCCCGCGCTGAGAGAGTTCTAAGTAGTATGGTGACATCCCTTATTTTTTTTGTAAAAATCTTAATGCGGTTCACAGAATCCATCTACTTACCAAGTTTCAATAGTGTAGTTCTCATAGTTTCGGCAAAAAGTGGCTGTGACATACGGACGGACAGACAGACAGACACGACGTCTATAAGGGTTCTGTTTTTACGTGTTACGGAACCCTAAAAACTACTGAAATTGGTACATAAATAGACATCATCTGGAATAACATAGCTCTAAAAAGTACTAATTTCTTCAATGTAAGGTTCCAACAGCTGCATGTCGCTGTACTGTTATGGGCAAGCATGTTGCTTACCATCAAGAGCATGATTTGTTCGTCTAGTCACTCTTGACTATAAAAAAATAACGGTATCACAAAATATTGGAATGAAACATTCAAGAATATTTTGTAGTTTTGCAGTTTAGAATCTTCAATCTATAAAGATTGAAGATTGTTAAGTATAAACTTATTATTACTTTCATTGGCTTATTTTTGACCGTCATCTCTCCTGATATAAGCAAAGATGCGCTCTACGATAAAGTACGCTTGATTAGAAGAAACCAATTCACTCTTGATTTGAAGACACCAACTTATAACCATCAGAGAAAAACTCTAAGTAAATCCAAGTTTGTCCAACACAGGGTGTTCAAGAAGACGTCGCCCAACAACAAGCTCACATTGTACCTGGCGTCCCGTGACCTGGTGGTCGAAAATGGCAGCATCGACAGGATACAGGGTGTTCTGCATGTCGAGCCTGATTATCTGGACAATAAGAAGCTGTATGGACAAGTCACGCTTACGTTTCGGTGAGTTTTTTTTTAAATGTACTTACTTACCATTTTAGGATTCATTTCGAAAAGTATGCGTCTGATTTGTACGACCCACTTTAAACCTTTCATAATAAAACAATTAGAATTATACAAAAGACAGATAAACAAAGATGCCTAACTTACAACACCTCTTTGGACTTGACCTTGAGTTTGACTTTTTATGTTATTATGTATGGTTTTATAACCTTACAAAGAGAGAAATCTAATTCAGTAGTGAGTTTTTTGGAATGGCCTAATTTAGGGTTAATTTCGAACAGTGTGCACTGTGCAATCTAAGATACAAAAGCCTAACGCCCGCCATACACGCTACGGTCTGCCGGAGAGGTCTACCTGTGCAGACATGCCTGCGCAGGTAGACCGCAGTGTGTGTGGGAAGCCTGCGCAGGCGACCGGAGCAAGATCGAAAATAAATTCTGTTCAGTTGGCCTGCGCAGGCATACCTGCACAGGTAGACCTCTCCGGCAGACCGTGGCGTGTATGGCGGGCGTAAAAGTATTGTTCATATTCCCAACTCGTGTATTCAAGGATTTGTGATTTGTGTCAGTTAAAGTATATATTATGTCTATCAATGACAATCATACATCCTTATGTCATCAGTATACTGCTTGGTACTTTTTGTTTTGCCAGTCGCAAGAAAATTGTACCAAACTTCTACCAGTATTTTTGGTAATGTCTCAACGACGACAAAGTTTGTAGATAAAATTGTCGAATTTATAATTACAGCTTCAGTTGAACGGTTCGTTGGCAATAAATAACGGAGTTTCCGCTCTAAAGTTTTACAATCTGCGTCAGATTATAGCAAGGAAGTGATAAATTCTTTGAAATTATCTACAAAACCATCTTCTACTGATTATCGATAATGTTTTGAATAAAAACATCAGTTTGATTATCTTTAACCGACGTGGAATTTTAATAGAGTGAAGATTTAGCAGAAGTAAACATTGAATCACGGATGATTCACAAAAAAATGGCGGTGAAATTGAAAATTGAAGTCTACAAGTTCTTGAGTTTTTTAATCACTTTCAAAAAAGGAGGTTCTCAATCCAGTTGTAGGTATGTTTTTCTTGTAACTATGCATGTTATGCGATACCTCCGTCAATTGTGAATTTAGTAGATAATACAACATACTTCAAAGGTATTCTCATCTTCTTAATATCTTCTTAATATATATAAATCTCCTGTCACGATGTTTGTCCGCGATGGATTCCTAAACTGCTTAACCGATTTTAAATTAAATTGGCACACCGTGAGCAGTCTGGTCCAACTTGAGAGATAGGATAGTTTTTTTTTCCAAATAGTTCATAAATGACGAAATCCGAGCGAAGCCGGAACGGGCCGCTAGTAATATATACATTTTCTCGAAATCGTTGTGGTGGTTATTGCATAGTCAAAAAAAAATTGTTTACCTTTACCTGGATGTCGAATTTCACAAAAATGAGAAGTTTTTTTTTTTAACTATTATATTTATGTTCGCACTTGACCACCATCTCGCCTGATGTTAAGTGATGATGCGATCTACGATGAAGCGTGCTTACCTAGAAGAAACCGATTCACTCTCGATTTGAAGACACCAAGATTGTAACTATCAGGGAAAACCCACTCAGGCAACTCATTCCACAACCTAGATTTGTCGAATATCAGAGTTTTTGTTTTTTGTTTTTTAATGTCCCTAAATTATTTTAATTTAGGGACCTATGGCTCTTTACTGCCTACCTACGTATTAACCTGTTCCTGTTACAATAAAGAACCATCCTACTCGTACTTACTTATAAATAAACACAGAAATACTAAAGTCTGGAATAACACATAGGCTACTTTTTTGGCTGGAAAATTACGGAAACCACGCGTTTGTAATCACGGGGTGCTGTTAAATCCTATTAATATTAATAAATACGAAAAGTTGGATGTTTGTAGCTTATCTCGCCGTAACGCCTGAACGGATCGGACTAGGACACAGGAAACTAGGAACACAGTTAGATTTTTATAATCAGACTAGCGGCCCATTCCGGCTGCGCTCGGATTTTGTCATTTAAAGACTATTTATTGATCGAAATAAAAACTATCCTATCTCTCAAGTTGGACCAGACTGCTCACGGTGTGCCAATTTAATTTAAAATCGGTACAGTAGTTTAGGAATCCATCGCGGACAAACATCGTGACAGGAGATTTATATATATATTAAGAAGATAGTAGAGAATAGTATTTTTAAAAATAAATACACGGGTTTCAAACTGTTTTCATATTAAAATAGTATTTTTTATCACGGGAAAGTAACGGAAACCCGATAGCGGGTAGAATCGCGTGGTGCTGCTATTGTAACCCTAAATATGTAATCCAACAAACTGAACACAATTTACGTATAACTAGCTGCATTTTACGACTTCGTTCGAAAGAATCATCTCGCTTTTACTCCGCGGGGTCGTAAAATTTTTGAGATTCTGTTTTTCAATTATTTTTACGGAATTACAACGTCCATTTCGATTTTACCCGAACACCACGAGAGCACAGAATATGACGAGAGTCCGGAAAGCTCGCTTGCGTAAAAAACTGAAGCGAATCGGATATCTGTAAAATCTGAGCTTTAACGAGAATATAGTGTTATAGTGAAATCGTTGTTTTCAGTATTTTTAGCTATGGTATATACTCGTATTAGGTGAAACAACACCGTGTCACACAGTCATGGCAATTTGGATAGCATTGCAAAGCGCAAGTCACCCAGATACAGTTATAGGTAGGTAAGATGATTTATCTCTGTTTTGTAATTTCTCTGGAAACGTTGCCCTTCAAACCGAAACACAGTAATGTTTACACATAAAATGAATTGTACTACAATAATATTATTATTACACAATTTCTTAAACAATGGCAAAATCAAGCATTTTACTATGAGAATAGCGTCACAAAACAATTAAGCCCGTAGAAAAAAAGGCCACAAAGTTTTAAGACTAAATATTTTATAAATTCTCCAACCAAAACAAACGTAAACAACCTGTTAAATTGATAAAAATGAATGAATATCAACAGTTATTTTAGAAATTGTTTATTTGGTTTTCATCTTATTTTCTTTAATATGTAATAGGTCAAGCAAATGTAATAGAAAGAACCTGGACTCCCACAACACAGGTCACCCTAGTGTGGGGTCCAGTGCACACTAAAGGCCTGTTTTCATTTTGATTAGTACGCGTGCGAGTGAGTAGTGCAGGTGTTGAGTGATTGGTAGCAAACACGTGTGGACACCGATTGATTATTGCGAGTGCATAGTAATCAGTCACTCGCACTCGCAATCGCACTCGCACTCACACTCGCAATAATCAAAATGCAAACCGGCCTTAACACTCTTTTTATCCGTACCACCTACTGTTTTTTGTCGCATATCCTTATATCAAGTGTTATCTTATGAATTTTGACACAATAAACGTTTTCATTTTCAGTTATTTGTAATCGAATTTGAATTTTCTATAAAAAAGGCGAAAAAGTTTGCGCTAGCCAATTTTCACAAGCTTTATTCTATGTAGGTAGGTATCTAACACACGATTCTTCGAATATCGTCAAACGTTGCGGCTTTTACAATCGTGAATCGACACGACTACCAAATTCATATTTTATGTTTTGCCAACTAATCATTTAACGGTTCAGCTCACTTGTCGTCACTCGGCCTGGCAACATGCCATGCCCAATTCCATTTAAGGCTATGAACTCATAAAGCGATTTTCACCCGCGAAGTGATTTAATTTCAATAGCTGCCCTATAATAAATGGGGTGTGATAATCACGAATCTGTGCTTAGTTTTTTCCGCGTCGGGTAGCAAAAATACTAAAAAATATTTATTAAAACTATACCCATTTAACAAAAATTACACAAAATTGAAATTGAAATTTTGCAAAATTGACTTCTTAATAAAAAAAATCAAAGCAGTATGATCTCAGGTAGACAACTATCGTTAGTTTTTTAATTAAATCATTGTTTTTTTCTCTCGTGAAAACTGTATTTTTAAGTTTTGTATGTGTGGATTTTTGTGAGCGAGTCCCTCTTCAAGGTCCAGCAGCAATCAGCCATCATTATTTCACATCTTATCTAATATCTCATCTTCCTCGGTAACAATTTTGCATGTTCTGTGACGTCTTGTTGGAACCTCTTTCCCTTTTTCTCGCTCCAAGGTTTTCGATAACAGAGTCCAATCCAGGAAATGAACTTTGGCGCTCATATTTCATCCCAGTCTTATATAATTTGCGTTGGCTAAAATTTCCAACGATCTCAATACAAAGATGTGCCCTCCCAAACTCCAGAGCGCACGGAATCATGTTATCGTTGGGAAGAGTAAGCTCGCTCTTTCCGTTCTAGTCAGTTGTAGGAAGCGGTGGACGCCGGACGTTTTTACCTATCACTAATCGTTGTCAATAATCAAAATAAGTAGAACCACAGCATATCTCGCTGCTAGCGATTCTAGGGGTCAAGTAAATTGGATGTTTGTAAACCACTTACGATACAGACAGAGACGCAGTTTATTACCAATTTCAAGGTGCTCCGGGCATATCCATTAGTTTGTATCGAACATTTCTATGTAATTTGAAAACTTGTTGTTACCAAGGAAACCGTCTAAGACTTCTACGAAATAGCTCCATGAATCAGATTAATCTTGGGTCAATTGTTTTCTGAAGAGTATGTCTCTACTGTCTGTGAGTGAGTCCACTTAAGCCCCAAGCGGCCAAATTTGGGCAAAACCCGAATTGGGACTTTAAAACCTTATTTTTACATGATATACAATATACATACTCGATTATTAGTTTATGTTGATGCCTAAGAGTAAAAGATAGGCGATAATATTAGTTAGTACATTGCGTTTACAGATACACAACATTTGGTTTCATTTTTGAGTAATGATTTTCGTGTGACGTCGCGACGCCAGCGGCGTCGCTCTAAGACAGTGAAAAGTCCCATTTAAAAGAAGAAAAATAATAAAAAAGTTTAGAATACGGCGGTAAGGCTTTAAGCGTATCTAACCAACTAATATATTTGACACAGCGGGAGTATATATTAGAGGTATATGCTTAGTCAGCGTCCGTGACCTTGTCAGGTTTGCTTTTAATTAACTATCGCTTTGTGTTTAATACAATACTATAACTATGCCGGCAGTAAATCAGCTCAACTCATTAACTAACAGCTCCGTAATAAAACAAACTAATTGTTATGAAAAAAAATCCTCGTGTAACTAACAAAATTGGAAAAAGTTATCGTAAAATTGAAAAAATTGTGCCAGCTAATTAAAAGCAAAGACTTAAATGTCTGGAAAGTGTAGAATCAAAATAAAACTAAAAACCTGTGTACATTATGCGCGAATCTGCGTTGAAATATCTGGAACTGGCTCCACCATATTTTTTTTTATAACTAATATAGGTTCGCACTTGACCACCATCTCGCTTGATGTTAAGCGACGATGCGATCTACAATGGAGCGTGCTTACCTAGAAGAAACCGATTCACTAATAACCGCGGTAAATAAACCGTAATGAACACGAGTATCTTTAATAGACAAGCATTTTTTTTTTAAATAAAGAGTGACGAGATGTGCAGGTCATGTACCTGATGGTAAGCAAGATGCCTGCCACATAACAGCACAGTGACACGCAGCTATTGGAACATGAAGAGTCCAAATCATTACCTAGCACTGCACTGCGCTCGTCACCCAGAGATCTAAGATGTTATATCTCTAAGCCTTGTAATTTCTCTGGAAACATTGCCCTTCAAACCGGAACACAGTAATGTTTGCACATTACTGCTTAGCGGTAGAATAATTGGCAAAGGTGTGGTACTTTCCCAGGCGGACTCTGCCAAGAGTCCTACCACTATAAAATAACAACTATGATGTCCTAGCATAACGACAATGTTCGATTGGTAGTGGATTTTCAAAATGTAATACACCAAAGTTGCCGATTTATGACACCAATATTAGTTATAAATATTAAGATATAAATTTAGGTAGGTATACCTTCCGAATGAGGATTTGTGAAACTGACAGAAACTCAAATTTTAAATTACTTTAAATTTTGAAAGTTGGACTCAGTATTAGTATTATTCTAAAAAAATCTCCTTGAATAAGATGATTTCTAAGGATTTGCCAACTTCAAATCGTAAAACCTACATTTATTGTAATATGGATGGGTTACTTTAGGATAGAGAGAGATGGCCAAAATAACCGCTGTAGGGAAATCAATCCTACTAATATTATAAAACGCGAAAGTTGTATGTATGGATGTATGTTTGTTAGTACTCTTTTTCGCAAAAACTACCAAGGTGATTTTGATGAAATTTGGTACTTACGCACATAAATAGTGGTCAGGAATAACACATATGCTATTTTAATCCCAGAAAAATTGCGGTATCAGGAAGCACATGAGAAAACCCGCCGGTAGTTGCTAGTGTATAAATATAGCTTAAACACTTTCCCAGCTCAGGTATTATATAAACAAAATATGAATGCATGAAAACAAACCATGTACCTATTTTTATTCAATAGCCATTAGAAAATGTGAAATGAAAATGTTAGAAAATGTATTATTACATACAACTCATGTTTTTCGTTCGATTGAAAAGAACTCACGATTTTAAAAATACACCTCATGTGTTTTATTCACATGCCTTGACTTATGAACGCAGCCTGAACTTTGACTGCACGAGATGAATTTCCCACTCGTCTGCGTTTTACGATGATGGATGAAACTACACCGTGGAATACCCAGCCACTTGGGAGGTATTGCTGCTCTGCATAAGAAAATTGAGATCCCTGTTGCAGTTTTCCTCTCCGTATATAACATTTTGTAAACCTTAGCTGGAGATTGAAACACCAATAAAAACGACTTTAGTTACTTGTGCGATAAAAGAATTGTTTAAGATGTTCTGATCCAAAACTTAATTAGAACCAGGCATGATTTGTTTAGATGTTTGTTTGCATGATTAGAAAGCTGAAGTGGGAGTCGGTTAGTCACACCAGTCGCAGCCTTGATAACCGGTGGGATAGGGAGGTTGACGTTTACTAATTGACCGATTCGCTGGAGAGGAGACCGACAATCGGTAAACATTGTGTAAGATGCCTTGAGGGTAGCTGGAGTGACGACATACAAAGGTGGTGGTTGGATAAGTAAGAACGAGAATCGGGCTGAGTGACGTATTCTGGGAGAGGCTCATGTACAAAATTGGACGAATACAGGCTGATAATGTTGATGATGATTTGTTTCAAGACCTTTGAAGATCGTAACCAAAACAACATGCAATTTCAGAAACGTTTTAAATAACAGAGCAAAATAATTGCAGAGATAAAACTCCTGGTTTTTTAATTAACGAAAAGCTCACCTTACTGAGTGAAAAATTGTATTACGTCCTACCCTCAATTTATATTAATTCAGAGGTGCGAAACGCGATGTATAATGGGGTTTTGTGTTGGTTTTGCGGGACTGACAGACAAGACAGGTAACAATGCGGTGCGTGGATGGGCCTTGGACATGACATGCGGTAAATCTATGTATTATAGGTGTACAGATTCTTTTAGAGGTATTATTTGGAGCTGGCGTGAATTCCAGCTTTGTTCGCGAGAAGTGTGGTAAATTTCGAACACAATCGTGATTCGTAGTAGGTAGTAATAGTTCTCAAAAAATAAAAGATTTTGATACTTGAAAAAGACCCTAGAATTATACATGGAAAGAAACGAATAAACTGTACTTAACATAGTAATGAATTACATAAATAATAGTACTGGGATTTCTGATGGGATGTCTGAGTTTTGCTCGGTTTTTCATTGCTTGAAAATAAGGATAAAATGAAGTCTTCTAATACATAAACCTACGCCACCTCTAGATAAACTCCCAGCATACTACATTTCATGAAATACGTTGGCGTCGTTTCAGAGATTCCGATTTTGTATTGGGCTATTGATAATCAGCATGTATCTTTTGAAGAGCATGTTAAGTTAATCAAATAAGTCACCTTTTGGTCTATAGTTAAAAAAAAATCGTAATTTTTTCCCATAAAAAATAATTAAGTGTAGTTGCCGGGTCAAAAAACATCGAACTCTTCGTGACAAGAGCGAGTACACTTATTACCGCTCGATAAATAAAGTGCCGACGCGAATAGAGCTAAACTGGGCTAGAGAGAACAATAACAAAAAATAAAACTATTTTTTCGGACATGTATCAATATGTCCTTATGACATGTACGAAAATCAATATGACATGTCCGAAAAATGTTTTATCAAAAGTTGTAGAACAATTGTTTCTTGTTTAAAAAGTGTCCATGCATGCGTGCTAATTACCAGTAACCCTATATT
This sequence comes from Ectropis crepuscularia, assembly GCA_963693475.1. Classification (NCBI taxonomy): domain Eukaryota; kingdom Metazoa; phylum Arthropoda; class Insecta; order Lepidoptera; family Geometridae; genus Ectropis; species Ectropis crepuscularia. The sequence continues at coordinate 28,457,982 of OY856339.1, read as the reverse complement.
ATATTTATTTATAAACCAGATTTGATCGTTTAAAAGTATTAGATAGGAATAATACTGCGAGTATGTCTAATAGCAAAAAGGGTTTTTTAAAACTATAAGACCCTTTGCAGAGTCAGCCTATTATTTTGGTGGTGACGTTGGGTGACCAGCGCAGTATGGACAATAATTTTGTTTTTTTTTTATTTTCACTTCGCTACGTTGCACTATGCTACAATGTAGAATACCATCAGTCACAGGGCTCTCTCGTTCTTCTGCACTTGAACAACATAGCAAAATAAAATAAATTTATTTTATTTATTTAATCAGTCAGTACGGCGTATCGCCAATTACACTAACTATAGAGAAATTACATTTGTAACAGAACATTACAAATAAAAATCGATTAAACGAATAGTCAAATCAATATTCATTAAACTAAATGATTACTACATTAAATAAATATGTAACATGTTCTATTAAAAAATAATAAATAGGTACGTACCGATAAATCATGGCAGCTTTTATCTTTTCTGTGCGAGCCAGGGAGAAACCACGAGGATAACATAAATCAATCTTAAAAACGACGTAGACTACAAATTCCTCAGTTACTTGTATCATTCAATTCACTAAGAACAGTCTAGACTTTTAACAAATGGCTGAAGTTAAAAACCGTATCGAAATCCCGACAATGTAAGACAATGCGTGAATTATTTATTCGCCTTATTTCAGTGAACCATTTTTTGTTTTGTTGCTACTAAAATACATATGTATTAAGCACTATTTTTATGTTCCCAAGTCAATAAAGAGTTAAAAGTCAAAGCCATGATCAACCACGATTAGCCAAGTGGAGGTTGGGAGATGACGTATATTCTTTCGAACAAATTATAACGTAAATCAATCCTATTCATCAATTAACCATTAAAAAGCTTTTATTTCACCAATAACATTACTGAAATATAGTACCGTAGAAGCACGTATAATTTACGTGTCGGCTTTAGTATATAAGCGGATGGCCGCGAAGAGTGAGCAGTCTCTCGCCGCCACTGTATAAACTGCTGATTATATTGATGTTTACTGTACAAGTGACGCGCGGCGAGATACTGCACGCTCTCCGAGGCCATCCGCTTATATACTAAAGCTGACACGTAAATACAGGACGTAACGTACTATTTAAATACAGCTGGGTTGGGTGCGAGAAAGAAAAGGGAAGACCGAGACATGGTAAAAACTATTTTCTACAACAAGACGAAAATGACAGTTATAAAGTGCACGCTATGAATTTAGAAATCCAAAATGAGTGGTTAACCATAGGTGAGTTTTGTATCCCATTAGCTCTAAAGTGGCGCACCTTGCTATAGGACTGGTCTCCTGCCTTATTAAAATTTTATCTAAATGCTTTCTAAATGACCCTTCCTGACCAGAGTAACTTGGTAAGGTGGGGAAAAGCCTCTATGTAGTTAATTTATACGCTGTAGAAGTAGGAGCGAGAGGTATACCAGCAAAATCTCTCTATAACCTGCTTAAAGACCTTGGATTGTCCAGAAGTGCAGTAAGTTCTATACTAGAACGAGTATCTAAAGCTGCACTAGTAGGATCATATCGGATTTGGCTGGGCAGGGAGAGAAATACGAGTAGTGAAGGTGAGTGTTGACGTACGTCAATATAAGTAGGGTTATAAGGGCCCCCCCCCTTTTAACCGCACGGTGAATCCATGGAATGCTAAGAAGTTCGTCTCAATAATACTTAGTGATAGAATATTGTCTCCATTTTATGTTACGTCATGGTAGTCTAAAATTTAGCTTAACGTGTGTTTTTTGGGAATATGCAAAAGTTCCTTTGTTGTGGTGGTTGTAGATAACTTTTTTGTAGTTTTAGTTTTTAACGCCTTAAGGAAATGAGAGTTTTTTTTACGATACGTGCACACATAATTATGTGGTTACAAAGAACCGGCACCCTGAAGTACCAGCCACATGCACAAGTGACCAGCTGATCAACATTTGAGTAAACATTACAAAGAGCTACCACTACTAAAGAATTTAAGGAAATTTTACACGTTTTTGAAAACGTTCCATTATTTTTAACCGACTTCAAAAAAAGATGAGGTTCTTAATTCGGTTGTATGTTTTTTGTATGTAGCTCCGCCAATTCCAAATCAATTTTGATGTATTTTTTTTTTTCAGGTTCATAGTACAGACGTGGTCCCATTTTTTTTATCGACATCCATGTGGTGGTTTTTTAAATAAATTTGAACAAAAAACTAAAATTTACTTTTATATACCTCGATGATTTAGTAATGGTGTCTTATGAAATTCGCTCGAGTATCTAAAAAAGGCAGGTCCGTTCCTTGTGGAAATCTAGGAGGGAGGCCTATGTTCAGCAGTGGACGTCTTGCGACTGATGATGATGATGATCTCAATGTCATTTTAAATTAAGGTCAGTTGTAAAGTTCAACTAATAAACAATTTGTTTTGTGCAGGTACGGTCGAGAAGACGAGGAGGTTATGGGGCTGAAGTTCTGCAACGAGGCCATCATGAGTCTGGCCCAGATCTGGCCCGTCCACTGCAACCACGACAGGGAACCCAACACTCCACTGCAGGTAATTGTTTTAACATTTTATTTTTAAGTTTAAACTTCTTTTGGCACCCCTCACACAGATTTTTCGTGGGCTGTGAACTGTGCTCAAGCGCCACGCTCGTTAATGAAAGAAATCTTCAGATAAACTCGGGACCATGTCCATCTTGAAATGCGTTAGCATTTCCACATTGTCATGGCGTATTACCGTGGTTACCATTACTCATCTAACCTTGGCCTTTTAGTCTAGATGGTCATGCTTAGAAGACTTATTTAGACGACAATGCTTTGAAGAGTTATTCCAGACTAGCAACATTCTCCGGTTTCACCCGCGTAGTTTCCAAAGTGAGCTATCAAATTCTGAGTCATAAGTTTTCACTTCTATCGGCAGTCGCTACGACTGCCTATTTATTTTTAAAGTAAAAACTTATTTTGTACCCCTTCATAAAAAGGTACCAACTTTCCATGTATCTTTATGTAATCAAAAGCCTGAAGAAAAAATGTTTGTCTGTAAAGTCGGTTTACTGACGATAGAACGTGACAACGTCTTAAGAAAATACTGATGGAATGGTAGCATTTTTCAAAAGAAAATTTTAATTTCATTTGTTTAATAGATTTGTATGTAAAAAGTAATCAGTAGAATTTAGTCATTTTCAATCAAAACAATGCAAAAAAGCTTTTAGATGCCGGGGATCGAACCCGGGGCATTTCACATGCAAAGCGAACGCTCTACCACTGAGCTACATCCCCGCTTGAACTACTGGTCGAAATAATTAATACAACTGTAACAAACATGCGGCGAGGTAACGACCGACGGTAACGGTACATGACGTCATGTTTTGCGGACGTGCAGCCGGCTTCACCGAATTATAAGACGTTATCACGTCAAAAATTATGAAACTTCTATACAAATTTTCTTACTCCTTTTCAATCTCTTACAACTCTTTTTCACATTGAAAAGTTGCTTACGTCCTTTCTCAGGCTATACACTATCTCTGTATCAAATTTAATTTTTTAGCGGCATAGTATTTCAACAGACAGACAGATTTACTTTCGTGTTTACAAAATTACTAGCAGCGTTTCGCAGTTTCACCAGGGTAGTTCCCGTTCCCGTTATTTTCTCGGGATAAAAAGCCTACGCGCTATTCCTAGACTGGACTATAGCAATCGAACTGTGTTCTAAATTTTAACTCGATTCGTTCATAAATTCCGACATGATTGAGCCACAAACATTCAAACATGTAAACTTTGACACTTATACAATTACTAGCTGAACGCGCGCGCGTTGCTACGCCATCTATCGAAAATCGATAGTACCAATTCAAATTTTGAACAAATTCGGTTACTTTAGGTTCTAATGACGCAACCTTTGAAATATGACATATGCCGTCACGCAACGAAAGCTCTCAAAAAGCAATATTTTTTCCCGTTTTTGTTACATTTTTCATTCCTGCTCGGCTCCTGTTGATAGTAGCGTAATGTTAAATAGCCTATAGCCTTCCTCGATAAATGGACTATCTTACAAAGAAAGAATCGTTCAATTCGGATCAGTAGTTCCAGAGATCCTTGCGTTCAAACAAACAAACATACAAACAAACAAACAAACTCTTCAGCTTTATAATATTAGTATAGATTAGGTTAATAAGGAAATAGAGATTTCAAGACCTAGTGCTGCGCTACACCCAGAGATAGAAAATGATTTATCACTGTGCCCTGTAATTTCTCTGCTAAAGTTGACTTGTAAAACGAAACATGGAAAAATTTAAGATTACTCGCTTCTACAAATTTAGTTCTAACAAATTCATTTCATCTTCACATAGTTGTGTTTAAAATACATTAATTTGTAAGTCGCGGAAAGTAAGTGGGCGTCCAAGATAAAAGCTTTGCTTAGTTTGGGGTCCGTCGGTACCCCGAGGCGAGACGATGTAACGACGAAAACTTCCCGAGTATGACGTCACGTCTTTATAAAAATCGTACAACGGCGTGACGTCACTCGAAACTTCTAAGCACTATAATTATCTTCGTAATTGTTTGTAAAAAGAAAAGTTAGTGTACTCAAACAAATTTTTAATAAAAAAAACACCGTTAGATTAACCGCCGCGACAGACTAATCATTTTTAGGGTTCCGTAAAACGTAAAAACGGAACCCTTATAGATTCGTCATGTCTGTCTGTCTGTCCGTCCGTATATCACAGCCACTTTTTGCCGAAACTATGAGAACTACACTGTTGAAACTTGGTAAGTAGATGTATTCTGTGAACCGCATTAAGATTTAAACAAAAAAAATTAAAAAAATGAAAAATTTGGGTTGCCCTCCATACTGAGAACTGAAACTCAAAAAAAAAATTTTCATCATAACTACACGTGTGGGATGTCTATCGATAGGTCTTCAAAAATGATATTGAGGTTTCTAAAATCATTTTCGTCTACACTGAATAATTTGCGCGAGAGACACTAAACTTCCAAAGTGGTAAAATGTGTCCCCCCCCCCCCCTCTAACTTCTAAAGTAAGAGAATTAATAATCTAAAAAAAATATTTGATGTACATTACCATGTAAACTGCCAACGAAAATTAGTTTGAACTCGATCTGATGAGTAGCTTTTTTTTTGTACGTCATAAATACTATTATTGAAACTTCGATCAAAGTTACAACGAACTACAAGAACTATGTGTACTATGTATATTATGTTACTTGCTGCAACGGAACCCTTCATGGGCGAGTCCAACTCGCACTTGGCCACTTTATTTTTAGTTATCTTACCGATTGTAGTCATAAGTAAACTGTATTGATATTGATAGCATTTAATAAATAAATTATTATTTCAATGCCATGAAATGTCACACACGTGAACTTAGGTTTCATGTATGAAATATCTTAGTAATTTAATATTTTTTGGCTTGTCAGTAACAAACATCTCTATTCACGTTTCCGCACCGCCCAGCTACAATGTCCGTAGGTAGAGAGTGACTGACCTTTGAACTAAAAATATTTTCTTTTACAAAGAAAACGATAGTAAGCCGTTTAAGCTCCTTTAGAAGCAAACGCGTGACCTTTACAATGTAGAACTTAATTTTGGTATTTTATTAAATAATACTTCGATACAACACGCAAGGGCACAATAGACGTAGGTAAGGAAACACAATGTGTTTCTATTCTGAGCAAAAAAAGGTTTAAGTTGACATAATCCTATATTGTGAGTGTTGAAATACTTCTCAACACTTTTTGACGTGATAACGTCTTATTATTCGATGAAGCCGGCTGCACGCCCACAAAACATGACGTCATGTACCGTTACCGTCGGTCGTTACCGTCGGTCGTTACCTCGCCGCATGTTTGTTACAGTTGTATTAATTATTTCGACCAGTAGTTCAAGCGGGGATGTAGCTCAGTGGTAGAGCGTTCGCTTTGCATGTGAAATGCCCCGGGTTCGATCCCCGGCATCTAAAAGCTTTTTTGCATTGTTTTGATTGAAAAGGACTAAATTCTACTGATTACTTTTTACATACAAATCTATTAAACAAATGAAATTAAAATTTTCTTTTGAAAAATGCTACCATTCCGTCAGTATTTTCTTAAGACGTTGTCACGTTCTATCGTCAGTAAACCGACTTTACAGACAAACATTTTTTTTTTAAATAACAAGTGACGAGACAAGCAGTTCATGTGCCTGATGGTAAGCAACATGCGTGCCACATAACAGCACAGTGACACGCAGCTATTGGAACACGAAGAGTCCAAATCATTACTTAGCACTGCATAGCGCTCGTTACCCAGAGATCAAGTCGTAATGTCTCTAAGCCCTGTAATTTCTTTGAAAACATTGCCCTTTAAACCGGAGCACAGTAATGTTTGCACATTACTGCTTGGCGGTAGAATAACTGGCAAAGGTGTGGTACTTTCCCAGGCAGATTCTGCTAAGAGTCCTACCACTACAAACTTTGACCTTTGTTGAAAACTAGCTGTGTTCTACAGGTTTACTCGTTGTTATTATGGATCACGTGAGTTCAGCTGCTACTAGTATCCTGATTCGTAATGCAATCAGATTGATCTCGACACAGAATCAAATATCTCGGTCTTAGGCAGTTGTCCCACCGCCGCCGCCGACGAGAAAACGAGTTACTATCGAATATTTTTTCACTCAAGAAACGTACAATAGATACACATTCCGTGGAAATAAAAGAGATGCATATACAAATTAGTCCAGTAACTTTATACATTACCAGTATGCGTTAAATCCGGTAGATCTGTGCCATAAAGTGGTCAAGTAGGAGTTAAAATATTGCAAACAAAATGCGAAGTTCGAAAAAAATTATAAACTTTGAAAGATTTATTCTCAGAAACTATTGAGTGTACAGTACAGAGTGTATTTGTGACAAAGTTGCGTTCGTTGCTCGAGGTCACAAACTTGGGACAATCATTAGGCCAACATCATAAACAAGTCTGCAGAAAATCAGATCTACCGGATTTAACGCTTCCTACTCCATACTTTCAGGCGACAAAGTTACTGGATTAAATAGTAGATCGCTGACTTTTCACACTGCCAGCGAGCACTCGCTTCACTAGTTTGTCGCTGAGTGACAAGAGCTATGAAAGATAACACTCGCTCAGCGATACTCGCTAAGCGATTAGAATTAGAACGAGCGCCGAGAGAGCAACCTGCGGTCATTTCTCTACGGTGCGGATCTGAAAGATGCTAGTTATTGGCTCGCCTCACTCGCACACTCGGAGCTACACAACTATCGGAACTACGAACTCGCTCCTCGCTGCTCGCTAAGTAGTTTCTAATTCTAGCTCTACTCGTTACTCGTTTATGGTTGCCGGTTAGACAACTGCCTTATTAGTCCGTTCAGAATGTCAGAGACATTCCAAATTCAAATCGTGCCGAATGCGTGGTGAATCAGTTTCCAGATGTACCTAAAAGAAAAAGATCGGCCTTCAGTCAGAACACCATCAGTCTGTCCGGATCTAGCCTATTGTTGGTTAATATGTTTTTTTGAAGTAGAATCCAGCTGTTATCGGCACTACCACTTTATTTTTGGGTCGGTTAAGTTTCTAGTTCAGAAAAGATACCTATCACTAAATATTTCAGTATTTGTACCTATACGAGGATCACACTCGTCATTGTCGCCCTTTAAAATGTATTTTTTTTTTATAATAGAGAATGATGGGATGAGAGAGAAATGCGTCGGATGGCAAGCGACGCAACTGGACATAGCCGCACATTGCAACGTTGTTACTTGAAGGAGGGATTCTTCTGGAGAGTTCAAATTACTGCTTACCACGACACTGCGTCCTTTGTCGTATACATGAGATAATTTATCTCAGCCTGTAATTCCTTGGAAAACATTATCCTTCTAACCGGAACACCGCACGAGTTACACGTTAATGCTTGGCGGCAGAATTGAATTTCCTACTGATAAAATTGGATTACTATCCCAAACGAAAAAAGTAGAGTATTTTCTGCGAAAAGTTTGAAATAACTTATCAGTATCAAGAAGATATTTTGTAATTCTCTTTTTAAAATTAAAATTATCATTAATGAAAATACGAAAAAATCTCACGTAATTATATTTTACCTAATATAAATATTATTTAAAGATATTTTGTTGACAGACAGATCTTGATAGAGCTAAACTAACCCACTTTCAGAAACAGTTTATTATAACGTGTATTTTCTTTGAGGAATAAAAATAACAAGCTATATTCGGTACATTACAAACAGAAAATACAATTCATTTTCCTTTGACTCTAGAACTTATTTAGAACAATAGCTCTTTACTTGAACTATAACAATAGTTGTTTGCTAAATTGTAGTGAATTTCAATTCCACTTTGGAGTATCCACCGCACAAAGGTTAATCCGACTCAATCGTGAAACATGATCTCTCGAGGCTACAGTTTGTATCAATTCTGGCAACCGTAAATTGGGGCGCCACTATTGCAAACGTACTTAAAACCTACAGGAATTTGTTGGAATCATCATTAAAATGGTGGGGCTTGTAAAAAATGGTGGAAACTACGACTTCTTAGGCTATAATCCCAAAGAAACTAATCATTTTCATCAGATAGATAGGAAAAAAATATTGTACACGTATTTTTTATTTTGTTTCACAAACAAAAAATTAAGAAGATACAGTGCTTAGAAGTTTCACATGACGTCACTTGTGGGTACGATGTTTACCCACGAGTGACGTCACGACTCTAGAATTTTTTTTTTTAATGTACGGATTTATTTTGCCCCGCTATTCACCAGGTCCAGGTCCAGGTTGGTATAATATGAGAGCTACTTAAGTGACAAGTTTTCAGGTTGCCTCAAATATCTACGCAAAATTTGCTGCCACCTCTCGGAATATTAGTCGAATTATTAATTTGATCCGCGTCCGTTATGTTGGTATGACAAATTGAAACATTCGCGTGAAGTGGCAAGTTTTGTTTGGAAATATCTCTAAAAGCGTGAAGCTGATTTGCATCATATACCTAACACTTTTTGCTACTAAACTGCTCGTAGTTCAAAAAAGCGATATCGTGTCATGGTGAGAAGGATTTGATTCCACTTATAAGGACATCTAAACTGCAATACGTTACCTGAGTGGGTGCTCTCTTATGAATATTATCTATGTGTCTTCGAATCTAGAGAGCATCGTTTCTTCTAGGTAAGCACGCTTCATCGTAGACCGCATTTTGGCATTCAAGTGCAAAACTTATATTGATACAATATACGCATCATCATCAGCCTATGTTCGTCCACTGCTGGACATAGGCCTATCCTATGTCACTGCGCCACTCAGCCCGATTCTCGATATAATATACGCATACGTACGCTGAAGTGCCGGTATAGCACCTATGTGTACACCTCTATAGTAGACATTCGGTCGAACAAAGATATCCAAATAATGACGGTCCGTTTATATACTCGTACACCTGCGGTCGTATTCATGATGGCCAGTAAAAACGGGACACTGAAAACGTCGGCTTAACTTCACTTATGATTGAGCAGAATTTCAGTGAGTCTTATCGCTGTATTAAAAGCTCAATTCTGGATGTTTGAGTTTGTTTGACGTCATATTTTAAGACACTGAGATTATACACATCAGGAAATACCCACTCAGGCAACGCATGCCACAGTTACGATCCACCTTGTTAAGCTACGAGTAGTCTGGTGGAAAAAATTGCAATGTACATATTGTACATACATATTTACTTTCTCGAAGGCGTACTTGCTCGTGTGAAGTAGTTATTAGTATTTTTTTTTTTAAATAAAGAGTGACGAGACCAGAAGGTCATGTGCCTGATGGTAAGCAACATGCCTGCCACATAACAGCACAGTGACACGCAGCTATTGGAACATGAACAGTCCAAATCATTACCTAGCACTGCACTGCGCTCGCCACCCAGAGATCTAAGTTGTTATATCTCTATCCCTGTCTGTAATTTCTCTGGAAACATTGCCCTTCAACCCGGAACACAGTAATGTTTGCACATTACTGCTTGGCGGTAGAATAACTGACAAAGGTGTGGTACTTCTCCAGGCGGACTCTGCTAAGAAGAGTCCTACCACTACTATTATATTTACGACATCAAAAACGTGGAAAATTTGATTTCGTTTGATTGTTGGTTTAATAAATAATAAATAGTTGGTGGACAATTCACACACAACAACTAAACTGGAACTGACTAAACTGGAAGCTATGCAGAAGTTTTTTGTAAATACTCTTTGAAGAGTCGTCTGGGAATGTATCAATACTTTTACCAGATATTCTACCTCCAAACAGTATTGTTTAATCATTACTGTATTCTGGTTTAAAGGGAAATTTTCTAGGTATAGAAATTATAGAGCAATGAGCTAAAATAAATCATCTTTCACTTTTTGGTTAGCTCCGCAGTCGTTGGACAGTCATTTAGACTCTTCATGTTCAAATAGGTGCGTAGCACTGCGCTATTGTTTTTGTAATTTGTTATGTTTACGATCTGGTGTGTTAATAAAGTGTATCTACTTATAAATCTGTCTATTGAAGGCAAGCGTGATGCTTACTATCAGGCGCATATTTTGCTCTTTCTATCGCTATATATTACAAATTTGTGGAACCCGGCACGAACGGAAAATACGTTAGGCAAAAGAAAAATAATTTCTGAAATTCCTGAACGTAATAGAGCCTCCGATGAAGATAAAAAATAAACTACGTCTCCCTGTTGGGTTTTGGTGAAATATATTTATTAACCGTCGTTCGCTGGCGAAAACCTTGCAACAAGGATTTGTTCCGCAAATCCGTTTTAGCCTCGGATTTGTGTAATATTTAGTGACAGTCTAAATGAGAAAATGTTTAATTTAAGTACCTAAATGTTTTGTGTTCTGAAATGCTATCGACAGTTGCAAGTCGTAGCGATAGTAGATCAACTTTTTTTTTGTTGCAGGAATTTTGAAGTAATCGTAAATAGGGTTCGGTGTTTTTCCTTTTGAGGTGCGGAACCCTAAAAACAAAAGAACTGACAGAAACAGGGGTGTTTACATTTATTTTTACATTAGGTACCTTTAATTTTTAGGCTTCCGTACAGAAAGCGTAGAGCGGTATCAAGCCGAAACTCATATATGCTCATATCAAATACTAATAGACTACAGGCCCGTGAACAAAATTTACGGGTCAAATGAACCACCAGGACACCTATGTAGGATGATAGAAGAGTGTAAAGTAGGCATTAAGATTCAGCACTATGCCGTCACTTGTTAGCTGTCCAACTGAGTGTAATTGAAGAGGGGGGGTTGCAACCCTCTACCATTTCTCCTTGTCGCATGTCTTTTGTACGTCATTGCGAAATAATGGATTAGAGACATATTTAAACTGTATGGAACCAATGCCGTACTTAATCAAATGACCAAATTTACTCTGTAAATTACTAATTTTTCCGACAAACTAATAAGTAATTAAAAAGTTAACATTTATAACTTTTATAGTTTCAATACGCGCGAAGAGTCCGCGCAAAAATAATGCGACAAGGAGAAATGATCGAGGATTGCAACCCCCCCTCTTCAATTGCACTCAGTTGGACAGCTTACAAGTGACGGCATAGTGCTGAATCTTATTACTTTATACCCTTCTATCATCCTACTCAAATCATCAATCAATCAAATGAACCACCAGAAGACCTGTCTTCTGGTGGTTCATTTGACCCGTAAATTTTGTTCACGGGCCTGTACTCTATAAGGTGTACTGTTCTTTGGTGAAAAACGCAAATTTCTAAACCAATGCAACCAAAAAAGTACAGCCATTTTTTACATTTTGACACTCACAAGGGAATCAAAACCTACAAAGTACTTCCCGTTATCTCAGAATCTTGAAAATTGGCACAACACAACGTTTTATAGCACAGATAAAGGAAACATTGCGAACTACAATTTTTAGTAATATCATAAAAATATTTTGAATAACGTTAAACTTATAAATACCATAACTTTTTCTTACCTGCAGGTTTATACGGAACCCTTGGTGCGCGAGACAAATTTGCACTTGGCTGTTTTTTATTTAGAGACAATTTTTTTAGGGGTGTTGAACACTTTTTGAGTGAATTAAAGTCATGGAACTCGCATCATCATCATCATCAAGAGAAAGCTTTTCATGAGTTATATGTAATTACTAGAAGCGCCTATGGTGCTACCCGCGTTGTTTCCGTTCTCGTTATTTTTCCGAGATAAAAAGTAGCCTGTATTTTTACAGAATATGATTTAACTGTGTTCCAAATTTCAGCTTATTTAAAACATCCAAATATCCGATGACTGACAACTGATCTCTCATAACTATTTTTTTGTAGTGGTAGGACTCTTGGCAGAGTCCGCCTGGGGAAGGACCACACCTTTGCCAAATATTCTACCGCCAAACAGTAATGTGCAAACATTACTGTGTTCCGGTCTGAAGGGAAATGTTTCCAGAGAAATTACAGGGCTTAGAGAAATAACAACTTAGATCTCTGGGTGACGAGCGCAGTGCAGTGCTAGGTAATGATTTGGAATCTACATGTTCCAATAGCTGCGTGTCACTGTGTTGTTATGTGGCAGGCATGTTGCTTACCATCAGGCACATAACCTGCTCGTCTCGTCACTCTTTATTTAATAAAAAAAAAAACTATGCGATAAATTAACATTTATAATATTAGTAGGATGTATACCTACTGTGTATATATTTGTGTACTTGTGGGGGGGACCAAAAAGCGTGAAACTCGCGTCATTGGCACCGCATGCTTCCCATGACTTATATCAATTCCCGTTTCTATTACCGACTCCTCTATAGGTACCTAAGTATGTATGTAGATTTTGTAGACAATAAATATATTGTGTCTTCAATTCTGTGGCCACTTCTGGAGTTTTTTTGTTACTTTTATTTTTATTTGAATAGTTTTTTTTTAACTATTATAGGTTCGCACTTGACCACCATCTCGCCTGATGTTAAGCGAAGATGCGATCTACGATGGAGCGTGCATACTTAGAAGAAACCGATTCACTCTCGTTTTGAAGACACCAAGATTGTAACTATCGGGGAAAACCCACTCAGGCAACGCATTCCACAACCTAGACGTTCTAATTACAAACGTGGAGTCAAATCTCTTCGTTCGTGTTTTTGGAAAATCAACCATGAAACGATGTCGCTTTTTTGAGATGCGAGAAGTCCGATAGAAGAAAGGGCTAGGTGGTATTAGATCATGCAGATCAGTTGCACACTCTCCGAAGTGTATCCGATAAAAAACCGATAAGCTGGCAATTTTGCGGCGATGTTCAAGACTTTGAAGTCTTTTACGCACAAGAGTGTCATTACCTATGAGCCTTTTGGCACGTCTCTCAATCGATTCCAGAGTCTCCAGCTGATACTTAGCCGATCCATCCCAAAGGTTGTAAATGAAAAGTAACCGATTTAAGGATTTGTTTCATTGACGGTAGAGAATACCTCGAAACGAAAATAATCCATGGCAATTCCCATAAATAGGTAGCTCAAAGACTAAGCTTGCAAGCTTACATAATATAGACTGAAATAAAATGATATAATATGAGTTTGTAAAGTTGATTGAAAGAGCTGAGCTAAAGATTCCGGTTGCTCTTCCTTATTTGCCTTTCCTTTGTGAGTGCTGAATTCTTTAGGTCTTTCTGCTATTTCCCTGAAGATGTGAATACATTTTTATTCTATTTCGTAACATCGGCTGTTATAAGCTTTACATTACTTGTAAGCATAAAAATAAATATTTATCTATATTGAGAACTAGGTGCGTTCTGCAGTGTTACACACGGATTAACAGTTTTGCACGAAAATTTATTTTCGTCAACAATTCACGCGAATGAATCATTTCATTGAATATATTAGATACGGTTCGGGTAGAACAATGATACCCTCTCGAGGTTAGTCTTAACCCTGTCCTACTAATATTACACGTGAAAACTTGGATGTTTGTTGCTCAATTACATCGGAACTGCTGAACGGGTCTAATTAAAATTTGGAATGCAGATTATTGTCTGGAATAAGATATAATGTAGGTTACTTATTACTTATACAACGGGAACGGAAATTAGTAAAACAGTAGCGCGCTGCTTGTATTAAATCTATACTAATGTTATAAAGCTGAAGAGTTTGTTTGTTTGAACGCAAGGATCTCTGGAACTACTGGTCCGAATTGAAAGATTATTTCTTTGTAGGATAGTCCATTTATCGAGGAAGACTATAGGGTATTTAACATTACGCTACTATCAACAGGAGCCGAGCATGAATGAAAAATGTAACAAAAACGGGGGAAAAATATTGCTTTTAGAGAGCTTTCGTTGCGTGACAGCATTTGTCATATCTTAAAGGTTGCGTCATTAGAACCTAAAGTAACCGAATTTGAACAAAATTTGAATTGGTACGACCAATTTTCGATAGATTCGATTCGATAGAGCAACGCGCGCGCGTTCAGCTAGTAGATTATAAATGTGAATGTTTGTTGCTCCATCGCTTTGGAACGACTGGATCGAAATCTGGTGAAAAACAGTTAGAAACAGCATGTATTTTCTTCTTGGTATATGAAATAGCACAAATACTATTTTTATTGTAGTATTAAACGAACAAAATTAAAACGAACATTATAAAAAAACGAAATATTTGCATCCTGCTCTGTCCTTTGAAGTTTGCATACCTATATCTCGTTTTCTCCGATCATTCGTGGAAAGTAGTGCACGTCACACGGATATTCGGCTGATCACAGCGCGGCAAATTACCTCGTGATGCGCCCCCGCTGGTGAGTTGTGAATTTAAGCGAGATTCGTTTCATCGCCGATCAACAGGGTACCTAATCTGGACGTCTACTCTCTTTCTACGAAAACGTAATTTCGCAATAAACTCCCGACTTTCTAAGGCCCGATTCACACGGCGCGGCTGCCAACCGCGCCCGCGCGCGGGCGCGGCGGATTTCCATATAAAATTGAATTCAATATACACGACGCGGTTTACGGCCGCGGCGGCTGCGTCAGCCGCGCGGCGCCCGCGTGGCTGCGCGCGATTCTTGCGCAGTAGCTTTCCGGAGCAGAAACCGCGAAAACCTGCGGTCTCGTGAGTCGCGCGGCGCGGCGCCGCGCCCGCGCGCGGGAGCGGTTGGCAGCCGCGCCGTGTGAATCGGGCCTAACTCCGATTCTACTTCGATCCGTCGTTTTGTCCGTTTAAATGTTCTTAATTAATTAGAGTATGCTTCAAACATTTAAACGTCAAACAATGTTGTATCGGACGAAACTAAGTAGAACGAGAGTAGGAAAGTTGCGAGTTTTTTTCGAAATTACGTTTTCGTAGAAATAGAGTAGACGTCCTGTGCGATGGACCGATTATATTGTCTCGGTCGGGGGAAGTTGGTGGATGGAGGCGGCACAAGACCGGCCATTGTGGAAATCATTGGGGGAGGCCTATCGTCTGCAGGCTGCAAGCTGCAGATAGTGATGATGACTAATGATTAAACATGTTTGTACAGGACGCCCTGATCAAACGTCTCGGAGCCAACGCATACCCGTTCCACTTGGAGCTGACGCCGCTAGCACCTCCCAGCGTGCAGCTTGTGCCAGCCAAGCAGTACCACGGAGCACCGATCGGGACCTCATACGACGTGCGCGCTTATATAGGTAATCATCATTTGTATAGTTATATTTATTTATAGTAGGTATTTGAAGGTCGTTACGACTTGCACTGCCTGTTCGTCACTTCCCGTTTCAATCCTGCCTGTAAGTCGGCAGCCGGTTCGTCAGCAACGTCTACCGTCAAAATTTATTGTCAATGAGATTTGGAAGTTACGGCTGGTCTAGTCGGGAGAACGGCGCCTGTCGATCCGGAGACCCCGGATTCAAACCCCACATGTACCACTGTCTTTGCGAAGTGATGTGCGTAATGCCGCTAACTTAAAACGGTGAAGGAAAACATCGTGAGGAAACCGACATGTACCTAGAATCTTTCGAAGTCATGTGCCATACACCAACCCGCACTGGGCCAGCGTTGTGGATTATATGGCCTTAACTCTCTCCTTGCAAGAGAAGGCCCCGAGTCCCAGCAGTGGGAACATTTAGTGAGCTGTTCATGATGATGATGATGATGACATTTGTTAAATTTGCAGGTAGAATATAACAAAATTTAGTGATCATAGTGTGAAATGTATTCTGACAACGGAAACTCGAAGTTGAAGTCGTCTCTATTATTATTTTTTAATATAATATGTGGCAGGCATGTTACTTACCATCAGGCACGTGTCCTACTCGTCTCGTCACTCTATACTATAAAAAAAAACAACAGCCACCACCAACATCAACTTAACGTCTTGGTAAGCCGGTGTCGGTCCGGGGAGAGTGGGCTCGGCTGGCGCGATCGAGGCACATAATATCTAAGTCCTAGTGTACCTATAGACAAAGTTAAATTAGCTAGTGACTCTCTCTCCGATCCTGAGTTTAATCGTTTTATTTCGGTTGTTTTAATCGCCAAACAGATAATGTATCATTCATCTATGTTTATTTTATTACCAAAATCTGCCTTCCAATCAAAACACAAATAAGTCCAAAAATATCATACGAAGGAACAAACAAACCCATATTTATTCAAACAATATTCCATAAAATATATTTGGAGACGAGAAGAGCTAATATCAATATTTTGTCTTATATCGATAGCCTTCTACAACTCTCAAGAGTAAATCCACGAACAAAGGTAAATAGATTTTGAGCTATTGACGCAATATGATTCATTGAACTTAGTAAAAACTCTATCTATCAATACTATATCAATGTATAGGTACACTAGGTACACGTTTAAGGTTTGCTTTGCAAATCGTTTTATCAATAAATCGTTGCATTATTCCTTAATCAGTGAAATGGTAGTGCAGCGAAAACTTATTGATAAAAAACATTTTTTACTTAACATCTGAATAAACGAAAAACGACCCGAAAACTACCCACTATGTAAGCCACGAGCCCAGTTAAATGAATATAAATTTATAGTAGGACAGCTAAAGTTACTTAAAATAAACTTTCTATAGTATAGACATAGTACATTGTATATTATAGAATCTTCTCCTGCTATGACGTAAGGAATTCCGTTGAGTAACACATTTTAATAATATATTTACTACTAGGCAATGATCCTTTCCCCTTTTATCCGGGTTGAAGACTGTTAATGCAGTTTGCGTCGTAGAAACTATGAAGATGCGCCGTAAATTCAACAAATACTGTCATAACCTTTGCTATAAAATAATGGATATATATTATATAGCTATAAAATATACCCATTCGGTGTACTTTACCTGCATCTGATTTATATTATCTAATACGACCTTCCACCTTTTCTATCTACCTGCCCTGCCTGGTGCATTATTCGTTTCACTGTTGACGTTCTAGGAAGACTCAAACAAAGAATTTTGACTCCGTTTTCATAATAAAAAAAAATTGGCAGTCATAGGAACTGCCGATAGAAGTGAAAACATTGTTGAAAAAGTTGGCTCACGCATTTCTAGATGGCAATGCCATGATGGGCAGGCCACGCCCTTTTAGCATTTCCTCTTGGCTGACGCATTTCTAAATGACCAATGGGTATGGTCCCGAGTTTACCCGAAGATTTCTTATCATACCCGAGCGTGACGGTTGAAGTCAACTCACAACCCACGAAAAATCTGTCTAGGCGCGCCAAAATAAGTTTTCACTTCAAAACGTCTAAGCCTTGGAATGCGGCTTCTTATGCAAATTATACGTTACATATACGAATACCATAAATTACCACCTATGACGTCAAAAGCTTTTTGCCTCTTAGGCCACAATGACACGCGAGCTTAGTTCTGACGTCGACGCATCGAAAGAAGACAAAACAGAACAATAACTTCATGCAATCCTAAATCACAAATATCTTTGAAAATTAATAAGAATAGTTAGTAGCAAACATACTTACCAACTAAATATAAATAACTAGCTGTTACCCGCGACTTCGTCCGCGCGAAATAAATACTAAGGTAACTCAGGCAGTACCTAGTTTTATACCCAGACACATTGACGGTTACTAAAAACAGCTTATAATAAAACACTTTCATACAATTTCATCAAAATCGGTTCAGTTGTTTAGGTGTGAAAGCGTAAGAGACATTCGTCCCCCATTTCAACTCCAATTTCATCCCCATACAGTTCGAAATTACAAAATAGCTAGAACAAACATTTATTGGCTTCATCCCAAGTGCCTATATACAGAGTTTCATGGTTTTATCTTCAACGATTGGAAGCTTCCGTGTGTATTTTCATCCCCTATTTCAATCCCAATTTAATTCCTATATAGTTCGAAATTACAAAATTGCTAGAACAAATATTCGTTTGCTTCGTGTCAAGTGTCTATATTCAGAGTTTCATGGTTTTATCTTCAATGGTTGGGATCTTCCATGTTGACATTCATCCACCATTTCAACCCCAATTTCACCCCCGTACAGTTCGAAACTACAAAATTGCTAAAACCAACATTCGTTTGCTTCGTGTCAAGTGTCTATATACAGAGTTTCATGGTTTTATCTTCAACAGTTGGGAACTTTCATATAAACATTCATCCCCCATTTCAACCCCAATTTCACCCTCGTACAGTTCGAAATTACGAAATTGATAGAACAAACATTCGTTTGCTTCGTGTCAATTGTCTATATACAGAGTTTCATGGTTTTACCTTCAACGATTGGGAACTTCCATATTGACATTCATCCCCATTTCAAGACCAATTTCACCCCCGTACAGTTCGAAATTACAAAATTGATAGAACAAACATGTCATTGCTTCGTGTCAAGTGTCTAAATACAAAATTTGATAACTTTGAAAATCACGAATTTTCATACAACCGTTCATCCCTTGTTTCCCCCTCTTAGGGGTTGAATTTCGCCAAACCCCGTCTTAGCGAGCGCCTACGTGCTAAGAGGGACCTTCATGCATAATTTCAGATTCCTAGCATTTGTAGTTTCTGAGATTCCTTGATGAGTGACCTTTCGCTTTTATATATATAGATAATACATTTTATTGACCAATTACAAACATCACACGTTGGCATAAATCTAAGGTAATACATTATATTTGAAATTAATTCAAGTTAGACAACCTTGGTACCCAAACTAGATGTAACCTGTATGATAGCATACCAAGGGCCTCCACCAACAAGGCAAATATAACACATAAATATATAGTATTCAAAATGACAGCATCATATTTTATTACCGGTTTTAGCGTACAAAAATAATAACAATATTTGATTCAGCAAGTTTATAGACATAACTGTAGATCATTGCATGAAACTTGTTATAAGAAAATGACTACTGAAATATCTTAACATGATGACTTTATTTTTCAGAAAGGTTTTTTGTCAAATGTTGGATACCAATATCAGTCAACAGTTTTTCATGCAAATCATTCTAATCCCAAACTAAAGAAAAACCTTTACTATGGGATACCGTTAACTGATATAATAATACATTACTATTTAAATAAAGTAGCCAAGTGCGAGTTGGACTCGCCCATGAAGGGTTCCGTTCCAGCAAGGAACATAATATACATAGTACACATAGTTCTTGTAGTTCGTTCTAACTTTGATCGAAGTTTTATTATTAGTGTATTTATGACGTACTAAAAAAATAACTACTCATCAGATCGAGTTCAAACTAATTTTCGTTGGTAGTTTTCATGGTAATGTACATCATATTTTTTTTTAGTTTTTTCATTCTCTTACTTTAGAAGTTAGAGGGGGGGGGGACACATTTTACCACTTTAGAAGCGTCTCTCACGCAAGTTATTCAGTGTAGACAAAAATTATATTAGAAACCATAATATCATTTTTTAAGACCTATCGATAGACACCCCACACGTAAAGGTTTGACGAAAAAAAAATTTTTGAGCTTCAGTTCTCAGTATCAGTACCCCTAATTTTTGTTTTTTTTTTAAACTTTTGTAAAAATCTTAATGCGGTTCACAGAATACATCTACTTATCAAGTTTCAACAGTGTAGTTCTCATAGTTTCGGCAAAAAGTGGCTGTGACATACGGACGGACAGACAGACAGACAGACAGACAGACATGACGAATCTATAAGGGTTCCGTTTTTACGTTTTACGGAACCCTAAAAATATGCTATGTTATAATTTAAAAAATATGCTCATAATACACTTAAAAACCTTTAACACAGAACCACACAAATTTTGTTCACACACCGTTATTCAACACACATAGGTAATTAATTCTGTTTATACTACGCGGTTGCACCGCGGTGAGATTCTATTTGCGTAACTTTACAATTCTGTACTTATTTGTTCGAAGCATTAGTAGCGTAAAAGGCAGCTTTTCTTCTCTGCCATACAATAAGACTGAATTATTACGTAACTCAACGTGAATTATTGCGGAAAGTGGTTTTTAATAACTCAATCATAAGTTTATTACGAATGCATTAGTTCGAACCCACTTAATTAGTATAGTGTTATTATTATGGCACCATAGTATGAAGAACATACTTCTATGTATGTACTAAAATACCACTTAACTTCAAATACAAATACAAAAATGTTTATTGCTGTTTGTAGGTAAGATAAGGTGATACAAAACATTTTAATAGTTGACCAATACAAACTAGCCTCTTCTTCTAGAAGCATGCAATATGTCTGGCAATACAATTTCTATTGGTCTGAATTTATAAAGATAATAAAAAAAGTCAACTAATTAAAGTCTTCTCTACTTTGCTTCATATTCCATAACCACATCTTTAACCGACTTAAAAAAGGAAGGGGTACTCAATTCCATTGTATGTTTTTTTTGTATGTATGTTACGCAACAACGCTGCCAATTGTGAATCGGTTTTGATGATTATTTTATTGTGTGGTAGATCATAGTTTACATATCAAAGCTCAAAGTCACACAGCGAGCTATGGAGAGAGCTATGCTCGGATTCTCTTTGCGCGACAGAATCCGTAATGAGGATATTCGCAAAAGAACGAAAGTAGCCGACATAGCTCGAAGCGTAGCTAAGCTGAAGTGGCAATGGGCAGGCCACATTGCTCGCAGAACTGACAACCGATGGGGAAGAAAGGTTCTCGAGTGGCGACCACGAACCGGAAGACGCAGTGTTGGACGGCCTCCCACTAGATGGACAGATGACCTCACAAAGGTCGCTGGAAACCGCTGGTTGCGGATTGCGCAGGACCGTTCGTTGTGGAAATCTAGGGGGGAGGCCTATGTTCTTCAACAGTGAACGTCTTGCGGCTGATGATGATGATGAGATCATAGTTTACAAGTGGCTCTATATATAGCAGCGCCACGCTGTTTTACCTGCGTAGCACACGTTCACTTTAATTTTTCGGAATAAAATGTAGCCTATGTGTTTAATCTAACTGTACTCCAAATGGCAACTCAGTCCGTTCAGAAGTTCAGACATGAGCGAGTTACATTCACAATTTGACATTTACAATATCAGTAGGACTAGTAGAACTACTAGTAGGTAGTAAGTAGGATACATACTTATGAAATACAGAAACACGTACTTATCACACGACTGTTTGTATTGGGTGAGAATCGAACTCAAACCCACGGCTCAGTGAACATAATCACTGCCGACTGAGCCACGAGAGGTCAGTTGACGTTTGGCGTAAGCAGTTCTAATAATACTAAATATACGAATGTTTAGATGTTTGTTCGTCTATCATGACGCAACGCCTGAACGGATCGATTTGAAATTTCAAACAAAGATAGTTTATGGTCAGGAATAGTATAAGTATATATCTATGCTATTTTTCATTACATTAAAACTACCGGAAGCCACATACTTACACATATAAATAAAACTTCGGCAGCAAAATCATTCTATCCTTAGTCTTTTAAAAGATGTTCGCTACAACAATTTCGAACTGAAACAGTGTTTCATTTTTGTAAAAACCCGTTGCTTTTGTTGTTACGAATTACTCGGGATCAAGCTCGGACTGTTTTATTGTCAGCCTGAAAGCTGGATAAAGGCGCAATAAGCCTGGTTATAAAGCCTAGGTTATTGTGGGCGTAGGTTATGAGCAACA
Source organism: Ectropis crepuscularia (assembly GCA_963693475.1). Taxonomy (NCBI): domain Eukaryota; kingdom Metazoa; phylum Arthropoda; class Insecta; order Lepidoptera; family Geometridae; genus Ectropis; species Ectropis crepuscularia. Next base: position 28,435,891 of record OY856339.1, on the reverse strand, counting down.
CGTGCCAATTCACGACCGTCGACAGGCGACAGTGCCGGCTTCAACACTACCGGTATTCACTTTTTTTTTACTACTTATTAGTATACCTACACTTTACCGCTCACTGCTGCGGTCTACGATGGAGCGGGCTTACCTAGACAAAAACTGATTCACTCTCGATTTCAAGATCGTAATAATCGGGAAAACCCCGCTCTGGCAATGCATTCCACAGCCTAGACGCCCTAGACGTTGACGTATTAATACAAAATAGGTACACATAACAGAAGTAAATCACACAATCAATTAATTTTTTTATTGAATTCCAAGATCCTTAGAGCCGGTTTTCACGACGCGGTTTCAAACCGCGCCCGCGCGCGGGCGCGGGCGCGGGGCTGCCGCAGCCGCTGCGGCCGTAAACTGCGTCGTGTGTTTTGAATTCAATTTTATATGGAAATCTGCCGCGCCCGCGCGCGGGCGCGGTTGGCAGCCGCGCCGTGAAAACCGGCTCTTAGATGTCCCCGAAATCATGTTCTCGAAGTCATTGTGTTTAGTATCTAGTTTTTTTGAAATTCGAGTGCAAAGTCAAACGTGGCGATAATTGTATTTACTAATATCAAGAGGCACGAACATAATGGGCACGTAATAAACACCAAATGGTTCATATAATATTGGTGCACATGGTGCGGTTCGCCAGTTTTTTTACTTGAACTTGGTTGGCCCCGATGGCATGTTTGTGTCTAGATACCATACCTACTTTATGAAAAAAATACAGAAGAATCTCTATAACTCAAATGTCAACCGCAATACAAAGAAGTAAGTTGATATTTTGTCATATCTAAAGAAAATTTTGCTAATTTCCGGCAAGTCACTGGAACTAAACGCAGAGTCCATCCACCCACGATTATTGTATTATGGGAGTCAAATGTTCCGTAAAACAAGCTTTGCTTAGCCATTGACTTATTTATATGTATACTACAAAATACATACTTATGAACCAAACATCCAAAAACCGAAGAAATACCTATATGCGTTCATCAGACAAATATTTGTCTTGGGTGGGAATCGAATTTAACCTCCGGGCTCCGTGGCTAGACTTATCGTAAACAAAGTCTCAATGCTAGTCAGTTTTTAAAAAACACATTTTAAAAAATTATGTTTTGTCATCCAGTTTATACTTTAGCTCTCATTTAGTTCCATCCTAACGCCGGCTCTGAATTGAGAGATTTAGATATTGAAAGCTGGTCCAATATTTTCGCATCACAGCTTGACGCCGTGATACTACGAGTATAATGACTGTCAGGAATGGACTATTGGCTGGCGTTATTGTATATCGGTTTTTTACTCTCGTGCAGGGAATGTAAACGCCTCTTTGCAACATATTTAATCAGTTTAAATCGGCATACAAACATCGACGATTTTGACGTCAACAATGGACGCTCATTAAAAGTCGTGACATACTTAATACGAGAGAGAAACAGAGCAGGAAATAAATAGCTATGCAATAAAGAGATAAGTCTAAGTAAGTAAGAGATAAAGATTTCATTTCCCAAGTTAAAATTAAATTAAATACGTTAAAGGATGTTGTGACGCTTCTTAATCATGAATCTAAATAAATACTCAGCAATTGGGAACACATCAATAAACACGTACCATCCGTGTGCATTTGACCAGTGTGGTGGATGGCCACAACACTCTCCGTGGACAGAAGAGGGAAGTCCCAAAAAAGTGGAGAGATAAAGTGGACTCCTTACTTTTAAACATTGCTTCTTATTTGTATTCTTTTTAAAGTAATTTCTTTTTATAGTCAATACGATTAATATCGTGGCTTTGGACACGACATTTATTTTGTAGAGGTACTTAACTCATTAAAATACTGAAAAATATATGTTTTATTCACTGTTTTCATGAAACAGCTCAAAAGAAATAAGTTATTTTAATTAAGTTTTCAACTGATTGGAGGTAATTGCGGTTCGCGACCGGGCTGGTATTAATGGACGGCTAATTTAATCTGTGGTTGAGAGATTACTTATTTTTACCACGCAAATTATGTTTAGGTACTTTTTTTATTTATTTAACATATTTAACTGTATTTTCATACGTTTTTACGAGTTTTTGCTCAAACACGATGGAACGTCTGAACGTATCGGATTGAAATTTGCAGTAGGTATAGTTGAGTTATAGTCTGGAAGAACACATAGGCTACTTTTAATTCCAGGAAAGTAACGGGATCGATAACTATGCGGATAAAATCGCGGGGTGCGGTTTATTTACGGTTATTAACGCGCGTTTTATTTATTAGCTTCACTTGTAACTAACTTATGTATGTAAGAATATCTTGGAATCTTCATTTGACCTACTTCCCGGTCTTTGATTAAATTGTAACGTCATTACAAATTCAATATGGCGGCCTCCTCAAGATGGCGTACTGGCTGTTTGAAATCCACCCCATGATAATATGAAAGGGTCATCAAATGAAAGAGTTTGCTGCCAGAAATACGAAAAAAATTGTCAGGTGACTAAAATGCAATATGGTGGACGTCCAAGACGGTGGACAGGCGATTTGAAATGTACCCCCATGATATGGGTAACAAATAAAAGGGTTTGCTGTCAGGGATACGAAGAAAATAGTCACGTGACTTAAATCTAACATGGTGGACATCCAAGATGGCAGATTGGCTATTTGAAATGCACCCGAATGATATGGGTATTAAATAAAAGGGTTTGCTGAATGGGATACGAAAAAAAATATCACGTAACTTAAATCCAACATGGCGGCCGTTCCAAGGTGGTGGATTGGCTATTTGAAATGCAAAAGCGTGTTTTTTTAGTTTTTAAACTATTATAATCATTATTTTACTATTACATTTCAATATCCGGTCTGGCAACATTGCTTGTTGAGAGTACATGGTTTGCGAAAATTAAATTGAATATAATTGTTATTTACACGAATTATCATATACATCGCAATAAATTTGATTTACTCATAATCGTAGTCAGTTTAATAAAGTGAGTGCAAGTGCTCTAATCCCTAGGAACCGGGATTTGACGAAATCATTGTGGACTGTGAATTGCAATAAATATGGTACTATAACTCAAGGAACAACCTATATTAGAATCATAATACGAACAAATAAAGGAAATAATTTAACTGTGAGTACGTAAAGCCTTTAAACGTTATTTGTTTATGTAAAAAGTCGAATGTCTTAACCTAAAAAATCCGTTATATTTATAAAATTTGACAGCTAGATACTAAGACTTCAGATATCTTTATCTTTTGATAACCGTCTGTAATATCAGTAATTTACTACAAATCAAAATGAATTTCTTTGAAAATATTACATTCCGTCGCAATCGAAGCAATTCAGATGGCAATAAAACTGCTGTCAGCGAAACGTCTTCTGAGGTTTTAGATGGAACTACTACAAGTATGCCAGATGTTTCTAATGATGATTTCTTTACTAAGCAACTACAAGACCGCATAGAAGAGTTAGAGATTACCTTAAGTAGTGCCCACACAGAAATAGAGAATTTACTAATGGAAAATAGCAGCTTGAAAAAAACTAACAATGAACTTGTAAAAAAAAATGACATGTACAAAAAAGTGACCCAAAGTCCTCTTAAGCAATGGCCACGTACACCAAAGAAAAAACAGACCTCAGGAACAGAACACAAACACACCCAAACTGGACCGATTACACAAAGAGTTGCTACAAAACCTGTAAATACAATAGGCACCCAGACTATCAAAATAACACCAAAAAACAAAAATAATGTATCTAATACCTCTAAATCCCCATCTAAATCCCCAGTATATAGCCAAAACGGTAAACTAAAACGCGTATCACCAAAAAATATAGATAAAAAACAAATATGTATTTTAAGTACCACTAAAAAACATAAGATCTTGCAATTAGCTGAAAACACAGTACCACAACAAAAAACATATGACATTTGCCACCACTTAACACCAAATGTGGGCACTAAACAACTCATCAAAGGTTTGAACACAAAACTGACTAAATTCACCAAAAATGACTACTGCATTATTCTAATCGGTGAAGAAGACTTTCGAACACAGACTGATCACTTTGACTTGACGCATGGAATTCAGGAGATGATGGATAAAACTAGGAACACAAACATCATTTTGTGTTTACCAGTATTAAAAACATCCATACAAACAACACATGAATATAATTGGAGAGTAAAACATTTCAATAAACTATTAACTCTAGAACTCAGAAAACACAACCATGTTACTATATTTGACCCAAATAGTACTGTGCCATTCTCCTCCTACATGTTCAACAAATTTAATGGCACAATAAATGATTACGGTGTAAGAACTATGTTTGAGTACTTGTACAGACAACTTGATGATATTGAGCGCCAATACATCAACTGCCAGGGAGGCTCGACAGGTGCTCAGCATGGATCTGAATCTGAACCTAATCTTAAATTTTTTCGCAAATAAGCATATCAACATTTTGCATCAAAATATAGCAGGATTGATAACAAAATCAGAGACACTTTCACTATGCCTTGATGAACTTCTTGACAAAAATGTACCGGTGGATGTAGTTTGTATCACCGAACATAATATGTTGGCTGGATATGAGCAGTATCTACACTTACCTAATTACTCATTGGCAACCACCTGTAGTAGACCAACTATCAAAAGAGGTGGTAGTTGTATTCTTGTTAGAAATGGTAATGAGTGGACTGAACTTACCCAAGTAAAACAATTTTCTGTTTATAATATAATAGAATGCTGTGCAGTAAGGCTCACTAGATATAATGTTGTTGTACTTTGTGTGTATAGAATTCCATCTAGTACTCGTAGTAACAAAGATACCTTTTTTTCAATCTTAGAGAATGTTCTATTGCACTTGCATAAAAATAAATATTATCACATTGTCATGGCTGGAGATTATAACATAAATGTACTAAAGCTTGATAAGACTACAAAGGACTTTGAATGCCTATTATCCAATTTTAATTTGTCATTAGCTATTAAACAACCTACTAGACCGGTAAGTCAAACTTGCATAGACAACTTTGCACATGACTTTAGGAGCAACTGCAAGGCAGAAGTGTTGGGATTGGCTCTGTCCGACCACACCGCTCAATTGTTGAGATATCCTGTGAAAAAAATATGTATTAACAAGTATTGGCGGAAAAAATGTAGAGATTACAGTGTCGAAAATATAATAAAATTTCAAAGTCACTTAAAGAACCTTACTTTTTCAGATATATATGAAATATTTGATGCAAACTTAGCATACAACACATTTATAGATTTATTTAAGTTATTATACAACTTGTGTTTCCCTTATAGAACTGTAACAATCAATGTAACAAGAAATGCAACATGGCTGTCTCGTGGGTTAAAACTATGTAGTAAAAAGAAAAGGTTGTTGTTTAATAATTGTCGAACTAAACCCTATGAAGAAAATAAAGCAAAATATAAAAACTACACCAGATTGTTCAAAAAAATTATCAAACTAACACAAAAAGCTCAAAACAATTACAAAATAAAAATGTCAGACAATAAATCAAAAACTACTTGGCATATTATAAATAGATTGAGAAATAACTTACCTAAAATGTCCATAGATAAAATCCAATGTAATGGTCAACTTTTGACAGACCCAAAACTAATGGCTAATGCATTTAATAACTATTTTGTTGATAAAATTACTCCATTACCTAGTTCTGGTATAAATGTGACACAAAATATTGATAGAACTCAGAACTCAATGTTCATGGCGCCATCTACACCACATGATATTCTCAAAATCATAAATTCCTTAAAAAACACTAATAGTGTTGGATATGATGAGATATGCACAAAAATTATAAAAACTGTTAAAGAGACTATCTGTAGCCCTCTTAGTCATATAATCAATTTATGTATAAGTACAGGCACATTTCCCAAGGCCCTTAAAAAAAGTATAATCATACCTGTATTTAAAAAAGAAAATAGGGAGCACATGGAATATTACCGACCTATTGCCCTTATACCTATAATGTCAAAAATATTTGAAAAATATTTTAACCAGCAATTCATTCAGTATTTTGAAAAATACAACATACTTTGTAATGAGCAAAAAGGTTTTAGAAGAAATAAGACTATAAATATTGCTATATATGATTTTCTTAACAATGTAATGAAAAATGTTGATAATAACAATGCTATATGTACCATATATTGTGATATGACCCAGGCATTTGACTATGTCAATCATGATATTCTTCTGAGTAAATTTGAAGCCTATGGGGTTAGAGGTAATGTGCTTGACTTAGTAAAATCTTACCTAACAGACAGAAGGCAAGTAACTAAAATTACGAAGATTAATACTAAAACTAAACAGGAGGAAATATTCACCTCTAAAGAAAGAACTGTCAAATTTGGTGTGCCGCAGGGAAGTGTGTGGGGACCATTTCAATTTATTGTCTACATAAATGATTTTCCTAAAGTAATTGAGCATCCAATGTCACTATTTGCAGATGACAGCACAATAACAATAGCATGTCAAGATAAAGCTAATTATGAGGAAGATATCAATGCCGCACTAAATTCATCTATCCATTGGTTAAACATTAATAACTTAAAAATTAATTTAAACAAAACCAATTTCATGCAATTTACTCAAACAAAAAATTACTTGAGTAGCATAAACATAAATTACCAAAATAAAAAAATTGCAGAAGTCACTACAACAAAATTTTTGGGCCTAACAATAGACATGAAATTGAATTGGAAGGCACATGTTGAGATTCTCTGCAAGAAGCTGGGTAGCTCGGCATATGCTCTGCATAGGCTTGCTCCAGTGGTAAAGAAAGAGGCTCTTCTTACATCTTACCATGGATTGGTGGCATCAGTCTTGAGATATGGGATAATTTTTTGGGGGAATTCAACTGATACAGCCTCAGTTTTCAAAGCACAAAAACGATGCATTCGTGCTATGTTCGGGATGCAAGTTACAGATAGCTGTCGACAAGTATTCATAGACAACCAAATATTAACCCTGCCATGCCTGTACATATTTGAAGTTATGTGTTTTGTAAGGAATAACCCTCATTATTTTCCTCTATTGAGTGACAAAGTAAAACGTAACCGGCGTGATAAGTGTAGACTGCTCATAGACAAACGCAAAAAAAAGATTATGAGTGACAGCATTTTTTGTATGGCTCCTCTTTTATATAATAAGCTGCCAAATGCCATAAAAGAACTTAACATAACAATGTTCAAAAGTAAACTAAAAAAAATGCTTATACACAAATGCTATTATACTGTAACTGAATTTTTAAATGATAAGGAAATTAATTGGAATACTAATATTTTAGACATTGTTTAACATGAAACTTTTACAATCTTTAAACCTTATTCCATTAATATCTCAATAGATATTATTATTCCATTATGAAATTTGACATTCAACTGACATAAGACCAAATAATGATATATTGTATCATGATGAATTAGTTTGTACTGTATTACATTTTGACATTCTTTGAGTATTTACATGAATATTATAATTAACGACATTTTTGATTTTTTGATTATATACATTTATTGCACTTTATACATTCTTTGACATTCCTCACATGGATGAACTGCAAGATCTACTAATGCAAGACCTTAGACCCTGGATGGACATATTGATCAAACTAGAAAACACAAGACAATATCCTGATGAAACACAAGACGTTGGCGAAATTGTGCTCACCAAACATTTATCTCACACAAATATATATCACCAAATAGAAGCCAGAAATGAATCGAAGATGAAGAATCAGATGACATAAATAAAAACCAGAAATTAATAGAAGATGAGGAAGAAGAAGACTTTAATCAGCTGACAATTATTTAAAAAAAAATCTTTTTGTTTTTATTTAAAAATTAAGACTAACAAATTGTCTTGCCAGACATATTGCATGCCTCTCGCAGAGGCCAGTTTGTATGGGGCAACTTTTAAAATGTTTTGTATTATCTTATCTTACCTACAAACAGCAATAAAGATTTTTGTATTTGTATTTGTATTTGTATTTGTATCCATATATATAGACATTTCAATTTTATTTATTAACGACCCGCCCCGTTTTCGCACGGGTGCAATGCTGATACTAAATATACTAATAAAAATGGTTATTGTGGGTTATCCCTAAGAGATAGACATATACCAAATTGAGCTTTTTTGTAGACTTTTATAAGGTGTACAATACTGCAGTACATTATTTTGATCTATCTCGTAGGGTTCAGCCAGCGCTTGCATTTTAAGCGCAAAAATTGTGTTTATTTAAGGCATCGTTTTAGAAATCTTTATAATTATCAGTGTCTCTCTGCTGTACTATGCATGTATTCTACACAACCTTCCTCTTGAATAACTCTATCTATTAAAAAAAACCGCATCAATATCTATTTGGTAGTTTTAAAGATCTAAGCATACATAGGGACAGAGAGACGCGGGAAGTAATTTACTACACTATTAATTGCCTACAAAATTGGAACCTATAGATAGCAAATAAACGGATTGATCTACAGATTTTTAGAGAAATAAGGCCGCCCTTTACACTGCCCTTTACTATGTACAAATAATACTAGCTTAAAATATACGAAATTAATGTTTAATTTAAGTCTGTTACTTGTATAATTATTTATTATGATTTTATGTGTACTTTTAGACTTAATGTATTTTTTTTAATTAATTAGTTTTTGTTAAGGGGGCGCCTAAAGCCAGAAAACGAAAAAAGGACATTTTCGATGCCGCTCACTGAAGTTAAGAAACTAAAAACTATGACAAAAAAAATATTGACGTGTGGGTACAATCAAGAAGAAGCACAATAACCGAATAGAATTTTAAAAATAGATCAGAGTTTTTTACAATAAAAAAGTAAAAATGACACCGAAAAAAACCGTTTTAATTTGAGTACTCGAAATTATCAGCGATGACCCCACATTATTTTTTGGTAATGAAACTCCTATTTGTACGTTCTAGTAAAGTAACCGAACACTTTTTTAAATTTATGTTTAGTTATTGAGTAATTAAATAAAACTTGGTCAAAAATGGACTCCTGATTAAATATTGATTTTTCCTCCAAACTGTGTCATGCTATTCTCGACTTTATGTACATCACATTAAGAAACGCGTCGCGCGGGTGAAATCTGATTTTTTCCTGGCTTTAGGCGCACTCTTAAGACTTTATGTATTTTTGGTGGGTGTAATAAAGCATTATATTATTATCCACATATTTATTTCGTTTCTTAAATTTAAGTTTTTACAATATTTATATAAAAGAACATAAAAACATTATAAAAACTTAAACCTAGATAGCCGCCAGCAGCGGGGCAGGGCCCAAGCTACCGGTGGTTAGGCCTGCAGAGAGAGGAACCTCCTGACGATGCGCACTGTGTCGAGGATGACCGCCTTCTGCATCTGACCCTTGATCCAACCGTCTAGCGAAAGTCTCTTAAGGTGTTGGTCGAGACTTTTCGCTACAAGGCCGTTTGCCGACACGACTATTGGGACTATGATCGTCGAATCAACATCCCACATGGCAGTAACCTCATGAGCCAAGTCAAGGTACTTGCTTAGCTTGTCCTTCTCGGCTTTCACGAGGTTCTCGTCATGTGGTACGGTGATATCGACGATCACAGCCCGGCGCTGAGACCGGTCTACCAGCACGATATCAGGCTTATTGGCGACAATAGTCCTGTCCGTGATGATAGAGCGGTCCCAGTAGAGCAACGCACGACCGTTCTCGAGAACTGGCAGAGGTGCGTACTTATAGTACGGCACCTCGGACTCGACAAGGCAGTATTTAAGAGCAAGTTGCTGGTGGATGATCCTGGCTACTAGGTTATGTCTGTGCAAGTACTCGCCGTTAGCAAGATGCGAACAACCGGAAATAACATGACGAAGAGATTCGCCTGGACGGCGGCATGCCCGACAAATGTCGACCGTACCGTCCTTCATTATGTATTTCCGGTAATTGTTCGTCTTGATAACTTCGTCCGCAATTGCACAGGCAAAACCCTCGGTTTCTCCGAAGAGGTCCCCGAAGCGCAGCCAGTTCACCGAAGCGAGCAGATTCACATCGGGTCCCGTCAGGGCCCGATAGAATCGCCCGTGCAGCTCCTTGCTCTTCCATACTTCCTTGCGATCATCAGTGCTGAGCACCGATGGTTTGCGCCAGTTCTCGTTTGCCAATGAAAGAGGCGTGAAGCTCCTGTCAACTGCCACAACATCGCGATGCATCCCGGACTCGCTGTTGCGGAAATAATCCCTGAGACTGCATATCTCGCGGTTGTGAAGGTTCTTGGCATTTAGTAAGCCTCGACCCCCCCATTTCCGCGGGATATACAGTCTCATAACAGACGAGCGCGGGTGTAGCATGCGGTGTGTTGTGAGCAGTTGACGGACCTTTCTATCCAGGGTGTCGAGCTCAGTCTGAGTCCATCTCAGTATGCCAAAGGAGTATATCAGCAGAGGCATTACCCAACCGTTGAAGGCTCGCGCCTTGTTACCGCCTGACAAAAGACTTTTAAGTACTTTATTATTATTATTATTATTCTTAACCGCTAAATGTATTGTTTGTTCTGCAGCGGACCGTCCTGACGAGAAGGTGTCTCGACGTAGCACCGTGCGCATGGGCATCCGCGTGCTGCAAGGACCTGGCAAGTGCGTGCCGGCGCCCGTGCTGCCCCCCTCCCCGCACCACAAGCTCGCCGCACTAGCGCACCACAACGTACTCAGGTAACCCGTTTGAGGATTTACTATAGGAGGACGCGAGACGCAAAATATTTGGCTTGCTAGCAAAAATGCCCAAAAACTGACACTGTAGTAAGGACTTAGGTTACAAATATAGACACTTTTGTTTCAGAAGTACCTGTGACAAACGTAATTTATCAGAGTTTGTTTGGGTGTAAAGTTTGGCACCTTTCGGACACCAACCGCCAAGAGCAAAAAATAGGCATTACGCCACCGAGGTGCCACCCGTATGGAATCAGTTAAAACCTTAATGTGCAAACATTACTGTCTTCCGGTTTGAAGGGCAATGCTCCCAGTGAAATTACTGGGCATAGAGATAAAACATCTTATAACTATGGGTGGCAGTGCATTGCTATATATTTAATAATTTGCACTATCATGTTTCAATAGCTGCGTGTGTATGGGTAGGCATGTCAATTCAATTCAATTCAATTTATTTATTCGAACCATTATTTCAAAAGATCACTTGGTAACGTCACTTACAATTTGTAAATTATAGATAATTATTCCGTGTACATAATAAAATAATACCAAAAAATAATGTCAAATAAAAACTAATCAGCTGTAAAGGGGCATTCTCAATTAGATGCAGCTGTAAAAAGACTTTGTTCTGACAAAATACAAATTATCCAATTAATTAATACATACAGGAGGTAGGTACCTACTTATAAAAATTTACATTAATGTCCAGTATTATTTGACCTTATTCAATCGTTCCAGTTTCGACATATTCCTTTTCCAAACATTACTGTCTTTTAGAAAATCATCTACAGTGTAATATGTTGCTTATCATCACACTTACTCGTCTTGTTACTTTATACTATAAAAAATCCAAACAAATAACGACTACGGCTTACCATTACGCGGGCGGTTAGCTAATTACCTACCTCCTATAAAAATAAAAGAATTTGCCTACATACGTGTTTTACAAAAAGTAAACCGCGATTGATGAAAGTGTAATATTACAGCGATGTACGCAGATATGTTTATTTTGTTAATTAGTAGAAAGTAGTTCAAGCAGAGAAATAACTGTCATTCATTCCTTTCATCGTCCCCCTGCCGTTCAAACTCGCACAAAACAAACGGTGGGTGTGGAGTAGGTGAACCTGCTCCGTCCTGCTCAGTATCTTCTATTGTAGTAACTTACATTAGCTGCTGAACACGTTTCAATTAAATGGTTTCATTGAAACGTATCGACTTATTCATAAATGGATTCTTTGTACTAGTTTTAAAATTTTGCATGTCTAAAATTTAGGTTATGATCGGAATTTCAAATCAAATGTATTTTTTTATACTATAAATTAACTAACTCTTCCACAAATTCCTGTTTGTGGGTTCAAATGCACACTCGAAAGTGAGAAATAAATTAAAATATTTCATCTATTTGAAGTCGGTGCCAGTCAAGTCAAAACTCTATAACGGCTAAATGGATTTAAACAAAATTAAATAGGTACGTGGTAAGTACATTACCTGGATTAACTCACAGGCTACATTTGACACCGTCATGGTTGTTTAGCCGCGAGTTACATTGCGAAGCGCAGCAATTGACAAATAAATTTGAAAAATCCTTTTTACCCGACTGATTGTTTGGTATACTCTTCAAACTTTCGACATTAAAATCAACGAAACGCATTCTACTAGCAATTTTCTAACTTTATTTATTCAAGCTCTCATTCTTCATGGAAGTCTGTAAACGAAACTTGGCAAATACGATTGATGAAGGCAATCAGTCGTCGGGTTGTCGATGCGCAAACACCAATAGCGGAATAGAACGGGCAAACGCAAACACCTCTACGATAACCCTTCCTGGGGTTCTACTTCCGAACGAAAACTGTCTTAGCTTTCATGTTTCTCTCTCTTTTCTTTTCGTTTGAAATGATAGAGATGGCAAAAGCAAAGCCGAAGCCGATTTAGTTAGGCGGTAAAAGGCCTGATCTTGATCTATGGTGAACTATAACTCTTGTACTGGTAACACCATTAGTTTTACTTTGCCTTGTCCTATAAACGTGGGGAGAATATATTTATAACTTGCAACTAGTAATTTGCCTACGACTTTGTCTGCGTAGAATAAATATTTTATAAGGAATTCTGCATTTTTCGGGATGAAAGCTTTTATGCAGTTGTGTATCGGACTGGGTCAAAAATACTAATTAGTCCGCCAGCTAGATCATGGAAAAATATGGGACACGTATTTTTTGTTTTATCTATTTATTTAAAACTAACAAATATATAATAGACAAGATTAATAAGTATGTATTTAAAACTATATAAGTATAATATCAGCTATCTGGCCGCCATCATACAAGCTTTGTTTGCTTAGTTTGGGGTCAAATGGTGTTGTGTGTGAATTGTCCACCAATATTTTATTTATATAGTAGATCATCAAACTTACAGAGTGGGGGTCGTTTCTTTCAACGCGAAACTTCGTCATTTTTTGTTTGTGAAACAAAAAAAAATACGTGTACAATTTTTTTTTTGATCTAACTAGTTTTTTTTTTGGATTGTAGCCTATTCCAGACTATAATATACTGGAAGTGCCCCGTAGTTTTACCTGTGAAATAAAACTTTCCTGTGATAAAAAGTCACCGTTGTTCCATTCCAGACTGCATTCCAACTGTGTTCTAAATTTCCATGTGATCCGTTCAGCCATTCCGATTTGATTGAAAAACAAACATCCAAACTATCGCATTTATGTTACGTACTAGCAGCGCCCCGCGGTGCTACCCGCGAAGTTCCCGTTCCCGTTGGTTTTCCGAGATAAAAAGTAGCCTATGTGTTCTTCCAGACTATAACCTATCTGTGTTCCAAATTTCAGCCCGATCCGTTCATACCTTAGGACGTGATTGAGCAACAAACATCCAAACATTTATAATATTAGTAGGATTAGTAGAACTTTGAAAACTCATTATGAAAATGAAATCATGTTAAGTTATGATTATATTTCAGAACACAAACATACATTTGATTACACTATTTTTAGATCTACCACGCGGAATTCATCAAAATATACATTTATGCCAAGTACGAAATATTCGTATTTGCATGAAAAACACAAACATTTAATACTTTGAAAAGCTCAGAATCTATTTTTAGGTAAACCAGACACCTGGAATTCTACAATTACGTGTATGAATCACGGGTGTTAGTTTTAGCCGACAATAAAAACGTTTAGACATTCAGTCTAGCTCAAACTGTGATTCATACTTCAGACGTCGGCCGCTTTGAAGTCTAGAAATTATAATCTTCCGCTGATGTATTTGAATTTCTCGTTTATTTGCTTACCTACAGAGTATTTTTCTGGTTTAGACTGTAATTTAGAATTACACGTGTCCTTTGATTTGACCTTTGAGTATTTATCTGCAATTTCGTTTACGTAGGTTTTTTTTGTAGTGAAACTTCTTTAGCCACTTTGAGCACTTTTCGGTGTCGGGAAATCTTATGAGTTAGTCTCACCGACATGATAATTTCATTTATTTATTAACTAACGCGTACAGACCAATATTACTTTAGTTAACCACTCTAGCCATCAAATAGTAAATATAATGTATCTTATTTACAATAAAATCAACTTAGATGTATAAATTCAATACAATTGTTGAGTGCTACCTGATCAACAAAATACCTATTAATAAACAATTTTTGCTGAAACATAAGCGTAGATAACACTGCAGACAGCAGACATGTCGGAAAATAGCACTGAAGTACCATTTATCTATCAATTAGCGTCAATTTACAGATATAGTCAAAAGTAAGTACATATGGTCAAACAGTAAAAAAGGAGCTTAGATCTGACGAATGACAGAGATGAATGGAGAAAACGTACATGTTGTACCGACCCTACCTAAAGTGGGATAAGGGTAGGCGAATGATGATGAAACAGTAAAAAGTTAGTGAAAACACACTAAGTAAACAAGAACAATTTACTTAACATTTTTACACACTTTTTCATTAATAAAAGAATCATCATAATGGTGCAGAATAGCCAAAGTTACGTTTTACGGCGTCTGCCACGCGGCGGTGGCGTAGCGGCGTAACGCCGGAGCAGAACGGAACGTGTTAGATGCTTTGGGTAAAACCTTGTTAATTCGCGTCACCTAAACACTCAATACTCAATCTTTTATTGCTAATATTATGGTACATTTGTTGGTTTTATTTAAACATACATAGGTACATGCAATAGTTTTCCATAAAAACCACAGAAATCTAAATAATTTATTATTTACATTTCTGTGGGTGTGGCAATATAATTAATGTCATGCAGATCGACTTATTCGATAATTGATTTGTCAGCAATATATTCTATTGTGTAGTAAGCTTTTACAAGTAATATTTTTTTGTAATTTTTACGTTTTTATAAACTTTTCATCAGAATTAATTTCTTTCAGTTAATAGGGCAATTTGTTACATATTTTGAGTGACATTGAAATGCGTGATAGCTGTATATCTGTAGCTGTAAACAGTTACACATAAGTTAGTACCGCGCATTTCGGTGCGTATTGTTCAACATTAATAGTACTGTATAATACTAAAATTCTAAGTACACATTCCAATAATTTGGCACTTTTGTTGGCAGTCCCCATGACACCCAATTTATTTTTTGTTGAATGTTGACATTTGCGAGATAATCAAAGCTCTCATTTGTATAAATGAAGATAAATTATTTCATATTCCCTCGTTCCTTAGAAGTAACATGCCCAATTGCGGCAAAAACAAAGTAGGTAGTCTAATACACTTATAAAGGAATACATTAACAGAGAGTTTTTCCATTTATTTAGGTTCAATCTTCTGGTTCCACGTTCCACGATATCCTATTTTCCACGATGTTCCTGTCCTGAAATGTAATTTAAGCATTAATTTACAAAACCAACGTTGTGGAAAATTTCTGATTATATAATGCGAGCTAGAAGTATTATTTCTACTCATGTACATGGCGTAGTAACAAATTATATTGTCCTCAATCGGCGTATAGGTTTCAAATCCAAATTTTGGACTTTGAATTTTGCGTGATGTGCAAGAAGACTTTATTTATTGTAGTAGATGTCGTTCTGTGGCGAAATATCAATCAATTTTTATCTACTTTTAGCAAGCATTTTGATGTTTTTGAAATCTTTAGAATAATAGTCAAATTAGAATCTCATTCCATTTTTATAACCATCTTCGCCAATCAGCAGCACCAATAACAATAGCTACACACAGATCAGATACCCTGGTACAAAGTCAAAGTTCTTTATTGATAAATGTACAATTTACACGTCAATTAATAAAAAATTAAAACAAAAGAAATAGGTACCATACAAATTGTATATGCATTTTCAAAGTTTGAAATGATCACACTTCACTGTATTATAATAATAATTATTTATTATCCTACAGAAAACTGTCAAGCATTATAAGAGTATAATAAATTTGTTTTAAATACATCACAACAAAGGCTAACGCCAAAACCAACACTGACGCTAATGCCAATTCCAAAACTATAACCATCGGCAATAACAACTTTAAAATCGTCATCACCAAAATCTTTTTATTTTATATATTTTATGTGTCCATCTATGAGTTAAAACTGCGAAAGTTATAACTCAAGTATTATAATGCAAGCTGAAATGCTATTAGATTTTAATCTGACAATATTTGAACAGTTATTTGACTGATACAAGCATTTTTCTACATTTATGCTGCTAAGCGAAATCAAGAAAGCAGAATTGAGGTCAATTCAAATTCTGTAATACAGCCGATCAAAGCATGGCTATCGATGAAACAATAATAATATCAGGATATTTTAGGCTCAATATTAATTATTCTATAAGTAGTCATTCATCAACGAAAACATTAATCATATTGTTGATGAATAGCCATCGACGGCTATTTTGGGAACAACAGCATCGATCGAATTTTTTAATATCAGCTTCTCTAAACTAATTTTTAGGGTTTCGTACAGGAAGATCGAAAGAGATCCAACGGCGAACATACTTCCTATATAGAGGTAGTTGAGAGTTCCGTTGGAGAACAAATTATAAGTAATGCTAAAGTATTTCGGTCTGGCTGTCTTTCTACCTTTGATAGACAGATGTGATATTATAAGCGTAAGTAATTATTAGCATTATAATCAAGCACAACTTTATGTATCCCATTGCTAGATATAAGTGATATTTATATCGATTTGTTACTTAATAAAGTATGCCATAGAAGTTTTAATAGCAAACATAATCTAAATAAAAACTTATGAAGTAAACTCATAAAATAGAACATATTCCCAGACATGATTTCAAAAGTTACTACCATATACTGACTGGCCTCGTGGCTTAGTTGGTAATAGCTCTGCCTGCGAAGCCGAGGGTCGTGGGTTCGATCCCCACCCAGTGCAAATATTTGTGTGATGAATTCTAATGTTTGCACTGTGTCTGGGTGTTTCAATGTATAATAAGTATGTATTACAAACTATATAAGTATTATATCAGCTATCTGGCCGCCATCATACAAGCTTTGCTAAGTTTGGGGTCAGATGGTGTTGTGTGTGAATTGTCCACCAATATTTATTTATTTATATTTTCAACATTTACTTAGGCAGCCCACTTAAAGTTCCCACAGCTTGGACTCGACGCTTTCTCCCACAAGGAGAGAATCAAATCCATGAACTACGCTGTCCAAGTGTAGATTGGCGGATGTCGCATGTCTTTGAAATACTTTTTTCTTGGAATTTCTTGGAAACACGCCAATGGCCCCGCGATATTTTCCTTCACAGCTCTACATCTAAACTAGGAAAAATACTAAACATAACAAGGCCACTAGGCTTTCGCGGTTTAAGGCTTAAAGACTTAAATTTTTGAAAATCCATTTGCTATGTATTAATCGACCGAAAGTCGATTAGTAGAGTTGGAAAACGCTTTAAAAACCATTAAATGGGATATAATAGGGTTAGCAGAGGTAAGAAGAGAAGGCGAAGAAATTTTAGAACGAAAAGATAACATTTTTTACTACACAGGAACCGGTAGTATGTTTGGAGTAGGATTTTTAGTTCGAAAAAAATGGAAAAACAATATTTTACAGTTCATATCTTATTCTGAAAGAGTCGCAGTACTGAAATTCCGCATAACCAAAGATAAAAATCTTGCAATTGTACAGGTGCATGCTCCGACTACTTCTCACTCGAACCACGAAGTTGAAGAATTTTATAAACTCGTCACTAAGGCTTATAACGAACACCAAAGTGCATGGACACTTGTAGTAGGCGATTTTAATGCCAAAATTGGACAGTATCCCAATCCCAATAGTAACATTGTACTTGGCCCTCATGGTTTGGGAAACCGGAATCAACGCGGAACCCGACTGATAAATTTCGCTGTAGACTTAAACCTTTGCATTACCAATAGTTTCTTCTTTAAAAAACCGCAACGGCGATGGACATGGAGGTCCCCAAATAGCATAACAAAAAATGAAATAGATTATTGCTTGTCATCTAATAGAAAAATTGTATCAAATGTAGAAACCCTCAACAGAATTAAGTTCACGTCAGACCATCGACCGTTAAGGATTCAAATAAGGTTTAATTTCAAAATTCTGCGTAACCAAATGATTAGATCCGCCAAAAAACTAGATAAAGTAACACTTCAAACCCAACATGAACAATTTAATTTAGAATTACAGAATAGTTTTCGTTATTTAAATATAAATGATACAGATGACGTAGAAGTTCAATTTAACAATATTAAAGACTCCATACATAGAGCTAGCAATAAAATAAAGAACACAAATGCAAAAGAACAGAGACTGAGAGCAGTAACTAAACAACTCATCGAAAAAAGACAACAACTTAAATTTCATACCCAAGAATTCAAAGAAATAGACAAAGCAGTAAAGCGAAGTATTCGCAAAGATTTGAGACAGTACAATATTAATCTCATTGAGACTGCCATTGCAAATAGAACATCTCTAAAAATTGCTAAACAAGGAATACAACAAGGCAAATCATCTATTATAAGCCTCAAAGACAGTATGGGGGTGAAACAAGGAGACCGAGACAAGATTTTACAAATCAGCACAGAATTGTATAAGAAACTTTATTCCGAAACCACAGTTTCAAGAAGCATTACATCTGAGTATTCATGTTCTTCAGATATTGTTCCTATAACTGGTTACGAAGTACACATAGCGCTTCGCAACATGAAATATAACAAAGCTCCAGGTCACGATAACATCACAACTGAAGCATTAAGGGTTGGAGAACCAACATTGCTACCGCACATAACAAATCTTTTCAACTCTATTTTGCAAACAGGCGTATTCCCTGATTCTTTCTGTCATTCCAACATTATTCTCATGCACAAGAAAGGGAAAAAATCTAATATCGAGAATTACCGACCAATTAGCCTTGTATCACATTTATATAAAACTTTTATTAAGGTAATTGAAAGTAGAATAGCTGGTACTCTTGACAGACATCAACCTCTAGAACAGGCTGGATTTCGCAAAGGACTCTCTACCACCGACCATTTACATGCAATTAATCAGATTATAGAAAAGCATAACGAATTTAATCTACCCCTTTACTTGGTTTTTGTGGATTACTCAAAAGCATTCGACAGCATCAGCCACAACGCCATTTTTGAAGCATTAAAAAATCAAAACGTAAATGAAACCTACATCCATTTATTAAAGAATATTTACCGCAACAGTACAGCTTCCATCAAATTGAATAATACAGGACCATCCTTTCACATCGATAAAGGAGTCAAGCAGGGTGACCCGCTGTCTCCAAAACTATTTACATCCACTTTAGAAGAGGTTTTCCGCAAATTGGCGCCAGGCTGGGAAGAAAGAGGCATTCAAATCGAAACCAAGAGGCTAACAAACCTGCGGTTTGCTGATGACATCGTCCTTTTTTCTTCCTCAGCAACTAATTTGAGTCACATGCTACAAGATCTCAGTAGAGCGAGCTCTAACGTCGGACTGAAGATGAATATGTCGAAGACCAAGGTTATGACCAACAGTGTAAAACGTAAGATCCTAGTCGATAGCGTTGAGATTGAGTATGTCCATGAGTATGTGTACTTGGGCCAATTAGTCTCTTTCCAGGCGCGACAAGAAGCAGAAGTTTCACGTCGCATCGAAAACGCCTGGAAGAGCTATTGGTCCATGAAAGAACTCATGAAGGGAAATATGTCTCTATCCCTAAAACGCAGACTCATGGACATGTGCATCCTCCCTATCTTAACATATGGAGCACAAACATGGTCTTTGACTAAAAGTCAAAAGTCCGACCTTTCTGTTTGCCAACGGGCTATGGAGCGCAGTATTCTCGGAGTAAAACTAACGGATAGAATACAAAACACCATACTGCGTTCTAAAACCGGAATAGCCGATGTGACTCAAAAAGCAGCCAATTTGAAGTGGGATTGGGCTGGACATGTTTGCCGCATGTCGGATGATCATTGGGCCAAAACTACCACGCAGTGGAAGCCAGATCGCAAACGACGACGCGGCAGACCAAAGAAACAATGGCAAGACGACCTCGACGAATATCGGCAAGATTGGACTGTGTTAGCCGTTGATAGGGAAAAGTGGAAGGAGGGTAGGGAGGCCTTTGCCCAACATTGGGACAAGACAGGCACATAATAATAATAATGTATTTATTTGAATATAAAATACTTTTCATCCATTGACCAGCTCAGTTAAGGTCATAGCGGGATCTTAGACCAAATTTTGACTCACGTGTTGTTACTGACATTCATTTAAATTGGAAATTAAATATCAATTTCGCTTTGCCGAGCTAGCGCTCGCAAGTCTTGTGTAAATATTTGAAATATTTGTTTCGTTATTTGTATACGTATGCCGTTGTCAAGTTTCGATAAATACTTTTGAAATTTAATTTGGATTTAATGAAAAGTAATAGATAACACAACAGTGATACTGAACCCAACATGCGTACACTTCAACTTGCACTTGACTGATTTTTTCTTCCTTGTTTACGTCGAAGCGTCAGTTTGGAGAGTTTGTTGATGGAGTTATCTAATGAATCGTTCACTTTATTTCTCAGTTGATCAAACATTGTTCTGGACGTTTCTTTCCACTCAGTTTTATTTTCAAAAACTTTTATTGGTTTTTGAGAAATAGAATAGAAAATTAGAAATAAAAAATAGTTCAAACCATTAAAAAATTGAATATATTTATGTTGAATATCTGTTACGTCCAATGCTCATATCAACCAATGTTTAATTTTGGCGATACTTAATTTGTCTCTGCTACAAGTTAATACTAGGTACAGACAGAGTTTGTTTTGTTTCTATCCACTTTATAGTTCATTCACTAAAGACACCGGGTCTCCCCCTAATCAAATAGACTTAGGACATATTCCACCACGCTGAACAAGTTGTGGTTTGGCAAATTACAATTGTTTGAATCTTCACCGACTATTGCCTTCGCCGTTTTAAGTTAGCGCCATGATGAATATCATTTCGTAAAGACGTGAAATTCAATTCAGAGACTAAAGATCGGCAGTCGCCGTTCTCCCCACAAGACCAGTTGTAACTAGCTCAGCCTAGTAACGAACTACTATTATATCAGCTATCTGGCCGCCACCACACAAGCTTATTTGCTTAGTTTGGGATCAGATGGTGTTGTGTGTGAATTGTCCACCAACTACTAACTTTACCATCAATTTTTGCTCTTCAATCTCGTATGTAACCAATATAGTTTTTCGAATGACCGTTCTATCCGGTATCTCTCGGTCGGCCTCTACGTGTGTCCAGCGGTCTCTAGCGGTGTGACCAGTTCAATCGTACCAATTTCACCCAACTCTCGGTAAATTTTATAACACCGACGTACATCTATTTACAGAGAATCGAGAACGTATATATTACGATGTGGGTGAAAGCCAAATATCGGGATAAATATTATGAAGCCGCAAATGATGACAGGTTACCCATATCACTTGGAATTTATCGATGTCGGTTCCAATGATTTATTGCATGGTGATTTGGAACCTTTCAGCGTTTGTTATTCAGTCTTTCAGCGATCGTGGTATTCACTTAAGCCACTTATTTGTAATGGAAAAATAATTTGAAAGTATTGGCTGTCTGTATGTAGTATAGGATTAATAGATGTTTGGGTTTACCGAACTTATGTTTTTTGTATCAATTTTATGACATTCTTCATATTTATTTTTTCTTACCTACATACATATATTACGATAATTTTAGTATTAAAACTAACGTGGTTATTACACTGTTTCAAACAAATACACGGGTAACTCACGTATAATATAGTCGGAACAGTCCGACTCGAGTTTCGATCGCGTCCGGCGATCTTCTTCAAGGCGAGTGCACTCGCATGTTCGCAGCTCGTTTTTGTCGCGGGGGTGCAGGTGAGGGGCACATTACGATAAGTTCGCCAATGGCTACTTTATTTTTGAGGTTTTGTTTTCTATGCCAATCAGATTTGTAAAAAAATGCGTATATCTTCCCACAAATTTCATGCGTTCCAAAATGTACACAGAAACTAGAATCAAGTTTTAAGTTAGATAAAATATTGTTTATGCGCTACGTACACATTTAAGACAGGCAATTTTGTTCTGGATATCGAAGAGGCCATTAGCATTAACACTATTTCTCCAAAAGATGATTTAAAAATTAGACATTTCAATTAGCATATTATGCCGATAAAGCATTACTTATGGTCCTCATATAATAACCAACTTAACCATTTATTCTAAAATTAAACGTTTGGAAAGATAAATATGCAAAGACAGCGCTTTGTAAAAATATGTAAAAGTCTCGTAAACTGTCCCTCGCGTTCTCTTAAACCCTGTCTCCTAAACTAAAGCTTGGGGTAGCTCTCTTTAAAATGTAAAGTTGCAGCAATCTCCCTCTATATTGCATGCACCTACATGCAATATAGATCGAGCTATCTTTGTGAAAATCGATACCAACGCCGTTAGCCTTGAGTCGTGATTACTTGCTCGCTCCCTTTATGTATCTAGTCTGTTTACTTCACAAGGTAAAATGATGAAACATGACAGACGACAAAAACACGTCTTAATATGGCACTTTGCTTCGCCAAAAAATATTTCTGTAATTATTTCAGTAATTATTTGATTTCTAATAGTTCGTTTTTTGCAATGTAAATATATAATGCAGATAAAAAATTGGCAGTCATAGGAACTCCCGATAGAAGTGAAAACTTACAACTCAGAATTTGATAGCTTACCTTGGAAACTACACGCGCGTAACCGGAGGGCGTGGCCTGGGCATCATGCCATGGCCATCTAGAAATACATCAGCCAATAGGAAATGCTGACGCATTTCTAGATGGCCATGGCATGATGCCCAGGCCACGCCCTTTCAGCATTTCCCATTGGCTGACGCATTTCTAAATGGCCAATGGCTAGGTCCCGAGTTTACCCGAAGCTTTCTTATCACACCCGAGCGTGACGAATGAATTCAATTCACAGCCCACGAAATATCTGTCTAGACGCGCCTAAAGAAGTTTTCACTTCAAAAATATTTTTCCAACTATCTAACTATAACATAGCTACCAGGGCAAACTAAACTGCTGGTTAGGGTTGCAGGTAGAGAGGAACCTCCTGACAATGCGTGCTGTATCGAGGATGACCATGAGAAAAATAAATGAATTAGGGTTTTCAAAACACAAAATCATGAGTAAATAGCTATATAAATTTGAACTTGGAACTTTTAACGAAAGAGGACATATTTCAGATCAAAGTGGCCAGTACGACACAACACCAATTTGAAATGTAAGGACCTAATATTTTGATTTGTTCCTTCCTGAAACCTTCGCAAATATCCTAAGTGATTTTTACCAGTATACCTGAGCAGAAACGCAGCTGACACATTCTATGTTTTCTGTTTCTCCTAGGCAGCTCATAACTTATTAATGTTAAAGCAACTTTTCTCAAAACTGCACGTTGACTCTGCGTCAAAACTCATATCCAGCAACAAGCGTCGCCACTATCGCATGTATGTAGATTGTTCGACGGCTGCCACATTTTAAAAGTGTAGCTCCAATGTTTCGACTCGGGACTAGAAACATGGCCTAACTAGTTGAATATTTACATGGCCGAGCAATGTTTTGACAGTTATGAAAATACGCTGGCTTTTCTCGACAGAAACTTTTACAACCATACATCAAACCGCGAAATGATGAATAGTTCAGAATGCTATGAATCTTTTAAAACTAAATTCTGTATACCAAAAATAAATTTTCGTCAAACATATTAAACAATTTTGTTATTAAATAGAATGATACTAGTTTTAGATGTCAAAATAAACTTAAGTTAAGGTTTAAGTGTAAATATACTCCAGTTCTAAGGGAAAAGCTTGCAGTAGGTACAAGAAGGATGACGATTGGGTTAATAATAATATCAATTGGCAACTTTATCGCTGAAAGCCATTTCTTCCAGGTAACCAATAGAGTATCAATCTATATCTTCAACCTCACAAACATGTCGCTCGTTTACTTGCCCTATTTGCGAAAAATATGTTTATTTTAAATTGATTCGTCACTTTTTTATTGTTACAGAAACAAAACCAAGCCAAAACAGGATTCAGACGAGAACTGCCGACCGAAACCAGCGGACATAGGTGAGTTAGGGAACGATGTTTCAAGTTTTTTTTTCTGTTTCCACTGAAATTACAGGGCATTGAACTAAAACATCTCACATGGATGACGAGCGCAGTGCAGTGCTAGGCAATGATTTGTACTCTTCATGTTCTAATAGCTACGTGTCTCTGTCCTTTTATGTATCAGGCATGTTGCTTACTATCAGAAACATGTATACATGTCCTACTCGTCTCGTCACTCTATACCATAAAAAAAAGTCATGGCAGGCTTGGATAGGGATTTTTCTGCGTAACAAAACTAAATAAAATATGAAACTAAAACCGTAAGAAAAATATATGACAGAAGTAACGCGTAAAACTAGACGTGACCAATCACAGAAATCTAAATAACTAGCGGCCCATTCCGGCTTTGCTCGGAGCCTATGACACTCAGCAATAATGTGGCTTTCTATTGGTGAAAGAATTTTTAAAATCGGTTCAGTAGATCCCGAGATTACCCCTTACAATTTAACAAACACACAAACTTTACTTCTTTATAATATTAGTATAGATAAGGTGCTTAGATTTCTGTGTGATCAATGTTTGCCAACTTTATTTTTCAGATGATCGTACCATAAATAATAATATTAAGCAATTTTTGTACTCACTTACCTAATAATGCAACAATTTCTTTATAAGGTCAGTAAATATTTTTATTCTATTCATATTTTGACCGCCGATCGATTGATACTAATCAACGATGTACATAACGATAGTTTAAAAGAAAATGATTAATTCACAACTGGAGTATTATATTTTTCGGGTAAAAATAATGACTCTGGAAACATTGCATTACTGTCCTTATAAAGATAGAGTGCAATGGTTACTTTTAGACGAAGAGAATAATACATACAAATACATTTATAGATTTACCTCCACCATATTTAGTTTTTACTAGCAGCGCCCCGCGGTGTTACCCGCGAAGTTCCCGTTCCCGTTGTTCCCGTTGTTTTTCCTGGATAAAAGATAGCATATGTGTTCTTCCAGACTATAATCTATCTGTGTTCCAAATTTCAGCCCGATCCGTTCATACGTTAGGACGTGATTGAGCAACGAACATCCAAACATCCATACATTGACATTTATAATATTAGTAGGATGTGTTTTTGTTGGTTTGAAAGAAAAAGGTATCTTGAAAAATGAGAGATATAATTATCTGATTATGATGAAATTACATCGAAACCCCTGCATGTTTTCCCTGTTGTAACGGGACCGATGCGTCGCGAACTGATTATAAATAATTTATTTAGTTAGCGATTATGTCCGACGTAATGTCTTCAATATGTGTTCTTAAATCTTAACAAAAAAAAACAAAAGTTAAATTTACTCCGCATCCTAAAGGCCTGTTTTCATTTTGATTAGTACGCGTGCGAGTGAGTAGTGCAGGTGTTGAGGGATTAGTATCAAACACGTGTGGACACCGATTGATTATTGCGAGTACATAGTAATCAGTCGCGATTACTCACTCGCACTCGCACTCTCACTCGCACTCGAACTTGCACTAATCAAAATGCAAACCAGCCTTTACACAAACATGCTTAACGCGAGCCAAAAGCTGACAAATGTTTGAGTAAAGTCAAATCAAAATAGAAATTCTCTACGTTTCTGACAACAAAAGAAACGAGGAAACGACACACAATTATTTTTTCTTTAGCAAAATTGTTCAAGACAAAAATAGCGCTTAAGTTCATTTTTGGAATACTTTCTCAGAATTGGTCCATAACTTGTTTTATGTATCAACAAACGCAAAACGAGCCAGAAATCCGTAAAATTTCGTTCAGCTCAGCGGATACACTTCCGTATAACAACAGCCTGATTTCATCGTCTACCTCAGTTTTTGCAATCTAAGCACAAAATTATATTTCTTTGACAGAAAACGCGGAGGTTCCACCGCCGCGGGCGACCGTCGAGAAACCATTTCTACTATCTGATGGCAGGTAAATATACTTAGCATAAATTTATTTTATACGTATTATTCTTCTCTTTTCATATACCTATTTACTCGTTCTACAATAATTAGAACTTACAAATCTCTGCACGTGACTTTTACGCGTAGAATTTTGAAAAAACTACTAGTTACAGAAGGATTCTACATCTTTTCAGGTTTAATTACATATTATTTTTATATGTGTACTGTGTCTGGGTGTGTTCTATGTATCAACATCATCAACAGCCCACTAAACGTTCCCACTGCTGGGACTCGGGGCCTTCTCTCGCAAGGAGAGAGTTAAGGCCATAATCCACCACGCTGGCCCAGTGCGGGTTGGCGGATGACACATGACCTCGAAAGATTCTTGGTACATGTCAGTTTCCTCACGATGTTTTCCTTCACCGTTTTAAGTTAGCGGCATTATGCACATGACTTCGAAAAGACAGTGGTGCGTGTGGGGTTTGAACCCGGGGTCTCCGGATCGGCAGCCGCTTTTCTCCCGACTAGACCACCGTAACTTATACTTATCTTAAATTGAGTTTATACGTATTATTATTTTCTTAGCATATATTTACTTGTTCTACAATAATTAGAACTTACAAATCTCTGCACGTGCTTTTTTTGAAAAAGC
Organism: Ectropis crepuscularia; assembly: GCA_963693475.1. Lineage (NCBI taxonomy): Eukaryota > Metazoa > Arthropoda > Insecta > Lepidoptera > Geometridae > Ectropis > Ectropis crepuscularia. The sequence goes on along the minus strand of OY856339.1, from coordinate 28,408,963 downwards.
TACTATTTCCAGACGAATTCTACATCTTTTCAAGTTCAATTACATATTATTTTGATATATTTCCTATTTCCAACTATTAGCAATCGGAGTTCTGAAATTCTGTCTAATCTAGTCACGTCGCGTCGGCAGAATCAGCAAAAAGCGGGTATCTAAACTTGCAAATATTTTACGACATTTCTAATATTAATAAGTTTTTTAAAAAAATCTATTGATTTTAATATTCAGCCATGTCAATAGATGAGATGATGATATGGAGATAAATGGAAAAATAGGTACTTACTGTACTGAATCCCACATGAGTGGGATAAGGCTGAACATGATAATGACATCAGTAGTAATATTAGTAATCGGAATAATCTCTTATGCTTCTTATGACTTTAGATAAAATCGACAAAAACGTGTAAAATAAAAATATTAAATACAAACAGTATGAAAATTTAATTCGTTGCAAAGTAATTTTTTCCCATTGAACTTCGTTTTTACCCTTACAGCCCATTTCATTTCTGAATGAGAAAAATAACTGGAAGTTATAAATGAAAAGAAAATCTTCAAGTAGGTCAAATTAATTATTTGTAAAGTTGTAGAACTTAATAAGTTTCCCTTTCGCAACTTCAGCCCTTAAATTAAATTTATTTTATCCTACTAATATTATAAATGTCAATGTATGGATGTTTGTTGCTCAATCACGTCCTAACGTATGAACGGATCGGGCTGAAATTTGGAACACAGATAGATTATAGTCTGGAAGAACACATAAGCTACTTTTGATCCCGGAAAAACAACGACAACTACGGGAACGGAAACTTCGCGGGTAGCACCGCGGGGCGCTCCTAGTATTAAATATTTTTACTTAACATTTCGTTACTCTAATTTTACAATGACACATATATTAGCATAAGTAGCCTAATTTATAATCCTAGTACTGGGACCGCTTGATTCCCTTAGTATTTTTCTAAGTGCAGGCGTAAAAGTTTGTCATCACGACTAGCTATAATCGTGAAGGAAAACATCTCGCAGCAACCAGTATGTTCCAAGAAAACTATATTTGAGGATATGTGTAATGCGCCATCATTGGTCAGCGCTTATTAATTTGACTCTATCCTTGCGAGACTAGGTCCCGAGTCCCAGCAGTGAAAACATTTAATAGGCTGTTTGTGCTTATGTATTCTGTAAAATTGTGATTTACTAATGTTTTTAATAAATAAATTAATTATTTATCATTGTTGCTCAAATTTTGGTATTCAACGTTTTTAGTACCTACAGAATACCTATTCTGTAAAGTTCGCCAAACATCTATTATTTATTTTCATTTTTCTTTTATATTTTCCAGAAAGTTTTCTTTAAATTTAAAATGGCGCGCCTAAAGTAATTTTCTAAGGCTCTTATCTCATTTTCACTTCATTTCGTGGTCACAAGTCGCCAAGTTGTTGGTGTCAGGGCGTCAGGGGCGGCGACTCAACTGACAATATCGTTATTGGGTTTGTTATCTTATGTTGTTACATCAAATTGTTTTGAAGTTTCGGTTTTTAGTAGATGTTATTTTACCACGAGAATCACAATTATTTATTATTACTATAGTTGTGTAAAAGACGGTATTTAAACTTGTATTAATATAATGTTAATTAATAAATCAATTTGACTACAGATATTAACAATGAACAAAAATTACGTGTGTGTGTCAAATACATGGTGGTATGTGTAATGTTTTTGAAGTAAAAACTTATTTTGGCGCGCTTACAGACAGATTTTTCGTGGACTGTGAATTGAATTCTAGCGTCACGTTCGGGAATGATAAGAAATCTTCGGGTAAACTTGGGACCATGACCTTTGGCCATCTAGAAATGCGTCAGCAATTCTCATTCCGCCGGTTTCACCCGTGTAATTTCCAAAGTAAACTATCAAATTCTGAATTATGAGTTTTCACTTCTATCGTCAGTTCCCATGACTGCCAATTATTTCTATTGATTTATTGTATTGTTTTATGTAAGACCAAGCTGTACTCGCGTGTAGCTACGCCGCCTGTCGAAAATTGGTAGTAGCAACTCATAAACCTTCAATGGCTCATACACAACAACTTTGCTAAAGATCATCACATGACCAAATAGTTTACGATTCTATAAAGAACATACAGACAAACATTCATTTTTTATGTAAATAGAAATAGGACCAAGAAAGGAAGTGCCTCAAAACACCGAGATGGCCTAACTAATCGGTGATCCTTAATCTAGATAAAATTATCTTATACATTTAATTTCATTCAAATGCGTTCAGTCGAGATCCGAGAGAACAAACATACAGACAATCTTTCGCCTTTATAATGTTAGTGTGATAGATTAAAGCGTTTGTGGCCTGGAGGCATGCAACCCTTCCGGACCCTCAACTTTGTAGTCGCTTTGAAAAGGTACTCCTACTACTTCGAGTGAAGTCCTTAGGCCTCAGGGCAAACGCGTTCTACTTACCCACACACTTATCAACTTGAAATGATATCAAGATGACTTTGAGATCTGTAGTGATTACGGTTTACATTATTCCAGTCCAGCGGTCGAATCCAGCGCTGGATTGCTTACCGGAATAATACCCGGTTTAGGTACATAATTCTAGTCCAGCGACCGAATCCAGCGCTGTATTGCTTACTGGAATAATGTAAACTGGCACTGGATTGATGCATTCCAGTGCCGGTTTCCATTATTCCAGTAAGCAATCCAACGCTGGATTCGGTCGCTGGACTGGAATCATGTAAACGGGGTATTACTTAAAAAAATCTTAAACTTTAATTTTATTCTGACGTAAGTATTTCAAAGTGATAATGTTAAATATCTTGATTATCTGTAGACGTTCATTGGTCTATGTATAATTGAGATGCGCTTACTGTAAGTAGTTAGATATGTAGCACAGTGTAATTCTCATTGTATTTTAGTTTTGTTGTTTTGTTTTAAATAATAGTAGGGGTACTGTCCAGTTAAAAAGAATTGACAGTCATAGGGACTGCCGATAGAAATAAAAACTAATAACTTAGAATTCTATACCTCACTTTAGAAACTACGCGGGTGAAACCGGAGGGCGTGGCTATGACCATGACCATGGTCCTGAGTTTACCCAAAGATTTCTTTCATTTACGAACGTGACGCTTGAGCTCAATTCACAGCCCACGGAATATCTATATGTGGTACGCTAAAAGAGGTTTTCACTTCAAAAACAAATCTAAAGTCGAATGTCTACCGCCAGCTAAATAAAATAAGTAAGTTTAGCTTAGCTCGCATGGTTCAGCCAGCTTTTCATTGAGAGTGCGTCCACCGCATGCATTTTGCATTTTTCCATACGCATGATTTGAAAAACTGGATCAACTATTTATTTATTTAGGAATGACAACAGGCACAAAGTCAAATCTTAAACTAAAAGTAATTTACTAATACTTTAAGTAATAACTATGCGAGCTAAAATAAACTAAGTTTGCTTGGCGGTGCAGGTTCGGCTTAAAAGTTGTACTGCAAAACTCTAGGAAAATACCTGCATTAGTATTTTTGTTAAATTTGTATTTTTCTATTGCGCCGGGCTTGCATTTCAATCATTTAGACATTTTTTTCGCTCGTGTAAGCCAAAAACCATGTGCGAAAATGACTTCAAAGTCTGGAACAGCGCCAAAAAGTTGCTAGCCTTTCAGTTTTTATCGGATACACTTCGGAGATTGTGCGACTGAATTACATGATCTAATACCACCTTGCCCTTTTTGCTGCCGGAATGCTCGTAGCTCGAAAAAGCGACATCGTTTCATGGTTGATGTCCCAAAGATACGAACGAAGAGATTTGACTCTACTTTTGTAATAAGAACGTCTAGGCTTTGGAATGCATTGCCCGAGAGGGTTTTCCCTGTTGGTTACAATCTTTGTGTCATCAAATCGAGAGTGAATCGGTTTCTTCTAGGTAAACACGCTCCGTCGTAGACCGCATCGTCGCTTAACATCAGGCGAGATGGCGGTCAAGTGTAAACCTATAAAAAAAACCTGTCGTTTATTAACCAAGTCCAAACAGGACGAGATTATTAATTCTGTCGGTATTTTTTATATTTCAGAGGCATCCATTTCTTCTTATTTGTACAAATTTAAAGTTCTATATTTTTAAATGTATACAATTGACACGTATGAACACTTCCCGCCTTCTTACATATGTATTTACGAATCTCTTTTTACACCACACAGTTGCCTGGAAGAGATCGCTCTAAGCGATAACGTCGCCAATTGCTACTTACTTTTTAGTGTAATGTATTCTGCTTCTTAAAATTAAGTGCAATAAAGGCTATATCTGTCTATCTACGGATATATTATATGTAATGGATTTGCGCTTAACGTATTACTTTGAAAATGACTCCATTAAGTTCGATTCACAATCCTGAGGTGTTTGGTTCGAATACCATCTGCACCGCTGAATATTTTTCAAGAGCAGCTGTACAATTTTAACTTTCATAGTGTAGGAAAATATTTTAAGGAACCTTGCATTTTCCAAAAATCTTACGATAACTTGAGTCATCCGCCAACCTGCACTGACCTTTGGGATGGATCGGCTAAGTATCAGCTGGAGGCTCTAGAATCGGTCGAGAGACGTGTCAAAAGGCTCATAGGCAACGACACTCATGTGCGAAAAAGTCTTTAAAGCCTTGAACATGGCTGTAAAATTGCCAGCTTCTCGGTTTTTTATCAGATTTATTTTGGAGAATGTGCAACTGATCCGCATGATCTAGTGCCACCTTGCCTTTTTTCTATCGGAATACTCGGAACTCAAATAAACGAAGTCGTTTCATGGTTGATGACCCAAAGACACGAACGAAAAGGTTTGACTCTACTTTTATGATAAGAACGTCTATCTTGGCCGTGGAGTGAATTGTCTGAGCGGGGTTTAACCGAGAATTACAATCTCGGTGTCTTCAAATCGAAAGTGAATCGGTTTCTTCTAGGTAAGCACGCTCCATCGCCAACCGCTTAGTTACTTACCATCAGGCGAGATGGCGGTCAAGGTTAAGGCTACACCTATAACAGTTAAAAAAACGGAACCAGCGTAGTGGACCTTCTTTTGCAAGAAAGTCAAGGCCATTAAATATACAAAAAAAAAGTTTATTTCTCATTAAACATGTTGCAGGTTGCTTATGTTTATTATCTAAGAGCTTTGGTGCATAGGTAAGTTCAGTTAAAACAAATAGATACTAGTGACGCCTCCACTAGGGAAGACCTGTATCGCAGGGTCACACTAAAGACGCTTACTAATCTAATGTACGGTGCGGAGATATCATGTTTATCAGTGAGAATTAGTACAATTTATTACAAATGTAAAAATAACAAAAAATAAATGTAAAATAAGAAATTAAGGGAGTTGAAAGGCAAATGCCAACAGCCGTTGTAATGTTTTGTAGTGGTAGGACTCTTACCAGAGTCCGCCTGGGGAAGTACCGCACCTTTGCCAGTTATTCTACCGCCAAGCAGTAATGTGCCAACATTACTGTGTTCCGGTTTGTATGGCAATGTTTCCAGAGAAATTACAGGGCTTTGAGATATAACAACTTAGATCTCTGGGTGACGAGCGTAGTGCAGTGCTAGGTAATGATTTGAACTCTTCATGTTCCAATAGCGTGTCACTGCGCTTTTATGTGGCAGGCATGTTGCTTACCATCAGGCACATATCCCGCTCGTCTCGTCACTCTTTATTTAAAAAAAAAAAAAAAATATACTTTATAAATGACATTATAAGACTCAATAAATGCAATAACGAGTAATTTTATCTATCTACGTATGCGTACACGTACATACGTTGTAGTATGTAGATTTGTGTGGATTAACTTACTGCTTTCGAAATAACGCCATCAAGTTTAGCACGACCGCTTTGATCACGCCGCGGGTCCTGCTCGTCTAGTTACTCTTTATTAAAAAAAAATATATACCCTATAAACGCCATTATAAGACCCAATAAATGCAATAACGAGTAAATTGATCTATCTAATATCTACGTATGCGTACATACGCTGTAGTATGTAGATTTGTGTGGATTAACTTACTGCTTTCGAAATAACGCCATCAAGTTCAGCACGACCGCTTTGATCACGCCGCGGTAAACCACGTCTATGTACTCGTGCATAGTTGCGGCGGAACCATCCCCGGTGCTTCCTGAGAGCGTGATTAAATTGATTACCCTCAATGGTGCTGTGATATAGGCAGTTCAGACCAGGACGTCTACTATAATTCAACGAAAACGTAATTTCGAAATAAACTCGCGACTTTCCTACTCCGATTTTACTTCGATCCGCGTTTCGTTCGTTTAAATGTTCTAAGATTACTCTAAAGGCCGATTTAAACTGAACGAACATAAAGCTAGAGCTGGAACAAGAGCATTCTTTCTCTATCATTTAGTGTAAACAAAAGATCGTTCTTAGCGTTTTCCATAATATATATTCCATAAAATCTTTGCGAACGCAAACAAAACAACGAAAGAATGCTCTACGTTTGTTTACACCAAATGAATTTGATACAGTGGGGATAGAATGAGCATTCGCTCGTCTGATGTAAATTAGAGTATGCTTAGAACATTTAAACGTCAAACAATGTTCGATCGGACGAAACGAAGTAGAACCGGAGTAGTAAAGTCGCGAGTTTATTTCGAAATTACGTTTTTCGTTGAATTTGAGTAGACCGCCCGCTGTCGTGCATACATTGAAGCATTTCAGAACGATAAATTTGAGTACTTAATAGTAAAACATCAATGGATCCCCGTTTAAAATAATCAATGTAAATTTTCAATTTAGAACTAGATGTATTTCACAATATATTTTTTTATTGGAAAACTAGTGTTTGAATTATGGTATCGCGTTTTTTATCGATAAGTTAATCGATCGATAGCCGTTTTAGTAGATCGTTTTAATATAACACAAAGTCATATTTATATCTACTACTAGTGGTTCGCTCGGTTTTACCTGCGCCGTTCCCGTTCCCGGGATAAAAAGACTATATGCTATTACAGGCTATATTTAAACGAAATCAGTTCGGCCATTTCGACGTGATTGAGTAAAAAAATCTAAACTTTCAAAGAAACAAACAAATATTTGTCAAACAAATATATTTTGATAAAATAAACAAAATTACGATATGAAAGCTTTAGTGGTGGTATTACATTTTTAACCGACTTCCAAAAGGAAGTGGTTATCAGTTCGAACACTATGTTTTTTTATATATGTTACCCGATTTCTCGAGAACGCCCGAACCGATTGAAAAAATATTTTTGTGTTCAAATGGGTATGGTTCCCCATGGTCTCATATAAATTTTATCGAAATCGGTGCGGTAGCTTTTGAAATCTACCTGTATCTGTAGTTGTCGATTTCACAAAAGTTATGAAACTCTATCCTGTCAACACGAAATTGTGTAAATGCATTGATGAATACTTGTTTTGCACCAAAAAGGGTAAAATAATAAATAAACTATTTTCTACAAAAAATTAAACCGACTTCTAAACCAAAAATAGACACTCAAAAGCGAAAAATAAACTGATACAATTATTATATGCGCTACTCACTCATATATTTGAAGTCAGTGCCAGCCAAGTCTAACAGGTAGTTGATAGATATTACTTACCTATGCCTACTTACTACCTTACTATGTACATAGTATCTGTCTAGTAGCGTTTTGACTAGCCTGGCACCGACTTCAAATATATGAGTGAGTTACGCATTTAATAATTGTATCAGTTTATTTTTCGCTTTTGTGTGTCTATTTTTGGTTTATAAGTCGGTTTATTTTTTGTAGAAAATAGTTTATTATACATGACTTTTCACTCCTCTTACAATAGCCGATAGATCCGTTTCTTGTCCATTTAACATATCTGATGAGAAACGCTTCGTGTGAAAATTACACACAACATTTATTTATGTACGAAACGATTCACTTGCTCGGAAATGACTTCAAAGTCTTGAACATCGCTGAACCACTACGATAGACGCTTTGATAACTCGTACTTACATATATTATAACATAGGGTTCAGTGGTTCGAGCGAAGTTACAAGTTTATTGGCTTTTTTATCGGATACATTCTGGAGAACATGCAGCCTTGCAGCTGCTATATGTGGCATTGTAGTTTCAAAAAACTACATCGTCTTGTAACCGACATTCCAAAGATCGATTTAAGAAGTTTGACTCTACTTACTTAACAAAATTGGCAGTCATAGGAACTGCCGATAGAAGTGAAAACCTATATAACTCAAAATTTGATAACTCACTTTGGAAACTACGCGGGTAAAACCGGAGGCCGTGGCCATGACCATGGCCATTGTCCCGAGTTTACCATCTTCTGAGAAGATTTCTTTCATTCAGGAACGTGACACTTGAGCTCAATTCACAGCCCACAAAAAATCTTGCTATGTACGCCAAAAGAAGATTTCACTTCAATAAGAAGATCTGTTCTACTGTGACCTGAGTAGACCTCTAATAGATAGGATGTAGATGTCTTCAATTCAAGAACAACACAAGTAGACCACATCGGCACGTGATGCTGTACATTACGGGCAAGCGTGTTGCTTCCCATCTGACATAAATATGTCCTGCTCCTCTCGGCACTATATCCAATAAATAATTTATTTTCTCTGAAAAAGCAAACATCCGACTTCAATTTAAAATTAAATTCAGATACTCGACTAAATTTCATAAGAAATTAAAAAAAAAAAAATTTCTAAGTCGTCCAAATAATTGAAAGCGAATTTTAGTTTTTTGTTGATATTTCAAAAATCACTAAACCGATTTCGATAAAATTGATTTTGGACCACCTCTAAATTATGGGTGCCATTTAAAACGCATTTTTTTCCTAATTTTCTTTGCAATAATGAATGTAGCATAATGTAACTTTTGACTAATGTGTTTTAAGCATAACAATCTTTTGTAATATATTAAGTACGATTATTGATGAGACGCATAATAGTATTTAGACATATTGATGACGCGCATTAATAAGTAGTATTTAGCAATTTTTTAATTATTTGTTGTGCTACTAAATATAGACCTAGGTTAAAGTCAAAGTCAAAGTCAAAGTTCTTTATTCATAAATGTACAATTTACACGTCAAATTTTAAAAACAAAAAAGAGCATACAAAGAGTATACATTTTTAAAGTTTAAATTTAACATTTTATTGTACGATAATGAGTATCGTACAAATAAGTGTCAACCATTAAAATATAATAATATGTATTTATTACAATTGTAATGAATAATGTCACTATTTTTACAATTTTATTGTAAGTTTACCATCACTCTTTAAAAAATCGCTGTAACTATAAAAAGTTTGATTGATAAGCCAGCTTTTTAATCGGTTCTTGAAGCTGCCCAAACTTGGGGCTGATTTAACTATTTTAGGAAGAGTGTTATAAACTTCCGGTCCCATAATGTGAGTCAGCTTTTCCGATCTTGTGAGGGAGTGTGGTATACTATCCAGCTTGTCAGCGTTGCGTATATTGCAAGAATGTCTCTCTCCTCGTGTGTTGTATGAGTCTAAGTTATTTCTGACATACACAGCCACTTGGTAGATCAAGATTGCAGGCAACGTAAGTATGCCAAGCTCTTTGAAATATGGTCTAACGGATGTGCATTGCGACACACCCACGATGGCACGTACGGCACGTTTTTGGGCGCGGAACGCACGTTCCCAGTCGGCTACATAGCGGTTACATAGGACTCAGATCTGACTCGGAGCTCCCCGACTCCACCTTGTCTTGTCGCTACTACCCCTAGAGTGTATATAAAAATGCGGGAGCTTCTGGTGGGAGCCCACCCGGAGTTAAAAAGTGCACCATATTTCTTAGGTGTCTGTTTTTCTCAATGTGGGCCTTTAAACTTTATGCTAAGTTACCTTTATGCTATACTAGCTGATCCGTGCGCGCGTTGCTACGCCATCTATCAAAAATTAGTCGTACCGATTCAAATTTTGAACAAATTCGGTTACCTTAGGTTCTAATGACGCAAAGACACAAGCTGTCACGCAACGAAAGCTCTCAAAAAGCAATTAATGCAGTGCAATTAAGGAAATAAATAAACATTAAATTATGTAGTTTGGGGACTATAAAGGATCGATAGGGGGGTGCATTCTGAGCATATATTCCAATTTGAGGGATTCTGGCATGGTCAGCTCAAGGTCATTTCGATGAAAACGCGTTTAAATCGATATTTCGAGAACTGTTAGTGTTAGGCAAAAAATTGTAGAGACCTTTTCTCTTCTACATTAAATTTACTAACTTTTATAGTAACCACTTTTCTTTTTTTCATCAATATTTTTCAAGTTATTGCTTCCGAAAGGCAAAAATTTTACTTTTTTTCCTCCCTTTTGCCATTTCCTCCCCAACCGTTCAATTTTATGCATCTTTACCGATAATCTAAAGTGTAGATCTTTTAATAATGAACAACTTTGTCCTTGCACTTTTTTCAGTAATGGCAATACCTTCAGAGTTATGTTACTTTACCGAGCGAAATCCGCGCCACTGCGACACCTCCGCGACACTGCGATAAATCCGCGACACCTGCGGACTTAGGGCTGAACCCAAAATTCATTGTTTGTTTGTGTCGGTGGGTTTCTTCTACACAAGCTTATGTGGGACAACCACGTCACCTACTCCGATATATGCCTGAAATACACTCAGATACACTCAATCAGACATAGAGGTGAAGCGAGCCGTAGAGGATGCGGATGGTCTGATTATCAGTACGGCTAAGAGAATTTTGGCGGACTCTACGGCTTGCTCTACCTCTATGTCTGATTTGATGAGAAAAGTTTTCAGTAGTTAGATGAATCTGGTCTTATTACTCTCGTTGCCTAAAAACTTATCTTGAGTTGTGGTTACGGTCATATTGTAGATGAAAATGATATCCGCACATGGCTTCAGCTGGGATCGGCGCAGCCGTTTGGCAGAATTGGTGCCAAAGTTAAATAAAATTAAAAATATATAAATAAGTTGGAAATACCTTTGGGATAGTAATCGAATACAATTACCACGTCTGTACCGTAGTGTTTTTTATGTATGCTACGTATTTCTGGCATATGTCGAAGTAGGTAACGTTGTTGTCCCACATAACCCTGTGTAGAAGAAACCCACCGACACAATCCAACAATGAATTTTGGGTTCAGCCCTAAGACCGGAGGTGTCGCGGATTTTTTTCAGTGTCGCGGAGGTGTCGCAGTGGCGCGGATTTCGCTCGGTAAAGTAACATAACTCTGAAGGTATTGTCATTACAGAAAAAAGTTCAAGGAAAAAGTTGTTTATTATTAAAAGATGTACACTTTTAATTATCGGTAAAGTTTCATAAAATTGAACGGTTGGGGAGGAAATGGCGAAAGGAAGGAAAAAAAGTTAAATTTTTGCCTTTCGGAAGCAATAACTTGAAAAACTTTGATGAAAAAAAGAAAAGCTGTGGATGTAAAAGTTAGTAAATTTAATTTAGAAGATAAAAAGTCTTAACAATTTTTTGCCTAACACTAACAGTTCTCGAGATATCGAATTAAACGCGTTTTCATCGAAATGACCTTGAACTGACCATGCCAGAATCCCTCAAATTGGAATATAAGCTCAGAATGCACTCCTCTATCGATCCTTTATAGTCCCCAAACTACATAATTTAATGTTTTTTTATTCCATTTTTTTGCCTAATTTCATTGGGTTAAATATTTTTTCCCGTTTTTGTTACATTTTTCATTCATACTCCGCTCCTGTTGCTAGTAGCGTAATGTTAAATAGCCTATAGCCTTCCTCGATAAATGGACTATCCAACAGAGAAAGAATGTTTCAATTTGGACTAGTAATTCCCGAGATCCTAGCGTTCAAACAAACAAACAAACAAGACTAATAAAGTATCATTTAAATTAGTAAAAAAAATGTTAGGCTAATATAGACCCCTAAATTATGATCTACCAAACAAAGAAAAACGATCAAAATCAATTCACAATTGAACCACAACAAACATACAATTAAAAAAAAAAAAAAACAACCGAATTGGAAACCTCCTCCTTTTTTGAAGTCGGTTAAAAAAACAATTAATAAACGATAAAATATTATTATTAGGCTGGCCACACATATGCAATAATATTGATAATAAAACATATCAAAACACATTTTAAAAAACCACGTAGAAGTACTCTAAGAAATGTTATTTGTTGTTACTATCGAAAAAGGCTGGGAGGTTACATAGAATGGAATCAGGCAAGCACATTTAATTTTACCCGAAGCAACCTATACGCTTAATTGCCATTTGGAGGGTTGTGATCGTTGTTTACAACCCTGCAATTAGGGCTCTGGTTTCTGAGTGTCATGACTCTAATTGCTTGTATTGGTGATGGAATTTGGGGTTACACAGACACACACTGCGCCTGAAAGGAAACAATAGGGTATCAGACAGGGTCAAAAATACTTATAAAAAGGCTAAATACTGGGTTTAATTAGTCTGTCGGCTAGATCATGGAAAAATATGAGACATGATTTTTTGGTTTTTCAAAATATTAAAAATCGATAGAGATATAGATCATCAAACTGCTAGAGTGGGGGGTGTGACGTCACGTCTACGTAAAACTTTGTTCAATGAAGTGATGACACTTTTAAGCTCTGTATTTTCGACATTTTTGTTTATGAAACAAGAGAAGTAGTACGTGTAGGTTCAATATCTTCTTAAATATAAAATCTTAAATATAAAATTCTCGTGTCACAGTGTTTGTTTCCTTACTCCTCCGAAACGGCTTTACTGATTTTAACCAAATTTTATATGCATATTCTGTAGGTATGAGAATCGGCTACTAGCTATTTTTCATACCCCTAAGTGACAAGGGCTGTTCACTAAGGCAAAACAACGTTTGCGGGGTCAGCTAGTCTTATATATAAAATTCTCGTGTCACAGTGTTTGTTTCCTTACTCCTCCGAAACGGCTCCTCCTCGGCTACTAGCTATTTTATATGCATACCCCTAAGTGTTAGGGGTTGTTCACCGCAAACATTTTTTTTTTAATTTTTGGTCAAATTTTTTTGTTCTTATTTTTTTATAATGTGGCGTTAAAAAATACATACAATTCTAAATTTTTACCCTTTTATCACCAACCCCTGTTTTTTTATAGCCATTTTAGTAATTTAATCATTTGACAGTGAACTCCTAAACGACGGGACCGATTTGAATGTTTTTTTTGTGTGTGTGTTCGAAGATGGTTTAAATTCACAAATAAGCCCGGCAGATAACGCTGCAGACAGTGTCTAGGTTATGTCCGAGCGAAGCCGGAGCGGACCGCTAGTATTTTTATAATCTAACTTACGGCATAGAATAGATAATCTTACGGACGAATTTGTTTTTTAGCCATCCTGCTCTTTTGGGGCTCTGTTTCCTAAGTGTCATGACTCTAATTGCTTGTATTGGTGATGTAATTTGGGGTTACAGAGACGCACATACCGCGCTGGAAATTAAAGAATTACAAATCAGAATGAACGTAAAACAAATTAAAAAAATTGACAATGATCACAAGATATGAACTAAAAATACTTATAACCTAATTCCAAAAAGATAACTTAAGAACTTAAAAAAAACATTTGAATCTCCAAAAAAACTTTAATTAAAAATTCAACTCAGTGAGTCGACTAAATTTCAAAAGAAGCTATGACTACGTCGTACACGCTGGTTTCGAAAATATTTAAATTTAGACCACCTCTAAACTATCAAACAAAAACAGAATCATCAAAATCGAGCTAAGTAAAATTAGCAAAGCTATCGCATACAAAAAAGTACAATCGTATTGAAACCCTCATTCGTATTTGAAGTCGGCTAGAAAGTAATCCAGGCTACAATAACATGCAATTTTTTTGTGCCAAGTTAAATATAATGTAGGTTTAGAAAATATCGCTGTTTGTCATGTCAATCAAACTCAAGCTACGGAATTGAGCTTAAATCAAGTTTTGTAATATGTAGTAAATAGGGTACAATCCTCCAAAAAACTAAGTAGCCCGTTAGTTAGATTGGCAAAAAATAGTGTACGTGTTTTTTTCTTTTGTTTCACAAACAAAAATTGACGAAGATACAGCGCTTCGAAGTTTCGTGTGACGTCACTTGTGAGTACGATTTTTACTCACGAGTGACGTCGCGACCCCCCACTCTCGAAGTTTGATGGGCTATATCTTTGACGATTTTTAATATTATGAAAAAACAAAAAATACGTGTCCAATATTTTTCCATGATCTAGCTGACGGACTAATTAGGATGGTGTATTTTTGACCCAGTCCGGTACCCTATTGATTCACTGGAATTAATTGGGTAACTACTTACCTACAAGTACTTAAAGCTAGCGTAGAGCATGTACAAAGACTTCTTTAGGTCGCTGCCATACAGCGAAGAGTCACAATTTGTTAATGCAGCGATCGCAGTGCGGTGCTAGGTAACGATTAGGACTTTTTAAGTTCCAATAGCTGCGTATCACTCTGCTGTTATGGGCTTACCATCAGGTACATGTCCTGCTCGTCTTGTCACTCTATACTATTTAAAAAATGGCAGTCTAGGAACTGTCGGTAGAAGTGAAAACTTATAACTCAGGATTTGATAGCTTACTTTTATTTATTTATTTATTGCTATTAATACATTATTTTATTAAAAACTAGGTTATAGGTTACAATAATGCATTAGCCCTGTATTGAGGGCGTTGCAATTTTGCGATGTGCGTGTTTGACGCCAACCTTTGGCATTCAAAACATACACACACGCTTACATCCATATCATAATAGAAACAAATTTACTTATAACAACAGAACTTTGGAAACTACGCGGGTCAAACCAGAGGGCATGATCATAATGACGTTCGTTGATTAATGACGTTGTATGAATTGAACCGGTCAGTCAACATTTTGGAATTTAGGTTGATTAGGTATTGACTACTAATCTCGGGTAACGTAGTGTAGGACACCCTGAGACTAGCTGGAGTGACGATATACGGTAGACAGCAGGCAGTGAATGGAGACGTAAAACTGAGGATAGGGCTGAGTGGCGAACCATGGGAGAGGTCTATGTCCAGCAGTGGACTAAGATATGGTGATGATGATGAAGATGATTGTCTTTAACACTATACTTTGTATTTTTTTAATGTGAATAGTATTTTTCTAAATTCTAGACGAACATAGTCACAGATGCCAATTAATGAAAAAAAACAGACGTTAAGATCTGTTTTTTTTCATAACTTACCAATTTTCATCGATAAATGTTCCGAATTGTGTCCATATTTATTGTTTACTTACTATGTAGGTCGTTGCTTCCTGAAAGCTTCATCAAGTTAATTGGTAACATCGGCGGCGCTCCGTATCTGTCGTCGACAATAGGACCACAGTCTATTAAATCATACAGTCGTTCGACGAAGCCGTCTAGACGGGGCAATCGTGCGGGGCGTGCGGGGTGAAACGCGGGAAGCGCGCTCTTGCATTGTCTACATTACAATGTTAGTATTGCAGGAGCGCGGCTCAAGGCTGGCGTTAGTTAGTTAGTTTGTTTAGCGGGGCCTTTTCCGCACCTAGCCTCTTTATTGGGCCGTTGTACGTGACTCATACTTCCCTTTACTCCAACCAGCCCAGGCTGTCCCAGTAGGCAAGCAACCTGTTAAAGTTGCGACAGGCATCCGGAACAGACGCTGGAGATTGAATGAATTCTGCCCGTTGATCTGCCACACTGCTGCACTCGACAAGTACATGCTGTGGCGTTTCTTCTTCCTCCATGCATCCTCTGCATAGAGGACTGTCTGTTACACCTACGGTATATAAGTGCTTATTTAGGGGACAGTGATCAGTTATTATACCTATAACTTTACGAATTTGTACCTGTTTAGTCTGATGAGGTTGCGGGCAAGTTTTTTAGATGCTTCCGGAATAGAATTTTTTGTTTGCCTGCATCCTCCGGCCTGCAAGGCTGACGTATTCCGTATGTTTTAATTTTATTTTAGTGCCACATTTGTTTGGTTTGCGACAACGCTACCCGTGTCTAGACATTATCGGTGTTTCTCCCAAGGCGATTAACTACTGGTGGTATTTCTTTATACTGTGATAGGGCCGTGTCACCGTCTGATTACAAGACCGAGTGCTCTGATTGAACGTAATGATGATAATCAAGGCGTGGATCGACACTTTGATAAATACCTAGTATAATAGCGCCTTCGGTGGTTATTGGGTCAGAAATGTGACACAAATTGACCTACACACCTACCTACAATTCTACTTGATTGATCATTAGATAGTTCATACCTATGTGTTTAGTGTGAATAGTTAGGTTTATTATAATATGTAGATCTCGTTGTATTTAAGTGGTGGTAGAAAACCCTACTTCCTACTATATCCTATTAATATTATAAATGTCAATGTATGGATGTTTGGATGTTTGTTGCTCAATCACGTCCTAACGTATGAACGGATCGGGCTGAAATTTGGAACACAGATAGATTATAGTCTGGAAGAACACTTTTTATCCCTTAGTAGTTATAAAACAACGAGAACGGGAACTTCGCGGGTAACACCGCGGGGCGCTGCTAGTATATCACAAAAACGAAACTTTGAATATTTATTTTCTCAATCACTTTGTGAATCGGCTTAGAACCAGTTCAGATGAAATGTCGGATTTTAGACTGTAATCTATGTTTCAAATTCGGGTCGAATTTTTAAAATACTCTTTGGTTGGATAGTGATTTGGTCTCTACGGGTTCCAATAGCTGTGTAGCACTGTGCTGCTATGAGCAAGCGTGTTACTTTCCATCAGACACATGCCCTGTTCATCCCTAGAATCCGACCGGCCTTTTGAATGGGTGAAATCTTATTAGCGTAACCAACATTCGTAATAGCAGTACATAGAATATCTGTAGTTATACAGGTGCAGTATTGTCATAGCTGGGCATTAACTCGTTAATCCGTTAATCGTTAATTAACGAAGTTAACATTTTGATTAACGGATTAACTTTTAAGTTAACTTTTAAAAATGTTAACGGACATGTTACCTTCCGTTAATTATGCAGAAGTCCGTTAATCGTTAATCCAATGCTTACTATTTACCGCACGGCACCTCGGGGCGGCGCAAAAAACAGGTTCAGACAAGTATGAAACGAAAAGTGCTGGGCGCAGTGTGACCATACGTGGCAGGTTCCTGCGATTTTGGCAGGATTGAGGCGTCATTTTAGCCTGTGGCATGATCGGTTGACGTTATATGAAAACAAATATAATTTTGTTATCATAAGTCATATTTCCGATAATCTCGAGTTCTTTTTGGCTGAAAATTTGAGCATAGACATACTCGAATTTGACTGACGTTTACAATTTAGTTGAATACTTCACACATCCCTAGTAAACCAAGTAGCACGGTCGGGGCAGACATTGAAATAGAAAAAATTCCGGGGAGCGTTTTTTTTTTATTAAACGTCGGGGAGGGTTGTTGGAAGTATAAATCTCGATTTTCTAACTAATCTCGGTAGAGGGTTCGCCGCCATCTTGTTTTAAAGTTTTTGTGAAATAACTCGTTCATTTTCAACTTTAGAGCAAAAATGATGGTCACTAAAGTTGTTGGAAATTTAATTTCTCACAAGTTTGCTTCATATAGTTTTTACGCTAGGATCAATATTTGCAGAGTTATACTATCAAGTTTATCAAAAAAATCGTAATGGGTGGAATTTTATTTTCTTCAGCTTTGATTCTCGCACTTTTTAGGGTTCCGTACCCAAAGGGTAAAAACGGAACCCTTTTACTGAGACTTGGCTGTCCATCCGTCTGTCCGTCTGTCACCAGACTGTATCTCAAGAACGGTGATAGCTAGACAGTTGAAATTTTCACAGATGATGTATTTCTATTGCCGCTGTAACAACAAATACTAAAAATAAAATAAGTAAAAAATGTGCGAGAACCAAAGTTGAAGAAAATAAAATTGCACCCATTACGATTTTTTTGATAAACTTGACAGTATAACTCTGCAAATATTGATCCTAGCGTAAAAATTATATGAAGCAAACTTGTGAGAAATTAAATTTCCAACAACTTTGGTGACCATCATTTTTGCTCTAAAGTTGAAAATGAACGAGCTATTTCACAAAAACTTTAAAATAAGATGGTGGCGAACCCTCTACCGGGATAAGTTAGAAAATCGAGATTTATACTTCCAACACCCCTCCCCGACGCTTCATAAAAAAAAATCGCTCCCCGGAATTTTTTCTATTTCAGGCTAGTTTTATGTCTACCTCGACTGTACTAAAGTAGATTATAGTAATCCATAGCTAGTGGGAAACTCCCCGATAAATTCAATCATACTTTTTCGATCGTTTATCTGTATTGTAACTTTCTTTTAATAAAATCGGTGGTAGTTCATTTCAACTAACCAAAGAAAAGTTTCTTAAATAAAATGAACAAATCAATGTATAAGAATGAAGAAATGGAGGTATACAATGAAAATTCCAGTGTTTAACATCTTACTAATATTATAAATGGCAATTTTTGGATGTTGTAATGTTTGTTGTTTCATCACGTCAGAACGTTTGGGAAAGGATTGGGTTGAAATTTGGAAAACAGCCCTCAAACGCTGCAGTTGAACGTGCAGGTATCCACGGGTAAAGACATTTTAACATCAAAGCGAGCCTCGCTTTCAGACGAGAACTTCGACATGCTAATGTTCATGAGGGGAAATAGATACCTATGCGCATTATGCCCGACGATTAAATTACACATTAAATTAAATTAAATAAAAAAATTGGCAGTCATAGAAACTGCCGATAGAAGTGAAAACTTATAATTCAGAATTTGATAGCTTACCTTGGAAACTACATGGGTGTAACCGGAGGGCGTGGCCTAGTCATCATGGCATGGCTATCTAGAAAAGCACCAGCATTTCCTATTGGCTGATGCATTTCTAGATGGCCATGCCATGATGGCCAGGCCACGCCCTTTCAGCATTTCCCATTGGCTGACGCATTCCTAGATGGCCAATCGCCATGGTCCCGAGTTTACCCGAAGATTTCTTATTATACCCGAGCGTGACGCTAGAATTCAATTTACAGCCCACGAAAAATCTATCTCGGCGCGCCAAAAGAAGTTTTAACTTCAATAATAAAATTAAACTCTACAAGTATTTGGTTTTTTCCTAACCTGTTAACTTCCAGAACCTAAACCAACAGGTTTTATAAGTTCACTAACGCAACGCTATAAAAATCCAATACGCATATTAACGGATTAACGATTAACGTTAACTTCCGTTAATTCTTACGAAATGTAACGCTTTAACGTTTAACGAAGTTAACTTTTTTGTAACGGATTAACGATTAACGAAGTTAACTATTTGATAACGGTGCTCAGCTATGAGTATTGTGCAATATTAGTAGATAATGCTTATTACTAAAATATTAGGCTGTAAGTTTTGACTTAAATTGGCAATCCCTGGGACTGCTATTTTTATGTTTTTAATGTCTCCATAACTCGTTTACCATTATACCCCGTTTACATGATTCCAGTCCAGCGACCGAATCCAGCGCTGGATTCGATCGCTGGACTGGAATAATGTAAACGGGGTATTATGCTTAATTATAGTTACATCTATCACAGTTATTTATTAAAAGTTTATTTAGCATTTCAAATATACTATATAATAAGGTGTAGTTATAATTAAGACATCATTGACCGAAGAAGAAGATTACCAAAAGCATGTCAGTGTAAGTTCCTACTTCTGGGACTTGAAGCCATCTCCGACATTAACCTTTTACGTGCTAATTTAAATCTAAATTCCTGTTGGTGGAGTCTAAATTTGCTTAACTGATCCTTCTGATGTCCATTAAGGGGTTAAGGAGGTGGCTAAGGCTAATCCACCTAGCTGGACTAATGTGAGTTGGCGAATATTTAATGTTTATTTACAAACAAACAAATTCGTTTGTTTTGTCACACAGGGTGGAGTTGGAAGCGTGGTTGGACAAGCCCACGTACTCCCACGGAGAGTCCATTAAAGTGAGCGTTGTCATCGCGAACCACTCGTCCAAGACGGTGCGACGGATCAAGGTATGTTTCTGTCAAGTTATCTGTACATATTACTGTCATTATCTCTATATTAATAAAGTGAAGCAAAAACTTTGTACCCTTTTTAACGAAAATTGAAGAGTAGGTATCGGAAGGAGGGCTTTAAAACAATAAAAAAAACTTAACACGTACATATATATGCATTTATTTGACACACATGCATATAAATACATTATTAATAATAAATCCTACTATCCCACTAATATTATAAACTAGCAGCGCCCCGCGGTGCTACCGCATAGTTTCCATTCCCGTTGTTTTTTCCCGTTGTGTTGGATAAAAAGCCTATGTGTCCTTCCAGACTATAGTCTATCTGTGTTCCAAATTTCAGTCTGATCCGTTCATACGTTAGGACGTGATTGAGCAACAAACATCCATACATTGACATTTATAAGATTAAGTAGCATAGTATGGATGTTTCTTTTTATCCCGGAAAAACAAAGGGAACAATGGAAACGGGAACTTTGCGGGTAGCACCGCGGGGCGCTGCTAATATGTTAATATTTCTTTATGTTCGAATCTCAAAGTGCTTTATTGATAAATGTACAATTTACCTACAGGGCAATTAGTAAAAAATAAAAACAAAAGAAAGAGCAATTTGTATACATTTTCAAAGTTTAAAGTAATTACTCCAATGTATTATAATAATTATCGTACAGAAAACTGTCAAGCAGTATGCGAGTATAATAATTATGTTTTTAATTCAATTGTACTGATTCATGTCTTTTTTTTCATTTTTATAGGAACTTTGCCATCACTCTCTAAATCTCTAAAACATCTTGACCACTAGTTTGAATAACTGTGCAAGATTACACGGAACATAATCAGATTTATTTTCTTTAGTAATATTAGTAGTGATTTAAGTATTGTAACAGTTAAGCGATTATAATAGTGAAATCATTACTGTGTTCCGGTTTGAAAGGCAATGTTTCCAGAGAAATTACAGGGCTTAGAGATATAAGATCTTAGATCTCTGGGTGACGAGCGCAGTGCAGGGCTAGGTAATGATTTGCACTGTTCATGTTCCAATACCTGCGTGTCACTGTGCTGTTATGTGACAGGCATGTTGCTTACCATCAGGCACATGTCCTGCTCGTCTAGTCACTCTTTATTTAAAAAAAACCATTGCAAACCTATGTCTATTTATTTATCAAATCTCAGGATGTTCAATACGACCTACATTTTCCAATTCGACGCCTCCAGTCAGCCATCGATTCTATAACAGAAAAAACCGGTCCATTGCCATTTCGGTCCGTTCCGTTGAGTTATTTCTCGAATTTTGGTTTTCTTGCGAATCACACGGAATACAAAATTCAGCATAAGCTGTTCACTAAATGTTGCCACTATTGGGACTCGGGGCCTTCTTTCGTAAAGAGTATTGCACATAATCTAAACGCTGACCCAGTGCGGGTTGGTTGATGACACATGACTTCTAAGGATTCTAGAAACATGTTCGTACGATGTTTTCCTTTACCGTTTTAAGTTCAGTACGGTCGGGGCAGACAAAAAATTAGCCTGAAATAGAAAAAAATCCGGGGAGCGATTTCTTTTTTTTAAACGTCGAAGAGGGTGGTTGGAAGTATAAATCTTGATTTTCGAACTAATCCCGGTAGAGGGTTCGCCGCCATCTTGTTTTAAAGTTTTTGTGAAATACCTCGTTCATTTTCAACTTTAGAGTAAAAATGATCGTATCCAAAGTTGTTGGAAATTGAATTTCTCACAAGTTTGATTCTTGTCATTTTTACGCTAGAATAAATATTTGCACTATATACATATAATAGAATATATATATATAACAGGGGGGTAATGGGGGAGAACGGATATAACAACTTTCCGGCCCCAACTGTCAACCTCACCTGCACGCGCGGACAACACATCATCCGCGGCGGTATTTATACCGTGGTCCCCCTGCTAGATAACGGACGAGGCAATGGCGACCGAGCAGTGGCGGTATAACCACACTCCTGGCCAGAGGTCAGAAGAGGCTGCAGGGGCCTTGGGGTACAAATAACCCCTAAAAATATCTGGTGCAGAAGGCAACGGGAAACCACTGCAACTAATATCCCGAGAAAATCGTTATGGAAGTAGATACTAAAAGATCACGATTGCCATGCGAACCGCCTAGCGAGCGGCGCCGCACCGCGTCCGGGGCGAGCGGTGAGAAATGGACTACCGGCCATGTTGGAGTAGGATACCAGGCCCCGCATGGAATAAAT
Organism: Ectropis crepuscularia; assembly: GCA_963693475.1. Taxonomy (NCBI): domain Eukaryota; kingdom Metazoa; phylum Arthropoda; class Insecta; order Lepidoptera; family Geometridae; genus Ectropis; species Ectropis crepuscularia. The sequence goes on along the minus strand of OY856339.1, from coordinate 28,386,705 downwards.
GCTACTGGAAACTCCATCAAGCTGCGAAAAACCCAGAAGATAGGCACGTGGAATGTTCGCGGCTTGTTAAAACCCGGTAAACTTGACATCGTAGAGAGGGAAGTCACCAGATGTGATCTATGTATTTGTGGACTAGCCGAAACCCACTGGAGAAATTGCGGGCATTTCCTCACCGACGCCGGTGCAGTCTACTTTTCCGGTAATGAAGATAGTAGCCGAAACGGAGTAGCAATTCTTGTTTCGCAGCATCTTAATAGCAGTGTGATGGGGTATGAGGCAGTTAGCGACCGGATTATAACCATGAAGCTCAAAGCGTCACCTGTAAACTTAAACCTGATACAGGTATATGCTCCAACCAGTGAAGCTCTACCCACCGTCCTGGAGAGTTTTTACAAAGAACTACAGACAACAATTGCCAAAATCCCCAACAGAGAACTACTTGTAATTATGGGCGATTTTAATTCAAAAATTGGCGCAAACTCTGCCCAGTATAGCAAATGTGTGGGAAATTTCGGACTTGGAGAGCGCAATGAAAGAGGTGAAAGATTTATGCAGTTCGCAGACGAAAACAACTTAGTGGTGGCAAACAGCCTATTTCAACACCACCCACGTAGGCTGTTCACCTGGACATCACCTGGAGGTAGAGCCAAGAACCAGATCGACTACATACTTATTAGATCACGCTGGCGTACCTCCATTCTCAACGCTCACACACTTCCTGGGGCCGATTGTGGATCCGATCATGAACTTGTTGTCGCGAAGATACGGCTGAAACTTAAATCTGCCCGACCCGCCAAGAAAATAAGACGGCTTGACATAGCAGATAGCGAGAAGTTCAACACAGCTTTTGAGCGAAAATGGAGGGAGTGGGTGGATATGAACCACAATGAAGCTACACCAGACATGCTGTGGAATAAGGCTAAACATCTCATCCAAAATGCAGTAGCGGAATCTATTCCAAGAACAGAAACACGCAAACGTCAACATTAGATGACGGATAGTACTCTTGCTCTAATTGAAGAGAGGCGCCGTAAGAAAGCTGCTGGAGCAGACATAAGAGAGTTAAATAAGATGTCTGCCAAAATCCAAGCTTGCTGCAGGCGAGATCACAATTGCCACCTTCGTAGCATCTGTGAAGATGTTGAAAAACACGCTACAAAGCACGAGTCTAGAGATCTGTACCACAAAATTCGTCTTATTACCAAATCTCTGCCGACTAAAACCTGGGCTATTGAGAACGACAAGAATGAAGTGGTAACAGAACTAGAACAAATCTCTGAAACGTGGAAGAATTACTGTCAGTCATTATTCCGAGACCCGCAGTCGCGACAGTTTGCAAGCACAGACCTAGAGAAAGAGAATTTGGAACCAGACATCCTTATCTCCGAAGTAAGAGCTGCCATAAAACACTTGAAAAGCAAGAAAGCAACTGGTAGAGATGCAATTCCGATAGAGACAATCAAAGCTTTAGGAGAACGCGGTTACCAGATGTTTCATCTTATTTGCAACAAGGTGTGGCAGACAGGAGTTTGGCCTTCGGAATGGACGCACACCGTTTTCACACCCCTGCACAAAAAAGGTTCGACAAAGAAATGTAACAATTACCGCCTCATTGCTCTAATATCACACGCTAGCAAAATAATGTTGCACATCCTCAACGAGCGATTGAAAACGTACCTATCAAAGGAGATCGCTCCGGAGCAAGCCGGTTTTGTGAAGGGGAAAGGCACTAGGGAACAAATTCTCATAGTACGCCAGATCATAGAGAAGTCGAGAGAATTCAATAAGCCCATATTCATTTGTTTTGTTGATTTCTCCAAAGCATTCGACTCGGTGAAATGGCCGGTATTGTGGAGGACCTTACTAGATATGGGCACACCAAAACATCTTGTTCACCTTTTAAGATGCTTATATGAAGAAGGCACAGCCTCAGTGCGCACAGATGATGTATTATCTGATGATTTCCATCCTAGTGCCGGCGTACGCCAGGGTTGCATAATATCACCGCTCTTATTCAACGCGTACACAGAGCTGATAATGCGCATCGTTTTGGAGGACTGGACAGATGGTGTGACAATTGGTGGGTATAAGATTGCAAACCTGCGTTACGCGGATGACACCACCTTATTTGCAACCAGTGCACAACACTTGGAAGAGCTATTGTCAAGGATGGAACGAGTGAGTTATGAGTTTGGACTTAAAATTAATCGCAACAAGACCAAGGTTATGATTATTGACCGTGTTAGAAGTAATTCGCCTGAAGTAACCCAAATCGCGAATTGCACTGTAGTCCAATCTTATATTTATCTCGGGGCTATGATTTCGGGCAATGGTGGATGCGTGGATGAAATAAAAAGACGTATGGGCATCACAAGAACAGCAATGGACGGGATGCGGAAGATATGGAAGAATAGAAATATAACTAAAGCCACGAAGACCAGGCTCGTGAGGACGCTTATATTCCCCATATTTCTTTACGCGGCTGAAACGTGGACTCTGCGAGAAGTGGAGAGACAGAAGGTGGACGCTTTGGAAATGTGGTGCTGGAGAAGAATGCTTGGAGTCTCGTGGACCGAGTTTCGCACAAACGTCTCGATACTTCAGGAACTCGGCATCAGGCAGCGTCTATTTTCTGTGGTACAATCTCGTATCCTAACATTCTTTGGACATGTTTCCCGGCGTGACAACCAGTCCATAGAACGCCTTGTCATTCAAGGAAAAGTGGAAGGCACAAGACCGCGCGGAAGGTCACCCACACGATGGACTGACCAGATCAAGTCCGCGATTGGAGGCTCGCTGAATGAGTGCAGCAGGATGACGTCTAGCAGGCAACAATGGCGAAACGTCGTGAAGCGAATCACATCTGACCCCTCCAATAATGCTACGAGCTCATAGCGATCACGACCGCTCTGTCAAGAGCGTACCGAATAAGAAGAAGAAATATTTGCAGTGTTATGCTATCAAGTTTATCAAAAAAATCGTAATGGGTGGAATTTTATTTCCTTCAACTTTGGTTGTCGCACTTCTTAGGGTTCCGTACCCAAAGGGTAAAAACGGAACCCTGTTACTGGGACTTGGCTGTCCGTCTGTCCGTCCGTCCGTCTGTCTGTCACCAGGCTGTATCTCAAGAACGGTGATAGCTAGACAGTTGAAATTTACACAGATGATGTATTTCTATTGCCGCTATAACAACAAATACTAAAAGTAAAACAAGTAAAAAAAGTGCGAGAACCAAAGTTGAAGAAAATAAAATTACACTCATTACGATTTTTTTGATAAACTTGATAGTATAACTCTGCAAATATTGATCCTAGCGTAAAAAAATATTTCGACCAAACTTGTGAGAAATTAAATTTCCAACAACTTTGGTTACGATCATTTTTGCTCTAAAGTTGAAAATTAACGAGTTATTTCACAAAAACTTTAAAACAAGATGGCGGCGAACCCTCTAGCGGGATTAGTTAGAAAATCGAGATTTATACTTCCAACAACCCTACCCGACGTTTTAAAAAAAAATCGCTCCCCGGAATTTTTTCTATCTCAATGTCTGCCTCGACTGAGCTAGTTAGCGGCATTACGCACATGACTTCGAAAAGACAGTGATGTGCGTGGGATGGGGGATGACAGCGGCTGCAGATCGGCAGTTGCCGTTCTCGCGACTAGACTAGCCGTATTTTTTCCCATCATTTAATTTAATCATATACTATGAAGTAATACGTTGACTGGCCTCGTGGCTTAGTAGCTCTGCCTGCGAAGCCGAGGGTCGTGGGTTCGCTTCCCACCCAGTGCAAATATTTGTGTGATGAATTCAAATGTTTCCACTGTGTCTGGGTGTTTCTATGTATCATCATCATCATCAGCCGCAAGACGTCCACTGCTGAACAAAGGCCTCCCCCCTAGATTTCCACAACGAACGGTCCCGCGCAACCTGCAACCAGCGGTTTCCAGCGACCTTTGTGAGGTCATCTGTCCATCTAGTGGGAGGCCGTCCAACACTGCGTCTTCCGGTTCGTGGTCGCCACTCGAGAACCTTTCTTCCCCATCGGTTGTCAGTTCTTCGAGCGATGTGGCCTGCCCATTGCCACTTCAGCTTGCTTACTCGTTGAGCTATGTCGGCCACTTTAGTTCTTTTGCGAATATCTTCATTACGGATTCTGTCGCGCAAAGAGACTCCGAGCATAGCTCTCTCCATAGCTCGCTGTGTGACTTTGAGCTTTGTTATGAGGCCCACAGTTAAGGACCACGTCTCAGTTCCATAAGCCATCACTGGCAACACGCACTGGTTAAAGACTTTTGTCTTTAGGCATTGGGGTATTTTGGACTCAAAGATGTGTCGAAGTTTCCCGAACGCTGCCCATCCGAGTTGGATCCTTCGCTGGACCTCTTTGTCGATGTTTCTATGTATGAATTCAAATGTTTGCACCGTCTCTGGGTGTTTCTATGTATAATAAGTATGTATGTATTTAAAACTATATACGTATTATATCAGCTATCTGGCCACCATCATACAAGCTTTGCTTAGTTTGGGGTCAGATGGTGTTGTGTGTGAATTGTCCACCAATATTTATTTATTTATTTAATAGAATGCCATGTATTATTTTTAATTTGTAGAAACTCGTGTAGCTAAGATAAAACAAATGAGAACCAATTCAACGCCAGCTCGATTCGCCGACTTTATTCAGATAATAACAAATTCTACATTTCAAAGGTTTAATTTCGAGTAATATCTCGATTCAAATTTCATACTCCCACGTGGAGACTCGATGCTGTCGAAAATCCATTGTTCCTCCCACGTATTCATTTTCCATAAAGCATTGGGGAGAGTAGATGACAGGGCTGCCCATCGGCTCGCTTTGTTTTGGTGTGCCTTTGTGCGAGTATTAAATATGGGAACTCGTAATGCTAACCTGACACGAGGGATACCAAAACCCAAAACACAATATTCAGTGCAGGATAACTATTGGTGCTTTGTCTTTTGAATAGTTGTCGTTCTGACGGTTATTCGGACTGAGTAGTCACAGACTCGTATCGCGCTGAATTGCGGTACAACTAGATTGTCCATTGGAGTTGGATGAAATTGAGAAACTGAATCTGATATCTTCTAAGGTTATTATGAACACAATTTACCAATGTTTTCCGAACAAGACTCACCGGAGTTATAAATCTGTCAAATTAAAAATAAAATCAAATAATGTCTATCTTATTAGCTCAAAGTAAGCTTCAAACCGGTTCTGAAATACGGCTATTTGGTCGATAAGACGGTAAAATAATAACATAACAACGTTCATTGTCTGTTCAGTCAAAATACTTTTTCAGTTTTTTTTGAACGCGCTAATTTCAGGAACTACTGGACCGATTTTGAAAATTCCTTCTCCGTTGGCTAGGTACTAATTCCTGAGTAAGAAGCCGGGACGGACCGCTAATAGACCACGAATAGTGCACCTATTGAGGTGATTGATTAGGTATACAAATTAATTTTCAAAATCGGTCCAGTAGTTCCTGAAATTAGAGCGTTCAAACAAATAAGCTCTGCAGTTTTATAAATATTATTAATATCGTTTTTATTGTCAACAGGCTCTTGTGGTGCAACACGTCGACGTGTGTATGTTCTCCAACGGAAAGTTCAAGAATGTCGTCGCGTTGGTGAAGGGAGATGGGACTCCGATCCTGCAGGGACAGACCCACACTGATTCATACACACTGACCCCACACAGAGGTACCTACAAACCAACCTATTTCTCTAGAGGTAGAATAATGAATTATAGGATATTTACTGTGGAGCTAGTCTCCCATATTTCAGTCCAGTTTCGTACATCACGTTCACTGGTAAAGTGTTTTTATCGGGTACACTTTGGAGAGTGTGCGACTGATCTCCATGATCACCACCTTGGCCTTTTTTTCTAGCTGACTGCTCGTAGCTCGAAAAAGCAACATCGTTTGATGGTTGATGTGCCAAAGACTCGAATGAATAAATTTAACTCTACTTTTGTAATAAGATCGTCTAGGCTATGGAATGTGTTGCCCGAGTGCATTTTTCCCTTGCATTTTGGTGTTTTCATATAGAAAGTGTTGATTTCTTGTAGGTAAAGACGCTCCATTGTAAATTCCATCATTACTTAACATGAGCGAGATGACGGTCAAGTGTAAATCTATTAACGTAAGGAAAAACTTAAGCTACATTAAATTTAGAACTAGTTTAGTACGTATTAATAACGCACCACAAATATATTTGAATTGGGCCAATTGAAATGAATAGACCCAACATTCCGAATAATTTTCACCAATTGTATCAATTTAACACCACTGTGATTCCTGATCGCACAATCGCGTTATGTCTATACATTTCATTAACATTTTTTTTTTGTCGGCAGGTGTTACTAAAAACTGGATAGCTCTTGAAGATTCGTACTCTAAAACTGGTGCCAGTCTCGCTTCCACTGTCCTTAGCAACAATACTCCAGAAGATCGCAACGTGTTCGCTATCTACGTCTCTTACTACGTCAAAGTGAAGCTCATCTTCAGCGCAATGGGTGGAGATCTCTCCATAAAACTTCCATTCACTCTCACCCACTCCTGCATCAACGAAGCCCCAACTGACAGTGTCATTGAAGAAGCAACCCACAAAATGATTCTAGAAGGAAAAGAAAACAGCGAGGACGAAGACAGCAAAGGTGAAATAGAAAAAGATAAACAGAACAACAACGGCGAAACAGAAACACAAGATGATGAAGTAAAATCACCTGATGACCACAGATGCCTTGCCGATGTTCTAGTTAATATCGAAAACAAAATTGATAGGCCTAAGAAATTTGAAGGCACTGAAGTGAGAAACGTAAAACCCAACGAAGAGGAATTGGACCTGATAGTAAAGTACCCTTCGGATACGTGATCCGATGATGAAAACATGGACCACTTAGGTGACAAGACTGAGTCCAAAATCAAGATGCCTGAATGTAAAGAGGTCCAAACTCAGAAGAGTGGTTTCGCGGAAAATCTTAAAAGAGCTGTGTGTTGTATAGATAGGAGACGACAGTCTTAGTTTCGATGTTAGTTTAAATATAATTAATTCAGAGTTTTCGTTTGTTTCGGCGTCTGTTGACTTTAGTGAGTCTGGTTGCCAATTTATCCATTTCGATGTTACTAATCATAAAATTAAAAAAATAACATTGGTCTCTCGCACATTCCTGATTTAATTTTATTCTCTGAATCATGTAAATTTATAGAATTTTTACTTGTTGTTTGTCAACTTGTATCTGGTTATGATTAATTTTAGCAGCTTTTCTAAGCGTTATCAGATATTTGATCCAAGCTACAACGACAACATTTCCATCGTTTCTACAATAATATAAATATGTAATAGAAAATTCTTGTAAATGTCGAATTCAGAACACATTTTCTAACTATTTTTTTTTTCATTTGGCGTTATCGAACAAACTATAGAACTTGAAACCATAATAAAATGTATGTAAAGAGATGCTGATTTTAAGCATTTTGATGCTCAGTGGCCGCTACACAAAGTTGTTTTCTCAATGGCAAATAACCAAAATGCGTGTTTTGAATCGCACGCTTCCATTTCGTGTAACCGCAGGTCAAGTTATACCAGTGTGCGTTTGCGTTTTGGTCACTGGTCATAGAGAATCACGATCTACTTTTAATGCGTCATGAACATTTAACGCAAAGACTTTCAACTAACGGCGTCAATCGAAATATGTCTGAATATAACGAATTGTTAATCTAGTCAACTAATTATAAGATACCATTAATTACCTATGTAACTAATAATTAAGTTTTCCTTTGTTAGTTGTTAATTAGTAGTTATACTGTATATGAAAAGGGACTAATAGCCTGAATGAATATTACGCTTATTATGTATGTAGACTATAATAAGTAATAATAACAGTTACTATCTTGTAAGTATCTTTATCTCTATGTGAGTATTATACAGTACCTATACTTGTGTATTATCAAAATATTCTGTAGTGTGAAAATTTTATTTTTTGTGTTATAGGTAAATTATGAATAAATAATAACAGCATCAACTTTTTTATCCTTTTTTTGTTTAATTAGGTTGAGTTTTTCAACTGTACTCTATTTAACCTAATATTGATGTATCTTTTATTCTAATTTTTCTATCAAAAACTTTTCTTGTCAGCAATTATTTTGTATTTGGCCGCCATTTTGGCTGATGTTAACTGACGATGCTGTCCATTCGTAAGTTTTGATTAAACTTTTTTGAACAAGACATGTTCTGAAAAAACGTTTCGGAATAAGAAGGCAGGTAAGGCCGTACCGTAGCCAAATAATTTTGAATATTTGCCACTATGCCCTCTTTGTCCTAGCAAGCGATATAATTGCAAATAAGCTCAGATTTTAGAAAAGAAGAATATTATAATGTTCGTAATTACCCTATCCGTTGGTGTAAGTAGCGAACCCATTATATGGTTGCATGATTTCAAAAACTCTTTATAATTTCTGTGGTTTCTTTGTGAGAAGATTAACTAAATTAAACTTTATGCTTAGCACAAAAATGAACTACCATTTTATAGCCAAGATTTTGCAGTAAGTAAATATATATTTTATAAGTTGATTTTATTTTGAAGAGTTGATAGCACGAAAACCTGCTAACGCTGCGTTTTGCAGGGGACGCTTTTGTTGCTTGTATTTTTTTTTGTCTTGTATTGTTTTAAAATTGTGATTATTTTCTAAAAATAGATTTATAAACATGTAACATTAGTTTAATAAAACATGCACTTTAATAGTTTCGAGTTGAATGTAAATGTAATCAGTTAACTTGTAGAACAACACGAATAAACCAACTAATTAGAAATCTGTGTCTGTAAATAATGTAAATAAACTTTGACATTTTATTCAGGTGTTTATTATTTTACCGACTTCATTAATGAAAGATTCCCTCCCTATTTGACTTAATTTGATAAAAATCGCAAAGATAACAGTAATTAATAAAATGAAAACAAATCTACAAAACTATTCGATAAGGCCTATAATTCGGTTCAAGAATTTATAATAAAAGAAAAGCCGAATTTAGTAGTGGTACGACACTTAGCAGAGTCCGCCTGGGGAAGTACCACACCTTTGCCAGTTATTACATATAGAACAAGCTTTGCTTAGTTTGGGGTCAGATGGTGTTGTGTGTGAATTGTCCACCAATATTTATTTTTATATATTTTTTTTAATTACCTATACCGTCAAGCAGTAACGTGCAAACATTACCGTGTTTCAGTTTGAAGGGCAATGTTTTCACTGAAATTACAGGCAATAGAGATGAAACATATTTTTTCTCTGGGTGATGCAGTGCTAGGTTATGATTTGGACTCTTCATGTCCCAATAGCTTCGTGTTACTGTGATGATCTGGACAGACCTTTTGCTTACCATCTGGCACATGTCCTGTTCGTCTCGTCACTCTATACTATATAAATAATGCCAATTATATTGGAAACTAGCGAACGATTATCTCATCTCCGAGACATCTACACACTTTTGTAATTACCTAGTTTCATAGACGAATTGCCATAAAAAAACATTTACATGAAGAAAAAATAGCGATAGTGTTCGAAGTTTGCCTACAAAAAGTATCGCATCAAAAGTACAAAGCTGCTAAGTTAAGCGATCAAAGAACCTTACGATCGAACTAGTTCAAGTTAGTTCATAACTCGGATCACGTTCAGCTCTTCAAACTCTCCGGGAAGCAATTTTGAACTTTTCCCCCGGTAAGCTGTCTCTCGATACCAACAAAGAAATCTATTAAATTATTTGTTTTAAATTGTAGGACGGTAAGATTAGACAGATGCGTGCCTAATGGTCAAGACCACATTTGCCTTACATTTATATTATACTAGCAGCGGCCCGCGGTGTTACCCGCGTAGTTCCCGTTCCCGTTGTTTTCCGGGATAAAAAGTGGCCTGTGTGTTCTTCCAGACTATAATCTATCTGTGTTCCAAATTTCAGCCCGATCCGTTCATACGTTAGGACGTGATTGAGCAACAAACATCCAAACATCCATACATTGACATTTATAATATTTGTAGGATTATTCTGTCTTATATTATATTCTGCATGCTTAGTTTTCAAGAACAGATCTATGCTAAAATTATAAAGCTGAAGAGTTTGTTTGTTTGAACACTAGGATCTCGGGAACTACTGGTCCGAGTTGAAAGATATTTTTTTTTCTGTAGGATAGACGAATTATCAAGGCAGGCTATATAACATGACACTACTATAACATTATGCTACTATCAATAGGAGCGGAGCATTAATGAATAATGTAACAGAAAATATTCCTTTATGAGAACTTTCGTTGCGGGTGCTGACGTACGCCGAAGTCCGTGACAGCATGTGTCTATCTTTTAAGGTTGGGTCGTTATAACCTAATTTAACCAAATTTGTTCTAAATCTGAATTGGTACGACCAATTTTCGATAGGTAGCGTAGCAACGCGCGCAGGATTCAGCTAGTAAAAATAAATAAATAAATGTTGGTGGACAATTCACACACAACACCATCTGACCCCAAACTAAGCAAAGCTTGTATGATGGCGGCCAGATAGCTGATATGTATATGGGTGTTTTCTATGTAGGTATTGGTAATAAGTATATATTTAAAATATATAAGTAGTAGGTATATATGGCACCAATAGTACAAAGCTTTGGTTAGTATGGGGCTAGATGGTGTTGTTTCTGAAATGTCCAACAATATTTTTAATGTTTATATGATCTTCCTGCATTTCAAATGGAAAAGAAGAACCAATGTAACTTTCAATGCTAAATGTATGTGTAGTTCTCATTGTATTTTAGTTTTATTAGAAGGCTCTGCCCGTATTAAAAAAAACACACACACAATGTGTTTTAAAAACAATGTTACTTTATGAAACATCGACCCAAGAGTCCATGGAGATAAATTAAACCAATATATCACGCCAGCCTATCAAAACGAAGCAAAGTATTATACAAAATAACATAAAAAGCATACAAGCAGCGACATCATAATATAAAAAGCGTAGTCTCCGAAGTCTGTAAAGCTGATAGATTTGTAAGTACCTACTGATGCTAACGAAAGTTTAAAAACTATAATATCTTTAACAATATTTTTTATTATTCCTTCTCCCACTCTATTTCAAAGCTAATTACTATAAGTAGTTCGACTGTCGTGCTGTTTCCGCCTGCAACGATCGAAACTACGTGGAACTACAAAGTTATTAAAAGCAATGCCTTTTACGGACTCGTTTCAGTTGAGAACCCAACTTTTACGGGGATTAATAAAAACTGTAATAAAAATAACGTTTTGGATGTCTCTTAAACTTTTGCCTTTAGTTTACTTACTTTGTTGTTTGCGAAATGTAGTGAAAAGGTGGTCTGAAATGAATGTACTATAGTCGATGGAGTGACGATATACGTATGACAGTGGCTGGACTAGAACAGCCTAGAATAAATATCACGGAAGAATCCTACATCTAGAGAGAAAGACAGACAGACAGACAGAAATGTATGCTTTATTTTGCACACCGGTAATAAATCAAAATATACAAAACATTAAATACTTATAACTAGTGTCATAAATGGCAGCCTTATCGCTAATAGCGATTTCTTCCAGGCAACCATTAATGGCAGGAATCAAACAAAGAAATAGTAGAGTAAAGATAGGGAGTGAAGAAAAAACAGTATGCAAAAATCAACAAGTCGTCGTTTAAGCTAACAGTTAGTCTAGCAGTGGACTAGGATAGGCTGATGATGATGTAAACACAAACTCAGGCTACCTTTGTGCTGTGTTATTTACGTTGACAAATGTTTACGCAAGGTTGAAACCAGTAGATATACATTTTTTTTATTAAAGGGTGACGAGACGAGCAGGGCATGTGCCTGATGGTTAGCAACATGCCTGCCACATAACAGCACAGTGACACGAAGCTATTGGAACATGAAGAGTCCAAATCATTACCTAGCACTGCACTCGTCACCCAGAGATCTAAGTTGTTATATCTTTAAGCCCTGTAATTTCTCTGGAAGCATTGCCTTTCAAACCGGAACACATTACTGCTTGGCGGTAGAATAACTGGCAAAGATGTGGTCCTTCCCCAATATACTGCTGTTGTCTCGTATGTCGGTAACGCGAACTCCCCGAATTTCACCAATTCAAAAATCGTCTAACGCGCACATACGTCGTCGTTCCGCTGCTCCGTCGCTGCTCTAACGCTACACTGCCACTCTGAGGCTTCGCCGCTACGCCGCTGGACCGACATATGCACTTTACTCCATTGAAATGTTACAATTTAAATACCTAATATTGCATTTTTAGAGTACGCAATTTTATCTTTTGGTCTTCTACAACTAAACAACTGAACTTATTTATTTGTGAATTTTCGGGTAAAAGTAATGTAAAGGTACGAGTTGGCGCGGAGACCGCGACACGAGACCGAGACAGGAGACCGAGACCGGAGACCGCAACAGGCACTTGACACTATGGAATTGTATGGGCGCCAGTTCGCGCCGCGACCGCGACCGCGACCGGTCTCGGTCTCCTGTCGCGGTCGCGGCGCGAACTGGCGCCCATACAATTCCATAGTGTCAAGTGCCTGTCGCGGTCTCCGGTCTCGGTCTCCGGTCGCGGTCTCGCGTCGCGGTCGCGGCGCGAACTTGTACCTTAAGCAAACAAAATTTAATTTGCTCCAAATTACATCTTAAACATTTTTGGTTGGGTTTTGTAGTTTGAAAGATATATCGAAAAAGGCGTTTTCCAAGATGGTGGCCGGGGAGACAAGGATGGCAGCCCCACAAACTTGGAGTTAAGCTTCTATGTCAATAGAAACTTGTTTCAAAACTAAAATTGCGTCCTCTAAGAAATGCAAAGCTCATGTAACATTTCAATGGACTATATCGGTGAGGCCAAAAATGCCCAATAATGTAAAGACCTCTGGTAGTCGGCTTCAGATGGCTTCTACTTTCGACCGAACTTTGGGGTTGCGCCGAAGAAACAATGCCCTAATAACCTTTCAACTAACTATACGGCTTACGGCTTACAGAAGTCTTATGTAAACGTTGGTTGTTGTACGGCGAGTATATTCGAAGCAAACAAAGAGTTTACAGATCTATGGAACCAAAACACTGGACAATATCGATATAAATTTAAAGATGTGCCCTGAACACCTAAAATGTCCGGTTTGAAGGGCAATGTTTCCAGCGAAATTACAGGGCTTAGAGATATAACATCTTAATCTCTGGGTGACGAGCGCAGTGCAGTGCTAGGTAATGATTTGGCCTCTTCATATTCCAATAGCTGCGTGTCACTGTGCTGTTATGTAGCAGGCATGTTGCTTACCATTAGGCACATGTCCTGCTTAAAAAAATATTGGTAACAAACTGTCTCTGTGTGTATCTTGAGTGTTTTATTACAATAGTTGTAAACCACTTGACCCCTAGAATCTCTAGCGGCGAGGTCTGATGAAGTTCTACTTATTTTGATTGTTGACAACGAATAGTGATAGGTATAAGCGTCCGGCGTTCACCGCTTCCTACAACCGACTAAAATGGAATGACTGAGCTCACTCTTCCCAACGATAACATAATTCCGTGCGCATGAAGTTTGGGAGGGTTACATCCTTTGATTTATATCGATGCTGGACAACAATAGTTTTGATAACCTGGATTTAAATTGATTTTTATATGTTCATTGGTCATGAAACTATAAATGATTCTAGAAGATTCACTCTATTCGTAACCGACTTCAAGTAGGGAAGGTTCTCAATCCGTTTGTTTGTTATTTCTGATACATGTTACGCGATAGAGCCGCCAATTGTGAATCGATTTTTTGGTTGTTAGATCATATTTCATAGTTTCATATACATTTAATCGAAATTACTGTAGCGGTTCTTGAAATGTCAATAACAATCTAAAGTTTTCTAACAATATCTGGCCTCGTGGCTTAGTTGGTAGTAGCTCTGCCTGCGAAGCCGAGGGGTCGTGGGTTCGATTCCCACCTAGTGATGCAAATATTTGTGTGATAAATTCAAATGTTTGCAGTCTGTGTCTGGGTGTTTCTATGTATAATAAGTATGTATTTAAAACTATATAAGTACTAGCGGCCCAGTCCGGCTGCGCTCGGATATTGTCATTTAAAGACTATTAATCGAAATAAAAACTATCCTATCTCTCAAGTTGGACCAGACTGGTCACGGTGTGCCAATTTAATTTAAAATCGGTTAAGTAGTTTAGGAATCCATCGCGGACAAACATCGTGACAGGAGATTTATATATATTAAGATTATATCAGCTATCTGGCCGCCATCATACAAGCTTTGCTTAGTTTGAGGTCAGATGGTGTTGTGTGTGAATTGTCCACCAATATAAAAATATTTTTATACAAAAAATTTAACCAACTTCAAAACGACAAATATGCACTCAAAAGCGAAAAATAAGTTAATATCTTCTTAATCATAATAATATATATAAATCTCCTGTCACGATGTTTGTCCGCGATGGATTCCTATACTACTCAACCGATTTTAAATTAAATTGGCACACCGTGAGCAGTCTGGTCCAACTTGAGAGATAGGATAGTTTTTATTTCGATGAATAGTCTTTAAATGACAATATCCGAGCGCAGCCGGAAAGGGCCGCTAGTAATTATTATAAGTGCTACTTACGTCTATTTGATGTCGGTGATTTTTTACCCTTTTTAGTGCAAAACAAGTTTTCAACAATGCATTCGCACAATTTCGTGTTGACAGAATCGAGTTTCATAACTTTTGTGAAATCTACAACCATGTCATCCAGACAAAATTATAGGGAAATTTTAGTTTTTTGTTCATATTTCTGGCCGATAAAATTCATATGGGACCATTCGGGAAGCATATCCATCCGAACAAAAAAAGAAACATTGAAATCGGTTCGGGCGTTCTCGAGAAATCAAGTAACACACATAAAAAAAAAATTGGCAGTCATAGGAACTGCCGATAGAAGTGAAAACTTATAACTCAGAATTTGATAGCTTACTATCTAACTACACGGGTGTAACCGGAGGGCCTGGCCACGCCATCTTGGCATGGCCATCTAGAAATGCGTCAGCATTTCCCATTGGATGATGCGTTTCTAGATGGTCATGCCATGATGGCCTATCCACGCCCTTTCAGCATTTCCCATTGGCTGACCTATTTCTAGATGGCCAATAGCCATGGTCCCGAGTTTACCCGAAGCTTTCTTATCATACCCGAGCGTGACGAATGAATTCAATTCACAGCCCACGAAAAATGTGTCTAGGCGCGCCTAAAGAAGATTTCACTTCAAACAAATATGGTGGTCGAATTGATTACCTCCTCTTTTTTGGAAGTCGGTTAAAAATAAAACCACGGGGCGCTGCTGGTTTGTAAATTAATAAAATATTTGATTTTAGCTTTTTTTTAAAACTTGTATATGACGACGTGGAGGTCCTGGATATATGGAACCTGGCGTCAATAACAATAGTCACATATGCGTTACCTAATTTAAGATCGATTTAGACCATTATTATCGTGTTTTGATTCATAACTACTGTTTAATTTCATAACAAGGCGAAGTTAGTGTTTGTTGCTGTTTTGATAACAATTCATAACTCTTACCTTTTTGTAATGACAGTTTAATGAGTAATTACCTATTGCTAAATTCATTACTTGATTTATAAGTGGTTCATGTGTAGTCTAAAATACTTTGGTTGAAGTTTCACTTAATGAGAACGTCTATTTGCAATGAGAATTGCAAAGAAGAGGCGGGGCGCTGTAAATCAAGAATGAATAGTAGCAGAATGATTTT
Organism: Ectropis crepuscularia; assembly: GCA_963693475.1. Classification (NCBI taxonomy): domain Eukaryota; kingdom Metazoa; phylum Arthropoda; class Insecta; order Lepidoptera; family Geometridae; genus Ectropis; species Ectropis crepuscularia. The sequence goes on along the minus strand of OY856339.1, from coordinate 28,370,911 downwards.
AACATAGTTTAATGTTAAAGTAAACTTCTAAAATGCTAAAATGAATTTACCAATAATATAAAGAGTCTATGTACTACTTTCCACCAGTTTTATTCAAATGTTTCGTGAAAGTGTGTTGACTTCGAAACGACGGCGCCATCTTATTACGAGAATAACAAGTGATAAAAGGGCAAGTCTTTGAGAAGACAAAACACATTTTTCCAAGGCTTGTCGAGTAGACAAGTTGCCTGATATCTTGTGAGTACTTGTGATTTTTATTGTAATTCTAATGTGCTAATTAAGGTGTTTATTACGTCTTCGTTATCTAAAGTTGTAAGAATAAATTGTCAATTCTATTTGGTGTTCGTTATTTGCAAATTAGTGAATCTGAGGATGTAGGTGGTGACGTCGGCTCAGCCGACGTCACCATTTATAAAAACCTCTATAACCTATGTGCTCCGTTATATATGATTGTTTTTTACAATTGACCGCCTAACTAATGTTAAGTGACGATGCGGTCTAAGATGGAGCGTGCTTACCTATAAAAAAACAATTCACACAATTTGTTTGTATTTCCCTATACTAGCCAAGAATCTATTTACTTTGGAAATTTAAACTCAGTCTGTTTTTCTGATCTGCCGTGATGGAGAATGTAGATTTATGCAAACTTTCATCATTGTAGAACATTGTACCAATTGTGTTGTATTATAAATTATGTATAACATTAGTAGGATCATAAAACCAGAACTAAAATACTACCACAAATCTTAATTAGATCCGATTTGCTTTAATTCTCATTCTTAGTTATGATTTAATAGCTCGCCTCGGTCGGAAAGTAATTAAGTCGCAGCACGTTGCGCGGTAGTTAAGGCTGGCTCCTAACGGCGTATCTCTGGATTTGTTTAGTGCCTACTCGTTTGATGGAAAATTTAAGCTATTTAAATTTACGCTATTAAGTTATTATTATTTTTTAATGGTAATAGGTTTCTGCTTGACAGCCATCTCGTTTGATATGAGGCACAGGAGCGCAGCGCAGCGATGAAGAATTTCATTGTTAAGCCGTTTTTGTTATTTTGTTTTTTTTTTTCAGAAGTCGTACCAATATTATAAATGTTAAAGTTTCGAATTTTTGATGATTATTGTTCAACCATGTTGGATCGAGTCAATATTTAAAACACAGTTAGAAGCCTATATATTATAGTAGTAGTATAAGCCTGGACTAGCTCATGGACTACTTTATATCCCGGAAAATAATAAGAATGGCAGTTAAAACCGCGGGGTGCTGCTAGTTATATTGTGTCTCTGTACAGGGTTGCTGATAATCGGCATGCATCCTTTTAAGGGCATGTCCTGTACTCGTATATTTAGACAAAAAGCTCTTGTTCTACAACATTTGTTAAAACTCAACACATAACCCAATAAAAAATGTTTTTGTTTTTCTCTCTAGCACTATTTATTTATTTACTTATCGAGCGTTAAAGCGCACTCTTTAACGCTCGATAAGTAAATAAATTGCCTTGTCGTTAAGACGATGTTTTTAGACCGTGGAAACACAATTTTTTAATAATGTGTGGGAAAAAATAGCGAATGCTTAAAATCCGTAGAACTAAAGTTGACATATTTAATATACTTAACAACTTAACACGCATTTGAAAAGGTGCAGGCTGATTACCAATAACCCTGTATAATATGGTGTTTGTAAATGTAGAGATGATATAATCGCTACGCCGCACCGTGGGTGAGGAGATCGGAAACGCTTCTTATCTGCAATCTTCACTCGGTGGTTTCACATGCCATTTCCTGCTTAATATCTATTTGTTTAAAATCGTGGTTAATTTTGCAATCTGCCCGCTCATTTTTACGTGTACGGATAGAAGTGACAGGAGCAATGTAATCTTGGAATGTAAATTAAAGTTCTTGAAATAAGTAATTTACAAGGGGATGCACACAGGTAATCTTAATCCCAGAGAAATCTTATTCGAACGCTTGAAGTCTTAAATTAGAAACTCATTACATCATTATTTCCAAAAAAAATCGATCGGTTAAGAAGATCGTAAATTAAAAAAGGTAATTAAAAGTTTAATGTATTCCCGAGTTGTACTGGAACAGTATAACCCTTGATTTAATTATTAAGAGCTTTTCTGTGATCAAGAAATGCACTAAAATAATTTACCTGGGCGCTGTGGAGTGGCGATGGGGAAGGACGCGGTAAGGGTGACCTCCCGGGGGTTCTAGATTAAAAGGCCTAAATTATCATCGTGCCGTATGCGCATGCGCCCCTCTATGTCCGGTCAGTAACTAGACATACATCGCATCGTTAAGCAAGACCTATTTACTCCTAAACTCTTAAAATCTTGCACAAAATTTGTTATGTTGACAATTCTAGAATTAACTTCCAAAGACACGAACGAAGAGATTTGACCCACAGATTACAGAACTTTATTTCTGTAATCTGTTATTTGACCCTACTTGTGTGCTAAGATCGTCTAGGCTATGGCATGCGTTGCCTGTGTGAGTTTTCCCGACGATTACAATCTTGGTATCTTCAAATCTAGAGTGAATCGGTTTCATTTAAGTAAACACGTTCCATCGTAGAATGCTTCGTTAACATCAAGCGAGATGGCAGTAAAATGGAACTTAAATGTCTTTAAATGCGGGAACAATATAATCCTTGATTTATTTATAGAACTCTTATTTTTATACCTAAAATAATTCCCCAGAGCATGCATACAGGTAATCCTAAGCCACACAACACCCGCCCGTGTTATCCGAGGAGAATCCCATTCAAACCTCCAAAGACTTGTCTAATTAAGCGTAAGGTAAAGCCTGAGTTTAATTGGGGAACGTTTCATTTGACAAACACGCCCGGGGGAGGCATTTGTTTTACTTCACCTAGATTTCGAGGATTTTATGGTTTGTTACGGTTTTTATTACAAAATATACGTCTCATACGAGGTGTCAGGTCAACAAGGACATAAAAAAAGTTTAAACCAAAGATGTCAAATGTAAAAGACACACAAAGGCTGCTCGGAGACCTGATAAAAATTCATATTTACATGTGTTGGTGACTAGTGTAATGATTCGGATTATAATATCGTCTTGTATCACATTCACGCACAGAACATGCCATAATATAAATAATTTAATAAAATCGTCTGCAATCCAAGGATTAATTAAAAAATACACGATTTTCACCGCGACGAAATCAGATTGTTACGTTAGGGTATACTAAAATATTGTAATGACGTTACTTCATTCACTTTCTCTTCTTCTCTCGAGCGATTTCCACTTGAAAATGATTTCTCGCTCACTCGCTTTGTTGATCTTTTTGCGTAGCAAAAAAAATTCTTCATCTATGGTTTAAACAGACCACATTATTTAATAACGTCACTCGAGTTTTGTTGGAAGAAAATCTATTTCTTGGAGTCTTTATCTAAGTATATTTAGTATTTAAACCGAGCAAAGCTCGGTCACCCAGATACTCATATACTAATACATACACTATACCAATGAATAGGTATAGAGAAGTAAATAAAGATACTTCTACTTCATTGACAAAATTACACCCAATAACAATTAATAATTTACTTTAAGACTAGTTAGTGCTACAAGTTGGCGCCCTTATCCCTAAAAGGAATCTATCGAACGATCGATCCCATATTACATTGACTTCTAAAATATCACATCCAATTTTACCCACATGCAATCTTTGTTCCATTCCATTCTACACGGAGACCGTAATATCGATAAAATATCGCGATAATAACAAAACGTGATAATCCCGAAAGTCAATTTCGAGCCGTATTAAAATTTCAGCAATAAGTATTGGAACTCGATAAGGACCCAGCGGTAAACTTCGACGTCCTCCTCCGGGTTGCTTTGTTTACTCCACGCCCTTTATTATAGGCAGTCGGTAAAGGTCAGCAGGTCTACTACGAAAACAAACTCCGAATGATCGGATCCGACCGACAGCTGAATCGGATTGTAGCCTACCACGAAAAACATTCGGATCGATACATCTCCGTCGGAAGTTACTTAAGGTAGCGGTTCGCGCCGCGACCGCGACGCGAGACCGCGACCGGAGACCGAGACCGGAGACCGCGACAGGCACTTGACACTATAGAATTGTATGGGCGCCAGTTCGCGCCGCGACCGCGACAGGAGACCGAGACAGGTCGCGGTCGCGGTCGCGGCGCGAACTGGCGCCCATACAATTCTATAGTGTCAAGTGCCTGTCGCGGTCTCCGGTCTCGGTCTCCGGTCGCGGTCTCGTGTCGCGGTCTCAGCGCCAACTTGTACCTTTAGGTCGGATGAGGGTCGGATCGAACGAAACGGCCGATCCTATCAACCGATAGATTGTCTTTCGAGGTAGGAAACGTCCATAAGTTCGGCCGATATATCGTTTATCGGACTTCGTAGTAGGCCTGCTGGTCTTCATAAGATTTTAATGATTTCTATATACAGAACAAAATACATTTGCGTATGATTAACTTCGTGTTTAGACTGGGATATGTTGCTATATTTTCAAAAGAAAAGAAAAAAATTGTACGTGTAACTTTAGGATACAAAGGTTGGGTTATTTAGTTTAGCATATAAATAATGAGGTTGGTTCGTGCTTGTTAGACTTATAATAAAATTGAAAGTAGTGTGTAGGTAATTAATTAACTAATATCAAATAAATGTTGAATTAATCTACACACAATTTTTGGTTGACCTGTGAAAAATAACTAAAGGGTTACCCTTCACCCATCAACGGCAACTTAAACAATAAAATAGATGATCACACTAACTTTTAAATTAAATTCGTTAATTATTAAAGTTAGTTATTATAAGAGTAATTTCATTCGAATGCAACAGCTTTACATATCTTCGAATAAAAGTGCGAAATATTAATAGATGTTTGAAGAAACTTCTAACTACGTGGAGTTCGATCATCAATATTATGATGATAAGTTGTGGCTGGTCTAATAATCCTTTATTCTGTGCCTGAACAGAGCCTCTGTATCCAACGTGCACCATTACTTTTTGAAGTAATGTGTGTCAAGTAATGTCGCCACATTAAAAAAGCGAATGAAAACATCGCAAGAAAACTGGTATGTTCCTGAAATCTTTCTAGATCATACGTCATCCACCAATCCACACTGGACAAACGTGGTGGATGGCCTTGACTTTCTACTTGCGAGAGAAGGCTCCGAATCCTAGCAAAAGGTATGAGTCAAATTCGAAAGTAAAAAATACAAACTTGTGTCTAAATTTAATAACTTCACTAATAACTTTTTTTTTTAAATAAAGAGTTACGAGACGAGCAGGACATATGCCTGATGGTAAGCAACATGCATGCCACATAACAGCACAGTGACACGCAGCTATTGGAACTTGAAAAGTCGAAATCATTACCTAGAACTGCACTGCGCTCGTCACCCAGAGATCTAAGATGTTATATCTCTAAGCCCTGTAATTTCTCTGGCAACATTGCCCTTCAAACCGGAACACAGTAATGTTTGCATATTACTCGTTGGCGGTAGAATAACTGGCAAAGGTGTGGTACTTCCCCAGGCGAACTCTGCCAAGAGACCTATCACTACAAACTATGCAAAAACTACAACTATGGATTTTAAACCGTTTAAAAGACACAGTCTTACAGATAGACATTAACTAAATTTCACAGGATTAAGTGAGCGAAAAGTAGACATGGCTCTGACAATATTCGATCAAAGTAGGTAAAGTTAAAACGAGCCTACCTATAGTAAGTAATAAAATAATACACCTTCTCCACGCCTCACGAAGTAAGCTTCATCTGAATTTTAATTGGTTTCAAACTTAGTTCGAAAGGTATACTCCAATACCTTTAGTATTAGGCATTTGCTGAAGGTACTCGTTAAGTTAGTTCCGAACAATAGGAGACTCTCAATGGATTTACTGGTATTGGGTTCCACACGGCACCGCTGTAGTTTTAATGAAGGCACGTGGTTTTGTGGTGGCTGCTGTCTAGGTGTTTCAATTAAGGTATTACGTGATAATGTTGCATGTTTTCCATGAAATGTGTCTAGTGTAGTGGGTCATTGACGATTTTACAGTCGACGCAATGTCACAGTTTTTTTTACCCTTTAACCGAGAAATTACCCTTCAAACCGGAATATAGTGATGTTTGCACATTACTACTTGACGGCAGATTTTACAGTCGACGTAATGACACTGATTTTATCATCAACGAAGGATTAGAGAATCATATAGAAGACAGAAAACTCCTTATTATGACAGAAACGTACAACAGTTAATCACTTGTGAACCAGCGCCACGAATTAGTATATTATTGAAAGCGATCTCTTCCAGGCAACCAAAAGGATTAGTTGATAAGATTTTCCTCATCATCATTACCAACATATCTTAGTCTACTGCTGGACATAGGCCTCTTCCATCGCCCATCGTCCTATTATATCTTTAGACTAGGTATTTAATAAGTTACGGCTGGTCTAGTCGGGAGAACGGACACCGCCGATTCGGAGGCCCTGGTTCGAATCCCACGCGCACCACTGTCTTTGTCACTGTCACATGACTGCACTTCACTGGTTTTTTTAAGTCATGTGCCAACTATATGTATCGCCAACTAAAAAAATGTGAATGAAAACATCGTGAGGAAACCGACATGTTCCTAGAATATTTCGAGGTCATGCATCATCCACCAACCCGCACTGGGCCAGCTTGGTGACTTTAACTTTCTTCTTGTGACAGATGGCCCCGAGTCCCAGCAGTGGGAACATTTAGATAGATAACTCTTTATTGTGACACAAAAACAGAAATATTACAGTAAAACACTTAAGAACTAGTACCACAAATGGCGGCCTTATTGCTTAGAGCAATCTCTTCCAGGCAACCAGCATTTAGTGGGCTATTTATGCGTGAAATGTATGTATATGTATTTGGTGAAAATATATTATTATTGTGAAAAATTGTCAAGGGCCAGATTACACAGCGGAGCGCAGTTACGTAGCTAACTAAAACAATATTAGTAGCATATTCGCACATTCATTTTAATTATTAAGTTTCGGTCTCATAACTTTAGTAGAATTACAATATATGGCTGTAGGCAGGGCCGGCCTTAGCCATCTAGGCGCCCCGGGCGAGCCATGCCTCAGGCGCCCTTTTATGTATATTTTTAAACCCTGAACCAAAAAGAGAGGTGTTTTAAGTTTGACGTCGATGTCTGTCTGTAAAGAGATATTTAGGTAAACGCACGTACTAAAGGACAACACTACACTGGACGTACTAAAGGTACATATTATGCACCTTAATTTACGAGATAAGTCAATAAAAGTTCATACGCCGAGACCAGTTTTCCTTTAAATCGTTAAAATAGTTTTTTTTTAATTAAGCGCCCTTGTAGTATCCGGCGCCCCGGGCAACCGACCCCGTCGCCCCACCCTAAAGCCGGCACTGGCTGTAGGTATGTAATTGTTCCCTATTTCTCACCACAACACGAGCTCCTGTTTGGTTTCAATAAGTTTGCTTTGAAAAGGGAGTCAGACAGAGAGCAAATTCAGAGAAACTTTCCATGTTATTTATTGCTTTTATAACAGTTCAGAGTGAACTCTCAATTGAAGTATTGACGTAAATGATAGACATTTAGCTCTGGAAAGCATTGTAAAGTATTTTAAGATGTAGACAGTATCCAGAAAGAGGGGCTTTAAATGTTGCTATGTGGACGAAGACACAGGAGCATAGATTAGTGACCGACCGAAACTAGTGTAGTGATAGGACTCTTTGTAGAGTCCACCTTGGCAAGTAACCTTTGCCAATGATACTCGTACTACCGCAGTACAGTAATGTGAAAACATATCTGTGTTCCGGTTTGAAAATAAATGTATCCAGAGAAGTTACAGGGCGTAGAGATAAAACACGTTAAATCTCTGGATGGCGAGCAGTACAGTGTTAGATAATGATCTGGACTCTTCATGTTCCAATAGCTGCGTGTAACTGTGCTGTTATGGGCAGGCATATTGCTTACCATCAAGCGCATGTTTCGATCGTATCTTCTCTACACTGAAAAAAAACTTCGATTTCAGTATCTGCCTAGAATAATTTTGGTTTGGGCTGAAAAACATGTTTCGATCGGACACTAATATAGATTTTTAAATTATGTCTACTCTTCACAGAAAGAATAACTAACGCGATGGTACTGGGACGTTCGTTCGGCAGAAACCTTCACATATACCTTCGGGCCGTCCGATCCAATGAATAAATATTTCATGCATCAAGCAAATGATCTGTAATGGCCGAAGCCCTCTCTCTACTGTAATCAACCTGGAGAAATAAATGTAAAAGTACATCGCGGAGTGAGTACGTTTGTTTCGTGATAGCTCCGTCAATAACTTATCGATTTTTGGTTTGGTATATTCCCATATAATGTGCGGTATGTATGTTGTAAATAGGTACGGTCCCATATACATTTTGTTGAAATAGGTTTAGTACTATCGGATAAATTACAAAAAACAAAACATATGAGCGAATAGCTTTTAATTTTAAGTTTAAGTTTTGACTTGTACGTATAGTATGTTTTGTAGACGGTATTGTGTTTTTTTTGCAAAAATAATTTTATAATTTTCCTAAAAAATAAGAGGCAAGGTAGTCTAGTCAAACGAATAGTGTATGAAAAGATAGAGCGTTGAATGGTTGAATATTCATACCTCTAAATCTATTCATACCTAAACGGGTATCCAGGTCACATTTCGCATCTTTTATCGCGAATTGGCCCAGTTTTGATGCAACGGCTGCGGTAAATCATACAGCGTTCAGACTGACACGTTCAACAAACAAGAAATCGAAGCCCAGTATAATGTTTGCAAATGGCTTTACCTAAGTAATTCGTGCCAACTAACAGCTGTAGCGGTTATTTATAAACAGTGGCGGCGGTCAATGACTTGAACCTTTTTTAGATAGACAGAAAGTTCTTTTTATGCACACAGCATACGCACAAAAATTATTGCTTATTTCATAATAATTTAATGCTGAGAGCAATCTCTTTTACGAGAGATTGAGTTAAGACAACCAGTTTAAAGGGCATCATACAATCTATTCTATAGCTTAGTTTTTATTTTGGTAATAATTTCTAAGTTCAGATATTTGTTGCTCAATCATGACGGAAAGGCTCACCTGGACGACGTATTCGTAGATTATCTAAATCAATGACATTTAATCCAGTGTCTGAATTTAATATTAAACTGAAATCGGTTTTTTGGAGACAATTAAATTATTCAATGTAACTTCGCAAAACAAAAGTTTTAAGTTATGAGTATGTTTATGTTTCGCTTATTTGTCAAAATCGAATACGATCGCCTCAATTCCCGAACAAAACATTATTTCTGTCTCAGCCTCTGGAGGAAACAAAAGATTACGTACCCGGATATACTCGTACAAAAATCCGTACATTTTCAAAACTCAATAAATAAATTCCAACAAAATTCTTCATCCTTTGACAGATGAGCTGCTCATTCCGAAGGTCACACGAAGCTCCCCGAACCCAGGCCGAAGCACCGAGATTTATTTGCGGATTCTTTTTGATGTCAAAATGTCATTATGCCCCTTGGGCCTTTACACCTGCTCCAGTGATCATCGGGGAAACCACGGGTGACTGCCCATCGTGTAACACAATAACTTTAAGCTATTGTGTAATGCAGTAAGGATGTAGGCATATTTTACTCGACTTCAAAATAGAAGGAGGTTGTCAATTCGGTTATAGATAGATAGATAGACACCCTTTATTGTGCACACCAAAACAATACAGTAAAAGAAAAAGAGCAATAAAAACTAGTGTTACAATCGGCGGCCTTAACGCTAAGCGATCTCTTCCAGGCAACCTTAGGATGGAAATGTTTTTAGAAGTAATAAAAAGCGGGATGTGCTAAATAGAATTAAAGCTACGTTATATGTTTTTAAGCGGTTATATGTTTTATTTTAACGATGATGACTGCCCTCTACCATGCATGTCTGCCATGTTTGCCATGTTTTTTAAGCGGTTATAATTATGTTTTATTTTAACGATGATGACTGCCCTCGTGGCTTAGTTGGTAGTAGCTCTGCCTGCGAAGCCGAGGGTCGTGGGTTCGATCCCCACCCAGTGCAAATATTTGTGGGATGAATAATGTGTGCACTGTGGCTGGGTGTTTATATGTATAATAAGTATGTATTTAAAACTATATAAGTATTATATCAGCTATATGGCCGCCATCATACAAGCTTTGCTTAGTTTGGGGTCAGATGGTGTTGTGTGTGAATTGTCCACCAATATTTATTTATTCCACCACCAACGAAGTTCATTATGACAGGCTTGGAGGAGATAGGAATTTTGCTACCGAGCCGAGGAAAATGTGATACTAAAACCGTAAGAAAAATATATAACGGAAGTGACACGTATAAACGTGACCAGCGTTGCCAACTTTATTTTCAGATGTTCGTCCCATAAATAATAAAATTATGCATTTTTTTTGGCAAATTGTGTTGTTTCTGTATTATACGAAGGAACTTCGTTCCTACTTAGTATCCCATGATACCACATCTTTTTAGGGTTCCGTAAAACGTAAAAACGGAACCCTTATAAATTCGTCATGTCTGTCTGTCTGTCTGTCTGTCTGTCTGTCTGTCTGTCCGTATGTCACAGCCACTTTTTGCCGAAACTATGAGAACTACACTGTTGAAACTTGGTAAGTAGATGTATTCTGTGAACCGCATTAAGATGTGAACAAAAAAATTAAAAATTAAGAAAAATTAGGGTGGCCCCCCATACTGAGAACTGAAACTCAACAATTTTTTTTTCATCATACCTACACCTGTGGGATGTCTATCGATAGGTCTTCAAAAATGATGTTGAGGTTTCTAAAATCATTTTCGTATACACTGAATAGTTTGCGCAAGACGCACTTCCAAAGTGGTAAAATGTGTCCCCCCCCCCCTCTAACTTCTAAAGTAAGATAGTGAAAAATCAAAAAAAAATATATGATGTACATTACCATGTAAACTACCAACGAAAATTAGTTGAACTCGATCTGATAAGTAGTTTTTTTTTTAGTCCGTCATAAATACACTATTATTGAAACTTCGATCAAAGCTACAACGAACTACAAGAACTATGTGTACTATGTATATTATGTTACTTGCTGCAACGGAACCCTTCATGGGTGAGTCCAACTCGCACTTGGCCACTTTATTTTATAGATATGTTTGTTTAAATCAAAAACTTTTTTAGCTACGTAGAGTATCTGTTGGTTGGAAAAATTATGGGATCACGTCACCGACATGCTATTGTCAGATGGCGGCGTGAAGACATGGCGTCAGAGTGACGTAACGACGGAACGGAGTAGTAGCGTAGCGTCAGCGTGACGTAACGACGGAACGGAGTAGTGGCGTAGCGTCAGAGTGACGTAACGACGGAACGGAATAGTGGCGTAGCGTCAGAGTGACGTAACGACGGATTAGAGTAGTGGCGTAGCGTCAGAGTGACGTAACGACGGAACGGAGTAGTGGCGTAGCGTCAGAGTGACGTAACGACGGAATAGAGTAGTGGCGTAGCGTCAGAGTGACGTAACGACGGATTAGAGTAGTGGCGTAGCGTCAGAGTCACGTAACGACGGATTAGAGTAGTGGCGTAGCGTCAGAGTGACGTAACGACGGAACGGAGTAGTGGCGTAGCGTCAGAGTGACGTAACGACGGACCGGAGTAGTGGCGTAGCGTCAGAGTGACGTAACGACGGAACGTAGTAGTGGCGTAGCGCCAGAGTGGCGTAACGACGGGACGTAGTAGTGGCGTAGCGTCAGAGTGGCGTAATGACGAAGCGGCCTCGTAGCGTACAAGCAGCGAAGCAGCTTAATCGGGACTTGCGCGTTAGACGTTTTCTGCAAGAGTGAAATCTTATAAATTCACGTCACCGAGATACGTAATAGTAGTATATTTGAAACTATACTTGTGACGGTTTGTGTTATTAGGGTTCCGTAAAACGTAAAAACGGAACCCTTATAGATTCGTCATGTCTGTCTGTCTGTCTGTCTGTCTGTCTGTCTGTCTGTCTGTCCGTCCGTATGTCACAGCCACTTTTTGCCGAAACTATTAAAACTACACTGTTGAAACTTGGTAAGTAGATGTATTCTGTGAACCGCATTAAGATTTAAACAAAAAAATTAAAAAAAAAGAAAAATTAGGGTTGCCCCCCGTACTGAGAACTAAAACTCAAAAATTTTTTTTTCATCAGGCATACACGTGTGGGGTGTCTATCGATAGGTCTTCAAAAATGATGTTGAGGTTTCTAAAATCATTTTCGTCTACACTGAATAATTTGCGCGAGAGACACTTCCAAAGTGGTAAAATGTGTGTCCCCCCCCCTCTAATTTCTAAAGTAAGAGAATGAAAAATCTAAAAAAAATATATGATGTACATTACCATGTAAACTACCAACGAAAATTAGTTTGAACTTGATCTGATGAGTAGTTTTTTTTTAGTACGTCATAAATACACTATTATTGAAACTTCGATCAAAGTTACAACGAACTACAAGAACTATGTGTACTATGTATATTATGTTACTTGCTGCAACGGAACCCTTCATGGGCGAGTCCAACTCGCACTTGGCCACTTTATATTAATTGTGTTTAGTTCTAAAATTCTAAGTTACAATTTTTATAAAATAAACAGTCCCTATAATGCCGTTTTTAGGGTTCCGTAAAACGTAAAAACGGAACCCTTATAGATTCGTCATGTCTGTCTGTCTGTCTGTCTGTCTGTCTGTCTGTCCGTCCGTATGTCACAGCCACTTTTTGCCGAAACTATGAGAACTACACTGTTGAAACTTGGTAAGTAGATGTATTCTGTGAACCGCATTAAGATTTTTACAAAAGTTTTTTAAAAAAACAAAAATTAGGGGTGCCCCCCATACTGAGAACTGAAGCTCAAAAATTTTTTTTTCATCAAACCTACACGTGTGGGGTGTCTATCGATAGGTCTTAAAAAATGATGTTAAGGTTTCTAAAATAATTTTTGTCTACACTGAATAACTTGCGCGAGAGACGCTTCCAAAGTGGTAAAATGTGTCCCCCCCCCCCCCCCTCTAACTTCTAAAGTAAGAGAATGAAAAAACTAAAAAAAATATATGATGTACATTACCATGAAAACTACCAACGAAAATTAGTTTGAACTCGATCTGATGAGTAGTTTTTTTTTAGTACGTCATAAATACACTATTATTAAAACTTCGATCAAAGTTACAACGAACTACAAGAACTATGTGTACCATGTATATTATGTTACTTGCTGGAACGGAACCCTTCATGGGCGAGTCCAACTCGCACTTGGCTACTTTATTTATAATAAATAGTGATACGACGAGCAAGACATCTGCCTGGTGGTAAGCCAAACGCCGGTCTATAACAGCATAGCGCTACACCGATATTTGAAACATTTAAACAAATCACTGTCCTGATCTGTCACTGCGCTCGTCTTGCGAAGATATATAATTATTCAGCTCTTTGCTTTGCAATATCTTTGGAATGTAGTCCTATGTAAAGACATGTTGTAGAAAGTACTGATTAAATACAGCATTCAGTAGATGATTTTGAATTCATAAGAGAGTATAATTTTTTTACTTCTGTGTCCGCATATTTAGTAGAATAGTTCAGTCAAATTGAAGTACTGTTTTCGTTCGCTGAATGGGTTCAGAATTACATACGTAAAGGGTCTTTCAATATATTTACTTAGTACTTATTTGAGGACTGCTAATTTGAAATGGAATTGGGCTGTACAATGTACATATCTGACGCATGTTGTGTGATCTTGCTGCACGACATTGGGGCCAACCAACTAACCAATAGCGGAACGTTCGCTATAAAAACAAACCTCAATAATTGGCATACAGCCATACATATATGCTGAGGACAGAGATAAGTAGAAAAAGGACATGGAGGACTTTCCCCAGCTTTGGGACACTTCAGGCTTATATTTAATAATAGGCAGATATAGGGACTGCCGATTAAATTGAATAACTTATAACATAGAGTTTTAGGATTAAACAGCACTAATGATCGGGCTGAGTGGTGTATTATGGGAGAAGCCTATGTCCAGCAGTGGACAATTATAGGCGGATGGTGATGATGATGATGATTGTTGCACAATACGTCACCTGAACAGCTATAGGAATACCGTTATTACACAATACACATTTCGGTGACGCCAAATCACAAGATTTCGCCCAACATTTTTTTTTATATATAAAGAGTGACGAGACATATGCAGGACATATGCCTGATGGAAAGCAACATGCCTGCCACATAACAGCACAGTGACACGCAGCTATTGGAACATGAAGAGTCCAAATCATTACCTAGCACTGCGCTTCGCTCGCCACCCAGAGATCTAAGATCTTGTATCTCTAAGCCCTGTAATTTCTCTGGAAACATTACCCTTCAAACCGGAACACAGTAGTGCTTGCACATTACTGCTTGGCGGTAGAATAACTGGCAAAGATGTGGTACTTCCCCAGGCGGACTCTGCCACGAACTAAAAAATCGTCAAACGTTCATGCCCCGCTCCGCAACTCTACCGTCACTACGCTGCTACGCCGCTACGCCGGCGCCTGACATTAGCAAGTTGGTTACGTATATATATAACTTGAACAATAGGTACCCTTGTACATTGTGTTTATTTAATGGATTTAAATAAACGATTGCTGTATTTTATAACTATAACGATTGCGATTGTGTCGTACATTTCTGTGCGCCAGAGCAAAAAGCGGAATTAATGTAAATGACAATTTGGTAGAAATTTGCATTGATTGCAATCTATTCGCTTTTATGAGCAATTCTGATGATTTATTATTAAACATGATGTGATGCATCATTAATGTGTAAGATGGATGGATTAGTTGGCCGCGGCGCTTTCGACTTTGAGACTAAAGCCGTGGCAAGTGGCTCAGACCCGAGTATCAGGTTCCGCAGTTAACGAGCACCCTTCAGGAATGACTTTGGACTGTTACAGGGGCAGTTCCTCTCCAACGAACTTCTACGTATGCCTCTCAAAGGGCGCGGTTAACGTGCAGAAGTTCGTCTTTCCCCAGCCGGGATTACCCATCACACGACAAGATGCCACAGGAGCAAATCGTTCTATGATGCCTAAGAACCCAAAGTTTACTTAAGGTTCCCAAGACTAACCCCACCTAAATAATCCATAGACCAATACGATTTCAGGGTTGCTTCATAATGAAAATTGTTCTTACTCATTAGGACCACCTACTGATTTGGTATATTCATCAATAGACCACCATGTTACGCTACCAGGAAAAAAAACTTGTAATAGGTTAAAGGTATTCAAATAATAATGACTCATAAAATATTCAAGGAAAATAAAAGCACTTTCAGGTAACAACAAACAAAGCACAATTACGAAAATAAACTACTTAACTACAATAAACGTTTTTTATTTACATATTCTGTAAAGCTACAAAAACGTTTTAAGCTCGCTTTGCCGTGATAATGGACTTAGATAACAAATTGTCAATTTCCGTGAGGCCAGGATTCATAAATAGAGAGTTCTCCACAATAATAGCATGCTGAAATTACATTTGTCAACTATAAAAATAACATACGCTTTCGTTTTTCATTAAATTATGGAACAAATTAAATTAATGTTTAGATATTTTATTTATGCTGAAAAAATATCTTTTTTTAAAATAAAAGTGACGAGCAGGACATGTGCCTGATGGTAAACAACATGCCTGCCACATAGCAACACAGTGACACGCAGCTATTGGAACTTGCAGAGTCCAAGTCAGTACCTAGCACTGCACTGCGCTCGTCACCCAGAGATCTAAGTTGTTATATCTCTAAGCCCTGTAATGTCTCTGGTAACATTGCCCTTCAAACCGGAACACAGTAATATATGCACATAACTGCTTGGCGGTAGAATAACTGGCAAAGGTGTAGTACTTACCCAGGCGGACTATGTTACAGTTTTCTTTATATCTATTGTTTTTAATCACACTGTTCAGTGTGCATCTGGATATATGAAAGAAAGTGGCTGTTGTGCTGTTGTGAGTGTATCAACAATAAATTATCTTTTGGAATTCCAACCCAGAGAGCGAGAAAAATTAACTTTAATGTGCAAAAGTCCAACTAACATTTTTGTAATAATGTAACAACACAAACAGGTTCATTGGCTAATGGTAACTACACGCCAACAAAAGTAGATAGCTGCGCAGTAATTTGGACATAAAAATAAGGATAATACACAGCAGAGGCGAAAATAGGGCCTTTTGAACCTCGAAATTTAAAAAATTGCGATCACTTTGCCCTATTTTCTTCCTGTAGTGCGTATACAATTATTTCTTACACTGGGTTGAAAAGTTCGTGATGTTACGTTTCACGCTGGTTTTGACACGTCGATAAACAAGTCGTTGCTAGGTTACCGAGAGGAAAAGATACATGATGGTCACTCGAATCGACCCCACAGCTATAAAAGCCCCATTATTACAACATACCTTAGTTGTACTGGCGCCAATAACCAACCCCGTGCAACCTACATGGTCGCATTGTCGTCGGCTTGCACGTAAACCCTAGACGAGTGGCCCCATCTAGGGTTCCTCTTCGCTTCACCCACGGTGAAGTTATAGTAGTTGTAGGTGACCAGACCCTGACCACTGATCCCCCCCCCCCCCTTCCGCCTCGTCAATGCGGGAACCCCCCGAGGGCGGAACTTCTTAAGCTAATATAACCCCAAACAACCCTAATGATGATTGACTCCAATCAAAACACCCAAAAACTTTTTAATACCTTTTTTCCTCAAAACATGGTAAAATATTACCGCTATTTGAGAAGACTGTTATTTTAATGGAACCATTATGAAAGCGTTTTGTTTCCTGATCCCGGACCCCTAAATTCATCCGTGTCACGATGATAAGATAGGGTGAGCAAACCATATTATAATTTCTGTCAATCACGGTCCATTTTGGAGATAAAAATAATAACACTGCCTAATATTGTTTGCTACTTTATCGAAATTACATACACCTATGTCATAAGATTTCTACTGATGGTGTAATTGTTATACGTAGGTATATATAGCTATAGCCCCCGTGTATTGGTCAACCGTAAAAACGTTTTCTTTTCAATTCAAACTCGACTAGGAGTAAGTATTAGATATTTCTTAATTATATACTTGGTAAAGAGACAGGGTCATGCATGGATGAGACTAGCAAAGGATCGAGACAAGTGGCGTACACGAAGAGAGACCTATGCTCAGCAGTGGACGATAACGGGCTGAAGAAGAAGAAGAAAGAGAGAGATGACAGAGAGAGGACTAGTAAAACAGGTCTGATAAGTTTGTATGCTTTTATTTGCATTTAGTGAAAAGCTATTTACTGAGAATCACGAACAGGCATTCCAATTTAATTTGTAAAAATAGATGTAGGTATAGATAGCGGGTGACCGAGCTTTGCTCGGTTTGTGCACTAAATATACTTAGATAAAAGGCTCCAAGTAAAAGATTTTCTCAAAAAAAAAGAACTAAAAAAAGAGAAGCCGTCTGGATTCGAACCCGGATCCACCAATTCGTGACCGTCTATTTTACTGACACGCAACGGGGCGAAATGTACCTTCGCATTCTAATTTTAAATGAGACAAATTTCTAGTGTCTAAAACCGCGCAATAAATGACGTTTTTGAAAAATAAAACATAGCTAGATCGATTTATAGTCCTCGAAACCCCCTGCATAAATATCAGAATCTGCATCAATACATCAGACCGCATAAAAAAATTAAAACCTGAACAGAAATGTCGGCTTTAGAACAGTCATTGGTTTATCTCTTGTCACAATGATTTTTAATAAATGTTAGCGAAGTGAAATAGGCCGCTAAGTATTAATCCTACTTCCAGCTTATACATATAATATTAGAAAGTGTATAATATGTATGTAATATGCAGGTATGGGTGGATGTTTTTACTCAGTCAAGCGTAATTGATGGCAATTGGTACAAAGCTAGATAAATAGTCTAAAATCATGTCATCTAGGTTAGTTTTATCCCGTGGAAAAACCGGGATCGAGAGTTCCCTTTCCCGTCGGGTTTTACTCGCGTAGTTCCGCGGGATCCTTAAAGGCCGGGTCACACAGAGGCGATCCGGTAGCGATAGCGATCCGATAGCGAGAGCGATCCGATACCGAGTATGGGATCGCGCCCGCTTGCTGTGTGTCAGGTTGCATACAAATTCGAACATTACAAAAAATATCGTCTCGCTATCGGATCGCTATCGCTTTCGGATCGCCTCTGTGTGAACACTACATTAGTTTAGTTATGGGATTGAACCGAGGATTGAACCGACCATAACATACGTGAGTTACCCGTATATTTAATTAAATATGTGTAACAACCACATTCATTTTCACACCAAAAAGGATGCTTCAGTCATGTAGAAATAAAAAAAAAAATCCCTGTTTCCCTTGGGCACGCCATGCCATGAACGTGGGTCATGGGCACGTTCTTATGAGCAACTATATTATTGATTTAATATTTTTTGTCTTCTAATGGATACTTAATAGAAGGTTAGTACGGAAAATAAAATAAGAAACTTGCAAAGAAGTCGAAGGCCATTAACACAGGACAACGTCTGTCGGGTCGGCTAGTACTGAAAAACTTTTATTTTGGGTTCAACCCTGTGACAGTAAAAACAAAACTATACGAACAAACATCACAGCTGTTTCATGTTTACTCTTGTGAAAGGTTTTCTTGCCATTTATTCAATAACTAGCAGCGTTCCATGGTTTTACTCGTAATTCCCGATCCTATTTTTTTTTTTGGAATATAAAACAGCGCTTCTTGGTTCTAGTATCCGTTCCTGTAAATTTTACGCTATAAAAAGTGTTCCAAATTTCAACTCAATGCGTTTCGCCGTTCAAATATCTAAACTTTCGCATTTATATATTAGATGAAAACAGGATAACAGAATTTTACTGTGGCAGTTAAGAATGCTTAGAGAATTATAAGTTACGGTGGTCTAGTCGGGAGAACGGCGGCTGCCGATCTGGAGACCCCGGGTTCAAACCCCACACGCACCACTGTCTTTTCGAAGTCATGTGCGTAATGCCGCTAACTTAAAACGGTGAAGGAAAACATCGTGAGGAAACCGACATGTACCTAGAATCTTTTGAAGTCATGTGTCATCCGCCAACCCGCACTGGGCCAGCGTGGTGGATTATGGGCTTAACTCTCTCCTTGCGAGAGAAGGCCCCGAGTCCCAGCAGTGGGAACGTTTAGTGGGCTGTTGATGATGTTGATGATGAGAGAATTATAAGCTTTTTAGCTTTGTTAGCGGCATTACCGATATGATGCCCACAATGATATGATGGGCAAGTGGCTTTATATGACTTCACCAAAACCCTGGCAAGAGTGGGAAAAGGGTATTATAATACCAATTATGCATAGGCATAATAAGTAACCCACTGCAAAAACATTCCCAATGCTAGGATCTCCCTCGCAAGGAGAATCGTGCGCGCACATCATCGAAAGAGATGAAATTATAAATCGTGAGAAGCATCGTAAGGAAACCTACGTGTTTCAAGAATCTTTCGAAGTCATTGTGTCATCCGCCAACCTGTACTGGGCCAGCGTGATGGATTGTACCCACAGAAATCTATTATTATTTAGATTTCTGTGATTGTACCCTAACACTGTCCTTGCGAGAGAAGGCCCCGAGTCCCAGCAGTGAGTACCTGAGAACATTTTGTGGGCCGCTTATGAGTATTGTGTAACCAGCCCTTGGTTTTTTACTTTTTTCATTTCTATGTTATCGTCTTGAACCCTCCCAGTCACTGAGGAATGATTTGTAGACACGAACAAATTGTAAATTGTCAAAATGCCTCAAAATGTTGACGTAGTAGACATTGAAATTCATTTCGCTGTCTGAAGATTGGGGGTAATCCGCCGGCTCTAAATTGGATTCCTTATCTCGTGGACAAATTAAATTTTTGTTTCTACGCAAAATCTGCTTTGTTTATTTTTTTAGGCCCAAAGACACAAGGGGCGAACACTTGGCTGGATCGGAACGACCAATTTGTTTTGATTGAATGTTTTACCTATTTTTATCCTGTTGTACTCAGAAACGTTTATTGCCCGTGTTACTACCCGTCTTACTACCAGTAGTAACACGGGCAATTATTTTTGCCCGTGTTACTACTAACAGGTCCAGTAGTACGACGGGTAATTTATTTTTACCCGTCGTACTACTACAGCCATTTTCAGATAGGTACCTCTTTTGTTTAAACAACAATATTACATCATTACTTATTAGATTGACATCGCCCCCGCTTAGATACCGCCTCAAGGGCCAAGCTCAAACGCTCGCTCAAACTCTCAAACCTGAGTTTACTGCCCACTGGTTCTCGCGCGATATGTAGGTAACTCTCTACAACGGTTCTATCATCTGTGCACCCAAAGATACCGACCGGATTCAACAGAGCGTTGATATGTAGCAGGAAGAGTGTCGCAGAGAGAGAGACCCTTGAGGAACTCCGGCATTGATATCCATTTGATCGGATCCGTCAATGACGACTCGTATGGACCGAATTCAATTTAACATAAAACATAAGAAAATATTGTAATATGGCCATAATAATACCAAGCCCTGTCGAAAGCCTTCGAGATATCCAGGGAGATCGCAAGTGCTTCCCCGTGTTTCTCAATAGCTTCACTCCAGACAATGCAATGTAATGACGACATGGGGCTGATCTGATGATGGAGCTAAAAGATCGCCAAATGAACTTAGCAATGAAACGACAACCTCATCGATATTGGGCTCGTTTTATTCGTTTTGATGAGAAGGTACTTTGGTGCTAGATGACAACCAGGGTCTGATGATGCCGCTAGAAGATGGCCATTAACTTTTTAGTTTGTTGAAGTGAAAACCTCATGTGGTGCACCATACACAGATTTTTCTGTACTTAGACTATAATAAGTGAAGCCGATCCATGATGCTGTGTAGTGAAAGGCTCCAACGGGTGAAGTCGGACCGCTGAGTGTACTCGAGCGAGAAAGACACAGTCAGCTGTTCTTCACTGCTGTGTCGCTGCGTTTGCTATTTTTACTTGTATAGATAAAAAAAAAATAACTTTAATTTCTGACTTGTTTCTCATTTATATCTTACTAATATGATCATTCATCTATACTAATTGTATAAAGCTAAAGAGCTGTTTGAATGCGCTAATGTCATGAACTACATCTACTACTGGATCGATTTCAAAAATTCTTACACCGTTGGATGTATAATATGTACGTGATCCCTGTGCTATATGCTATTTTATTATGAACGCCGGGGCGGACCGCTAATAAAGGCGCGGGCCCACCACGGCGCACGGAGAGGCTATACACGTGTATTAAGCTTTGCTTTATAAGAAAATATATATGTTGTATCTACTGCAACCCACGGAGATGCTACGCATAAATTGACATCATTGATACAGGCGTAGCTTGCTCGAATAGGGGGTTACATAGCTCAACGCTGTCGACGTGGGTACGTTTCCACTGGAATACACAAATATGAATATGACCCACGACTATATAGGTACAGGTCGTCTATCGCAGTGCAGTTTTCAGTCACGCGCCTTGTGGAACGGCCCCCACTAAAGCCCGTGTCCGTGGATTGCAGTGTTACATGCATAGCCTCTCCATGCGCCGTCCCACAAAATACATAGTCTTCGTGTACTCCAGTGGAAACGTAGATCCACGTTGTCAAACAAATTAATACACGCAGCTAAATGCGCTGCGCGCCCGTGTACAGCATGCGCCGCTATGGGCCCGCACCTTAATACTATATAATTCAGATAATAAAGTATTAACTTCTGCTTTGCTGTCTTAACCACAAACTTTTTTTATTAACAAGTCGGCAATAGTTTCCAGTGTTTATTTCTGTAATCTGTGTTTCCAAAAAGATCAGTGTTAAACCTAACGAGGTACAAGTAAGTAATGATTTCATTTTGTTGTTTAAGCAAAAGAGGTATCTATCTGAAAATGGCTGTAGTAGTACGACGGGCAAATATAAATTACCCGTTGTACTACTGGACCTGTTGGTAGTAACACGGGCAAAAATAATTGCCCGTGTTACTACTGGTAGTAAGACGGGTAGTAACACGGGCAATAAACGCTCAGAAAGAGGTTTTTATTGGAAAATATTTACTAAGCAAAAACAAACTTATTGACATCTGATCTTCCTTACCATCCGATCCATACTAAATGCTTATTAAAAAGTTGATACATTTTGGAATGGACATCATTAACGTTAGTGCATCATTCACAGATCACATGAGTTAGGATATCCCTCAGAAGAAGGAAGACAGGATATCCCTAATGCACATGTAATAACAAAACAAAAAAAAGATAGATAGCGTTTATCTGACGCCTAACATGATTAAAAATTTACCGTCCAATCGAAGGCCTTGTGAAATGGACTAATTGACGTACATTTTTACTAATTCAATGCAATTTTAAAATGGTCGTCCTGAAATGTGTGTTTTATTTATGATACATAGAAACCCCCTGACATAGAACAAATATCTGAAATCATCACACAAATATTTTGTGCAAGATGGGAATCGAATCCACAATCTACTGCTCTGCAGCAGACTTCCTACCAACTAAACCCTAAGCCCCAAGGTCAGTCAAGTAATAGTTCCAGTGTTCAATGTACATGAAAGCTTACCTCTCCAATTCCTGCTACATTTTGCAGACTATTAAAGTAGTAGAATAGCTAGGTGTAGTGTTAGTGCAAACATTCCGCTCTCGAGGGCCTAGTGGGTATTTCAGCTCGAGGGTACGTTTTACAGCGTTTGTTCAGCTCACGGCCAGGGTCTTATTGCCTTCCTTTCTTTACTAGGCGCGCGGCTCAAGGATAAAGAATAAAGCGATTTAAATGATACAAAATAGTGTAGTTATTGACAAAGGATTGTGCAGCTTCGCCATTGGGGGTCAAACATTGCATGCCGCCGATTTTGCAAAATGTTTTAAAAATGTTAAAAAAAAATGATGATTTGACTGAATTAGCAACGTATGGAACTTCGATAATGCCACTATTGGCCACTATTGACCCAAATAGATAGCATGAGGTAAACTAAAGCAGTTAGATATGTCAAGAGGGACTCGCCTACTTCACCAGAGCTAAAAGATCTTCTATCTATTAAATGTTGTGGAATCAGGCCATCTAGCTCCGGTTGAGCCCTTCAAGAAAGATACAATCGGGATCTAGGTATCGGGGGGTAGGTAAGATAAAATATGTCTTCAATCTGATTGGGGTGGGATGTGAAACCTGAAATCTCTGGCGTCGAATCTGAATCTCTGAATCTGAAATCTCTTTTTTAATTTTGGCAATTTCAGCGGAGAGACATAAAAAACCTAGAGAAATCTTAAAAGTGTCTCACTAATGCAGTTTATTATGATGCAGTTCACCTTTAGCCTATTGGTAGGGGTTTTTTTTGTTTGCTGTACTAAATACTGTTTTGTGTGCTTTGGGAAGGTGAGTGAATGTTCCCAGGCATTTTTTGAATGTAGTATGTCTCATTGGTTGATTGTATTCTCATTTGGTAAGCATAAAAAATCCAGCTTTTTGAGTCGCGTAAGCCTCAGTCAAATATTAGGAATGCGATTGCTAGGTTGGTGTTGTAAAACTTAACTTAACTTTTGTAACTTATACCAAACGTAACTTCTACTTACTCGATGTGCTTCAGTAGTGCGGTCTAAGAATAGTTATGTAGGAGTAGGTAAAAGAAAACTTATAAATTTTATTGTGGCATTACGAGAAAATAACAAAACTTGTAATTAACTAAGAAGGATAAATTGTGACTCAAATGACGCTGGGCATGATGACCAATCTTAGTAATAGGTGATAGATAGAGAAGATCTATGACAAAGTGGATTTAAAACAGTAGAAAATACTAAATTATCGTGACTTTAAAACTGCTGACAACATAACATAAACAGCCCACTAAATGTTTCCACTGCTGGGACACGGAACCTTCTCTCGCAAGGAGATAGTCAAGGTCATAATCCATCACGCTGGTCCAGTGAAAGTTAGTGGATGACACACGACATCGATAGATTCCAGGAACATGTCGGTTTCCTCACAATAATTTCGAATTGAGGCAAATTTTAATTTTAACTAGGTTACTTATACGACAAAAAATAGGGATTCTCAAAAAGGCAGATAATTTTGGTGGGACTTTCTACCCACCAGATGATCTAAATTGAGGAATTCATTTTGCCTTGCTACTCACCAGCTAGGTCTGCACCTCCGTGTTGGGATATAATACGACAAATTTGATGTCTGACAAGTTTGATGGAATAAAAAATAACCTGATTACCTAACCTACCTCCTTCCCACATCGCTTAGTACAGGCCAGCACGTGGGTAGATAGGAGTAATTAATGTAAGAAGTACCCTTTTACTGTTCCCGCGACATAATTAGATGAACTTCCCGGGAGCGACGACGAATTATGGAAGTTTCCGGAGAGATGGGACGAATATCTTTAAGATAAGTTACCGATAAACATCAGGATCTACAATAGTTATTGAAGTGAAAACTTCTTTTGGCACGTCGCAGACAGATTTTTCGTGGGCTGTAAATTGAATTCTAGCGTCACGCTCGGGAATGATAATAAATCTTCGGGTAAACACGGGAGCATGGTCATTTGCCATCTAGAAATGCATCTGCATTTCTAGATGGCCATGCTTATTGCTCAAGGCCACGCCCTCCACTGTCACCCGCGTATTTTTCAAAGTCTGAAGTCTTATCATTCTGAGTTATAAGTTTTCACTTGTATCGGCAGTTCCTATGACTGCCAATTTTTTTTTCACTAAATTACTGACTTTCATTTGATAGGACTCTTAGCTGAATGCTGAAATACCACATCTTTTCCAGTTATAATACCAGTAAGCAAATGATACGCCGTCAATTACGCTGGAGTGGACACGTGTCGAGGATGCCTAACGAAAGAGTGGTAAAACGCATTTTCGACTCCGAACTTCAGGATGGCAAGCGGAAACCAGGGGGCCAATATCTACGGTTTAAGGACGTTCAGAAGAGACACATGAAGAATTGCAAGATCGACCCTTCTCGTTGGGAAAGCAAAGCTGAGAATCGTTCTGAGTGGAGGCGACATGTGCACAATCGCGTTTATGCATTTGAAGACGACAGAAACAAGGAGCTAGATCGTAAGCGTGACGAGCTTAAGAATAGACTTCCTTCAAATCATATCTATAATTATGTGGATGGCATTCTAACTTGCCATGACTGTTCACGAACTTTCACAGCAAAAATAGGCTACATAAGTCATCTCAGAACACTCCTTCCACGGTAAATGTAAAAAATATATAATAATAATATATTATATTTTTGTAAAAGCTAAGTCAGTTAACTTTTTAAAAAAAATAGTGATCACACAAATCTACCAAAGTACAAAACTAAACCAAACACAATTAGGCGAGACAATTATGCTACTTCGGTTACAAGTAAAACTAAGACACTTAGTGTCTCAAAGAGAACCAGCACGTCCGAAGGCCACGCAGAGAATGCAAGAGGCTCAGTGAGCAATCGTTTTTATAGGGCCGATATGGGGGTAGGCCGATATGGGGTAAACTAGATTCGGTAATACGGCCGTTCCTGATGGCGAGGCGTCCTCGACCGCTTCATCTCCCAACGGAGGCATATCACTCCCAGCCACATCCTTGGCAACCACGAGTTCACCCTCTGCAATATAAAAACGTACTTAAAGCACCATGTTCTAAAAAGTATAGAGTAGAGTAGAGTAGTGTAGAGTAGTGTAGAGTAGAGTAGTGTAGAGTAGAGTAGCGTAAAGTAAAAAGAAAAGCGGGTTTGTACAAATGACTTAAACTGCGCAATTTAAGGCACCCGCACAACACCCAGGTTATGTTAACTTGTATATGAAACGGTTAACATAGCAGTACGTTATCATCGTAATATTCAACGATACAGAAAATGAATATTACCGACATAACACAACTACACAGTAGGGAAGTAAAATTCGGCCGAATCCACCTCTAACCATACTGCTCTAACAAAGGGAAGTAAAGCCCAGTGGGCCCACCTCAAACCTTTTAAAAGGGAAGTAAAGCACATAGTGCCCACCTCAAACCTTTGAAACGGGAAGTAAAGCACATAGTGCCCACCTCAAACCTTTGAAACGGGAAGTAAAGCACATAGTGCCCACCTCAAACCTCAAATCATCTCTAAGAACAGCGCTGTACGTGTCCGGGGTCCACTCGCCGCGCCCCAGCACCATGTTGGGCCGCCGCCTGCTGCTCGCCTGCCCGCCTGCAGCTCGTAGCGGTGGTGTGCGGTGGAAGCGTGCGCAGGACGTCGTAAAGGCGGCGCATCCCGGAGTCAAGTTTGCCCATCGACTGTGCCGTCTCGTTGACGAACACGAAGTCGCCCACGGCAGATGGTGCAGGCTGGCAGCGGGTCACCGGCATTCAACAGTGGCACACCAGCTGCAGTAGACTCCTCGTTAGTCTCAGTGTCACCGCATTTCATGAAACAAAGGTTTCAGTTTTAAAGAGAAAGATAGTAATCAGACAGTGTGAAGCTAAGCAAAAACTTGGAGCTATCAAATCTCATTCTCGATACTTCTTTTTGAAAGGTGTAAGAAATTCTTTAAGTTTCAAACTCCAATCAGTTGTAACGGTGAAATACATATAAAGGCATGCTGCAGTCATTCCCATATATGCATTAAACCACAATGAACAGAGGAGATAAATGAATAGACATCAAATTTAACAGACGCATGTAGACTTACGAATAACTCAAACATGCGAGAGGAGACTTAGACACTACTTCCGATAAACTGCATTGGGCACGAAGCAAAAAGCTATCGCAGACGCTAGCTTTGTGATTCTGTGAAGAGATCACTCGTGAATCCTATCTCAGTTCCACCGTACCTCCTTTAAGTGCTTTAGGATCTGGAGATTCAGCAAGACTTTGACTCTTATCAAGTCTCGGCCGCACCTGACCCTGTTTTACGCCAAGAGTTTGTTTTCACCACTTTAATTCATCATTTGGCCACCTTACCTCATCTAAACGCTAAATATCAGTTTTCGTTCATCGTCAAAATGTTCAAAACCAGACGTCAAAAATAAAAGGAATGTACGAACCACCAGCTATCGATTAGGACATTGACAGTTACGCCACGTAGTGACTATGTTTCTGGATTACTGACGTTATCACAGAAAAACTTCACGTTGTTTACATTTCGCAAAGCAAAACTATTGTGAATTGGCTCCTAGCAAAAAGAACAGGTTTCGGCTTTAATTGACATGAGAGTAAGTTTTGTTTGCGTCATTGACGAGAACAGTTTCTTTTAGATCTACCCTCATCATATTGCAATAGGTTTGTCGATAACTGGACAACCCAAACTTTCATCAACTACCTTCAAATTTTACTCACTTTTTGTCAGAATCTATCCTCATATCCTGGTTGATTGAGATTATAACAGTGAAGAGACTAGTTTTCTTGAAATGCACACTTGTAACCACGGAATGATGAAACGTTCACTCTAGCCGTGAGCGGTTACTGAAGTGGTTATTTGAAGCACTGGCACTAGAGAAAATTACTTTCACTAAGAAAAGCGTTTTAAGTTCAAATTTGAAACTATCAAGTACAGTTGATACCAGTCGATTCACGTAACCAAGACAGTAATTCGCCTTTTGGGGATAATCCCACACGAGCAGGGTGCTCTTTGTAGTCACACAGGATTTCCGATCGCGCGAGACTCACTTAATCACACTAGACACTGACGTTATTTTGGATCAAAACTTGAGACATAGTAATGGATAGATCTCACCGAAGGTACTGCTTTAGGCGCGTAAATGAGACGCCTCGTAACATCTGCGGGGGCAAGGCTGGAAGCCTCGCCGTGTGGTGGTGCTGCGGCCAGCTGAACCTGTGCTAGCCCGGCCTGTTCCCGAGCGCCAGGAACTGCCGCAGCGACACCTCAAGGAGGCTCGGCCACAGCGATGCCTCATGGAGGCTCTGCCGCAGCGACGCCACAAGGAAGCTCTGCCACAGAGACGCCTCAGGGAGGCTCCGCCGCAGAGACACCACAAGGAAGCTCTGCCGCAGAGACGCCTCAGGGAGGCTCTGCCGCAGAGACGCCTCAAGGAGGCTCTGCCGCAGAGACGCCTCAAGGAGGCTCCGCCGCAGCAACGCCTCAAGGAGGCTCTGCCGCAGCAACGCCTCAAGGAGGCTCTGCCGCAGATCGCTCGTCCAACACTGAAAGCCTAAATAAGATCACTTCCATGGTGCTCCTTAAAGCGGAGATAAAAGCCGGTTCTCCGTACCTTCCATCGAGATTGCCGTAGCTGATGAGACGACATTCTAAATCTGCTATTTTTCTATTTCGATTCTAACCTTACTTTTATTAAACTTCAATCAAATATATAAGACAGTGGGCGGGTGGGATAGAACCCAGAGGATCCTATCCCACTTCTGATTTTGTAAAACCTAAGTCAGTTAACTTTTTAAAAAAAATAGTGATCACACAAATCTACCAAAGTACAAAACTAAACCAAACACAATTAGGCGAGACAATTATGCTACTTCGGTTACAAGTAAAACTAAGACACTTAGTGTCTCAAAGAGAACCAGCACGTCCGAAGGCCACGCAGAGAATGCAAGAGGCTCAGTGAGGAATCGTTTTTATAGGGCCGATATGGGGGTAGGCCGATATGGGGTAAACTAGATT
Source organism: Ectropis crepuscularia (assembly GCA_963693475.1). NCBI lineage: Eukaryota > Metazoa > Arthropoda > Insecta > Lepidoptera > Geometridae > Ectropis > Ectropis crepuscularia. The sequence continues at coordinate 28,342,167 of OY856339.1, read as the reverse complement.
CGGTAATAATATACATATTTATAGAAGCAGTCGCCGTAGCCGAAATCGGCTGGAAGACATCATCATCACCAGTAAGCAGTAATGTACAAACAACACAGTGCTCCGATATGAATGAAGGACAAAGAAGAAAGAGAAATTGTAGGACATTGAGATAAAGATCATTTGTATCCCTAGGTCACAATCGCAGTGCGGAGTGAGGTAATAATTTAAGCTCTTCATGTTCCAATAACTGCGTGACGCTGTATAGTTGTAGGCAGGCAGATTGCTTATCATCAGGCTCATGTCTTAAGGTCAGTACTCACATACGGTATTACTCGGTAGTTTTACTCGAAGTCGAGTAAAAATCAACGTGTGGACCGCAAAACTCACAGCTTGAAGGCTCGCACCGAGCCGGCTCGATGGAATTAAATGAAAGTAATTTCCTTCGAACCTACTCGAAGCGAGCCGTCAATCTTGACTCGTACGTGTGTACGTGACTGCGAGTGGCGCGAGGCGAGCGTCAGTCTGGTATTGTTTATCGTGATTGAAACACGTGTTTTTAAGAGAAATGGATTTGCAAGTTTAACCCAGTACCTCTTTTACGTTTTTTCTCTTCATTTTCTTTGATTTTCTTATAAAGCACTGTGAGACTTGCTAAATACAGCTACCGTCTAGTTTGTTGCACAGACATCCTTTGGCTCGAACAGTTCGGTGAATACTGAACGGCGCGCCTCACTCGATAGATCAATGCTCAATGTGTGGACGAAAACCCATGCCATGGGTTTTACTCGACAGTTTAGCTCGATCGAGTACCGTATGTGAGTACTGACCTTTACTCGTCATAAAAAAACACAATTCAAAAATTAGAACTAAACCGAGCAAATTAAATTCGTAATACGAAATTGAGCCGAATTTGACATAATAATTATAACAAAGATTATTTAAAAAATTCCGTGTTTAAGTCACTGTGTAATTAGTATATTCAATAAAAAAAGTTGAGTTACACATTTTAAGTATGTCCCATCTCTAGTCTCATTGGGAGAATCATGTCTGCCATTGCCTTATTAAAAGTTAAAAGGATGTCAAACGTCTCGTACGCCATTACGGGTATAGACGAAGGAACGAGTTAATATTCATTTACCTAATATCGTAGCCTTTGTACATGAGGATAAGATTTATTTTCCAAAGACAAAAATCCATCAAATTGGTATAAAAACTCATATTCATCATAATATAATCATTTATTATAATTATTCTGTAGTGGTAGGGTTCTTTGCAGAGTTTGCCTGGGGAAGTACCTGTTCCGTATAATCGGGCAACATTAAAATCATAGCGGATCTATGGTTTGACAGCGGCTGTCAAGTGACGTCTCGTTACGCCGGTATCGTTCGAGTGACTCGTTGTTTTTTCTAACTGGTGTTTTTTCGGGTTTAAAGCGTTAATATTGTGCGGGAATGCGTATTGACGGGAACATATCGCTACGGGATTAGTGCTGGACTATTTACTCGTGAAGGGGCTACTGGATTGGCCGTTTCCAGAACGCAGGATCGTTCTGGGAATTCTGGACCGGAGTTCGCCTGGAGATCGTCCGGTTTGGGTTCCACATTCCTTTTTTGTCCACTTCCCTTATTCCTTCGACCAAACTGGACTTTGGACGACGACGGGAACAATAGGTAAGTGGTTAACTTGGTTTGCAATTAGGAAGTAACGTTAAAATCGGTATTCGGCATTTATGAATGTTTGAAAGACTTGCTAATGGGCCCCAGGTCGGTATTTCTGGTATAATACTAAACATTTTTTGGTAGACAGAGCGCGGTTAGCCGTAAATACCCCCGTAATAATATATTTGTTGTTTTTATTTTTCTAGAAAAATATCAGGTAAGCCAGATATTTGGGGGTTCCCAGTTTATAATTTCTCCCCAAACTGTCGGGAAATTAGTATTAAGTGGTATCCGGTTTTTTAGGTTGTTATATTTGTTGTGACATTGTCCGAACTTTAGGTTAATTTAAAATTCAAATTTAAATTTAAAAATGGCTTCGGATTTGGCCAACCAGCTCCGATGGTTCGAATCCTTACAAGGATTGGTCGGCCGGAGAGACCGGGAGGAGGCGCTGCTAAACAGGGCAGAACAGCTCGACAGGCGCCTGGAGGTCGCTGAGAGGAGCGCAGGATCGCTGCGGGATGCAAGGCCGTCTCCACCTGAGGAGCAGATGGAGAGGATCGAGGCGGACATGCGGCGCATCCTGGATGTGTACGACGAGGTCTCCGAAAGGGTTCGCCAGCTGGAGAGGTCTCGTCAGGGAAGGGCGAGCTCGGGACCCGTCATCAGGGATGCGGGCTCGGGTGTAGTGGGACGCCTTCCCACTCTGGACTTGCCCAGGTTTACAGGGAACCTGCGGGAGTGGAGCGGCTTCCGGAGCATGTTCGCCTCTCTCGTGGACTCACGCAAGGACTTGACGAGGGCGGAGAAGCTGGCCTATCTCCGCACGTCACTGGAGGGTGAGGCACTCTCCCTGGTCCAGCACCTGGAGCTGGACGACGACAACTTCGGCACGGCGATGGAGTTGCTGGAAACGAGGTTTCAAAACCCTCGGCTCCTCGCCGACGCTCACGTGTCCCAAATACTGGGGCTGCCGAAGGTGACTGAGAGGTCTCAGTTGCGGCCGCTAATCCTCACGCCCGTGAAGGTGGCGTACAACGCCTTGCGCAGCTTGGGACTGCCAGTAGAACACTGGTCGTTTCTACTGGTCCACATCCTGCTGGGCAAGGTGCCGCTGGAGTTGCGCGCCCGGTTCGAGCGGGAAAGGGGCCTTCACGGCGACCCGAAGGTCTTCCCCACGTTTGAGGAGCTACTTCGGGTCCTGGAGTGGGAGGCGAGGATGGCAGAGTCGGCGCCTCAGGAGGCACCGCCCGTCGCGTCAGCTCGTGGCCCTGCCGGAACAGGACCGCGACCTACCAATTCCCGCACTCAGGGTGCGGTGAAGCGGACGGCGACGGGGACGAGTGCGTCGGAGCAGGAGTGCCCGAACTGTGGCCAGCTCCACGCGCTGGTGCAGTGTCCGGCCCTGCTTGCGCGGACGACCTCCGAACGACGAGGGATCGTTCGGCGGTTGCGTCGGTGCTACGGGTGCCTGGGGGGTCATCTGTACAATGACTGCCCCACGGCACGGCCGTGTCCTGGGTGTGGGGGACCACACCATCAGCTCTTGTGCGTCAGGAGCGATGGTGCTGGTCGACAGCCCTCAGGGAGGGGGCCCTCCACGGGCGGGGGCGCTCCCACGCAGAGCCACGCATTGTACAACCATGAAGTGGCTACAGCGTGGAGCACACCCCCTCCACCCCAACCCACGGCAGCACCGGGCAGCCCAACAAGGGGCGTCCTGCACGCGGCTCGGTCACCGACCTCACAGCCCGCGCGGACGCGGGCGAACTGGAGAGGTGGAAGGGTGATACAGGAGTCACCACGGGGGCCACCTCCCCAGCGTTATCCTTCTCCGCCGCTGGATCCGCGACCGATGGAATGGAGGGCGTACATGCCTCCCCTCCATGAACATCCGAGGCTGGATTATCACCCGCCCTACTTTAGGTACGGCAGGGCAGCTGGATATGCCCCCCCTCCGATGGCCCTTTGCACTCGGCAGCCATATTGGGCTGGGCCCTGTAGTCCGACGGGTTCGGACGAGCCTCGGAGGGAATGACTAGCCTCCGTTCCCTTGGCACAGGATCAACCGGTGGTCCTGCTGCCCACCCTCTGGTTAAGGGTTTGGGGTCCAAGAGGCGACTACGTCCGGATACGAGCGCTCTTGGACACAGGGTCCCAGGGGTGCATTTTGACAACCCGGGTTGCTCATCGCCTGGGCCTGGCTAGGTTTCCGTCACCGACTCCGTTGCGGGGAGTCGGGAACACAGAGGTGCGGTCGGCTGGACAGACCCGCCTCTCCTTCTCGTCCGTACATTCCTATTCGGAAAGGATTGCGGTCAGGGCTACCGTCATGGATTCGGTTGTCGGTTGGCTTCCTCAGGCGGACATAGATCCGGATCTTTTGTCCTGTACTAAGGGTCTCAGGTTGGCGGATCCCCGCTTCGGGATGGCGGGTCCGGTAGACCTTTTGTTGGGTTCTGATGTACTGGGTTACATCATGAACGGCAAGCCTAGACTGCTGGATCAGTCTTCGCTGATGGCGCTGCCCACCATCTACGGGAACGCCATTTTGGGAATGGTGGATGAGTGGCAGCAGTCGAATCAGGCTTCCTTTACGGGAACGGCCCTCGCTCAGATCATGCAGAGGTTCTGGGAGATCGAAGAGCCGCCTACCGTGTCTCGGCTGGATCCCGAGCACGTGGAGTGTGAGAACTTTTATCAGGCTCACACTCGGAGAATGGTTTCTGGGCGATTGGAGACTAGGCTGCCTTTCCGGGATAACCCCCCGCGTCTGGGCCAGTCTCGATCATTGGCCGAGAAAAGGCTCAGGTCCATGGAGCGACGCATGGCTCGAGATCCTGTACTTCGGGAAAAGTACATCGAGTTCATGAGGGAGTATGAGGCACTGGGCCACATGTCTCCGGCTCGCGACGACTGGTCGACCATGGACCACTACTTTTTGCCTCATCACGCCGTTTTGAAGGCGTCGACGGGCAAACTCAGGACGGTGTTCGATGGATCCGCTCCGACTTCGACAGGAGTGTCACTGAACCAGTGCCTCCACGCTGGACCGAAGCTACATCGGGATATTGTAGACATCATCCTGAATTTCCGTAGGCATCAGGTGGTGTTGGGAGCGGACATCCGTATGATGTTCCGACAAACGGTCATACACCCCGAGGACAGGAGGTTCCAGTTGATCCTCTGGCGGGAAAGTCCTCAGGACCCTATGATGGTGTATGAGTTGAACACCAACACCTATGGGTTGAGATCAAGCCCCTTCATTGCGATCCGCTCACTGCTGGAGTTGGCGGAGCAAGAACGGGCTCGGTACCCACGTGCAGCCGCAGTTCTGGAGCGCGACCTGTACGTGGACGACGTTTGCACTGGCGCGCAGACGGTGGAGGAAGCTCTGTTGCTCCGGGATGAGCTTACAGAGCTTCTCGCATCTGGAGGCTATGAGCTTCGGAAATGGCTCTCTAACGACCCCAACGTCCTGGCTGGTATCCCGGACGATCACCAGCAGGATCCGGGGCTCTTCGAGGAAGGTGACGATCCGCACGGGATTGCGGTTCTGGGCATGCAGTATCAACCGGTTGCTGACATCTTCACCTTTCGGGTGGCGCTGGAGGCCACACGCGCGTGGACAAAACGGACGGTTTTGTCCACCATCGCCAGGATGTTTGATCCAAACGGTTGGATCAGTCCGGTTCTGTTCGCAGCCAAGTGTCTGTTACAGCGACTTTGGACTCTGAAGGTCTCCTGGGACGACCCCCTGGTCGGAGACTCGCTTAACACTTGGCTTCGTTTAATATCTGACCTCGAAACGGTCAATCGAGTGGCGTTGCCCCGTCGCATTCTGCCACCAGGCTGTAGCCGGATCAGCCTGCACGGGTTCTGTGATGCGTCCGAGCTGGGCTATGCCGCATCTGTGTACTTGCGTACAGTTGACGCTGGAGGCCACGTCAATGTCACGCTCTTATTGGGGAAGAGCAAGGTAGCTCCTATCAGGACACGACTCACCATTCCGAAACTGGAATTGAGCGGAGCCACATTACTTGCTCGGCTGCTCAAGCATGTATATCAGGAACTGTCCACCTCGATAGACATCCGGAATGTCTATGCGTGGTCAGACAGTCAGGTCGTACTTGCCTGGTTACGAGCAGCCCCTCACACCTTGGAGACTTTTGTGGGAAATCGGGTTTCCCAAATCCAAAACATTGGACTGGACATGGTTTGGAGACATGTCCCGGGTGAGTTGAACCCCGCTGACTGTGCTTCGCGCGGCTGTTCCGCGCCGGAGCTAGTTGATCACCCCTTATGGTGGGGTCCGGACTGGCTGCGGGAACCAGAAGCTTCCTGGCCAGCTCGCGGCGCGGACTCGGAGCGAGCGGAGCTGCCCGGAGTCCGCGTGCATGCGATTGTGGCGGAAGTGCCCCCAGACCCTGACTGGTTGACGGGTCGTTACAGCAAGCTGGATAAGTTGTTGGGGGTAACTAGCTGGATTAAACGCTTCATCCACAACTGTCGTCACCCTCGTCAGAGGAGGAGTGACCAGATCGCCACTGTGGAGGAGCGTCGGAGTTCCTTGCTGCACCTTATTCGGCTGGTGCAGGGTGAAAGGTTTCCGACGGAACTTGAGGCGCTGCGCTGCGGACGCGCTCGTTTGAAGGGTGCGGTCGCCAAGTTGAACCCTTTCACAGATCAGGATGGTCTTCTGCGCGTAGGAGGTCGGCTCCGGAAAGCCAACCTGCCGTACGGCAGCAGGCACCCCCTGTTGCTACCGAAAGGAGGTCCTCTGGTGGACCTGCTGATCACCGATCGGCATATCGGTAACGCGCACGCTGGATGTGGCGCGCTTCTCGCTGTGTTGCAGCGTGAATTCTGGATCTTGTCGGCTCGCAGGGCGGTCCGAAAGGTGCTGTTTAGATGTGTCCCTTGTTATAGGCTCAAGGCTTCTACCATGCAGCCCATGATGGGAGATCTTCCTCCGGATAGGATTTCTCCCTCGAGGCCGTTCGACGGGGTCGGAACGGACTTCGCTGGGCCCTTCTCGGTCAAGTCATCGACGTTGCGTAACGCCAAGGTCGTTAAAGCCTACCTGTGCGTCTTTGTGTGTTTGGCCACCAAAGCAGTCCACCTGGAGCTGGTCTCTGCGCTGTCTACGGAGGACTTTGTCGCGGCGCTGGATCGCTTTGTAGCGCGAAGAGGAGTACCCTCTTTAATACGTTCGGACAATGGCACAAATTATCGAGGGGCGGCGAATTATTTACGCGAAGTTAATAATTTCTTAAATTCTGGTAATAATAGTTTAAGTCTGGCTCTCGCCCAGCGGGGAATCAGCTGGCAATTTAGTGTGCCGGCCTGTCCTCACTGGGGAGGAATTTTTGAAGCTGCGGTGAAGTCTGCTAAAACTCATCTCCGCCGTGTCATCGGGGAGACCGTGTTAACTTGGGAAGAGTTAGTCACGGTACTATGCCGCGTGGAGGCAGTGCTTAATTCCCGTCCTCTCTGTCCAATCTCGCCTGACCCTAACGATCTAGAAGTCTTGACGCCGGGTCACTTCTTGATCGGTCAGCCCTTAACCGCGTTGCCGGAGTATCCCTGGAAGGATGAGCGGCCCGGACGCCTGTCCCGTTTTCAGTTATTGCAGCAAATAAGTCAAGACTTCTGGAGGCGCTGGTCGGCCGAGTACTTGCATCTGTTGCAACAACGGGTAAAATGGACAGATAGGACGGAGGCCCCTCGGGAAGGGGACTTAGTATTATTAAAAGAGGCAAATTTGGCCCCCCTACTCTGGCGTAGGGGACGTATTTTAAAATTGATATCGGGTACTGATGGCACACCCCGCGTGGCGGAGATTCTGGTTTCTGGTTCCAGACTTCAGCGCACGGTGTCCTCTCTGGCACGCTTGCCTCTTTATTAGATATACGTTTTTTTCATGGTTAAAATTTAATTTAGTTTTATTACTATTTTTGGTAAAGTTTTTTTTGGTTTGATTTTCACTTTCGGGTCAAAGTGGGAATTTCGTTTTATTTGAGGTCCGGATACTGCTAAATACTAGTTATTAAGTACTAGTTGCTAAATACTGGTTTTCTAAAATTGACCTGGAGTTCAATTGGTCGGGGGTTTTGTTCCGTATAATCGGGCAACATTAAAATCATAGCGGATCTATGGTTTGACAGCGGCTGTCAAGTGACGTCTCGTTACGCCGGTATCGTTCGAGTGACTCGTTGTTTTTTCTAACTGGTGTTTTTTCGGGTTTAAAGCGTTAATATTGTGCGGGAATGCGTATTGACGGGAACATATCGCTACGGGATTAGTGCTGGACTATTTACTCGTGAAGGGGCTACTGGATTGGCCGTTTCCAGAACGCAGGATCGTTCTGGGAATTCTGGACCGGAGTTCGCCTGGAGATCGTCCGGTTTGGGTTCCACATTCCTTTTTTGTCCACTTCCCTTATTCCTTCGACCAAACTGGACTTTGGACGACGACGGGAACAATAGGTAAGTGGTTAACTTGGTTTGCAATTAGGAAGTAACGTTAAAATCGGTATTCGGCATTTATGAATGTTTGAAAGACTTGCTAATGGGCCCCAGGTCGGTATTTCTGGTATAATACTAAACAGTACCTCTCCTTTGCGAACTATTCTACCGCCAAGCAGTATTGCGCAAACATTACTATGTTCCGGTTTGAAGGGCAATGTTTCCATATAAATCACTGAGCTAATAGATTAAACACCTGTGGTGAATATCGTCGCTTAACATCAGGTGAGATGAAAGTCAATTGTAAAAGGTTGATAAAAAATACCTATTCATTTCCAAATATTTCTCATCACAGCTGTATACACAACTTCAGCTTTTTGTTCATAGTCATCGATATAAACCAATGCCCTGAGCCTTGAAATTTGTAATAAACAGCATCTCTGTGTGTATCGTAAGCATTGAACTCTTAAAACACTAAGAAGCGGCACGCGCTCATCTACGATCACAATGTAAAATCAGGTGACGTCTCCTGATTGAGTCTCAGTCGCAACAGGAGCCACAAGTTGAGTGGACGTTCGCTAACAATTCAAAAAAATCCGATATGAGCCGTAATAATGTCTTATTCTGCTTTTGCAAGGTGCACAAACAGTTCAAAGACCAAGAACAAGTTCCATGGTATCACTTTTCATGCGTAAGTACACAAAATCTTTAATTATTTCCATAACAGTTCAATGATTATTATATCTAAAATTATTTTTCTGTTGGAAACAATTTTACAATTGGCCATTTCTAAAAAGAGACAGATATACATACAGCGTAGGAGTGCAACACGACCGGCGATATGTTAGTTGCGGCTATTTTGTCTCTTTCACGCTAGTGCATTTCTATTCTATTCTCGTCGAAAAAAATATCTAAACAAATGTGATGTATAGCTATCTCATTTCCACCTACTGCCTACTTGTCATGATGTCTTTGTCATTCATTCAAACGTCTCTCACGATGCAAGTGAAGCTGTGTGCACATTGCGTATACTTGTGTGAGATTTTCGTTACATTATGCTGTCTTTATATTAGAGCGTACCTTATCTTCGTTTACTTAGTTTCATCAAAGATCGTAAGTGGTTTACAAACAACCAATCTACTTTATCCCTAGAATCACTAGCGGCGAGATATGCTGTGGTTCTACTTATTTTGGTTGTTGACAACGAATAGTGATAGATCAAAACGTCTGGCGTACGCCGCTTCCTGCAGCCGACTAGAACGGAAAGAGTAAGCTCACTCTTCCCAATGATGACATAATTCCGTGCACCTGAAGTTTGCGAGGGCACATCCAATGGTTTATATCGATGTTCTTAGTACGATTACTCTCATAAGAGCTCTACAACAAGAGTTTCCACTTAAATTGCTGCGTACTGCTATGTCCTACATGACTACGAGTACTTACTGGTAAGGAGGCGAGACGGTCTAGAAAAATATACATTGTTTTGCTAAGTACTAATCGATGTAGTATTATTATTATTGGAATGTAGTTCGTTACGGGAAGCTTGAAGGAGATACAGGTTTTGTTGCGCGACCGAACTGAGAAAATGTGAGACTCAAACCATAAGAAAAATTTATAAAGTGTAGCGTAAAAACTGCCTGATTCCGTGTTTTATTGCCATATACAAAAAAAAATTTAAAAAAATATGATTATACACGAGGAAGATTGTAAAAATGATCGAATATGAAATGATAGAAATTATTGCATGATGAGTAAAAAAAATGAATTATACTGCCAGTTCGATTATTAAAACATATTAGATGCGTTTTTTTTCTCTTGTTTCACAAACAAAAAAATGTCGAAGATACAGTGCTTAGAAGTTTTGAGTGACGTCATTTCATTGTATAATTTTGACGAACGACTTTAATAACCCGACACTCCGGAATTTTGATGATTTACATCTTTTTCGATTTTTTATAATCCCGTATTTTTCCACAGTCCACTTAATTAATCTGGCAGGTCAGTTTTAATCGTGTCATCATCCCTAGCTTTTCTAGTTTATCCCGTTAAAATGAATATCTATAATATTAATAACTAGCAGCGCCCCGCGGTGTTACCCCGGTAGTTCCCGTTCACGTTGTTTTTCCGGGATAAAAAGCTATAGCTATAGCCTATGTGTTCTTCCAGACTATAATCTATCTGTGTTCCAAATTTCAGCCAGATCCGTTCATACGTTAGGACGTGATTGAGCAACAAACATCCAAACATTCATACATTGACATTTATAATATTAGTAGGATAGTAGGATTTTCCTGCAAGCAGCACCTATCCACGAGCATGACGCATGTCCATGTCCACCCAGCAATCGCTCTCTTTGACCATATTTTAGTGGTGGTCAGGCCACACGTCGCGTCGTCGCAAGAAGAGCATTTTAGCAAGCACAAGTACTCTAGGCATACACGGAATACCTACAGTTTATAATTAATTTCGTTCGAGATAAGTTGCGGCTGATCTAGTCGGGAGAACGGCGACTGCCGATCCGGAGCCCGCGTTCGAATCCCACGTGCACTACTGTCATTTCGAAGTCATGTGCGTAATGCCACAAACTTAAAAACGGTGAAGAAAACCATTGTGAGGAAACTGACATGTACCTAGGATCATTCGTGGTCATGTGTCAATGTGTCATCCACCAACCAGCACTTGGCCAGCGTGATGGATTATGGCAGTCCTGAGTCCCAGCAGTGGGAACATCGAGTGGGCAAAGAAACGATGTCTAGTCGATTACTAGCGGAATCCCAACCGGTAGTGATCGGCTCAACAGACAAGCACTAACTAGTATTAGGTTTAAAATGTTCCCAACTCCCTCCTTATTTTCCTCTTCTTCTGATTATCCAAGAAATATGTAAAAATAAATAAGATTTGAAATGACAAAAGTCACGGACCCCGGAGTCTGTGGAGTAGCAAATTTTGAATAAAAAAAATAAAAATAAGAAAAAACATCTAGTGGGCTGCTTATGATGCTATTTCAAACAAATTAGTTCATATCACTCTGATCTCGTCACACTTCACCCCCTCTCTCCACCTCTTTCTTGTCTTGAACCTTGAAGACACCAAAATGGTTTCCATTGCAAAAATCCATCCATTTTAAAACGAATAGACCTTATATCGAAAATACAGACGTGCTTCACACCTAGTTTGGGAAATTAGGGAAACACATGTAAATGTACCGATTATTGAAATAAACAATTTCTATTTATTTATTATTCAGGCAACAAAAGCTCACAGCACACATATCAACTCGGAAAAGGATCATCACCGTATCGCCTCGAGCCGTTCAGTATTGTTTGTATAAAACTCCCTACTGCAACGCACACTAATCGGAATCGTAACGTAATCCCCTCGCTTCAGAACAGGCTCCACAGCTCCACGTTGCTATAACAAAAGAGGCATCAAACCTTAGTTCGAATCTTTAGAATAACAACCCTGAAACGATGTTGCCATTTCAAGCTTAAAAAGTCCGATAGAAAAAGACGAGGTGACATTATATCGTACAGCTCAGCTGCACACTCTTAGAAATTTATCCTGATAAAAACTGAGATGTTTTTTTATAGTATAGAGTGACAACACGAGCAGGACATGTGCCTGATGATAAGCAACATGCCTGCCATAACAGCACAGTGACATGTATAACATGTATTGTATTATACATTTGTAGTGGTAGGACTCTTAGCAGAGTCCGCCTGGGGAAGTACCACACCTTTGCCAATTATTCTACTGCCAAGCAGTAATGTGCAAACATTACTGTGTTCCGGTTTGAAGGGCAATGTTTCCAGAGAAATTACAGGGCTTAGAGATATAACAACTTAGATCTCTGGGTGACGAGCGCAGTGCAGTGCTAGGTAATGATTTGGGCTCTCCATGTTCCAATAGCTGCGTGTCACTGTGCTGTTATGTGGCAGGCATGTTGCTTACCATCAGGCACATGTCCTGCTCGTCTCGTCACTCATTATTTAAAAAAAAAAAAAAAAACATGTATTGGGACATGAGTCCAAATCATAACTGCACTGCACTCGTCACCCGGAGATATAAAGCATTTTAACTCTTAGCCCAGAAATTTTGTGGAAACGTTGGCTTTCAAACTAGAACATAGTAAGGTTTGCATACTACTGCTTTGCGGTAGAATAACTGCAAAGTTCAAAAGTTCACGATAAAGCACCTATGCTAACAACATGCTCTGGTAGTAAGCAAAAATACGCGTAGTAAACAAACTAATAACATGCTCTTGTAGCACTCGTAGCATTTGTAGCGTTCATAGCTACGAACGCTATTAATAACTATAGTAGATCCAACCGTTTATTTTCTTTTTGACAGCACCAATAGAACGTAACTGCGTCATGTTACGCAAAAGTTCACTTTTAAATGCGAGGTTTTAAAAATATGACAACTGCTTAAATTTACTCCTTGATCCCGTATAATAATCATCTTTGACAAATTGAGTCCATAAGTGCAGTAGTTTTTTTATAAATTACATAAAATAACAAACGTTTTTAAAAATGTACGTTCTATGGGTGATGTTGATAGCCATTATAAGGAACGCTGGTAAAGAATTTCCATAAATAATATCTCTTCATTTTCCCATAAACAGCACTTTGCCAGTAGCCGGTGCAAGTAGACACGGTCCGGTTCAGTGAAGCGAGGACGAGTCGACGACCTTGTTATATCGGTGGAAAATCTCGCGAGATACTTCGGTGGGATTGTAGATCTGTACGAGAATACTGCCGACATTTCATGTAGAATCTTATTTTTGAAATTCGGATGGTCGATTTAATTCTCACTCACTCGCAGAGCCACTTCGTTTGAGCTACAAAATTTAAATTATTATTTTAAGATACGGCGTATTTTAGATGTTCGGCGGCATAAGCAACTCACTAAATGTTCCCATTGTTAGGAGTCGGGTCCTTCTCTGGCAAGGAGATAGTCCATAATCCACTACGCTAGCTTAGTGCAGGTAGGTCGATGTCGTATGACTTCGAAAGATTGTTGGAATATGGTAGTTTGCTCACGATGTTTTGCTTCACCATTTTTACATTAGTGGCATTACGCGCGACATCGTTTCATGGTTGATGTTCCAAAGAAGTGATTTGACTCTACTTTTGTGATAAGAACGTCTAGGCTGTGGAATACGTTGCCTGAGTGGGTTTTCCCCGATGGTTACAATCCTTGTGTCTTCAAATCGAGAGTGAATCGGTTTTTTTCTAGGTGAACACGCTCCATCGTAGACCGCATCGTCGCTTAACATCAGGCGGTCAACTGTAAAACTATAAAAATTAAAAAAAAACGCCCAAAAATTCAAAAAAAGCATTTAGAACCAGATACTCCGACTTACTACTACGAGGAATATGACATAACGAGATTTGAGTTTCATATTTCACTAAATCTGACTTCAGCTTCAGTAGCGTTACCTTTAGTTTGTTAGGTGAGAAAATGAAAAAACTTAAAAAATAATCTCACCTGAATGTATATTAAACAAACATAATATTTTATTATATTCTGTTCTCCTTTTGTTTTTAGATTATTTACGCTTTTTGACGTGATAACGTCTTATAATTCGATGAAGCCGGCTGCACGCCCACAAAACATGACGTCATGTACCGTTACCGCGTTACCGTCGGTCGTTACCTCGCCGCATGTTTGTTACAGTTGTATTAATTATTTCGACCAGTAGTTCAAGCGGGGATGTAGCTCAGTGGTAGAGCGTTCGCTTTGCATGTGAAATGCCCCGGGTTCGATCCCCGGCATCTAAAAGCTTTTTTGCATTGTTTTTTGCATTGTTTTGATTGAAAATGACTAAATTCTACTGATTACTTTTTACATACAAATCTATTAAACAAATGAAATTAAAATTTTCTTTTGAAAAATTTAAAAAAAAATTATTTCTTTGCCCTATAATCTATCTAGCAAATTATTGTACTTCATCACAAATACAGCATTAGAGTGGAATAAGTTGCCGGCCTTTTTGTTTCCTGAAAAATAAAATCTAGAACTTTTCATGGTTAAAGTGAATGGGGATTTTCTAGGTATGAGTGTGTCTTCTTCGGCCATACCGTTGCGGGCTCGATTCCCACCCGGCGCAAATATTTGTGTGATGAATTCAAGTGTTTGCACTGTGTCTGGGTGTTTCTATGTATAATAAGTATGTATTTAAAAATATATAAGTATTATATCAGCTATCTGGCCGCCATCATACAAGCTTTGCTTAGTTTGTGGTCAGATGGTGTTGTGTGTGAATTGTCCACCAATATTTATTTATTTATATATCTAGCAAATACCTACTTCACCATAAATACAGCATTAGAGTGGAATAAGTTGCCGGCCTCTTTGTTTCCTGAAAAATAAAATCTAGGACTTTTCATGGTTACAGTGAATGGGTATTTTCCAGGTATGAGTGTGTCTTCTTCGGCCATACCGTTGCTTACCTACCATCAGGCAAGTTGGTGATCAAACGCGAACATATGCGCGATAAAAAAAATTGGCAGTCATAGGAACTGCCGATAGAGGTGAAAACGTATAACTCAGAATTTGATAGCGTACCTTGGAAACTACACGGGTGAAACCGAAGGGCATGGCCTGGCCATGATGCCTGCATCAGCCAGTAGGAAATACTAACGCATTTCTTCTTGATGGACAGGCCACGCCTTTTCAGCATTTCCCATAATTGACGCATATCTAGATCTATGACCATGATCCCGAGTTTACCCGAAGATTTCTTATCATACCCGAGCGTGACGCTAGAATTCAATTCGCATTCACACGAAAAATCGGTCTAGGTGCGCCTAAAGAAGTTTTCACTTCAAAAACATATGGGTGTGATTGCAAAGAAATGTTTTCTTTTAGTCGAAGAAGAAAACCAAATTACTAAGTTGACTTCTGCTCATGTCGATTTTCAGTCTTTAAAACAAAACTCTTAAAACAAATGTTCACCTCGCTACATCTGTTGTATTAATGAACAAAGTTGAAATCTTGCTCTCTCGCTGCATCTTTTATTTCTATTTTCCATTAAAATCGTTGCCGTTCTGAATAAAAATATAGTTCTGAATAAAACTTTAAAACTTAGAACCAGTGTTGGTTGTACGAAAACATAAAGTACTAGCAGCGCCCCGCGGTGTTACCCGCGTAGTTCCCGTTCCCGTTGTTCCCGTTGAATTAAAAAAAGAATAATATAAGTAAAAGTATAAAAAGTAGCCTATGTGTTCTTCCAGACTATAATCTATCTGTATTCCAAATTTCAGCCCGATCCGTTCATACGGTAGGACGTGATTGAGAAACAAACATCCATACATTGACATTTATAATATTAGTAGGATAGGATTTTAAAAACTAGTAAGTATATTTACTAGTAGTGTACTAGTAAGTATGGGACTGTGAAGAATGATATTTATAGAATAATCATGTCCGACAAAAATACATCATAACCTACGTTGGTCCAATATAGCCTGGGCAACTAATTACAACTTCCAGATGGCAATAAAAGATCGGAACGCAGCGTTGATGTGGGCTCTGGGCCGGGCGGAAATTACCAGACACTAGAAATGTGTTTGTAAAATAACTCGGTTCATGATCATTCCTTACTGACAAGTGTAATATGTAGTGTACAAAACAAGATAGGATAATGTAAAAATGCCTGGAGTTGGGATTTTAAATAAATAAATATTGGTGGACAATTCACACAACACCATCAGTCTGACCCCAAACTAAGCAAAACTTGTACTATGGCGGCCACATAGCTGATATAATACTTTTATAGTTTTTTAAATACATACTTATTATACATAGAATCACCCAGACACTGCACACATTTTATAATGTTTGCATTGGGCGGGAATCGACCCACTTCGCATTCGAGGCCGAGCCTACCACTAAGCCACGAGACCAGTCACATTGCTTAGAACAAAAATCTGGGGGCAAAATAATTGTAACGAAACTTACTAAACAATGTTGCCAAAGTAAGAAAGCAAAATATATTTAAAGAGAAAGTAAATAAATATACTTATTTATGGCATGGTCCCCGGAGTCCGTGGACAGAATATTGTTTAACGACTTAATTGACTGGTTTTTATCAGTTAGACGTAATACACATTAATTGAAGAAAATATGGAGCTTTTTTTTAAATCGTCACGAGTGTCTTCAAATTGGTAGTAACTTAATAACTTCTGGATAGAGTGGCTAGTTGCTTAGACTATCGTCGAGACGAGTTTTGCCAACAATCAAACAAACATATTGGAGTAAAAAAAATTGAAAAACGTAATGGCCCTTGTTTATGTTCATTATTTTGAAAAAAAAACTGGATTTTTATCACGATTTCATCATTGGTCTCATACACAAAGTTGTTCATAAAAGTGTCAACGCATCCTTTTCGGCTTGGTGAAGTAAAAATGTGTAACCCTGTATAAATGTACATACTTCCTACTAAAACTTCAATTATTTAAACAAGAACCAGAGACACCTACCATCTGAATCGAAGATGGGCTCCTATCTTTTAATAACGTTTATTAATCTGTTAATAAATTATACTCTGGTAACATATTTTTGACGCGTATTTAATTATTAGCATTTAATTCCATAGTATCGTTGTTCGTAAGAATGCGATAATTTTTGAGTGGGTGTGTGCTAGAAATGAGTTTGCTTGTTCAAAGAAAATTTATCATTATTTTACATTTGAGAATAAATTATGAGGCTCAGGTCCATGAAAATTAAACTTAGCTTACATAGCTGAACGAAATACTATAAATAAATTTATCTAACAAAATAAAAGATTAACTCCACCTACGGCGAAATTGAGAAATATCCTTTGGTCTATTTGCATCTTGAAAAACCCTCACTCAATCATCACCGACCTATCCTAGTGGATTTAGCCTTCTCCTATCTATAGACTACATGCCCTACAGGTAAAATTGGTCATTTGATTATATACGGCATCGGTTTCATTCAATTTAAATACGTCTTCTAATCCATTATTCCGCAAAGCAGTACAAAATCATGCGACAAGAGGAAATGATCGAGGGCTGCTACCTGCACTCAGTTGGACACTTTACAAGTGACGGCAGAGTTCTGAATCTTATTACCTATCTATCTATCTTTCTAGTTCTACATAGGCATCCTGGTGGTTCAAATGACCCCTTAATTTTACACGGTCCTGCAGTATATTACTCTCCATCGTCGGTTTTTCTTCTCAAACTGGCTGCTGCCTCGCGTACATCGTCACTCCACCAGGTTTCAGAACGTCCTAAGGCTTGTTGTCGATTCACGATCTATAGGACACGTCTACCCCAACGATTCTTATCGGTCCTACGCTGTCGTAGGACCAATAAGAATCGTTGGAAAATCGACGTGTTAGCGGTAGTGGGCTGGTCATATCTGTAAATGACCAGCCCACTACCGCTCTAGTTTGCCAATATGCTAAGCAGCTGAGCTACGAGTATATCGGTAACCTTGGTTCTCTAACGAATACGATCCCTTTGAGAAACTTCAAACATAGCTCTTTCCATGGCGCGTTGAGCGACTTTAAAAATGTAGACGGTCTTAAATGGAAATTTGTCTTGTCACCATTTTGACACCAAAAAACAACTAAAATCTATATTTTGTTTTACCTTAAAAATGGAAATATTGTTATCTCGCTGACTTAAACTATTAAAGTATAATTAGGGCTGTCTTATTATTTGATATTACATTTTTCAAACGTCCTCGTTGAAAATACCGATATTTTCATGCATGCGAACTCCCGATGCAATACTATTTCGTCCTAACTTTTACTATTTACCAGGAAAGAGGGGCAACTGCTAAATTATGTATTTCTTACTTTCCTAGTCCTCCAACAAGCAAAAATCTCCAAAAGAATACTGACATACTTGTTTAATTCTTATGAAACATAGAGACACAGAAAAAAATCTTGTTTCATTCCTTTTAAAAGTCTTCGTCACAGAAATATTTATCCTGCACGGCAACGCGAAATAAACGTTAATCTGCTGAGCTGAAAAACTTACAAAGCCACGAAGCCCTTTTAAAAAGGTACTAAAAGAGAAGAAAACAGTAAGGTTTTTTCGAAAGTACCTACTTATCTTTGTCTCTATAGAGCTCAATCAAATATCAGATAAATGAAAACAACATTTTATCAAAGCAAACCAATTTTATTTCCCGAAATCAGAACAGTTAAAAATACACAAATTTCCAGTGTCTGCATTGTTTTGAATGTTTTGATGCCCTGCAACTGGCGGCTTGTCCAGTTTAAAATTTATAAAAGTTATGTCAGGTATGTCAGGGTGTACAAAAACAACATTTATTTGTGATTAAAAAAACATTGTGTTGAGCAGTTGAAGTACAAATATAGGTATATTGTACTTAACAATAAACTCTTTTATTTATTTTAGTGTTTTAATCGGTATCACTCGTGGTGTGACATCCGACATAACCGGACCGACTTCTGTCTCCCCCGGGCGGAACGGTACGCGTTAATGCATTTTCTCCACCTAAAAAAAATATAAGACTGCGACACCACGCTTTGAACGAAATTATCTGCAGGGCACTCATTTCGACTGATATCCCTTGTGCCCTCGAGCTCTCTGGTCTCTCCCGTGGGGACAGAAAACGGCGAGACGGGTTCACTTTAATTCCTTAGTGATGAAGTCTCTGCCTCATTTGGAACACCAGTCTGCCAGTACTTTTGTGTCTTGTCATCTCCCCGCAACTCAGCGTATTGCAGGTGCGGGTGCGGAAGCGGTAAGCACCTAAAATATTCCACCTTGGAGTCTTCTTACGAGTTTGTATCGTACGCGGTGGATACGGCAGACCCATGTGGCTCTCATGCAAAGGATTTTGTTATTATACAATTTCTTTCTCAAAACATCTCCCTGACAATACAATGTAGCAACGCCGCAAGTTTCACACAACGCCATGGCGGTCAAGAAAAACGGTGTGTCGTTATACCAGCACCCCTTTCTATCTCTCTCTCTCTTCCGTAGTCAAAATGTCCGCTACTAACATGACGACCTCAACTTGGTTACATTGGACGTCTTATACACAAATAGGAATACAAAATTCTGTATTGCTGAGTGCAGGTAAGATAAGATGATACAAAACATTTTAAAAGTATAGTTTGACCCATACAAGCTGGCCTCTTCAAAAGTATGCAATATGTCTGGCAGAACAATTTGTTTTAGGCCAATTGTCCACGTAGATGCACGACATCCGCACGATTTCGACAATTGTCGGATGCAAGACGAATGCTTGCATCTTGCGTACAAATAATGAAGTCTGTGTCCACGAAACGACAACGACACGACAGCCGCACGTCTTGCGTTTGTTCGTAGGATGCATGCATTCGACAAAAGACACGTGCGTGGACAGTAGGCCTCTAACTCTTGATTTTTATACAAAGTGTTCAGCTACTGAAAGTATTCTTCTTCTTTTCATTTCTGTTTTTTTTTTCTTTTTGTTTCTATTCCGTTGTAATACATACTTATGTCATCTGATTCTTCATCTTCTATTAATTTCTGGTTTCTGTTCGGTTGTGTCCTTATATGTGAAATTTGTTCGGTGAGTACCTACAATTATAGTGGTAGGACTCTTAGCAGAGTCCGCCTGGGGAAGTACCACACCTTTGCCAATTCATTCATGCCATCAGAGATCCCCCCCCGCTGTTGACAAGTGAACACTGTGTCCGCGTTGTTAATTTTGTAACTCAGTGAATAGTCAAGAAATCTGGCTAAAACTACAATCAAACAGGAAAAGAAGTCACCATTTACCTGAGTGAGTGTTTTCACATCATCCAATTGACGGGAATTTCATTAAAAACCACCGAGAAGTTTGAAAAGTTGGGTGGGACAACTTATTTGTTGTTTTTGCTACCCGATTTACACAATCTCACTTTATTTTTCTACCTGTAACCACTGAAAAAACCACAATACCGCTCATAGATCATACCTCTTACAAAGTTAACAAAGTTTGATTAGAATTTCTAAATCTTGACAGCTAGACAGCTGTCCGGTTCATACAGACAAAAAATCGGTGCTGCCATACCCGAAACAATTGAAAGAGTTACTTGATTGGATACAAGTTTTGTAATCCAACAACCGAATCGAATCCAATCGATCGACTATCACTCGATGTCGAAGAAGTAACAGTCGATGAGGCGTAACGTATTGCTCGATGGTATAATAGTTGGAAAATCACCAGTCCTGAGTGAGTATTCGAGCAAGCGTTCTATGGTAAGCCTTTCGCGTCCTTGAGAAGATTGCGTCGTCCTGCTGACACTCACCCGCACTTACATTTACATTTTGGCCGGCCTTGACAGCGCTTTTGCACCAATATGGATAAATACCTTCTCGCAAGTCGTTCAAGCAAGAACGAAGCATTCTGCGATGAGTGCAAACAAACAATAACTTCCTCGAATTTTTTGAAATGTGCAATCTGTAAATTGGCATTTCATCAAATTTGCGCCAAAACACTTACAACTGGGACTTCAAAAGCCGTGGATTGGATCTGTCAGAAATGTCGTATCGCTGATTCTGCGCAAACAGCCCAGTCACATGAATCAGATCACCTCGAGACCTTAAAATCCACGTTGACGCCATCTAGAGCATCAAAGAGGCATGCGCCGGGTTCCCCTGTTATGCCGATGGAAGGAACAAATGAGTCTACTTCTGATGTTGCCACTGAGCTGCGCCTATTGCGTCTAGATATCGCGGAATTGAAGACCTGTGTCTTATCTCTGACGGAAGGAATAAACAGGTGCAACTCCAGACTCGACAAGTGTGAAACCAGAATGGAAAAACTCGAGCAAAGAGAGGAGGTTGTTGGCTCCTTGCAGGATGAAGTGAATGAATTAAAGGAGCAAGTAAACGCTCAGTCACAACGTACTCTCTGTAAGGAATTAGAGATCCTAGGTATTGCTGAATCTCCTAACGAAAACCTCGAACACGTAGTCATGGTGGTAGCCAATAAAATAGGAATGAACCTCGAGCACGAAGTGGACTGGGTTTATAGGGCCGGAGTACGAAACAATAGCACTGGCAAGAAGGGCACCAATTTTCCCAGACCCATTATTGTGAAGCTACTGAAGAAGTCAAAAAGAGATGAAATGCTAAAAGCTGCAAAGTCTCGCAGGCAAGGTCTCTCCTCTACTGAGTTGAAATTTCCTGGGCCGGAGTGCAAAGTCTATGTGAATGAACACCTAACAAAGGCAAACAGGCTGTTGTTTCGCGAGGCTAGAATGCGAGCCAGAGATGTATTTCGATACTGTTGGGTCAACAAAGGGAGAATCTTCTTACGAAGAAAAGAAGGACATCCAGCTATTCCCGTCAACAGTGTTGCTGATCTGGATCGAGTGCTGTCGTCCGTTTCTTCAGGTAACTGGAACATTGAGAGGCCTATGTCAGCATCAACCCAATAATCAACTTAGCGACGAAAGTCACTCTCGGGTGTCGCTCTCTTTCCTGTTAGTGAACACCACCATTGTTATAAGACACTTTTTACTTTCCTTGATTGTTAATGCGGATTCAATTACAATTATTATTATTATCACGCAGCTAACGTTATTATATTTAAGTACTGCTAACTTATTATTCGAAATTCACTTGGCCTTAGTTTTTAAATCAAAATTGAATGGGAGTATTTTAATTTGTTTCAGGGTTGGCGTAGGGCTTGGCTCATTTGTAAATATTAGTTTATTTTTCGGGCTACACACACACATTCACAATACACCACATTCACATTACTTCTTACAAACTGCTCACATACATAGTCACACAGACAGCAAAATTCCTCCAAGCACTAAGAGCCATTTTCAGCTGCCCCTCGCATTTCTCAACATTTTGGCTGGGGCTTTTGCTAGGATCAGGCGAGCTTCCGGCCTGGGGGGTGTGAATAGTGCGTCACGTCAAACTCGTTATATATTCAAATATACATGTACGCATTCGTCACTGAATTTCGAAAATGACTGAGCTATACGACGACTTAGACGAAACTCTGATGATTGAGTGTCGCACTATAGAGAGGCCGGAGACAGCAGGTGACTATATTCATGCGTATAGATTTAAGGTACTGTCTTTTAATATAAGAAGCCTGAATCGTAATTTTCCTTCCTTGCTGACGACCTTGGTAAGGTTCAAATGTGATTTTGACGTTTTGGTTTTCTCTGAATGCTGGCTTCAAGCAAATTCGCATATTCCACAGCTGAGCGGGTACAATGTGTTTCACACAAACAAAATTATTAACAAATGCGGCGGGGTCACAATGTATATTAAGGATTGCTGGTCTGCATCTGTCAATGAGCCCAATTTTGATGACGCTAATTGCCTTATTGCCACTATAGGAAACCAAGTAAAGATTATAGGAGTGTACAGATCTCCGGCAGTGGGTAACTTGGAGAAATTCGTTGATTCTTTGGATACTATTCTTAGTGGCTCAAAGGACGTAGCGACAGCTTTGGTGACTGGAGACATTAATATCAACCTGTTGGAGGATCCTCCAAGTAACCACAACGCTGCTTATCAGTGTCTCATGGCAGGCCATGGCTATCTTCCGGCTATAACAGCACCGACACGAGGGATTACATGCCTGGATCATGCCTTTATTAAGTCCAAGAGAAATAGTCTTGGGATAATTTGTAAGACCTCTATAACTGACCATGAGATACTGTTGGTAGGTTTAACGTGTCAATCCGAAAGAAACGGAGCCAACAACTGCGAAAAGACTAGAATTAATCTACACGAAGTCTCCAATGAGTTGAAACAGCGGGATTGGCGCGAGGTTACGGAGAAAAATGATGTTAACGAAGCGGTATGCATTTTTAATCAAATTATATCGGATAGCATTCGCAAACACACAGTAAAAGCCAAGCTCGGTCGTGCAAAGCGTAATATTAAGCCTTGGATCACTCCAGGCTTGATAAGATGCATGCGCCACCGAGATAACCTCCACCTCAAACTGAGGAACGATCCTAATAATGAAATAACTAGATTAACGTACACTCGTTACAAAAACTTCTGTAACAACATCCTACGGAAGCTTAAAACTAATTATATCAATACAGAACTAGCCATGCATAGCAACAACCCTAAAGGAATTTGGAACACTATTAAGCAAGCTTGCGATCTGACAACCGCCAAAGACAATTCACTACACCTTTTCAGTGGTGCTGATTGCCCACAGCATGCCTTAAATAACTGCAACAGGCACTTCGCTACAGCTGGAGAGAATCTAGCTAATAATATTTTAAGACGACTAGAAACCACTCATAAAGCGCTAAGTGATCGTCGCTCGGTGGGGAATCGCTGTCCAAACTCTTTTTTTCTGTCTCCCACGGATACCAGAGAGGTAAAAAACTGCATTGAGAGCCTCAAATCCCATAGTGCGCCTGGGATAGATGAAGTAACACCGCTCCTACTAAAGTATGCGAAGGACACATTAACCGAACCCATAACTCACATTTGCAACATCAGTATGGAGTCAGGAATATTCCCTGAAGCATGGAAGGCTGCGAATGTTATCCCTATATTCAAATCTGGAGATAAGACAAAACCAAACAACTATAGACCCATCTCACTTCTTAGTGTCATCTCCAAAATAATGGAGAGGCTGGTTAATAAGAGGCTGGTGGAATTTCTAGATAAATACAAACTTTTAAATGACCATCAGTTTGGATTCCGAAAAGCCAAATCAACCGAAGATGCAGTAAAGTTGCTCACTGAGACTGTGTCGGCGCACTTGGATGGGGGAAGGAAATGTTTGGGTGTATTTATAGATCTGGCTAAAGCATTTGACAGCGTTAGCACCAAAATACTTCTAAAAAGGCTTGAGAGTATGGGGATAAGAGAAAATGCACTAAGTTGGTTTGATAGCTATCTCTCAAATCGAACACAAAGGGTTAAATTAGGGTGTTACACTAGCGCTGATGCGGAGATCGAATACGGTGTCCCACAGGGAAGTAGTCTTGCACCTACTTTGTTTACGTTGTACATCAACGAAATTTTTACCCTAAATATTCCTCAGTGCAAGCTCATTTGTTACGCAGACGACACAGTAGCTATATTTCATGCGAAAGATTGGGCAACCGTTTTCGAGGTAACAAAAAGTGGAATGGCTATTCTATCACGATGGCTGGACGAAAGTCTTCTAACTCTTAATGATAAAAAATCACACTTTATTGCATTCCACATTTCAAAACCATCAAATACTGATCGTTCTAAGCTGACTTTACACCTGAATTGCAAAAATGTCACCGAAGGCAACATGTCTAACGAGTGTTCTTGTGGTGCACTGGATAGAGTTAAATCAACCAAATACCTGGGAGTTATGATTGACGAAAACTTAACATTTGCAGCTCATATCTCTTACATCTCCAAAAAGATCAGGAAGATGTTATTCGTAATGAAGGTCATAAGAGCATGCACTAATGAGAAGGTAAAATTAATGGTCTATAAGTCATTGTTTCAGTCACTGCTTATTTATTGCATAGGAGTGTGGGGCGGAGCGGCAAAGACACATTTAAACGAAGTTGAACGCACTCAAAGAGCAATTTTAAAAGTCATGATGGGTAAACCGCGACGATACTCAACAGACAAATTATATCGAGAGGTGCCAGTGCTGAGAGTGCGTCAACTCTTTGTCTTGCGGGCCATTAACATCTGTCATCGCGTGTCTTCAAATGCTGAACAGGACGGTCGTAGACGTCCTCGGGATGTACCGCTGCCTAAGATCAATACCGTGTTTGCTTCTCGGCTACCTGAATACGTTCTCTTGTTCACTTATAATTCTGTCACCAAAATCATAGATATAAAAAACAAAAGCTTCTCAGAAGTCAAACGCGAGATAATTGAGTGGCTCCGCTCTTTATCTGAAGATCAAACAGAGAGATTAGTGTTTTTCTCAGAGATGAGGCGTAATGTTGTCTATGGCTCTTATGTAGCCTTCCAGGTACACTGACTTCAAACGCTCGGACACGTGGCCTTTGACTGGCCCTCTCAGTACAACCTCCGCACGCATTAACCAAATCGCCCTAACCTTTTAATCTCTCATACACTCTGTTCTCTGATTCATCCACTTACGGACAACGTAATACATTCCCTCTTTCTACATCACACCCCTGTTCAAACAAGATCACACACACAAGGAAGTAGGCGTAAATACCCAATTACTCCCCTGCACACATTCCCACAACACTCACTCTGACACACCCTCACACACACATCTCTCATACACTTACATACGTACACCAACCTACACTCACATACATTCATACAACCAACTAATAACCCTCCACCAACTCTCTCTTCTCTTTTTTTTTTATTATTTTTTTTTTTAACTTTTTAATGTTTAATTTAATTTGATTTAATTAATTTTTAAACTTATTCTGTCAATATTTTATAAGATTTTTAGAATAATTTAATTTAATTTTCTACAGTTCAAATGTAATTAAGTTAAATTGGTTTGTCACACGTGATTGTAAATTGCAGTATTTATTATTAGTTCTCATTTTTTTTTAAATTATCATTATCATTGTGTATTTTATTTTAATTCTATCAAGGCATACTGTCAACAGCGTTATTTTAATCTGGAATTGATTTTGAAATTATTGGGCGCCCAAGACACAGGCTTTGCCTAGTTTGGGGCCCTCCGATACATCCATAAGACATAAAAGTTGTGTTACGCGTAATCATGTATTTTTGTATTGTGCTGTGCTGTATTTTGGAATTAAATAATTTTTATTTTATTTATTTATTAATTATTCTACCGCCAAGCAGTAATGTGCAAACATTACTGTGTTCCGGTTTGAAGGGCAATGTTTCCAGAGAAATTACAGGGCTTAGAGATATAACAACTTAGATCTCTGGGTGACGAGCGCAGTGCAGTGCTAGGTAATGATTTGGGCTCTCCATGTTCCAATAGCTGCGTGTCACTGTGCTGTTATGTGGCAGGCATGTTGCTTACCATCAGGCACATGTCCTGCTCGTCTCGTCACTAATTTACGTCACTTTATTTAAAAAAAAAAAAAATTATCCCAACGACTTGTGTTTTCGCAGAATGTATGTAATGTTGTTTTAGAATTTGATCAGTACGCAGTTTATATCCCGTCGCTTGCGCGACACAGAACCCACTGTTTCCCATATCGTAGTTTTAGAGCCTCCAATCAGAGACGGATATGTAGTTTACCATATGGCGCGTTATATTAGGTATATTATAAAATCCTCAATTAAATTGTTATAGAACTTATTATTGTAATTACACATAAAAGTAACCGCTAAAATGAGGAACAAGGGTATTACGAGCCTCCTTCGGCTGTCATCGGCTGACCCCATTCCATCCTTTGTCCATGAAAAATTCACGCCTTTGGTCACTGGCCGAAAATAACATTGAATAAAATGGCGGGAACACTGTCGTCGAGACGAGGGAAAATTGTAATTTTATCGGCGTAAATTTACACGGAATAATATTATAATTTCTTCTGAGCGCAGCGCAGTGGCTATGAAAATAAAACAAGGATAACTACATAACTGATTTCTGTACCGAAAGCTTTCTGAATCTGGAAGTCTTGAAAGTTGAGAATTGGTTGATTTTCTATTTTAATACAAATACTTTTGAACGATCTATTAGTTTTTTTTTTTGTAATGGTCGGACTCTTAGCAGAGTCCGCATGGGGAAGTATCACAACTTTGCCAGTTATTCTACCACCAAGCAATAATGTGCAACCATTATTGTGTTCCGGTTTGAAGGGCAAATGTTTCCAGAGAAATTACTGGATACATCTTAGATCTCTGGGTGACGAGCGCAGTGCAGTGCTAGGTAATGATTTGGACTCTTCATGTTTCAATAGCTGCGTGTCACTGTGCTGTTATGTTGCTTACCATCAGGCACATGTCCTGCTCGCCTCGTCACTTTTTATTGCCAAAAAAAACACTGCTCTTCAAACCGAAACACAGTGTTGTTTTTACATTAATAGCGAATATGAATACAGAATATGAATTGTGATTTTTGCAATTTGGCATTTCGAGATCCGTACCTACATATGATGTATGAAAATAAAGCTAGCGAAAGAATGGCATGATGTGTGATCCTTCGAAATAAAGACAAAAAAATGGCAGTCATAGGAACTGCCGATAGAAGTGAAAACTTATAACTCAGAATTTGATAGCTTACTTTGGAAACTACGCGGGTGGAACCGGAGGTCGTGGCCATCTAGAAATACTGACAGATTTCTAGATGACCAACGGCCATGGTCCCGAGTTTACCCGAAGATTTCTTATCATACTCGAGCGTGACGCTAGAATTCAATTCACACCCCACGAAAAATCTGTCTCATCACCGTCATCATCAGCCGCAAGACGTCCACTGCTGAACATAGGCCTCCCCCCTAGATTTCCACAACGAACGGTCCTGCGCAACCTGCAACCAGCGGTTTCCAGCGACCTTTGTGAGGTCATCTGTCCATTTAGTGGGAGGCCGTCCAACACTGCGTCTTCCGGTTCGTGGTCGCCACTCGAGAACCTTTCTTCCCCATCGGTTGTCAGTTCTGCGAGCGATGTGGCCTGCCCATTGCCACTTCAGCTTGCTCACTCTTTGAGCTACGTCGGCCACTTTCGTTCTTTTGCGAATGTCCTCATTACGGATTCTGTTGCGGAAAGAGACTCCGAGCATAGCTCTCTCCATAGCTCGCTGTGTGACTTTGAGCTTTGTTATGAGGTCCACAGTTAAGGACCACGTTTCAGTTCCATAAGCCATCACTGGCAACACGTCTAAATCAAAAATTTGTCTAGGCGCGCCAAAAGATTTCACTTCAAAAGACTTTTTACGAATTTTAACGAAATGTACTTCCCAGTTCGGGGTTGATTTAAATTGTCATCTTAAATTAAAATCAATTCGGTGGTTAGGCATAATTTGATGGTATCTTAATTATACTGTCGCCTTGTGTCGCTGCTCAGTGACCCGGGAGGTGAAGGGTGACTTCGTTTTAATTTGGTTTCCTTCCGCCTGGTTTTTGTCAGGACTCACTAATCATGTTTATGGTGATTTATTCCGATTTATTCATTTGATTTTAGGACAAAGAGTAATTGTTTTTGTCCTGAGATCGATGAAACCACAGAATAGAAACAGTATCGAGAAATACTACGTACCTACATATCTATAGTAGTGGTAGGAATGTTTATAGTGTCCGACTGGGAAAGTACCACACCTTTACCAGTTATTCTACTACCAAGCAGTAATATACTCAAATCACTGTGTTCCGGTTTGAAGGGCAATGTTTCTTTAGAAATCACAATGTATAGAGATAAATTACCTTATATCTCTGGGTGACCAGCGCAGTGCAGTACTAGGTAATGAATTGGACTATTCATGTCCAATAGTGACACTGTGTTTTTAAAGACAAGCGTGTTACTTACCATCAGGCACTTGCCCTGCTCGTGCCGTCACTAGGTATACTATTAATAAAATAGCAGTAAGTAAAAGCAGCTCACTTTATGCTCCCATAGCTGGTACTTATGGCCTTCTCTCATAAGGAGAAAATCAAGGTCATAATTCACTAAGGTTAAGGTACTAGGTAATTAACTATCCTCACGTACGTAGAACATACCTAAAAGCATACTTAAAGTAGTTTTGAAGCATACCATAATAATACTATTAACAAATATTATAAATATGAAAATGTGGATAATATGGAAAAATAAATGGATGTTTGTTGCTAAATCACATCGGAACAGCTGCTGCTGTACAGGTCAGGTTGAAATTTAAAACACAGTTAGATAATTAACACAAAGACTTACAGACACACACTTTTTATGGCAGGAAAATAATGCCATTAGTTTGTACTTACCAACTAGCTAAACTACGTCGTGTCTTCTCGCCGTCTATACCACAATGTCTAAAGACAAAAGTCTTTAATCAGTGTGTCCTACCTGTCATTACCTACGGTGCCGAGACTTGGACACTGACAGTTAAAGCGGTCCACAATTTTAAAGTCGCGCAGCAAGCTATAGAGACAGCTATGCTTGGAGTTTCTCTGAGGGATCGTATTCGGAACGAAGTGATCTGTCAGAGAACCAAGGTAACCGACATAGCTCAACGCATTAGCAAACTGAAGTGGCAATGGGCCGGCCATATCTGTCGCAGAACCGATAACCGTTGGTGTAGACGTGTTCTAGAGTGGAGACCACGAATCGGTAAACGTAGTGTAGGACACCCTGAGACTAGATGGAGTGACGATATACGGAAGACAGCAAGCAGTTGATGGAGACGTATAGCCGAGGATAGGGCTGAGTGGCGAGCCATGGGAGAGGCCTATGTCCAGCAGTGTACTAAGATAGGCTGATGATGATGATGACCAACTAGCTATAAGTTAACCCTTGTCTATTGTGTGTGATACTATTTACAAGTAATCGTTGTCGATTGTAAAATCGAGTCAGATAATAAACGCCATGCCGTGAACATTTTATCTGCCTGTCACCACACATAAACGCACCCGACAGATCTACTCACCAAGCTCACTTATGCCTGAGATACACGAGGCTACTTTTTCAAGCTAGGATAGCATGCTAGTGTTAGTAAGCTAGCTAGCTAGTACTTCTAGCTACGTGTAGACAACGCTACGCAACGCTAGTTTTGTCTACATGAAGCTAGAAGTACTAGCTTGCTAGCTTACTAACACTAGCATGCTATTCTAGCTTAAAAAAATGGCAGTCATAGGAACTGCCGATAGAAGTGAAAACTTAAAACTCCGAATTTGATAGCTTACTTTGGAAACTACACGGGTGTAACCGGAGGGCGTGGCCTCGCCATCTTGGCATGGCCATCTAGAAATCACCAACACAAACCTCTGAGAGGTTTAAAGGTGCTAATTGTATTTTCACATTAATTGTTATATAAATATATAAATAAAAAAATGCGTCAGCATTTCCCATTGGCTGATGTGTTTCTAGATGGCCATGCCATGATGGCCTGTCCACGCCCTTTCAGCATTTTCCATTGGCTTACGTATTTCTAGATGGCCAATAGCCATGGTCCCGAGTTCACCCGAAGCTTTCTTATCATACCCGAGCGTGACGAATGAATCCAATTCGCAGCCCACGAAAAATCTGTCAAGGCGCGCCTCAAGAAGTTTTCACTTCAAAAACTAGCCTCGTGTAGCTCGGGCATTAGCCTATTTCAAAGCTCAGCTACCTAAAGGTACAAGTTCGCGCGGAGACCGCGACACGAGACCGCGACCGGAGACCGAGACCGGAGACCGCGACAGGCACTTGACACTATAGAATTGTATGGGTGCCAGTTCGCGCCGCTACCGCGACCGCGACCTGTCTCGGTCTCCTGTCGCGGTCGCGGCGCGAACTGGCGTCCATACAATTCAATAGTGTCAAGTGCCTGTCGCGGTCTCCGGTCTCGGTCTCCGGTCGCGGTCTCGCGTCGCGGTCTCAGCGCGAACTTGTACCTTTATGCAGCCTAAATGGACGCTTAGTCTAAACGATGACATTTCATCGTGTTTGCCAATTTCAGCAACTTTGAATGCAAACACTCATATTCAAGCTAAAACAAACTTCAAACAACTGAATATTCCTATTTCTGCTATTTTCAGACCACTACAAACAATAATAAACTCTAAGCTCCAGCTTATAAAGTTGTCATTTCTGTACAGTTTTCATTAGAAATGAGCTATGAGGGTTCCAAGTTTATTTATCTAGTTTATTAGTTTAAACCTTAATGCTGAGAAAATATAGTCTAAAATGTCGAGTATGAAAATGTTAGGTGTCCTGTCCTAGCTTTGTTTTCAACCTTGTTAGATTAATTGAACCTGAAGTTGCACTGCACACTTTTGAGCTTAGTTTTCCTCTTTGCTAGAGGAAAATAATTGCGCTATTCAGTTTCGTTTGTTTTCTCTCAACAAGGATATAATAAAATAAATATATTTTTATTAGACGTTTGAGGTGAGTTTGAGAAACTTGCGTTTTGGGATTTTGGCACCTATTGCCGTGTTGCGACGATTGATTTAAGCTCATTTTTGTGTCCGGTTTTGTGTTTGTTTGAAGTCCCAGTACCAGCAGCCCACTAAATGCTCCCACCGTTGGAATTCTTTCGGAAGAGGGTAAAGTCAAAATTCTATCAAGCCAAGGATTCATGTGCCAGTCATCGCTCTCCTTGACCATATTTTTGGGAAGAGAGTGACCCACCACATGAAAGAAGCTCAAGTAAAAAAAACATATATGTTTAATAAACAATACAATACAAAGATATGCCTTCCCAAATTTCAGGGCGCACGGAATCGTGTTATCGTTGGGAAGAGTGAGCTCACTAGTTCTAGTTGGTTGCAGGAAGTGGTCGACGCCGGACGTTTTTACCTATCACTATTCATTGTCAACAACCAAAATAAGTAGAACCACAGCACATCTCGCCGATAGCGATTCAAGTACCTAGATTGGTTGTTTGTAAACCACTTACGATACACACAGAGACGTAGTTTATTACCAATTTCAAGGTGCTCAGGGCAAATATATTGGTTTATATCGATGTTTGAAACACAATTTAAACGCGTATTTTCATGCTTAAAACATTCCCAACGCAGGATTCCACGCACTTGAGAGTTTGTTACCTTTGATTTGTAGCTTTTCTTCAGTTTACCCATAGCTTACCAGTGCATAAAACTGCATCGAAATATATGTAACTCACTCCACCATTTAATCATGGTAAATATCTAGTAGTACCAATGTACCTACTAAAAATAATACAACAGTATTAATACCAGATATAACAAGATAATAAATGTTTGTGTATTCAAGTCAAGGCACTTACGTAAATAAGCGAACTCCTAGCAAACCCCTAACATTTAAAAACTCAAAGAACAATGGCAGACTTTCATGCTTTAAAATAGATGATACGAAAAGATAGCGTCTATACATCAAATATATATTAAAATATTGAACGTCAGTCCCTGGGTAAGATATGGAAAGAATTTTGTCTTCAAAGGGCCTAGAAAAGAAGATGTTTATGTTGGAACTTTTTTTTAAATTCGAACACAACCGATACGAAAATCGCAGGACTGAGTACTTTATTAGTGACTGACATTGACTTGCAAGTGACACAACTTTTTTTTTTGCTTTTGATAGGCACTAGTTCTTCAGGCGCAGTGACATAGGAGAATTTCTGATGTGGCCTTAACATTAAAATAGAATTAATACTAATATTTAACATTAAGATTATTAATATTAAGGAAAGACGTTTTACTGCAACTTAAATCCACTGTCTATCTTTTATTTTTTTAAACTACTTATATTTTATCTGCTAATTATAACCAACTCTAAATAAAATATATTATTGCCGTCATTAATATTGCTTTACAATTATTTCCTAAATAGTAAATGGTCATATTTAAACTGTGTACTAAGTTATTTTAATCATTTGAAAACCCAATGTATTGTAATATTTTTTGTGGCTTCTGTTACCATTTACTTTTATTTAAAAAATCTTAGAAAAAACAATAAATTCATTTCGTATAAATATTATTTCTAGACGCTTCCATGAAGCTAATTATGATTCTGCCGTTATACTATATACAAATAAATAAAATCAGAGTATTTGTATGTAATGTCAAACTACCAGATTTCAAAGTTGTTAAGTTCAAATGAAAGTATATACGGTACCTTCATCAAAAAAAAACATTTTTACATTTTTTGTAAAATAAATTTAGCAAAACTGAGCTTAATTCCGGTTCAATACGGCGGCTAATAAAGTTTACTGAAGCCACTTCATAAAACTGTTTCATCCCAGTTTTTTGTTTATTTCGCATTTTCTCATTAAGTTATATTTTATTTCAGTGGTTCATTTTATAGCTGTGCCATGTTGGTGTCTAGACGCAGCGGTCTAGGCCATCAGTTAACGTAATGTCTAAATACTGTAGACGGGGAGCGGCTGGCGAAAATAATTACCTAAGAGTTGTTATTGGAATTTGATACCGTCGTGAAAGCGGGCCGATAGATTGAATTAAGTTTTATTGGAACCTTGAAAAACTAGATTCCATGAACATTGAATTCATTGAACAGGCTATTTTCGGGATTTCTGGGAAGGCAACAAATTGACGTAGTGTTTGTTTCAAACTTCTCAGACGAAGGCTTGTTTCACAAGAAGTGGTTGGCAATGTTGGCATTGGTTTGACGTAAGTTAAAAGGTGTTTATGAGTATTGAAGCCAAGGTAGCTTATGGTTAGTACCTACATGCGTTTTTTTCCGTTATAATAATTTGCACGGACACCAGTCCACGCCTTTTTTATATGAAGGTACCTAAATTTCCATTTCTTGCTTTAGGCATGCAAGACAAAAAATAAAATTAATAATCTGTCATAATCTGTCCTTCTTCTTCTTCTTGATCTTATCCTCATTACTAAGGGTCGTGACTACCATCGACGTCCTTAACCACTTTCCTCCAGGCACTCCTGTCTTGGGCCATCCATAAGCAAGTTTGGATGTTCGTCCTTGCTGAGGCCTTGATGGTGTCTATCCACCGGGATGGCGCTTTGCCTCTACCTCTCTTCCCTTCAACACGACCGACCATTATTAACTTTTCTAAGCTTTCTTGTCGTCTAGCCACGTGTCCGAAAAATTTAAGTGTCCGCTGAGTGCAGATGGTGGAGAGCCTTGTACTGATCTTCAGCTGGTTCAGGATTGATGCATTTGTGCGGCGAGCTGTCCACTTGATGCCAAGCATTTTCCGTCAGCACCACATTTCGAACGCATCAATCTTCCCCTTTATCCTTGCCTTTAGAGTCCAAGATTCCGATATCCAAGATAATCTGTCCTAGAACATGCTTAATTGCTTTAACTTAACTAAAATTTTGAGTTCGTGGGTTCGAATCTCGGATGTCCCTATGAGTATATTTCCAAATGCAGATGTATGAGTTAGTCATCAGACGGTGAAGGAAAACATCGCGAGGAAACCGGCATGTTTCAAGATTCTTGAAACAGATGACATATGATCTCGTCGTGCGTCATCTGCTGCACTGGGCCAGCATGCCTCTCCTTGTGAGAGAAGGTTCCGAGTCCCAACAGTGGGAACATTTAGTGAGCTGCTTGTGATAATACATATTTTTCGTGTTTGCCAAAAACATTTTTGAAGTGAAAACTTCTTTTGGCGCTCTACATACAGATTTTCCGTGGGCTGTGAATTGAGCTCAAGCGTCACGTTTTTTTTTTTTAAATAAAGAGTGACGAGACGAGCAGGACATATGCCTGATGGTAAGCAACATGCCTGCCACATAACAGCACAGTGACACGCAGCTATTGGAACATGAAGAGCCCAAATCATTACCTAGCACCGCACTGCGCTCGTCACCCAGAGATCTAAGTTGTTATATCTCTAAGACCTGTAATTTCTCTGGAAACATTGCCCTGATTGCAACGTTCGTAAATGAAAGAAATCTTTGGGTAAAATCGGAAGCTCTAGATTTCTAGAGCTTCCGAGTACCTATATAATTTGAGCTATCAAATTCTGAGTTTATTACTTTTTACTTCTATCTGCAGCCCCTATGACTGCCAATTTTTTTTTATTAATGCACTTTAATTCCTAGGACCATAGATTGCGATTTTTTTTTTCTTGCTTTGCTTGTCTAGGACACATTGTCGACGTTTCTGAAGTCAAGTTAATTGAAAGATAGAAGAGTGAGCTTAAGTTAGATTTTAAGATACGGCAGTCAGTGTCTCGTGGTCTACGAATAAATCCCGGCTGTCAGATTAGTGTAGGAACAGCGGGCGTAAACCCACGAGTGCTTAGTTTACCTTGGAGGACGTTGATCTATCGTAGCTTCAGATCAAAGATTGTCTGTGCAATCTAAGTAAGGTAGCTTCTCCACGGGCAACTATCAGACCATTACACTGGTCAGCAGACGTTTTGTTAAACATTGTTATAAAGTTATTGTTATAAATTTTGGTAGTGGTAGGACTCTTAGCAGAGTCCACCTGGGGAAGTACCACACCTTTGCCAGTGATTCTATCGCCAAGCAGTAATGTGCAAACATTACTGTGTTCCGGTTTGAAGGGCAATGTTTCCAGCGAAATTACAGGGCTTAGAGATATAACAACTTAGATCTCTGGGTAACGAGCGCAGTGCGGTGCTACATAGGTAATGATTTGGGCTCTTCATGTTCCAATAGTTGCGTGTCACTGTGCTGTTATGTGGCAGGCATGTTGCTTACCATCAGGCACATGTCCTGCTCGTCTCGTCACTCTTTATATAAAAAAAACCTACCAATATTAGGTACAAGCTAGTACCTAGCATGCCGAGGTTTCTCTCGCGTAATTCCTACTCCTGTTATTTTCCTGCGATAAAAGGTAGCCTTGGTGTTATGACAGACTATCAAAGTACCGATTGAGAAACAAACATTAAACTTTTCATACCTTACTTGCAACTAATAATATAATTGCGAAACTTTGTGTGTGTGTGTGAAAGTAATTATAATGATTACGCAATTTAGTTAGGCAGACCCTTTGTTCCAGTCTTGGATAACTATAAACTACAGCCATATAATTATGCTCAAGGGTAATTTTATCTTTCAGCATAATACTCGTATGTTTCAGGTAGGCCATAAATGTAATAGAACTGACTACGGTATTTCAATGGACTATTCGTGTCTCGCGAATTTATTCACTATGTACCCTTCCACGATAAAAATGTAATATTTCACAAAAAAATTAAGAAGGGATTTTCCTTCGGAACTTGTTCGGGAAAGTACGAGATACCCGAGAAAGGTGTGGATAAAATGTTATCATAGCATAATCACGTTTATTTCCAATTTAACACAAAAAAATGACACAACAAAAGATTTTCAAATTACATTTCTTACCATTTTTGGTAGGATCGGTATTTAGTTACCTGAGAAGCGATGAGGGTGAGATGATGTCAAATCTTAACATTGTATTATCGCGTTTATTGCCAACTTAACGCGTAACATGGCCATGTCATCAATTGAGTAAAAGTAAACCAATTAAATAAATGTAAGAATTTATATCGACAACTGTTAGATCTTTCTCATATAAAATTTCAAAAAGGAATGCTCTTCAACGGCTTAGCTCCATCTACTTATAGCGCCAACCCCTCTAAAACTCTTTTGAGATGGCGGGGAGAAGTGAATGGTATCCCACCGGCGCCCTCTACACTAAATTTTATCAGTCATACCCCCATTTCTTTAAATAATCAGATACTTGTTCTTTTATATGACACATATTTAGACTCAAATCCCAGTATTAAATATAATACTATAGTGAAATATACTACAAACAAATACAGGTGACAACAGCCATAAACAAAGTTGTTTAAAATTAAAATGTAGGTTTGTGGAGATTCTCACTTAGATAAAGCCATCTTCACCAGTCTGAAGTGTCGATTGTTACTTTTATTAGTTCTCGTTGGATCTAACTGCTTGAAGATAAATAAATAAAAGATCCTTAATAAAGATAATAATCACATTAATTGGAAACAAGATTGCTATTTAACTCAAAACTATACGTATAAATGTTATTATTTTGACAACAAGAACCTTTTCTTGTATAAAGGCCGATTTACATCAGACGAGCGAATGCTCATTCTATCCCCACTGTATCAAATTCATTTGGTGTAAACAAACGTAGAGCATTCTTTCGTTGTTTTGTTTGCGTTTGCAAAGATTCTATGGAATATATAATATGGAAAACGCTAAGAACGATCTTTCGTTTACACTAAAAGATCGAGAAAGAATGCTCTTGTTTCGGCTCTAGCTTTTGAAATTATTATGAAATTCTTGTCCCATAAAAAAATATATTTTATTTAGAGAGGCGTCAGATGCATAAAGGATTTTTATTTTGAAATTGACTGTATTTTCCAAAATGAATAAATGCGTAGTCCCTGGATTTGGATAAATCTATTACAAATATGTGTTTAATGTATGGCTTAATTCTAGGTCCAAACCAGTATCAAAGTGATTCTAACTCAAAATCTTTTACTACCCAAACTGTACAAACTAAAATTGTCCACGGATTTAAACTACTTGCCTTACCGATGCGATGTATGCAAAATATTTACTCAAGGCTTACGCGAGCCGAAATTCTGACAAACATGTCTTTCAAAAAAAAAAAGCCATGCAGTTGGTGTATAACTAACAACTTTTGACGTCGTTGTGAGAAAAAAAAATTGACAGTCATAAGGATTGCCGATAGAAGTGAAAACTTGTAACTCAGAATTTGACTGCTTACAACCTACTTGTACCTACTTTGGAAACTACGCGGGTGAAACCGGAGGGTGTGGCCATGAGCATGACCATCTAGAAATGCTCACGCAATTCTAGATGACCAATGGCCCGGGACAAATGGCCATGGTCCCGAGTTTACCCAAAGATTTCTTAACATTCCCGAGCGTGACGCTAGAATTCAATTCACAGCCCACGAAAAATCTGTCTGGGGCGCGCAAAAAGAAGTTTTCTCTTCAAAAAATTGTCAGTCATAGGAACTGTCGATAGAAGAGAAAAAATATGTATATTATAGAATTTTAGTGTTATATAGCACTAAATATTGCTGTATACGCCACCTGTAAGTATATACTGAAACGCAAACTTACGAGGTTCCTACTGATATTATAAAAGCAGAACTTTTTAAGGATGCGTAGATAATTAAATGAGTCTTTAGAAAATTTAAAGTTTTCTTTTTTAAATTAATAAACACACTAGTTCTACTTACACATAATATGTATCACTTTACCATTAGGACACCTCACCTAGACATAGTTTCTCGAGAGCTACTTATGACATGCATGTGTAATTAGATAAAACATTGATTGTTATTATAATAGACACTTTATGACAAATACTAGGCTTTTTAATCAATTCACGGGTAACTCACGTGCACAGACTAAGTAGAGACTCACGTGTGACAGGGTGGGTCCAGTCATTTTTAAATTTCAACCGAATCTGGTGCCTTTTGAAGGAGAATGAAGGCGCGTGACGGCTGAATTCGTTTGACACAATTTTCGAAATGAAAACTTTTTTTGGCGTATCCCGCACAGATTTTTCGTGGTCTGTCAATTGAGTTCAGGGTCATGCTCGGAAATGAAAGGAATCTTCGTTCACCCGAAGCAAACTCTGGCACACTTTGCGGTCCCGACTGTGAACTTGGGACCGCAGGTGAGCCAGAGCGAGAATGATAGTCAGCTGCTGCTGTGTTGCTGTGTTTACTAAATGAAATATATATTTAATCGTAATTTATTTTTTAAATAATATAATTATTCTAGTTTTCACTTCTCTCATTTATTTTTTAATTCGCTCGACTTAAATTTTAGAGCAATCATGAGCGTGACTAGGCAACTTACGACTAATGACACTTTCAGTTTTAGTTTTCACCTTCATCTTCATATAAGTACGATAAAAATCTATTAAAGTATCAAAAAAATACAAAGTGATTCACGAAAGAAATGTTCAATTATCATAAATTTATCATCTTGACATATTCCAAAAGTTCAATACAGCATCTGGCTCGGTGCGTCTCGCACTCGGCGTGAGTTATTCCGATACCCTACAGCATTATCTAATCAATTTTACTCCTGCAAACCGAAAACAAAGAGGTCTTTATTCAGTGGATTCCATCTCACATCCAGCTAAAACATAATGAGGAGGTAGATTTGCTAGCTAGGCAGGCGTCAACAGAGGCAATTCCATTGGAAGCGACCCCCCTGTTCTCTGATTATACCAGCTACATCAGAAATCGTTGTAGGCTGTTGTGGCAGGAATACTTCGATGAGCGGTCCAAGGAAGTTGGCATTTGGTATAAAACTATTCAGCTCGACATAACAAGGTATCCATGGATTACCAATGTCCACCTACCTCGTGATGTTTTGGTATCGGCTCTCAGGCTTCGTTCTGGTCACATTCCATCAAATAAATTTGCCTATCTCATGAAGAAAGTTTCATCTCCCAACTGTGATGAGTGCGGGGTAATTGAGGATGTCATGCACATTTTGATGGAATATGTACGGAATGACGGGTTTAGAAGATCTTGTTTCAACCGGAGCGACATCACCGAGGTGGGATATTGTAATGCTATTTTATCTTCCCTTGATACCGAGACACCACTTATGTAGCATAATCTACTGGTTCTAGGCTTAAAAAATTGTCACATTTGTTTGTAAGACAATGTTTTTGTGTTGTAATATGATTTATAATTACAGGGCGATTTGGTCGCTTAGCGACAAAGCCCTTTCGATAAATTAAAAAAAAAAAAAAGAATGTATGTAAATTTCTTGGGGAATTCGTCTTTCCTAGGTTCTAGGATAGACCCTGCAGACGAAAGTCGCGGGCACTATAAAAAGATACACAGATAGACAGACAGACATATATTACAGTGATAGCAAAAAGATTAAGTCTTATGTAGGTACAATGTTGTTGTCCTGGAAAATAGATTAATATTAAAAAATACAAATTAGCAGTCATAGGAACTGCCGATAGAAGTGAAAACTTAGAACTCAG
The DNA here is from genome assembly GCA_963693475.1 of Ectropis crepuscularia. Classification (NCBI taxonomy): domain Eukaryota; kingdom Metazoa; phylum Arthropoda; class Insecta; order Lepidoptera; family Geometridae; genus Ectropis; species Ectropis crepuscularia. Next base: position 28,302,574 of record OY856339.1, on the reverse strand, counting down.
AATTTGATAGCTTACTTTGGAAACTACGCGGGTGTAACCGGAGGGTGTATCTAGAAGTGCGTCACCATTTCCCATTGGCTGACGCATTTCTAGATGGCCATGCCATGATGGGCAGGCCACGTCCTTTTAGCATCTCCCATAGGCTGACGCATTTCTAGATGACCAATGGCTATGGTACCGAGTTTATCCGAAGATTTCTTATCATACCCGAGCGTGACGCTAGAATTCATACCCCACGAAAATCTGCCTAGGCGCGCCAAAAGAAGTTTTCACTTCAATAAATATTAGCGCATCACATCTAAGAAATGCAAAGCAATTTTTGAAAAAAATATATACAAATTGCTTAAGGAAGATGACTTTTCTAAACTTAACGTAGATGAAAGTAAGTCGTTAGCAGATACTAATAGCTATTTACACAAATAGACAGAGATATACATGTATTACATTGATTATGAAAAGATAAAGAAATAAATTACTTACTGTGTTTTCATCCCGGAAAATGTGTTAATATGAAAATAAATATTTGCGTTTTGTCTTACAAATATCAGTCTGAAACTGTGCAAATAAATACAACAATAGACCTCTCAAAACTTGAAGAAAAACAATGGTTCTTCACTCGCCAATTATCTTAAGATCTCAAGTGTCCATGTACTAAGAACTAATCTTCTTAAGTGCACCAGTTTTATATAAAAGGGTTATCACACAGTAATGCGTTTAGACGGAGGGTGAAGTATAGTTGTTCTGTCCAAAGTTTTAATAGATTTTGATATGAAGGTTGTTTTGGTATTTGCGTGTTTGGTGGTCTACTGTCAAGGTAAATTTTGAATAACTTTTTTATATAAATACGTGAGTCAAAAACTCCTTTTTAGGATAACGGCGTGGACGGAGGCGTATGAAATTTCGCATACTTATGGTTTACTAGTTGTGCTCGCGGTTTCACGCGCGTTTTAAGGGTTTTTGAAGTAAAAACATCATTTAGCGCGCCACATAGGTATAGATTTTTCGTGGGCTGTGAGTTGAATTCTATCGTCACGCTTGGGAATTATAAGAAATCTTCGGGTAAACTCGGGACCATGACCATTGGCTATCTATAAATGCGTCAGTATTTCTACATGGCCATGCTCATACACCCTCCCTCCGGTTTCACCCGCTTAGTTTCCAAAGTAAGCTATCAAATTCTGAGTTATAAGTTTTCACTTCTATCGGCAGTTCCTATGACTGCCAATTTTTTTTTGTGTATCTCTCTCTCACTCACTCATTCAGGATCTGAACTCACGGCCACCCCTCCCCATAACGTCTCGAAATGAGTCAATGTGTAGAAAATGAAATGACAGTTAGATTATTATTTGTCAAAATATTACCACAATTAAAATGTTTTTTTTTATATTCTCCCGAGATGGTGTACAATTAATGTATCATTTACTCAGTTATGGAATGAATGAAAGAAAATTCTTTATTATCCACACCAATAAAAGAATACATACAAGTGTAGAAAACGGTAACACTAGTAAAATAACTGGCGGCCTTATCGCTGAATGCGATTTCTTCCAGGCAACCTTATTTACTACTCAGAATCAGAATCTTAATTAGGTAGAGTTTTTACTGTGTAAACTGTGTACAAAGACGTTAAGTACCTATACAGAAGAAATATAGAAACAATACAGTTTTACCCTTTGCATACCCAAAAATAAGACCTCCTTGGTGCG